>JAKFHU010002652.1:0-2495833 GCA_023783475.1 Daubentonia madagascariensis | reverse complement strand
TTCACCTGATTTTGGCCTGCTTTTCTACACATTTAGAGAAAGTGGTGTCTCTCCTTTTTGAAACTGAACCTTTCACTCAGTAGGGCGGCCAACTCATCTGGGTTTGCCTAGAACTCACTCAGTTTTAGCATGGAAAGGCCCATGTCCTGAGAGCTCCCTCGGTCTCAATGAACCTAGGACAACTCTAACTCAGAGATTTTATCCCATCTCTTTCCACATAATAGTGGAAGATTTCCCTACCCCCAACTAATCATGCAATCTTTTGCTGTGACTATCCACACCCACTCCCACGTTCTCACACCCTCAGAGGGTTTATGGAGTAGCTGCTGTCACTCATATCTCTAGTCTTAAATCTACACTCCACCCTCTCTTCAAACACCATGGCTCTTCAAGTAGAGATGCTCTGCTGACGCTTCAGACCAACGTATTCCAAACTAAATTCATTCTCTTCTCACAAACACTGGTTCCCTTTGTAGGTGGCCACTGCCACTTTGGAGGCAACTTGTCTAAATGTCAACGTGACAGTAAATACTGAAACTCTCCATTTGCCCTAGAGAAATACTTGCATGTGCATAAAGCCAGCAGGCACAAGGACGTTCATTAGAGCACTATTTACAATGGCAAAAAGGAAACTATCCAATAGTCTATTCATAGAGGGTAATGGATAAATAAACTACAGCAGATCCCTACTGTGGAATCCAGGCATCAGTGAAAAAGAACGGTAACTGCTAATTTATATAAGCTTACTACGTTGGGGCACTGTTCTCAGTTCTTAGGAGTATAGAGAAAGGTCTCTAAAAACACTTCTCAAAATAATAAGAGTCTTTACGTCGACGAAGGGAATAAGGTTTATTGGGAGGTAGTCAATAATGACTAATGCTTTTATGTTTTTCTTAGGATAATATTTGCATATATTATTTGAGTAATAAAAATGAATTTAGAAGAAAAAAACTTGATTCTCCCACTCCATTCCCCGTATCTGCTAATCCTGCCATCTTTCTTTAATCACTCAGACTCAAACCCTTAGTGTTAGTCTCTGACATTTCCCTTCCCTTTATTTCTCCTCTGTAATCAATCAGTTTTCGAGAACTATCCAATCCTTCTTGAGATCGATGTTTGGATCAATGTGCTGGAAATTGTTGTTAATAGGCAAATGTTACCTGAAAGGAGTAGCCGATTAAATGTGTAAACATGCACATCAATAACAAATAACTTGGTTTGAATTAGTTTGTCCCATCTGCCCACACAGACTCAGCATTGGCATGAAGGGAAACCCGCAGGTGGCAGATGGGAAAAGCGGTAGCCCTGGAGAATCTGATACGGTAGGGGATGGGGATGGGGTTTCAGAAGGAGGAAGACCAAGGGATAGGAGGCTAAGCACAACTTTTGCTAAGCACCTAGAGGGAGGAGATTTATGTAGAAGAGACCCTGTAGGAAACTCTCAGGAGGGTTTTAAAATCTCAGAACAGAACGAATAGCATCTGACTAGAAAGGTCTTAGAGGCTGTCCTCATCTGACCCACCAGGTGGTATGTAACTTGAAGCCAAGAGCAGTACCTTTTTTCTCAGTGTCCCTAAAACTTGGAGAGGCCCAGCACAGAGCAAAGGCTTAGTAAATATTGGTTGAATGGATGAAATATACAGATAAAGAAACTGAGGCACCAGAGGTATAGTTATTGGACTCAGCTCACAGAGCAAGAGAGGGCAGAGCCAGGAATCAGCCCTAGGTCTCCTTGTTCCCTGATCTAAGCTGTTCCACTACATCACACTGATGCTCTCAGCCACTTCCTCGGGAGCTGCCAGCCTGTCTTCTACACGCAACCCCTGGCAGGCATGAGGCACACCCACACAATTTTTTTCCACTCCACTGTCTCAAGATTAATTTGTAGAGTATGAGTGTTCTCCGCCTCTCTCAGTAGCCAAATACCAAGAAATCAGTTGCTCCACCCTCTCCTAGCTAGAGGGAAAGGGCTGCTTATCTCTGTTACAATTTATCCTTATAGCATGCAATGCTTCCAACCTCCATATGACCCCCTCTGACTGCTTGGAAGGTTCCACAAGAGCTGCACGGTAACAGGATATTAGAAAGCATATTCTTCAAAGAAATAAAACTGTTCTTCCCACCTTCCTCTGTGTTGTAAACTCCAGGTAGTAAGCAGAACAGAAGCTCTGTTTCTGGACTAGAGGCTCTGGCTGTGGGGTAAGGGTTCCACAGACTCCCTAACAAAACATAATGTGTTTGATTGTTCTCCCTGCTTCTGAACCCGCAACATCTCTCCTTTCTGTAAGAACCAGAGCCTACTGAGATTCTCATTCCACCTTCATGACTTCTCTCCTAAGAGAAGTCCTCCTTGCTTCCCCTCAAAGCGAAATGCAAGTGGTCTGTTTGAGCACTTCCAAAGAAAATTTGGCTTTTCTAGGGGTGGAACCTATGCTCCTCAGCACTGAGGGCTCTTTGTGCTGTACAGGTGGATTTTTCATGAACTGCAAGTGCACAAAGTTTTTGACAATGCCCCCATGAAATCTGAGCAGAAAATGCTATGTTATATTGAATTATGAACAAGATAAATAACTGTGTAAAAAGCCCATTTCCTGTTTAGATATGATGACTTTGACCCAGATAGTCTTCACTTTGGTCCCCAGAGGGCAGCTCCCACTCCTAGGGGCAGAGCAAGAGACTCCAGGCCTCCAAGAGGCTTCAGATCGTACCCTGTCTTCATCTTTGCTTTAAGGCAGGGCTTGAGATGGATGGTGATAAAGTGGAGAAGGATCTGTTCTAGGCACTACTCAGCACATTAATGCTTGCACCCCACTCCTGGTACCAGGTCACAAAATTCAGTTCTCTGGTGCTATTCGCTAGAGAGTTCACCATATTTTCTCTCCTCGAGTCAACACCCCCAGAGTTCCAACATCACTCCTCCTACCTCCTCAACCTTCTCGATCTCCCAGGAGAAGCCCAGCTAAGGGCTAGGGAGAGCAGCCGGAAGGCACTGATTAAGAAATTTCTGTGGTGGACCAGTAACTCAGATACTGATTTAACAGATATAATAAATATTTCAAGAATCTCAAGCTACAATGTGCAAAAAGAAATGTAGCTTTCTTAATTTCTAGAGCTGACTTTAATTTTGATTTAATTCCTGGCTCTAAGCATCCAATCTGCCCTGGAGCAAGTAAAATAATACAATCCATTCAGAGATTTTATATTCTAATGTGATTCTTAAACTTAAAATCTGGGATCATTAATTCTTTCTCAGTGTGACTTAAAAATTATAACAATGCCATTTCTCTCTGTATTTTCATTTTTTCCAACCACCTCTATCTTCCTGGGACATTGAGCAGCCTTGCCAGCCACAGCTGAGGGCAACAGCAGAGAGATCACCTTTGTAGTTGGCCCAGCTCTGACGGGGCTGGGAAGGAGCAGTCCCTCTTGATGTCTCGTGAGCTGGTCCCTTGTTGGTTGGTATGCTGCCTGTGTCCTCTTTGTCTGTGTTCTCAGTGCTGTCTGGAGAGCTGGCTCTGGCCACGGGAAGCCAGCAAGTTCTCCTGAGGAAGATTGGTTCCATGGTCCTTATCAGGAAAGTCCCTCCCCAAAGAGATTCTGGGGCACTGTGCATTCTTTCCATAGCACTCTTGCTGTATCCACCTTGAGCGCCCCTACTGCATGGCTCCAGGGCCAACACAATGGTCTCTGACAATCTCGACAGACTCTACTCTCGCATGCCCTTCATATCCCTCAACTCAGGACTGAGAGAAATTCTGGGAACCTTATTCTTTTGCCTTTGACAAATGTGCAAATCTAAGAAGGGGTCTGGGTCTTAGACTATGCCTACATGCTCCATAGTACCAGGGCTCCTAGGTTGAAAGCCAAGAAATACCCTGCCACCCTGCCTTATTCACAAACACTCTTTTCTATCACCTAGGACCATGAAGGGCAGAGAGTGGAGTAAGCAAGGGCTACCTACTAAGGTGTCTTTACTGTGAAGATAATGAAGTTTAAGCTTAAATACCCTTCAGCTACACAGCCCACTTCCACATTCCTGGGAGGGATCTAGCAATATTTTTATGTAGTCATTTGTTATTTTAAAGTTTTCAAAAGTCAAATATTTTCATCTCAAATTGGTCAGGACCACTATTTCTAGTCTGACTTCTCCTCCATTGTACGTCCTCTTAGATCTGGTGACACTGGGATGGCCATGAGCATTTTGGGGACATAGTTAAAGGTAAGTTGAGTTAGGAATACAGTTTGAATTTAGTGGGATATATTTACATGGTGCACAATCACTTCCATATATACTAAAGCTGTTGCTAGCTGTTCCAAGAGGAATCTTAATGTCCACTGTACCAATCACCCAGTGTCTTGATTTTGTACAACAAGGTGCAGGGCCAGAGTTGTGTCACATATGAACACATACTACAACTCTCAGCAGAGAAAGTACAGGGACAGTGGAAGCAAAACAAGACTTGAAATGTTTGGAGCCAGAAGCTAGTCTGTGGAATTTCTTTCCATCCCATCAGACAAATAACTTTGTAAGTGGAAGATCTGTTTTTCATCAATACTTAGTCAAGACAGAAGCCTTCTCCTATCAGAAATAGACTCTGATTAAAGGAAAGTATATTTCCTGGTGAGACAATATATTCTTTCTCTTAAAGTGGTCCCCCTGCTTCAGGTACCCAGGTCTGTGCACGCTTCCTGCTGCATCTGTTTCTCTCCCGCTCTCCTCCATCTTTTCTATCCTTTTTACCTTTCATCTCTCTTTTCTAGAATAGGTTTCCTCAGCCTTGGCATTGTTGACATTTTGAGCCAGATAATTCTTTGCTGGGGGGGGATGTCCTGTGCACTGTCGGATGTTTAGCAGGATCTCTGCTCTCTAGCTACTAGATGCTCATAGCACCTTCCCTCCCCCAGTTGTCACAACCAAAAATGTCACCAGACATTGTAAAACATCGGTGAGAACCACTGACCTAGACCATAGGAGTATAAAAGTAGCTCTACCTAAACACGTCCACATTCAAGTCTCCTTCGAGCCTGGGCCTGTCGAGTCCGGCCCTTTGCTGCCAGTGGCAGGCTGACCCCGCCTTGCTGTGAGTGGGGAGAGGTCAGTTGCTATACCATGCCAGGTAGGAAAGAGAATATTGACTAATACTTCAAAATGTCATCCAGCCATAGCAGTGGTGGGAAAAGGAACAACACCCTTCCCATCTCTGGTCTCAGTTTCCTCATCTCTAAAGTGAGAATTTTAGAATAGGCTAAGTCTAAGGTCCCCCGCAGCGCTCAATGCAAGCCCTGCTGCAGGATGACAGGAGCCCAGCTCTGGGAGGAAGGGGCTGATTCCCAAAGCCGGCTGTTGGGTCTAACCCCCAGTCAGGTTCCCTCCGCGACATGCCCACTCGTCCATCGCTGATTTCTGCTTCCATTGCATTGGTCTGCTTGTCTATTCAAGGGCCAATACCATACTACTTTAATTATTGGGGCTTTATGATATATTGTAATACCTGGTCATGCTTTTCTCTTTTTTCAATTTTTAAAGACTATTTTTTAGACAAGTTTTAGGTTCACAGCAAAATTGAGGTGAAGGTAAAGAGATTTCTCCTATACCCCCTGCCCCCACACATGCAAAACTTCCCCCCTTACCTACACTCCCCTCCCCCTGAAGTGCTACATTTGTTACAACAGATGAGCCTACCTGTCATTATCAATCAAGGACCATGGTTTGCATCAGGGTACACTCTTGGTGTTCTACGTTCTATGGATTTGGACAAATGGGTCCAAATACCATTATAGTATCATACATAGTATTGTCACTGCCCTAAAAATCCTTTGTGTTCCACCCGTTCATCCCTCCCTTCTTCTCTAAGGCTTTTCTTTTTCGGAGGTTTCCTGGCATTCTTATATGTTTATTTCTCCATATGAACTTTTCACTCAAATACATAAATAATTTGATTGGTTGACTGACTAGATTTTAATTCCAATCTTGAGCAGGAAATGTAACCTTTCTTGATGTCTTATTATCTGTAAGCTGAGATAATATCTATCTTGCAAGGTTGTTGTGAGAATTACATGAACTCATGCAGTGAAGTGTCCTGCACAGAGCTTGGAACATATTAGATGCTCAATAAACAAATGTTCCATATATGATTATTTCTTTGATGTTTAAATAAGCAAAGGTAGAATTATCAAACATGTCATTAATTTCATCTATATGCAAGTCACTTCTAAGACAGTTTCCAAGTGTGCATTGTATCAAAAAGTGGGACTTCTTATACCATTAAATGTGGATAAATATGGTGACCCGGTACAAACACTGAACTATGGGGGGGAACCACTGACAAATATTCTAGGGATTCAGGCACAGGAAGAAGGAACAGAAAATTGTCCATACATTTCCTCTTATTCAGAAAAATATGAGCTGAAGCAGGAAGCTCAGCTCCTATTGTTGGGAGCAGCAGGGAATATTAGGGGCTGTGTGTGCTGAATATATATTTTTGTGTATTATCTTGTAAAGAGCAGCAAATTTGGCTTCATAACAGTGAGATCAAGCATGGCAAATTTACTTACATTCTTGGAGTGCATTACTGACTCCCACAGCTTTTCTATATATTTCACCCCTAGAAAAGGATTTAATAACCTCTTTGCTGCATTCTTTGGATAAAAAGCAAGGGAAAAGAGTATGAGTGGATTTGATGAATTGCAACTTGTCTTGGGCATAGGACAAAGCTCATTTTGTTGTTGCAAAAACAGAAAATTGGCAAGTCCTGTGGGTAAAAAAGCTGGTGTAGCTTAGGAAACAGGTGAGCTTCTCCTCCTGCCCTCTGCAGCCTTAAGAACCCTGCCTGTGGGCCCCAGCACTCACCTGGACAGGTACTCACAGAACTGGAGAGAGGGGAATATCCTGTTAGGGCAAAAGGAATAAAAACAAATGTCTGATCCTTGAGTCTGAGTGACTGGAGGGCACAGGTGGGGGGCCCAATCCATTGGCAGAACTTAACGATTCTTTGATTCATTAGGGCTTAGAATTGGTTAGGTTGTAAAGGCGAGTGCTGAACCCCCAAATCTTCTCCTAGCCAAACCGAACTTGCCATGATTAAAGCAGACTCACAATTCACCTCTGACCTCTCTGCAGATGAAGATAGGTTTAAGAACATGAGAGCCAGAACACAGGCAGGCATGGGATACTGGCCCAGTCGTGTGCATGTGGCAGGACTCGGTCCCCTGGGACTTTATTACCAAATGTTTGCTGAAATCTCCGTCCTGGTTCTTTAGGTAGCAATACTGTCCAAGTAGCCAGAGGCTGAAGAGAGCTCAGCAGACAAGGCCAGACATCACTGTCCCAGTCCTCCCCAAGTTTGGCCATTCCCATGAAGGGTACTTCAGCTTCTCCTACAGCTGGAAGACTCCAGGATGAAAAAAAATTACTTTCTATAACACTTCCAAATTTCCAGGATTTTCCCTTTGTAGAGGGTTGGTTATCTAACTCAGTGAAGGTTAATGACTCGTGGGGTTTGAGTCTGGCTAGATCAGTAGTTCATGGTCCTGACCACCTATTTGAAACTCTGGGGGAGCTTTTAAAAATTGTCAATGCCTGTGCTCCACCACTGGGCATTCTAATCCAGATGGGCAAGGGTGGGGCCTAGGGTATGCAGAGCTCTTGGAAAGCTCCCCAGATGTGTCTGATGTGCAATGACTGGCTAGAGAAAGTGCAAAGGATGATAAAATTCCTTTAGGGGAGACAAAGGAGGCATCTCTCGCCACACGTCAACACCAGCCCAGGAGTCCCTGAACTGCAGGGTCATGGATATCAATTTATTTTGTGGCTAATGAAGGGTAAAAAGACCTTTCCTGAAATTTTTAGTTGGAGGCCCTGAGTGTGCCCATCTACTCATAACTGTGTAGTGCTTCTTTAAGGATATGGCCTAAAGTAAACGCTGAGCACAGAGGAAGGAATGTCAGAAAGAAATGCCATACACTTCTAGGTTGGGGTGACTCAGTAATTAGACCCACACCTGGCCCCATCACTGCCCCCGGCTACCTTAATGGACTCAAAATGCAAATAGTCCCTCAGTATCTACCAAAAACCCTTCCATGTTCCCTTAGGCAACATGCTCCCCTAGTCTTCAAATAGACTAAATCAAACACCCTCTCCTGGTTTTCCTTCTACTCCCTTGACTGTACTTTCCTTAACTCTGTTGCTTCCTTTTTTTCTGTTCCTCATGGTCCTCAGAGTTCTGTCTTCCACCTGCTGCTCTTCTTATCCTACATATTCTGCTTAGGCAATCTTTCCTGCCGTATGCAGGTGGATGACTCCCACATCCATCACCCCTAGCCTGGCTCTCTCCCTGAGATGGGCATCCTACCAGGCAAGCTCTCTCACTGGATGTCTCACTGACATCTACATTCAATAGTGCAAAATGGAGTTCAAAACTTGTTTCTTCTTCCTGGGTTCCCCACTTTTGTGAAAGGTGCACCATCTACCCAATACCCGAACCAGAAATGTGGCAGTCATCAAGGACTCCTTTCTCTGGCTTCCCCTGCCTAGTTCATTACTCACCAAGTCCTCTTGATTTTATCTACTAAATGTCTCTCAAATTCAACCACTTTACCCATGCTGGTGGCCTGGTTCAGACTACCATCATCTTGCCTGGAATAATTTCAATTGTCTCCTAAAATATTCCCACTTTCCAAACCTGCCTCTTTCCAAGCTTTTCTCCATACCAAGAATCAGAGTGATCTTTCCAAATATGCTCAGTTCATTCATTCACCCTCTTCCTTAAAACCCTCCAGTGGCTCCCATTGTCTTCAAGGTAAAATCCAAACTCTTCCACAAATACCTCTAAGGCCCTTTATCACCTGTCTCTGCTTGTCTCTGCTGCATCATCTCCTCCTGCTCCACACCTCCCACCACACATTCCAGCCATGCTGACTGATTCCTGTTCATTCCTCAAGCCATAGCACTTTCTACTTACCACCGTATCACTGTTTGGTTGCTGCTTTACTGGTCTGTCTTCCCAAGTAGATCTTGAACTCCTTTAAGACAGATGCTAGAATTGAGAGGTGCCAATGATCATGCCACTCTCTCCTTCAAGGTCAGAATCAACTGCGACAAAAATCAGGTGGGAACCACAACATTAACTTTATCAGTGGGAAGTCGTATGGGAAGCAACAGAGTTAGAGAAAGTACAGTCAAGAGAGTAGAATGAAAACCACATAATTACCCCTCAATGGAAATGACCTCCCAGTTCAACATTAGGTCCCTGAAACCATCTATTAAAATAATTTTGAGTCATAAGGTATAAATAATAATCAAAGTTTGATTTTTACAGAAGTATAGATATAGCCAGAAGTTAATCAGCCATTGTTTCCTAACTTCCTCACTGCTGTAACTGGTTATTGCTTAATGGCACTATCCCCCCTGATAGGTGCAAGATTTGTGACTTCCTCCACTACTTCTATAGATAACATTGCCATTGTAAAGCTCAAAGACTTGTGCTTCTCTAGATAGCATTGCTATTACAAAGCCTAAGACTGGTCTTTGAAGTATTTTTCAGAATCTACATTCCAGGGGGACCCACTGATGCCAACCAGACCTGTGAATAGGCATGAGAACAGATCCAACAGCCATGACACCCCCTATCCAGAAAATCTCCCAACTGAGAGGATAATCTCTGCTTCCTAACCCTATGAGTTCATCCTCTGCCAATCAGCAGACCCAATTCCCTAGCCCTTTGCCCACCAAACTATCTTTAAAAACCCTTCTCCCAAATTCTCAGGGAGTTGGATTTGAGAAATTCCTCCCATCTCCTCACATGGCACCTGCGATATTAAACTCTTTCTCTGCTGTAACCCCTGCTGCCTCAGTGTATTGGCTTCCTCTTGGGCAGCAGGCAATGAACCCGGTTGGGCTGCAACATCCCCACCACACATACCAGGGAGGGAGGCAGGGCAGGGCTGGGCTGTCACCACACAGAGGAAGTAAAAATGAGAATGTGCACAGCCAGGATGCAAAAGAGCAGCAAGAAAGGGCTAAGCTCCAGGCAAGGTTCCTTTTTCCAGTGTTAGGGGTTGGATAAGTCAACTCCCTCTTCCTGGAGAAGAAACAACAATGGTATTGGAAAGAAGAATGGCCATTTTCTTCCTATGAAAAGAAGGAAAAACAGGTTCCTTATACAGCAGCCGTTATGTTCATTGCAGCATGCATAGAGGACCACCTGGGGGCACGTGGAAGAGGACCCCAAAAGGTTCACTGGATAAATAGAAGGAGCAAATTGCTGAGGGGTTTGCACAAGAAGGAAGAAACTTAATACTCTCCTTCCCAGGACAAAATGAGGTCCCCTATCTAGATGGAGAGGATGTCATAGACTTGCTAATAAATTAGGCAATTGATGCTTCTGGGGATGTTGTACCACTAGTGAGATGAAGAGACGAGAACCCACTCTGCACTGTGCTTTGAATTCAGTAGCCAGGGAAACACACACGCTCTATTCATTCGGCCCCAGCAACACCAGCTGTGGGGACTTGTGGCACCTCTCAGAACCACCATCCAATGCAAAACAGAGAAAGCCGACTCTGCAGCACCCACTGGTTGGCTATTCAGTAAGACTGCATGCCAGCGGTTCCGCTGCTTTCCCCCTGCTTCAAAGCAGGCATAGTATTAACTAAACCCTTAATATAATCATTCCGGGCTGTAACTTATGTGGCCATTCTTAAAGAAATGTTTCATTTTTCTGTTCATAAATGACTTCTCTGGCTCAGAATTGGAACTGCCACGTGACTAAAACTGTTTCTCTCCAGATGGAAGCAAAAGGTGTGGATTTTAACAAAAAGGAAACTGCCTAATTGTTTGGTGGTAAAAACAAGAATAACAATAATTCAACATAGGCTTCCCCTCCCCCTTTCTCTGTGTTGTCTGTAGTATAAGAAAAAGCCTGACCTCACCTTCAGCATTCCCCCTCTCCCCACAAAATGAAATAGACTTTATCATACACCCCACAAGGGGCCAAGTCCCACAAACACTCCGTTTTTTCTTCACTCCTTCCCTCCCTCTCTTTCCTCCCTCCCTTCCCTCCTTCTTCCTTTCTTCTGTCCATTCAACAAAATTATTGGAAGCCCTACTGTGTTCCAGCCATTGTGCAGAACCCGGTGTTTTCACAGAGAATATTCCCTGACCTCGTGGACCTCAGTTTAGAGCTCGGACATTCAGCTTCTCAGCAAAGTCACCAACACCATACTGTTCTCTTTCCTTAAAAGGCGAGAGCAGTGCAGCGAGCAATTGCTCTTTCCTGGGATCTCAACATGAGTTAGTCACTGTACCAGGCCTTTTTATAAGGTTTAATCCTGTATAATCTTTAAAAAAAAAAGAAGTTAGATATTGTCATCCTTATTCTATAATGAGGAAAATTAAGATATCTAATCCAAATCACACAGTTGATCAATTGAAGAGTGAATATTTTTGGCTTGGATTTGTGTATCTCTAAAGTCCTTGCTGGTTCCAATAGCCAAGTGTGCCTCCTCTAACTAAGACTCTAGGTAAAAGAGCGAAGGAAGGGAGGAAGGGAGGAAGGTAGAAAGGGAGGAAATGTATACATTTTTGGAGTACCTAAGATGTGAACTTCAGAAAATTCTCAAGCAGTTTTCCTTGATCCAAGAAGCTATTAATAGATGCCTAGAAAGAGTCAAAAGGAAACCCCTACGAATTCCTCACGTCCACCTCCAGGCCCATCAAGTGGACGTGTCCTTTGAAGTCAGAACACAAGCTAGAGGGCCCAAGTAGAATCATCTAGAGAGCAAAAGGCTTTGAGGTTGTAAGAGAGGCTGAACTTGCTCAAGGAATGAGGACTAAAGAGAAAGAGGAGAGCTGGGCTGTAATTGATGGCACTGCCGTGAAGAGGTCCTGTGGTCACATGCATCTGCTCTTTCTATCTGATCCAACCTCCCCCTGGGTCCCAGTGCATGGAAAAGAGCCTGCAGACATGCCCCCCAGTAGCTGGCAGAGAGGTTTGGGACAGGTGTTCACCCCCAAAACCTGCCTGAGTCGGGTAGGAGAGTAGGTACTTCCCCGTGTGTCTCGGGGCACTGATGCTACTGGGAGAAGCAGGGCGTGGGGGCCTGTCCGGGGAGCCGGTGCAGATGGGGAGCGCTGGGGCAGAGGAGTGCCTCTGGGATTGCTGAAAGCAGCTGGAAACAATGGAGGCTCCAAAGGACAGAGATCTGCCTGCCCTGCCCTAGAAAAGGGGGAAACTGGAGCACCAGCAGCCTGCAGCTGGCACCTCCCCTTGCACTCCTGCCTGGGCTCGCAGAGAACCAAAAGCAAAGCCTACTGACTTGATCCTGAAAAGATATCCCCAATCCAACTGACATCACCTCCACCTCTACCATCCAGGTCTAGGTCACCATCGTTTCAGGCCTGGACTCCCTCAACAGCCTCCTCACTCGGCTCCCTGCTCCTGCTCCTGCCCCCGCCCCCAGAGTGGATGGTCAACACCATGGCCAGAGGGATCCCTGTAAGATGGGAATCAGCTTGCGCCTCTCCTCCACTCAAATCCTCCAGCAGTTCCCTACCATGTCACGGCCCAGCGGCCCCACGCGCCTGGCCTCTGATTCCTCTCCAGCCCTCTCTGGCCCCTGCCCTCTTCTGACTTCTCTCCAGCCACGCTGAGTCCATACTGTTCCTCGGAAGGCCAAGCACATCCACACGCAGGACCCGCATGCCTGCTCTTCCCTCTGCTGCACTGCTCTTCCCTCAGGTACTTGCAAGCCTTGCTCCTCACTTCCCCGCACTCCCAAACGGCACTTCCTCAGAGAGGCCTTTGTCTTCCCTCTGCCCCATCTAATCACTGTTAGCCTTCCATCTGCTTTATTTTTCCTGAAAGCAGTTATCGACACCAGGTCCCTATTATGCGATGTACCTACTCATTTGATGTCTGTTCATCCCTGCCTGCTCGCCAGAATGTCAGCGTCAGGAAGGCAGGTCTTGACTGCTTTCCCCCTGCAAACTCTTAATGTCTAAGACAGTGCTGGAAGGTGTTCTATAACTTTGAGAACAAATGAATGAGTGAATGAATGAGTATCCATGCTGCATCATCCTCAACACCTCTGTCGCTCAAGGGGACAGGACAGTGGTGGGGGCTATGGTGACTGGATGACTGCCCCACACGAGCCTGTGCGCACGCATGGCCTCGGCCAAAACAAACAAGCACACTAACAAACAGCCTCCTCCCACAAGTAAAACCAACCGGCACGCACCCTGAATCACACACCCCAGCTGATGTGGCCCTGTCCTAAGGATGGTGGAGGCATGAGGGAGGGAGAGAAGCTGCCTTCTCCAAAGCCCCCCTACCCCAGCCCTTGCCCCTGTGACTCCAGGTGAAGAGGGGCTGACCTCCTGAGTATGGCCTGACATGCTGGATGAAGCTGGCAGGTGGCCTCCTACCTCCCTGGGCACATTTCCCTTCCGTCCCTTCTCCCTCCTCCCCACCTGAAGGCCATCTGGCTCTCCAGCAGCATCTAGCCCCAGGCCTGGCTAGCTGGTGTCCTAGCACCTGGAAAGCCTGTCATGCTGACATTGTTGCCTGCACCCCCATTATAAGACATCCCAAAGCTCATAGAATTAGCTGAGCAAGCTTCTCACCAGTTTGTTTCTCAGTGCTCCGGAAATGTCACAGTGAATCTTCTGCCACATTCTTCACTAGGTAAGTGACCCCTTAGGATATTAATTGTGAAAAGCACCAACTTTGCTTTCTCTTCACCTCTGTCTACCTCCTGGCAATGTAGAAGCCTGTCCTCTCCCGGGTGCCCCAGATAACAAAGGAGGAAGCTTGAGGAAGGGGCATGGTGCTGAAATACAGACCTGCGAGCGGGGTGAGATCTCGGGTGGACACACAGAGCAGGAGAGATGGGAGGAAGCCATCCCGGGAGTGCACAGACCCAGAGAAGCATGACAGCAGAGTTGGCAGGGTATCCACCCGTAGGCCAAATTCAGCTTACAGTTGTATTTGGTTTGTCATGCACAGAATTTTTGAAGATTTTTAATTAGTCTTCAATATTTTAAAAATCAGAAAGATTCCCTTAAAATCTAGATCTCCAGCTTCTCTTGAAAACTTAGAATGTAGGTCATGTCTGACGACAGCAATGGATTAGAGGACAGTGGTCTTCTCCTGGCAGGCAGACACGTGTTCTCAAATTTGCCACAGTTCCCATCTGAGGCACCATGCTTGCAGTTCAGCTTGCAAGTGGTTAATTGTAGTTTTAACTTCAGGGAGGGGCCTGATCCCTGGTGAGACAGGATGCTAGTAATAAGTTACTAATGATGATTAAGATATTGATATTTGCAAGTAATTTACTCTTAAAACTGAATCAAAGCAGCACCAAAGTTATCTTTGCAGTCACCAGAATTTTGGTCAATTGTATTCCAATATATTTTCTGGAAGGAGAAAGGAAGGGGGAGAATTAAAATCAGGATGCACCCTTGGGTGTCCATGTTGTGGCAGGAGCAGGGTTGCTCATGGGGGTAGAGAGCTGGTTTCATCCTTTGGAGGAGAGAAGAATATTCCATGAATCCAAGAGACAAAACTTGGAGGGCAGACAGACTTGGTTGGTTGGTCTCCCATAAGAGCACCAGGAGATGAGCACAGCCAATCCCACCAAGCGAACCCAAGTTTGGAGTCCTGAAGGCTGGCTGGGTGAAGGAGCTTCCTCTATCTCAACACATGGCCAAGTCTGTCCTTAGGTGAGTCCCACACTGGTCTGCCTGGGAAGATGCCATCCAGCTCAGGTGAGGTTAAAAAGGAAATAGGGAGGGCCTATGAGAAAGCAAAGCTATATCTGCAAATTGAGGCCTTAGGGCACACAAAGGCAGGCAAGCGCCCCTGTCTTGTTGTTAGCATGAGGTCCAGTCCCCACCCTGCCCATCCCATCCTGTTGACCTTTGTCTCTCCCTGGCTTCTAATGAGCACCAGATAAAAGTAAACCTACTTTTCCCAGGTTCTTTTCCTGGGACTTTAACTCACTAAATTTAAAATAACTGAACTGCTGGCATAAGAGCAGTCTGTAGCTCCCCTTTGAAGCAAACTCTTTTAAAGAGTTGTCTAGACTCACAGGCTCTAATTCCTCTTCTTCCCTTCCCTCTTAAACCAGCTCCAGTTGGGCTTTTGTCCCAACCATTCCATCAAAAATGATTTTGTTGAGGCTACTGCTAAGTCCAAAAGGGAGCAGAGAGAGTAGGTGGTAGCCAGTGGGGGAAATGAGCCAACAGGTCTTGCTCTTTAAGATGGAACAAGTACCAGCACGAGGGCACTTGAGAGGGGGCAAATTGATGCTGTAAAGGATGGTGGGGAGGATCTCTGGCAGGCTGTCACAGAGGAGGGGAGACGGAACAGAATGAATGTGCAAGGGCAGGATTGCCTGGTTATGGGAGCACAGACGGTTCATCTACAGAAACAGACCAGAAGGCAGAGCATATGGTGCAGACGCTGCTAAGTAGATGGATTTGGTGGTGGGAGTTTGAGGAAACCCTCTTAAGACTATTCCATTTTCCCAGTGATGCAGGAAGCAAGGTTATCCACTGAGAGTGTGGGCAGGAGGGGAAGTTTGAGAGATTTTGAGGTGAAAGAAGAAGGTATATTAATAGTCATCTGAGACAGGAGAGTGGATGAAATAGGGGAATATTACTCCGTTCACAGCGTTATGTTTGTAGTCATGAGTCAAAATAACAGAGAATCGGCTTAGGTGTTTTAGTTTTTATTTTTCTCCAGCCACACTCAGCTGCGTGGGTGCAGGCGTGGAGTAGGGAGGGTCAAATAAAGTGAGATGTGCACGTGAATTGAGAGCACCTGCAAGGAAGTGGAAATAATGGTCAATCGCGGAATTTAATCCGGATGGGGGGAAGCGATAGCATCACGATGGTGTGGGCAGGGGGAACGATTGGATCAGTGGAGTGACTGTCCCTGTGAGATGGAAGGATTTTTAGAGTTGGAAACTAGGTGTAGTGAGTTGAAATACAGGAGGTGGCAGTCAGAAAGAGTTGCATAAAATAGAGATTACGGAAAGTTGCAGTTATTGGTAATGACGAGTTCTAGGATAAGGCCTTGGGAATCAGTGGCCCAAGTGAGGTGGAATATAAGCTCCAAAGAGAAGAGAAATTCAAGAACACAGAAAATTATCCAAGGGTATGTGGAAATCACCAAGAATGAAAACGGGAGTGGTATTGGAGAAAGGAGATCGCCTTCTAGGACACGCAACCGTCCAGAAATGCCAGAGAGACCTGAGGGTTTGGTCAAGGAAAGCAGCACGGAAGGGGAGGGTCTGATGCAGCTTGCTAACATTAGCCTCAAATGGGGGTTGTAATGAAGGGGGGGGAAGGCCAGTCTGGAAGCAGGAGGCCCAGAGGAATGAGGGAGGGTGCCAAAGAGAAGCTAGTCATAACTTACAGAATTGCAGAGAAAACTGCCCACGAAAGCCATGTTCCCATTACAGCAATAAGAAAAAGGAACCATCCAGAGGAGAGACCAGAGACATAGAGGATTTTGCTAATGATGGACCAGGAATTCTGGCGGTCATCGTGGGTGGTTTCCATGAGTTGGGGAGAGAGAGGAGACACAATGAGGGGTGTGGAGCACCTTTTGGGAACTACTGGGCCGAGAAATACAGTAACCTGGGAATCTGGGGCTTTGTATGTGGTGGACATGAACAGGGATAAAGGAGCAAGTGAGATTTGTCGTGAAGGACTCAGGACAATTAGTAGTGTGGGGGCAAAAGTGTTGAAGCACAGAGAGGGGTGAGTGTCTGGGGCTGACCCTGGACTCTGTCATTGGAGGTGAAGAGGTTTGGAGAAGCTAAGTCTTACTCCAGAGTCTGTAGGCTCCTTCCTGATGCTTGTCAAGGGTGTGTAGTTTTCTTGGGGAGGGGAGGCCTTAGGCTCACTGCCTGGGTCTCCCTCTCGACTGCTGTTGAGGGAAGGGGCAGCCTTGCCACCATTTCCTTGTATGAAAAATGAGGCATACTTATAACTATAAAAATTATAACATACCTCATGTAAAAATAAATGCAAAAAGAATGAAGGGAAAAAGTTTGTCACATGATAAAGACTTCCTCTCCACCACAACTCTATATAAAAAAATATATACTATTAACTGATGGAAGAGTTATGTTTAGTGAGGACAATGTAGAAATGAGTGAATCACATGCTAAATGCATGCTTGTCCTAGGTATACATTTGGAGGGTCTAACAGCTGGGCCTCCATCAGTAGGCTACTATTCTCCAAAAGAAGCTAATGAAAGTGCCCAGGAGGAATTAGTCTCTGTAGGACCGGTCTAGGAACCCACACTTTTTAAGTGACATGGATTCCAACTGGTGGCTTACTAAATCTTATTGGTTGATTGGGAAGGCAGTGAGGGGCTGGAGCCCAGCTGACGGCTCTGTATTGATTGTGGCTTTTAGCCAGGTTATTAAGTGGTTGGAGTAGCGGGTTGTATGGCAGAGTCTCATATTCCCTCTCCAACCTCCCCTTCCCCTGACATTTCAGTTGAAATCACAGAATTTCCCAAAAGGATATTAGCTCCTGTGGACAAAGGAGCCTAATGCATTAAGCAAGACAGGCTTTATTGCACGCATCAAATTTTCATGTGCTGTGTGGGGTGTCTGGGCTGTACTCAGAGCGGCTCACCCCTCGCTTAGAAACCTGAGAGGAGTACAGGAGCCCATGCAGCTTGGGCATTTTGAGAAAGAGCAAAGAAGTCACCTTCAAGAAAGACTCAGTGGATCTTTGGCCCTCCAGAGTGGGGAAATTAGGATGGACAAAATCCTTTACCAGCTCCAGGAATTCCCTCTTTCTGAATCAGGAGGAACTAAATTAATCTATGGGATTTTTCCCCTGAGGAGATACAGCTTCCATCTGCTTAGCACTGATAAAATCTATCAAGAAATAAATAAATGAATGAGCCAATAGTATTGAGTGTGAACTAAAAACTGGGACTGGCTTGGGTACATTCACACAGAGTCAGCTTTGGTCTCTGCATTAGTCTATGAAACTAAAATAATCTCACATTTCTCCTTCTATAAAACCCATAAGCTCATTATCTCATCCTATCAGATGGTTCTGGTTTATCTGGAGAAAGGTGGACAGATGCAGATCCTCTCCCATAATTGCAGTGGGTCTGATGTCTGGATTAGTAGAGTTAGAAGTGCATCTTCCCCACTGGAGATCCTCTTGGGGAGTAAGAGCCACTCTGCAGGAAGATTCCTCATTTACTGAGCGTAAGTACATGGGGAAATGATGAAAGTTGTGCACACAGGGACTGTAGGTGGGACCCAAGCCACCTGGGAGAGGAAGTGAAGAACACAGTACAAAGAAGAACCCTCCTCCAAGCCCCTGCCTTTTTGTCCCAGTTGAAAGACTCCTTGACCTTCAAATGTAGAGTGGTCACTTGGAGGTAAGTCCCAACTCCATCCCTTGCCATGCTGAGTCCAGCCATCAGAAACTCCTTCCCAGGCCCAGAGGTTCAAGCAGGAGGGAGGCAATACATACTCTAGGAAATCCACAGATTCAATACGAGAGAAATACATTGGGATGGACCTAAAGGTGGGATTTGATGACAAAGCCTTGGATATTTCAACTAAGAAGTCTGCCCTTTTTCTCCCTTTCTCCCTGGAAAGATCCCCAGTTATTTAGCACCTCACAAGGCTCCAAGAGTTAAGGATATTGGGAACAAAAATATAGAACAATTGAGTAACTGTTAACAAAAGATTTGAGGAGGGGATAGTGAACAGCAAAATCTATTAGGACAGGCAGACAGTGTTGAGCAATGGATGCCCATTGTTGAGTGAATGCCCACTGGCTTTCTTTCATGACAGGTGGTCTGATTTCAGAGGTAACCTTTCCATTCTTACAAGAGAATAAGGATTAGAGGTACAAAGATCTCCAGGGTGATCAACCGCTGACAGAAAAGTCTTTCAGCCAGCTCGGGATGGATGCTGGGATGGAGGACAGAGCTGAGCTGTGTCCCACCAGGAAGGCTGAGTCCAAAGCCCTGAACAACCTGCATCTCTGTGTACCACATGCCTGCTGAGCCAATACAACATGGAGCCGACCAGCCCCAGCACCTTGTCATCCAGGAAACTGGGACAATGGTGTGGCTTAGAGTTGCAGAGTTCACCAGGCACATGCTGGCCCAGCCCAAGCAGAGAGGAAAACCAGTAAAGCACAGGACAGGAGGCTCAGTGGGGAAGAGAAAGGGGGAAGAAGGGACTGTGTCCTTCACTTTGGTATCCTCAGCACTTAGCACAAAATTGGCTTAATCGATGCTGTGCCAAATAGATCTGATTAACCCCCAGCTCTGACTCTATCTCTCTGTGTGAACTTGGGAAAGTCTGTACATATCTGAGACTCAGTTTTCCCATCTATAAAATGGAGTTGATTTTTTGCATGTGTTGGAAAATACACATAAAATGAAATTCACCATTTTAACCAATTGAAAAGGTATGATTCAATCGCATTTGGTACATTCACAATGTTGTACAATTATCACCACTATCTAGGTCCAGAACAGTTCATAGAAATCCTGTACCCGTTAAGTAGTCACTTCCCATACCCCCTCCACCGAGCTCCTGGCAACCACTAATCTGCTTTCTGTCTCTGTGAATTTGCCTATTTGGGGTATTTCATATAGATGGAATCACACAATATGAGGTCATTTGTGTCTGGCTTCTTTCACTTAGTATAATGTTTTCAAAATTCATCTATGCTGTAGAATGTATCAATACTTCATTCCCTTTATGGCTGAAAAATACTCCATTGTATGGATATAGCACATTTTGTTTATCCATTCATTAGTTGACGGACATTTGAGTTTCTGCCTTTTGGCTATGGTGAATAGTGTTTCTGTGAACATCCATATACAAGTTTTTGTTTGAATACCTGTTTCAACTCTTTTGGGAATATAGCTCAGAGTGGAATTGCTATGCAACTGTGTGTTTAACTGGGGTGCTATGTTTAATAACACCTCACTGCATATTTTGGTGATTGAGACAATGCATGTAAACGTACTTTGAGCACTACAGAAATCTATGAAACAAAATATATTTTAAAATATCTGTTTGTGTTGTTGCTTCTTGAAGATGCTCAGATATTAACACTCCAATGGCTAAAAGCAAAGACACTTTTCTCAGGGATATTTGTCTATTGAAAAATATGGGTTATCCAAATTGTAAGAATGGACATTTCTCCATGGGACTCAATAAAATTTTTCGTTTTATTAAAGATCCTGGTTTGGGTCTGTGCAGACAAGTTGCTCATCACTAGAAATTGACAAAGAAAAGGTGGGATTTGAACTCAGATCTATCTAACCCAAAACTCCACCCATTTTCTTGTCATTAACCCCTGAAGGAACTTACACACTTAATATGCATACAAGTAGAGTTTTTAAACAATAAAAGAATTTTCCATTTATATAGTTCTTTTTAGATGACAAAGCACTTCCACATAATTCTTACAAACACAAGTGCCTCCCCAAATCAGTATGATTTCCATATTTCTTGATTCTTTCAAAATAGTGCTTGATAAATGCTTGTTTAATTCATTCAAGTAGTATTTATCAAGGGCTCCCAATGTTCCAGGCATTGTCCATGCATCACGGATATAGAGACAAAGAAAATACCCTCTTCCTTCAAGTAGATCACAGTCTAGTGGAGCAAACTAGTAAGTGGGAAAACAGTCTGATGAACTCTTTGCCTAGTTTGCTATAGACACACACTGGAGGGAGGTCAGTTCAGGCTTGAGGTGACTCTCAAAGAATGATAATGAACAAATGAATGCCTGAATCAGTGAATGGGCCAAAAACTTTTTACCTGTAAGATAATGCCCCACCTCCTTAACATGGAGGACCAAAGATAGACCCCTTCATTAACTGAATACCAGTGATGCTTCAATTCAATGTAATCACTGTATATTGAGGATCTACTGGGATCTCCTTATGGGAGGACATGGCAGTGAATTAGATCAGGAGTCCACAGCTTTTTCTAGAAAGGGCCAGATAGTAAATATTTTTGGCTTTGCTTGTTATACTGTTTCTGCAGCAGCGACCTCATCTGCCATTGTATTGCAAAAGCAGTCATAGATGATGTATAATCACATGGGCATGGCTTTGTTCCAATAAAACTTTATTTACAAAAACATTTGGCTTCTAGGCCATACTTTGCTGACCCCCTGACTTAGATAAACAAAGTTCCGAATCTAATGGAGTTGACAATCTCGCCCACCCTGCTTCCCATCAACTTATAGCTGTCCTTCTCCATGTGCTGTGTTCCCTCCCACCTCCACACCTTCACCCCTGCTTCTCCATATGCTTGGAGTGACTTTTCCACCCTCTACCCCTTTGTGGTCCCCCCCGAATATCTTCCCAACCCCTACACACAGTGCACATTTCTTTACCTGGTGAACTCCTACTGAGTCTTTTAAGGGATGGCTAAAGTTGTTTTTTGATGTATTTTGCTAAGTTGCTAAGTCTTCCACAAAACAATATAGCACCCCCTTTAATTACATTAAAATTACATTTTACAAATGGTTTCTTTTGTGAAGGACACCAGAATTTATAATTCTCAAAATTAGGTATTTCACAAGTGCTTCACTCTAACTTTTTTATAATCACCCTGGATATTAGACAGTATCTGCTTTTAAAAGAATTTGAAGTAAAATTTTTATAGCTATGCTTCATGGCTTAGATTGAACCTCGGAGCGTCAATCATTCATTCATGTGTGAAATTGGCCTGAATTTATTTTCTGAGGAATAAATCAGCCCTGAGAAAAAGGAAGAAACTAGAGAAAGTCATCTAAACAATGCCAGGGGGTGTAATGTATGGTGGTGAGGTGGACTTATATTCAGGTGTATTTTGTCTTAACCTACTCAGCTTCTATGAAATAATTTAATAATTCCCATTGTTCTGTCCTTAATTAGCAAAACAGGATAATTGTACAATAGGTACTACTTGTTAGAGAGTATACTGTGAAAGGTAATGTTGCTTAACCCTTAATAAAAACCCAGTTGAGATTGTTAGAGTAGGTAGTCAGTTAAGTATGAGCAAGGGAGGAGGGAATGGAAAAGTTAGTCAACCGGCTCGAACAAACAGGCCTTGAACAAACAGGCCTGAGGAGACGAAAACAGCCATTAATTTCCCAGCTTTGCACAGGTACAAAGTGACCTTTCCCCCATTATATCACAATTATAATAAGTTAACATTATGGTTTTGACCCCCCTTGTGGGAAAAACAGGGGAACTATGAGCAAGAACAGAATGAACACTGACGACCCAGCCTTCTTTGACTTCAACAAATAAACACAGCAACCGCTCGGGGTTCGAGGCAGTTGCTGCCTTTGAGCCTTCCCGCTCCCTTTCTTGGGAGTGTACTTTCACTTCTGCACAAGCCTTTCCTAAGCCTGTCCACTTTCACTCAATAAACTTGCCACTATCACTCAGTTGTGTGCGTGTCCTGAAATTCCTTCCTGCGATGTTAGCAAGAAACTTTACACCGATGACAAGATTATTGTTCAAAATAATATTAACCAGTGGCCCCTCGTGACCTCTTCAAGATTGGCACTTAAATTCCCACAAAGACTCAGAAAAAGCCCACAATCTTTACAACTAAGACTGATGACAAACAACTGCCAAAATGGAGAACTGGGGTCATCATACAGCAGATGGAGATAGATGGAGAACAGCCTACCTGGGCCTCAATTCATGGTGTGCCCTGTTTTCATCTTATGAAAATGCCTGGAAAAAGTTAGGAAGGTCTTTTGGTTTTTTTATATGTATTCCAGTCATTAGTCCTAATTCAGAGACTCGGGGTCTCTACCAGCCTGCTCTTTCTTATCCTTCAGATTTTAGCTAAAACATCACGTCCTCAAAGAGCACTTCTGTAAACATTCAATCGAAAGCAGTCATTCCCCAGCATAAGAGCCTATTTATGTTCTACTAAACATTTAATTCAACATGATCTAAACACGATCTCTTGTTTAGATGTTTCCTTGTTCACAGTCAGTGTCCCCCCCATTAGAATGTAAGCCACATGAGAACAGGAGCCATGTCTTCCTTGTTCACTACTGTTTCCATAGCAACTAGCACAGCTCCTGGGACGTGGTACACACTGAGCAAAGATATCTTGTATGTGTGAATTAGGTATCCACTTGGGAAAAATAAAGTTGGACCCCTGTTATTCACAAAAATAATTTTCAGGTAGATTATGAGTTAAATAGAAGATGATATGAACAAAATGTTTTTATAACTTTGAATTTGGAAAGACCTTCATTAACCAAGAAAAAAGAAACTTGAGCATAACAAAAATTAAAGTAATTTAACTACAAAAATTAAAAAAAACAAATTCTTCACATGAAAAAGTACCAAGCAACAGTCTACTAGGTTGCAAATATTATATCCAGAGATCAAACATTAATATCCAGAGCTCAGAAAGAGTTCCCACAAATCAGTAAGAAAAAAGGCCAAAAAGAAAAGCAGAAGATAGGAATAGGACATTCATGAAGAAAAATATAAATAACAACCAATGAACATATGAAAAGATGCTCATTCTCACTATTAATGAGTAAATTATAAATTAAAACAATAATGCAGTATCATTATTTGATCAAAAGTTAAAAAGATAATATCCTACAAAAATTAAGGATGATAAGTAATGCTCTGATCAAAGAAAATGGATAAGAATGGGCACTTCCATACATTGCTATTGGAAGTGTACTTTCATAAAACTCAGTAGAGGCATAAGTGTTAGTATCTAAACAATCTTAAATGTGCATGTCTTTAAATTCAGAAATTCTTCTTTTAGAAATCATTACTAAATAAATACTTAATATGTGTACCAACATATACATTTAAGACTCTTTGGAATAGTGAAAATTTGAAAATATAAATACCCATGTTAAATAAATTTTAATGCATAGGTATTATAAAATACATGCAGCAATTAAGAGAAATGAGCTAAATATTTCTGTATTAACCTACAAAGATATTTAAGGTATATTGATGACTGAAAAAAAGAAAGTCATAGGGCAATAAATACTGCATTATTCCACTCATTTTTTAAAAGATCTACATGTCTATTTGTGTAAAAGATTTATTTGTATATGTATATTATAAATATTAAATGTAAGGTCTATATGAGACCTTTGTGCAAATCACAAAATGGTGCCCCTTTCTCAAGATAGTTTACTTCTAGCTGGCATAAAATTATAACAATACTCTCATTTTGTTAGAACAAGGCATTTTACTGCCTTTTGCCAAAAAACTGTCATGATAATGATACAAATCTACAATGTCTAGATGTGGCACTCTGTGCAGTTTGTACCCTGCAAAACCCCACATTTAAATGCTTAGGAAAAAAATCTAAAAGCAACCCACTGGACTCCTAGCATGCAGCATCTCTGGGGGAGAAAGTAGGAGGGGTGGTGAGGTAAGGGGCTATATTCACATTTTGCTTTCTTATATATTTTCAATGTTTGAATACTTTATGATAAGACTATTACTTGGGTAAAATATTAATTAAAAAATATTAATAAAAGATAATTTAAAAAATAAGCAGTAAAAGCTACTAACAAAGACTCTAATTACCAAATAACTATTTTTAAAAAATAATTCTCTCTCTTATAGACCAGAAATAAACATTTAGAAAATGGAATGCGGGAGGGGAGTCCTATTTACAATGGTAACACCAATGATAAAACAATTAGAAATAACTGTAACAAGAATTGTGAACATACACTTACCCTATGACTCAGCTATTTAGCTTGTAGGTATTTACCCAAGAGAAGTGAAAACATGTATCCACAAAAATACTTGTGTAAATACATTCATTGCAGCTTCATTCATGAGAACCCTTAACCGGAAACAACTTGAATGCCCATCAACAAAAGAAGATATTTAAAAAATCATGGAATTTAAAACTATTGTGTGTCACTACTCAGCAAGAAAAAACTACTAATATACACAATTGTATGGATGAGCAAAATGAAGGCAGACACAAAAGAATGCACAGTGCATGATTAGTTCTAGATGTGAAGTTCTAGAACCTGCAACATGAATCTCTAGGGTGATAGAAAGCAGGACAGTGACTGCTTGTGAGGCATGAGGATTGATTGGAATAGGGACAAGAACTTGCTGGAGTGAAGGAATGTTCTATGTCTTGATGGGTGTTGGTTGATTACAAGGGTAGATACATTTGTTAAAACTCATCAAAGTGTAATGTTAAGATCTGTGCATTCACTGTAGATAAGTTTTATCTCAGTAAAAAGAAATTTTAAAAATTCATAATATTATATAATTATATAATGAGGGAAACTTTTCTTGAAGAAATGTCAGATTCCTAGTTGGTTACAAAGGATGAAGGAGGCAGAGACACAGGCAAAAGTTTTCCTGCCTGTTTGCCTAGTTGCCTTCAATTCCGTATGCACATAAGACCATTAGACCTCTGTATGTTTAATAATCACTCTCCACAACAGCAAGCCCTGGTAACCACCTCCCACTCCTTAGCAGAGGCTGCAGAGGCTTACGCAAATCTGGTTCACAGGACCTTGACTGGTTCCTGAGACGCATGCACAACCGCTACTCTCTAATGATGGCAGATGGCGTTCTGCTGATAAAAGAGCAAGACTTCAAGAAAGAAACTGCCAAATCTTACATAATCCATCTAGGAATTTGTAGAGTAAATAAATAAATAACAATAACATCAATGAGAGCAAAACTTAAGTAGATGTGCATTGATTTTACATGAATCCCCAGCAACAGAAAAGGAAGATTAGAAGGAAGAACATCATTTAGAAGCCAGTGCAAATGTACCTCCATATCCGCACATCACAGCCCGAGCTTGCACTGGGGCTGTGCAGGGAATAGCAATGGCTCATTTCTATTCCCTGATGGCTCTGAGGCGGCTCAGGAAAAGGCTGAAGCAAACACCAGCTGCTCAGCCTCCACTCCTCCCTCCTGTCCTCATCCTTGTGCTTTGCTCAAAAGCTGGAATGGAGATACGGACCCGGTCTGTGAGATAAGGACCTCAAATGGAAGTTACCCTTACTTTTCAACAACAGCAAGAAAAAGACAACTTAAATAAAAATACAAAACTGAACTTTTTGATATGAAACCTGCAGAACTAGAGAGCTTGCTCTATGAAAGGACCAGAGCAGAGCATCTGAAAACAGGAAACAAAAGGCAAAGAGGCCAGAGCAAGAATCTCAGACTCTCTGAGACCTATTCCCTCCCACTTGCCACCTCTCACGCCCACCTCATGTCCCATAGGCAGCCCTATTACAGCCCCAGGTGAACCCATCACTTGGTTACTCCTGAAATACCTACGCAGTTGTCTTAGTAACTGGTGTATGCGGAATATGGTCTCTGCTCCCAGGGCTGGCTAAAACAGATAACGTCAGAGGAATTTCCAAGTATTGAGGCAGATTGAGCACAAACATAAAACTTGACCATTCCCCCCACCTCACCCCATTCCTTATTTCCAAAATAACAACTAAAATTATCAATGATATATCAGAATATGGGGAATTTACATCAGAGAGTTGAGAAAGAATGTCACCCACATACCATTCATTCAGCAAGTTCCAGGCACTGTCCTAGGTGCTGTGCTGAATATTGTAAATGTTCAGCTGTCTCTGCTAAATATAGAGGAGAAAGCATGAGTATGATGGATAGAACTTTGAAATAGATAAGCTCTTCCTGGGATCCTCTAATGAACAGCTTGTTTGAAACCCATTCCCCTGCTGTGAGCTCTCTGACAATCAGCACTCATAAGTACAAACAGCCTCTAATTCTTTTTGACTGTCTCACTTTAAAAAGTAAATCAAAATAATTGAAAGCAGGGACTTGAACTGGTCTTTGTATACCCGTGTTCACAGCAGTGTTGTTCACAATAACCAAAAGGTGGAAGCAGCCCAAGTGTCCATCAGTGGATGAGTGGATAAATAAAATGTGGTCTAGATATACAATGGAATATTATTTGGCCTTAAAACAGAATGAAATTCTGGCACATGCTACAACATGGATGAACCTCGAACACATTATGCTAAGTGAAATAAGCCAGACACAAAAGGATAACTATTGTATGATTCCACTTATTATTGTACTTAGAACAGTCAAATTTATAGAGAAAGTAGAATAGTGGTTACCAGGGGCTGGGGGGAGGGGGAAATGGGATTTAATGTTTTATGAGTAGAGAGTTTCAGTTTGGGAAGATGAAAAGTTCTGGAGGTGGATGGTGGTGATAGTTGCCCAGCAACGGGAATGTACTTAATATCACCGAATTGCACACTCAAAAATAGTTAAAGTAGTAAATTTTATGTGTATTTTACCACAGGAAAGAAAATGGCTAGCAAAAGATAACCAGACATTTGAAAAAGGCCTATAATAGGCAGATAGAAAAACAAACAAATATAAACAAGAAATCTCAATCATACAGAGATGATTCAAGGAGCAGAAGAAAAATCTATGTCTTTATCTGTATCACTATCTGTATCTTTAGTGGAGTAAAAGAAGATATTGCCCCTACGGACCACATATTGCAAAAAGAACAGCATACTACACCAAAGAACTTTCCAACAACAAAGAACGAACTTTCAGGAATTAAAATATTTGCTAACAGAGGAGGCGGAGGAGAGGCAAAAAAAAAAAAAAAGAAAGAAAAAAAGAAAAAAAAAATTTGCTAACAAAAATTCAATAATAGAATATAAAGTTGAGGGAATATCCCATAAATGAATGGAAAGATCAGAAGGTAGAAAATAGTGAAGAAAAGAAAAGAATATTTTTCAGAGATTGTAACAGCCAAATAATTGGACTTTCAAACAGCAAAGAAAATAGAGAAAAAGAAAGGATCAAAGGAAATAACAGGAAAACATTCTTCAGAACTGAAAGGTCTAAGTGTCCAGACTGAAGGAACCCATAAAATACTCCGCATGATGAATAATAAAAAGTAAAACAAGACACGTCATTCTGAAATTTCAGAAACCCAGGTATTTTTTAAAAGTTTCTAAAAGTATCCAGAGAGGAAAACTAATAGGTCATATACTAAGAATAAGAAATCAGAAACACAACAAACTTCTTATAAGCAACATTAAATGCTACAATATAATGAAGAAAAGCCTTCAAAATTCTGAGGGAAAACTTATTGCCTGGAATTTTATACCCCCCTAAACTATAATACAAATTGAGTATAAGAAAGAATGCAGGTGTTTTAAGACATTTATAAAGACTGAAAACATTCCCTGCTCTTCATCCTTTATTAGCTACCAAGGAAAAAGGAAAACACTAAACGTAACATAGAATGGTAAAGAAATCTTAGGATAACAACTATGGTTTATAGCCTTTAATGTAGGTTTAAATTCTGCAATTAGACTTTAGTGTCCTTATTTTTCTTGACATCTAAGCAACAATCACTTGCATTATCTCATCTAATCTTCCTGATGAGCCCTAAAAAGTAGATACGATTTCAAACCCCACATGAGTTCAAAGTTAGATAGGCTGAATGTCAGGTGAATAAACAGGTTTTGAGGCGAAGATAAGAACTTCTTGATACATTGAACTTGACAACAGTTGTATGTATGAATCTGAAGCTTAGGATAGAGGTCTGGCTGGAGACATAGATTTTATAAGGAAAACAAAGTTACAGGAGGGGAAGAAATCACCTACGGAAGTAAACATATTTTAAAAACAAAGAGTTGGAAACCATAAGAAAAATGATAATAAATAAGAGACTAGATTGGAACCAAGAGACTAGAAACATTAATACAATTTATATTAGAAGAAAGAATCCATGACCTGTAGAAATACTGGAAACTACCAACGAAAAGGTTTTTGCCATGTAGCTGGAAAAAGTAGTGAACAGAGACCAAGATCCAGAGCGGTCTTAGTTAAATTGCTATATTAGAGAGAGAGAGAGAGACAAGAACATGTTTCCAGATAGAAAATGCTGCTTACTATTAAGAGAATCAACCTCCCTACGAGTCTCATGCTTCGTCAGGAGAAATTTCTGTGAGAATAACACCACAGAGCCCTTACTGGAAAGTCTGCACGAACCTCTCCTCAAACAAGTATGATTCAATCCCGCAATTTGTATTTAATCCTGCTCTAGACCTGATTAGGTGATTCGCTGACAATATCTTGTTTAAGCTGTACCACATAAAAAGGTAAGTGGTAGAATCCTCATCGCACAGGCAAGCAAACAGTCTCAGAGATGATCAATTACTTATTTCAAGATCCCACAGCAAATAATTATAGGAGCCAGGACTCACAACCATGTGTCGATCTCTGGAGCAGTGTTCATCTCCCATCAATACACTCATCGTTAGACTCAAACACAAAAGCTACTCGGCTACAGCATTGGCTATTTCAAAGTTCAACTAAATTCAGAATGGCTCTAAATGAAGTTCACATAAATAAAGCTTTTTCAGTTGTCTACAGATCTGATCTCATCTTCCACCCCCAATCCAGTGCTAAGGCTGTTTCAGTTCTGAAAAGCAAGGTCTTTCTTTTCCTCCAGGTTCTAGGTCCATCCTCTGAATTCTAAGTCTTAAATTGCTCTCATTATAGTTTGACATTAGTACAGATTATTTTCATAAAAGTGGTCTTCAATGGTTGCTTCTTTTAAATGATATAAAACTAGGAAAAATGTCTGAGAGATTTTTCCAGAATTCCACACCCTTTTCTTCTGCACCAACATTCACTTAAAAGTCACATGTTTAAAATGATTACATGTCAGTTACCCCGGTCCCAGACAAATGGTGGTTACTCTTATGTCATGTAAAGTTTAAAATCACAGACTCCTAAAACATTGAAATTGGAGTGAATCAGGGAGTCCACCCAGCCCAGAGATGGTCAGCAGGATCTATTACTGGAAGCAGTTGCCTGGTACAAGGTGCCAAGAAAGCTGGAGTTACATCCAGGCTGCCAGGAAGGAGTGCTGTGCTCCATTAGTAATGTCTGCCCTGGACAGCTTCAGGAACCCAAGGCCTTTGGGGCAGCTCTGGAAAATGCGAATCCAAAAGGAACACTAAAACGTCACTGGGATAAGCTGGTTAAATGTAATTTGTCCCACTCCCAACAAAGCAAACAGCACTCTGAGTGGAAACTTTAAAAAGCACATCTCTGCTGAGGTCTTTTGCAACTTACTGATGGAGTCCTAATTAGTCAAAATTCTCAACCTAAATATCTCATGATATAGTACCTTTTATTCAGAAGAAGAAATTTTTTTATGATATACATTTTAAAACTTTTAATATGACTTCCAAGAAGCAGACCAAAGAAACCTGAGGTGAGATCAAGAACACACTCAAAAGGGAAAATTCTAGAGAATTTTTCAATAATTCTGCTTTGCCCTATTGAAGTAAATTAACACATGTAATTTGTATTAATAAAAGATCATTTGCTTTCAACCTCTCCCTCTTCCCCAGATAAATAAATATTGAACAAATGCGTAAAGAATATTGGTTTGGATGAGGGCCAATTAGCCTGGGATGCCCACACATCACCATCTGGCCCTGCTGCCAGGTGTGTGAGGAGAATGTGCATGGCACGTATTTATTATCCTTGATCTCATCTAAATTCTACATTTTATGAAGGAGGAAACTGAGGCCCAGTTAGACTGAGCCAGTTATCCATAAACACACAACTAATCCATGGTGGAGCCAGGATTGTAGTTGGTGCCGTCATAATCCCAAAAGACACAATCCTGAATGCCATGATCCCAGACATTGAAATCCTGAAAGTCAGATTCCAGGGAAGGGATTGGTATGTTTTCAGTTGTATGCCGGGTAGTTGCATTATGTTAGGTGCATCATGTTAGGCAAAACTATTACCATGTTATTGTCTTTATTTGGAAATTAAGTATGGTATAAGGAGATGCATATGGTTGCCAAGTTGACAAGGGGTGGACTTGTGGACTTAATTTTAAGTGTCAACTTGACTGGGTTAAGGAATACCTAGAAACCTGGTAAAGCATCATTCTGGGTTGTGTCTCTGAGGGCGTTTTCAGAGGAAATTGGTATGTGAATCTGACTGGACTAAGTGGGGAAGATCCGTCCTCAATGTTGGCAGGCACCATCCAATCAGCCTGGGCTCTGGAGAGAACAAATATAGAAGGCGAATTAGTCTCTCTGAGGGCTGGGACTGACTTTTCTTCTGCTCCTTTGCACATCAGAAAATTTGACTCCAAAAAAATTCATTATCATGATGTTGACTTTGTGGGTAAGCATTGTGCATGTATGTGAAAACGTTGAAACTTCCTTAATAAATGAAAAGATGTCCTTTTTGTACATCTGCATTTGTGAAAGATAAGATTTCTCAAGTCCCGACTCTTTGGCAGGCTGCCTATGTGGTGACCCACCACTGTTTTTAATCCATAAACCTAAGTTGTCAAAAGACTTAGGTTGTTTGTCACAGTATATCAGATGCCCACAGTTATAAAGCTGGATGCACACAATTACCAAGCATAGTGATATGCATTTATATATTTCCCCCTTTGATCTATTTCTTTATGCATATGTGTCATCTGCTCATAAGTATTGTACCCATGCAACTGTCATTAGTATACCTGAGTGTTTATGCTTGCAAAAATAAGTATGTTATTGCCTATTTTATTGTATAAAGTGGCCCATGAAGTGTTCTGTCATGTTTTTATGTTTCACAAATAAATTCCCTTTTAAAATGTAAATAAATGTCTTTTAAATTATTTTTTCAAGAATTATATTCCTGGATTTGATCTTTCAGTATTGTGATTTTCAGGATTTCAACATTCAGAGTTATAGCATTTGGGATTGTGTCTTTCAGGATTATGACCCAAATCTGTTTGTAATCCATTTCTCCTACCTGCTGGTTGAGCACTGTTGACCCCAGATCACTGTCCCACAAGTAGACATAGGCTCAGGAGACACAGAACTAAAGCAGTACAGCCTTGGGTGGTGCCGAGGTGCTCACAGTGTGGTGGCAGGCCAGACAGGCAAACCAGCACCTGCAGAGCCCCTCGGCCTTCCCAAGGAATGCAGTCAAAGGTCTTTTAAAATCCCCAAACTCACCATTGCTTTTAGACCCCTTCGTTCCCCCATCAGCACTGAAAGTCAACTTTCTTTCTAAAGTCTTTTTTTTTACAAAGAAACATATTTTTAACACTTCATGAGAGTTACTATGCATAGAATGATAGAGAACCACAAAATAATCGAAGCTCATTCTTGCCCTGTGGTCTTTGCACCAGCTGTTTGCTCTGGTAGGAATGTCCCCTCCGTCTTCTCGTGGCTGGTCCCTCTTGCTATTGCAAGGTTTCCTTCTCAATTTGCTTTTCATTGTGGTGAAATAAACATGACATTAAATTTGCTATTTTTACCAATTTTAAGTGTACAACTCAGTGGCATTAAGTACATTGACAATGTTGTGCAACCCTCACCACTATCTCTTTCCAAAATTTTTATCATCCCAAACGGAAACTCCGTACCCATTAAGCAATAACTCCCGGTTCCCCATCCCCTCCCCAGCCCGTGGTAGTAGTTAATCTGCTCTCTATCTCTAGTAATTGCCTATTCTAGATATTTCTTACAGGCAGAACCAGACAATATTTGTCCTCTTGTGTCAGCTTATTTCACTTAGCATAATGTTTTCAAGGTTCATCCATGTTGTAGCATGTGCCAGAACTTCCTTCCTTTTCATGGCTGAATAATATTCAGTTGTATGGGTAGACCACATTTTGTTTATCCATTCATTTGTTGATGGACACTTGGGATTTTTCCATCCTTTGGCTGTTGTGAATAGTGCTACAGTAATGCAGGTCTCCCTTCAACCTCCCACTTTCCATGACATGAGTCTGCTTTATCATGAAATCAAACTATTTACTTGTCTTCACCCCCAAGCCTCCTGTCAAAAGTACAGTCCGTGGGAAAAGAGAACTTTTTTATTCATCACTGTATCTCCAACCTGGAGTCCTAGTAGAGGGGCTGACACATAGTAGGTACTCAAAAAATATGTGTTGAATGCATTAATAGAAAGAAAAACAAGAATGAAATGCAAAGACTGGGCAGGCGACCAGGCTCATGAATTTGCTAACTAACTCCTCCTATCCTCCCATCTCAGAGCAATTCAGAGAGATTGGTACCTTATCAAGATAACAGATTACTACCTATCACTGGTCTTTGGGATGTAATACATAAAGCACAATTCGCAAATGTTAAATCCTCAATACCGGGGATCTATTACGTCACATGGTTGAAAGTTGCAGTAATGGTGATGTGGGCAGATGATCCAGGACACAGAAATGCCAGTGAGTAAGAGAAGTGGGATGAACACAGAAAAAGAGCTTTGCACAGCTCTGTGCCATGAAGAAGAGGCTGCCAATGTCCTTCTTACACAAGGAGAGAATCTCACCAGCATAACTGGCCCAAGGAGGCAGGTAGGAAAGTGGTCCAGCCTGGGAGCTCAGCACCACCTTCTGCCCTGGCAGCTCCCCAGGCAGTTCCCTGATTTAACAGGTCTCTCGTTACCCCAAGGACGAGGCCCACACATCTCTCTCTGACAGAGACTTTTTCCCACCGATCTCCACCCTGGGAGACTGTAGAGAATTTCAGTCAGTGCACATTGATCCTATTACTGCTTACTGCATGGCTATTTCCTGGGGCAGGGAGATAATCCAATTCTGCTCCTTTTCAGCACACAGGCATAAAACCATAATATGTAAAATATTATGTCAGACATGGCTCTATCCAGCTCAGCATTCTGTCCCTGACACCAGGAGCAAGGAATATTTTTGAGCAACTCTAGTACTTGTTCCACCTGACACAGAAGCCACGTCCTTCGTGCTCACCACGAAGTCCCTTTATGTCCCTGAGTCCTGCTCCTCCTTTCTCTGTGGGCCATCTTCATGTTCATCCTTGCTGGTTCCACTAGGCATGTGCCCACTGGCCTCCTGCAGTGTTCCGGGACTTGTGTTGAGAACTAAAGTGAAAATGATGGATGATATGGCCTCTACCCTCAAGGGCTTCACCGTGAAGCAGGAGAGGCAGAAAATAAATAAGCAGCCAATAAAACACTTTGGTAAGTACTTAATTCGAGTTTGTCATTAAGCTCTATGAGAACATCAATGAATAAAGAGTGCCAAGGAGACCTGACATTTTATTTGGACCTTGAAGGTGAGTAGAAGGTCCCCAGGTAGACAGAGGGTAGAAAGGGAGTCCAAGAAAGAGCATGTATAGAGGCACAGAAGATTAAAAATACGTTCAGTGAACAGTGTGCTTCAGCGTGGGGAAATTAGAGGGTGAATAGTGGCTGGAAATGGGGCCAGAGAGGCTGCAGGGTTTGGACTTTATCCCATTGCAAACTGAGACCTAGCAGAGACTGTAAAGCAGAGCGAGACCGAATTGACAAGTGTTATTCGCCGATCAGATGAACATGTGGGGGAGGGAGAGAAGTCCAGGATGCCTCCAAGTGTTTGTAGCTCCCAGGCAGTGGGAGCAGGAGGAATGCTGTGCACATTGATAGGAAAGGGACATAGAAGGCAAGAGAAGAAAGACATGGGAGTGGCTGGTTATTGCACCTGAAGAATGTGTGAAGTGGAAGGAAATGAGTAAGGGCAAGGACACCAACAGAGGGGGAAAAAGCCAAAAGGGGCAATGGAAGAGAAAGCTTCCATTCTCCTCCAGAAAGAATGGAAGGACAGCTCAGAGGAAGCAGTGTCATGGTTGTCCAGAGGGGAAAATATGCATTACGAGTCACATGTTCCATAAATGTTGAACAGCCGAAGGCCTGAAAGTGGTGACAGAATCTGAGAATGAAGAAGTCTTTGGTGACCTTAGGAAGCTCAGTTTCAGTATAGAGGTATCAAAAAGAAGCTGGCTTGTCATAGGGTGAGAGCAGTGGTTCTTGGCTATGGTTGCACAGTAGAGTTACTTGGGAAGATTTTGAAAATGCAAATGTCTGGGGCGCAAAGCCAGAGATTCTGGTCTAATTGGCCTGGAATAAGGAAGAAGCACGGGGATTTTTTAAAGCTCCCCCATAGCATTCCAGGGGGCAGCGAAGGTCCAGGACCACTGGTTAAGAGCAAGTACAGATGACTGGGCAGTGACAAAGAGAGGGATCTGCAGGGCAGATCTTGAAAAGGAAGCAAAGTAGGAAGAAAAGGAAAAAAAAGTATGTGGAAGATGAAATGAGGACACAATTATATAGGGGGAGAAATCTTGGAGAGAGAAGGAAAGTCAACAAGAGATAATTAGGAGATGACTGAGCAGTGCCGGCAGCCCAGCTGAGGCTGGGAAGCTCATAAATTTGTAATGGAACCAATTCAGCATGGCTATGTGATTTTTCTCTAGCATCGGAGGGGAGGGAGGAAGAAAACAAGCAGCTACATGGACACAGGATTGGGAATGGAAGGGAGTCACAGCTGTGGAAAGAGGACAAGGAGACAGGGAGATGGGGCGTGGATGAGGGGGCCCTTGCAGGGATGGGTGAGAAAATCCAGCTGAGCAAGGGCAGAAGGGCAAGCCTAAGAGAGGTCTGACAGCCTACAAAAGCAGGTGCCAGTTATATTTGAGCACATCAATAAGGCTTTGTATTAGGGCTCCCCAGAGAAACAGAATCAATAGGAGATATATTTATATGATTTATTATAAAGAACTGGCTCACACAGCTAAGGAGGTTGAGACATCCCATGATCTGCCATCTTCAGACTGGAGACCCAGGAGAACCAATGATGTAAATTCCAGTCCAAACCCAAAGGCTTGAGCACTGATGGTGTAAGTCCCAGTCCAAGTGCAGAAGACCAGTGTCTCAGCTCATGGAGTCAAGCAGAGAGAGACAGAATTCACCCTTCCTCTGCCTTTTTGTTCTATTCAGGCCCTAAACAGGTTGGAGGAGGCCCACCCACGCTGGGAAGGGTAGAGAACAGGAGAAACCAGATTTGCTTTACTCAGCCCACCAAGTCAAATGCTAATCTGTTCTAGAAACACCCTCCCAGACACACCAGAAGCAATGTTTAACCAGACATCTGGGCATCCCAGTTCAAGTTGACATGTAAAACTAACCATCACAAGCTCGATAACAGTAGCATGTATTGTAACCCTTGGTATGGATGCACCAGGCATCATGCTAAGAGCTTTACATGCATGGTCTCCTTTAGCCCTCTCTCACCTCACAGAAGAGTAACCGCAGTTCAGAAAAGTCAAATTACTCTGGACTTCTCTGACTCCAAGGCTCATGCCCATGCATGTCTGGCCCACGGTTGCAGAGCTAGATTTCTGAGCATATGGGTTTTGTAGGTTGAGTCATCTCAAGTGATGAACAAGGTATAGGAGGTGGTAATAGGAGTGGACTGGTAAAGTGAATGAAAGTTGAGTCGTTGAAACTGAGGAAGTCAGAGCAGTCTGTGGCTGGACAGTGGAATGGTTTAGCAACAGGAATGCTGAAGTTGTGCCAGAGGTCCAGGAGACAGGGACCTCAGAGGTCACAGGAAAAGAATTTAACTTCCCAGAAGGGATCACATGAAGAACACCAGCCTAAAGCCAATTGGGAAAAATGTTTAAGGGCCATGGAAACTCGAAACTTGGCAAGAGGTGACATCTCTCCCTTTGCAGGGTTCTCAATTGTATTGAGGGTCCCCAAGGCCACCCCCAGATTCAATGGTTCGCTAGAAGGACTCACAGGACTCAGGAAAGCTGTTATACTCATGGTTACAGTGAAGGACACAGATTCAAATCTGCAAAGAAAAAGGATGCATAGGGTAGAGTACAGGAGAAACCAGATTTGAGCTTCCAATTGTCTTCTCTCAGGGGAACAGTACAGACAGGGCTTGATTCTCCCAGCAATGATGTATGACAGCACGTACAAAGTATAGGCAGCCAGGGAACCTCACCACACCTTGGTGTCCAGGGTTTTGACTGGAGGTCAGGCATGCAGGCATGGAGCACCAGCATGACTGACCTTAGCTACTCAGTCTCCAGCCCCTCCAGATGTAAAGCTGATACAACATGGTCTAGGGTCCCAGGCAAACAAAGCAGGCATTCATCATAAATCACATTGTTAGCATAAACTACCTAGCATGGTCCATGGCCCTAGATATACAAAAACATTCTTATCAGGTAGGATATTCCAAGGGCTTAGAAATCATCTCCAGTTAAAAACAAGTCATTTCTTTGTAATGTGCAGAGTATGGGCACCCTGTGCCATCTGAGTTAACCTCAGTGCCAGAGACCTGAATGGACCAGATACACGATTCCTGAGATCCCTCTGATGCAAAACATCACAGATACCTCCAGGGAGCAGGGATGACTCAGTCACTTGAAGGTAAACTTTTCATTTAAAGATAGAATGTCATCCTTTGAGTTTAGGGCTCATGATGAATTCAGTCTGTGAGGCTGATCCAAGAAGTTTTATATTTTAGAACATTCTATGCTTTCTGTGCTCAAGGCTCAACTCTCCCAGTTACCATCAAAAGATGCAAGCAAACAAACAGACAACTGTAACGCCCAGCCTAGGGAAAAGTTCAGAAGAAGTTCCTGATACTCATTAGGCTATTACAAACACAGTGTCATGAAAACAGGGAGATTCCTTCCCTACACCAAGTGCTGAGATCATGTTCTTGGGAGCCCTGTGTCTAGAACCCTCCCAGCTTCAAGCACCAGGCTGAGGAAGCAACCAGGAAGCTGCTGGTGAGCTTTGGTCTAACTTTGCTGTGAGATCCCTGAACAGAACTGAGATTATCATTGTTTTGTACCAAGAAGGCACAGTAAGCAACAGTTATCACAGTCTCCTGGGTGGTGCACAGGCTTGTAGAGACTTGAACTAGAGGTGGGGGTGGGGAGAGAGAGAGAGAGGGTGGGGGAGAGAGAGAAGAGTGGATGTTTTTTAGGTGGTGGTTCTATCACTCACTCACATTCTGCTATGCCTCCTGAGCAGGGAAGAAAGTAAGTGGGTCCTTGGCACCTAGTATTCTAGGCCATGGACAACATTCATCTTGTCCTCTCCATGCTGAAGTCCATTCTAAGACTTGTGAGAGCCTCCTGCTTCATAATTCACAATCAGTAACCCTTTTGTGGAGGGACATTCTATTAGAGATCATTAATGACAGTTTGTGTCAGGTTGTTCCTTTACTCCTAACTCCCATTGACCAACAGTGAGACTATCCTATTCCAGCGGCCCTTGGGGAAGGTTGTTACAGTAGTAAAGGAGGAAACAAGAAAAAAAAATCCATGCTCAGCTTTCCTGTTCCACATGAACATTTGAACCCATGGCAGAGGCAAAAGTTTGAGAGAAAGGGAGGCTAGAGTTCCAAAGCAGAACTCAGAGTAACTCAGGGCATAAAGTTTATTTCCCAAAAGTGGGCAAAAAGAATCCATGATCAGTTTAGAGCCAGTTTGTGCTACCACTCATATTAGATTCAGCCGCTAAGGGAGAAAGGGAGAGAAAGGAGGAAGGGTCCTGGCTGGGCCCCTGTGACCTGCTCCTCTGGGCTCCAGCCCACAGAGTGGGGAGAGTCTAGGTCCAAGGGAAAAGGAATCAGTGCTTACCTGCCGAGCATGGCTTAAAGAAGTAAATAAGGTCTTGGAGTTCTCCATCTCCATCCCACCATGGAGCCATGGAGAATTGAAGGGCTTGAAGGGTCCAGGGAAAGAGAACTGACCTCCCAGGCCCCACTCGGCAAGATAAAGGGTCAGATGTTTCCTATTTGATCTTTAGGGCCGATGAGCCCTGATGCCCCTGGTCTCTTTGTGGAGACCCAGAGTGATCAACCGCTATGGGCTGATCACCAGGGAAAAGACGCCAAAGGAGGCCAGCCAGGATGGGCAGTGACAATGGGGCCACCCGGAGTGAGGCCTTGGTATTAGACGCAGAAGAGAAGAGGCAATGCCCAAGAACAAGAAGCCACTCCCAACAGCTTCACAGCACTCAATCTCCTGGAAACCAAGTGCAATCATGGAGGAACGAGGAAGGGGGAGGGGCGGGAGGGTCTGTGAACTGATTTGGTTAGTTTGACCTGAAATGACTAAGATTAAGTTTCTGCTGTCACCAGCCTGGAGCAAGACCCAGAAATCAAATTCAGTTACAGAAACAAAAAGAAAGTTGTCCTTTGTTGTGCAAACCTGAGTTTGAGGTCAACGAAATGGGCACTTGCCATATTTTAAACTCCTAAGAAGTCAGAGGTGGGAGGATATGTACGTCTGTGGTAGCAGAGGGAGCGGCAGGACTTGTTTATGCTGTATCTATAAAGGCCAGTTTTTCCAAATCGTAATTTGGATGCATTGCTCCAACCATAGGGTGCATGCAGGAGGGACTGCCCTCGAACACATGAAGAGCATGTGCCTGGGCCCTCCCCTCTCTGTATCAAGAGCACAGCCATCCCTGACCAGCAACAAATACAGGGACCATGCATTTCAAAAGGAAGGATATGTGTGTGGCTTCTACATGTGTGAAATTGTCTCAGAGACAGAGATTGGGCCCCAAATCTCGATGTCTGGAACAATTCATGGATCAAGTCCAAACTCTTCAGCATGGTAAGGAAAGCTGTTCAGGCTGGGGCCCTGCTTCCCTGGCCAGACCCCTTGAGGCTGTCTGACATCACCCCAGTCATGGTGAGCACCGGTGAGCCTCTAAGGCTGCCGCATCCTCCTGCCCCTGGGCCTTTGCATCTTTGTTGGCCCGGCTACCCGTATTTATCCTTTACACCTCTAATTGAATCTACCTCTTTGTCTTAGTCAGTTTGGGCTACTATTAAAAAACTACCATACACTGAATGGTTTATAAACAACAGAAACCTATTTCTTACAGTTCTGCAGACTGGGAAGTCCAAGATCAAGGCACCAACAGATTCGATGTGTGGTGAGGGCCCCTTCTTGGTTCACAGACACACCTTCTTACTATGTTTTTACGTGGTGGAAGGGCTGAGGGGTCTCTCTTGGGCCTCTCTTACAAGAAGACTCACCCCATTTATGAAGATTCTGCCCCCATGACCTAATCATCTCCTAAAGGCCCCACCTCTTAATGCTTTAGAAATTAAGATTTCAACATATGGATTTTGGGGAGACACAAGCACACAGACCACAGCACCCTTCCAAAAAGCCTTCCCAAATCTTCCCAAAGTGACTTTATTGCCCTTTCCATGAATTCCCATGGAGTTCTGAGCCTTCCCCAGATGTAGCAGCACTTGTCAGGCTGTACTTAATCATCTGCTTACTTATGGGCCTCCTCCACTAGAGTGTCAGCTGTTTGAAGACAGAGGCGTGTCTTGATGACCATTGCATGCCCATAGCCTAATGCTGCGCCTGGCAACTACAAGGTGCTCGACAAATACTTGTTACCTCCACAGGGTTAATGACTCACGGGAAGGAATAGCTTTGAGCTGGACTATTTTAGAAAGTCCAGGCTGATGGGCCCACCTCCCTAAGGGAAATGGCCCCAGGCAAATAGACATCAGAGTCAGAGAGTTGTGACCAAAGAATTTTTCTTCACTTGTTCACTAGGGGAAATTATGGCTTTGAGCAGCAATGTTATAAACCTGGTTCCTGGAGGAAGAGAAATCCCCCAGAGCCGTTAACTCAAATCAGCAGATGAACAGCCATTCTCTCCGGAGGGTCTGGTTGTGTTGGTTCCAGAAGGTGGAAACTCAGCATCCCCATCCCTGAGCCTACTCTTCCGAGGAGCTCCCTCTCTATTCGGGGTCTTTCCTTGTGAACGCCCTGAATGTGCCAGGCACTTCTCAAAAACATCATGAGATAAAACCATTACTCTCGGATTTATAGAGTTAAAAGCCAAGGCTCAGGGAGGCTAAATAACTCACTTAAGATCACAGCTAGTCAGATGGTGAGTTGTTCTTGAGAAAAAAAATAAATAACCTCTGTCGTGTGGCTGTTCAGTTTTTTTACACTGCTGTGGCAAAAAAAAAAACAACAACAAGAAAAACAAAAAACCCCACAATACTCCACTACCTGTTCTCAAAAGCTTTGGGTGACAAAACACACACACACACACACACACACACACACCCCCCATTAAGAGTCCAGCAGGTGATAATTTGTGTTGCCACAGAACGGAAGAATGGAGGAAGCTGTGATATTCTCCCCGACCCTGGGGAAGAATCAGACATTTTCCACTTTGTTAACCGCGGCATAAGGTAAGAATCTAAGCAATAGTTTCCCATGCTTCCGATTCAAGATTAAAATTTCCAAGAAGAGCAGAATGTGTCAGTTAGATCTTTGCTTTTTTTTTTAATTAACATTATGTAAGTTGTTTACTGTCACAAACAGCCAGAAGAGTTGGAGTGGTGTTCGGTGGTCAGCATATCGATATTTCATGTAGTCCTTAATCGTTCACAGATTACTTTATACTCTGCACATGTCCTCAAATGTTCTTTTATTATTTGTTCTTTTAGTTGGGTGGCTCAAGTTATAAATTCCAATGCCTGTGAGAAGCAGACCCTTAATATGTAGGTTAGAGTCCCCAGAAGCAATGTGGAGGGGTCTGTAGTGACACAGAGCATGTATTCTGTCTGCAGGGGGCACCAGGACTCAACTCCAACCAACGGTTGCCACAGACGATCCCAGAGTCAATGTGGCTGGCGTCTTTTGATTTTCCAAAAAAAGTTATTAATTTGGAATTTTGCATGAAATTTCCTGATTTGAAAAACACCATGTGATTCAAACAGCATCTGCCTGGTGGGTAATTTTCTATCTAGTCTGTGACCTCTGTATTCCCGTCTGCAACAGACCCTGGCACCCAGGTCTTCAAGAGCTCACCCGACAGCAGAACAGCACAGCCCACGAGAGCAGACCGCCATGAGCAGGTGCGAGGGACAGCCGGGGGGGACGGCAGCAGGAAGACTCCATGCCTGAGGGAGTCTTGAGCATCGAGCCAAGGAAGAAAGGAACTGGCTGTCCTGTCAGAAAACTACAATGCTCAACAAGTCCCTATGGTCTGGATTCTAACGTTTTTGGTTATCACTGCAGCAGCAGCATCTGCTCAGACAATATGAGATGCGGCTTCGGGAACATTATATGACACCTTGTATCTCAGCTTTGGGTGAGGTGAACCACAAGTACAACTATTTACAAGCAAGATGATCGCAGGTACAGAGCTGTGCCAAGATGCTTGGTGCAATTCAGAGGGAATCTGACCAAGAGATTAAACAGATTTCCAAAAGGGTAGTGTGAGGTATTAGAAGAAGCTGGGCTGACAGGAACACTCATGACTCAGTATTCATCTCCAGAAGCATCTTCTGTGTCTTCAGCAATGATGCAGCAGAGGATTGGCCAGACACTGGGGATGTATACCAGTCAACCACACTAACAACATTCACCGGCAGAAGGAAAGAGGAGGCCCCTGCGCTCTGCGTTGTCCAGGCAAGATCACCTTTCACCCAGCCTTGCCCTTCTGGCAGCAGGGCTCTCTTCACCCTGCCTCTCATCCCTTAAGCCTCTGTGAACCCCCTAATCTGACTACCCCCAACTTCCCAGACCTTCCCCTTGGATCACCTGAACCCAAGGTCCATTATCAGCAAACCCCTGTATCTTCAATCACAACTCTAAACATTCCCTTCACCTTTCAGTCCCAACAGGATAAGGATCCCATCAAGAGCAGAATGTTATTTTAAAATAATAATATGAACAGCAAATGCTTATGTGTGCACTGACGTGCTAGGCCCATTCCAAGTATGGTTCCTACATTTACTCCCTTGATCTTCACAACAATTCCACAATTAAGCCCATCACCATCCTATTTTCTGACGAGGACACTGAAGCACGGAGAGGTTGATCAATTAGCCCAAGATCCCAGAGTTAGTAAGTAGTGGATCAGGAACAAAGGATTGGAGTTGAGACAGGTGGATTCCAAATCCTGTGCGTGTAGCCACTGTGATATATCGTAGTACAGAATGGTTTGTGGCCAAGGAGAACACGACTCCGAGCATCGGCAACATGGGCAACAACAGGGAGGAAGTATTGGGAGGGCTCCCTGTCCATTTGGCTCTAGAACCAGCCCCTGAGAATGTCTCAAATCTCCCCCTAAGGACATAGTTTCCCTGCTGTCCTCTCAAAGGGGGCTGGTTTTTTCACTCCCTAAGCCCTTGTTCCACTGGGCCTGGAGGTAAGCTAGGGTCCCCCTTGCCCGTTGTGACCTTCCGTACCACTGCCCACGACACACCTGGCTTTGACGGCCATGCTGCCAGACCGGACAACCCACTAGCCCTCCTTGCTAGAGTCTTCTATAGGCCCCGGGTCATTCCCTTCAGTCCTACAAGATCCCAGCACCTGGATCATTGCCACCCTCTCCACAGCTACATCAGTTGTGATTCTCAGCAACTTCACTTTCCATAGAGACATCCCTGCAAAGCCCTGGGCTCTCAGTGCCATGACTCTCACCCAGAGTAAAAGCCAGTGCCGCGTGCTGCCTTTCTCATCTCTTCTTCCAGCACTCTCATACTGGGGCATTGGCACCAGCCTCATGGGTCTTCTTGCTGTTTCCTGAACATTCCAATCATGTTACAGCCCTCAAAGCCTTTACCCTTTCCATTTCGCCTTCCTGAAAGGCTCTTCTTGCAGATATCCTCATGATGTGGTCGCTGACTTCTTTTGGTCTCTGCTTGAACGCTGCCCTATCAGAGACACCTTCCTTGACCACTGTGTTAAGTAGTAATTCCCTTTATTCCCATCCCTGGAACCAGAATGGAAGTTCTGTGAGAACAGGCTGCATCTGCAGGGCTCATAACAGTGCCTAGAATGTGTATAGGTAATTTGTAGTTATTTGTGGTAAGCTCCTATCCTCCTGGAGCCTATAGTCTAGTAGGGCAGACAAACATGGAACAATTAATGACACATATAATTAATCACATTGCTGATAAGTGTTGTGAAGAACAAGTACAGAGTGAATTAAGGTAAGTAGCATATTTTACCTTAAGTAAAAAGGAACATGGCTTCCAGACCCTAAGCTATGTTAACTACTTAACTCCTTAAGGATCAGATTTATATCTTACTCCCAATTAAAAAAAATATATGACATACACATATCCAAATTAATTTGTCCTAGGAATTTCCACATCCTTAAGCATTCATTTACCCAGCTAATTCTGCTTCTGCTTTTAAGGCAGCCTCAGGGTAGGTGGCAGAGGGGAAGGAAAACCCTGTGCATTCAACCTTTTAGCAGTAGAGCATTTTCAATTTGCCCAGACAGAAGCATGCCGCCATGGTGCACCCAGAGCCAGGGAGAATTACACAGGAAGGCTTCCAGCATCCTATCTGGAATATACCTTCCCTATAGCAACTTGGAGATGCAAGTAGACACATGAAAGAAAAGGTCCCATTCCACTTGGCAATATCAAAATCTCAAGAACAAAAGTATAAACCTTATACAGTACTGCACATAGTGAGAGCTTGATCAATGTTGGATGGATGGATAAATGGGCGAAGGAAAGGATAGATGGATAGCACATTAGGAAGATGTCTTACGTTCTACTTTTTTCCCACTCTACCTCCTCAGGTTCCTTGCCATTCCCTGTGGAGCAAGAAGAAAAATTCGAGAAGAATCTGTGTTACCCTGGTGATTAGATTCTCAATTCCCATACCTTGGAATTGGAATGTTAGGGAAAAAAGCTTCCCACAAACACCCTCCCCAACCAGCATCCTTCAGCCTTCTCTTGAACCACAGTGTTTGGGACATCATCTTGGATGGAGCTTCCATTGTGGAGTTCAAAAGTGGCTCATTGTGCTACTGGTTGTTATCATCTCCTATCATCACAGGCTTTGTGGGTCAGCTGCATGACTTCCTCTCTTTCAGTGATTTTTTTCCTCCATCCTAACTCAGCCACTGCCTCCCACAGCCATATACTAGACACATTTTATGGAAGAATTGGGGAAGCAGGGTGGAGGGGAAATGAAATTTAGAAAAGGTAAAGTGAAATGTTCAAGGTCAACATCACTAACTAGCTGGAAAGGTAGGACTTGAATCAAAGTTGCCAAACTCTCAAGAACACGCAACACCCTGCGTCTAGCTCGTGCCCATTGCACACTGAGTGCAACGCAGTTAAGGGAGACTTCCCATTGGATGCTACCAGGGAATGAGCCAGGTTCCCAGTGAACACCCAACCCTTGGCCAGCCCTTCCCCAGGACCTGGCTAAGCCAGGCAGACATGGAGCCAGGAAAGGGTGGGCAGAGGGGACTACACTCTGCTTCCCAACAAGATTGCAAAAAGGAAGCAACCTAAAGCCAGCGTTAGTCCAGCCCTTAACCCAGAAGTTGTGTGTTTGCCCGGGGGATGGAGTGGAAAGTATCTGCCGGATGTGCACCACATTTATCTTGTTCTCTGTGCCCCCAGAGTATGCTGTTTACTTTCTCATTGGAGGTGCAATTATTTAACGAGGTGCTGAAGCCTGGGGAAGATTGCACAGTTTAATCAAAGCACCAAATAAGCGAGTCTAGATGACTTTACAAAATGTATTTGAGGCGAATTTTGCACAGCAATGTCTGGGTATCAGGTAATTAAGTGAAAAGGGAAATAACTTCCCAAGGGGTGTAAACAAACACACCAAGTCAGTCTCACTTCAGAGTTGTGCTGAGTGGGGAAAATGGATTTCTGGGTGGACTGTGGACTGCAACCCACGGCTGCTTTCTCCAATGTCAAGACAGGATTTTGGGGGCCAGGAGCTATGGGGCCGCGATATCTCCTTCATGTTGAGAGGAAAAGACAACCCCTGGAGAAAGTCTTGTCAAACTCCCTCAGTTCATAGAGGAAAAGGAAGCCTAAGGCCTTCCTAAGGGCAAAGTGACTTTCTCAAGGTCGCTTGGCAGCTTGGAGGAGGAGCTAAGACGAGATGCTGGTTTTCTGATTTCCAGCCCCGTGTTACTGAGGGTCTGCCAGGCCAGTGCTACCCAGATGTCAGCTACTACTAACAACAAAAACAATAACAAAAACAGCAACAACTAAGACAGTGATGGCTGACATATATGAGTATATGTGCCAGGTGCTATATGTTGTGCTTTGTCTCCATTAGCCCATTAGATACTCTCCCAAGGACACCCCGAAGGAGACACTACTATTATCCTCAGCCTAGAGGTGAGAAAACAGAGAATTTTTAAAAACAGACCCACATTACACAAGTGCAATGTGATAGAGCAGGCGTCAGGCACAGACCCCCTGACATACCCCAGTTCCACAGTCTTGGAGCATCCAGAGGCTTCCCCGGGTTCCTAAGACCTCAGGTGCTCAAGCCTAGAAACATCTGCAGGCTGCTGTTTGGGACCACATGGACCCTGATGAGCAACTCAGCCTTTTCTCAGTTCCCATGAAGCAAAACAAAAACAGACAGCAAAGCTAGAGCAAACAAAATGCAAGATGCCTTTGTGAGTGTGGTTACTTCGAGGTCATGAGGGAGGGTCCCAGAGAACACCTCCCTGCAACCTCCTGAAATCCACCTATTAGACATTTTCTTCAAAAGTGCAAGGATTTCCTTCTGGTTTTCTCACAGGGATTTCTTGCTCTTTTCTCCTACATGGGTTTGGGCTGCGGTGTGCCTCCCCAGAGCTTATCTCCCCCTCACCCCTCCGTCTGCTGTCTTCTTTTTCTCTCTCCTTCCTTGTGAGGAAAAAACAAACAATTCGTTTCACTGGACACCCGCGCCTTCGGGGTCTTACCTTCTGCCCTGAGCAGCTTATCAAGATATTTTCTTGGACAGAGGCAATTTCCTTCTTAGAAAGGGATTCTAGAACTAGCTGCTAAGAAAATTCATTATTCACTTTGTGACACCAATAAATAGGAGGTCTCCACTTGCATTTTTTTAAGCTCGCACCTATGCTTACTTAGGCAGCATATAGTTTCTACAGGGTAACTCACACGTGGGAACCACAGAAGTCAAGCTTCTTCATTTATTGTGTCTCCTCTAAAGCTTGTCCTTTCTTGACTTTCACCCCCAAGATATCATAATAATGCAAACTTTATTCTGACTGAGGCTGAAGGTTGTCCACCCACCTCCTGACCCCAACCCCTGAGCAACGACTTTCTCAGAGAGCACATATAGTAAAAGCTCCTTGAGGGTAGAGTCCCTTGGTTGGTTCAGTTCTGTAACCCCAGAACCTACTACTGTATAGGCCTGCATACAGAAGGCACTCATTCATTCAACACACATTTATTGAGCACCTGCTATGTTCAAGGGCTTATATTCTAGGTTTTGAAGATATACAAATAAAGAAGATATAGTCCCCGAACACAAGGCTGAGTCTATGTAGGAGGTACTTGAACTTTTGTGGATATGGGTCCCAGTAAGAAATTGGCAAAAGCCTTAGATCATCTTTGCAAAAAATACATGATATTTTGGCATACAATCCATGGTAGACAGCAGCAATGGCCTGGATTCTTCTCTCTTTTCTGTATCGTGCCTTTTGCCATGTAGCTTGGTCAAACTTCCCTCTGTGAGTGGGGGGAGCTGTCCTACCACTTGACCTTGAACTCATCCGTGCAACTTGATTTGGTCAATGGGATGTTAGTGGGAATGACCTCAGCAGAAGCTTGTGAAATGGGCTTGGACTTTGGGGCTTGATCTTTTGTACTTCTGCCACCACCATGAGGACAGCCTGGGTTAGAAGGGAGTCCAGAAGGGAGATGAAAGCATGTGTAACAGAGCCCAGTGGCCTTCCAAAGGCCAACGTAGATCGGTCACCAGCCAGGTAACCGCAGAGATGTAAACAAGCCAACCAAGAGTAGCAGAACCTTTGCCTGGCTGAATCCCAGCTGACTCCAGACACATAAGAAATATTCACTCATTACCAGCCGCTGAGGTCTTGTGGTTGCTTTTAACCAGTACTATTGTGGCAGTAGATAAATAATACCAAATGTTAAGGGCATATGGATAGCCCAAAGGTTGTATACCCCAAGTTGAGACCCCTTGGTTTTTTAGGAGATACAGAGAAGGGAACAGAAATTATGGTGTAGGATATTAAGCACAATAGGGTAGATACAGGTGCTTTAGGAGCACCTAACAAGGTCTTGCTTTGCAGAGAAGGTGATGTCCAATCTGAGATCTGAACAACAGGAAGGAATTGGTCAACTTAAGATGGAGAGGAAATGGTTCCAGAAGTGAGAATTCACAGGCACGGAAACCACAAGATGAGAGAAAGCACATCCAGTGAGTCATTTTGGTGGGACTGCAAGCATTTCAGTTGACCAGCACTAGGTAGTTCTCCAAAAATTGGGAGAGGAGCCCTGAATGCTTCCAACTTTTGAGGATGCTGATATATTTAAAAAATGAAGACATGCTTTAGAAGTACATAAAAATAATGATATAATTAGTAATTTTTATGTAATGAATAAACTGTTTTAACATCAGGAGGAATATAATCAGTCTATGTGCAGTCCTATTTGGATGCAACGTTAAATGCCTAAACATGTTCTTCACAAATGTGAGAACTGGGACTAGTGGACTTCCTGTCCCCCCACCCCAATCTAGTCTAAAATAGAGGGTGTGAAGATAGAGGAGGTGTTAGTGAGAGTTGAGACTCAATAATGCCTTGTTCAACTGAATCAAAATGAAGTGAATAATTTTCATATTTCAACAAGGAGAAAGTGCACCCTGACTCAGTGAGGGTCCTCTCCAAAGGCCCCTTTATGGGCATAAACCAGAAATCCTTCAACCCTAACTAAAGTGCTAGGTGCATGGACCCCAATCTTGGCTCTCTTGGTCACCAGGAGGACCCCAGCCATGCTGCCAGCCCCTCAGAATTGGTCCACATGGGTCACTACCCCAGAGTGGCACGGAGGTGATGACAGTGTCACATCGCCACCTAGTGGCTAGTCCTGAGAAACTGTATTCTCCTTCATCTCTGGGATTTATGGGCCCACCCAGTGGCGTCTTCCCCTTGGGAAAGGGCTGTAAGCGACTGGCGGGACCTAGAGAAGTCTCTCTCTCTCTCTCTCTCCCCCCCATATATATACATATATATGAAAATATAAAGTACTTTTCCCAGATCCCAGCACGTAACACAGCATAGTAACTGCAATTATTATCAGCATTATTATTGCCATGATACTGTAGAAATACCTGAGTCTCTTTGAAATTAATTGCGCTATGAGAAAATGAGATTTTTGTAGATAATTAAGAATTCACTTCCCCCTTTAATTTCATTCAATAAACAGGTACTAAATGTTTAATAAATGCCAGCACTGTGCCATGTAACTGGGACAGCGTGAAGCAGATATAAAATGGCTAAGATGTGATCCCTGATGAAGACATTTCCAGCCCAGAAGGAAAGGTAGGCACATAAACAGCCAGCTCTCAAGTGCTAAATAGAGACACAGCCAGAGTGCTGGCTATGACAACGCAGAAGCGGCAGTGACTCATTTAGATGCCTGTGGTTTCCCTTGACTCTCAGAATAAAATCCTGGCCCTTACCATGGTCCTACGTGGTCTGGCTGGCTGCCTCTCTACGCTGCTTTGGGGCCTCTCTCCAGCACCTGGGAGAGCTCCTGGCCTGGAAGGGCTAACCGGAAAGTTCATAATGTTGCAGAATGGGGTGGGGGGAGGTTGGGGACTTTGCTTCTGGGGCAAATTTCAAGCTGAATGACCCTAGGCAAGTCACTTAGCCTCACTGATGAAAAGGAGGGTGTTAATAACAGCACCTACCTCATAGGGTTGCTGTGAGGAGGCACTTAGTTTCCATCATTTGCTAAACCTTCCATATTTTTATTACCAACGGTGCTCTGCAGAAACCTCTTGGACTCTTCATGAGATCTGGGTCCGATTTTGTACACTTTTAGACATTTTTCATTATTAAAGCTTGTTCCAGCCCATTTAAAACTTCACTGTCATATACAATTGAGCAGTCCCCACCCGTCCATTTAGGGCACTCAGAACTGGGGGTAAGAAGGAGGACACCTGGTCAGCTTCCTTCTTTCATCTGTCCTTGAATTGTCCCCTCTATCATCCTGTGTGACTCTAAACCCTGTAGGGGCCTCTCACTGGCCTATGGCCCAGCAGCAAGGACAGGAGGAAGGAAGATTCTGCGCACGTTGCTCACATTTACCGCTGGGCATGGCTGGAGGAGCAGAGAGGGAATTCGTTCTTGTACTGGGGAGGATCCTGATGGAGGTGGTGCATCTGGCTTCTGTGAAAGCTGTTCAGCCTCACACGCTCAACTCCTTCTTAAAGGATGTCTCTGAAGGTAAACATGTGGCCCTCTGTTCACCAGTTCACTTTCTTCTCCAGGTTGCCATCCTGTCATCTGGTCTGCTCAACTATGGGATCTACAAGGGCAGGACCCATCTATCGCCACTGCAGCATCAGTTCTGGGTAGAGTACCTGGCTTGTGTGGGCCTTTAACAAATGCTCATGGTGTTTGTAATATTTTCCCTTCACAGGATCAGAAAACAGATGAGATTACTTCTGTGCTCACCATCTCATGTTCGTAGACAAAGTGAGGAAAAGAACCAAAAGGTGCACTGTGTATCTCCCCGGGGAGGGGCACACTCACCACCTGCAAGTCCTTGCTCAGGGACTTGGCACTCAGAGAGGGGCCTGCTCTTACAACAAACATGGCTCTAAAAATATATTGGAGAGAAATTCATCTCTTCGTATCCCAATAAAACAAAGGGAAGTGGAACAGTTTATTAAAATGGGACTTTTCCATCTCAGAGTTTCACCTGTGGCCTCAAAGCTAAAAAACAATGGGTGCCAAGTAGACCCTCCATTGAGAAGCTGGACCATATGTGTAGGCCTGGCCAAGGGCATTGCCGAAAGCTACTTCTCCTTTCATTAGACCCCCATCCATCTCCTGGCTATACAGGAAAAAGCCAAGACTTACAGAAGATCGAAGAGATAAAAAGCAGTGAGATCTTTGAAGAGAGGTATCAGTGTTCTGTGTGGGTTGCTCTTCACACATGAGTGAGACAAAGGAGAAAGGAGGTTCAGGAGCTTCAGGGCCACCACTTCCAGACAGACAAAGGACGAGAGCTTTAGGAGAAGTCTCCAGGCACTGAGTACATGCTCCCCGAAGACTAGATGGGAGCCAGGCTCATGCTTAAAGAGTGTACAGTCAAGAGGCTATGGCTGAATACAGAGGGCTGCCTTAGGAGCAAACTGCACCTCCACCAAGAGTGGGGCATGGAGCCTGTGATCGGAGGTCCAGAGGGAAGCCTGGAGGGAAGAGCCAGCCAGGAACCTTTTAGAAAAAGACCCTGTCTGAATATGTCAGATGGTAAGAATTTTTAAGTAGTTTTATTGAGACATAAAAGACATATAATATTCTGCACATATTTAACGGACACAATTTGGTACACCCATGAAACCACCTCCACAATCAAGATAATTAACGTATCCATCACTCCCCCAGAATGTCCTCCTGCTCTTTCAGAATCCATTCCTCCTACCTTTTCCTTCTCCCCTAGTAAAAGGCAATCACTGCTCTGCTTTCTGTCACTGTAAATTTGTGTGTATTTTTGAGTATTTTATATAAATGGAATCATACAGTATGTACTCTCTTCATCCACCTTCTTTCACTGGGCATAATTATTTTTAGATGCATCCACGTTGTTGTCAATAATTCACTATATCAATAGTTCATTCCTTTTTAATGCTGAGTGGTACCCCATCGTGTGCGTGTACAACAATGTGTTTCTTCATTCATCTGTTGATGGGCATTTGGGTTGTAGGTGGCAGGAATTTGACTAATCATCTTCTGCTTCGTTATTTTTAGAAATATTCTGTTGTCATGTGTGTTGCTTTTATAATCAGGATACCAGTTAATTTTTTTTTTATTATTGAAAAGGAAGAAAAGGAGCCTGCCTGTGAGGGCTTCCTGCCAAGAGCGAAGCGATTTCAGTAGAAGGTGGGTAGCACTGGGTGCACAGGTGTCCAGAGAAAGGAGTCAAAAGTAGCCAACCTCTGGCAACTTCACCAGCTTTAGGGAGCTGCAGTCAGAGGGCTCGCTGAGGAATTCAAAAAAGCGCCACATAGAGAAAGATGCATCCGTGTATACCCAGCACATCCATGTGTGTGCAATGTGGAAACCTCACCTGTGTCTCCTCTCCTTCCTACCTATGGTCCCAACGCAGAAGGGGCCTAAAATGCCTGCTGGAGTGCCTCGGGGAGGTTAGTTGAGAACACTTTCCCCCACTGCTAACTTCCAAACCTGAAACAGGACAAGGTGATGGGAGGAGGTTCTGGAGTTTATATATTAATTAGACTGGATTAGATTTTCTCTTACCTGAAAGTAGCCAAATAACTTTATTATATTATTATTGTTGTGATTTTCTAGGAGTGACCACAAAAACTGTTGCACTGATTGGCCCAAAATGTCACCTGGAGGAGAGAGCAGGTGAAAATGGGCAGATATGAGAAAGAATGACATTGTTTTCTGCATGAGTCTAGCTCATCCAACAAACCATCTGCCAAATGGCACCACAAAACAACAATTTCAACTTTAAGGATGAGTAAAAAAGTAGACATACACATATATGATCATACCCTTAAAAACAAATTTGCTTTGCTGGAATAGTTGCCTCTTTATACTTTCAGAGACTCAACTCGAGGCCATGGGAGAAGCCCCTCTGAATTCACTCTCATCACCAAGCATTCTATGAACACTCAAGACTGTTTAGACCTGGAAAAAGATGTGCAGAAGGATGGACGTGAGGCAGGTCATCTAGCTATTGCTCAGCAATGCAGTCGGAACTTATGATAGGGTGAAATCATGATGGTTTCATCTCTGGGTGTGCTAAAATACTCTCCCATTATGATCAAAAGATTCAGAGCACAGTCTTGACAAGAGGGGAAAGACAGCACTAATTTTACCAATCCCTAGAATTGCATATAATAGATTCACTGTATATATTAGAATGAAAGATCCATACCTGATGGCCATTCTACATTGACGAGTCCTTCTCAATGCACATGATAATCACAGCTACATGTGTTGAGCCTTGTCACTTTCATCCTTGCAACAGCCCTGTGAGGGTTCCCATTTTACAGATGGAAAAGCTGATGTTCAGAAATGTTAGATTACATGCTCAAGATTAGATAGATAGAAAGCAGCAGAGACAGATTTAGACCCACGCCTGTTTGGTTCCAAATCCCAGGATCTTTCTACCATGTAGCACCAACACTGTGGGCTATCACTGAGTAAGATGGGGGGTTGGGGTGGGGAAGGAGTATGGTTAGTGTCAAAATTCGGAATGCTGGTCTTCTGAAGTGCCAGATGGTTGTCACCAAGAGGAAAGGCCAGCAGATTGTCTTCCAAGATGTCTCATAAACTGCTATTACTTACTTTGGGGAATCTTCCATGGTCCTAGGTCTGATACTTGGACACTACAAAATCTGAAAAGGGATCCATCTCTCAGTAGAGACACTTTACCCAAGCACAGAACATTGACAGATAAAGCCAGAATGCCAATTCCTTCATTCACAGTGAGAAGTTACTGGCATCAAGACCTAAAAGCTTAAATTCCATAGAATTATCCCAATCTCTCCCTATAGGCAGACTCCAAGAGAAGCCAAATCACAATTTGAAATTTTCTGGTGAGCCTGAAGTCAGAACAAGGGGAATTTAATAACCCAGTGCTTAAGGCATCCAGCTGGGATAGCCTAATGATTCCATTCCACCAGGTTGCTAATCAGCTGACCTTGAGATGGGAAAATTATCCCAATTTATCCCAGTGGGCTCAGTGCAATCACATGGGGCCTTAAAAGTAGCAGAGGGGATAGGAGAAAGAGCTATGACAATGGCAGCGGGGTCAGAGAGGTTACCTAGTTCACTCTGAAGTTGGGGAAAGGGGCAACAAGATAGTGAATGAGGACAGCCTGTAGACACTGGAGGAGGACAAGGAAATGTTTTCTTCCCTAGGGCTACTGGAGTAATCAGCCCTGCTAACACCTTGATTTCATCCCAGTGAGACCAATGTCGAACTTGCAACCTACAGATGATAAATTTACATTGTTTTATGCCACTAAGTTTGTGACATTTACACAAATTTGTTATTTGTGGCCAAAAAAACCACAACAATATAAAGCTAAAATACCACAGGGGAAACCACGTCATTATACAACAAGGCAGGTGCCAGCTTTCATGGCGGTAGGCCACGGATCTTAGAAAGAAGCAGACCTGGGCTCGAATCCCAGCCTGACCACGTCTGTCTGACAAAGTCTGATCCATCCGTCTCACTCACAGTAGGATGATCTTGCCAGGAAAAACTGAAATAGGCAAGTCTGCCAGCTAAAACCCCATCTTGGTTAGGAATGGTTTGGCTGTGTGGAATATATCCCAACTCATCAAAGCTCAAGTGAAAACGGAAGGCTATGTAGAAGCAGAGCAAGGCGTAATGGAACTAGAAATTTAATAGATGACATTCTCTCTCTCTCCCTCTCCCTCTCTCTCTCTCTCATCTCTTCTTTTCCATAAATACCTTATTTATTCATCTCTTCTTGCAGACACTTGCTTTCTTTCTCCTCTGTGTGTCTAAGGCTTCAACACGGCCATGCCAAGACAGTGGCCTCAGTCCCAGTGATATTCCAACCTTCCACCCTGGTTCTCCCCTAACCCTGATCCAAATGATCAGAACCCAGTGAAACTGACAAGCCCAGCTCCAGTCTAGTGTCCATTCCTAACTCTCTCTGTCACAGTCAGGATGGAGCACAGGGAGCTGGGGCATTTGCTACAAAGACCTGTCTCCTCTGGGGCTGTGGGTTGGGCAGGCCCTTTACAACAGCATCAGGGATCAGGGAGGAGATGGCGGGCATCTTCAGCACGTCCAAGCACCATGGGGCTGGCCTTATCTCTGGAAACAAGCCACTTATGTGGGCTGAGCTGTCCTCCTCCCTCCTCCCTGCACAGGCCAAGTGGAGCCTGCTTGCCTCTGTGATGACTTTTTCTGTCCCTCCATTCTCTGATTGACATACTCTTGTTTAATATGTTAATATATTCAACCAAGTTACATTCACACAGTGCTGGCCGGAGAACCATTCTGTGTATTTCTGGTGACTTTGCATATTTCATAGGTGTAACTCTCAAAGGAAAAGAATGCTTGCCTAGTTCTTGAGAGAAGGGGCACCTCACTGTGGGCCTCAAGTTCTGATGATCATAATTACTAATGATAATATTGTCAATAACAACTTTAATTAGGGTTTTTGTTACAGTTCAGAAAATGCAATCCTTACAACAATTTCATGTGGTAGAGAGGATAAATAATGACATAGATCAAGAAAAGGCAGCTCCAAGAGTTGGAATGATTTAGGCAAGGTTTTGTGGCATTGAGCGGTGCTCAGATCTAAAGAAAATCCTAATTGTTTTCATTTATTAAAAAGTAATGCCAGGTATTTGCTATTTCTGATCTTCACACTAGCCATTCCAGCTGAAACTTTGCCCCAAGTCCCACAGTCAATAGGAGCATCTGACTTGAAAGCCTAGTTTCCTCCCCAAGTGCTCCTTCTGTGTCTCTGAATTCTTGGAAATGCCTTAGATAGGACCCTTCTGTCTACCCGTCAAGGCTCAGCTCAGGCACTACCTCTTCCACAAAGCCTTCCCTAGCTCTCCTTGCACACTTAGCTGCTCCTTCTCCAGGGTTCCCCCAGCAACCAATACAGCCTCAGACGGTTACCAAGGGCTGTCCGTGTGCCAGGCATGAAACTAAGAGCTGTGCATACAGCTGGGAGTGAACCAACGTGGCTCCTACCCTCAGGGAGCTAACGCGTGGCAGGCAGGTGAGTGTGGGGAGGACATACTGAGTGCTGAGGGAGCGCCCCTTCAGAGGGCAGGGGCTTTGCCTGGAAGGCCAGGACGCTGGCTACCAGAGGAGCTGGCATTTATATTGGGGTGTGAAGGAAGAGCACAGCATAAGTAGGTGGAGGAGGGAATCAAAGAGTGTCCTAGGCAGGAGGATGGCAGGGACAAGCACAGAGAGAGGATGGCACGTCCAGGAACTGGCTGTTTTCCAGGGTGACAGGAGTATAGAGAACAAAGGGCTAAGAAGCCCGAAGGAGCCTAGAAAGTTAGTCAGGGTTTTGGGTCTGGCTTCAGAATTTGGGGCTGTCTTCCAAGGTCAAGGGAGCCTTGGAATTTTTTTTAACAGTGTGTGAATTTAAATTATTTGGCTCCAAGGAATGGAAATCAGCTCAAAGCAGCTTAAGTGAAATGAGGGGATTTATTACAAGTATTCACAGGAATTTGATGAATCCTAAGAGCAGGAATAGTTCTCAGGAAGTGCCTGGAATCATGATCTGGAAACTCTTAGGAAAGCCAAGAGTCAGTCTGTCTCTACCTGTTGCTTATGCCGCTCTGTACATCTGCTTCATTGTTTTTCCCTTCTCTGTTTGTGGCTTTATTTTCTCTGCTTCTCCAAAAACAGGGTGGACAACAGCCACCCTATAACCCTCAGGTTATATATAATGGTTCTATCTCATGGACATTATGCTAAGTGAAATAAGGCAGGCACAGAAAGACAAATACTGCATGATCTCACTTATATCTGGAATCTAAAACAATCAGACCCATAGAGGCAGAGAGTGGAATGGCCGTTGGGGAGAGGGGGTACTGGAGAGATGCTGTTCAAAGGGTACAAACCCAGTTATGCAGGATGAGTAAGTTTTAAAGACCTAATATACAGTGTGGTGACTACAGTTAGTAATACTTTATTGTATATTTGAAATGCGCTAAGAGAATAGGTGTGTTAAATATTCTCACCACACACACACAAATAGTAACCATATGAGGTGATGGAAATGTTAATTAGCTTGATGGTGGTAATCATTTTACAATGTACAGTATATGTATATCAAAACGTCATGTTGTACACCTTAAATATATACAATTTTTATATGTCAATTATACCTCAGTAAAGCAGAAAAGAAAGAAAGGAAGGAAGGAAGGGAGGGAGGGAGAGAAAGGTTCTAGCCACACAGAGAGACAGAATGGTGTTTATGGACCCCAATTCAAACTTCATGGAGAAAGAATTCAGCTGAGCCAGCTTGGGCTCAATCCAATGAGCAATGGGCCAGGCACAGGAAGCTCAAGCTTTCATGTGCAAACGTGGCTTCCAGGGGGCAGCATGGGCCTCAGAGAAGGAGGAATGCTGGTTCATATTATAGACATAATCAGATCCACAATTTAAGCAGATACCCACATCAGCCTGTGGAGGAAGTGTCCGCAGGGGAGCAACAGTGGAGCTGGAGAGATCAGAGCGTTACCTCATCCAGGCAGGAGAAGGTGAGGACTTAGACAAGGTGGTGGCTGTGTGGCTGGGGAAACACTGCAGAGACATTGAGGAGGGAGAACTAACAAAACTTGATGATTCTGTTGGGCATGAGGTATAAGGAGAGGAATGCCAGGTGATTGTCAGGTTTCTGGCTTGACCAACTGGGTGGACAGCAATGTCGTTAATAAAATGTCTAGGACATTGGAATAGAAACAGGTTGGGGTGCGTGCAGTTCAGAGAACAAGGAATTCTGTTTGGGACATGTTGAGTTTCAGGCAGCCTGTGAGATGTGCAAGCAGAGAGCTCACGTGGGTCTAGAAGACAGGGCTGCCCTTACGAGACTGGCATGGAGATGGCGGTTAAAGCGATGGCGGTGAAAGAAATGGCCCAGAAAGAGGCTCAGGACAAGTCCTGGGGAATTCCAACTTTTGATTGCTTGGGTAGAGGAAAAGAAGCCAGAAATGCAGACTGAGAAGGAACAGCCTGAGGGAGGGAGGGGGCACCAGAAGAGTCATGCTAAGTGGATGTTTCAGAAAGAATGAAAATGTTGTCTTTGACAAACACTACCAGGAGGCCAGGGGAAATGAATGAAAACTGTCCAGTAAAACAACTCATTTGTGGCATTTTATTTCTTTTGTTAGCATGTCTATTTCTCCACTAGCCTGGAAGCTCCTTTAGTAAATGTGTTCTCATGCCTTATTCCTAGCAATTAGCCCAGATTCCTGGCACAGAGTAAAGTCTCAAAAACCGTTTGTTGAATGGATGAAGATGCCGTAGGCGTTCAAAGATATTAAGAATGACTTCTGGATGAGATAGAAAACATATAATAAGTCTTCAGGAATTTGCAATATATTAACAGGAAAGTCAACAGGATCTTTGACTAGAAATGCAGGCTCACTGCCTTCCCTCGTGTGAATAACCCAAGCATGGCTCCCGAGGCCTGCCTAGCTAGAATCATAATCCCTTCAGTGGCCACCACCTAAAGAGTGACTTGGGTACTTGAAAACAATTTTAGTTGTGTGCTTTTAGTATTCCAATTATACTTGCATAATTAAATTTTATTATCTACAAAATCAACGTCATCGTCAGTCTAATCCTTTCCTGAATTACCTAAAGACTCTGCCATTAAAGGGTTTTCCCTCAATTTCTGAAGCACGTGTACAACTGTATGTATCAATAGACACGGCAGAAATCCATGCTTGACCCCAGCTAGCTAGACAGATGGAAAATTCTAAAAATCACCTTTCTTTTTGTTTGTCGGAAGTGTAAACAGCTACTCATTCATAAAGTGGGTGACGCTCTTACTCGAGTGCATACCTATTGTCAGGGATAATTAGCCATGGGCATGGCCAGGGTAATAATGACTCAAAGAGGACCCTGATGGTGACAACAGTGATGCCATGTCAGAAAGCCCCCTGTTGGACCAGACGTTAAACCTTAGTTGATAGTTACTGATGGGAGGTCCAGGTGAGGAAACCTGTAGCCACAGCAATCCAGAGGCACTGGGCAAGGGATGTGGGCTGAGGGGCTTTGAGTGGTGGGTATTTGCCAGTCGGTACAGAAATATTTCTGCATTATAATAACTTCAATGGCCATACCTCTTTGTATTTGCTGACAACAAGGTCTGGGCAGCAGCCCAAGGTGTGCCAGGTCAGACTGTCACAGTCCTACCTATTTAACAGATTAAGAAACTGAGGTTTAATGAGATAAGGTTTAAATAAAGGCCTATAGCCAGTAGCAGAAGAACTGTCCATAGAACTCTCTTTATTCCCAAACCCAGTGTTTGATTCTACCTCATCACCCATAAATTTCCCCTAGAATGGTAATGAGAAACCAGATACCTGTTACTAATGAGTATACTAAACCTGGACTTGCTCAGCAACTGTACCATTATAACAATGGCCATATGTTTATAAAGAGGTATTTTTCTCCATGGAAAAATCCATATTTTTTATTATGGAATTATACATCCTAACAAAGGCTGGTTCAAGGGAGAAGCAGACAAATTCTGGAATATTCTCCCAGGGAGAACCCCACTGCAGGTGATCCATCTGACTCAGTTTCACAACAGGGAAGACTGACCTTGGTGACTTTTTCACATACCTAATATTCTAGGTATGAGACATGATAATTAATTGCATGTTCTGATAAGCTGGGTGACAATTACAGCTGAGGTTGCTAAGCAGTCCTAGGAAAAATCACCTTATAAGATGTACTTTTCAGTTTTGTGACAATGGTCTGAAAAGGAATCACACAATGATTCCTTGTGGGGGAGGCTCCTGCGAGACATGTTTTAATTATTAACTTAATTATATGGATGAAGCAATAGGTGATAATTTAGCTCCCTCACTGACACTTAATTCTTGCTCCCTCAGCCCCAGGCTGGGGAACTCTTCAGAAGCAATTTAAGGTATTTGTTCTAGAATATATCCAGGTACATCAGGGCCCCACCTCCTCATGTCCCTAACCTCATTTCTCTGAATCTTTGAGGCAGCAATGGGGAGAATTGGACCAGATGGCTCTGGCTCTGAATGTGAGGCTGGGTGGTCCTAGTGTAGTGTTTGAACAATGCACCTCCCTTGTTCTTAAGTCCAGAAATTTACAGGGAGGATAGAAAGTGTGAATAATGTACTTGGATTGGGGAGATTTTTCTGGACTCCCAACTTAAGAGTGGGGGTGTAGATTCAAGGCTTTTACAGTAAATATTTCTCCTCCCTGTTTTGTCCTTCTAGAGTTTTGCATGTCCTTACTTTCCAAAAAGAAGCACTTCATTTCCTTTGGAATGTTAGTGGAATCTATTAAAATGTGCTACTTCTCTGACCTATGCCTGCTAGACCTAAGGGGGCAGCACCTGGCGTGATGGAAAAGGAAAGGAAGAGTTGTGACCCAGAGAAAACAGACGCCTAGGGCTTTTCCCAGAAGCCATGTGTTTGGGAACGTGGCCAACTTCTAAGGGACTCAGGGAGCCACGTGGAGCCCAGCCATTGAGGCTAGACCACTGAAGCCGAGCTTGGGAGGTATACAGCTTAATTTTAATCCAACCAAGTAGAGGCTGAAGTCACTGATTATATGTTTAGTACTTGGTTAAGGTTGGTTTAAGAAATTGGGTCAGGATACACATGTACATTGGTGACTTCCATAAATAGAAGTATCCACGTATGTGCATGTAGCAAATGTGGATCATACTATACTTTTTACTGTTTTGTAAATTGTGTTTCTGTTTTCACTCAACAATATATTATGAACTCTCTAAATCAATGTTTCTTTTGTTGTTTTGTCATTTGGTGGCTATAAAGTTTTAAAATGGTTTATTTTGTCATCTAGTGGATACATAGTCTTAAAAGGTATTTCATTAATTTTCTACTGTGGGACATTTGTTTCAAATTTTTCACTGTAATTCATAGTGCAGGGCAGAACATCTATCTTTTCCCACTAGCCTGATATGCTGCTGCTATCTGATACTAATTCCCATACATACGTGGGTTCATTCTGGACTCTCTGCTCTGTTTCATTTGTCCTTTGAGCTATTTATACATCATCCATTGTGAATTCCATATTGCTTTACTTATTATAGCTTTGTTATATGTTTCTTTACCCCTCCAAACCCCTGATCTATATTTTAAAATGTCTGGGCTATTTTTGTACATTTTCTATTCCAGATGCATTTTTTTCTTCTGTTTGAAAAATTCCATGAAAAATCCTGAGGGTTCTTATTGCAATTACTTTGTATTTTTAAATTAATTCATGTAGAAATGACTTATTGGGACTTCCCACCAAAAACTTAGTGTGTCTCTGCTTATTCACATCTTCCTTTGAATCCTTCTAAATAGTTTCACAGCTTTTCTTCATATAGAAAACCTACGTTTTCTAGCTGGTTACTCCCACTATATAAGAATGTGTTTGAATTTTTGAATGTTGCTTTTTCATTCTCTCCACTTTTTATATTGGTGTGTTTGTCTTCTTCTTATTGGTTCAGGTATTAATTAGACTTTCTCAGGCTCCAAAGAAGCAGGTTAGCTCTGGTAATGGGGTGAGAAGGTAAGAAACACCGGAAGAGTCAAAGAGCTGGGTCTTAAGGAAGAAAAGAAATTGACAGATAATTCAAAATTCAAGGTAATGTCGACGACCTGATTAAATGTCTTTCCCCCAAGTGTAGGTTCTAGTAATCTCGGTCGCACACACCATGGTTATTGTGACTCAGGCATTTCTACACATAGCTCTAGCTCTCTCATGGCGGCTGCTTAGTTCCACCTCCCACCATCAACTACTAAGTTTCTCTATGTGTTTTATGGTGAAACTCTCAAACAGAAAGGGCTAATTGTTTCTTTCATTGCTTGTCTCCTTGTTGGAGACTTTAGATCCAATTCTAAATTGCTATTCAGCTTACTGATTGGCTGTCCAAAAACAATCACTTGTGACCAGAGTACAGGGTTCATAACATAGATCGGAGATTCTCAAGCTATAAAGCATATAAATCGTTGAGGTATCTTGTTAAAACGCAGGTTATGCTTCAGTAAGTCGGGGTAGGGCCTGAGATCCTTTAATTTTTACAAGTTCCTAGCCAGTGTCTGGAACGCTGGTCCGTGGACCATACTTGAGTGGCAAGGGCTTAGAGCAGGGTTTCCCAGACTCAACTTTATTGACATTTTGAGCCAGATAATTCTTTTTTGTAAGAAGCTGTCTTGTACATTGTAGGATGTTTAGCAGCATCTCTGGACTCCACCCACAAGATGCCAATACCACCTTCCTCCCAAGCTGTGACAACTAAAATGTTCCAGAAATTGCCAAATGTTCTCTGGAGAACAAAATCACCCCTGGTGGAGACCCATTGGCTTAAAGCATAGTGAACTAGAAGTAAGATACACCTCAGAATGGGGATATAAGTATGATGGGCATTCTCAAATGAGGGTAAAGTATCCAACATGCAATTTGCTTGGCCTGTCCAGAGCAATTTATGGGAACTTTTTACACATGAAGTATTTTAACTCTTTGCTTATCATGTTTATTTCAAATATTTCCCTTTCTTGGTCATCTGCCTTCCATTTTCATAGTGCATTAGTCAAAAATTTGATTTTCCTTCCAAAGCCAAGAACAAAATTTTTATTTAATAATGTTACTTTGTGAGTGTAGAACTATAGGCTATTTGGGAATGTAGAGTAGAAACAGTGCCTCTAATAGGAAAAAGTGAATTCTAGCCACTGTCTTCATCCAAATTACTGAAAATTACCTTCTCTGTAGTAGCCCAATCACAGAACTATTTTGTGAAAATGTGAGAAGGGCCTTCTACATATTTTAGGTCACATGATGTGGATGACTACGTGCCTCATACTCAAGTGTGCATTTGCATGGCACTGCTGCACTGTGAACTTGGACCAATCGTATCACCTTTTCACTACAAAGTTTCATCATCAATAAGCTGATACATTTCTCCATTCCTCTCTGAGGGGTAGTAAACATCAAGTAAGCAAGTACCTTCTTAACCTACACTGTCTGATGTGGTAGCCACTTAGCACTAGTAGCTAAAATTAATTAAAATTAAATTTAAATTAATTAAATTTACATTTAAATTAACTAAATTTAAACAAAATTAAAAATTCAATTCTTCAGTCACATTAGCCACCTTCCAAGTGCTCATAACCACATGTGGCTAATAGCTACATATTGGACAGCACAGAGGACATTTCCATCACTGTAGAAAGTTCTACCAGACAGCCCTGTTTTCAACAATAAAGCCTGGTACAAATACAATTAGGTTATTGCTGTTGCTGGAGGTCGGAATTCTCCTATACGCACAAGGAGAGACACTCATTCACATAGGACCACACACCAGCATGCACCCGTGTTAGGCTAAGTGCTCATATTTCATCACCGCATCTAAAGTAGTCACAAAAGCAATGAACATAAATTAAACCCTTGAAAAATAGGAGCAGGGTCAAATAATTATGGGTGCACTATTTTCTGTAAATGTCATCATTTAGACCGCAAATAGCTTCATGCACCTTCTAATTACAGCAGCAAAAAACCAAGAGTACTATTTTTCTATAAAATGCTTAGTTCAGATTAGCCATTTATAAAAAGGCATGTTGTCTTCTGAACTCTAATATCCTTCACTCATTTTCTGTAAGACCAGGACTCGGGGCTATGAACAGGAGCGGGTGTGGAGCAGCCACAGGGGAGCTACACCATGAACCTACTCAGAAGGTACTTGGATTTCTCTGGCATGATGCAAGGAGAAGACAGTCATGAATAACATGTGTACCCCAGCCCAAGGATTTAACAAAGCAGCACCTGATAATAACAACAACAAGAGCAAAAATATCAAACGCTCATTAAATTCCAAGGCTCATGCCAAATCCTATATATACCTTACTGCATTTACTCTTGCCAAAACGCCAATGACGTAGGTATTTGGCATTATTTCAATTTTACAGGTGCAGAGATTAGGCCCAGAGAGGTTTAATAATTCATCTGAGGTCACTCAGTAAAGAACTGAAGTTGGCCTGACTCCAGGGCTTGTGCTCCTAATCATCATGTTTCTTGTCTCTGATCAGGATGGCCCTAAGTGGGGGAAATGATTCCACCTGCTCAGGAATGTCTGGGCCCTGGGCCCATCCTCCATTCTTCCTGACCTGGGCTCCATCCTGAACTGCAAGGGCCTCACAGTGTGTGGACATCCCAACCTGCACATCAGCTTCATCCACTCCTTGCTCATCTCCTGTGAACAGTCCCCACACAGGCCCTGGAAATGGACTCCAGTCTGTTTGGACAAGGATCCCAAGTGCCCAGAGCAGCAGCATCACCTGGGAACTTGTTAAAAATGCAAATTTGGGGGCCACACCCCAGACCTCCTCAATCAGAAACTCTGGGGATGGGTGCCAGCAATCTGTGTTTCAACAAGCTCTCCAAGTGATTCTGATGCACACTAAGGTTTGTGCTGTATATAATAATAGTTTGGATGTTTGTCCCCCCGAAATGCTATGTTGAAATTTGATCCCCAGTGTTGGAGGTGGTGCCTAAGGGGAGGTGTTTTGGTTATGGGGTGGATGCCTCTGGTATGGCCTGGTGCGGTCCTTGTGGTCAGGAGTGAGTTCTCGCTCTGTTAGTTCCCACAAGAGCTGGTTGTTGTAAAGAGAGCCTGGCCCCTCCACTCTCTTTCTTGCTTCTTCTCTTACCATATGATCTCTGCACCTGCCGGTTCCCCTTGGCCTTCTGCCATGAGTGGAAGCTTCCTGAGTTTCTCACCAGAAGCAGATGCTGGTGCCATGCTTCTTGTACAGCCTGCAGAACCATGAGCCAAATACACCTCTTTTCTTTATGAATCACCCAGCCTTAGGTATCCTTTATAGCAATGCAAATGGACTAAATTTGAGAGCCACTGCTCAAGGGCAGCCCTTGCTACACAAGTGTGGTCCATGGGCCAGCAGCATCAGCATCACCTGAGAGCTTTTAGAAATGTAAGCTCTGGACCTCCCTGCAGACCTGTTGAATCAGAACTAATGAGGGTGGAGCACGGCTGTTTTTGTCTTAACACCCTCTCCAGATGAATCTTATGCACACCCAAGTCTGAGAAGCACTGCTTGAGGGCAGACTCTCTTCTTCCTCCTCTACTCTTGTATTATTCATAAGGGCTGTTTTTATTTCAATAGATAGAAACTCATTTCATATTGGTTTAAGGGCAAAAAAGGAATTTATTTACTTATGTAATTGAAAAAATTCATGGGTAGATCTGGCACCACTGGATCTAGGTTAGGAGTCAGCAAACTACAGTCCATGGGCCAAACTACCCATGGCCTGTTTTTGTAAATAAAGTTTTGTTGGAACACAGCCATGCTTATTCATGTACGTATCGTCTATGGCTGCTTCCACGCAACAATGGCAGAGATGAGTAGTCGTGACAGAGACTGTGTGGCCCTCAAAGCCACATGTACTTACATATTTACAGAAAATGATTTTTGACCCCTGCTCTCAAGCATGGGCTCCAGGGCAGGGACCCCCCCTGCCCAACTGTAAGGAGGATCCTAAGGTGAACCACACCTGGCCTGTGGACTCAACAAGCTGTTATACTTTGTTCATTTAAGGGAAGTAGAACCAGAAGTTTTAACAGCCAACCACTTTTCTTGAACTCCACTCATTTCACAAACACACACACATATATGTATATATAATTAAATATTATGTATAAAAAAAATCTTTATGCCCAAGTAATGAATCCTCTGGTGTGGATTTATACAGCAATATTGAAACACCTTCCCTACCCATCCCTGGAGTATGGATTCCTGAAGAGGGTGTGTGGCATGACAAGAAATGTGTATTTGGTCTTTGACTCAGATTCCTGACACACAGTTTCTAAAACCCTTGGAATCCACAGAGTGATAAGACTTCCTTTTGTATGCTAATGAGATGACTAGAGGCCCGGGGGGGGGGGGGGGGGGCCCATATAGCTTCAGGATGGGGGCTGGTAGCCAGAAAAACCAAGGCATGATTACAGGGTTGGAACTTTCACCTCCATCCCCCGACCTTTGAGGAAGGGAAAGGACCTGGAGATTGACCTAATCACCAAAGGCCAGTGACTTAATCAGTCATGCCTACATGATGAGACGCCATAAAATCCCCTAAGTGGGATTCAGAGAGCTTCTGGCTTAGTGAGCACATCGAGGTTCAAGGAGGGTGGTGTGCCCAGAGAGAGCACGGAAGCTCTGTGCCCCTTTCCCCATACTGCGCCCTATGCATCTCTTCCATCTGGCTGTTCCTGAGTTGAATCCTTTATAATAAACCAGTAATGTAAGTAAAGTGTTCCCCTGAGTTCTTTGAGCCATTCTAGCATATTATCAAACCTGAAGATGGGGTGATGGGAACCCCCCGGTCAGTCAGAAGTACAGGTGGCTCAAGATTGGTAACAGATACCAATCTGAAGAGGGACTGAGCGGTCTTGTGGGACTGAGCCCTTAAATCTGTGGAATCTGGCACTAATTCCAGGTAGTTAGTGCCAAAATTGAATTGAATGGTTAGACACTCGGTGTCTGGAGAATTGGAGAATGGTCCTTGGTGTGGGAAACACCTCAGAGACTACCTCAAATGTTAAACTTCAGTCTACATTATTCCAGGAGCAATTAATTTATACACACATCTACATTACACTATTAATTCGCAAGTACTTTAAGGTAAATTATACATACTAAAACTGTAGCTAAAGCACTTGTAAGAATAATTCTAAGTCACTAGTATTACTCAAGACTATAAGAAGTCATCGGCATTGCTGTTATGTAAAATCATCCTGTTTCTCCAATGCTATTCTTTACGTGGGGATTTGTGGGAATTGAAAGAAGAGCTGAGTGTCACATCTGAGTCGATGCACCTACAGGACAATCACTAAACTGTATTAATTCAGCTAAAGCCATCCCTGGATCCAAGGGCAACCATGAGATTCTAACCCATGCCCAAGGGAAACACAGCATATTGCAGAAATCATAGGCAGGGATTTGAACTTCCACAGGGTTCTAGCATAACCTTACCTAGATTTCGAGAAGTAAGTAGACCCAAGGCCATTCTAAGACTTTCAAAGTTACTAACTATCTTCAAGTTTAGAGACTCCCAACCCCACAACATATTAAATGTGTCAATTAAAATATGCCCACACTGAACATAATTTATGTGTAACAATGTAAGTAAGCACTGAGCTGTATTTTAGTAGACTTAGTGGCTTAATGTTACTGTAGCCAGGCCCCTTGAGATTTTAGTACATCAGCATTTTTAATCACTGAAATAATGTAAAATTGGCCTAGGCCCTTGGTGGTTGGCAAGTGTTAATGGCTTACATGCTGCTCAGCACCCTTGTTCTCACAGCGATTGTTAACTGCTGATGCACTGGTTCTTTGTCAAGCAGGAGGAGACAACTCCAGGGTCGCAAGGAGAATCTATGAGTTTGTTTTCCAAAAGGAATGAATGCCCCTAAAAAAGTTGCAACTAGCTGCTGATGCCCTGGTTACTCAAGGTGTTATCTAAGACTAAAAGCAGCATAATAAAGGATTACTAGGGAGGATGAAAAAATAACAAATAAATAAAAAATGAAATAAAAGCAACACAGACTTCCCTCCTACCCTACCCCTGACCCACATGAAAGCTCGCTGCCTCATCTCTGTGACCAGACGGATCTGAGAGATTTTGCCCTCCTGTCTTCTTGCTTTGGCCAAATCGGGTAAACCTTTCTCTATCTCCAAGCACCATTGTCCCAGTTTGGTTTTAGCCGCATATCAAATACCTAAGCCTAAATTTGGGGTTCTAGAATATTACCTTGGAAAACAGTTCATTAATATTTTCTTTCTGAGTTTTGGAGACATTTGTTAAAATCTCAATTATTTTTATGGGCCCTAGTGAAGCTTGCAGGACCCTGGCACAGGGGAGGGCTCTGGACCCAGGTCTGTATTACCAAGTCCATCTTTATACTAGTTGTAAATAGACAGAGTGCATGAAAGTCACTGGCTTAGTGAATTCAAGAGTCAGGCTCCAGGGTTGTGTCCTCTGTAACTTTAGAGGGGAAAAAAGCAGGACATCGTAGCTGTTTAATTTCATTGTTATTAAGTATTGTAGTATACTTAGGGCAGGGGTCCAGTATACTACAAACACCGGCTGAAATTGTCTAATCCATTTTGAGAACCTCACCAGGGAAGACAGCTTAAGTCAAACAGGTCCACAGAGAAATTAGTGTGAAAGGACAAGTGAACGTCAATTAAAACCAGCAACTGGCTTTGTAGGATGCTATTGGGACTTTACGGGCTAAACAGAAAGTGCCCATCCTTTGGGGTTGTAATCCATTGCAGCAAGTCCTCCTCAAAGGCCTTGGTGAGATTCTCAGCAAAACAAATGACCTCATTAATTAAATGGGTTAGTACTCTCACCACACTTTCCTTAATTACTATTCTGACTTTTGGGAGAGGCATTATCAAGCCAAATTGAACACTCAGAGCCTCCAGTAATCAATGCCACAATAAGCCGTGTATACTTTGAAAGCAACAGCAAAGACTACTGCACAGAATGTGGCCACAGCTTACCTCCACCTGCCCAGACCCCCCAAGTAAGCCTGATTCCTAAGTGCCCCACCCAACTGGCTTTGTCCCCCAACCCAACTAGAAATCCAGGAAGGCCACCATCATCATCATTTTCTCCCTACAAAAGATATATTTATTTAATTTGAAGACGTGCTCTATTTCCATTTTATTTATGGAATACATGTTATGTGAATGCCTTTGATTGTGTTTGAAGCACAAGAGGTAAAGCAGTAAACATCATAAACCAAAATCGCTGCTCCATGGGACTTCCATTCTATTTGCTGAGTTTCTTCTACAACCTTCCTTGAGTGTTCTTTGTTTTGTGTGAGAAGATGTTCCTCTTCTATTGTGCACAACCCAGCATTTGCACTTGAGGACAGCAACACTTTCTCTTTCAGATCTGCTTCCCCAGTGCCTAGGACTACCTGGCCCATAACAGGTGCATCATTTAGGAACTGGACTTGGTTGTAAGTAAGAGAGACCCTCCCACCACACCCGAAAATACACTGGTTTAAATCAGATAGTGATTCATTTTTTTCCATCATTTAGTCCAGAAGTAGAAGGTCCAGGGCTGTCCTAGTGGCTCTACAATATCATCAATGTTCTGAGCTCCTTTTATTTTCTGTTTCATTCTCTTTACTGCTCAGTTCCATCCTCAAGACTTCTTCATTGCCCTCCAATGGCCACTGCAGCAATGATAGTCACACTCAAAGTCCAGACAGGAAGAAAGAGGAAGGTGGGAAGGGCACACAAGCCAAGCCTTTAGGGAGCGCTCCTGGAAGCCCTACCCACACCTTCTCTGGATATTTATTTCCCCGAACTATGTCTCATGACCACACCTTCCTTTAAGAGTGTGGTAATTTTAAAAAGTGCCCATGATTTCTTGGGTAAACCCCTTCTGAGAAGTGAAGCCTAATTTTTCTCCCCTTGATTGACTTGCTTCTAATAAATAGAATGTGGTAGAAATGATGATGTGGGACTTCTGAGACTGACAAATGGCATCGTGGCTTCTCTCTAGGATCACTCATTCCAGGGAAGCAAGCAAGGAACATATGTAGATCTTTTTGGCCAAGCCTACAAGTGTTATATATCACTTCCTTTCACATTCCATTGGAGAGCGCTTAGCCCCATGGCCACACATGTTGTGAGGACACGCAAGCAGCCCTCTGGAGAGGTTTGTGTAGGGAGAAACTGAGGCCTCTTACCAACAACCAGCATTAACTTCCTGGGCCTTTTGGAGCTAGGAATGAGCTGCTTTGGAAGCATATCCTCAACCTCAGACTAGCCTTCAGATGACTTGCAGCCCTGGCCAATATCTTGACCACAGTTTCATGAGTGACCCTGAGCCAGAAACTTCCAGCTAAGCTGTTCCCAAATTCTTTTTTTTTTTTTTTTTTGAGACCCTCTGTCACCCAGACTAGAGTGCTGTGGCATCAGCTTAGCTCACAGCAACCTCAAACTCCTGTGCTCAAGCAATCCTCCTGCCTCAGCCTCCCGAGTAGCTGGGACTACCGGTGCGCACCATCAGGCCCGGCTAATTTTTTCTATTTTTAGTAGAGACGGAGTCTTGCCCTTGCTCAGGCTGGTCTCAAACTCTTGAGCTCAAGTGATCCTCCTGCCTTGGCCTCTGAGAGTGCTAGGATTACAGGCATGAGCCACCACGCCTGGCCTGTTCCCAAATTCTTAACTCACAGAAACTATGTGAGATAATAAGTGTTTATTGTGCTAATCTGCTAAATTTGGGGATACTTTTTTACACTGAAATAGTTAACTAACACAAAGGGAGACTATAAAATAGCAATTTTGGTCAGCGCTATGGCAGAGATTGCTAGTTTTCCACCAAAATCCATTTACCATTTCCTTGAGCACATAGGTAGACTATATTTCCCATCCCTCCTTGCAGTTAGATGTGGCCTTGGGGCTAAGCGCTCTCCAGTGGAATGTGAAAGGAAGTGGTACATACCACTTGTAGCCTTGGCCAAAAAGATCTACATATGTTCCTCCAAACATTTTTCTTATCTCAGACTAGAATGTTCTACCAAATATAGAAATATTTCTGCCCAAATAAAATTACAATTTAGAAAGGAAGAGTGGTTAGTGGGTGGACCCTAGAAGTTTTTGCCACATGAATAGGTGACGAGCAATGAACACATGCAGCACCCGGCCGGTGTGCAGAGGGAGGTCTGTCTCAGACTGTTCAAGGTGCTGTAAAGGTGGGGGATCTCCTGAGCACAGGGTCCCTCAACCCTCACCACCACTACCGGGAACTCTTCACTGGGAAGAGAGAGGGGAACTTTAGCCTCCCTGAACTGTAGCAAGCCATCTTGAACCAGACCTGTCAAAATATTGTGGGGTAACTCTTGACCTCACTGAACTTGGAGTCCTCTCTTGTCAACTTTGTTTGTGGGCTTCCACTGAGTCCAAACCCTGAGATTGAAGTTGGCATCTCAAGAAGTTAGGAGGGGAACTGGAGTTTGGGGGTGGGGAGGAGGTGAATTGCAGACCCGCACCTACCTCGTTCTGACTCCCACAGGCACCAGACACGGACGTCTAACTCAGGCTCTCTCCGCCCTGGGGTGTCCCTGATCCGTCGAGAAGTGTACAACCTGCCTGTGCCCAGCCCTACCTTCTCCTGGGCTTACCTACAAATATCTCCTACTTCCCCTCACTAGAACGTTGCCACCACTGCATTGTTATCCTGAAACCCACCTAAGGCCACCTAAGGAAGGGCATCTTTCTGACACTTCATTCACTCGTACATGAAGTGTAACATGAAGCCAACATTTATGAAGACTCTAGTGCAGCTTGTCACAGCCTGCAAGGTCCAGCGAGGTCTGGCCCCTGCTCACAACTCCAGCTTCATCCTGAGACACTCCTGTCTGGTATCCTGCCCTCCTGCCAACCACCCCTCAATTAAGTCAGGCTCCCCCAGGATCCTCAGGGGTCTTGGCAGCATTTGGCATCCTCTCAGTTGCAGGACTCTGTTGAAATGGTCCACCCTCTGGGAGGCCTCCGTGATACTCCAGGAACTAGGTCAGGTACCCCCACACTGTACCCCCACGATACAGTCGCATATCCCCGTACTTCTTCTATCTAGTCTTTAACACCATTAAGTAATTAATTACTGGCATAATAAACTATCTAATGCCAACCTTGCCCACGAGTCTGAATGCTTGGGAGAGCAGGGACTATGTTTCTCGGTTTACCAGGCAACAGAAGCACCCTAGAGCGTGGTAGTGAGGAGACATTTCTCAAATGAATTCATGTGCTACCGATGGGGAGGCAGAAGTAGAACCTCTCGCCATGGAGGAGATAAGGACGGGAAGGAAGCTGACTGGAAGGGAAGGAAGCTTGTAGACAAGTTAGTGCAATAAAGTGGTATATTTGATGAACTACATATTCTTGGATTGGGCTTGGAGGTAATCCTCTTTTCAATGAGTCTGACTTAGGGAAAACTATGTTACAACAAGAATCACTCAATAGCCACAGCTTCAAGGAAGCCTTTCTGGACTGATCAGAGAAGAGCTCATTGCCTTTCTTATATGGCACTCAGACTGAGAGGAAACGCTGTTATTAAGTAAAATTATGCAGTCACCCTTCCCCATCCCAATATACACTTTAGAAATACAGCAGGAGCCCAGTGAAGGTGCTTTATTAATTTTTAATGACAGAACGTATTTGTATAATTTGCCAGCCCCACCTATGTCTAACGGTGGAATCTGCAAGAAATCACGGTGAAGATTCTTGTTTTGGTAAGAATCAGTGAAGAGAGACCTCTTCAGGGTACTCAGGACTGTGAAATCACATCCTGAAGGAATGAGTTAATAGAATATTCTAGTGTTGTTGTTTAGTGGCCCAATAAAGCCTTCCCTACCACTAGACTGTGGTATTCAGAGTTCTGGGAGAGGCTGGGCACATTTCTTTCCACCGCAAGTTACAGAAACACCCTTTCAAAGAGCTTAAACAGTAAAGACATGGATTATCTCGTGCAACATGTCCAAAGGCAAGCTGGCCCCAGGCTGGGATGATCTGCCTCCCACTCCACTTGTCTGCAATTCTCTGGGCTCTGCCTAACACTGAGTGTCACTTCTTCCTTGGCCAAATTCCTTCTGTGGTCACTGACCGGCCCTCACACCCATGGCACTTTGAAGAGCTAGCTGCGAAGGTCTGAGATCTTTCCGCAGCTAAGATTCTGATCCGCAGCTTTGTGTTTTGGAAGGGCCCTAATGCTGCCCTTTGCAAATATAATGCCTATGGTGTTCACAAGAATGAACGCTGTGTTCGCCTCAGACCAAAAGGGATCGAGAGCCATTGGAGTACCCCCACTGATGTGACGCCTTCCGTGTGGTGTGTTCATTGGTGAAGCCAAAGATGTGCTTGGGCCCTGCCTCCTGAAAAGCCATGGTGGCCCCAACACTAACAAGAACAAAAAGGCATGTCACATGGATGACAGAGTTAAGAAAAAAGTCTTAAGCACAGAAAGGCCTTGTCCACCATCCACTGTCCTCTGTGTCATTCTCCACAACCACCCCAACACTGGGAAAGCCTTCCCTGGGTGAGAGGAAGGAAGAGAATCAGGGTGTGAGGTAATCTGCTAGGGTCGTCATAACAAATGCCATAGACTGAGCAATCTGAACACCAGGAATTTATGTTCTCACAGTTCTGGAGGCTGGAAGTTTGAGAGCAATGTGCCGGCAAGGTTGGTTTCTCCTTGAGCCTCTCTCCTTAGCTTGCAGACAGCTGTGTTCTTGCTGTGTCCTCACATGGCCTTTCCTCTGTGTAGGTGTGCTCCCAGCATCTCCTTTTCTTCTTATAAGGACACCAGTCCTATTGGATTAGGGCCCCACCCTTAGAACCTCATTTAATCTTAGTTACCTCCTTAAAGGCCATGTCTCCAAATACAGTCACATTGGAGGTTAGGGCTTCCATATATGGATTTGGGGGGACAAAATTCAGTGTATAACAGAGGGTAAAGGAAGAAAACATAGACCCTGGTGATTTTCCGAGACAGAGGCCCTGGACCCCACTGCCCAGCCTGAGGTGCAGATTGCTGAAGAACTGCATTTGGGGGAAAGCAGAGAAGTCATTCCTCCAAGAGGAGCTCCAGAAAAGAGGCAGGGAGGTGACCAGATCCTAATGAAAAGGATCTGTTTATGTCTCCAGAGAGACATCACCTCAGAGAGCTACTCTACAATTATTTGTGCCCTGAGGCAGCGTGGAAGCAGTAGAAGGATTTTGGAGGACCCAAGAATGAGTAGAAGTGGAGATGAGAGCTGCCAACCCTGAAAAGGCCGAGAAGATGGGAACCAGTGGAGACTCAGCTGTGACCAGTGCAGGAACAGCAGCTGTGGATGACTGGAAGCCAGACCCCCACCTCCACCTTCACCTGCCGCTCCCCCACTACCACCATCACAACCACCACGATCATCTCTGCCTCAATCAATACCACCTCCACCTGCATCACCATCACCTCCACCTCCACCTCTATCAATACTACCTCCACCATCACCAAACCAAGCTACCACCTCCAGCAACAACACCATCATCAGCACAGTCCTCACTCTGTCACCACCACCACGACTATCCTCACCATCACTGCCACCTCCACCGTCACCACCTCCACTGCAACCACTTCTACCTTCATCATCTCCACTTTCACTTCCACAGCTTCTACAGCCTCCATAGCCTTTAACAGCTCTACCACCTCCATGACCTCCGCCACCAGCACCACCTCCACAGATATCACCTCCACTCCTACCACCACCACCACCTCCATCACCTCCATCCCCTCCTCCACCACCACCACTACCACCTCCACTATCACCACCACCACCTCCACCATCACCACCACCTCCACCATCACCACCACAACCACCTCCACCATCACCACCACCACCACCACCACCACCTCCACCACCACCATCACGTCCATCTCCTCCATCATCTCCACTTCCACCACCTCCACGACCTCCACCACTACCAACACCATCTCCACCATCACTCCCATTATCACCTCATTCTTTTCTGTGGCTCCCCCATGCCCTTCAAGGCTCATCCTCACCATCACCTTTTTGAGGCAGCCTCTCCCAGTTACCACCCCAGGCCAACCCTCCTTTATACTCTCAATAGCATAGCACAGACATAGCTGTGTTGAAGAGTTTTTCCTTCTGGGTTGGAACTGTAAGTGTAGTTGCCTCTCTCCATATAAATTGTATAGTCCATTGAGGTCATCTGTCTTTATTTCCAGTGCCTAGCCTCAAACAGTGCCTGGTATAGATCATGGATTCATAATCAATATTTGACAAAGAGAGGAATACATGAATCTTCTAAATTATTCAAAAGCTAGAAAGTCCCAGTTCTTTGAAACTTTGAAATTGTGAATGTTATTATGAGATTATATTTATTAGCAAACATTGTATGATTGGATTTTCTAATTTCAAGTCCAGTGTGAATTACTAGGCCAGAGTGGCCGGCCAAGCAGCGACCAGGGAAGGCTTGAGGTAGACGTCAGAGAGCAACACTACTTGAACTTCACCACTAGATGGCAGCCGCAGCCCAGGAGCGGGCCGCCTCCGCCCTCTGGCTACCGCCCGGCGCCCACCTGCCGCGGCTCTTAGGACTAATGGCGCCAAGGAGGAGGGAGGGGCAGGCAGAGAATGATGCCCTAGGAACTCTCCCCCAAGGAAGTCATTCCTTCCTCCCGCCCTCCCACTCCTACTTCGTGTGAGCTCCGCCAGTCCCTTCATTCTTCCGGTCCCCAGCTCCCCCAGCCCCACCCCACTGTAAAATCCCCGGGGCTATTTAGCGCAGGACCCGGGGTCGCTCACTTCGTCTATACTGAGAACTAGAAGAAGGAGCAGCATTCCCCTTGAGTCTCCCCCGAGGAAGTTAGGGCATCTTGAGAATTGTCAGGTGTGTGAGGAGGACAGACAGGGACAAAGAAAAAGCTTCAGAAGAGACAAAAGAAACAGAAAAGCGAAGGAGATAGCTGGGGTAGCTGGGGGGACCTTGTTAAGAATATTGCCCCAGGCTCTGTGTGGCTTCCAGCCCAAGAGACCACTTAGGGAGACACCTTTACTTGAGTCTCCCAAGAGGACAGAGGGGACCCGACCAGAGGAGACTTAGGGCCATAGTATCCCATGTCCCTGGCCAGGGCCCTCTGATCCTCTGATGGGAAGGGAAGGAGGCAAAGACAAACATGGGGGCAGGGGCAGGTGGAAGGTGAGCCACCCCCCACCCCGGGCCTTAATTGAGTGATTGCTTTGCATAACTTCCCTGGGCCTTGGGTGACAAAAGAGGCTTCTTGTGCTCTTAGAAGGAGCCTAGAGTCTTTCAGGCAAAGGGGGCCTCCTCTCTGCCACTCCCCATGGACTGGAGCCCCTCCCTGCAAGCACACATCCTGCCTGCCCCTGACTTTCCTGTCTCCACTTCTTGCTCTGCTCTTGGGTAGAGTCGGGAACAGACATCACTGGCAGGGAGCTGGGATGACCTCTGAACATAGTTTCCTAACGTAGTGGTGTTTTTTTCCCTGTTTTCTGTGTTTGGTTAAAATAATGAGCTGCCCTGATGGTGGTTAAACTATGATAGAAAGATACCAAAGCAGACAGAGTGAAAGACAAGGATGTCAACGTAGGCAACTCTTCATTAGGCTTGTTGCCAGCATAGGCAATGCTGGTGCCCGCGCCAGGCACCCTCCAGAGCTTAGAACCTAACTCCCCCTCTGCATAGGCATTGGCGAGAGATACCCAAATCCCTGAAGATAAAGAACTCAGACACCTGCAGTTTATCTACAGTTTCCTATTTGTCAGTCCCCCTGCTTTGGTGCGAGAGGCAGGGAGGGGATGATGGAAATGATCACTGCTGCATCCCACCTTCAGTGACCTGTCCCAGAGTCACAATGAAGAAGCAGATATAATATGCAGCCCTTCCTATGTTTAGGGGCTAGGGGGAGGACCGTATGGCATGTAGGCCAAAGCTCTTATACATTGCAGGATACCTTGTGGGTGTTCATGTGGCCGTTTTTTCACCATAATTGGGCACCTCTTCTGGGCCAAGGCACTGTAACTAGTGAAACCGAGGGGTGAATCTGATGAGGTCAGCCAAACAGCCTGTCCTGCTTGCTTTTGGTCACTTGCTTTTTGTTATTTTTTTCCATAAAGCTTAAGGCCACGCTGCTGAACCCTGTAAGTTAACCTTCACTGGCTACGCTACAGATAGCATTTATACGTCACCATGGTAACAGTCACTTCAGTTATTTTTCAGGAACATAGGGCAGCTCCTGTCCAGTTCAAAGCGGTAGAGACCAATGACCCTTCAACTGGGCCTGCACAAATGCCTGAGAGATGGCCTTTTGACATCAGAGGGACAAAAACTCCACCCTCAGATCATGCTAATGCTGCCGTGTTCTGAATATATGTCCTGTGAAATGCCGTGAACCCTGGCTACGCTTGCACAGGTCGCTGTTTACCCCATTGTTCCCCACTGCCAATCACCTTTAGACCACCCCACTGCTCTAGTCCATAAACATCCCTGCGGCTTATCTTCAGGGAGGTGGATTTGAAACCTATTCGCCCTCCTTCCTGCTTGGCTGCCTTGTGAAAAAACTCTTTCTCTTTTGCAAAACCCGTTGTCTCAGTAATTGGCTTGTTGTGCAAGGGCAGAATGAACCTGGACCTGCTTCTGTAACGCTAGGATCCAGGGCCACCATGAAGAACGAGGCACAGCCTTTTCAGAATGGAGGAAAATATTGAACGACACCGTGAGGAAGCAGGCTACTAGATCCAGAGTGTGGAAAGTTCTCTAAGTCAAAAGACCTGGATCTTCAATAAATAAATGAACAAAGGAGGGAAAGGCTATTAGAGGTGAAAAGTTTTGGAGACATAGCTACTAAAAGCAATAGACGGAACTTGTTTGGATCCTGCTTTGAAGAAACCTATCTAAATGGTGGTTTTGAGATAATCAGAAATGTGAAGGTGGAATGGGTATTAACATTAAGGAATGCTTACTTACACTTCACGTATGATTACGATGGCACTGTGGTTATTATTTGACAAAAGAAGAAGAAAGGGAGAGAGGAAGTCATCTGTTAGAGATGCACATCTGTACTTTGAAGAATTCACTAAAAAAGAGATGTTTGGGATTTACTTTAATAAACCAAGTTGAACCTTGAACAACATGGGGGTTGGGGTGTGCCAACCCCCGTGCAGTTGAAAATCGGCTTTTGAGTCCTCCGAAATTTAAATACTAATAGCCTATTGTTGATGCCTTATAGATAACATAGACAGTCAATTAACACATAAATAGAATAGTATCTACATATATTTTATGCAGTCATGGCATACCTAACTTTTTCTTAATTTTTTCAATATTTCTAGGCTATGTGGTTCATATGTGAGTTTTTTCAAATTATCACAAATCTCCAAAAAAATTTCCGATATATTTATCGAAAAAAATTCCCATGTAAGTGGACCCTCACAGTTCAACCCCATGTTTGTTGTTCAAGGGTTGACTGTAAGTGTAGGAGGCAGACAAATGGAAAAGAATGAGCAATGATCACTGTCGAAACCGGACTGTGGGGGTTCATTAGGTACCTTTTGTGTGGGTGTGTGTATATGTTTGAAATTTTCCATAATAAAACTTTTTTTGTTGAAAAAAATTTGCAAGGAGTTTGCAGTACTTTGCATGGTGGGGGGTGGGGCAGACAGACAGTCGTCCAGAAGTGTAACAGACAGTAAGACCAGAGGAGGGAGGCCACGGAGGCGGGAGGCCAGACTGATGGGGTGGCTAAATGAAGACAGGCAGAAAGAGCGTTCCAGAAGGAGAGGGTCCGTGTACACCAGGATGAGACTCCAAAGGGCATGCCACCACCCCAAAAGTTTGTGATAAGGTAACCGATTCATCCAGATCTTCTTGGAACTTTCCTGGTTTTAACCCTGAAAGTTCCACATCTCGGGAAACCCACCAGTCCCCGGCAAACCTGGGTGGTTGGGCTCCCTGCCCTCCCACTGCCGCGTGGAACATGGACTGGCCGGCGAGGGGGTACAGAGCTGAGCCGAAGCACTGTGAGCTACAGGACTGGGAATTAGGGCACTGCATGAGAGGCCAAGAGCCATCACAGGCAGTGCCCCTACCTCTTTTTGGCCTCTTTGACACCACAACTACAGCAGCAGCCTCCTCAGGATGCTGGAGTCACTGCCCGGGGCCCAGGCTGGCTTCTCACGCCTCCTCCTCTGTCCTGCTAGGAAGGAGCCTGCAGACAACACAGCTTCTACCCTGGACACTTTCTCCTCTGACCCCAAGTCCCCCATAATTTACATATATGTTTATATGTGTATGTATATACATATTTATTACATGCATACATATATTGTGTAAATTCTTTAAGCACTTGCTATGAGCATTTTCTCATTTAATCCTCACAAAAACTCTATGATGTAGCAATGTTCATATCTAATTAATAAATGAGGTAATTAAGGCCCAGAGAAGTAATTTGTCCAAGGCTAAATATAGGGATAGTGATATACCTCACATACCTGCCTCATAGGGTTGTGCACGTAATAAGTGAATTATTATATATAAAAAGTGCTTAGAATAGTGCCTGATGTAAAGGGAGTGATAAATAAGGGTCTAACTCTGACTGATGGTATCACTACCACACTGCCACACCCTGCAGAGGGCAAGGGAAAGCACAGAAGTCCACACTTTGGGAAAAAATGAATTATTTGATTATTTGCATTACGAAATAATTCACTCCAGGGTTCCTTTGCAAGCCAGACTATTTGGTCTTACAAACGGATTTGAGCATAAAGTCAGAGGCACCTAAGGCAAAGCAAATAACATGTTCAAAAGCCTTCAAAGTCAAGTACCCCTGGACACTCATGCCCTGCCTCACTGCCCATTTCCCTGAACAGAAATGTTTGTCTTTCATGGAGGAGGACAGCAATCCCCACGGCAGCTCAGAGGATAGGGTCACCCTATAGCTCTCTGCTTCTCCAGATCGCTCCTGAGAGAGCCCTTCCTGCAGACCACAGAGGAAGCCCCCCCATGTAGTGTTACCAGCAGCAAGGACCGTCACCCACCCTGCTGCCCTGGGAAGCAGCAGCTGCCCACATTGTCAAGTGAGCGTTGACAAGGGCAGGGTTTGGTGGGACTTTCAGAATTGTAGGCAATTTTGCTGACCTCTGTGTATCCATCAGCATCTTGAGAACTGGCAACTCAGCAGCTCACACTCGGCTTCCCCAAGCAGTCTGATGAAGGTTTATAGAGATGGAAACCCTTTCTCCCCGCTGGCAGAGATTTTTATCATTTTCTTCTCATCACCATAAAAGCAAGCACCCATGAATAGCCCAGAGGGGCCAGCATGAACATGCCGCTTTCCCTCCATCTCAGAAACGTGTCACCTGGGGTGGGGTTGGCCCTGCTGGGGGCTGCTGGCATTCTATACCATAGAGCGCCTGCCTGTAGACATTGGAAAGTTCCCAGAGGTATCCCTGCCATCCTGGAACCAAGGCCCTCTCTAACATCCAAGACAAAGAGTTTCCGGATCTCATTACTGAAACTCATGCTGAGCAGACCCAGCATGGCCTCGGGGTCAGTTATAAGGTATAGGCCCCACTTTGGTAACCCGTCACTACCACCATTGCCACCACACACCTCCACCAACCCAGAAACTCTGGGGCTTCTGACTTCTGAGCCCAGGTCAGGAGAAACCGCCCCACCCAGACATCAGCCGAAGGTGCGCCTCCCCTGAAACTTGAAGACAGACTGCAGAGAAGCGTCATGAATTTTTCACAACATTCATCCTGCGGTGGCTGAGCAGAGCTAAGAAAGCCACATTCCGAAGACCTGTGCCAGCAGCTCGCAAAGAGTTAACCCATTAGGCCATATCCTGGTGAGCTCATCCCTGCTGGAGCCTGCTCAGTTGCTGGGAGTCGAGCACACTGACTTCTGGATGTGGTCGGAGCTGCTTTCTCCAGCTGGCATGAAGGACTTGAGCAGAAACTCACTGCCAGCTTCCTCCCTGCACGAGCACCAAGTGGGTCCCAGATCCCCCATTCTCCCCTGGGGCATCGAGGAAAGTAAGTAAGGAGGGAATGTTCCCCTCTGCCCTTCCTTCCACTTCCCTGGAGGAAGGAGCTGATTTTAACTTTGCTTTCAAGCATGTAGAGTCTTTGAGCTGCAGTTGGAAGGCAAGCGTGAACATCAGGCACAGGGGAGGGGGCTGTACCCTGAGAGGGGGTGAAGCCAGCCTGGAGGGGCTGCCCACTGAGGGTCCTGGCAGATGGTGGTGGCAGTGGGGAGGGGACCTTGCTGTGCATGGGGGAGAAGGGAATTCATGTGCAGAGGGCTGCTTCAGCCCTGCCTGTGAAGCATTCACCCTTGGCAGCCTGTGCAGGGATTGGGTGGGCAGGGACCATCTTCCCAAACCTAGGTGGAGGCAGGGGGAAAAACACCACACTCTGAAGTGCAAGACCACCCTCAGGCCCCAGAGTACATGGGCAGGACCTCAGACCCAGGCAGTCCTCCTGGGCAGCCCCCATCAGACCTCAGCGGCTGCCTGTCCCTCCCTCCTGCAGGTGTGGCAGGAGCCCAGGGCAGGTGCCAGGAAAACCAGGTGGAGCACGCTGGCTGGCTCAGGCAGCTTCATCTCAGACAGGGGGAAACAAGGCAGGCACATGAAAACACAGACAAAGACACGCTCAGTCTGGCAAATGAGTGCTGTGGGGACCCCACATCCGGGTAAAGCCAGATGTGATCACGCGCATTATCACCCAAGCTAATTTTCCACTCTGTCGCTGTCCAGGGCCTGGGTGCCGGCTGGGCGGCCTGAAGAGGGAGATGAGTGGAACCCTCCAGGGTGATTATGACCTTTGGGAAACTTCCCTTCCTAGAAGCATGGTGAGCAGGTGACAGATGGGTGGCCATGGTGACAGCAGCAGCTTATTCAGAAACTCTCCAGCCTCTACTTTATCAGCCTAGGCATGGGCTCCCACTCGCCTTATCAGAAGGGTAGATGGTCACCAACTGAATGTCCTGGGGAGGGGAGAACAGCACAGTGGGAGAAGATAAGGGACCCTGAGGAAAGCATTGTGGAACTGGTGCTGGGTGGGGCATAAGTGGGGACTCCAGCTGGGAGAGAGGAGGATGCTCCACTTCTCAGCCATGCTGGGTCTTCCTCAGGAATAATAGATCTTGTTACTCCTGCCATGTCTGTCCTGCTGCCTGCCTTCCCCTCTTCTCCCCCCAGGCTCTGCTCCACTGGCCCAGCCTCCCAGCAGTGAGGTGGTATGTGCCTCCCTCCTGTGCTCTAGGTCCTTGAAATGCCCAGAATAGCCCAGCTCCTGTCGGAACTGTCTAGGTGGAGAGGCCTGGGGGACAGAAGCTTCGGGAGGGCCAGAAAACTCCAGGCCCAAGCGCAACAGCACAGCGGGGCCTCTCCTATCCGAGTTGCCAGATGTGTTGCACGATGCCCGGTTCAATTTGAATTTCTGATAAGCAACGAATACATTTTTGGTATACATATGTGCCATGCAATAATGGGACATTCTTATACTAAAAAAGTAGCCATTGTTGATCTGAAACTCAAATTTAACTGGACACCTTGTAATTTTATTTGGTAAATCTGGCAACCCTATTAATATTGACCATGTTTCAGCACATTCAAACGAGGACGGCTCCTGGCAAGGGCTGGGAATGAGTGCTGAGGTGGAGGCTGCAGATGTAGGGTAGTGGACTGCTAGGAAGGAAGGTGGTGAAGAGAAAGAGAAGGCAGAAAAGGCAGGGCTCCACTTTGGGAAAGCACGGAGCAGTATGTAAAAGACCAGGATTTGGGGTCAGGCAGCTCTAAGCCTCAGCTTTCTTATCTACAAAACGGAAATGATGATAATAGGACCACCCTCATGGTGCAATGAGGGTGAAAAGAGACCCTCCGGGGGAAGAGAGTGGCATGTGCCAAGCATCTTACGCTCCATTTGTGGGATGATGGTGGTGACTTTGTGGCTGCTCTGCCACAGGCCTCTTGCTGCTTACAGGCCCCTGCTCAGGGGCCCCCAGCTTCAGCCCCCCGTGCACTCAGCAGCTCCACCCAGCAGTCCTAGGCCTAACCCCCCAGCCAAGGCAGCCACCGCTGCAGTTCTACTGACTGCCTACGGCCAGGTGCTGGATCCAGATAGGCTGCAAAACACACATTCCAATCCTGATGCTCTACTCAGCTGTGAGTAACTTTGGGCAAGTCTCTCAAAGCTCTCTGGTCCTCAGTTTCCTCACCTACACTCACCTACAGAATGGGGCAATAATGTACCTTCCTCAGAGGAGTGACTTGTCCCGAGGACTGTATGAGGTGGTGCAGGTGAAGCACTTAGCGTGGTCCCCAGCACACACCCCAGCTTGCTACATGGCCTTTAGCTATTGTATGAAAAGTATCAACCCTCCCCAAACACACTGCTTCTTTGGCCTTGGAGAAGCAGCTCAGGTACCTTGGAGACTTATATAAGAACTCTAGGCAGCAGAAGGCAACCAGTCTTGGCAAGGTGAGCAGTCAGTTAGAGCCAAGGAACGGAAGGGAGGTGCTGGTCAGGGTCTCTTGCATTGCCCCCTCACAGCCACCTCTATGCCCCGCTTGTGAGCTGTCTCCATCCCACCACCTTGCTCTAAGATCAAAGGGGATTGTTTATAAAAACTAGTTGGGGAGAAACTGAGCTGTGGCTTGGTACTGCAGTGTTAGCCAGCTTCTAACCTTCTGTGGCCCCAACCAGACACTGGAAAATAAACAAATTCACAGGGTAAACTCTACTTTGCAAACAGCCTGCAAAGCCCTCTCCTTCCTCTCCTACCCTAACTCCCCTATTTATTTAGCCACTTAACAAATGTTTGCCGAGTCCCTAGCCTCCACAAAGTGCTGAGCCACTGCAGGGGGCATAGGAGGTTGAGGAAGACCCCGCCCCAGTCCCTCAAGGAGTACGGAAAGGAAGAAAGAGCTTCCTGTCCTGTAAGTAGACACATATCCAGTCATCTGTAGGAGAATAATTCACTTATTTCACTTAGAACCACTGTTCCCATTAAGTGGTATATTTCAGACACTCAGGAACCTATTAAAGCAGCAGTCCCCAACCTTTTTGGCACCAGGGACCAGTTTCATGGAAGACAATTTTTCCACAGAGCAGGGGATGGGAGGAGGATGGTTTCAGGATGATTCAAGTGCATTACATTTATTGTGCACTTTATTTCTATTATTATTACATTATAATATATAATGAAATAATTATACAACTGACCGTAATGCAGGATCAGTGGGAGCCCTGAGCTTGTTTTCCTGCAGCTAGGTGAGCCCATCTGGGGGTGATGAGACACAGTGACTGATCTGACAGGAGGCACAGCTCAGGCAGTGATGCAAGCAAGGGGGAGCAGCTGTAAATACAGATGAAGCTTTGCGTGCTCACCTGCCACTCACCTCCTGCTGTGTGGCCCGGTTCCTAACTCTTACCCTAACCTGGGGGCTGGGGACCACAGCATCAGAGGGAAAGTATTTGGCCCTCATTATCTCGGGCACTCATTGTTGTTCCCCAGCTTGCTCACCCTCACCACCAAACCAGATCTTGGGGGATCCACACGGGAGTGTGTGAGAAAAAGCCAAAAATTTCCCAGCCTGTTCTCTCCCCACTTATTTGAGACATCACTTCACTACATTTGTCAGAGATGCCACTGACCGAGCAAATGTGTGTGCTGCGAGCCCCTCTTGGGAGAAGGGACATTGTCTTAGTCAGGTTTGTAACTCAGTGTCTAGCAAAGGGTCTGGCACACAGGAGTTGCTCAAAACGTGTTTGGCAGAATGTTGGTGAGCACTGTTCACTGTTTAACAGGCTGGGGGAATAGAAAATAAACAGCCAGATGCTGAAAAGATATGTGTAGGCAGAGTCTACAAATATAGGAAGGTCCCAAACACACATGGCAGATGCATAGACTAGTTCTAACAAGGTTAAAAGAGAGGCCTGTTGGTACCTCCCTTCTGGGCAAGTTCGTTTGGCCAACCAAACCCAGTCTTCACTCTGGCCAGGGGCTCCTCGCTCCTGAAAGTCTGGGTTTTCCTTCAAAGGATGGTATCTTCCCAGAGAAAAGGTGAAATTCTTGTTCTTGTCCTATCTCTGTCTCTCTCTATCTCCTGTTCCCAATTCCCGATGTCTTCGAGAAATAACTTCTCTTCCTTTCCTGATCTCCTCTTCCTCAGAATCAGTTACACAGTCTCTCCTATAGAGCCAGTTGACCCCTCACCCCTCAGACTTCCCTTTACTGGGGTTGCTTCTCCCTGCCCACACCCCTATTTTCCTTTTCTGGGATGATGTGTCTCTTGCCCATACCCTACTCCAGACCTCCGTGTCCTATTACGTGGCATCAGCCATGATCGACATTCTTCCATCCTGGTCAGTCTCAGCTTCCCACTGCTCCTCACCCTGCCCTATTCAATTACTATTAAGACTTTCACAGTTATTTTCTGGGGGCGGGTAATTTACACACAGTGAAATGCACAAATCTTAGTGCGCCCTATCGATCAATGGATCTGCGTGTAACCCACACCAATATCACCCCATGGAACATTTCCATCCGCCCCAGAAAATTCCATTGTGTGTCTTCCAAGTGGTTCCTCTGCACCCCCACAACCATGTGCTGAGTTTTGTCCCTTAATTAGCTCTTAGTTGGCTCTAGAATGTCATATAAACGGAAACATACAATATATGTAGGCTTTTATATCAGATTTCTTTCACCTAGCACGTCTGTGAGACTAATCCATGCAGTTGTGTGTATCAGAAGTTAGCTCCTTTTCACTGCTTAGTAGTATTCCATTGTGTGAATATGCAACCATTTATCCTTTCTTCTGTTGACGAACATTTGGGTTGTTTTTTAGGGGGTGGTGGCTATTATGAATAAAGTTTCTTTGAATATTCTTAAACAAGTCTTTTTGTGGACATGCTTTTTCATTTCCCTTGGATAAATAAATATTTGAATGGAATTGCTGGATCAAAGGGTAGGTGTATATCTAGCTTCATAAGAAACTACCAATTTTACATTCCTACCAGCAACTTACAAGAGCTCTTGTTCCACATTCTCACTAACTTGCAGTATTGTGAGATTTTAAAATTTCGGCCTTTTTAGTAAATGTGTGGTAATACCTCAATGTGGTTTTAATTTGCCTTTTCCTGTTAAATATCAATGCCAAGCACTTTTTCATGGGTTCCTTGTTCATTTGTTATCATGGGTCTATTTAAATATTTTGCCCATTTTTAAATTTTGCTCTTTGTCATTTTATTAATCAGATGTAGCATGGACAGATACATATTTTGTAAATATTTCCCATCAGTCCAGAGCTTACCTAGGCATTTCCTTCTCAGAGTCTTTTAATGAGCAGACGTTTTAAATTTTGATGAAATCTAATTTATTGATTTTTTTTTCTTTCTCTATCCTGTCTAAAAAATCTTTGCCTGCCTCCCAGTCACAAAGATATTCTCCTGTGTTTTCCCAAAAGCTTTGTAGGTTTAGCTTTTACATTTAGGTTAGGTCCATAATTCATTTGGAATTAATTTTCATTGATAGTGTGAGGTAGGGTTGTTTAATTTCTTTTCATATAAATATCCAGTTATTCCAGCACGATTTGTTGAAATGACTTTCCTTTCAATTCAGTGAAAACCATTGAATTGTCTGATGCATTTGTGGAAAATCAATTGTCCTCCATGTTTTTTCTACCCTCTTTCCTTTCCTTTCCTTGTCTGGTGTCTCTGTCCCTACCACATATCCATTTAAGCTGTGAATATACTTTTCCTTCAAACCAGGAAATGAGGCCCAAGTTACACAGCCAGGTATCATCACTGCAGGGTTCTGGGCATCTAAGGTCGACCCTCAGGCCCTCTCACATCCAGGCCAAGGCCAAGAGAGTTGGGAGTCCCCTTTGCCCAGGCCCTGCTGCTGGAGCAATTTCTGCCGCTGGCTCCAGGAGGGTCAGCACCCTGCAGAGTCCAGTCCATCTAGGGTTGAGGGAGGCTTGGATTCTGTAGGGGAGCTGAAGAGATCCCCATCTACCAGAGGATTTCTAGGATTCAGTCCTTCAAAAATCAACTCTTCCCACCCTTCCTCACAATTCTGACATCCTTGAACAATGCCCAAAACATGAGCATCTCTGGCCATGTATCCTCTTATACCACACATGTATCAAGGGGTGGGGAACCTACAGCCTTGCAGCCACATATGGCCTTCTGGATCCTTGAGTGCAGCCTTTTGACTGAATCCAAATTTTACAGAACAAATCTACCAAAAGACAGAGACTAGCAAAAAGGGTGTGACTGCCCCTTTATTCCTTGTGAAATGGAGGAGTTTGTCTAGAGGTGAGAAAATTCATTTGTCCAAATGAGTCAGAGAGCCCCAGAGCACCTGCCACCTGCAGCCACATCTCTGCCATTCCACACCTGGGAGGTGGGCTCAAGATGACCCCTTCTGCTGATTTACACAGGAGAGAAATTGCAAGGTGATGTAAAAGCCAATGGCAACTCTCTTACCTCTTTGTCTAATAGAGACATTAAAAAGCAACTGATTTCCAGGCACAGAGGCAAAGATAATGCTAAGTCTCATTCCGTGTTGCAGTGGTGGCTGATATTCTAAGGAATGAGCCCAGAGATCTTTGTGGAATCCTCTTTGAGAATAATGGTCCATCTATTGAGCATATCTGTTTCCAAGGCAAAAGAAGGAATCATTTCTTGGTGATGTCAGAGGCTCTCGGGATTTTCCCAATATGCTCCTGTACTGTCGACCCTATAGCTCCCTCTTCCAATGCCTCTCCTCCATGCTCTCTGGACCCCAAGGTCCTTCACAAACACATCCCTCCACGTCCTCAACCTCTCTCTGATCATTTATTCTTCCTTTGACTCGAATTAAATCTGGAGCTCAGTCCTAACAACACAGCTCTCTGCCACAGATGCCCATTCCCCCAAAGCATTTCCAGGAAGACACTACTAGGTCTTCACTCCACAAACCCCAGGCACCGTCCTCCTGGCTCCCCAATGCTCCTCCACTCTCATGGAAAAATCTCCACTCCTCTGGGAACTCTGGCAGGTCCCTATGTAGGGTTGCCAGATTTAGCAAATAAAAAGAGAGGCCATCCACTTAAATTTTGAGTTTTAAAAAATACATTCCCTGCTTATTTTTTAAAAAAATTGAGTTTCAGAAAAACAGTAAATACTTTTTTAGTGTAAGTACCCCATGCAATATTTCAGACATACTTGTACTAAAAAAATTACTTGTTTATCTCAAATTTGAATTGAACTGGGTGTCCTTTATTTTATCTGGCAACACTAGCCCACCTATCTCTGTTAACTGGGAAAATCCAGCTAAAGCCTAATTTTTTCTAAAGGACTTCGCACTTGGGCTCACAGTCTTCCTTCTAACCAAGTACTGCCGTTTCCACCTCCCTGCTTAATCAGCCTTCGATCTGTGCGCTTCCTTCAATCACCATAGCTACAACCCAACACCAGGTCTGTCGCCTGAACTGCTGCAACGGCCTCTAAACTGCTCTCTATGAGTCTTAGTTTTGGCTGCCTTTATCCACTCTCCACCCTGCAGCTGAGTGATTTACCTCATAGGAAGATCAGTCGCATAACTCCTCTTACTGAAACCCTTCGTTGCTTTGCTATTGCCGACTCTTCACCACGGCACCCAATACCCTGCATCAAACTCTTTCTGTAAAGGACCCAATGGTGAGTATTTTAAGCTTTGCTGACAGTAGGGTCTCTGTTGAAACTACAGAAACTATAGTGCAAAAGCAGCTATAGATACATAAATGAATGAGTTTAGCTGTGTCCCCCAAAAAAACTTTATTTAGGATACCAAAATTTAAATTTCATATAATTTTAATGTATTGCAAAATATTATTCTTCTCCAGAAATTTTGCAACCATTTCAAATGTTTTAAAAAATCCATTCTTGGCTTACAGGCTGTACAAACACGGGTGGTGGGCCACAGTTGGCCAAGCCCTAGGCTGTATGACCTGGCTCCTGCCTCTGTTCCCAGCCTGCATTTCAACACTCCCCTCACTGGACACTCAATAAGCACTCTAGTCTGCAGCCAAACCAAATTCCTTACAGTGTCCCTGAGAAGTCGCACTTGTGTGTCTCTCTGTCTAGGGCTTTCCCTCACCAACGCTTACCTAACTTCTGCTAATCCTTTAGTTTTTCTCCAAGAAGTCAGTTATTCCAGGAGGTTTACTGAGAGCCCCAAGACTGGGCTTATTGCTTCCTGGTGCTTCTGTGGTGTTCCATGCTTAGCCTTACTGCAGCATTCGTTGCGTTATACCAAAAACACCTGTTGTCCCCTTGGTCTAACTCACTTGCCTGTGAGCTCCAGAGATCTGACATTGTGTCGTTGTGTCCTCTTCACTGTAGCATATGCAATGCTCAGCTTTCATGTTTGGCACAGAAAAGGCCCTGAATAAATATTTTTAGTTAAATAAATGAACTAAAATTGTAACATAATAGAAAAAGAATCCACCAAAATGGGGGGTAGAAACCGACTTTGCTATGTACACCCCTTTCAGAAGAGTTCGCTTTTTCATCCTTTTAGCACTGTGGGTATATGCAGTTGATTTGATCTTAAAGGCCAGGAACTACCTGGGGAAAACCATGCCGGCTGGAGGAGGGAAGGCAAGAAATCTCCAGGGGTGACTCTGTTTGCGGGAAAGGGAGAAGGAAAAGGGATCGTGGTTCACACTGATACTTACCAAGTCCATGGTCAAACTTCCCTAATTATCCCAAACGTCTTTGTACAACTGGTTTTTTTCTAATCAGAATCCAAAGAAAGGAACATACTGCATTTACTTATATTGTTTTAGTCCTCCTTGTTTAAGCATTTTATTGCCATAGAACGTACACACAGAAAAGTGGTCACATCACAAGTGTGCCACTCCCCTGGTGCACAGCCTTCAACCAGCTGCCAGGTCAAAAATGAGAACATTGCCAGCTCCCCAGAAGTCCCCACCATGTCCCCTTCTACTCACTCCCCCCACCAAGGTAGCCACTGTCCTGACCTCTCATAGCACAGGTGGTTTTATATGTTTTTGAATTTTATGTAAATGGAAACACACAGCATTATTCTTTTTCTGTCTGTCTTCTCCTGGTAGGTGTCAGGTTTGTGAGGGTCTCGTATGGAGTTTCCTTCTCGTTGCTGGATAGTCCCAGACAATCCTGCTTCTTAGCGACAGCCAGCAGCCTGCTCACCCTGGTTGTGTACTATAAATAAGTCTCCATCCAGTAAATCAGCATTCTGACACCCCAAACCTGACCTCTAGGGTAAAAGGACCCACCCACTCTTCTCAAATTGCTGCCCTGAAGGCATGCCAACATTCAAATCTATGGTTAGCGCAGGACATCCTGCAACTCCAGCCTTCCCAGAGGCTTCCACAAATCCAGCCTCTCCGGTCCTCTGTCCTTGTCCACCTCTGGGGTATCAGGACCTTAAAGGAAGCTGTGTGTATTCATTTTTTAGGGCTGCTGAGACAAAGTACGACAAACTTGGTGAATTAAAACAACAGAAATTTACTGTCTTGCATTTTTAGAGGCAGAAGTCCAAAACCAATGTGTGAGCAGGGGTTGGTTCCTGCTGGAGGCTCTGAGGGAGAAGCCATTTCATGCTGCTCTCCCAGACTCCAGCGGCTACTGCAGCACTTGGCGTGACTTGGCTTGTAGAAGCTTCATTTCAATCTTGTCTCATCTGCACTCAGCCTTACCCTCTGTGTGCCAAATTTTCCTCTCCTTTCTCTTATAAGGACATCAGCCACTGAGTTTAGGACCCACCCGAATTCAGGATGTTCTTATCTCAAGATCCTTACCTTAATTGTATCTGCAACGATACTTATTCCAAATAAGGTCACATTCTGAGGTTCTGGGCAGACATAATCACTACCATGAGTGAGGGTTCTTACCAAACCCTCAGTAACTTAATCAAAATGGAAAAGGCTGGTTCTGATCACTGGACCAGCTCCCCAAGTGTCGCCTGGTCTCCCCACAAAGCTGCAGCATCAGGGCCAAGTCTTCTGAGCACCTAAGTGCCAGGCTGTGAGCCAGGTGCTGTGGGGTGGAAGATGAGGAAACCCAGCTCCCACCCAGCCTGAGGCAGTTTGCAGGCTAATCCGGGAGAAAAGGCTGGCATAGAGCAGTGGTTCTCCACCAGGTTGGTTTTCCCCCCAGCAGCCACTGGGCAATGTCTGGAGACATTTTTTATTATCTTGATGGGGGCAGGGAGGAAGAGGTGCTACTGGCATCTAGTGGGTAGAGGGATATTGCTAAACATCCTACACCATAAACATCCCACAATCCTGTAGTCTCCCATGACAATGCATTTTCCAATCCAAAATACCAACAGCACCTCTGTTGGAAAACCCTGGTATAGAGAAAAAAATAGAATCTTATTGGAACATGAATAAAATGTTATAAAACTCATATAGCCCCTGATTTGGTGATTTTCCAGAAACCTGAATTCTCAGAATTCAAGTTTATTTGCTACCTATAGACTTATCTAAAATAGCTTTAGAAGTTGTCTAACCCGTCTCGTTCATTGCACAGATAAGAAAACAGGGGCCCAGAAAGAAAAGGATTATAATAGCACCAGGGCCATTTCCTGGACACCTATGATGTGTCAGACAATGAAGTAGTGTTTTCTGAAATGAGACAGTCACAGCAACCCAACAAGGTAGATACTCTTTCATCTATTTTCTATATGAGGCTAGTAAGGCTCAGGGAGCTGAAGTAACTTGACCGAGGTCCCACAGCTTGTATGTGGCAAACTGGGTCCAAACAGTGGTACCTCTGATGCCAAAGACCTGGATCTTTCTATCACATGCAGCTGCTGCAAGTAAGTTGAGTGACTTGCTGGAACTGTGAATGAGTGGGCTTAATTATGCCCGGCACAGAGTTTCATCCAGGGCTCTGCCCCCCTGCCCCTTCTGCTTAGAGTTGCTCCTTGCCTCCTGCCTAGACATGGGGTGGGTGGGTCGGGGGACAGGCATAGTCCTCACCCTGCTCAGGGGAAGAGAACTGCTTCTCTTTCAGCCACTGCCTAGAAATGCATCCCTGCCTGCCCCTTCGCTCTTCCAAGGACCCATCCTTCCTCCCAAGCCAGTCAAATAAATTAATGGTCCCCATCCTTTGGGATTTCAGAGACCATTGCAATTAAGATAGACAGATAGATAGCCAGCTTTTTTCTTGGCAAGTATAGATATAACAAAACCAATGATCCTCTTCCACTGTGATCAGTTCATAAAACAAAGAAGATGCCAATGCCGAAAAAGAGGGAAGGATCTAATCTCAGAATATAAGACAGTCCTTTAAATTGAATAAATGTAACAGTATGAAAACATACAATAGGATTCTTATTTCTCACATTGTGCAGTGGATCAGTGTTCAGGAATTATGAATCTAAGTCATTTCATATTCAGTGAGAAGTTACTTTACTGCAGGAGGAAGCCCGAAGGTGAAAAATTCAAGATTCTCGTAGTTGAAGGACCCTCGAGACTCATCTGAACCAGCTGTGGTATAGTGCAAGGAGTTTAAGGCCAAAGTGCTTGGCCTGAATCCTAACAAGCCACGTGTGAAGTTGGTGGGAGGAGGGGGGAGGGGCAGGAGGTGTAGTTGGCCAAGCTCCTAAATCTCACTGGCCCTCGGTCTCTGCCCTTGCAAAATGAGACTAAACTAATGACCTTCTCGCAGGGCCAAAGAGAAGGTGTTAGCTGTTTCCAGCAAGGCCCAGTTAGTCCCACCTCCGTGTCCCAGAATCCAGGAGTCCATTGTCCCTGGCAGTGGTCCCTGCGTCCACTTGCACACTTCCTGTTCATGAGGCCCCTCACTCCCAGATGGCAGCTCTCAAGTAGCCCTGACCTGCCAAGCCCCAGCCCTCTTCTCTGGCACGTCTGAGAATCGCTGCATTTCAATTCCTCCTTCACAACCTTTCCAACATCAGAAAATAGCAACCATGTCTGCCCTGGGTCTTCACCACAAAGTGCTGGGAATGGTTACCCAGAAAAAAATGCTGCTAAAGATGATCAGTATCCTTATGTGAAACCGGGTTGCAACAACCAAGACAAGGATTTATAACACGCTTTATGATCCCTTCCCCCTTCCCTACCCTAAGCCCGCAGTGGAAAAGATAACTTTTTTTTTTGAGACAGGGTCTCTCTCTGTCACCTGAGCTAGAGTGCAGTGGTGTCATCACAGCTCACTGCAACCCCAAACTCCTGAGCTCAAGGGATCCTCCTGCCTCAGCCTCCTAGTAGCAGGGACTATAGGTGTCCACCACCACACCGGGATAATTTTGTTTGTTTTTTTGTAGAGACAGGGTCTCACTGTGTTGCTCAGGCTGGTCTCCAACTCCTGGCCTCAAGGGATTTTCCTGCTTCCGCCTCCCAAAGTGCCAGGATGACAGACTTGAGCCACCACGCCTGACCAAGATCACTTTTTAAATGACCATTTAGCTTATGCAAACATACCACAGGATCCAAAGGGAAGCAAACACCAGCTGCCTATGGTTACAAAAGCACACTGTAATATTTTTCAGTGTTTAGAAGCAGAGATCTAAACACTCTCTCTCCCTGAGCATATATGAATGTGAATATCTAAATTCTGAAGGCATTGGTAATTTTACAATTCCTGTCTCCTCCCTGTCAGAGAGGAGGGATCTGTAACTGCTTGTTCTAGAGAGTGGAGTCATTATGAAGAGGTTCAGGCCTAGCAGGGAGGGGTGGAGTACAGAGGGTTGGAGGGATTGAGCTGAAATTAACACTGTAGGAAGTATTGAATGAGAACACATTCGGTAGAGGCCACTTCTCTGTGTAGATGTGCTTTGGTCAAGGGGAAGGGGGAAGTTCCTCAGCACCAGGGCTTGGGAAACACCAGCTCCAGACACCATCTCCTTTAGCCCAAGCTGTCTTTTACTCCAGGCCGATAACATGGTTTCCACAAATGCACCCCACCCCTCCACATCTGGGTCTGACTCTAGCCCTCTAGCGAGCATCCCATGTGGGGTGGGGAGGGGGTTTTGTCACGACTGGGATGAACAGCCCACCTTTCGCAATAAAATTGTTGCTGTGCAAAGAACTCTCTTGCATCCCACTCACAAATAGGGCTATGTATAAAGGCTGATGTGAGTGGGGCATGAGGTAGCCCGGAAACATGAAAAAAGAAGCCAGAGGAAGAAGCCCAGGATACTTGGAGAGGGAAGAAGGCAGAAGCCACGACCAAAGGCAGGCGATCTGAGGAGGGGGAACAAGCAGAAGCTTGGGAGAGCGCTGCGTGAGGAAAGTTACCCCATGCAGGCAGGGGCCCCACAGAGGAGCGTGAGGGAGCTTGTGGACTCGGGATGCAGGAGGAGAGAGCTTGACCCAGAGAGCAGCGACCACCTGAGTTCATGGCAGGGGAGGCACCAGGCTCCTCTAGAAGAACCTGGCCTGTACGAGTGGGGCAGGCCCTGAGTTCGACCAGTGGAAGGAAGAGGAAGGGAGGAAAGAAGGGAGGGAAGTTGTTCATTCACTTACTCATTTAATTAAAGATATACAGAATCTTTTGGGTACAAAGCACTGCACTAGATCCTTTGAAGACAACTCAAAGATGAATCAGGGCAGTGACTTGGTGAAAACTTTCTGGGCAAGGAACCTGGCTCCCTTGGCCTCCCCTTCCTCTCAAACAAAACCTATGTCTAATATTGGTCTTTTATACTTTATTACCTTATTGTGAATACATACACGTTTGCACTTGAACTCACACTTACAATTATGGAATGAAAGACTTCAATCCCACATTAAATAAATTTGTGAAGGCACTGCTCTGGTGGCGAAGTATTTGGTGGGCAAGCAGTACTTCTCTGCATTTCTGAAATTGCTCCACACAGGGGTTGACCACCTGTCTCCCCTGAGTGGGGACCAGGAAATGAGGGACCCCAGGGACTGACAGGTTGTAGATGGGCTCTAGGTGAGACACTGGAATAGACAGGTTAGCGAGACTCCACGCCTTTACAGGCCTATGAATGGGAAGGTGAAAATCTGTCTTGGTATAATTAACAAGGAGGGTGGGGAAAGGTGGCATTTAGGTCTTAGAAGGTCACACTCTGAACCTGAGTCACCACTGTCCTGTGCTGACAGAGCATACGAAATTCCAGGCTGCACTAAATGGTCTTCTCCAGCCTATACATAGCCCAGTAAGAGCAGACTGGGTTCAAATCCCAGCTCTGGCAGGGATCCTGTGATCTTAAACAAGTTGCTTCACCTCTCTGAGTCTTCACTGTCTCATCTGCAAAATAGAACTAATGCTTAATTCACAAGGTTATTGTGAGGTTTCAGGTTGATAAAGGAAGTGTTTGGTGCAGTGCCTGGCACAGCACACACACACATACGCACACACACAAACACATATGCAAACATTTGTACATAAAGTATCATTCTTCTAATGAGCAAATGATATCATTTATAGAGAGCTTGCCGTGTGCTAGGCATTTCTTCCAGTGCATTATCTGCCTTAATTCATTTAATCTTTTTGAAAACCCTATGAGAGAAGTAGTATGTTACCCTATTTTATAGATAAGAAAACTGAGGCACAGAGAGGTAAAATAAGATCGCACAGCTAGAGAGTGGTTGTATCTGAAAATAAGGTGCCCTTCAATAGACTGTACCTTTTGTTTGTTTGCTTTTAAAATGGCATGACTGTTCCCTGTTTTAAATATTAAAAGAAAGTTGTTTAAAATGATATAATATTTATCTCTCACAAGAAAAAAATACTCCACCAGTTTGGGTGGTTTCTTATTTATGTGTATTTCATTTGATTTTCCTTTTGGCTTCAGCACACAAATGCTGTTTGCCCTCCAGCGAAAGCTGGGCTGGAGACAGATGCTGAGTGCAGAAAGGGTGTGTGCGGATTCCTTTGGCTTCACAGTTGTTTCTAATTGTTGCCAGTACTAGGTGCCCGGTCCTGAGTAGCCATGACGATGGAGGCTCTCCCCAAGGCCCTGGAGGTCGACGAGAAGTCTCCAGAAGCCAAGGACCTGCTGCCCAGCCAGACCGCCAGCTCCCTGTGCATCAGCTCCAGAAGTGAGTCTGTATGGACCACCACCCCCAGAAGTAACTGGGAAATCTACCGCAAGCCCATCGTCATCATGTCTGTGGGCGGCGCCATCCTGCTCTTTGGCGTGGTCATCACCTGTTTGGCCTATACCTTGAGCCTCGGTGACAAAAGCCTTGCAGCCCTCAAGATGATCGGGCCCGCTTTCCTGTCCCTGGGACTCATGATGCTGGTGTGTGGGCTGGTGTGGGTGCCCATCATCAAAAAGAAACAGAAGCAGAGACAGAAGTCGAGTTTCTTCCAGAGCCTCAAGTCCTTCTTCCTGAATCGCTGATGGTGGTTTCCCTGTCACCCTGCCACCTTGACTGGGAGAAGGAGATCTGATGACCAACATCCAACATCCCCATTTCCTCCGTGGGGTGCCATAAAACTGATCCAAGCAAACTGTCTTCCTGGGAAAAATAGAGCTCAGGGCTCACCCTGCACAGGAACGTTGCTGGATGTATCTCATTTGGTCCCTCTGCGATTACTGGTGCTTTGTTGCATCCTGGCTGCAGCCACCCTCGTCTTCTGCTGTTCTCGTCCCGGCTCCTGCATCCAGTCATTCATCCAACACTCCACCAAATGCAGTGCATGCTGGGAAATTCCTTGGGGGTGGGCTGTGCCCCAAGGAGAGCCTCATGTTTACATATCTGAGTGCCTGAGCTGAATTTCTCATTTGCATCCTTCTGGAACCAAAACTGACCAACAGAAGTCCTCTACAGAGAAGGGAGGGAAGGCTGAGTTCTGACCCACTGGGTTTGACAGCCCCAGCTCCTCTTGACTTGCATTTCAAGAGACCAGACAAGTCACAAGTATCAAACATTCCAAAGACTGAATGGTAAAGGGAGACCCGGGAACAACACTGTCCAAGACAGCACATGCACCTGGACATGGCTCTAGGAGTTAGCCAGTCGAGGAAGTTTGATTCCCAATTATGTAATATTTATACCTGAGGCAGTGGGGTAAACTAGGGGGTTTCACAGTTTCCCTTTGACCTTCTAACCCCTTCTCATTGACTGCTTTCCTCTCTGAACTTGGCAATCAGCCAAGGACAAATGCATGTTGCCCTAACTTCTTCTTTCCTCCTACCCCTGCCTCTACTCCCACCTTTACCCCCAGAGTCTAGAACAGCAAGACAGAAAGCTACAGAGGGATTCTGCAAGACTGTCCTCCCCTTCACCTCCAACAGGATCAAAACTGAGAGGATCAAATTCCACATCCTAATCACCTATAGGTTTCTAGAGATGGAATTCACTTTGGAAAATCCCAACTTCTCTTATTCCTGTCCCCGTTCACCAAACAAGCAAATATTTATCAAGTGCCCTGCTCTGGGCCAGGCCCTGGGTTGGGAGTGTTCCTGTGTCTTTCCAAAGTGAGAGACACAGTCAAGCCCCTGGCAATTAGAATATCCTGTTCTGAGTTCTTGATGGGGGAGATGTGGGTGGTGTGGGGACACAGGAGTTGGGAGAGGAGGGAGAGATCCCTGGAGGCCATGTCATCTAAGCTGAGAACAAAAAGAAAGATGAGAGTTGGCAAAGAGGAAAGGAAGAGCACTGGAGGCAGCAGGGACAAATCTTGGTGGTGTCGCAAGTTCTATGTCACTAACTGTAGTTCTAGTGCCTCAGTGACAGAGCTTGCAGATCATTTCCCTTTCTTCTGACATGAACGCAGATTTGAGGTCGGCCCTGTGATGTCACCCTCACATTCCTCGATGCTTTCAGGTGGGAGCAAAGGGGAGGCACTCCTAGCTGGCTCACTGGGAACCCGCACTCCCTGTGCCTCATTTCCTCTGCCCGAGAGCCTGTAGTCTGGGCACAGCTTAGACATCTTAGTGAAAGGAAGTTTGGGAAAAACCATGACTCTAGAAGGAGCCTGAGCTCTGGATTCAGTTTGCAAAGTCCAGCTCTACCTGCCCCCATTCCTTGCCCCCTCAAAATAGCTTCTCAGCAGAGAAAAATGAGGAAATATCTCCAGGCATCATTCATCCCCACTGGGAGTGTGGGCAGGGAACATTCCAGGGTCACACTGAGGCAGGACATTTGGAGGCTTTTCCAAAACCCCACTGCCCCCTGGAAGCCTGAGTTGTGGATGCAGCCCAGGTCAGATGCCACGTTTCTGCAATGAAGCACCATCTGCAGCTACTCCTTTTATGTTTGTGGATCAGAGAACAGGGCCAGCATCCATGTATTAGGCTCACTAGATTGTTTTATGCCCTTGTAGCTATTCTGTTTGGGAGAATTTGATCTCATCTGAGGCCTAAAGGAATTGATGTAATGTTAAATTGTATTCTATTTAGCTGTGTTGTCCTTCTGTTCCATCAAGAATTCCAAGACTATGTCCACTAACTCATTCCTGTAAAATGCACCCCATCTGCCATTGCCACACATCCTTCCTCCCCCAGTGCTGCCTGGGAGAAAAGGGACAGTGTGGGTTTCGTGCATTGTTCCTCAGGAGCCTTGTAGGGGCTGATGACCCTGCTCTGAGAGGCTGACAGGACAGAGGCCAGCAACTCCTGACCCTTTCCATTCCCCCAAGCCAAGTATTGAGACCCAAAGAGAGAGATGGACAAGGAAGGTTCCAGAATGAATCAGTGGTCCAGGCTGAGCCTGGAAGCTGCTCCAGGGTCAGCCTGTCAATGTCCCCCCCCAACAAATTAACAAGAGCAGGCACCAGAAGGGGGCAGCTCAGCTCCTGGGACCTCCTTGGCCTCCTTCTTCCCTCCTCCTGGGCCTCTTCTGCCTCTCCGGCTCTTCAGTCTCTTGCACTTGGCTGCCCACCAAACTCCCCGAGATCTTGGCTTTCTGCTTGCCCTCACTTGCACAAAGCAAAGGCAAAAAGGAGGTGGAGGATGCTGGGTCTGGGTACAGCAGAGATATTTCATTCCTCCTGCAATCCCTGCAGCATTGCTACGGTCACCACACCACCCACCTCCTGGCTTCACGCCCATCACTTCGTCACTATCCCAGTGCTCAGAGGTCAGAGGGCACCAGGAACCTACCGCCCAGAGCCCCACACGTGTCTGATATTAAATGTCTGCAAGGGGACTGCCTTGGGGTTTACCCGGTGCCACTCCCAGGCAGCACCAACCAGGTGCCATGGGGCTTGGGGCTATGAGAAGGGAGCAGGGAGGAGAGGGGATAAGAGGCCGCAGGCGAAGAGGCATGCTGGAGTGGGGTGGGAAGAGCAGAGGAAGGGTGTGGGCTGAAAATGACGACAACTTCCTGGGTGCTTACTACGTGCCGGGAACTCATCTAAGCTCTTCATGTATTCTCTCATTTGACCCTTTCCAAAAACCCCGATCCTAGGTCCTATTGTTACCATCACTCCCATTTTACAGGTGAGGTAAGTGAGGCGCAGGGACACCAAGCTAGGACAGCATTAAGCCAAAACTGAACCCCGGCAGGTCTGGCCCAGAGGCCACGCCCACAATCCCCACCCCACACAGATCTCTAGATGCCCCTGCAGGAGGAAACCGGGCGCCGTGGTGGAGCTGGGCTGCGAGGCAGGGAAAGCAGGCAGGGAGCTGGGGTCCCTAGACAGCAGGGAGGGCACACCAATCATCAGCCCAGAATATCAGCCAGGAAAGGGGAAAAATTTCCTTCCTGCACCTGCAGTCCACAGGAGAAGCGAGCACGGTCCCTCAGACACAGAGGTCCCCATTGGAGACCTGGGGGAGCTGACCACGCAGAGCCAGGGCCTGGCTGGGCTGGCGGAGTCCCTGGCGCTGTGTGCAAGTCTGCACAGGAGGAGAGAGCAGAGAGGAGCCGGCCATCCTGGCAGGTGTGAGGGCACAGGCTCAGGGCTCCGGGGTCACGGATGGTGGTAGGACCTGGATGGGCAATTTTCTGCCCTGGTCTGCACTGAGGGCTTCTCTCCAGGATCTGGATCTTCTCCAAGTCCAGGCTCCTACTCCAAGGAGAAAGAAGGTTCAGCAAAAGTCACCCCTAAAATAAGATCACCTCCCGCTGTCCAGCAGGGCCCTCTGGCAAAATCGCCAGAGTTGTGACCGCAAAGAGGAGGAGGACCAGTTGCCACTGGTACCTCTGATAACATGCAGACCAGGCTGGCCTCATAGTCAATAAATAAAGAAATGTTAACGTCAATCATGGTCTCTTTCCTGTGGGCTTTCGAGGGAGGGAGCCCTGAAAGAGAAGGGAGGCATGATCCAGTATGGAAGCAGGCGCCTCTCGAATTCCCCGGGCCCCCAGCCCCCCTTCCTCTCATCCCTTTCTGAGACACGGTCTCCGATCCATCCCTCGGGAGTAGCCATTAACCTGGCATTTCACTCCCCTGGGCACCTGCCACGTGCCAGACTCCAGAACTGGGGGTGCAGTGCTGAAGATGTGAGCTCCGACCTCAGAAGGAAATTGGGCCAGCCCCCAGAGGAGAGAGATGGGGAATCCTGAGCTGCCACACAGTAGGACAGACATAGAGGGAAGCAGGGATGCGCAGAGGGTGGGTGCCCAGTCAGTCTGGCCCCAAACTGCCTTTCCAGCTTCCTGGAATAGAGCTGTGCTGGGTGTTCACATCAGGGTGGGAGGGAGGGGCCCAGGGCAAGAGAAAGGGACAAGAGGGGTTGAGGAGCTGCCTGTGGGCTATGGGGGGCTAGCCTGTAGAAAGCAGTGCCCCTGTGGTTATACTCCAGACTCTATTTCACGGTCTTGCTTTTCACGGCTTCCTCTGAAACCCGTCCTCATAGCCTCCAAGTGTGTCATAAAGGTGCCCCAGTTGAAGAAGATGCTCAGGGGAGGATCAATGTCTTTCCGCGTGTCCCTTACCTGACTACACTTCTGTCCTGAGACCTGGCCATCAGACACAGCAGTTCAATATTGCCCTTTCCTGGAACGCTGGTCTCCCTGAAGATTTTTCCCGAGAGCCCCTTCTCTTCCTTATTCTAAAAAATTCTCTAAATGATTTCTTCCATGGCAATGGCAATGGCTTCAATTATTCTCTGTGTGTTTGCAACTCCCCAAAACTACACCTAAATGCCTATTGGATACCATGTTAGCTTCCTATTGTGACTGTAAAAAAATACACACACACACACACACACACACACCCTCCCCATAAAGTTAGCATAAAACAACACAAATTTATTATCTTACAGTTCTGGAGGCTGGAAGTCCAATGGATCTCACAGGGCTAAAATCAAGGTGTAGGTAGGGCTGTGTTCTCATGGAGGCTGTAGGGGAGAATCCGTTCCTTGCTTTTTCCAGCTTCTAGAGGCCACTGGCAGTCCTTGTCTTGAGGCACCTCCCGTCTGCAGAGCCGGCAACTGTGTCAGTCTGCTCTCCTCCACCATCACAGCTCTTCTCTGACTCTCCTGCCTCCCTCTTTGTGTTTTGTATTGGGGCCTTATATGGAGACATTACATTGGGCCAACCTGGATAACCCAGGAGAATCTCCCAATCTCAAGATCCTTGTATGAGTTTGCTAGGGCTGCTGTAACAAAGTAACACAGACCAGGGGGCTTAACCAACAGAAATATGTTATCAGTTCTGGAGGCTGGAAGACTGAGATCAAGGTGTCGGCAGGGTTGGTTTCTTCTGAAGTCTCTCTTTCTGGCTTGCAGATGGTCATCTTCTCCCTGTGTGTCCACAGGGTCCTCCCTCTGTGCATGTCTGTTTACTAATCACTTCTGCCTATAGGGACACCAGTCAGATTTCATTAGGGCTCACTCTTATAACCCTATTTTAACTAAATCACCTCTTTAAAGACCTTGTCTCCAAATACAGTCGCATTCTGAGGTGCTGGGGTTAGGGCTTCAACATACAATCTGAGGAAGACACAATTCAGCCTATAACAACTCTTAATCACATCTACAAAGTCCCTTTTGCCATGTAAGGTAACTATTCACAAATTCAGGGGACTCAAATGTGGACATCTTTGGGGGGCCATTATTCTGCCTGCCACAGAAACCTTCACCTTAGTGTTATACCTCTAGCAGTTTAAACTCAACCTGCCCCAAATTGAATTCCTCCTCCTCCTCCTCCTCTGTACCACTTCCTCTGTACCACCTGTCTCAGAAAATGACACCACCACTCACCACCACTTAGTCAGTTGCCCAAGCCAGAAATCTGGTGTTCTGGAGGAAATGTCAGAGACAGTACTACTTGCCTATCCAATATCCTTTTCCCCAACTTCTTTGATAGTAAAACCTCTATTTTATTGAAGGCAGTACTATACCCAGCTAAAATATGATCTTTCCTAGCGGATATCCCCCAGCTTCCCTTATGACAAGGGTTGACCAATGTCATGTATATGGAAACCATTAGGTGGAGGCCAGAAAAGCTCTTCATCTGCCAGAGGCTCTCATCCCTTCACCCCTGCTTCTTTGGATGCAGACCCGATGGTTGGGGCTGCAGCTGCCACCTTGGGACTACTAACCGACTTTGAGAACGAGGCTCGGCCCGGTGGCTCACACCTGTAATCCCAGCACTCTGGGAGGCTGAGGCGGGAAGGTTACTTGAGCCCAGGAGTTCAAGGCCAGCCTGGGCAACACAGTGAGACCCTGACTCTACAAAAAAAATTTTTTTTTAATTAGCCAAGTGTGGTGGTGCACACTTGTATTCCCAGCTACTTGCAAGGCTGAGCCAAGAGGATCTCTTGGGCCCAGAAATTCAAGGTTACAGTGAGCTATGATTGTACCACTGCACTCTTGCCTGGGTGACAGAGTAAGATGCCATCTCTAAGAAATAATTTAAAAATTTAAAAAAAGAGAGAATGGAAACCATTGTCAAGGATGGCGAGCAGAAAGCTAGAAGATGCCTGTGACCTTGAAGACATCCAGGGAGCTACTAGATTACCTAACTCCAGGTTTCTCTTACAAAAGATAAAAATAAAACTTTATCTTATGTAAGTCACCATTATTTTGGGTCTGTTACATGCAGACAAATGCAATTCCTAGTTATATAGGTGATAAGTCTGGGGGAAGAGTTATTTTCTTCCTGTAAGCTCCAAATACTATTTGATTAGATCCAGAACTGATATACTTAGAACAAAGACTCTCATAAATAAGTTCCAAATGAAATTTTAAATTTGTTTGTCATCCATCTCAAAGCATTTTCTCCACGTCTCTAAGGAAAGAGAAAAGAGAGGAAAAAAGTCAAAGCATCATGACTACGAGGGTCCCAGTCCTCTTGCTCTCTTCTCTCTGAGGCTGCAGGACCTTTCTCAGGCGGGACATCCAGGTGGTGCACAGGGAAGAGTGGAGTTCACACACGGTGCCCAGCTTTCTCCGTGGCCTGGCAGGTGTCCCACCTGTTCTAAGAGCTGAGGAAGGGATGGGTGGGAGAGGTTGGGGGAGGGACTGATTGTATACAGCTAGCGTCAGTTGGAGGAGACACCACTCTCTCTCTCTCCCAGATTGCGATCTCTGTAGTTGTCAAAAATAAGGTAACCTCACCTTACTGAATATACTGCATCATGTATTGGTTATGAGCACAAACTCTGGAGGCAGCCCACGGGGGCTCACTTCCCATCTGGGCTCACATCCCATATGGGCTTCCTAGTGCTTCAACCCTGGACAACTTACTTCACTTCTCCCCAGCCCTGTCTTCATCACTGCACATGGGTCAATGAAGGTACCCACCTCCTTTGGACCATTTTTCGGGATAATCCACATAAGGATCTTATACATCAGTCCCTGAATAAATGTTGGTTATTATGAATAAAATGAATTTCCCAAGGTAGTCGAGGCAAGATTTGGATGTTCCACTAAATGATTTTGCTGATGGGAAGAATACAAGTCTGTATAACTACATGTGAGCTGACTGGAAAAAGAGAATTGGGTGTTGGGGGGTGGTACTATATACCGTGCAATCTGGCAAATGGGAGCCTGACACCAGACAATGGTTTTATTTTTGACTCCTCCCTCCTCCCTGCCTCACAATCACCCCAGTCAATTACCAAAGCCTGTCAACTCCACCATCTTAAGATCTCTCAGAGATGGCCATTCCTCTTGGAGCTGAGGCAGCTCGCTATCCAGCAAAACTCATGTTTCCTTTCCAAAGTGAGGAGCAAAGTACCTGTCCCACCAGATCTACATGTCCCAAGAACCCCTGCATCTGGGTGCAACAATGTGACAGTTTTACCCAAAGCAGTGTGAGCAGAAGTGGCTGGTGACTCTGCCGGCCAGGCCTTTTAGGCAGGGGGCTTATTCTTCCTCACACTGTCTCCTCCTGGCTCTGCACGGAGCCACTGCATGCAAGGGACCCGGGCCTAAGTGAAGGTCAGGAAAGCCCCACTGAAGACCAGGGATGCCACATTGGACTGGTATATGAACTAGAAATGAACTTCCATTTGGTTTAGCCACTGAAATGTTCGGGTTTACTTGTTACAGCAGCTAGCATCACCACACTGACATGCCACTTTATTGTCATCTTCACTGCCTTCCCTAGAGCCGGTGCAATCCATCTCTCTGATTCCTTTAACAGCTCCCTAACTCACCTCCTCCCCCTGTCTTGTTCTCCTATAATCCATGCTACAGCCTGCACCAGGGTAATCTTTTTTCCCAAATGCAAAATCTTAATGAGTCTCTTCCTTTGTATAACCCTTCCATGGTTCCATACTGTCCTGTTGTGAAGTCTGAACTCCCCAACTCAGCTTATGAGAACTCAGCTCCTGCCACTCCCTCCTGGCCGCAAGCCACGCTCACTACCCCCTGCACTTCTTTCAGACCCTCCCCTCACCCCTCCACCACCGCCCTTCACTCAGCAATATTCTCCCTGCCTGGAACATTCTCCCCCTTCCCCCACCCTGTTTGTCTAGCTCATTCTCACTTAGCCCTTCTGTTTTTCCCAGCTGCACTTTCTCCTTCCCAAACTGCTTATGATCCAATGCCACACTTGCTCAAGTCAAACCCAGCTTGAAAAAGTAACCACTTATTTGGTAAGAAGCAGTTATGCTCATGAAAAAAATCAGGGGCTTTGGCGCTCAACAGACCTAATTTTTATGTCACATAACTTTTTACATTTCTATCTCAGATTTCCAGTTATGCATGAGGATGGTAATTACCTCATTAAGTCCTTGTAAGGATTAAATAGGACAATGGAAAGTGCCAATAGGATGCACTCACATGCTATGGTCTGAATGCTTGTATCCCCCCAGATTCGTATGTTGAAATCCAATTCCCAAGGTGGTAGTCTTAGGATTGGGGCCTTTGAGAGGTGATTAGGTCATGAGGGTGGAGCCCTGTCAATGGGATTAGTGCCCTTGTGAAAGAGACCCCAGAGCTCTCCCACTCTCTTTCCGCCACGGGAGGATACAAGAAGTCACCTGGAAGAGGTCTCCCCTGAACCCGACCGTGCTGGCTCCCTGACCTCAGACTTCCACACTCCGGAACTGTGAGAAATAAATGTCTATTGTTTACAAGCTACCGGTTAGTGGTATTTTGTAATAGCGGCCTGAACTAAGACGGTAGGTATTCAGTAAAATGCAGATATTGTTATTATCTTTGCCACAGGAAGAGAGAATTTCAGGCTACAACCATAATGCAGAAATTCCCAAATCCTCAGTAAAAATAGCTTTATACTTGAACATACAAAGCCATAAATAGGCTCTTTCAGGTAGGATGTAGATATCTGATTTCAAACAAAGAAATGCAACATATTGGCAACCACATGCAGGGTCACACCTGCAGCATTATTGTGATTATTAGAGATCTTTTTAAGACCAAGACTAATTCACATATGCACATTTTCACTTAAAATTTTGCTCAGAACCCGAGTAAGAACCTCACAAAAGTCAGAGAAGAACCCCAAGTCAATAATTCTGGGAACAGTTGCCAAACACTCCTCTGGTGCCCATTCACTGGGAAAAGGAAAGCCCAGCCATGGAATGTGCCTGCAGGAATTGCCATCCCCCTGGGGAGAGTGTGCCAGCCTCTGGGACTCACACCAAGGGTGACCCCCAGTCAAGGCCAGAGCAGCCGCTTTCAGGTTCACCCCAAAGAATGAACGTATGGATGAGAGGGAGAGGCCGGCTCCCAGGAAGCCTGCGAGTGTAAGCAGAGGCCGAGGCGGGTGGGCGTGGGGTGGGAGTGGCCGTAGCATGGCCAGACAGGCTGCTGGGGAGTGAGGCGCCTGCTCCGTGCCTGCCGGGTTGGAGGAGAAGGGGGGTGGCCAGCCCGACTGGGAAGGGCGTGGGGCGGCTTACAGACAGAGCCTTTCCCACAGGCCTGTGAAGGACAACATTCTTCTATTTGTCCTCTCATCAAATAGCTATTGAGCACCTGCTGAGCGCTGTGCTGGGCCCTGGGGAGAAGAAGGATGTGAACAAAGCACAAAAATCCCTGCACTCTGGACCTTCTCCCTGCCAGGAACAGACAGGCCACGAGCAAGGTCCTCTTCAAATGAAGGAGCTGGTGTGGGACAGAGAGGAGGGCCGTGAGGTCAGGAAAGGGAGAGGCGCAGGGCATGGGGACGGGCTGCTTCTCAGTGTGGTCCCAGGAGGCCTCTCTGGGAGGGGGGTTTGCATGGAGACCCAGGGGAAGAGCAGGCAGCCAAGTCAAGGTCTGGGGCAGAACACTCCAGAAGAGGGAAGGGAAAAAAGGGCAGAGGGCTCCCTGCAGAGGGAAGAAGCATGATTTGGAGCCCCCATCTCTGCTCTTCCGCACCCCACTCTCTCCTCCCCACCATGGTGTGACTTCCTCTCCAACGCCCCCCAGAAGTGGGCCTTGCTGGGCGATGCCTCTCATTCGGGTGGTTATTCCTGCTCTCTCTGGTTCATGTGGCTGGGGGCTGTTTTGTTTTGTTTTTTTCTAATTTCCTATGATGTGCAGTAGCTTTTACATAAAGTTTGTAAATTAAAATATGGTAAAGTTTCAGTTACGTGAGATGAACATGTTCTAGAGATGTGCCGCACAGTACGGTGCCTCTGGTTAGCAACCCCGTACTGCACACTTGACAATGGGCTGAGAGGGTGGAGCTCACATTCAATGTCTCAGGTGGCACCATCAGCACCCAGCTCTGCAAAACAGAAAACTGGTCGTCCACAATGACCCCTTCCCTTCCCTCACCCCATGTTGAATCTGTCTGAATCTGTCTGTTGGTTTCACCCCTTGGTTGTCTCTCAGATTGATCCACCCCTTCCCATCTCCCCTTGTGCCCCTGCCCTCCTCTTGCCAGGTGAGCTGCAACCGTGCTTCCCGCTTGCTATGACCCCTCCCATCTCTGCCCCCTGCGATCTGTTCTCTACACAGCAGCCAGGTGCCTCTGTAAAAAAATGTGGATCACATCCTCTTCTGCGAGAAACTCTCCCACAGCTTCCCAGCGCTCCCAGGAGAAAGACGTTAACACAGCTCTCTGCCACAGCCACGCAGGCAGTGCCACTTGCACCGCACGGCGTTTGCACACATTCCTGCCTGTGCCCAGAAGCTCATCAACTCTCTTCACCCAGCCTCACCTGCTCATCCTGTGAGTCTCAGCTCCCCCCTCAGAGCCCAGGGAAGCCTTGTTCTGAGCCCTCTTTTTCACATTCTTATAGGATCGAGGTCCTTTACCGGCAACCACTGATCTGTGTCATAGTACACATTAGTTCACACAACTGCTTAATGTCTGCTTCCCCACTCTCCTTTCTCTCCCTCCCTCTCCCCACTTTAAGCCCCCCAAAGGCAAGCACCATATATACCTGGCCTTGCACCTAAGGATGTCTTGGCAGCTCGGGAGAGCAGAGGCCCAGCCCCCGGAGGAGCCCACGGGTGGAGAGGCAGGTAGGCCTGAAGCTCTGGCCCTGCAGGTGCAGGTGGAGGCGCCCAGGCAGAGCCTCCGGAACTGGGCCCTGGGCCCGGCTGGGAGAGGAAGGGAGTCACAGACAGGCGGGCCCTGTGGCGGTGTAAACCTGGAACCTCAGGATCAGGCTGTGCACCTGATTGCTCCCGAGGCAGCCTAGTGATGGCCAGAAAATGGTGGCGGAAAGATGTGTTTTGGCACCAAACCCAGCGGCTCTGCTGGTGGTGCTGCCTTAGGATTTCTATCTCGACACCACTTACGATGTGCCCAGCACTGAACTCAGAGCTGAGCACCAACAGGCAGCAAAACCAAATGTGTGAGGGGGACCTAGAAGTGCAGCAGACGGCTGAAGTGCTAGTTCCCCTGTTCAATAAGGCTCCAAGGCATTATCATGGAAGCAATTTGCTTCAGGAAGGGGGGAGTGGGGGCTACTTCCTCAGAAACGGGGGGAGGAAGAGAGGAAACAGACAGAGGGACATTGAGTAGAGCTGAGTAGAGTTGGGGGGATTTTGTGAAACAGCCTCAGCTTTTCCAATGAGCTGGGAGTGTCCCAGGAGTTATTAAATGAATCTACTCAGCAAACACTAGGAGCTGGGTTACCAGGGAGAGGGCAGAGCCACTCCCTAACTGAAAGGGATGCCTGGCCCAGGGAGGGGGACAGAGCTCAACAAATTACTCCAATAAATGTAACAAGCACTGTTAAAAAGTAAATGTGAAATTAAATGGGAACCTACTTCTTATACTAGGATAACTACTAGGATAACCATTATCAAAAGAATGGAAAACAACAGATTTGGGTGAGGAGGTGAAGAGATTGGAGCCCTCCTACACCACTGCCAAGAATGGAAAATGGTGCAGCCACTACGGAAAACCGAATGGAGTTCCTAAAAAAATTAAACACAGAATCACCACATGACCTAGAAATTTCACTTCTGGGTACACAGACTGTACCCAAAAGAACTGAACTCAGGGACTCAGATATTTATACACCCACGTTTACAGCAGCAGTATTCACAATAGCCAAAAGGTGGAAGCAGCCCAAGAGTCCATCCACAAATGAATGGGTAAACAAAATGAGGTTTATTCGTAGAATGGAACGCTATTTAGCCTTTCAAAGGAAGGAAATGCTGACACATGCTCCCACATGGATGAACCTTGAGGACGTTATGCTAAGTGAAATAAGCCAATCACAAAAGGACAAATATTGTATGGTTTAATTTATATGAGGTAACTAGAGTAGTCAAATTCATAGAGACAGAAAGTAAAATCGTGGTTGCCATGGTCTAGGCAGAGGAGAATGGGGACTTGTTTTATGAGTACAGAGTTTCATTTTGGTCTTTTTTTTTCTTTTAATTCCTTTTTTTGTTGTTTTTTGTCTTTTTTTGTTTTGTTTTGGTTTTGGGGGGTTTTTTTGAGACAGGGTCTTGCTCTGTTACCTGAGTTATAATGCAGTGGCACCATCATAGCTCACTGCAGCCTCAAACTCCTGGGCTCAAGCAACCCTCCTACCTCAGGCCACCGAGCAGCTGGGACTACAGGAGCATGCCACCACACCTGGCTAAATTTTTTTTATTTTTTATAGAGATGGGGTCTCACTACATTGCCCAGGCTGGTCTTGAACTCCTGGCCTCAAGTGATCCTCCCACATCAGCCTCCCCAAAGTGCTAAGATCACAGGTGTGAGCCACCGTACCCAGCCATAGATTTTCATTTTGGGATGATGAAAAAGTTCTGGAGATAGACCGTGGTGATGGTTGCATAACAATGTGAATGTATTTAATGCCACTGAATCATACACTTAAAAATGGTTAAAAATGGTAAATTTCATGTCATGTATATTGTACCACCATTAAAATAAATAATTTTTAATTTAAAAACGTCTTTAATTAAATGGGAATAAGAAAGAAATTAACTTAATTCCCCAAAGATATTGGGGAAAAAGCTGGCATGAGAGTGAATAGCAGGGGAGGGAAGATGTGTTGCTGGTATTGAATGAGCACCAGCCACAAGACCAGGTCCTCCCAGCAGCTCTGTCACCTGCTTGCTGGGTGACCCTAGGCAAATCTCTTAACTATTCTCAACTCTGGAAGAGGTGCAGGGCTGCTGGGAGGACAAGGAGATGCTGAAAGTGGATGGATGCCCGTTGTACATTGAAGTGCAATACAAATGCATGGAAAGGTTATTGTCTGCGGAATAGGGCAAGGTCATCAACCCGCTGAGAAGGAAGGTGATGACCCAGGGGAGGTGGTAATGAGGTACTTTCAAGGTCTGGGTGAGAGTCAGGAAGGTTTAGATCAGCCCAGTGGGGAAGGAGATGGGAAGATCGGGGAGAGGTCTAAAGAGTTGGCTAAGCAGCAGGGAGGGCCCCCAAGCCTGGGTTCTAGAGGCCCATGCAGCACACTTTAGGGAATTCTCATAAGTCCCCCAGGTAGCCTACCACAGGAGGAATGAAGAGGTCTGAAAATCACCTGGGGCTCCTAAGATAAAAGTGAACATATTTCTGAAAATACTGACCCTAGGTCCCAGCCTGGGAAAAAGGAGGAGTAAATGAAGATTGATTGGAGATCATTGATCAGGGTAACGTTTTTCCAGATTCTGGCACTATACTCCTGGCAGTAGGTAAAATGATTTCAGTTGGCACACAGGCTCACATTAAAAAGCATAGCTGCTTCAATTTTCAGTTTTTCACATGACTTCCAGGACAAAATCTCTGGTTGGTGGTATTATATTTTATGTACCTTTCTAAATTTTGTGAATGTTGGGCCTTTATTTGAGAAATAGAGAATAGGCCTTGGTTTCAGCAATTTTAGTAGGCAACAGTGTTTAGTTCAGAAATCAACAAATCTGGCCCACTGCCTGGTTTTATTGGGACACAGCCATACTCGTTCATTGACATATCATCTCTGGCTCTGTCAATACCATGGCAGTGCTGAATGGTTGTGACAGAGACCAACAATATGGTCTGCAAAGCCTAAAATTGTTTACTGTCCAGCTCGTTACCGAAAAAGTTTGAGGACCCCTGTTCTTATTTAATCACATTTTTTTGTTTTCAGTGTATATAATCCTAAATATTTTCTGTCTGTTATAAGTCATAACACTTTTTTTCACTGATGACGACAATAATTGCTTGAAGTAAAAAAAACTATTTAAAAACAAAAACAAAATAATATCATATTAACAAATGATTGTAGTATGATATAATAAGTATACTGCAGCAAAATTGTGGGGCTGGTACATCTATAACTGAGGCTTGATAAACACTGGATTAGGGAGTAGGGAACATTGAGGGATTTGAGGATAATGAAGATAAAAAGCCACTTTGATAGAGGTGAGGGATTTGAAGGACAAGAAGGGGATTTCACAAAAATAAGGGATTTGTATCCACCCAAGGATGGAGAGACGGCTTGGCATGTCCTAATGGACTTAGCGGGGGTGGCATGGCCAGGCCAAGGGACAGGGAGTTGCAACCAAGTGAAGCCAAGGTTGATAAAGGGGAGAAAATGATGGTGCAAGAGAGTCGAGGATGAATCCCTTCCAACCTGAGGTTTTTCCTACAGAAGCATCATGGGAAAAAGAATGTAAAGATATCCATGACCACTGCTAAGTGACACTTGTCTGTGTTTACACGGTGCAGGTTCTAAGCACTTTACACCTATGAGCTCATTTAATCCTCACAGTAACCCTGTGAAATAGGAATTCTTTTACAGTGAGGAAATTGAGGCACAGAGAGGGTAAGTGACTTGCCCAAGGTCACACAGCAGGTGAGTGGCATAGCCAGGCACTCTACTAAGCTCTGCACTATGAAAAGGCAAGGAGGCCTAGTGGACAGGCTGGCATGGCTAGACCCACCCAACATCTGAGCACAGCCACCCAGGAGGTGACTGGGCCTTGGTCACTCATTGAGTCAGGTCTGAGAACTGTGACACTGGGTCAGCTGAGCCCCCGGCTGGCCCATCCCTGGCTCATTCTCAGCCTGCCCTTCAGGATCCAGGTCATGGAAAGGCTGTCATCCAGTGACATCACAGGGAGATGACAGATCATGATGACTTTGCCAAGGTAGTGACATGGTCTCAATTGTTCAGAAGAGGCAGAGCCTGAGGCAGCAGCAGAAGGACAAACCTCTCTGAGCCACAGGGGTGGCTACAGCCCCAACAGCCCAGAGAAACCTCAGAAGTAGAGGGAAAAAGGGGCCCTAAGTGACTGGGCATCTACCTGTGCACTCCATATAGTGTTCACAGATCAGAAGGCAAACCTTCAGAGCAGTATAACAGATGCTTACTGTCTTACATTTTCCTGTTTTGTAATTTTTTCCATTATATTTATTACCATCTAAAATTATATTACTTATGTACTATAATAATTATTAATCATCTCCCCCCTTAGAATGTTAACTCTGTGATGTTAGATTCTGTATTTGGTCTTGTTCTCTGCTGTCTGACACATAGTAGGTGCTCGATATTATTGGTTTAATTTAAATCCCACTACAGCTCAAGTGTCTAAATGTGTAGAGATCCCTCAGGGTACCTACTCTTGGAGGATGAGCTCCTTGGCTTTGCTGAACTGGGGACAGCCAGTCAGAGCCCAGGCAGAGTGAGAAGACCCTGCCTTCTCAGCCTCTCCCAGTGACGCAGGGACAGCCAATGGCATCTCAGTGTCCTGGGGTCTGAAGCATACTTCCTGGTGCCTGGTGGCATGGTGGACCACCTTTAATGGGGTGCTGACTTTGAAATTATGTTTGTGTTTCTGAAAACTTGGTTTGAGAGTCTAAATTTTCTATCAATATTATATAGCTAGATGTGAAAGGATGTCCAAAACAAATGAACAAACATTTTGGTTATGGGTTGAATTGTGTCCTCCAAATTTATATACTAAAGTCCTAACCCCCTGTAACTCAGAATTTGACTTTATTTGGAAATAGGGTCTTTGCAGATGTAATTAGTTAAGATGAGATCATAGTGGAGTAGGATGAGCCCTAATCCAATATGACTGGTGTCCTTAGGAAAGGGGAAATCTGGACACAGACACAGGCCTCTACATGCCAAGGAACATCAGAAAGCCTCAGCAAACCAGCAGGAGCTAAGAGAGTGGCCCACAATAGATCCTCCTTCACAGGCCTCACAGGAACTACCCCTGGAGACGCCTTGATCTCAGACTTCCAGCCTCCAGAACTGTGACACAATACATTTCTGTTGTTCAAGCCACCCAGTCTGTGTTACTTCATCACAGCATCCCTGGTAAACCTATACTATTTCCAACAGTGGCCCCTAGCCTTGGCAAGCAAACGAGTCACGAAGGATGTCTTTGGGAAGAGGAGGGTAGTGGCATCCTTCTTGCTAAAGGGGTGCAGCAAACCGGTCTCCATCAGGGCAGGTGAATACATCTCGCCAATGACCCGCCCCTGGTCCATGCCCACTTCCTACTAGGCAGTTTCTGTTTCCCACACTTGGAGCCACGCTCCATACTTAGTCTTGTCTCCTGCCTCCTCTTTCCAGCCTGCCCCAGTCCAGGGCTAGGCTCTCAGTTGTCTTTGCATCCCATGTCCCAGTCAGTCTCTCCCAGCTGTGTAAATACTAAGCCTGCCTTGATGAACAGGAGTGGGAACTTCAGGAGAGAGTAGTAAGAAAGAGACACAGGGCAGGTGTGGAGGGCCACTTCACAACTGGCCAGTCACCTGGAGGGCCCATGGTGAGCTATATGCAAGAATGGCCAAGAATTATGAGAAGGGATTGGCAGACTGCAGAACCAAGAGTACCATGTGTCCCATTTCTGTAAGGAAGAAAAGAGATATTTATGGTTCTGGGGGATGCATACCAAGGAGTTGATGTTGATTATCTCTGGATAACGAAATAGTGAGTGGTTTCAATTTTGTTCCTTTTGCTTGTGAATCTGCCATCATTTTCCAGCTGGTAATGTGTGATTGTGTGTGTTTGTGTGTGTGTGAAAATTGTGATACAGTCAGCCCTCTGTATCTGGAGGTTCAAGCAACCATGGATTGAAAATATTGAGGACAAATACAAATAAAAAATATAGTATGACAACTATTTACATAGCATTTACATTGTATTAGGTATTATTAGTAATCTGGAGATGATTTTAAGTATACAGGAGGATGTACATAGGTTTTAGATAAGGGACTTGAGCATTGTGGATTTTGGTATCCATGGGGGTTCCTGAAACCCATACCAAGGGACGACTGTACTAAGAATCTTGAGGAGATCCAGAACCTAAGGAACCAGCATTTCCCTGGGATGGTCAGTGTCTGTTTCAAGGCTGACCTGAGGTGGGGACAGAGAGAGAAGCTTTCCTTGTTATCTGCTTCTCTTTGACCCAGCATGACAGATGGGAGTTCATTGACCAACCATCCTGGTTGACCCAAGACCAAGTGATTTCCCATCACACAGAAACGTTGGTGCTAAAATTGTTGTTCATCCTAGCCCAGAGCTCCCCTACCTTACAGGACCCTGCAAAGGTACCTGGGAGCCTGTATATAGCTCAGCCCATCCCTGCACAGCCACAGAAGGGGTACCGACATGCCCCTGGGGAAAGGCCATTGCCACACACCTGTTCTTCCCAGGAAACACTTTCCTAGTCAATGTCGGGAGCAATAGACTGGAAGAGCCTGGCTTCCCCAGCAATGGGAGGTGTTCCCGTACAGGGACCTGACCCCTTCTGAGGATCTACTGGGAGAGGGATGCTAACACTGGGAGGGAGATTGGCCTTGGCTACTTCTCACTTTGAGATGTTCCAAGTTATTACCTGGCTTGGGTCAAATCTCCTGGTGTTTCAGATCCTAAAAACTATGGCTTCTGTCATGCCCCATCCCCACCCTCCCCAATACTTTTCCTGAAAGTTTCTCTCTCGTCTGGCCTATTTCACACATAGGAAACTAAATTTGAAACACCCCTTTATTCTCATCCTCTGGGGATGGCACAAGAAAGAATGGAGATTATTTCCTTCATTTGTCTGGGGAAACGGAGGCCCAGAGAGGTTTGGTACCTTGTTCAGGGCCCCGCTGTGAATCAGAGACAGAGGTGTGGTCATCTGGGCAGCTCTGCAGAGGCAGCCAAGGGCTGTTGCCGCGTTCACCTCCTTTGGTGTTCACGCCACACACCCTGTGAGCGGCCACAGTGATAAGATCTCCCCGTTTCATACATAACCTCTCAGGGACGCATGCAGTGTCTGGAAGGCCTACGGGTGTAGTCCATTACGAGGAAGAAAGTAAGCATAGCCAGTGTAGAAAACACAGAGTCAATGGGCCATGTGAACATCGCTTGACTTTTGCCTGGGAGTTGCCTTTCAGCCCACACCAAGTCCACTGCAGACAGAGGCCAGCAGTGCCTTCCCTCCCTGCCATCCTCTCCATCTGCTCAGTCTTTTTCATGTCTACCCCTTCCCCAAGTCTGCCTTTCTCTTTATTGTCCATTACCATAGAAGCTCGGGTCCTTCAGTCTGCAGAGTGGAGACTCTACAAGACAGGTGCACCTTCTCTTGCTAATGTTGACCCATTCTTACAGCATCATTTCAAAATCTATTGATATCACAAACTCTCACCCATGTCCTTTAAAACCTCATTTCCCCACCAGGAGGAGTAGGGCAGGAGAGGGAAGGGGGATGAAAACCCCACTGTACCACATTAGATGAAGCAACCGTATCTCAGAAACAGGACACCCAGGCTCTCTGGCTCCCATGTCCGAGAACAAAGCACAGGACAGCCCATCCTCCTGGGCCACAGGACCCCCGACTTGGCAAATCCATCTAAGGGCACCCTGACTCCTCTGCTGTGTGGCTTGGCTGGTCCCAGCAATGACCAGCCCAATTAACAGTGATGTCAGAGTGTTTGGGTCAGGATCATTCCTGAGGCATGAAACAGTTAAGAAATATCCTGCCCCACTGGCTGCCGTACTTATAAAGGTGGACCCACGTGTACTTCCTTGTGGCTCCAAGACGCGCCGGCTGGCTCATTTGCTCACACCCCGCAGGGAGAGAAGGCAGCAGCAGGCAGGGCCACCACCCTCCCATGCAAATCACCCCCGGGAGTGCAGCTGGGCTCCTCCCGCTCCTCCCGGGCAATGCTCCTGGGGGGCCCGTGGGGGAGATGCCATGTCGGGCGCTGTGTGCTCTTCCTCATCCTCGCGCTCCTGCTGGACGCTGTCGGGCTGGTCCTCTTGCTGTTGGGGATCTTTGCCACTCTGAGTTACTGGGACTTCTTCGTCTACACGGGGGCCCTGATCCTGGCTTTCAGCCTGCTGCTCTGGGTCATCTGGTATTCCCTCAACATAGAGGTGTCTCCTGAGAAACTGGACTTGTAGTTCAGCTGTGGGCAGAGGAGGAGAGATGCAGGTCCCACACGGGCCATCTGGCAGCGACACGTTACAGCCTCCCCCCACCCCATGTGTGTCCTGCTACGACCAGGTGAGTGCACACAAGACCTTCCTGGCAGGGTGGCCAGAGAGGCTTGGATGAGCAGGGGCAGACCGGGGCCTCCGGGGGCTGAATGAGCAAGCAGCCGGATGACTGCACCCCAGCTGGGGACTCAGTGAACCTGGGCTCAGGGCCTGCCAGGAGGTGGTGGACCAGCCAGGAGGATATGGGGCCGATGTTTTCTCCTCTGGGGACCCTTTTCCTCAGGAGGCTGGAAAAAGGGTCTCAACGGCCTTCCACCTCTGATCTGCCACAAGTGATCCTGCCTGTTATGCAGAATGGGAAGTTATCCCTTCAGCCTGGAACTTGGGAGAAGAGACCCCGTCTGGATTCTCTGCTGGGAGAATCCCTGCTGGGGAGAAAAACCTTTAGCACGAGGAAAGGATGGAAAGTTCCCCAATGGCTGCTTACGCCCTCGCATGCATGGAGGGGTGTGAACTGGGCTGCGGGGGGAGCAAACAGAGCAGAACCTCCCAGAAGGGCCCTTCTTACTCGCTTTTGTCCTGCACCTGCCCGGAGGGGACACACAGGAGGGGCCTCCACGCCCACTCAGTGCACCTGCCTCGTCTCTCAGCGGTGCCCCCACGCACCCTCCTCACTCACTCACATGCAGCCAACACGTGTGCCCAGGCCAGCCTCTGAGATCCAGAAGTCAAGAGACTGCGAGCTGTATGTCACAGCTGGGCAAGCAGCTCTGCGTGTAACCAAAGGGGCAGATAAAGATAGAGCTGCTCTGGCCCTTACAACCCTGAATTAGAGATGGGCAACTCTCCCCAGGGGACTGAAGTCAGCACCCTGGTTGGTCTGACGGCCATACCCTCCTCCCCTGGTGAGCCAGGACCTGCGCTCAGGTGCAGCCAGCACTCCCTTTTGATTATGAGATGTAAGAGCAAAGGTCATTGCTGAGTTGGAAGAAGGAAATAATAATAATTGTATCTTTTCTGGGAGATAACATCTGGCCCTTGGAACTCAGAGAAAAGAGCAGCAAATTGAGGAGGTTTCAGGACAGTAGGGTAAACTTTTACCTAGCAGATGACGTCGAAAGATAGAAAAGTCAGAACACCTGGCTCCCAGTTTGAGTTTCAACACTTGTCAGCTGGGTGATGTTGGGCAGCTTGCATCGTACTCTGAGGCAAGGTATTCTTATTTGTAAAATGAGGATAATATTCCCTGCCCTGTTGTAGCAATTCATGTGGTTCTCACAAATGCCAAGTGTACGAAACATGTACTCTGGGATGAGTAAGCTGACCCAGAGTTCAAATTTGGAGTACCGTGGTGTCTCTCAAATTGATAGTGGTATTAGGGGTCAGCTCACACTTTGCGTCATGAAACTCCAAAGCAAGAAGGGATCCCAGATGTGTTGTTTGGTTCACCAAAATGTGTCAGGCACTTTGCAAGGTGCTGGGGATGCCATGAGGAACAAGACACATGAGAGCTCTACTGTCTGGGAGTTTACCGTCAGATGAAAAAGACAGATTAACCAAATAGTCACACTAACAGAATTACGATAACAAAGTCAGGTCTGGACTAGGAAGGAGAGAAGGAGCATTGGCCACAAGAGTGTCCAATAGAGAAACTGATGCAGAAGGTACAGTCAGAAAAGCCTTCCTGGAGGAGGTGATGTTAGCCTGAACACCAAAGGAGGAGTAGGAGTTGAGTGGAAATTCTTTCAGGGAAACTCCTTCAGGAAGAGGCAATGGTTTGGGCACAGGTCCTGGGGTAGCAGGAAATAAAAGACAGCAGGGAGACTGGAGGGCAGAGAGCAAGTGCAGGAGAGGGTTAGGTCCCAGCATCAGGCAGAGGTCAGATCTGGCAGGGCCTTGAAGGCCCTCTGAAGGACTCTGGCCATTACTTTAAGAACAATAAGAAGCCATTGAAGAAATGTAAGCAAGAGGCGAGACTTGACATAATTGGATATATATTTCCAAAAGACCACCCTGGCCACAGTACAGATTACTATGATTATTATTATCATTACCAGTTGAAACCCATTTGGGGAGCTAAGACATGTGCCCAGACAACACGGAGTCCCCAGTGAGAGGCTCCTTCCCTCACTGGACAGAAGTTCAATAGCCCAGTGTTGAAGAGCATGGACCATACCCAGACTGCATGGTTTGAATCTAGTTTTGTTCCTTCCTGGCTGTGTTACCTGGGACAAGTCACTTCACCTCTCCATGCCCCAGAACTCTAAATCTGTAAAATGGAGATGGTGTTAATAATAGCCCCTACCTCATAGGATGGTGTGCAGATTAAGCGGATTAACATTTGTTCAGCAAATGCAAGTAATGATTAAATAAAGCAGGTGGCACGCCATTAAACCTTGGTCACAATGCATATAGCTGGCACATTACAGAGGGTGCAGACTTCCTCCAAGGTAGACACCCCTGCAGCATTATGATCAATTCTAAAGGCAGGGCACAGCATTAAGACTTTTCAGTAGGTATGAGTGAGAGTTTTTGTCCTGGTTCAAAGGGGCTTCAGAAGTTGGAAGATTCATGTATTCTTCATGGGATTTGGTCATGTAAATAGCACTTGTGCCTTTTAGTCCCCAAACTCCATGTCCCCGGAACCCTCAAAGCCAGCTAGCCCATCCACCTAGCCTCCCTCTGTCCCTCTGTCCCTCTGTCCCCTGCCACATCTCAGGGCTGGCTCAGAGCAGCAGATTCATGTTGGCTGGGACGTGCGGCTTCTCCCTTGTGGGGCTGCCCAACCCTCCCTGCCCATGACCTTGGGCAAGTCATTTTACTTCCCTTCAGAATGAGAGATGTAATCTCCATGGGAGGTTTCAAACTGTGCTGTGCCCAGGCCCCTGGGAGAGGTGGGGGCTGGGATGAGGGGCAGAGTGAGGGGGTAGGAATCCAGCAGCCCCACCCACCCCACAACACACAAGTTCACCCAGAGCAGAACTTGCACATAAGGTTTTGTGTGAACACAAGCTTCTGATGTGAAAGACATTTCTAAAGTCTCAATTCCCTTACATTCTGTGACCCTTGGCCTGGGTGTCACTGCCAGCCATATTCACAATTTGTGGACAGATCGTAACTGGCTTTGCAGGTTCTCTCACTCTCAGAGTGGGGTCAAAGGAAAGAACATGGGGCCCCTACACTCAAAGCCTGGCGCCGCCAATCCTAGCTCAGCCTCCAGAGTCTCCCTAGGATGAGGTTGCTAGGACCTGTCCCCGCCCTGCCCCAGGGGTAAGGAGATCCCACTGGTCAGGACTGGGCAGGGGCCTGCAGCTTGCTTGGGTCTCCTGAGACTGGAGGGCAGTGTGGCTGCTAAACCTCAAGGCCCCCCCCAGAAGTTTCAGGTGAGTGGCTCACTTTTATAGCCCAGCTATGCTCCAGGCGAGACATCACGTCGTTGATTTTATCACTTGGTCACTATATTTTCAGAATCTTTGTTTGCTCCATTTTCTACATCGTAAGCATTTCCCGCAGATAAAGGTAAGTCCCAAGGCACAGTCTGGTGAGGACTCCTGTCCCTTTACAAGAGGGTGTCCAAGACTACATACCCCCAACAACACACACACACACATCCATCCTCCTTCACCTCACAAACACATGAACACCCCCCCAACACACACACGCATCCCTCCCCCACTGCACGTATGTGCTCATGCACACAGCACACCCCACGCGTACACACACTCGCACAGACCCACCTCACACATCCCCCACGCCCACACCCACCCCTGCACACACCCCCCCCAGAAACACGCACTCACGGAAACAAACACACCCACTACCCAGCAAACGAAGCCAAAAGGCACGGAAGGCTCCCAGCCCCGAGCCCCGGAAAATGAAACTCCTTCCCCCGCATCAACTTTTCCCAGCGCAGCCTCTCCCTCTGCCCGGGGAGGAGGCGGTGGCGCTGCCAAGTAGGCTCAAAGGTGAGCGGGGTAGAAAGACCCCGGTCCCTGCTCAGCCAGCCCAGGCCCCGGCAGACGTGGTGCCAGGGCCGTGTGGAGGGCCCACGTTTCTCTAATCTCTCCAGGGACTTTTAACATAAAGGGAGAGATGAAGCCAGTACATGATACTTCACAAAAGCACACGGGAAATCGCATTTCAGGAGACAAGCACGGCCTTGCCAGGGCTCCGGCAGCTGAGAAGAGCCACCGAGCCTCCAGGCTGCGGGGAGGGCAGGTGTGGTCGTGTTTGTCTGGCCTGGTCCCAAGGGACAGATAAGAATGTGACAGGCGGAGACGGCGCAGGGAGGGCGGTGCAGGCGAGAGGAAGGACTGCAGAAGGGGAAGAATCGGAGCATCCGGGGAGGTCTGAAGGGAGCTGGGGTCTTCTGTGCTGACTGTGCGGGACTTTGAACGCCAGGTGAGGGTTCTGACACCTGGGGAGGAGGGAGGAGGCTTCGAGGACTTTACACAGTAGGGAGCAGCACGACCAGCCTCTGCTGAAGGGAGAGTGACGTGGCATCGGCGCAGAATGTGTTAGGGAGAAGCAGTGCGGAGACAGGGAGACGATTCAGCAAGCCCAGGAGGCAGGTGGTAAGGGCTTGAGCTGAAATGACGCCACGGGGGGAAGAGAGGAAGGGCAGAGACTGCCGGATGGAGCACGGCCTGTCCTGGTCCCCCGCAGGGGGTGACAGTGTCCAAGACTTGGGGAAGCGTTTCCATCCACGGGATGAGGGAGGTCAGGAGAACGCATGAGTTTGGTTAAAATAATGCATTTTCTTTTGAACATGCAGAGGTTGAGACGCAAATGGTGCGTATGAGCAGAGCTACACAATTGGCATTGAGCGTGCAGATTTTAAACTCAGAAGAGAGATCAGGTGTGGAGGTGGAGGTGGGGTTAGAGACAGACGAGATTGTACAGGGTGAGGAGGTCAAGAGAAAGGGGAAGAAAACAGGGATTGGGAGAGCGGGGAAGGAAGAGAGGGAGGGGAAAAGAACACCAAGATTCACTGAGCCAGGCCCTACGCCCGTGCACATCACCGCGTTTTACCCTGTCAACAACGCAGTGAGAAAAGTGTTATTATCATCATCATTATTCCTCTCCTTTACAGATAAGCAAAATCAGGTGCTCAGAGGTTAAGTGACTAGCCTGACACAATGGAGCTGGGCAGTGATGGAGCCAGATTGTGAAGCCAGGTGTATCTGACCCTGGTGTTCACGTTCTTTCCCCTAGACCAGGGCTTGGCAATTGCAGCCCATGGGGCACATCTGACCCATCTCCTGATTTTGTAAATAAAGATTCACTGGAACACAGCCCGGCTGATTCACTTATGTATTGCCATGGCTGCTTCATGCTTTAACAACAGAGTTGAGTTATTGTAACAGAGACCATATGGCCTGCAAAACCATGATATTTACTTCTGGCCTTTTGTGGAAGAGGTTTGCCAACCCCTGGCCTGGCTACGGATGCTTCCCCTAGGAGCCAAGGTCAGAGCCTGGGCCACACCTGCGTTTGGGGAATGGTGGAAGGAAGGCAGGTTGAGGAGTCCAAAGGGAAGTTCCCAGAAATAAAGGGGGAGGGACACTATGGCAGATGGCAAAGCAGGCAAAGGAGAGCATAATACCAAGAGTGAAGGGAACTGACCATCAAACACTACAAAGCCATCCAAAAAGATTGAAGCCTGGGGAAAGGCTTTGTCAGTACATGGTGGGGACAGAAATGAGATAATGTTACATACAGAGTGACTGTGGAGATGCATGAGGAGTGAGTGCAGGTTAGTCTTCAAAGAATTTGGTGATGAAATTAAGGGGCAGGGCAGTAGCCTGTGGCATAGCTGCTTTGAGGTAGGAGTTTTTAGGGGAAGGGATATGGAAAATCAAGCGGCATGACAAGTGGAAGAGAGAGCCAGTAGGGAGAAAAAGGGGATGCTGAAGTGACAAGTGGAGATGGATCTCTGACCACATCCACGGCGGGGTGAGGGGCCGAATTCAGAGCCCCGAGGGAGGTCTATTCTTGCCTGCAAGGAAGGGTGGAGAGAGGGAACTAAGATTTGGTAAGCACCTCAGTATTTATTAGGCCAATCACTTATTTTCATGATTTCTTTCCGTGCCCACAGCTCTGTGAGTTAGGTATTCAAATCCCCATTTTGCAGGTGAGGGAAACTGAGTCTCAAGTGGTCTCAGAGCCAGCACAAGAAAACAGTGCTGTGGAGGGGCCGCTCTAGGATTCAAACCTAAGACTGGTGACTCCAAGGACTATGCTTGTTTCACCACATACAGGCTTGAAATTGACAGATTTGAGTCGTGGGCTCATCCACTTAGTCTTCGTTTGCTCAACACAGGTCCTGTCTGATGGAGAAGAATCAAACCAAGAAGATTCCCTCTCTTGGCAGCACATTCTCTAACAGTATCCAGAAGGAACCAGAGGCTGTGACACCAAGGCTTTCAAAGCATCCACAAGGATGCCCGTGAAAGGCTATGAATCCCAGGCTTCTGGCAGGTTCCAGGCTCCATCACAAGCCCAGCACCCCTGCACAAGACCATGGGCATCACTGCGGCCGCCCCAGCTGCCATAAAGTTCTCCCTTTTATGACTTTTATGGCAGCGACCTGCAGAGGGCTTAGACACCAAAAGAGAAATCTCATGCTCTGCTGCTGTTCTTGTCAATGTCCTTTTTAAAAACTATGAGCGGAAGTCCAAACGGGATCTCCTGCAAGAGCATAGAGCATACCTCACAGCATTGTTGCAGCTTCTTCTCTTTGGCTTCTGGGCTAGACTGTGTGAGCCTCTGGAGGGCTCCACCTCATTATCCCTAGATACTGCCCAGTTGGCACACGGTGACATATTCCAACATGTTGGTTGCAAACGCCATGCGTGCACAGCGAGTGCTGTGGTGACATACTGCGCTATTAATGCAGCCCCATCCATTGGCACAGCCCAGCCATGCAGGCAGCTCATATTGAGCTTTTAGTCACCCGAAACCCTCTGAGCATTTTTCTGACAAGCGAGCTAGGCCTCCACTGTGCTGTCTTTGTGTCCTTCATTTCATGACCTTAAGGGCAGAACTTCATTTTTATCTTAAATTGCATCTGGTCAAGTGCAGCCCAATGACAGCAACTCTTGAGAGTCAACCTTCCTAGGCGAATTGGAGAGATGTGCTCTGCTCTGTCATCCGGGCCCGACCTGCTACGCTCATTTATATGTCTCCTGGTCTAATTTTGTACTTATTATTTATATTTTATCCTAAAAACATATGTGTTTCTTATAAGCTGCCTCTTATGGTTTGAGATAGTTACCTAAATAAAGAAGTAGATTTGGCCTTTTGTTTTAATGTGGCATAACATATTTCTGAGTGTGTATGATCTCATAACAATTCTCAAATTCCCAGTTTTAGGGCATATTCTTCCCATTAGCTTAACATCCCTTGGTCCAAATCCTGGAGATCTACACTGGGTACAGCATTTCCAGGGAAGGAACACAGAGAGCACAGTGAGATGGAGACAGAACACAGGTTATCCTGACATCATGGAATCTTCTGGCATCTCTATGCGCAGCCACCCGCCTAGTTTCTCTGAATTAGGCTGGATTCAGAAACCCGAAGAGATATCATGGAAGAACATTCTAGTTAAGGCATCAAGAAGAAAGATTCCTATTGATTTTCCTAATTGGAAATTTCTTTGTGTGACTGAGCTGACTACATACCGTGAGGGGCCAACTCCTCTTGAGGTTCTAACGTTAGCACAGAAGGAAAAGTCACATATGATCAACATCACTCTGAAGAATTCCTTAGGAATTTTATGGGCTGGAGGCCACATAACTTCTCTTCCTGACACCAACACAGTTGTTTTGTTTCATTTTTAAATTCTAGAAATGGATCCATTTTCCGTTTTTGTTTTTGTTTTTTGTTTTTGACTGGGTACCAAAGGCAATCATTTGGCAGCAGCCGCATTGTTCGAAATATGCAAATCTTGAAAAAGTAGGATCCCACTCAGCCCACAGCATGTGTTCACATCTGAGAGAGGCTGAAGGAGCTGAGACTGGCTGAGCAGCAGGTCCTGACCTCACACTTTGCATTCGCTCCAGAGAGTTTCCGATGCTGTTTACATCCTCCTCACTCTCTTGCTCTCACCTGGCTGTTAGTGTACAAGTTAGGTGCATATGATGGTTCCCACATAGAGCACTTGTTCAATTCCTGGACTGTCTCCTCAGTTAGAGGACATACTGCTTTGGAGAATGAGTGTAGAATAAGTCTGTGATAATCAGAGTGGGGGCTGAATTAAATTTAGTCCCAACTGATTACTTACTAGCCCTTGGATTAGCCCCCAGGAAGAAAAGGGAGGCCCACACAGGAGAGACTCCTGGAATTTATCATCGACCACCCAGCAACTATCTTTAAACCTAGACAGTGCATGTGGAAATTGGAGGGCAATCTGCCTGGGACAAGGCTTGATCCACAACTGAGCATCTTCGCGGACACTGCTGGGAGACTCCTTATGGTACAGAATTAGAGGACATAAATGCAATCCTAAAAGTCGTGGAGCCACACTTCAACTGTGTGCAAATCGTCGGGGGATTTTGTTAAACGCAGATTCAGATTCAGCAGGATCTGGGCAGGGGCCTGAGACTCTGCATTTCTAACAAGCTCCCAGGCCCTGCTGCAGCTGCTGGTCCATGTGCCACTTGGAAGAGCAAGGATCTCAAGCATCCCCATCCTTTTAGAGGGGGGGAGGCGAAAGTGTGCAGGTGAAGTGGCTCAGCAAATTCAAGCAGCTGGAACAGGGACAGAGCCTGGGCTGGAGGCCAGGTCTCCAGGCTGCCAGTCAAGTCCCCGTTCCCCTCCATACACGGCTGACTGACTACTCCCGAGCGCTGCTGAGCCTCAGGCAGAGCAAGCAAGCAGGTCAGCGGCCAGGGGGAGTGATGCATGCTCACGTTGCAGGTGAGTCACGCACCCACACACCTCGGGCACCAACCTGGCTGTGCCACGTGCCCGTGAATGATAAAGGCTGCACGCTGCTCCATGTCACTTCAGATGCCAGAGTGCTGAGCCCATGGACACCCATCACGCAGGGCAGGGAGGGAGGAGGAAACAGGTGGAATCACATTGCCACCAGGCAGGGCCACATTGAGCCAGGCTAAGTCTGATCTGGGTTCCTCCTCCCAGAAAGTTCTCCCAAGGAGCTGGGCACTGGGGCCTCCTGCTGTTCTCCTGGCCATCCCCCCTCCTCCTGTCCATTGCCTAGGGAGGCAACTGGGCTTTTCTGGTGACCTGAACTCAGTCCACTTTGCCACTCACAGGCTGAGTGACCTCCTAGGTGGTCCTCACTTATCAGGAGGTAATAACAATGACATCACAGCCACAAGTGACTCAGCATTGACCTTCAGGACTTCTGCAACCTCCTCGATTGACAAATGTCTTAGAACATATCCTTTCCCCTTTGTACAAATCAAAATGTAGAGCTGTAAATCTCAGGTCATCTCCTCATGATTCTAGGACCAGGGGACCTGTCATTTTTAAAGCTATTTAAAGCAAAGTCTTCCATCATGATCAAGTCCACACTTCATACAATCTTGTCCCCACGGTTTATTGTAGAGATGACCAACAAGCATCCAAAATGCCCCAGGGAGATGGCCATACTAGTTGGCAGGGTAGTCCACCCCCAGGAGCCTCAAAGCCCCTTGGATTCAACTCATCTCTCAGTGAAATTACAGAGTGGGGGAGGAAGGGGAGCTTGTCCTGGCTGGGTCACAAGCTGACTCCACCACTGTTGAGGCAGGCTTGGAAATTTATTTGCGTGAAGGGCCAAAGAGCCTTCTGGGTAAAAACCAACCCTTAGGGTAAAGGGATTCAGACAGACAAGCTGGGCCCAGTAAGAGAAATTTGATGGAATTATGTTCAGCTTCCTTCCAGCTATCTGTATTTGTTCTCAGGGGAGGAGGGCTGTCAGAAGGATCAGACTGAATTTAGGGAAGAAAAAATATATATCTTTATGTGCTAGTTGGGTCTGTATCTCAGCACTTGGAAACATCCACCGTTTTGTGTTGTGTTAGTTCCTGGTAGACGCAGTGATGATCTGGCAAAAAATGAAACAGCAGGTGCCATCTAATAGCTGACTGAACTTGTTTATGGGCTGAATTGGTTCTTCTAAGATGCCTAGATGTTTTTTGGTGGGGTAGGCACACAAGGCAGGGGCGGGACAGGGCAGCCAGGAAAACAAGGATAACAGCAAATCACTCCTTGTCAGGGATATTGGGAGGAAAGGCTAGGAATACCAGAAACTGACTATGAGTCTGGGATGCCAAAGTTTTGCTGTGTGAGCAAGTGCTTTGCACATATCCAGGAACTAAACAAAGGGAAGGTCCAGCAGTAGTTGTCACTGACTTTACAGCAGTCACCGAGTCTCGTGTTTAGTCTCGTGTTTACTCTTTCATTCTACAAATAGTTAGTCACCTCTGGCCTCATTCCAGCTTGGGCCCCAAAGACTGCCCCTACTAGGAGATTCCTTAGCATTTGCAGCTAGTGAGTTTTAGAAAGGGAGGCAGAAGTAGGGCACAGATTCCCACTGAGGCCACCCCTGACTTCCCTGCAGTGCCCCACCCTGTGCTTGGCTGTGTGCCCCAAAACTCCCCAAGTAATACAAAGAAATAATTCTCATAAGACTCTACGTACTATTAATATTTTACAAGTTAACAGCTCAGACGCTTTACCTGGACTGACTCTGCTTCCCAAATACGTACATGCAGTTTACAATTATCTCTGCTTCTTCCCTTTCTGGCTTCTCTTTCTCCAGCCCTGGGGACAGCCTTTATCCTCTTCCCCTGGCCTCCCTTCCAGCCCAAGCCACAGGCTTATTCCACAGTGAGGATGGTCCAGGGGCCCCCCAGATCATATTCACAGGGACGTGCCCCCACTACACATGGCCTCAGCTCGGATGTCCTCTCACCCTTGACCCTGCCTCTCTGATCAGTCCCCCTCCCTCCCTCATCGACCTGGGGCTCTGTGGCCATCCTTTGCCAAGGCCACATCCACCTCCCTGATTGCAGCTATTTGGAGTCTGAACTCTGGCCCCTGCTTGGAGCCTCTCACTCTGAAGAAGAAGAGTCCAGGGCCATGACACCCTGCTCTAGGTCTCTGCAGCTGCCAGGAACAATGAAACTGTGATTATTGAAGTGCAGTCTTTGAACAGCAGCAGCTGGGAGCATGTTAGAAACACAAAATCTCCAGCCCTGTAGGGGGTGACCACCTCATCCCAGTTTGCCCAGGACTTTCCTGGCTTTAGTATTGAAAGTCCTACATCCTAGGAACCCTATTTGGTCCTGGGCAAACCAGGACAGTTAGTCACCCTAACCCTATCCCAGATCTCCTAAATGAGCAGCTCTGGGAGTGGGGCCCAGGTGGGTGTTTAACAAGCCCTCCACAGGATTCTGCTGCCCACTCAAGTCTTAGAACTTCTATGGGAAAGTGGTTTTGATGCTGACCATGTGCCTGCCTGCGGCCTGCCCTCTGGGTGGCCCCATCTCCTCCACCCTCTCCCTGGGTACGGGAAAGCAAACCTCGTCCTGCTGTCACCTGGAGTCCATGCCAGGCTGTACCAGCCCCAGGCAGCTCCATCAGCTGGCTGTGGTCCTCAACCCCCAGGCCACGGCCCAGTACTGGTCTGCAGCCTGTTAGGAAACGGGCCACACATCACTCACTGCCTGAGCTCCACACTACCTCCCCCCAACCCATGCCCCCCCACGCCCCCACCCTCGGTTGGTAGAAGAATTGTCTTCCATGAAACCAGTCCCTGGTGCCGAAAAGGTTGGGGACCACTGAGCTGTGGGGAACTTCCTGTCCTGGCCAGCCCATGCTGTCCCGAGTCACCTGCAACTGGTGTCCTGGCCGGCTAGGGGGATGGACAGGTTTTTCCTCCCGCCTCTTTTGCATTTCAGTTTTCAAGAAAATCAAGTTTATTGCTGGGCTGGAGCAGGATGAAGGAGGGAGGAGGCAGGAGAGGGCTGGGGGTGGGGGTGAAAGGTATCGAGGGAACGAAGGGTGTGGGAGGAAGGTTGGGAGAAGCTGGGGTGGAGAACAGTGATGGCAAAGCCGTGGAAGAGAGAAACAGAGACGAGAGTAAATGGGGAACAGGGCGTTTCTCTAAGTGGGGTGTCCTGGGCCAGTGTCAGCAGCGGCTCCTGGAAGCCTATTAGACAGCAAATTCTCGGTCTCACCCCAGACCTACTGAGCCAGAAACTCTGAGAGCTGGGCCCATTTGTCTGCATTTTCAAACGTCTTCCCAGTGATTCTGATGCCGGCTACAGTTTGAGAACCACTGGGCTGAGCAGTTCTACTTCTTTAAGCAGGCATGCTGCCCCTGGGTGCTGGGTTTTCCCGGTGTTTTTAAATTTCTGCCTTGGGCATAGTGACTCAGAAGAGAGAAATGGGACCCCCCTGTGACTCCCACACACAGCACCCCTTGCTCTTGACCTCACAACTTCCTGATCTGCAGAGATGGGCACAAGTGGCTGGAACAACTCCTGCCCCCTACCTTGCTCCCACTGTGCCATTGGTCCCACCAGCCCTGGGCAGCCCCAGACCATGCTGCCCTGTCCTGGAAGATGTTCTGAGCTGGAAAGCATGGGGGGTCTCTGGTGCTGGTCACTTCCTCATCTGGTCAACATCAAACCCCTCCTTCATTATGTTTCTCTCATACGTCCTTTGTCTTGAAATATGTTGTCTACCAAAGAGACTGTAATCATTAAGGAATAATTAATTCATTTCCCCATGATTTATTAATCAAACACATCCATAACCGGGTATGCAAAAAGCAGAAAACAGACCTATTATGATTTCCATTAGAGTTTTTGAAATATTTAAAAACAATCCATCACAATTTCCATCAAGCCCTAGGGATCTGTGAGGAACAAATGAAAACAGATTGCAGATCTCAACACCCATGCGAACAAAGGGAGCACAAAGAAGCAATAAACGAAATGCTCATGCTACTCCCCCCACCTCAGCTACTCAGGACTCTGTCCCCTTCCACAAACTCCACCCTGCCTTTACCGGGAATCCCCAAGTGGCATCTCAGCTGGGTTGACAGACAAGGCCAGTGCTAACCCGGTGAGGTCTGCGGGCTGCTGTTTGTGCCATCCCTTCCTGTCCACCCTTTCCCAGCCGGGTGGCCCCTGCTAGACCCCCTGCCACCTCTTGCAGAATCAGTCTCAGTTTTCGCCACTGAATCCAGCAGAGTGTGCCGGGCTGCACGGTGGGGTGGTGGCGTGGGGGCAAGTCCCTGTGCCCAGCATTCCCCTCCACTGCAGTGATCTCAAAGCCCTGCTGCTTGGGCCACAGGGCATGCGAGGTGCTAGAAAGTGACGTTTCCCACTTCCACCCACAGAGCCCTGCACAGACAGGAGCTCACAGCAGAGCGGAGCTGTGAGGCAGACCGAGCGATGGAGACCACAGTGCCTGGACCTCTCTTCCCCTCCCAGGACTAAGGCTTTGCTCCTGCCTCAGGCTGAATGGGCTGCTCCTTCCCTGTATAGGACATTTGGCAAACAACCATCTTAATGACAGAGGAGAGAAGAATCAGGCCCTGGGGATGGAGCTGGGAGAGGCCTGCCTCAAAAGGAGTGTCCTGGAAACCTCTTTTTAATCTTTAAAATTGGTATGAATGTTGCCTTTTACTTCGTGATATATTTGTGCTTGTTCACAAATGTCCCGAGATCTTTGAGTAAAATTGGCATCATTTTACCGGTGGGTTTACGTTCCTCCAGCACAATGACGGGGACCCCAGATGGCCACACAGCACAGCTGAGAAGGAATTCTTTCCCCGGAGGCTCCTAAGCCTGTCACACCTGGGTGTGTGCCAGGTTCACCCCAGCCTGTCTCTAAGATCAAGAAGCACCACTCTTATCCAAGCCCAGTGATTTCTACGTGAGAAAGCTGGGGTGCACAATGACTCCAGGAGATAAAATGACTCACCCAAGGCCACACAACCTGTTACCGAGAAGACCTGGGCGGGAATCCACTCTTCCTGACTCCTGACCTACTGCTTTTCCACCACTCCATTCTTCCTCTCTGTGTGAAGGCAAGGTCTGGTGGTGAAACAAGGACCCCCTCAAGGACTGAGCCCGGCCAGAGGGCCAGGAGAATGGGACTGTGTGCCCCGGGAAACCACACTGTGCCTCTTCCGTAGAATGGGAATATTAAAGCCAGCATAGACTCCAGAGGATGGCCGTGAGATGTCTGCTGGGTGACTACATGCGGGGCTTTGGAAAGGTACACATATGTGACAAAAGGGGTATGGCTCTGGAACCTGCTGCTGGGAAGACACGGGTGCAGCTCTGCCATTCCACCCTTCTCCTTCCTCTTGCTTGGCGTAGGGTGAAGTGTGGGGGGCTCGGGGAGGCCCACTCTGTAATGGTGATGGCCAACTGGCCCCTGAACCACAGTCACCCTCCAATGCCGGTGGAAGGCCTCAATAACGGGCCAAGTAACTGTGCTGCTGGGCACTGGCGTGGGCTCCACCCAGGACTGCAGGAGCCACCACCAAGTCATTGAACCTGGCTCCAGGGATGAAATCGTTTATCGTTGCTGTCACTTATAGTTGATATAAGCCAATTGTCAGGGGTCAATTATGCATGTGAACTTAGAGCAGCTTCCATAATGAATAAACACCTCAAATGACTCCTTCCACGCCCTGTACCACATGTAATTCAAACTGGGAAGAGCCCTGATTAATTTCAAACTGATTAATCAATATAGTTCTACATTACACGTATAAGGCTTATATTTTTGCTGTCCTTCATTCCAAATTCTTCTAGACCTACTTGACATGGCAAAAGTCTTCATGCTTTTTATGCATAACTTTTGAAATGGGTTTGATAGAACCTGTACTAAAGAAAAAAAAATACTCTGCTTCCCCATAGAACAAGAAAGCTTGCAAAAAGAACTCAGAGAAGGTCTAGAGATGAAATTAAAGTGTAAAAGCAAGAAAGGGTAACTGAAGAGGTAGATTATTTGGAATGGGCAATTAAATGATTCAAACCTGAACCGAACGAGCAAGTTGAGTGGCTTGAGGTTGTGTGCTTGTAACTTACCTTGTCCATAAATAGATCCTACTTTGTATTATAAATAGCTTTACACTTGAAGAGTTTCTGAATGTGCTGTACTAGAGCAGACGGGAGGGGGATGGAACTAAAGGACATAGCAAAGGAAACAGATCATAAATCCAGAGTCCTATCCCACACACAGACACACATATTTCCAACTCCCTGAATGTGGTAGGCAGAGTAAGAGGCATGCAAGAGACTTCAGTGGAACTCCAGCAACGGGGGCTTTAATTTAGGATGTAGCATAACATAAAACCCTATAGCTGGAAGTAACCCCCACAAAGTTAATAGTTAATAGCTGACTTTCCCCTCATACAAAGTGTAATGCAAAGTTTCCCCTCATTATTGCAAACACACACACTCACACTCACACACCTGCGGTCCCTCTCCCCTTGCTAATAACCCTCCTCCTAGATATCAGAGTCAACTGAGGTAGAGAATACTTTGTACTAGAAGTCAGACCTGGGTTCCAGTTTTAGCTCTGTAACTTGCAGCCCAAATGACTTTGTCACTGCACCTCCCTCCAAGGCTCCAATTTTATCTATAAAATGGGCTCTTATAACTATCAGGTGATCTAACACATACAATAATAACTAACATCTATTGAGTGCTTACCATGTGCCAGCACTTTCCATAATTTATTCCCTTTAATACTTATCATAACCTTGCAAGGTTGTTATGACAAATGACCCAGAGAAATCAAGAAATTCGTCCGAAATTACAGTTAGCAACAGGTGGAGATGGAATCAGAACCAAGCAACCTGATTCCAGAGAACTTTAAGATCTAAAAAGCACACTACAGTGTGGGCCTAAGGTGGAAACAGGTCTGAAGTCAGCACCTCTGAAATTCTGGGCAGGGTAACTCACTAAAATGCTGATTCTTTCAGAAGCCTGACTCTAGAAAAATAAAAGAATAAATAAATAAATGAATAAAATGCGGATTCTTTGCTTCATCTTCAAACCCCATGTTGCTTGTAGGAGCTTCCTCATTTTAATAAGCTTCACCAAATGATTCTGATATACACCTACCTGAGACCCTCTGAGTTAAGAACAGAACATAAGGATCCATTTCTGGCCAAGATGGAGTAAAAGGGACTGGATTTACCCTCCTGCCTAAAACAACCAAAACCAACCAAACAAACAAATAAGACATAAAATGACGTTTATAAGAGTATGCACATGGAGCAATGAAAGATAGTGAAACATGAAACATGAGAAGTAACTGAGGTTAGCCCAACAATTGTCCCAGCTTACTACCTTGAGTCTCCAGACCATTGTGTAGGGATGGGGAACTTAAGTGGAGGCTGGCAGACTCCCTGAGTTGAGCAGGAGCTGAGAGTCCAGGGAGAAAAAGTCAGCTAGGGTCCAAAGGGCAAAATATCAGAGAAGAGAGAACTGCACAGAGGGACATCTGAAGAGAATCCCAAAAGATTAGTTAACATGTGTATATGAGGAAACTATCCAAGGCTGGGGAAAGAACCAAGGAGAAAATTACAGGGGACAGTGCAAGGTGTTTGACAGGGTCAGGAAGAATTCCTGGTCCAACAAAACTCTCTGGAAACCCTCATGATTCACACATTGAGTAGAGTATTCAGAAGGGTCTTGCCTCAGTAGTGCAAAATAATTACTCCTACAGTAAATGCTACTCTCATCTTGCATGAAAAATCTAAAAACAAAACCCAAAAGGATTAAACTATTTCCAGGTAATTTAACTGTGTCCCAGAACAAAGCTCAAAGATATTTATAGGAATACAAAAATATCCAGCACTAAACAAGTTAAAATTCACAATGTCTGGCATCCAAAAAAAAAGATTACCAGGCATGTGAAGAAGCAGGAAAATATGACCCATAATGAGAAAAAAATTAACCACAAGAAACATGAAGCAAACTGTACTAAGGTACATCATAATGAAATGGTTCAAAACCTGTAAAGAGAAAAACTCAAAAGCACCAGAGAAAAAAGACATGTTACACACAGAAGAACAAAGATGAGGATGATAACATGCTTCTCATCAATAACAACGCAAATGAGAAGATAATGTAGTAACATCTTTAAAGTACTGAAGAAAAAAAAAAAACTGACAACCAAGATTTCCATACCCAGCAAAAGTATCTTTCAAAACCAAAGGCAAAATAAAGATTTTTCAGACATTCAAAAGATGAAACAATTTATCACGAGAAGCCCTGCACTACAGGAAATGCTAAAGAAATTCCCTCGGGCAGTAGAAAAATTACAGATGGAAGTATGGATCTACATAAAGGAATGAAGAATACCCAAAAGGTAGTTACATAACAATGTTTTCTTATTATTTAAATCCTTTTAAAAGACAATTAAATGTTTAAACAAAAATAAAAATAGTGCATTGTGGTGCTTATAATATGAACATATACATATATGAACTCATATGTATCCATATATGGAGATACATAGATATATATATGTATATATGTACACATATATATCTCCCAAGTACATGGAAACAAACACATTTCTATAAAATCTATGAGTCAAAGAAGAAATTAAATAGATAAATAAATAAAATAAGAAATAAGGGGAATTAGAAGGTATTTTGAATTGAATAAAAACAATACACAACATATCAAAATTTGTGGGAGGCAGCTAAAGCAGTACTTAGAGGGAATTTATAGTTTGAAATGCTTATATTAAAAAAGAAGTTCTGGAATCAACAACAAAGGATCCCATCTTTTAAAAACCCAGCAAAGTAAGTGCAAAATAAAACCAAATAAAACAGAGGAATGGAAAAATAAAGATCTGAGCAGAGACCAATGAAATAGAAAATAAAAAACAATACCAGAAATCAATGAAACCCAAAGCTATTCTTTGATAAATAAAATTCATAAACCACTAGCCAAACTGATTAGAAAATAATGAGACACAAATTATAAATATTAAGAATAAGGTGACATACTGAAGATTCTACAAATATTGAAAGGATACTAAAAGAATAGCATGAGTAACTTCATGCCTATAAATTATATACATTAAATGAAATGGACAAATTCTCTAGAAAACACAAACTATAAATAGTAGAAATAGATAGCTGGAAGAAATAGATAACCTTTCTCCGGAAGAAGTAGATAATATCCCTGTATCTATGAAAGAAATTGAGTTTGTAGTTAAAAGCCTTCTGAAAAAGAAAATATCCTTATACTGAAAACTAAAAGCATTGCTGAGAGTAGTTTAAAAAAAACTAAATAAATGGAAAGATCTACTGTATTCATGGGTTAGAAGATTTAATACATTTAAGATGTCAATTCTTCCCAAACTGATCTATAGACTCAAATAATCCCAATCAAATCCCAGCAGGACTTTTTTTTAAAAAAAAGAAATTGACAAGTTCATTCTAAAATTTACACAGAAATGCAAAAAACTTAGCAATACCTGATTTCATGACTCATTATAAAGGTGTATTTAAAAAATCATGTGGTGTTAGCATTGAGAAAGAGAACTAGATCAACACAACAAAATAGAGTCCAATAATAGATCCACAAATATACATGGAACTGATTTTTTATAAAGACGCCAAGGCAATTCAGTCAAGAAAGGATAGTCTTTTCAATAAATGATATTGAAATAACCAGATATCTACATTAAAAATTAAACTTTGATCTATATCTAACACCATATATAAAAATTACCTCAAAATGGATCATATACCCAAATGTAAAACCAAAAACTATAAAACTTCTAAAAAATAGGAGGAAATCTTTATGAACTTGGGCTGGACAAAAAGTTGTTGGACATAACATCAAAACACAAAAAATTAATAAATTATACTTCATCAAAATTAAAATGTCATCAAAAATGTCTCTGCAAAAGGCACTGGTAAGAGAATTAAAGGACAAGGCACAGAGAGAGAATATTTGCAAATTACATACGTGATGAAGGACTTCCATCTAGAATATATAAAATACTCTCAAAACTTAAGAAGAAAATAAAAAATTCAAAATAGACAAAAGACAGGCACTTCACCAAAAAGAAAATATGGAAGGCAAGTGAGCACATGAAAAGATGTTCGAGAATATGGAGTGACTATAACTTTCATGCACTTCTGATGGGAAGCTACAATGGTACAACCACTTTGGAAAACAGCTTGGCAGTTTAAATTAACACCCTGACTGCCACAAAAAAAAAAAACCAGATACTTTTCTGGGGGCCACAGTGTTTTATTATGAAAATAGAATTAAAAACTTCAAGTGTAATTTAAAGGTAAACATAAACAGAAAAATGAAATTTATTGACTTCTATTCATTTAATCCACATTTTTAGAATTAAATTGTCAATATTAATTGTAACAATAAGAACATCGATAAGTAAGATTTTATATATGCTTCATGAGGCCCCGGGATCAAAACTAGAGTGACTTAAATACAACTCTCATGGTAGTTAATGCGTTAAACAGGTACCTACCATATGATCCAGCCATTCCAGTCCTACATATTTACCCAAGAGAAAAGAAAGTATGTATCCATACAAAAACTTGTACACAAATATTTATAGCAGCTATATTTGTAGTAGCCAAAAGTTGGAAACAACTCAAATAGCCGTCAACTCATCAACAGGTGAATAGATATACAGGTTGTTAAAGAGGTTAGTGGTGTGGTTTTGTGATTATAAGTATGTCATGAAAATTAAACTGCATTAGTGTACAAAAACTCAGTTTAGCTGAATAATGTTAATGTCTTATTTACATGAGCTTCATACCATTAATGCCAAATAACCACAGCACAAGGAAGTTGAACAGACATTACAGCTATGTCAGATGCATCCCAAGGCTTTATTTGATTTGCAAACACTGTGAAGGATTTGGTCTCCAAAATGGCATTTGCCCACGAGAGGCTTTGTCTCATGTGTTTCAATCCCTGCCAGCATTAAAATCACTTGGAGATTTTAATACCCAGTGTGAAATAACATAACATTTGGGATTTGCTTAAAATCATCTGGCATGAACAAAGGGTTGGGGGGAGTAGAATAGATGAAACAAGGTTGGTGAAATGCTGATAATCATCGGAGCTAAATGATGGCTGTTCACGGAGGTACATGGAGATTCATTCTATAATTGCTGTAATTTGTGTATGTTTGAAAATTACCTCAATGAAAAGATTTTCATTAGGCACATCTGTGAGAGCACAGACTACACTCGGGGCGACCTGGGAATGGAAGAGGCTCCATTACTAGACATGTGTCTCCATTTAGGGCCTCTCTGACCCACCAGAAAACTTACTTGAACAATTCATAGTGGATTTATCTATCATCTATCTATCTATCTATCTCTATCCATTAATCACTCCCTGGACCAACTGAATCAGAATCTCTGAGGGAGGGGCCCAGACCCATTTCAAGAAATCCAGGTGACTCTAATGTGCACCCAGGGTCGAGAACCACCAGTAAGGGAAAGCTTCTGAGGGTGAACCTCAGGTCAACTTTTTTTAGAGTGAAACAACCTGCCTGCTTTGACACGTGTGTGAGGGCACAGACTGCACACAGGGAGGCCTGGGTGGCAATAATAATCACTACCATTTACAAAGTGCCTCCTGTGTGCTGCTGCAAGAGTTCCTTGATGCATGTCACTCATGTACTCATCACAGCTATCCTATAAAGTCATTGAGACTGGAGCGGTGAGGTAACTCTCACAAGGTCCCATGGCTCCTATGTGGCCGAGCTGGGATTAAAACCTGATCACCCAAAAGTCTTTCTGCTCCAGCTTCTTTGAGTATCAAAACAGAGGGGTCAAGACACCCATGGCTCTCAAAAACCCTCCCCTCCCTCAACCATCCTCAGTTTTTCACCTCCCCAGTCTCTCCCTGTAGAGCTCGTTTCCTCATTCTTCTAACCTACATTTCAGTGGAAGCAACACCTTTTCCCCTGCTTTTCAATGTTTCCCCCAGTTTTGTTAACAAGTGTTCAAAACTAGTTACAAAATGGTATCATTCTGTTGTCAACACCCACTTCAGGTGTATCTGTAAAAATCTGCCCTGGAAACATTTTTCCTTTTTTAGAAAACCATTTTCACTACATTCCATATGTAGGATTTGGTCAAGTCTCAGTGCATTGTGACAACAAAAGAACATAGCCAAGTAACCAACTTAATTCCAAAATAACTCAAGCTCTTGGTGGCATGTTTAAGGTCCATAGGTGTAAGATGTAAGACAACTACAAAAGAAGGGGGAAGGGCAAAGGCTCCTACATGGTGGGAAGTTTTCTACAACATATTCAACTAGAAGTGATGAAATATTGATTCTAAGTCAATTGAGAAAAGGTAAATACAATATTTATATTGTAATCCTGAGAACAACTACTAAGAAACTATTTAAAAAGACATAGTCAAAAATGTAAAACATGCCATGGTATACCAGGTTAAAAAATAAAAATTTAAAAACCACAAAATAAAAATTAAAATGGAAGACTAGAAAATGTTCAAATAACCAAAAAGAAGTCAGAAAAGAAGAAACAAGGGAACAAAAGCCAAAGAGAAATCATATAATAAAATGGTAGACCTGAATCCAAAACACAAATAAAAATACAGAGATTATGCAAATGGATTTTTTAAAATTACCCAGTTATATACTATCCACAAGAAACTCACTTCAAATATAATGACATTGATATGTTAAAAGTAAATGGATGGGGGGGAAAAGTAAGTGGATGGAAAAAGATATACTACACCATTATAACCAAAAGAAAGTTGCAGTGGCTACATTAATAATAGACAAAGCTGACTTAAGAGCAAAGAAAATTACCAGGAATAAAGAGGAACATTACATAATGATAAAAGGGTCAATTTGCCAAGGAAACAGAACAATCATAAATGTACATGCACCTAATAACACAGCTTCAAAAAACATGAAGCAAAAACTGACAGAACTGAAAGAAAAATAGAAATAGACAAATTCACAATTTGTTAGGATACTTCAACTCCTCTCTCAGTAATTGTTAGAACTAGTAGAGAGAAAACCAACAAGGAGATAAAACTGAAAAACACTTAACCAACTGAGTCTAATTGACATTTCTAGAATACTCTACCCAACAATAGCAGAATACATATTCTTTTCAAGTGCACATGGACCATTCACTAAGATGGATCATGCATATATGTGCCATCATAAAATAAACATTTTTATGTAAGGTCATAAATAAACAAATGTAAATGAATTGAAATCATAGAATATATGTTCGCTGATCATAATGGAATTAAAATTGAAATCAATAATACAAAGATAACAGAAAAACTTCCAAACTCTTGGAAATTAAGTAACACACTTATAAATAATCCATAGGCCAAACAGGAAGTCTCAAGAGAAATTAGAAAACATTTTGAGGCAAACAAAAAAGAAAAGACACTTATCAAAATTTGTGGAATGAAGTTAAAGCAGGGCTTAGAGGAAAATGTATAGCTTTAAATGCTTATATTAGAAAAGGAAGGTCTCAAGTCAATCATCTAAGCTTACACTTTAAAAAACCATCCCAAAAGTGCAAAATAAACCCAAATTAAGCAGAAGGAAGGAAATAACAAAGAGAAGAGAAGAAATTAATGAAATCAAAACCAGGAAAACAATAGAGAAAATCAAAGTAACTAAAAGCTGGTCCTTTGAGAAGATTAACAAAAATTGGCAAATCTTGTAGCAAGATTGAAAAAGAAAACAATAACTAGTAACAAGAATGAAAGAGGAGATACAACTACAGACCCTGCAGACCTTAAAAAGATAATAAGATATACTATGAACAACTCTGTGGACATAAATTTGACAAATTAGAGAAAATGGACCAATTACTTGAAAGCCAGAAATGACCACACCTCACCCAATATAAAATAGATGATGTGAATAGTCCTGTTTTTTAAAAATTGAATTTGTGGTTAAAAACTGCTTGAAAAGGAAATCTCCAGACCTAGATGTTTTCACAGGCAAATTCTACCAAACATTTAAAGAATAATACGAATTCTACACCTCTTCCAGAAAATGCCAGTGGAGAAAACACTTCCCAGCTCTTTTCATGAGACCAGCACTACCCTGATACCAAAGCCAGACAAAAACAGTATAAAAAAATAATAAAACCATAGATAAATAGCATTCATGAGCATTGACTCAAAAATCCTCAATAAAATATTAGCAAATTGAATCCAAGAATATATATACAAAAAGATCAATATACCATGACCAAGTGGAGTTTATCCCAGGAATACAAGGCTGGGTTAGATAAAAAGTTCTTAGACATAGCACTAAAAGAATGATCATTATTTAAAATTTGATAATTTGGCCTTTATCAAAATTAAAAACCTTTTCTCTGGAAAAGATACTGTTAAGAGATTAAAAGACAAGCTAAACACTGGGAGAAAAAAATTTCAAATCACATATCCAGCAAAAGACTTGCATCCAGAACATATAACAAACTCTCAAAATTCATTAATAGGAAAACAACAACAACAAAACAATTTAAAAATGGGCAAAACAGTTGTACAGAGACTTCCACAAAGTTTACTGTATGGAAGGTGAATATGTTCAACATCATTAGCCATTAGAGAAATGCAAATTAAAACCACTCTGAGACATCACTGCACACTTACTAGAACAACTTAAACAGAAAATACTGGCAATATTAAGTATTAGCAAGTGTCGAGTAACTGGAACTCTCCTTCATTGCTGGTGGAAATGGAAAATAGTACAGCTACTCTGAAAAACAGTGTGGCAGCTTCCTGTAAAGTTACACATACATATTCCTTATGAGATGACCCAGGAATCCCACTTCTGCATATTTACCCTAGAAAAATGAAAAATTATATTCACACAAAAGCACCAATGTTTACAGAAGCTCCACTCACAGTTGCCAAAAACTGGAAACAACCCAAATGTCCTTAAGTAGTGAATCAATAAACACACTGTGGTATATCCATACAATGAAGTACTACTCAGCAAGCAAAAGGAGCGGGTTATTAATACATGCAACAACTTGGATGAATCTCAAAGGCATTCAGATGAGTGAAGGAAGCCAGTCTCAAAAGTTACGTACTGTATGATTACAGAACATGCTTGAAAAGACAAATCTATGTCAATGGAGAACTGCTCAGTGCTTGCCAGGGGTTAGGGTTGGGGTGAGGATGTGATTACAAAGAGATAGCAGGAGGAAAGTTTTGGGGGTGATGGAACTGCTCTGAATGCTGATTGTGGTGTGGTTTAAATAAATCTATACATGAATTACAAATCATAGAACTACATATCCTTCCAAATGTCCACTTTACTATATGTTAATTTTAAAAATAAAATAAATTAAAAACGCAAGTTCTTTACATTTTGTATTTCCTGAACTCTACAAAAGAGTCTTTATACGTGAGCCACGATCTAAATTTCTTTGAAATTTGCTTTCTCTCCTATCTATTCACATACGCGACCTGTTTCTATACCTCTCTCCTCCTCCACTCCCAAATCCCCCTAGGTGGTGCTAAAGGGTATCAGGGAATATGAACCTCCCAAAGTTTTCATCCCTTCCCTCATTCTTTGTTATTGACAATAGACACACCCAATGTCAAATACAATTTCAAGTTCCCCACATCCAACCATTCAGCACCCCAGTCTTCCCATACGGAGATCTGGAGCAAGCTTCTGCCCCCAGGCCTCCCTTTTCCTCCCATGCTTCCCAGTCTATATTACAAGTTCAAACGAATCCTTCTGGCGAGGCAGGACTTGCAAGGGTATGGGGAGACAGAATGGGCTAAGCCAGCATCCTCTTCAGGCAGCATGGAGAAGGCAGGGTTTGGAAATCCACCTTATTGTAGCACACATGCATCCAAATGAGTCCTTCAAAACAGCCAAACTGGGACGCTGTAGGCTTGAAACAATCATACTGCTGTCATAGCCCAAAACATTTCTAGAATTATTATTTTCTTAATACCCTCTAAACCAGTACATACTGCACAAGGACGACAATAATAGTAATGAAGGTCCTAGCCCTTTAATTTATCCTAGGATTAATTCATTTAATCCTCACAACAACTCTATAAGGTAAGTACTTGCATAATCCCCATTTTGCAGGTGAGAAAAATAAGGCACAAAGTTTAAGTAACTTGACTTTTAAGTTTAAGTTTGCATTGCTAGCAAGTGATGGAGCCTTGGCTTTGAACCCAGACAATCTGGCTCCAGAACCCATACTCTTAATCACTAAGCTCTGCAGCCTATATATACATTCAGTTTCCTTATTTTGTATAAATTCTTGAATTTTTTTTTTTTTTTTTTTGAGATAGAGTCTCACTTTGTCGCCCTGGGTAAAGTACAGTGGTATCATTGTAGCTCACTGCAAGCTCCAACTCCTGCAATCCTCCTGCCTCAGCCTCCCAAGTAGCTGGGACTACAGGCATACACCACGACCCTGGCTAATTTTTCTATTTTTAGTAGAGACGGGGTCTCACTCTTGCTCAGGCTGATCTCGAACTCCTGAGGTCAAGCAACCCTCGCGCCTCAGCCTCCCAGAGTGCTAGGATTACAGGTGTTGGCCACCATGCCCAGCCAAATTATTGAATTTTTTAATCCCAAATTATATCAATTCATTGGATTCCAACTGAATTTTAGTTATTTCTAAAGAGTAATCTATCCTCAAAGGAAGATTACCAACACAGAATAAATTCAAAAGAATTTGCTGCAGGCTCCGGAAGTGGCTCCCAAAGAAGTTTCCCAGATGCTTGAGTGATGACAGCCTTCCAGGATTGCATGTTTCACCCAAGTCCGCTGAGTTGTATTATTGGTTCTGGTAGTTGGTTAAAAATAATTCACCACATTCCTTCCTAGCCATACCTTAAAGCAAGCAGGCACATATATGTCAAGTGAGGGGTATGTCTTCCAAGACTCTGTTCCCCCTTCCTTTTCTGAGGTACTCGTGAGATGGCAAATCAAATTCTAAATGCACCTCCCTGCCTCAGACATGGGTGATAAGCAACTTCTCCCTACCCAGTCTACCCCAAAGTAGGAATATTTCTGCCCAATATCTTTGGTGTGCTCCAAGCATTGGGTGGGAGGGAGTGAGAGGGTGAGCAAAACACAGCTGAGCTATCAGCACCCCTCTCCCACTCCCAGCCTAGGGCCGTGCCCACCCTGAGGCCCCACTCACTCCTCTCACTTGGTTACAGGTGAAACTCTGCCTTCCAGATCCACAGCAACCCTAAGAAGACCCTCACTCTAGGACTCAAGGGTGCTGGCACAGGCTGGAAAGGGGGATGGGGACAAGCTGGGGGGACAGGGAGAGAGGGTGGGAGCCAGGAGACCCGGGACCCCAGACAGAAAAGTGTGAGTCCCTTGGGAGGCTGTTAAGATATGCAGATTCCCCAGACCCCACCTCAGGCATTATGGGGCCCAAGCGTCAAAATGTATTAAAAGCTCTCCAAGGGACGTTAACGGGCAGTCAGGGCTAAGAAGCTTCCTTAGGTCAGGGATCTGCAAACTTTTTCCATAGAAGTTCAGATAGGCCTTGCAGACCACATGAGCTCTCCATCACTACCCCTTCTCCTCCTCCTTCCTTTTTGTCTCCTTCCTCTTCCTCCCCCTACTCTTTTTTTTTTTTTTTTTTTTTTGAGACAGAGTCTTGCTCTGTCACCTGGGCTGGAGTGCAGTGGCATCATCATAGCTCACTGCAACCTCAGACTCCTGGGATCAAGCAATCCTCCTGCCTCAGCCTCCCAAGTAGCTGGGACTACAGGTGTGCGCCACCACGCCCAGCTAATTTTTGTACCTTTTGTAGAGATGGGTCTTGCTCTTGCTCAGGCTGGTCTTGAACTCCTGACTTCAAGCAATCCTCCTGCCTTGGCCTCCCAAAGTGCTAGGATTACAGGCATGAGCCACCATGCCCCAGCCCTCCTTCTTCCTCTCTTACAACCCTTTAGAAATGTAAAAATCTATTCTGAGTCCATGGGGGCAGTACAAAAACAGGCAGCAGGATGGATTTAGCCCACAGGCCATAGTTTGATGACCTCACCCTAGATCAACAATTCTCCAACATTAGTCTTTGGACCAGAGATGAGTAGACTCAGTGATGTGCTGCTAAACAGACTCTCAAAAACGAAAGCCCTGATTTGTAGCATTTGCTGATGTCGTGGTGTTAACGTTCCCACCCTGCCCAATTGCAAACTACCAACATGTTGTCATTGAACATAGAGTTGGGAAGAGATGCTCAGAATCGGCTCTCATCAGCCGGTACCAGCCAGCTCCAGCAGGCCACTTTATAGGAATCATCTGGAAGGTGATTAATAACACATGCCTGGTAATTCTGGTGCTGCCAAGTATGGGAAATGCTGCCCTTGGTCATATGAGGAAACAATCCACTGATAACATTCATTCAACAAATGTTTATAAAAGGCACAGTGCTAAACTTTGGGGATCCAAAGGTGAATAACACACATCCCCAACCTCAAGGAGGGCACAGTCTAGAGGAGGAGACTTCACAAACAAACAGGCATTCAAAGTCAAAGAGTAGACTGTGATTAATGGGTTCAGGGGCCGTGGCAGCCCAAACAGGTGGCACATGAGCTGGGCTTGTGGCGTGGGTAATGATCTGTTTGGGAAAATTATCCATGACTTAGAAATAAGACAGAATGATGTGGTCAACTATGCCATGTTAGAGCACTTTCTAAAAAATCCCACCTAAGGGTCAGCTCACTCTCTTGGGGAATGTACCTTTGTTTGATATTATAAATTCCTGGTTAGGGCCTAGACATAAAATTAAAAGTTAACTTGTATAAAAATGATAAAGCACTGGGTGCAGTGGCTCATGCCTGTAATCCCAGCACTTTGGGGGGCCAAGGCTGGAGGATATCTTGAGGCCAGGAGTTCGAGACCAGCCTGGGCAACATAGTGAGGCCCCATTTTTACCAAAACAAGTTAAAAATTAGCCAGGTGTGGTGGTGCACGCCTGTAGTCCCAGCAACTTGGGAGTCTAAGACGTGAGGATCACTTAATGCCAGGCGTTCAAGGCTGTAATGAGCTATGATGACACCACCGCACTCCAGCCTGAGCAACCCAGAGCGACACCCTGTCTCAAAAAAAAAAAAAGATGAGAGATTTTTTTTCTGTCTGGGAAAGAAGTGTAAAAATAAAAACTGACACTGATACTTTCCAATTCCAGTATCATTAAGTTCTTTATCCACTACAGCTAGGAAAAAAATTAAGTAAAAATAACAGGCTCACCCTGCCTGGCTCTGGTCACCTACATCATAAAACCTTGGCTATTTCTCATAAACCTGGACTCCCAAACAAAATTCGTCTTATCCCTGATTTTTGCTATGCTACTATCTGAAGATTTGCCATGACCTTTGGGATTATGATGATGATATTAGAAAGATGATGTTTTTTAACCATGAAAAGATTAACACAAACTTGGTAAGTTTGGTCATTTTGCATTTTCTTTCTTTTAAGGCTCCTTGTGTTTTGTATTTGGCAAGCCAGCCCTCCTGAAAAGTCTGACTCCCTGGCGCTCTTCAAAGATAAACTTTTCCTTTCATTTCCTAAATGCTACCATCTCTGGGTCTTTGACGGAAGATAACTCCAAAGGTTGCTTTTCATTGCCTGGTTGGATATTAACCAGCTGAATTTTACAATCTGATTTCAGCATTCTTTTTTCCTTTGACTGTATAAATCCCAGTTCCCAATATCTGCAGTGAACCAACTATTTTTCTTTCTGCTAATTCTCATGTATCAATCAGCTTCAGCTATGTAACAAACTACTCCAAAACTAGGTGGCTTAAAACAGAAACCATTTCTTTAGTTCATGATTTTGTGTGCTGGGAAGTTCTTCTGGTCCAGGGTGGCATGACTAGTGTCTTCTGGGCTTGCTTACACATCTATAATTAGCTGGCAGGACACTTGGCAACTCAGTGCTCTAAAATGCCCTCCCTTACATGTCTGGTGATTGGCCAGCTGCTGACCAGAGCAAGAGGGACAACTGGGTCCTGTGTCTTATCATCCAGTGGTCCTTTTTGAATCTCTGTTCATATTTCATTTGTCATGTCCCACCAGTCGAGCACATCACATGGCCAAGCAGGGTGGGAAGCTGTAGACACAGGGAGGTATGGATAAATTGGGTACCATTACTGTAACAATTCACCACACCTAACTCACAAGTTGAATAAAAGTTTGGCACATGCTAACAAAATACTTTGAGAATTCTGCTTTTACAGGATGAAGTGATGGCCAAGGGTAATGCTGTAAAAAGAAAGGGGTTAGAAAAGCAAAGGGAAGAGTGCTCCTAGCAGAGGGAAAAGCATGTGCAAAGTCCTAGAAGTGGGATGGCCACACCCGCTCCAGAAACCTGCTCCCTGTGGCCTGAACAAAAAGCAGAGCAAGTGTGCCCTGATTTAAAACTTCTGTTTTATTCGGAAGTGCTTTTATTTAAACACAAAGAAGTGGGCTATTAGTAGCCAGACGATTTTAATATAAAACTTTAACTATTTTTGCTTTTGCTACTTATCTTTGCCCCACTAAAAAGATTGGGAGATAAAGAAAGACCTGCCTGCCCTGGAAGAAGGGAGATCTGGTCTTTGGTTGATTTAGGATGAGGTCTAACAGGCCACAATGTTCTAAAACAAAGAAACAAGGAGAGAGATGGAAGATCTTGCCTCTGGAGAAAGGAAGGATTTCTCAGAGATGGAAAAGGAGACTCCAAAACAGGGAGACAAGAGGAAGGAAGGTGTTGTAAGAGGATTGGGTGACGATCCCAGAGAATTTGCCCAAAAAAGGGGGGGATAGCAGTTGGGAAGAGCTGGTGGCCAGAGGACTTGACAAAAGACCGGAGTGAGGGGTCTTGTTCTAGAGCCCAGAAGCTGCACAGGCTCCTGCCTACGTGAGTCACCACACAGGCTCCTCCTCCCACTGGGGCCCGTGAGGCCTTCACTCTGATAGCGTCCAGCATCCAGCAATTGCCACTGGGCAAATTGCTTCCCTGGTTCCTATCTGAGTACCTCATCTGGAAAACCCACTGTCTATGCCCCCAAAAGGCTAAAACAAAGGACAGTTGGGGACCTGGTCTGCCAGTGAGACCGCAGAGCGAGGAGATACTCTCTAAGGTCTGAGGGAGTGGAGATAAAATAACGCTGAATCAACTAATGAGCCCCCAAGCTCCCTGCCCTGGAATATTTTATATGAGAACATGGACCAGCTAAGACACCTACTCTCCTCTCCAAAGGCAATCATTGTTCATGGTTTCATGTGCATGGTTCCAAAAAGTTTGTATTTACACCAAGTGACCCATAACAGCCACAACTGTGTATTTCAGATGTGTTTTCAAACAGGGAAAGATGGGGGAAAAACCAAACCAATAATCTCAGATTCTTAGAAGAAAACCGGGTACAAGTCGCTGGGTTGGTTCTATGAAAATATTGAGTTATTTTATGCAAAGTGGCTTGTACACAGGGGTGAGTTTCAAAGGCAGAGGGGATGAGTGACTTAGCTTAGTTCCCAAAGTCACGCTTCCTTAATTGCAGAAAGAAAAAGTGTCAGTCAGCTTTTACAATTACCCTCCTTGACATCTACATCTCGCTCTCCTGATCACAGAAAAAAAAGAAAGCTAAAGTGGCTTGCAAAGAATGGGCCCCTGGGAGCAGAAAATGAGATTCTCCCCTTAACAGCAAGGGGGGAGGTAGGGGCAGAGAAAGCTGGATTGACAGAAAGCACAGCTCAAGAGCTAATTAAGTCTGCAGAGGAGCCAAACAGACCTCCTCCCTGGTTCACTGCCAGCACGCAAAGCTTTCTGATGTTCTCTAAAATCCGAGCAGGCAGGGCCAACTTCAGGTCCAAGAAGAAGGGTTTTGATTACCACAGCCAGAAGATTCGAGAGGGGAGGAATGTAAGAAAGGGCCTGTGCAAAATGAAAACCACCATCTGACTGGGCAGAGATAGTGTGAGAAGGGCATTTAAACTCTAACCTTAATATCTAAGTGATTATTTTAGTTAACAATTTCATTTTAACCAAAGGGTGCAGGAAATTGCTATCAAATGAGATTTTAGCTGTCCATGCCATGAATCAGGCGCCTCCTAGTGTCAGATTCTAGAATCACAAGCACAGGCGTTCCCGGCTTTGGCTGGTCTTGGGAAGCTCAATCACAGTAGCAGTCCCTGCCCCTCAGCTTTTCCTTCTCTACAACTTTGCTGTAATTATACACCTACCTCTGGCCTCATTTTTTGGTCTCTACAAAGGGCTAACACATACAATGCTAATAATATTTTCTTGCATTCGTATATCCTTTCAGAATGTGCAAAACCCTTTCACACATATGACCTTACAACCATGAGCAGGAGGTAAGCAAGCAGGTGTATGTAATTTATCCTCATCTTACGAAGGAAAAAAGTTAAGGACCGGAAAGACAGAGTAGCTTGCTGAAGGTCAAAGACAATTTAATGATGGAGTCAGTACCAAAACCCTCAGGCTCCAAGTTCAGTGCGGTTTTCTCTAATTCCTACTAAAGGGTCTCGATGCACAGGAGACTAAAGCAGTGAAACATGGCCCTGGTTGCAATTAGAGTCACCTGTGGCACTTCAGAAACATGCCAGCACCCTGGTCCCATGTCCAGAGACTCTGATTTAATTGGTATGTGGTGATACTCACGCACCAGTATTTTATAGAGCTCACCAGATGAGGTTAATGTGCAGCCAGGGTTGAAAACCACTGTTAGAGAAATAAAACAGAAGAACATGAAGCAATTATGCTCACTTCTCAGAGAGCTGTGTTGGCCACTAAAACACCATGCACACCAGAGATTGTTGCAAATATCACAAAGAACCCAGAACTGCCCCTCTGATCCCCCATTTCTTCAACACACACAGACACAGAGATACACACACAAAGGCATAGAGACACAGACACACACAGACATACACATGGACACACACAAACACACAGATACACACACACACACAGACATAGACACGCATACCTGACAACTTGACAACACATGAGGGACAAATTCTGCCTTCCCAGACTAAAACTGTCCCTCTTTTCTAAATAATCCAAACCCAAACAGAAATTTCCCGTGTTCCTACTCTCCCCCTCCAGGATTACAGGTCTCTTTTGTGCTTATTGGACACTGTTCACCACTCTTGTCATATATCAGAACTCAGGAAAGTCTCCCAAACTCCAGCCCATTCTCTGCTCTCTCTAATCAGAAGACTACAACACCCAATTATGAGTTCCGGTCAACCAGCTCATGCCACCCAGGAAAAGGTTCCCCCAGAGTTGTCCACACAGAAAACTGGAGCAACTGGATTTCCTGAAGTTCAAGTTTCACGTGTGCAAGTCATGCAATGTTTTCTGTATTTGACAAAGACTGGGTTAAAGTCTAGTCTGCAGTCAGACACCTGCCTTCCTCCCAGACCTGTCTGGCCAGACCCCCGGCCAACGTGGAGCCAGCTCTGACCACACCTACATTAAAGCCAGTGGTGCTGGGGTTAACAGAGAGATGTATGTCCAATCAGTCTCACCTCCATATTTGGGGCTAGGAGATAGCATTTGCATCAAGGCTTCAGTCCCCTGGGCAGGAGTACAGGGCATCCACGCATTCATTCAATAAATAATTATCAAGCACATACTCTGTGCCAGGCACTGGGTATATAGCAGTAGACCAAACAGACAAAATCACGGAAGTTCCTTTCTGGTTGAATGGACAGACAGAAAAGAAGATAAATAACTACATACATACACACATCAGCTAGTGATTACGCTAAGAAAAAAACCAAGGTAAGAGAAGGACTGGACAAAGTGCTGGAATTTAAGATAGAGCGGCAGAGAAGGTACCATCTGAGTAAAGGCAGTGAGCAGGCAGTGTGCAGATATCTCGGGGAAGAACAGGAACAGCAAATGCAAAGATCCAGAAGTGGTGGCTGGCCCAGGGTGTTCAAGAACATTAAGAAATGAGGTAAGAGGGAAGAGGAAGAGGAAGAGGAAGCCCATCAGTGGGGCCTTTTCAGCTTTGCAAGAGTGAGATGGGGCCATCTGGGGGAGACATGCAGAGATAAAGGGGGAGGTGCAAGGGAGAGAAATACAAAGGGCAGAAGAAAGCTGTGTCTGGGAGGAAGGCAAAGGGGAGAGAGCACGGTGCTCACTCTTCTCTCCTCGCCTCCGACTTGTCCTCCTTCTGCCTGTTCTCATGGGCTGCCAGAGAGAGTCTGAGTGGGCTTGGCCCCATCTCCCTACTGTGGCAACACCCACCACTGCCCAGGAAGGGCCTGGCTACACCCAGAGCTAGATGGACCCACGGGCCCTGACCTTTCTGACGGGCCAATTCCTGTTGCTGTTGGAAGACAAGAAGGAGTCCAGGAAGTAAAGGGCTGAGGGGTCTTTGCCAGCCTGGCTGGAGCCCCAAAAGGTTGGGTGCAGGAGGCCAGGGAGGGCTGCATTCTTTACCAAACTCTTACCAGGGCTCCACTCATGCCCTAGCTCTGAGTGGCCAAGGGGCCCGTTGGCCCCTCCCAGGGCAAAATGAGAATCTGAGCTCAGAGAATGCCTCACCACCTATCTTCCTCACCCAGAAGGGAAGGGTGGGTTCGGGGCCCGGCACTCCTAGTGGTGTCCCATGTTTTCTGACCCCCAACATTGAGACCCAGTGACAGTTTTAAGGTCACTCAGGCCAGAAGGTAGAAGGCAGGGACCAGCCACTGACCAAGGCCAGCACCTCTAACTGGGTCAGGAGTAGAAACAGATGCTACGAAGTGGACGAACCTCAGAAATATGATGCTAAGTGAAAGAAGCCAGACACAAAAGGTCACATATTGTATGAAATAGCACATATTGTATGAACTATCCAGAACAGGCAAATCAATAGAGACAAAGAGCAGCACATCAGTAGTTGCCAGAGGTTGCAGGGCTGGGGAATGGGGAATAATGGATTAATGAGTATGGGGCCTCCATTGGAGGTGAGGAAAGTGTCTTGAAACTAGATAAAGCCGATAGTTGCTGCTGTTGGTGCAGAGTTGTGGCCTTGTGGGAAAATACAGGCCCAGCTCTGCACTTTCAGGCAGTGGACAGGGACACGTCAGGTGGCTGAGAGCAGAGATGGTGCCTGCTTGGCCTGGCCTCCCAGGCACAGGGAGTGGAGCTGTGTCCTTTGGGCAGCGAGGAGTCCCCACCGACAGGCACCAGGAGCAGAGACTATTCCTCTCCTGGAGCCAGCACGCCATGCCTGCTCAATATGACCTTTCAAGAATAGTGGGAAACACCACAAAGAAGCCTGCTAAGTACTCATTTCAGATGCAGGCCAGATTGCATCTAGGGAGAGGTGCCCACTTTGGAGCCAGACTTTGCTGGAGATCTACTGAAGGAGGAAGATAACCAGAATGGTGAAGAATCTAAGAACCTTTCTAAGAGGAAAGGCCAGAAGAACTGTGAGGTCTTAGCCAGACAAGGGGAAAGTTCAGGGAGACCACAGATGATGACTTTAACCATCAAGACACCAGAAAGAAACTAGATTAATTCTACATGGACCTAGGCAACAGAATTAGGGCAAATGAGCGGAATTTAAGAAGTAGAGGTTTTACTCAATACTAAGAAAAGTGCTCTAGGAACTTAAGATCCATGAGCAGGGAGGCAGCTAGCCCACACAGTGCCTTGTGGGAAAAAGGAAAAGGTGCCCCCCCTGGCAAGTCCACTTACAAATAGGCACCCCTCCAGGCTGGTGCAGCCCTGACCTATGGACCCATGAGCTGAGCCCAGGCCTGTGCAGGCCACAACCTGCACAACCCGGGTGGGCAGCCCTGTGTGTGAGTACAATGGGCCATTCTGGAAGCAGTGAGTTCAGGATGTCCCAGTTTCTATGGCTGTGTAAAACAATAACATTATTTATTTTGCTCACTAATCTGCAGATTGGGCAGGGCTCAGTGGGAATAGCTTGACTCTGCTCCACTCAGCATCAGCTGGAGCAGCTTGGAGGCTGAGGGCTAGAGTCATCAGGAGCAGGCCCTGACAGCTCGCTCTCCCATGTATCTGGTGGTTGGTGCTGCCTGTTGCCCAACACCCAAGCCAGTGCATCTGCCAAAACACTCACACACAGCCTCTCCATGTGGCCTGGGCTTCCTCACAACATGGCAGCTGTGTTCCAAAGGCAAGAGCCTCAAGATAGAAAGAGCCAGGTGGAAGCTGTATTGCCTTTTAGGACTAGTCTCAGAAGTCACATGGCATTTCTCCTGCCGTATTCTATTTATTGAGGCAGTCTCAAGAGGAGGGAAAGTAGACTCTACCTCTAAATTGAGGGAGTGGTAAGGCTCTAGAAGCACATGTGGAACCGGAGATACTGTTGTGGAAACAATATTGTGGAAAATACCATCTGCCACACAAGAGGGGGCAATGTGATTACCTGTATGGCAGGGGCCTAAGTGCACACATGAAGAGGCAGCTACTGCTCAAACCACCCCACAAAGCCGGGTCCCTGAGAGACCAATTCCCTGATACCATGTTTTTTCCAATAGACCAGCACTGCAGAGGGCCAGAGCCTCTCTAAAGCACTCAGTACTAAGGGGCCTCTTTGTCCTATGGAGAGAAGCACTTTGAGTCTCTAGCAATCTCCTGACACATGCTATAAGTTCTAACTCAGAAGACTAGGCACTTTGCAGGAACCTATTATATATATGCATCCTGATACTTTCATAGCTATTCCAAAAGTGTGGGCCTTGGAGTTAGCCCAAACTGGGCTCAAATCCCTTTCTGCTGCTGTGCATCTTTGGGAAAACCACTTGACTACTCTCAGCCTCAGTTTCCTTAGCCTGTAAAATGTGGAAGTTATAGAACTGTTGTGAGGATGAGATGATATATTCTGCATATACCGTGCCTTGCTTCAGAGCCCTGATGTGACCAAGTAAGGCACTGAGAATGGAGCTGTTGGTGCCCCCCTCCCCCCGAGAGGAAGGTTGGCCCTGGGCGTGCGGCTGTCACACTGGCCTTCTCTGAGTCCAGTCCGGAAACCTTCCACCCCACCCCCTGCCACACCCAGGCCACACCTGCCTTGTGTCCAAGGAGCAGGTCACCCAGACACAGCATCCCTGGACGAGGAGCCCTCTGTTCCAGAGCACCCCCTTCCTTGCAGTCCTGCAACTGAGCTGAGAGGAGCAGAGGAGAGTAATTGGATTGGGGGGGTGGGGGTGGCCTGCCTGTTTCTTCCGTGGCTGCATTTTCCAGCTGGTGATTAAGAGGCAGGCCCTGCAGGAGGCAGGCTCGTTCCCATGTAATTGAGTTTCCTCCAGATGCCAGCGAAGGCATGGGGACGTTAAGTACATTTCCCAAGACCAGGAGGCCGGTCAGGCTGCCATCTGAGCTCCCCAGGGGTGGTTCTGGGATGCTGGGGAGCAGCAGATCCTTTGGTGATGCACTTGATTAGAGAGGTACTTCTGCCGGCTAGTGGCACCCCCGGCAGCTGCACTGAGCAAGGATCACAGATGAAATGCCAGCCCCTTCTCCCCAGCGTCCAGCCAGTGCTGCCCACAGGAGAGGCCTTAAGCTCAAAGCAAGGGGCTTGGTGCCCTCGGTGACAGGGACTACAGGAAGAACCTTGGTGGTGGGGGTGGTGTGAAGGGGCCCCTCCAGCTGTGCTGCTGGGGGGTGGGCGGGAAGGCGGTGTGACTGGATGGTGAAGTGCCAGACCCTAGAATCCCAGCTCTGCCATTTTCTAGCTGAGTGACGTTGGGCAAGGTATTAACCACTGTGCCCCAGTTTTCTCATCTGTAAAATAGGGATAATAAAATGATTTATCTCATAGGTTTGTGGTAAGCATTTAAAAGTAATTGACATAGAGCCCAGGCCAGATTATTGTTGCTGATCTCCTCTCTTGGCTACTGGGCTCCCAGGGGTTTTGCCAAAGCAATGGCCCACAAGAATCCAGGTTGCTTTTCATGCCTTCCTCAGAACTGAGCAGGAAGGTAGCAACGGCATTAGTTGCTCATGCCTGGGACTCCATGGGGATGTGTATGTAATAAGCACTTACTACGTTCCAGATGCTGAGCTAGGCATTTACTTATGAAGTATAATGGACACTTCATGACATCAAAGGTAAGGGATTGTCATATGGGAACAAGCTCAGACACTGGGGCAGGCTCAACCTAACCTTCCCTAGAGTCTCACACCCACAGCCAGCAAGTGCTGGGACTGGCATTTGAACCCAGGTCTTTGCAACTCTAATAGTCTTGTTCTTGCCTTTAACTACTGGTAGTCTTAAGTTTCAGGAGAGAATCAATAGGCGAGCAGCTGAAGAGGTTCTTATTCCTCTTTGTCAAGGAAGCACAGATGCCTTAAGACAGGAAGAACAACATTGTACACTATTAATGTGTAATGTATGTCTGCATTGCTTTTCTTTATTTCTTATTCAATGTTGACCCAGGTGGCTGCATATTCTTCATAGCACTATCTGCATCACTCTGTCTGTGGTAGACAATAAATTTCCAGAGGCATCTCAGAAGGATCAGAGATAAGGCAAGCTCTTGTTTGCAATAGGGAAAGCACGAAAAGCAAAAAGGACTCGCCAACTCTACTAATAGTTAACACAAGTTTTCTCAACCTCAGCACTACTGACATTTTGGGCCAGATAATTCTTTGTGGTGAGGGACTATGCATTATAGGATATGTAGCAGCACCTCTGGTCTTTAGCTACTAGATGCCAGTAGCATACACACCTTCCTCCCCACTGCTAGTGGTGACAACCAAAAATATCTCTACACATTGCCAAATGTCCCCTGTGGGGGGCAACAGTGGTTGAGACACTGTGCTAAATTTAAACACTATTCTGTAAGTTTTGGCTATTGCAATCAGACAAGAAAATGAAATAGTTCACTTTCTTATATAATATATCAAATTAAATTTCAGATGGATTAAAGAATTTAAGGTTTAAAAAGAATAGCAGAATTATTGCTGTATTTGCCTTTGGGGCCTTAGTTGTAAATTCTTTGCACAGGCCGATGTCTAGAAGAGTTTTTCCTACAGTTTCTTCTAGAATTTTTATGTTTTCATGCCATAAATTTAAGTCTTTTATCCATCTTGAATTACTTTTTGTATATGGCAAGACATAGGCGTCCTGTTTGCTTCTTCTGCATGTGGCTATCCAGCTCTCCCCACACCATTTACTACTGAATAGGGCTTCCTTTCCCCAGTGTATGTTGTCTGATTTGTCAAGGATAAGTTTGTTGTAGGTAGTTGGTTTTATTTCTAGGTTCTTTATTCTGTTCCATTGGTCTGTGCCTCTACTTTTATACCAGTACCATGCTGTTTTGGTTACTATAGCCTTGTAGTATAATTTGAAGTCTGGTAATATTATGCCTCCAGATTTGTTCTTTTTTGCTTAAGATTGCTTTGGCTATTCAGGCTCTTTTTTGGTTCCAAATGAAGCTTAGAATTATTTTTTTTAGATCTTTGAAATATGATGTTGGTATTTTGATGGGGATTGCGTTGAATCTGTAAATCACTTTGGGCAGCATGGACGTTTTAATGACATTGATTCAATCAATCCATGAAGTATCTACACAGCAAAGGAAACAATCAATAGAGCAAATAGACAACCTACAGAATGGGAGAAAATATTCATAAACTATACATACAATGAAGGGCTAATATCCAGAATCTACAAAAAACTCAAACAAATCAGCAAGCCAAAAAAAAACTGCATTAAAAAGTGGGCAAAACACATGAACAAAAGTTTTTCAAAAGAAGACAGACAAATGGCCAAAAAACATAAGAAAAAATGCTCAACATCACTAATCATCAGGGAAATGCAAATTAAAACCACAATGAGATACCACCTTACCCCTGTCAGAATGGCCATTAAAAAATAGTCAAAAATAATAATAGATGCTGGTGTGGATGCGGGAAGAAAGGAATGCTTATGCATTGTTGGTGGGACTGCAAATTAGTACAACCTCTATGGAAAACAATATGGAGATTCCTTGAAAAAATAAATGTAGACCTACCATTCGATCCAGCAACCCCACTACTGGGTATCTACCCAAAGGAAAAAAAGCCATTTTGTCAAAAAGATACCTACACTCAAATGTTTACCGCAGCACAGTTCACAATTGCAAAGATGTGGAATCAACCTAAGTGCCCATCAATTCATGACCGAATAAATGTATGTGTATATATACACATACGTATAAACCGTGGAGTACTACTCAGCCATAAAAAAGGAAATAATGTCTTTTGCAGCAACTTGGATGGAACTGGAGTCCATTATCCTAAATGAGGTATCTCAGGAATGGAAAAACAAATACCATATGTTCTCACTAATAATTGGGAGCTAAACAATGGGCACACATGGGCACAAAGAGATGTAAAGGACATTGGAAACCAAGAAAGGGGGAGGTCGGAGGGCAGTGAGGGGTAAAAACTTACCAGTTGGGTGCAATGAACACTATTCTGGTGACAGGCACAATAAAAGCCCTGACTTAAGCATTATAAAGGTGTACATGTAATAAAAACATTTGTACCCCTTTAATATTTTGAATACTAGGAAAGAATCAAAGAATTAAAAGATATAGGCGAATGTTTACCTGACTCTAGGGTCTAAATATTAAGACTTCTGTAAATCAAAAACACTATAAATAAAAGATAAAATTCAATATGACATATTCTACATGACACATATAACACATACATACATATGACATAGTCTACATTCTATATGACATATAAAGGATGAATAACCTTACATTATAAATAACTTTTACAAATAAATAATAAAACACCACTGTTTCAATAGGGGAAAAATAAAAAGCATAGGATATGAACTGGTCATGTGCAAAAGAAGAAAAGCAAGTAGAAGTGTCTGATATTTTCAGTGACCAAAAAATGCAAATTAACACAATTATGATGTACCCTTGCATATGCAATTGGCAAATATTGGTTTTAACTAATAAGACCCAGTTGTGGGGAAAATATGTAGAACCTGGCACTGCACATGGGAATTTACATAGTTTTACATTTCCAAAGGAGAGTCTGGTGTTAAAATGGGCACATTATTTTGAACCAAACATTTTACTTCTAGAAATTTATCCAGAAAAACATCATGAAAGTGCCACCCAAAATGTGTCATCAAGACTGCTCATCACAGCAAGAGGCAGATAGTTGCATTAATGATGCTACATCCATAAAGGCGAAGTCTATACAGTCTGTTAAAGAGATGTGTAGACAGTGTTTTTCAAACTGGCCTTTTCCGAGTCCATGTGGTTCCTTGTGTTTCAGTGGTTGTGTCTGGTGGGAGGCGCCAGGAGACAAGCGCAGCTGAGACTGGCAGCTTCCCACCCCCATCCCAACCAGTCCATCCCTACTTTACCTGTTTTACCTATTAGGCTTCTGGAAAAACTCCCTTAATGCATTCCAGAGCTAAAAGGCCATAGCTAAAGTTAAAGCTAAAATACTGTAGTAGAATAATAATAATAATAGTGTTGCGGCAGGAAGAACATGGGTTTGGGGTCAAACAGATCTAGTTATCATCCTCATTTTACCACTAATCTAGCTGTGTGATCTTGGGCAGGATACTTCCTCCCTCTGGGCCTTGGTTTCCCCATCTGTAAAATAGGAGTAATAGTGGTTCCTATCTTAGTGTTACTACTGTGGGAATTAAGGTAATAGATGTGAAGTGCACAGAGCTTGGCGCATAATAAGCAACAATGAAGGTTAGCTGTGATTATTATTTACAACAAAATGAAATGCAAAAATGTTCACAGATACACTGAACAAAGATTATACACAGCATAATCATAGACGTGGCAAGGTATACATGGATCGCGTGTGAGAGAATGTGTACGTAAAAGCTAGCACTCATTTTTGCTGGGAGGTAGAAATATTGGTGGTTTAGGGATAACTTTCTACTTCCTCTCCCAGAAAGTGCTTTTACAGATTGCTAAGACCCTGCATCTCTGTTTCTGTAGGGAAAGTCATCTGATATTGACTCACATTTTTTTTGGCAGTGTTCCCACAGTTTCAACAGAGTTTGACTTCACCTCTAGCCTACTTGAGAAGTAGGATGTATATCATCTTCAGTGCTCATCTTGTCCGCTAATGCTGGACACTTAGGAGATGATATATTGATGTCAATATGATATATTTGAAGATCATTAAACCCAGCAGAGAATTTTCTCATGGGAGCTGATGGAAGGATGCTGTACATCACAGGGTGCCAGCAGCTCATGAGCCCTGAGGATAAATATCTCCAAAACAGAACAGGGACGAGATTGCCCAATGTGCCAGCCACCTCTTCTGTCTCTTTTGATATAAATGCTTTTGCTTATTATGGGACGTCCTTGATATCGTGATAGGAAAAGGCAGAACAGGAAAGGGATTTTAGAATGTGAGAAAGGGCAGGGCAGGGCCTATATAAAACTCTCAGATTTATTTCTCTTGAGCTGCACTTGAGACTACATTATCAGGCAACCATCAAGAGGGCAATGAGATGTCCCAAGAGCCTTCAAATCAATGTGACCTCTGTCCTCTCCACCCTGGGAACACCTGGGAACAGCTACTGACGGGAGTTTGGGTCAGTGTGTTTCACAAGGGAGCTAGGGGGGCGACAGGATCCAGGCCAAGTGCCCAGGTCTAATGCAGAGCTGTCCAAGAGAAAGCTGTGGGAGCACGTACGTGTTCTCCATCTGTGCTGTTTCACAGGGTGGCCACTAGCCACATGTGACTAGGGAGCACTTGAAATGTGGCTCGTGGGACTTGATGGATTTTTAATGTTATTTCACTTTAACAAATATATATTTAAATAGCTATGTGTAGCTCGTGGATCCCTTATGGGCAGCTCAGCATAACGGTTAAAACTCAGACTCTGGATCCAGATTGCCTGGGTCTGAATTGCAGCTACTCTTATGATTACTTTGAGTGAGCTATTTCAAAGGTCCCCAAACTTTTTGGCACCAGGGACCAGTTTCATAGGAGACAATTTTTCCACGGATGGGGCTGGGGTGGGGGACCAGCCAGGAGGGGAGGCGGAGCTCCACAGTGATGCAAGGGATGAGGAGTGGCTGTAAATACAGATGAAGCTTCGCTCCCTTGCCTGCTCCTCACCTCCTGCCGTATGGCCCGGTTCCTCAGGGTTGGGGACCACAGGGCTGTTTGAGCTTTCTGTGGCTTGCTTTTCTAAATCTGTAAAATGGGAGTAACACTAGCACCCAAGCTTCTTCCCAGAATTGCGTGAGTTGCCGTACGCACTGTGCTCGTTACAGCTCAGAGGAAGCGTTCTCCTGCTGTGGTGCTGGATTTTTTCTGTCTGCCGCTCCTGGTTCACTCTCCACTCTTCTCTCTGCTCCAGGAGGGTGGCCTGCAAGGCTTCCAGCTGGGTGCAGCCAACAAGAAGCACTGACAGGAAGCTGAGGGCAGGAGGAGAGAGAGGCCAGGGTACTTATTCCCCCCACTCCCTCCCCACCTGTCCGGGTTCCAGGTCCAGGCCCGTCTCCTCGCCCCTGGGCCTACAGGTGGTGCGGACTGGCTCCCGGCTCTCAGCAGCCCTGGTGCTTCGCCGTGTCTCTTCATCCTGCCTGCCTTGGTAAACAGTCCCTTTGCTAGACTCTCCTCAGTGGCTCCATCTGAGGGTGCAGGACGCTGACAGGGAGTTACTGTTATGGGCATTGTCGTCATTTCACCATGGGCCATCACGGCCATCACCCACACGGCAAGATGGGGGGGGTCCAGGGGCCTTCCAGGCTCCCCCAGGGCTGGCAGCCTTTCTCATGCTCACAGACCCCTAAGCCTCATTCGCTGCTCTCAGCTGAGACCTTTAGGAGTGGGAAGATGATCGTCAGGGATGTGTTTTCTCCACAAGAACCCCTGCCCCCAGAGGACAATCAGATACACTTAGTTAGCAAGCCAAAGCCAGAGAACATTCTAATTGCTGCTTTTCTGCTCTGAAAGCCTGAACCCATTTTCCTGCTCCAGTGGGAGCAGCACTCTCCCCACTCCACCAGCCTGCCTGTTTGTCACCCCCTTACCCACAGCTGTCACGGAGGACAGACAGGGATGAACCATGTCTCCCCAGTGAAGAAACGCAAGCTGGGTCTTTGCCAACCCCAGGCGTCCTGCCTGGAAAGGTCAAGGGTTGACTGCTGGGTGCTTGGGGTGGGGGCTGAGGTGGACTTACAAGATATTGAGATGAAAGCTGGCACAGCAGCTTTGAGTCTCAGGGACGTTCATCCACTGTATAGCAAATATTTACATGTGCAACGTGCTGGTGTGTCCGTGAGGGTTCACACTTGCAAGCAGCAAAGGAAGTCAACTCCAGTAGATTTAAGAAGAAAGGTAATTAATTGGGAGGATATCAGGTGGGTCCCAGAATGGCCACAAACACTGGAGAGCCACACTCCAAAAGTGGGCAGCCAATAGGGAGGTGAAGCCAAAATCACGCCGAAGAGCCAGGCACCCACCCCTGCCGTGTGAACACTGGTTCCCCACCTCTCTCCACCCGCTGTTGCCTTTGGGAACTGCACCTTGCAGATGCCACCGCCAATGTACTCTCCCCCATCTCTGTGGCTTTGGGTCACCAGCTGGTGATTCAATGTCCCAGGTAGGTGAGCCAGGGGACTGGGAAAGCCTACCTGACCTTCTGGCTTCTATGGGGAAATGGGTTTTGGTGAGACAATATGGCAGGAGATTCCCCAAACATAGGATGGGGTGAGATGCTGAACGGCCATTACCACGGGGTACACATGGGTGAAGAGCATAGCCAGTAGCTTGGAGGAACCGACAGTCTCTAGACCAGAAAGTCTCAAACACCAGTGTTCATGTACATAAGAACCAACCGAGGCAGTTACATAGAAATGCAGATTCATTGCACCACCTCCCAAGGCTGTGATTCAATAGGCCTAAGATGGATCTGGGAATATACATGATTGTAAGACAATCACGTCTAATATCTCCACGAGACACGTGATACGGACAGCTAAGAGGTGCCACTACCACACACAAGGTGCTCTGAGGGCACAGAGGAGGCTCCTACCCCATGAGACGAGCCGAGTCTTGGAGAATGAGGTGTGGAGGGAGGGGAAGAATGGGAAGAGGACAATTTGGGCAGAGGAACAGGGTGGGCAAAGGCACCCAGCAGAGTGAGACCCAGCACGGGATGTATAAAGGAACTCAAAGAAAAGAGACTTACAATCACCTATCACAGCAGGAGCAGGTCAGGCCTGGGAGGTGGGCAGGGGCTCGGTTGCCAAGAAGCCTTCTATACTATTCCAAAGGAATTCAGCTTTATCCTTTATGCCAATATTTTTCAAACAGATTGTGACCCACTAGTGGGTCATAAAATCAGTTTAGTGGGTCCTTCCTTGGTCAGTAGTTTTAAAAAGTGATACAGAATAGAAACTCAGGTAAGTATTGGTTCTTGTACATTTTACTTCTGTTATATAAATAAGTGTAATTTATTAAATAAAATCAGTTACAATGTAAAATACATTTATTGTGGTAGGTCAAGGTCACAGAAGTCTGAAAGCCATGCCATGGGTAGCAAGGTGCTATTTGAAGTTTTCTAAGGAATGGAGGATATGGCCAGATTTGCAATGTACAGAGATGCCTCTGCAGCTGGTTGAATGGATGGGGAGTGTGTACAAGACCAGAGGGGAGAGACCCTTCAGGGAAAGGCTGCCATTAGCTAGAGGAAAGACGCTAAGGGCCTGAACTTCAGCAATGCTCACAGGAATGGAGAGGAGGGTTACAAGCCAAAAAGGTAAAATTTGTACAAATGAGCTGGAGGCTTGGAGGAGGCAATGAGGAAGGGCTTTCCCGCTCCCAGTTCCCAGTGTGGGTGACCAGGAGGGTGACAGTGCCATTACCTGAGCTGGGGAACAGGGAGGAAACGTGGGTGCGGCTGCTGCGGGAAGCAGAGCAAGTGGAGAGGATGAATGGGGGGCTAGACATAGTGAGTCCGCAATGCCTGTGGCCCCCAAGGGGGCTTAGTCCAGCAGAGAGCCTGAGACATAAGCCACCTGCCCTAAACCAAACCCCTCTGATACTGTCCCCTAGGATGGGAGCCTTGAGCAGAGGGACACAGACGAATTCATTCTGCACAGTTGTCCTGAAGAAAGAGTCACATTCCTGCTCTGAAGGATCCTTCCCGAGACCTGGTCTTCAGTTTTCCACTAATTCTGTGAGCTTCCCTATGCCCTTCCCGTAACTGTCCTTTTTGATTAATTTAGCCAAAGCCATTTTCTTACCACTAAAAAAAGAAAGCCATTTGCTTACCACCCATACTGATACAGAACCATAACTGATACGTTACCCACTCTGTTGACCTTGTAAACTCTGGGTGGTGATGAACGAGGTGAAGTTTCAAAGTGCCTGGCAAACCACTCAGTGCTGGACGGGTGTAAAGAGTTAGATGTGGACAACACCACCATCTCCCTCAGGCAGGTAGGATGCCAGGCATTCATTTGCTCGCTTATGAAATACTTGCTGTGAACTTCCGGCAAGGCACCATGATGCTAGGGGGTGGGGGAGAGGCCAAGGCCCACCCTGTGGGGGCAGTGGGCTCAGCTCACCAGGTATGAAAATCAGGGCACAGACTTAAGCTGATTCCTAGCTGGAGCACTTAGGAACAGATCTGAGGTGCTCAAAAACTGTCCTGTTGGAGCGAGAGGAACAGAGCAGACTCATGGCTCACAGGTAGGTATTGAGTGTCCTCAAAGCCCTCTCTGACACCACTGGCAGGACTGTGTTAGGCACCTCCTCTGTGTTGCCATCATCCCGTGCTTCCCCAGGGTAATCACCCCTTCCTTGCTTATCTCCGCAAAGCCCTGTCAGGTCCAAGAGGACAAGGACAGTATCTTGTTCTCTGTGCCCTTTTATAGTGTGCAGGACTCAGCAGAGGCACCATAAATGTTAAATGAATGAATGCATGCGGGGTTGCTCCTCCTGCCATCCTGCCCCAATGCCTCTCTTCTTCTCTCTTCCCTTTGACATATCAGACAAATATTATATGCCAAATGCTATGTACACCTCCACCCACCCCAGAATCTGCCACCTTGGTTCCCCCTCCTCAGGGCTGTGTGCAGAGCTCATTTACCCACAGATAAGCAGAGGCCAGGTCTGGTCAAAGTGAGGTGAGCACAGCTTGGTCACAAACCAGGCAGTGGTCGAAAGCCCAGCCTGGCCCCAAGCCTGCCTGCCTGCCTGCCGGGCCTCAGTGCTCCCCGCTGACACATGCAGGAACTTCCTGGAAGTGGGAGCCCCCTTGTCAAGTTCAGCACGGAGGACCTGCCCTTCCCTTAGATGCGAGAGGGTGCTAACCTGGGTCCTTCCACCTTGTTACATTCCACCAGACCCCTCAGGGTCTGTACAGGGATCAGCAAACCTTCTCTGGAAAGGGCATGATAGTGAATATTTTCGATTTTGCAAACCAGATGGCCTCCGTTGCAACTACCCAGCTCTGCCCTTGTAGCCAGAAAGCAGCGGTGAGAAGATAGAAATGAATGGGCGTGGCTGTGTGTCCCAATAAGCCCTTATTTATAAAAACAGGTGGCTGGCCTGATTTGGCTCCAGGGCAGTAATTTAGAACATGAAATGGAACTGCCAAGGCCCCACAGAGTCTGGCCACACCTGCACTGCCAGGACAAAGAGTTCTAGAGCAGTGGTTCTCAACTAGGGGTGATTTTGCCCCCACAGGGGACACTTGGCAATGTCTGGAGACAGTTTTGGCTGTCACATCGGGAGGAGGATTATGACTGGCACCCCTGGCAGCGGCCAGGGATGCTGCTCAACATCCTACTGTGCACAGGACAGCACTGCACAATAAAGAATGATCCAGCCCAAAATGTCCACAGTGCCCAGGTGGAGATACCCTGCTCTAAAGCAGCTGTTCTCAAGGTGGGGCTATTACTACCTGGGAAGTTGTTAGAATTGCAAATCATCTGCCCCTCCCTCCGCACTGAATCTCTGGGGACACTCTGGGAGTGGGGCCCAGCAATTTGTGTTTTGACAAGCCCTCCAGGTGACTCTGATGCTCCCTACAGCTTGAGAACTGCTACCAAAAAGAGACCCAGAGGGGCTGAAGGAAAGGGAGGTGCGGATGGCAGGGTGGGCAAACTCGGAGCCCCACCACGTGCCAGGATCTGAGCCAGGGAGGGGCCCCCAGCGCAGTAGGATGATTGGGATACACAGAGATAAGTCTTGAGGTAGGAGCAGGTGTGGGGGGAGGCATTGGCAGCACCAGCCTCAGACAGAGGGTCCAAACAAGACTCCTGGGTTGAGAGGGGGCTCGGTGAAACCTAGGAGAGGAGGAGAAGGCCAGACCAAGAGGGGTGAGGGCACAGTCTGGGCAGGGAGAACAGTGTGGCATACCCAGGGAAAGAGTGTTCCCCCTGGGGAGCCGCAGGATGTTCAGCACATCTCTAAGAGGTAGGGGACATTGGGGGCAGGGGGTGGAGTGAGGCCGGACAGGGCAACAACAGTCAGAACAGAAGGGCACTGTTGGTGGCCAAGAAGCCAACAGTGGTTCTCAGCCCCAGCTCAACCCAAGAATCACCTGGGGAGCTTTTAAAAAATACCAATGCCTGGGTCTTATACAAGACCTGCTGAGTCAGAAAGGGGTCAGGGAGACCCCCAAGCAGGGCATTGCTGTGTTTTTAAAGCTCCCAGGTGATTCTAGTAACAGCCAGGCTTGTGGGTGCCTGAGCTAGAGTTGTAACTGAGGGCAGAGATTAAAGGGAGGTGATATCTGATCACACGTTATTTCCTTTGACTCCTGCGCCGCCCCATTTTATAGACAAGAAAATCAAGGCTCAGAGACACTAAGTGACTTGTGTAGAGTCACAGAGCTAGTTGGTGATGGGAACGAGAGCTCAGAGACCCTGGGAGCAGACAGGAAGAGCCCAGCAGAGCTCCTGTGTCCAGCTGCCAGGGGAGTTGAGTGACATTTCAGCCTTGGACTGCAGGGCAATGATGGAGGAAGGAACAAGGGGGTCTTGATTTAAATCCATCCAGGGAGTGAACGGCCCGGGCTTGCTGAGGGCTGGGCTCCAGTGAGCGGCCCTTCGGCACTCTTCTCCCAAGTGACACAAAACTGGGTTCTGCATCCGCTGCCTCCCCAAGCCCATGCCTCTCTCCTGGACCTGGGCACACGTCACTCCTTTGCTGAGGCGGTTTCAGTTTTGCTATGACAAATGCTGCCCTGGGTGGTGACACCTAAGGAGCTGTTGGGAGCTCTTTGCAGTTTGCAAAGTGATGCTGCTCTGTGCTCAGATGGGGGTTATACAGCTGTTCAGCCTCCCAGTGTAACAGACGAGAATGTAAAAAGAGAACACTCCGAGACAGGGTAGGCCCAGGTGTACCAAAGGGCACACATAGATGGGGGACACGAGCCACCAGTGTGCATCCAGTCTCAGAAAGCTGCTAGAAGGAGGAGCAACTTGCACAAGGCAGAGCAGGGCCCCAGATGGAAGAGGAGGAAGGGAGAGAAGGGCGTCTTGGACAGTCGTTCTTCTACTTCTCACCACAATCATGAAAGGGAGTGTTGGCTTTCATCTCCAGTTTATGGGTGAGTAAACTGAGGCTCAGAGAGCTTAGGTAACTTATCCCAGGTCACACAGCAAAGACATGGCAAAGCTGAGACTTATACTCCTCAGGAAGGAGCCCACACTCTCTGCTGGAAGCATGGAAGTGACTAGAAATCAGGAGGGGACTTAGGGCCTGGCTTGCACCCAAAGGGCCTGCAGTGGAAGAGCAGCCAGCCAGCCACTTCTAGCGCTAGCCAGGACTTCTCCAACCTCCCCCTCCATGCAGTGGTCCCACCCCATCTTAATTCCTGTAATTTCTCCTTGAGAGGAAGATCAGCCAACTGGGACAAACAACTATTCCAAGTTTCAGATAAACATAACCCTAGGAGGTGAGCAGTCTTGCATGAGTCTTCTCTTTGTGAGGGCCTGAGCAGAAGACGCCAAGATAACTACTCCTGTTCTTCTCCCCACCCCTTACCTGCCCCTGCTGCTGTTGCACACTAGAAAATGCTTATTTGAATATTCTCCCTGTGTAAAATTTTCCTCCCTGACATACTGTCTGCTAGACTGCAAGAATGAACCAAAGATTTGTATCTTTGCGATTTAATTAAAATGTGTTTGCTCGCCGGTTAATAAAGACAAGCTTTACCACCATTCACACCTTCTCATGTGCTCTTTTCCGGGCTTTAGAAGGATCCCCTGGATGGAAGCCTGTGCTGCCCAGCCCAAGGGGGTGGCGAGTGTGCGCTGCCAGAAAAGCAGTGCCAGAGCCCCCCACTGCCCAAACGATGTCAGTACAGCATTCCCTCCTTGGGGCCCGAATTAACCAGAAAGAAGGATGTACTGGGTACATTAGAAGAGCAAATAGTACAAACGCCATTCTCTCTCTGCGTAGAAGGAAATTGCCCAAGCAGCCTATGGTTTCCTTAATGGGTGGCTTTGAGCTCATGGAAGAAATAAATGGAAGGCGCGAGCAGCGACTGTCTCGCAGACAGCCCTTCCTGCCCAGCCCCTTGGGAGAAGAGCACAAACTCCCGGACGCGTCAAAGTACAGGGGTCTGTGCAGATGCCTGGAACAAAGACGGTCAGAACGGAGGTTAGCGGTCAGCGTCCCAAACCAGATCCTTCCTGGATTATTTTCTTTATCTGCCGTGACTCACGTACCTGCCCCCAGCCGCACCCAGCCCCACCCAGCCACAAACCAGGGAGTCCTTTATGTGGGTCTTAGAGTGCAGGTGTCAGGGAGAGACAGCACATCGAATAGCCTGAATGGTCCAGTCAGTCCCAAGTTCAAGTACAGTATTCACTTCAGACTTGGTTTTTAAAAGAGTGAATTTTCTAGAAAAGCAGAGGAGGAGGGAATTTGAGGGCATGCAGGAGCCAGCAACGAGGATGCTGGGTCAGAGAGCATTTGGAGGCAGCCAATAGGGCTATAACAGGAAAAGGGGGCCAATCTTGGACGACGCAAACCCACTTTGCCTCCAGCAGTAGGAATATATCTGGACACCTGTTTCCCTTCTCTGGGCTCTGCACTCCTCGTCTGTAAAATGGGACAGTTACAAATCTTCACGGACTGGACGGGGGCTAAGGGGCTCCCACACATTCCTCACTACACCTTCCTCCACCACAGATGGCCTGGTAATTTCTCCTGCGTGCCTGTACTTTATGGGATGTTCATTTTGGTCGTTAGCTTTCCTGTGAGTATATAGTTTTCCTGATGAGATAAAAAATTCCTGGAAGTCAAGGTCTGTCATTTATTTTATTATTTTTATTTTTAGAAAGAGGGTCTTACTCAGTTGCCCAGGCTAGAGTGCAGTGGCGTCATCATAGCTCACTATAACCTCAAACTCCTGGGCTCAAGCCATCCTCTTGCCTCAACCTCTCAAATAGCTGGCACTACAGGCACACACCACCACACCTGGCTAATTTTTCTATTTTTTGTAGAGACAGGGTCTCACTATATTGCCCAGGCTGGGTCTCAGAACTCCGGGGCTCAAGCAATTCTCCGGCCTTGGCCTCCCAGAGTGTTTGGATTACAGGCGTGAGCCACCACACCCAGCCAAGGTCTGTGTTTTAAATTCTCCACTATTGCACAGTATGTTGAACCCGTGTCTCAACAAACTCAATATTTCCAGAGATGTTCACATATTAGTGGCTTGAAAAACATAGTAGAGACACAAAATGTGTCTATTGAATGAGTGAGTGAGTGAATGAACACATGGATTTAGCCTCCATGTAGCTCTTCCTCCTCACCAGGGTCCTCTCTCAGGGCCTTTGCAGCCCAGAGCTCTGATTAATGGCTCCAGCGGGGCAGGCAGGGGCCAGGCTGCTGTCCCCCATAGAGAATGGTGGACAGCAGGGCCCAGGAGCTCACCAGAGCAAACACTGACACAATACCCACAATGAGCACTGTGGGGCTCCTTGTTTCCCCTGCTCTTTGTCCACAGGCCATGTTTCCTAGGGCTGCCAGGAGCCTGTGCCGTTGCTAGGGAACCACCTCACTGAGCACCCAGGGAAGGATGACCTGCGGTCACAGGGGTCAGACACCCATGCCTACTTCCTGCTGCTGAGGAGGACCCTGCAGGGATTTGTGATGGGACCAGATAAGACCTCACCTTGACTGTCCCCTGTACCAACTGAGAGCTTTCTCCTGGGACTGATAGAGTTTACGAAGTGGATCAAGTTAGATGCCCAGGTTGCCCTGGAAATCAATGATGGCAGAGCAGTGGGTGCTCCATCCTGTCTAATGAGGAAAGTGATGGCCAGGCCACAGCCTCAGAAGGGCCACGAGGCGCTGGGTGGTATTTGTTCCTTGGTGTGTCATCCCCGAGGGAAGTGCAGAAATGGTTTCCCCCCCTCCCTTTTCAGAACCACTGAAATCAGCGATTCTCTACCAAGGGTGATTTTGATTGCCCCTCCTCCCCAGGGACATGTCTGGAAACATTTTTGATTGTCATGAGGGTGGGGGCAGGATCCTACTGGCACCTGGTGAGTAGAGGCCAGGGATGCTGCTTAAACACCCTGCAATGCACAGGACAGCAACCCATAGCAAAGAATTAGCCAGTCCAAAATGGCAATAGTGTTGAGTTTGAGAAACCCTGATCTAAATATCTGAATGAATACATACATGCAACTAACATCTGCAGGCTATGTACAAGTGTCAGTATCTGTATCTATGTGGGTATCTTTGTATCATTTTGTGTCTCGATATCTCTCTCTATATATACATGGCACACACATATCACCACAGTGTATATGGAGCAGGCATGGGGATGAAATGGTGAGGGGAAAAGAACATTTATTGAGCACCTACTATGTGCCAGGAACCACACTAGAGTAGACAGTGTGGATTTGTTAGAAAGCATAGAAATTCAAAGCATCTGGAATGTCATCTTATTGATCAGCATGAGAAAAATTCAACCTCCGCCAGGCGTGAAGGTCATTTTCCCCTAACCGGGTTCATACAAGAATCCATGTGGGAAGACAGATTCCATGGGGCCAGGAAAATAGGGGAAAGGGTAGTCTCAGGCCATGGTGTTTCCTGATTGTCATCTGATATGCCATCTATCAGTAAGTCCAGTCTTCCCTTGTCTGGCGGCCAGGCACTGATCCTCCCAGCAGGCTCAGAGGTGGACATTCATGGAATGAATTCTCAACCCCAGAGGTGCCCTGCTGCTCTTAAGACTCCACAGGCACCGATGACACCTCCCTCAGCTGGAGGCTACAGGGAAGAGGGGTGAAGGGGCCTCCACTCACCAAAGAGTAATATCTCCAGGCATTTCCCAGACTCGGAGAAGCAAACACTCTTTCCAGCCATCCTTACTCTCTACCCATCACAAGTCCGTACATCCCAGACTAAACCTGGGTGTCATACCCAGGGTGTTTAAAACAACTATTTTCCCCCTGGAAGCACAAAACCTTTTGCAACATCCTGAGGTCAAGTAGCTCTTACTCAGTACGGAGAATTCCTCTCATTCCTTCCAAACACCTGTAGCATTGAAGACAGGACAAAACACAAGTAAACATCTTTATAAATTATCCCACCAACAGGAAGTCTGTTTTATTTTAAATCCTTACAACAACCTAATGTGGGGGCATTATTATTCCCACTTTATTTTTATCATTATTATTTATCAATTATTATCATTTTATCATTATTTTTATCATTATTATTTATCAATATTTATCATTATTAATCCCATAATTATTATTATTCCCATTTTACAGATGAGGGAACCGAGGCTTATAGCACTGAAGGGACTTGCCGAAGAGCACTGTCACGGGTTGGGCTCCCCAGGAAGCAGACCCTGAGGCAAAGTTCTGTGTGCAGGACTGACAGGGAGAGAAGGGACCAAAGCAGGATGGAGCGGAGGGAAAAGTTGAGCCGTAGTGCGGTCTCAATGAAGGTCTCAGTCAACCCCGGGGGCAGTTCTGGAGCTGTGCTGGCCCTGTGGAGTTGTCCAAGTTGGGGAGAAGGGACCCTGGCTTTGATCAGTCACTGATCACAGGCTGCCCCTGGAAGGGGGCATGACCTTGGGCCAGGCAATTTTTTTCAGGTGAGGAAATCCAGGGCCGACAACCGAGGGCCACCTCCGGCAGTGCTCCCAGCAGCTGGGCGAATAAGTCTTCCATTCCCGAAGAGAAATCTGGGTGCAGGTCTACCACAGTCACCTCACTAATAGAGGACAGAGCTGGAATTGTGTCCAGATCCCCTGGGGTTCACCTCCTTTCTTCACCAGCAAGTCTCTGTCTTCATCCCCTGATTTACATGAGGGCTAGGGGCCCCCCAGAAAAGGACTCAAGTAGTCTCCATGATTGGGGTTCTAGCTGGACCAGAGCCCAGCTGCAGGGGTGAGGGCTGGATGAGAGAAGCCCAACTGCAGAGCTGGGGGTGGTGCAGCTGCAGGGCCCAGAAGGGAAGAGAACTCGCCCCTGCTCACGGGACAGATCACCCTTTACACCGTCAACCCCCGTAGTCTGACTTGGCCTCATTTAACTCTCCCACCCTCCAATCCCTACAGACCCACCGGGTCCTGCCTGGGTCCATCTCATCGCTGCAGGACCCAGAAACTAGAATTCATATAATCATGGGATTTTAGCCCTGGAAATTAGTAATCTCCAGTGTGTTCCACTGAGGAGTTGAGGATCATTTGGGCACAGTGGATTCTTAAGAACATGTGAGTCTGGGGACGCAAAGCTGGTGAGGGTAGAGGGGGGACTAGAGCCCAGGTCTCCCGGCTCCCAGGTCCTGGCTGGGCACCGTGCTGTGCTGCTGCAGGAAGCAAGGCCCGGAGACCTGCTTTATCAGGCACCACCTCTCCTTCTCCTCTCTGTGCCTCTCAGACTCATCCAACAGTACCAATCCTTCCCTCGGTCTACAATCCTCTTGGCCCCCTTTGCTCTGTTCATTCCAGCTCATTCTTCAGGTCTCGCTAGGAAACTTTTCCAGACACCCCACCATCACCACCACCACCTAGGTCAGTTCCCGCCCCACCCCCCCTTTTATTCTCTCATGACAACCTGTATTGATCTGCGATACATATTACTGTCCTAGCTCAATCACTGTGTAATTGCTTATTCAATATCTGGCTCATTGGAATATAAGCCCCGCGACTGCAGGACTGAGCTGTCTTATCCACCAGCATGTCCCCACCACCCGGAATGAATAAACTAGCGAAGCATACATTCTGTATTGTAGTGTTCTCCAATTCTTCATTTCTTAGCTAAATTTGTCCTGACTTCTTAGACAAATGCCAGATGCCTCAAAGGCACTTAATGAGACTTAATGAGTCTCTTTTATCCATCCCCTCCCCACCCCCACATCCTCAGCACCTAGCCCTGTGTCAGGGGCAACAGCAGTTTGCAGATCGATTGACAATTGCTTGCTGCCTGGGCCTCCAGATCACCCCTGCCAGGACAGGGAGTGAGGGAACCTTGTGCTTCTGCAGAGGTTGAGAGGCAGGAGCCTAAGAAAGTTCAGGACTGGGCCTCCAGGCAGCAAGGAAGGAATTAGCTCAAATCACATTAACATGGTTCTCAGGAAACGGCTGCCATTGCCTCTTTGTAATAGAACATTAATGCTCCTTCTGAGCAATTACTGTATTTGCAATGGTTTCTTAATGTTCAGCTTCTGGAGCCCTGAGAGGAAAGGGCCTTGTGTTGCCAGTAACCAGCTCTCCACTGGTAAAGCGGAGGAATGAGCTGGGGAAATGCTCTTGGCCAGACCAGGAAGCCAATGCCCCAGACAGCCTGGGGCAGACGAAGGGGCTCCCCACTCCTGTGCCTGGCTTCCCCAGCCAGCTCACACACCCAGGGCATTGCAGGAAGATCTCTATGCGCAAGAACCTCCCTGAGTCTTCTCCCTCGCTCCCTGCAGTTATACAGCTGCCTAAAGCCAGTCCCTGCTAAGTGCTCCTAACAGCGTAGCATCCAGCACCTCTCCCAACACAACACTTAGCATACTTATCATTCTGATCTTAACAGAATTTCCCCTCTTGATTATTAGAGTAATTAAGGTTCATTGCAAAAATAAAGCAAAGTGTAAAAGAAGCCAACAGATCACATTGCCATAGCACCCAGAGGTCCTAGCTCTCTAACATTTTCCTATACACAGGCACACATAAAGATACGTAAATGCCAGTTTTAAAAAAATGGGTCCGATCATACCATCCACCCTGTTTTGTGACAATAGGATGACCACACTTTATTGTAATTGCCTACGTAATTGTCTGCCTTCTCTGATGAGATGTAGCCTCAGTGTAGGCAGCACCCAACCAGGCTCATATTGCTTGTAGGGCAGAGCACCTAGTACATGACAGTGACTGCACCAGTTAAAGTACCCAATTAAAACTGGCTCAAGGAATGTAATAGCTAAAAAACCTTGGATGCTCAGAAAAAGTTCTAGCTTCAAATAAGACTTGATCCAGTAACTCAAACCACATCATCGAGGACCTAATATCTCTCTCTCTCTCTATCTCTCTCTCTCTCTCTCCCCCTCCCTTCTGTCTTGTGTGGCTCTTTGTGTTGGCCTAGAACCTTCAGGTAGACACCATCTCTTGTCCTCACAACACAAGGTCCAGGAGAAGAGAGCCAACCACTCTTGCATTAAGCCTAAATTGGGGCACAGGCCCTTCTCTGAGGCCATCCCTGTGGCCAACGGGATGGCTAGATCTGGGGTCAGGGTCAACCCTCCCCCCCAGGGAGAGAATGAAGAAGGGAAAGCAAAACACAGATATGCACTAGCAAGGAACGGTGGCTAGATGGATGGACATAGAGGCAGATGGATGAAAGAATGAATTAGCTACTGAAGAGAGACCAGCAAGAGAAGCTGGAGCAGCCCAGTGTTCTCTCTTGGGAATTTGCTCAGGACGGTAATGCTGTCACTACGGGAATACAGCAGCAAAGGTAGACAGAGGCTGGGGGGCCAGGAGATGGGTGGAATGGCATAGAGAAAGGAAGCAGAGCAGGTTGAAGCAGCTGAGGCACATTAATGGTGGAACATTACAGCAAAAACCCACCCGTTCCTGCTTCTGACGACCCAAAGAGGACATGGATGTCCCACCCCCAGGCTCTGTGAATCACACTTCATGGGGTCCCACCTCCAAAAACCCACCCTGGTCCTGTGCCGAGATTTTTGTCTTCCCTTTTTGCCTATGGCATTCTTATAATAACCACTCTGCCCTCCCCACTCCAGCTCTCCCTGTCCATCCCTGGGTGCTGCTTGCTGGTTGGGCCAGGCTAGTGACAAAATTATCTTCTGCTTACAGAGGCTAGAAGCTAAAGAAAGGAAAATAAAAGGAAGGAAGGAGCAAGGCTTCTTCTGCTCCTAGCTCCCCACCTAGGTGCAGAAGCAAAATACAGAACTCCCACATCATTATAGCTGGAACCAGGGGTGGGGAACCTGCAGCCTTAGGGCCACACGTGACCTTCTAGGTACTTAGGTGTGGCCTTTTGACTGAACCCTGTTCTGCAAAGTGTTCCTGGCTTGAACCCTTTCCGTCCCTCTTCCTCAGATTTGAAGGGTTATTTTGTCTCTCTCCTTCCCCCTCTCTCCCTCTCCCTCCCTCTCTCTCTCCTCTCTCCCCCCACCTCCTCCCCCAGCCCTGCAAACCCCCCATGTGTGCCTGTGTGCGCGCGAGTGTGCGAATGTGTGCGTGCAAGTGTGTGTGTATGTGAGAGTGTGTGTCTCAATCTCCTCCTCTCTGCCCTGCTCCTTCCTATCAGGTATTTGAACTTCATCAGACACAGTCACTGTGCCATCAGCCAAGTAGGCATTGTGTATTTGTTCTATGATGGACGGTAGAACCTACAATCTCCTTTGTGATAAAGGAATCCTACTTCTTTCCACAGACTACGATGCCTTATAAACACATTTACACAGAACGTAATTTGATTTTTTAAAGAGCTGTAAAGCAGGTCTCCCCACAGAGATCAAAGGCCCCACTTCCTGCCAGTGGTATACATGGCTGTATCTATTTGTCTGCAGAGATAACAAGGGCCAATATCCGAGCAGAACTAATTTTAGAGCGTGCCCAGCAGACTTCTGATAAATGTCTTTTGACCAACTCTGTTGAAATGTGTAATAGCAGTGTCTTGCAGCCCCTGGAAAGCTGTGTGCTCTGTGGGTGGAATTATTGGGTGGTGGTGTGCTTACAGTCATTCCCGAGAAATGCACCCCAGGAGGAAAAAGGGAATCAGGAGTCAGACGAGGAAGGAATTTAGGCAGGAGAATGGAACTATTGGCCAGGATAGTTCTGGGGGCAGTAATTTCTGGGTCATGTGACACTCTGGCTTCCAGGTCAGAAAAGCAACCTCTGACTCACACCCATAATAAAACTGTCCGAGGCATTAAGTATTTTTCCACATTCAGGATCTAACTTTAAGACCAGAATCAGGTCTTTTCCTTGTAATCCTGCCCATTTCTCCATAATGGACCATTATTATGGTAATGATAATCATTTTGTGGGTGCATTTTCTGGGCCAGGCACTGAGCTAGGTGTCTTTTCACTAATTCATCCATCCTACAAATCTTTATTGGCATGCTACTGGATGCCAGGCTCCATTCTAGGCACTGGAGATACAGCAGTGAGGAAAACAGTTTAAATCCCTGCTGTCCTGGGGCTCACGTTCAAGTAGGAAGGGACAGATAATTTTTAAAATGAGCAAATATGGCCGGGCATGGTGACTCATGCCTGTAATCCTAGCACTCTGGGAGGCCGAGGTGGGAGGATACCTTGAGGTCAGGAGTTCAAGACCAACCTGAGCAAGAGTGAGACCCATCTCTACCAAAAACAGAAAAAATTAGAGTCTAGGGGTCACAGGCCTTGTACAGATCATACGTACATGAGATTTTATTCTGAAGCTGTTGGAGAGCTTTGAGATAAAGAAGAGTCATGATAATTTTTTTTAAGGACTATTCTGGCTACTGTGGGGAAAATAGAATTTAGGCAGACAACGGTGGAAGCCGAGAGACCCCTTAGGCAGCAGGTGCAGTAGTCCAGGTGAGCAATGTCAGGGGGTTGGGTTAGGCTGTCAACAACAAGGGTGAAGAGAACCTCCCCATTGTGGATATATTTCAAAAGTGGAAGCAACCAGATTTGTTGAATTTAGTGTAGAAGAAAAAAACAGGTCAAGGATGACTCCAAGGATTTCGTTTGAGCAACTGGGAGAGTTGGTGGTGCCATCAGCAAAGGGAAGAAGGTCCAGGGGAGGAGCCATTTGGGGAGTGTCAACAGAAAGAACCCAAACTCTATAAGATAATTTAAAGGAGTTTATTCCGAGCCAATTATGTGTGACCATGGCCTGCCCGGAGAGCCACGCCCAAGAAACCTTGAGCAAGTGGTCTTGCCGTGGATGGGTTACAGTTCGGTTTTACACATTTCAGGGAGACAGGGATTACATGTAAAGTCATAAATCAATATATGGAAGGCGTACATTGGTTTGGCCCGAAAAGGCAGGACATCTGGGAGTGGGGGGTGGGGCAGATTACAGGTTATAGGTGGGTTTAAAGATTCTTTGATTTGTAATTGGTTAAAGAAATGAAGCTTTGTCTAAAGGCTTGGAATGTTTTAAGTTGAGGAAGTCTGTTAAAGACAGACAAACCACGGGGCATATACCCGCAGGTGGGGTTTAAACTCTGTCTTGCATAGCCTTAGGGCTCTTAATGAGTTACGAAGGATATCTCCAAAAAGGGAGGGGGGCATGATGAGGCATGTCTGACCTCCCTTCTCATGGCCAGCAACTCAGCTTTAGGGTATTTCTGGGGTCCCCTTGGCCAAGAGGGTGTCCAGTCAGTCTGCTGAGGGGCTTAAGATTTATTTTAGTTTAAGGAGGGATCAAAGACTTGGCTTTGGACACACTGAAATGAAATCGTGGAGTGGCAGGGGGTGTGAAGAGCCGTGAAACAGCTGAGGGCTGGGCCCAGGGGTAGCCCAACGTGTGACTGGGGAGATGAGGGAGACTCAGCAAAGGAGGCTGAGGAAGAGGAGCAAGTGAGCTTAGGTGAGACCTAACAGAGAGTGGTGTCCCTGTGGCCGAGAGAAGCAGGTACATCAAGGCAGAGGGCCGGGAACAACAGGAGGCTGAAGCTCAACCTTGGATGTGACAAGTCACAGCTGACCTTGATAGAGTCATAATCTGTAATTCCGATACCAGCCCTGCTAGCGAAACACAATTGTCTCCATTTTACAGATAAGGCAACTGAGGCCTGGAGAGGGCCCTGCAGTGATGCACCCAGGGCCACAAAACCAGTGAATGCCAGGGACCAGATTAGGATGCAGCTGTCTCAGGCCCCCTTCTACCATCAAAGGCATCACCCTCAGCCATCCAGGCACCACACTCCCACGGCCTCTGAGAGCCACAGGCTTGATTTCACTGCCAGGTAGGGACTGTCAGCATATAGTCCTAGGAAATAGCTTGATACAGTTCAAAACATAAGCCCAGCATTTCATTTTCACTGTTTTTACTCCTAGAACTTGCTAGGCTTTCTCTCGGCTTAGCTCTTAAGAAAAATGTCATCTTTTCTAACCAGACTGTAAGTGAAACAAGTTTTAGGGGCATCAGAGAGGAGGTGGCTGCCCTCAGTGGCTCAGGCCTGTGTTCTAGTAACCTCGCTGCCCTGGAGAGAATCCCACCAGGTGTCTCTTCTAACAGATCCAGCCAGGATTTAGTCCCCCCACCCTACCCTTTCCCACTTTCGGGGCCTCTTCTCATCCCCTTTAAACTAATGTAAAACAACAATGAGTAATTTTCTAGCCATGTATCTTTGGATTGTTTTATTGATTACAATGAATATTAGCAACTTGTGAAATACATTTTTTCAGCTTACTGTATTCTATTTTTTTGATATTTTATTATGAAAAATTTCAAACATAGAGCAAAGTTGGAAAGTACCCACCACCTAGAGTCTACATGTAACATTTTACTCTACTGGCTTTATCACACACTATCCATCCATTACTGCCTCTGTCCTCCATCAGTCCATCCTATTTTGGATGCATTTCTAAGTAAGCTGCGGACATCAGTGCACTTCACCTTTAAACACTTCAGCATGCATGTCATTAGCTAGAGTTCAATATTTGTTTAAGGCGTTTTATTTTTTAGATAAACTTTGCAAACAGAAATTAACAACTCTCATGAGTACAGATGCTGAGTTTGGATAAACATAAATACATGTGGGTAAATGAAACCTCCATCAAGATACAGAACATTATCATCACCCCAGAAAATTCCCTCATGCTCTTTCCTAGTCTGTTCCTACCCTCATCCCAGCAGCAACCACTGATCTAATGGTTTTCATCATGATAGTTTTTGCTTGTTTTAGAATTTCACATAAATAGAATCACAGAGCATGTACTCTTCTACTCTTCTGTGTCTGGCTTCTTCGGCTCAGCAAAATGTTTTTGCACTTCATGGAAGCAATAGCCTGTTATTAGCGGTTTCCTTTTTTTGCTAGTAGTATTCCACTATATGATTATATCACAGTTTGTTTATCCATTCTCCTGTTGATTGCAATAATTATTTTATTTTAAAAAAATTATTCTTTAATGAGTTTCTAGTTAGGATGCTTCTGACTTTCTGTTAAGAATTCTCTCATCATCTAAAGCAAACTGGGTCTGAGTCATGGTTGTTTCAAGCTGAGTCTTTGACATCAGAAAGCTCTGGATTCTTATTTCAGTTATAAATGTTACTAACTGGGTAACCCTGGGCCAATTACCTCATCACTCTGCTCCTTACCTTTTACATCTATAAACTGGGAATAAAAATATCTAAAGGATATGAGATGCTTATTAGGATTAGAATAATTCATTTATCCCTTGGCTGAATCCTGTAACAATAGCTAATGAGCACCTGCTGTGTTCCAACCGTACTAAGCCTGGGAAGGCAACAGGAAGCAAAAGCAGACATAGGCATTGTCCTCACAGGGCTGTCAGGTTGGTGGGCTACACAGACACCAAACAACTAATTGCACAATTATTTAATTGCCATTGTGATCAGTGCTGCGAGGGAGATGTGACAGTTACTAAGAGATGTGACAGGGTTCCTCGAGGAGGCTAAGAGTCGAAAGGTGGGAAGAGTTAGGTAGACAAAGGGGGGCTCTTCCAGGCAGAAGGAACCACAGTGCCCCAAACCCTCTGGAGGGCAGGAGCACTGCACAGTGGACTGAAGGAGGCCATGTGACCCGAGGGCCAGGTGTGTGCCTGTGTGAAGTGGTAGGGAAGGAAGGTGAGCAGGAACATTCGGAGACTGACCAGGCTGGACAGTGGTCTGGCCATGCAGGGCTTCACAAACTGTGTTCAAAATGCTGGTCTCTAATCTCAGAGCCATAGGCAGCCAGGTGCTACCATAAGCTTCACACAAGAATGTCAGGCAGGATTTGTTTGTTTCATTCACTGCAATATCCTCAGTGCTTAGAACAGAGCCCTGAATCAATTCGTGGAAGGAAGGGAGGGAGGGTTTTAAGCAGCATTGTGTGATCTGTGTCTTATACAGTCTCTGGCTGCATTGTGGGGATGGGTGGGAGGGAGCACAGGGTAGGTGCTCTTCTGCTGTGGCTGCCCAAGTACCGCAGACTGTGGGGCTTAAACAACAGACATTTATTAATATTTTCTCACAATTCTGGTCCCTGGAAGTCCAAGATCAAGATGCCATCAGGGTGGATGTCTGGTGAGGGCTTGCTTCCTAGCTTGTAGATGGCCGCCTTCTCGCTGTGTCTTCATGGAGACTTTCCTCTGTGCAGCCAGAGAGAGGGAGAGAGCTCTGGTGCCTCCTCCTCTTCTCATAAGAACATCAGCCTTATTGGATTAGGCCCTACCCTATGACCTCATTTAACCTTCATTATGTCCTTAAAGGCCCTATCTCCAAACATTCGACATATGAATTTGGAGGGGGACACAATTCAGTCCATAACACAGGAGGGATGCAGGGAAACCAGTTAGGAGGTTACAGCAGCTGAAGGGAGAAATGCTGAGGGCTTGGACTAGGTGTTGGCAATAAAGATGGAGGGACATGGAGCAGAAAATCCTACCAGAATCAATGGTGGACTGCCTGGGGAGACAGGAGGAAGGAAGAGGTGTCAAGGATAACTCCCAGGTTTCTACAAAGAGTGTATTGGCTCCCCAAAAGATATGTCTACATTCTAACCCCTAAAACCTGTGCATGTGACCTTATTTGGAAAAAGGGTCTTTGCAAATGTGATTAAATTGAGCATCTCAAGATGAGATCATCCTAGATTATCCAGGTGGATCTTAAATCCAATGATAAATGTCCTTATAAAAGACAAAAGAGGAGAAGGCACAGACACAGAGAAGGCAATGTGAATGGAGAGAAAGAAATTGAAGTGATGTGGCCACAAGGAGCCATCAGAGCTGGAAAAGGCAAGAAAGGATTCTACCCTAGAGCCCTCAGAGGGTGTACAGCCCTGCTGACACCTTGACTTTGGATTTCGGGCCTCCAGAGCTGTGAAAGAATAAATGTCTCTGGTTTTGAGCCACAAGGTTTGTGACCACTTGCTAAGGCAGCCCTAAGCAACTGACACAAAGAGCAACTGACTGGGTAACAGCGTCAGTCATGGACAGGGGGAACCGGAGGGCTCAGGTCTTGTGGAACAGGAGGAAGAGCAGAGTTTAGATTTAGAAATGTAGGGTTTGCGGTGGCTTTAAGATGTCAGGAGATGAAAGGGAAGCAGCTGGGCTTACAGTAAATACTCAACAATCGATAGCTATTATCATTATTTGCTTTCAGGATAAATCCTACATTAGAAGAAGTGATTGTTCCTCTCAAGCATATCTGGTTTTCCTGGAATCTTGGGGCAGCAAACAGTTGTAAATTCTGCCAGCAGAACAGCAAAGCTTAGCTCTTTGCTTTGGACCTAACACCCCTGTTTGGATGGAACTATTTCCTGGTACAAAGTTCTATTTGAATCGCTTCTGGGCCTTTGGGCTAAGATCAGGTGCAAAGTTCTATTTGTACTTCTTCACCTCAGGCAGATACCAGCCTCACACCCACCCAGAAAGTCTACACCACAACCTTCCAGGGCGAGTGGGGGAGGCACAAGCCCACTTTTCTCTCCTCCCCTCCGTCCTTCCGCGCCCACACGGCTCCATTCCCAGCAGACGTCTGCCATCTTGTGGCCACACACAGTTCTAACGGCCTACTCCTAAATCAGAAAGTCAAAATCAGAGAGGAGGTGGCTTCAAAGTCACTTAACTTGTCCCCCTACCTCCACATACAGCTTCATCTAGTTGCCTCTTAAAATCAAGGACGTGGGTGCGGAATCTTTCTTGTCTTCAAAATAGCTAAGAGGCAAGTAAAATGGCATCAAAACAGGCCCTGAAGGATTGCCCCTTCAGCCTTTGGAGGATTGAGACCCTGGTCTGCAGTTCATGAAAGGATGGTAGCTATGTGGCGAAATGCTTCACTCACGGGAGAGACAGCCTACTCCACTCACTACTTCATAAATAGGAGGCCTCTCCATGAGGTTAAAGAGGTCTAATTTCTGACTCACTTCTCAACCAGCATATTTAAAAGCTAGTCTATCCCTCAGTTTCTCTATCCAGAAAATGGGGATAATAGTATTATCTACCTAAAAGATCTGTCGTTGGCACGAAATAAGTTAATATAGACAAAGTGTTTAGAATACTGCCTAACCCAGTAAACTCCAGACATGTTAACGATTACATCCTCCACCATCAAACCCAACATTCCTACAGCGTTTAAATGTATCCCCACTCACCTTCAATACTGTTGATATCCAGGTATGCCCAGGTACTACAGGAAGGAAAAAAAAATATGAGTTATAGTCCTTACCTCCTGCAATTTGTGGCATAGTGCAGAAGCATGAACAATACATGTACACGTGGAACGATTAGTGTAAGGTAAAAACTAAGTGCTATAAAAGGAAAAAAAGCAAAAATATAAGGAGAAGCAGGAGAAGAGCATCCTCATTCCCGCCTGAGGAGGTCAGGGAAGGCCAGCTGAGCCACGTAAACCACTTGCAAGGGCTGACCCTCTAGGGATACTGTGAGGCAAAGACCGCATGGGGAAGGGTCCACCATTTCCTTGGTGAGTTCACCTACCTCCTGCAGCCTGTCCTAAGCCATGCAGGCTCAAACACTTGACTTTGTCATGAGATGGAAAGTAGACACATTTTTCATTCCCTGCACACAGCCCTGTTGGTTTTATCTCCTCCATGATGCTCATTCACACTTCCTCCCCTCCGTGGCCACTGCTACCCTGCTAGCCCCAGCATCCTCTCTCTCCTGGTCTACCGCAGACGCCCCTCGGCCAGTCCCTGCTTCTTCTCTGGGCTCTCCCCAGCGCGTCCCCCACCAGCAGCCCAAGCGCACCTCCCATCTCGCGCTCCCTGCTCCATGCTCAGGGGGCTCCTCAGGGCACTCAAAATGGAACCAGACTCCTTACCTGCGCCTTTCCAGCCTCATCTTTCTTGGCTCATCCCCTTTGCTTCCTGCCATGCCCTGCAGACGTGCAGAAGCCAGGACCCTCTCTCTCATGGGCACTTCTCTCTCGGCCTTAAGCGCTGGTCCACGACGCCTTCACCTGCCCGCATCCATTCATCTTTCAGGGCACACCTGAAATCTACCTTCACGGGAAGTTTCTGGAACCCCTTGGAGGAGGTCAGATCCACTGGCTTCACACATTCCCAGAGCAGCTCTCACTTGTCCTTCACAGCACTCACCACCACTGCCGGCTGTGAGCGCCTGCCTATTCATGTCATTATTGCTTAGTCTGTAAGCTCTGCAAGGGCAAAGACTGTGTCTCGTGTTCACCGCCACATCCTCAGTTATCAGCACGGTGCCTGACACATAGTAAGTCCTGAATACATATGTACTGAAGGGATAAAATAAATTTTACAACAAGTGTTTTGCACCTATGAAGAGCATGGGATGGATACAAATACACATGGAAGATACATTGAACCATATGCTCCTTCCAGTGGTATAAGAAGACATTTGAGGAACATTATTTGAGCCAGGTGTTTTTCATTATCAGTCAATATTTAAACTTTAAGATTTTCATAATATGGGTTAAGTTTTGCCAACAGTAGAAACCTGCTGTCACTGACAGCAGGGAGTGTCCAGCAGGACGGAGGGTCCTTTGTGCTGTTCTTACTGCAGAGGGAAGCCAGCTTTGGCAGGCCCCTACTCCTTTCATAACCTCGTCCTCCCTGCAATAGTATAGCGCTGCCTTTCTCATCACTTCTTAGACTAAGCCTTCTCTTCTCTTCCCTAGCTGTGCAAAGTCTGCACAAACCTAGAGCATTTCAAGCATGGGCTTAACTATTTGAATCATAACTTTACAAGTCACCATTCTTTGTTGTAAATGACAGAAACCAAATTCACACAGGCTTATGTAAAGAAGAAACTTTGTCAGCACACCTCTTTAAAGACCCTGTCTCTAAATATGGTCCCATTCTGAGGTACTGGGGGTTGGGGCTTCAACATACGAATCTTGAGGGGGACACAATTCAGCCCAGAATACTCTCTCCCCCTTTTTCCTTTTCATTTGAGGAACAGGACAGCGAGGGTGGTCATAACTTGTTCCCGGCCCCAGGGCTGATTCAGGATTGGAACTCCAACCAGGGGCAGGCCCTGCTGTCTTCACCACACCTCTGCTAAAATGTGTGCCTGCTCGCTGCCGCTACCAAGCTCCCTTCCTGGGGAGCGCACAGCCCATCTACCTTCGGGGTCCTGGCACCAAGCACAGGGCAGACGTCGTTCCTGTAATAAGTATTTCTTGAAAGGAATGAAACCGGGCGGGGGGGACCCTCCTAAACAGTTTTCAGAGATTTAGCTAAAAGGAAAGGAGGACAGGCACTCAAGCTCATGATTTGAAGTGATAAAGACTCTTTAGAACAGCAAAAATGATGAAGCCTATGGATGTGTAAATGAGCCCCGGGAAGAACTAATCAGAAGGGTAAATTACCAAACAGAAAAAGACGAAAACAAGCGAGGGGAGAACAGTGCATATTTCAGTGTGTTTAGTTCATAAGAAATTCATGAGCAATTTTGGAAATTTTGTTGGTTTTGGTGGCGGGAGAGAATTGTAAATATGTATAATATGTAAATACCTTTTATAATAAAAGCCCATGAAGATAAACGAGCCTGTCTGCGGAAAAGCTGTGAGCCGTGTAAGATGTTAATATAACTGCCGTCACTCTAGACATTACCATAATGCTTACAGGGATTTGAAAGTTCCTGAGCTTTGGAAAGAAATGCATAAATACTAACCAGAACACACACACACACACACACCTTTTTTTTCCTGTCCCTTCCTTTCTTCCTTTCCTTTTTTTTATGTTAGGAAGGTAGCCTTAGTGAAAACAGGCTTTGGAGTTGACCCTGTATGGTTCAACTTCCTTCCACCGCGACGAGCTGTGCGACCCTGGGCAAGTCAACCAGTCCCTCTGGGACTCACTCTCCCCATCTGTGCAATGGGATACTCCGCGGAGGGTCGAAGGGGACGCGTAGGAAGGGCTCAAGCCACGCTGCTGCCCGCCCTGCGCGCGCGGAGCCGCGGCCGCTGGAGGGCCCCTGGGGCCGGGGCGGGGCGTCTGGGCCGCCGCGGGAGGAAGGGGCCGGCCCTGCCCGGCTCCCCCGCGCCCCGCCCCGCACGCTCGCAGCCGATGGCGCCGGCCGTGCGGCCCCGGGCGCGGGCCGTGTGGCGGGGCTGCAACTGGCTCATGGCCGCCTTCTTCGCGCTGGCGGCCTTCGCGCAGGTCTGGCGGGCCGCGGCGGCGCCCGGGAGGCCGGGGGCGGGCGGCGGCGGCGGTGGGAGCGGGACCCGCCGGTCTCCGGGCTCCACCCCAGGCCTGGCGTGCGGGGTGGACTGACAAGCCCGCAGATCGGTTTACGAGGAGGACGAGAATTGGGGCTTGTGCTTGGGGGACTCCCAGTTTGTCCCCTACTCAGAGACATAGATACGTTCATATACGCAAGCCACACACCTGCGAACCAGACCCGACAGGCCTCTCTTGTGCTCAGTCTTGTGCTCAAATGCTGGAAGGAGCTGGTTCAGCGCGTGTCACTTTGAAGGGGACCTAAGCAGAAGCAGCCCTGGCACCTTTCTTAACATTCAGCCTGTGGATGAGACTGAACACAATTCAGGGTCCAGGAAGGAAGCAGGACAAAACCCTTCATAGCATAATTATCCTTTCAAGTCTGCTTTGGAACCCCTTCATAATAATTTCCCTCATTTCTTGAGACTGGAGGGTCCTTAAAATACCCATTCTAGGTTTGGCAGGTCCTCTTCAGAGCTCCTGTGCAGTTCTTTTCAAAAATGTGTGGCTGAATGTTAAAACCATCTGTTGTGTTCAGCCAGAAATTCCTGCAAACCAGCCTAATCTGCTAGACTATGTCTTATTCAGATTTTGTATCCTCCGTGCCTATACGTCGTCTGGCACTTAACAAATGAATAAAAAAGCAGACCAAATATAGGAATGGCATAGTGTGGGATGTCTGCTAATGCCTTGATGTTTTGGCATTCCAGGTAAATGATCCAGATGCAGAACTGTGGGTGGTGAGTATGAGCTGCTTTTGACACTTTCCTCCACTTGAAAGAATTGTGGAATAGCACAAAACAGTTTTCTCTATTTGCCCCTCCTCCATGCTTTGTTTACTTAAAAATTTAGAAATCAAACCCTTTGTAAGTTCTTTTTCCTAAAATATTAGTAGGGGACTCGGAATGATAAACATAATATGTGTGTGTGTGTATGTGTAAATTCCAAACTTTCTAGAGACAGAGGTCTTTCCACAGTATTCGCTTCGCATAGATGGCCCAATTGTGGATGTAGAGACCTCTCAAGATTGAGTCATTCCTTGTGAGTTTCTAGCCAGAAACTCCAGCAAACCCTCGATTGGGAAATGACAGGCTTAAGTTCTGTGGTTCTGCTGATTTAGTGAGTTATAGTTATAAAAATAATTAAAGCCTGTTAAACCTACAGTATTCATTTAACCAATGCTCTGATTTGAACCATTAAGAGGAGAAATGTATGTCCCATACATTTTCTGAAATATTTGAATTTTGCCATTTCTTTCAATACAGATACACAAGGCTGTACAGTATCACTGAGGAGATGATTCTTAGCCTTTAGAACAATGTTGACCACATGAACAACATGCATGAGAGCATTTATTAATAGAATTATAATGCAAAATTCTAGTCCCTTTTTTTAGTACAGTAAAACCTCATTCTGATATTGCTTATTATCCAGGTTCATATGCCCCTGAATCAAATCAAATTGCCTTTTTCTGGCACTCTGATCCATATCTTGAGTTCCAAATATTATTTCCCTACAGTCAAGCCTCAAACATCCAGATTCATGTTGAATTTCCAAAAGACAGCTGGATATATCCACCTGTATGGCAATCACACTGTGCCTCAAATATGCCCAGGGTGCTACCTAGCATCTTTCCCTGCAAAACCCACTCCTCTTCCTGACCTGCCCATTTCTATTATCAGCAGAATCATTCTGAGTCATCCTTGCTCAAAACCTCAGTCATCTTTAACATCTCTCTGTTCCTTACCACTGCCTTTGAGATCCCTTCAAAAGACAAAATAAGTTTGAGCCGGGCATGGATGGCACGCACCTGTATTCCCAGCTACTCAGGAGGCTAAGGCGGGAGGATCACTTGAGCCTGGGAGTTTGAGGCCAGCCTGGGCAACATAGCAAGACCCTGTTTTTAATTAATTAATTAATTAAACAACAATCTAGGTTTAATTGCCTATCTGTATGGTACCTGTATATTTTACCTTTAACTTCATGCTCAGATGACATATATGAAGAATAGATCCCACATCCCCCAGACATCCTCCCTCATTCCCAGTTCAGCCCTCCGTTACCTCCCACATGGACCCCTGGAACAGCTTCCCAACTCTTCTGTCCACCTCGCATCTCTTCTGCTCCTAGAACACTTCCTGTATGTTACTTTCTGCTTCAGAAACTTTTGTTACTTCCCAAGATCTCTTGAGTTGAAACTCCCAACTTGGATTCAAGGCCCTCCACAGTATGGCCCAGCCCACCTTCCCAGCTTGGTTGTTGAAGCCTAGTCCAGCAATGATAGTTAATGTGCCTTGCCCCTAGAATTCCTGTGTGTCATACTCTAGCCAAGCTCAAGGACTATCTCAAATGCTGTCTCACCCAGGAAGATCTCTCTGCTTCTTTCCTGTAGTTTCTAACCATTCTTCCTTTGATTGTTTTTGTAGCATTAACACATTTGGCCTTGTATGAGAGTTGAATTGTATTCAACTGTATCTGCCAGCTCCTAGGAGACAAGGACCAATCTTCCCTCTTCTTGGTAGCCTTTAATTTAGGCAACCTAACATAGAGCCTTCCTGATGGAAATCCTTCCTACATTGACTCTTGAATGAAAGGATGAAGGGATGAACACATACTAGGTTACTGGGTCTTGGGGGCTGGTCTACACCCAACTCATTTCTACGTCCCTACTTCACCTTGCTCATAGAAGATATTTGTATCAGGATGCATGCAGCAGCTAATAATTGAAAATCTGACTAGCATCAGGTTATAAAAATACAGATTATCTCACTTAAGACGTCCAGAGGTAGCTGTTTAATAGTCAACAGTGTCATCAAGGACCTGGGCTTTCTGTCCTTCTTCTCTGCTATCCTCAATGTGTGGGTGATATCTCCTCTCATGTTCACAGAATGGCTGCTGCAGCTCCATACATTTCATCCCCAGAAAAGAGCATCCCAAGTAGGAAGAAGCAAGGCAGGAGAAGAGTAAATTTTCCTCCTGTATTTTCTTCCCTTTTATGACAGAGGAAAATGTTTCCCAAAAAGCCCCTTGGGCAGGGCTGCTGTTCAGTTTGTGTGTACCAGTATGGCACATTGTCAGGGCTCTAGTCTGATGGATCAGCATCCGTGCATATTGGTTGTTAAATGCTTTGAGTATCAGCCTTGCCTGTAAAAGACATTTCATTACTGGAACATGACCACCCCTAACTGCAAAAAAGGCTGAGAAAACAAATAGGTTTTTTCAGCTTGGCAGGTGGACAAAGGAGAGTGACATTTGGAATGACTGCCGTGGTACTCAATGACTATGTTTTGAATAAGCTAAATAGTATAAATGAATACAATAACACCCTTAGATTTTTTTGAAAATCCACCAACAAAAATATAAAATATAAAAGACTGAGTTCATTTTTGAGTGTTTGTACTGTGTGTTGTTTTAACTTATGTACTAGAAACAATTATTTTCAGTTTCTCTGACCTCAAATTTTTTAAACCTCATTCACAATAGAGAAAAGTATTTAAATAAAGATTAACAGGTCACAACTGCCATGGGAAACTGTTACTTAGTTGATTATTTCATTCATATGTTTACAATATGCTGAAATAAGCAGGTTTAGAGACCCTTTAGTCTATTAATGACAGATGTCTTATACGCTTGGATGCATATTTTCAAAATCTCTGCCAAACATTTCTTATAGATAGCACAGTTAAATATTGTATAATGCCTGTGGATGTGTGTGTATGTGTGTGTGTGTGTGTGTTTAACTTCCCTTTCTCTCTTTCTCTCTCTCTCAGTGGCTAAGTCATGTAGTTTTTCACTAGAAAAGTAGCCTCTTACTGCTCTAAGTGTAGTCCTTGGAACAACAGCAGCAGTGGCCCCTGGGGGACTGTTAGAAAATCAGAATCCTGTGACCTACCCCAGACCTCCAGGATCATAATCTGCATTCTAACATGATCCCCAGGTGACTGGTGTGCACATTAGAGTTTGGCACTGGTCTAACTCTCAGTAACATGACTATGCACCTGTGAGAGATGACTTGACTTTCAAATGTCAGTATGGGCCATTATTCCAATAATCATTAGGGATAGAGTGGGAAAGATGAAGACGGAGTCTCTAATCCAAATGCTCTCTCTCCCCAGGGGCAAGACAGACATGTTTTTATAGTGAAAACAAATAGCTTAAATGTACAGCTCTGACAACTTCCACATAAACTAGAAGTGTCTGACATAAGCATAGCAACTGATGTGGTTAAACAGCTACATTTCTCAGAAAGTCCCCATGTGTCTTATAAACCTACCCTCCCTAGTTGCCTTCTGCCTGCAACACACACACGCACAAACACACACACACACACAATAGTTAAGTTTGACTAGAGCCTGTTTGCTATGAATGAGGCCTAGGAGTAGGGCCTCTTTAGGGCAAGTCTTCCCACTTCCAAACCAACTTATCAGCAGCTTCCAAAAGGAAGAGCCCAACCTTATTATTGGGACAGGTGATCCATACATTGTTAGAAAACGTTCTGTGATCTCACAGGGATGGACTATTGGGCTGGATAGTCCACTGGGTCAAACCCAGCAAGGCCATCTAGCTAAGCATGGCTGCTCCTGCCCTACTTTTCAAAGAACATTTTCTTTTGTGCAAGTGGGGAAAGGCCATCTGGGCCTAGAATTTGCTTGGGAGAGACTGGGAGGTCAGTATGTCTTAAGACTCAAACTCTATGCTCAATGCTAGAGCTCAAAGATGAATGTGCCTTTCCTGGAATAGCCTACAGTCTAGGAGGAAGGTAGATAAAATTGCAACCAGACGTGGTAAGTGCCACAAAAGCAGAGGCTACCACCTCCTCAGTCATGACTGAAACCTAGAGGCCGTGTTGGAGCACAACGGCCACTGATCTCATCTTTCTTTACTTCCTGGATACCTCTGAACATCTCATATATTGTGCACACTTCTTAAGCCACATAATCTCCTCTCTTTTTGCTAACAGGTGGTATACGCGATACCTGCAGTATTGACTCTGCTTGTTGGATTTAACCCTCTTGTCACAGGTATAAACCTTGCATTCTGAATGGAGATACAGCAAATTAGATTTCCTTATAATAATGAGAGTCTATCTGCCTGACTCCGGGAGAAAAACGGAGCTCCCTAGGTCTTTCTTCTCGTTTCTGATAATAAGAGGGGATAATTCTAATCTAGATTATCCTTACCCATCTTCTGGAAGACATTGTGAGGATCTGCTATACTAAGCCCTTCTTTACCAATTTGGACCCAAGAGCTCTGATGCTGATGTGGAATCGTGGTTATGCAGTTTAACCCACGAGAGAGAAGGGTTTCGGTAACTGCATTGCTTTCTTAAGCCACCAAACTAATGTAAAAAAAGCAACAATCTAAGTGCTAATCTTGTGTCCCCATACTCAGTGGCAATCAATGCCTATTATATATTTTCTCTTCTCAACCCAGTTCAACTCATTTTTTTACACATTTTTCTTAGAGTAATACCACTGCCATTAATCATTTTCTTATTTTGAATTTATTCAATACCTATGTATGTGAACCAGTACTCAAATATAGAAATTGTTTGTAATGTCTATAACAAATATCTAGAGTTTTCATTAATATATGTTGCTCTTCCTAATCTCCCTACATACTGTCATGGTACCTACAGCAATGTATTTTGTGCTTTTATATATGTTCCCCTACTGGGCTGTGGAAGCCCCTTAAAAGCAAGATTGTATTTTATGCATCTTTGCATAAGTCTAGCTACATATATGTGCCTTAGTCCATTTGGGCTGCTACAACAAAAATATCATAGACTGGGTGCCTTATAAACAACAGAAATTTATTTCTCCCAGTCCTAGAGGCTGGGAAGTCCAATATCAAGGTACCGGCAGATTCAGTGTCTGGTGAGGGCCCACTCCTGGTTCATAAGTGTTGTCTTCTTTCTGTGTACTCACATGGTGGAAGGGGCAAGGGAATTTTCTCAGGCCTCTTTTATAAGGGCACCAATCCCATTTGTGAGGGCTCCTCATAACTTCCTCCCTCCCAAAGGCCCTACCTCCCAATACTATCACCTTGGGGGTTAGGATTTCAACATATGGATTTTGGGGAGGACGCTAATATTCAGTCCATAACAATGTGGCCAGGCATATGGTAGGCACTTAATGCTTGTCAAAGGAATGAATGGCTGTAAAACAGGATTTACTATGTATTTATTCTGTAACCTGCTTCTTGGATACCTTACATGTACATCCCAGGTGGGTATACATGCAAAAAAATCCACTTAAAATAACTAGTTTGTATAGCTCACAGGCTACCTAGCTCAATGCTGGGCAAAATGTAGCTGCTTCACCTTTTATGGCCCTACAAAACTTTCAATCAACCTTAAGTTAGACAGTTTTACACTATAAAACAGTGTCTTAGAAAAAAATACATTCATACTGGTTTTCTTATTATTGGGAACAATTAATCTTGATAGATTATTTTTCACTTTCTTTAAAATAGCTTTTAGTAGTGAGCCTGAAAGTTCTCAGAGGCCTTAGAATAAAGACTAATGATTCCTACCTAGGTGGGGAAAATTCTAGCTCCCTAGATGCCCGGGCTCCTTATATAGGCCCCTAGAACTCTGTCTACATCTTTAAGGGGGATCAGCTAGGGCTGCTTTAGTTATAAACTAGAAAAAACCTCAACTCAAATGTGCTATGAGCGAAGTAGAAAGGATGCTGGTACAGTTGACAGGAAGGGCTAGGGGTGGTGCTGGCTTCAGGCACTGGCAGTCCCTGCACTTCACCCCTAGGCTCCAGACTGCAGCCCAGCAGCTCCCAGTTCACAACTTCACGACACCAAGTCCAACAGGATTTAGACTCCGTTTCTTCACTCTATTAAAGTGTCAGGATCGAGTTGTTGGTCCTGATTCGTTGTCTGTTTGTCCTGAGCCAAATCACTGTGGCTGAGGGGATGAATGCGTGGATGGACCTGGCTAAGGTCGAGTTTGCTGGGACACATGGACTGGGGGTGGGCAGGGTGGATGCCCAAAGAAAATGAGGGTAGTCATCACAGGAAGGGGAGGTTATGTTTATAATTGGTGCTATTACCTCTGTGACCTTTTCATTTTCACTATAAATAGCATAAGGATGTCTGTTTTTAGGTAACATTATTTGGAAGAGCGTCTCTGCCATACACGTATTCTTTTGTGTGGTGGGGGCTGTCAGCCTGGCGTACTACCTCTTGCTTCATACACGACAGAACATCTTACATGAGGAAGAAGGCAGGTGAGCAATGACTTTTGTCTTTTGGAGGGGTGGGACAGAACTGAGGAATCTTGTATTCCTTTCACATACCTTATCTGTATACAGTGAAGATTGAATTCCCCCAAATATACCATGAGAAGCAGGGAAGGTATTATGTCCTTTGTAAGCTGAAGAAACTGAGGAAATGATGGAGTCAGGATTCAAACCTAGAACTGTCTGTCAGATCCCATTATTACTACCACAGGTAGTCATTATGTTACATATTACATTATATTACTGTCAGGCAACTGGCCTTTGGCCTCTTGTGACTTCAGTCCAGTTCCCGCCATAACTCTGTCAGCATTCTGACTTAGTTCTGGTTTAAGCCAGACTCTTATCTACAAGTGTGATTAGCCACCTCACAGGTGGTCAGGATTTGAAGTCAACCTCTGTTAGATTTGCGTGGTATGTTTCTTGTGTCATCTCCTCCCTTTGTCACAACCATTTGTTCCTATTTCATCACCTCTTCCTTTGCTTCCTGCCACTCTTGACCTCCTTGGCCTTATTCATAACCCCTTTCCCTTCTTTTCTACCCCACTGCTGACATCTGCCAACACCAGGATTCAGATACGTGTAAGTTCAGCATCGCTGAAACTTTGTTAAAACTTTATTAAACTTTGTTATAGTCCCTAATCTTTAGAAAACTGGAGAGCAAATCAGGCTGGGTCTATAGATGAGAATGTAAACCAAATGGGTTGAATCACCTCCAGCATGAAGCCCGTGAGTTATGGTGAACTCAAGGTGGGGCTTCCAGCGGAACTATGGCAGAATACGATTATTTTTTGTTCTGTTACAATACATATATCTAGAAGTATATACCCACCCCAAAATTATAGTCTGATTCATACTACAAATCATTCCTCTCCCCTAAGAAGTGACCCAATCTCCTGCAATATGTGCTCAAATTATATATTGGTTTAAGCTCATCCTACCTAATACTGAGGCCTCTAAAAAATGTGAAAATAATGACTGATCAGATCTGGGATTGTTTTCTTGGTTGCACTGTTCTTCCCAGTGACCTGAAATAAGCAATGTGTCTGTGTGTTTTTAAATATTTAATCTTTGGGAAGGTACACTTATAAGTTGGGGAACAGTCATGGATCTCATATCTGCCTCTTTAGATGAAATTTATTTTCATATAAGCCTTTAAACTGTCTGAAAAAAGTAATTTATGAATCATGGGTGGACTTGAAAATATTCTATACATGCTGTATATCTTGGGGGAAAGTCACTCAGTCAGAATGTACTATCAAGTAGTCACAGAGAGAATGTGATGATATGCATCTCACTTGCAGCCACTTCAAAAATAGGCAATGTAAGCTCTTTTATAGGGAGCTGTCTGGTCTGGTGATTATCATAGCGTGGGTGAGCCTGTGCCACAGTTCATCAAGGTAAGTATTTAACTCATCAGTTAAAATCAGATGTCTTTAAGGTTGATAAAATCAGGTAGTAAGTGAAAATATTGACATACAAGTAAAAACAGGAATCTTTTAAAAGAAATCTTTCCTTTTCCTAAGGGAAGCTAATAATACCTGATTCAAAGTTTCATGATCACTCACGTTCATGAATACCATAGTTTTCTATGTGGCCCAGTACAGTCATAGACAGTTGCCAGCCTAAAAGGTGTTCTCAATGGTGAAGGAAAATGATCTCAGAGGAAGCTTGAAGATTCAGGAAGGAATAAAGAGCAAAGAAAATTAAAATGTGTGAGTACATATAAGTGAATACTAACTTAATAAAACAATAATTTTGATGTTTTGTGCGGTTTAAATATATATCAGATAAAAATACATGAGAAGAGTAGCATATAAGTTGGAAGGGAATAAATGGAGTTAACGTGTTCTAAGGTCCTTTAATTGTCTGGGAAGAGATAAAAGTACCAATTTATATTAGACTTTGATAAGTCAAGGATTCATGTTGTAATCCTTAGGGTAACCAGTAAAAGAATAAAAAATGATTATAGAAGGCAGGAAAAGAGACGGGGAAAAAACAGAACAAATGGGACAAATGGGAAGCATATGTTAAGAAAGAGATTTAAGGCCAAAAAGATCAGAAATTACATTAAATGTAAATGCATCAGATATTCCTGTTAAGTGTCAAAGATGTTCAAAGTGTATAAAAAGATTAAAAACCCAACTCTACACTGTTTACAAAAGACAACCCTTAAATATAGAGATAAAGATTTAAAGTCAAAAGATGGAAAAAATTTACTAAAGAAATACCAACCAAATGAAAGCCAGTGTAGCAATTTTAATAACAAAGTAGACTTTAAGACAAATATTAGAGAAAAACATTTGTGAATATTTTTAATTTTTTTGTTTTAATTTTTTATTTTGAAAATTTTCAAACATATCTAAAAGCAAAGAGACTAATATAGTGAATTGGATGTACCCATCACCCAGCTTCAACAATTATCAATATGTCCAATCTTGTTTCATCTAAACCACTATCCATGCCACACTGCCAGACTAGTTTGAAATGAATTCCAGACATCATATTGTTTCCTCTGTATTTCAGAATGTATCCCTAAAAGAAAAGCATTTCAAAACCAACCACTCTACTCTCATCATACAAAAACTAAAAGAACCATAACTCTTCACTATTATGAGTTTTCCAGTTACTGTTTAGATTTCCCCAATTATCTTATAAATGCTTATCCCCTTTGTGCTTTATATTTCCTATAAATTGGTATTTAAATCTAGAAGTTTGACCAGATTCTGGTATTATAATTATTATTTATTATGGACTACTTTATGTTAAATGATGGTGTATGTACTTCCATCAGAGTATATATAACACTTACCTGTTTCTCTGTGATGTTAATAGTCTTTGATGATTATTGCCTAAATCTGTTAATTCGCTTGGGTTGCAAAATGTTGATATTCTAATTGTATCATTACTTGTTTATTAGCTGAAAAATTTCTATAAAGAGAAACTTCCACTTACTGGTTCTTGACTACTCTGAGGTACATATCATAAGCAGAAAGGGAAAGGAAAAGGAGTTGATTCTCTCCCTTCATTTACCACTTGTCAAAATGAATTGTTTCTTACTTTGGCATTCTCCAAAGGTGATCAATGAGTTTTGCCTCCTTGTTTTGTTTATTTCTTTGTTTAGTAGCATTATAAAGTCATGGATTTAGACATATTTGAAGTGTTTCAGTCCATGGCAGTTATTATTCTATCTTTATTGATGTTCAAACTGTCCTATCTTGGATCAGTGGCACTTATTCAGGTTGACTCCTGAATTCTTTTTGACCTGACCATAGTAATTTTTGATAGCTCCCTCACTCTCTGGTATGACAAGATGTTCGAGACTAATGTTATACCCAGGATCATGTTTTATGCCCCAGACCTGGAATCAACCACTTTTGCAATGTATGTGTGTGTGAATTTATATATCTGTCATAATTGTGTGTGTGTGTGTGTGTGTATGGAAAAATACACATATATATGTACATCTATATTTAAAGATAAATTATCTTAAGAGTTCATACTCATTCTAACTATTCATATTCAGGGATACCAGTTTTCATTTAACCTTATCAGAGATCTTATATCCGTATCTTCTTTTAATCACGGCAAAACCTCTAGTCTCAGTGACCTCAACATAACTCACTTGATTTACCCTACAATACAAACACAGTCTCCAAATAACTATATGACTACTGAAAACAGGTTGTTTTGTTTTTGTCATTAGGGTATATCCCACTAAGGGATGTACACTCAAATTCCTGGGAATAGTTGTTCTGTATGCTAATGTCATCAAGTGAATAGGCATTATGTTCATTTACTTCTAGGGATAACTTTATTTAAAATGTATTGATATTATTTTATAATTAGGCAAAAATATCTACAGTCCAAAGTCAAATCTACAAAATAAGAGTGAAAGAAATCTATATCTGATTCTATATCTTCCCTTTCCCCATAGGTGACATTTTTTTCAATTTTATGATTTATTATTCCCTGGTTTTTCAATGGAGCGAATATGTGCATTTATTTGTCTTACTGCTTGCCTTATATAAGTGGTAGTATATTATACACGATTGTACTCCACTTGCTTTGTCACTGACTACATCCTGGAGATCATTCTACACTATAAAAGCTGTCCTTACTCTGCTGATAGATCGCTCCATAGCTTATTCAACCAGTCCTCTACTATTTAGATTGTACCCTGTCTTTTGCTCTTAAAAATAGTGCTGCAGTTAACAGCTACATGCATATATATAACCTATTTTTATCAGTATGTCCTTGAGATGAATTCCTGGAAGTGAGACTGCTGGGCCAAAGTGTAATCGCATAATTAATATTTTGATATACTCCCAAATTCCCCTCCATATGGGTTGTTCCATTTTGTATCCCCTCCAGCAATGGATAAGAGTGCCTCTTTCCCCACAGCCTTGCCAACAGAGTATATAGTCAAAAGTTGGAATTTTTACTAATCAGATAGTTGAGAAAGGAGTAGTTTTAACTTGCATTTCTCTTATTAAGAGGAAACTGAGCACATTTTCATATGGTTAAGAGCCATATCCATTTTTTTTCCATAAAATTTTGGTCCACCTCTGAGAAATGTTGGTTTAACCTGATTCTTGCTAAAGTCGTTGGTCTTCTCTATTTTTAGAAGCTATCTGTGACATAAGCTGAAAATATTTTTTTGCAGTTTAATATTGTCCTTTACTTACGCAGAGTATACTTTGCTGTGAAAAAGTCTTTCATTGTTATTTTTTAATGTGACCATATTTATCAATCCTTTCCCTTATGACTTCTGGATTTGGAGGCATAGTTAGGAAAAGTTTCCTCACTCTCAGGTTGTAAGGTAACTTACCTCAGTTTTCTTCTAATACATGTATAGTTACAATTTTACACTTAAATATTTGATCTATTTAGAATTTATCCTGTTGCAATGGTATGAAGAATGGGTCCAATTTTATATTATTATACAGCTGTCTGGTTGTCTCAACAGCAGTTATTTCTTTTATTTATTTTTGGAGACAGGTCTCACTCTGTTGCCCAGGCTAGAGTGCAGTGGTATCATCTTAGCTCACAACCTCAAACTCTTGGGCTCAAATGATCCTCCTGCTTCAGCCTCTTGAGTACCTGGAACTACAGGTGCATGCCACGACACCCAGCTAATTTTTAAATTTTTTGTAGAGATGGGGTCTCAATCTGTTGTTCAGGCTGGTCTCAAACTCCTGGCCTCAAGCCATCCTCCTGCCTTGGCCTCCCAAAGTGCTAGGATTACAGGCAGGAGGTGCCACGCCTGGCCTCAACACCGCTTATTTAAAGGTGGATTTGAGATGCCAAAGAAAAACACTTTTTAATGACAAAAGGTTCAGTTCATCAAGAAGATATAACAACTCTAAATCTGTACACACCTAATAACATAGCCTCCAAAAAGATACAACAAAAATTGATAAAACTAAAAAGAAAAATTGAAAAATCCACAGTCATCTTGGGAGATTTTACCACATTTTTCTCCATTACTAATAGAACAGACAAAAAAAATTAATGTAGATATAAAAGATTTTAATCAAATGATAAGAAACCAAGAATGGCAGAATCCACATTCTTTCCAAGTACACATTGAGTATTTACAAAAAGACTATATGTTAGGCCATGAAATATGTCCCAACAAATTTCAAAGGACTGAAATCCCTTTGTGTTCTTTGACCACAGTGCAATTAAGCTAGAATTCATTAACGAAAAGATAATCAGGCAATGGCCATATATTCAGAAGTTAGGAAATACATTCAAATAACATTTGGGTCAAAGAAGAAATCACTATAGAAATTAGAAAATATTTTGAACTGAATAAGGAGAATACTACATATCAGAATGTGTGGTATGCAGCTAAAAATCATGCTTAGAGGGAAACTTAGAGTCTTAAGTATACCTATATTAACACATATTTTTAAGTGGCTGAAAATCAATGAGCTAAGCTTCTAAGAAGTTAGGAATATTTCAGTTCAAGAAGTTAGACAAAGAACAGCAAGTTAAACCCAAAGAAACAAGAAGAAAATAAACATAAAAGCAGAAACCAATGAAATTAACAATTGACATAGAAATAGAGAATTAATAAAGCCAAATATTGATTCTCTAAAATGATCTATAACATCGATAAGCCCTGGCAAGACTAAAAAGGAAAAAATAAAAGAGCAAGAGCAAGCAAGAGGAGGCACAAATAATAAATATCAGGAACGAAAAAGAGAACACCATCATATCTAATGAATATTTTAAAAATCATAAAATATTATGAAGAACTTTATGCTGATAAATTTGAAAATATAGATTAAGTGGACAAGTTCCTTGAAAAAAATACAATTTATCAAAACATACACAAGAAGAAATACTCAGAACAGTCCCATAACTATTAAAGAAATAGAGTCAATAATTTAAATTTTTCCTAAAGGAAAACTCTAGACCTAGATGGCATAACTAGAGAAGTATGCTTAACATTTAAGGAAGAAGTGATGCCAACTTGCAACAAACATTTCCAGAGAACAGAAAAAGAATAAACACTTTCCAACTCATTTTATGAGGGCAGATAACCTTGATATCAAAACTTGACAAGAACATCACAAAAAAAGGAAATTGCACAACAATCTCTCTCATGACCACAGATGGAAAAGTCCCAAACAAACCATTAGCAAATCAAATCCTGCAGTACATAACCCAACCACCAAGTTGGGTTTATTCTAGGAATACAAAGTTACTTTAACACTCAAAAACCAACCAGTTTTTCCTACCACATTAGTGAAAATTAAAGAAGAAAATAAACTATCTTCTCAAGCTATACAGAAAGAGCATTTGATAAAATTCAACACTCATTCATGATAAAAGCTCCTAGAAAATGCGTGTAGAAGGGAACTTAGTCTGGTAACGGTATCTATGCCAAAGTGGGATACTTAATGGTGAACAATTGAAAACATTCTCTCTGAGATCAGGAATAAGATGAAATTAGCCACCCTTGCCACTTCTACTTAACATTGTGCTAGGTATTGTCCTAGCCAGTGCAATAAGGCAAAAAAAGAAATAAAAGGCCCAAGGAGGCCGGGCAAGGTGGCTCATGCCTGTAATCCTTGCACTTTTGGAGGCTGAGGAGGGAGGATCGCTCGAGGTCAGGAGTTCTAGACCAGCCTGGGCAACATAGCGAGACCCCGTCTCCACAAAAAAAAAAAAAAAATTAGCCTGGTGTGGTGGTGTGCACCTGTAGTCCCAGCTTTTCGGGAGGTTGAGGTGGGAAGATCGCCTGAGCCCAGGCATTCAACATTGCAGTGAGCTATGATCGTGCCATTGCACTCCAGCTTGGGTGACACAGCAAGACTCTGTCTTAAAAAAAAAAAAAATAGAGGCCCAGGGAAGAAATAAAATTTTCATTATTTGTAGGTGACTTAATTACATATGTAGAAAATCAAAAAGAATCTAAAAAATTATTAGAATAAGTGAGTTTAGCATGATTACTGAATACTAGTTCAATATACAAAAATCAACTGCATTTTTATCAGCAAGTAAGAGAAAGTGATAAAACCAAAGTTACCATTTATAACATCAAAAAAAACTCCCTAGAAATAAATCTTATAGAGATACGCAAAATCTCTATACACAAAACTATAAAACATCATGGGAGAAATTAAAGAAGACCTAAATAATCAGAGGGTTAAATCTATACTGGCAAAAGGATAAATAAATAAACTAATGGAACAGAGTAGAATCTATAATAGAAACAGATCTATACATATGTAGATCTCTGACTTATGACAAAGGTGGCACTGCAGCGTAGCAAAGAAAGGCAGTCTTTTCAATAAATAGGCCTGGATCAATTAAGTATCCATGTGGAAAAAAAGTGAAACAACCCCTCCCTCACAACTTTCATAAAAATAAATTCCAGGTGTATTATAGATCTAATATAAAAAAGCAAAACAATAAAACTTCTAGAGAAGGTAACTTAGTATTTTCAAGACCTTGGTGAGGGAAAGTTTTCTTAAACAGAACACAAAAGTCATTAGGAAAAGATCAATTATAACATTGTCTAATTAATCAATGACTTCTGTTCCTCAAAAGACATCAAGTGGGACAAGATATTTGCAACACATGTAAGCAACAAGGATTTTTATTAAGAATATATATAAAGAATTTCTACAAATCAGTCATACTTCAATAAAACATTTGAGAAGAGAGCAAACTAAAATGTAATGATGTTTCACCAATTCAATCTTTATACTTGTTTCCAAAGCAATGCATAATTTTCATTGGATTTTTATTTATAATAATTTTTGCGTGTCTTTATAGGAATCCAGTTGGTGGAAGAATTCAATTGGCTATTGCCATTGTCATTGCTCTTTTCCCGTTTGTCTCATGGGTCTACATATACACAAACAAGGAAATGCGGTCCTCCTGGCCAACTCACTGCAAGACAGTAATTTAAATGAATTCAAGAATCCTGTTTTTAAAATAAATATTTTCAGTCAATTTTTTATAAACATTGGGGTAACTAGCCAGTTTCACAGGAGTTTATTTCAGCTCATTTGTGCTAATAATGGAGTTTTTTTTTTTAAATCCTAATAACTTTTTAAGGCTGCCTACAATTCAATGCAAGATTGGATGGGACTAGTAAGAAACAGGGTCTGCAATTCTCTGTAAGTCCTTCTGAAGGGTATTGTGTCATAGTGTAGTGGAAAAGGCATAGAACAAAAGTTTAAAAATATGAGTTTTAATTCAACTTCATCCCTGTGACTTGGGAAAATATATAAACCACCTGGTTTATGTATTTCCTTATCTATAAAATAGGATTAATATCAGATCTCCTACTTACTTATACAGTTGCAAAGATTAAACCAGATAATATAAGAGCATTCTGAAAATATAAAGTGTTTGCAAACATTACAAAGGGCTGCACATGATTAACAGAGAGGAGAGCAGGGTTTGGGTAATATACTGAAATAGAGGTTCAAGACAGGGCAATAGCCCTGAACTAATCTCAGTAGTTCCTGATCTGGCACATGCAGTGTACTAAATGAGAACTCTACGTGAACCAAAGGAACAGGCATGTCTTGGAAAGAAAGGGAAGTTGAACAAAATAGTTATTTGAGACCAATGAGGAAGGAAATAGGGAATATTAATTACATTCTAAATGAGAAATAAGGCCAAAATCTATACACATTCTTTTTAAGTGGATGTCCAAAGTAACCCCAGGGAGGAAAGCATTTTAGAGCTACACTCTGCAATATGGTGGCCACTAGCCACATGTTGCTAGTGAGCACTTGAAATTAGCTAGTGACTGAGAAAGTAAATTTTTTTCATTTTCATTTAAAAACTGGTATTTTCAATTATTAGAAAACTTTTAAGAGTGTGTAGAACAACTTGGGCATATGAGTCCACTTTTTCAACTGAAAATTTTATATCTAAATACAGATCAAGTATTCTCAATGAAAATTTAGTGTCCAAATGAGTGGGCTGTAAGTGTAAAATACACACCAGATTTTAAACATATGGTACAGAAAGAATGTAAAATATTTTATACTGATTACATGTTGAAATATTTTAGATATATTGGGTTAAATAAAATATACTATTAAAATTGAATTTATCTGTTTCTATTTACTTTTTAAAATGTGACTGCTAGAATATGTTCAATTATTTATGTGGCTCACCTTGCATTTCTGTTGGACAGTCCTCTTCTAGAGCATCTGGATGGCAACTTTTTTACATATGCTAGCATCGAACTCTGTAGTCAGATACTGTTTTATGAGATCTAGGAAATACTTCACTCAAAAAGAATTAGTACCTTCCACGTCAAGAGAGTGAAAATGAGTCTGGTAGTTTGTCTATTTTTATAGCCTTTATTACAATAGTAAGTATTCTATGAATATTTGTTAAATGAGGTTTGTGTGTTTTGTTTCTGTTTTTGGCACAGTGGCCACTGAACAGTGAGAAATTCTCTGAGATTAAGATTTGGATGAGGGAAAAGGGAAAAATAATGTAGTTGATATTAAAATAAAGTGAAATTTATTTTAAGGGTCAATAAAATACACATAAAGGATTTGAGTTTTCCAGTGTACATTTAGCTTACATGATATTTGTGGCTTTTATACCTTCTTTAGTATTAATTACTAAAGTCACAAAGAAACAGACTCATTTACAAATTCTATATAGGTCCTACCCATCCTCCAAGTTATGCTTGCTTCTGTGCTTAAAGACAGTAATGCTCAAGATGCACTTTCATCTTATCTATGAATTCTGTGAATATTCATAGTCCCTTTTGCATCTCCAGAGTTAAGCATATAAAAGGCACTTTTGGTGGAGTACTGTCTTTTCAAGAGTCTTTATTAATGAAATCTTATTTTTCAATTGAATTTCAGTATTATTAACAAGTTTAATATTTCTATTATCAAAACCCCACGATTGTTTTCCTTCCCATCGGTCCTCTTCTACCTCAGCCTCTTCTTATCTACTGCCTAGACTGCCACTCAGATCTCATCATGTGTTCCCCAGCTCAGAAACCTGAGGGTTCCTCACTGTCCAAGTTAAATTCTAACTCTTGGCTCATCATCTGAGGCTCTTCCCAACATAGCTCTAGCCTACCCTTTCCTGCTTCATTTCTTGCCATACTTCCAAGCACCTTTTCATGAATCCTCATAGTGTGACTTGCTACTTCTAAATTCAGCATATCCTTTGATGCCTCTGCATGTGCTAGTCTACTTGAAATACTCTTCTCCACTTATTCAAACCATTTTTCTTCCTTTTTCATGTCATCCCTGATCACTTCAAACAAAATTAAGTTCCTCCTCCATGTTCCCTCTTAACCCTTTCTTTGTATGGCAGCAAATTTCATACATCTATGTCTGTGGAGCTCCCTCTCTCACTCACAGTAAGGTCTGTGAATGCAGGAGCACATCACAGTCACCCCTGTGGTCAGCTGAATAAAAGTCCTCAGAGATATCCAGGTCCTAATCCCTGGAACCCATGTTACCTTATATCACAAAATGGATTTTGCAGATATGATTGATGATCCTGAGATGGGGACTATCTGGGTGGGCTCTAAATGTAATCACAAGTGTCCTTATGAGAGGAAGGCCAAGGGAGATCTGACTACACAGATGGCAGAGAAAATGCTATGACAACAAAGCAGAGACTTGAAGATGCTACGCCGCTGGCTTTGAAGATGGAGGAAGGGGCCATAAGCCAAGGAATGCAAGAAATGCAGCTCTAGAGGGTGGAAAAGGCAAGGCAAGGAATTCCTCCTAGAACCTCCTGAGAGAGCATGGCCATGCCCACGCCTTGGTTTTAGCTCAGAGAAAATGATTTCAGACTTCTGGCCTCCAGAACTGTAAGAGAACAAATACATGTTGTTTTAAGCCACCAAGTTTGTGGTAACTTGTTACAGCAGCCATAGAAAACTAATACACCTTTACATCCTCATAGTGGCTAGGTACTCAACAGGTACACTTATGTTGAGTAGTATTTCTCTTACCATTTTAGGCCCGAATCAAACTTTCTTTACACGTGAACAGTCCCCATTTGCCATCTAGTCAGTGCTTGTGCAAGTAAGCCTTAGCATGTATGACAATTGAGTTAAATATGTCTCAGTTGTCTATAAGGGAGTCAAGTGTAAATTCATTTGCCTACTGTAGTCTTACACAGCACAAGCTGGTGGCCCAAACAGAACAAGCTAGCAGGCACACAGCTGCACTGGCACTTGGTCTCAGCTTTGGTTAGAATCACAAGAGGACCACACAACTTCTCTGAAGGCCTTTCTTACAGAGATGGGAGTGCTACACATTCACCTGTAAAATAACCATTGGTGTTGTTTTGTTTACAAGATGGAAAGACAAGCCTATAAAAGTTTAAGTATAGGTATTCTGAGCAAAAATTGTCCAAAGCTCATTACACAGCAGGGTGAACAGAAAAGTTTACCTGAGCTTATTTTTTTAATTATGAATTTTAAGTTACACAGTTAACACATGAATATGTTCTTGTAAAAAGTAAAAAAATTTCAGGTAAGGCCAAATAAAATCCCTTATGAGGACTATATGCCCCTTCTTTAGTCTCCTCCCTGATTTATTTTGTTTCTAACTTATACTGGATGAGTTATCCAAAATGACAATTCTCAATATTTTATCAACTAAAGCACATTGAACCCATAAATACATTTTGTCATGCAAGTAGAATGCTAAACAATGAGATTGGGAATTTTTATTTTTGTTTTTCTTTTTGTTTTGGGGGGGCAAACACAAAGCTCATTCTCTTTGTGAGATTATACTAAAATACATCAGACTAAAAATGGAAGCCTTTTTCCTTCTTATAATTCATAATTCTGTCTGGAACTCTGCCTCTTCCTTCCAACATCATTTTGTCAGGATAGACATGAACTGTGCCAAACGCTTGGCTGTCTGGAGCTGTTTCAATAACTCCTTCTAGACTGACATGGTGCACACCAAAAGGATCTTCAGAGTAGCCACCATCGTGAGTGTGACCAGCAAAGAAACACACCACACACTCATGAGACCAGATGACCGCCAGGGCGTCTCTGTAGTTCCAGGCCAGGCACACGCTATCAGAGGACTCTGGGTAAATGGGAAGATGGCCTGTTAAAGAAAAGAGTTATGAGCCAATTAAGAAATATCTCCTCCATCAAAATAAATGGCTAAAGCTAGTACTCAGGAAAAAAATTGTGTATTGCTACCTCGTTATCCAAACTGACTAAATCAGGGAGAACCCATGTACAGGAAGAACTAGATCATATACAGCCAAGTGTCTGGAGCACAGAAGGAAGGGCAGGACAGTTCACATGAGATGGGAGAGGCTACTGTAGAGGCAAAACCCTAAGATCTCTGAGGCCTACACAGCCACAAGCTGCCCAAACACTGAAGAAGACTGAAGATATCCTGTTGAGGGCAGTCTGCAAAGGCACCCAGAAATCAGGCAGGCGCTGCGCTGAAATCCAATCTCCTTGAATGCCTTAAATATGAATGTTATATATATAGAAAGATGTCATACTAAATAAAAGGACAATTTAGGGATGGGCCATGGATTATGTGTCATTTATACAAACACTCAATGCCTTAGAACTTATTCATGGGACTTTAAACACCTCCATGAGATCAAGGTAGCCATACCCACTTCACAGATGAGAAAACTGAGTTAAAGCAGTGAAGATTTATACTGGGGTCCCACAAGAGATATGTGGAAGTAGAGCCAGGAAAATTTCTAATTCCAGTGCCAAAACAGCTATAAGCCCATACCATATATCAAGCCACAGTTTTCACTCTAAAGTACAGGTACCATAGCTCACTGGTCTCTGCTTCTTCCTATTAAATTATTTTTTCCTGTTACTGTTCATTTTTATCCTAAAATTTGAACATGCTTCTGTTTAATATCTATTTGTTTGCAATACAAGTTAAAAGAAAAAAAAAAAAGCAGGGAGGGGGCGGGAGAGGTTAACAGATCCCTAAAGCAGGAAAGGAATGCATATACACATGTACCCGCACACACACACAAACACACACTAACTACCATTCTAAGGGCTAAGAGTCCAAAGGGGCTTTGTAGCTTTCTAATACCTAGAAGCCACATTGACTCATCTATCAAGTCCCTGCAGCATTTGACACAATTAGTTGTTCCCTGCTCCTTAAAACACTTGGCTTCCAGGACACCACTAGTTTTCCTAATGGTGTCTTCCTAGTTTTTCCCCAAACTTGACGGTCACTAATTTCCAATCTCCTTTGCTGGGTCCTCTTATTTCCCCCGCATCTTATCAGAAGTGCCTGAATGCTTGGTTCTTGCACTTCTGTATCTACACCTAATGTCTTGGTGATCTCTTAGTGATGTACATGCTTTAAATATCTTCTATATCCTTCCCACTTCCATATTTATATATCTAGCCCAGATCTATTCTGAATTTCCGACTCATATGTCCAAACTGCCCACTAAACATTCCCACTGATGGCTAAGAGGCATGTGAAACTCACTATTTCCAAACCTGTGCCCCTGCCCTCTCCACTCAAACCCCTTCACCCTGCTGTGTTCCCCATCTCAGCTAACATCCTTCCAACTGCACGGCCAAAACTCAAAAAGTAGCCACAATGACCTCTGAGTAGCCACAGTGAAAGTTAAAAACCAAAGAAAAACAAAAGGAAATTTCTATTAAACTTTAACTTTTAAACTTTGCTAAAGAAAACCTGAGTCATTCAGTTGTTAAAGGTTTGTGTACCCAGTTTCTAAGCTTATGGCAAGAAGAGACTGTTAAGTAGATATGTATACTGCCATCAGTAAAAAGGGAAGGATACAGGACAGGGTGGAAAAGGGAACTAGGATATAAAACATGGATTCTAGTCTCAGTTCTGTCAGTAGCTGTATGATTTTGCTATGTAATTTAACCTCTTTGGGCTTCAGCTTCTTTATCTTTAACATCAACGGGTTTGGCTACATGATCTCTGGGTCCCTTTCAGCTCCAGTGCTTCTAAAGTAATAGGTACAGCCTAGCAGTGGAAAACTAAAAAGCAGACACAGTGAAGAAGTATCCTAGTTTGAGACCACTTATTATAGATCCAAATGGGGTCACATCATCCCAGTAGCCCCTGAGGGTACCTTATCTTTTCCAAGTCTTCAATGACACTTGATATTCCAATGGTAGCAGAAACACTCCTGCTCCATCTACATGTTTTTACCACATCAGTGGAAGATTAATAAGTAAAAACTACATGTATAGATTGAAATATAGTTTTATATTATCAACTATCCAAATAGCTTATCATTTCCAAAGGGGTTTCATATTCATAATTTCATTTGGTGCACTATTGAGAACACTGCAGTCTGTGGGCTCAGTATTTGTCCAGGTCTACACAGTTCATACAAACAATAACCAGAATGGTATCCCATCCTTCTGGCTCTCAGTCCAGTCTTCTCACCTATTATCCCATATTGATTCTAATTCTAAAACAAGGGCTCTAATCTCAGTCCCCAAAATCAAGTCCACCAGCCATGCTGCAAATCCAAATTCAGTTCTTCGTGTGTGTGTGTGTGTGTGTGTGTGTGTGTGTACGCTCACACACACACCGTGCACATGCAAGTGTGTTTTAAGCACGTCCAGATCCCCACAATCTCTGATGGCAATGTGTCTGTTCTAAATGATTCTAAATGAAAATAATATACATCTCACTTCCTCATGACCATGTAGTAGACACAGAGAAACTGAAAGTACTCACTGCCAGTGGAGTCTGTAGCATGGATCCCCTATTATATGAGCTTTGCATCAAGGCAGTGGTGGCCTCTGCTTGGTGGCCACTACAATGACAGGCAGGTCTTATAAGGCTGAGATTTGGTGTGGAGCCTGAACTGAATTTCTCAGTTAAAAATTACTGGCATGGGAGGCTCATGCCTGCAATCCTAGCACTTTGGGAGGCCAAGGCAGGAGGATCGCTTGAGGCCAGCCTGGGCAACACAACAAGACCCCATCTCTACAAAAACTAAAAATAAATAGCCAGGTGTGGTGGCACACACCTGTAGTCCTGGCTACTGAGGAGGCTGAGGCAAGAGGATCACTTGAGCCCAGGAGTTTGTGACAGAGTGAGACCCTGTCTCTAAAAAAATAAATTTTAAATAAAAATAACCCCATAAATTGATACCACTTGGGGAAATTCTACTTTGAAACCCAAAAGGCTAACTCATAGGTTCTAATGTATGGCAAGATTTTTTTTTAATTTTACAATTCTTTCCTGATTCATCCTTAAATGTTAATTTTATATTCAGATTGTTTCTCAATAAAAATGTTTAAACTACGCATCCATTTTATAGAAAAAGGATATCAAAACATAAATATTGTTAGCATGTTTTAAAGCCTAACTTTTCCCAATCTCTAAAATGCTAGTGTAATCAGATAGACAATTTAAATACTTACTCACAATCACCACCTTTTCTTGGTTTGTGTCAGAGAATGTAAGAACTTCATTCAACCAGTTCAGCTGTTCTTGGCTGAATCCTCCATTAAACTGCACAAACTGGGGCTCAGAAAGTCCTGAAATAAATTCAAGTAAGTTAGACCCATCAAATGTCATTTTCCCCCTCATTTGGGCATTCAAATTTAGCTAATGCAGGTACACTTGTTCTTTTCTTTAGGAATATTTGATTAGCAGCAATCAACTTAAAACAGGAAATCTCAAGAAGTCAGAGCAACATTTAAATAAACCATACCACATCTCACTTCTAGTCTTGACATTCCCCTGCTTACTTCACTGGCTTGCCACTACACTGAAAACAAAATACATACTCCTTAAATACAGCCACCGAGCCACTACACGTTCTTTCCCCTGTTTACTCTCTAAAGTCATCTTGTACCCCACTGGCCCTTTTCTGTGTTCTTCAGTGATGCTAAAGCCTTATTCTGCTTAGTGCCTTTGCGTTTGCCCTTCCCTCTGTCTGCTAGCCCTCGATCTCGTTCTTTCCAAGGACGATTCCTTCTTGTCATTTAAGTCTCCGCTTAGATGTTTTTCTCCTTGGAGAGGCTTTCTCTGATCGCCCAGTACCCTTAGTCCTTTGTATAACACTCTATAACATCATACTCTATTTTCGTGGTAGCCCTTATCACTGTGGAAATAGTCTTGTTTCTGTTGCACTTATCACCTGACCTGCCCACGTACTACTTTTGTTTCCTCCATTGCACCCATAAAAAATTTCTTTTGTCAGTATTGTTTACAGCTCTGAATAGCTAGCCCTAGAAAAAGTGCCTTGCCTAGAACAGGCATTCAAATATCTGTTAAATAAACTGATCTTGAATCAACTGTAACCAATCCACGTGAGATCAGGCTTGTGAGAAATCCTGACCCTGAACAACAGCGACAATATATTTTTACCTTAATTGTCCATCTTCCTGCTGAATAAAAGGTAGCTGAAGAATTTAAAGACAATGTATTAGATTCTCAGCTCAAAGGAATAATTCACCTTGAGGACTATTCAATTCCGTATTCGGATTGTGCTCCCTCAGTATCTTCATACACTGCTGGTATTTTGGAGAAGACTGATCCATGCCCAAGACACTCAAGTCATAAGCATCGAGTAAAATAAACCGGAATTTAGGGAATGGTACAAAATGATAAGCGTAGTAATTCTCTGAAGGCATGGTCTCAGGATGATGAACAATCTGGTCTTCTAGAAACTTTGTGTTAAGTTTAGAGTTTGTTAAATAGTCTCTACTGAAGTTATAGAATTCATGATTTCCCCATGTATGGTGAACTGGAACTTTAAGCTTCTTGAATGTGTTCATAACAAGTTCTAGGGACTTTTCTGATGCTTTATACTGTGCATTATATCCATCAATTACATCTCCAAGCTGAAGGACACAACACAGTGTGCTGCTTTCATTATTCCAGCCTTCAATGGCACCCTGTAAGTGAAGAAGACTGTGTCTGTAGTATCGCCGCCTGTTTCCATGGAAATTATAGCCATCTTCTAAATCAGCATATTGAATATCTGCAATAACTCCAAAGGAGAAAAGACGCTCTGAACTCTCATTTAGGGTTTCAGGATTGGGCTTATCATCCATAACCTCCAAACAGGTCTCTAAATAAACTAAACAAAGTAAAGATAACTAAGTTATAAACATCTTTATTTCCTAATTTGAAGATAATAGCAAAATGAATATTAAATTTAATGGTTAATTCACTAGGCAGCTTGATATAGGAAAAAGTACATGGGCTTTAGAGTCCAGTGGTCTTAAGTATAAATCACTAACCCTCTAAAACGCTTCAGTTTTCTCTTCTGTAAAATAGATGATAACCTCTGTCCTTCAGAAGAGTAACAATTTACACAAGGGTACTATCCTATCAATGAACAGGCATTCTAATTGTAGTAAAGACAAATTCAAATCTGGAATAATTCTAATTTTTAAGAAATACTCATTTTAAAACACATACAACGCATGCCCTCCCACAAACATCAAATAATTCTATCAAAACTTCAAGTTTTTTATCTTCCAGATAATCTTGGGGAAAAAAAAGAAAAAAAAAACTTCATGATTTTTTTTGAAAAGTTGTATATTACACTCATTTATTTTAAGTACTTTATAAAAGAGTCCCATTATGGGTTATTTCATGTCAGACCGAGTCTTTTCTCATCACTGGTGCGTAGGTCACCTGAAATAAGTTTCTTATATTTTATATCTGAAGTAACAGGGGTTTTGGGGAGCAGTAAAGATATGAAAGGAGAGAAATAATCTTAAACAAACAAACAAAAAACTATGACACTGATGTGACTATTATCATTTCTGTGAGCAGTGGTTCCTGGTTCTTCAATAGTTAGATTCTAGTTTGAATCAGGTTTTCTGTTAACCCGAATATTTACCTACCCCATAATCAAAACAGAAAATATGAAATCTTTTCTTCTTACACATGATCTCTGCCCTGCCTCCAGGCCAAGAAGAACAAGAGGTTTAAACTTGAAAAAACTGTTATTAGATTGCTTAAAATCTAAATTATAATCTCTTAAAAGAGCCAAGAACAGTAATGACTAAAACAAAGATCGAAGATTAAGATCCTAAATTATCAACTATTTTTGGTGTAAAGACTAGACTACAGTAATAAACTGTTGCTGTGGTGTCTTAATTTATTAAAACCTAAAAAGTCATCTTTCTAAAATTACTTTCAGACTCCCAGTCTCCAGTCATTTGCCCAAAACACCTACAGAGTCCTTATTTAATTCTCTACAGACATGTAAGATCCCAATTGTAACAGCACTTCTATCAGAGATGGAGGCAACAACTCCACAATTGGAGTAAGGATCAGACTTTAATTCTAAAACCATTGTCGATAATGATACACTCTCTATCTAATCTACCCAATTATGAGCTTCAACTACTTTCCTTTCTTCCTTAATCTGGTTGGGCATAACTAGCCCTAAAATAGGTAAAACAACACCAGAAAAAAAGAGATGGAAATCCTTCAAAATTGTTTGGTGTTCTCATGCTATTTTTATTTTTTATTTGCTCATTTCTTCCTACAGTCCCTATCTGAAAACCTCACTAGATATCACGTCAGTAAATATATAAGAGGGGTATATAAATGAGAGATAATCTGATATGAAAGGTAAACTCTGAAACAATTACAAGAAATACAAAACCCATCTAAGTTGGCTGAAATTTTCTAGCCTTGTTAGGTTTCAAACATTTGCGATTACAAGTTCAGATTAAAAGGAGAATCAAATCAGAAGATAATTTAGCAAGTATATCACATGAACATTACCAAAGTTTAAGAGAAAACTATTTCTGGGTATGCTTTTATCCCCTGACAAATTAGCTTGTTTGTTTTTATCTTTAAACTCAAGAGACTTTATGGTGATAATATGTATTGTGGATCTCCTAGAGGAGATTTATTCTCAATTAATTTGATGTTCTCTCCAGTAGACAGCTGTCATTTTTGCCTACCTAGCATTCCCTATTCGTAATGTATTAATAATAGCACCCTAATTTTCCTTCAAACATCTATCCAGTTCCCCATTCTCAGTTCCTGTGTGACCTCCACCCCTGGCTGGGGAAGTGGAGTGGCAGACACATGACCCAGGCCTGGTCTATGAAAGCCCAGTTTTCCTCTGGCCAGTTAGGGGTAGGCATATAACTCAAGCTAGGCCAATCAGCATCAGCCCTGGGACATTTTCTGAAACTCCTAGCAAAAGTACTGCCACTACTTCTGCTAAGCTGATAAACTAAGACTTGAGTTTTTAGAGAAAAGTTAACTGAGAAGAAACCCAACACAGAAGGAAGCAAATCTGAATGATGGGAAGTAGATTCCTGGCAACATTAGTTGCATCCACCTGCCCCGGCTAGAACTACTCTTGGTCATTTAGTTACATATACCAGCCAATAAATTCCCCTTTGAGCTGTAAGCCAAATCTAATTGATTTTCTGTCATTTGATATCAAAATCCTGTCAAATACACCTTCCACTGGAACACCATTCAGTTTAGGGAAACAAAGCTATATTTAAGATTTGGCAACCTTTTAAAGAAAGTTAAGCAATGTGGAAAAAACCATTAACGCGTACACACTTCAAAATAGCAATGTGTTCTGGGGTAGAAAGGAGATCCAAAATGTGGAATAGATAAGCTTTTAAAAACAAGGGTAGGGATGGGGAGGTAACTTATGATTTTGTTAAATAAAGAAATTATTTTGAAAAACAGAAACTGAAATTTATACAGGTTGAGTATCCTTATCCAAGGTTTTGCTTATGACCAGAAGTGTTTTGGATTTCAAATTTTTTTGGATTTGGAATATATTTACCAGTTGAGCATCCTTAATCTGAAAATCAAAAATCCAAAATGCTCCAAATTAGCATTTCCTTTTGCGCGTCATATCGGCACTCACGTTGTGGATTTTGGAGCATTTCGGATTTCAGAAACATATTCAGGGAGACAATCGGGGTCAGAAGTGAGTAAAGCAGGTCAAAAATAACCAAGTAGGCAGGGAATTGAATCTCCTAGCTAGTTTAGCCTTTTATTTTATGGTTCAGGAAGATGTTAGGGAGCTGAGAAAGACTGGTTCTGGTGAATAGAAAGATCAAAAGCTCAAAGCCGCCTACAGTGAGGAAACAATAAGCATTCTAATGTCTTGGAACTTTTTCAAAATACTCCCTCCTCTACCACATACATACACACAAAAATGTGTATGTAGAGGATAATAAATGTTGAAGTTAGCAATGAGTACATGAGATTTATTCACTACTTTTATACATGTTTAAAAATGTCTGTAATTTTTTTTTTAATCTTCTAAAATTTACAGGAAACAGAACCTGGAAAACTTAGAAGACTCAAGGAAACATTTTGCTTTTGAACAGAAAAGAGAATGGCAAGTTTTTAGTTGTTATTGGGAAAAAAAAGCCCAAACTCTATAAAATAATTTACAGAATTATTACAAAAGAAATATATTCTGAGCCAAATATGTGTAACCATTGCCTGGGGAGAAACGCCCAAGAAATCTTGAGCAAGTGGCCCCAAGGCAGTTGGGTTACAGTGTGGTTTTATACAATTTCAGGAGACAGGAATTGCAGGTAAAATCATAAACCAATACATGGAAGGTATACGTTGGTTTGGCCTGAGAAGGCAGGAAATCTTAAAGGGGCTTACAGGTTATAGGTAGGTTCAAAGATTCTTTGATTTGTAATTAGCTAAAGAAATAAAGTTGGCCAGGCATGATGGCTCACAGCTATAATCCCAGCACTTTGAGAAGCTGAGGCGGGAGGAATACTTGAGGCCAGGGATTTGAGACCAACCTGGACAACGTAAAGAGACCCTGTCTCTACAAAAAAATAAAATAAAGTAAATTAGCTGGGTGTGGTTACTCGTGCCTGTAGACTGAGCTACTCAGGAGGCTGAGGCAGGAGGACTGCTTGAGCTCAGGAACTCGAGGTTACAGTGTGCGGTTACAGGGAGCTATGATCGTGCCACTGCACTCCAGCCTGGGTGACAAAGCAAGACCCTGTCTCTAAAAAGAAAAAAAAAAGGAAAACTTTACAAGATTTTCTCTCAAAATTCCTACAAAAAAATCATGGTACAGGATAAGCAGCCAGCATTTTGTGAAAACTACCTTAGGCATAAGCGATTTTTAAGAATAGGAAGAAATACCCAGGGATGGTTAATTGCTGAAAATTTGCTATAAGACGATACTACTAAAATTTCTCTAATACTTAAGACTGGCAGAAGGCTGAAGTTCTTGTAGAAAGCCCTCAAGCATCTATGATGAACTTGTGAAAGATGATATCCTAAAAAATGTTTCCTTCACTCTACTGTCAATGCAAAAAAAGGGGGGTGGGGTAGGAAAGTCCAGACATAAGGAGAGAATTTCTTAACAGAGAAGATAGTAATAAAAGCTCAAAGCCTTCCTGAGACACCAAGTTAAGTGTCTCAGGAAGGTGTGGGTGAGCAAAACAGAGACCATGGAAAGATGAAAGAGGGAGGATGTCTTGAAAACTGTGTTAAATATTGCAATAACAGGAAAGCTGAGGCAGGAAATGTTTGTGGGTAGGCACAGGAATCAGGGGTCTGGACCTAAGATGAAGCAAGCATGTTATAGTGCTGGCAAGTTCACAAAGGTAGGGCCTTGATGTCCTACTCAAACCAGCATAAAGTTATATCAAGCACAAAATTCGATCAGCCTGGTAACAACTGATAGAGCAAATATCAGATGATATTAATCCATACTCTATCTCAAGAAAAGTATCTAAATTGGGAAGGGGAAAAAACTCATTTGGTGATCTTGGTGGTTTAATAGTAATAAAAGTGGTAAGGCTTATAATTCTTTAGGTACCTTTAGCACTAAAGTTTCAAAGGTCCACAAAGCAATCTCAGAGGTATTAGCAATTCATCCAAAATACAGTTACAAAACACGTACTTTGAGCCAGGAACTGTTTTAGATGCTAGTATTTTATTTAATATAATCAATTTAATATGAAGAAGTTATATAAAATGTTTTAATAAACAAATAAGGGTAAAGCTATTAAAAGAGTCATTTTGGCAAACAGAATTTAATAGATCAGCTAAAAACACTGAATTCAATTTTAATTTATGTGTTTGATCAGTTGACCTACAATTGAGCAATTAAAGAAATGAACAATAATTTTGTATACTCACTGCCTGAACAGGCAAGGTACTTTTATGTCTTTTTGTCAAATTATAGGAAAAACTTCTCCCTGCTCAAACAAATACACAAAAATAAAAGGGTAAAAATCTTATTCACAGGCAACTTTAATATAGAAAAATTAATTTGATTAACAATTTGAAACACTAAAGAACTTTGGGTGGAAATTTCAGAAAATTCCAGCTCAACTTAGGATCAAGAAACACTACACGACAGTGTTCCCGGGTTACAGAGCAGCACATTTGGCTAGTAAGACCAGCTTATAGGGAGAAAAAAAAAAAACCCAAAAAACCAACCACGCTCCAGTCCAACAATCACCACAGCATGAGTTGCTTCTGCTCAGTGGAAACCCCTTGAAAAAAAGCCACACAAGAGTAGGATCTGTAATTAAGCAAGAAAGAGGGTGATTTTTTTTCCTTTTATTGTTTTTCCAAATCCACCACAGAGGTAAGGGGAAGAAGAGAGTCACCGATTACAGATACTGAGACATAAATAAAGGCAGACAGAATGAACAGGAGTTAAACTTTCACAAGGAACGAAAAATAAACCTGTGAAAGCTCTTAACCTCAACAACGTGTGGATGTACTCAAGTAACATAAGCAGTTTCAGATGAGGAATGCATCAGCAAACTTCCACTCAGGAAAATGCAGGAGGCAGAGGGAGTCAGTGAGAGTATTTTAAGCAACTGGGAGCCAGGGAGACTAAGTTAAGGAACAGGATATCACGCAGTATATAGTTCTTCTACACTGCTAGGCTTTATTAGCTAGGTTACATTATAATGTGGTTAGAATAACCAGAAACGCTGGGCACTTTTAAGTCTTCCATGCCACTCCAACCACTCAAATTATCCTATTAGCAATTTTTAAAAAGAGCCAAGGATTATTTCAAGCGCATAATAAGTCTGCTTCTACTTTAAGGATGCAAAAGGATCAACAACCTTGCAGTTTCTCTGGGCGGGCCTCCAGCCTGAGCAGGACGAGGGGGACAAGGGTGACCAGACAAGGTGGGGGTGGGGGCTGCCCAGTCGTGTCTCTAGGCAGTGTTTTCTCTTGTCTAAGCTGGAAGTGTCCCCGGGCCGAGGAGCTAGCCGCGGTCGCCGAGCCTAGCGACCAGAGCGGGGCGCCCCCAGCGCTCAGGGCTGCCCGGCCTCGGCCCGGCCGCGCCGCCTGCACCCCCGAGGCGGCCCCCTCGCCAGGACCCCGCGGACCCGCAGCCTCGCGCGCTGCCCACCCCGGCCCGCCCGGGCTGCGCAGCCCCGGCCCAGCCCGCGCCGGACCCGCCTCCAGCCGCAAGGCACTACCTACCGCGCTCCGGCCCCTGGGCGAAGAGCTCCCTGACTACCCGCTAGGCGACCGCGCCACCATCGAGCGGAGCGGAAAGAGCGGCGCCTCCTGACTTCCGGAAGAAGCGGAACTGTAGCGGAAGTCGCAGGGCGGGTCAAAGGAGGCGCGGTCACCGAAGCTCATGGCGGGGTTGTTACTAGTAGCCGGCCGAATTATGCGGCTTCCGGGTGGCCAACTTTGGCGTCTCTTGCCTCGTGGACTCGGGCTTTGGGGCCCGGCCGAGGGAACCGCGAGAGTCTTGCTGAGGCAATTCTGCGCGCGGCAAGAGGAGGTATGGCGGGCCTCGGGGCTTGCTGGCAGGTGCCTGGGAAGCCGGCCTCTCAGCACGGCGCTGCCACCACCTCCGGGTTCGTCAGGGCCGGAGCAGAAGGGCCGCAGAGACCCCACGCGCCCCTCGAAGCCCGGGGTGAGTGCATACCTGGAGCTCTTCCAGTGTTTGTGGGCTGTCAGCCAGCCCGCTCGCTGGCCTTCTCGTCCCTCTTGGTCATAACCTAAGAAACTACTCGGCCTGGCCTCAAATTGCCCTCAGCGCGGCCGGCTTACCTGGGTCATAGAATCTCATCCTGCGTTTCCCCTGCTTTGCGGGTAGTCCCAGTTCTCAAGAGAAGAACTTGAGAACCTGCACCCTCTCTACGTGATTAGATACCCAGGCTTGGGTTTTATGTTAGCTTTTGCACCAGAAAAATAAAATGAGCTTCAGGTTTTCTGAACCTCAAGTTTACCATGATTGTGAAGTCAGAGCACTTTTATAATTTCTGCCACTGGAACCCCTTTCAGATATTCCGTGTGTACGTTGAAATTGAAACAAAAAGTGGGTCTTAGTTACATACGGCTATGCCTTTTTCTTGGGTTTACTCTTTAGTTCTGGTTCTGACCCCAGAAACTTAAGAGCCACTTTCCTCTAATGATAAGTAAGAGAAGTAGGTTTTCGCAGCTGGGGGAAGATTAATGAGTTAGGCCTAGGTGGCCAACATCTTTCTTTTGGGGGACTTGAAAAAGAGTACAAAGAAATAATCGATGTAATTTGCAAGAAGCCCCACTTTTAGACGCCTTTTCTACTTTGAGTTTGTCACTTTGGGAACCCAGAGTTAGGTTAACCTTCCGCATTTTGTTTATTTATTTATATTCTCAATATCAGCTCAAGCCAGTAATTGGTTTTTAAGTCAGCAGTTGGGGCCAGGGTCATACATAGTAACAATCGTGGTACTTGACCTTCTTTGGGTGTTTTTTCACATGAACAGAACTGACTTAGGAACTTCCCCCTGGAAATGAGTGCCTTTGTAATTGTCTGTATTCAGATCCCAGAACTAACTGCATCCCCGGAAACTTTCAGTGTTTTCTCACCCCAGAAACATTTTGCTCATTTAATAAGATCATTGCCTGTGTGTACATATATTAAAAACTACTATAATAAATTTAGTATGGTTAAATGTTTGCTTCTTACTAGGATTTTTATTTTTGAAATCTCTGCCCCAGTAGCCTGTTTCCTGGAAGTCTTTAGCAGTCACATTTGCTATTGGAGGAGCTTTATTGGCTGGAATGAAGTACTTCAAGAAAGAAAAGCTAGAAAGTAAGTAGATATCGTCTGGTCAGCTCTGAATAAAGTCCTTCCTGGCTATGTACTAGCATGTTTTTTGTTGTTCTTAAACTTTTTATTTTGAAATAACTTTCAATTTATAGAAGAGTTGCAAAGATGGCATAGAGAGTTCCCATATATCTTTCACTCAGCTTCTCCTAATGTTAACACTTACATGGCACATTTATCAGAACTAAAAAATTAAAATTAGCACAAAACTGTTAACTAAACTACAGAGTTGATTTGGATTTCACCTGTTTTTCCATCAATGTCTTTTGTCCGTTCCAAGATCCAATCTAGGATACCTCTGCCTAACAATATTAAAAGACTTACTGTGGACATATTTGCATGTGGACGAGGTGAAGTTTGGAGGGTACAAAGATGACTAAGATGCAGTTCAGCCCTTGAGGTGCGCATGACAGGGAAAGACACAGAAGTAAAGAATTTTACTAGATGAGGTTCTGCCAGCCAGAGGGAAGACTAGGATGCTCTTTGAGCCAAAGGAAGACTCCACCTTGGGATTTGAGAAGACTTCCTAGGGATCAGGCATGGGGAACAGTGTGAATGGATACTGCAAACCACTGGGTATCATCAGAGGGAGAGGCCAGAGGCTGACCTTGGATGAGGGGAAGATAGAGAGAGCCTGATTAGGGAGTGCCAGGAACTGCTCTGTGTTAGAATCTGGAAATGTTTAGAAATTCTTCATAAGAACTTTGTATTTTAGTGAATATTCCAGGACTTTTAAGGTTTGGTTTTAGGTAAATCTTTAAAGTATTGCCTAAATCTTTCTATTCTTAACTTTAGAGTCTCTTTTGATGACATACAGAGGATAATGTTTAAATCTGGGAATGAGAATTTATAGGCTTTAGGATAAAACTTAGCAGTATAAGTTCCATACTGAAATATATGACATTATTGGCATAACAAGCAATATTGATAAGATTTTCGTATTCTAATAAGCAGTAAGTTCCTTTAGTTTTACAAAGAAAACTGGAAAGCTAAGAAAATAGTGACAGAGAAAATTCTAGAATATGTAACCTTCTTTGACTTTAGTGTAGAATTTCAAATGCAATCTTAACATTTGTTTTATTAAAAAATCATATTATGAGGCCAGGCACAGTGGCTCACAGCTATAATCCCAGTGCTTTGGGAGGCCAAGGTGGGAGGATTTCTTGAGGCCGGCAGTTAGACCAGCCTGGGCAATGTATCGAGACCCTGTCTGTACAAAAAATTTTAAAAATTAACCGGGTGTGGAACCTGTAGTTCTAGCACTCGGGAGGATCACTTGCAGGAGTGAGGCTGCAGTGAACTATGATGGACCACTGCATTCTAGCCTGGGTGACAGAGCGAGACCCTGTCTCTTAAAAAAAAAAAAAAAATTATGATATAATCTTAAAAGTGATACTAAATAATTTGAGAGTATTTGCTGACATGATGCCTCATCATTTCCAAATACTTCATTGTGTATATCCTACAAACAAGGACATTCTCCAACATAACCACAATATAACCATTAAAATCGGAAAATTAACGTTGATATGTTATTACTTATCAATCTTTAGATAATTGTCAAGATTTAAATACAGTTCAGTCTTCAAGTTTTGCTACTTGGTGTCTTTTATAGCAAAAGGATCCAGTTTAGAACCACACCTTGTACCTAGTTGTCTCTTTAGTCTCCTTCAATTTGTAACTGTTTCCCAGGCTTTAATTGACTTTCATGACTTTGACGACTTTGAAGGTTACAGGCCAGTTATTTTGTAGAACGTCCCTTAGTTTGCGTTTGATGTTTCTCCATGATTAGATTCATGTTATGCACCTTTGGCAGAAATATCACAGAGCAATGCTGTGTTCTCATTGCATCTAGTCAGGAACCACATAGTATCAGTTGGCTCATTACTGATAATGTTCAGTTTGATCACTTGATTAAGCTGCTATCTAATAGGTTTTTCTACTGATAAGTTGCTCCTTTGTGTAATTAATATTTATTTTGTGATGTGTATTTACATATTCTGTTCCTCATCAAACTATTTGTCTTTGGACTCATGGTTTCCTATATATTCATTGAATTTTAGTCCATATCTCTTCATTGTGATGTTTAAATTGTACCGGATTGACCATTGGGAGCCCCTTTGAGCAAGCTTTGGTGTCTTTTTGACATCTCCAATGTTCTTTGAGTTCTGCTTTCCTTCTGCTGCAAGAGGCTCCAGGCTCATCTTGAACTTTCTCTGCCCCAGCCCTGTATTCAGGCATTTCTCCAAAAAGCTGTTTCTTTTTAGTGTAGAATGATATTTAGAAATCAGGTTCTGTGCTCATTGCTCTGGGGGTGTGTCTGCTCCTGAGTCCTCTCAATGGACAGAGAGAGGAAGTAGATGTATGTATTTACATCTATATTTATTTTCTATCTCTCTATATAGAAACCATAAGCTCACACCAGGACCTCCAGTGTCTTTCCAGTACTTCAGGATTCATTCTAGTTTTCTCCCTCTCCATTGTTGACTCCCTTTCCTTTTCTAACTCTCTTGTCTTTAATATATTTACTTACCTCATCAATTCCCGTATGTGACTAAGGTCCCATCACCACTGCTCCCTCCCCATGCAGCTGCCGTCCTCAGCACGCTCAGGCTCGGACTCCCTGTGCCAGGCTGCCCACCTCAGCCCACCTGGCTTCAGACATTCTGCTCTAGGCCACCGTGGCTCCTCTCCCACCCCCAGCATGGCCACACTTCGTGGCTTAGGACTGAATTGTTCTGAAAAAGGAAGAAATATTTTTACCTCTTTCTTTTCTCTTTTCTTATAGTGCTTACTATATACCATAAAATTTAATTTGATTTTGTTTTATTTTATGCTTATTTTTCTGAGAAGATTTTTTGAGCTTCTTGAAAACTGAAACTATTTCTTCCACATTTTGTGCCCCCACAATCATTATATAGTACTGACTATATATCAGGCATTTGTATACCTCTGGTTAGACTGACCTTTTTTTTGGTAAATATTTGTGTCTGTTTAAGAGCTGGAAAAGGAACGGCAGCGAAGCATCGGAAAGCCATTACTTGGGGGACCATTTTCTCTCACAACCCATACTGGAGAACCTAAAACTGACAAGGACTATCTGGGTCAGTGGGTACTGATTTATTTTGGTTTCACTCATTGCCCTGATATCTGTCCAGAAGAACTAGAAAAAATGATTCAAGTCGTGGATGAAATAGGTAAGAAAGCCGTCACTAACTATACAAAGTATATGTTTACGTTAACCTCTTGTATTACTGTTAGGTGGGGTGTTGTAATTATTTGGTTTGCAAGAGCGTACACTGTCAGCATTTGGCTTGTTTGTTGTTTTGATACATGTGACCTTATTCTCCACCAAAGGAAATTTGTTTTGGTGCTAAATGTGAGATCACTTAAAAATGTCAGTGTGGTCTAGGTCTCACTTAACTCTGCTTTTGTGTCCCCTCCTGTATTGTAGCCTTTCATCACTGACACTGCCCTTGCCTTTTCCCCAGTGACCGTGATGGTTAGTCTAGGAATCCTGTGGAATAGTCTACAGTCAGTGGTATTTCATTAGTACCAGTAAGAAGAAAGGATGCCTCCTACTTAAAATGAATTGTTTCAGGATATTCAGTTCTTATTAATAGTTTACCTTGCCCTCGAGATATGGTGGGAGGGGGAAAAAACTATAGACATTGGAATTAAGTAGGAGATAAGATAGCCACATGGTGTGATCTGAGGTAACAACATTTTTGCACTGGTATTTGATAGGATGTGTATCTGATTTCACCACAGATAATATTTCTGTATATGGATCTGCTCTTCCTAGAAGCCATCCCGTTCCCTTCCCTGTGCTCTGCACCTGAGTGTTAAGATGTCTCTCTGTGTTTCCTTAAAACCTTGCTATAGCTATACTCTCCTGTCATTGCTGGTTTCCTTTGTCTTTTCCCTTAAGGTATGAATACTGACTAATTAGAACTTCCTTTCAGATGATATTCCTTCTCTGCCAAATTTAACTCCGCTTTTCATCACCATTGACCCAGAGAGGGACACAAAAGAAACCATCGCAAATTATGTAAAAGGTATGTCTTATTATACTTTACGTCTATTTAGCTCTTACAGGTTTTGAAATATCAATTCATTTGAACCTCACGATGCCTTGTAAAATAGGACAAATGGTGTTGTCAGAGTTTTACAGGTGATTAAAAAGATGAAGCTCAAAATTGTTACTGTGGCTAGTCAGTACATAAATAAGAAACATAGAACAAATGAAAATTCTCGTAACATTTAAGTGAAATCCTTTTATGATTACTAGTAAATATCTAGAGGGAATTCTTTCTAATTATTTAAATCACATTCTTAATTTAGTTTTAAGAAAATACATGTAATTCTGAGATACACTAAAGTTTAAAAATATTATGAAGTAAGTACTATAGTCTTTCATTGCATCATATGAGAAAAAAAGTTTGCTTCACAATTAAGTTCCTACCAGGTCATAATGTCTATATGTTATTTTCCAGCAAATAATCTCAATACAGGTATGAGATTCTACTCTTAACTTCTGATAAAGGGCTGGACAACTTATACTCATCATTCCAAAATAGCAGTTATAACAAAGTTCAGGGCTAAGGGTAAATCATTCATAGCATGTATTTGCTGTTAAGTTTTTGGAATTTATGTAACTGAGCTGGTAAAAGTCACTTAAAACACTGGCTTCATCAGACTACTGAAACGATAGCCCAACATTTAACAGCAGTTCCTTCTGCCAAACGTATAGAAACCTATTTTTGTTCGTTGAATGAACTCATTCTAAATTGAGAAATTGTTCAGGTTCTGAAAAGGCAGGATGGCTTGTCTTTCTTTTCTACTCTCTGAGTAAATGAAGAGAAAGGTGAATGAAACTTAACAGAGCTGCACATCCAAACTTTTTTTTAACTGAATTGCTGAAATTGCAATATTTTTCTAAATACCAACTTAAATTTTTTTAAAATCCCCCCAAAACACAACTAATAATGATTACATCATCAATCACTGTATGTAAGTGCTGTTGAAGAATATTAACATGAGGTTTTGGTATTTCAGTTAGGTACAGCAACTCACATGTCTACTCATTTGGGAATATTATGGTTTGGTTAATATGTGATAAAAATAATTGCCAGTATAACATATGTTTAACTTGAAGATTGTGTATAATCCACCGAGTTCATTAGTAAATAACTATGCCATTGCACAAATTTCTGACAAACCTACAAATTGTGGGCATAAACTCTGCTTAAATATATGTAATAAAAACTCTAAACTTCAAGAAGAAAACATAAACCTTTGTAACCTTTGGTTAGGCAAAGATTTCTTACGTACCAAACCAAAAGAACTATATATAAAACACCAAATTGATAAATTTGGACTTCATCAAAATTGAAAACTACTCTTTGAAAGGCACTGTTAAGAGACTGAAATGACAAGCCATAGACTGGCAGGAAATATTTGCAAATCATATACCTAACTTGTACCTGGAATATAAAAAATAAATATACACACATACATGCAAAAACAGAGAACCCCATAAAAATGGGCAAAAGATGTGAACAGATACTTCATTAAAGCCGTACAGATGGCAAGTAAGAGCTTGCCATCTGTTTCATTCACCTTTCTCTTCATTTACTCAGAGAGTAGAAAAGAAAGACAATCCATCCTGCCTTTTCAGAACCTGAACAGTTTCTCAATTTAGAATGAGTTCATTCAACGAACAAAAATAGGTTTCTATATGTTTGGAAGAAGGAACTGCTATTAATGAAAAGATGCTTAACATTAATAGTAATTAGGAAAATGTATATTAAAGCTATAATGAGATACCACTAAACACCTACTAGAGTGGCTAAAATTAAAAAGACTGACCTCACCAAATGTGAGGATGCGGGGAGCTGAAACTCTTACATTCTGTGGGAACACAAAAAATGTACAACCACTTTGGGAAACATTTTGTCAGTATCTTAAAAAGTTAAACATACACCTACTGTATGATCTAGCCATTCCAATCCTAGGTGTTTAGTCAAAAGAAATGAAAGCATGTGTCCATACAAAAACTTGTACATGAATGTTCTTAACAGCTTTATTTGTAATAGCCAGTAAGTGGGAAAAACCCAAATGTCCATCAATGGACATATTTATAGCCCACTGATTTTCAACAGAGGCACAAAGTACATATGCTGGGGAAAGGACAGTCTCTTCAATAAATAGTACTGGGAAAACTGGATATCCATAATGCAGGAGAATGAAACTAGACCCTTATCTCTCACCATATACAAAACTGAGTTTAAAATGCATAAAAACTTAAGTGTGAGACATGAAACTGTAAGACTATTAAAAGAAAACATAGGGGAAATGCTTCAGGACATTGGTCCAGGAAGATTTTATGGATAAGGCCTTAAAAGCACAGATAACAGAGGCAAAAATAGACACATGGTTTTATATAAAACTAAAAAGCTTCTGCACAGTGTAAGAAACAGTTAACAGAATGAAGAGACAACCTGCAGAATGGGAGAAAATATTTACTAACTATTCATCTGACTAGGGATTAGTATTCAGAATGTATAAGGAACTCAAATATCTCAACAGCAAGAAAAAAAATCCAATGAAAAATGAGCGAATGATCTGAATAGACATTTCTCAAAAGAATACATACAAGTGGCCAACAGATATATGAAAAAGTACTCAAAATCTCTGGTCAGAGAAATGCAAATCAAAACCACAATGAGCGTTGAGAAGCCAAAAGGAGCCTAGAAAGTTATTCAGGGCTTTGGGGTCTGGCTTCAGAATTTGGGGCTGTGTCCTAAGGCTAAGGGAGCCTTGGAAAATTTTTTTTAACATGATAGTGCAATGTGTGTTAAAATTATTTGGCTGCAAGGAATGGAAATCAGCTCAAAGCAGCTTAAGTGAAATGAGGGAATTTATTATAAATATTCACAGGAATTTGATGAATCCTAAGAGCAGGAATAGTTCTCAGGAAGAGCCTGGATTCATGATCTGGAAACTCTTAGGAAAGCCAAGAGTCAGTCTGTCTCCACCTGTTGCTTATGCTGCTCTGTGCGTCTGCTTCATTGTTTTCTCTTTCTCTGTTTGCAGCTTTAATTTCTCTACTTCTCCAAAAATAGGATGGACAACAGCCACCCTACCATCCTCAAGTTATAAATTATGGTTCTATCGGGAGGACATTATGCTGAGTGAAATAAGCCAGGCAGAGAAAGACAAATATGACATGATCTCATGTATCTACTTATTCCTTCTTTATGCACTGTTGGTGGGAATGTAAATTAGTGCAGCCATAATGGAGAGCAGTATGGAGGTTCTTTAGTGTATCTCAGAACTACATGTAAGTATTTTTTAAAAACTAAATAAATTAAAAATGTGATTTTAAATAATTAGAAAGTATTCCCTCCAGATCTTTACTAGATAGTCATAAAAGGATTTGACTTAATATGTTACAAAAGAGAATTTTCATTTGTTCTGTGTGAATTCTTTTCCTTTAAATCATGAAGAAATGTCTGGGGACTCACAGGAAGAAAGTGTCAATCGGGCTGCTTTACAGCTGATACTGTTTTTTGAAGTAGAGGTGGTTGTTTTACTGGCCTCTTATTTTTCACTGTTTTTCTCATTTTTTTGTTTAGAATTTTCTCCTAAACTGATTGGCATGACTGGCACAAAAGAAGAAATCGATCAAGTGGCCCGAGCATACAGGGTGTATTATAGCCCTGGTCCCAAGGATGAAGATGAGGACTACATAGTAAGTAAATGCTCAAGTTTTAACCCATGGGCCCAACTCCCAGATCCCAAATCTTCATGCAGCTTTAAATGAATGGCTGGCTTCTGAGATGAAAGAAAACCTAAGATTGTTGCAAATTCCTTAGGAATTTTGGATATTTGAAAGGATAATAGAAGCATATGTTTTTAATTTATATTCACTGTTCTCATAATTTAATTGCCTGTTTTTCTCTTCTAGTGACACATAAAATTATAGGGCAGTATAAAATCAGATACTTGGGTACCATGTTGGAAATCAAGAGGCGCCATCATTTTTGGGCAAAGCTTTTTAGTTTAAAAACATTGTATTAGTTCTCTCTGTGTCCCCAGTGAAGAGGTGTAAGAAATTGCTCCTTTTGGGAAGCAGTTCTAGGCCAATGGGGAACTGCACTTTTAGGTTGAATGAGAGTTCTAAAAAGCAAAAGAAAGATAAAAGCTATTGGAAGATAAACTTTTATAAGGTTTATTTGCATATCAGTTATATGCCTTGCACAAGTAGGTGTTTAATATATGCTTTTTAATGATAAATTTGAACAGGAATTCTGGTAAGTTGTACTTCTGTAGCTCTTACATTAAAGAGCTATCTTCACATTCATCAGCACTGCCCCAGAAGTCTGAGACTAATGCCCAAGTTTCTGTGTTTCTTTTCTTATCAGTGGTTTCAAGTGAAGCACTAACAAAGGGCATTAGGACCCCCCCATCCACCCAGTTTCTTCTCAATTGAGACATTTTTCTCCTATCAGATTAAGAGTTGACATTATATCTTAGTATAATTTCAGTTTTCTTCCCTATCATACTCTGGTTTTTCTATCATATTGTTTGGGCAAAGTAATTAATCATAAGAGTCTTTCCAGCTGCAAAGCTAGTTTTCTGGAAAGAAAGATGTATGGGACCCTGAATCACTGATCTACCAGCTCCCTGTGGCCTGTCCCAAGCGTGATGTGCAGAGGGGACATCTGACTGTGGTGCTTTGTCTCTGCAGCCCACTGTGGTTTCTCTGTCACCTTTGAACCTGGAACATATTGTGTGCCCCTATAGCCTATGGCCTAAACTAAAAGCAGGCTTCTGGCCCCTTTGCCTTCATTAAGCCCACACAGTAATTTTATCTTCCAGGTCTGCTGCCTCATAGAGTTAGGGAAACTTGGATTCATTGGAAGAAATGACCAGAGAAAAATGAGCATTTTTCCTTAAGCCCTAACTCTAAAGAAAGTAGAGGGACTCTCCTGTGGTTTCCTCTGGCTACACAAGCAGCAATGAGAGGGATGAGGGAAGAGCAGAGGGGCACAGTGGCCAAGAGAGGAAGCCATGGAAAAAGAAGAACTTTTCAGACTTCTTTCCTTTTTCTATAGAGAGTCATATTAACTAGTTTTGAGTTTAACTGATGAGGAGCTAATCAGTCTGACTTCCAGCATTAAATGAGTTTTATTACATTATTTAAATGTATATCCTCCTAAACCAGGTAACACTCCCTAGTCTTGTGCTTAGAGCTCATAACTATGAAATTAAAAATAAATTTTATAAATAAAACCATATAGCCTATAAAACTTAAGTTTAAGACATTCACTTAAAGTGATGGGATATTTTGCTGAAACCAAAGTGCTGCTCACCACAAGAATGGGGTTTGGGTCAGACTGCTATCAGATGCACTGCTATATTCATCTGCCCCTCTGTGTTTTTCTATTTAAAATACTTTGAAACCCTTGATTTTGTAGCCTGCCTTGACTGGTTGGTGTTAACTTGACAAGAATGTATCATGTTCTTGTTATCTGCCTGTAACCAGCAATGTACAGCTAGTGTTATCATAAACAAACCAAACACAGGCTTGGGCACTGAAGTTTGTACTCATAATGCAGATAATCCAGAATATGGATATTATTTTTTTTAATCATACAAATTAAAATGAAAATATATAATTCTTAGGGAGACTTTTTGGACCTTCTAGAATACATGCTAGGCCCCATTTTGAGAAATACTGGTCTCCTGCCATAAGAACTTGACCTTTTGATAAGAATCAGTGAGGAATCCATTGCTGTACATTTGCTAAGTCAACCAGTAGGGGGAGACACTCTCCAACTTCTTAGGTTTTTCATTAGTATGACTTCTGTCCCTTGAGGTCACAGATTTTCATCCACAAGATGGTTTGGGGAACTTCTGTTAAGATTTAAGGACCTGCAAGGAGTGAGGGACTGCCTTAAAGGTTACCCTTGAGATGTAATGGATTGAGGTTTTCTGAATCTGAAACAGCAGTGACAAAAGGTAAGCTTCTGCCTTTTGAATGGAATCTTCAGACTGGTAATGTATATAAACCAGACATGCCAAACCTTTGGGATTCCATAGAAAGCCAAATTTGCATATTATTGCATTGTATATATAATATTGCATTATTATATAAGTGTTAGAAAATACTTTTGAACAAAGAATACAAATGGCTTCAAACTTAAGGTGTTCAGTTTCATAATAAAAGAAACATGAATTGTGCAATGAGATGCCATTTTTCTCCTATTCAGCAATAGTCATAAAATTTGAAAATACATTGTCAAATATATTGTCAAAATTGGAAAAACAAGAAATACATTCTTGAGTGAATTTAGAACAGGTACTTTCGTGCATTGTTGATAGGAACTAAATTGATACATACACCCTCTTCAGAGGGCAATTTGGCAGTATCTCGCAACATTTAAAGTAAAATACTTTTTAGGTCAAAGAGTCTCCTTTTTGGAATTTACCCTATAGATATACCCTACAGCATTGTTTGTAAAGAGAAAAGACTGAAAACCAACCTTTTTTTTTTTAAACTACTATGTATGTACTGATACAGAAAAATGTTCAATATATTGTTAAATGAGAAAACAAGTACTGTGTGGTATATTATTACTTGTGTATGAAAAGAAATAGGTGGTGGTGGATATATAGAGAATATATCCAGCAGAGAAGTTTTCTGGAAGAATGGAGAAGGAACTGTTGACAGCGGCCCCCTCCAAGGAGAACTGGGGGAATCTGGGAGTCCAGAATGGGAGGAAGGCTTTCCTTGCAAATGTTTACTGGATATTCTTTTTTTTTTAAATGTGCATGTATTACTGTCTCAAAAAATAAAAAATTACACAAAAAAAAAAAGCCTTGCACATTATAAAAACTGAGTTGCTTCCCTCCAGTAGAATTAGAGATAGTGGCAACATGGTGATAACACTTTGAAATTGGACAGATCTCAGGTTTTAAGGTTAGGTCTAGCACTTATTATTTATTTAACTTACTAATTATTTAACTTACCCTCTCCAGCTTCTTGTATCATTTGTAAAGGAGGCAGGATACCTGTCTCATGGGTTAAGATGATACATGAAAGAACTTGTCGCTAAATGCTAATTTCCCTTTTTCTATAGTAGGAAGTACAAATGAGTATTGAGAAGTGACCACCAACAAGTTTGACAGATATAGAGAGAACAAGATTTTTATTGTGTACTAGAAAGTAATTTATATTAACACTCAGAAAATAGGCCCACACACTGTAATTCTGTTTTTTAGAGGGGAGGGAACAGAGAAAAGAAAGAACTGAAAAAGGGAAGAAGTAGAGAGAAAGAGAGGTGTAAGCTATAGCGTAAGGCTTAAAGAGAGACCTGCAGACTTAATTCTGATTTCCGTATCAAATGCGTGGAGAAGCATAGATCCCCTGTCTTGCTCCTGTAGTAAATTATTTCAGGACACGTGAAATCACCAGCTGTTTGAGCTCTTGGTGCACATTCTTCCCTTATGTGGGTAGGCAAGTGGTGCTTTCCATTTGCTATCTTCGTATGAATGTGTGTGTATAAAAAAATAATAACCTCACAGACATATAATGTGTGTTGGGGTATATTTGGCGGAGTATCTCCAGTTTGGTATGTGTGATCACATTCCTGTCTTTCTTTTTGTCTTGCCAAGTAACAGTCAAGCCTGCAATAAATGCCAAGGAGTCTTAAGTGACAAATCTGCCTATTTAAAATTGGATTTTGTGGAAGTGTCTAACTAAAAAAATTGATGACTAATCTAAATTTAAGTTAGAGCTGGGAACATTTTAAGAACTTCGCAGGAAAATAGATGATGCATTTAAGATGACTCCTTGGGGGTATAGCATTTATGGCCCCTGAGGATTTGCTTTGCAGGTACTTTACTTCAGATAGGATTGTTCAGTGCAGTGTATATAAAAATTTCCTAGGGGAGGAAAACATGCCTTTTCCTATTTCTGTTTAAATTACTAATATCATGACTAAATATTGTGTTAGGATTTATAGATCATTTAATTAAACCAGTGGTTAGTTTTCTGGTGTCTTTTCATGAAACATGGTAAGCAGAATTGAGGCAGTAATGAACGACAACCAGTTCCTCCTAAAACATAAAGGAATGTACCTTAGAACTTACTAAAGAAAGTAATTTTTCACCAACACTTTTAATTCCATGTGACATCTCTTTGTTATATGGTTAAGGGGTCAGATGAGATAATTTACTCAAAGTGAAAGTATTTCCAAATAAGCACTGCTGTTCCACAAGTACTGACTGTTTTATGAAGGCCTGCAGCAGCTGTTTCTTAGAACGTGGATTCTTTTTCTCAGAGAGTATGTAGATGAGTGTGTTAAGGATTAAACCACAAGAATTCCAAGTTCTAGCTGATGCTATAAGCAGTAGCCAGTGCACATTTCCAGAACACAAAAGATTTTAGACAATCCATCACTGTAAATGTGCTATAATAAGCTTAGGCCCGTTCCATAAATAATAGATGCTACAGAGGTTATTTAAGCATTAATGTAAAGTTTTCTTATCCTGCAGCATTTATTCAGTAAAATAAGCAGTTTATTTTGGTAATCTTTTTATTACAAACCCCCCCTTTTCTCTGCAGGTGGATCATACAATAATAATGTACTTGATTGGACCAGATGGTGAGTTTCTAGATTATTTTGGCCAGAACAAGAAGAATGCAGAAATAGCTGGTTCAATTGCTGCACACATGAGGGCACACAGGAAAAAGAGCTAGCCAAAGCAGCGTTGCCGGATGCAACATTCTCTTGCTAAAGAGGAAGGAAGCTTTGTCTCCCATAGGAGCCAATATATATATGCAACCTACAGAATGACCTTTGTACCATGAGAACATCTCCATTCTGGCTGGGATATTACCCTTGGATTCAGCCAAAATAGGTTCTTGGAAATGTAAAGATTACAACCTAAAGTCTTCCAGGTAGCTGCGGTGAGACCAGAGGACCAAGATAAAGTGCAGCCAGTGAAGAGCGGACCTCGTGGAAGGGCACAGCAGGGAGAGGCACAGCCGGTGCATTTCCCCTCGTGAACAGGCCCTCCAAACAGCTCCGCTGCCTCTCCAGTGTCTCGGACCCCTGCCATATAGGTTGTGGGACTGAATTTTGTGGAAAAGAGTGTGATTTCCATAGTGCTTTTGCTTTCCTCTTTTTGAATTCTTTGCTGAGTTCTTGGTGGCTGATAACAGTCAAATTAGGTTCTTTGCCATTCAAAGTTAATCTTTATACTTGAAAGCGTAAGTTTAGTCTTCCTTGTCAATGAATATCACTGTCAGGTTTGCCTTTCCTTGCCCTGTCAGCAGGTGCCAATTTGACTAATGAAGAGGAAATCTATTGTTTGGAGAAAACCTTTAGTCCAATTTTTCTAGGGGCCTTTATTGTGAGTTTTAGCTAAATGATGTGCCAGATTTTCAATGACATACCAAATGGAAATAAGAGGCTATTGATCATGAGTGTGATACAGAGTACTTTCCTGCATATATGTGATTGCACTGTGTGTAAAATAAAGGTGTATTCAGTTTTGCAACCCAAACAAGTTTAACTTTTCTCAGGGGTGAGGAGTGGATGCATAGATGGCAGCACACAGCTCTCAGGGCAGAGTCCCCCAGACACCAGTGGGCATGTAGGTGGATGGTTGTTGAAATGCAGGTTCCCAGAGCTGAGTTCACTGAGTCTGGAGTATAATGCAGAGACCTGTATTAATAACAGATATCACAGGTGACTCAAATGCTGGTGGTCTGTGGACCACACCTTGAGAGCGTTTTGGGGGGAAATAATTTGACTCATCTTTTGGTATGTGAGCCAAAAAAATGATTGTTAAGTGATAGAATGAATCTTGGCTTTTCTTTCTAAATTTAACTACCCTGGATGTCGGGGCTTGACTATCACCTTTTCCACCTACAGCTGCTGTCCTAGGGCAAAGTTCTCTGAAAGTTTTTCAGTAAATCCTAAGATGCAGCAAATATAATGCCTAGTCAGACAACAGATTCTTTTTACACATCAGTTATGTCTTTACATGCATTTGATATAGACCTTTAGGTTTTTAAATTCTCAATACTTATGTTAAGCCCTAATGTAAGTATTTATATCAAAGTTAACATTATATGAAAAAGAAAAATTCTGTAGCTGGTAGAGGCTGAATCATGTCCCCCAAAATTCATATGCTGAAGTCCTAATCTCAGTACTTCAGAACGTGACTCTGCTTGGACGTAGAATCTTTAAAGAGGTAATTAAATTAAAATGAAGCTGTTAGTGTGGGCCCTAAACCAATACGACTTGTGTTCTTAAAAAAAATAGGAGATTAGGACACACATACACACAAACAGCCATCTGCAAGCCAAGGGGAGGTGTCACCAGAAGAAACCAACCCTGCTGACACCTTGATTTTGTTTCTTTTTTGTTTTCTTGGGGTTTTTTTTGAGACATTGGCAGCTCTGTTGCCCAGGCTAGAGTGCAGTGGCATCATCATAGCTGATTGCAACTCCAACTCCTGGTCTCAAGCAGTCCTCCCGCCTCAGCCTCCCAAGTAGCTGGGACTACAGGCACACAGTACCATGCCTGACTAATTTTTTTATTTTTGTAGAGACGGGGTCTCACTGTGTTGTCCAGCCTGGTCTCTAGCTCCTGACCTCAAGTGATCTTCCTGGCTCAGCCTCCCAAAGTGCTGGGATTATAGGTGTGAGCCACCACACCCAGCCTGACACCTTGATTTTGGCCTTCCAAGCTCCAAAACTGTGGGAGAAAATAAATGTCTTGTTTCAGCCACCCAATCTGTGGTATTTTGTTAAAGTAGCCCTAGTAAACTGGTACAATAGCTGTTCCTTAATAAACAACTGCAAGATTTGGTTTATATAAACCACTCAGAAGTAGTTGGTTTGGAATTGGAATGACTTTCTTAGGAATCTTGTCAAGAAAGTGAGGAACTTGAGGCTGCAGTGAGCTATGATCGTGCATCTACACACCAGCTTGGGCAACAGAGTGAGACCCTGTCTCAAAAAAAAAAAAAAAGTGATGCACTTGCAAAAAGACTAATCTTACTTAATAAGAGAGATATTAAGTATCTGTAATTCCAAACATTTAAAAAGATGGTCTGTTTTAAGCCACCAAACATTTGTGTGGATCTCTTTGCAGCAAGCTTGCTCTTAGATAAACTTTGGTCTTCATTCTCAGCTGTTACAGGTTACAGCCTGTATAATGATCCAGAAAGGGAACAGCAGCTTTTGAAGAAGGCTTTTATTTGCTCTTCATTCCTGTGTCAAGTTTAAAGGCTTAAAGTCAGGATGTTAGAAGCGGGGAAGGGGGCCTTAGTGATTATGTCTTCCAAATCTCCCTATTTATGCACGTGAGGAGACAGTCCTAGAGAATTAAGGTGCAAAACTCAGGTCCCAGTTTCTAGTTATATCCCTGCTTGTTCCACTGCTATAGTGTGCTTATGGTGGCCTGGTGAATCCAACCAAAACTGGGGAATTCCATGTGCCAGTGGGGCAGCCTTTCAATTGTGAATCTCGGGAAATCAAATTCAAGGCTGCTTTTCAATGGACTATCACTTGCAGATATTTACCTAAGTGGGTTAGAGTGTTTTCACAGGACTCCAGTAGAATTTATATTTTAAGAAATGCCATTTGTTTATTTGAAAATTGTAAGAATCCTGTCAGTGCAGTAGGCATGAAAGTACTTAATGCATCTGGCTGTTCATGAAGCAGCTGATAACTTACATGTAAGAGCTAGGATTTACTGAACGCCAGTAAAACATCCATGGGAGTTGAGAGACAAACATGAACCTAGTAAAACGATTTGAAATTATAAGTGCATCTCCATACCTTAAAATAGCTTTTATCATTTTTAAATTTAAGGTTAAAGAAATTAAGATTTTTAAATCATCCGTAATCTCCCAAACAACTTTTTTTGTGTTTTCATTGTGCATATAACAATCAATTTAAATCTTTGTGTGGCGGGTTGAGGGGGTGAGCTACCTTTAAAAGAGCAGTTGCAGGCCAGGTGTCGTGGCTCATACCTTTAATCCCAGCACTTTGGGAGGCTAATTCAGGGAGGATTGCTTGAGACCAGCCTGGGCAACATAATAAGACCTCATTCTATAAAAATAAATAAGTAAGTAAAATAATCAAATAAAAATAAATAAATAAAAGAGCAGTCACACATGCAAGCTTTTAACCATTTAGTTTATACTTTTACTTGTAGTGATGAGTTGTATTACTCTGTAATGATATAGATGGTTATTTCTGTTCATTAATGAGATGCAAGTAATAACCTCTTTAGCCATTTGTTCCTTAATAACACCTTTAGAACTTAGGAGGTAATTATTTTCTGATTTTTCAATGTATTTTAAAGTTTGTTGGTTCTTCCATAATTATACCATCCTCAATAGAGAAAATTTCGAATGTACGGAAAAGTTGAAGGAAGAAATTTTTAAATCGCCATTACTCCACTACCAAACAATACTCCTTTTAATCTTCAACATTTTAAAATTAATCTTTTATTTCAGAAATTCACAAATTCATTCCTTTAAAAAACTGGACATGACAGATCTGGCTCAAGTCTCCTCTCCCTTCCCCCTCCTAGGCCCCTCCTCAAAAGTTACTGTTATTTAGTGTTCGGGGTGTATTTTTCCAGAGCATTTGGAATCTACTTAGGCTGTGTTTCCAGGCTCAAGTTTTGAATACTAAGGCTTAGTTAAGAGTGTTATTACCATGACACAGCTACTGGTCGGTTTTGACAATTACTGAATTTGGTAAATATTGAAGGTAGCTGAACGTAGCTTCCCCTTCTTTCTTGCCAAAGCTAGATAATGGATTAACTAGAGAAAAAGTTAGTTGGTAAGGTAAGTTTCAGTTGTCTCTTCACCCCCAACACAGACACACACTCTCTCTCACACACACACACACACACACACACACACATATACACATATCCATTAGTAACTGATGGTGACATTTAAGTTATGTTGGATAAATTCCAACCATTCTCTAAGAATGGTACTGTAGAACTGAGAACCACCTAGAAATTATTAGAGTGGGCAGGGACCTCTCATTCTCTGGTGAGTGACCGCTGCTTTCCTTAACGGGTGGTGCACCAGCTTCCCCCCGGAGGTGTCGGTGGATGTGCAGTGTGTACACAGCCTGCCAGTTCTAACTTTATGCTGTTGCTTCTCAGGAATTCATTGCGCTGTAACCAACTTGGTTTGAATCTGACGACATTGCCTAAGTTAACGTGTCTAAGCTTCACTTTTCTTACCCGTAACCTAGGAATATTAATAGTACTGTTTACACAAGGCTGATGTGAGAGTTAATGAAGCCACATAGAACACCAGCACATGCTCAGTAAGTGATGGCTGCCGTTATTTTTGTTCCTAATGCAGGTGGCCCTTGGGGGCTTGTTTGGCAGAGGTTTTGTCAACAGTGGGTTTGCTTCCCAATTGTTGGTTAGAGTGTTTTCTCCCCTCCCTCCTCATCACCATTAGGCTTCAGCCTGCGCTGCACTGACTTCTAATGGTCCCTACATTGGCTCCCCCACCCCAAACTCCCACATATCTAAGCCTGGAATTATTTATCACCTTGCTTTAATGAACTGTTCACACCTGTTTTCTTAAATGGCATTAAAATTGAGAGAAATGTTTGTTGGAAAAAAAATAAGGTTCAAACCAAAAACTTTGGGGCCCCAGGAACACCAGAGTCTGATGGTGCAATTAGAGCAGGCCGCTCGACTGTGTTCTTTCTCAGAAACCTGGTAGGCACAGGGGCCTCATGAAGCTAGTTCATATTCAAGTGACTCTAAAGGCTATTGAGAAGGGTAATCTTCAGAAGTTCCTAAATGGAATGCCTCATTCAGGTCAGCAGATTGTTGGGAGGCTCACAGAGTAGACATAGGCCTGGCTGCTCTATCAGATTATGATCATGTCTATCAAGGATTTGTGGCCTTGACAATGAAATGTTACTCCCACTTTGAGATAAGGGACCAGCTGCTGTCTCTTATTGGTCAGATTTTCCTGGGGCCTAGTTTCTGCTGCTCTGTGCATGGTTAATTTAATTCCGTGACCCTCTGTCAATTCTCATGGGCTCACAGGTGATGCTTAGCTTTCTTCAATGAGTTCAAGAACAAAGGTAGATAAACAAGCGAGAGTTTTTCCTTCTCTCGGCACCAGGACAACAAGCCTGGAGACTAGCTTGGCTCAGCATCCTGCATGTTCAACAAATACTTATTGTGCATCCATGTGGCAGACACTGCTCTGTGTGCTGGGGATGCAGGAGTGAACAATACAAAGCCCCTGCCCTTGTGGAGCTTATTTTTAGTGAGGTAGACAAGACTGTAACATAATATGGTGTCAGACAGTAGTAAGTGCTATGAAGAAGGTAAGGGTTTAGAGAGTGATGGGGGAATGGGTGTCATTGTGATTGTGGAGGGGAGAGCCACATCCCACAGGGCCCCGTGGTTCACTGTGGAGACTTTGGTTCTGTTGTCAGTTGTCAGTGTGGGAGAAGCCCTGGAAGGATTGAGCAGGAGCCTGACATGATCCATCAGCCCCGGGGACCCACCGGGACGACTGCTTTGATTCATGTGGGAGGCTGAGGATGCTAATGTCACCCTCATAAGTGGTCTTAAAAATCACTCACCCTGTGTACTAGTTCATGAGAACATTTATATGGATATTTAATTGAAAGACAATGAGTTTTCTTTTTTCTTTTTTTCCCCTTTTTATTGTGGAAATTTTCAAACATTCAAAGAGTGAACAAGTTTAATGAACTTGTGCCCATCACCAGGCTTCAGTAGTCACCAACACAACAGCCGATGCGGTTTCACCCATACCTCCCCCACTCCCACCCAGCCCATTCCCGGCATGTATCTCTAAAAGAGACCAACTCTGGCTTTTTAAAAACATGACCACGATTCCATTAACACACCAAAAAAGTTTTTTTTTTCTCTGTTTAATATCAAATATCCAGTTAGTAAGAACTCAAGTTTATAATTTGGTCCTTTGATTGCAAGGAGCCACACATGACACGGTTCATTGTGGAGGTGTGTTCTCTCCATGTTGTGCATGTGACTGTGTCCATGTTTGTGCCCCGTTCAAGGAGGACATGGGCAATTTCGAGAAAGACAACCCTCCCCCACCACTGCCCCCATCCTCAGTCACAGAGGTGGTGGTATTCAGGTTGGATCAGATTAGAAAGACCAGGGATGATTGTGTGAGGATGAAGTACAGTGCTGTGATAACAGGGAAAACTAACCTGTGGCGATAGAAGTCAGAACAGCACTTACCTCTGGCAAGAGTTGCAGTGGTTATTGATTGAGGAGAGGACACAAAAGAAGCTTCCAGAATGATGGAAATGTTCTATAGTTTTATCTGGGTGATGACTTACGTACCTAAAAATGTATTAAGCTATAAACTTAAGCTTTATGCATTTTACCGTATGCAGCCTTTAACTCCAAAGGAAAAAAAGGAGGGAAGAAGAGTTCCTGCGAAAGGCAGGCTAGAGAGGAAACGGGTGTGTGATGTGTAGAGTGCGTGGGACGACGCTCGGCAACCTGCTCTAGCTCAGACAGAGCAATAAGAGCTAATGCCACCATCAGGTTGCCCGGTGGGAGAGGGTCTGAGAGGAGACTGCACAGAAGGTGGAGCCCAGCATGCTTTAACAAAACCAGAGGAACGATGCTGGCACAGTAGGCTGGGGTGTGCCATGGACAGTCAAAGCAGGGTAGCTGCGCTTAAGACCAGAAGACATTGTCTTTCTTCTCGTCCCCACTTGAAGGGACAGGAAAAGAATAGCTCCAGTGACCTCAAAGCTTGCGGACAGGAGCTAATGCCAGGACAGCTTTGAGAAGCACAGGAGTTTGCTCAGAAGCTTCAGGATACTTCCAGGGACCCGGGACCCCAACAGTGAAGGAAGAACAAACTAAAAGAGTGAGCACGTTCCTCACTGGCTGCTATGGTGAGCAGCAGCTGGTCATTGTCAGTCAAGCTGTGGGACCGCTCCAGTGATTCTTACTCCCTTTTGATGGAATAAGCCAGGGACACCACCCTTGTAATTGAGCCATCTGAAGTATTCCTGGGTGGGTCCGCAGTTGGCAGCCCATTATCCATTTTCTGTTCAAGGATGACGCAAAGGTAAGGGGCTCAGGCTGAGCTCTGTAGACGCATGTGAGAGCCTCCCGGTCTCAAAAGGTCGTACCAAGAGCCTTGCCCTCCGCATCTGCTGGGCATCAAGTTCTCGTAATGACCTGCAGGTGGTTCTGCCATCACCGTGTCAGACGTGTCAGAGACCATCTAGTATGTCCTCAGTGTGTAGGGGAGGGAGGGCCCCAAGTAGGGACTTACTTGCAAATTGGTAGAACTTCTTCTACAGCTTTGCTGCTCAAGTGTAGTCCCTGAGCCAGCAGTGTCACATCACCCGGGAGCTTACTAGATGTGCAGAGTCTCAGGCTCCACTCAGAATCTGTATTTTAACAAGATCCCCAGGTAATTCTCATGAATATTGATCCCCCCAACAGAGTCAACTAATTTTCACCCCAGAGGGAAGGGGAAACATAAAGAATAATAAGGTAATTAATTTTCCCTGACCAGGAAGCTCTTTAATTAATTTTGCTTCCATGAAACATTTAATTTGAAGAGTCCCTCAAGTAAACAAATTCGATTTTCTGATAATTATTTTATTGCCCCATTTAAAAATTTTAATCAAAGACATTGTCACTCCCTATCAGAAATTCTATTCAGCACAAGATACCAAGGGTTTCTCCATTGAGTTGATGCAGTCCCATCAAAAAGCAAAGAGATATGCTGTTTGGTTAGCCTGTGAGGCCTGATCAGGGCTCAATTCGTTCTGAAATATTGAATTGAAATCAGATTGAGGACCACTGGATCTCTGTGGGCTCTGCTGTAGTCAGGCTGCTGAGAACCGCTGATGTAACCAAGTGAACCTGAGGCTAACTCTGCCTGTCTCCCGGTCAGCTCAGGCTCTGGTAAGGTGCTCGTAGTTACAGAAGAAAGCGGGGCTATAGAGCCCTGCAAGGATTAAATTCCATTTTCAACAGGGACAGGCAAGTGTTTAGTGCTTAAAGCAGGGCAGCCTTTGGATGGCTTGCTTTTCCCTCTGCTGGCCTCGGAGGCTCTCCCTTATCTCATGGACCCCTGCCCATGCAATTACAGAAGGCACCAAAACCATATAATCAGAAAGCCCTGTCTAGACCATGAGGGATCGCAGCACAGGGCAGTCGTTCACTGATTCATTGATGAAGTCAACATTTTTTGAGCATCTGTGTTAGGCTAAGTACTAGTGATATATAAGCAGACTCAGTCCCTGGAGAGTGCCTCTGAGATCAAATAACCACACAAGATAAAGAATAGGACAGTTTTTAGACATTCTGCCCCAACCAGTGCACCTAGAATTAAACTATCTTTTGATACTTTTACATATATAGTCAGCGTCCAGTTGTAAATATGCAAAAATCAATACGTTTACTATATTTAAAGATGACTAAATTCACAATAACCACTCAGAATCTGTAATAAATAGAATAAATGTAATGATTCAGGATCCATATGAAGAAAGTTATAACATTTTGGAAAAATTTTTAAGATATTAATAAATAAAGAAACATAGTTTGTTCTCTGATGAGAAGACTTGATGATGTAAATATGTCAATTTTCTCCTACTTAAATCTTCAACACCATTTTGATAATATTTCAATAGCAAATGGTTGCCAGGGGCACAAGGGAATTTTGGGAAGTGGTGGAAATGATCTATGTCTTGATTTTAGCAGTGGCTACAGAACTGCAAAGCTCATTGAACTGTACTCTTAAAAAGGGTGAATTTTAATGTATATACCTCAATAAACCTTACTTTAAAAATTGCAGTGATTTTTTTTGGAGCTCAACATAAAAAATTTTGAAATTAATCTAGGAAAATGAATGTGAAAAATAGTTATAGGAAGATAAAGGAAGATAGTGGAAATAAGAGCAAGTAGGAAGGACCTGCCTTACGAATATTAATATATGTTACTAAGCCATACAATATAATGATTTTTTTAAAGTGTAGTAATTATGTAGTATTTAACAGAAAGATCAAGTTAGAAATAAAAGTATGGAAATAGATCTATGTTATATAAAACTTTACTATATAACAAAGGTAACATATTGATGAAGATTATTGAAGTTAATATTGGAACAGTGATTAATGAGACAAAAAAAGATTCTTATTCTATAATATATCCTCCATTAAAATGAAGTCCAGATGGATTAAAAATTTAAGCATAAAAATAACAATAAAAGCACTAGCAGGAAATATATGTGAACAGTTATACTATAATATTTAAGGATCAGTCTACCCATGATGTCATGGTGCATGCCCTGGCCACACTCCTACGGGAAGCAGCCCATGCACAACTGTTGCTAAGGGGCTGTGGCCGTGAACTGTACCACAGGATCACACCCCCCAAAGCACAGAGTTGGCCGGTTCCTGGTCTGGACCAATCCGATCCTCTCTCTGGGATATGAGCAAAGAAAATCCGTGACTGGCGGGGCTCACGCCTGTAATCCCAGCACTCTGGGAGGCCGAAGCAGGAGGATCACTTGAGCCCAGGAGTTTGAGACCACCCTGAGCAAGAGCAAGACCCCATCTCTACTAAAAAATAGAAAAATTAACCAGACATGGTGGCACGTATCTGTAGTCCCAGCTACTCTGGAGGCTGAAGCAGGAGGATCACTTGAGCCCAGGAGTTTGAGGTTGCAGTGAGCTATGATGACACCACTGCACTCTAGCTGGGGTGACAGAGCGCGAGTCTGTCTCCAAAAAAAAGAAAGAAAAAGAAAGTCTGTGGCTGATCAGCAATGGGAGTTGAAGCAGGAAAGTCGTGATGAAGAGGGCCAGAGACAGGCCAGAGGTGCCCATGAGGAGCCCCGTGCAAGCTGAAACGATGAGCATAGAGCAGTAAGCAAAGGAAGCCCACTGCCAAAGAAAGAGAAAGAAGCAGGTAGACAGAGATAAGCGGGAACCCTAAAAAGGATATAGGTTCCTTGAGCAGTTCTCCAAGTATTTTTATCAAAACAATCAATTAAAAAATAAAAAATTTGGCATGTATCCTCCAATATATGTATATTTATTTATTTATAAATTATATACATGTACTGCTGCATAAATATATTTAGAAGTGTTCGCCAGGGCAGTACATGCAAACAAACAAAAACCCAAAATTTGAAAGGATAAGATAGATAAATTAGCTCAGGTGGTAGATACATGGGTATGTATTATTCTATAAACTGAATGTATATATTTTTGTATACTCTTATGTATGTTTGCTCTATTTTCCTATAAAAATAAAAATTAAAAATTGTTTCTATTTTTTCATATTTTAACATATTTTCTTCCCACACTCCAATGTTGTGTGTTCCTGACTTTGGAGACCACTGCTTTAGCGTTCCTGAGCATTCCGGTTTTCGATCAACTCTGCATTGTCTTACGATACCCATTCCCGCCCCCCGCCCCCCACTGTCCCTTTCTCTGAAGGTTCTGAATGAGTGAATGGGCCTCTGTTTCTTGCAACCATGAAAGCCAGACTAAAATAGTAGGGAAAGCTTTTGTAAACATGACACCATAATGCAGAAAACATAAAGTAAGTCATTGCTAGGCTTGATCAAAAACATGTAACACAGAATTACCATCACCAATATATAAGCAATGTTTACAAACCCTAAGGAGATTAAAGATGCACACCCTAAGAAAAAGCAGGGCAAAAGACATAAATAGCTTCTAAAAGAAGAATATCAAATAGTTAATAATGTAATTCAAATGGTGGAATTTTTGTCTCAGGTTGACAACACACTAAAAGAGTGATGTTACTTATTAAGGATGGGGGAGAAATGGACTCTTGCATGGAATTGGTGGAGTATAAAGTGTGGCACTCTTTCTGAATGGCAATTTATTAATATATAGCAAGCCAGCTATCCCACTTTTATGCATTTATTCACAGAAAGAACCGTAGACATGCACAAAGATTTGTTTACTGCAACATTTTTGTAATAATGGATCATGGAAAGAGTAAATAATGGAAAACAACCTACATGTCCAACTATAGGGGATCTGTAAGATACACAACTACAGTGGATAAAACAGTGTTACATGCATAAACGGAGTACCACAGAACCATTAAAATAGAGCTATTGATTAATATTCAATGATACGTATGAAAAGATACTCAGTATATACTTTGAAGAAGTAAACTGCAAAAGTTTGGTCCCATTTTTTACATAAACTCAAAAAATACCAAAATGTTAACAGTTGTTAAAAATGGTGGTATGTTTATGATGATTTTTATTTCTTTTATTTATTTATTTATTTATTTGACACAGAGTCTAGCTCTGTCGCCCTGGCTAGAGTGCAGTGGCGTTGTCATAGCTCACTGCAACCTCAAACTCCTGAGCTCAAGCAATCCTCCTGCCTCAGCCTCCCAGAGTGCTAGGATTACAGGCGTGAGCCACTGCACCTGGCCTGTTTCTATATTTTAAAGTACCTATTTTCTAAACCTGCCTAAATGAACACATACTGACTTTGTAATAAGAAAGAGTCATTATTAGGAAAAATAGTCTAGTGCCAGGAAGACAAATTGTTTATCCCCATGTTAATTTCAATCAAGTCAGAGTTGCTTCCTATGATACAGTGCTAAGCGTGGTTAAGAAGTTGTGACCAGGCTCAGATGTTGTGTGCTATGATCCACTAATAATGCCTGCAGGGCTTGTGGGAAGAAGTAGTGGCTACCTTGATCTAGTACTCTCCAGCCATGAAACACAAATGCTGAAGTTTATTGCTGCAATGTATGCTCCATTGCTTTTGGCTGGATAGAAGCAAGGCGGGACTCAGGCTCCTCATGCAGAGCCCGGGGAAGTCAAGGAAGGAAATGCTCTTGGTTACGCACTGTCGAGGACATGCACCCTGGCAAATGTCATACATGAAGATGGATAACCCAGCTGCCTCCCCCACCCCGCCTTCAACACACATACACACTTTGAGGATAAAAACAGTGCTTTATCTTTTTGATGGGGTTGACGGGGAGGATAAAGACAATGCTTTCGTTCAAGTGGATCTCTCTTGTTCCTTAAATCACAGAATCAGAAGATAGCAGGGCTGAAGAGAAATTAAGAGGTCATTTAGTTCAGCTTTTTTTTTTTTTTCTCCAGAGGAGGAAACTGAAGCCCAAATATTTAAGAAATTTTGATTTATATAAGGGAAAAATTATTTGTCCTGTAATTCTAAAGGATGCCATCAGGGCTCAAGTCCCTGTGGGAGCGGTAGGACAGCCTGGTGCACAAGGTCTTCCCCCAGCCCCGTTACCCTAGGCAGACGTTCCCCACTGAGTCATGGTTTCCCCATCAGTTAAGTGGGGATCATTCCACCTGCTCTGCCTGTCCCCTGGGATTGTTCTGAGGCTCAAATAAGATAAGAAACAAGTAGGGAAAACATTTGCAATATATGTGAGAGACTACTAAAATCTTTTATATATGAAAGTTCTTAAAATAGAAAAATATTAACATTTCAAGAGAAAAAGGGCAAAGAATACGAAGACTATTCATAGAACTACAAATGACCAGCAAGTATGTAAGATGAGGCTCAACCTCCCTCATAATGCAAGAAGAGTAAATTAAAATGTAAGTTACTGATGTAAATTCTTGTTCTTTTTTTTTTTTTTTTTTGGTTGAACCATCTGAAGTTTGTTGTATAAGTTGTGGTATCTCTCCAAATATTTCAGTCTTAAACTCCTATAAATAAGCAGTCTCCTACATAACTACAATACGATTTTCATACCTAAGAAACTTACCAAAAATTCCATGAGTACCATCTAATATCCAGTTTATGTTCAAATATCTTCAGCTTGTCCCCCAAATGCCTATCAGGTTGTTCTTTTTCCCCTTCTTTCCCTTTCTTTCTTCCTTCTTTCCTTCTTTCTTTTCAACCTAGGATCTAACCCAGCTTCACGTAGTATTGCAATTGGTTCTACCTCTTTGGTCTCTTTCAACCTAAAACAGTTTCTCCAAATTTTTTTAAAAGTAATATTGATTCATTTTTAACTATCTAGGCCAGTTTTCTTGTAGAATGTCCCGCATTCCGGGTCTGATTGTTTCTTCATGGTGTCACTTTCCCCTATTTCCTGAAAACATGAAGTTGTGCCTAAAGGCTTGATTAGATTCCGGTTAAACATTTTAGCAGGTCAGTTTCATGGGGGATTCTGCGCGGTTCATGCTGCATCCCCCTAGGATGTCAGGCTGCCTCCCTTTCGGTGGCGCTGTTTCATCACCCGCTTAAGGTGGTGGACATCCTGCTCCCCAATACCCTTTCATCCGGGGCTTTTAACATCCATCCCTTGCTGATGCTTGCCTGGAGGGATTCTTACATTGAGGGTGATAAAATAATGACTTTTCTAATTTGATCTTTCTGTCTACATTTACTAGTAGCATTCTTCTGTAAAGCAGAACCTCCCCCCTCCACCCCATCTGACTTTAGGACTCACAGATTATTCTCTATTCAATGTGTTGATATTCAAATGCAGTCATTACTCTTTCAGATGCTCAAATTGATCCCTACTCATCGATCCAATTCAAATGAACACTTACAGGGCTTTTCTTACCTTCTTCTATTTTAGACTTGTGTCTCTTAGAGTGAAAATCTTGATTTCTCATAAATATATATTTAGTTATTTGCATTATCCAAAAATATCGAAAATAGTTTCCAATTACAATTCAGCATTACAACTAAAGAATCTACTGAGGAAATTTCCCAATTTCTTTGCAGTTCTTTTTATGCTTTGAATGTATCTCCCTATAAATGTACAGTCATGGTACTTTTCAAAATTGACAGGAATTGAGTCTTTTCTAAGTATGGTTTTGTTATTAATTTGATATAAATTAGGTTTATTAATGTTCTGTTTGTATTCAATTTCGGGATTTGCTTTTTCCCTTGCTTTTTCCATTTCAATTTATTTTTGAATCTATCAACCATTTACATGGCTCAAAAGTCAAAATCATGTAAGAAGGCGTAGTGTCACCGTTCCCGTTCACCCTCTGTAGGTAACCATTTTCATTAGTTTCTGGTTCATCCTTCTTACGTTTCCGTTTGCAAAAGTGAGCAACTATGTATATACATTCTTATGTCTCCTCTCTTACATAAAAGGTTGCATTCCATACACACTGTTCTGGACCTTCATTTTTTTACTTACAATATATCCTGGAAATTATCAGTTCATAGAGATCTTTCCTGATTCTTTTTTTTGGCTGTAGAGCATTCCTTCATGTGCATATAGCATAATTTATCAATCAGCCTCCTACCAATAAACACTTGGGTCCAGTCTTTTACTGTTATAAACAGTGCCACAATAAATAACCCTGTGCTTACAATGTTTTCCTACTTGTTAAAGTGTATCTTAGGGGTAGGTTCCTAGAAGAGGTTGGCTGGTCAAAGGGAAATTGCATATATAATTTTGTTAGTTTTTTCTAAATTCTCCTCCATGGCAGTTGTATAATTTTTCACTCACCAGAAAAGTCTGAGTGTCTGTTTTATCACAGCTTGCCAGCAGAATGTGTGGCCCAGAGTTTGGATTTTCTCCAATCCAGCTGGTGAGAAGATGTGTTTTCAATATGCATTTCTCTTAAAATAAGGAAGGATTGAGCATTTTTTCATATGTCTCAAGGCCATCTGTACACCTTTTTCTATAAATTCTCTGCTTGTTTGCCAATTGTTTCTATCTGAGGGTTTTTGTTGTGTTGTTTTGTCTTTTTCTTCTTAAAATCTAAGAACTATTTATATATTAAGAAGATTGGATTGGCCCCTTGTGATGTAAATTGCAAATATTTTCTTTCCTTTTGTCTTTTCACTATATGCTTTTTTGCTATAAAGATTTTTAATTCTTACGATGTTGAATTTATCTATTTTTTATTTTACTTCTCTGAATTTTGAGTCATAGTGGACCTTCTCCACTCCCAGATTGTAAAGGAATTCACCCAGGTTTGCTTTTAGTCTTTGTTTCATTTCTTTGCATTTTGATCTGATACATTTGTTATTTAATCTGGTGTATGGTGTGAGGTATGGATCCAAATTTATCTTTTTCCAAATGGCCATCCAACTGTCCCATCACCACTTATTAAAAAGTCCATCTTGGCCCCACTAGCTTGAGATGCCACCTTCATATATCAAAGTTCCATATGTGTTTGGGCCTCTTTCTGGACTTTCTGTGATGTTCCTTTGGTCAGTCTGTCTCTTCCTGCACCAGTACGACACTCTTCATTACGTGGACTTTATAGTGTATGTTTTCATATTTGGCAGAATGTCCTCCTAAGGCTTTTCTTTTTTCAAGATATTCTTTACCATACATGCATGAAATTTAGAATCAACTTTCTAGATCCAGAAGAAAAAAATTAGTATTTTTATTGGCATTGCATTAAATTTATATATTAACTTGGGGATAACTGGTATCATTATGATGGTGGAGTACCCTATCCAATAGCAAGGGACATGTACCTTTGTGTCTTTCAGCAAGCACTTTAAGGTTTTACACATATCTTGTTAAGTTTATTCTTAAGTATTTTATCCCATCTGTTGCTATGTGATCTTTTCTTCCATTTGGGGTCGTATCTTCCAATTGGTTATGCAGAGCTTTTTCTTTTTAACAGCTCCTCAGGTGATTCTAAGGTATAGCCAGGTTTAAAAACCACTGCTTTAAATGAAAATTCAGTGTTATCCTTCACATTAAAGCCTACGGCTTAATTCTTAACCCCCGAATTAGCCACTTTTCTTCCAGATACTCTATTATCACAGTGCCGTTTGTTCCCATTTCATCCCCTCGGTAACCTCACAGTGATCTCTGATCTTTCCCTTTTATGCCCCACCTGTAGCTGTGGACAAATTTATCTGCTTCTTGTCTATGGCATTGTTCAGACATTACTTTTAATTCCTAACCCCAAATCCCCTGGCAAGGCCCTGGGCCATGCCTGCCTCTTTACAACCTCCTTTCCCTTGGACTCCAGCTCCTCCTGTCCTCAGAGCATTCGCGCCTGCTTCAATCACGTTGCTCCCTGCTCCCGGCCACAAGGGTCCCATCAATCATCTGAGTCCAAGGCAGACTTGTGACAGCAGCTGCCCACTGCCCCACCCCAGGTACGGGGTGACCTCCTCTCTGCCAGCCGACTATCACCTCAGAGGTCTTCAGTCCTCTCCTTAGCTTTCCCAGTGCTGTGTGTGGCCTCGTCTCCTTACCTGGCCACCTTGCAGCACCAGCTCCCCCTCTCACTTACAGATTGAGGTTTGATGTGTTCAAGAAGTTTGCAAACTTTCCGGTTCATGTCATCCATCCCCTGATTTCTTCTCATATAGCCAGTGAAGTGGTTCATAGCACGGCTCTGACATCAAACCGAACTCCATTATAATCCTGGCCGCTCACACACTAGCTGCATGCCCCAGGCAAGTTTCTTTACCTCTCTTGTGCCTTGGTTTCCTCTTCTGTACTACGTAGCTCATTACAGGGCCTCTCTCCCAGAGTTTATGTGAGCATTAGTTCATCGAATGCTCACAAAGTCTTTAGAGCAGTGCCAGCAGAGATGAGAAAATGCTGACAATCTTTACCCCTGCATTAATCCTGAGTACTTATAACATGCTCCATAACCCTCCTGAAAGCAGACATGATATTCCTTTTTATTTTATTGGCAGTGTGGGGACCATTTTCCATACTCTATCTTTTGAAAAGTGTTAGTTAATTAATTTCTGGAATAGGTAATACATATACCAGGCACATAGTTCAAAAGTTACAAAAAGGTAAGTAGAAAGTCTCCTTCCTGTCCTCTGTCCCCTCGGCCACCCAGTTCTCCCAGAGGAAAGGAAGCTTCTGAGAGATCAGAAGTGGGCTGTCTGGTGCCCACTGACCTGGCTTCGCTGGACCACAGCTCAACGGGAGCCCTGTGTTTGCTCAGCTCCCTGTGCGTCCCCTACTCAGGCCTGTGCCCTGCCGTCTGTCCTCTAGGACACCTCCTGCAACCTTGGCTGCTCAAACTACTCTTCCCACTTCCCAAGGCCCCACACCAATGCCTCTTCACAAAGCGCCCTGGGGCCCATGCTCTCCTTGTCCAGCTGGAATTTCTTTATCTGTCATTTGAACCCTATAGGCATGAGTGCCCATTTGGTTGGCTCATCACTTTTGATCTTGCACTACACAGTTCATGTGGGTGAATGTTCCATCCTCTTCTCACCCCCAGAGATGCACAACTCCTTGAAGGCAGGGACAGAGCCTTCTGCATCTGTATCTCCCTGGGGGTGTCGGGTTCTGTGCCTGGCACATAAAAAGTGTTCAATAATGCTTATGGTACTAAAAAATAAATAAATAAGAATGAGAGAGGAATGTTCTAGACTAAAAGAAACTAAAGAAACATAACCACTAAGTGTAACGCTTAAAATTAGTTTCAATCCTGATTTGGGGGAGCAAATACAGTTTTTGGAAGAATTGGAGAAATTTAAATGTGGACTACCTAAGAGATGATATAGAATTATTGTTAATTTTATTAAGTGAGAAAATGGCATTGTGGAGATTGTCCTTACTCTTAGGCATTACATACTAAAGTATTTAAAGGTGAAGTGGCACAATTGCTCTCAATTGGTACAGCAAAATGAGACAAAGGACACAGACAGAGGGAGAGAGAGAAGGGAAAGAGGGAGAAAGCAAGTTGGCAAAGTGCAAAGTGCTAACAGCTGCATTTAAATATGGGTGTTCATTTATTATGTTTTCTACTTATCTGTACATTTGAAATTTTTCATAATAGAAAGTTGGGAAAAGTATGTACAGTTGAATTGAACTAAAAAGAGAGTTGTGGCCTCTCTCTGCTTGAATTTCTTCCTGGGACTCTGGGCACTAGCTCAGGACCCCCACCCTTCAGTTCAATGCCAGGGAGCAGTCTTGGCCCAGAATAGGCCAGTTCCTCGTTTCCAGTGACACCTAATCCCCATCACAGTGGGACATGGAGGAGGCACTTGACCTGGGAGGCATGTGCTCCCCAAGGCTGACTTCATGCTCTGGCAGACAGTGGTCCTGGGAATGCTGCTGCATGGCAGGGAGCCCCAGTGTCCACTCTTGAGACCAGACATCAAACAGCAGCAGGGAAAATAGCTGGGGAGAAAGTGGCTGAGCATCACTGAGGGGGTGCAGCCGCCGCCTTCACTGCCTCCTAAGCCGGCTTGCATTCTTGAGACACGATGCATATTTTTTCTAGTTCATCAAGAGATAAATGCAGCTTTCTGCCCTGGCTGTGGGGATTAGCTCTGGCTGTGTGATGGCTCAAAGAACAAGAGCTCCTTCTGTTCCCAAAAGCCGGCTAATAATATACCAATAAGTCATCTGTCCCCTGTTTATCAGAGGAGGAATTCCACAGCAAGAGAGTATCCAACTCGCCCCTGAAAGCTCTCTCTTAAAGCAGCAATAGGTTCTCTTCTTTAATACTTCTCTCTTTGGAAGGAAATCTTTTTAAGAAAATATTATAAATGTCTCTTTCCCCCTCCCCATCTCACTAAGACATATGTTCAGTATAATCTACTCAGAGTTATCATTAATAAGACCAGTCATACTGTGCTGTAGGTAAAGAAGAAAACTTACATCTGTCAAACATGTACAACGTGCCAAACACAGCACAAGGATGGTGTACCTAGTATCTTAATATCCCACTGAATGCACATGAATAGTCTGTGAGGCAGGTATGGAACCCCCATTTTACAGATGAGAAAATGGAGGCTCAGACAAGCACACTGCCTGCCGTCACAGCAGTGTGCAAGCCGGCCAGCTGGGATTCGCACCTAGGCCTGGTGGGCTCTAAGGCTCCGTGCTCTTCCTGCTACGACCTGCAGCTGCAGGGGTTACATGTTCTCCCTCTCCTAAAGATAGTTTTCCAAATGACCAGAGTTTTTGATTGCTGATATCTAGCTTCTGAGCTGCTGCCTATGCTGCAGTTGGTGCTGTCACTGCTACTTCCCTGGAATTTCTTCTGGAGAGCTGTGTTCCATCCCCAACTCTGACCCTCTTCTTAGGGCCTCCAGCAAGCTGCCTACTGCTTCTGCCTTCCATTTTCTCATATGCAGAAGAAGGTTGTTTAGCAAAAGATCTCTTACATCTTGCAGGTGAACACTCTAGGATTCCTTGAAGTTTTCTTCCAGGCTTATTTATATTTGCTTGTTGAAGATGAAGAAGTTTGATGGAGTGAAGGAAGGAAGGAAGGACGGGTCATTTTGGAAAAGCCGGGGCAGGAGGCCAGCAGCATCTCAGAGCTTGCATTAGGTACAATTACGTGACATGGGTGCTTTCTTACAGGGAACTTACAGAAATATTGTGCAAAATATTTCTTTGCTATCTCCTGAAGGTGGGTATGGATGTGGTTATACAGATAAATGGGTAAACTGGTGACTACAAAAGGAAAAAAGAAAAATTAACCTGTATTTCATTTGCGAACAGTCCCTTCCAACAACAGTGCTGGGTGTTTAAGAAGGTTCGGCAAGCACCCACCCCACCCATGACCTGCCCACACACTCCACCCCACAAAAGGTGGCCAGGGCCCCTCACACTGCCCCTTGGCCCCATGGGGATTGTGAACACCTCTGCTCCCCTCAGTGACATATACCTGTCCCATGGCTGTCCTGACCAGCTCTGTCAAGGAGACGGCAATCCAATCACACAATGGCTTGAGCCAAGGTGTCACTGGGCAGAGCCCCAGGAAAGTATATCCTTTCAGGACACAGATGGACACTTGAGGAGCGAGGGGCTCCAAGGACGGGCATTTCAGTTCAAATTGGAGGAAGGGGGCAGTGGGATGGGGCAATCCCCGAGTGGGATGGTGGGGCGGGCAGGCAGTTGGCAAACCCTTCAGCCATTACTCCCCTGGCAGCCTCTGACCTTGCCTGGCATTCACAGAACAGGCACTTCATAAACATGGGCTGCTTTGATCCGAAATCACCTCAGTCTTAGAAACGAGTCTATATAGTCTATAATACAAACTATTTGGGTAAAGGCTGCCTCTTCCACTTCCTTTGCAGAGGGCCAGAACACTGTGGGTGTTTCATACACGTCCCCTCTTCACGGGGACCGCAGCCTCTCTCCGTGCGCAGCCCCCGAGTCTGGGCTTGCTGTGGCTGTGCTGGGAGGGCGCAGTTCTCATTCTCAAGTGGGAAATGTGGAGCTAACCCTTCTATCTAGAGTAAAAAACCGTAGGATGCCCACCCAGCCACCCTCCCAATAATTTGGTCAAGAAGAAACAAAGGTAAAAAGTAAGGTAGAATGGGAATAGGCAAAAGTGTCCACACGCCCTTTTTCCTCTCTTGAGGCTCCATCTTTCCACTCCTGATTTAGAAATGACCGCGTCTGTTAGGCGGCCCCCCCTTCGCCCTTTCTCCGCAGGCCGCCGCCATCCCGCACCCCCACCCAGGCGGGCAGCTGGCCGGGCCCAGTTGGCGAGACGTCCTCGTCACAGCGAGTCCTCAGCAGCTGCCGCCGTGAATGCCGCTGGCGGCAGGGCTCCCGTCACTAATTTGCTTGTTGGTCCTACTGGGGCTTAAGAAACGATTAAATTAATAATGACACTAATGAGAGGGAACATGACGCAGGAAAACAGAAGAGGAAGAAGGAGAAAACGAGGATGGGGAGGGCGGGGAGGGCGGTGGAAGGGGAGGAGGAGGGAGAATTAGTCCTGTTATTATTACTCCTGGCGCAAGTTTTACAATCACATAGCCCTGTCGCAACCTTGGGTTGTGACAAAAGTCTTGCTCAGAATTCCGAGAGGATTTCAACTTTTTCATCCTCGGTGTTATTCACTTTCCCACGAGGCAAGACTTCTAAGCAAACCGCCCGCGTGAAGGCCCTCTGTCCCCACGAGGCCAGGGCTCGCGCTGACTTCAAAGCGCGACACGCCTGCAGCCAGGCTGTTCCGCCACGTCAGGCGAAGAAGCTCCAGCCCCGGGTTCAGAGAAAGGCATCCCAAACTCCCAACTTTCTACAGTTGGAAAATGGTTATGGATCCTGCTCATTTCTATATATACCTTGCCCTTGGCAACGACAAAAGATACGTGTGCAAGAGCCTGGTTCTCAGCTTGTGGCGTCGGCCATTCCCTTTCCAAATATAGAGAAGGAATGGGCCGTGGGCGTTAGGCGAGGCCTATAAAAGGCCCGGGGAGCAGCCGCCCCTCTGTGGCTCGCTCGCTCGTGGGCAGAGGTAAGTCGCAGCCCTCCTCCCCTCAGCCTCTGCCACGTGGAGTCACCAGCTCGGAGCGGCCCAGCGCTCTGTGCTGTGACCCTGGTAAGGTGGCGCCTCCCTTCCCACTGAGGTGCTTTCATAAGATGAGTCAGATGTGGGGCAACGTCTCCCAAATGCCCAGCCACGCTCTGCCTCCAGCACCTCACCCTCCCCCCGGCTGTCCCCTGTCCTGCTCACTGGACACACTGTGAGCCCGTCCACCACGGCCTGACGTTCCCCATGGCCTCTGTGATCTGTGCAGCGGGCCGGGGGGGTGCTCAGGCCTTGCCCTGACCTCACCTTCCCCGCCTGGCTTGTGCCTGTCAGGTGTTTTGTCCTCTCAAGACCACACTGGCTGTGGCCACCAGGTGTAAATGAGCCAATCTCAGAGAATTTTCCTGTTTGCGGATGACAAGGAGACCTGACCCTGGCCTAGTACCACGAGCTTTTTAACAGGGATTCTGTCCCTGCTGCCTGATTCTAACTCAAAGGACTGCAGACTGAGGAAGGTGCCACAGTATGTGCGGAGAAGCCAGATTTCTGGGCAGTTGAGGGCTTTTTCTACCTTAATGGCCTACCTGTGGGTCATGTCCCACCTGCTCCTCCAGCCTGCCTCTTCAGATTATCAGTTCTTTATCTTTATTAGTTAACTTGTCGAGAGCTGGTTCAAAACGGAACCAGACACTCCCAGGTGTCACTAAGTTTTTGTGCATGTGTGTATTGTCGCAGGTCCAGTATCTCCCCGGCTGCGCCTATCTTCTGCTCTCCTGCAGGTGGGACTCTTAGGTGAGAATTTGGACCCTGTCCTTCGGCTTTTGGAAGTCTCCAGGTGACCCAGGGTTACCAGTTCCTCTCTCTTCCCACTGACTTTGAGGGACAGGAAGCTAGAGAGAGAAGACAAGGAAAAGTCAGGCAGGAGGGACCGGGAGGTGGCACTTGGGGAGACTTTCAAACCCATGCTGATGTCAGATGCTCACTGCTATTCTTAGCCACTGAAGGAAGCAAAAGGCTGGTCCCCTTGTGCGAGGATGTAGCCACCTTCATTCAAAATGGTTCGAAAATTCCTTCGCTATTTGCTTTTTAGCACACTCTCTTTGAAGAATGTATTTATTTTTAAATTGTGTTTATTTTCAAATGTTCCCTCAGTAACACCTGGGTTTTACAGACAAGGAAAAGGAGGTCCCCAGAGCAGCATTCACTCCTACGGCCCCTTCATCAATTCGAGCCCCAGATAATTAAGGAGCTGGGATGAAACAGGCTGTATGCCCTTTGCACAGAGTAGCCACTCAACAAATAGTGCCGACGTGATTTTCCCAGCACTCAAGTCCTGTGGGTGGAGCTCCACGAGGCAGGAGGACAGCCTTGTTTGTGGGGCCCTGCCTTTGAGGGCTCCCGCGGCTGAGGGGGAAGGGCGGGTGTGAGACAGACCCGGAGCTGCCTAGTGCCGGGCTCAGGAGGCAGCTGGGCTCACCTAGGGGTTTGCCTTCCAGCTGACACCATGAGCAGCGACACTGAAATGGAAGTGTTCGGCATAGCTGCTCCTTTCCTCCGAAAGTCGGAAAAGGAGAGGATCGAGGCTCAGAACCAGCCCTTTGATGCCAAAACCTATTGCTTTGTGGTGGACTCCAAGGAGGAATATGCCAAGGGGAAGATTAAGAGCTCTCAAGATGGGAGGGTCACTGTGGAAACCGAAGACAACAGGGTAAGGCTCGCGCACTCCCTCTGCTGGCCAATTGGACTTCTGTCTGCTCTTCTTGTGGCCTTGTATATGCATCCACCCCCCCCCACTCCTGTCCCCCCACCTTGCCCGCCACTTCCAGATGTGGCTCTGGCACTGCAATGCCTCATATGACATGGCCTTAGGCTTCCCAGGTGTCCTCAGAGAAAGCAGAGTAAATACTTCCCTCAGGTTACAGGGTGGGAGAGGAGTGTTGTCGCTGATCAACCAGAAACCTGATTAGTTTTCAGGTGCTTCTGTCAATGTTCACCTCACTCTAGGCCAGAGGGGACCAGCTCCATGAGTCCCAAGGGTGTGGAGTCGGGAGTCCAACACTAGGAAGAACTCTTCTAGAATACTGTTTTTTGGTAGCCTAGGTTTCCCTCTAATTCTTCTAGCAGTGGCCATGTAACTGAGGAAGCAAGGAAAACGTGTAAGGGACCCTAGTGGACCACAAGCTCAAATAGAAGCTGTGAAATAGCAGCTCCCCTGTATCATAAAGTTGCTGAGCCTTGTAGCCCACTACATTCTGGCCCAAGACATTGTGGGAATGCTGGAGGAATTCTGGACTTCACTACTTTCTGGAATCTAGACCAGAAGACTCTGGAAATGTCCCAAGAAAAGCCAAAAAAAAAAAAAAGTGATTAAAAATAAAAAATAAGAGAGTAAAGTAAAGGAAATAGTGTCATTATGTTGGGCACGAAGGAAAAAGGCATTAAAAACTGCCCTGTAGTGCGACCAAGCACTAAAGCTCCCAGAAGGTGACGCTGTATATAATTCAGACAAAGGAGCTAAGAATGGGCTTCTAAAGCAGCAGGGAGGCTGAGGCCACACATGATGAGTGATGATCTAAGACTATCTGAGCATGTACAAGGAGGGCCGACTGGCTGGCTTGGTTTGAATGAATCCCCGCTTGAAGGCAGGGAAAGGCAGGTGTCCTGCTCCCACTGCCCAGAGACGGGACCTGGAAAACGGGGCATTTGCAGAGGCAGTCGCCCGGAACAAGGAGTGAGGCGAAGCAGGGGAGAGGAAGACAAGCTCCCCAGCCCCGGGCGGCCCGAGGGAGGGTGGGGGCCGGGGCCTTTCCTCCCGAGACAAGTGCAAAGACACTTGCCAGTGCTAGGAGCCCCTGCTCTGACTCATGGTGCCATTCACCTGGCTTGTATAATGATACTCTGTCCCCAGAAAGGGCAGAGAGGGGGGCCTGGGGGGTCTGTCATGAGCATGCTCGGGGAGGGGGTGAAGGGCACAGGACGTGAGGCTGGGGGGCTGGGCAGCTCTTTCAGAGAGCCCGGAAGGTTGGCTCACTCGGTGGGCAGCAGCCTGGCCAGCCGATGCCACCTGCCTCCCTCTCTTCTGCTGCTGCCTCAGGACTGCCACTGGATGTGCCCTTTTCTCTGAGTAGCCAGGGAAGAGCCCTTCAGCGGCAGGAGCTGGATTTGGGTCCAGCCAGCGTTACTGAGCTGAAAGGTTCCTGCCGGCTGCAGTTCCCCGCCATTGTCATCCACGTGCCCCCACAGAGATCCTCTGCCTCATTTCTGTCATCCTTCCTTAACCCCAGGCCCACTGGAGAGGGGAAAAAAGCCCTGAGGAACAGAAACAAATCACGTTCTATGGCCACCGCCACAAGCCACCCCATAACCTTCCTTTCGGGCTTTCTGTAGTGTTCGCCCCATGGGGGCAGATAGCTGCAGCATTGTGACTTCCCCTTTCAGACCCTGGTGGTCAAACCAGAGGACGTGTATGCGATGAACCCCCCCAAGTTTGACAGGATCGAGGACATGGCCATGCTGACGCACCTCAACGAGCCGGCCGTGCTGTACAACCTCAAGGACCGCTACACGTCCTGGATGATCTATGTCAGTGGGGCTTTTGCGGCGCTCTTCCTGGGACACCTGGTGTGGGGGGAGGTGGAGACGTGCGTGTGGGTGCTGGGATTTTGAAAGGTTCGTGTTGACTAGCTGTTGAACAAAACGGGGGAAATGGAGGGAATAAGAAAAAGAAAAGGGGAAGAGGAGGGAAGAAGAGGAGTAAGGAGAGATGCGTGGGGGAGGAGGAAGAGGTGAGGGCAGGAGGATGGTGGAAGCGCAGGGCAGATGGGGCCAGGCTGGGTCTCGGCACTGTCACTTGCCAGCCGTGGGAGCTTGGCTGCTCCCCTCTTTGAGTCTCGGTTGCCTCATCTATAGATAGAAACCGTAGCTTCCTTCCAAGTGCATCGTAAAGACACATGAGATAATATAAAGGCAAAAGTTTTCGCATCATACGTGCACACGTGCATATACACATGCGTATACTTTTTCTCCCATAGACCTACTCGGGCCTCTTCTGTGTCACCGTCAACCCCTACAAGTGGCTGCCGGTGTACAACCCCGAGGTGGTGAACGGCTACCGAGGCAAGAAGCGCCAGGAGGCCCCACCCCACATCTTCTCCATCTCTGACAACGCCTATCAGTTCATGCTGACCGGTACGTGGCCAGGAGGAAGGCTGGGGTGGTGGTACAGGTGCCGGGCTGCGCTCAGGGCAGCTGCCCCTTGGCCCGGACGCCTGGCACCGTGTGGCATCCAGCACCAGGGAGAGGAGGGGGAAGTCCTCACAGGCCATGGTGAGGAGTTTGGCTTTAATGCACGTGTTGGTTAAAACATACAAAACTGACATTTTTGTGGGTCAAAAGAACACAAGGATTGACAATTTCATATGGTTCAACCCGACAGGATGAGAAGCCACTGGCTGGCTTTAAGCAGGGACTTAACATCTCTGGTCTCATTTTCAAGAAGGAGGCTCTCGATGTCGATCAAAGAGTACGAAGTTTCAGTTAGACAGGAAGAATACGCTTTAGTGATCTATTGCACAAAATTGTGACTATAATTAAAAAGAATGCATCAAACACTTCAAAATTGCTAAAATAGTAGATTCTAAATGTTTTCACCACACAAAATGATAAGTATGTGAGGTGATGGATTTGCTAATGAGCTTGAGTTAATCATTCCGCAGTATAAACATGTGTCAAAATATCACCTTGTACCCCATAAATATATAGAATTATCATCTGTCGATTAAAAATAAAATTTAAGAAGTTATAAAACTAGAACGAGGCTCTTCAAATTCCCACTTAGGGCTAAATAAGAAATTAAAAGGAGGAGGAGGTGTGTCATTTAACTCTGACTGCCTGAGAAATGGGGTAGAATTTGGAAGCTCTTTTCATATTGCCATCAACTCTTATTTTTTCCTTTGGCAGATCGTGAAAACCAGTCTATTCTGATCACGTAAGTATCCAAGGCATAGAATGGTTTCATAGCTGTGACAAAAAAGGTGCTACTTGCTCTATTCTGTTTGGAGAAAGCGTTTGGAGCAAAGTCTATGATTAAAAGATTGATCTGGAGATGGGCAAGAAGGTATGTGGAAGGCCCAGGTCACCTAAGCCAGCAGCCGTAGCATGTGCTCTGGGGCCTCGGCCTCCCAAGTGGTGTCCGGCACTTGTTTGGTGGGCGAGTGTCAGACGTGGCTCAGACTATGTCTGTGTCACATCTTGGGGAGCCTGCTTATACTAACAGGACTCATTTCTTTTTCTTCCTCTCTTTTGATCACTCCAAATAGTGGAGAATCCGGGGCAGGAAAGACTGTGAACACCAAACGGGTCATCCAGTACTTTGCAACAATTGCAGCTACTGGGGACCTCGCCAAGAAGAAGGACTCCAAAATGAAGGTATGGGCGGGGCTTTGCTTCCACTTCTAACCTTTGTCTTAACTTCAGAATGAGGTGGCCAAATGTCTCACATTCCCTGCGTTCAGGCAAAGGAGAACAGGCTAGGATTAAAATCTTGCAGGGCAGCTGGCCATCCTAGACAACACGGTGTGGAGTTGATCCTACAGGCCCAGACCCTGTGATTTCTTAGAAGACAAAACTCTTAAGGCTTAATTAACTAAAAAAGGCCAATTTGCAGGTGACTCAGAGAGCTTGTTCTTTTATGGCAGAATCACATACACCAACATGAGAGCACTATAGCATACACTGCCTTTTGAAACAAATTATTACAACAGTATGAAATGAACACAGATAACCTACCTAACTGGAGAATCGAGGAATTGAAGTGTTAAATGTTAAGTCAAGAAACCCAGCCATAGCCAAATGTAACAAAATGGCAGAAGTGTTTTGAGTAAGACATGCTGCTGATGTGGTTGATCCTACAGTTGGAAAGTCAGGGTGCAGCCAGGGCAGGCAAGAGTCACAGAGTGGGTGAGCATTTTTTTTACTATCATTTTGTGGCTTGAAGAAATGTTTTTTACTGCCCCCCTCGATTTCTTGCATTAGGGGACTCTGGAAGACCAAATCATCAGTGCCAACCCGCTGCTGGAGGCCTTCGGGAACGCCAAGACCGTGAGGAATGACAACTCCTCCCGCTTTGTGAGTCTGAATTCAGTTAAGATGGGATTTGCTTTCCAGCCTACCAGACTGTCAGGACACCCGTCCTCACGGAGTAGGGAGACCAGCGGGGGCTGACGATGTAAGAACAAAGCAACTCAACAAGACAATTTCAGACAAGGACACCTTCATGTAAAGTTCAATAAACAGGGCACGTGAGAGAGTAACAGGGGTCCAGGGCCTCCGTCAGACCAGACGGGGTTGGCAGGGAAGGCCTCACTAGGGGGCTGGGCGGAGATCTGCAGGATGAGAAGGAGTATTTGAAAGGACAGGGAGGAGGTGGGTAAAAGGGAAGAGCAAGTGCACAGTCCCTGAGTGGAGGAAGGGCCTGGGATAGTCACGGGATCTAAAGAGGGTCCGTGTGGCCGGGGGGCCAGTCCCATGAGGTGAGGAGGAAGAGGGAGAGAGGGACTTGGTCATGGAGGAGCCTACAGACCATGAGGAGGAGTTTGGATTTTATTCCAAGTGCAACAGGAAGCTACTGAAGGATTCTGGAAGCAGGGAAGTGATATGGTTTGATTTACATCTTGAAAAAAATCATTCTAGTTGCTTTGTTGACTAGCAATAGGGGAGAAAGGAGCATAAAATAAAAGGGATGGGAAAAAAGGAGAACATCAAAGTGAAAGGAGAAGAGGGGAGAAGAGGGAGTCCATATTTAACTTCAAACTACAGGGAAAAAACCTCCTATTCACATTACCCAGGAGACGAGTAGGAACAATCGGGGCTATGGCAGAAATCTGGTCTCCCTTTCCCCCCACACAGGGCAAGTTCATCCGGATCCATTTTGGAACCACCGGGAAGCTGGCCTCTGCAGATATTGAAACATGTAAGTGCACCCACAGGGATCTGACGATGTCTCAGAGTGATGGGGAACAGTCTGGAAGAGGGTCCTGTATTTGTGTTCCAGATCTGCTGGAAAAATCAAGAGTCACCTTCCAGCTGAAGGCTGAGAGAAGCTATCACATCTTCTACCAGATTCTTTCAAACAAGAAGCCTGAGCTCATAGGTAAGAAAGTCACCGCTGGAGTTGGTCTTTTAGGCATGTTGGTCCTTGGATCACCAGACCAAGGAGAGTTGCACCATACATAGGTGAATCTACAGCCAACGGAGGAAGTTTATTTTAGAAATGGGATGCAGGCCGGGTGCAGTGGTGCGCACCTGTAGTCCCAGCTACTCGGGAGGCTGAGGCGGGAGGATCGCTTGAGCCCAGGAGTTCAAGGCTGCAGTGAGCCGTGATCACGACACTGCACTCCAACTTGGGCAACAGAGAGAGACCCTGTCTCTAAAAAATATAATAATAAATAAGAAATAAAAATAAATCTAAAAGTAAATACAAATTTAAAAAAGAAAAAGGATGTGTCTATTTAGGGAGCGACATGCCAGTTTAAGAAACCTAATCAAATGGACAGTAATAAGGTTAAACCACTATTGAATTCAGCGCTGGTTTATAAAAACCTGCTGTACAACAGAGCATTTAATTGTCCTTTGGCGCCCTCTTGTGTTCTGGCACAGAAACCAACCTATCACCAAATGCCATGAGGCCAAGGCATGCTCAGACCCACAGTCCAGCCCGTGGAAAGTCACCCAGCTCTGTACCTGACAGGAGCTTCTGTGCACGCCATCTTCTTTGCTCTTTGGCTGTGTTTGCTCAGCCTTCTGGTCTCCAGCCTGGAAACAGGCTGCAGCTTTTCAACAGACTTTAGAAAAGGCTATAATTATACCAAACAACCTGTGCTTCCCCCGCAATGTGGGTTCCTGTCCTGACCCACACTCAGCCGGTTTTCCCTATTAACTTTTCCCAACCGACATTGACACGAACCGTTCATGTGCAAAGCAAGAGAATATAAATATTCTTTCTAGGGTTCTTAATCTCCGTTGCACAGGAGCCTGCAAGGTCTTGCCTGGACTGTATTTTCAGTGACAGTCTGAGTATTACAAAGCTGTTTAAAAGGGATTTCTAACTCGAAATTCAACTTGGGGTCCAGCAGTCAAAATCCCAGCCCAGGAGGTGAGAGCTCAGATCCCCTCGGTGGGTGTTCTCTTTGCATCTGTGTGACCTCGTCAAACTATTCATCATTTCAGAGCTGCTGCTCATTACGACCAACCCTTACGACTACCCGTTCATCAGCCAGGGTGAAATCCTGGTGGCCAGCATAGACGATGCTGAGGAGCTGTTGGCTACGGATGTAGGTGGAACTGACAGAAAGGGGCGGGTGTTCCTCCCCCATCCCTGGGGCCGACTGACTGACGGGCTCTTCTTTCAATGCCAGAGTGCCATCGACATCCTGGGCTTCACCCCAGAGGAGAAATCTGGGCTGTACAAGCTGACAGGAGCCGTACTGCACTACGGGAACATGAAGTTCAAGCAGAAGCAGCGGGAGGAGCAGGCAGAGCCAGACGGGACCGAAGGTACAAATTCACTGCTGCAGGCCATAAGACAGAGCTGGGTGGTTGTTCACCTGAGATCATTTGGTTCCTCTTTTGAAAGTGATTAATTCTTCTTCCACCTGGAGAGGTGGCTGTGTCATTCTGGGCCTCAGATGCCTATAAGTACTGTTATCACTCATTTTTGCTGAATCGCTAGAGTGGTCCTGTTTCAGATGCAGTGAGAAGTGACCAGGGCTTTCTGGAGCCCAGCACTGCCTTTTCATAAAATCTATCATATTCTCTGGGTGACTTAGCTTCCACTGGCCACATATAAGCAGTTCAGCCATATGGAACGTACAACATACCAAGACAAACTTGGCCAAGCTTTGGAACATCTGGATGATCTTCAAAGTGGCTCTAGCATCATCTTTCTTTTCTTGCCAGTGGCTGACAAAACAGCCTATCTGATGGGCCTAAACTCTTCGGACCTCCTGAAAGCCTTGTGCTTCCCCAGAGTGAAAGTCGGGAATGAGTACGTTACCAAAGGCCAAACCGTGGATCAGGTAACTGCTGCAAGGCCAGGAAGAGACCCAGGCCACTGATGGCCACTGCCTTTATACCCATAACTTTTCTTTCCCCTGACAGGTTCACCATGCTGTGAATGCACTTTCCAAGTCAGTGTATGAAAAGCTGTTCTTGTGGATGGTCACGCGCATTAACCAGCAACTGGATACGAAGCTACCAAGACAGCACTTCATCGGCGTTTTGGACATTGCAGGCTTTGAAATCTTTGAGGTTTGTGTTACTTATATTCATATTTTCGTATGGTTTTGCAGGTAAGGGTTAGTTTTCATGATCCCAAAGGGAAGATATCAAGGTGGCCATCTTATAGTTCCTACAAGAAACTAGATGGAGAGCATGTTGGGTAGAAGACAAGGACTTTCTTGGGAGGGTTTGTATTATTTTAGGAGAGGGGAAGACTACTTTCAAGTGGAATTTTAAAGGACATCATCAAATGGATAAGAGAAAAAAATCAAATGCAATTACTGATTTAGGGAGAGCCAGAAAAGAGTTACAGAGAATTTGATAATAAGTCAATCACGCAATATTTTACGTAAGTATCCTACAGGTTTTGTGTTAGATGCAAATAGCCATTCATCAAAGTGTATATTTGGTGTCTGACAAAAACAAGACCCGCTGGTGAAAAAAAAGATGAGCTTGTAGTCTAATAGGGAAAAGAAAATAGAAGTCTATAAGGCACACAGAGGAGTAACTATAAAATAAAGTGCACATGAGGTGCCCAGACCATGGGAACTCAAGAGAGGGAGAAATATCTTCTAGTTTGGAAGTTTAGAGAAGACTCCAAGGAGGAGATGTGGTCTGAGCCATGCCTTGAAGAATGTGACCATATGTGAAAGCATAAATGAGTCTGGTGAGAGCTTGAGGCAATGAGGAGGAACGTTGATGGATCTTTGATTTTGAAAGAAGTCTAACTTTCCACGTGAATGTTATATTTTGGTGTTAGTATAACAGCCTGGAGCAGCTGTGCATCAACTTCACTAATGAGAAACTGCAACAGTTTTTCAACCACCACATGTTCGTGCTGGAGCAGGAGGAGTACAAGAAGGAAGGCATCGAGTGGACCTTCATTGACTTTGGCATGGACCTGGCTGCCTGCATTGAGCTCATAGAGAAGGTATCCTGTCCCATCCACTCAGTAACCACTTCTCATAGACTCTGCAGCTCATATTTACCCATATGCACTTTGTCTTGCCTTAAATCCAGCCTATGGGCATCTTCTCCATCCTGGAAGAGGAGTGCATGTTCCCCAAGGCAACAGACACCTCCTTCAAGAACAAGCTGTATGACCAGCACCTGGGCAAGTCTAGCAACTTCCAGAAGCCCAAGGTGGTCAAAGGCAGGGCTGAAGCCCACTTCTCCCTGATCCACTATGCAGGCACTGTGGACTACAGTGTCTCGGGCTGGCTGGAGAAGAACAAGGACCCCCTGAATGAGACTGTCGTTGGGCTGTACCAGAAGTCCTCCAACAGGCTCCTGGCACACCTCTATGCCACCTTTGCCACAGCAGACGGTAACAAACTTCAAGTACAAGGAGTGCCTTGTAGTTGTATGTTCTCACTCCATTTGCTCCACGGGATCAAAAAACAAAAAAACTTTATAGATCCACTAACAAAACATGCCCTCCTTTATTTCTTTCAGCTGATAGTGGAAAGAAGAAAGTTGCCAAGAAGAAGGGTTCTTCCTTCCAAACTGTCTCTGCCCTTTTCAGGGTAAGAAAAATGCAAGTTCATTTGCTTGTAATTGGTTTAAGTCATATAAAAATGATTAATGCAGATATTCTAAACTTGATTTATTCAAGAGTAATAATGTTGTCTTAATCTGATTACTGTCACTTAGTGAGATCGAGTAACAATGTGATAATATATAAATGAGGTCTGACCAATGTGGGACCAGAACTTCATTATCACTCTGTACTGCAGTTAGCCGGGTTGGCTGGCCTGGGAGGTGAGTTCCCAGTACAAACTCTCCAATTTGCCTTAAGGACACAGGCAATAGACCTCACACTCCCAGTGGAGAGAGATACATCTTCTGAATTGATTTTAGAAAGTATTTTGTACTTGGAGAGCCTCTGGCTCACAGGGAGGTAAAAGATTATTATATCAGTTATTTGTCTATACTTCTAGCCATAGGACTATTTTAAAAGAGAGAGTTAAATAAACTATTCTTAAGAATTCATGATAAATTTAAAACACACATCTTTCATTACAATGCGTCTCTGTCTTTGTAAAAGCCCACAGTGACTGTCAAATTTAATCTTTTTCTTTTAGGAAAATCTGAACAAGCTGATGTCAAATTTAAGAACTACTCACCCTCATTTTGTGCGTTGTATAATTCCCAATGAAACCAAAACCCCAGGTGAGACACCTGCTGGCTGTCTGGATGGTGCTCAGTTTTTAAGAAATTCTATGTGAAGCTGATGTGTCTTGCTTCTGTTCCCAGGGGCTATGGAACATAGCCTTGTCCTGCACCAGCTGCGGTGCAACGGTGTCCTGGAGGGCATCCGCATCTGCCGGAAAGGATTCCCAAATAGGATTCTCTATGGGGATTTTAAACAAAGGTGTGTAATAAAAATGATCTATATGCTTCTTGATGAGATGTGCAAATACTGGAATTTGAGAGGGAGAGCTATTGGTATGAAAAGACCCATTTCAAAAGAATAATTGTGGACTTCCCTATATATTAAATAACCTACCACTTGGCCAAGGTATACATACTTGTTTCTTCCACATTTGTTCTCTTGAATTTATCTGATATACAAAATTGCAGAAAAAGCCCTGGCTTAAGAATCGGGAGGTCTAGATTCCAGGCTACTATACAGCAACGTGACTCTGGGAAAATTTCTTCACCTCTTGGGAACTTGACCCTGTTGCCTATAGGAAGAGAGGCCTGAACTTGATGGTCTGTAAGGTCTGTGTCTTTGTCAACAGTCTGTGATGGTTTCTGTGTCTACAATGCAGATACCGAGTGCTGAATGCCAGTGCAATCCCTGAGGGACAATTCATTGACAGCAAGAAAGCTTGTGAAAAGCTTCTGGCATCCATCGATATTGACCACACTCAGTACAAATTTGGACACACCAAGGTAACACATCAATTCTGACAGACGCTGGCCTTTGTGTCCTCTCGACAAGATTTCTGCAGAAAACTGACTCGTGTCACCCTTCTCCCCACTAAGGTGTTCTTCAAGGCTGGCTTGCTGGGAACCCTGGAAGAGATGCGGGATGACCGCCTGGCCAAACTGATCACACGGACGCAAGCCGTGTGCAGAGGGTTTCTCATGCGTGTGGAATTCCAGAAGATGGTGCAGAGGAGGTCGAGCAGGGTCTTTGTTCAAACATGAGCTCTTTGGGGAAGGGGGAGTCTCTCTTGGGAATAAGCCCTATCTTGTTTTTAGGGAGTCCATCTTCTGCATTCAGTACAACATTCGCTCATTCATGAATGTGAAGCACTGGCCCTGGATGAAACTCTTCTTCAAGATCAAGCCCCTCCTCAAGAGTGCGGAGACAGAGAAGGAGATGGCCACCATGAAGGAAGAGTTCCAGAAAACCAAAGACGAACTCGCCAAGTCAGAGGCAAAAAGGAAGGAGCTAGAGGAAAAATTGGTGACTCTGGTACAAGAGAAGAACGACCTTCAGCTCCAAGTACAAGCTGTGCGTGTTTAACAATCTTTTCTTTTCTTTTTTTTTTAATTCTCCTTCTAGATTTGATTATTTATTTAGGAAAACTGGATTCTTGGTGGAGATTTTTGCTTTTTACTTGGAATGCTTCATAAAGAACTTCATATATAACAAAATACCGGGATGTCACAAACCTTATCTCATTAAAGGGAATTATGATTCCTTTTTTTAAAGGAAAGTGAAAACTTGTTGGACGCCGAGGAAAGGTGTGACCAGCTGATCAAAGCCAAATTCCAGCTCGAGGCCAAGATCAAGGAGGTGACTGAGAGAGCTGAGGACGAGGAAGAGATCAATGCTGAGCTGACGGCCAAGAAGAGGAAACTGGAGGATGAATGCTCAGAACTCAAGAAAGACATTGATGACCTTGAGCTGACACTGGCTAAGGTTGAGAAGGAGAAACATGCCACAGAGAACAAGGTACTCTCCTTGTGGGTCTTTCTAGCCTGATGTAGTCACTGCAAAGTGAACTTTATTCTTATAATTGCTTGTGGCTTCTCCTTAGGTTAAAAACCTTACTGAGGAACTCGCCGGATTAGATGAAACCATTGCAAAGTTAACCAGGGAGAAGAAGGCCCTCCAAGAGGCCCACCAGCAGACTCTGGATGACCTCCAAGCTGAAGAGGATAAAGTCAATTCTTTGAGCAAAATCAAGAGCAAACTGGAACAGCAAGTGGATGACGTAAGTAAATAGTGCTAATGGGGAGTCCCAGAACCCCAGGGTTGGAAGAGCACCCAAGGGTCCTCTTGCAAAGCATTTGTTCCCAAAAGGAAATGGTGCCTTTTTCAGCTGGAAAGCTCCCTAGAACAAGAAAAGAAGCTCCGTGTAGACCTGGAAAGGAACAAAAGGAAGCTGGAGGGAGACCTGAAGCTCGCCCAAGAGTCCATATTAGACCTGGAGAGTGATAAGCAACAGCTGGACGAAAGGCTCAAGAAGTACGCTCTGCACCCACCGGTTTCAGTTGTGCAACTTGCTGGGTGTTTGGTCTTCATGAATTCTCCATTGCCTTTCACAGGAAGGATTTTGAATATAGTCAACTGCAAAGCAAAGTGGAAGATGAGCAGACGCTGGGCCTCCAGTTTCAGAAGAAAATCAAAGAGTTACAGGTTGGAGGCCTTTGGATTTCTCTTTCCCATGTGGGGTCACTCACAGTGAGCCGTGAGCTGTCTGCTGTAAGCCGTGCAGAGCAAGTGGACAGGACCTCGGGGCTGCCTGCCCCATGGGTTCTCTTTCTGCCAGGCTGATGCAGCAGAGATGAACCATTTTCCCATAACTTCCAATTAAAGACATAATTAACACATTGACTGCCCTGTGAGTTGTATTGAACTCAGGCTAGTTTTGAGCCCGGGGCCTCGTGAAGCAAAACCCTGCAGTTGGTTCGTGAAAATCTCACTTGTTGATGTTCTTATTGTTACAATTAATATTGACAATTTAATTTTAAAATATGGATTGTGTTGCATATAACTCATGCACAGAAAACAATAAAAAGTGACAAATTAGAAAGGATTGTTCTGTTTTAATAAAACACTATGGCTCCAGGGGGAAAAAATTCTTTCTAGTCTGGCAGTCAATGTGTTAAAGTATTTGGGGTCAACATTTAGTTGGATAGAAAATATCCTGTGTTGGTCACTGCAGGGGTAAGGACCACGACGGGTCAGGAAAAATTCATGAGAAAGGAAAGTAGCAACATTCATATTTCTCTGGGGAAAGTTCAGGACTCGGTTTGTCCAACGGGGATGGAAACGAGCCTGTTCCTGCCGTTCAGCGTCCCCCGCAAACTGAGCGCCGGCTGGCTGTCGTCCACAGGCTCGGATCGAGGAGCTGGAAGAGGAGATCGAGGCGGAGAGGGCCACCCGCGCAAAGACCGAGAAGCAGCGCAGCGACTACGCTCGGGAGCTGGAGGAGCTGAGCGAACGGCTGGAGGAGGCGGGAGGCGTCACCTCCACGCAGATAGAGCTCAACAAGAAGCGCGAGGCCGAGTTCCTGAAGCTGCGCAGGGACCTGGAGGAGGCCACCCTGCAGCACGAAGCCACGGTGGCCGCGCTGCGGAAGAAGCACGCGGACAGCGTAGCCGAGCTCGGGGAGCAGATCGACAACCTGCAGCGCGTCAAACAGAAGCTGGAGAAGGAGAAGAGCGAGTTCAAGCTGGAGATCGACGACCTGTCCAGCAGCGTGGAGAGCGTGTCCAAATCCAAGGTGCTCAGGAGGGCGGGCCGGGGCTTTGCATAGGACAGACGCCGCGGTCAGGGACTGACGCTCCTCCCTCCCCGCCCCCACTGCTCCCGTCTCAATCCTTTAGGCAAATCTGGAAAAAATATGCCGAACCCTGGAGGATCAGTTAAGCGAGGCCAGGGGCAAGAATGAGGAAATTCAGAGGAGCCTGAGCGAGCTGACCACACAGAAGTCTCGTCTTCAGTCTGAGGCTGGTGAGCCGCGTGTAGGAAACCCAAAGGGCCGAGACCCCGTGGACGCACACAGCGGGCAGCTGGGCAAAACTAAGGGGTGGTGTGCGTTTGGGGGAGAATTTCTAGGGAAGCATATTTTTCAGGAGAGAATAATGGAAATCATCCACAGAAAGGGCCATTCGAAATATCCTCAAGGGAGAGAACATTGAGTTCAGTAAGAACACGAGGGAGAAACAGACCAGGATGAGAACAGACTCCAAAGATCACCTAGTTCAAACTTGTTCAACACTCATACATCAAACAGAATCTAATTGGCAGAGAAATAGGACTAGAAACGAAGTCCCATGGCCTTTCTACTTTTTTCTGCACATTAATTCAGATTCATTGTCTGCATTTAGTGTTTTAGGAGAATAGAGAGAGACACATGGCCAATTTCCATAGGCTTTTGGTGTATTATAAAAATGTAAGGGAATAATATTTAGGGCTTTCACCTAGAAAATGTGGCTCCATTGAGCACTGGCCTATCATCACGGGTGAATCAATCCTTTGCAGCTACAGCCAAGACAATGAAGAAAAGAAGTTTAGCTGCCACTTCCACAATAATCTTGGGGATTCACCTCTGCAGTCATAAAGACTCCCCCCTCCCCCATTTTTCTCTTATCTTTATATAAGCATATAAACACCATATTCGCCCAAGGGTCTAATTTCAAATTAGTAGAGATATAAAGTCCTAAGTATTCCCTTAAGTATTTGTTAATAACAAATCAACAAACAGCTGGAAGCACCTCCCGCTGGGGAAGTCTGGTGGGAATTGTTCCATGTTCCCTGCCACGTTTACATTTACGGTTGTTCTCGATGGGTTCCATTGACAGGAGCCAGTCCCAGCTTCCAGTAGTTTACAACAATATCTCCTCAGGTGGTGCTGTCAGTTTCCTTTTCACAGATACATCCCTTCTCCCTCAGGATGGGACCACAGCTTATACTTTGCCCTTTCCTCAGACCTTAGCACAGTGCCTTATGCTAGTTAGTGTCACACACATAGTAGGAACCTGGTGAATGAATTAATAAATAAAATGAAAGTGTTTCCCTCTGTACACAGGCGAGCTGAGTCGTCAGCTGGAAGAGAAGGAAAGCATAGTGTCCCAACTTTCCAGGAGCAAGCAGGCATTTACCCAACAAATAGAAGAGCTCAAGAGGCAGTTGGAGGAAGAGAACAAGGTACAGCCTCCAAGGGAGGCTCCCTTGATCTAATTTCCAAATACTGCCTACAGTAGGGGGTGATGGCAGGAACATACCTGGATTGTATCATGCATGCGACACTAAAGGGACTGGAGGCTCTCCTCTTTCTTGGCTTCCGCAGGCCAAGAACGCCCTGGCGCACGCCCTGCAGTCCTCCCGCCATGACTGTGACCTGCTGCGGGAACAGTACGAGGAGGAGCAGGAAGCCAAGGCCGAGCTGCAGAGGGCAATGTCCAAGGCCAACAGTGAGGTTGCCCAGTGGAGGACCAAATACGAGACAGACGCCATCCAGCGCACAGAGGAGCTGGAGGAGGCCAAGTGTGCAACTCTGTTTGCCTTTAGAAGCGCTAGAACCCTTAAACAATCATGTGGTAGAGGGCACTGGCTTTAGAACTACTTGGGAATGAATTTGATGAATTTTTTTTTGTTACTAGATGTCTTCCCATCTCATGTGTCTTGACCTGGCGTTAGCACATTTCATTAAGACAAACAACTTTGATCTTGGTTAGAGACAAGACAAATTATTGATCCTGGATTTTAAGCAGATAGGAAATTCTCCTGGGCTGTAAAAGCACACGGGTGTTTGAATCATATAGATTAGTAGTGATTCCAATTTGATGAATAGTGATGTTCAAGAAGATTGAAACTTAAATAGCATCTGCTTCTCTTTCATATTCTTTAAGGAAAAAACTTGCTCAGCGCCTTCAAGATTCCGAGGAACAGGTTGAAGCAGTGAATGCTAAATGTGCTTCCTTGGAGAAGACCAAACAGAGGCTGCAGGGAGAAGTGGAGGATCTGATGGTCGATGTGGAAAGAGCCAACTCCCTGGCTGCTGCTCTGGACAAGAAGCAGAGGAATTTTGACAAGGTGTGGGGACAGCTCTGTGCTGGCTGAATGCTAGGATGCAGGGGATTTCTAGTAGCCACGGAAGGAGGAGACTGGGTCCCAGCCCAACTCTGCCCCTGCTAGCAGTGTGACCTTTGTCAAATCCCCGAGCTTCACCACGTTGTGCTGTCCTCATCTGTCAAACAGAATGGGAATGGGTTGGGGGTAGAACAGACTGTTTTTCAAACACTGTCAGCAGACACAAACCAATTTCTGCAATGCTGCTCAGCCCCAAACATTTTTCCTCGCCCTATCCTAGTGGTCTGTGTAGGCAGCTGACATGTGGGACCCTCAGGTCCCACTGGGAGGCGTTCTGGAAGCCCCCTTTCTGTATGGCAGATTAGGTTGATTTGAACCAATGTTTTAATGAAATATTTAGAAGTACAGGGCCATTTTTACATTAGGGAAAGGGCTAATTCCTTCTCAAAGGATCTATTTGCTTTTTTGGAGATGGCAATTGTTACTGACTTATTATCTTGAGTAAATCTTGATTAGTCCAATAATCAATAACAAGGAGCCACACAAAAGATACCACCACAGGTAGCCCTAACTCTACACTTAATAGTAATATTTACCTAGAAGCCTGGAGGAGGAAAGCTCACAAATGGAGACACCTTCCACCCCGGTGTTTCAGGTGTTGGCCGAATGGAAGACCAAGTGTGAGGAGAGCCAAGCAGAGCTGGAGGCGTCTCTGAAGGAGTCCCGCTCCTTGAGCACAGAGCTCTTCAAGCTGAAAAATGCCTACGAGGAAGCCTTAGATCAACTTGAAACTGTGAAACGGGAAAATAAAAACTTAGAGCGTAAGCCATTCGAAACAGTCTGAAATGGTCTGAAACCTCCTCCCTCCATGCTGTATTGCCTGAGAGCGTGTTGGCATGGGTGTGACTTCTTTATTCAGGTCCCTACATGCATGTCTGTTAATGCATGCACAGAAAGTGTTCACTATCCGATGGGTTACTTTTGAGTCTCTTTCTATACAATATCTTATCTCTAGAAAACAGGAGTCCTTAAAATTATAATAAACTAGTTAAAAAGCATTGAGTCAGTGCTTTGCATGCCTGGAAGCCTGTGCAGAGGCGTTTGTATGCAATTGAAACATATTTCTTTGCAGAGGAGATAGCAGATCTCACAGAACAAATTGCTGAAAATGGTAAAACCATCCACGAACTGGAGAAATCAAGAAAGCAGATCGAGTTGGAAAAGGCTGATATCCAACTGGCTCTCGAGGAAGCAGAGGTGAGCGCTGCCTGGGGAGGCAGGCGCGGAACAAGAGCAGTCATAGTGGCGCTCTGGCCTGGGAGACTAGCAGGCCCTCTGCGTCTGCATGTTCTGATCACAGTCCTAATGCCTGCTCCTCTCCTGTCACACGGCATGACTGTGAGGTTGAATGGGATAATGTCTGTGAATTACCTTGACCTTATCGGAGAAAAACATTACATTAAAATATGTCTAAAAAAGAGATTTTACAAGATCTTAGATGGATTTAAAACATAAAGTGCTTTATGCTCCTAAGAAATATGATGATTTAAATGTTGTTATTGTTTGACAGCATAATCCAAACCCAATAGCAATGAAACAGATTTTATTTCTGCACTGAAGATAAATTAGGGATTTTTTTTTTTTTAAAGGTAGTTTTAGCTGGGCACAGTGGCTCACACCTGTAATTCTAGCGCTCTGGGAGGCCGAGGCGGGAGGATCGCTTGAGCTCAGGAGTTCAAGAGCAGCCTGAGCAAGAGCGAGACCCCATCTCTACTAAAAATAGAAAAATTAGCCAGGCGTGGTGGCATGCACCTGTAGTCCCAGCTACTCGGCAGGCTGAGGCAGGAGGATCGCTGGAGCCCAGGAGCTTGAGGTTGTAGTTAGTTATGATGACACCACTGCACTCTAGCCAGGGCGACTAAGCAAGACTGTCTCAAAAATAAATAAATAAATAAATAAAAATAAAAATAAATTTAAATTTAAAAGGTAGTTTTGAATATTATAAGGTTAGGTTAAGGACTCTTCTACTGAAGCTTTGTTGCCCAGACGTTCCACACCATCACTGGCACTGTTTTGCTTTTGTTCTTTAAAGGCTGCTCTCGAGCATGAAGAAGCCAAGATCCTCCGAATCCAGCTTGAACTGACACAAGTGAAATCAGAAATTGACAGAAAGATTGCTGAGAAAGACGAAGAGATCGAGCAGCTGAAGAGGAACTACCAGAGAACGGTGGAAACGATGCAGAGCGCCCTGGACGCCGAGGTGCGCAGCAGGAACGAGGCCATCCGGATCAAGAAGAAGATGGAGGGGGACCTGAACGAAATTGAGATCCAGCTGAGCCACGCCAACCGCCAGGCTGCAGAGACCCTCAAACACCTGCGGAGCGTCCAGGGACAGCTGAAGGTCTGAGGCAGCTCCCTGGGGAGAAACCTGTCACAGCCCTAACCCTGCAGCTTCAAATAGAATTTCCCGCTTTCCTCTGGCTAGGATACCCAGCTCCACCTGGACGACGCCCTCCGGGGCCAGGAGGACCTGAAGGAGCAGCTGGCGATCGTGGAGCGCAGAGCCAACCTGCTACAGGCCGAGGTGGAGGAGCTGCGGGCCACGCTGGAGCAGACGGAGAGGGCCCGGAAACTGGCAGAACAGGAGCTCCTGGACGCCAACGAGAGAGTGCAGCTGCTGCACACCCAGGTGAGCGCAGCAGGGGAGGCGACGTGAGATTCCGGCCTCTCACACACCTGGGTGACACCCCTCCTCTTGCCCTAGAACACCAGCCTCATCCACACCAAGAAGAAGCTGGAGACAGACCTCACGCAGCTCCAGAGCGAGGTAGAAGATGCCAGCAGGGATGCGAGGAATGCAGAAGAGAAGGCAAAGAAGGCCATCACAGACGTAAGGCGGCTCCTTCCTGCTTCCGTCTGGCTGCCAGGACTGTGTTCCATTCAAGTCCCCATTCCCCTCCTACCCCCAGATCCTTCACATTCGCCAGGTGGGGTCTCCCCCAGATACACCTGGGTGGATGTTCTGTTCCCAAACGGCTCCCACCTCCCCTCAAACTTACCTGTTCCCTTCTGCACATTGAAAAGGGGGGCACAGAAGAAAAGGTAGGAAGGGATTATATTCTGTTTGTTCGGCCCGAGAGCAGGTGTGCTCTTCTTTCCTTCAATATCTGATTTATTCCAAATATGGCGATGAGAGCCTCAGCTGTCAGTATCCGCCAGATCGCTCCCTTCCACAACCACCTAACCTCCCTGCCTTCTCCCTGCGGCCATGCCCCAGCGGCGCCTCCTGCTGCCTGCTGGGAGAACTGTGCCTCGACACCACTCTGCTCCCCGGCCCCTGCGCGCACCACCCTGATTCTCAAGATGCCTTCACTTAATCTCACTGTCCCCAAATCTGTGATGTTGGGCATCAAATCAATCTTCTCTATGTCTCGGGTTCCTTTGAAAATATGTATTGGTGATCACGAAAGAAAGAATTTCCTTGGGGAGGAAAGTCCCAAGGAGGCCATTTTAAGAAAAGGAAGAAACTGTTTCCCATCCAGCCCTTGAAGGTTCCATCTCTTAGGTTGTTTTATGCGCTGGGTGCACCTCTTGTCTTACCCTGCGGTGGAAGGGTGTGCTCGAGCATTGCCTCAGCTACTGTCCTTTTTCTTTAGCGTGGTCTCTGCCCCTCCGGGACACCCAGGTTTTGACAGCTCCAAGGCACATGAGCTTTGTCTGCATCTTAGTGGGTCTGATTTGCTTTTCAGGCTGCTATGATGGCCGAGGAGCTGAAGAAGGAGCAGGACACCAGCGCCCACCTGGAGCGGATGAAGAAGAACATGGAGCAGACGGTGAAGGACCTGCAGCACCGTCTGGACGAGGCTGAGCAGCTGGCGCTGAAGGGCGGGAAGAAGCAGATCCAGAAACTGGAGACACGGGTACACAGCAGGGTCCCCAGCATAAGCCGAGCTTTCCAGCCTCTCCTATTGGTGCTCCAGCCCATCCCAATTTCCCCAACGTCTTCCTCAGATCCGAGAGCTGGAGTTTGAGCTTGAAGGGGAGCAGAAGAAGAACACAGAGTCCGTCAAGGGCCTGAGGAAATATGAGCGGCGGGTCAAGGAGCTCACGTACCAGGTCAGTGGAAAGAAAACCCGATGGCCATTTTCTCTGTCACCTGCAAATGCCACCCTGGGCTCTTCACCCACTGGCCAGACCTGGTGTGACTTGGCCCTCTCCTCTCCAACGACATTCTTATTTTCTCATTTTTAGAGTGAAGAGGACAGGAAGAATGTGCTGAGATTGCAGGACCTGGTGGATAAACTTCAAGTGAAAGTCAAGTCCTACAAGAGGCAGGCCGAGGAGGCTGTAAGTCAGACAAGTGTGTGACTGTAGAGCGGTAGCCCAGGCCGTGTCCCGTGGTGAGTTGGGAGAGAGGGGCACACTGATCTAACCTGCCTGGGCACTTTGGTTTTAGGATGAACAAGCCAATGCTCATCTCACCAAATTCCGAAAAGCTCAGCATGAGCTGGAGGAGGCTGAGGAACGTGCGGATATCGCAGAGTCTCAAGTCAATAAGCTGCGCGCTAAGACCCGAGACTTCACCTCCAGCAGGGTGAGTCCTTGCCCCTGGGAGGAATCCCCAGGGACTGCAGAAACTTTTGAGCTGCAAGGAACCTTAGAGAACCCGTTGCTTTAGAGCTGGGGAATCTCAGGCTCAGGAAGAGAAGGGTTTTGCTTAAAGTCACTTAGCTGAGTAGTGCCCGGCTAGAATCTAGTTCTGTTGGTCCCAATAACAAAACACCATCCTGAGAAGGCATGAGTGGTGTCCACTGAGCGCTGTCATGCACTCCCTGCTGGTACCAGAAAGGCTGCTGCAGGAGCCCCCTCAGGAGCCCACGGAGCACCTGTTGCTGCACATGTAGGTTGAGGGCTGCCTCGTGTGTGGGGCTTGCTCTTTCTGAGGGCCAGTTCTCAGGCTATGGGGTGACTTCACACATGTAATCATGCATTTTCTCAATGTCCAAAAATGATCGCGTCCTACTGAAGGTCCCAACCACCTCCCCGATGCTTGGCAGAAGAAGTGGTGGGAGGAAATGTGTCTCTGCCATCTGACTTGATTCAAAGTGCCTACTCTCTTTCCAGATGGTGATCCATGAGAGTGAAGAGTGAGCCAGCCTCCAGAGCAGGACAGAAGATATGCAAAATGCATATTTTCTTGGTTCCTGACCATTATACTTAATTTCCATGTGACTCTCTTTCACATGCAATAAACTGTTTTGTTTTCACTTTGGGGCTGTTTCATGGTATTTGTTTTCCTCTTCCCCATGCAGAAATGGTTTCTCATTTGGTGAGTTTTATGCCTACTGTTGAAATCTTAGTAAGCAGATAGCTTGGTAAATCCAATTGGTGTGTGTATGTTGGGGAAGGAAGAGAATGCTTTTGGTTTAAACTTGAGAGTAAATTTAAAAAAGAAAAAAATACCCCTAGGTTAACCATTGCTTTGGTGGGGGTGGGAGGGAGGGTTTTTCAAAAGAGTCGTCTCTTAATATGTGATAAGGGAAACACAAAGTTTAGGTTAACGAGAACCCTGTTAACGTTGAATAGTGTTATAAGGCAAAGGACCAGATTCCCCCCACTCTATATTCTGCTGGGGAAACAGATCTTGAATCTAGTAAATATTTGTTGGTCAGCTGCTCCATGCAAGCACTGTGCTACTAGGAATGCACAAATGAAGAAAATAATGCCTGATCCCTTCAAGAGCTCAGTCTAAACCTACCACTGAGTCACATTGCTTAGCTCAATCTAAAGCATTTCAAAGCCGCACAAAGAAAATCCCATCCCTCACCCAAGGTGAACCTGTCTTTACCTTAAGAGGGAAAATACAGCAGGAAGTCAGAATAACCCTCTGGCTGACCTAATACTGGAAATAGCATCTTCTAACCTGGGATCCTTTGTTTATTGTCATAATTAAACTTATCAGAAATAGTCACCGAGTTCCCTATTCTTTGTCTGATTTTAGAAGATTAGGAGAAGATCCAGTTTGACTCAGTTGGGAATTAAAGACTAAGGGGAGGTCTCTTCAGCTCCCAGCACCAAGTTTAGCATCCTCTGGGATTTGCCACTACACTAGAAAGGAAGTCACTTATCAGTGTCAGATTTGGCCTAATAGTGATTTCAAACCATTTTGTGTATCTCTTTGACTTGCTTTCAATACTTAATGGCAACACTGTAACTAAAAAGTGGCATGTCTCTCTGGTGATGGCTGTCACTGAGGGGAAATCACAGCAGTGGGAACAAGTCTGATCCATGCCCGGGCCTGAGACTGAGCCAGAAGGACTGTAGTGGCTCAGATCCTCTCAGAACTTACAAAGACTGCTTCAGACAGCCTTCCACGGAAAGCAGGCAATAGAGAAAGCAAATGAACCTTCTTGTGACAGAGGTATTCCAACCAGTAAGTAAATAAGGAATGAAAGAACCAGAACATCACCATTTTCATATGAATTAAGAACCCTTAATGAATGACGGCTACCAGCACCACAAAAAGATAGACAGCCAGACACCGTACTCCTCCTGATAGAAGAACACGCCATCGTCTACAAAGAATTCCTACCCAACCATGCGCCTTGGGTCTGATCAAGCCTCTAGGTGTGACTACTAGCAACCTGCAGGAAATACAGGGCACAGACACAGGAAAGGCAAACAATAAAATCCAGGGTGTAGGGGAACTCAACTGAACAAATCGTTTAGTTTTTTCAATAAATAAACTGCAAGGAAAAAAATACAAAAGAAATGGAAGGGGGACCTATAGATTTAAATGGACTTAAGGGACCTATCTACTAATTGCACTGTGTGGACCTTGTTAAAATGCTGGTTTGTACAAACAAGCTGTTGAAAAACAGACACACACGTGCATATTCCAACTGGTGAAATCTGAATATTGACTGGATATTTGATGGTGATATGGGGTTATTGTTCATTTTTAAGGTATAATGTGATAGAGTGATTATGTTTTCTGAAATAGTCCTTATCTTTTAAAAATATGTGATAAAACATTTACAGATCAAAAAGGAAGAGTGAGCAAGCTATCTTTGAAGTAAGTTTGTGTTACAGAGTTTAAGACTTAAAGAATTAAAAAAAAGGCCCCTGATGCATTTTATGCAGGACTGGGCCACTAACTTGAACATCTCTGAGGCTGTGGGGCCTGATGTGCCTGCTTATTGGCAAAGTGTGATATTTCACACAAAGGAGAAGGTGTGGAATTTGGTTCTGGAAGCTACCCATGACTATCTCTATTAGGCTCTGATTTTGTGAAAGATATAACAATTCATTTTCTAAGAGTTAATATTATGTCCAGCGTTACCAGTGTTCTTGTATTCTATAAAGCAAAAGATGTTCACAACCACAGAAAACACAAGCTGTGCTATTGAGGAGACTAAAACGAAAGCACGAATCTCGTTCCAAACCTGGAGCTGCCACGCCACACGAGCAGGACAGGGGAGGCCTCATCTGGCTGGGGAGAGGAGGAGGATGATGTCAGCCACTATTTACTGAACTCTTCCCTTGTGCACTATCTGGTACTATCCGTATAAAGCCTCATTAGCCCTGTTTTACAGATGAAGAAGAGATGAAACACAGAGTGACTTGCTCAAGGTCAAAATGGTCAAGGTTCTCTCTGGATCCTGAGACTCTTTACCTACAAAGCACTTTCGGTCTACCTGAGCAGTTGGCCCAAGAGACATGAGAAATACCTCGAGGAGGTAGAGCGTGGGGCAAAGGTGTGTTGAGACTGAGCTAATAGGACTCAAAATGCACTTTGTTTTTTCTTTTTGATGATTGACTATGTCTGTTAGCTTCCTCCAAGTGTTTCGCTATAACCCTCCTCTTGCACCAACTCAGCCCACCCCATCCTCAGTCTGCTCAGACAGGACATGTGATCATTCAGTAGTCACTTGGGTGACCTCTAGCTCGTTTTCGATGTCCACCAGCTCTTTTGTACAGAGCCTAAAAAACACGGTGGCAAAAAAAGGGTGAGAGGTACCTCCTCTTCAGGCTCACTTCTTTGGGTGGGATTCCACCATCTCCAAATTAACGCCCATTTCTAATTAATTTCCCCTTTCTCAAATAGCCTTGCTTTTCTCTTTTATTATTTTTGCTGGTATTTGGGCATAGAATTTATTTACTTGTAAACTTTATACTATCCAGAAACTTCTGGCTTTCTGAATTCTTTATTGAGTCTTAAATCTCTTAGCAGTGGATTCTATATTTTATTATCTTTTATAATTTTTTAATTACACAAAAAATACATGCTCAAGCACAGAATTAAAAAAAAGATCTGTCAACTACAAAAGGACTGCCAGCTAGGAGGGTAGACTCGTTCTTTATTTGGAACGGATGAGATCTTGATTTATGATGGGCAGATGGCCCCCTTCTTAAGGACATATGAGGGACATAGTTTCTAATAGGAGTAACATGTCCTTATGGGGGAAAATCAGTTGCAGCTCGCAGTCTGCCACTTGCTGGTGAGGGCAGCCTCTCATTTCTCCACGCCTGGATCACCCCAACAGCTGAGAGCTTTAATAAAACAAGTGTGCCTAGGAATGTGGGGCGAGCAGGCCACACAGGACATGGAGGGCTATTTACACACCTACCAATAATCCCACTGCTAAAAACAGCCGAGGCAAAGAGGTTCTGACGCTGCTCGCTGGATGGGGCAGCGATCCGGTTACCCTCAGCAATGCTGAGACATTCCAGAGGCTCTCATGCCCTGACTGCAGGCCATAAGAAGCCAGGGCCCAGGATGGCACTGATTATTTTTATCTAAGATGTTTCATGCTTTCCATGGCAGTGAGGAGCAAGAGCCCCAACTCCTGGGCATTTGTGGATCTTCTCTGCAGTATATTAAATGGGACATGGCCCTTGTTCAGAAGCCCTGAAGAGATTCAAGAGAACAGGTGATGGACACCCTTAGGTCACCTTCATGGAGAACCCTGACACCAGCTCACTGAGAGACGGGGCAGCTTAGATACGGAATGTGGAGAACTGTTGTCCACATAAGGCTCCCCAATGACCCAGGGACATAAAGATGAGAAAGACAGAACCACGGACCTCAATGACAGTAAAGGGAATATAAGTTCCCAAATAATAATGATGATGAAACAAAACAAGACAAAACAAAAACCATGGAGGTGTTGGGTGACTGAGGAAGGTGAGAGGGTGACCTGCTTTTATAGTCAGAGACCAAGAGAAAGTCGATCCCTTGAGCTATGAGCACAGTGCTCTGTACACAGCAGGTGCTCAATGCACCTGTTGGGCTGAATTCCTAGTGGTAAAAGTAAAGTCGTGGGGGAACCTGTGTGCCCTTGGGGAAAACATATTCTTTCTATGCTGACTTTCTGCCTTTGCATGTCAGTAATAAAGCGAGAATAATAACCCAGAAGTGGTTCTTTACAAATTGGTGAGCAATCCTAACCAGGAGCTTGACTTTCTTGGCTTGGGGAGTGGGCGTGGCTGTTTGAAATTACAGCAGCTCCTAAGCCTGAAGGGAGGATCAGGTATCCTAGAGGAGGCCCTCGGGGCTGAGGCGCTACCCTGCGAAGACAGGAGACCATCACCGAAGGAGCCCCGGGGCCAGAGCCTCGGTCTCCCCCAAGCTTCGCTGCTAGAAGTTTCAGGTTTGTGTTTCTTATACGTGTATTCATTCACCTGTCATTTAGCACCTGCCTACTTTGCGCCTAGGAACAGGGAACGGGAGAAGCAGAAATCCCCAAGAAAGCTAGACCAGGAGGAGAGAGGAGAGAACTCATGTCTCAGAGCCCCCAGGCTCCAAGTGGGGAGGGCAGGCGGGCATGTGGAGGGACATACATTTCCAAATACAGCCCCGCCTGGGCGAGATAGCATCCGCAGCAGCTGCGCCTATTTTGGGCCTGGGGTCTCTGTCCCAAGGGCAACAGGTGTTGAGACCTGAAGAACAGGGTAAAATACGTGGGAGGTTATTTTGAGGGCATCCTGGCATCATTCCCAGGGGCAAAAGCCAACTTTTCAATGCATTATCTCCAGCTGGGAACATGAAAGTCCCCCTTTTCTGATTCCTGAGTGACCCACCAGCCTGGGGGTCTGTCTGAGCCTGCCTCGGCGGCGCAGAGGCACATCTCTGGGAAAGGGGCAGGTTTGGGACGTGTGCCCCTCTCTGGGCTGGTGAGGGGTGAAGCACATGTTCTCCTCACAGTCATGCCTGCTCCCGAGAAGCCCACCGGGGAGAATCAGGTCAGGGAGGCAGACGAGCCGGAGACACAGGCCGGCCCCTCTCTTGCTGCCACACCCCAAGGTTTAGCGTCCCTGGTGCCTGGGCCGGATGAAGGAAAGGCAACAGCCACCAGTTTTGGAGAACACTGTCCAAACACCCTCCAGTGTGACTTCTATCTCCGTCCCATGAGGCAGGCACAGGCTGTGAGCCTTCAGACATGATGTTCTCTGCCAAAAAGGAGATTAAAAGGACGTGAATTTTTACCTTTTTAAGTGACTTGCTTTCAGCCCCACAGTAAATCCTTACCACCACAGTGTCTTACATGAAATGAGTGATCAACAGACACACACTGATTAACCTGATGTGGCCACAATTAATCTCCTGTGACCAAGAGCACAAGCCCAGTAGGACTCACCCTCATCCTTCGAGAGGTTCCACAGGACACAGCAGAATGAAGACCATTCCCTTTGGGAAGATCTGCACTTCAGCTGCAGCCTCCGCAGGTCCTGTTGCAAGCAGAGGGAACCTTTGATAGGGTGTCTTCCAGCCACCTGTTTCTTACTCCCATTTGCCCTGTGCCTACCTTAGGGAGGGGTCAGAGGGGCAACACCAGCCAGGCTGCCCCCAAACCTGGCATGGGTGCTGTCAGCAGTGAGGGACCCCAAACTTCTAAACCCCAGAACAGCTTCACAAGCCAGGAGCCAAATTCCTGACTTGGAGCCCAGGGACATGTTTGCTGCCCGACCAGCTGGGTGCTGAGCACATGGTTAATGCTCACTCAGCCTTGGTTCCCTCCCAGCTTCCTGCCTTCAAGCTGTCTGGCCTTGTAATCCTGAGCAATCTATTGCCTTTGTATCATTGTCTGAAATATGGGAGTTGGAGATGAACACGGGACTTTTTCTGTGGCTCTTGCCATCTCTGTAAGGAAATATTAATAGTAGTTCTATGGTTTAAATCATCCTGAGCTCCAGAGATAAAAAGACAGTTCGAATATTAATCATTACTCTACAGAAAAAAGACGAAGCAATTTTGACAGGTCTGTTACTGTATTTCATGGCTCAATTGAAACCCATTTTTTGATTTTAAAAGCTGGTGATATGAAGATCTGGTAATATGAAGTATGCATGGTTCACTCGCCACTTGGTGCCGAAGAATGTGTGATGTTTGAGGCAAACAATGTCACAGCTGAGTCTGTTCAAATTAGTTGATACAACGTATCCTCCTCAGTCAGGCCTGTTTGAAAGACAACTCCGTCCAGACACCACCAGTGGCCCCCTCGGCCTATCACTTGCCTGGCCCTGACCCTCAACTTGGCATCCCCTACATGCCACAAACGTGGCTCTCCTTTGCTCCTCCCGCCCGGCCACCTCTACTTGTTGAAACCCTAACACACCTCGGGCTCTCTTGGTCCTCTGCATCCATCCATGGTCATCCTCGATCTTTTGCATACATTCCTAGGGACACTTTTTATTCCCTGTACTCTGCCTAAGTAGCAGCTGTGACTTGCTGTCTTATCTTTGTATCACAGTTCCTGCCCCCATACCTTATATTTTCAAAATTACACAAATTACACACACACACACACACACACACAGGCACGGGGTTAGGTAGTCACTGGAGGAACACTCAAGGGGTGAGAAAGAGAAAATCTGGGTTCCAGTCTGAACTCTGCTTCCAGCTTCTTTCATAACCTTGGGCAGCTCACTCTCCAGGTTTCGGGTCCCTTGCCTGAAAAAGGAGAGGTCTGAACTGGCCCAAGGGTTTCTAGACCTCGCTGGGCATCAGCACAGCCTGGGGTACGTTATACAAATTCAGGGTTTAGGGCTCCACCCTCAGAGGTTCTGATTCAGCAGGTTGGGTTGGAGCCTGAGAATCTTCATTTAAAGGCTCCCTGGTGATTCTAATGATCTCCCTAAAGATAAACTCTCAGAGCAGTTGTTTTCAAAAGCAGATCCCTGGGCCCCAAGCCAGAGCCACTCAAGGGACATTTCTAGGGGAGAGACACGGTAACTTGTGTAGTTAACAAGCATCCCAGGTGATTCTTATCATAAAGCTGGTCTGGGAAACACAGGCCTATGACAAAAAACAGTCCAAAGACAGCAGTATGGTATCACCTGGGATAAGAAGTACAGAATACAGAATCGTAAGAAATACAGAATCGTAAGAAATACAGAATCTCAGACTCCTCCCTGGGCTCCTGCATCAGAATCCGTATCTAACAAGACCCCCAGGTGACTGGTACGGCACGTTAGAGTGTCAGGAGCACGCCTGTAGATCTGTGGTTCTCAAACTTTAACATGCCTTGGAATCCTCTGGAGAGCTTGTTTCCGATGCTCAGGTCCAGGGTAGGGCCTGAGACTTACATTTCCAGCAAGTTCCCTGGTGCTACTGACGCTGCTGCTCCAGGGGCTGCCCTTGGAGAACCACACCCTGGAGGATTTCTCAAAACTCTACTTCCAAGAGTGAAACCTTTCTATTCTGGTTTTTTTCTTGTTAATCTACTTAGGCACCCGGGCACTCACAAAACCCTATTCACCCACCCTGAGTGTCTAAGGTTCTATGAACTAATTGTCAGTATAACCGTTTAAGTGCTAAGCTGTTTGGTTAAGTACTGTTTAAGTACTTGTTATAAAAGTTTCAAGAAAGCCACATTGAGGCTGGATGTGGAGAAATCCTTTCCTCCTTCCTCTCCCTCTGCTTGGATACACCGTGGCGGGAGATGCCGCTCCTGGGACTGCCACTTCAAAAGTGGCCTGCCACTCCTGACGGGAGTGTGTTTGATTTCTCTCAGAAGTCGATTTTCTCATACTTGTCCCTGGAACTAGAGACTTGGGCACAGAATGTTGAAGAGGATGCTTCGCATCACCCTTCACTCCCCGGCACCAGAGTCTCCCGCTAGGTGGCACCGCTGCTCCGCCAGGCGCCAGGGTCCCCAGCCGGGCCTCACCGTGAGTGCTAAAGTTCTTGAGGTGCCAAAGCTGCCCAGAGGCTCTGGCAAAGCGTGGGTGAAAAGCGGACGACTCCCTTAGAGCAGTCCAGGGCACTGCTGTGCTACACTGCAGTAAAGGCAAGAGGGAAAAGCCAGCGATACCCATCCCATCTCAGTTTAAAATTTTGTTCATCATAAATTTTTTTGCATTCATTTTGAATTAAAAATATTGCAATATAATATGATTAATCTTGATTACTGAGTTTTTTTGGAGCCCCCTTAGATTTTGCACCTGAAGAGGGTGCTCCCTTGCCTCACCCAGTCCAGGCTCGGGCCACAGCAGTGTGGCTTGTGCCCCAGCAAGTACCTTGAGGTGTTACGGCAACAGCCATTTCTGTCATTCTCCATGGCCCTGTCATTCTCCCCTCTCCTGTGAGGTCCCGATGTTGGGCTAGGGCAGATTTGAGAGCAGCCATCATGCTGGGGACAGAGGCTTTGGGCGAGGTCAGTTCACTGTCACTGGCAGGAACCTGATTCCCCTCAGGACAAGTCCTGCCTCGGGAGGCCCTTTATTCTCCCGTGAATCCATTTCTGCCCATCCCCCAGGCCCCCAGAGTGTGCAATTTGGAACTGCCGCGTCCTGGCTGCACACTGGAGCTCCTGCTACTGAAAGAGATACGTCTCTGGCTCCCCAGCCCTGCATGTCACACTGACTTCTAGAGTGTTCCCCTGCCCTCACTATGGCTTGATGTAATTCATTTCCTGAGGGAATTAAATGCCCATCACTCCTTCGTGTGCACTGTTTGGGCTTCTGTTTCTTCTCTCTTTCCTTTTTATTTTCTCCATCTTAATGAGCTAGTGTTCTTTGTGGCTTCTGCTGACGATGCTTCTGGTTTCTTTCTGTGGGCCCAGGCTCCCCCTGCAAAGTATAGGGAAAGAAAAGGAAGTGAAGCAGTCTGCCCACTGAACCCACAGAAATGGCAGGGTGAAGCACTCACTCAGTCACCCCCAACCCTGGCCTGGAACCACCTGAGGAGCTTTTAAAAATCCCAATGCCCAGGTCCCACCCAAGACCAATTAAATCAGAACCTCTGGGGATGCATCAGTAGTTTGTAACACCTTAAACCTCCAGATGAAAACAGTATCCAGCCAAAGGTGGGAACCAGGGTGCCTAAAATTGGCTGGGGTTCTATAGAGCCAGGGCTGCCACCTACAGGACCACAGATGGGGACAGCCCAACATCACAGGCATTGGGGCTTTAAAACCCAATCTTCTCCCCACCACCAACTTTCCTGTATAAACTGCCTAGTGACCCCCCAGCCCAAGCCCTTGCAAAGATGTCCCCACCCCATAGGCCCACTATTTCCGCCAGTGGGCTGACCCCTGCTGGCTAACAAGGTACTTCGACCTGCAGCTAAAATCCCCTTGGGAACTCTGCCCCCCATTTCTGGGTCCGGGCACTGGAGACACACACAGAATAAACCTACTCCCTAAGCTCTTCAAGGGTCATTAGAGAGCCACCATATTCCTATAAAACCACATCCTCTTAAGGTGAAAGAGTCTCCGTTTCTGTGTCCTGCCCTCCTTCCTGGTTGCTCCTCTGCATATCCTAGACACCCGAATTTAGTCTAAAATTAAAAATATATAGAGAGAAGTAATGTAAGTTGGTTAAGAAAATAGATTTGTAGAACATAGAACAGAGGCGCCACGCCCTGCTCTCTCCTTCCCACTGTCCAGGCGACGGGGTGGGGCGAGGTGGGAGGTGCCATCGTTAACGCATTGGTGACACCCAGAACTGTATGGCATAATCTTGCAGCCAGAGTGAGAGTCCCTCCTCTGAGCCTCAGTTTCCTCCTCTGTAATATGTGAATAATTATAGTACCTACCCTAGAGGATTCATGGTAGGACACAAATAAAGGGCCCAGCACGATGTCTGTCACATATTATAACTGAATTGTCTCAGACAATTGGCGGATTTAGACAGAGGCATGAAGTGCACTGACTTTTCCTGCTCATTATACTCACATCACAGCAGAATTGGGTTCAGGTGGGTTAGTAAAATTAGTCCCAAAGCCCAAATGCTGAGGGCATCTGCTAAGAAGGTCAGTAAAAGAGGCTCCCAAATGATTTAAACCGAGATGCACTTGATGGAGACTACCGCCAGTGGGCAGTGCTGGGCCACTCATGAGGGGGTTACTTCCTGGTCAGTCAAATGCAGGCTCACCAAGCGTGGCTGCTGGGGAGGCTGCCTCAGTTCTAACCCCTTGGGTTGAGCCTGGGGGTGTCCTATGTGCTAGGCTGCCCAGGTCTGAGCTCAGGAGAGCCCCTGGTGTCAGGTTATCCCGAGGTGGATGCACCTGAACTCTCTTCCAGTCCCCATCTGCAATTTCCAGCCACCTCAACATCATCAGACTCTGGTTCCATTCTGATGTCCCACAGCGGGTCCTGCACGTTGTGCTCCACTCCACTCACTCTTGCACCCGAGGAAGATCAATCACAGATTACAGCATTTCCCACAGATCGTGGCCTGAGAATATTTCTTAGCATCTCACGCCAGATAGTTGCTACCAAATGCTCAGACTGACATCAGCGATTCAGTCATTGAGCACATATTTCTGGTGCTTGCCATATGCCAGGCACTGTTCTACTTGCCATTCCTTCCCTAGCCCAAGTCAGGCCCCACCAAGGGTTGGTTTCTCTGACACAGACTGAAATGTCCTGGTCTCTCCAGATTCAGAATGACTCAGGGCTACTCTCGGCAAGGGGCCCCCCACACTTCTGGGCTTATCCTGATGACAAGCATAAGATGAGAAGCCCCCAAATCTCAAATTCACATAACATACTCATGGTTGGACCCTGCTATGAGCCCTTGGCCAAATTCAGAACAGTGACAACTCCCTCGCTGCCAAGCTGACTCACCAAACCTCAAACAGCCCCCATAAGAGTCTAACCCAGAACTGTGACAATGCCCTAAACCATACTCTTCCCCCTTCACCCCACTCCTACCAAAAGGTAAAGAAAATACTTACAGAGACTCTACTTCCCCCGTCAGTTTAGATATCAAATATCCTGTCTCACTGTCAAACATTCAAATGCTCTTGGAATTGGAAGACACATACCCCATCGACTTAGGGGCTGCCTTGCCCCACTATGACCGGAGGTTTACATGTAAGAATGTTTCGATAATGTGTGCTCCTCAAGGAAAATAAGGGAAAGTTTTCTTGTACAATTACACAATTTTAGAGAAAGGGAAGTTGATAAGGTCCTTGACATGAGGGCTACAGACTATTTTAAGAAAGAAGAGAGGAAGGATACCAGGAATCAAAGGGTTTAACACCGCTTAAACCAGAGAGATCATAAAATACTTGTGGGAGATTTTTCACTAAGATGGAATTTAGCTGACTGAATGATACAAGATGCTCAAGATAGCAATAAAAGAAGGGAAGGTTTCAGCCTGTTTAATCACTCCAGGAGAAAGAGAGAAACATGCCAAAGAAGTTCACAGTGGAGTTACATCATGAGCCTGGGTCAAGAGAAGGCATGAAACCTCAGGCCCGATCTCATTTATGTACTAATGAGCCAACTTTGCAGAAATGAGGGGACCAGAAAGAAAAAGATAGTTAAAAACGAGAGTTAAGGATCATAAGACAAGGTATTCAAGCAGTTGCCTGATGGCCCAGCCACAGAGCTTTTACAAAGCTACAGATACCTTAATGGGCCATGAAATCTAGAAGCAAACAGCCACCTTGTCTGAATATTTCCTAAGGCCACCATTAGCTTGGCATACTGTCAGTAATAATAATAAGCCTAAATCATAAAGAAAAAGTAAAATACTACTAACTGTACTCTGTTTAAGAGGATAAGGACAAAAGACCACATATTATATGATTCCATTTATGTGAAATGCCCGGGATAGGCACATCCACAAAGAAAGAAGCACATGAGTGCCACAAGCCGAGGGAAAGGGAGAATGGGGAGTGAATGCTTAATGAGTATGCAGTTTCTTTTGGGGGTGTTGAAGTGTTCTAAAATTAGATTGTGGTGATGGTTGCACACCTCAGTGAATGCACTGTACTAAAAACCATTGAACTTTTAATAGGTAAATGTAACAGCACGTGAAATGTATCTCCTAAGGCTGTAACAAAAGAGATTATGCAGGTGTGTAACACAGCTTATAAATATTCCATTAGAAATGACTTCAGACCTCAACAATATAAAGGGATTAGATTCACTTACCTGGAGGATTCAGTGTGGAAAATTTCAGTCTCAGGTAATGCTGGAAAAATGAGGTGTTTCTCATTTTTCAACAGAGTTGAATTCAGTAAAGTAAAAAGATTAGAGAAAGAAAGTATGAAACATACCCCCAATTCAATAGAATTACAGCTTCTTAGAGAAGGGACTCAGAAGATCATATGACCATTCAAATCTAATCTCTTACCGAATGGATGAAGAAGCAGTCTAAAACAGCGCAAAAGGCTTGAAAATAAAAATAGTCTCTTGTGTACCCCAATTCATCAGTGCCCCTCCTTAAAGTAACCACTGTTCGCAGCTTTTTGTATGTCCTTCCACAAATGTTCCATTCATGCACAAGTACTTACACACACACACACACACACACCTGTTTACCTAGACACCCTGGTAGTGTAGGTAAACTGAAAGTGTAGGAGGGAAAATGTGAATTAATTTTAAGGAAGAGCTTACTTAATATATGAGCACATCCTCAGAGTAACTCTAACATTTTTATGTGGTAGAAGAGCTTCCTTTTACTTAAACACACTAAGAAGTGGGCAGGGCGTGGTGGAGCCTGACAAGTCAATGCCTAAAATCAGGCAGTGGCAGCCTATCGGCACATGAGTGACTCTGAGTGACACTCACACCATTGATTGAGTCAATGTCGTAAAAAGACGTAGAAACAAACACACAATTCAGTTTGGACCTGCAGCAACTCGTTCCTTACTTTTCCCTTCTCTAGACAAACCCCAGCTCCTAGGCAACATAAATATATCTCTGTTTCTCTGATCCTGGGTTTATATAGATGCTCCCAAATTATACTCTTGGGGGTGGGAGATGGCGAGGGTATGTAGGAGGAATATGGCTAGCACTCGTGGATGGAAGCTTACATTTCCATGGGGCAAGTGCAGCATTGGCATGATGCACAGGGAAGGTAGCTAATTCTGCATATGGTGGCTAAGCAGTGATGGTGCTGTCAGGAAAATCGCTATTGGGTACAATTAGGGGGAAAAGGTGACATAATCCTAAGGTTCAGCATAAAGATTGGTTTCCAATCAACTCTGAAGTGGAATGCTGGTTTGGCAGGTAATATGCAACTCAGCACAGCAACACGGCTATTGCCTTGAAATATGGCACTGGAATAGAAGGAATATACTCCAGGTTGCAAAGTCTCCTTGAAGATTCTTCACCCTCCAAAGTATTTTTAGTCGTGGTAATTGTAGACAGTGGGCAAAGCACTACAGCCCTCAAAATAAGATGGCTCTCAGAAACATAAGGTCAGCAAATGCCATCTTCGTAAGTCAAGCCCGCAAGAAGGACGGGATTAGCTGTCTACAGGACAGCTTTCCAGAAGTAACGCATCTTGCAGAGTGACTTGGAGTGACCTTACTGAGGAGATTAAAGTGCTTCTCCCGAGTATGTCATGAGCAAGCAGCAGAACAATCCAACACTTAGGAAACTGTGTGTTGTGTTAATGAGGAGTGTAAACGGCAAGGTGGTGGTCGCAGGAATATTGAAAAGGGAAAGTTGGAAAGTGAAAACCCATCAGTGTGTCACCAGGAGGTCCAACAGGCACTGATTCTGGACGACTGATCCTGGCACTTTACATAAAAATAGCCTTAAAACAAAGGAGGCTAAGCCATCAGATCTTCAGAGCTGGATGGAAATAGCACGTAAGAAGTCCCAACTCTTGTTCTGTGCTCACCAAGTGACCTGATCTCATTCATCAGAAAGAGAATGCTTGGGAATAGAGACTGGTTCCACTTATTGGACCCAGAAGAGCTCCCTCTACAAGCTAATAAATTAGAATTCAGGTATAAAAATCAGTCTCTTGGGAGTTTGGTTAGCATGCATCAACTTCTGACCGCTTGATTAATTCTAGATGCCCTGATAAAATCATGTTCCTGAACTTCAACATATCATTCTTTCATCCAACATTTATTGAGCACCTACTCTATACCAAGCACTGTGGTAGAAACTGGTAAAACCCAGATAAAGGACACAGTCTCTGCCCTTAGGGAGCTTTCAAATCAGTGTTTACCCAGACCTGGAGAGTGGGTAAATATCACACTTATTACGGCTGAGCCTGAAGGGGACAGAGCCTCCTCCTCCATTGCTAAATCACTACTTACTTAGAACTTATAGTCTACCCATGGGATCAGAGAATCAATTAATCTTAGATCAGGGAGGAACCTCAGACATCATCTTATTTAGTGGCTCTTAATCCTGCCTACACATTACAATCACTGGAGGAGCTTTTAAGAAATACTGGTGTCTGGCCCAACCCTCCAAAGTTGTTAACTGAATTGGTTGAGAGAGGGTCCCAGGAATGTGTATTTTTAAAATTTTCCCAGGTAATTAGAAGGTGATGGCAAGGCTGAGAATCCCTGATCTAGTCCAACTCCTATATTTTCCAGGGGAGTAAACTAAGACCAAGGAACTTAAAGGATGTACCCAAAGTAACATTCACATATGTGTAATACTCACATAAATTCAAGGACTTATAGTATTCTAAGCCAGACTATGCTTTGTTTCAAGCAATGTCTCCTAAATCTAGTAATTTGAATACCATCATAATATTTGCCACAGCCACATGCAGCTCTATGTACTTAATGTTTTTTAACAAGAATGATTTCTTTAACTTAATGCCATTTTAGCCCCATTTTCAACAATAAAATCTGTGAAGTACATCTTAAAATTAATAACTATTAAAATGCAGCAGACCTAGCAGTAGGCCACCTTCGTTCCTGTTGCATATCACGCCTTGTGCATGTCTCACACTTTGGGACAGACTTAGGAGGTTTGGGGCAGGTGCTGTAGACCTTCATCCAGAGTTGCTCACACGTGGGGCTAAAGAAACTGCGGGTGACCACAGGTACCAGGCAGCAGCTGATCCTCCTGGAGTCTGTCAGTCCTCAGTGGCACTGAAATCAGGAGAACTGGAGATTAATGATGGGGTCGGAGTGAGGAAGAAGAAGGCAGTAATGGGAGAATTTATTTTACCTCTTCTGGAAAGGCTACAGGTCACCCTGTACCAACACACTATTAAAATGAAGCTGCCTATCCATCACCCGGAATCTGCTGATACAAACACGCTGAAATCGATCTAGCAGGAGGGAAAAAATACCATTATAGCAGGCTCATAAAGTAACACCGCAGGGACGCAGCTTAGACTAGAGGCCGTCTTTCAGCCTGGGTTCATAAAGATTCAGAATTTTTAATTTATCGTTCTACCTACCAGGACTTATTTTCTTTTTTGAACAAGCTCATTAATCTTGATGTCTTGTTTAATATGTTCTAAACTGATACGCAAAATTCTGAGAGAAAGTCTCCTTTCAGTTCAGCTTCAGCATGAGTTAGTTTTCTGAGTTCTGACTAACGAATTCTTTATAATCAGGGTTTGATTAAGAGGTTTCCCAGTTTTCAAATTTGGGAGAAAAGTGATGAAAGGAATTGAAGAATTCATCCTCAGGCAAAATGAGATGACCTGGAACCTTTTTGAAAACCAACCATTTTAAAGAAAATGTGAGACTTCGTCCACTTGTCTTTTTCTCTCTCACTCGTATCTAAAAAAGTTTTTCAACGGACCCAGCAACTCGACTCCTAGGAAGGTCCCGTGGACAGATGCCGATCCGAGTGCACATGAAGACATGAACAAAGATGTTCAAGGCAGCAATTTTCACAATAGAGAAAAATTAGAAATGTCTTGAATGTCCATCAATTGGACACAGAGATTGGCTAAATTGGGGTAGAGTCGTATAATAGAATGCGCTAAAGCAATGAAAATGAATGAACCAGAGTTACATGTATCTCAAAAAAAAGTTGATAAAACAAACAAACAAAATATATATATATATATATCACCATACTATTTTGGTATAGTTTTAAAATATAAAACAATAGTGCATAGTACTCATGGATATACCCATATATATGTCCAGTGTAAAACATTGAACAGTAAAATATACACCAACTTCAGGGAAACAGTTGCTCCTGGGATGGAGGGAGGTGATAACTATAGTACTTTATTATTGCAATTATTTTTAAAGATCTGAAGCAAATATGAAAAAATGACATTTGTTAAATCTAGAAGGCAAATCATGCATATTTGTTAAATTATTTTTCAAACTTTTCTGTCAGTTTGAAACTTCATAGTTGGAAAAAAAAGTTGTTTAGGCCATTGAAGCATCTGAATCAAAAGTATATACAAGAATTCATGGGTGGAAATATCTGATTATGATAGATATTTAGGGACAAGTGCAAAACTCAACTTTTGTCAGGTAGGCTGACACATAAAATCGGCAGAATGGATCTGCTAAGGGGTTAAGAAAATACAGTTCAATTTAAAAATTTTATATAATTAAAAAAATAAGAAGTTAAAAGTGTGTCACTTAATGAAACAGGCTTGCTTTTTGAAAATACATGGCAAAATAATTTTTTAAACTTTTTCTTTCTTTCTTGAATTCACTTAAAAATTACAAAAGTAATATATACTCTGGGTTTTTTTTCATTTTTAAAAAATTTATTTTAATAGATTTCGGAGGTACAAATGGTTATTTGTTACATGGATGAATTGTATAGTGGAGAAGTCTAGGCTTTTAGCATACCCCTCACCTGAATAGTGTACATTGTACCCAACAGGTAATTTTTCATCCTGCGCTCCCCCTCTCTGAGTCTCCAGTGTCCATTATGTCACTCTATATGACCATGCATACCCATAGCTTGGCTCCCACTTATAAGTGGGAACATGCAGTGTTTGTTTTTTTGTTCCTTGGTTGCTTCACTTAGAAGACTGGCCTCCAGTTCCATCCAGGTTGCTGCAAAAGATATTATTTCATTCTTTTTCTTGGCTAAGTAGTATTCCATGGTGTTCCACATTGTCTTTATCCACTCAACAGTTGATGTGCACTTAGGTTGGTTCCATATCTTTGTAATTGTGAATTGTGCTACAATAAACATATGACTACATGTGTTTTTTTGATAAAATGACTTTTTTTCCTTTAGGTAGATACCCAGTAGTGGCATTGAGGGATCTAATGGTAGGTCTACTTTTAGTTCTTTGAGAAGTCACCATACTGTTTTCCACTGAGGTTGTACTAATTTACATTCCCACCAAAAATGTATAAGTGTTCCCTTTTCACCACATCCGCGCCAGCATCTATTGTGTTTTGACTTTTTAATAATGGTCGTTCTGTACCGGGCACGGTATGGTAGCTCACACCTTAAACCCAGCACTTTGGGAGGCAAGGCAGGAAGATCTCCTGAGGCCAGGCATTCAAGACCATTTAAAAATGAACCAGGCGTGGTGTTGCGCCCTTGTAGTCCCTGCTACTGGGGAGGCTGAGGAGGGAGGATCACTTGAGCCCAGGAGTTGGAGACTGCAGTGAGCCGAGATGATGCCACTGCACTCCAGCCTGGATGACAGAGTGAGACCCTTTTCCGAAAGAAAAAGAAGAAAGAAAGAAAGAAAGAAAGAAAGAAAGAAAGAAAGAAAGAAAGAAAGAAAGAAAAGAAAGAGAAAGCAAGCAAGCCATTCTGACAGGGGTAATGTGGTGTTTCATTGTGGTTTTAATTGGCATTTCCCTGATGACTACTGATGTTGAGCATTTTTTCATGTTTGTTGGCCATTTGTTTCTCTTCTTTTGAAAAATGTCTGTTCGTGTCTTTTGCCCCCTTTTTAATGGGGTTGTTTTTTTCTTGCTGATTTGTTTGAGTTCCTTGTAGATTCTGGATACTAGGCTTTTGTCAGATGTATAGCTGACGAATATTTTCTCCCATTCCATTTACTCTGTTGATTCTTTTGCTGTGCAGAAGCTTTGTAGTTCAATAGGTCCCATTCAATTATTTTTGTTTTTGTTGTATTCACTCTTTGGGGTCTTAGTCATAAATTCTTTACCTAGGCCAATGTCTAGGATAGTTTTTCCTAGGTTGTCTTCTAATATTTTTATTGTTTTGGTCATTTTTAACAAGTCAAGCAATACAGAGACAGTTAAATAAGTTGACAATTTCTCATCTCTTGTTCCAACTCCAACCCCACCCCGTAAGTTAACCTAGGTGAACAATTTCACATGTATCCTTTTGTCCCTTTCTCTATAAAATTTTTCAAAATTATTTTGTGAATTATTTCAAACCAATTCAATTTTTATAATTAAAAATAATTTATTTTTATTATGGCCAAAGCAATCCATAGTCATATTAGAAAAATACAGAAAATTTCAATGAGCATAAAGAAGGTAAAATAAAAACATGTAAATAGTTGTGCATTTCCATTCACTGTTTGAACAAACTTAATTCATATTTAAATCCCGAATCAAAGATTTAGGACGAACTCCACTTGCTAGCACACGGATGGCTAGCTGCATTTACAACAGCCTCTTGCAGTGAGAGAATCTTAATGACCCTGGGGGAGTTGGGCAGTATGGTTCCACTGTAGGCAGGGTGTAATTTGGGGTGCGAAATCACCAGTCATATCCCGAGGTTCAAAGTGGGGTGCCACCCTTGTACTCCAGAGTAAGCAGAGGGTACGGGCAGAGACAGGATATTCCCCTCCCTCCCACCAGGCTGCTGGACAGCTGTGGCTCACTGTGCCCTGCTTCCCTTTTCCTGGCTCCCCCCACCCTCCTGTCACTGTCCTCTTCACCACCTCCCTCGCCCTCCTCCTTCTCTTTCTCCAACTGGCAAAAGAAGTGTCCATGTCACTCACCTCTAGGGTAACTGGAGCCCTTCAGCTGTTTGGGTCCCTGTTTGGAAGGACATCTCAGCATTGCCCGGGGGCTCCTGGGATGGCCAACTTCCCAGAAGACTTCATCTGTCAAAGCAGGAGCTGACTTAGAATTCCTTACAAGAACATAACAAGAGCAACTGAAATAAGTTATCTTAGATAATGAAAAAGATTTCTCCAGAAGAGCCCCAGTCCCTTCCCAAGACTTCCATTTCACAATAAAACTTTGCCCTATCACAGTTTGGGGGTGGAAGGTGGGGGCTTTTCATGTAGCTCTGGAGGGTGTGCAGGGGGAAAAACTGCAAGGAAAAGATGAAACGGCGGCATTATCTCTCCAAGGAGGAAGTCCCAGAGAAAGGGGCAGGGTGGTAAATCAGATCTAGGGAATAGGAGCAGGGTTTGGACATTTTAGGCAAGAACTATCACTCGCCTTCACCTGCGCAGAGCTTCAGAGACGGGGTGGGACTGGCTGGGTGAGCGGACATCCTTTCCTTTCTCTCTCTTGCTTTTCTTCCTCCGTGCCTTTATTTCTTTCTTTTGCACATCTACTCAATCTTAAACCTCTTCTCCAAAACAGGTTATTTGGAAATAAATTAGCATCACCAGCCTTGTCCCAAGCTATTTGGATGGGCTTCCTTGGGACAATGGCTGGTGTAAAAAGTCAACAACTCCCACAAAATGTGCAGCACCAAGAGTGAATCCTAATGTAAACTATGGACTTTGGATGACAATGATGTGTCAATGTAGGTTCATCGACTATAACAGATGCACCACTTGGTCTGGGATGTTGATAGTGGGGGAGGCTGTGCTATGCGCAAGAGCAGGGTGTATATGGAATATCTCTACTTTCCACTCAATTTTGCTGTGAACCTAAAACTGCTCTAAAAAAATTAAGTGCACCAAAATGTTTTTTTTTCAAAAGCCAACAACCACTGCCAGAAGGCAGACATACACACCATACCCTCTTGGACAACATAGCTGTTAAACAAAGACAATAGGGAAAAAGAAACAAGGACTTTCAAGGCAGTCCCCAGGATCTAATATCAGCAGGCACCTAGTAATCTTGCGGGAACAAGGAGCCTTGGACGTGGGCTGCATTCCCTTGCCTGCTGCCAGGATACTCTGGCATTATCATTTTACACAGGGAGATGCAAGAATTTCTTCATAATCCAAGGCTTGGGCTCCCCTCCTTGATCCCCAGGGGTAAGAAATCTGAGGACAGAATGAGCTTGCCAGGCATGTCCTCCCAACATCGCAAATCTGGCCCAGGGATGGAGCCTTATTTGCAAATCCCTCTGGTGCTATTCTCAGAAACCAAATGGTGGGGTAACCTGACCTCGACCAATCTACCTAACTCTGGGTTTCTCTACTGACCCTGACCAAGGAAATGTCCTTATCAATCATAGTTATTCATTAGATGTTATCAATCACATATTATTACAAACCCATTTGTTGGATACTTACCATGTGCCAGTCACAGTACTCAGTCCTTCATATGCATTCTTTTACTTGCTCCTTTTGTTCCTACTTAAGAAGTAGTTGCTATACTTATTCTTATTTAATAGACAATGAGCCTGAGGCCTAAGGTTTAGAGAGAGTAAATAACTTGCCAAAACCACAGATGTAGTAAGTTTTGGAGCTTAGAAAGACACTCAAGTCTTCCATGCACTGAAGTCCACGATCTTCCCTTCTGCATCCTACTGTGCGGGTCTCAGTGATATTGTAGACCTAAGGATGAGTGGGATAGTCCTTTGGGTTTTACTAGTGGTTGCATCTGATTCATAGTGTCTGGAACTGGATGAATTAAAGACGCTTTGTCTCCCACCTCAACCTATCTCTCCAGATTCTTCTGTGCTCTCTCTCCCTGCCATACCCTATACGGTAGCCACCTTGGACAATTTGCTTTTCTCCAGACTTACCAAGCTTTCCTACACCTCCATGTGGTGTATGCTGCTCGTGTTCCACCTTCGGGGAATGCTCTTTCTACATTCTCTGTCCACGAACCTGTCTTTCAAGAATAAATTGCAATGTTGTCCCCTCCTCGGGGAAGCCTTTCCTAGCATTGCAAAAATTCCTTTTCCTTTCCCTACTGTGTTCCCACTGCACTGTGTGAGACTCTCAAATTTAGCTCCTAATATATTGCTGTCTATTATTTTTGTTCATGTTATTCTTTCCCACTAGACTGTGGGGGGGGCAACAGTTGTCCACCTCTTGCCTTTTCTTACTCACCTTCATAGTAAGTCCTAGTACTATTGTGCTAAATGCATATTGGGGGCTGAAGATAACTATTGTATCAGTGAATGCATACAATAAGTTTTGATCGGGAATATAATTAGGACTTCAGAGACGAATGGTAGGACAGGATTTAGTTTGCATTTGCAGATTCTGAGGCTCACAGTTATTGGCTCAGAGTCTCACTACTCAAATCATAAAAGAATTAAAGACAAAAGCTAAATCAGAACCACTGTCAATCCACTGAGCAAACCCTCAGCCTTAGATTGGAATCTCTTAATTGCGAATTTTCTTTTTATGAACAGTAGTGCAAGGTGGAAGGTTTGTCCTGAAAACTTGATTTGATGACAATAAGGGTCTGATGGGAAGATTTTTAATCAGAAGGATTTAAGGAGACTTTTTTTACTTATTAACTTCTAAGAGTCAAATTGCTTCTTTTGGAAATAAATAGAAACCAAATAGAAATAAGTTTTATTTTAACTGCTTGGCAAATAATAGTCCTTCCTAATGTGCCCCAATGCTGCTAAGAGGGCCTTGCCTTTCCATTTCATTACAAACGGGGTTTTACACCAACCAGAGAGACCACAGCATGTGCTTGCACCAGGGTACATGGGTTGGCTGGCCTCAAAGCCATCCAGACTATGAGTCCTGAGAGGTAAGAGACCTTCTGATGTTAGAGGCTGGACAATGTTTTGGGGGTATGGCTTGTGTAGCAGAAAATATTTGGGAAATTCAGCTGCCAAACTTGGCCCCAATTCAGTTGGCAAAAAGGTGTGTCCATTGATTAGGTCCAGCACTAACATGTGTCCATTTAAGTCCAAACTCTATCCCAGGCATTGCTCACTCAGACAGTGATTGTGAGATGGTAAAAGGGGATCAGCCAGGAGGTGTGGACCCTGCCATGTCATCCTCCATCTCTTCTTTCCACCTGCATCAGCTATATAGTATTGTACACACAATAGGAAACTCTGGCCATGACACCAGGTCATTGATGAACCTGGTATTTCAATTTGATTGGTAACAACGACAAGGTTGTGCTAATAAATGCTGCTATGCACAAATAAAGCTTAGCTATGAATTTAGGTTGGCTCCTGAGTCACATGACAGGTTGTTAGCAAATGGATGTTCTGTGCACGTGCATTAAGCTCCGGACTGCATCAGCAGAGGTAATAGCAGCAGAGTGGGTTTGGAAATTGGTGAGCACTGGGAATTCTTTCTAGGAAAATCACTTTTTGCTGCTTTAGGCATCTACTTTTTGCTGTTTAGAAAAAAGTTTGACTTCTTGGTAGGGTAAGCTAGGGTGTCTCATTTTTATTTAAAGGAGAGCATCACAGTGCTTCATCCATGAGGGCCTCAGTTTTCCTACTGGAACAAAGCTGTCAGTATTTTATAATTTACCTCTATAACACTAAAAGAAGAAATTATACATAAACACTTTAAAGAGGTAGAGTTTTATGCTTTTTCCACTTCCATTGAAAACCAGAGTTGGCCTATAGGTTTAACTATTGTTGTTTTGAGTAGGGGGGAGGTTTTATGGAGGTTCATTACTTTAAGAAACCTTTTGATAATATTTTTTATTAGGCCTGATGCTCTTAAAAAGTGATGGTACCACGTTATTGCTTCTATGAATGGACAGTCTCTTCCATATGCTAAAAACACCACTCCAGTCGGGATTACTGTGAATGATTGTAACGCAGGTTTCTCCATGAGAGAAGGTAAGAGGGCCAGATGGGGGCCCTGGAATTGGTAGTTATAAGCCCAGCAGCAAGGAAGGTAAAATAGTGCCCCACTAGCATGAGGGAATGCTTTATCGACATTCCAAAAGCTTGCAAGAGGTGCCAGCTTTGGAAATCTTACAGTGGTAAGGGCAAGCACTGGTCACACTGCATTCCCACTGCTGCATGGATAAACTTTAATATACAATGGCTTCTGGCTTCCCACCTGCTGAGCTACATTGTAGGAATTGTCTGAATTTACCGAGCTTCTTCCAAACGTTCCAAACATTTCCAACGTGAGAGTATGCTCATCTGTACAATGTCCCCCCAAAAGGAAGTAAGTGCCCTGTTCTCACTGCACTGAATGATTGGTGACAGTAAACCAGAGACTGAGATCTGAAAGGGGACGGCTCAGCACAGCTGAGCACAGCACTAGCATCTGCTAGTGCTTAGCAGATGGAGGAGTTGGCTTGCCCATTCTGGCTCTGCTGCAAAAGTGCTGTCAGATCAGAAATAAGGCATTCAGTTACCCAACGGAAGTCCATCCACTCATTCATCAACTGGGGCGCCTATACACGCCGGTCACTGTGCTAGTCATGGAAAGGAAGACAGGCATGGAATCTACTAGCCTCGTGCAGCTTACAGTCTAGCAGTTGATTGCCCTACTATGTGCTAGATGCTGTACGATAAATACAGATACCTTAAAAAAATCCTTCACCCTTTAGGAAACCTATGATCACCCACATGCCAAGCTCCTTCCTGCCTCAGGGCCTTTGCACTTGCTGTTCCTTCTGCCTGAAATGTTCTTTCCCCTGATTTTTGCATGATTGACACCTTCTATCACATAGATTTCAACTCAAATGCTTTCTTCTCAGAAAGACCTTCGCTGAGCAGCTTTATCTAAAGTTACTCCTCTCTCCTCCTTAGTCACTGTATTACATCATTGTTTCATGTTCTTTACTCTTTTGAATCATTGCACTTATTTGTGTAAAATACTTATTTATACTATCTCATACACTTGAATATAAACTCCACAAAAACAAAATCTTGTTTGTATCCCCAGAACCTAAAGAGTGTCTGGGATATAGTAAGTGTTCAACATACATTTATTGAGGGCAGGTACGATACAATCTTTCATAGAGAAGTACCTTATGAATAGAAGAGACAAGATCTGTAAACATTCACGGGAGACTGAGTATCGTTGCCGAGGTTGATCAGTGAATGCTATCTGAAAAATCTAGATTTGGATCCGGATCATAATGAATAAAAACAATGAACGTTCTTGGGGCCATATGAAGGCAAGTCAGCAGGACGTGAACAAAAACTCAGAAGCAGAAAGGGATTTTCATAGGGAAAGGACACCGATGTGGCTTGGAGGAAGTGTTCATGGGAGTAAGCAGTGAGAGATGAACTTGCACACATAGGTTGGACCTACCCATGCAGAGGCTTCAATGCCAGCTGCAGAAATTATTCTCCACAAGGTGAAAGGACTTAGGAATATCCAGTTGTATTGCTACTGAATGAAATTCATTTTTTTTAAAGGAATGACAATTGAACTTCTTAGTCAACACTATATAATATTTAGGCCTTCTTTTCCTTCTTAGAATGTAAGTACACCCATGGGAGGCTAAAGAAAGGAGAAATAAATCCATCTATAGCCAACTTGTCCAGGGCTCTCTCAAACCCACCACAGAGTGAGGAGCCGTGGGGACTGGGTCATCACAGGGAGGGGAGGCCCACAGTGCTTCCCTGGGGAGCTCGTGTGTGAGGTTTTTACGGCAAAGGCAGGCATATCACACTCAATCAGACTCAGCACATAAGGACTGTAAATCTATTGGCAGCTCTGAGACTTAATAAAAAGTAGGTCACCAAGGAGCTTCACTTCTATAAGGACTGACTTTGCCATTTAAGACAATTTAAAGTAGAATAATAAAGGGCAAATGAAAACTTTCGTTCTGCAACCATTTTGGAGTAGCGGGAAGAATATCAATTAAAATTTTAGGAGTGGAAATATACTCTTTCTGCTCTTTTCTTCTTTAAAAACATATTTTTATATATGTATCTGTTTTTACAGCCAAGTGGAAAATACTGAAAAGGGGTCTGAGTGCATGTGAAGGGAGGATGACACTGCAGAACTTAAAAAAGCACCTGATGATGTCTAAAAGCAAACGTGTAACACTTGAAGCTTCCTTGACATAGATCAGCTTCTGTTTGCAGCTCAGCAAACCATTTGCTATATTCACTCACTCCTCAAGGATCATCTGCTCCATTCCAAGTATTAAGATGTCAGCGAAAATCTACCTTCTGGGGAAATTTAATCTGCAGGAGAAGAGCTGCTGACGCTCATAAAAATAGCTGTCAGACATTATGACTCTTCTGGGACATGTACAACGAAGGGGTCATGGAGCCCGGGGTAGAAGAACAAAACTATTTGGAATCCTTAAAGATGATGCAGCCCAGAGGCTCTCGACCTGGGGTCAGGAAGCCCTGAAGGGCCTATGGGTGAGCTTCAGGGTATCTAGAAAGTCCCTGAAATTGAACAAAAGTTTTTGTGCCTTTGTGGAATTTTTTGTGGGGAGGGGAACTTTCATCAGATTCTCAGAGGTCCATGACCAAAAATGATTAAGAACCATCAATCTGGTATATTATTTCCATAGACATTTTTTCACTCTCAAAAATTGTTTTTCATTGCTCAAGAAATACTTGGATACATAATCTTAAGAGAAATTAAAAAATTATACATAAGGCTGAAGACTCTTTGCCAACAACTCCATTCATGTCTCTCTCACCATATTTTATATAAATCATATTTTATATGTGTGTGTGAACTTGCCTTTGCATTCCGCAATGTCTTGGGGTTAGTTCCACATGTGTACACATAGAGCCACCTCATCCTTTTCACTTGCTGGGTAGTGCTCCACAGTAAGCTGAGCTCAGGGTACTCAGCCATTTCTCTCGTGATGAACACTTAGGTTGCTTCCAGTTTTCTCCCCTGACAAACAATAGCAAGATAAATATCTTTGCGTGAGTCATTTTATGCACCAGTGCAAGTACTTCTTTAGCAGAGAGGCTGAGAGGGGGAATTGCTTGGTCATGGGATATGCACATTTATAATTTTTAATTCAACTGCCACCTCCTCCCCCAAGTTGTTATACTGGTGGTGGTTTACCCTTCCACCAGAAGAATAGAAGACTATTTGTTTCCTGTCTCCTGCTGTCACACCAGGTATTACCAATCTTTTACATATTTGCCAGTCTGTAAGATTAAGAAGTTTATCCCATTATTATTTTCAATTGTATTTTCCTAAAAGAGGTTGAACATCTTTGCATATGTTTATTGCCTATTTGCAGTTCCTTGTCAGTGAATTCCCTGTTCGGACAGCAGTGGTTCTCACACCTTACCGTACATCAAGAACATCCAGAGGATTTGAGACACAATTGCTGGGCTGACCCACAGCTTCTGATTCAGTGAGTCTGGGGTGAGGTCCATGAACTTTCATTTCTAGTATGTTCCCAGGTGATGCTAATGATGCTGGTCCCAGAACCAGACTTTAAAACCACTGAACTGGAGAAACCACCTGGTCCATGTACCTCTGCATCGTTTTAGCTCAGTGGTTCTCAACCCTGGTTGCATATTAGAATTCTCTGGAGAGCTTTATAATAGTGCTGGTGCCTGAGTCCCACACCAAACTAATTATATCCAATGTCCTTCCCATCCATATGGGAAGGACATTGTCCGGGTGCCACGGACAGCCAGGATTGAGGACCACTGCCAGCTTATAATACCTGCTTTGAAAGAGGGCAAAGTCCTTCATTCTATTTCCTCCTCTCTTATAGCATACCATAGTTGTACAATGCTTTGCCTGGGGCCATCTCAAAACACTCTTGCCCTGGATTTTACCCAGTGGCATGATCCTGTGAATTTACAGCAAAAAAAAAATCATATTTGTTCAAAATGTTTATTGTGTGTTTTGTCTGGGGACAACCCAATGTGGTCAGGCGTCAGACCCGGGTTCTTACCCTGATTCTGCAATTTACCAGCTGCATAACACTTAGACTAATGGCTAAGTTTTGATTTGTTCATCTATGAAATAGAATTCATTACAGCTACCTGACAGGCTTATGTAAATAAATTGAGGTATATTAGGTGCCACGGACAGACAGTGCCCAGCCCAGTAAGAATTCAACAAGTCTACATTTGGTTCCCTTCCCATTTTTTTGACTTGAGATGAAAATCTAGTTTCTGGATCCCCTACTCACAAATGAAACAATTCTACTTTCACCCATCTCGAAGAGCAATTGCAAGTCTTTCTTAAGGCTCTAACCAAAGTCCTCATACTACTCTAAAAACTTAATCACCCAGGCTGCTTCACTTTACATAACTGGACAGGAATTTACTTAGAAAGAAAGGCTGCAAAAAAAATATTTTGGTACGGAATAATAAAGGTTAATTAATCAATCAATGCTATGGAGTGTCTATTAAATGCAAGGCACTGAAGGAGTTCAAGAAAAGATGCCAATCTCATCCTCAAGAACTTGTAATGAATTTGGAGAGACTTGAAACTCAGCAACAACCAACAAAATCAGGTGGCTAAAACGGTAAGTGATAATGAACTCTAATGAGTTCCAGCAAGCAAATGAGAAAGGTCCCTTTGAGTGGGATGGTCAGGAAAATCTTCAAAGACTTTGAAGGAAAAGCAGAATGTTGCTAGGCAGATGGAAGAGAAGTATTTCTGATGAAAAGCAAAGTGACGTGTAGAATACTTTGCAGGGCAGGGGGTAGACCAGATGGATAAACAAACTGCCGTTCATGAAGGGAGCGGGGCATAAGGACAGTTTGTGCAGGGCCTGGAAGATAAGGGAGGGACTTTGGATATCATTTGATAGATTGGATTTTGGGTAGGAGTAGCTTCATTTTTCTGAGATTGAAGACAAACGTGATTAAATTGCACTTTTTCATTTTATTATTTGCATTTGTTTTTAAATTTAAATTTAATTTTTGGATAGGTACAACTATATGGCACAAAACACAAAAGGCATTGTAGTAAAAGTCTCCTCCCAGACCAGCCAGCCAGTTTTGCTCTTTGGAGCTATCAGTGTTACCAGCTTTTTGTATATCGTTAAAGTGGGCTCTCCCACATAAATACAGTCAATTCTCATTATTTGTGATAGTTTTATTTTATAAAGTTGCTGTGGATGCTGAATTAGTAAATACTGAACCGTTGCTCTTAAGGGAAATACAGGGTTCAGTTCCTGTGAGCCCTCTGGTCACATTTTCATCACCCAATCCATAGCCTTGTTTTATGTGTGTTTCTACTTAAAGACAACTTATTAAAAGACAGCTATATATTGTTGATCCATTAACATTGAATTCATGGCCATCAGTACTATAACACATGCCCACATGGAGCTTGTCTAACACATGTATTTTCTCCATAAGACACATCACGGCCACCTTCTTGCACTTAGGAACACCAGACAGCACTTCAGTGTTACACTAGGGAGCCATTTATAAATCACCAAAAAAAAAAAAAGCACAAAATGTGGGGTGGGGGAGTGATGGGGGGGGAAGTAGCACTATTTTAAATAGACCACAAAAAGGACACTTGTTTATACTACGAGAGCCAAAACAAGAAGGCCAAGTGTCACCTTGTTTGACCTCAGCTAAGAATGTGCAGTTTTGGCGACTCAAATTTTCCTCCACCTTGCATGTGTCCTCAGATGACCACAGAAATGCATGAGTATTGATTTGGGGGTTACAAATAAATTTTGGCAACTAGGCGAATTCACAAATGGAATCCACGAATGAGGATCAACTGCATATACCAGTCGTTAGAAAGGTATAATTTGTCCCCACTTTCTTACAAATGACAAAGGCCATGAGTAAGAAAGATGGATAAGCATGATGGGGGTGAAGGGACACGGTCGGGAGCAGACCCCGATCTCTAGGCAATGGGCTCCGGGAAGGACAATGACATCAGTGTTCACAGTCGGCTTACCAGGTGAGGCTGTTCTACCAGGACGGGAGGGCAGGGGCAGTGGTGGGCACTGGTTAGAGCAGTAGTTCTCAACTTGGGGTAATTTTCCCCCCGGGGGACATTTGGCAATGTCTGGAGATATTTTTGGTTGTCACACCTCAGGGGAGGGGATGCGACTGAGAGGAAAGACCAGGGATGCTACTAAACATCCCACGATGCACAGGTCTGCCCCCACAGAGAATTACCTTGTTAGTAGTGCCCAGGCTAAGAAACCCTGGAAGAGGGAGATGAACGTTACTTTGTTTACTCTGCTGTAGCATCTAATGCATCTGTTCAAAATGCATTTAAAGTACATTGAAATGCATTTCAATTGTTACTTCTAGTCAACCTGCTGGCAGATCATTATCCGTGTAACTGATGATTTACAGTTCTGGGTTTGACATGCGAATGGCAATCAAAAAACCATACACAGGGATTAATTTTAGAGATTCATACTTTCTGTTACGCTGTATAACATTTCATTTTTCAGGCTTGCACTGCTGACTCAATAGGTCTCCTTATTTTGCTGCTGTGTCTTCAAAACTGTCATCAACAATGATACTGAATGAAGTTGACATGAGCTCTTTTGATGTAATCTACAACTCCGCAAGCTCTTAGTCTCCACCTCTAGCCCTGAATAAGGTAAGAGATTAGACTGGTTTGTACACCCAGGTATTTACCTGGGGACAGCTTCAAGTGTCTAAGTAGAAGGGTGATAAAGATACAAAGACTGACTACTCACTTAAAGGCATGCATTAATACTGTGTATATAAGAAACAGTATGTTAGGAGATAAAACCATTCTAGAAAACATTATTCTTATTTCCTTATGAGACTCTAGAATTTTGAAAATGATTTTCTCTGTCCTAAATGTGAATTAAGTGAACATCTAACTATGTATCCTCCACCTCGCACTGGGAAGCCTGCTTTACTGTACACATGAATCACTTAGGGCTCTTGTTAAATGAGGATTCTGATTCAGCCACTGTGAGGTGTGGCCAAAGATTCTGCATTTCTAACAAGCTCCCAGGTGATGCTGATGCTGCTGGCACAGGGACCACCTTTGAGTACCACCAGGTCACAGAGGATTCTAAGTAGTACTTTGTTAGAATCTGTCACTATTTTAAAGCCACAGGGATTGTCCTCACATCTAGCATTTAGAAATCACTTGTATTTCCTCAGTTTCTTCATTACACAATGAGACAGAAATCTTTGGGTCTTTGCTCCTTTGAGGATCTAGGGGAAAAAAAAGAAACATTTATATCATCTGAAAAAGAATAGAAATTGGCTGTAAATAATCATTAGGTATCTCTTTTGACTTGAAAGATGGTCTTTGTTAAAAATGAATGTCAAAGATTTGCTTTTTAAGATATAATAGCATTTTATAGCTGAACAGTGAAAAGCCATTGGACTAGGAATCAGTAGAAGCAGGTACCAATTCTGCCACTGGGTCACCTTGGAGAGTCAGGTAGCCACTGTAGGCCCCAGTGTGACCTGTATGTGGTCTCTCTACATTCTGAAAGACCTCAGCTCCAAGGTGAAGAAAACTTGGAAGGGATATCAGGGAGGGGCACACAGGAAACTTTGAAGGCAAATACCTTTGCTGGGTATTTCTTAAGCTAGCTAGAGAGTACCAGGTGTTTGTGTTATTATTATTCCTTAAACCATACATATATCCTACATATGCTCTTTTGTATGTACGATATATTTCATAATATTAGCAATTATTTCAAAAGTCAAATGGTGACTTAGGAAGTTAGAGATTGATATTGTTTTTAGGTTAATATCTTATTTAAAAATCTGTAAATACATCCAGTTGCAATTTCCTATAGAACAAGAATATTGATATTTGCCAAACATGCACCTCATGGCATAAACCTCCAAAGGAGCTTTTAAGTATCTGTATAAATATATATGTTAAAAATACTGCAATTTAGCCAATTATGTGACTATAAATGTAGAATACAAATCAAAATCTGGTAGAGATTTGCAATGGAGGGCTTCACGGTAGAACTACAAGGCACTCTAGCCCTTCCTTAGTAGTTGTGGCTTCTGCAAGGTCCCAAGGCAGCTGGGGATTACACAGATGAATCTGACACACAGAATTTTGGGAAACTTTTCTTACAATATGGTATCTGCTGACATCTTGGAAACAGGAAATGGATGTTTTAATTACACATTGAAAAAATAAACTTTGACAGAGGTTCATATATGTTATGACCTAGTTCATTATTACATGAGCCATTCCCAATTATGTCCTCTCCATCACCACAACAAATCACTAGCTATAACAAATAGTAGGGACGTTAGAAAAGAAAAGGACAGTGAGTTTGTAATTGCAACCTTCCCTAGTTTGGAAGCGCTTGTCCTTGAATTCCTACATGGCGATTCTCTCTTCTCTTGAATTCTTGACATCTTTTTACGTGTGGCTCCTGCCTTTGGGCATGGTAAAATTCCCCAGATGGACCTGGTGGCCCTAGGTCTCACCTCCCTAGTACCCAGCCTTAGGCAAACACCACAATTCAACTAGTATGAAGAATTTGAACTCTTCCCAGTCACAGTTGGAGTCTATCATGAGAGGGAGCACTGGTGTTGGCATGATGAAGCATGATCTACAGGCCAGAGGGAAGAGGAACACCAGCAAAAGTGAGCCTGCAATGTTGGCAGAACTCAGACTTCCATCCCTGAAACTGAGAATCCAGAATAGGTCCTTGCAGTTCCACTGGAGAGTTTCTTATTTGATGTTCCTTGCAACAGTCAAGTTTTGCTTGGGGAATAGCTAGAAAAGGACCACTTTGTGCATCATTATATCAATCATGCCTTAGGTACTCAGGAATTATTGGAAACTACCCAGTCCTAAATTGTATACTGAATACTTTAGTATAGCTGCTCATAGTTAAAACTAAGGGTGGCGGTGGTAGAAGAATAGGATAAAGGTTGATAACATGACCGTGTTAAGAAGTTGAATAGAACCTAAAAGAATTATAAACCACTGGAAAGTGATTTCTCCTCCCCTACGACCATTAGATTTAAAACATTCACATTGTTCTTTGAGTTTCATGTCAAAAAGAATTGATTAACCCAATTGATTTGAGAACTTATGCCCACACAAAAACCTACACATGAATGTTTATAACAGCTTTATGAAATCACTAAAAACTGGAAGCAGCCAAGATGCCCCTCCATAACTGAATGTATAAACAAACTGTGAAACATCCATACAATGGAATATTGTTGAGTGACAAAAATAAATGAGCTATCAAGGTATGAAAAGGCATAGAGGAGCATTAAATGCATAATGTAAATGAAAGAAAGCAGTTTGAAAAGGCTACATACTATGTTATTCTAGTGATATGACATTCTATAAAAGGCAAAACTACACAAACAGTGAAAAAAAAAATCAGTGGTTACCAGGGGCTCAGGAAGAGGGGGTAGGGTGAATAGGTGAAGCACAGGGGAGTTTTAGGCCAGTGAAACTACTTTGCCTGATACTGTCATGATAAGTAAATGACATTATGCTACAAGCACAAGGAATGAACCTTAATGTATGCAAACTTAAAAAATCATTTAGGAGGTCAGGGGATCCCGGTAAAGAATGCAGAGTATGACAAGAGAATCTCACTCTATTACAAATTTATGAAACCACTTCACTGAAGGAGATGGAGAGAAAGGACACCAACCTAAGTGACTGGGAAATGAGTGGCATCCACAAGATGGAAAGCAAAGGCTCTGGGCGTGCACACTATTCTCCTGTTGGTTAAGCTGTTTCCCATGGGCGTGCAGGGTAATAATTCCAATACTGCTATGCATGCACTCTGGAATTTGAACAACTGAGTAAGTGGATGGCCAATTGTGGGAGCCAGGTTTCTCACTCTTGGAGTGGAAGTTTACAGATAAGAAGGGGAGGAGGCTAGAATGATCCACGTGGCAAAGGATTAACGTTCATCACTATGAACTCATGTTTAGCTTAATACATAGAGTGGTACATATAGATATGTGTACATCACAGGTTAGTATACACATATATTTCTTCGCTCTGTCAGCTGAAAAGGCCTAGCAGAAATGCCACCCCTGTAGCAACAAGTATACCTAGAGCCCAGGTATTGGTTTCTAATACCATATCCAGTGGAGGGAACCAGGGCTCCTTGGAGAAATAGCTGAATGAAGGATTGGGGAGGGAAATGTACAAGATGAGCCTGCAGCATCTTGTAGTACCAGAAAGTAAGAAAGAACTAAAACAAACAAAGAACCTCCCCACACAATAATGGATGTCTGTCAAAGAACCACAGGGGCCAAATGAAAGAGTTCCCAATGGCCAAATTTGGAAAATTTTGGGCAAAAATAATAAAGTAATACTGGATTATAACCCAAAGCATAAAATAAATATCCATGAATCTGTACTGATATAAATAAATGATTGAATAAATTAATGAATGGTGGGGAAGAGGTAAATATCCCATGCAGAAGAATTCTGAATAATTTATGCAGGTATTCTGCCCTCAAGGAGGGGAGCATAATCTCCACAGTAAGTGTGGGCTGCTGGTAGTGACTTCCTCCTGAACAGTATGGTATAGAAAAGGTGAAAAAGGAGTAACTTCAGAGTGAAGAACCTGACAAATACTACCTCAGCCAGGCGACCAAGTCAACATGAACAGTCACAAATCATGTGGATGGTACCTGATGCGATGAAAATGGCACTTCACGTCTGTGATCTTCATCCCCAAAACCCACACATCAGACATAAGAAAAACATCAGGCAATAGAGGAGCGTGCTATATTATAAAGTATTCCCCAAAGCCGTCAAGGTCATGAAAAGCAAAGACAGTCTGAGAAAACACCATGGCCAAGAAGAGCCTAAGGAGATGTGACAACTAAATGCAACGTGGTATCCTGATGGAGCCTGGAAAAGAGGACGAATATTAGGGAAAAACTAAGGAAATCTGAATAAACCATGAACTTTAGTTAATAATAATGTATCAGTATCAGTTTATGAATTGTAACAAATGAACCATACTAACATAAGATGTTCATAATAGGGGAAACTGGGTGCAGGGTTTACGGCACCTCTCTGTACTATCTTCTCAGTTTTTCTGTAAATCTAAAACTTTTAAAGAATACAGTCTATTAAAAAAATAAAATGTGTTAGATTTGAAAGCCTTAAAAAGTCAGGGTGAAAAATGAATTGTTGCCATAGAACAAACTGACAAAGCTTTTGGCTCCATTTACATGAGGAAGCCCAAGTTTCCAATACTTTCCTGCACATTCCTCCTTTAGTCTACCATGAAGGCCGAGAGATGGAAGCAGATCCAGCTAGTGGTGAGCAGTGGTGTGGCTGATCTCCAACGCTGTTCCCCCAAATAAGAAGGCTGTAGAGCATCAATGCCATGGTCCCGACAGCCCTATAGCTGTCGGTCAAAAATTATACTCTTCTAAGTTTCTAAGTCAGACTGTACCAGAGTCATATGAATTTCAGTGGCTAAGACAGGCTGCCAAGACCTAGCTTATCTACTACGATGAGGGTGCTGAGGAGTGTTCTTGTAAATCCAGCACCCAGCATCTTAGCAAGTTTTATGATGATGTCAAGTTTCCATATTTTCAGCAGTTCTTTTGAAACAAATCCTTAAATGCTCTAACAACCATGCAAAGGAAAATGAGCAGCAGTTTTATTTTCTGTAATGTGGATCTTTAACCAACAGGTATAGTTGTATTTATTAGGCCTTATAATTTCTTTTATAAAGGACTTGGGAATGTGAGGCTGTAAATTTCAAAATCCTGTTAAGGGTATATCTTCCCCCCAGGTGCTTTATTTAAATGTACAGAATGAAAAATAAAAATAAATATGAGGGCAAAGAAATAAATTAGCAAAATGGAATGAAAGTGTGTTTTCCAATCTATGAATACATAAGTAACAATTAAATTAATGTTAAGATTTTTAAATCTCTTGCATTATCAATTCAGGAAAAGAACATTTTTAAATTACTCTCCTTTCACTAAGTATATATCTTCACACTCCCTCATATGAAAAAGTATAACTCCATCCTGCTCATTGCAAACAAATATTCTTTGGCAATATTTCATCTCATTTAAGGAGTGAACTTTGCTAACCTAAAGAGTTTGTGTTAAAACTGACAAGGAATCAAGTAAAATGTTTTCAAATGGAACAGCTGGCAATTTCTCTCATGTTTACTTTTCAAGCATAGTCAAAGCTGCCTGCAGCCATGAGCACCATTTGTGGAATACTCTGAACAGTGAGTAGTGTTTGCAGATGGCTATTTAGTGTCTCTTTCCCCATCTCCACCTGTACAGCAACAGGGGATGTCATCAAGATTTGGGAGTAAGCCTTATCACTACTAACCCAAATCATTTACTCTTCAAGGGCAGGGTGGTGTAAAATATCCCTAGCTCCTGCTATGGCAACTGGGAAAGACCAAGGATCCAGTTATGAAATGCCTTAAGAAATACGGAGTGCCTTTTGGATATTTATAATAGGCATCTTTAAACTCGTTTTAAAAACTCATTTATTGTTCCTTTATTCACTTAATAAAGTTATTAGCACCTATATGTGCTGGGTACTGTTTAAATGCTAGAGAGAAAAAAGACAAAAATATAGGCTCTCATGGAGGTAAGAACACATATAGATGAACACATATAGATTGATCTCAAATTTTTTAATATTGATTATTATTTCATTGAATGGGTATTCATAATGTTTTTAATCAGTCTCTCACTGATGGGTATATGTTTTTTCCACTTTTTTTCCCATTACTAACATTGCTACAATGAATCTTGTGTACCTGTGTAACTAAGTGTACAAGTTAAATTTCTAGAAGTAGAACTGCTTTCCCAAATTATTTGTGCATTTTGAGTGTTGATAGAGACTCCCAAGTTGCCCTCTTAAAATTTTTGCCTCAGTTTACACCTCCACCAAGATGCTGTGAGAATCCCCTGCCACAGGCATTTTTAAAAGGTACAGGGATGGGCCACAGGGGACTAGAGCTTTACCAGGCCAGAAAGATCATCTAATCCAACCCCCTCAGCAAATGAAAATACTATTTCCGGGGGAGCAGCCACCCTGTTTACTTCAAGGTCGCTATGTGACAAATGTGTCCCCAGCTCAAATTTACAAGCTCCAGACGAAGGTGGTTTGTCTTTCAACACAAGCCATCTTTCACTAGGCTGATCTCGAGCCTCCCAAGGGCAACACTCTGCTTAGCACTCTGTGCTCAGGACGTGCCTGGGTAAGGGGAAGGGACACTGTAAAGTCCCAGAAGAAATAAGGGTGTTTGTCTTTCATTATTAATAGGTATCTTTTATTTCTTAAACAGAGGTATTTCTCCTGCCTATGAACCTATTTCATTCTTTCAGGAAGGTAACACTGGGGACATTTCAGCTGAAGTGTTTTAAGGCCTTGGCTAAAACCTTTATATTTTGATGAATTGGTTAATGGAGAAGAAATCTCTGCACAAGACAGATTTATTTCTATTAAAGTGGTGGTCTAATGTAATTGCTATGAGTTGATAGAAAAATATACAATACCAATATCTTATGCACTATTTTTGGGACACTCAACAAATAAAACACCCCTTTAGGCTGATCAAACAAGTGGACTCACTTTGGTTTGATGCAGGGCCATGCCTTCAGTTCTCTGACTTAGACTTAATTTTTCTTAGGAGAGTAAATGTTTATTCACAAGTCAGGAAACCGAGCTCTTGCCTTTCCTGAGGCTCAGTCAATAGATGATGCTCTGTATCCTGTTACCTGTCTAGACATGCTAGCTTCCCATGGGAGCTACTGATGGCAGCACTCTACAGGCAGGTAGGTGCAGTGGGTTTACTGGAAACTAATTTCACTGCTGCCTTCCCCCTTTTCTATCCACCCTGCTGCTCTTGGCCTCGGTGCTCCATGCCTGCATATCACGTGCCTGAGGTCCTCTCTCATATTCCAGGGACCACCTCTCATCTTATTTCACTCTCGAACTTCTTGCTGCCTGTCTCCCCTTTCTTCCCTTCCACTCTCTAAGCCTTCAGGGCCCACCACCCCTATCCTCACTCCTCGTATCTGCACTGGCCCTCTCGTCCCACTGGCCTCCTCTCTGTAATTTCTCCAGACTGTGGTCTTAACTCCTCCCTCTATAATTTACTTGGTCTCCAATCACCAGTCACGCTCACACTTTTCCATTAGCAGAAGCACATTTGTGACTTCTCTTGACCTCAACATGGCAGTAACCTACAATTCTGAGCTTCCAGAGGACCGTGTTTCTATTTCACAGACTGCTGATACCATCCCACCACCGTTACTGTGGGCACAAATTTCCCCCTTGAAATGCTGCATTTCCAATAGTCTTTTCTGATGGGGAGTGGCAAAGTGTCAAGGCCCATCTGTTAAATTTCAATTACCCTGAATGGAAATTTAAGCAGAGGCAAAAAGTAATAAATATAAAGTGTTGAATTTAAATCACATTTGGAAATGAAGAAAATGCTAGATTTAAACTGTCTTTGATAGAAAAAAATAATTTTTTGAAAATCAAAGAGCAAGATCCTCCTAGTATTCAAGTTTCTTTATTATACAGTATTCAAGTGCCTTTCTTATCAAAAGTTAAAAGCTTAGGATGTCACAACTACTGGCACAGGTATTTCTTGGGAAGTAGAAATTGTACCCACAATGACCATACTGCATTGAGATAATTACTTAAAAGCTGACATTCACAAATGGTGCCACTATGGAAAACAGTATGGAAGTTTCTCAAAAAATTAAAAATAGAACTATCATATTATCTAGCAACCCCATTGCTGGGTACTTATCCAGAAGAATTGAAATCAAGATCCCGGGCACGGTGGCTCACGCCTGTAATCCTAGCACTCTGGGAGGCCGAGGTGGGAGGATCGCTTGAGGTCAGGAGTTGGAGGCTGCAGTGAGCTATGATCATCACGCCACGGCACTCTAGCCAGGGCGACAGAGTGAGACTCTGTCTCAAAAAAAAAACAAACAAAAACGCAAAGAGGTATTTGTACTCCCAACTTCAACTTCTCGCAGCATCACTCATAACAGTCAAGATGTAGAAACAACCTAAATAGCCATTGAAGAATGTATGGATAAAGAAAAGTGGTAAATACATATAATGGATTATTCAGCCTTAAAAAAGAAGAAAATCCTGTTATAGGTGACAACATGGATAAACCTAGAGGACATTATGCTAAATAAAATAAGCCCGTCACAAACAAATACTGCATGGTCTCACTTATATTTAGAATCTAAATTAAACACACAGAAGCAGAGAGTAGAACGGTGGTTGCCAGGAGTTGAAGGTAGGCAGAAATGGGGAGTTGATATTCAATGGGTATAAAGTTTCCGTTATGCAAAATAAGTAAGTTCAAGGGATCTGTTATACAACATCATGCCTATAGTTAACAATACTGTATTGTATACTTAAAAATTTGTTAAGAAGGTAGATATCACGTTAAATGCTCTTGCCACAATGTTGACATTCACCAGACTTTTTGGCTACTGGTGATATTGAGGCAAACAAATGTCAAAGTGTGCTATATTTCTGATAAATATGTGTGTGCTGGGTTGAGGGTGGGTACTTATAAATAAATGCACATATGCGAACACATGGCCTGGCTCCAGGAACCAGTGTGTCGTTGGAGGAAAGGGAACAGGAAAGTGCAAAATCACCTAAGAGAGGGTAAACCAGTGGCAACCACTCCCCCAGCAGAGGCCAGGCACAGGCAAGGGAGCCAGGGACACTGAAGGAGGGTCCCCTTCACCTCAGCCTGGCCATCTGGTACCCTGGTTTGATAAACAACTTCAGCAAAAGCAACTCTCATGACCTTCTAGCTTCCCATCTTTCCTCTACAACATCCTCTTCCCATCCTGCTCCTTCCCATTCCGATCCTCAACTGCCTCTTCTACCCTATCCCAGAAAAACAAATAACTGTAAAATTATGCTTATCCATTGGTGTTTTAAAACACATACCATCTCCATACTCACATGCCCCACTCTCAACTCAAAGTTCATTTACATAAGCATACATATGTTGATTGGATTGAATAAATATATGTAGGTAAGTAGATAAATAGATGGGGGGAGAGAAAAAGAGGGAGAGAGAGACAGAGATGGATATCAGCTCTGCATAGATATACAAATAAAAAGTTAAAAATTAGAAAAATAAAAACACATTGACCAATTTTCTATAAAAATACAGAAGCACTGACTAACTACTACTGACATTACCAGTATAAAATGAGGTCGAAAAACCAGTTTCTTCCAAAATAATCATCTTTACAAAATTAAAAGACCTTAAAAAGCTAAATACATACTCACAGAGTATGTATGTGAGTATGTATTTAGTATCCTGAATCAAATTAGTACGGTATAACCCTTACTTCTTTGCCATTTAATATTTTGCTTTTCTGCTCACTCATTCTGCTTAATAACGATCCATGTCCTCTATGTCTCACCAACTTACCATTCATTTGACAGATTCTGCTGATGTACCAAAAGAAGAAAATTATTGCTATAGGCAATTCAGATTTTTGCTTAAAGATGTGTTTTTGGGGAGCAAAGTGTTTCTGAAATCAGAGTCTGCCAGTAGTGAAATACTCACATAACCAAGTTAACAACTGACTCTAAAATTGCCATCATGTTATTTCAAAGGCAGACATTTTTTGGTGGTCTCCTCCCTAAAGTGCATTAAATTTAAACATGATCTGATTAACACATAGAAGGGGGTTTCTGGGGTGCTGGTGATGTGCTGGTTTTTGACCTGGTTGCTGATTACCTGGGTGTATTTAGTTGGTAAAAATTCATCAAGTTGTCATCTTATGATTTTTTTTGTATTTATATCATACTTCAATGATTTTAAGAAATGAACATGCTATCTTCATATAAAGATAACAGGAGACTTGGAAATCTCCGTGGATATATTTTACCAACAGTCTATCCAGTTAAACCACTATAATAGTTGCTGCTTGAAACCAAGAAAGGATAAATTCAGGGACCCTATCTTACAACCTGGAAGCGCATTTTTATTTGTAGGGGTATTTCTGAGCACAGTCAGCAACAAAATCCTTTTAGTAATGATTAAACAGATAGGTTTAGCTCTCAAGTAGCTTGGGGGTAGGGCTGTGGCTAGACCTTGCCAGAAAAAATGCTCCGTGACCACAGCAATCCCCAAGAGACTCCGCCCCGCCGGTAGCCGGCTGTGCCTGTCTGTCAGGCAGCTCAGAGTTCAAGATATCACAGCCAGTTGCCAAGTCCTGCAAAGCCACACACCCACTGTCTCTCTCTGTCTAAATCCTTTCTCTTCCCCTCCTCCCCCAGAACATCTCAACCCCCTGGTCCCTCTCGTCTGTCCTCAAACACACAAACATATTTTCTATTTAAAACAAACAAACAAAGCTTAGCTCTTTCAATGATTTCTCCCCTTGTATTTGTCAACTGCTTGCCTCTGCACCAGCCAATCCCTCTCCCCGCTGCCCCCTACCCCCATATCCTCTGATTTGTGTTTGGGTATCTATACAGCTCTAGGGAAAGTAACTCTCCGCTGGCTTATGGCCTAATGGCCTAAGCCATGATCTTCAAGATTTTTTTTTTCTTTTTTTGCTTACATACACTTAAAAGAGTAAATAACCTATAGGGCAGAACAGACAGACCAAAAGAATCTGAGTCCTTGATAGTGTCACTGAACTTCCGGATTAAGCTTGCCTATGCTAGTCCTCCCTCTGGCCTTTCCAGATACATTAGCTGACACATTGTTTCAGCTTCTTTGAGTTGGAATTCCTGTTGCTTTTAACAAAAACATACTCACTGATAATACTTTAAGAAATTTCTTATACAAATAGTCAATACCCTCTGGCTCCATTCCCCTATCACTTCCTCTTCACTACCTTAAATCAACTTCAGCTAAGGGGTATAGTCACAGACCAACTGCCCCTCGGTGTGTCCATCGTCCTTCTTACTACAGCATTTGTTCCACTTTGTCATGTGTTGTCTAGCTCCACTATGCCTTATCTACAATTCTGAAATCCAAAATGCTTTGAAAAGACAAAAGTTTTTTCAAAAAAACAAATTTGCATCTTGGCAACAAAACTTGACTGGAAGTGATGTAGAGGTATTTGTCTCTATTTATATTAGTGTGAATATTTATATGCAGAGATTATTTCACTTCAGGAATATTAAGATGTTTGATTCTGAGGTGCAGTCCCAGACCCTGCTGGAGATGTTAGGTCGTACAAATCCACAACTCCAAACCCACAACCTTTGGGGTCAGGTGTATATGGAACTCAGTATTTTTATGACTTTAGGAAAGTTTTACAGTGCACATACATATATTACCCTGTTGGGAGTATTATATAATTCAGTAGGTCTTTACAGAGAAACCATCTCCAAAGCAGAAAGAACTTTCAGATCTCCTTGGCATGACAGTGGGGATACGTTGACTCCAATACAAGGAAAAATACCTTGGTAGTCAAGGGAAATTCCTTCATCAGTAGGGTATTAGTCTACACCGTCTATGAAAAAGAAATTGTGTGATACTGTAATGGCATATGCATGACATTATTCATTTGTCAAAACCTATAGAACTGTAGAACACAAACTGAACTCTAATGTAAACTGTGGACTTTGGTTAGTAATAAGGTATCGATATAGATTCACCAATGGTAACACAGGTACCATGCTAATGGAAGATGTTAATATTATAATAGGGGAAACAGGGCTGAGGAAGAAAGAGGGCATAATGGGATTTGGACTTTACTGCTCAATTTTTCTGTGAACATAAAACGTCCTCAAAAAAGTCTATTAATATATGTCTTTTTAATTGAAAAAAATTAATGTACATTTTTGGGAGATATGTCTACTTTTAATAAATCATTTATTAAAGACACTGGTAGGCCCACAGTGAAAGGAAACTTTGGTGGGGGGTGGAGATCTGTGTCCACCTTTATCTGCGAAACTGGAGACCCCCTCCCAAGCCTGACACTGATGAGCACGTCCTCACCTGTCTGGAACTCCAGGTGTTATTCAAGCTCACGGGACTCACACTTGGGACAGTGTATGGAGAACAGACAAAGATACATGGAGAGGGAGCTCTTCTGGTGAGACAGGGTAGAATTTCCCAAGGGAAAGGAGTGGAAGTTTTACATGAAGAGAGCCTAAAGCAAAGGAGCTTGGGAAGAAAAGCCCCAACCCTCAGGGCAGAAGAGCCACCTCAGGGTGGGGGGAGACGGAAGGCCTGAGTAGTGTAGGTGCTGTCTTGAGAGAGTTGACAAGACAGCACCATGGTTGCAGAGGCTGGTTCTGAAGCCGCACTCACTGGGCTTAAATTTCAGTGCCACCACTTAGTGGATGTGTGACTTTGGGGAAGTTCCTAAATCTCTCTGGGTCTCAGTTTCCTCTTTTGTAAAATTAAGATCCTAATACCTACCCCACAGGGCTGTTGTAAAGATGAAACAAAATCATGCATGTAAAACTCTCTGTGGTGAGCATATACTAAGTACTCAATGAAGGTTTACTATTATTGGCTTTTTACCAGCTAATATTATAATTCTTTTTTTAAACTCTTCAATAAAGAAATTTGCATAGATCACAGTCAGTGTGTTGATTTTGAGGAGACTAGGGGAGCAACATGGCAAACGGTTGAGTAAAGGGGAGCTTTTTCCACCCCATCTCTTCCAGAGCTCACCAGAGAGGGGTTATTGACCTTTTAAGGGGTTTATAGCTCTACGTTTTAGGTGGGGATGGCAGCCCATGGCAAAGCTGGCAGAAAGACTCTCAATGCTGTAGGACTGACTATTCTGGAGAAGACATCTGCAAAGAGAGGCAATAAAATAAATCCTATAGTTTAGAGAATGCTGCCCTCCTGAAAGGGTAGCTAGAGAACCCTTGAACACGTGGATATACCAGTATAAGGAGCCATTCCAAAATGCGTGTGTTTGTTAAATCTCAACAGATGGCAATGGCTAACAGGTTGGACCAGACAACCTCAAAGATACCATCCAGCCTGTCTGTGACTTCTCTCTGTGAGGCCTCCATTCTTTCAAACTATTCAGATTCCTCTCGTATCCACAGCCCTGCCCACACACTCGATCAGGAATCTCATTCACCTCTAATCTCCAGCTTGTACTCTCCCACCAGTGTCCACACTATACTTCCAGAGTCTCTGCTCCAACATGCTGCTTTCCTCTTCTTCCTTTGTCCTTCAAGACCTTCCGTGATGTTTATTGCTTACTGCGCCAAAGCCAAAGAGTCCCCCTGGGTACTTAAGGTCTTATTGAATTCGGCAGGTTCCACTTTACCCATGCAAGCTTTTAGATCACTCTTCTTCCCCAAGGGTCCTCTATTAAAAGAGAACACCTAAGTGAATAGGTAATAATACCTATTAAAAGAAAATACCCTACTTCTTTTAATACCAGGGGCCCTGACTCCTTTTCCTCCCATACCCTTTCCATCATTTACCATCGACTGATTTGAAATGTGTCCTTTTGTCAGGTTTCAGTCTGAAATGTCGGTTCTTAGTGTGCTCATGGCCGAAGAATGACCAGACGCACCAAAGTTAGGCAAGCACGAAAATGAGGTTTACTGAGGAGAGAAAGATAGGATTATAGAGCAAGATATAGGTTTACAGAGCATGATACATACTTCACAGATGGCGACCAGACCCATTGTCACAGCAAACGGAGAGCAAAGGGAAGTGGCAAAAAAGGGCCTGGGTATGGGCTGCGTCTTGTTTTATAGTGCCTGGATTGGGACCTTCCTCGTGGCTCAGATGTCAACATGGATTGGACAGTTGGGAGTTGCATGACCTCCTGAGTCTTACTAAGCATGCAGGGTGTTCCCTCCTACGTCAGGTAGGGCAGTTGTTTGAGACAGGATTCAGGTGGGAGCAGCACCAAGATGGGGGCCCACCTTCATCCCTAGGAGACCTGGAATCCCTCTGTAACTACCTAACACTTTCAGGTCCTTTTTGCCATTAGCACAGTCACTCAATTCTTATGCATTAATCGGTCCTTAGCTCTTTTCAACTGTTCCACCCTTTAAAAAACTTTTTTTGTTTTAATCTAACATTTCTCCTATGATCATTTTGCCTACCTAATTAGAGTTCTCTGAGCTTTTACATCCTTTTCCAAAGGGAACTCCTTTGATGAATTATACTGCCTTTGAATATCTGATCTTTATAAGAAGCTCTAAATTTGGGTTCCGTACATTTAACAGTGTGTATTCTCAGATTCATCAGTAGGAAAAAATTAATTGTCCCACTGATTTTAATAGAAGATCGGGGAGAAAGGGGATCATTTTCTTGACATATAAAAGGACAATTCAATCATGAACAATTTAGCTAAAAGAAAAGGATTAACTTGTATCTGAAATATGTCATTTTTTCTCATTCCTGGAACTCAGAGAAGGGACTTGATCTTGAGATCAAAACTGAGAATGCCATTTTTCTTGATGTTGGTCTACTTTATCTTCAATGTTTGTCGCCTACATGTTTTGTTTGTTTGTTTGTTTGTTTGTCAAATCACATGCCCATAAACTAATATGAAGTTTTGGGTTCTATATTGTGTCTAATCTAAACATAAACCTAAGATTTCACAGAGTGAGTCAAAGCCTCCCTAGTCTTTGATTTTATTTGTTTTTGTTTTGATTGCCATAGATAAGCCAGAGGAAAATTACTGTGAAATTTCCAGTAAAGGTCAACCTATTTCTGAGTGACTTGCTGCAGAAGAAGACATGGGAATTATTCAAGTCCAATAGCCTAACAAGAAAAAAACTTTTCTGTAAAATAGCCTGATTCTTTAGCAACTATCGCACAAACTTTTCCAAATAAGTAAAATCAATTTACCAAGAATGTTGACAATATTAAAGGAAGAGTTTCCAGTGGTATAAATTGACATAATTAGACATAAAATAATGTCTTACTAGATGGGATGGTTAATTTTATATGTCAACTTGGCTAGATCATAGCGCCCAGTTTTTGGCCAAACACCAGTCTAGACTTTGCTGTGAAGATATTTTTTTAGATGTGATTAACATTTAAATTAGTAGAGTTTGAGTAAAGCACATTACCTTCCACAATGTAGGTGGGCCTCATCCAATCAGTTGAAGGCCTTAAGAAAAAAGACAGAAGTCCCTGAAGAAAAGCCTTCAGACTCAAGGCTACAACTCCAACTCTTTCCTGGGTCTCCAGCCTGCTGGTCCTGCTCTGATAATTTCAGACTTGCCAGTACCACAATAGTATGAGCCAATGAGAGAGCCTCTCTCTCTCTCTCTCCGTGTGTGTGTGTGTGTGTGTGTGTGTGTGTGTGTGTGTATACATATATACACACACATACTATGGCTATGTTCCTCTGGAGAATCCTGACAGGTATGCATACTTATGGTTGAGGTATACAAATGGGAATATACTATTCAGTTATAAATAGTAGTTTTTACAAATAGGAAACCTTCTTGAATTCAGCCCCTTTTCTCCCAGCTAAGGTCCAAACTTTGCTACTATGATGGTACATTACTTCATAAAATAATAAGTTTTTGAGATTATAAAAAGATGAGTGATCTTTTCAAAGCAGCAAATGTGCTGCACCTGAATTCCTAGGTTTGTACTGATTGCTGAGGTCATGCTCTGAGTCAGTTTTGAGCCAGTACTAGACTGTCAGATCTCACAGCTTCCTGGATGTAGGACTTGGTGAGACACAGGGAGAAGCTGCTGGGCTTTTAAGTTGTGGCTTTAGGGACCAAAGGTAAATCAAGAAATGAAAGTATACTAAACTTTTATATTCAATAGCTAGGGGTGAGAGGAATAGTGACATCTGTTGTTAGTAACTGGCAGTTTGGCAAACCAAAAAAAATAGACATTTGAAAGTGAAGATCATGATCTCAGTTTTTAACATGACATGGACATCCTGGAAAAGTCTACAGATAACTGGGAGTAGAGGCAGGAAGAGGAAGTATAGTGGGCACAAGCTTTTCAAAATCTGCTCAGAATCTCTTTAAGCAACCATGCTTCCCCCATTTCTGGTCTCCATAATTCAAGGACTGACTCAACCTCCAGGATTCAAGAGTCCACCATCCCCTTGGCCACAATTTATTGGCATAAGAATCAGGGTGCCAAGTTTAGCAAATAAAAATACACAATGTTCAGTTAAATTTTAATTTTTGATAAATACAATATGGTGCAATGAGAAGGGCACTCCACCTCTGTAGTATTCCCCCCAAAACCCACAACCTCAGCTTAATTATGAGAAATCATCAAACAAGCTCAAATTGAGGGACATTCTACAAAATACCCAACCAGTACTCTTCACAAAGTATCAAGGCCATGAAAAACAAATGAAGACAGAGAAACTGTCACAGCCAAAAGTTGCCTAAGGAAACATGAGAACTAAAGGCAACGTGGCACCCTGGATTGGATTGGATTCTGGAACAGGACAAGTGTATTAGAGGAAAAACTGACGAAATTCCAATGAAGTCGGTAATTTAATTAAAGGTAATGTACCAATATTAATTTCTTAGTTTTGACAAATATACCAAAGCTATATAAATGTTAACATGAGGGAAAACTGGGTGAAAGTACGTGAGAGTTCTCTGTGCTGTGACTGCAACTTTCCTGTGGATCTAAAATTATTCCAAAATAAAGTTTATTTTGGAAAAAAGTCAGAAAGAAGAGTTTGGATTCCCAATGGCATTACTGAACCACTGAACCAACATCAGCAATGGCCTACCTCCAGATTTCTTCTTATGTAAGAAAAATAAAACACATTTTTAAAAGAAAATGTCACCAAAATAGTCTGTTATTTGCAGCTGAATAAATACGAACTGATAAAATGTGTTTATTTTTTGTCTGATTCAATTAGCTCTTAAAATCCACAGCTGAGAACAACTGCACTAAGTACCTCACAGCAAATGATGCCAGTCCCCACCCTCAGGCTGGCCAGAGATGTCACTTCAGCAGAACTTGCATGATCAACCCCACGCCCTCTCCCATCCCCTAGTTTACATAAGGGAAAGACAGGAATGAGGAAGAAGACATCAGTCTCTTTGGGAACCTGACTGAAGCAAACAATTAGTAAGACCTGTTAGTAAGCAGTTGTGATACAAGATCAGCCCAAAACAACAGCTTTCTTTTCAACTTCAGTAATGAATTAGTAAATATAATAGAAAACAATTCTCACTCAAATAGCAACAAAAACTACAAAATATCTAGGAATAAATTAATAAAAATGTGCAAGATATTTATGAATAAAACTATAAAACTTTATAGGACATGAAAGAACATTTGAGTAAATGAAAAAAGCGTTATCATGTTCCTAGATAAAAAGATGCTACATTGTAAAATGTCAGTTCTTCCTAAATTAATCTGTAAATTAAATATATTGCCAAAGTTCCAAGGTAAAACCCAAATCTCATAAACTATACAAAAATTAACTAAAAATAGATCATATATCTTAAAGTTACTGTTGAAACCACAGGGGGTTTTGTTCTAGGGCCAGTTGCTCGAAGTCTTGTCGGGAGAAGCTGCCTCAGATCCATCTTCCCGGCTAAGGGAGATCCTTTTAAAGGAGGGGTCATATGCCTTGGGACAGGTCATGGTGTAACTTACAAGGGGCTATGTGCATTGGGGCAGGTCATGGGGGATGGTGATTCTTGGCATCAGCAATCTTGCTCAGGGGCCTTCAGAATCTCAACTCCTTTGTCTTGCAGAAAATCCGACATTTCTGGGAAACAACTCAAAATTTCAAGTAATCAGTTAAGGGAGAGCATTGTAGAGGTGTTATTGAAATTTGTTCAATGGGTGACTGGTTACAATGTGAAACAGAACAATAACACATTTATAAGATAGCAAAAGAGAAAATCTTCATGATCAAAGAGTTCCTGGACATGACACAAAAAGTACAATCCATCAAAGAAAAAAATTGATAAATTAAATTTCATCGAAACTGAAAACTTTGCTCTGGGAAAAACACTGTTAAGAGAATGAAAAGACAGGCTAGGACTGGGAAAAAATATTTGCAAATCACATATCCAACAAACAGGCCCAGCTACCTAATTTATGCAGCTCAGTACAAAATAAAAATTTGGGACCCTCATGTTGAAAAATTATTAAGAATCTCAAGACTGTGACAGAACAACATTAAACAAAGCATGCGGTCCTGTCAAGTGTGGGGCCCTGTGTGACTGCACAGGTCATACTCCCATGAAGACATCCCTGCCAACAAAAGATTCATATCCAGAATATATAAAGAATTCTCAAAACTCATAGTAACAAAACAAATAACCCCTATTAAAAATGGGAAAAATATCTGAACACTTTACCAAAGAGGATATAAAGACGGCAAATAAGCGCATGAAAAGATATTTAATATCATTAGCCATTAGAGAAATTCATATTAAAACCAAAATAAGATACCACTCCACACTGATCCCAATGATTAAAATAAAAATATACTGACAATACCAAGTGCTGGAGAGGATATGGAGGAACTGGAACTCTCATACATTGCTGGTGGAAATGCAAAATGGAAAACAGTTTGGCAGTTTCTGACGAAGTGAAACCTCCACTTACCATACAATCCAGTAATCTCACTCTTTGATATTTACTCAAAAAAATGAAAACTTATGTTCACACAAAAACATGTACGTGAATGTGTTAACAAGAGACAATGACATCTATGGAGGAAGGAAAGGAGAAAATTTTATTTTCAGAGGGAGAAACAATTGGAAAACAAAGCCTCCGGGAAAAACTGAAAGTACATGCTCCGTAGAGGGAAGAGGAAGCTGGTATTTATGTCTTACAGGGTCTGCCTTACATACATACTTAGCAGATTTGGGGAAAATCTATGAATATTTATGAGGGAATGTAGGCACGTGTGCAGTGTGTAAACATATATATAACATACATTCTATGTTCACTTTGGGGTAGGGTTTTAACATTAAAATGAGGTGGAGTTTGGCTCTTTATGTCAAAAAGTGAACTATAGGGCTCAAAGATGGTTGATGTGCAGTCTCTATAAGAGCTGGCTGAAACTGGTGGGAGGTCTGCAGCTGTTTATCAGGAAAGAATGTTTGTAAGGCCCATCTTCTGTCCAGCCGGAGTTGTGGCAGGATTGCAAATGGAGCAGGGGGTTGGTTGGCTGGTGTCAGGCAGTCTATCGGGGTCAGGTGGGAAATTTCCAGCTGCATTTGTTTCGGCAGTGTTTACCAGGAACTGGTTTCTGCTTAATTACACAAAAGGAACCTGTGGCAGTTAATAACACAGGGATACGTGACAAGCCCCTCACCCTGCTATGGCTGTTATTAGGTTCTTTTTTTAGTGTGGCTCATTTTAGCCACAGGGAGTCCATTTTGTCTGCCTATTGGGGTATATTTTAACAAATGTTTAGGAGAGCTCAACTCATAATGGCCAAAAACTGCGAACAACCTACACATCCTTCAGCAGGGGAAAATGGATAAACTTGTGACGTCCATACGATGGGACACTACTCAACAATAAAAAAGGAAAAAACTACTGATACAGCCAGAAACTTGGATAAATCTGAAGGGCATTATGCTGAGTGAAAAAACAGTCTCAAAACGTTATATACTGTATGATTTCCTCTATATAACACAAGAAGACAAAACTATTGTGACAGAGTAGACAGTGTTTGCCAGGGGTTAGGGTTCGAGAAAGGTGTGAAAGCAAAGAAGTGGCACCAGGGAGGTTTTTTTGGGGTGACGAAACAATTCTGTATCCTGATTGTGGTGGTTCGTATACAAATCTATATATGTGCCAAAACTCATAGAAGTGTACATCCCCCAAATGTCAGTTTTACTATATGTTAATTTTTAAAAAAACTTTCTAATATAATTTTTAAATGGAATTTGATAGGCTAATACTAAAGCTTAGCTGGAAGAGAAAATGTATAAGAACAATGAAAACATTTTTTTAAAAGAGCAATGTTTGAAGACCTGTCCTACCAGATTTGAAATTGTTCTATAAGATTATCATAACTGGAAAGTATGGCATTGGTACAGACAAATAGATCTGTAGACAGACAAATAAATCAATGGAAGAAATACATACAAATTTAGCTTATGATAAAGTTAACATTTTAGACCAACGTGAAAAAGATGGACTATTCAATAAATGGCTGGAAACTAATGGATAGCCTATTTTTAAAGTAAGCTAAATTTGCACATCATATTATGTATAAAAATAAATTTTACCTGCATTAAAGGACTAATGCATAAAACAAGATTATGTACCTATGTGTGTATATGAATGTGTAAAAGAATATTTGCTGGAGCATTGTTTGTAAAATAGCAAAGAGAGAGAGAAAGAAGAGAAAGGAATGCCCATTAGAATTAAAGAATGTATATTTATATTATGGAATAGATATATCACTATATGTTCTGACACAGAAAGATTTTTAAAATGTAGGACAAAATGTACAGAATGATGGCTTTATTAAACTTTTCTGTATGTGCATATTAAAAACTGCTAACAGTGGGATGGAGGGGGGAGAGGATCGGAGAACATTCACTTTTTAACTCTATATACTTATATGCTTAATTTTTACAACTTTGTCACTGTATATAGCAATGTATTATTTATTATGAAAAACCTAATTTCTCTATCATGCAATGAACATGAGAAAGAGGTCTGAACAAAAAGCCATGTCAGATTGGAGAAAGGCTCAATCAAGTCTGTGAGAGGCTGTCAAAGAGAAGGGACATTTGTGCTAGGTCACTGCCAGATCTCTCTTGGCCAACAGGGCTTTTTGTTCAGGCCAGACCGGTCCCTTTGCCATCCGAGACTCCAGTTCCCCAGTGAGAAGCAGTTGTTGAGGAATAACAGGACTCTTCTAGCTAAGATCCAGAGTTAGTGTTTACCGATTTGCATTTTCCAATACTTTTTATTAAAAAAAAGCACGGCAATGTTAAACTGTGAAAAGCATACTCAATCTTGTGCTCTTTGAATATGATGGCCAATCATATTCAGTGTTACTAACTGAGGTTTAGGGACTGAATAGCTAATGACTAGGTCCACTGAAATGCCTTGATAACCATTTCCTGTGGGATTTATAAAAGCAAGCCATTAAAGAACATTAGTAGTAATAACCTACATATATATACACTCATGTACCTAATAATGATATTTCAGTCAATGATGGACCACATATATGATGGTGATCCCATAAGATTATAATGGAGCTGGAAAATTCCTGTCACCTAGTGACATTGTAGACCTTCTGCAAGTGGGACAAAATATGGAGGTTGAAGACAGTGACATTGATGATACTGACCCTGTGTAGGCCTAGGCTAAGGTGTGTGTTTGTGTCTTAGTTTTTAACAAAACAGTTTAAAAAGTAAAAAAAAAAAATTTAATTTAAAAAATAGAAAAGCTTATAGAATAAGGATATAAAGAAAGAAAATATCTTTGTAAAGCTGTAAAATATGTTTGTGTTTTAAGTTCAATGTTATTACAAAAGAGTCAAAAAGTTTAAAAATATTAAGAAGTTTATAAAGTAAAAATCTTACAGTATACCAAGTTTAATTTATTATTGAAGAAGAAAAAAATTTTAATAAATTTAGTGCAGTCTAAGTGTACAGTGTTTGTAAAGTCTACAGTAGACTGTACAGTAGTGTACAGTAATGTCCTGGGCCTTCACATTCACTCACCACTCACTCACTGACTCACCCAGAGCAACTTCCAGTCCTGCAAGCTCCATTCATGGTAAGTGCCCTATGCAGGTGTACCATTTTTTATCTTTTATACCATATTTTTAATGTAACTTTTCTATGTTTAGATATGCTTAGATATGCAAATACTTACTGCTGTATTACAGTTGCCTCCAGTATTCAGTACAGTAACATGCTGTACAGGTTTGTAGCCTAGGAGCAATAGGCAATATCATATAGCCTAGGTGTGCAGTAGGCTCTACCATCTAGGTTTGTGTAAGTACATACGCCATGATCACACAATGACAAAATCACCCAACAACACATTTCTCAGAATGTATGCCCATCATTAAGCAATGCATGACTGTATATGTATATATAGTTATACTTATATATTAACAGTATTAATGCTGTTATAGTATTACTATATATATATATATGTTGTTATACATACACACACATATATAATTTTCCCATTTAACAATTACCCTTTGTCTTAGCCAGTTTTGTGTTACTATAACAGTGTAGCACAGACTAAGTAACTTATAAAGAAAAGAAAGTTATTTCTCATGGTTCTGGAGGCTGGGAAGTTTAGTAACAAAGTGCTGGCATCTGGTCAGGGCCTTCTTGCCCGTCGTCCCATTGCAGAAGGCAGACAAGGAAGAGATCATGAGGGAGGAAGAGGAAAAGGGGCCCAACTCATCCTTTTATCAGGATCCCATGCCTGCAATACCTAACCCACTTCAGAGATAACAGCATTAATCAATTCATGAAGGCAGAACCCTCAGGACCTAATCACCTCTTATAGGTCCCTTTGTCAATACTATTGTATTGGGGATTAAGGTTCCAACACATGAATTTTGGGGGACACAGTCACACCATAGTAACCTTTGTACACAACTTTTCATTTGATCCATAAAGCAGGACAGGTGTTATCCTTACTTTACATATAGGGCACCCGAAGCTTGGAGACTTTCATGATTTGACAACACCTCTTCCACAAGCTCTCGTGACTGTCCCAGGTGGGTGCCTAAGTATCTCACCACCAGAAGATACACCTCATAGTATACATGAAAGACAGCCTTGCAGCTTCTTTAGAAAAACACACAGAAAGGACCATATCATCTCAGCAATGGAAAAAAAGAGTTCGAAAAACATGTTTCTAAAAATATTTATTTAGTGATTATATAAATATAACACATACATTCATACACACATAAAAACTTTTTTTGTTGAAATTATTGATGCCTCAAATAAGAATGAAATTTAAAATTACTTCAACAGAATACACAATAATATTCTCAAGGTATATCAAGTCCTACTTTGTGTTTTAAAGTTATTCTCAGTCACTTCAATTTTACTTGTTAAACCAAGGAGGAAATTCCTTTAGCTGTGCTCCTAATTTCAAAAGTCCTTTAATATTTGCTTGAGTAAATTGGAGCTACTTTTGGAAGTCATGGTGAGTTAATTATCACAAGGTTACTGGGTAAAATTACCCTCTTATCACAAATGTAGTTTATCACTTTGAGTGAGTTAACACAGCTTTCTACAAACAATAGCAAGAACATTTTTTTTAACGTAACATATATAATTTTTTCATAAAACTATTTGTAGCTTCAAGGTTATAAATCAACAGTCCTTGGAACTAGTAAAACACATTAACACATTTTTCAATATTACAGGAGATTTCTTTGCTTATCTTAATAAATAGACTTAGAGAAATTAAAATTCAGGGGAGACAATACAAAGTAATTGCTGATTTATCTTAAATCTTATGGAAATATATGTTAATCTTTTTCTCATCTTCCAACACGACGTGATGGCGAGCTGAGGACTCATCTTCTCAAAGGTCATGTCAACGGCCCCTCGTCCTGTCAAGGTTTATTGAAAGCCTGCCAATCGAGGCCTGCGGTTTCCATTTTCAGTTGTCATTTCTAGCTAGGGATGAATTAAAGAAGCTAGGGCTTAAAATGTTCTGTTTCCATGACAGCTAACAGTCACCATGCACTGCGCCAAGTGTCTTACCTGAATCATGTTCTTTAGTGATCACACGATTACAGTGGGGGAGGCAGCAGAACGGTCAAAAGCTGGGCAGCGTGGTCAGGACCGCACGGCAACAAATTTCAGAATCAACACTTGAACCCTGTAGATTCATGTGAAACGAGAGCACGGTTCTTCATCAGAGAACATGAAAATAAAGACCTAAATGTGGAATCTAACATTTGAAAAGTAGTAATTCATGAGTTTAATCTTGTGTTTTCTTCACAGCATTTCATTTAAGAAATATTCATGGTGTCTACCATGCACCAGAAAATACTCCCGAGGCTGCTCAGATATGGCAGTGAATGAGATTTCTTTAACTTATGCTCTAGTGAAGAGGGAAGACAATAAGTTCACAAACAAGCAAATAGATAAAGAAAGCAAAATACCGGAAAAGGGCTCTGTAGAGCACTAAGGAGGGCGAGGAGGGGATTGTAGTTATTTGTCTTCTCTGCTCTCATTTCTCTTGTGGGTTGTGAGTTCTTTGAGAGCAGGAACACCTTCAAGCATTCCCTGTTTTGTCTTAAGCAACAATTTGCACATAGTAGGATCAATGCATCACTGGCACACTATTTAAAGAACAAAGTACACTCTCTGACGATCTGTTATTTGAATGTAAATCATGGTGTTTTGGAAATTATAGTCCTTTTTAGCTTTAATTTATTCTTCCTGTATTTGAAGGTGGAATGCAGAAAGACTTTTCTTCTTTGTTCTGTAGAGCTGCAGTCCCCAACCCCCAGACTGCAGACCAGTACTGGTCCGTGGCCTGTTAGGGACCAGGCCGCAGAGCTCTGCATGGCCCCCCCCACCACCACCTAGGAAGAGGGGGCGCATAGCAGGAGGTGAGCAGTGGTGACCAAGTGAAATTTCATCTGTATTTATAGCTGCTCTCCCCATTGTTGGCATCACAACCTGAGCTCTGCCGTCCCCCGCCCTGTGAAACCTGTTCCTGGTGCCAAAAAGGTTGGGGACCGCTGCTGTAGAATGCAAGAGCTCATGTTGTCCTTACCATAATCAGAAAGATCAGAGAACCCCAGAGAGCTCAATGTGGCAAGTTCTCCTGATAGGAAAAAAATGCAAAATTTTATTTAATTTGGTAAAGACATTTAGATTTTTAAAGTCTGACCTTTTGGCTTGTTTTTCAAAATTCTCTCACAAGCCAAATCATTGCTGGAGCTGTTAGGAGAGCCACAAGTGCATCACTTGTTAAATAACTGATGTCTTGCAATAAATGTCACCTTTGAAGGGAATATTCATCTTCTGAAGGACTTGTATCTAATTTCTATAAAAGTCACCAGACACTGAGAAATATAGTTGTTCATTACTCAACATGTAGGCTTCAAAAATTGCATTTCTTTCTTTTATTCAACAAATATTTTGAGTCCAGACCATGTGTCAAGCACTGAGACAGGCACTAGAGATACAATGGTGAGCAAAATTGGCCCCCACCCTTGACCTCAAGGAGTTTATCAAATAATGGTCCTTTTTCCATACAGTTTTCTGAATTCTACCCCATTTCTTCTAAATCAGAATCCTTAGGGCAGTGATTCTCAAGCTTTAGTGCATACTGAGATCATAGATTGCTGGGCCCTATCCCTGGAGTTTCTGACTCTGTAGGTCGGGGGTGACACTCAATAATTTGCATTTCTAACAAATTCTCAGGTGATGCTGATGCTGCTGGTCCTGCTGGTCCTGGGACCACACTTTGTGAATTGCTGGCCCAGGGCATAGAACGCAAGCATCTGTGGGTGATTATGATGTGTGTCCAGGGTTGAGAACCACTGGAGCACCAGGTGCCCATCACTGTGCTGGTTGCAGTTGATGCAGGGAATTTCAAAATAAGCATAAGTCCAGTCCCTGCGTCCAAGCCACCTACATGAGACAGGTGAGATGAATCACAAAGTTGAAATTTTATGAACAATTCAAGTGGCCTGCTGGGTGTTCTTATTATATGGACACAAAGGCTTCAGAAATGTGGGATCATAGTGGGAATTGGAATGGGTGGAGAAATTGGCTGGGTCTTGAAAAGTAAGCAGTCTTTGGACTAGGAAAATAGAAGTTATTCAGGGAAAATTAACCTAGAGTCCATTTCCTTCAAATATGGTATGGGCAACAAATCCAAGTACCAGTACAGTACCCGTGACTTTGTCACTATATGAGTTGGGGTTCTCCAGAAAAACAGAACCAACAGGAGATAGATATATATTTATTATATTATGCAGGATTGTGCCATGAGGTCAATATAAAGGCTGGAAGTCCTACATCTGCTATGCCTGTAAGTTGGAGAACCAAGAAAGCTGGTGGTATAGTTCTAGTCCAAGCCTGAAGGCTTGAGAACCAGGAGCACTGATGTCATAGGGCAAGAAAAGATGGATGTCTTAGCTCAGAGAGCAGATTCACCCTTCCTCTGCCTTTTTGTTCTATTTGGGCCCTCAATGGATTGGATGATGCCCACCTGCATTGGTAAGGGTGATCTTGTTTACTCAGTCTACCAACTCTAATGCTAATCTCATCCAGAAACACCCTCACAGATACATCCAGAAATAATGTTTTACCAGATAGCTGGGCATTTCTTGGCCCAGTCAATTCAACACATTAAATTAATCATCACAGTCACCAAGAGAAATTATAGGTATATTCATATCAAATTTCAGTAGTTGTAGATATTTCAAATATTGTTTATAGGCATCAACACTTTGAATTTATAATACAGTCCTGCACAGCATAACAATGTTTCAGTCAATGATGGACTATATATACAACGGTGGTCCCGTAAGATTATAATGGAGCTGAAAAATTCCTATCATCTAGTGACATTGTAGCACAACATATTACTCATGTGTTTGTGGTGATGCTGGTGTAAACAAACGTACTGCGCTGCCAGTGTATAAAAGTATAGCTCATACAACTATGTATAGTACATAATATTAATACTTGAAAATGATAGTAAATGATTGTCACTGATTTATGTATTTACTATACCGTACTTTTTAATAATTATTTTAGACTGTGCTGTGCCTTGTACTTATTTAAAAAAAATGTTAACTGTAAAACAGCCTCGGGCAGGTCCTTTAGGAGGTATTCCAGAAGAAGGTATTGTTATCACAGGAGATGGCAGCTCCATGAGTGTTATTGCCCCTGAAGACCTTCCAGAGGGACAAGATATGGAGGTGGAAGACAGTGATATTGATGATCCTGACCCTGTATAGGCCTAGGCTAATGTGTGTGTTTGTGTCTCAGTTTTTAAACAAAAAAGTTCAAAAAGGAAAAAAAATTAAAAATTTTAAAAATAGAAAAAAGTTTTTAGAATAAAGATATAAAGAAAGAAAATATTTTTGCACAGCTATGCAATATGTTTGTATTTTAAGCTAAGTGTTATTACAAAAAAGTCAAGTTAAAAATCAAAAAGTTGACAAAGTAAAAATGTTACAATAAGCTACAGCTAATTTATTATTGAGGAAAAAAAAATTTTTAATAAATTTAGTGTAGCCTAAGGGTACAGTGTTTATAAAGTCTACAGTAGTGTACAGTAATGTCCTGGGCCTTCACATTCACTCACCACTCACTCACTGACTCACCCAGAGCAACTTCTAGTCCTGCAAGCTCCATTCATGGTAAGTGCCCTATACAGGTGTACCGTTTACAAAAATCTTTTATACTGTATTTTTACTGTACCTTTTCTGTTTAGATATATTTAGATACAAAAATCCTTCTTTTTGTATTACAGTTGCCTCCAGTATTCAGTACAGTAACAAGCTGTACAGGTTTGTAGACTAGGAGCAATAGGCTATACCATATAGCCTAGGTGTACAGTAGGCTGTACCACCTAGGTTAGTGTAAGCACTCCATGATGTTTACACAACAACAAAATCGCCTAACAACACATTTCTCAGAACATATCCCCATTGTTAAGGGACACATAACTGTAGTTTCAAACCTACCTCTAGATCTTATGTGAAATGGGAATATATTTGCTTCTTTATTAACCTAGCCTTTAAAGTATTTTGATAACTATATTTCAATATAACTTAGCTTCTTTTGTAATCCTACATGTTTCACTGTATATATTTAAAAACATTATTCTGAGAAGGGCTCCATGGCACAAAAACAGAGGTGGAAATGGCATTAGCAAGGCACAGTGGCCATGTGAAGTAGAGCATCACAGAAGACAGTGCACGGCGTGTGGGGCTCGGGACAAAAGCAAACTGTTTGGATTGGCTGGGTGGGGCCTTAAAAACCAAGGAGGGAATACATAAGGTTTGGTGTATTAGTTATCATCTAAGAAATCTAATTGTCAGCCTCATTTCTGACTGAACAGCTATAGCAGGGCTTGTCAAACTTTAGTATGAATAACAATCACATGGAGAGCTTATTAAATCACAGATCCCTGGGCTCCACCTACAGAGAGTCTGATCCAGTAGGTCTTGGGTGGGCTCCCACAGTGGACATTTCTAATAAGCTCCCAGGTGATGCTCACAGATTCCACTTCGATTACTGCTGACATTCATAATGGCACATGCACCAGAAAAATAAAGTTCAGAGACACTGTGCTAATATTTTCCAACATTTGGCAGTATGGTGCAAAGTACTAAATGGAAAAAAGTCCCATGGCTAAATAAGTTAATACAGCAAAAGACTTACTACAAAAAAGAAACTTTATCATGCCAATGTGCGCTGTTATTCTTCAAGAGAAGGATATAGCACACGGTGTGTTCCAAGTTTATGTGACCACAAAATGTTTTTGTCATCAGTCATGCTGGACTAATTGTCTAAAGGGCACATTTTAAGCAAAGCTGTGGTATCTTTGGACAAACTCCCCCAGGAGGCAAACAGCAGAGACGGCTAAAAGCAGTCTACTGATAAAAGCTTTTTGTTTGTAAGCCTTTGCTCACTGATCCTGAGTAGCTCAACCAGCCTCACAAGACTGAAGACAATTCCCAGAAGTCCAGTTTCTTTATTTCATTTCAATTATAGATTTTTCTTTTTTTTAATTTCAGAATTTTATGGGGGTACAACACTTTGGCTATATATATTGCCCATGCACTGCCCATGTCAGAGCTACAATCGTGGACATCCCCCAAACTGTGCTCCCCGCATCCATCAATTATCAATTTTTCTGAATGCCGACTTAGCATCGTTTGCTTTAGGAAGATCTTGGGGGTAGGGCCTATCTAAACACCCAGCTACCCCATGATGAGTCTGAATCATCCAAGAAAGAAGAGTAGCTTGGCCCTCCCTGCCTTTCTCCTAACTGCATGGGACACTTTTTGTTAAGCACAAGCATGAATGCTAGGCACATATAAGCACACACCACACCCACAGGTACACACAGAGGCATCTGATCTTCCATCCATCAGTTCTTCACATAATTTCACTTTGAGTACTATTCAAGATTGGCCAGCTAACATTTTCCTACAAGGATATGATGCATCTTGGGGGTTTCAATGGTTATTTTTGTTCTTATTGCTCAAAGGAGAGAGAATACAGACCATGAGGCTGCCTCTTACAGAGCAATCAAAACAAAGCAAATACCTGTGTTCTCTGATGATTTATAAAAGGGACAAAGAATGAGAAAATCCATGAAAACTTCTGCCATCAAGTTTTTCAGATAGACCAAAAGAATGACTGGGTCTCCAACAGTTGTTTTCTTGAAGCTTGGCCTTTGGCCGCGTTCCTTGTGAAATGTGCTTCTTGAGTCATGCCGAATGCCAGCTTCTGCACACGACTAGGGCTTTGGATGACATTACCATCCTTTCCTTCAAATAAAAAAAACCTTCTTCCTCAAGACCTAAAAATACTCCTCAGCCCTGGAGTGCAGCCTTGTTTTAATCAACTCCTTGACCAGTTGACCTGGGACAAGCCAAAACCACAAATAAAAAGAAGCAGTTTTGAAGAAGTTGGTCCACATTTGGGTCTTCTTGAAATGTCCAGCTCACAAAAATATCAAAAATCCTTCCTCGTTCAACCATGAGAATTCATCCCCACCCCCAGCTTACACTCTTTTTTCCTATTCTTTTTTGGGATTCGGATTTGTTTTTTGTTTTTTGTTTTCTGAGGGGGATGATCTTGGCAGGACAAGATAAAAATTATTTTGATCCAGTTTTTATTGCAACTGGAATAAAGAAAATAGAATTGGGTTAATTGAATACTTTTTTCCATTCCTAAAAATTGACTTAAAAATGTCATCATACTCAAACAAAATTAAAATTTCTCAAAGAAACATTGGGTAGATTTTATTTTAAACCATGTGTGAGATGATTTTAGTGCTCAATGGTACAGCATTCTAAATCCATGGCAGTGTTGTTTTGGCTAATATTTTATTCAAGTCAAACACTCATGTCAAGCATTCAAGGCTTCTTGTTGTCACACGGTGTGAGTGGGCTTGGCAGGGTAGCATAAGAGCTGGGGGGAAGTCATAGTTGTTTCCAGCTTTCATAAGCATCAGTGGGAGGAAGGACCTTGGCTAAGGAAGTGGGTAAGGGGTTAGGAACCCCGACAGTATGGTCAAGCATGGTCAGGGGAGGAAGAGACCAAGGACAGAAGAGGAGCCTGACAGAGGAAGGCATTGTGTCAAGTGTGGATGAGGAGGATGGAGAACCAAGCTGAGAGTGCAGAAATGAGTGAAAAATAAGGAAACTAGGGTCAGTGGTCTAAGAACAAAGGTAAAAAGCAGGTGCTGTGGTCAGCCTCGTTTGGAATTCTGGGACAAAACATTCATTCTTGATGAGTTAGCACAGCAACAGCTTCTGACACATCTGGTCCCAACCTATCTCCTAGACTTCTTCCTTACACTTATGTTAGACTTCAGTCAGACAAGACTGCTCTTTTTCTCAAACTGCATAATCAGATTAACCTGATACAGCTGGTGAGTGCATGTTGAAATGTGCAGAAGTGAATACATTTTTTTCTACATTTACCATTAAGAAATCATTTCTCTTGAATTTCATTTTTGTTCTTTTTCCAAATTTATAGAATATCCATATTCCTATTTTACTTTTATAATTAGAAAAACAAACAAACATTGATTTACTCTTAAGGGAGTTAGTTTTGCATCTCCCAAATTTTTCTGTGAAGAGTCACCAAGCTCCCTTTTTACATCCAGATTATGTGCTTTGTGCTGGTGGAACTGCTTGGTGTTAGTCACCAACTATGGCCCATCTTCCTCTCTCCTAAGCACTTAACAGAATGCTTTACGTACAACAAGCCTTTGGATTCTTGTTGGATTTTAATACGGCATATCTCCTGCAACTTCTGTACAATCCTATCCATGAGTGCAAACACATACCAACTTTCTTTCTTCGACACCTATTTCAAATTAGACTAAGTAATGTATACTTTGAAAGATAAATCTGCAACTAATAAAAACAGTCATGCAATATATGAAAAAACCAAATTATAAGTGGCTTTGAATGATACTCATCATCTCTCTCAATAACTTTAAATTATGAGTACTCCCATGGGCCTCTTGCTAGCTGTTTTTTTTTTCTTTTTCTTTATAAAGCAAATTCTCAGGAAATTCTGTGACTGGACATTTGGAAGTATAGATTTCTATTGACGGGATTTTATACATGTGGGTTGCTGGTGTAAAGGTACCAAGTTTGAAGCAGAAAACCAGTGCATTCCTTGAAAACAATGTCAATGTCTATCAACAAAGAGGACTGATGGACCTGGAATCTGGTTTATCGAAAACAGACACAAGAGGCCACTTGAAAACTTTTTTCTTAGGTCCTGACTCCTCCAGGGCTTGACCTCCCACTTCTGTAATTCTATGGCCATACTTCTTTCGATCCCATCTGTTCTTTTCTTTCAATTTTTAGAATGCATCCTGTTTTGACAAATCATCACTTTTCATTTTTAAAGCAGTAACACATGTACCCAGCACTAAATACAAAAAAATACAAAAAGGTATGTTATAAAACGTGAGTCTCCCTTCCACTGTGTTACCAAATATTCAGTTTCCCTCTGTAGAGATAACCAGTTAACCAATTTCTTGATCACTTTTTCTTTTCCATTTCTACCACAAACTCCCTAGAATGGGCTCTCGCTTCTTCACACCTGTCTTAATGTAACAGCTTACATGAGTTGGTCTCTCTCTTTCTCTAGGCCAAACTGCCTTTTCTCTATCAGGCGGAATAACCAAGAAAAATGTCTGGGTAAGATCTGAGTTGGATTTTGATACACATATGACAGTGTTACAAAAGAGGGGCGGCCATTCCATGCCTGGCATATAGCAATGCTGTGTAAATGTTTACTGGGTAATTGAAATGATCAATGGAACAAGCAAGTCTTGTTATAGGGCCCAGAAAGAAACCTAGTTCACTGCAGCAGAGAGTTCAGAATAAGAACTAACAAAATATGGGGGCCATAAAAATCACAATTGCTAATATCAATCGGATGAGTCATGAGTGCCAGGCACTGTTTTAAGCTACTAAGCACTTTATTATTTCATTTACTCCTCAAAAACCCTTATGAGGTAGCACTTTATTATCCCTTTTACAGAGCAGGAAACTGAGTCTTGAGAAGGTTTAGTAAATTTCCAAAGATACACAGCTGGTGTGTAGTCAAGGTTAAATCCGAGTCCCAATTTCAGTTGTTGGAAATAAGAATGATTAGGATAAAGAAACCTGGAGCATCCTGGAATTTGTAAACCAGAATTTGGAGGTACTTTCTATATGTTAGCACTATCCTAGGTGTTGATGAGGATCAAATAGATGCATAAATATGGCTCCTTCCCTGTACAGAAGTTGTACACTACATTTTTGTAAACTTGACGTCATGTTGTTTTGAAGGTGACTTGAGCCACTTTATTAACGCCCTCTTGATTTCTCAGATTATAACCCTCCTGAAGACAATGTTACTGGCTGCTATTCCCTCTGAACCTCCTTGCATGACATAGATCAGTATTCACTCTTAAATTCCCTCTATTCCTGAGTTGTCACCAGACCTAAATGTGATACATATCCCAAGCGGTGAGCAATGGAAAGTAGAAAGCCCTTCACTCGTTAAAGCAGGGTAAAAATATTGCTGAAATCAAGAAAAAGGCACAAAGTGAATGTATATCTTTGACCTTTCTGCAGAGTGAAAAAATAAATTATCCTGACTGACATATTTCTTAAGCCCTAGTTCTTGAGGAACATTTATCAGTCGTGAGTCATGAGCCAAGTGGCATAAGGAACAATTAAAGTGCATCTCTCAACCACTGGGAATGAGGCTTTGCATTTTCCTCTTTACATTCAAAAATAATGTATTAGACAGCTTCTACCTGTAGAATGCAGTACTTGCTGAAAGAGTTTATAAACTGGGGAAACAATATATAACCATGAGATGACTTAAAAGTGAAGATCATTTCATAAGCAACATAGAACAAAAAATATTTAATAAAGCATAAGAAAAATGCACATAGGCAGCTAAGATGCAATAAGAGAATATCAAAATATTGGTTTGGCACTAAAAATGACTGTTTAGTTTGGGGAAAGAGCACCACAGCTCACCTTAAAGCAGAGCTTCTCAATCAGAATGTCTTGGCATCAGAAAGGTTACAGATGTGCCATGAAATGTTGATCTCTTCAGTCTTGGACTGGCTGGGAGGGAAGGGGGGCCAGAGCCTTGAAAGGTGGCTTTATCTGTGAGAAGTCTGACCAAGGGTTCCCTGGAGGGTGGCCTAGGCTGTGTTCGAGTTCAACAGCGTACCCTATAATGCTCAAAGGAGGCAAGCACAATGGTGGCATTTGCCATGTGCTGAATGGTACCAAGAAGGACGTCAGCAGCCAGCTGAGAGTGTGATGCTGTCTAGTGCAGTCAAGAGACCCCTGGAATTTCTGGGAGGGTTGGTGTTCCAGCATGCCTGCGACAAGGCATGCAGTCCAGAGTGCAGCCAACTAGAGTAAAGATGCCTGAAGGCTGGGTAGGTTGTACTGGTAGAGGTAGCTTGGAATGACAGCTTCAAATCTTGGACTTTGAATGTATCAGGCACTTTTGTGTATTTGTGACTGATGTGTCCTTTGACCAACCTAGCAGCTGGGTGACTCCTTTAACACGTGGACTTTTTGAAGATTAGAGCTTCATTATCCTTTGAAATATTTGATATGAAAAAGAGTTCAAATGGATTAAAAATTTATTCTCGTTATCCTAGAAAATTCAACGTTATATTGTGTCAATGAAGGAAAAAGAAGAGCTGGTAAATTTTTAAAATATTTCAACAGTTATAAGAAACCTGGTTTTACATTTTCATCCCCTTCTTGTACAAAAATCCCCACGATGATAATTATCAAGGACACAGATATTGCCTGCATCATTTACAAAAATTTCATCAGGAAATATGTGTCATATTTCAAGTATAAAGCCAGATATAAACAAGTTTTGTTTGTGGAATCTAGCCCAAAGTTCTCCTTAAAAATTTCAGGAAGATATTATTAGGGAATTTCAGACACACTCGGCATTTAGTATTTTCCTTAATGCTGTGCATATTATATTTATTATATTCATATTACATAAAGACGTATAAAGAAATATAAAGAAATATTCTCACCAAGCCCTTTATTACAGATATAGCCAAATCCCTTCTACGTTACTCTAGTGTGCAACACTAATATTGTTTTTTACTTCCATGTTACTTTTTAAGAAGTATTCTCTAAAAGCACCTTTACTACTAGAAAATATTCAATCTTTCTTATTGCAGGCAAGTCATATGAGTAGGGGGACAGGAAATGCTGTGCTGGGTAGAGGGAACAACTGGGCAAAAACAAAAAGGTGCGACAGCAAGGAAATTCCTGAAACTACAAGAATATGGGAACAGGAAAGAGAGGACTTTCTCTCTTTTTAAATTGTTGAAGGTACATAGCTTAATTTTGCAGGGCTGGAAAGAAAGGATCAACAGGTGAAAATTAACCCTCACAAAATTAAAATAAGTATTTGTATTTTATTTATGTCATTTAATGTGTGGAATATACAAAAGTCATATAAGGCAAGCCCAAATGGTATGCCCAGCAAAGCCAAAAAGAAATTGTAAGAGAAGCCAGGTATCCTGGCTGCCCTGCCACTGCCTTTATCCACCAGCCTGAATCTTCCTTTCAGATCATCTTCTCAAATTATCCATAGGAGATTTATCCACATACTCAATAAGAAAAATATTTCTAATTATATCCAACCATTCTTAATATGAATGAGAATTATGCGGGGACGCTACATTGCCAAGAGGTATTTTGCCAAACAATTCCTTTTGACTTAAGAAAGAAGAGGCAGCTGCATTGTTTCCATAGCTATCCATATAAAAGAGCCCTTGGAATGAGGCTGACTCGTCCTGCTTTAAAAAGCTCCAAGGTAAGTGGGAACAGGACGGGTCTTTCAAAAGGGACACTGGCCACACCGCCCAGTGTCAGCAGCAGCTGCTAGTTCTGGTACTGCTTCTTCCGGAACTGCACATTTTAAATCTATGAATTTTGTTGCCTTCTGCTTACAATAGCAAGTAATGCCATTAAGTGGGATTTCCTCTCCTCTTTTTGGTTAACTAATCAAGTGCTTTTCCCTTTTCTTTTACAGAACTGTCTCACTTCCAGGCTACATCTTCTCACTTGCTAACAAGGTAAGATTTGGACTAACCAGTCCCTAGAGCCTCTGGGATGGATTTATGTCACTTAGCAACCTTTGAGAAAGTGCTTGTCTCAGTAAATACCCTCTAACAACTGTACTTTAGGAAAGGGGCTAGAGAGCGACAGAGGGAAGACTTTCCTTTTAAGACAATGCACACATCCTCATTTATGACTTAAACATTGGTGGGGTGACATTTGAGCAAGAGAATCCTTTTAATAGAATATTTTGTCTCACAAAAAAAATCTGCACTCAGATTCCCCTGCTAAAATCTCAGATTTGATAAAAATGTATCCTGCTATTAGAATTCATTTAGTAAACATGATATCCAACAAATAAGAAAGTCCCTAAGACAATGTTTCCTTTAAACTTCTTAAGAAGCCCTTGTAAAAATTCACCTTACACATTGCTGAGTGCTGTATTTAAACAAAACACTGTGGAATTTTTGTTATAAAGAGCAGAGGTATTAATCTGCCTTGCTACTACACACTGCATTTCTAAAGAGAGAGACTGGGATAGCTGATTAAAATGAGTTTCAAGTAATTTGATCATGTAATGCCTGCAGTAGCATTCTTTGCCAAACCTTTCATTCTACCGGTACCACTGGCAACCTGCAAATAACACAGAACGGAGAAAACAGGGTCTTCATTCTTCAGAAGGAAATTTGGAATAGCAAAGGGAGCCCTTCAATGTAGAAGAATGAGGATAACGTTGGCTATGATTTTTATCCTTAATTAGTTTAACTGGGTTAAGCTGATTAACTGGATTTGATATGCATAGAAATTATGTTAGAGAAACTTTACTAAACACCCAACTAAAAGAAAAAAAAGGTAAACAAAATTATAATCTCCAATAAACCACTAAACTTGAGCCAATCTGGACATCTAAAGGAGGAAATAAAGTTCTCTTATGTTACATGGCAAGACATGGAATTTTGTGACATTATAATAAATGACATTTTACATATAAATGGTAGCCTGAACTATTTCAAATTACTTTCTCAGTCATTATTTGAACTTTTTTCCCCAAAGTATCTTCACCATATCTCATGGGTTGTGAATTAAGAAAGGCAGAAATTATAATCCTTATTCTAAAGATGGAGACACTTAGGCTCAAAAAGATCAAGTGACTTACCCAACATCACAAGCTACTTGGCAGCAGCACTGAGACTATAACCCAGTTTCCCGATTAGAATGCACATCTTGGAGGATGAAAGAAGATAATGGATGTAAAGCCCTGAATACAGTATTGGGTGCACAGGGACCACCTGATACATTTTAGTTCTTGTGATTACGTTTGTTTCAGTAGCTATTACCTGGGGTACAGTAGACCTACCTAGTGGAATTACCAACTGAGCCCATGAAATACAACCAACATAAAGATTTACTGGTATGCTTTGCAGCCCAGACTCTCTCTAGCGTGAAATGTTTTCTCTCCTTTAGGACCTCTGAGTTCAGCAGCCATGAGTGCAGACTCAGAAATGGCTGTTTTTGGGGAGGCTGCTCCTTTCCTCCGAAAGTCTGAAAAGGAGCGCATTGAGGCTCAGAATAGGCCTTTTGATGCCAAGACATCTGTCTTTGTGGCGGAGCCCAAGGAATCCTTTGTCAAAGGGATTATCCAGAGCAGAGAAGGAGGAAAAGTGACGGTGAAGACTGAAGGGGGAGCAGTAAGTAGAGTCCTAGGAGCCTGCCACGTTTTATTGATTTTCTTTTTTTTTCTTTTGGTTTGATCACTCAGTTAATGTAAATGGTTATCTTTACTGTTTACCAGACTCTGACAGTAAAGGATGATCAGGTTTTTCCCATGAACCCCCCCAAATTTGACAAGATCGAGGACATGGCCATGATGACTCACCTGCATGAGCCTGCTGTGCTGTACAACCTCAAAGAGCGTTATGCAGCCTGGATGATCTACGTGAGTGCCCTGCTACCAGTGGTCCTTATCATCATTACCACGAACCCTGCCGGCCTATTGCTTCCATTGTAGTATAAATGGGTCATCAGTAGTGACCCATTTCACTTTCACTAGTAGCATAAGTAGTTACAGTGTTCATTATTGCCATGTAAAGCACAACCCAACAACCAGCACTCCATCCTCGCCTTCTCATCCAAAGCTGGGGAAGGCCACTGTCCATGTTCACTGGGTTTGCCACAGATCCCGTGAGCAAACATTTGAGCAGCTACTGTTTATATGCCTACCTCTTCCACTTTTACCCTCCCCATTCCAGCTCCGGAATCATCCAGAAGGAAAAGATAAAGTTATGTTTTAACACTTAAAAATGATCGTTTTAAAGATCAAATTTTACTCATTTTCACTCCCCCCAAATAACAGCAATTTGTATCAGTGTGTTCTAGTCCCTTCTCTCTGGAATTCCACCTCCTCGGTGAAATCTTTCCAACTTCCCCAGGAAGACCTGGATGTTCTGCCCTATTGTTTCTGTTCCATGCTTTTTCCTGATCATTCGTTTACATGACTGTCTCCCACAAAGATTGAGAGTTTCTTGAGGGACACGACCTCATTTATGCTTCATTTCTACTGCCTTGCAGAGGCCTAGCACATAAGACACCTTCAGTAAATATTTTTGAATTGAATTTATTATGCTGCAGTCATATTTTTGCACAGTTTAGCCAGTTCTGATATTTAGCTGGGCAACACCTATACAGGTATACCTGGTGTTTATGGTATCAGCATCCATTCTAATTGGTTGGTACCTGTCCTGAACCAGTTGTCGAAGATTTTTGAAATCCCTTTGTTGTAATGATAATGTATTTACAATATTTTGTGTTCTGTTTCCTTATAAATTAAAAATAGTTTATAAATATTTTCCCAGTGTTGCACATTTTCATGTTTACTTTTTTAAATGCCTGCATCATATTGTCTTAAGAAGATTTACCGCAGTTCACCTACCCATTCTTTCACTGTTGGACACTTAGTTCATGTCCAAATTTATGTTCTCATAAATTTGAATTATCTTAATGTTGCAAAGGAAATATATGCCCGTTTCCTTAAAACAATAACAATGTTTCATAGTACATATTAAAAATAAAAACCTAAACCATGCTTTTGAAGTTTCTGCTATGTGAAAATCACTGTGACAAGCCCCAAGGAGAACAATAAAAATTCTGTACGGCAGTCCCTCCCCTCAAGGATTTTGCTAGCACAGTGTTGAATTTGCCAATTAGTTTTCATGCTGATGCCTTGAAGCAATATAGTGTACTCACTTAAAGTGCTCCTTTTTGTGAAAATTCAATTATTAAGTGAATTGCATAAATAACAGGAAATGCCTTTGGGTAGTTATTCTTTCTTTTTCCCTTGCATAGACCTACTCTGGCCTCTTCTGTGTCACCGTCAACCCCTACAAGTGGCTGCCGGTGTACAACCCCGAGGTGGTGACGGCCTACCGAGGCAAGAAGCGCCAGGAGGCCCCACCCCACATCTTCTCCATCTCTGACAACGCCTATCAGTTCATGCTGACTGGTGAGTGAGCTAAATGTTTTATCTGTGCATAACCTTTTGAGAGCTGAACCACAGAGGAAAGAGACTCTAGTCAGTCTCAACACACTCTTTGAGATGATCCCCTTTAGTTGAGGCTGGTGCTCGTGAGGGAGAAGGTCCAGGAAGGAGAGAACGTAAAAGATGACTTGCAATCCCTAGTATTACGTAACTGCTAACGATCTCTTAAACTTTTAAAGTCAACAGAGGCTGGCCATAGTTAGATAATTTACTTTTAAATGATTGATAAACTCAAAGTAAGTTTGAGCAAAAATACAAACATATCTACATGTATATATACACACCCATGCACACTCATACACACACAATCACACACACAAACTAGGTAGCCATTACTGTGAGCCAAGAAACAGAAGAATAAAAATTGCCTCTGTGGTTTTATCCTAAGTATCATAAATTATGACCAGTGAACAGTCTGTCTATGTTAAGGATGGCACAAATGCTATTACCCTTTGCTCAGAACCAAACTGAACAGGCTCCAGATTTTAAGGTATATCTGTTATTAAGACAGTTATGCCATGGATCTGTTTCCTATAATATTGTCTCAGCTAGACCAATCTAAAGTACTTGTGGCACCTTGGGAAAGGGCTTAGAGAATTCTTCTTTAGAGATAGTAAAACATCAAAACAAACTTTCATTTTCTCCTAAAATTATGACCAAAGCCGTGAGTACTTCCAAAGCTACCACCTTTATACTATACTTACTTCTTCTCACACACTAAAACTATCTCTAATGCCCATTCTTTATTACTTCTTGCATCCATGATAAATAATGTCCCTGCCTTAAATTATCATCTAAAGCCAACTAAAGAGCCAAGATCATGTTTGATATGTATTTAGTGGTAGAGTATTAAAAAGAAAATGTCTGGTGCTTCAGGAAAATACAGCCAATGTGATCATCACTTACACTGGAGCTTTCAACATTTCTTTCCCCGTAAAATTTTTCTGCAAGTGAAATATTTCTTGGAAGACCTGAATATAAAAAGTGGTAGTGTTCTATTTAAATGGGTGTATGTGTGGCAAAGTTGGGGAGGGTGAAAGGCCTACCAAGCCCTAAGGATTGCAAAGCCCAGACTGAAACACATTACGCTCATTACATTTCACCTTACTTACCACTTACAAATATATAAGAAAACAGTATTAAATGTCTATAATTTCTCTTTTGTAGACCGGGAGAATCAGTCGATCCTGATCACGTAAGTAGATTTTATGCTTTCTTTTCATGGCTATGATAGCTGCTAGCTTTGGGATCTCATCTGATTTAGCTTTGATTTGGCAGCGGAGAATCCGGTGCAGGGAAGACTGTGAACACCAAGCGCGTCATCCAGTACTTTGCAACAATTGCAGTTACTGGGGACAAGAAGAAGGAGGAAGTTACTTCTGGCAAAATTCAGGTGAGTGAGATTGGCCGGGTCAGGATCCAGGCTCTGCTGGGGCTCTCAGGTACGAAGTTCCTGAGCCCCAGATGCGAGGACTGCTCTTGCCTTTTAGGGGACTCTGGAAGATCAAATCATCAGCGCCAACCCCCTACTGGAGGCCTTTGGCAACGCCAAGACCGTGAGGAATGACAACTCCTCTCGCTTTGTAAGTGACTTGGACACTGTGATAGACACTATTCACTGGTCGAAACTTATGGGATGTTTGTAAATACATTCCCTGAATCTTTTCCATTCACATTACATTACATCATGGTTCTTTCTTTTCCTCTGAGCATGTAATAACATGGATCAAAGCCTTGTCTTAAAGGATATATGATCCTTTCCCTGAATTCTTTTTTATCTGTCTTTATCTATAATTATTCAAAACTTTTAAATTTTATTTATTTTTAATTGACAAATAATAATTTTATATATCTATGGGGTACAATATGATGTTTTGATATACGTATACATTATGGAATGATTATATTAAGCTAATTAACAAGTCCATTACTTCACATATTTATCATATTTACAATTTTAAAATCAAAGAAAATTCTTTTACTTACAAAATAGGAGATATACCTTCTCTCACCTGACACAAATAGTCTCTGACTGAATTCATTTGATATTAAAGCATTAGCATCTCAAGTGTTTCGAGTTTCTCAAAGATTTTATATTATGTAAAAACAAGGTAGTAATATTAGTTTTTCTTTCAAGGGTAAATTCATCAGAATCCACTTTGGCACTACAGGAAAACTGGCTTCGGCTGATATTGAAACATGTAAGTGCTCAGATATCCTTTAAAACCATTTCTGTTTTTTATGACCCATAAAATTGACCAAAAATCAAATTCTCATGTCACATGAATTTTTACACTTTTCCCTCCAGATCTGTTAGAGAAGTCTAGAGTTACTTTCCAGCTTAAGGCTGAAAGAAGCTATCATATTTTTTATCAGATCACATCAAACAAGAAACCAGAACTAATTGGTAAGAAATATTATCATTCTTTTTCAAAATGACTGCATCAGTACCTAACAATGCATGGTCCAACATAGTATTCTATAACTTCAAGTTTATATGCTATTTTATTTTTAAAATTTCTTTGTAAGTTTGGTAAAAATTGATATGTGCTCATTAGAAAAATTCAAAAGAAAGCAAAAGGAAAACTGAAAATAACACCTCCAATTCCTATTACTATGAAATAACAATTATGAACACTTGGAAGAACATCATTCTAGTCATTTCTATACATATATATTTACATATAGATACATACATATAATTTACATAACCAAAATCATAGTTACATGCTCTTCTGTAATCTTTTTCACTGAGCAATAATATAGCATAGCTTTTTCCATATCCCTAAATATAGCTCCATATTATTATTTCTTATGGCTGCATAGTATTCCATTCTAGAGATTAGCATAATTTACTTATCTCTGGTAACCATACCCCCTTTAAGGATATTTACATTGTTTCCAATTCTAGATTTTATATTGTCAACACTATAATGATTATCCTTATAGACACAACTTTTCCCATTAAGTGATTATCTTCTTTGGAGTATAGTAGTTTTTTTAAAAATAGGGAATGATAAGAGACACCACGACATCAACTTCAAGGTGTCTGAGGTGGTGCCAGATATCCTTTAAATGCCCCTTCAGTGCCCATCAATCATTTTTCAACCAAACATCATATAGTGTCTTAAAATTTGTCCAGGAATATCTTATTTTAATGAAGAGAATAATTATGCTTATCTTTGCTCTGGTCCATGTACTTAGAAATGCTTCTGATTACCACGAACCCATATGATTACCCATTTGTCAGTCAAGGGGAAATCAGTGTGCCTAGCATTGACGATCAGGAAGAACTGATGGCCACAGATGTAAGTAAAACACAAGAAAATTGAAATTATTATGGCGGGTCATAGCAATGGTCATTCAGATAAATATTCAGTCTCTAGTAGAAATAGCAAAGGAAGATTCAAGGATGAGCATGGATGTGTCCCTTAGAGTCAAATGAAAAGAGTAGGATGTGCCCCTATAACATTTTACTTATCCTTAATAGTCTTCTAAAGATCTATCATTTTTGAATGTACCTAAACTAATTTTTTTGTAGTCTACTTACATTAGATACATAGCACCTCTCAAAATAACAAGTTTCTTAAGTTTACTATCTTTATTCTCTATTCTAAGTTTACTTTCTGAATCTTCAGAGGGTACACACCTATAATTCTAATGCTCTGTGATGGTCTTTGGTTGACGAAATCTCTATACATCCAATCTAAGGAGGTCCTTGCCCCACATTAGTACTGGTAGTTTCCTCAGTTTGATCAACAAGTCAGGAAAGGGAACATGAACTGTTAATAGTAAGTGTGTGGATCACAACCTAACAGCTCTCCTATTGGTTATATTGACAGAGTGCTATTGATATATTGGGCTTTACTAATGAAGAAAAGGTCTCCATTTACAAGCTCACGGGGGCCGTGATGCATTATGGGAACCTGAAATTTAAGCAAAAGCAGCGTGAGGAGCAAGCAGAGCCAGATGGCACTGAAGGTATCAACTGAGTGATCCACATGATTTCACATTTGTGTGAAAATCACATTCTTAACCCGTAACCCATGAGTTTTCCTAGGAAAGACAAATTCGCTTTTAAGAATTGAGTTTTAAAGTACCTGTATATCTAAACAATACACCATGGGAAGCGCGGGCATTAGATAGACGTTTCCTATAATTTCTGAAGTTCTTTAGGGCAAACAACCCATAATCAAGGTCTTGAATTTAGTGAAAAAATGGGCAAGAATACTCAAGAAGATACACTAAAATGCTGCAGAAAATACTTGAGGCTTAAAAAATATTTTTAAGGAAGTGGGTTTCTTGGGACCATAATAATATTGTTCTATTCTTTCTTCCTTTTAGTTGCTGACAAGGCAGCCTATCTCCAGAGTCTGAACTCTGCTGACCTGCTTAAAGCCCTCTGCTACCCCAGGGTCAAGGTTGGCAATGAGTACGTCACCAAAGGCCAGACTGTAGAACAGGTAGGTGCATAATTCAAATTCACTGCCAGGGATGAATGCATTTTAACAGTGCTCTAATAACCTCAAGAGTTATATCTTTGTCTTTCAAGGTGACCAACGCAGTGGGTGCTCTAGCCAAAGCTGTCTACGAGAAGATGTTCCTGTGGATGGTCACCCGAATCAACCAGCAGCTGGACACCAAGCAGCCCAGGCAGTACTTCATCGGGGTCTTGGACATTGCTGGTTTTGAGATTTTTGATGTGAGTTAGTAGCTGGTTGGTGAGAAGATTTTATAATAAGGCAATGGAAATATCAGTAAGAAGGAATTTGTGAATATTATGACCTTTTCTTACCACTGTCAAAGTTATATTATGATTTAGAATAACTGGGCAGCTACTAATTATTTATTGTAATGCCAATTCCACTTCTATGAGAAACAATGCATGTAATGAGGACTCTTCAACTTGGTGTGTGATCCAAAGGGGGTTATGAATTAGCTTAGCAGTGGGGGTGGGGGAGGAGGCTCTAAAAATCCCACAAAATGAAGCTGACATAAAAATATCAAAGTAAACCTGTGCAACACATAATATGCTTTGACTATATGGTGGATAAAGCATTCAGAAATACTTAGAGATAATAGCAGCAATTAACTTTTAAGGCTCATTAATGTGATATGGGATAAAAATTCATATTTGATTATGAAATACATTTTCCTGCTTATAGCTTTTAAGAAGTTTATATTTTTCTTTCTAATTTTACAAGCAAAACTTGGGTATTGCAGAAGATATAGAAAAGGAAGGAAAAAATTCCACATAATTCCACTATTTATACTTAGTTAATGTTAATATTTTGGTGGTTTTTAAAATATAAGCATGTGTTATCATATTGTATGTAATATTTGGTGTCTTGATTTTTTAAAATTTCACAATAAAGAATAACAAGCATGGCAATTATTGTTCATTTGACATGCTATCCGTGGTGACTTCCATGCAAGACAGCCAGCTTCTCATGGGTTGAAAGTTGGCTCCTGAATGAGTCAACAGAAAATTATCAGCCCTCTGGAAAATGTAGAAAATGGGAATAAACACAGGATAATTAAGTAGGAAATCAGGAAAATACCTGAGTAAACTTAAGCAAATGCAGAAAAAGGGTATTAATAATGACAGCATTTTCTATAAAATGGCAGCAGAAAAATAATAGATTTAACATCCTCTCAAACCTTCCATACTTTTCACTTTTTATTTCAAAGGAGTCTCTTCAGTTTAATGACTTTGACATCTATAATCTAAAAGCTACTGGACACATTTTTAAATTGAAAAGTCCTGTAATTTAAAAATGCCCAATTGCTAAACAGGGAAGTAAACACTTCTATTTGTTTAGTTCAACAGCCTGGAGCAGCTGTGCATCAACTTCACCAACGAGAAACTGCAACAGTTTTTCAACCACCACATGTTCGTGCTGGAGCAGGAGGAGTATAAGAAGGAAGGCATCGAGTGGACGTTCATTGACTTTGGCATGGACCTGGCTGCCTGCATTGAGCTCATAGAGAAGGTATCCTGTCCCATCCACTCAGTAACCACTTCTCATTTACTCTGCTGCTTGTCACTGCAGCTCATATTTACCCATACGTACTTTGTCTTACCTTAAATCCAGCCTATGGGCATCTTCTCCATCCTGGAAGAGGAGTGCATGTTCCCCAAGGCAACAGACACCTCCTTCAAGAACAAACTATATGAACAGCATCTTGGAAAGTCTGCCAACTTCCAGAAGCCCAAGGTTGTCAAAGGGAAGACTGAGGCTCACTTCGCCCTGATTCACTATGCTGGCGTCGTAGACTATAACATTAACGGCTGGCTTGACAAGAACAAGGACCCTCTGAATGAGACTGTGGTTGGGCTGTACCAGAAGTCTTCAATGAAAACTCTCGCTCACCTATTCTCTGGGGCTCAAAGTGCTGATGCAGGTAATGCTCAAAAGTCTAACACTTTCTCTAGGTATTACAAAATGTGATGTTAGATTGAGGCTGGTGATCTCATAGCCCTGGCAAAAGGGTTGAAGGCCAAAACCCTGGTTTCTCCAAGTATTGAGTAGGTAGGCTGCCTTGTCATTATACACTTTTGGCTCACCTGACTGACAGGGGCCCTACTGCAAAGGGTCAGAGAGGAACTATCAGGCTGTCAACCAATGAAAAGCCTCAGCTTCTATGAGTTTCTCCTCCCTCCTCTACATCTGCGGGATATTGAATATCTGGGGATATTTAAGGCAACATAGCCTCAATACTAGTTTCTATTGATGATTTTTGAAGTTGGTTTGTCCCCAAATGTCCTAATATTGGGGAATCCATCTCTACACAGTAGGATGAATATCCTTCACTTCATTTACCAATGGAGAAAGAATCCCAGAAAAGTAAATGCAAACTTAGTTGAAAAATAAGATTCATTCATGCTCAAACAGACAGGCCAGTAGGGTGGAAAAATGTTCCACTTGATAAGCACAGAAATCAGCAAATTAGCAAGAAGTAGCACTGCCATTTCAAGGCTATATTTGAATGACATTTTTTCTTCTTTTTTCTCCAGAGGCAAGTGGCGGGGGTGCCAAGAAAGGTGGTAAGAAGAAGGGCTCTTCTTTCCAGACCGTGTCTGCCCTTTTCAGAGTAAGGAAGAAATTGTTTTTGACATTCTACAGTACCTTTGGGAATTTGTTTTTAAACGTACAAGATCTTTGCACAAGTCATTTAGAAAAGGACTGATATTAATTAATGACTCTGTTGATCAAACTTTGGAGGGAAGGGATTTAAATTGCTCAGAAATTATTAGCTCACCTGTCATGCTAAGTGAAATAATGAAGAGTATTTTAGAAGACATTTTGTAAAATGTAATTCTCTTCCATTTATAATCTAGCTGAGTCATGATAAAGAGCAATGACATGTACGCAGAGAGACTAAAAGACACCAGTTACTCTAGTGAACTCTAGCAGTTAGTCTGCAATGAGGCTAACATGGTACCCTTGCTCTTAATCCAGTCAATTCTCAATTACAACTGGTAGAATTGTTCCCTTATAGATTACTTTATGCCCTAAAAATTGATAGAATTGGAAAAGGTGAACTACATTTATGAGAGGAAAAAAAGTCAAAATGTGGTAGAGGCTTGCATTTCCTTATTGGAGAACGATGGCGTTTAGTAGAAGAAAGAGTGACGGTCTAGCATGGGAAGGCAGTGGCCTTGTAAATGTTTGTGGGTGGCCAGGGACCAGGGCAGGAAAAAGGATGGTGCTGGTATAAACTGAAAAGAAGCACATGTCAGGCTACTTTCTATGTGTAACTCCTGGCAACTCAAGTGCAGGAAGATGTACTGAGGAGGAAATTGCATCTCAGGAGAGGCATTCAAGGTGTTATCTTAAATGAAAACAGTGTTTACTGGTCCATACTAGTCATTCAACTCAGCTATAGATATTGATTTTATAGACATCACCAACTGCTCATACCAATGTCTAAAATCTGAGATGACAGGATTTTTCCTGATTTTACAGGAGAATTTGAACAAGCTGATGACCAACCTCAGGAGTACCCATCCTCACTTTGTGAGGTGTATCATCCCCAATGAGACTAAAACTCCTGGTAAGAAGTTCTAAAATAAAAGTGCAAAGCGTGATTGCCACACCTCCTTCTTAGTAACTCTTCAGCGAAATAAATGTGTATTTTTTAGGTGCCATGGAGCATGAACTTGTCCTGCACCAGCTGAGGTGTAATGGTGTGCTGGAAGGCATCCGCATCTGCAGAAAAGGATTCCCAAGCAGAATCCTTTATGCAGACTTCAAACAGAGGTCAGACTCTCCTAATTATGGCATATCTTAAAGTTTAATATGAACAAATTTAATGCAAGCAAAATAATTTAGTGAAAAATGTGCCTCTACTTGTTATTTTTAATTTGTCGCAAAAAGATAAAATTTTCAAGTTTCAAACACTTTTAAAAATAGGTATACCACATTTTAAAAACTGTGCAGAATTTTCATTGGATTTACCAAGCTCCTGGCTTAGCTCATAGATATATACATTAACTTCGGTAATTACAAGAACTACTTTTTTGAGTGCTTAATATGTTTAGACTACCTCATTTAATTCTCCCTAAAACCCAGTAGAAGTAAGTATTATCAAGACCTCATTTTATAGATGAATAAGCTGAGGGTCAGACAGATTACATTATTTGCCCAAAGCCACACAGTTAATAAGTGGCTGTGTTAGGACCTCTTCCATGCATGTATGGCTACAAATAAGTCATTTTCTGTCACTTCCTTTGGTATCATCTATTGTCATCTTTTTGTCTCACATATTAGTTTCTGAGTGTTTCCCAGAAACAGAGGGGACATGTCACAATAACGGCCCCTCAGATTCTTTTTCTCCTCCCTAGATAAGCCCATCTTGGGACTCAAAAAAGAGGCAGAGGGGACAAAGGGCTGGGTGGCAACAGCTGGGAGCTAGTCTCTCCCAAGTCTGGGTCAGGTGGTGTTAACAGATAACTCCGGTGCTGAGGACCCAAAGCACCCCGATTTTAGATGATTAAGACAGTTCCCCATGGCTAAAGTGTAACTTTTACCAGATTTCGCAATAAAAGTAGCTTTTGTGGACTCAGGATCTTAAAAAAGCAAATGCATCAGCAAGGATAACACATTACATTTTATTGGTTATCTACACCTTAGTGTGAACAAGATTATAGAGCCCTTTCCTGAGAATGGGGTCTGATGAGGCAAAAAGGAAAGTTGCAACCGTGAGGGAAGGTAAAACAGTAAAAGTCAATAGACAAGAGGTTGATGAGCCATGTAAACAATGTCCTCCCTGTGAACAAAGAATAATAATTTTTTTAAAAGCTCTGATTTTTTAAATGGATCATTTAATGTTTAGCTACTATTTGTGTCATCAGTAAACCAGGTTTCTAAAAGCTGTATTTACTTTAACAGATACAAGGTATTAAATGCAAGTGCTATCCCTGAGGGACAATTCATCGATAGCAAGAAGGCTTCTGAGAAGCTCCTTGGGTCCATCGATATTGACCACACCCAGTATAAATTTGGTCACACCAAGGTAATATTCTCTAAATCTGACCTGACGTTATTCCTGTCCCTTTGAACTTTATGCAAAGTTTCTGATCTGCAACTCTGCCCATGCGCAGGTATTTTTCAAAGCTGGTCTTCTGGGGCTCCTAGAGGAGATGAGAGATGACAAACTGGCCCAGCTGATCACCCGAACCCAGGCCAGGTGCAGAGGGTTCTTGGCAAGAGTGGAGTACCAGAGGATGGTGGAGAGAAGGTATAAAAACGTATTATTTATCCACATCTTCCTTCTTCAAAAACTCATTTGAGGCTGCTTACAGTTAACACTCAGCTGTGATAAGGACATCAAAGTAAGAAGGAATGAATGAGAGTCCTATAATAAAGTGGGGATATACATGTACCAGAAAACTTAAGGAAGTGATCGTCACCATGGAATACATTCTGAGTGTATGGGTAAAAAAACTGAGAAGCATAAAGCGTGCATAGATCTTATCTAACAAGTGAAAATACAACAGTGAGTAAGCAGAGACAAACTTTTGCCCCTAGCACTTGGTTCTAATGTGAATTTATTGCATAGGTCATTACATAAGGGACATTCAACTGCATAACAAACAGTATGTTCAAGAGTGGTTTTACACAGGATATAGAAACAACTTCTTCCATTCGATCATTTCTATTATCAAACTATAATGATTTAAAATATTAAGGGCATTTATCTGTGAAAGATTTTTTGCAGCAAGTTAATACAGTGTCACCAAGGCATGTAGCTTTTGGATGATCTAATTTGATGCAGGGACAGTGTTCAAAAACTACAGAACCAGGTGCCTCAAACTGCAGGATGCATATGACAAGGACCATTTCTCCATAGTGAGAAAAGTATTTTACAATGCCACGTGTACATCCACACATATATGTATGTGTATGTAAATATATAAACAATTTACATGAAACAAATTTTATTTTTACACTTGTAGTTATGCTAATATCTTTATTATATTCTATTTTTAAAAAAATAATAAATTTTGGTCATGACCCACTATATATATATATTTGAGTAGTCTATATATAAGGGTAATTAATTTTAAAAATAATTTAGATTACAGCAAATGTGGTATTACAGAGTAGAATGAAAAATTCACACAACATTAAAACATAAAGCCAGAGATTTTTCAAAGAAATTCTGAGACTTTTTAACTTATGGCCCACATATCCCTCAAGGGTCATGTTCCCCCTTTGCTGTTCCTACTAAAACACTTAGTAGGAATATTTGAGAAGCACTGATATAGAGCAATTCTTCTCAAGGGTGGCCCTTGGACTTATATCATCAGTGTTTCTTGCAAACTTGTTAAAAATGCAAATTTTCAGGCTCCACCCCAGATCTTCTGAATCTGAATCTTTGGAGGTGGAGTCCAGGAATCAGTATCTTAACAAGCCCTTAGATGACCCTTATGCATGCCAAAGTTTGAGAAGAAATGAGTAGAGAAATGAATGATTAGCAAGACCTTGGCCATCATCCCAAAATATAATTTCTTCTGTCTGCATGTCTGAAAGTAGGTGAAGAACAAGGTGGAACAGAACCTCCAACTCTCACTGACAAGATTTCATCTCATTTCATCATCCACACAATACCTAACATGCATCAATTAAATTTCAGGGAGGCCATCTTCTGCATCCAGTACAACATCCGCTCTTTCATGAACGTCAAGCACTGGCCCTGGATGAAATTGTTCTTCAAGATCAAGCCCCTGCTGAAAAGTGCGGAGACTGAGAAGGAGATGGCCACCATGAAGGAGGAATTTCAGAAAACTAAAGATGAGCTCGCCAAGTCAGAGGCAAAAAGGAAGGAACTGGAAGAAAAGATGGTATCACTGTTGAAAGAAAAAAATGACTTGCAGCTCCAGGTTCAGGCTGTAAGTTGGGGTATCATCCTGGGTATCACTAATTAGGATGCAAGTGCTAGAACTCTGGCCACTACCCATCAGCATGGGAGACACTCACTGGAAGGAGAAGGTTCATGTATTCCATCATTGTCCAATAACCCCCCCAAACCAACACCAGGGCAATGAAGAACTGTCCCTCATCTTCCATTCTACATAATTTCATCAAACTACAGGATTTATGACTTATTTTCCCTTTAAAATACAGTCCTTAAAAGTGATTTTAACATGAAGCAATCCCAGATAAAATATTAAGGGTAGGTTAGCATGTAGAGAGTAATTTTTTCTGAAACTTCCTTAAACTTCTTCTAGATGTCCACAGGTCTCAAATTCCAGTACGGACAGCTGACAAATGCCAGTACTCTACATCAAATTTTATTGAATTATTGTTTGTTATTGATCCCAAAAACTCAGATTCGCTCTTGCCAATCCGTCTCCACAGTCAGTGCTCCATCACACCGCACGCACATTGCTGCCTTGGCACCTAAGTTGCTCTCCCTACCCTCAATTCTCTCTTCTTCTCTCAGCCTGCTCACAGCTCACTCCTGAACCAATCATTTTAAAACTGCTTCCACCAAATCAGAAATATAATTTATAAGACTGTGTTTCATTTGGGGTGAGTTTAATTGCTCTGGTATAATTTATTCATCACAAAATCATATTTTTTTTTTCTCTTAAGACTGGTCTCTGCTGTCAAGTTTGGGCAGTGTAATAACTCCTTCTTCTGGATTACAGAAGGAAAAGGAGCCCTTCTCTACTCCAACTCCTTCAAATCTACCCTGGATTTACTCAGAATCTCTGGGGACAACAGAATATTGTGAATACCACAATATTCACTACATGGTTACATGCAGCACACTTTATTTTTTTATGTATTTAAAGGCTGATATGAAGGATAACTAATAAATATATATTGCAACGTCTCTCTCATTTCCTGCCTGCCCTGACCCCCTTAATTTGCAACAGCAGGTTGCTAAGAATTTCTTGATTACTTGAATTTAGAATATCATAACCAGGATCATCCTCTAGTACTACAAAGAAAAATATTTCAGCAGCAGCTATATCTTGAATTTTTCCTGCTGGAATGCTTCCCCACCTGCCTCCTGCTTTTCTTCCCAATAGGTTGATTTCTGCAAAACCAAATCCTACCCATCTCTCAAGGCCCAACTCAAATACCACGTCTTTCACGAAACCATGAAAGAACTGATCCAACTTCTCTGACCTCTTATGTCACGAATTGCTTTCTATATTAATGGTAGCTTTCGGAAGATAGGTTTTCTAGTCTACTGTAGAATGTACTCTTCTAAAGGACCAGAACAACAACTGATACATTTTGGTTTTCCCACATGTGGAAAATATATTGCACACAGCAAATGGTTCATGAAACAAAACTTTTTGAAAACATAAATAAATGAACATAGAAAATCCAAAGGACCAAATGCAGAAATTTATACTCTTATCATTGTAAAAATATTTCATTCTTTCTTCCCATCTCAAGGAAGCTGAAGGCTTGGCTGATGCAGAGGAAAGGTGTGACCAGCTGATCAAAACCAAAATCCAACTTGAGGCCAAAATCAAGGAGGTGACTGAGAGAGCTGAGGATGAGGAAGAGATCAATGCTGAGCTGACGGCCAAGAAGAGGAAACTGGAGGATGAATGCTCAGAACTCAAGAAAGACATTGATGACCTTGAGCTGACACTGGCTAAGGTTGAGAAGGAGAAACATGCCACAGAGAACAAGGTATGAATCATGTTCTACAATATTATATAGAGGTTTTGCCATGCAACTAAACTGCTGTATAGCAACTAAGCTACTTTCTTACCCTTTGTAGGTGAAAAACCTCACAGAAGAGATGGCAGGCCTGGATGAAACCATTGCAAAGCTGACCAAGGAGAAGAAGGCCCTCCAAGAGGCCCACCAGCAGACCCTGGATGACCTTCAAGCAGAAGAGGACAAAGTCAACACCCTGACCAAAGCTAAAATCAAGCTTGAACAACAAGTGGATGATGTAAGTTTAGTATTATCAAGGAAATTCTTTTCTTCTAGAGGAAGTTAAGCATTCCTTCTGACCCAACATTATTTATATTTAGCTTGAAGGGTCCCTGGAGCAAGAAAAGAAACTTCGCATGGACCTAGAAAGGGCTAAGAGGAAACTTGAGGGTGACTTAAAGTTGGCCCAAGAGTCCATAATGGACATTGAAAATGAGAAACAGCAACTTGATGAAAAGCTCAAAAAGTAAGTATGAAAAAATTACTTATTAATTTGCTTCCACTGTTAGATATAGACTAACATTGTTGTTCTCTGCTACTTTTATAAAAGGAAAGAGTTTGAAATGAGCAATCTGCAAAGCAAGATTGAAGATGAACAGGCACTTGGTATTCAATTGCAGAAGAAGATCAAAGAATTGCAAGTAAGTAAATGATTTTCATCAGTCTGGCTCAAAGAGGCACAGTTATGACATAAAGAAGCTGAGTTTATATTTTTCACCATTTCCAGGCCCGCATCGAGGAGCTGGAGGAGGAAATCGAGGCAGAGAGGGCCTCCCGGGCCAAAGCAGAGAAGCAGCGCTCTGACCTCTCCCGGGAACTGGAGGAGATCAGTGAGCGGCTGGAGGAAGCTGGTGGGGCCACTTCGGCCCAGATTGAGATGAACAAGAAGCGCGAGGCTGAGTTCCAGAAAATGCGCAGGGACCTGGAAGAGGCCACCCTGCAGCACGAAGCCACGGCGGCCACCCTGAGGAAGAAGCATGCGGATAGCGTGGCCGAGCTCGGGGAGCAGATTGACAACCTGCAGCGGGTCAAACAGAAGCTGGAGAAGGAGAAGAGCGAGATGAAGATGGAGATCGACGACCTTGCTAGTAATGTAGAAACGGTCTCCAAAGCCAAGGTACTACAGATTCTGGGAAATTGTTATTAATTACAATAATCTGTGATGGACATATCATAGTTTACACATGGCACTTTATACATATTAAGTCTCTTGTTATTTGCAGTAATCCAGGGAGGTAAGCAGGAAAAATATTAGCATTTTTATTATTTCCATTTAACATATGAAGAAGCAAAAATTGCAAGAGGCTAAGCACATCAACTCCATCACACCATTAGTAAGTGACTGACAGCACCAGCTTTTGAACACAGGTCGTCCGTGTTCTCCGGACCTCTGATTAGAGAACACAGGTCTCTAATATTTTCAATTATCCAATAAGGAATGTTTCATTATACATAAAGGCAATGACGTATTTTTGAACATGCTTTTAGAAAATATACAATATTAAATTCTTATAAAATCTTAAAATTAGAACATAATCTTTAAATTTTACGTTAAAATTGAACAGAGCTTTATGATTAGCTTTCATAAAATATAAAGAAAAAATTCTTATCTATTACATTACATATTAGAGAATTTGACTTACTTTATATATCGAAATAAATATTGTACTTTTTCTTTTGGGGAGAAATTATAGCAACTGCAAAGTTTATTATTAGCTTAAAAGGTCTTTGTTTCCTTCTTTTATTTTTTCTCGTGTAGGGAAACCTAGAGAAAATGTGTCGGACTCTAGAGGACCAATTGAGTGAACTTAAATCAAAGGAAGAAGAGCAGCAGCGATTGATCAATGACCTAACAGCCCAGAGGGGACGCCTGCAGACCGAATCTGGTAATTCTCCACTCTTCTACAGTGCCTCAAGTGGAGATGAGGTGGTTAAGAACAAATGATTTGGTGATGTAGGAGCCTAAGAAAAGCAACTGAGAACATGTGTGATTCACTGCACAGCTTAGACTCTCAACCTACATGCAAGGTCATTTTGGGACAATACTGGAGATAAAGATTTCAATAGGACTGGATCAAGCTCTGTTCCAGAAAGGCCTTGAGTATTTTTTGACAGAGGTGATGCTATGATTAGGGGTCACTCCAGCATGAGTTCAGGGCTTCTGTTTCAGGCCAATTTTCTTTTTATTTATATCAGCATAAACTAAATCCCTGAATGGGGAAATGGACAGCCCAGTCTCCCAAAAGTCCTACGGAACTGGGACTATGTAGAATCGGACATTTTAGCTCTGTTCTTTGACAGTCATCACCAGGTTTTGCACAGTATCATATAATCTTGAAGGAATTTGTTATGGAAAGGACAAAAAGAATTTAAGCTGTATTTATTCATTCAAACTGATATGTAAGTTTCACCACAAAAATTGGAAATTTAGCATTGAGCATGAAGATGTCAACAGAGAATTCATTCATTTGAGCACTCAATTTAGAAGGATAAGAGTTAACATGGGCTTGCAGAATTTTTTTTTCACTTTAAAAAACAGTGCCATTTCTTTTGTCTGTCAGGTGAATTTTCACGCCAGCTTGATGAAAAAGAAGCTCTGGTGTCTCAGTTATCAAGGGGCAAACTAGCATTTACTCAACAGATTGAGGAATTAAAGAGGCAACTTGAAGAGGAGATAAAGGTAACTATTATTCTAGGACTGATTTCTTTTTCCATGAGCTGATCCTAAATGGAGCTCATTATACTAACTTCCAAAAGGTTTTGGAAGTTAAGAATTAAATATTTAAATATCCAGTTAAATGAAGGTGTAACTGTCTCCACAGGCCAAGAACGCCCTGGCCCATGCCCTGCAGTCCTCCCGCCACGACTGTGACCTGCTGCGGGAACAGTATGAGGAGGAGCAGGAATCCAAAGCCGAGCTGCAGAGGGCGCTGTCCAAGGCCAACAGTGAGGTTGCCCAATGGAGGACCAAATACGAGACAGACGCCATCCAGCGCACAGAGGAGCTGGAGGAGGCCAAGTATGTGCACTGATATGACAGAATGCGCAGAAAACTTAGTACATTGAATCGGAAAGATAAAACCTTTGAAGATTCAGTGAATTAGCCCACAAACATTCATTAATTGGCTTCTATTTGCCAGTCACAATCAGGCCCTGAGAATAAGATATGAATAAAGAAAAAAACATGGTCCCTGCCCTACTAGCCTATAGTCAAGTTAAGGAAACAAAGAAGAGCAAATAGTTACACAGATAATTAGAGGTCTTAATGCTGGTTGTCAAGCATACCAAGCTCATCACTGCTTCAGGGGTTTGCACTTACTGTTCCCCCTTTCTGGAATACTCTCCCCACAGAGCTCCCTCTGGCTCTCACTCTCTGACTTCTTTCAGATCTTGACTGAAATGTTACTCTTCACGGAGGCCTTCACTGAAGACCTAGAGTAGTTACCCACCATTTGCCTTATTATATTTTTCTTCATTGCACTTACATCTGAAAGGTGTTATTATGCATTCTCTGACTTGCTTATTGTTTATCTCTCTCACTTGTTTGTAAACTTCCTGAGGCAGGGAACTTTTTTGTCTTGTTCACTGCTGTGTACCCAGCGTCTGGTTCATAAAAGGAGCTCATTGATATTTGTTGAATAGATGAATGAATGGATGGACGGATGGACAGCATTAATATGAAGTTTCTGATAACTCTTCATTGTGGTAATAGTTCATAATTCTTATTATGGTTCACTTCTCTCTAAAAACATATATAATCTTCAAGGAAGAAGCTGGCCCAGCGGCTGCAGGCTGCTGAGGAACACGTAGAAGCTGTAAATGCCAAATGTGCTTCCCTTGAGAAGACGAAGCAGCGGCTGCAGAATGAGGTCGAGGACCTTATGCTCGATGTGGAGAGAACAAATGCTGCCTGTGCGGCCCTGGACAAAAAGCAAAGGAACTTTGATAAGGTAATTCCTGCAGCATCCTCTGCTCTACATTATTTTCCTATCTTTGCAGCAGGTAACCACTCTTGGTTTTTCAGGTCCTGGCAGAATGGAAACAGAAGTATGAGGAAACACATGCTGAGCTTGAGGCTTCCCAGAAGGAGTCCCGCTCCCTTGGTACTGAGCTGTTCAAGATGAAGAATGCCTACGAGGAATCCTTGGATCAGCTAGAAACCCTGAAGAGAGAGAACAAAAACTTACAGCGTAAGCCTCTTTCACTTTCAATAATATTCATGACTTGGAGGAATCTTTCTCTTATGTCATCTATTTGACCAAATCCCTGTCTGTCTTTTACTCAAACAACAGAGGAGATTTCTGACCTTACGGAGCAGATTGCAGAAGGAGGAAAACGTATCCATGAACTGGAGAAAATAAAGAAACAAGTGGAACAAGAAAAGTGTGAACTTCAGGCTGCTTTAGAAGAAGCAGAGGTACAGGTCAAATTGTGCATTATAAACAAAAAAATCCAGAAAAAAATTAAGTCCATCTGTATAGGTTGAATAAAAAGTTACATAGCACAAAATTATTGGTGTGCATAAAAACTTCAGAATGCTTTCATTCTCTTGCTAATGCCACCTCCTGATGTCATTAAGGCATCTCTTGAACATGAAGAGGGAAAGATCCTGCGCATCCAGCTTGAGTTGAACCAAGTCAAGTCTGAAATCGATAGGAAAATTGCTGAAAAGGATGAGGAAATTGACCAGCTGAAGAGAAACCATGTCAGAGTTGTGGAGTCGATGCAGAGCACACTGGATGCTGAGATCAGGAGCAGGAATGATGCCATCAGGCTCAAGAAGAAGATGGAGGGAGATCTCAATGAAATGGAAATCCAGCTGAACCACGCCAACCGCATGGCTGCCGAGGCCCTGAGGAACTACAGGAACACCCAAAGCATTCTCAAGGTACGTGGGTCCAAGAGACAATCCCAGGACAACTGGGGTGACGGCAGCCCTAAGAACAAGGTGTCTCAATGATTGTTTGTTCCACAGGATACCCAGCTCCACCTGGATGATGCCCTCCGGGGCCAGGAGGACCTGAAGGAGCAGCTGGCCATGGTTGAGCGCAGAGCCAACCTGCTGCAGGCCGAGATCGAGGAGCTGCGGGCCACACTGGAGCAGACGGAGAGGAGCAGGAAGATCGCAGAGCAGGAGCTCCTGGACGCCAGCGAGCGCGTCCAGCTGCTGCACACCCAGGTAGAATTCAGCACAAAGAACTCCTCTGCAGTAAATGTTTGTGTGTTTCAGAAAATTAAGCCTGAATTTTTTATATGACAGCCAGATTTTAGGCTTCTACCAAATTTTCACTGTATTATTAAAAAAACTTTCACTGTTTTATTTTGAAAAATTATTATTGATGCCCTTCCTACAATATTCTAAGGCTGCTCCATATCCCATTGTGTTCACGTCTTTATTGACCCTCATTATCAATATTGACATTTTCATTGTGGATAAAGAAATGTTATGAACAGCCATTATATTTTTTTATCTCTGTGAATGGTCTTATTGGTAAATGGCAATTATGAAATTATAGAGCAATTTGGTCAACTTAGGAACTATTCACTTGAAGATGCTGAATGCTGAATATTCAATAACATTTCTATTTTATTTAATTGTACCACATAACAAAATTCTTTAATATTGAAAGGCATTTTTTTGACTTGCAAATTTTTATCTGAATCTTTTTTTTCAAAAAATGTCTGCTGCTAAATACTTTGGTAAAACAATTAAAAAAAGTATAACTTATTTTTAAACAGAACACCAGCCTGATAAACACCAAGAAGAAGCTGGAGACAGACATTTCCCAAATTCAGGGAGAGATGGAGGATATTGTCCAGGAAGCCCGCAATGCAGAAGAAAAGGCCAAGAAGGCCATCACTGATGTGAGTGACAGGCACCTTTCTCCATTAATTTAGCAGTAAGATTTCCTGACATCTATAGCTTTCCTGATTTGTTTGCTATGTAGGCCGCCATGATGGCCGAGGAGCTGAAGAAGGAGCAGGACACCAGCGCTCACCTGGAGCGTATGAAGAAGAACATGGAGCAGACAGTGAAGGACCTGCAGCACCGTCTGGACGAGGCTGAACAGCTGGCACTGAAGGGCGGGAAGAAGCAGATCCAGAAACTGGAGGCCAGGGTGGGTCTCCCAATATCTGCCTATTTCCATCTGCTTCCAGTGCCTTATTGGATCAAAGTTCTTAAGACCTTACTTATTCGTAGGTGCGTGAGCTGGAAGGAGAGGTTGAGAGTGAGCAAAAGCGTAGTGCTGAGGCTGTCAAAGGTCTACGTAAACATGAGAGGCGAGTAAAGGAGCTCACTTACCAGGTACAGTAGTTTGTAGCACCTCAACACTGTTTGAAATATATATTAAATACTCATATGTAATGATGTGATAGTCATGTGCTTTAGTAAGTAAGGTCCTGAAATTTTTATAATCTTTCAGACGGAAGAAGATCGAAAAAATATTCTCAGGCTTCAGGATTTGGTAGATAAACTGCAGGCAAAAGTGAAATCTTACAAGAGACAAGCTGAGGAGGCTGTAAGTATTCTTAGGACAGAAGGGAAGGGGGAAGCCCTCAGATTAAGAAAAGCTAATAAATAATTAGATTTACTACCCTTTGTAGAAAACAAGTAGTTTCCTTTATAGAAGACTGTGTAATTAAAAAGTTTTGTACATTTTTGTATTTATTGCTTATCATTTATAATATCAATAGCTTGATTTTAAAAGTAAACTTTTCAATCTACAAAGATGCCTCAAAAAATTTAAAAGCAGAAATAATACAGGCCATATACTCTGGCCATAAGTGTGGTAAAATTATAAGGTGATGACAAAATATAAACAAAAATTCCCAAGTACTCAAATATTAAAAACTAACTTTCCTAAATAATTCTTGGTATAAATTGGAAATAAAAAGCATAATTACTAAATAATTATTAATTATAAATAAAATTACAAAAAAGATGCTTCTTTCACAAACATATAGAATATAGTCAAAGCTGTGCTTGGAGGCTAATTCATTGCTTTAAATGCTTACGTTATGAATCAAAAATAAAAATAAATAAATAGACTGACAATCCAATCAAGAAATTAATAATAATAATAATAATAAAACAATTGAATTAAGAAGATATAAAGGTAGAAATTCATGAATTAGCATATATTCTTTTCTAATTTGATAATTTCAATAACATTTGATAACTTCTGAGGAGTTAATAAAATAAATATAACTAGTTTAATCAAGAAAAAAGAGAGAGAAAATACAAACAAAATTAGGAATGAGAAAGGGGATAAGCCATACACATAGATGATATTTTTAAATATAAAATATGTCAATAAAGTTGAAATTCTGAAGAAACTGATAATTTTTCTAGGAGAATATAAATTACCAAGTTAGATGAATAAGTTATTTCAGAATTACTTCTGTAAATGGACCCAGGTCCAGACAGGTCTTTCAAAATTTCAAGGAACAGATAATCCCCCAGCTATGTAAGCTGTTTAAGAGCATGGGAAAAGATGGAAAGCTGTCCAATTCATCTAAGAAGCTCGTATAACCCTCACACCAAAACCTGTCCAAGAGAGAACAGGGGTGGGGGAGGGGAAACTAAAAGCAGTTTTACTCATGAGTACAGTGACAGCAAAGACAAATTACTAAGCAGCAAAACCCTTACTTTATTAAAGGAATTGTCTATCGGTGGTTAAATAGGCTTAATTCTTACAATGTTAAGGACTACTTCGTGTCAGAGAATCTGCCAGTAGAATCATTACATCCACTGTAGGAGGAAAAAGGGATCATTTTGAAATGTGCCAAAATGATATCTGATAAAATTTAAGTCTATTTCAATTTTTAAAAACTATTAATAAATTCATCCTTAATATGATAAACAATATCTAACTCAAGTGAATAGTCATCATCTTACAGTGAGCATTAACAACCATGACTTTGATATTCTTGCTTCCTTCTCTGAGCTTGTATTTTTTTTCTTGCTCTAATGTGGTACATACCTTTTAATATGCTTTGTTGCAAAAATAGAGAAGTGATTATTTATGAGACACCAAGCTCTCCCAAAATCATAAAATTAATTTTAATGATAAGCAAAATCTAGGAGATGGTAAGATTTTGCTTATCTGTCGACACCAAGTCTTTTCTTCCCTTAGGTCTAAAGAGTCTAGAAAGATGCACAGTATGGGTTCCTTACAATTCCATTTTTATTCTCAGGAGGAACAATCCAACACAAATCTATCTAAATTCCGCAAGCTCCAGCATGAGCTGGAGGAGGCTGAGGAACGGGCTGACATTGCTGAGTCCCAGGTCAACAAACTGCGGGTGAAGAGCCGGGAGGTTCATACAAAAGTCATAAGTGAAGAGTGATCAAGGCCTGATGCTATGGAATGACAGAAGAGAGGCACAAAATGTGACATCTTTGGTCATTTCCCTCTGTAATTATTGTCTATTCTACCCTACTGCAAAGGAAATAAAAAGCATAGGGTACTTTGCAAAAAATATCCTTAGACTGGTCTTGTCTTATGTTTTCTCTCTCCTGTCAAACAATCACATTCAACCTGCCACTAAAAAGTATTTATGTGTTCACTTTTATTTTAGGTCTATAGCAGTACCTTAAGACCATAAATGTGTCACTTGTCAGGGAAACTTGTTCTGATGAGCAGAAATCTGGAAGTCATTTTTCTTTCTAACCTATCCTGATATCTGGGTATAGTAAAATCTCAGAAAGATCCTACTTTCCCTACCATGAACCTAATTTTCCAGGTCCATGCAAAGGATGGCACTAGCTATAATTTCACATAGGGGATTCAGACTGAACTATATCATTAAATCTTTTTGCTTAGCAACTGTTGTCAAGAATACAAATCCAAAGTATTCTTAATTAGCCCGTGAATATTTTCATTATTAATACCAATAAACCATATGCCCATAGTATGTGCATTGGGTTATGGGTTTGACATGAGTGAGATATGACTTTTCTCCCTATGAAAACTACAGGGTGGATATCAAGTCTGGAGACACAGAGAACATTATTTTATATATTATCAATAAGCTATTAGCCTATGTTTCCAGGCTTTGTGGCCTCCTGTATAATCATATAAAGAGCCAAAATAAATGACTAAAAGTATCAATAAAATATGTGTCTCGAAGTAATTATTCAGATATATACTCAACACATATAATGATGGGTATAAGTTTGGTACATAAACTAGATGTGGTAGAAATCTGGATTACTCAGAGAAGTTTTCCTAGAAAATCAAGATTTTTAAAACAAGTACAGCCAAGATGCATAGCCAAAATTATAACCTTTCTGGACAGCATAAAGGAAAAGCTAAATGGTAACTTCCCATCTGAACAGAAGGCAAGAGTATCTTGGTTTAAATGGCACTGTGTGAGAATGATCTAAATTAGACATATGAAAGCAGTTTAACAGGTAAGTGGGACTCACACTGTTGCACTGACCTTAGGAAGCATGTGGAATCACTCTTCTATCTGCATTGGCCCTTCTTTCACTCTGTTCCCATATCACTTGTTAATGCTTAAGTGCCTCACAACTTGGCAGTAATGAACAAAAACAATGTCTTACTTTCTTCTCATTGAAAAGTTTATCCAAAGCAGGACAAAAAGTTGTCTTAAAATTCCCATCAAATCCTACTGAGAGCATTATTAAAATGTTCCCTCTTCCTGAGAATAATTACCCACATTTTGCTGGTGCCTAATAAAGAAGTGGACGTGTAAGAAAGTAAAATGATGTACCTGTGGTAACATAGCAGGCTAACAGTTGACTAGGAAAGCCAGTCTTGGATGCAAATCCCCTGCAAGACCCTTCCTGATGGCTTTAATCTATTCCAGGTAGAAGAGTGTCACCAGCAAGCACACTAGACTGCAAGTCAAGTGATCAGAGTCTAAGCTGCTGTGTGATTTGTGGGGATTCTCTTCTATTCTTTGGATCTCAGTTGCTTCACTAGTAAAATGAGGAATATGGATTAGATGATTGCTTGTGGTAATACAACCACGTGACCATTACAACAAGTATCTCCAGCTATCTGCTTTCCTAAGGCAAACTATTGCCACTAAATCAATTAAAATACACATACAATAATACAGAGGTGGGTGCAAAACAGGGTATATTAAGCAAATTTGGTCCCAGACCCAGTCAGATAATGATGACACAGAGAGATGCAAGCCCGCAGAGACAATGAAGCATACTTTTTTTAAAGTTAAAAATTAGAACAGAAAACAATCTTCAGATATTGTTTGTTAACAAAATGTTAAATATATACCACGGGTAGCTGAGAGAGGAGAGGTCATAGATGCTGCATATTTAGACAGAGAAATGCCCTGTTTCTAACATTTTCTTGTGTTGAGTTTCATAGAAGAAATAGGATGTCACAAGCAACTTGCATTTTAAAAAAATGAGAGCAGCAGGACATCTCTGCTTGGCAAGGCAATACAGTTTGGGAGCAAGTCTGAAGTGTAAGCAGAATGATTTGATAATGAATCAGAGGCAACTACTAAAGGAAACAAAAGAAGCTATCTTTAACTGCTCTTCATGAAGCAAGTTTCAAAATTAAAATTCCAAGCATCCTTGAAAAAGCACAATAGACTGCAAGAAATGATATCCTGCCTTCTTGGGAGGAACCAACAATCTTTTTATAACACTCCGCTAAAAAGCAGAAATTTTCCTCCCTAGTATACTGTCTGGAATTGTGCAGGCAATCGAAAAGACTTCACACAGGCGACTCGGTGAAACAGAAGAGCAGTAGGCAACAAAGTCCAGGGATTCCAGAACTTAGCTGTCTTTGAAACAACACCTTACATTATTCCACAGACAGATCACTTTCAGATTGCCAACAACTCTAATTATTTATAGGAGATTGATTCATATACTTAACCCAATGTGAGAGGAAATATTTCTAATTATATCCAAACATCTTTAATATGAGGGGAATTAGGCTTGGAGACCTTCAATGCCAAAAACATGTTTTGCCAAAAATGTTTTAAGAAAGAGGAGGAGGTTACGTGTTATCCATATTTGATCCTATAAAAGTACCCTTGGAATGAGCATGACTTGTCTCTCCTCATAAAGCTTCAAGGTAAGTGTGTGTGAGGACAGGGCTCAGTCTGGAGGGCGCTAGGGATGTCTGGCTGCCCGCGTGCATGCCACACATCCTGGCTCCCACTGCCCCTGGCAGCTCTGCCTGTGAAGCACCAACTTTACTCCGTGGCAATTTTAATTGGATGTTGTAGTCTTCCCAGTCATTTCCTAGTTCCCAGTTAAGAATTATGCTATAATTGGTAAGTGTTAGAATTTAGTCAGAAGAAATTTGCTCTTTTTCTTACAGTTCTGACCTACTTCAAGGTTGCATCTCTAAGGTAAGATCCTGATGTTTTTCTCATTCCTCACAGAGTGCAAGGAATCTTCTGTAGTGGCTCAGAGAGTGGTCAGGGTGGTAGAAGTAAAAAAAAAAATAAAAGTTCAATTTCATGACAAATAATGCTTCTCTTAAAAAACTCTGTGGACAATTTTAGAAACTTGTGCTTATTAACTCATATCTTTGCAATACATGAAAATGCTTTTCAGAGTCTTCAGGAGTTTTATACACAATTTTTTCTATTTACAGCATTGTAGCTTGTCCTTTAAATGATTGTATTGCAATATGCAATACAACATTTCAGAGTGTTACTCATTTATAGAGAAAATGTAAATTTTCTGTACTACAGCTTATACTCAGCACTATATGATGTAAACAAGTTTGAGATGATGTCTAAATGGATAAATACAATGGTCTGAATCCTTGTCTTGGAAAAGTGGCTTAAGTCTGCATGTTTCAGAATCTGTAAAAAGGAAATTTAAAAAATTATATATGTGATGCAAAACATGATTGTGAGCATTTTCAGCAAGACGAAGCCTTTTAATTGTTATCTGAGTCACTGTGGTTTGAATGGAAAAATGTGAGAAAGTTTATGCAAGTGAGCTTTCCTGGAAAAGTATCTTTATTAGTATAAAATAGATTGTGTACGACACTGACTGAGCGCTGAGGATGCCAGCTAATGTGGCAAGAGACAGATCTTGAAAAGAAAAAGGTTTGTGAAATTGTTATGAGGATATCAATAACAAAGCAAGAAAACATAGGTAATAACATTTTAAAATAAATCATTGATAAATGCTAAAGACTGGTGAAGATGCCAAGTTTATCATAATTATGATACAAAGGCAAAATAAATTGATACATAATAGAATATTTTTTAACAAAGCAATGCAGAACAAAGCTCCCCACATTTCCACTTTTCTTTATATTCGGTAGTCTTTTTAACTCCCTAGTTTACATGAAAAGATTTTCTCCATGTACAAAATAGTCCCTAATACTATAGCAACATATTCCTGTTGTTCTTTTCGTTCATCAAACCAGCTTTGAGCCCTTCTCTGTATCCAGCATGTGTTCTAAGAGGTGTGAAGGATACCATCAAAAGAACAGTGCTCCCTGCCTGCAAGGTGCTTATAATCAGTTGGGAAGATAAAAACTAGAAGTGAAAGAACTGGAGGACATTCTGACATCATCTTAGCTCTGTGTTCTGTATAAGCCAATGAGAGGCAGCTTTAAGTAAATAAAGATTAATATACATAACAAATGACACAGAGAAAGCAGCTAAGAGATTGCAGTAGATGAGCCAGAAACAACAGTCATTTTCCAAATGCATGATTAAGTATCTGTCAGCACTGGCACAGGACAAGGAGACTGACATTTCATCCTCAACCAAGCCAGGGAGGTGGTTATACCAATGCAATGCTAAGTACTCAACTGGTCGGTGAATTAAAAAAAAGGATTTAATGTGAATCTAATGGCCCAGTTTCTGAATTTCTATAATTTCTTTTCTTCTGCCAGGCAGGGTCCTTCACTGGGTTGCCATCAATAACCTGCAGCCATGAGTTCCGACTCCGAGATGGCCGTTTTTGGGGAGGCTGCTCCTTACCTCCGAAAGTCTGAAAAGGAGCGCATTGAAGCTCAGAACAAGCCTTTTGATGCCAAGACATCAGTCTTTGTGGTGGACCCTAAGGAGTCCTTTGTGAAAGCCACAGTGCAGAGCAGGGAAGGAGGGAAGGTGACAGCCAAGACTGAAGCCGGAGCTGTGAGTAAAACATCTGGAGCTGATTAGGCTGGGCCTCATTTTGGGTTAGTTAGCTGACACTTATGTTTTGACCTGGCCTGTCTTGTTTGACTGACAGACCGTAACTGTGAAAGATGACCAAGTCTTCCCCATGAACCCTCCCAAATATGACAAGATCGAGGACATGGCCATGATGACTCACCTGCATGAGCCTGCTGTGCTGTACAACCTCAAAGAGCGTTATGCAGCCTGGATGATCTACGTGAGTTCTTACTCATGGCCTTCTACTAGTGCGAGTAGTTAATATTTTTTGAAAGATAGTAGATGATTTAGGTCCCCATCAAATGATTATATTTCTTTTTTTTTTTTTTTTGGTGCAGACCTACTCAGGCCTGTTCTGTGTCACTGTTAACCCCTACAAGTGGTTGCCAGTGTATAATGCAGAGGTGGTGACGGCCTACCGAGGCAAGAAGCGCCAGGAGGCCCCACCCCACATCTTCTCCATATCTGACAATGCCTATCAGTTCATGTTGACTGGTGAGTGGTTCAACTTATTTTCATACAGATTATTTTACCACCCATAATAACAAAATGTTAGAGCTAAAAAGATCTTTAGGAAAAATCTAATCCAACTCCCTGGTTATTCAGAAGAGGTGACTAAAGCACAGAGAGGTTTATACTGTAAAGCTGGGACTAAAATTCATCTCTCCTGACTCCATTGGCATGGTATCAGACCACACTACTCTCCATCCCATTATTTGTTCATAGTCTCCTTGCTTGGAAACACATGATTTATTTTACATATTTAAGTAATAAGAGGAAGATTAAGTAACAAATGAATCATAGATTGTCTAAATAGAAATTAAAAATATGTGTTCAATCCTTTTAGTGCCTCAGTTTCTTGTTGATTATAAAATAGATACTTTCAGAAGTACTATTATCTCTTTAGAGTCATCAGACCACATCTCAGGGAGGATATCCTCTCCTTGAATGAAGATGATGTTTTGGGGCTACATGCATATAAACAGAAGTTGTTATTTTCCTCCCTTAAAGGATTTTATTTTGATTGAGGCACCCTCTCTCAGGTTATCTTTCTTTAACACATGGCTCATATTTGGGAAGGCTAATCATAGTTAGAGCTATAGTCTGTGGTCATAAGACTCAATTTTTTTTTCTCTGTGAAGCCAATCGACCAATTTAGAAACTAAATCTCAACCTTGGCTTGATTAACACTATTTTAACCTATTAAAACACAGCCCAAACCCTTATCATATTATGCATTTTTCAGTTATAAGCATTAATCAGCAGATGGCATGCCATTGAAATCTACAGGTGACCACTAGGGTATGTGTTTGGCTTTGGGGTATACTGCTCTTTGTATTAAACCAACAGGACATACTTCCTGTGGTGACATAAGGAATGTAAGATATGATATTTTATTTGTCTCTTCCCCAATTTAAGAGGCTTAAGAATAGTACCACACACAACTTCCAAAAATATATTGAAAAACTCCATTGAACATATTACACTTATTCTAAGTGTTTCCCTTTAGAAAGTTTTGCTTGTGTAACTGATATATATGCTCATCATCCACTGTTTTTCTTCTAGATCGAGAGAATCAGTCTATCTTGATCACGTATGTACTCCTATGCTGAGACTCATTGGTATTTTATTCTCACTGGGAAAATGACAAACCAAAAGAAGAAATTAGTTAATGCCCCCACAATAAAGCAATGGGATGATCCAGCCTGGAACTAAATATCGTTTTAGCTTTATTGTAGGGTTTAGATTGAGTCAATGTAAAATAACAATGCTCCAAATCACCTCATTTGCTAGTCCAGTCTTGCAAATTCCACAGAACTTTCCTGGGAGTAGGAAATGTAGAATTCCTTCTCTGAGCATGGCCAGAACCCAGTACAGGGCAGTGAGCAGCATACAGCCTTCTGAAGGTAGAGCAGTTTGTGACTATTACCAATGGTTCACTTTTAAGGCCTCAGGGAATGTCTATTCCTTCAAAGACCAAACTCGAGCCCTGTCTCTAGTCTAAGGAAGCTGAAGAACATATGTGCATTTTGTAGAATGTCACACTAATAATGTTCCATTTACTACATATTTGTTGTGTGGCTGATTTGGGGGCCCCTCAAGCCCAAGTCTCTGCACCTAGAAGAGAGCTTGACACATTTTAAGCACTGAAGAAATATGTGTTACATGAATAATGAATGAATTTCTCTATTTCTTGTCAGTGCAAAGCAACAGAAATTATATAACCTAGATGTAGGCTGAAAAGAAAGATCTAAAAGACTCTGACAGAGAGATATAAAGACAGATGCATGAGGTAGGAAATGCTGATGACAGAAGTAGTTTCATTTGTCACAGAGCTTAATTTCTCACGTTTGGTCTTTGTTTGGCAGCGGAGAATCCGGTGCAGGGAAGACTGTGAACACCAAGCGCGTCATCCAGTACTTTGCAACAATTGCAGTTACTGGGGACAAGAAGAAGGAGGAAGTTACTTCTGGCAAAATTCAGGTGAGTGAATTGCCATGGTGAGAATCCAGGCTCTGCTGGGGCTCTCAGGTACGAAATTTCTGAGCCCCAGATGCAAGGACTGCTCTTGCCTTTTAGGGGACTCTGGAAGATCAAATCATCAGCGCCAACCCCCTACTGGAGGCCTTTGGCAACGCCAAGACCGTGAGGAATGACAACTCCTCTCGCTTTGTAAGTCTTGGACACAGATACCAGAGAAGTATGTCTGAAGTATTTCAATGGCATCTCTCTTGTGTGCTTCAAGTTTTGCATATCACATCTTCTTTTTTACTTGCAAGGGTAAATTCATCAGGATCCACTTTGGTACCACAGGGAAACTGGCTTCTGCTGATATTGAAACATGTGAGTAACAGGACCTCCTAAATATAATCCAAGAATGACAAATGATGGTTTGGAGGAACACTCTGCAGCTCGTGCTGAGCATGGAGCCTGTAAGCACCAGTCTGCTGCCAAACCAGCCCATGGTTAATACCAGCCTTATCCATAGCCCACAGTGAGCTTTACCCAATGCAGTCATGAGCTAATGATCCTGTAGGAACTGCCAGGAACTGCTGGGCTTATCTGAAGTATCCCAGTCTCAGAACAATTTCAAAGTTTTCTAAAAAAAACAAAAACAAAAAAACCCACAGAAAACAAAAAAACAAAAAACCCTAACACTAGGAGTGAGTTGCCCATGGGTTAAAGATATGTGATTTCTTCCTTGTCTGGGTCTTGATAACTGTTGCTTTTAGCGGCTCCTCTGTCACAGAGTAATAGGAGACCCTGGGGAGGGAGAAGTCTCAAGACTCAATTAATTTCCAAATGTCAAGGATCTTCTGTATGAGAAGTGAATATGTCTTGGGCCAAGCATGTTTCACTTTTTTTCTAGAGGTGGTAAGAGGAACTACAATGGTGTTTGCAGAGATGTAATATGTGGTACCTCATGGGAATATTCAGCTGAAATCTCAAGGGGCCAATAATATTTAGCTAATGACCTCAAGTTCCAAAATCACTCCAAGGCACTTTGTAATTTTGCCTACCTAATTTGATGTCTACTCTCCATTGCAGATCTTCTAGAGAAGTCAAGAGTTACTTTCCAGCTAAAGGCTGAAAGAAGCTACCATATTTTCTATCAGATCATGTCTAACAAGAAGCCAGATCTAATTGGTAAGAAAGAACTTAAATTCACAGGCTAGAAGTTAATCACTGTACTAACACCTTCTAATGTAAAACATATACCCTAAATTCTGTGTACCCAGAAATGCTCCTGATCACCACCAACCCATATGACTATGCCTTTGTCAGTCAGGGGGAGATCACAGTCCCAAGCATTGATGACCAAGAAGAGTTGATGGCCACAGATGTAAGTTACATGTGGATTTTTCTTAAAAATCCATCATGTATGGGAATGACAATAACATCCCACTGTAGATGTGGTTACAGATATAGTATAAATTCTCCTAAATAAGTTCATGTCTTCTGCCCTAACTTTAGTTCTCTCATCTCTCCCGGTAGAGTGCCATTGAAATTCTGGGCTTCACTTCTGATGAAAGAGTGTCCATCTATAAGCTCACTGGGGCTGTGATGCATTATGGGAACATGAAATTCAAGCAAAAGCAGCGCGAAGAGCAAGCTGAGCCAGATGGCACCGAAGGTAACCAAACAAACCTCCATCTGGATTTAATGAGACAATATAGGCAAAAAATGCCTACTTCAAACTCAAGTCTCCTTTATAGCTGATCTTCCAATGGACATATGTACCCCCACATAGACTTTCTATAAAGTGATTCATTCAATACTCTGCCCCTATGAATTGTGCAGCCCAGAGTAGGTCATGTTGGGTACCTGAATTATGTTTCTGCAGTTGCTGACAAGGCAGCCTATCTCCAGAATCTGAACTCTGCTGACCTGCTCAAAGCCCTCTGCTACCCCAGGGTCAAGGTCGGCAATGAGTACGTCACCAAAGGCCAGACTGTGCAGCAGGTAAGTGCATGACTTCAATGAATCACACACATCCCACAGGTGGGACGATATATCTTTAATAACGCTGACACTTCACTGTATCTGTGAAGGTGTACAATGCGGTGGGTGCTCTGGCCAAAGCTGTCTATGAGAAGATGTTCCTGTGGATGGTCACCCGCATCAACCAGCAGCTGGACACCAAGCAGCCCAGGCAGTACTTCATTGGGGTCTTGGACATCGCTGGCTTTGAGATCTTTGATGTGAGTTAGCAGAAACTTTGAAGCAGAAAAGGTTACAAATCTTGTCACTGCAGTCTTACAGCATGACTGTAGTCATGCATGGAAAGAGTCTATGAGAAATAGCTGTACTATAAACTTAACTGACACATGAAAGAGGACCAAAAGAAACATGAACTGACACATGAAAGGGCATAAGCTTTGGAATGAGACACACCTGGATTCAAACTCCAGCTCTGTCAATTCCTAGGTGTGTGATAACGGGAATGGTACCTGACCATCATTGGGCAAATTCAACTAGGACTTGTAAGTAAAGCACTTAGCACTCCAGATAACAGACTCACTTCTGAGATCTTTCGGCCAGTTACAAGATTTTTGAATTTAAAGCCCTCAGCACAGTCCCCAAGCACACAGTCAGTACTCAGTAAATGATGAAGATGATGAGGGTGACAAGGGCATCAAGATAGTGGTGGGGAAGACAATGACAAATTTAAAGAAAGATGTCAAGATTCCTATCTGCCAATAAGAGAATGAAGGTGCTAATATTAGGATACCTCTGCATACCGTTAGAGACGAAATAGCTTGTAATAACTCATATTTGTCTGCTAAGAAGAACACGTTCATAGTTAGAAAAAAGGCCACCGAAGTCCTCTACTTGACAGCAGCATCTTGGATGTGTGTCATCTACAGGTCACATTTTTAAGCCTTTTTCTATGTGTGGACTGATAGAAACCGGGTACAATTTTCTGAGTTTTATGGACAAGAGCACTTCCAGATATTCCCAGGCCAACATAGAAAGAGAGGAATAATCTGTCATCAAGCAGGAACAGAAAGAGCAATCCACACTTTTTTAAATAAGAAAACTGAAACTTGCAATCTTTTTGAGTTTTTTAAAAAAATAACAGCTTTATTGAGATATAGTTCATGTGCTATACAATTCACCTATTCAAAATATATAATTCAATGGCTTTTAGTATATTTACAGATATGTGCTACCTCCATGATGGTCAATTTTAGAACATTTTCATCACCCCAACAAGAAACCCCATACCTATTAAACAGTTACTCCCCATTCCCCCTTCTTGCCTCCCAGGCCCTGGAAACCACCAATATACTTTCTGTCTCTGGATTTGGCTGTTCTGGACATTTTTTATAATGGAATCATACAATATGTAGTCCTTTATGACTGGCTTCTTTCACTTAGCATAATGTTTGCCAAGTTCATCTATGTTGTAGAACCCCTTTAATCTCTGTTTATAGTGATAACACTCTTAGACAAAGGCATCCTCAATTGTATTTATATCTAGGTGTCCTGAATACTAAAGCACACCAGATCTACTCAAGTTCTGGGCATGGTTACAAATACTGGCTCTAGTATCAAAATGTTGGGGTCCTGCTATGCCCCTCACTAGCATAGTCTTGCACAGGTTACCTAACCTCTCTAATAGCATTTCCTTACCCATGAAATGAGCAAATAATACCACTTTAAAAAGGTGTTTGTGAGGATTAAATGCAATCATTTATAAAAGGCACCTAGCACAGTGTCTATCATGTAGTAAATGTTCAACAAATTTTGGCTGTTGAATTTTTATTCCTATTATTAATAACAACATACAGACCACAATGGCTCAGATCTAGCAAACTTAGCTAGTTATACAATGTAACCATAAAAAGAAAAATCATTAAGAAAACTTTAATCAACAAAATTAGATATTGTAAAAACCAAACAACTTTTTTATTGCATAGGAAAGCATCATTCAGAGCCTGTTTACTGGTGTTTAAGAGATAATTCTAACAAGTGTGGTGACAACAGCAAAAATTTTGCAGCTGGAAGCAGCAAAAAATTGTATACATAGGCTGGAATAAGGGCTTGTTATAGGCAGGACAAAATCATACCATTCTATGAGGGTAGTTAGGATAACCAACTGAAAAAAGCCCCCTTCAAAGAGAAGCTTTCATTATAAATTGAAAGTTAATTTGTATTTTTCACTTATACAGTTCAACAGCCTGGAGCAGCTGTGCATCAACTTCACCAATGAGAAACTGCAACAGTTTTTCAACCACCACATGTTCGTGCTGGAGCAGGAGGAGTACAAGAAGGAAGGCATCGAGTGGGAGTTCATTGACTTTGGGATGGACCTGGCTGCCTGCATTGAGCTCATCGAGAAGGTTTGCTTGATTTTTTCAGACCACAGATTATACTGCTCTACAGTATTTAAAAGAAAAATCATAAAACCTTAGTATATGCTATGGTGAAAGATTTCTACTTGTAAACAAAACTGGGAAATTCCTTTTTTTGCCAACTCTGAGGTACATATTCTGGTAAAAGGAGACTGAATATTTTCTATGGAGTCCAGAACTCGACACTTACCCACAGTTTGCAATGCAAAGCCTCACATTTAAAGCCACCTTTCCTTACAGAAAGAGCGTTGACTAGAATTATTTTTTAATTATTATTTCTTAGTCATCCTTGGAGCCATTATTACTGGCATTTGAAGTATGAATTTCTAGTACTGTATTTTAAAGCAGAGGCTTTCAAACTCCAGTTGTCCCAAAGACTCACCAAGAGTACTTACTACAATTGCAGATTTCCCTCATCTCACCCCTAGAAATAGTTTTTGGGAATTGTGAGATGAAACCTGGGAATCATCATTTTTAACAAGTGATTCTGATGCATCTTATTTGTGAGTCACACTTGGAAAAAATATTTCTGTAAGGCCTTGGGTGTAAAGACGCAAACTCCACAAGAGCACAGCACTTGACTAGCCTGCTCTGTCATATCCCAGAGCCTGACACAGCACTTGGCTCTTGGATCAACAGACAATAAATAGTCGTTAAATTAATGACTTCTGACCAAAAGAATGAGTTTTCATTAACTCTATGGAATTAAAGGATGCATTTACTCAAATGGTATCATTAATGTCACATATTGTTTCTATAAGCAGTCAGAATTCAAATGGAATTTATTTCTTTTAATTCTTCTAGCCTATGGGCATCTTCTCCATCCTGGAAGAGGAGTGCATGTTCCCCAAGGCAACAGACACCTCCTTCAAGAACAAGCTGTATGAACAACATCTTGGAAAGTCCAACAACTTCCAGAAGCCCAAGCCTACCAAAGGCAAGACAGAGGCACACTTTTCCCTGATTCACTACGCTGGCACTGTGGACTACAACATTAATGGCTGGCTTGACAAGAACAAGGACCCCCTAAACGAGACTGTGGTTGGGCTGTACCTGAAGTCTTCAATGAAAACTCTGGCTTACCTCTTTTCTGGGGCAGCAGCAGCTGAAGCAGGTAATTTTCAAGAGAATTAATCTTTTTTTAATGCATACAACATAACCAGAGAAAGCCTATCCTATAATGGCCTGTGCATTCTTTGCCCCCCTCAGAGTCTGGTGGTGGTAAGAAAGGCGGCAAGAAGAAGGGTTCTTCTTTCCAGACTGTGTCTGCTCTCTTCAGGGTACAAACTTCATTTTCTCTCTTTAATTAGATTTGGGATATCAAATTTCACTCTATTGTGTGGTCAAAGGGAAGTAACCTTGCAAGGATTCTAGAACTGGATGTGACTCAAGGAGATGGGACAGCTGATAGTGGTAGAATTGAGTTTTAGGGAACTTTGGGATAGTTTGGAAGAGATACCTTAGTACCCAAAAGACACAGGAGTCAGGAGAGATGACAGTGAATTGCAGAAGTCAGTATCAGATGGCAAAATTCAATTTTGGGGTCTGGGAATGAGGTCATTTCTACTTAAAAGACTCTATTGAGATAGGATTAAATATAACATGAGATTCGTTTGAGCCTTTTGGGAGCCTCCAAATGATTTTAGTCTTTAAGTATATATTGGTATAGAACTGAAATTTGTAGATTTTGAAAGTTGAAGAGAGAAGAATAGTAGTGAGAACTGGAGGCTGAGTCAAAAGAAGGAAATAAGAAACCAGATATGATAAGAAATAGCTCTTTAAGGAAAACTTTCTTTTGGCAATCCCATTTCTAATCCCCTGGGTAATAACTGAAGCTTTAGTTATTCTGAAAAACCAGGACTTCCATAGGATGGAAAACTGTACATACTTGGTAACATGGCTATCAGTTTTCTGCCAATTCCCAGAATGAGGCATTAAAAGGTCACTTTCCATGGACCCACAGGAGGATACAGTTCTGTATCTACAACAAGGAATATGATAGAGAGGCAGATACAACTGAAAGTCAGGTAAAGAAAGAAATGTCTGATTTGGAGGAAGATATTGAATTAGCAGTAAAACCAGACCACATATCTAGGCAAAAGAGTATGGGTAGAGTATTTCCATATGTTTAGAGTTCATAGTAAGTTTACAACATATGCTAGGAAATTCAACAGCTGTGAACAACCACTTTAACAGCTAATAGAAAAAACATGTTTATAATGCACAAAAATAGAAAATAGGAGGACATATTGGGAATGTGGAAGTTCCAGAGATAACTCTTTGGAAATTCAAATCTGGATATGATTCAGTAGAATTGAACCAATGTCAGGGATCACAATAATTATGTCTGTAAATACAAATGTAAGAAAACAGTGCATTTTTAAAACTATAAATTCATATGGTTCCATAGGAGAATTTGAATAAGCTGATGACCAACTTGAGGAGCACTCACCCCCACTTTGTACGGTGCATCATCCCAAATGAAACCAAAACTCCTGGTAAGACATTTCTAATGTCCAGACAAGCTCCAGTGTTTTTGCTTTAAGCCATGAAATATGGCATGCGTATTCTTTCTTTTAGGTGCCATGGAGCATGAACTTGTCCTGCACCAGCTGAGGTGTAATGGTGTGCTGGAAGGCATCCGTATCTGTAGGAAAGGATTCCCAAGCAGGATTCTTTATGCAGACTTCAAACAGAGGTCAGACATTCTCACTATATGTTATTTTAAGAGGTTCTTGTTATTTTCTTTAATTTTTCAACAAAAGAATGTTTATACCCTCTATTAAAAACAAAGAGAAGAGAACAAACTCAACAGACTCTATATTGACATACGGAAAGTCTGAAGTCCTTTGAATATACAGAGAATAGATAAAGGGGTAGATATGATTTCTTGTTTATGTTAGACTACCTAATGGCTATGTTGTTTCTATGGTCAGGCAGAAAAATTTCTTGTTGGTGATAAATAAATGGTATCATTTATTCGTTTGGCTTAAACAGATACAAGGTATTAAATGCAAGTGCTATCCCTGAGGGACAATTCATTGATAGCAAGAAGGCTTCTGAGAAGCTCCTTGGGTCCATTGACGTTGACCACACCCAGTATAAATTTGGTCACACCAAGGTAATATTCTCTAAATCTGACCTTACATTATTCCTGTCCCTTTGAACTTTATGCAAAGTTTCTGATCTGCAACTCTGCCCATGCGCAGGTATTTTTCAAAGCTGGTCTTCTGGGGCTCCTAGAGGAGATGAGAGATGACAAACTGGCCCAGCTGATCACCCGAACCCAGGCCAGGTGCAGAGGGTTCTTGGCAAGAGTGGAGTACCAGAGGATGGTGGAGAGAAGGTATGAATAAGGATACTTTACTCAACCCCATCAGCCTAGGCCTTTTAATTCTGCTTCCTGTTATAATCTGACTTTGGACATTTCTGTTCCTATCACAGAGAGTCCATCTTCTGCATCCAGTACAATATTCGTGCCTTCATGAATGTGAAGCACTGGCCCTGGATGAAGCTGTATTTCAAGATCAAGCCCCTCCTAAAGAGTGCAGAGACAGAGAAGGAGATGGCCAACATGAAGGAAGAATTTGAAAAAACCAAAGAAAGCCTTGCAAAGGCTGAGGCCAAAAGAAAAGAGCTGGAAGAAAAATTGGTTGCTCTGATGCAAGAGAAAAATGACCTGCAACTCCAGGTTCAAGCTGTGAGTATTAGAACCCATTTCTTGTACTCTGATGCTAAAACTTCAGCTCAGTGATCACTAAGGAAAGATATAGGTTCTACCAAAGGGACATGTTATTAATCTTCACTAATCCACAACTCCTTAGAATGTTCTACAAAATTTCATATACAACATCACTAAAAATCACTGCGGTAGGATTCCTTGCTCTTAAGAAGAGAAAAATAAAAACATTTTTTCTTTCCCCCATTATTTCTCCTAGCAGAATGTGAACAGGAAATAAGTTGAGCTTTGCTTCCTAAGATTCTCCCTACTGAACAAAATAAGAACAGTGAAAAAAGAACAATATTGTCAGTGAAGAGGAGGACATGAAAATGCATTGTAATGAAAGTGCATCAACTTGAAACCAATATTCTCAATTTTCATATCTACAGGCTCCTAGCAACTTTTTGCTCAACTTTATTTTTATAAATTTTCTAGCACCTGCAAGAATAGGATCATGGCAAGGATAACGGCAATGCTTTCTATAGATATGTCAATTTTTATGCAAAGCATGAGAGATAGGGTTGATATTCTCATTCTGATGTCCCAATAAATATCCAGAGGCTTGGGGAGAAAAATTTGATCAAGGGCCACCGTCTAAACCATTTTTGTTAGAGTTCTGTTGCCGCCACCAAAATCAACAACAGAAACATTAAAGGTTACTGTCTAGTTCTCTGAATTCAAAGGGAAAAGACTGGTCCCATTGGGCCTAGAGGATTTAGATACATAATAAGGAAGATGAATTGCAAATGCCCGGGTTGGCACTGTGACTTTCCTGTTCTTTGTATAGATCAGGGTTTTCCCAAATTGAGGAGCAGTTTATCACACCTTCAAGAATCAAGAGATAACTAAAGGGAGTATCTAAACTTCGTCCAAGCATACTCCTCTCCCTTGAATATAGTATGACCTCTTTTCAACAGCATTCCATCAACTATCCATTTAATAACTATCTGATGAAGTTCCAGACACTGGGGATAAACTTTGAGCCAGAGAAACTGTCCTTGCCCTCATAGAGTTTCTCTATGCGCTACCTTTAACATGTTTCACTCCCCCTTAGTTCTCCCAGGTGCTCCCCTTAGTTCTAAACTACTCTGTCACTGGAGGACATGTCTTCCCTTTAAGGGACCTCCCTCTTAGGCACCTACTAAACATCCAATCCTTTTGTTTGTTGGTTTTTCATATACTAAACTTTTCTGAAAATAAATATTAAATAAAGAAAATTGATCTGAAATTATATACCAACAAATTATATATAGGTTATAGCAAATATAATTATATCATAATTTCACCAGGAACCACAACTTAAATTCCTTTTTTTATCTCCAGAGTTAAAGTTCTGAATAAATATTTGCTAAATAGTGGAAAGTTAATAAAAACTAACCTGAGGCCTTAAAACATAATTTTCTTGTTTGGTTTCAAAATATTAATAAAATCTGAAAATGTGCAGGGAACTAAAATCTAAAAGCATCTATTGTCTCTTCCCAGGAAGCAGATAGCCTGGCTGATGCAGAGGAAAGGTGTGACCAGCTGATCAAAACCAAAATCCAACTTGAGGCCAAAATCAAGGAGGCAACTGAGAGAGCTGAGGACGAGGAAGAGATCAATGCTGAGCTGACGGCCAAGAAGAGGAAACTGGAGGATGAATGTTCAGAACTCAAGAAAGACATTGATGACCTTGAGCTGACACTGGCCAAGGTTGAGAAGGAGAAACATGCCACAGAGAACAAGGTACAAATCATGATCCATTTTAGAATATTTACAAGTACAAACCTGTTACTGAAGTATTTTAATTGAAAATTTAATCTTAAAATTACTGAATATGAAAGAAAAACACTGTTATAATTATGGCATCTCTTTAGTCTTTACCACCTCTCTCTATTTACCTTGATCTTTACCTTCTATTTTTTTCAGCCACATGGGTCTGGGTTAGCTTCTGGTTTCCATTTTCCACCTCACACTGACATTATCCTGAGATATCACTATACTATGTTTTTCATCAAGATGGCAGGTTGTCATTAATATTCATGTCATCTGTTCAAATCTAAAGGTGAAAAACCTCACAGAAGAGATGGCAGGTCTGGATGAAACCATTGCAAAGCTGACCAAGGAGAAGAAGGCCCTCCAAGAGGCCCACCAGCAGACCCTGGATGACCTTCAAGCAGAAGAGGACAAAGTCAACACCCTGACCAAAGCTAAAATCAAGCTTGAACAACAAGTGGATGATGTAAGCCTAACATCATGTAAAAACAATTTTTTATTTTGTAACAAACTAAGTATGCATGAGTTTGTATTCTTACAATGTAATGAATACTTATCGAGTTTGTATGGAGTATGAATAAGGAGTATGGAACATCATCTCTGCCACAAGGGCTAAAATGTGCACCCAAGAAATTTTTTAAAAATCAAAGTTAGATGTGAGTAACAGACAATATGGGTAAAAAGAACTGAGAGAAAGGAAGGCTAGCATGTTCACAAAGAAAAGCTGTACGAACAAAACAGGACTTTAGCTGGGCTTGAACGGTGAGTGGCTCTGGGAAGATACAGAGAAGAGGGAGGGCATTCTAAGCAGGGAATCTAGCAACAACAAAGAAATAGTAACAATCAATAATGTTTTCTCTCACCAAAACAAAGGGGACTATGATTAGGAATGTGGAAGGTAAATTTAGCTTTAAACATGATCTGATATCTAATAGACAACCCACTAAAATGTCTGAGTAAGGGAGGCATTAACAAAAGTCATGGTTTGGAAATGTTACCATGGTGTCCAGCTTATGTGGAAAAGTATTGATCACAATTATTCCAGTAGAGAGATATAGAAGGCAAGATGTCTCACTAGTAGTTTATTGTAATAATGTGATAATGAAGCACATGTCACCATTTAAATGATGAATCCTTGGACTAGGTAAATACTAATGACAATGGAATCAATGGGGCAAATCTGCCTAATTCATAGAGAAATCAAATAGTTTGTTGATTAGATATGAATTAATGTTTAAAAGTTCAACCTGGGAGAAAAGGTGGTACCATTCCAGGAACTGTATTCATGGATTATTAACTTTTAGCTTGAAGGATCTTTGGAACAAGAAAAGAAAATCCGGATGGATCTAGAAAGAGCAAAGAGAAAACTGGAGGGAGACCTAAAATTGGCTCAAGAATCCACAATGGATATAGAAAATGACAAACTACAACTTGATGAAAAGCTTAAAAAGTAAGCAGTAAGAACGAAAGTTTCATGGGGAAATTATTATTATTAATATTTCTGTGACTAACATAAAGTGCTTTTCTAATAGGAAAGAGTTTGAAATGAGCAATCTGCAAAGCAAGATTGAAGATGAACAGGCCCTTGGGATGCAGCTGCAGAAGAAGATCAAGGAGTTACAAGTAAGCACATGATTTCCAACTGTCTAATTCAACAGCAAAAAATTACTGACACAAAGAAGCTGAGTTTGTATTTTTCACCATTTCTAGGCCCGCATTGAGGAGCTGGAGGAGGAAATCGAGGCAGAGAGGGCCTCCCGGGCCAAAGCAGAGAAGCAGCGCTCTGACCTCTCCCGGGAACTGGAGGAGATCAGTGAGCGGCTGGAGGAAGCTGGTGGGGCCACTTCGGCCCAGATTGAGATGAACAAGAAGCGCGAGGCTGAGTTCCAGAAAATGCGCAGGGACCTGGAAGAGGCCACCCTGCAGCACGAAGCCACGGCGGCCACCCTGAGGAAGAAGCACGCGGATAGCGTGGCCGAGCTCGGGGAGCAGATTGACAACCTGCAGCGGGTCAAACAGAAGCTGGAGAAGGAGAAGAGCGAGATGAAGATGGAGATCGACGACCTTGCTAGTAACATGGAGACTGTCTCCAAAGCCAAGGTACAAACATGACTTAAGTCATACAGAGACCTCTGTAGGACAGGTGGGAGTGAACCTTTCAAGAATCATTGGTAACTGGTGGGAGGAGACTCAGGCAATACAAGGCAGGGCTTGGGGAAGAGGGAGCAACCTTGGTAGTGCTCACTCTTTATCTGAGAATAGCCACAATAACATGGAGAGTGAAAAGTTAAGCCCTTTCAAATAAAAAAATACAATTCAACTATACATTTGGAGATTTTTAAAATACTTCATGTTGATTATTGGGCTTTTCATTTTCCCCTCAAGCATAAATATAAATTGCTTCTCAAAAACATCTCACAAACTGAATTAAGTATCATTATGCTCATATCACATATAAGACAATTTAGTAAAGTAGTTAAATTAACAAAACAGTATGTTTCAATTATCTTGTTACTCTTTCTGTCACAATCTAAGGCCTCCATTGCTTTTGTCTGTAAAGATGGTTTATTCTCCAAATAAATAAGTACTGCATCTCCTATGGAATGTTTGGATTACTGAAACTTTCCTTGGTCCAAACGCTTGCTTGAAATGCCTTCTATCACTTTTTGAATGCAGGGAAACCTTGAAAAGATGTGCCGCACTCTAGAAGATCAAATGAGTGAGCTTAAGACCAAGGAAGAAGAGCAGCAGCGGCTGATCAATGACCTCACGGCTCAGAGAGCGCGCCTGCAGACAGAATCAGGTGGGCCATTCACCAGTGTTTACCTCGAACGACAGATTTACTCTGGGTGTTCAGTTTGCTGAAAAGCTCTGCACTGAGTTACTTGAGATCATATATTACCTCCCTGGGAGGCATCCACTAATATGAACATGTTATTAATCACTGGCATGGGGCTGCTTTCTTTCATAGAGATAGATGACAAGATATAGATATACATATATTTAGACAGATAAATAGATCTAGGCCCTTTTATTTTTGAATATTTTAAAGCACATTTGGCTTTAATCCAAAAGTTATCAAATACAAAGTGCATCCTCACAGAATGTCTTTTCACTTTTCAAAATGTTTTCACAAGCTATTTGTTACTTTATTTTCCTCATTAGACTGTGTAACATTATCCCCATTTTAAAGATGACAGATTATGGTGGTGATGAAGTGATTTGTCCAAGAACGCTTACTCTAGTCTTTTTCCTGAAGTCTTGCCAATTGCTGGTAACTAACACAGTTAAGTAGAAAAATATTCAGGACCACAACCCAGCTGAGGAGCATTCAAGTGAGGTTTGTAGATTTTTGATTAGCGAAATTGGAAAGTGTCTGCATTTACTCCGTCTGCTGCTGACTCATCCAACTTTTTACCAAAGTTCTACTTCCCCAAGTAAGAGGTAGCAACAAAGAAATTGTATTATGGGTCATTTGGGCTATTAAAATACTAGGCAGGTGAAATGTTGGAGAATCACTCTACTCTTTCACATTAATTCAAATATTGTTCTTTCAATAACAAGGCTAAAAATAAGGATTTTATTATAATTGTAAAGGTGGTCAATATACTTCATGAAAAAGAAAAACTATATTCTTAAGGAGTCAGATGTTCCTTGTAGTATCTCTTGCTCAATACATGTTTATTCCTAGTAACTCAGTGATATTAAAAAAAATGAAACTTGTGATTCTTATTAAATGTCAAAGAGATAAAGCTTCCAGGTAACTAGCTTAAAAATGGTGCTGAAAAGTTTTTCTTCCTTTCTGACATAATAGGTTATGTATATTACATTATGTATATTTTCTGAATTATGGTACGTAAAGAATTGAAGATAAATTTAAATGCCATTTAGTTTGGGAACTGATTTGTTATCCAGAAGGTAGAAGGACACTTGATCACTTCTTAAAATAAAAATGCTTCCAGGATTTTCTTTCCAATATCACTTCTACTTACAGAGGCAATTGCTCAAAGCCTCCTCTTTTCCACAGAATAAATCCTTTGTTTCAACCAACTTTCAATGTTGTACAACATTACTGCCTTAGATAAAAAGCACTGGAATATTTTGTTGGTTTGATTTACATTTCTTTTCACATTTCTTCATTAATTTCTACTATGATTGAATAACCTTAAAAGTCTCCCAAAATCTTTTGTGTTGTTCATAAGCATGTCATGTGCCTCAAATTTCTCCATGCTTCTCATTTTTACATAGATTTGCTCATCAGGGCTGAAGTGGATGGTGGTGGTTTGTTGTAATCCACACTCTCCATCACGTTTCAGACTCGGCTCCCTTTCCCTGCTCCAGTTTTTATTTTAGAGCTTTAATTTCCAAAGTAACATTGAGTTTTCTGGATCTTGGTCTCTCATAGGTGAATATGCACGCCAGCTAGATGAAAAGGACACATTAGTTTCTCAGCTCTCAAGGGGTAAACAAGCTTTCACACAACAGATTGAGGAACTGAAAAGGCAGCTTGAAGAGGAGATAAAGGTAAGCCCTACTTCTTGGTGTTGTCATTTCATCTGGTGGCCTACAGGAGCTTAGGAAATAAACATCACTTTAAAGATAAAAAATTAAGTCACCAGTCTCTATGTTCTCAGGCCAAGAGTGCTCTGGCCCACGCCCTGCAGTCCTCCCGCCACGACTGTGACCTGCTGCGGGAACAGTACGAGGAGGAGCAGGAAGCCAAGGCCGAGCTGCAGAGGGCAATGTCCAAGGCCAACAGTGAGGTTGCCCAGTGGAGGACCAAATACGAGACAGATGCCATCCAGCGCACAGAGGAGCTGGAGGAGGCCAAGTATGTTCTAGCCTTAGTTAAAATGGAAATACCTCTGTAACAATCAAGGTGCACCTGCTATAAGTACTATATGGGCAAACAGGGCCCTTGCTCCTAAAACATGGGAAAAGATACACATGAATATAAACCTAAGCAAGAAAAAACAAATACTGTAGGTTGTCTAGGGAAATAAATTATGCTAGAAGGTAGAAAGAGAAAAGATGTCAGGCAAGAGGAAGCTGAATGATTTTTTTTTTAAAGGGAGAACTTTTGACTTCATTCTATCTACACACGTGCAAAAACAATAAGAGTTCATTGTACCCTCCTATGCCTCTCCTTACTCTTAGCCACTAATAGTATAATGGGTCCAGGGTGATAGGTATGTAAGAGAAAAATAATCAGGCTTTAAAGCACAGCTCTTCCTTTTGAGATGTGAAAATTTGACTATATGTGAGGGGAAAAGAGAAATAGATTGTTAAAGACCCAAACATATAAAGTAAATTCTGTAATAAGAAAGACAATGTATTATTTTATAAAAGCCTAAATATTTGATGCAATTCAAAAGTTCAAGACTGAATTGTAATAAGAGGGGAATCTGGGCAGGACCTAAGAAATTTTAACACAAGATCTAGTCATTTACTCTGGGAATAATATATAGCCATATTGCTGGAATTCATGTTTTGGTAGATGCCTTAGAAGAGATTCTGAGAGGAGCTCTCAAAGCAAAATTTATAGTGATTTAGGAAAGCTGCTTTTTTATTAATGGATTAATGAAAAGCTAGCAAAAAAAATAAGGGATACAATTAGACCAACAAAATCAAGTATATTTCATTTGAATTTAATTTATCCAACATTTGAGTCCTTAATATGTGTGACAGCCTACAGGAATACAAAGACCAGTAATGTACAGACCCTACCCTCTCAGGATTAAAATTAAATGGAGACACAGACATAAATACCAGTAATTCAAGGTAGATATTAGTATCTATAAAGGACAAATAAGCTACATTAAAGGGTAAACTGTTGGCCCAGGAGTGTCACGGGTAGCCTTAAAAGCTGAACTATGAAGTATAGCAATATCAAAATTTGAGTTGTTTTTAGTATTCGGTGGTAGGAGCACGGAAATGAGTTTACACAGAAGTCTGACTGTGGAATTCACTCACATGTACCCACTTTGAAACACCAAATTCTGCTGATAGCCATTTACTTCTGTTGTCCATATTTCACATTTTAGGAAGAAGCTGGCCCAGCGTCTGCAGGATGCTGAGGAACATGTAGAAGCTGTGAATGCCAAATGTGCTTCCCTTGAGAAGACAAAGCAGAGGCTCCAGAATGAAGTGGAGGACCTCATGATTGATGTGGAGAGAACAAATGCTGCCTGTGCAGCTCTGGACAAAAAGCAAAGGAACTTTGATAAGGTATTCTGTCTAGTTTCTGCTTGACATTCAGCACATGATTACAGAGAGCCTGCTACCTTCAGCGCACCTTACTAAAACTATCTGAGCTGGGCATGTGGGCTCACACCCGTAGGCTGAGGCAGGAGGATCGCTTGAGCCCTGGAGTTCAAGGCTGCAGTGAGCTATGATTGTGCCACTGCACTCCAGCCTGAGTGACAGAACAAGACACCGTCTCCAAAAAAGCAAAACAAAACAAAACCATCTGAGAGCTGTTCTCAATAGCTCTTGATCCACTGGCAGGTGTGCGTATTCCTGTGGTTTCTATTCTTTTCATTCATAAACATTTTTCAGTCCTAGATCACGTCAACTCTGTTTAAGAGTTGCCAGAATAGATGGCTTTTATCTCATCGAACTTTCTCCACTAAATTTCTTGACCATTCCTTGACCTTCAGGTCCTGGCAGAATGGAAACAGAAGTATGAAGAAACTCATGCTGAACTTGAAGCTTCTCAAAAGGAGTCCCGCTCCCTTAGCACAGAACTGTTCAAGATTAAGAATGCTTATGAGGAATCCTTAGACCAACTTGAAACCTTGAAACGGGAAAATAAGAATTTGCAACGTGAGTACATTTTACCTTAACAATAAAGATTTGAAAGACTGTTTTCCCTCTCTGAACAAATGTCTACATTTTTGTTCACCAACAGAGGAGATTTCTGATCTGACTGAACAGATTGCAGAAGGAGGAAAACGTATCCATGAACTGGAAAAAATAAAGAAGCAAATTGAACAAGAAAAGTGTGAGCTTCAGGCTGCTTTAGAGGAGGCAGAGGTAGACATTTTATTGTATGCTCTAAAACAATTGTGAGAGGAATTAGTCTCTACTGAATGCAAGAATTGGTGAATTAAGAGAAATTAAAAATAATTTTTACTCTGTGTACTAAGAATGAGGATGGAGAATTGACCATGCATATAATTAACATAACTATAAGTCAGGAACTGTGCTAGATGCTGAGAAAACAACGATGAATAAGTTAATACTGCTTTCAAGGGCACAATCTACCTGGGGAGACAGAAGCATATAAAACTTACAATAATACATTGTAGAAATTTCTATAACAATGGAATAAAGATGTATGATGGCAGCACAAAGATAGAAACTAATTCTCACTTCGAGAATACTACACCCTTTCATTCCCCTGCTAATGCCACCTCCTGTTGTCATTAAGGCATCTCTTGAACATGAAGAGGGAAAGATCCTGCGCATCCAGCTTGAGTTGAACCAAGTCAAGTCTGAAATCGATAGGAAAATTGCTGAAAAGGATGAGGAAATTGACCAGCTGAAGAGAAACCATGTCAGAGTCGTGGAGTCGATGCAGAGCACACTGGATGCTGAGATCAGGAGCAGGAATGATGCCATCAGGCTCAAGAAGAAGATGGAGGGAGACCTCAATGAAATGGAAATCCAGCTGAACCACGCCAACCGCATGGCTGCCGAGGCCCTGAGGAACTACAGGAACACCCAAGGCATCCTCAAGGTACATGGGTCCAAGAGATGAACCCAGGATGGCTGGGGTGATGGCAGCCCTGAGAACAAGGTGTCTCAATGATTGTTTGTTCCACAGGATACCCAGCTCCACCTGGACGACGCCCTCCGGGGTCAGGAGGACCTGAAGGAGCAGCTGGCCATGGTTGAGCGCAGAGCCAACCTGCTGCAGGCCGAGATCGAGGAGCTGCGGGCCACGCTGGAGCAGACGGAGAGGAGCAGGAAGATCGCAGAGCAGGAGCTCCTGGACGCCAGTGAGCGCGTCCAGCTCCTGCACACCCAGGTGAGTATAATAATAGAATTGCAAGAAATACAAAGGCATGAAATGACATTTATGCTCAAATCTTAGCACTATTTAGAAATTTATTTATAATGTTTCATGGAGGATAAAGTTTAAAACATTTAATTTTTTTGTATTAACAATATTTTTGTTTATCTGAACAGTGACATCCAGAGTTGATCATGTTTCAAAAATATATTATCAACTCAGATTAGTTATGGAACAAGGAGGGATACTAATTAGTTCATTTACTTAATTAGTTTATGAATTTATTAGAACATCAGACTTCCTAATTTTGCTCTTATGTACTTAATATTTCTAAATTTCATATTTTAACCAGAACACCAGCCTGATCAACACCAAGAAGAAGCTGGAGACAGACATTTCCCAAATTCAGGGAGAGATGGAGGACATTGTCCAGGAAGCCCGCAATGCAGAAGAGAAGGCCAAGAAGGCCATCACTGATGTGAGTGGAGGGCAACATAGTGGTGATCAAACTTGAATCTTGATATGCTCTCTCAGGTCTCTAAATTGATGCTGTTTTACTGCTAATTAGGCCGCTATGATGGCTGAGGAGCTGAAGAAGGAGCAGGACACCAGCGCCCACCTGGAGCGGATGAAGAAGAACCTGGAGCAGACAGTGAAGGACCTGCAGCACCGTCTGGATGAGGCCGAGCAGCTGGCACTGAAGGGCGGGAAGAAGCAGATCCAGAAGCTGGAGGCCAGGGTGGGTCTCCTAATCAGCATGTCTTCCTGTCTCATTCCAATCCAACATACAATTTTGAATACCTAGTAGTGCTAGATGATGTGGGGCATACTGAGATGAAGAAGAGAAATTCCCTGCTGCCCCGAAGCTTATAATAGGGGCAATTAGATCAAGGCATCAAAAACAACATATAAAGCAGAGTACTTCTTTTGAAGTATGTGGCTCATCTGAAGAAGGAGAAATTCATTGAGTGAATGGATTATAGTAAATGACCTTAAACTGTCCATCATCTTGCAGGTTCGTGAACTTGAAGCAGAAGTTGAAAGTGAACAGAAGCGCAATGTTGAAGCTGTCAAGGGTCTGCGCAAACATGAGAGAAGAGTGAAGGAACTCACTTACCAAGTAAGGAAAATGGCCTCACTAGCTTTTTACTCCAGTCTGCATAGGATTGAAAACCATGTGTATAACAAAGTGTGATGATATTTGTACTTTCAAGAAACTCACTCTTTAAAATATTATTTCAGACTGAGGAAGACCGTAAGAATGTTCTCAGGCTCCAGGACCTGGTGGACAAACTGCAGGCGAAGGTGAAATCTTACAAGAGACAAGCTGAGGAAGCGGTGAGTTCAGAACTCCTTGCAGTGACTGGGAAGCCTCCAGTTCTCAGACATGACCAGGCCAATTTAGTTAACAGAATGAAAGAAAAGATGAGCAAAATGAGGAAGTGTCAAAGGAAAATAAGTGGCTGAATGAAGGTCTAAGAATGAGATGAAACCAACCACTGGACAAGCCAGGGGAAAATGTTCTGGGGAGGAAGAGAAAATGCAAATCTCTTGAATGGAAAAGAGTCTGGTTCAAGATGCAAAAAAAAGGAAGAAAGCAGCACAGACAGGGCTAGAGAGAAAGTCAGGAGGCAGATCACAGGGTCTTCTAGACCATGGCAAGAAGTCTGGGTTTTATTCTAAGTACAGTGGGGTACTAGCAGGCCATGGGAGGGTTTTAATCTGGGTCAGACATGACCTGATTTATATTTTGTTAAAAGAGTATTCTGGCTGCTATGTGGAGAATGGATTATTTGCAACACAAGTGGGTGCAGGGAGACATGTTAGGAAGCTTTTCAAGTTGGTTCTGTGGCTTGGATTAGGGCAGTAGTGGAGCAGAGAGAAAGAAGTGGAGTGATTCAAGCTATATTTTGGAGGCAGAAAACTACAAGATACACTAATAGGTTACACTTGAGAGGTGAAAGAAAGAAAATCAAGGGTCTATCAAGTTTATGGGTTTGAGTAACCAGGTGGATGGTGTAACACTTACTAAAATGGGGAACTAAGGGAAGAACATGTTTGCAGGGCAAGAAGGAAACAGGAATTCTTTTTTGGAATCACTGAGTGTGAAACACCATTATAAACACAAGTGAAGATGTCAAGTAAATAGTTAAATATAAGAGTTTGGTGCTCAAAGGTCTCAGTAATGTTCAAACCAGTAGATTCTTGGCACTCTACGTTCCTAATTTCCCCATCTGGTGATTCATGTGGAATAATAACCAAATAGTATCAATTTCCTAAGTGTAGATACGCATACCAACATATCATAAATTAGTTTTTCTGTTCATTGATGGTTTTTATTTTTCCTCTGACCTCTAAGGTCTGAGAGAGAGAGAAAGAAGGTGGGGAAAGGGGAGGTGAGGAAGGGAGAGAGAACAAACACACACCTGTGCACACATGCACACATGCATTCACACCCACACCTTGGACAAATCGCTTCATCTTTCTCTAGCTCCTACTTTCCTCAGAGGAAGAGCTGAGGGTTTTTTTCAAGCTATACTATTTAGTGATTCTAAGCTTTATGAATGTTCTAATTTTGAATGCCTCATTTTGGGAGGTTCTTAAGGAAACTTTTTTTTTCCAAATTTCAGAATATTATGGGGATTAATGAGACTTTTAAGAAAGAATGATTCCTGGAGACTAAACCAGAACTGACCTTCTCAAATCCTCTGCTATATATTCAAGCATAATCAGGGGCAACTCAGATTATTTTGGGAAACAATAAATTTCTTGTTTAATTTCTAAACTTCACTAAATGGCAATAATTTATACTCATGTGGCAATAATTTATATTTAAGCCTAATAGTTTGATATAATATAGATTGCATACCTGCATTTTTTAAAGGTCTGGTTCCATTCTCAGGATTCTGAAAAAAACAAGGCTGGATACTTGGCATATTTAGTAGTAGCTCTAAGGTGTTGAGCTGTTCTAAAAGTTCAGAGACAGACGTCACCTGTCCTTCCTTGTTATCTATGAGTTCAAGAAGCATAAGATGAACTAATGCAAAAAAAAAAAAAAAAATTCAAGAGCATTTATCTAGGTTTCTTAAAAGATCTACCAGAGTGAATCATTTTTAAGTAAAATGAAATTCAGGACCCATTGACCTAAGAATCTAGAAATTCTGAACTTTTTTTCCTCATAAACGCATTCTCATTCACAGGAGGAACAATCCAACGTCAACCTCTCCAGGTTCCGCAAGCTCCAGCACGAGCTGGAGGAGGCCGAGGAACGGGCTGACATCGCGGAGTCCCAGGTCAACAAACTGCGGGTGAAGAGCCGGGAGGTTCACACAAAAATCATAAGTGAAGAGTAATTCATCCAAATGCTGAAAAGTGACCAAAGAAATGCACAAAATGTGAAAAATCTTTGTCACTCTGTTTTGTACTTATGACTTTTGGAGATAAAAAATTTATCTGCCAAGAACTTGTGAGTTTCTTTTTTTCCTCCATGTCAATTTATCTTTATAAGCGCCAAGAAAAGAAAAAAACCCAATATTTTGCTTATATTTATGGAAAAGTGCTTAGTCACCAAGATTAAAACATGACATAGAGCAGCTAGGCTGACCCCAGTAACTGCCACCGTACAAGTCCCTCAAGAAGTAGGTGAAGCCGAGAAGTATACCATCGGCATACAGAGCATAGAATATCTATCTGGTAAATGTCATTTGGCAAAACATCAGCTAGTTCCTGTTAATGAAGTTACTGTTTCTTCATAAAGTGATAGGAAATTCTTCATCCTAAGACTGAGTAAAAATAAATTAAAGCACTAATTATTGACATAAAATAAGAGGAAAAGTAAAAAAAATTAGGATTAAATACAGTCAAAAATATTTAAAATGCAAACTCTTCACTATAACTACATGAACTATTAAGTTGGGATTAGGATCCCTTGAGAGAGAAATATGCTCTCAAGTTTTCTGGTCCTTTTTAAATATAAGAGATTTTTAGATTTTTGTTACCTACAAATGTTCAGTTATTTGTTTAATCGTGTCCCCTCCCTGGTTATCACATTAGAATGGTAAAGAAGTTAAGAATGAATACATTTCTATTATTTGTTCTATCTTTTTGGAAACTTCTATATCTTACAAGGCTCCCAGTACTTTTAATGGCAATAGGTCAATTAATATATATTTTCTAAAGTTCCCTGCTGTCATTATTTTATGTTTAGACATCTATATTGCAGCTTTCCACAGTGCTATGGCAATTATTATCATCATTACTGTAAGTGGTATTACTACCAGTTTTACATGTGCTGAAGGTAGCATGGGCCTTTTATTTAAGCCAATTTTTAACAGAACATGAGCAAGTAAAATAGCAAGTATCTTATCTATTAGACATACATCAAGTCTTGTGAGAACAGTAAATAACCTATTTAAAAGGAACAATATACAATTAAATGTTTCTAATCTTATCATCCAGTAGGTTAAATTATTCAGTCACACACCTCTGGGCTTCAGCTCCTGGGGAAGATTCTCTCTGGATTATTATGCGCTTCTGCTATTTTCTATCAATTATTGGAAGCAGCTGATTATTGTAATGCTACATTTTGAGCTGGAATTTAAAATAACTCATAGAATAGTTTTTAATAGATTTTAACATCCAATTTTCTGCCAAAGTTTATAACCTAAACTCCTAATATTCCAATTTCATGCTGCCATTTCATTTCATTACTGACTTGATGAGAAAAATGGATGAATAAATGCTGGAAAACATGAGATCTCTTACGTCCCTTGGAAAATTCACCCCACTTCTTGACTTAAATTGAAATCTGCCTCCCCCTGACAGCAATGCTTCCCTGGAAGCCCTCTTAAGGGGTTACCACTATTCTCTCATGCCTCAAGAACTCCTTAGTCCTGAGCTAGAAGTGATATCCCTCTCAATCCCCCTTGCTGTTTATCCTCTTGCAGAAGCTCTTTCTTCTTTGAGGTTTATGCTATTAAACTATTTCACATATCTATGCTGACATCTACTGATTTTTCACTCATTAAAGATTTTGGCACCTGACTTCTCTTTCCACCGAATTCTTACCACATTCCTAGGAGACTTCAATGTCCATGTGAATGATTCATCCAATACCTTGACTCCCACCTCCACTACTTTCCCTTCTACTCCACCTCTTAAACAGTCTCACTCTAGAAAATATCGCAACTACCCAACCTCCAAAGTCACTGAATCAAGCATCTCCTTTCTAATTTTCTAGCTTGCTTCTTGGACTATTCCCAACATAACAGATCTTAAACCCTATTGGCATCTCCAGTATTTGGACTCTTTTACTTCTTCCACATCCATCAGCCACTGTTTTATCTTTATTTCTCTTCCCAATTAAGGAAAAATTCATTACCTATCTTTATGGCCACTCTCTTGAAAACTCCCTAAACGTCTATGCCATTCTCTACTCCCTGTCATACCTGAGTGGAAAGAGATTAAATCTGAACAAATCCAGAAATTTAATTCTCCACATTTTAGAGAAAATGGTGCCACTATATATTCACTCTTACTAACCCCACTGGGCCCTCAGTGATGGAGTTAAATAATCAACTTGCTCAATTACTCTGTTTATTTCTATTTCAGGTCTTCTCCATTCTCCTTAAGCCTCTGTTTCCCACTTTGGCCCCAGCTAATGATCTCACATCCTGCTTATAAGAGAAAAATAGGTCAGCAAATCGGCAAAATAGAAGGTCCCATGCTCTTATCTCCCCACAGCAACAATAACTTCACAGCCATTCATGGATAAAAGTGCCTTTACGGGAGCTTTGGGATTCACATAGGAGACTGAGAAACCCTGGAGAAGCCCAATACCTAGGAGGGCCATTTTAAGAGGGTAAACCCATGCCCAGGTGGCAGGCTTGCTGACCATGGTCCCAGCTCCAGAGCCAGAAACATTTCTGACCCCTGTGGACTGGGCTATAGCCTTTTTTAGCCTAAGTCCTGCTACTAGGACCATCTGGGATACGGGAATAGTCACATCCATTTGTGTGTTGAGGAACAGGTCCACTGCCCTCAGTCGTGGCTGTGGACCCTTAAACAGCCCTGTAACTCACATTTAGCTCCTCTCAGCTGTGGTCTAAGAGCAATCTTGCCTCCCAGGCACCCATAGGGAGACATGCACATCTGTGCCTCAAGAGGCAGGACTGCAGACCTCAGTCTCTTCTGTGAACCCCAAAGCATCCCTGTGACTCAGTTCCAGCCCCTCTCCACTACTATCCATGGCCAGTTCTTCCTGTCTAGAGACCACCAGTGACCCAGCAGAATCCTTCCTAGGGACCCAGAGAAAGCCATACCTGTCCATGTACCTATTAAGAGGCCCACCATCTACAAACCCTGAAACAGACCCATATCCCAGCACTAGACCTACTGACCAAGGATTCTGAAGGCAATCTAGTCCACCCAAGGACCAGACAGGATTCAAACCTGCTTGAGCCCCCAGTAACAGGTCTCTCAACTGCAGACCCTGCTGCAGACCCAGAAGTGCCCAATGACTCAGCTCCATCTCCACTCAATTGCAAACCTAGAGGCAATCCCATAAGCCCTAGGATTCAACAGAAGAAGATCTTTGCCTGCCGAAACCAGTCTATAAAGGCAGGAAGAGGTGTTTGCTCCTTGAAATGCATAGACACCAATGCAGAGCTATATAGATAACAAAGAATCAGGCAAATGTGACACAACCAAGTAAAACTAATAAAACTCAGTGTCCACATAGGAAGATCAATGAGTTGGAGATCAATGAATTGCATGAAAAATAATTCAAAATAATCATCTTAAAGAAGCTCAATGAGATGATAAAAACAGAAATAGACAACTAAACAAAATTAGGAAAATAATGCATGAACAAAATGAGAAGTTTAATAAATAAATAGACACCATAAAAAAAGAAAAAGGCAGAAATCCTGGAGCTGAAGAATACAATGACAGAACTGAAAATTTCAATAGAGTTTCAACAGCAGACCCAATCAGACCTAAGGAAGAATTAGTGAACTCAAAGACATGTCATTTGAAATTAGCCAATTAGAGAAGCAAAAAAGGAAAAAGAGTGAAAAAAGCATAAGGGACTATGGATACCATCAAGCATACAAATATATGAATTATACATAGGGTCAAAAGGTTTATTTAAAGAAATACTAGCTAAAAACTTTCCAAATCTTGGGAATGATATGGACATCCAGATTCATGATGCTCGATATATCCCAGGAAAGATTAACCCAAAAAAGAATACTCTGAGACACATGGCCAAAAGTTGAAGACAGAGACTTTTGAAAGCAGCAAGAGAAAGGCAACTCATCACATACAAGGGAACCCACATAAGGTTATCAGCAGGCTTCTCAACAGAAATCTTGCAAGTCAGGAGGGAGTGGGATGATATATTCAAGGTGCTGAAAGGAAAAAAACTGTCAAGCAACAATACTGTACTCAGCAAATCTGTTCTTCAGAAATGAAGGAAAGATAAAGACATTTCCAGACAAACAAGAGCTAAGAAAGTTCATCACTCTGAGAACTGTTTTACAAAACATGCTGAAGAGAATTCTTTAGGTTGAAATGAAAGGATGCTAAGTAATAACACCATGAAAACATATGCAAATGTAAAATTCACTGGTACAGGTAAATATATAGTCAAATTCAGAATATTCTAATGCTGTAATAGTGGTGTGTAAATTACTTTTAATTTTAGTAGAAAAGTTAAAATACAAAACTATTTAAAAACTATAGCTATAATAATTTGTTAATATAAATTAAGAATTATAAATTTTTATATACAACATGAAATATGTAAAGTGTGGCATCAATAGCATAAAACATGGTGGAGGGAAATAAAAGTGTAGAATTTATATATGTGATTGAAGTTATCAGCTCAAAATAGAAGCTTATAACTATAAGATGTTTTATGTAAGCCCCATGGTAACCACAAAGAAAAAAACTTGTAGTAGATACACAAAAGATAAATAGAAAAGAATAAAAGCATACCACCACAAAAAAAATCAACAAATCACAAAGGAAGATGGCAAGAGAGGAGGAAAGAAACAAAGGATCAACAAAACAACCAGAAAACAATGAGAAAAATGGCAATAAGTCCCTATCTTTCAATAATTACTTTAAATGTAAATGGATTAAATTATCCTATCAAAAGAAACAGAGTGGCTGAATGGATTTTAAAAAAAACAAGATCCAGATTCTGGGAAAAAATGGTGGTGTGATAGAGTCCTACCACTGCACCACTCCCAGGGAAGGAGGTGAAGAACGCCAGCAGCTGCCTGCGAGCACGGACCGCTCACTCCGAAAACAGCATTGTGAATTACAGAGAAACAACGCCGAACGCCCAGCCCAAGAAAACAGGTACAAAATTTTCACAAAGATTGGAGGGCGCACGGAGCACAATAGAGCCCAGAGCGCGGGAAGGACGCGCTCGCCAGGTCGGCGCGGCGCTACCTGCCCCCCAAGCGGTTATGCGCCTCCCCATACACGCAGTCAGGGACAAGCCCAGAGTTGGGACAGAGCGGTTGCTAGGAACGGCGAGCCCTGTGGAGAGGAGGAAGTAGCCGGAGCCAGACACAACTCGCAGCTGCAATATACAGAGACTGCTGAGGGCTGGGGAGGAAGTGGGCGGGGACCGAGATACAGCTTCCCAGGACAGTGCGCGGGAACCCGCAGGCCAGCACTGCGCCACTAGAAGTCAGCGGGACTGGGCCCAGGAGTTTAACGGAGAGTGGGACATGCCCTTAGAGGCTGCTAGCAACTGCCGCTGCGGCCGACGGAGAAAAACTGCGCTCAGGGCGCGATCGGAGCCCGGCTGTGCGCCAGGCCGGCGGCGGCCGCCATCTTTAAAGCTGCCCGCGCGGAGCTGTGAGCCGCGTCTCTAGCTCCGCCCCGCCCCGGCCGGGGGCTCTTCTGCTGGGGCGAGACAGGCTTTGCCTGTGGTGGCCAGGGACAGCTGTATCCGTGGGTTCCAGGTGGGACGAGATCCCGGAACTGTAGCGGCGGGACCTTTGGGTATTGGAAACAGTTTGCAGCTCGTCCATCTGGTTCTGCTACCCCGGCTCTGGCCTCCGACAAGTCCGCTACGTGCTGGTCCTAGTGCCTGCCCTTCAGGTCCCAGCCCTCCTGTACCCCAGAGATCGCTCATTTTGAAGGTTGCTGGCTATAGTGACTCATTTGGTATAACTGCTGGTTCCCATGACAACCAAATACCTCAAGAGCCACAGGCTGAGCAGCTCCCCATAATCCTGCCCACTTCAATAGGGAATTTCACGCCATCCAAGAGCACTTCCAGTGGCCACTACTCCCCCCTCCCCGTGGGAACATCCCCCCGGTGGAGACTGCTGGGGATAGAGACGGCCACCCGCCTCGCCTTGGGGTCTAGTGGTGGAAAAGGGGTGCACAATTGGAGATCCCCCTATCAACCAGTATCACACAGAGACGCACATCAGAAGGGCAGACACACGTGGCTAGATGAGCAACCTCTGAGCTGTGTAGAATTTTCCCAACTCAGCTCTCACACTGCAGCCAAAAGAAATTGTGTTTCTACCTGCACCTCAGGAGGAGCAGGGTCAAAGTAACCCCTAGGAGCTACAAGGCCCCTCCCAAAGCATGGGGCTTTTGCATACCCCAACTGGGGAATCAGAGTCTGCCACGGACATAACAGAATACCTAGCTAATAGGGAGCGGAGGACTCATATCCTCAAGTACAATTCATTAGCTCAGAGCCCAAGCTTGGAGGTCATTCTCACCACACTCCTCTGGGAAGAGGAGAAGACCACAGGTCAGAGTTAACTCAAGATCCACCAAACTTGCTAAAATACACCTAAGGCAATACAGGCCACTACTTCTCTCCCTGGCTTTGCCAAGGAACAATAATTGTGGGCCTGGTGACAGGGTCATAAACTAGCTCTAACACCCCCAGCTCCCGACCAAGAGGCCAGATGAGAAAAAACCAGCGAAAGAACTCAGGGAACATGAAAAATCAGAGTGAAAATTCACCCCCAAAAGAAATTATCAGTTCCTCAGCAATGGATACCAACACAAATGAAATGGGTAGAATGACAGAAGAGGAATTTCGTTTATGGATTATAAGAAAGCTCAATGAAATTCAAGAGAAAATTGAATCCCAGCACAAAGAATCCACAAGAAAAATGCAAGAAATGAACAAAAAATTCTCCAAAGAAATAGAAATATTACGGAAAAATCAAATAGAAATCCTAGAAATGAAAGAAGCATTCAAGGATCTACAAAACACAGTGGAAAGCCTTAATAATAGGCTGGACCATGCAGAGGAAAGAATTTCAGAGCTAGAAGACAGCTCCTATGCGCTAAATAAATCAGCCAAAGAGAAAGAACACAAAAACCAGAGGCAGGAAAAAAGCATACAAGAAATGTGGGATTATGTAAAGAGGCCAAACATAAGGATCATAGGTATCCCTGAGGGAGAGGAAGAAAATTCGCATGGGCTGGAAAATTTATTTGAAGGAATAATAGAGGAAAATTTCCATGGCTTAGCCAGAAATCTCGATATCCAAGTACAAGAAGCACACAGGACTCCTGGGAGAGTCAACATGAAAAGGCATTCACCACGCCACATAATTATTAGACTGACCAAAGTAAACACAAAAGAGGCACTCCTCAGAGCTGTAAGACGAAAAGAGTAGGTAACCTACAAAGGGAAACCGATCAGATTAACTGCAGATTTCTCAGCTGAAACCTTACAAGCCAGAAGGGAATGGGGAGACATCATCAATCTCCTAAAACAAAACAAAGGTCAACCCAGAATTCTGTATCCTGCCAAACTAAACTTCTTATATGAGGGAGAAATAAAGACATTTCCAGATAAGCAATCACTGATAGAATTTGTGAAATCCAGACCGGCCTTGCAAGAAATGCTTAGACCTGCATTATACACTAAACAGAGCAACAGACACCCACCTATGTAAAACTATGCAAAGGCTAAAACCCCAGAAACCAGATTCCACAATGACGCAAGAGGTAAAACAAAAGATACCACCCAACAGAATAATCAGAAATTTACCCCAAATATCAATTCTCTCAATAAATGTAAATGGCTTGAACTGCCCATTGAAGAGACATAGGCTGGCTGAATGGATTAAAAAATACAAACCAAGTATCTGTTGTCTTCAGGAAACACACCTTACACACAAAGATGCATTCAGACTCAAGATGAAAGGATGGAATACAATTTTCCAGGCTAATGGAAACCAAAAGAAATCCGGAGTAGCCATCCTCATTTCAGATGACATAAACTTTAAAGCAATAAAAGTAAAGAAGGACAAAAATGGACACTATATACTGGTGAAAGGAAAAATCTCACAAGAGGATTTAACAATCCTAAACATTTATGCACCCATACAGGAGCACCCAGGTACATAAAGCAAATACTGCTATATCTAGACAACATAATAAGCAGCAATGCCATAATGGGGTTAACCCCGGAAGGGATCCTCCAAACAAAAAACAAATAGAGAAATAAAAGACCTAAACAGGACTCTAGAACATTTGGGCCTAACAGATATCTACAGAACACTCCACCCAAATAACACTGAATATACATTCTTCTCATCAGCTCATGGAACTTTCTCTAAAATTGACCACATCCTAGGCCACAAAACAGATCTAAACAAATTCAAAAAAATAGAAATCATACCATGTATCTTTTCAGACCACAGCAGAATAAAATTAGAAATCAATTCCAACAGAAACTCACATCTTCCTCCAAAAACTTGGAAACTAAACAATCTATTGCTGAAAGATTATTGGGTCAAGGAGGAGATTCAAATTGAAATCAAAAGATTCTTTGAACTAAACGATAATGGGGACACAAGTTATCAAAATCTGTGGGATACAGCAAAAGCAGTCCTGAGAGGAAAACTTATCGCCCTAAATTCCCACATCCAAAAGACAGAAAAGTCACAAATCAGTAAACTAACGAATCATCTTAAGGAAATGGGAAAGGAAGAGCAAAGCAATCCTAAAGCCAGCAGAAGAAAAGAAATAACCAAAATCAGAGCAGAATTAAATGAAATCGAGAACAAAAGAACAATACAGAAGATCAATGAAACGAAAAGTTGGTTCTTTGAAAAGATAAACAAAATAGACAGGCCACTTGCCAGGTTGACCCAGATCCCATTTCTTTCAACATAGTGGCTGGAAGTCTACCAGGCATTAGACAAGACAGAGGAAAGGGCATCCAGTATGGGCAGAAGAGGTCAACTTTCACTATTCGCAAGACAACGGAATAGGATATTATACATAGAAAAACTAAAACCCAAAGATTCAACCAAGAGATTACTGGAATTGATAAATGAATTCAGCAAAGTCTCAGGATACAAAATTAATACACACAAATCCATAGCCTTCATATATGCTAATAACAATCAAGCCGAGAAACAAATTAAAGATGCAATACCTTTCGCAATAGCAACAAAGAAAATTAAATATTTAGGAACATATCTAACTAAGGAGGTCAAAGACCTATATAGAGAGAATTATGAAACACTGAGAAAAGAAATTGCAAAGGATGTAAACAGATGGAAAGCCCTACCATGCTCTTGGATAGGCAGAGTCAACATAGTAAAAATGGCTTTGCTACCTAAATTAATTTACAGAATCAATGCAATCCCTATCAAAATACCAACATCATTTTTTGCCGACCTAGAAAAGATAATTCTACGCTTTGTGTGGAACCAGAGAAGACCCCGTCTAGCCAAAGCAATCTTAAGCAAAAAGAACAAATTGGGAGGCATCTGTCTACCAGACTTCAAACTATACTACAAGGCTATAGTAACCAAAACTGCATGGTATTGGCACAAGAACAGACACGTAGACCAATGGAACAGGACTGAGAACCCAAATATAAAACCAACCTCATACAGTCACCTGATCTTTGACAAATTCCAGAAAAACGTACACTGGGGAAAAGATTCCCTATTCAACAAATGGTGCTGGGAAAACTGGATGGCCATACGTAGAAGACTGAAAGTGGACCCACACCTCTCACCTCTCACAAAAATCAATTCACAATGGATAACAGATCTAAACCTAAGACATGAAACCATAAGAATTCTCGAAGAAAACGTTGGAAAAACTCTTATGGACATTGGCCTAGGCAAAGAATTTATGAAGAAGACCCCCAAAGCAATCACAGCAGCAACCAAAATAAATACATGGGACCTGATCAAATTGAAAAGCTTCTGCACAGCCAAGGAAACTATCACTAGAGTGAACAGACAACCTACAGAATGGGAGAAAATATTTGCATGCTACACCTCTGATAAAGGGCTGATAACCAGAATCTATACAGAACTTAGGAAAATCAACAAGAAAAAATCAAACAACCCTATTAAAAAATGGGCAAAGGACATGAACAGAAACTTTTCCAAAGAAGACAGAATAATGGCCAGCAAACATATAAAAAAGTGCTCAGCTTCTCTAATCATCAGGGAAATGCAAATCAAAACCACAATGAGATATCACTTAACTCCAGTGAGATTGGCTCATATCAAAAAATCCCCAAATAACAAATGTTGGCGGGGATGTGGACAGATAGGAACACTCATACACTGCTGGTGGGACTGCAAATTAATACAACCTCTATGGAAAAGAATATGGAGATACCTCAAAGAATTAAAAGTAGAATTACCATTTGACCCAGCAATCCCACTACTGGGTATTTATCCAAAAGAAAAAAAGACATTTTATAATAAAGACATCTGCTCTCGAATGTTCATAGCAGCACAATTCACAATTGCAAAGTTGTGGAAACAACCCAGGTGCCCATCAATACACGAGTGGATCAATAAAATGTGGTATATGTATACCATGGAGTATTACTCAGCAATAAGGAACAACAGTGAATTAACACATCTGGTATTATCCTGGTTGGAGCTAGAACCCATTCTTCGAAGCGAAGTGTCACAGGATTGGAAAAACAAGCACCACTGGTACTCACCATCAAACTGGTACTAACTGATGAACACTTACATCACACAGGGCAATAACATTCATCTGAGGGCGGGCGGGCGGGAGGGGGGTGGAAGGGATGGGAAAAACTCTCACTGAATGGATGTGGGGAGCACAGTTTGGGAGATGACCACGATTGTGGCTCTGACACGGGCAGAACGGGGGCAATGTGTATGGCCGTGATATTCTGAAATTAAAAAACTGATATTCTGAAATTAAAAAAATAAATTAAAAAAACAAAAAAAAAAACAAGATCCAACAATATGCTGTCTACAAGAGACTCACTTTAGCCTTAAGGACACATATAGGCTGAAAGTGAAGGGATAGAAAAAGATATCCATGCAAATGATAACCAAAAGAGAGCACAAGTGGCTATATGTATATCAGACAAAATAGACTTTCACTTAAAATCTGTCACAAGATACAAGGAAGGTCACTATATAATGACAAAAGAGTCAATTCATCAAGAGAATATAACAACTGTAAATATATATGTACCCAACATTAGAGTACCTAAATATATAAAGCAAATATTAACAGAACTAAAGGAAGAAATAGATAACAATATAATAATAGTAGGAGACTTCAATACCCCACTTTCAACATGAATAGATTATCCAGACAGAAAATCAGAAAGGAAACAGCAGACTTGAATAACAATATAGGACAACTGGATATAACAGACACATACAGAACATTCCATCCAGTGACAGCAGAAGACATATTCTTCTCAAGTGCACATGAGCATTCTCCAGGATAGATCATATGTTGGGCCAAAAAATAAGTCTTAACAAATTTAAGAGTATTAAAACCATCTCAAGTATCATTTCTAACCACAATGGTATGAAACTAGAAATTAATAACAGGAGAATTTTGGAAAATACACAAATATGTGAAAATTAAACAACACACTCCTGAAAAAGCAAGAAGTCAAAAAAGAAATCAAAAGGGAAATAAAAAATTATCTTGAGACAAATGAAAATGGAAACACAGCATACCAAAATTTATCGGAAGCAGCAAAAGCAATTCTTGAGGGAAGTTTACGGTGATAAATTCTAATATTAAGAAAAAGAAAAGATTTCAAATAAACTCACCTATCGTCATACCCCAAGGAATTAGAAAAAGAACAAATTAAGATCAAAGTCAGAAGAAGAAAGAAAACAATAAATATTAGAGCAGAAATAAATAAAATAGAGACTAGAAAGGCAATAGAAAAGACCAACAATACTAAGAGTTGGTTTTTTGAAGAGATAAGCAAAATTAAAAAACCTTTGGGTAAACTAACCAAGAAAAAAACAGGGCTCAAATATATGAAATTATAAATAAAATAGGAGACATTATGATTGATATTACAGAAATACAAAGGATCACAATTATATGACAATAAATTGGATAACCTAGAAGAAATTGATAAATTCCTAGAAACATAAAACCTACAAAGACTGAATCATAAAGAAATGGAAAATCTGAACAGACCTTATTAAGTCTGAGTAAGGAGATTAAACCAGTAGTCAAAAACTCCCAACAAAGAAAAGCCCATGACCAGATGGCTTCACAGGTGAATTCTACCAAACACTTGAAGAATTCATGTCGCTCCTTCTCAATCTATTCCAAAAATCTGAAGAGAAAGGAACCTTCCAAACTCATTTTTTTGAGATTGACCTAACCCTCATACCAAAGCCAGATAACAACACTACAAGAAAAGGAAATTAGAGGTCAATATCCCTGATAAACACAGATACAAAAATCCTCAACAAAATACCAGCAAATTGAATTCAACAGCACATTAAAAGGATCATACACCATGATCACATAGGATTTATTCCTATAATTCAAGGATGGTTCAATATGTACATATTAATAAATGTGGCATACCACATTAACAGAATGCAAGATTAAAATAATATGATCATCTCAATAGATGCAGAAAAAGTGTTTGACAAAATTCAACATCCTTTCATGATAAAAGCTCTCAACAAATTAGATGCAGAAGGAATCTTCCTCAACACATTTAAGGCCATATATGAAAAGCCTACAGCTTATATCGTACTCAATAGTGAAAAGCTGAAGGCTTTTCCTCTAAGATCAGGAACAAGACAAGGGTGCCCACTCTCACCACTTCTGTTCAACATAGTACTAGAAGTCCTAGCCAGAGAAATTAGGCAAGCAAAAGAAATAAAAAGCATTAAATAGGAAAGGAAGAAGTGAAATTGTCTGTTTGCTGATGATATGATCTTATATATAAAAAACCCTAAAGAATCCACCAAAAAACTGTCAGAATTGATAAAAGAATTCAGTAAATTTACAGGATATAAAATCAACATAAAAATATCAGTAGCATACACTACTGATTCTGTACACTAACAACAAACTATCTGAGAAAAATTAAGAAAATCCCATTTATAATAGCATCTAAAAAATAACTAATACCTTGGAATAAATTTAACCAAGGAAGTGAAAGATCCATATACCAAAACCCATAAACCATTGATGAAAGAAATTGAAAATGACACAAATAAATGGAAATACATCTCCTGTTCATAGATTGGAAGAATTAATACTGTTAAAATGTCCATACCACCCAAAGCAATCTACGGATTCAATGAAATCCCTATAAAAATTCCAATGTCATTCTTCACAGAAATAGACAAAACAATCCTAAAATTTGTATGGAACAACGCACACAAAACCAAAACAAAACAAAAACAAAACAAAGAAAACCCAAATAGTCAAAGGAATCTTGACCAAAAAGAATAAAGTGGGAGGCATTGCAATACCAGATTTCAAAATATATTACAAATCAGAATATCTTGAAGAGATACCTGCACCTCCATGTTCACTGTAGAATTATTCACAATAGCCAAGACATGGAAATAACATAAGTAGCCATCAATGGGTGAATGGATTAAAAAAATGGTATATACACACACACACACAATGGAACATTATTGAGCCATAAAAAAGAAGATAATCCTGCTATTTACAACATGGATGAACCTGGAGAACATTATGCTAAGTGAGATAAACCAGACACAGAAAGACAAACATCACATGATCTCTCACCTATATGTGGAATCTAAAAAAGTCAAACTCATAGAAGCAGAGTGAAATGGTAGTTGCCAGAATATGAGATGAGGGAAACAGGGAGATGTTGGTCAAAGGGCACACACTTTCACTGATGAATAAGCTCTGGGGATCTAATGTACAGCATGGTACTGATGGATGTGTTAACTTGATTGAGGTAATCATTACACAATGTATATGTATATGTATAGCAAATCATCACACTGTACACCTTGAATAAGTACAATTTTTATTTATCAATTAAATATTTTAAAATTTTTAAAAAACAAAGAAATAGATGCCATCGAAAGGGAATGGCCTCACTTTTCTACTGCCAAGCCATCTTCTTCCTTCCAATGAGGTCTCTCCTCCAATTTAAGGTCACCTCCTCTGCTTGGCCCTAAATCTCATCCCTTCCTTCCTTCTCGGAAAATTTATATAACTGACTATCTTCCACTTTCATTTTTATTCCCAATCTCTCCCACTCTGTTGGATCCTTTCTGAAATTCTCCCTTGATTCTTTTTCTTTCTCCAGCTTTTGTCTCATTTCTCAACTTTCCTTTACAACAAAATTTCTCAAAAGAGTTGTATATACACACTGTCTCCATTTCCTCACCTCCCACCTACTCTTCAACTCACTCCAATCTAGTTTTTTCTCCCTCCACTACACTTAAATGGATCTCACTATGATTCTCAGTGATTTCTTTGTTGCTAAATCAAATGGACACTTCTCAATCCTTAATTAAAATTAACTTGACCTTCCAACTATATATATATAAAAATATATATATAAAATTTATATATATATAAAATTTATATATATTTATATATATAAAAATGTATATATACACACTTTTTTTTTAAGACAGGATCTCACTGTGTTGCCCAGTTAAGAGTGCAGTGGCATCATCACAGCTCACTGCAACCTCAAACTCCTGGGCTCCAGTGATCTCCTGTCTCAGCCTCCTGAGTAGCTGGGACTATAGGTGCATGCCACCATGCCTGGCTAATTTTTGTATTTTTTATAGAGATGGGGGTCTCACTATGTTGTTCAGGCTGGTCTTGAACTCCTGACCTCAAGCAATTCTCCTGCCTCAGCCTCCTAAAGTGCTAGGATTATAGGCATAATCCACTGTACCCAGCCCCAACTATATATTATGCATCTGACCACTCTTTTTGAAAAATGTTCTCTTCCTTTGACCTCCAAGACATTGCCCTGTCCTGGTTTTCTTCAGAGCTCTGGCTGTCTAGTCTCTCCTTTTTCCTTTGTCTGTTTATCTTCCTCTGCCTAACCTTCAAATGTTTATGTTAACTCAGAGTGATGTGGCTTAAGTTCCCATCTGAGGGCCCCTTCTCTTCTCACCTTACATTTTCTCCCTGAATGATTTCACCCATTCCCTTGGCTTCTATTACCATCCATAACCTAGGAACTCTAAATTTATATCCCAAGCCTAATTCTCTCCCCCAAGATTCAGACTCAATCTCTCTACAAATAGGGACTTCAAATTCAACACAGCCAAACTGAATTCATGACCTTCCCCATCTCTCCTTAAAACTCACATGTGTTCCTATAGCATTCCCCATCATAGTGGATGGCAACACTATCTACTTAGTTGCTCAAGCTAAAAATCTAGGCGTAACCTTTGAAATCTACATGGCCTTCTTTCCCCCATATCCAATCAATCATTAACTTTTTTTTTTTTACTACTCCTAAACATCTTTCAAGACCATCAACTTCTCTCTATCTTTGCTGCCATCTTCCTCATCCAAACTACTAACATCTACTGCCTGGTCTTTCACATACCTATTCTTCCTTCCCAAGTCTAAACCATTCTAAACTGCAGCCAATGAGATCTTTTTAAAAAAAATAATCTGATCGCACTAGTCTCTAGCTTAAAACCATCCCTTTGCTCTTAGTATCAAGGCCAAAATCCTTAAGATGGGCCTTGCCCACCTTGGAAGCTTCACCTTGTGATACTCCCCTGCCCTCTTCATGTTTGAGCTGCACTGACCTCCATTCAGACCTATGAATACACTGTGTACCTTCTCACATTAGGGACATTAGGGACTTAGCACATCCTGTTCCCTCAGCTTCAAGGACTCTTTCTTACCTCTCACCTCCATGCTTCGACTAGCTAAGGCCTCCTCATCCTCCAAGGCTCAGCTTAAATTTTAATTCTTTCAGAAAACCTTCCTAGACCCTCCAGAATAGTTCAGATTTCCCTGTTATATGTTCTCTTATTATTTACAATAACTATGAATAAATAACGTCTTTCTCCCTCATTAAAATGTAAGCTATGTGAACGCAGGTGTGGGGTCATATTTGTTCATTCCCACATCCCTCCATTTGGCATTGTGCCTTGAACATAATTCTTGCTCAATACTTACATTTTTAAAGAATGAGTAAACAAATGTTTCCCAATCTTTGAAGTTGCTGCTTGCATGCCATCCAATTCTTGTCCATTTGACAAATGTTTTGCCCACTCTTCAAGTCTCAGCTCAAACGTTACATCCCTTTCATGCCTTATTTAGGAGTCAAAGCATCCACTCTTACATGTCCTATGATACCCAGGTAGACTCAAGTTCTCCTTTCCCCATATTTTTATCACGGTCATATTCTTCTTCCTCTTTTTGCTTCTAACTGTAGTGCTTCTTCCTCCTCTTTGCAAGTCCCCTACTCATCCTTCAAAGTCACCAGCTCCAAAATGCCTTCCCTAGTAGGAAGGAGAATCTCTCTGTAATTATCTAATGTTTTCTCCTGTTCAGTTAGTTTCCTGTCTTTATCTCTCCTGTTGAGTTATTCCATCCTGAATCTCTCTCCCATTCCATTATTGCATCCTATCTTATGTCTCCTGCTTAGTTATTACATCCTGTCTTAACTTTCCAATCCAGATATTACATCCTTGCTTATCTCTCCTGCCCAGTTATTCCATCTTGTCTTCTCTCTCCTGCTCATTTATTGCATCCTGTCTTATCACTTCACTTATGTATCCTGTCTTCGCTCTCTTCCTCATTTATTGTATCCTGTCCTACTTTCCCATTCAGTTGTTCCATCTTGCCTCATCTCTCCCATTCATTTTTGCACCCTGTCTTATCTCACTTGCTCATCACTATATCCCATCTTACCTCTGCAGTTCAGCTATTCCAGCCTGTCTTACCTCTTCATGTTCATTTATTGCATCCTGTTTTCTCTCTCTCTCTCTCTCATTTATTGTATCCTGTCTTATCTCTCCCTCTCATTTATTACATCCTTTTTATCTCTCTCTATTTTTCATTTATTGCATCCTTTCTTATCTCTCCTCTTCAATTACTACATCTTGTCTTCTCTCTCCCATTCAGTTATTCCATCTTGTCTTGTCTTTTACCTTTGGTTATTGCATCCTGTCTTATTTCTCCTGCTACTCAAGGCAAGTCAAGATTTTATATTGATACATTTGTTTTACTTGTTTAAAGAAAAATATTATAGCTGTATTTCTTCACATTTTACTTCTGAATTTTCCCTAACTACAACATATATTTAAGAAAAAGAATATTTTTTAAAATCTCTTCTCTCAGTTTCAACACCTCCAAAATCAATAGGCAACTGTTTACCCAGTAAAATTTATAGAAATCCAAAGTACCCACAAACAGCTAGGACATGAAAAAGAAAACATTTGCTCTGTTTTCCCTATACAACTGCCTCTTATCTCTTTACAGTTATCTCTCATTGATATCTCACCACTTGGAATAATATATTCTGTATATACAGTATATGAATATATACTGTATTTTCTTCCTACTTCCAGTTCCAATTCTGTAGGAGATGCCAGCTGTCAACACGGACAGCAGCGACTTCCTGGTTCTTCTTTCCTTGATTAAAGGTGTATCAGTGCCATACCCAAAACTTGAACAGAAAATAAATCCTAAAAGTGAACATGACTTTTGAGGACTGAACTCTGACCTTTTTATTTGCCCAATTTCTTTTCTAAGGGGGCCTAGTGAGTCACACCTACAAATGATAGAATCTCAGTAAACAGGTTTTGTTAACCAAATACAGTGCCAGTTTACTTCCCAACCTGCTTCTCCTATAGCATTAGCATCATCCAAAAGATAGAAGACTCCCCCCTTGTCTTAACTCAAACATCCTAGCAAATCCTTATCTTAAGAAAGATCCTCCTGTCTGGACCTACCAGAGTGCTCAGACCTTTTATCTTAACTTAAGCATTTCCTTTCTGGTCTTTTGGATAAAGCCTAACTCTTTCAGCCAATTGTCAGCTAAAGAATCCCTAAACCCACCTATGACTTATAAGCCCCTGCTTCGAGATGGCCTGCCTTTTTGAGCCAAACCAATGTATGCCTTCCATGTATTGATTTATGACTTTACCTATAATCCCTATCTCCCTAAAATGTATTAAACCAAACTGTAACCCAACCACAGTGAGTCCACTTGCTCGAGGCTTCTTGAGTGTGGCTCCGGGTCATGGTCCTCAAATTTGGCTCAGAATAAACATCTTTAAAATTATTTTACAGAGTTCAGCTTCTTTTCCATCAACACTTTTAACCTAAAAGTCTTCCTCCTGGAGCAAGATGCCTAAGCAAGTCTTGCTGTCTAACTGGAACTGAGAAGGAAGTGAAAATTTAAGGAGATCTAAGTTATAATTAAATTTGTCCACCTATTTATTTTCATTACAATTCATCAATACATGAAAAATTAGACTCTCAAACATTATTAATGTTGCCTGAGTAGTGGGGACAGCACATGATTTCTCACACCTTAGAGCAGAAATGTCAGATAAGTAGGAAGGAAAATAAGAGTAAACCACACAAATAAATACTAACCCTTGGGAATCTGTGAGGCCCTAAAGAATGAAATAGAATAACTAGAAAGAGTTGAAAGATTCTGTATCCCCATTCTTTTCCCATTTAGCCTTGCTTTCCCAAGAATGCCTCTGAGTTTATAACACCTAGCAGATGCTTCTCTATTCACACAGTGGAAGAAGTAAGAAGAAAGGTTTAGACAGCTAAGAGGGAAAAGTGGTGAGTGAGCAAAACCATTACATGTTTTGGCTCTCAAATGATGGATATATCACCAAGACAGAATTTCTGAAGAACATGTTCAGGGCTCTCCTATATCCTGGAGCACAGAAAACAAGTCTCTACATATTTCTATCTTTTCAGCATTGTATACTTTCCATAGTTCTGGGTGTCATGGTTTTAGTTTACTTATGGCATCCTGGCTTTGAATATTCCTGCTTTTGGTGGGTAAGCATTATGGTATGTTCAAGAACAGGACACCATAATACCAACCACATGAAGTTCCCATAAATGCAGATTTTCATAAAGTATAAGTCATTTGATGAGAGGTCATTCACTTATTATTCTGTTAGCTTTTTACTTCTGGCATTACCTTTATCGTGCCAATAAAACACCACATTAAATACAGAATCTTTGAGTTGGAAGGGACCTTAGATACTAAACAATGACTAGGCAATGGTCTCTAGGGTAACCCTGCCCGAGCTGAGTCCTGACTCTACCACACACCAGCTATGTGGACCCAGACAGTTTACTTAGCCAGACTGTGGCTTGATTCCTTTTCAGTATATGGTAATAATAGTACTTTCTACTCTTTAGGTTTGCGTGAGGATAAAATAAAGCAATGTACATAAAATGCTTAGACTATGCATATGGCTTGTATTAGGCATTCAAAATATGGAACTATTTTTCTCTCACTCACTTCCCCACAATTTTCTCTACCTGGAATGCTCTTTATTCAGATTTTTGCATGGCTAATTCTTTCATATTATTCAAGTCACAGTTCAAAGAGGCCTACCCCTTGTGGTCCCCTGCCTATGTCCATCTCTACCTCATCACTCTAATTCAAACTTTCCATGGTGTAGCACTTGGAATACGAAATGCTTCCTTAAGTATTTTTATGAGTTTACTGTTTCCACCACCCCCTCCCATCAAAATGTAAATTTCATCAGAGCAAGGACTCCTTTTTTCAAACTGTTCTATGTTTGTTAAATAAATACCAATTAAACAAATGAATATTAATAAGGGAAGAAGCTCAAAACAAATTATAATGAGAAAAAAACCAAGTTGAATATCATCACTACAATATAATTTGTATAAATATATATACTATAATATATATGTGTGCACAGAAATATTTATGTACAGAAAATTACCTCTGGGCACTAGTTTGGATTCAGCACATGTTTATCCTTGACCTAGTCAACATCACTATCTGTAACTTCTCAAAAATATCAATTTCAAGCTTCCCATTAAGGCTCTGCACAAATTACCAAAACTCACACAAGGAGAAATAGATAATCAAATAGACCTATATCTATTAAGGAAATTGAATCAATAATTAATCATCTTCCAAAAAAAAATAGCACCTGGCCCAGATGGATTCACTGGTAAATTCTACCAAACATTTAAGGAAGAAGTAATACCAATTGTCTACAATATTTTCAAAAACACAGAAGCAAAGGGAATATTTTCTAACTCATTCTATAAGGCCAGCATGACCCTATACCAAAACCAGACATATAATGTTATGTCTTTACATTATATGAAAGAAAAACTACAGTCCAATATCTCTCACGAACATAGATGCAAATATCCTCAACAAAGTATTAGCAAATGAAATCCAACAGTGTATAAAAGAAATACATACCACAACCAAGTGGGATTTATTCCAATCTATCTCTATCCAATACCTCCTCTTTTTCCAACTCACCTACTCCAGATTTTCCAGCTCTGCAATTCTTTGATATCATCAAGACCTCCTATCCATTGATCCCTGCCACTTTCTCATTGTTCTGATATGTCCTCTCATATTCTTTCTTCCTTCCTTATCCAGGCTTAAATTTCATAGCTCGTTATTACCATTACTCACTTGAAAAAATTCTTAGCTCCCTCGCCCCTCTCTCCCTATATTGCACTTGGCTAACAAAGTCTCACCTTGGTTAAACCCAACTACTCACCTTTTCTGTGGCCACATCCAAACAACTAAAGTTGCTGGAGAAAAGCATAGAGGTCTGCTAAATTCATCTCACTTTAACTTCATTATTACAACTCAATATACTCTAGGACACCTCTCACTATCCAAAATGAACACTTTACATCTTCTCTCTGTACACCCACTATATTTCCTCCACTGCCCTCACTCTCAGCCAATGACCTTGTTTCATACTTCATTGAGAAAACAGAAGCAAGCAAATAGGAACTCCCTCATCTTCTCACCATTCAATTGGCTAAGCAACCTGAAACTTACCTTCAGTCTCAGTCTTCTTTCCTAATCCACAAAGTGGCCCTGCTCCCATCAGAGTCCAATCCTTCCATTTGGTCTCTGGATGCTAGCCCCTCTCTCTCTTGCATCATCAATTTGTTTAACGCTACAGAATCCTTTTCACCAACACACATATGCTTAATGTTGCCCATCTTTTAACAATATGCTTAGTCTCTCCTGTCTTGACCCCATGTCTGCCTCCAGACACCACTTCATTTATTAGTTGCCCTTCTCAACAATCCTTTTTTTCTCTAACAAGTATTATGAGACAAAGTACTTGCCCCTAGGTATTAAGTCATCCCTAGGATTTGGGTTCTTAGGGGCCCTAGAGATTGTAGAACAGGAACTATGTTGTCCTTTCCAAATTCCAAGTTCCTGACCCACAGAATCCATGTGTATACTAAAATAGCTGTTTTCACCCACTATGTTTGGGGTAATTTGTTATTCAGCTATAGTAACTGTAACATAATCCAAACCATCATGATATTCCATCTGCAATGCCCTTGGCCCTGCTATACACTTGGCCTACTCTTGCTGCCTACAGTCTACACTCTACATAGAAACCAGAGTGGTTCTTTTAAATCTTCAGTCAGATTGCTCCTCTTCCCAAAATTCTCACTGGCTCCCCATATCACTCAAATGAAAAACCAAAGTCCCTACATGGTCCCACAAGGTCCTGCATTATCTGGCCCTCCCTATGTCATCTCTTGCCACTCTCCCGTCTGCCCATTTTGCTCCTGTTACAGGTTTCTTTGCTGCTTTTCTTTTTAAATTGACAAATAAAAACTGTATATATTTACATATATTTATGTATATCATGCTGTACAACATGATGTTTTAAAATATGTATATGTTCTAGAATGGCTAGATCAAGCTAATTAACGTATGAATTACCACATGTACTTTTTTGTGAGAGAACACCTAAAATCTACTTTCCTCGCAATTTTCAAGTATACAACACGTTGTTATTAATTATAGTCACATGCTGTACAATAGATCTCTTGAACTTTTTCCTCCTAACTGAAATTTTAAATGCTTTGACCAATATCTCAATTCCTCCTTCCAACTCCCAGCCCCTGGTACCCACCATTCTACTCTCTGCTTCTATGAATTCAGCTTTTTAATTAATTTATTTATTTTTTATTACAGATGGCAGAATTTATTTTTTAATTGTTATTTTGTCCCAATAAGAAAAGTAACACATACATAATAGAGACATTTAAAAATATTCCCCTTCAAAGAAAGAAAAATTAAAGAAAGGAATGACCTATATTCCCATTACAAACAATAACCCTCATGGATATGTTGTTGTCTTTTCTTCCAGTGTTTCCTTTTTATGTATATAGGGGTTTGTTTTTGCCTTTGTTTTGTTTAGGGGCTTGACATTTTTTAGAAATTATAATTACACTGTATAAAAAATTTGTGAACTGCTTTTTTCCTCTTGTACACTCTTAAATCATTTTAACTTATTTTTACATATAATTCAACAAGGTGGTATACAGAGTTCACTCAACACCCTCCTTCCTGGACATAGGTACTTATCTTTCTTTTTCCAAATTTCAGAATATTTGGGGTATAAACGTTTGTACCATTATGCCTATGCACTGCCCAGCCAAAGATATATCATGGAATCCCCAAACTGTGTGATCTGCACCATTTGAGGAGTTTCCATCGCCTCTACCCTCTTCCATCTGCCCACCCTGATGAATTTTTCATAGTGCACATAGTATTATCAGTAGTATAATTCATGTGAGTACAGTGGTGCTTGTTTTTCCATTTTTCTGATATCCTTCGAAGAATGGGTCTAGCTCCACCAGGATAATCCAGATGGTGTTAATTCACCAGTTTTTATTATTCTCTGAATATGTCGTGATGGCATTTTAACCATTTGAGTGCAACGGGATGTCTTTATTATAGAATGTATTTTTTTCCTTTGGGTAAATACCCAGTAGTGGGATTACTGGATCAAATGGTAGTTCTACTTTTAATTCTTTGAGGTATCTCCATATTACTTTCCATAGAGGTTGTACTAATTTGCAGTCCCACCAGCAGTGTATGAGTGTTCCTATCTGTCTGCATCCCCACCAACCTTTGTTGTTTTGGGACTTTTTGACATGAGCCAATCTCACTGGAGTTAAGTGATATCTCATTGTGGTTTTGATTTGCCTTTCCCTGATGATTAGAGAAGTGGAGCAATTTTTTCTATGTTTGCTGGCTGTTATTTTGTCTTCTTTTGAAAAGTCTCTGTTCATGTCCTTTGCCCACTTTTTAATGGGGTTGTTTGATTTTTTCTTGTTGATTTTCCTCAGTTCTGTATAGATTCTGGTTATCAGCCCTTCATCAAATATGTAGCATGCAAATATTTCCCCCATTCTGTAGGTTGTCTGTTCACACTAGTGATAGTTTCCTTGGATGTGCAGAAGCTTTTTAATTTGATCAGGTCCCATTTATTTATTTTTTTGCTGCTGTGATTGCTTTGGGGGTCTTCTTCATAAATTCTTTGCCTAGGCCAATGTCTGTAAGAGTTTTTCCAATGTTTTCTTCTAGAATTCTTATGGTTTCATGTCTTAGGTTTAAGTCTGTTATCAACGTGAGTTGGTTTTTGTGAGAGGTGAGAGGTGTGCATCTAGTTTTAGTCTTCTACATGTGGCTATCCGGTTTTCCACATGAAAACCATTTATTGAATAGGGATTATTTTCCCGAGTGTATGTTTTTTCAGAATTTGTCAAATATCAGATGACAGTATGAGGATGGTTTTATATCTGGGTTCTCAGTCCTGTTCCATTGGTCTATGTCTCTATTCTTGCACCAGTACCATGCTGTTTTGTTTACTATAGCCTTGTAGTATAGTTTGAAGTCTGATAGATTGATGCCTCCCAATTTGTTCTTTTTACTTAAGATTGCTTTGGCTAGACGGGGTCTTCTCTGGTTCCACATGAAACATAGAATTATTTTTTCTAGATCTGCAAAAAATGATGTTGGTATTTTGACAGGGACTGCATTGACTCTGTATATCACTTTAGTTAGTATAGACATTTTAACAATGTTGATTTTACCTATCCAAAAGCATGGTAGGGTTTTCCATCTGTTTACATTCTCTGCAATTTCTTTTCTCAGTGTTTCATAATTCTCTCTGTATAGGTCTCTCACCTCCTTAGTTAGATATTTTCCTAAATATTTAATTTCCTTTGGTGCTATTGTGAAAGGTACTGCATCTTTGATTTGTTTCTTGGCTCGACTGTTATTGGCATATATGAAGGCTACTGATTTGTGTGCATTGATTTTGTATCCTGAGACTTCGCTGAATTCATTTATCAATTCCAGTAGTCTCTTGTTTGACTCTTTCGGGTTCTTTAGATATAATATCATATTGTCCATGAAGAGTGAAACTTTGATCTCTTCTGCCCCATTTGGACACCTTGATTCCTCTCTCTTGTCTGGTTACTCTGGCAAGGACTTCCAACACTGTGTTGAATAGAAGTGGAGATAGTGGGCAAACTTGTCTGGTTCCAGTTTTAAGGGGGAATGCTTTCAATTTTTCCCCATTCAGTATGATATTGGCTGTGGGTTTATCATATATGGCTTTAATAATTTTGAGGTATGAGCCATCTATGCCTATATTGTTAAGAGTTCTTATCATAAAAGGGTGCTGGACTTTGTCAAAAGGCTTTTCTGCATCTATTGAAAGGATCATATAGTCTTTGTTCTTGCTTTTATTTATATGGTGAATTACATTTACAGATTTGCGTATGTTGAACCATCCCTGCATCTCGGGAATAAAGCCCACCTGATCGTGATGGATTATTTTTTTGATGTACATTTGAATTCGGTTTGCAAGGATTTTATTGAGAATTTTTGCATTTATATTCATAAGGGATATTGGTCTGTAGTTTTCTTTTTTTGTTGTATCCTTTCCTGGCTTTGGTATCAAGGTGATATTGGCTTCATAGAATAAGTTTGGGAGGGTTCCATCCTCGATGTTTTTGAATAATTTCTGCACCATAGGCACCAGTTCTTCTTTGTAGGTTTGGTGGAATTCAGGTGTGAACCCATCTGGTCCAGGACTTTTTTTTGTTGGAAGATTTTTTATTACTGCTTCAATTTTGGTGCTTGATATTGTTCTGTTTAGGAATTCTTTTTCTACCTGATTGAGCCTAGGGAGGTAGTGTGTTTCTAAAAATTTCTCCTTTTCCTCCACGTTTTCATGTTTTTGGGCATAGAGATTTTTGTAGAATTCAAAGATGATGTTTTGTATTTCCGTGATATCAGTTGTGACCTCTCCTTTTTCATTTATAATTGAGCTTATTAGAGTCCTTTCCTTTCTGCTTCTGGTCAACCTGGCAAGTGGCGTGGTCTATTTTATATTTTCAAAGAACAAACTTTTCACTTTATTAATCTTCTGTATTGTTCTTTTGTTCTCAATTTCATTTAATTCTGCTCTGATCTTGGTTATTTCTTTTCTTCTGCTGGCTTTAGGATTGCTTTGCTCTTCCTTTTCCATTTCCTTAAGATGATTCATTAGTTTACTGATTTGTGAACTTTCTGTCTTTTGGATGTGGGCATTTAAGGTGGTAAGTTTTCCTCTCAGGACTGCTTTTGCTGTATCCCACAGATTTTGATAACTTGTGTCCCCATTATCATTTAGTTTGAAGAAACTTTTGATTTCGATCTGAATCTCCTCCTTTACCCAATAGTCATTCAACAACAGATTGTTTAATTTCCATGTTTTTGGAAATAGATGTGAGTTTCTGTTGGAATTGAGTTCTAATTTTATTCTGCTGTGGTCTGAAAAGACACATGGTATGATTTCTACTTTTTTAAATTTGTTGAGATCTGTTTTGTGGCCTAGGATGTGATCAATTTTAGAGAAAGTTCCATGAGCTGATGAGAAGAATGTATAGTCAGTGTTATTTGGGTAGAATGTTCTGTAGATGTCTGTAAGGCCCAAATGTTCTAGAGTCTTGTTTAGGTCCATTGTTTCTTTGCTTATTTTCTGTTTGGAGGATCTGTCCAGTTCTGTCAGTGGGGTGTTGAAGTCCCCAGCTATTATGGCATTGCTATTTATTATGCTGTCTAGATCAAGCAGTATTTGCTTTATGTATCTGGGTGCTCTTGTGTTGGGTGCATAAATATTTAAGATTGTTAAATCTTCTTGTAAGATTTTTTCCTTCATCACTATATAGTGACCATCTTTGTCTTTCCTTACCTTTGTTGCTTTAAAGTTTAGAATATCTGATATAAGAATGGCTACCCCAGATTTTTTTTGGTTTCCATTTACCTGGAAAATTGTATGCCATCCTTTCACCTTGAGTCTGAATGAGTCCTTGTGTGTAAGATGCATGTCCTGGAGACAGCAGATACTTGGGTTGTATTTTTTAATCCATTCAGGCAGCCTATGTCTCTTCAATGGGCAATTCAAGCCATTCACATTTATTGAGAGAGTTGATATTTGGGGTGGATTTCTGTTTATTCTGTTGGGTAGTCTCCTATTTTGTTTTACCTCTTGAGCCATTGTGAAGTCTGGGTTCTGGAGTTTTAGCTTTTCGGTAGTTTTACATTGATGGGTGTCTGTTGTGCTGGTTAGTGTATAGTGCAAGTCTAAGTACTTCTTGCAGGGCAGGTCTGGACTTCGCAAATTCTATCAGTGATTGATTGTCTGGAAAAGTCTTTATTTCTCCCTCATATAAGAAGCTTACTTCTGCAGGATAAAGAATTCTGGGTTGGCCATTATTTTGTTTTAGAAGACTGAGGATGGGTCCCTAGTCCCTTCTGGCTTGTAAGGTTTCAGCTGAGAAATCTGCAGTTAATCTGATAGGTTTCCCTTTGTAGGTTACCTGCTCTTTTCACCTTACTGCTTCAAGCAGTGCCTCTTTCATGTTTATTTTGGCTAGCCTAATAATTATGTGGCGTGGTGAATGCCTTTTCACGTTGAATCTCCCAGGAGTCCTGTGTGCTTCTTGTACTTGGGTATCAAGATTTCTGGCTAGGCCATGGAAATTTTCCTCTATTATTCCTTCAAATATATTTTCCAGCCCATGTGAATTTTCTTCTTCACCCTCAGGGATGCCTATGTTCCTAATGTTTGGCCTCTTTACATGATCCCACATTTCTTGTATGCTTTGTTCATGCCCCTTGTTTTTGTGTTCTTTCTCTTCGACTGATTTATTTAGCACATAAGAGTTATCTTACAGCTCTGAGATTCTTTCCTCTGCATGATCCAGCCTGTTCTTAAAGCTTTCCACTGTGTTTCGTAGAGCCTTGAATGCCTCTTTCATTTCTAGAATTTCTATTTGATTTTTCCATAATACTTATATTTCTTTAGAAAATTTTTCATTCATTTCTTGCATTTTTCGTGTAGTTTCTTTGTGCTGGGATTCAATTTTCTCTTGAATTTCATTGAGCTTTCTTATAATCCATAAATGAAATTCCTCTTCTGTCATTCCACCCATTTCATTTGGTATCTGTTGCTGAAGAACTAATGATTGCTTTTGGGGGTTACTTTTCGCTCTGATTTTTCATGGTTCCTGAGTTCTTTTGCTGATTCTTTCTCATCTGGCCTCTTGGTTGAGAGCTGGGGGTGTTAGGTCTAGTTTGTAGCCCTATCTCTAAGCCCCTGAGGATTGTTCCTTGGCAGAGCTGCCAGGCAGAGGAGTACTGTTCTGTATTGCCTTAGGTGTATTTTTGCAAGTTTGGTGGACCTCTTGGGTTACCTCTGACCTGTTGTCTTCACATCTTCCCGGTGGAGTGTAGTGAGTTTGTTCTCCCAGCTTGAGCTCCAAGCTGGTGGATTGTACTTGAGGGTATGAATCCACTGCTCCCTAATAGCTTGAAGTGGAAGACAATATTTTTAGCTGTGGAGTTGTTCCCGCTGTCATTGATGGTAGTTTGTGTGGAGTAGCCAGTTACCTAGCTATTCTGTTGTGCCCGTGGCAGGCTCTGGTCCCCCAGTTGGGGTATACAAAATTCCCAAACTTTGGGAGGGGCCTTGTAGCTCCCAGGGATTACTTTCACCCTGCTCCTCCTGAGGTGGGGGGAGAAACAAAATTGCTTGCAGTTGCAGTGCAAGAGCTGGATTGGGAAAACTCTACACAGCTCAGAGGTTGCTTATCTGGCCACTAGGGGGTGCTGCTGCTATGGAGTTCACAGCTCTCACTCTCTGGGCTTGGAGGGCTGCTTCTGATGGGAGAGGCCAGCTGGTGGGATTGCTGAGGTCTCTAGCAGGTTTTTTCTTCCCTGTCCACAAGCTCGGGCACTTTCCCCTCCGGACCACTTGTGGGCTCTCAAGTTTTCCCACAGTTTGTGTGTCCAACCCTCTAATGTGTGTCCACGTGTCACTGGCTAATAGGGGGATCTCCAATTGTGCACCCCTTTTCCACCACTAGAGCCCAAGTCGAGGTGGGTGGGCATCTCTATCCCCAGAAGTCTCTGCCAGGGGGATGTTCCCACCAGGGGGAATACTGGCCACTGGAGGCAGTCTTGGACTGAGCAAAATTCCCTAATGAAGTGGGTAGGGTTAGGGGGAGCTGCTCTGGTTCAGCCTGTGGCACTTGAGGCATTCGGCTGCCATGAGAACCGGTACTTATACAAAATGAGTCACTATGACAAGCAACCTTCAAAATGACCGATGTCTGGGGTACAGGTGGGCTGGGACCTGAAGAGCGGGCACTAGGACCAACATGTTGCAGGCATGTAGGAGGCCAGAGCCAGGAAAGCAGGACCAGATGGACGGGCTGCAAACTGTTTCCAATGCACAAAGTTCCTACTGATACAGTTCAGGGATCTTGTCTCACCTGGAACCCATGGAGGCAGCTGTCTGTGGCCACCAAGGGCAGAGCTTGTTGCACACAGGCCAAAGAGCCCCCAGGCCAGGGGTGGGGTGACGCTAGAGACCTAGCTAGCAGTCAGCTCCAGGTGGGAGACCTTAAAGATGGCTGCCAACTGCCAGTCTGGTGTACAGCAGGGCTCAGATCACACCCATGAACGCAGCTCTTCTCAACTGGCCTGGGTCCCGCGGAGGCAATTGCCAGCAACCCCCAAGGGCATATCCCATTGCTCTCCATTCAACTCCTGTGCCCAGGTCTTGCTGACTTCCAGTGGCAAGGTGCCCATCTGCAGATTCCCGCATACTGTCCCAGGAAGCTATATCTCAGCCCAGTCCCTACCTGCCCCTGAGCAGTCCCTGCACCTGAGAGTTCCATATGGCTCTCACAGTTGCTTCCTCTCCACAGAGCCTGCTGTCTTGAGCAATAGCTTTGCACCAACTCTGGGCTTGCCCCTGACTGAGTGGATGGGAAGTCTGCGGGGAAGGTGCGTGACCACTTGTAGGTCAGGTCTCATTGTGCTAACCTGGCAAGTGCGTCCTTTCCGCGCTCTGGTCTCTATTGTATTCCCTGTGCTCTCCGATATTTGTGAATGTATCTCCCAGTCACCTGTTTTCTTGGGCTGAGTGTCTCACAATGTTTCTCTGTAAATTCACAATGTTGTTTTCAGAGTGAGCGATCTGCGCACAGGCAGCCAATGGTGTTTTTCACCTCCTTCCCTGGGAGCGGTGAGGTGGGAGGACTCGATCAGACTGCCATTTTTTCATCTTCTCGAATTCAGCTTTTTTAGATTCCACTTATAAGTGAGATCATGGGGTATTTGTCTTTCTGTGCCTGGCTTATTTCACTTAACATAACATCCTCCAGGTTCATCCATATTATCACAAATTGAACACTTTAGGTGTATTCCTGTTTGAGGGCCTTTGCACATTCTGTTTCCTCTATCTGAAATATTCTCCTTCCAGATATCCAGATGGTTTGATCCTTCATTTCTCTCAAATTTCAACTCAAATGTCACCTTAATATAGAAGCCTACCCAGATCACCTCCCTTGGTGCAATATTTCCTTTACCCCTTACTCTGCTTTACTGTTCCTTTAAGCACTTAACACCATCCGACATACTACATATTTACTTGTTCATTTTTGTGTGTATATCCATCCCTGTTGAATAAAATTGCCAGGAGGGCATGAAGTTCGCCAGTTTTTGCAGTATCCCTTGTGCTAGAACAGTAGCTGACATATAGTGGACACTTGATAAGTATATATTGAATAAACAAGTAAGTCAATGACATATCCACATGGTGGGGTAGAAACTATGTAGAGTGTAATAAACAGTTGACTTAAAAATGAATATATAACCTCTTTTTAGTAGTGATGACCCTTTGGAGTCTCAGAGAAATTTTTTTTTTCCTGCAGGGTGAGTCTCAAAGAAATTTAAAACAAGACAAACACCAATCTGACTTGCTGACTCTTAAGGGGTTTTATTGATTGCCGTATTGGACAACACAGAAGCTAGGACATGAACATCTCCAACCTAAGTCCCAACTGTATTTTTTTTAAATTTATATAAGAAAAAAATAACACAAATAATCTTGTTCATTGGACATTTCCTAAACACCATCTAGCTTCAGCTCTTTACTACCCTTTAACTCCCTGGGTATACTTGGAAGAAGTGTCAGCATGCCATTGTGACCTTCATCGCTAATTAAGAAATGTTTGCCTTAGTGGCCCCTGGTGACACTGTCCTAAGCACTTTACATATATGTGTGTGTATGAATTAAATAAGATTATATATAAAGAATATACAATTTTATATATATGATATAATAATCTAATACTTATATATAAAATCTAATTCATACAAACTTTTAGGTGAAAGCAGTATTAGATTTCCACCAGATTTATGTTTTTAATAGATAAAGAAGTGCAAGATCATAAAAACCTATAATATTTCCTATTCTGTGAAGAAAATCGGAGGAGAGCAGCTTTTATCCAGAGTGCTTAAATATAGCATCCAAAATAACTCTCCTAATTTAGATTGAAGCCATTCTTCCCACTCATATCTAATCATAAAGAACCAAACAAATATAAGAAGGTTTAGTATTACTTTCCTGTATTTTTTATGTAGACAACCCTGTGAGAAGCAAGTCTAAGGGAAATGTCTCCTCCCTCATTAGTGTTCCTTCTCCTCTTTTCTTGTCCAAGTTCTGCAGAGTTCTCTCACCCACTCCTGGTAGTCCATGCTAGGTGCCACTGGAGTATCACTGTCTTGTTTCAGAGCTTTCAAGATCTGAGTGGTCACTCTATATGTAATTGATCAAAGTTCTGACATTTAGGTAAAGAGTCCTCATTAGTGAGAGTTCTAAAACTATGTGTCTTGGTTTCATTTATATTTTCTTCTTTCATCTTTCAGTTCCAAATGTAGTAAATATGTTTAATAACTTATGTCTATGACTCAGATATTAAGTCCCAAATGAAGTAAAAATAAATGAGTTGTGAAAATCTTAGAGAAAAATTAGAACTAGTTTCTTTCTGGTTTAGAGCCTAACACTTTGGGTAAATCACTAGACTTCTGTTAGTAATTTCCATGGAGATTTTTTTTTAAAGCCTGACCACCTATTTCACAATATTTTATCAAAAGAAATGTAAAAAGTATAAAAGATTCAATCTGTCAATGTGTTAAAGAGAAATTCTAAGTCAACAGAATTATAAAAACAGTGATCTCATTAATCAGTAATTTAAGCCAGCAGATAATATTTGAAAATTATCACACCAGATCTTAGGGACACACTTAGAGTATGTTGATTTCCTGTCATATTCAGCAACAGCTGTGTATGTGGCAAAAGCACCAAAACCCAATTTATGAGTATTATGGGCATGTGTAAGAGCCCACGCATCTTCTCAATCCACAGGGAGAGACTGTGAACACCATGTCTTTCCTTCCACCTTAAATAAAAAGTATACAGTACACACCTCATTAGAGCTATAGCTAGTCATGAGGGTTTGCCCATGAACTAGGAATGCATGTTTGTGACTCCTTCCATTATGCAGTAGAAACATGCATGGAACATCACACAGCATCCTGTTCTTCCCTCAGTGAAAACATAAGAGCTGCACATATCCATGAAAAGTCCTCCAGAAAAGGAACAGAAGTGTTTATATGTATTCTAAATCCCTTATGCCTCCCCCACTGGTCCATCACCACTGCCTAATCTGAGAATTCACTTTCACCTTCATGTTTAGACTTTCAGACTTTAAAAGAATCTATCACCGGTCTTTCTAAAATCCGGACCATGGCTAGGAATTTTCTGTCTTAATATCTGTCACTCACTGCTTCCAGTCATAGTGTCAGACCTAAAATTCATTCCAGACTCCTTAATGGCTCTAAGCACTAACAAAGCAATTAATCCTGAACTCCTCATGTCAGGCTCATTTTGTGGGACCAACTTCATAGGCAAGAGAGTAAGTGGGAATCTAGCTTTGAATTCTGTGATGAATGATATAAGAGCCAAGCTGGAGAAACAGCCTCAGAAGCCCTGAATCCCAATCCCCTATCAAATGCCTTTAAAGAGCCCCAGATCATCCTCTGTCAAATTATTTATAGGCAACAAGAAATATTTCTAATTATATCCATTCACAGCCACAGTCAGTGAATATTGTGCAAAGAGATTGCCAAAAAAGGTTTTGCCAAGTAGGTTCCCAGCTAGGACAGCTGAGGTGGCTGCTGTGTTTGCAGAATGGTCTCTATAAAAGTGGAGTTGAGATGCCTCTGTCCTGTCCTTCTTCAAAATTCTTGAAGGTATGTATTCGTGGAAGAACACTTGGCTAGTTCTACATTCCTGATGATAATGATTTTTCATTTAAGGGAGATGGCTACTATTTCCCAAATTTTAATTTTTCTTTCCAATATTCCTAAGGATGACATTGTACACAATATAGTTAACTAGTATTTTGTGATTAAATGTGGGGAAAAAGAATCCTGCATTCTCTTTGTTTTTTCTTTCGACAGTAGTTGTCTGCTTTGAGCCTGCCACCTTCTTCATCTGGTAACGCAAGAGGTAAGAGTAATTTATCATTACACTCTAAAGAACAAAGGGATCTATATGTTGCTACATCTTAATGAGCTACCATTTTATTTCACAGTTTAGTGTTGGGAATAGCATACAAGGAGCAGCTGTTCTTTAAAAATGACTTCTCATAAAACAATGACTTTTCAGGCCATTTAATCACACAAAATTTAATGAAATTTCCCTTTCACATGTTGTTTCTGTTGTTCAGAAAGAATGCAACCATAATACGTAATATTTAATGTGAACTACTACTCCAACTTAACCAGTAAGAATTTATCAGAGAGATCTCATGTGAAATCAATAATGTGTTGATCTGGAAGTCAAAATTCCTAGGTGGCAATACGGGCTTCTCACTGATTCTAGTCGCCTGGGTCAAGCCAGTTAGCTTTTGTGTATCTTGAAATACAGTATGTGTTGCAGTGGAACTAGCAATGAAACTGGATTTAGGAGAACAGAGCTCATGTCCCAGCACTGCCACTTACCACCTTTGTGACACTGAATGACGCTTTACCTTTCTGGGCCTTAGTTTCCTCATCAGTAAAATGAGAAGGCTGGTAACTACTAAGGTCCTTCCAGCTCTTGCCATCTATAATCAAAGTCAGTGGCTTTCAAGGAGTCCTCCACAGACTCAGTGGACCTCTCCCAACTATGCATGTTGAGACAGGTACTTTCAGTATTATGTTAAGACTATATATAATAATGAAAGCCTACTGTACATTTAAGAATTATTTTAAGTGTTTTATTTAATACAGCAGCTATATATATTCATTTAGAAAAGAACAGAAAACATATTATTTATGTGGAAATGTTGCTTGTTCAAACTTGAGGCAATTATCACTGTATGGGTGGATTCAAGGACTCCTTGCAACAAACCTGAGGCTCCTTGGGGACTTGTGACCCACAAGTTGGGGAATGACAGATCTAAAATATGATATGAGAAGGGTAACAACAACCTTTCTGTGTTTCGTGGATACACCGCATTATAGCAATCTCTACACGGTAGCATGTTGTTAATTGAAAATTGCCTAGTGTGAAAACAAACATAGCAACAACAAAAAAAATGAGATGGAATAACATTGCTCTTTCAAAGAAAAAACCCTAAGATTAAATGTTCCAATATCTGTCCCCTGAAAATATGTCTAAATGTCACTGTATCATCAGGAGACTTTTACAGATAAGACTAATTTTAGAGATAGAGTACATGGCAAACTCCATATCTAACACTTCAAGTTGAGAGGAAGTTTAATGCTGATGACAAAAGACCAAGACTTTTTCTGGAAAACCTACAAAAGGTTTCAGCTGTTGTCATCATCTTTGTTGTCACTGTCATTGGCAACCAAGACACTGCTTTCCACAACCATGCCCTCTACTGCTCCACAGAGGTCACCTTCTTTTACTCTGGTCACTCATCCCGTCCTTGCCATCAGAGCAACAGGACTTATTTTATTTTCTCATAGTTAATTTGTCTGTAGGAAAAATTGTTTAAGTTTTGGCCTGAAATTTTATACTGGCTATCCATTTCAGAAAAAATATTTAAAAGCCTGGTATTTTTAAAAGAGACGGGGAGAGAAAGAGATATATAAACCTAAAACAATAAGAATCAGATTTTTAACAAAGCAACTGGTATGCCAAAATCCAACTAAAAACAAAGAGAAATACAAACTAAAAATACACAATCACTATAAAATTTTACTAAAAATTCAAATGTCCTTTTTCTCCAAGAATCTTTTAAAGTTGTTTTTGGTTTAAGTAATGCTGCTGACTTTCACACAATTTAAAAACCAATGAAAGAGAATTAATTTTGACTCTGGACAAAATTATTTCTTGTATTTTCAGCTTTCATTGTACTTATTTTTCCCTTTATGTACCTAATACCTGTCAGTGTATTTGTACTTATTAGGTGTTTTCAACTTGGTCGTATATCCTAAAAGAACAGACGTACCTTTTAACACCCAACTTTAATAATTTTTACATCAATTTTAATAATTTGGGGCAAAAAGGAAATTTGCCTTAATACCTGTATTTGAGTTTTTTAAATAGGTTCATTTAGATTGTAAAGCCACTGGAAACAGTTATTTTCCATTTCTTTGTATCATCACAATGTAAAAAAAAAAAAAACAGGAAGGGTGGTTGGAAACAGGAAAGGAAAGAAAAGCAAGCAGAAAAAGAAAACATTCTGGACACACTTGGAGCATCACAAATTTTGCTGACTGAATATCAATTCCTCCATATTTCTCAACTAAGGCTTGCAATATAGAGGATGGAATGGAGGCTTAAAATGTCACAGAAATCAAGCTTCCACCACAGGGCTTTCAAATCAATCAGCTGATCACTCAGCTCCCTGACATAGTCCACAGCAGTGGTCCCTAAAGGCAGGGGTGAGGAAACAAGCATGGCAAATGAAGCATGTTAAGGTGACATCAACAGAACAATTCTCCACCCCAACCCTCAGTCATCATCTGGCTCTGTTTCTCCCGCTAGGTACACCTAGTGCTGGGCTGCCATCAATAACCTGCAGCCATGAGTTCCGACTCCGAGATGGCCGTTTTTGGGGAGGCTGCTCCTTACCTCCGAAAGTCTGAAAAGGAGCGCATTGAAGCTCAGAACAAGCCTTTCGATGCCAAGACATCAGTTTTCGCAGTGGATGTTAAGGAGTCCTATGTGAAAAGCGTAATTCAGAGCAGGGAGGGGGGAAAAGTGACAGTGAAGACAGAAGCTGGTGCTGTAAGTAAAAAAAAAAGTGGGGGGAGGGAGGGAGGAGGAGGCATTAATGATCCTTTTCTACTACTTAGTTCATACCCATTGACTCCTCTTTTCTTAACAGACTCTCACAGTTAAGGAAGATCAAATCTTTGCCATGAACCCTCCCAAATATGACAAGATTGAGGACATGGCCATGATGACTCACCTGCATGAGCCTGCTGTGCTGTACAACCTCAAAGAGCGCTACGCAGCCTGGATGATCTACGTGAGTGCCCTTCAGCATCATTTCTCACTCCCTGCACGTGCTGACTGTGGTAACTGAAACCAATTAAGGACTTCAACTAGATTTGGCTATTGCACTATTCTCTTAAGACCAATCATTTGGTTAGTGTTGTAAATTCTGAGGAATTTGGAAATGTACATGTGGAAAGCCATCTATTTAACTGAATTAGTTGAAAAATTGAAGAATTTTGTGCAGCAACAGATGATAGAAGGAGACAAAGAATGAAATGAGACCATTAAGCCTTGTGAAAACTAACACAGTATTTAGGTCCCTCTCGCCTTGCCCTTAAAGCAGTATTTCCATGGTAGATTAATCAGGTGATTGCTGACCGAGCAACGCTGTCCTTTCCTACAGACCTACTCGGGCCTCTTCTGTGTCACCGTCAACCCTTACAAGTGGCTGCCGGTGTACAACCCCGAGGTGGTGACGGCCTACCGAGGCAAGAAGCGCCAGGAGGCCCCACCCCACATCTTCTCCATCTCTGACAACGCCTATCAGTTCATGCTGACTGGTGAGTGAGTCCATAATTATAATTCTATAGCCATTTGTGAAATATTTGTATACTGATAACACAGAAAACAAAGGGCCAGTACTTTGAAAATAAAATGTTCAGCACAAACATGGCAATAGAAATAATAAAATTGGGCAAATATATTTAGATAAATTGCACCAGTTCTAAAAATATAGGAAATTTTGCTAAGATTTCTGTGCTAAAATCCAAATTAATTAGTACTAATTCCAGCTCAAAATGAACCAAATTTAGCCATCAACTCTGCATTTTAATTATAGCTAATGTATCATCTCTCCTCAAAAGTAAGCTTTGAAATCTCATAATGACAAGTTATCACAAGCACTATATAAAACTTTGGATTGAACATTAATAACATGACAGAATTTTGAACTATGTACCAGGAGACAGAATGGGACACAAAATTTTTATTAATCTGATATTGATAGTTTATTCTCCTGTATAAAATGGCAAAATAACAGATTACATATTCTATCACATTAAAAGTAATAAGAGTAAACACTGATTAATTAGCACATCTTTTGCTATGTATTTTTTAAAAAATCTTGTGAAAAGCAAAGCACAAATTTATGTAGTTATTATTTTTGCAAATGGGGAGCTTTAAAAGACAATTTTGAGTTTACAAGTACTGCATTAACCTCTGCACATAATGTGTTTTGTTAACATTACCTTTGGTTTCTCTTTCACAGATCGTGAGAACCAGTCAATTCTGATTACGTATGTAAATTTATGACTTTCTTTCTGTTGAGTTTTGATCAATATAGTGGTTACTACTGCCTTAGATTCTGACTTTTTCTTCTGTTTGGACTTGACAGTGGAGAATCCGGAGCAGGGAAGACTGTGAACACCAAGCGTGTCATCCAGTACTTTGCAACAATTGCAGTTACTGGAGAGAAGAAGAAGGAGGAATCTGGCAAAATGCAGGTGCGTCTTGTAGTCAGAGTTTGAATCAAGACTGTCAGGGCTCTCAGAAGTCTGGAGCCCCAGATGCGAGGACTGCTCTTGCCTTTCAGGGGACCCTGGAAGATCAAATCATCAGCGCCAACCCCCTACTGGAGGCCTTTGGCAACGCCAAGACCGTGAGAAATGACAACTCCTCTCGCTTTGTAAGTGACTTGGGTCTTCTCTTTCGTGTGAGAATCAGCACTGGCACTTCTGTACGTGCCGTGTCAATATCTTTCCATCTATTTGGTCCATAGCTAAAGCAATAGTTTATGCCTTTTAATATCTACAATAAGCTCTCCTTTGCCTTTTTAAGGGTAAATTCATCAGGATCCATTTTGGTGCCACAGGCAAACTGGCTTCTGCAGATATAGAAACGTGTAAGTTAATCAATATTAGTGATTGAAAATCTTCTTTTCAATATGGGTACATATTGAAAAAATCTTCATATTCATGTTCTGTGAAATTTTCAAATGCTTAATTTTTCACTATGATGTTTTATAAATGAGCTTATCTGACTTTCTAGATCTACTAGAGAAGTCCCGAGTTACTTTCCAGCTACAGGCTGAAAGAAGCTACCACATATTTTATCAAATCATGTCCAATAAGAAACCAGAGCTTATAGGTAAAAAGCATCTTTGATTTATTTCTACCAAGGAAGAATAACAGCCCTTCTAAGAAGTCCCTCTGAAATGTATTTGATGACCAAAGTAACTCTGTCTATATATTGTTCTTTTCCATGTGTTCAGAAATGCTCCTGATCACCACCAACCCATATGACTATGCCTTTGTCAGTCAAGGTGAAATTACTGTGCCCAGCATCAATGACCAGGAAGAGCTGATGGCCACAGATGTAAGTAATAGGTACAAAGCAGGAAAAAGCAAATTCACCTTCCAGTATACAACACTCCTCTATTAGAGTGGAAAGCAGTAGCAGAAAGACTATATATAGATAGGTAATATTACCTTTTGGGATTTCTTACCCCTGGAAGAAAATTACAGAATATTTCAATGCCCTCCCCCGACATGTGTTAGAAAACCTTAGATGCCTGTAAGAAATGTTAGATCTTTGGCATTCCTTGGCTAATAGGTTCTTTTTATTCTATCTTACTGGTCATTTTTGGTCAGTATTTATACTCCAGTATTGATGTTTCTCTTCTATTTTATTCCAGACCCTACACTCAAGGACCCAGGAAAGAGCTACAATATTTTTACATTTTTTATAACTGAACATGAAATGCCCACAGTTTCTCTATAGTCACATGTAAACACTCAACTTGTTTTGAATGAATCTCTGTGGGCTAATGGTATATCTCTCTCTCCTTCCTATGTAGCATTAGAAGAAATGGGTTGTCTACCTCAAAAATACTCTTTTTTGGGACTCCATGAGCCTTTATATTTATTTTTTAAAACTACACAATCTTTCCCCACCACCACCTCTTTTTTAAGGATTATTACTTTTTGGCTTATTTTCTTTATACATAAACTTTATACATATTTCATGTTCTCTTTTAAATTTCTGAATAATCTTCTTTGCTTATTTTTAACTTGAACATCAGTGGGAATATCCCAGCACTCCCAAGATAGGGTTGAAAGTTGCTTGCAAAAATACTTTTTCCTTTAAAATATTATTTTCAAAGAGTGAATAATCTATTTGTGTGCCTTTATCTTATAAATATCAGCTTTTACTCTCTATAACTGATTATGTTTATATGTCCAAAAGTGATCTAGAGTTGAGAAATAACCCCTAGCCTGGGAAGTTAAAAGAAAATGTAGCAATCTTGCTCTAGGACTTCTGTAATAATGTCTAGGTTCTGTAAATCAGTAGTTAGCTGGAACTGGAAAGCAATAATCGGGGAAAGAGTCTTAGGAGGTAAGAGTGGTAAATGAACACACTTTCCTCTACTTTCTCTGATGCCTGTCCCCACTGATAAGCCTTTTCAAAGCCTACATGGGCAACTAAACAGGTAATCAAAATCTGATAGAGAAAAAAGACACAGAAATATTTTGCTAAAAGGAGAAAGATCTTCTTTTCACAAATGTCTCTTCTGTTCACGAAAAATGAATAACCAAGTAAAGTTCACTCCCAGGTATCTCATGGTCAGCTGAGCTGTGGCTTGATACCAGAGAGGCATGTGAAGAAATACTTGGGGACACTGCTGTTCTCCTATCTTCTTTCCCACTGCATCCTTCATGCCCATTAGGGTGTGAAGGTTGACTATAATTATGTATTAGGCTAGGACAACATAGGAAAAGAAGGAGCAAAAGAGAGATTTGTGAGCCTGGAGAAGAGAAGGAAGGATAGCCAAGAGACCACAAGGAGCATGTGCCTGAGGAACAAGGGCAGGCTGAAATGGAGAAAGAGGGAAAGCACTGCTCTTGGCATTGAAAGTCATGGCTCTGAGTCCTGGTTGAGAGAGTGTGGACAAGTCACATAACATCTTTACTGTCCACATGACTCAAATAGAAAGGCTGACACATAACTCTTGGTGTTGCTATGTGGATCAAAGTGAAGAATACGTGTGCTTTTTGAAAACAGCAAAGTGCTAGTAAAATATAAGGCAAGGCGTGATGAGGAAAAAGTGTGGAGGCAGGCCTGGTGTCCTAAGGGAGTCTGCCATGGTGATAATTGGGGGGTGAGTAAATCCAACTCTTTCCACAGAGTGCTGTGGACATCCTGGGTTTCACTGCTGATGAAAAGGTGGCCATTTACAAGCTCACTGGAGCCGTGATGCATTACGGGAACATGAAGTTCAAGCAAAAGCAAAGGGAAGAGCAGGCTGAGCCAGATGGCACTGAAGGTACTGTTGATATGAGCTTTTCAGAGGCAGGGACCATGTTTTTACTTTCTTTGATCTATCTTATGAGGGGCAGAAGTATTAGGGGTAGGAAATGACACAATGCCTGATGTTTTACATTACTGAAATTTGTGGAGATTTGTGATTTCTGACCATCCATTCTTTATTGATTTTTTGTAAGCTAGTATTTGCTATTTGATTAAAACATGTTTATTCCAGTAAATAATTTGTGTGCCCACATGCACTGAAAAGACAGCGATCTGAATTTTCCTGTCACTAGTTCTCTAAGTTAGGGTTTCTCAAATTGTTTTTTTTTTTTTAACTCTGTTGTCTGCTTTTGTCATATTTTAAATATGACACAGAGCATCAATTCCCCAAGCTCCAATGCATCACCACAAGAAATGACTAAAATTGGGGCCAAGAGTGGCAATGTTTTTGAAGCAATATGAACAAATGAATAGGTTTCATGACATTTGCTCATATTACTCTTCAAGCAAAACCTGTTTTTCTTTGTCATAATCACTCACATCTTAAAGTGTGTATGCCATGGTGTGTTTCACCATTCTCACCTTATTCATGCAGTTGCTGATAAAGCTGCTTATCTGACAAGTCTGAACTCTGCTGACCTGCTCAAAGCCCTCTGCTACCCCAGGGTCAAGGTTGGCAATGAGTTCGTCACCAAAGGCCAGACTGTGCAGCAGGTAAACATGACTCAAACTCCCTGATTTGTTTGAACCACAGGAGACTAAAGAGTTTATCATTGCTTCCAATTCAAAAAACTAAACTACCATTCTTCTTGAAGGTGTACAATGCAGTGGGTGCTCTGGCCAAAGCCATCTATGAGAAGATGTTCCTGTGGATGGTCACCCGCATCAACCAGCAGCTGGACACCAAGCAGCCCAGGCAGTACTTCATCGGGGTCTTGGACATCGCTGGCTTTGAGATCTTTGATGTGAGTAGTGAATTGACAGAAAATTAGCAAGTGCAAATCAGTCATTTGATCTATCTTGTTAAAGTATTCAAAATTATTTTTACAAAATGTACTTTACATAAAGTACAAACTTAATTACTGCTGAAAAGAAATGAAAACAAGTCAACAGGTATAAATAGGAAAAGAGAGAGGATTCTATTCTTTCAAGTGTAGAAGTCTCAAAAAAATGGTCCATGAGAAGTAAAAATATTCAAAATCTATCCTGGTTCCAAGCAGATAAGTATAGAAACACTTTCTTAAATTAAATTAAGGTAATATTTAAAAGATCCCTCATTTAACAGTATTTTGCCTAATATGATTTTATGTAGTTACTTTGAAAGCAAAGTATTTGAGGAATTGATTTTCCTTTGTTTAGAATTATATATTGAGAAAACAATCTGAAGGTTTATGATTTAATAAGCCAAAATGCCTCAAATTCAGAAGACATTACTAGCCGCTCTGTAGAAACAAATGAATTATGAGTAATTTCCTATATTTATCCTTTCCTATAGTTCAACACCCTGGAGCAGCTGTGCATCAACTTTACCAATGAGAAACTGCAACAGTTTTTCAACCACCACATGTTCGTGCTAGAGCAGGAGGAGTACAAGAAGGAAGGCATCGAGTGGGAGTTCATCGACTTTGGGATGGACCTGGCTGCCTGCATTGAGCTCATTGAGAAGGTCTGTATGACTTTTCAAGCTTTCAGAACAGGAAAAACAAACCGCCCACCTCCCTATGCTTAACTACAATCCCAGCTCTCAAAGAATAAGCAGTGATGTTTCATGATGCACTTATATACTCTGATTGGTTGTGAGATGTGTCACAAGTGATCTGTTATTAATGAATAAAGTACAGCAGTTTGTGGAAAAATGATTATCACACACACATACACACAGATTCACATTTATCCCTGTAATAACTTCATTCTCCCTCACTTTTACTCCTACATGATTTCATGCATATAGGAGACAGGAATGAAATTATAGCTACTCCTCTGAGTATCGTAATTAACTATGGTGTACCTATGATGGTGTATTATGCATCTGTCATCCCTCACTTGTAACAAGGCAGGGGATGTCAAGATGTCTTAAAAGTTGGAAGGTCAGCCCTTCAACTGTTTCTGTTGTTGTCTTTCTCTATTCATGATGACTACTGAATAAACTCCAAACCTCCATATGACCTTACCTAGAAAATGAGCCCAAATTTCCCATTATCAAGGGGGTGGAGCAATAGTTACATCAGATCTGGATATATTTAAACTCATCAAGCAATCGTTAAACACATCCAAAAGTAGGTTATTAATATATTGGGAACTCATCATGTACCTACTGATACAAACAAAGTATAAAGTGTATTCCCTAAGCAATGGGAAGGGAGAAATAAATGCAGTTGCCACCTAGGAAAATTTCAAATACTCAGGTCAAAATTCACAAAAATATGAAAGGTAAGAATTTAAAAACAGATGAGGTCTGCACAATTTGGGGAAAATATATGTTAATTTGGTGATATAATATCTCTACTATTCATGAAAACTGTATGGTCCTCAGGAAAGGCATTTATTTTCTTCTCTAGTATTTCAGTTTTTGGATCATCAAAATAGTTTTTGGGAGACAATTTGTGAATTTGTGAAATCATCAAAGTTGAATTTTCTTTCAGTCTTTCATATCAAATTTGCCACTCAAAAGAGTCAAACTGCTTAGAAAGCAAAACCAAATTACCATCACTTAACTTTGCAGTGGTGGGGAACATAGCTTAAAGTACAAAGAGTTTTAATGATACAACATGAGATGTACTTTTCTACTTGGAATGGATTGTTTTTAGTCCTTATATATAATCTCTCTTCTCTTCATACTGTTGTTGTGTCTAGATTTGAGGTGAAGGAAATCATTGTCATTAAGAAAGAAAGTATTCAGATATATACATTTATGGAATAAAGAATTCAGTTTCAAAATGGTACTTTTGGAATTTAATTTTATACACTGAACATAAAGTTTGCCAAATGGCACAGATGTACTTTTTTAAAAAATTGAGTCTTTTTAGAAAACATATTTCCCATATGTTCTTGGTACATAATGATTGTTTCACATTTCAGTAGTAGAGGAGAGGCAATAAAGTAGGATCATGCCTATTTATCATTCCAAGTCTTCTTTTTAAACACTGTACTTTCAGGTTTACTGCATAAACTATTGGGACATAACTTTCTGAAGGACTTATCATTATCATCCCTTTTTTCCTATTCTTAGCCGATGGGCATCTTCTCCATCCTGGAAGAGGAGTGCATGTTCCCCAAGGCAACAGACACCTCCTTCAAGAACAAGCTGTATGAACAACATCTTGGAAAGTCCAACAACTTCCAGAAGCCCAAGCCTGCTAAAGGCAAGCCTGAGGCCCACTTCTCACTGGTGCACTATGCTGGCACCGTGGACTACAACATTAATGGCTGGCTTGACAAGAACAAGGACCCTCTGAATGAGACCGTGGTCGGGCTGTACCAGAAGTCTGCAATGAAAACTCTCGCTTTCCTCTTCTCTGGGTCGCAATCTGCTGAAGCAGGTCATTTTTAACAGCATCAATACGTTACAAGAGTCACAAAACAGAAATAAACTGTTTATCAGAGACAAATATAGTTAGGGCAAAACCTAACATGAAAATATTGGCCAATATGGGTCTAATGATAGAAAGTATATTTAATAACTGTGGTACAGTCTTACAATCATAGACTTTCAGAGCTAAAATTGACACTATGGATCATTTAGTCCACAGCCTCATTCAATCAATGAGAAAACAAGAATCTCAGAGCGGTTAAGTGACTTGCTCAGGATCACACAATTCATTTCTACCATTTTAATAGTATTCGTTCCTTCAAGGATCCAGCTAAGCTGGAGTTAAGGAAATCCTTTGTCAGGGCCCTAGTGCTTGGAGAATTGAAGTTCTGTTTTCTTAAGTGCCCTAAGACCAGAGGTGCAAGTAACAACATGGAAGCACAGGCAAATAGGAAATAGGATTTCTCTGCAGGTAAGCAGAGGCTCACCAACCTTGGACCGAGCGTGCAACTTTGCCTGTCCCTGGGTGGTGTGTGCACTAAGGAAGCATTACTACTCTGTTTCCTTGGCCCTTCCTTCAGGGAACAGACATTGCTGATCTGGAATAGGGGAATCCCATTCCCTCCCACATCTACCCTTTACACTCACAATTCTTTTGTTGTTGATTTTTTTCCTGAGTGCCTATAAAGTGAGCCAATGCTTATATTTTCTTAATTTAAAATTGAGGGAGGAGAGATATGGAAAGAATAGGAATGATGCAAATGAATGAGTGCAAATGTAAATTCCAAAAATAATTTTAGCATTCCTGATGTCTATGGATAGTACTTGAAAGACTGTTGCTGCCAAGCGCAGTAGCTCATGCCTGTAATCCCAGCACTCTGGGAGGCCGAGGTCGGAGGATCACTCAAGCTCAGGGGTTCGAGACCAGCCTGAGCAAGAGTGAGACCCCGTCTCTATAAAAAATAGAAAAATTAGCCAGGCCTGGTCGCACACGCCTGTAGCCCCAGCTACTCAGGAGGCTGAGGCAGGAGATTTGCTTGAGCCCAGGAGTTTGAGGTTGCAGTGAGCTGTGATTACACCACTGCACTCTAGCTAGGGCGACAGAGCAAGACTCTGTCTTGAAAAAAAGAAAAAAAAAAAAAAGAGACTGTTTCAAATAATTTTAATTTTTCTATTCTATTTTTTAGAGGGTGGTGGTGGAAAGAAAGGTGGCAAGAAGAAGGGTTCTTCTTTCCAAACAGTGTCAGCTCTTTTCAGGGTAAAGTATATTCTTGAATTCCAGAGAAAGACTTTTATTTAAAAATTAAATTATCATAACAGAAAAATATTTTTAAAAGAGATCTATAGTAAGGCCAGATGCAGTGGCTCATGCCTATAATTCCAGCACTTTGGAAGGTCAAGGCAGGAGGATCACTTGAGCCCAGGATGTCCCAGCAACACAGCAAGACCCTGTCTCTACAAAAAAATTTTAAAAATTAGTTGGGTATGGTAGCATATGCCTGTATTCCCAGCTACTTGCGGGGAGGCTAAGGTGGGAGGACCGTTTGAGCACAAGAGTTTGAGGCTGCAGTGCGCTATGATCATGCCTCTGCACTCCAGCCTGGGCAAGAGAGTGAGACCTTGTCTCCACAAAAAGGAAAAAAGAAAAGATATCTATGGTGAAACTGAAGAAAGTAGTAGTAGTATACTTTAAAAAATCTGAAAAATGCCTTAGGAAAAATTTAACAAAGAAAGACACACAGTGTGTCTCTTCACATCAATCCTTGTGATAAATGAACCATTTCCCCTAAACCCAAAATCCAAGAGATCTTGTATTGAACAAATTTCACATGAAATCAAACCTCTTTTAAAAGCAGCCACTGTATTCAATTACATCTACTCCATATGTCCAAAGTCACAACATGAATTTTCTCTGGCTGGCAGTGCTTGAGAGTAACAAACTAAAATTGACTGATTTTGTGTAATCTGTAATCTCCTATCTGTACTTCACATGTACAATTCTTCTTGGTCACAATGATTTGCTTTTCATTGAGACAGCTCATCAAAATGTGAAATGGGGGCACAAATGACTATGAATCATTGATAGGGACTCTCATGTAGATGCAACTAGAAATTATTTTAAAACGTTTCATATGGTTTTATAGGAGAATTTAAATAAGCTGATGACCAACTTGAGGAGCACTCACCCCCACTTTGTACGCTGTATCATTCCCAATGAAACCAAAACTCCTGGTAAGACATCTCTGATATCCAAATAAACTCTAATGTGACTTCTCGTTAGACTATTATACAGAAAACATACTTTTTTAGGTGCCATGGAGCATGAACTTGTCCTGCACCAGCTGAGGTGTAATGGTGTGCTGGAAGGCATCCGCATCTGTAGGAAAGGATTCCCAAGCAGAATCCTTTATGCAGACTTCAAACAGAGGTTTGTGTCTCATTATTTTTCCCTTTCAACGTCTTACTCTATATCAAAATCGCTACATAATTCAAGCATTTTTAAACTTTTCCTTGAAAAATGAAGTGTGATTACTTGAAATGTGATCATAAAAGAAAGAAGGCTAGGTTTATATTATCATAAGTTTTTTTTATATTTGCCCAAGTTTTACATAAAGCACTGTTTGATTTTTTTAATGGCATTTTGTTCTCCAAAACTTAATCTATCATCTTTTCAATGATAGCCACCACGTGTTCTATCTTTTTTTTTAGTGAAGAAAAATCACATTTTTACATTCTTTTTATTCTGACAGATACAAGGTTCTAAATGCGAGTGCTATCCCAGAGGGTCAGTTCATTGACAGCAAGAAGGCTTCTGAGAAGCTGCTTGGGTCCATCGACGTTGACCACACCCAGTATAAATTCGGTCATACCAAGGTACCATCAGCCCCAGTTTTTATCTATCATAATGTCATCACTTTTATACTTTTTCATGAATGCAAATAACACTTAACTTGGTCTTTGACAAGGTCTTCTTTAAAGCTGGCCTGTTGGGAACTCTAGAGGAGATGCGAGATGAAAAGCTGGCTCAACTCATCACACGCACTCAGGCTATCTGCAGAGGGTACCTAATGAGAGTGGAGTTCAGGAAGATGATGGAGAGGAGGTGAGGGACCAAGCACAGGTCTTCCTTCTGCACACTTTCATCCCTGAATCCAGTCATTACTTCTGTTGAGTGATGGTCAATTTCCACATTCTTCTCCATTTGCATCTTTTTTTCTTTTCCTACAGAGAGTCCATCTTCTGCATCCAGTACAATATCCGTGCTTTCATGAATGTGAAGCACTGGCCTTGGATGAAGCTGTATTTCAAGATCAAGCCCCTCCTCAAGAGTGCAGAAACAGAAAAGGAGATGGCCAACATGAAGGAAGATTTTGAGAAGACCAAAGAAGAGCTGGCTAAGTCAGAGGCAAAAAGGAAAGAACTGGAAGAAAAGATGGTAACTCTGATGCAAGAGAAAAATGACTTGCAACTCCAAGTTCAAGCTGTGAGTATTACACATTGCACAGTTCAGCCACATCTTATTATCCAATCACTGACTGGATATGATAATTTTTTTCCTAGTCTTATTTGTTGTAACTGTTTGCCTTTCAAAAATACTGACTCAGACCTAAAAAGAAGCAGTAGTAGATGCAAAGTCACATATTATGCTACATATGTTCATATGTGTGTTATACATAGTTGGTCATCAGTGAGCAAAATCTCCACACATTTTCCTTTCTTTATGGAATTTTCTCTTAGATTATTGTCTCTTTAGTGAATATTTTTGTGCATAAAATAGAAGTTACATTGTTTTTACCAGGGCAGAAAAGGGCTAAATTAATTCCCCCTAATATGTAAGAAAACTGAGTCCTAGAATGAATAAGTGACTTTTACAAAGTTGCAAAGGGTAGTAAGTTGCAGATTTTTCCCAACAATCTAGTTTTCCTGATTTGATCTTCCATGCATGAATTTTTGGAGAAAATATGTTATACTTAACCAGTAGATTAAAATTATTAGCACTTTGTCTATTTGATTTTTAAAACTTGGCAAGTTAATTGGCTTTTGTGTTGACCAACCTGATAGAGTCACAGAAGTTTCTACCTTTCATCGAATTATTGTGTGTTTGTAGATATAGTTTAGACAAATGAAAATGCTTAATCTCTCCCCTTAGGAAGCAGATAGCCTGGCTGATGCAGAGGAAAGGTGTGACCAGCTGATCAAAACCAAAATCCAACTTGAGGCCAAAATCAAGGAGGCGACTGAGAGAGCTGAGGACGAGGAAGAGATCAATGCTGAGCTGACGGCCAAGAAGAGGAAACTGGAGGATGAATGCTCAGAACTCAAGAAAGACATTGATGACCTTGAGCTGACACTGGCTAAGGTTGAGAAGGAGAAACATGCCACAGAGAACAAGGTACAAATCATGATCCATTTTAGAATATTTACAAGTACTAACTTGCTACTGGAGTATTTTAATTGAAAATTTAATCTTAAAATTACTGAATATGAAAGAAAAACACTATTATAATTATGGCATCTCTTTAGTCTTCACCACCTTTCTCTATTTACCTTGATCTTTACCTTCTATTTTTTCAGTCACATGGGTCTGGGTTAACTTCTGGTTTCCATTTTCCATCTCACACTGACATTATCCTCAGCTATCACTATACCATGTTTTTCATCAAGATGACAGGTTGTCATTAACATTCCTGTCATCTGTTCAAATCTAAAGGTGAAAAACCTCACAGAAGAGATGGCAGGCCTGGATGAAAACATTGCAAAGCTGACCAAGGAGAAAAAGGCCCTCCAGGAGGCCCACCAGCAGACCCTGGATGACCTTCAAGCAGAAGAGGACAAAGTCAACACCCTGACCAAAGCTAAAACCAAGCTAGAGCAGCAAGTGGATGATGTAAGTGTGAAAAACAAAACGTTCCCCTGTAAAATAAAGTAAATAATTGTGACATGAAACCATCACTGATACCCATAAGCCTTAACTCCTGATTTGTAAATAATAAACTTCTCATGCTATTTGGAATATCTTTTAAAATTTTTCTTGTGCATCTTTGAAGGCTATCTACTGGCATAGGGTTCAGTGCTTAAGAACTGAAATAAATAAAATTCATTATAAATTTAGCTTGAAGGCTCTCTGGAACAAGAAAAGAAACTTCGCATGGACTTAGAAAGGGCCAAGAGAAAATTGGAGGGTGACCTCAAATTGGCCCAAGAATCCACAATGGATATAGAAAATGACAAACAGCAACTTGATGAGAAACTCAAAAAGTTAAGTATGGTATAATTTGGCTATTACCTGCTCATTGCATGTCAATGCAGATGAAACATATGTTAAAAAGATCTCCAAAACATTACTTCATGACACACAGAAAAAAATGAATAATAACATCTTTGACTTTTTTATTTAACAAAACTGGTACATTACTGACTTGCAAAACATGTACTACTCATTTCTGCAAAATTAGCAGTATAAAGAAGTTGAATTATACACAAAAAAGATTGGTAAGAGAACTGACTATAAGCTAATGTATTGCTCTTCTAATAGGAAAGAGTTTGAAATGAGCAATCTGCAAAGCAAGATTGAAGATGAACAGGCCCTTGGGATGCAGCTGCAGAAGAAGATCAAGGAGTTACAAGTAAGCACATGATTTCCAACTGTCTAATTCAACAGCAAAAAATTACTGACACAAAGAAGCTGAGTTTGTATTTTTCACCATTTCCAGGCCCGCATTGAGGAGCTGGAGGAGGAAATCGAGGCAGAGAGGGCCTCCCGGGCCAAAGCAGAGAAGCAGCGCTCTGACCTCTCCCGGGAACTGGAGGAGATCAGTGAGCGGCTGGAGGAAGCTGGTGGGGCCACTTCGGCCCAGATTGAGATGAACAAGAAGCGCGAGGCTGAGTTCCAGAAAATGCGCAGGGACCTGGAAGAGGCCACCCTGCAGCACGAAGCCACGGCGGCTGCTCTTCGGAAGAAGCACGCAGATAGCGTGGCCGAGCTCGGGGAGCAAATTGACAACCTGCAGCGGGTCAAACAGAAGCTGGAGAAGGAGAAGAGCGAGCTGAAGATGGAGATCGATGACCTTGCTAGTAACATGGAGACTGTCTCTAAAGCCAAGGTCTTTATTAACTTTTCCCCTTTTCATCTTTATTTGCAACAATTCAAAATTACCAAGTTTGTATAAGACTATATCTAGCCAAATTGCACAAACATTAGATGATATCCGAAGTTTCAAAATGATTCCTAATAGGCAGTATTGTATTGAATTGAATCACTTAAGTTCTCATATCTTGTTTGTAGAAAACACTTTAAACTGTTGCTACTACTGTGAAAGAATGCAAATTATAAGAAAGACTTACCTAAACACCACACTCTACATGGTGCAGAATTTAAATGACGCTCATGCCTTCCAAAAGAAAATAATCTAATTCATGTGTTCATTAATTTAGCCAGGATCATATGACTCTACTACTTTATAGGAAGCATGCAGAACTTTGATAGAAAAGTAAATAAAACTCAGCTTCTTTCCACAAGTAGTTACAGATCTCCAAATCCCAGCCTGCCAAATAGAAATGTATACTCTCCGCCTTTTTCCTATTTCCCATCCCAGGGAAATTTCGAGAAAATGTGCCGCACACTAGAGGACCAGCTTAATGAAGTGAAAACAAAGGAAGAGGGGCAACAACGCTTAATAAATGAGTTGTCGGCCCAGAAGGCACGTTTACATACAGAATCAGGTCAGTAAATGAATATCATCGGCCTTGGGAGAGGTGAAGAACAAAAGGCAACTCTCTACCCATCAAACACAAATCACTTCTTAGACTATGTACACTCATTTATCATAACTTAGTTACTCCTGTATCTCTTTATTATGAGATAGTAAAAAGCAATGATTCTAAGCTATAATTGTGAGAAAAAATTAAGCTCTCTGGGCTCAGGAGATTTTTGTTGCCTCAGCATTACTCAAAAAGTCCCAAATCCTAAAATATAAAAGAAAGCTCATACATTTTTGAAAAAGCAAGAAACAACCTTCTTAATAGCACCAAAGATCTTAAGTTTTTCATCATATGAAATAAGAGGGTTCTAATGTTATTCCATTCTTTAAATTATTCTTTACCTAGAAAAGAGAACTAAATCACTGCTGTTTTGTCTTCCACAGGTGAGTTTTCACGACAGCTAGATGAGAAGGAGGCTATGGTTTCTCAGCTATCCCGAGGCAAACAAGCATTTACACAACAGATTGAGGAATTAAAGAGGCAGCTAGAAGAGGAGACTAAGGTGAGAATTCTCCAGCTGATACTTTAAATCACTTGAACTGTGAAACATGACACACTATTGAACTTCACATAGAGAATATCAACAATCAGAAGGTAAACTTATATCACACACTTTTTGGTTGGTCTAGGCTAAGAACGCTCTGGCCCACGCTGTGCAGTCAGCCCGCCATGACTGTGACCTGCTGCGGGAACAGTACGAGGAGGAGCAGGAAGCCAAGGCCGAGCTGCAGAGGGCAATGTCCAAGGCCAACAGTGAGGTTGCCCAGTGGAGGACCAAATACGAGACAGACGCCATCCAGCGCACGGAGGAGCTGGAAGAGGCCAAGTATGGGCTTTTAATGAGGAGGGTAGAAAGAAATAAAGTAAAAACAATGGAAGAAAAATAGAAGAAAGAGAATATTCCAGGAATAGGGATAGATGAATGATTTCAACCTATTTTATTATAGGGTGGCAGATTCCACTACATTATTCTTACAGCTCAGTGTATGTCCATTGCAAATAGGATAAGACCAGAGCCCTCCTCCCATTCTGGCACAGAAGCATCTTAAATTTCTTTCCAGAAAAATGGATTATTAATTATCAGCATACCCTTTATGAATTAAGGAGAATTAATTTTATTTAATAGAAGGAAAAATGAATACATTGAGATTATATAGCACATTATTATGAATATTATAATTAATAATAATCAGTTTTTCCTTACCTGGAATATTGAATGTTTAGAAAAAACTATCACACCCTGTCATCATTTTAACTAACTACCAGTATTAATGCATTTATTCACTAATTACACACACTGTTTGTGGATTAAAACTCATGGGAATTACATATGAAAGGAAAAAAACACTATGTTTCTCATGAAGGAAGCCTTCCTAAATTTGATTTATCTCAGAATTAAGCACAATGAGAGGGTTTAAGCAACCATTTGCAAAAAAAAATTCTAGATAAGAGTGTGGGCTGGGAGAGTGTGTAAATTATGTAGGTTGGTGAAGAGAGTAGTAAATAAGACTGTGGTGGATATTTGGGAAATGCAATAATGGAATAATATTTACTGTCTAGGGTCACCAAATCCAGAAAGTTACCACTTAATCATATGACCTTGAACATGTCGCTCTGGGCCAGTTTCCTCATTTGTAAAGTAACAAGGATCATACCAGAAAAGATGCTATTCAATGCTAACATTCTTTGATGATATACCTCCTGTTCATGGTTGCCATTTCTTCCTCACCCTCACATGTGCACATTGCTCAGGCAGCTCAAGTGCTTATTTATATTCTCTTTCTCTCTTTCCCCCCGACACTCACTCACACTAACACGCACAAAATGGCTTCATAAATATATTTGACATATATATATATGCACACACGGACATACACACACACATATATTATATATGACCTGAGATAGAGAAAGATAAGAACTCACTTGGGAAAACAGAATTCTAGGAGACATAAAATAAGTACTGAGAAGCTATTTTAGAAAAACTTAACAACTTGTGGGCACAGGAGCACAAAATCTGGGAGAAATATGCTTTGCTAGTCAGCAGTTTTATAAAGTTCACTGTGGTGACTTTGAATCTGCTCTTGGTCACTCACACTGACCCACTTTTCAGGAAGAAGCTAGCTCAGCGTCTGCAGGATGCTGAGGAGCATGTAGAAGCTGTGAATTCCAAATGTGCTTCTCTTGAGAAGACAAAGCAAAGGCTACAGAATGAAGTGGAGGACCTCATGATTGATGTGGAAAGATCTAATGCTGCCTGCATAGCTCTCGATAAGAAACAAAGGAACTTTGACAAGGTAACCCACAATATTGGCTCCCTAGAGGGAAACTGGCATCATTCTTGGTTTTAGAGGCTTACTGTGGATGTACTTCCAGGTTCTGGCAGAATGGAAACATAAGTATGAGGAAACTCAGGCTGAACTTGAAGCCTCCCAGAAGGAGTCCCGCTCCCTTAGCACTGAGCTGTTCAAGGTGAAGAATGCCTATGAGGAAACCCTGGATCACCTTGAAACTCTGAAGCGAGAGAATAAGAATTTACAGCGTAAGTCACTGTAATCTTTCTATTTCAAAAATGGTAGGGAGATATCTTTTCAATTTTTCATTCTAAACTGAATTTTGGTATTTTATTATTAAACTATAGAGGAGATTTCTGACCTGACTGAGCAAATTGCAGAGGGTGGAAAGCATATCCATGAATTGGAGAAAGTAAAAAAACAAATTGATCAAGAGAAGAGTGAACTACAGGCTTCCCTGGAGGAAGCAGAGGTACATGTTTCATTTGCTCAGCTATACATTATAAATAAATTGAAAAATTAACAGCAACTAAGATGTATCATGTTGTAAACCTTTAGGGGATAACACATGTAATTCATTGAAAAATACTGAATTGTACCTTGGGAATGCAGAGTTAATATGATAAATTAAGATGTATGAAAGTTTGTGGTTTTTCTAATGCCTTCTTACAGAAATCATCATAGTGTGAAAGAAAAATAAAAAGCTCTTTAGGTAACCCAAATAAATGTTGCTTTCATTAAGGCATCTCTTGAGCATGAAGAAGGCAAAATTCTTCGCATCCAACTAGAGTTAAATCAGGTGAAATCAGAGATTGACCGAAAAATTGCTGAAAAAGATGAGGAAATCGATCAGCTAAAGAGGAACCATCTCAGAGTTGTGGAGTCAATGCAGAGCACCCTAGATGCTGAGATCAGGAGCAGAAATGATGCTCTGAGGATCAAGAAGAAGATGGAAGGAGACCTTAATGAAATGGAAATCCAGCTGAACCACGCCAACCGCCAGGCTTCTGAGGCAATAAGGAATCTCAGAAACACACAAGGAGTACTGAAGGTACATTGGGGTAAATACACATGGTGTCCTACAGTCTGGGTGCCACTGTATAACTCAAATTTTAACATTTTATAAGGACCATAGGTCATAAATCATCTAAGTAATATGCTAATCAGTTGAAAAATATATGCACCCAGCTGAAAAAGAGCTTAGTTCTAGAAGGCCCAGGACAGAGTTTGCTTTGTCATCTGCAGAAAAGACACGCGGTGAGGGGTGGGGACACAGAGGAAGTGATGAGAGAGTCTGGCTACATGCCACTGCCTAAATCAATTCATTTATCTGGATTCCATTTGTTAATATATAAAATAACACCATTGGACTAGGTGGTCTCTAAGGATGCTTTCCTGATCCAAAATTTTGTAGATTTAGCCATGGTACTTTTTTTATGATTCAGGATCTAAAATAATATAACACCATGTTCTTTTGAGTAGAACTGCCACCCAAGCTACAAAAAATTTATTAACGGTACTCGCAGATTGTTCCTATCTAGTCATACTCTGAATTATTAAGATCAAAGTATGTACGTGACCCTAAATTTATATTTGCTTTAATTAAAAAGCATAATTAAAGTCTTTTTCTCTTTCTGTATAGGACACTCAGCTACATTTGGATGATGCCATCAGAAGCCAGGATGACCTTAAAGAACAACTGGCAATGGTTGAGCGCAGAGCTAACTTGATGCAGGCTGAAGTGGAAGAGCTCAGAGCATCCCTGGAACAGACTGAGAGGAGCAGGAAAATGGCAGAGCAAGAGCTTCTGGATGCCAGTGAGCGTGTGCAACTTCTGCACACTCAGGTGAGGTTCAGGATTTTGGTTTAGCAAATGTACTCCCTAAAGCCGATGACAATTTGAGAAGACAACCTTATTTATAAAGTAAGGAGTAATCTTGGCAGGGGTCCCTTCCTGGAATTCTGGAAAATGTACAGGGTGATATAAGTACATATCAGGACCTAGCTGGTTCACAAGTATATTGATGAGCTGGCATAGTCATGTTGATTTGAAATAATCTGGAGCTCTAGGAACTGTGATAAAGCAGCACAGAAGATTACCTATATACACAACATTGGTAGCCATTTTGCCTTTTGTAACTCTAAGGTACAAATAGATAAGCAAATAAAATTGAGGAGAAAGAAGATAAGCCACTAAATAATATTTATACATCACATATGCACATAAGGCTAACCTTATGGGGTACAAAAATAAGCTCTTTAGTTCAAATTCATGGAGGTCATCAATAGCGCTAGTTAGCATTTGTTGTGTATAATGGATTTGTTAAATAAATGGTCATATATCCTTGCAATGGCTAATATGCAGCCATTGTAGTATGCATTTACTGCCATGGAAAGATGTTCACATTATAGTAAGTGAAAAAAGCAACTTAAAAATAATATAGGATATATGATCTTTTTTCCTGTGTAAAAATATAAAGGAACCATCCAGAAGTATAAACAAAAATTTATCCTTTTATCTCTGATTAGAGAGAGTACAATAATTACTGTCTCTTTTTTGCTAATTTGAATGTTCTACTATTTTTACAATAAACATTGTACACTTTCGAAAGTTGCAATATATAAAAATAGCCAGTACAGAAGTGTTAAAATCACATGCTACATATAATTTTAAATCAAATTAATATGCAACATTTTTCTTACTCATTACGAGTATCCAGAATTGATCGGATGTTTCAAATACTGTCAACTTTCCAAAAAACATGCAGGATTCTTGGTTCATTTTTGTACCAATAATGATGCTACTTATGCACTTATATTAATAATATGGACCCAACAAATATTAATGAGCAGCTAAAATTTAATAATGCATTTTAAATGAGCAGTACTACATGGTACAGCACTTTAAGTTTTGGGGGTTGTGTTTTATGCTCACAAAGAGCCACTGAAAATAGTCAAATATGTTTGGTATCATAAATTAAATTTTACCTGGAATAATTTAGGAGAAATTTTATTAACAGAGATACGAGAGGAAAGGAGCAAAGGCATAACCTTATAATTGACTTCTGATTTGGTTTTTATTCTAAACATTTCATACGATCAACAATTTATGCCTGTGTACACTAGTTAAAGTGACAATGTAAATGATTATAATTTAATGTGCTTTTCTTCTTTTTTATTAATTTGAAACAGAACACCAGCCTGATCAACACCAAGAAGAAGCTGGAGACAGACATTTCCCATATCCAGGGAGAGATGGAGGACATTGTCCAGGAAGCCCGTAATGCAGAAGAGAAGGCCAAGAAGGCCATCACTGATGTGAGCAAGATGAGCATTTGTCTTACTGACACACGTGTGTTACCTGCTATCATCATAGTTCATTATATTCTTGGTTTGTTTGCTAACCAGGCCGCCATGATGGCCGAGGAGCTGAAGAAGGAGCAGGACACCAGCGCCCACCTGGAGCGGATGAAGAAGAACATGGAGCAGACGGTGAAGGACCTGCAGCACCGTCTGGACGAGGCTGAGCAGCTGGCGCTGAAGGGCGGGAAGAAGCAGATCCAGAAACTGGAGGCCAGGGTGGGTCTCCACAACTTCAACCAATCCTTAGCCTGTTCATGCAGCTACTTATAGCCAAATTGTTAAACGCCTTTGTTCTCTTCTAGGTGAGGGAGCTTGAAAGTGAGGTGGAAAGTGAACAGAAGCGCAATATTGAAGCTGTCAAGAGTCTGCGCAAACATGAGAGAAGAGTGAAGGAACTCAGTTACCAGGTGACCAGAGTTTTCATATTTTCCAGTCCTACAGCATTTGAGAAAACAAAAATACTGAGTTGTTTTCAAATAATGGAACTATCTATTTGATACCTCTTTCAGACTGAGGAGGATCGCAAGAATGTTCTCAGGCTGCAGGACTTGGTGGACAAATTACAAACCAAAGTTAAAGCTTACAAGAGACAAGCTGAAGAGGCTGTGAGTATCTCCACAGTGAAAGAGCAGATGCAGGTTTTACGGGGTCTGAAGCTTATAGAATTTAAAGGTTTTTTTAAGGCAAAGAACACAAAATTGGGAATACAGAATTAGGTCTGCAAATGAAAATTTAAAATGAGAAAAAAGAACCACAAATTACTGGAGCCTTAGAGATTTGAGTTTATTTCTCCTGAGACCTCTTTAAGCAATTTTCTAGACATATTAACAGAGAAATGCTTCTTGGTTGCAACCCACTTCACTCCGTTATCCAGAACACTCTATAAACTCCCAGCACTCAGAGTGCATGTGCAAATGAGGTCATGAATTCTAAGCCTTATTTAAATTTATGATAAATCCATCCTGGGAATTTTCTTTTCAATTTGGCTGCAGTTATCTTTTCTCATCCTGTTAATTCTGAAACCTTCTCTAAGGTTCTCTGTACCCAATACCACCACTGCACCTATTTTTTAAAGTTTGTTTTAAGAAACAAGACTGCATCAGATCCCTGCAACTTTGACCTCCCCATTGTCACCATAGCATCTTCAGTTTGCCAGAGTCAAGTGAGAGAGACTGAAGAGGGGGTTGTAAGCACACTCATTCACATAGGCGAGGTTTTGGGATGCCATGCCCCCAAATAAGTATGTCAATAAACAACAGAACCTTTTGCTTTCCCATTCATGAAGAAATCCTGTAATTGCTTTTAGTAACAAAGGCATAAACCATCAGAAAGTGTCAAACTTTCTTGTTCACTCAAATGCATTTCTGTTCTCAGGAGGAACAATCCAATGTCAACCTTGCCAGGTTCCGCAAGATACAGCATGAGCTGGAGGAGGCCGAGGAACGGGCTGACATTGCTGAGTCCCAGGTCAACAAACTGCGGGTGAAAAGCCGGGAGGTTCACACAAAAATCATAAGTGAAGAGTAATTCATTCTAGCCAAAGAAAATGTGACTGAAGAAATGCACAAAATGTGAAGTTCTTTGTCACTGTCCTGTATGTCAAAGAAATAAAATCTGCAGAGAATTTTGCAATCTGAAAATACATTTGTTTCTTAATTATAAGATCTATGGTGCTATTAGAACTAATCCCTTTATTCAACATTTGTTGAACTTCTACTGTGTGCAATTAGAGATGATGACAAAAATGAATGTGAGCAGTGACTTTAACAGAAGGTGGATGACACAAGGTGCTCTGAGGAGATGTAAAGGTGACAAGTGCACTCTCAACTCCATTCAGCCAATTTTATTGAGTACCACGTATGTGTCAGGTACAGAAATGGGCACCAAGGATACAACAGTCATCCCTGTCTCCGAGGAGCTCAATCTAGTGGGGGAGATAGCAATTCAAACATACATGGAGCAAAATACATACTCTTGACAGAAGAATGATACCAAAGTGTGGCAATAACATAGGGTGACCTGCTAACCCAGGGAGTCCAGAAAGGCTTCTCAAAGAATGAGCTAGTTCCTAAAAGATGAGTAGACAGTTATCAGGTGAAAGAGAAAAGTATATGGTCATTCTGAGAAGAGAAAACAGGCATGAGATTTCAGAGAAGTTTAAGCATAGGCTTCATGAGCAAAGAGTAGCAGATGAGGACACATGAGGAAGTCAAGGTCTGACTGTGAAGGGTATGGCCTCATATGCAGTGCCAAGGAATTAGGACATATATCATACTGGTCAAATTTCTTGAGGACGAAAGTTGATACAATTCTGGCAGCAGTATGGAGAAATGAGTAAGATGGGAAAAACCAGAGCCTGCAAAGACTGTTTAGAAGGCTATTAAAATGGTTCAAATTAAAGATGACGCAGATGGAAATGAACAAGAATGCAGAATGAAAGCAGGGTACTAATATCAGTATAAAGAAAGGGCTGGGAAAGCACTGAAGAAGTTAAACAGTTCACAGCATTCAAACCCCCCAGTTACTTTGTGGCCGTAGATTTCATTTCCTTTTGGAAGAAATTCTGTTCCTCTGAACCTCCTCCCTCTCCAAGAAAAATGGACATAACTATTTAGATAAATTTTCCTGTTGATCTTCTAATTTCCACATACAGTTCTGCTTAGCAAGGAACCTGACTTTTCTCCGTATATTACATATTTTAAGAAGGAATGATAAAGGGAATTTACTTCTTAATTTCCAAAACAATATGACTGAAATTTTATCATAGCCATTTCCAGAGTGACTTTTGATACTTTCTTAAAACTTAAAGTTTGGCTTTATTGTGTGGATATCCAAAAAACAAGATAGTAGAATACCAATTTACTCTTTTACAGTGGTGTAGTCTTTTCTAAGTTAGTCTCTTCCAATAGGGAGACCGCTTTGTGAAATCTCCTTCCCGGATGTGGGAATCCTAATTAGCAATGAAAAGCTTGCTTCGTAAGAAGAGAATTTAAAAGGGGTAGAAAATAATTATGAGGAATATTTCACCTAGGCCATGATGAAGACTAATGAAACACTGTGGCTAGAGTAGGCATTTATTATTACATTTTAATTAAGCTCTGCAGAGTTAACCTATTGACCTCAAAAGCACCGGGCAATTACTTTATTATCCCATCTCCTAACTCATTTAAGTAACTGCTTGTGTAGAGAGTTGAGAGTGGATTCCATTATATATGGGTCAATTATTCTGGGTTCTCTGATTAAAGTAGCAAGCATACAGAGTCACAGTTGTTCTGGTTAATATTCTTCCTCATCCTCGTCACAGATAAGGTTACTTATAGACTTATTTCCTTATGTACAAAGCCACACGTGATAATTTTGGACCACTTATAACACTCTTTGCCTTTTCTTTAATTGATATGAGGCATTATTGAGATTTGGGGAATGTTTCTAAACTATTGACACTGGATATGAGAACTCAAACAGGATGCACTCAAGGAGGATATAGGAGGCTGTCTCTAAGAATGAACAAATTTGAATTAGGAGCAATGAAGGTGGCTTAAGGCTTATTTCTACCTGATTGTAGCACCAAGACTTACTGTCATGGAAAGAAATTGAGATTGAAGGAAAACTGTAAAATGTTACAAAAAGAAAGGGACTTTTTCTCTAACCTGTAGATAAAACTATTTAAAATGTACACATAGGGAACTAAGCAGAGATGACCATGCCCTAGTGTTTTTGGCAACCAGTCAGGCATTATGACACTAATAAAACCTCCTAAAAATCTTCAGTAAGGCCAGTATATTTTCTTCTCTATGTTCTGAGGACTTAAAGACCATGGTTACTGGAAGTAAATTCTGGGATCATTGACATACTGATACGAAAAATCATATATCTTTTTCTCTCCACTCCATTCATGAGTGTTCAAATAACCAAACACACAGCAAGAGCAGAAGAAATCTCAAGACCCCTCCCACTTCAAAATATTACCTTTCCTTCTATCTATCTTGTATCCAAATCTCCTATATTAGAGACTGATTCTTGGGATCCTAGAGGATGTTCACTTTATTTAACCTCTTATTAAATTGAAAATATACTAATTTCAACTAATACCTTAACTAGAGCTATTGACTAACCAACCAAGAAAGCATCTAAAGAAAGAGGTTCCTTGGATGTGTCTGAAGAAAAGGTAGCTGTAGGCAGGAAAAGTGGAAAGATTTAAATATGCCTCTACAAAGGTCATTTATTCACAATTTTGCTGAAGGCTGACCCTGGGCATTAAATCTTCCAGTATCATTCCTCATGAGTCAATGGATTTATGAACCTCCACATCAGTGGTTCTCAAATTTAGCATGCATCAGAGTCATCTGGAGGTCCTGCTAAAACACAGATTATGGACCCCATCTCCAGAGTTTCTGATTCAGCAGGTCTAGGTTGGGGCCAAAGAATTTGCATTTCTAACAAGCTCCCAGGTGATAGTGATGCTGCTAGTCCAGGGACCACACTGTGAAAACCACAGCTTTATGTTATCACCAAAGCTTTCACAAAAACTTTTCACAAAAAAATTAGATATTACATTCTATAGTCCCACACTTACACACCTATAAAGTAAGCTACAACTGCTCTGGGCCTCAGTTTCTTCATCTATAAAATGAGGAGTGTGAGCTAAAAATAATCTATAAATTCAATATAAATGCTTTTGATTCCAAGGTGGACAGCAATGTCAGTAATAATGATACAATTATAATATCTTATATCTATAGAACCCTTTGCTTTATTTGCAAAATGCTTTTATATGCATTTTGTCAGTCATTGGATTCTCATAACTGTGTAAGATAGAATCCTTTTGGAAACTGAGGTACAAAGAGGACTTTTGGTTTGTCAAAAGTCATATGACTATAAATGATAGAGCCAGACCTAGAGCAAGATCTTTTAACTCTTCATCCAGAAAGTAATACAGTGTCCTGAATTTCCACTCTACCCTGACCAGTGAAAGGTTCTGATGTCATTCTTCCCTTAGAAATAAGGTTAGTGATCTGTCATTTCACCAGAGCAGAGGAAGGGTCCGTTCTTTTCACTCAGAAATCCATATTGCTTCCTCCTTAATGTCTGCAGGATTCTGGTCAAATTACACCTTATCAGAGAGGCCTTGCCTGAATACTCAGTATCAAAAGGCAACCATTTCTCCCTGCCCTGCCAATTATACCTTTTATCTCCTTGATTTGCTTTGTATCTAGCCATGGAACTTATCACCACTTAACTATTTATTTGTTTAATATCTGTCTCTCTCAGCTAATACATAAGCTCCAAAAGGGCAGAGACTTCTTGTTTTGTTCACTGTTAAATATCTGATGAGTTGAATATAGCCTAGCACATACTAGATGCTCAAGAAATATTTGTGGGATGAATAAATACATTTAATAAGAACTTAACCCATACCATGAACAGCGATAGGCATTTTACATGCATTATCCAAAAATAAAGAAGAAGCAGACAACACAGAAATGCAAATGGATGCAGATTTTAACAAGCCCCAACAAAAGCCTTTCTCTTTAGCCAGAGCACAAAGAAATGGGCATCCTAGTAAGACAGAAAATGTTTAGACAATAACTGCTCTACTTAAACCAAACAACAGAAAAAATTGTGACCCCACCCTATTCCCAGCAAAAGCCAAGCAGAAAGCCTATATTTCTACCTTTATGAGGCTGTAATGAGGCTGTAATGAGGTGCCCCAACACCCCAAATGCAGTAGTGTCAGGGGAGGCCAAGTAGGAAGATGGTATTTTCATCCCTGCTGGCCAGTAATGATCCTCTACCAGTGATATCAGCCGTGATAACACTGTGACCCTTGACTCCCACCCACTTGGGAATAAGGCACCTCTTGTCCTTCCCACTGTCAAAGGCGGTCTTGAGGAAAGTCAGCACTTTTACCACCGCCCAGTGGTAATGAGCTTACCCCCATTCAGAAATAATGAGAAGACCCCCCTCAGGTGTCAACAGAAGGGACCCTGCACTTTCACCTCAACCTGAAAGTAATAAGGCAGAACCACCAGCCCCCACTTCCCTTACCGGAGTCGTGTCACAGAAAGCCAGCTAAAAGGTTTAAATAAGATCCAGAGTCCAAGAACATAGTACAGCAATGTCCAGGTTTCAAATGAAAATCACTCACCATATCAAGAAAATGTCACACCAAATTTTAACAAGATAAATCAATGAAAAAAGTCAAAACTAAGATGATAGAGACATTAAGTTATCTGACAAAGATTTTAAAACAGACATTAAAAAAATGCTTCAAAGAGCAACTATGAACATGCTTCAAATAAAGGGAAAAACAGAAATTCTCAGCAAAGAAATAGAAGATATAAAAAAGAACAAATGAAAATTATAGAACTTAAAAATACAACAACTGAAATAAAAATTTCAGTGAATGGGCTCAACCAAAAAATGGAGAGGACAGAAGAATCAGCGAACTGGAATATAGAATAACAGAAAGAACCCAATGTACACAACTGAAAGAAAATAGAGGAAAAAAATGAACGGGGAGCCACGTAACAAAAAATCTAACACACATGGTGTCCGAGTGCTCAGAAGAGAAAGGAGAGAGTAGGACTGAAGAAGTACTTAAAGAAATAATGGCTGAAAAACTTAAAAATTTGTCAAGAGACATAAACCTACAGATTCAAAAAGGAGTTTAGCTACAGAAGATAAACTCAAAGAAATCCACACCAAGATACATCATAAACTTCTGATTACAAAAGGCAAAGAAAAATCTTGGAAGCAGCCGGAGAAAAATTACATCTTACCTACAGAAGAAAAACAGTTCAGATGACAGAGGATTTCTCATTAGAAACCATGGAGGCCAGAAAGAAGCAATATAATATTTTTCAGTTGTTGAAAGAAAGCAACTGTCAACCCAGAATCTTAACAAAAATAAGCTTCATGAATAAAAGGGAAATCAAGACATTTTCAGATTAAGGAAAACTAAGAACTTGTCACCAGCAGACCTACCCTAAAAGAATGGCTAAAGGAAGTTCTCTAAACAGTAAGGAAAAAATAAATGAAAAACCCTTAGAACAGGGAAAAGGAAGAAAAAGCACAATAAGCAAAAATAAGAGTAGATACAAAAAGTTTTTTTTTTTGAGTTTTCTAAATCATGTTTGATGATTGAAACAAAAATTTCACTGTCCAGTGTGGTTCTAAATGTATAAAGAGGAAATATTTAAGACAATTATATTATAAATGGGGGAGGTTAAAGGGACTTGACGGGAAGTAAGGTTTTTATGCTTCACTTGAACTGGTAACATAACAACAGAAGACAGTGATGAGACACATAGAATGCAGTATCTACAGCAACTACTAAATGGCATACAAAGAAATACATACACACACACACACACAAATACTATAGGGAGGACTGACTTCCAGCATGACAGGGTAAGGAGTTCCACTGATCCTCTTCTCAGTGAAAATGGTAAAAATTATTTTTTTAAAAAAATTTAAAGCCGCTGTAAATGGACCTAAAGAAAACAGAAAATGAAGAAACATCTATCAAGAAAATCTATGAAAATTCAGTAAGAAAAGTTAGGGTCTGTGGTATTGAACCGAAATCACTCCCTCTCTCCCACCCTCACAGCTCAGAGAGGTGGGGACTCCACTCCAGATTGCTACAGTCAAGAACACAGAGTTTCCTGTGCCTCAAGCTCCCAACCAGAGGGCTTTCTTCCCCAGAAGAGAAAGACACAAGTATTTTTCACCCTGCCTCCAGCTACCTGTTTCTAAAGCTAAGACCTGAGCAAGTATGGTTGAGAGGTAGGGGCTCTCTTTGCCCCACTACCACTCAAGGAACAGAGGCTTGAATAATGGGGCCCTGATCACCCTTGACCTGACTGAAGTGGAGGTTCCAGAGCAAAGAGGACCTGAGGCTGCTACTCATCCCCATCAAGTGCTCAGCTCTCAGAGTGGGGGTGTCAATCACACAGAAACTTACAATTGTCCCCCCACCAACCAGCTCTAGAGACTTGGCTAGGAGATTTTGCCTGGGGAGAGAAGCAGGTCATAAAGCAGAGTTCCTAATCTTTGCCCAAAGGAACTGATTTCATTTGCAAGAAAAGGCAGAGAAGTTAAAACCTAAGTGCACTTTCAAGAACAGCATGATTGTGGTAAAAAGATTGGAAGGAAATTCAAGATACAAGCTAAATTGTAGTCCAGCAAGTTTTCAAGAAAGAACCAGGTAATAAGATAGCTAGGAAGAGCCCCGTTGGGCTCAGAACAAATACAAACACTGACCCCAGAAACCATGTTTTCAAAGGAGACAGAATTCGATTTGATTAGTTCAAAGAACAATTTATGCCCAAAAGGATTATTCAAAACAATAAAGCAATCCACCACCAATTAAGGAGTAACAGCTGGGTGTGGTCAGGGAAAGAGAAAAAGAGAGCCCCACCAAAACCACTGTTATACCAGGGTGGCTGTGGGCATACCAAAGCTGCACCTCCCTGAGGAGCAATATCAGAGGCTTGAAGACTGTGGATGGGAAATAAACTTCATTAAAATAAGCAAGCCAGTTAAAAACAAATAAGCACAGTTAGATAGAAGAAGTTCTAGTATTCAATACCACACGTAGGGTGGCTATAATTAACAACAATATATTGTATATTTCAAAATAGCTAGAAGAGAACATTTGAAATGTTCCCAACACAAAGAACTGATAAATGTTTGAACTGATAAATATCCTAAATGTCCTGATTTGAGCATTATACATTGTATGCATGTATCAAAATATCACATGTACCCCATAAGTATATATAAATATTAAGTATTAATTTTAAAATAATTAAAAATTTAAAAAATAATTAAAGGTAATAAAGCAAGAAAAAAATAAGTAAGAAAATAAAACTAACAATCCCTGGGGATGGCAACAGTACTCAGAGTTGCTACAATATATTATCTAAAATGTCCAGTTTCCAACAAAAATTTATGACACATGCAAATAAACAAGAAAGTGTGACCCATACATTGAAAAAAGCAGGCAATAGAAACTGCTTGTGAAAGCAGCCAGAAGTTGAATTCAACAGAAAAATACATCAAAGTAGTTATTATAAACATGTTCACAGAATTAAAGGAAATCATGATAAGAGATGTAAAGGAAGGTATGCTGACAATGTCACATCCAATAGTGACCATCAATAAAAAGGTAGAAATTTTTTAAAAAACCAAACAGAATTCTAGAGTTGAAAATTTAATAACAGAAGTAAAAAATTCCCTAGAGGGGCTCAACAGTAGATTTGAACTGGCAGAAAAAGAATAAGTGAATTTGAAGACAGATTGATAGAGATTGTACAAGCCAAAGAACAGACAGGAAAAAGAATGATAAAAAGTAAAGAGAGCCTCAGAGAAATGTAGGACACCATTAATCATACCAATATATGTATAAGGGGAGTACCAGAAGGAGAGAAGATAGAGAAAGGGGCAGGAAAAATAGTGAGACAGAATGGCTGAAAACTCCCTGAATTTACTGAAAAACAATCTACACATCTAGGAAGCTCAATGAACTCCAAGAAAAATATATGCAAATAGATCTATAAATAGATATAGCATAGTAAAAATGCTAAAAGTTAAAGACAAAAAAAAACCTTGAAAGCATGAAGAGAAAAATGACTCATATGACTCATTACTTACTAGGGAACTGTATGATTAATAGCTGACTTCTCAGTTGAAACAGCAGAGGGCAGAAGGCAGTGGAATAACATGTTCAAAATGTTCAAAGACCAAAAACAAAAACCAAAAAAACCCTGTCAACCAAAAATCCTATATCCAGCACAGTTATCTTCCAAACGTGAAGGTGAATAAAGACTTTCCCAGATAAACAAAAACTGAGAAAATCTGCTGCTAGTAGACCTGCCTTACAAGAAATAGAAAGGAAATTATTCAAGCTGAAAGCAAGTGACTCCATAAAGCAATTCATATCCACACAAAAAAATAAAGAGCACCAGAAAAGGTAATTATGTAATTATTAGCATAAATTCATATTTTTCTCCTTTCTTCTCTTAACTGATTTAAAAAGGAATTGTATAAAATAATACATATACAATGTATGGTCAGGCCTATACCATCAATAAATGTAATATATGTGCAATATACTTGTCAATACAGCACAAAGGAGATGTGTGGGAGCAAAACTGTATTGGGCTAAAGAAATGACCACAGATAGTAAAGTAATTTTAGCAAGGTAAACTTTAAGTTTGTAACATTAAGACATATTACATATATAACAATAATATGACAAAAATGGAGAAAAGGAAATAGAGCTATATAGGAGTAACATTTCCATACATCACTGGAATTAAACTAGTATAAATATAAAACTGATTCTGATAAGTTAAGGTGTACAGTATATGGTAAACCCTAGCAACCATTTAAAAATAACTCAAAAAATAGTGAAAAAATTATTAAAGAAGTTAAGCTGCTACAATAGAAAATACTCACTTAATGCAAAAGAAATCAGTAAAGAATAATAGAGGAACAAAACAAAGGCATGAGACATATAGAAAACAATTACAACTATATCAATAATAACATTAAATGTGAATGGATTAAATAGTCCAAATCAAAAGGCAGAGATTGTCAGACTGGGTAAAAAAACATGATCCAACTACATGTTGTCTACAGAAGCCACACTTTAATTTCAAAGATACAAATTAATTGAAAGTAAAAAGATGAAAAAAGATATATTTTGCAAACAGCAACCACAAGAAAGCTGGGAGTGGCTATACTGACAGCAGACAAAACAGACTTTAAAAAAAAATGCTACTAGAGATAAAGAGGAACATTTTATAACAATAAAAGGATAAATCCACCAGGAAGATATAACACTTATACACCTATATGCACCTAAGGCGCTAAACGCATGAAGCAAAACCTGACAGAAATAAAAGGAGAAACAGACAATTCAACAATAACAGTTGAAGACTTCAATACTCCACTTTCAATAATGGATGGAACAACTAAACAGAAGATCAATAAGGAAAAAAAGACTTGAAGAACACTATAAACCAACTAGACCTAACAGGTATCTATAGAACACTCCACCCAGAAACAAGAGAATATATATCCTTCTCAAGGGCAAACGGAACATTCTCTAGGACAGACCATATGCTAGACTATAAAACAAACCTCAGTAAACTTAAAAGGATAGAAACGACACAAAGCATGTTCTCTGACCACAATGGAATGAAATCAGAAATGAATAGTAGGAAAAAAAAATTGGGAAACTCACAAATATGTGGAAATTTAACAACATGCTCTGAAGTAATCAATGTGTCAAAGAAATAAATCAAAAGGGAAACCATAAAATACTGTGAGATGAATGAAAATGAAGATTTACCATATAAAAACATATGAGATGTGTTTAGAGAGAAATTTGTAGTTGCAAATGACTATATTAAGAAAGAAGAAAGATCTCAAATCAATAGCCTAACTTTCTACGTTAAGGCACAGGGCAAAAAAGAGCAAACTAAATCCAAAGCAAGCAGAAGTAAGGAAATAATAAAGATTACAGCAGAAATTCATGAAACAGAGAATAGAAAAACAACACAGAAAATTACAGTCCAATATCTCTCATGCAAAAATCCTTAACAAAATGTTGGCAAATTAAATCCAACAAATCTAACAATATGGTCATGTGTCACTTAACAATGGTGATGCGTTCTGAGAAATGCATCATTAGGCGATTTCATTACTGTGCTAGCATCATAGAGTGTATTTACACAAACCTAGATGGTACAGCCTACTACACACCTAGGTTATATGGTTCAACCTATTGCTCCTAAGCTATAAAACTGTATAGCATGTTACTGTACTAAATACTGTAGGCAACTATAACACAATGGTATTTCTGTATCTACACATATCTAAACATAGAAAATGTATAGTAAAAATACAATATTATAATCTTATAAGGGAGGACCACTCTTACCATATATGTGTTCATATATGTGGTCCATCATCAACCAAAATGTCATTATGAAGTGTATAACTATATATGAAAATAATATTAACAATAATAATAATAAATTATGACCAAGTAGAATTTACCACAGGAGTACAAGTTAGGTTTAATATAAAAAAATTAAGTAATTCATAACATTCACAGAATAAAAGAGAAAATCATACGATTATCTCAACAGATGCAATGAAGTATTTGACAATCAATATTCAACACCCATTCAAGGTGTTGAATTCAGCGAACTAGCAATAAAAGAGAACCTTCTCAGTCTAATAAGAGGCACCTACAAAAAAAGCACAGCTAAGGTATCTTGCTTAATGATGAAATAATGAACATTTTCTGTCTAAAATTGGGACTAAGAGAGAGAGGAGAGAGAGACACCATGTTCTTGGACTGGAAGACTCAATATCATTGTAAATCTGTCAATTCTTCACAAATTGATCTACAGATTTAATGTAACCTCAGTCAAAATCCCATCAGGCGTTTTTTGTTTTTTGGTTTTTTTTGGTAGAAACCAACCGGCAAGCTGATATTAAAATATGCATGGGAATGTAAAGGACCTAGAGTAGCCAAAGCAATCTTGAAAAAGAAGTAGTACAAAGGTGGAGAACTTACCCTAAAGATTTTAAAACTTAATATAAACCTACAGTAATTAAGATGGTGTGGTATTAGTGTAAGGGTAGAAAAATACATCCATGGAACACAATAGAAAAGGGTAGAGAGTTTGGAAATAGATCTACTACATATATAGTCAAATGACTTCTTACTAAGTTGCCAATGCAATTCTATGTGGAAAGAAAAGTCTTTGCAATAAACAATGCTGCATCGATTAGATATCTGTATGGAAGAAATAACTCATATCATATACAATAATTAACTCAAGATAAATAACAGACCTAAATGTGAATCCTAAAATTATAGAGCTCCTAGAAGAAAACACAGGAGAATATTTCTGTTATCTTGGGCAAAAATTCTTTTTGTTTTTCTTCTTTGAGACAGGGTCTCACTCTGACACCCAGGCTGGAGCGCAGTGGCATAATTATAATTCACTGCAGCCTCAAACTCCTGAGCTTAAGCAATCCTCCTGTCTCAGCCTCCTGAGGTAGCTGGGACTACAGGTATGCACCACCATGTCCAGCTAATTAAAAAAAATCTTTTTGTGTAGAGACAAGGTCTCACTATATTGCCCAGACTGGTCTTGAACTCCTGGCCTCAAGCGATCCTCCTACCTCAGCCTCCCAAAATGCTGAGATTATAGGCATGAGTCACTATGCCCAGCCAAAAATTCTTAAACAAAACACAGCAAATACTAAATATAAAAGAAAAAATTATAAACTAGTCCTCTTCCAAATTAAAGCTACTGCTCATCAAGGCACTATTTAGAACACAAAAAGGCAAGCCACAGACTGGGAGAAAATATATGCAATACAGATATTCAACAAATGACTTATATATAAAGAATACATACAAAACAATCCAATAAAAATGGGCAAAAGACTTAAATACTTTATAAAGAGGAGACATGAAGGTCTAGTAACCACATTAAAAGTTGCTCAATATCACTGGCCTAGAAAATACATATTAAAACCACAAAGAGATTCCACTACAAACCAACAAGAATGGCTAACTTTATAGGCTAACAATGACAAATGTTGAAGAGGATACTGAGCAACTACATCACTCATACATTGCTAGTGAGGATGTAAAACAGTGTAATTACTTTGAAAAAAAAGTTTGGCTATTTCTTATAAATTAAATATATACCTACCTCTTGATCCAACAATTCCACTCCTTGTTATTTAACCGAAACAAATGAAAGTTATGTCTACGAAAAGATAAGAAAAATATCTATCAGACAGAGAATAGATGAACAAAATATGGTATATCCTTACAATGGAGTAATATTCACCAATAAAAAGGAATGAGCTATTGATACATGCAAGAACATGTATAAATAACATTCCTCTTTGGCATAAGTCATATGAAAGGCAAGCTGTTTTCTTTGGTTGAAGAGAAGGTAATTACAGAGTTTTGCATTAGAAAAGGTAGAGATGTCTTAAGTGGCTGTGATTCATCTACTTTTACTTACTGAAGAGAGAAAATAGAGGAACTCTTAGGGTAAAGAGAATCTCAGGAATTGTAAGCTAATTTCTGGCAAGGACTCTCAGAGCAGAAGGATCATTAAATATGGTAACTTAATGCTTGCCCTGGGCTTAATTGTAAGTGGATACTAGCCAAAAGAACAAGGACAAGGGATATAAGCCAGACCCAAACTCAATTCTATGAGTTGTCACACAAGAATTGTATAAGTGATATCTATTTGTAAGAGAAGGGTTGGAATATACCAATAATTAGGCTTTAGCAAAGTGTATCTCACAGTTTCGTTTTCTCACATATATTATCCATTGAAACTCTTCATTTCATTGTTTATTGTTACTTAAAATAAGGTTTTCAGTTTTCAGTATTATATCTCCAAGTGAACCAGTGGAAAATGCATTATGCTGATCCAAATCTCAGATTAAGGTGAATGTCAAGTTTCAACCACTGATCACATCACCAGGGCACCACCACTTAAACAGGTGGCCACTTAATCAAATTACAAAGTCATTGAATGGACAGTTAAGTTGTTTCCAAAGTTTTACTGTTAGAAGAAATGCTAAATGCACAGCCTTCAGAATAACTTCCCATTTTGAGGTGCTTTTGTAAGAAAGAGAGTGAGAAGTAAAATTACTGCAATTTTAAATTTCAAAAGATGCAACAAATTGCCCTGGATATTTATACCCTTACTTGCAGCGTATCAGAGTATCTACTTCCCCATACCACCACCATTTGCTACTATCAATTTTCTTTTTTTATTTCTGTCAACCTGATGGGTAAAATACACTAGCTCTTTGTCATTTGACCTTGTACCTCCTGAGGTTGAGCATGTTTTCATGTTTATTGGCCATTTGTATTGCATCTCCCATGAATTGTTTATATCTTTTGGCTACTTTTTCTATTTGTTTGTATCTCCCTTTCTTTTTGATTTGCAGGAGATATATTCTGAATATAACTTTCCTCGTCTGTTATGTAAGTTGCCAATAGCTTTTCCTAGCCTGCCATTTATCTTTCAATTTGTTTATGGAGTTTTTTTTAATCATTGAGAAGTTTTAAATTTTGATGTAGTCAGTTCTATAAATGTATGGTCTTTTTGTCTTGTGCAAGATCTCCCCTACTCCTGGGGCATAAACATACGATACATGTTTATATATCTTCTTCAATTATTTAATAATTTTGTGGTTTTGCTTTGTTTTCACGCCTAAGACATGAATTCATCTAGAACTTATTTTTATAAATGGCGTCAGGCAAAGAAGTAATTTAGTTTTTTGTCAAATGGTAAGTCTCAATTTAAATTCATTGAATTGTTCTTCCTTTCCCATAGTGATTTGAAATGCCACCTTTATTCTATACTAACTTGCTATACAAGCAAGTGTCCATTTTTGGACTGCATTATGTTCTACTGAGCTACTTATCTCCACCAACACTAATTTTACACTGTTTTAATCTCATATTTTTATAATATGTTTTGATGTCAGTAGGATGGCTTGTTACTTCATTGTGTAGTGAAAGCTTTTTATTCCTGGAAACTTGCCTTCTTTACTAGAAACTCTACTATTGCAATTCTCCATTCCAAGAAATTTCTCTATCTTTTGTTTACTACTTCCAAGTTTGTTTGATCATTTCTTATAATATCTGACACCCACTCATGAAAGCAAAACAATGAAAACAAATGTTCACACAACAACTTATATGGAATATTAATAACAGCATTATTCATAGTAGCCAAAAAGTAGGAAGAATACAAATGTCCATCAACTGGTGAATGGATAAACAAAATGTTGCACTTCTATGCAACGGACTACTCCTCAGCAATAAAAAGGAATGAACTACTGATACATGCAACAACATGGATGAAACTCAAAAATATGCTAAGGGAAAGAAGCCAGACACAAAAGACTGCATACTGTAGGATTCCATTTATATAAATTTTCTAGAAAAGGCAAAACTATAGAGGTAAAAAGCTCATCAGTGGTTGCCTAGGCTTTGGGGTTGAATGGGAGTTGACTGTAAATGAGTACAAGGGAACTTTTTGGATTGATGAAGGTATTCTAAAACAGGATTGTGGTAAGATGGTTGCACAGCTATGTAAGTTTACTAAAACTCATTGAACTGTACACTTAAAATGGATGATTTTTAAGGTATGCAAAATTCTACCTAAATAAAGATGTTTTTTAAAAAAAGAACTGACCCATGTACAAAGTCACAAAAAAAATCTCAACTAATTCTAGAATAAGATATCATAAAGGTTACAGTCATCATGCAAAAAATAAATTACTTTAATTAAATTAAAAACTGTAGCAAAAAATTGGGAACAACCCAAAAATTTATCTATAGTAGAATGAACAAATTGTCATATTATCATACAATGTAATACTGTACAGCAATGAATATAAAATACAGTTACATGCAACTTTGTGGAAAAATCTCACAATAATTCCAGGCAAAAGAAGTGAGGTACTAAAGAACAAATAAAGTCACATTCATATGAAGCTCAAAAATGAGCCAAACTAAACTACATCATTTAGGGATGTATATAAAAATGTTAAAACTATAAAGAAAAGCAGAGACATGATTATCATAAAAGTAAAACTAGTAGTTACCTTTGGGGGAGGTAAATAAGAGTTAAAACTAAAAAGATCATGAGATGTCTGTGGGGTTGCTGATAATGTTCTTATCTGGATACTATTTGAATTGTTTTATTATTTACATGCACACACACAAATACAAACTCAAGAACCACATCCCTTATTCCTTTTGGGCCTACTAGAATATGAACTGAACACCACACACACCCACACACACAAGATAAAAAAAATAACAGCTAGAAGAAATCCGTCCCCCTGCAATACCCAATATTTATATACCTGGAAGTTTAAAAGACAAACATGCCTTAAGCAATTTGGGGGTTGAAATGAAAACCAAAATTTTAAACTAATTATAAATAATAAAAATAAGGCTAAGTAAATAAAACAAAGGAATTAATAAAATTAAAAGCAGAAAATAAATTAGAAAATAAGAGTTATTCAATAAAACTAAATTAAAAGGATAAAACTTTGGGAAATATGATTTAAAATAAAAAGAACAAAATTAAACAATGAAAAGAATAAAAAAGAAGATGTGACTACACAGGGATTTTTTTATTATGAAAAGATACACACAAAAATGTTAAAAAATCTAAAAAGTCACACGAAATGGGTAATTTTCTAAGAAAATATAAATTGTCCAAATGAGCCAAAAAAACAAGTAGAAACTCTAAACAGACTAATCAATAATCATAAAAAACCTCAATACAAGTAAAAAATTTATCCTCCAAAAAGGCTACAGGCCAAATGAGTTCCATGAAGGAACTCTACCAAACCTTCATTGAATAGGTATTCACACCCAAAACACAGTACTGCAGAAAACAGAAACAAATGGGAAGCTACTCAATTTATTTCACAAGACTAATATGATTCTGATATCAAAATCAGAAAATGAAAGCACAAAAAACACAATAGGTTTTATTTCATGAATTCCAGGATGGTAAAAGTGAGGTAAAAACCTACCATATAATTTACTACATTAACAGATTAGGGGAGAAAAGTAGTAATCTCAATAGATATTAAAAAAACACTGATAAAATCCAATGCATTCTTTTAGACATAATCCACCATAAAATTTACCATTTAAAGTGTACAATTCAGTGGTTTTTAGTAAATTCACAAGGTTATGCATCCATCACTATTAATTCCAGAAAATTTTCATCACCCTGAAAAGAAACTCCATGTCCATTTACAGTCATTTCTCATTCTCCTCTCTCCTCATCCCCTGGCAACTATTAATCTATTTTCTTTCTCTACGGATGTGCCTATTCTGGGCATTTTATATAAATGGAATCATCAAATATGAGTCCTTTTGTCCAGCTTCTTTCACTTGGCATAATATCTTTGAGTGCATTCATATTGTAGCACTTATTAGTACTTCATTCCTTCTTATAGCTGAATAATATTCCATTGTATGGATATACCAGATTTGCTTTTCCACCTGTCAGCTCATGGGCATTTGATTGTTTCCACCTCTTGGCCATTATCAATAATGTTGATATGAACTTTAGGCATAAGTTTTTGTATAAATATGTTTTCAATTCTCTTGGGCATATACCTAGAAATGGAACTGTTTAACTAGTTTTTATGATCAAAATTACTGGAAAACTAGATATAAAGTATACAGCAAATATCATATTTGATGAAACATCAAATGCAATCCAATAAAAGTCAAGAACAAGATAAGGATGCCCTTATATTGTATAGGATATGTACACAAGTATCCCAGTATTAATACCATATTAATACTATTCAACATTGTCCTAAATGTCATGGATAATGCAATAAAAGAAGGAAAAAAATAGCATATAAATTACAAGAGAAAAACGACACAAAATTGTGATTATGTGTGCATGATATATCAAAAATCTAATAGAATCAAATAAATTATTAGAAGTGATAAGGGAGTTCGGGGGGGCAGATAAAAAATAATATAGAAAAATCAATAACTTTCTGAAATACCATGTATCTGTTAGGGATTGTGTTTGTAACAAAAAATCTGAGTAAACAAAAAAATTAGTAGTTTATATTTTTCTTCACACAATAAAATTCAGCTCACAGATGTCAAGGCTAAGGTCTCTGAAATTTTCTTGACTTTTCTTTCAAGGCTATAGCTCCAGCCATTACATCTCTGATCTATGTATGAAAAAGATAAGAAGGGAAAGGGAAAGGTAGTATGAGCAGAGTCTGCTCTCTTTTATGAAAGAGCTTCTCTGGAAGTCCCACCCAGCAACTTCTGCTTACATTTCATTAGCCAAAAACAGTGTTATATGGTGACCCTATGCTGCAAAGGAGTCTGGGAAATATAATTTAGTCGGGCACACTGCTGTCACAAACAAAACTGAAGTTCTGATTATGCAGACTTGTCTGCCACATGCCAGTAATAACCAAGCAGAAAGTGCAGTAGGAAAAATAATCCTACTCAACAAATCGACAAAAAACTATAAAATACCTAGGAATAAACCTAACAAGAACTATATAAGACCTTTATGGAAAAAACTGAAAAAAAAAATGACTGAAGAACATATTTTTTTAAAAAAGGACTTGGAATAAACAGAAAAATTTATCATACTTGTGGACTGAAAGACTCACTATTGTCACATATCAATTTTTATCAAATTAACACACTAACTCAATTTCACCCAAATCAAAATCCCAATAAGATTTTCCATATAATCTGAAAAACTGATTCTATAACTCATACAGTAGACTGTTAGAATTATCAAGACAACTTTGAATAATGAAAGAAAATTTGCCGTACTAAACATCAAAATCTATGTGCTATTGGCATAGAAATATGGTACAAAACATGGAATCCAGAAACAGATTACATATACACACAGACACATACACACAGAGAGCTAGATTATAAATCTCAATGTTTTTTAAAAAGCATTAGGTTGAAAATATATAAGAACATATGTGTGACTCTGAGTGCTTGAGTTAGGGAAGGTCTTCTTTTATAATACATACAAAAAAGCAAAAATATAAAGAAAAAATTTTTACAACTTTGACTACCTAAAAATTTAAAACTTCTAGAAGACTGAGATGCCATAGCAGAGTTAAGATCACAATTAGACCAGGAGAAACCTTTTACAACTTGTTTTTATTACAATCTTAAACATATGGAATTCTACATAAAAATTTTAAAATAAGTGATATCAAAATAATTCAGGGATGGAGGGAATGGGTGAGAGCATATATGAAATAAAACTGGCCACAAACTGATAATTATTAATGCTGGGTGATAAGCATACTGGCTTCATTATACTATTCTCTCTACTTTTTGTATGTGTTTGAAATTTCTACAAATTATTATTTATGTACTAACATGGGAAATGATACAAGAGTATAGAACCAAAAAAACCAAGTCTGTAAATATATTAATATAAACTATGATACTATCTATAATACATTTTAAACATCTATACATTATATTAATATATTACATATTTTCTATGCACCAATTTTCTTAAACCAGTTTTACTCATTTTATATTTTCTCAGAAAATAAATACATATATAAATGCACAGAAGAGACCTGAAATATTACAAACCAAACTGATATCGATCAGTAGAGAGAAGGGAGGTACTAGCATTGTGAGTATTTATCAAAGAAGAATTTTAGCCTAATGTATAAGGCTTTAATTTTTATGTAATTAAAATGTAAGAGGTTGTACAACTCCATGTATTTATCAAACCCATAGAACTGGAATTGCCCTGCATCCTATCTATAGTGGTGGTTACATGAACTGATGCATGTGTAAAAACTCATAGAACCATATAACAACAGAAAGTTGTTTATTGTAAAGTTTAAAAATTAAAAATAAAAGCAAAAAAACCTCATATAACTGCCACCTAAAGAGGGTGAATTTGGCTGTATGTAAATTATACCTCAATATACTCGATCTTCTAAAAATAGAAAGATTTTAATTGAAAAAAACAATCATAATATAATTTGTTTAAAGAATAAGGGTGTAAATTACATTAGTGGTGTGAAAATTACCTATGATATATTAATTTTTAAAGCAGATTACAAGACATATATGTACTACATATGTCTATAATATAATCCCACTTATATGCCTATATCTTATTTTATCTTTGTATAATGGGATCATAGACATTTTTTCTCTCTGTTTATCTGTACTTTTTTCTATAATGAATATATATTGTTTTCTAATAATAACTTTTTTCAGTGTTGGGTAGGTGGGCACTGGCCCAATGGTAGAGATTTGGCATAGAATTTCCTGTCTCAGATTGGCTGTGTTGCCCACGCCTGGACTCCAGGGGTGAACCTTGGCAGTGGCCAAGGAAATATAGTTGGGGGGGTTCCTGTGGTAACAAATAAGGAAAAGCAGTTAAGGCCCTGACAGCAATGTTCCGCAGGATCTGATCATTCAGTTACCACAGGCATGCATGAAAGAGTTTGCCAAACTGAATATAGCTCTTAAGGTCTTACTCTGAGGCCCCACCAGCCACTGTCAAAGATTCCCCTTTCCAACACACTAGAAAGCATTCTCTACCGGCAGATTAGTCCCTGTCAAATTATTTATAGGAGATTGGTTCACATACTCAAAATGACATGAATACTTCTAATTATATCCAAACATGCCAAATGTCACTACAAACTATGCTGAGGGTTCATGTTGCCAAATGTCTTGCCCTAACAAAGAGGAGGTAGCTGCAGCATCAGCACATTAGTCCTATATAAGCAGGGCCAACCCTTGTGCCTTATCTCCACCAAGAACCCAGAGGTAAGTGATGGGGGCCTTAGGACTCAAAGGACGTGAGGGAGCAGAAAGAGTTGACCCCGTGGCTATCTCTGAGCATGAAACAGTTGCTTTCAACTTTGACTTTTGTTTTCATAGAGCCAAGCTTTAGGGCAGGGAAATTTTAATTCCACAACTATATTACCGGAATTTCAAGTACCACTAATAAGAAACTTGTTGTTTTATAGTGTGGGACAGTTTTGAACCTGCATTTTCATCTGGAACTCCAGAGGTAAGACTTGGCCTTATTTATGACAGAGGGGATTTAGTCTAATGAAGCTGTGAACAATTCTTAATTATACACCATTGCCATGTTTTTGCAGTAGAGAGTGTTTCCAAATGACTGCTTATAAATGCTAGAAATTCATTTTTTCAGAATGTCTTGTTCTCAGAGACTACCCTTATTTGAGTTTCAGGACTAAAGGACCATTTAGGACAGAATTATCTTTCACAGTGAGTTCTCAGCTGTGCTTAGAACTGTCCAGGGGCAATAGACTCCATGCCAACCTTCCTCTACTGCAGAGCATTGAATACTTAGACATTTTACAGTTTTTTAAAACCCCAGAAAAATTCTAATCTAAAAATGTAAACACAAACACCTTGTTAAAACCATAATATTTTAGCTACTTTTGATGATTCACTGTTATTTGTTGTTAGAAAGATTTATTATTCATTTAAAAAGTCACACATATTACACTTTTAGGGTGCTAAACACCATGACTAATTTAAGAGAGATCCTGCCCTTTCCTAAGTAACTTACTACCTGAAAGTAAAAGAAAAACTCAATCTAACACGTCAACATTGCAGAGGCATATCTGTCAATCAGAAGACAATGGCTTACATGCATGTGATGTGCTGTTAAACTTTTTTCTCTTTTCTTTTTCTGGGTGGAAAGAAAAGAACCTTGTGGAATTTATGTGGGAAGCTGGGCCTTCATGCTGGAGCTCTCATCTCTCTGTGGTTAGATCTGTTAACTGACAGCTGACATCTCTCATGTCAAAAGGAGACTGTCAAAAAAGATTTTGGAATTAAGGCAATGCTAAGTCTCTTGGTAACAAGCCAAACAACGAAAAATCCAGAGTACTAGAATGTATTATGAGGTTCTTTTGACAACTCACTGAGACACATGACACCTAATATCAAAATATAGTAGACATTAAAAATAATTATTTGGTTTATGAGAGAAAATGGCCATCTAAAAGGCAAAGATGCTTCTGGTAGTTCTGAAAATACTGACGTTCATTTGCACAAGACAAACTTTCTTTCCTAACTGCATGATTGTCTTAGCATATGGCACACGCAAACATTATGCAGAAGGAGAAGTGAGGATTAAATAATGACAATTTCTACAAAACAATCCATCAACAGTTTTAGCTATAGAGGAGATTGTTACGTTTAGAGATAAAAAAACATGTAAGGATTCCATTCTAACTTAATTGTAGATATCCTGGCCCTGAGGATCAAGATATGTGATCTGGAAAGGAAATTTGCGAAGTCTTAAAAATGAAGGCTCAATTACAGTCACATTCCAAACTAGGCCTTTGGACTATGTTAGAACACCGGGGATTTGCCAGATTGGAGGAACAGTTCCAGTGCAGGCTATGCTCAACATTTCTTCCCTTTCAAATCCTAACTCACATTTAAAAATTCTGCTTTTTATTTCTCCTTCTCCCTTGTTTTTTTTCCCCCAAAGCAATACACTTTGCTAAATAAATTGCAGCCATGAGTGCGAGTTCGGATGCTGAGATGGCTGTTTTTGGTGAAGCCGCTCCCTACCTTCGAAAATCGGAAAAGGAGCGGATTGAGGCCCAAAACAAGCCTTTTGATGCTAAAACATCTGTCTTTGTCGCGGAGCCCAAGGAATCCTACGTGAAGAGCACCATACAAAGCAAGGAAGGAGGAAAAGTAACTGTAAAGACTGAAGGTGGAGCAGTAAGTGAAAACATAAGGAGAAAATACTCCCATTTTATTTCTCTACCTCCTCAATTCAAGAGTTGAAGCCTAACTTACTGGGAATCTCTAAACCTACTGTTAATACAAACACCCTTCTAGTCAGTGTACAGACATCAGATTTGAAAGGCAAAAGGAATTCACAGCAGTAATGTCATATCTCCCCTTCCCAACTTCCCAGAGGACTTCACTCTGCTAAGCATCAGCCTTTACTATTTCGCTTCAATTCCCCACTTCCCAATCTAAATCTACAAACGTGGGAGAAATAAAAACTAGTTCCTCTTATCAGAAGTTAAAATTTTACTTATTAACGTATTAATATCCCCACTACTTCCCCCAAATGTAAAGCTTCTTGAAATGAATGAAAGGAAAAATTAAAAATTGAACCTATTAAAATAATAATAAAAGGATATAAACTGATAAATCTGGGATGAGAAAAAGAATGTGGGAAAAAAAATCTAAGAAAAAGGTAGCGTCCTAGCTCGTCATAGGAAACAAATTTTCTTAACATCAAACTCTGAAATGAATATATTTTCATGGCTTTTTTTAAAGGACATTGAATAATATAATGAAAATTATGTGCAATTATAGTTTTACACCAAAATAAACCGGCAAACATAAACCCTACCTCCTACCATTAAAACAAGTTGGTCTCTTACTTACTTAACCAGACTCTAACTGTAAGGGAAGACCAAGTCTTCCCTATGAACCCTCCAAAATACGACAAAATTGAGGACATGGCTATGATGACCCACCTCCATGAACCTGGAGTGTTGTACAACCTCAAAGAGCGCTACGCAGCCTGGATGATCTACGTGAGTGCCCTTCAATATCTCGTTTTAGTCCATTTATTTCTCTGAATAAAAGCAACATCCACATGTTGAATTTTCTGATTTCTCCAGACCTACTCAGGCCTCTTCTGTGTCACCGTCAACCCCTACAAGTGGCTGCCGGTGTACAACCCCAAGGTGGTGACGGCCTACCGAGGCAAGAAGCGCCAGGAGGCCCCACCCCACATCTTCTCCATCTCTGACAACGCCTATCAGTTCATGCTGACTGGTGAGTGAGTGACGCATCTACTTACAGAAATGTGTAAATAGTATCTGGGATGAACAAACAGACCTCTTTCGAGCCACATGGAGCTTCACTGTTTTAAAAAAACTTTCACAGCCATGATGTCCTATGTTCTTCCCAGCAGCCATCCCTATTTTACAGATGAGTAAAGTGGAGTAAAGTGAAGTTCACTGAAGTCATTGTCCTGCCCAAGCTAACACAGCTAGGAAGTGGAAGCCTAGGTGAAAAAATTAGCAGACCTCTGCAAATGTATTTATTGCTTTCCATACTTTTTTACATTCCGATTTGGATAGAAAACAAGTTCAAGTAGATTTTTTAAAAATATCCACATCCACAGTAATCAAAAAGAAGAGTTATCAGCCACAGCTGGAAAACTGTGAATTCTTATCTTTATTTTCAAATGACACAGCTAATATTGCCAGCCTTTGGGGTAGAACATGAGTAAAAAAAGAGCTATGACTCTCCTCCTGAAGATTTTGAAGCACTGTCCTATTAGAATGAAAGGAAAAAAATCTTTCTTTTTCATTTGAGAAAAAAAAAATCTCTTTTCTTTGAAAAATTTTTAAAAATTATATCAAAATCTGTTATTCCTGCCTTATGAAAGCATAAACCACCAGCTTTGATATGCATTATAGGCCCACATACAGCATTAAAACCTTTTATCTTCACACACCAAATGCACTGCCTTTGGAAATATTCTAAATTCCCAAGTTCCTGTTGTTCCATGGAATTTTGGAAACTGAGGGTTATTTTTCTTTTTTGTTTGTTTTATTGCACTTTTAAATTGTCTTTTAAATTGTCTTTTAAAGGGGGAGAGAAAAAAGAAAGGGATAAAATAGAAATCTCCCATTACAAATCGGCCAGCAATTCTACAAGGAATCTATGCCAGCAAATTGTTCGTTCGTTGTCAACAGAAGCTAGCTACCTCTCAGAAATTATCCAAACGCTGGCTCGTTTCAGAGGTTTTAATACCCAGCAGCTGCATTTACACAGCTATGTACACTACCACCCCCACTGAGGTCCCCACTTCCCAGCCTTTGCTGAGGCTGCTCCAAATTCAAGGTTACTTATGGCTCCCAAACATTATTTTCATATAAAATCATGCATAACTCTGGAAGTTGACCTAATTAATGTTATTTTAGCATTGTCAAAAGAGACTAGAACATTGTTTTCTCATCTGTGCTCCCACTAGATGTGATATGATCTACCATGATTTTCCTTAAACTAGAAAAAAATCAATCTGAATATGATCCAAAATCTGCATCTACTTCCCTGAATGGAACTTCAAAGTTCTATAAAGTTTATGTCTGTTTCTACATCTCAATAACAGCCAGATTTGCATCTATTTTCTCCAAATAGATTTTTAGAGTTTAGTATTCTCGAAAAACTATCAGTATAGAATTAGAGATTTAAAAAATCAGCAAATTGATATAAATACAACATGAGTCACATAACTAGTGACAGTGTTTATCTTTAATTATTTAGAAATGTATATAGCATTAAAAGAAAAATAAAAGTAAATAAACACAGACATTCACAATTCCAGACCCCTTCCTTATTTAGTATTGCCAGCAGTCAAAATAATGACATCAAAAGCTGAGAGGAGGCCATGTAGCAGAAAAAATATATAAACTGGAAGTTAAAAGATCCAAATGTCTTTGACCTTAAGTAGGCTAAGTAATCAACAGTAGAAAAGTCACTTATTCCTCTCTGAGTCTCAGCTTCTTTTTCTTTTAAAAGAAAGAGTGGGCCTAAGTAGCAATTTCTAAGATCTCTTATGACTTCAAAATTCTGTAATTCTTATTGAAGTATTTACAAATAAAATTATATGATGCCTGGGGTTTTCTTTAAAATAATCCAGGAGATTGGGATGAGGTATACATGATATAAAATTGGCCAAATGTTAATAACTGTGCACATGGAGCTCATTTTATTATTGTCTCTACTTTTGTATATATACCAAATTTTCCGTAACAAAATTTTTAAAAATTAGTAAAATACACACCTCACACCCATTAGCATGGCTACTATCAAAAACCCAGAAAATAACAAGTGTTGGCAAGGAGGTAGAGAAATTGGAACCCTTGTACACTGTTGGCAGGAATACAAAATGATACAGCTGCTGTGGAAAATAGTACAGCAGTTCCTCAACAAATGAAAAATAGAATTATAATATGATCCAGCAATTCCACTTCTGAGTATATACCCAAAACAGTTGAAAGCAGGGTCTCAAAGAAACATTTGTACACCATGTTCATAGCAGCATTATTCACAAAACCTAAAACATGGAGGCAACACAAGTGTCTGTTGATAGATCAATGAATAAACAACATGTGGCATATACACACAATATATTCTGCCTTAAAAAAGAAGGAAATTCTGACATATGCTACAGCAGGGATGAACCTTGAGAACATTATGTTGAGTGAAATAAGCCAGTCTCAAAAAAGACAAGTGATGTATGATTCCACTTATATGAGGTGTTTAGAGTAGTCAAATTCACAGAGACAGAAAGTAGAACGGTGGTTTCTGGGAGCTGGGAGGAGTGGGGAATGGGGAGTTAGTATTTAATGAACACAGAATTTCATTTTTACAAGATGAAAAGAGTTAGGGAGATGGAGGGTAGTGATGGTAGCACAACATAATGAATGTACTTAATGCCACTGACCTGTATGCACACTTAAATATGGTTAAAGTGGTAAATTTTGTTATGTGTATTTTACCACAACAAAAATTAATAAGTACAAGAAAAACCACCCGGATGATTCTTTGTCTCTTGGTTTCACAAATTTTACTCCAAGAGGCAATTGGCTATTTTGGGGGCTAAACACAAAACCACAATCATAGGCAACATCTTCACAAAGTTAAAAAGAACAAACTGTTTGATCTGAACTGATTCAATAATCTTCATATTGAATGTTCATTTTTTAACTGATTATCTTGATTTCTTTCACAGATCGTGAGAACCAGTCCATCCTGATCACGTATGTGATATTTTTTCCTCTCTGATTTGCAGTGATTGTCTTAGATGTTGACAATGTGGGCTATAGTTCTGATCTCTTCTCTGATTTCTGTTTGACAGTGGAGAATCCGGAGCAGGGAAGACTGTGAACACCAAGCGTGTCATCCAGTACTTTGCAACAATTGCAGTCACTGGAGAGAAGAAGAAGGAGGAATCTGGCAAAATGCAGGTGCGTCTTGTAGTCAGAGTTTGAATCAAGACTGTCAGGGCTCTCAGAAGTCTGGAGCCCCAGATGCCAGGACTGCTCTTGCCTTTGCAGGGGACCCTGGAAGATCAAATCATCAGCGCCAACCCCCTACTGGAGGCCTTTGGCAACGCCAAGACCGTGAGAAATGACAACTCCTCTCGCTTTGTAAGTCTCTTGGTCACTGAGGGGTCTTAGCCCTTAACTCCAGAGTAGCCATGTCTGAATTATTACTTCAGTTGCATCTCTCTGTGTGCTTCAGTTTTCTAATACTAAATAATCTTTATCTTTTCAAGGGTAAATTCATTAGAATCCACTTTGGTACTACAGGGAAGCTGGCATCTGCTGATATCGAAACATGTGAGTAACCAGGCCACTGAAAATCAAAACAGAGAAACGAGTGATTTCAATTGCAAGGCTATTTTGCAACACTTGCTGTGCATGAAGCCTGCAAAAGATGACCTGCTGCCAGTGTTGCCTGTGAGCTTATGCCAGATTCATCCATAATCCACTGAGTGCTCTGTTTGCCTCAATCTCAGACTGCTGCTTCTGTGGCACATCCCAGAGAAATTCCTGCCTCAGAATCAACTATGATTTTTTTTCCCCAGGACAAATACCAGGGCTTCCTATGGATTTCTATGAGTTACCTATGGGTGCCCAATACATCTCTGTGATTTGCTCTTGATCTGAGCTTTGGTAGATGTGTCACACCAGAGTAGCCTGGTGTGGTAGCCTGTCACACCAGAGTAAATCTGAGGTGATCCAAAGAAGGAGGGGATATTAGGGATCCCCTAATATCCCCTAATAAAATACAGAGGTTATGGATCTTCCATATAAAAAATGTAGTTGTTCTAGAGTGGGTATGCTGTAGTTGCTGCTGTTAGATGGTGAGAACCATGAGCAATTGCCATAGCCATCTGCAATTCTAGTATGTACAACCACAGGATTGATCAAGTTGAAATCGCAGTGGAGCCAAATGTAATACCCCCAATTTTGGCCAGAGACACTGAGGTTCATTTAATATCTTAGAAGCCCTGATTTTTTTTCTAACTCAATGTCTCTCTCTCTCTCCAGATCTTCTGGAGAAGTCTAGAGTTACTTTCCAGCTAAAGGCTGAAAGAAGCTACCATGTTTTTTATCAGATCACTTCCAATAAGAAGCCAGATCTAATTGGTAAGAAAGAACTTAAATTCACAGGCTAGAAGTTAATCACTGTACTAACATCTTCTAATGTAAAATGTATACCCTGAATTCTTTGTACCCAGAAATGCTCCTGATCACCACCAACCCATACGACTATGCCTTTGTCAGTCAGGGGGAGATCACAGTCCCCAGCATTGATGACCAAGAAGAGTTGATGGCCACTGATGTAAGTTACGCACACTTTTAAAAAAATCCATTATATATAAGAATGACAATAGCAACCCACTGTAGGTGTGGTTACCTTAGGATATAGCATAAATTCTCCTCTAAGTTAGTCTCTTCTGCCCTAACTTTTATCCTACCATTTCTTCTGGCAGAGTGCCATTGACATCCTGGGCTTTACTCCTGAAGAGAAAGTGTCCATCTATAAACTCACAGGGGCCGTGATGCATTATGGGAACATGAAATTCAAGCAAAAGCAGCGTGAGGAACAAGCTGAGCCAGATGGCACTGAAGGTACCAAGTGAACCTCCATCTGGGTTTGAATCAGAGAATATAGCCCCCAACAAACTCCTATTCCGCACTCACGACTCCTTTGTAGCTGGACTTCTGGAGGGCATACACACATTTACACACACTGCATACCTCCCTCACCCTCCTTTGCTTACACCTGCATACATCTACCATTCCTATCAAGCCCAAATAAGCTACAGTGAACCCCCACAGCCACTTATAAGCACAACCCATGAGACAGAATAAGATGGAATAGTGCTCCTGCTTTGCCTTGGCAGTTAGGGTAGGTATGTAAGATAACTTTGCACACTGGTCTATTTTAGCACTAGCTAGGAAAATGTAGTAACTGGTAATAGAGAATCTGCCCATACACAGCGCTAGGAGTGAAAGCTGCCCCTAGAGACATCTGCATGCATGTGTTGTCTATATACAAACCTATAGACAATATAGTTAGCAAATCAAAAAGGAATTGAAAAAGAAAAATCATATACTCTACATAGGGGAAGAACACACAATGTACAGGACCTAGCACAGAAAGCTAGTAATCTGACCTTAAAGCCTTTCCTCACCACCCCAACTTGATATTATCTCTCCTGCCTCTAAACTTTTCAGCAGTTACTTCTGTACCTGACATGTGGCATTTATTTACATTATAGTCATTGACAGAATTTTAGAAAGGAACTCTATAGAGATCACCCAGTGAAATTTAATCCCCACATTTTCAGATAAAGAAATTAATCCAGTAAGATTAAATTGGGAAGGGCAAAACTAAGATAAGAGCTCAAATATTCTGACTTTTATCTCTCCTTAACAGTGAGTATTTACCTTACCCTTCCAACTACGCCAATGTGTCTTAAAGACAGTGACTTTCGCTTTTACTTTGCATAAATATTGCAATGAAAACTGGACTTCTGTTTATCATTGATGAAAAATTTCTCAAAAGCTACTTGCAACACATCACTAAAGGCCAGTGTAACTGATGAAATATTTAATGGCAAGCATATGCTCTAATGTACAGAGAACTACATTTGACCTTCTATGGAATTATTCAAAGTTTTTATTTAAATGATAAAAAATGAATTGGAGTAAAATGGAACGATTAGGTTAAACAACACTTCCTGAATTGTGTCTCTGCAGTTGCTGACAAGGCAGCCTATCTCCAGAGTCTGAACTCTGCTGACCTGCTCAAAGCCCTCTGCTACCCCAGGGTCAAGGTCGGCAATGAGTATGTCACCAAAGGCCAGACTGTGCAACAGGTAAGTGCATGACCTCAATGAATCACACACGTCCCAGGCCTTCATGACATGTCTTTAATAACGCCAACAAACATTACTCTATCTGTGAAGGTGTACAATGCGGTGGGTGCTCTGGCCAAAGCTGTCTATGAGAAGATGTTCCTGTGGATGGTCACCCGCATCAACCAGCAGCTGGACACCAAGCAGCCCAGGCAGTACTTCATCGGGGTCTTGGACATCGCTGGCTTTGAGATCTTTGATGTGAGTTATCTTCGTATTAATAAAAAGTGAGAGGCAGGCAATTGTGATCTTGTATATACTAGGTATTACCATTATTCATTTACATTTGTAGTGTCCACATTGCTTGCTCCAACATTGCACCTAGAACAAGTGCTACCTCCAAAATATCTAGGCGGTAACAGAATGTAATAATAATAAAAGCTAGCATTTACTGAGCAGTCAGTGTATTTCTGGCACTATACTAGGGATTTCAAAATGTTACCTTATTTGATCTTCAAAATAACCCAAGGAGTAGTTAATATTCTCCCTACTTACATACAGGGGAAAGTAAGGTGCAAGGAAATCAAAACACTAGCTAAAGATCCCACAGGCATATAAGACAAAGCCAGGAGAGGAATCCAGATCTGCAGCATCTGGTCCATACATAAGACATCTTCCATGGAGAAGAAAGGGCCCAAAGACAGAAGCCTAAAGACAAATGATAGTCTCTCCTCTTCCAGGTACATCTTACACAAACTATTTCACCTCTAGGGCATCAGCTTCCTCATCTATAAAATGGAGTAAATTATAATGTTACAAAGACTTTTTTGATCTTCAATTGCTATGATACATCAGGTCTCTACTTTCACACACCTAATAAGGGGGATTTGCAAAATGTTTGATATGAATAGAAGAGAAATTAGCCTATTCATTTCACTTTATAAAACGAGACCTTTCTTTATACTAAAGGTCTTAAGATAAGCTTTCCTGAACAACGTGACAGCCAAAGGTGAAAATACGAACTTTATCTTGCACTGGGAGTAGTAACAGAAGTGAGGCTTTCCAGTAACTTACCTTCCCCCTTCCCCTTAAATCTGAACCCTAACACAAAGGACCACGGTTATACTTTTAATGTATATTTTTATCCATGTAATCATAGAGGTGAAAGAAGGTGAATTCTACCAGAACATTCGTTGTTTAATTGATACCTGGGCCCCTAAATAATGCCCAGAATTCATGACGAAGGCTCATGTCAATAATGATCATTTTTTTCTTGGGCATTATGAAGGAACAACAATTAGTTTAAATTGTACCTCATTACTATATTCCACATTTTTCCAATAAAGTAATTTTTCAGTAATGAATTTTATGACTATAAATACCCATTTACTAATAATATTGGAAATCTTTACTGTTTTGTGCAGTTTAACAGTCTGGAGCAGCTGTGCATCAACTTCACCAATGAGAAACTGCAACAGTTTTTCAACCACCACATGTTCGTGCTGGAGCAGGAGGAGTACAAGAAGGAAGGCATCGAGTGGACCTTCATTGACTTTGGCATGGACCTGGCTGCCTGCATTGAGCTCATAGAGAAGGTCTGTTTGATTTCTAAAGAAAGGTCAGACTGTAAGAATAACTTTCCCAGATGTCTTAATTCTAGAAAGTATTACCATAATCTCAAATTGTTTGAGATATGAACTGGAAAATTATTATTTTGAAATTACTTCTTCAACTTTTACATAAGAAGGACCTGACAGTGTTTAGTTTTGTTTTGTTCTAACCATTTTTATTCTGATACTGAGTCCAATCCAATTTTAAAGTAGCACTGAAAACTCTATTTGAGATGGCCTGCTTCACTAGAAGCAATGCCTTCATTAGTTCTTAATCTATTTCCATTATGAGCCAAGATGTAATAAAAATATTTTTTCTAAATAAATATTAATGCATATATAATATAGCTAGTACTTTCATGAAAGCTAATCTGTTTGAATTGCACATGCTACTTCATAATCTACCTTTAAAGAGATTAAATACACAAAATACCTTGAATAAGGTTTAAGTTTTTTATACATACTGTTTAACTATTGCCCATAGAGCCAACATCATTTTAAGTCAGTAAGTTCTTTTCATAGCAAAATAAAACTTTGACAATATATTTATTCATTTAATAGGAAAAAAGCTAATAAATACACAACATTTTAACAAGTCACCTGCACATGCTATGCTGACATTTGGAGTTTGTATCCAGCTATTCTTTTAATTAAAAATAATGCTACAGATTGAATGTGAGAAGGAATGGTGGAAAGTCATTCTAGTGATAACAAAGGGACATCTTTGAGCTGGGACCCTAGTTTATTTCATACACATATTTAATTGGGGATGTTCATAATTCAATCAAATGACAGCCACCATGTCTGTATCTTTTGAGAGAAGTTAGGTTGACACCAATGTCTACTTTTCTGAATTCAGCCACTGGGCATATTCTCTATCCTGGAAGAGGAGTGCATGTTCCCGAAGGCAACAGACACCTCCTTCAAGAACAAGCTGTATGACCAGCATCTGGGCAAGTCTGCCAACTTCCAGAAGCCCAGGGTGGTCAAAGGCAAGGCAGAGGCCCACTTCTCCCTGATTCACTACGCTGGCACTGTGGACTACAACATTACTGGCTGGCTTGACAAAAACAAGGACCCCCTGAATGACACCGTGGTTGGGCTATACCAGAAGTCCGCAATGAAGACTCTGGCTAGTCTCTTTTCTACATATGCTAGTGCTGAAGCAGGTACTTTCTGTGCCCTTAATCTAAATTAAACCTATTCCCACAGAATGTTCATATAACATATGTTCATATAAACCTCTGGTATTCTACTCTAATTGAGGGGTTTTCTTTTTACTTCAGATAGCGGCACAAAGAAAGGTGCTAAGAAGAAGGGCTCATCTTTCCAGACTGTGTCTGCCCTTTTCAGGGTAAAGTACAAATTTAATTTGAAAAATTTATTCAGTTTCTATGAACTACCATAATTATAGGATTTAGAATAAATTATGAGGGAATGAAATGTTAATAGGAATCACTTCGAATATTCACTCTTGTCAGGGTAGAGCCAAAGAAATACTACTTCTGTAATGATGGATGCTTTACCCATTATTCCTCATTACGATTACCTAAAGTATTCAGCAATGCCAAAATGTCCTTAGAAGCTTTCTTATTATATAATGAGGCTGATTTCTAAAGAAGCGTAGTAGCTAAACTTCAAAGCTGACCCTGTGGAATGCTGTAAGCTTATTCTACTAATGTTGCCCTTTGAGACTGAGCCTGAGATACACTCGTTAGGACATCTTCCACCAAAACACATCTTTGTCCTCTGAGATGCATTTAATTTTTTATTACAGCTGAAAATCATCTAAAAAGCCAAGTCTAGTGATTTAAATGGATGATTAAGCTAGAAAACATCTCTTGAGATTAAAATAACAATAATTTTACTGTAAAATAATATGATTTTCTTACATAGCTTACGAACTGGCTCTTCCAAAGGGGAGTATGCTAAATGTCTGGACTAATGGCTGCCTTATCAAAATTTGTATTGCTAAGTCTAACTCCTTTTAAAACTAAAATGTAAATATCACATAGACTTAAGACCTAAATAAGAAAAATGCTTTTGTTCTTTTTCTTTCTCACTACCCATTTGCAATATCTTACCAAATAAATTCTTGTTTCATCAACTTGTCCTTGCACATGTTTTCAAGATTAGAAACTCACATTACTTATTTTCTTCATTTCCTAATGGTTAACCAAGATGTGGGAAAAAAGTGCCTTCTTAAGACTATGCCTAAGAAATACTGAGAAGTATTTATATGTGAGTTTTCTATGACTAAAACATCATCCTCTGTCATAATCAATTATTCTATTTCTAGAACAACTCTCCCCTATATGCTTCAGACTGTAGATATTTTCAGGCACCCAAGATCTATCCATGCAAGGTTATATAGTCTCAAAATTTTACACTCTTCAAAAAACAAAGCCAAACAAGAAGTTAGAGGTTCCAGGGAATAATAAATGGCAAAAGGAATGAATGGCAAAAGTTAGGACAATTGCTAACCTACACTGTAAACTGCTACTGTGAAAATTATTAGCACTGAGAGAGAAGAGACCTCAGAGATAATTTCAACTATTTTTAGATAAGGCCCAGAGAGACAAAAGGAATTTTACAGAGTCAGATAGCTCATTAGTGGCAGAGAGAGGCCATAGTCTTTTGTCTTCTGATTCCCAGTTGAGAACACTTCCTGTGCATCAAGGCTACTTGATTTGCAGTTTGCTTACAAGACAGAACCTAGGTGTTATAAATGAATATTTTGGAAGTATGTACTCCTTCCTAATACTTTTGCCTTTTGGTTATTTGGCAGGCTGGAACCCTTGAGACCTTCAAAATACAGAGCAACTGAAGCCTCATAGACTTATGCCTAGTAGTTAAAAGACTGCCTAGGTTCCTTCCATATAATTACAAAAAAGCAATCTGAAATCTAACTTTCTCATCAAGTCCCTTCTGTCTGGTTTTCTAGGAAAATTTAAATAAACTGATGACCAATCTGAGGAGCACACACCCTCACTTTGTACGGTGTATCATTCCCAATGAAACCAAAACTCCTGGTAAGGCACAGAGCCTGAAATAATCAGATTCTTAGGTTTGAAAATTAAATGCCCAGCAGTAAGTATTATTCTGTATTTTTAGGGGCAATGGAACATGAACTTGTCCTGCATCAGCTAAGGTGCAACGGTGTGCTAGAAGGCATCCGCATCTGTAGGAAAGGATTCCCAAGCAGAATCTTATATGGAGATTTTAAACAAAGGTCAGTCCTCTTTGTTGTATTTCACTGAATGCTGTGAATATTTTACCATCTTAATTTTTGTCCTCTGTTCATATATCCTTCTTAGCATATTTTAAAAAATTTTTTTGACTCAACAGAGATGTCAGGCACCCTTCTTAGTGTATATTATAAAATTAAGTCGTCAAATAGTGTAGTCTTGTGATAGTAGGATAGAATAACAGGTTAGAAGAATAACAGGAAGGTGACATGCAACAGAAAATCATATTGTTTTACTATCTGACTTTATAGGACAGTTGGATTTTCTACTTTTACTTTTTCTTCTCATATGCTTATTGATCTTTCGTTTTGGTGTTATTTGGTTTGCATGTGATCACACTTTCCTAACCATTCTTTCTTTGTTTGACTGAGCAGATACAAGGTTTTAAATGCAAGCGCTATTCCAGAGGGACAGTTCATTGACAGTAAGAAGGCTTCTGAGAAACTTCTTGCCTCTATTGATATTGATCATACCCAGTATAAATTTGGACATACCAAGGTATAGCTGTTATTTATTTACACCTGATCCAAGTACCTTCTGCCATTTCTGTGTCTCCTGCAGTATGGGGATGATTTGTGACTCTTCCTTTCGCCAGGTTTTCTTCAAAGCTGGCCTTTTGGGTCTTCTGGAAGAAATGAGAGATGAAAAGTTGGCCCAGATTATAACAAGAACGCAAGCAGTCTGTAGGGGATTCCTAATGAGGGTAGAATATCAGAAGATGTTGCAAAGGAGGTAACAAACATACTGAATATCAGGATTATAAGATCCCTTAGGGACTGTCAATCAGCCTCCCTTAGTCATTAATTCTTTCATTTTGTGGCTAATATGTGCTTCTCACACAGTTCAGAACTCACCCCCACAAGACACCAGCCTTTGCTTCAGCCCTCACACTTGGATTCCCTCCAAAACTTCTCTGCAGCCTCTTATTTCTCCCTTTCCATCCATCTCACATATAGCTGCAGTAGGAGTTTGCAGTAAGCGCTCTTGTCATCATGCCAGTCGCCTTGTGTGGCTGTCGAGACCCTCTCTATTCCCCACTTCATCTATCATTTCCAACTACATAGCCTTTTCACGCCAGGATAAATAATTTGTTTATCTCCTATTCTCATGTTTGACAAGCCTCCTCCCCTCATCCTAATTTAACTATTTACCAATTCAAAATTTCCATTTCCCCTTTCTGTAATTAACCGCACCCAGCTTATCTACCCAGCACTACTGCATTCACTCTCCTTACACATACACTGCACATTCATTTTACACATCTGTACTAATTCAGGTCTGCACTGTAAGTGTTCCTGAGTCTCTTCCATGTGTCTACATTATGGTTTGTGTCATGGTATCTGCCTTTGCAGAGTGCAGGTCTTAAAAATTGAACCTATAGAAACAGAATGTCCATTTGAACAAGCTTGAAGAGACATACACACTGCTACAAGGTAGTCAAACCTAGCCAGTCTATGGCTATAGTTTGCAGAAGGGGTATCTTTTATTACTATTTTTCAATTTTATTTAAATAAAATAAATTTTGGAGATCAACCCATGCTAAATGCCCTGTGAATATTAACAATCTAATTAAGCAGATAAGACTGAATCAATTGAAAGAATTTGAGACAAGCCAGCATATTATCTGAAGAAGCTAACAAAAGAAGTTTACAGAGTGGATAATTCAGTGGTGTTCAAAATAAGAGGAGTGGCTTCAAGGAAGATAGGATAAATCATAAACTCAGTTTAAGTGGGGCAATACAGAAAGCAACCTATGCCATTTCACAGTTCATATCCATATGCTGACAGCAAAGCAGCACAATCAACTTACAATTGCCATGCCCACTCCCAAATCACTAATATTGTAATATGTCAAATGGTACATGTTGCTCATACATTCCAGTATCTACCCTCTAAAGTCAGCTTCTTTGCTAGTTTGACAGGGATTGAGAACACATATTTGCTCAATATGAACAGTACTCACATTAGCAAAGTGGTTATACTGAGGACTACTGACTTTGAGTGTGAGTGTGAGAATGTGTGTGTGTGTGTACATGTGGGGAAATCCTGCACAGGATATATACAGAATTTGATGTATCATTTATATGTGGGGAGCATTCATTAAAAGGGGAATTTGTGTGTAATAAATAATAATAACATTGCCTCTAAGAGATCAATCTACACTGACATCTTTATGCCATTGCAGAGAAGCCCTTTTCTGCATCCAGTATAATGTCCGTGCCTTCATGAATGTCAAGCACTGGCCCTGGATGAAACTCTTCTTCAAGATTAAGCCCCTCCTTAAGAGTGCGGAGACAGAGAAGGAAATGGCCACCATGAAGGAAGAGTTCCAGAAAACTAAAGACGAACTCGCCAAGTCAGAGGCAAAAAGGAAGGAACTGGAGGAAAAAATGGTCACTCTCTTAAAAGAGAAAAATGACCTACAACTCCAGGTTCAATCTGTAAGTACTCCATATTCTGAATGTACCATGTTACTGAAGCTTTTCTGGACTATGTATATACTTTGGATTTGCAAATGGCCTTTTCTTTAAAAAAAAAATCTTAAATTGTTTTTTTTAGTATTTCATGTAACTTTCAATATTCTTCAAAAAAGGAAAGGCACAATTACTCCCAAGTTACAAAGGGAAAAGAGAAGATTGAAGAATTTATTCAATAATCTCACAAAATTTAACAGCCATGAAGGAAGCAGTTTAAACCCAAGCCCCCAAATCTCAGTCAGATATTTTCCCCTTTTGCCTTGACTGCTTCGGCCCAGCCTTAAAATTATAGTCCTCTTTTCTAAATGCAAGTCTATGAGATTGTATTTAAATTCAAGAAAGACAGTTAATCTTATTTCTCTCTGTATCTCCTTTCCCCAACCTCCAAGATTGAGCTCAGTAAATTTATTTGTATTTACTTGAACTGAAATATCAGTATGTGAGGTACAGCAATGTGTCCTCCCTGATTGTTCCTTTGACACAAATCTTGAGTTCCAAAGGCCTCTGTTTATTGGTTCAGGAAGGAATGGTATTCGGGGTGGGGGTGAGTTTGGTACCAGCACCAAGGCCAAACAGAACCTCCCATTTTCTTGGTTCAACAAGCCTAACAATGTCATGAAGTAACCTGGGAAAAGGACAGTATTCCTAAATTTTTTAGCCATTTTCAATATTTCCTTCTGATAGCTTCATTTATCTGCAGGTTACATTTTTCCAAAAGCACAGGACCACAGCCTCTCTATCGCAACCTCTTCTCATAGTTATCATCAGTCAGTGAGTAAATATGCATTGAGTGTATCACCATTAAAAATAAAAGCATTAAACAGTAAAGCTCAAGAAAAGGAAAAAAAAAGAAAAGCAGAGGAACCCTAGGAAGTCCCCATTATATTCTATTTAAACATTTTTAAAAACTTAAGAACAAAACAAATACTGAGAAGTTAAAAAAAAATTCCCAGGCCAGAGAAATCTAATAAGTCAGTGACTGGACTGACTTTTATTTGTGTCCTTTACTTAGTCAATTATAAAAACTTTATTGTTTCTCAGAATTCCATGTTCTTATATAGTCTAAAATTCATTTTTATAATTATAGGGGGAGAGGAGAGGACCAGATGAAGCAAATGTGGCAGAATGTTAACAACTCGTGAATCTAGTTTCATGATATATCACTGTTTACGCTATTTTTTTTCTAACTTGTTATATGGGTTTGAAATTTTTCAAAATTTACGAGGTTCAACATAGGCTTTCCACATCAACCAGGATTAGAAAGTGAATAGGAAAACAAAAGCAAAAGCAAACAAAAACACAAAAGCAGAAAGGGCTAAGAACAGCTCATCAATCTTTCCTTCAGTAGAACTGCTCTGAGCAGAAGAAGCTCTAGCCTGTTCAACTGCACAACTCTCCAAGAATTATGATGCAGTTTAGGCCTACTGCTTGTAATGTATATCAAAATAGAACAAAACCAACAAAAGTTATTGAGAACATTTTTGGAACACTGGGGAAATTTGAAGATAGACTGTATATTAGAAAATATTATTGTATCAATGACAATATCCTTATTCATAATAATGGTATTGTAATTATGTAGGAGAATATTCATGTTCTTAGGAGAGAAATACTGAAATATCATATCTGCCATTTACTTTCAAATGATTGGAGGGGAAGTGTATGTGTGTTTAGAGAGAAAAAAACAAATATGGTAAAATGTCAACAACTTGAGGATTTAGGTAAATGGTATATGGCAATTTATTGTACTATTCATACAGCTATTCTGTAGGTTTAACACTTTTCAAAATAAAAAATTGGGGTAAAAGTTTCAAAAAATAAAATTCATTTTGAGACTAATAGTTAATTCTTTAAATGGAAATGTAAATTGTGGACAATTATAGCAGTATTATGGACTATCAGGAAGGTTTTAGTGTATAAAAAATGCTTCATGGAAATGTATTTAAATTCTTTTTCTTTTTTTAACTCAATCTAGAAATTAGTTGTTTGAAAAGAGTAGGGAATGATCAAAACCAAAACCAACCAATTTAACTAAATCACGATTTTTGAATATTACAGTTGAAAAGCTCTCAGCAATCATTTATTCCAACCCTCTTACTTATAAATGAAAAAATTGAGAATATGAGGAATAAAGCAATTTGCCCAAGGTCATACACATGGAGGCAATATTGGCGCAAGCACCCAGGCTTCCCTTTGCCCTGTCTACAGGTCTTTCCACACTTCTACACACTATTTTTTAAAGAGTTAAATGGCTCCAGTCCAATCATTTTGCAAACTAGTTTGTTTCTAAAGCCATAGTCTCACTTCTAATTAGCTGCATTTCTCCAGGCCTTGTTACAATGTTCAATTTAGTTAAACTTATATTCATACTGAAAAATTTAACAGAATTCAGTAAAATACAATTATTTTTGTGCAAAAACAACTTTCAAAATAAGAAACAAACTCTAAATATCTGAATAAATCTCTTCACAGGAAGCAGATAGTTTGGCTGACGCAGAGGAAAGGTGTGAGCAACTGATTAAAAACAAAATCCAGCTTGAGGCCAAGATCAAGGAGGTCACTGAGAGAGCTGAGGACGAGGAAGAGATCAATGCTGAGCTGACGGCCAAGAAGAGGAAACTGGAGGATGAATGCTCAGAACTCAAAAAAGACATTGATGACCTTGAGCTGACACTGGCCAAGGTTGAAAAGGAGAAACATGCCACAGAAAATAAGGTATGAACCATATTCTATAATACTATATAGGGGTTCTGCCACCAACTAACTTGCTTTGTAGGAGAAATAATCTCTTCCTTAACTTTTGTAGGTGAAAAACCTCACAGAAGAGATGGCAGGCCTGGACGAAACCATTGCAAAGCTGACCAAGGAGAAAAAGGCCCTCCAAGAGACCCACCAGCAGACCCTGGATGACCTGCAAGCTGAAGAGGTCAAAGTCAACACCCTGACCAAAGCTAACACCAAGCTAGAACAGCAAGTGGATGATGTAAACACATTTTTAATATATTTTTGAAAGATTGTTTTAAAATATACTTTCAATTTTTAACATATTTACTTTCTCATTAGCTTGAAGGGTCTCTGGAGCAAGAAAAGAAACTTCGAATGGACCTAGAAAGAGCAAAGAGGAAACTGGAGGGTGACCTCAAATTGGCCCAAGAATCCACAATGGATATCGAAAATGACAAACAGCAACTTGATGAAAAGCTTAAAAAGTAGGAGCTTTTTAGAAAGAAAAGTTCTGTATGACACCATCTTTCAATTTATATAAGTATTAATATGTCTTGTTCTTCTGTCTAAAGGAAAGAATTTGAAATTAGCAATTTGATAAGCAAAATTGAAGATGAGCAAGCAGTAGAAATTCAACTACAGAAGAAGATCAAAGAGTTGCAGGTGAGTCATCTCACCTCTGTTTTTTTTGCACACCAAAAAAAGCCTAAAATTGTGATGAGTTTATGCTAATGTGCTTCTTTCACTCCCAGGCCCGCATTGAGGAGCTGGAGGAAGAAATCGAGGCAGAGCGGGCCTCCCGGGCCAAAGCAGAGAAGCAGCGCTCTGACCTCTCCCGGGAACTGGAGGAGATCAGTGAGCGGCTGGAGGAAGCTGGTGGGGCCACTTCTGCCCAGGTGGAATTGAACAAGAAGCGGGAGGCTGAGTTCCAGAAAATGCGCAGGGACCTGGAGGAGGCCACCCTGCAGCACGAAGCCACAGTGGCTGCTCTTCGGAAGAAGCACGCAGAGAGTATGGCTGAGCTCGGGGAGCAGATTGACAACCTGCAGCGGGTCAAACAGAAGCTGGAGAAGGAGAAGAGTGAGCTGAAGATGGAGATTGATGACCTTAGCAGTAATGCAGAGGCCATTTCCAAAGCCAAGGTACACAATACTGTCTTTAAATACAGGTAATAACTTACAAGAACACCCATTGTTCTCTGTCATTAAATGTTGTTCACAGGCATTTTATAGCACTACTCAAATATTTTCTATCCTAATACAATCCATTCTACTTAATTTTTTTAAAATGTTGTCTATGATCCATTAGGATGATTTCAAAATCCACTTTAAGCAAGTGTCAAATATCCTTGGGATAAATGAATAGTCTCCAACAATGACCAGTTTAGGGACATTATGCATTCACTATGCTTAAGTTCTGGCATGTCCCACAGAGTTGATGTCATAACTTTGCACTCACATTTGACATAAATCTATTCACTCTAAAAATATTTTAGGAATCAAGTTTTAACCTTCTTTTACTATATTCAATGTCTAATCTTTCATTGCCACACATCTTGTAGGGAAACCTTGAAAAGATGTGCCGCAGTCTAGAAGATCAAGTGAGTGAACTTAAGACCAGGGAAGAAGAGCAGCAGCGGCTGATAAATGACCTGACAGCGCAGAGAGCGCGCCTGCAGACTGAAGCAGGTAAAGATGCCTTCTCTGGGTCCCCAAACCACGGACTAGATAAAAAAGGATTCCAGGGGTTCTAATAAACAGCAATACAGCCATTTTAGAGAGGAATAAACAATCAGAATTAGCTGAGAAGGTCAAAAAGAAAAAAAAAGCAAGACTGAGCAGACAAGTTTATTTGTCACATGCCTATGGCAATTCTGCTTTAAATCTCCAGTTCTAACCAGAAGCAAATAAAGTATGTCTTTATATTTACACACAGACACACACATACACACACACACACAAACAGGTTGAGTACCCCTAATCCAAAAATCCAAAGTCTGAAATGCTCCAAAATCTGAAGCACCAACATGATACCTAAAGGCAATGCTCATTGGAGCATTTCAGATTTCAGATTTTCAGATTAGGGATGCGGAACCAGTCAGTATAATGCAAATATACAAAAATCTGAAAAAATCTGAAATCTGAAACACTTCTGGTTCCAAGTATTTTGGATAAGGGATACTCAATCTGTGTATGTGTGTATACATACACACATACACACACAAAAACACACACACATACACACACATATGTGTCTATAAAAGCTACAGGCTTATTTTTATGCCATTAAAAAATGCCTTTACTTCTCTTATTCTTAGGTGAATATTCGCGACAATTAGATGAGAGAGATGCTTTAGTCTCTCAGCTTTCAAGGGGTAAACAAGCATCTACTCAGCAGATTGAGGAGCTGAAACGTCAGCTAGAGGAAGAAACTAAAGTGAGTTTTACCAAAGATATTCTTGACTAATCACATCTAAACATGCCCAGTTGGGTTCTACTTAGGGTGTATAAATTAAATATCACTAAATACATGAATTTAAGTCACTGAACTGCTACTTCTACAGGCCAAGAACGCCCTGGCCCACGCCCTGCAGTCCTCCCGCCACGACTGTGACCTGCTGCGGGAACAGTACGAGGAGGAGCAGGAAGCCAAGGCCGAGCTGCAGAGGGCGCTGTCCAGGCCAACAGTGAGGTTGCCCAGTGGAGGACCAAATACGAGACAGACGCCATCCAGCGCACAGAGGAGTTGGAAGAGGCCAAGTACGTTTTGTGAACTCTGGAGGAGGAAAAAGGCGTGGTCTCTTAGCTGCCCAACCCAGCAACTCCCAGAAACAGCTGTGATGATGTTGATGATAATGATAACATAGCAATAGCAAAAGCTAACATTTAATGAGTACATACTATGTGTCAAGTACTATATATACATCAGCTCATTTAGTTTTCAAATTATGTTGTTATCATTATTCTTATCCCCATTTTACAGATGAGAAAATCGAGGCTCTGAGATGTTAACCAACTAACGCAAGGGCATATGCTTAATAAATGGTACAGTTATTGGAACCAGACATTCTGATTCCAGAGCCCACCTTCTTAATCATTGAATAGACAGACACACATCTTAAAACTCATGTTGGAGGCCACCAAACCATACATAATGTCTAGTGTTGGTCTAAATAAAGTAAAGCCTTAGTCTTTGTACAGATCAAAGGAGACTTTCAAGTAGATCTTCTTGGGCATCAGAGCTAAAGGCTTTTCTTTACCTCAAGGATGTATACTTGGCACACAATTGGAAATGAAGGAAGAACGTAGATAATTTAGAAAAAGAAAATCTGCCTTTGCTTAAACTGCATGAATTGTCCTGATTTATCCATCAATTTAGTTCTCTGGTGAAATTGTCCAAATATAATTGAGTGAAAGCAACTAGTATTCTCTGGGAAAAAGATCTAAATGAAAAGACTTGAAAGTCTGAGAAAGCAATGAATAGCATCGTATATTTTGCTTATTTAAAATATCTAGTTAGCCTCAAATCTTTTTTGAAATGAGAAGCAGGCCAGGCATGGTGGCTCACACCTATAATCCCAGCACTTTGGGAGGCTGGGGCAGGAAGATTGCTTGAGGCCAGGAGTTTAAGATCAGCCTGGGCAACACAGCGAGAGCTCATCTCTACCAAAAAAATAAATAAATAATTTAAAAAATTAGCTGAGCGTGGTGGCACATGCCTGTAGTCCCAGCTACTCAGGAGGCTGAGGCAGGAGGATCACTTGAGCCCAGGAGTTTGAAGTTGGAGTGAGCTGTGATCACACCACTGCACTCCAGCCGGGGTGACAAGGTGAGATCCTATCTCTAAAACAAAAAAGAAATGAGAAGGCATATATAAATCAAACAATAAAGTTGTCCTGGATAGTCATTTTCCACAACCACATTCAATCAGAAGTCTTAAAAAATCCTGAATTGCATATGTAGTAAGGCACACAAAATGGCAGCACCAACGGCGGCCTCTAGGAATTCAAAACATACCAAGGACTTGAATCCAACTGTTCACTACTTTGGAACTTTTCATACAGTTTTTCAATCTAGAAAGAAGTTCTGGCTGCCAGAATTTTGAAAACCATCTGTTATTTGCCAATATAGAAATAGGATTGTGAAAAGGGACCAAGGAGATTATCACTTTGCTCCTGGTCTTAACCACTCTCCTTGACTGCCTGGCTAAATTTCAGGAGGAAGCTGGCCCAGCGTCTGCAGGAAGCTGAGGAACATGTGGAAGCCGTGAACGCCAAATGTGCTTCCCTTGAAAAGACGAAGCAGAGGCTCCAGAATGAAGTTGAAGACCTCATGCTCGATGTGGAAAGATCTAATGCGGCCTGCGCAGCACTGGATAAGAAGCAAAGGAACTTTGACAAGGTGGCCCAGCCTGCAACTTTGTGAATGTTTAATTTAATCTTCCTTTCTCCCTGCATAAGCTGATGATTTATTGCTTTTCAGGTCCTATCAGAATGGAGACAGAAGTATAAGGAAACTCAGGCTGAACTTGAGGCCTCCCAGAAGGAGTCTCGTTCTCTTAGCACTGAGCTCTTCAAGGTGAAGAATGCCTTTGAGGAATCCCTGGATCAACTTGAAACGCTAAAGAGAGAAAATAAGAACTTGCAGCGTGAGTCCTAATAACTTTACCTACCCCACATAGCCCCAGAAGGACCTTTCCACGTTGTCATCTTTCTGACGACTTCTCCCTTGTCTGTTCACCCATAGAGGAGATCTCTGACCTCACTGAGCAGATTGCAGAGGGAGGAAAGCAAATTCATGAATTGGAGAAAATAAAGAAGCAAGTGGAACAAGAGAAATGTGAAATTCAGGCTGCCTTAGAGGAAGCAGAGGTACATACTACCCTGTATTACGCTGTGGGAAAAAAATCAAAGACAAACATGAGTGAAAACACTCAAAGCAGACAATGGTACTGTGAGATGAATACATTATTATGAAGCTGGGGACAATTTAAACTTGTAGGACCTTTATGAAAGGCAATTTGGCAATAGTTATCTAAAGCCTTAAAAATGTAAATATACTTACCCATCAATTCTATTTCTAAGAATTTATCCCAAGAAAATAATCTTAAATGAAGCCAAAGCTTTAAGACAAAGATGTACAATCTAAGAACAAAAATAAGCAAATTATTTTGAAATTACTAGAACAGCCATATGATGGAATTTTATATAGACATCAAATATAACTATTATGGGGAAATATTTACAGTAGACAGTAATTTTTAAAGATACAAATTTGCATATACAGCATAATTTTGATTATGTAAAAATATAAAGAAGTAAGAAAAAAGATGTTAAAATGGCTATCTCTCAGTTGGGGTGCATTGGATAGTTTTTTCCCTGTCTTTATGTATTGCCCCCACATTCTACAATGAACAAATATTATTTAATCAGAAAAAATATAAACATATTTTAAAACTTATAGTTTCTAAACCAGGGATTAGTATATCACACATGAACATTTTAATTTATAAAACAGATTGACAGTTCATGTTTACTACACATAAATTTAATCATATAATTTTGTTAGTACTAATATGAATAATATTTGTATAACACAAAGCACCTTTATTACAGAGCTGCCCTATATAATCTGTGACTTAAGAAACAAAAGAATGATTTACCTAGCAAGTTCCTGGAACTACTGTATTATACTTTGTAAAATTAGACAAAATGATACTAATAAGAGTTTGCTCACAAAGGAATATACTCCAAATATTCAAGTTCTTTTTGATTATTAATCGATCACTGTTTTGTTAAGGCATCTCTTGAACATGAAGAAGGGAAGATTCTGCGTATCCAGCTTGAGTTGAACCAAGTCAAGTCTGAAATAGATAGGAAAATTGCTGAAAAAGATGAAGAAATTGACCAGCTGAAAAGAAATCACATTAGAGTCATGGAGTCGATGCAGAGCACACTGGATGCAGAGATTAGAAGCAGAAATGATGCTCTGAGAGTCAAGAAGAAAATGGAAGGAGATCTGAATGAAATGGAAATCCAGCTGAACCACGCCAACCGCTTGGCTGCAGAGAGCTTAAGGAACTACAGGAACACCCAAGGGATCCTGAAGGTAAATGGGTCCACATTCGCCTCGCAGAGGAGTCAGGGAAGCTACCTGTCTTCCATTCTCCAAAACACCTTGTTAAACCATCCTTTTTTTCACTTAACAAATTATATAGCTGATAGCACAGAGGTACAGAGGTAGCTACATTAAATACATATAGAACATATTTTTAAGGAAATTTTATGTAGAAAAACAAACAGAAGCCTAGAGATTAAGGTATGATATGAGAGTAAGTACACAGACTTGACCACCAGACAAGCATGAGGTTGAGTCCTAGTTTTGTCACTTACTAGCTGCCTGGTCTTAGGCAAGTTATTTAACCTGTCAGTACTCTTGTTTCTTCTTCTTCAAAATAAAAATGAAATTACCCACCTCATAGGGTTCCTGTGAGGATCAAATGAAATAACAGATGTCAAGTACTGGGTAGAGCATACGGAAAATGCTCCATAAATGATAGACATTAGTGACTCACGCATGAAACAATAATCACTTTATGGCAGAAAGAGAACAAGAACCTATGTTTCCTGATAATTCTTTCTCACCCTAAGCAAATGACATCACCATTCTCAGGTACATTCAAATGTCAGGCATATAATCTCCTGTTTCTGGCACAAATACATTCTTCCAGTTCATCTCCTGGGATATTCACATTTTCTTCAGAACATCTAAGTCCTTTTTTTTTTTTTTTTTAACTTAACAGGAAACCCAGCTCCACCTGGATGACGCCCTCCAGGGCCAGGAGGACCTGAAGGAGCAGCTGGCCATGGTTGAGCGCAGAGCCAACCTGCTGCAGGCCGAGATCGAGGAACTGCGGGCCACGCTGGAGCAGACGGAGAGGAGCAGGAAGATCGCAGAGCAGGAGCTCCTGGACGCCAGTGAGCGCGTCCAGCTCCTGCACACCCAGGTGAGACCCTCACATCACACAAACGTTAGTGTGGTAAGGGATGAATCAGAATCATAACATGAAACTACCCCATTTTTATAAATGTGTGTGTATAAACAAGCATGGGGTATGGGCTCTAAAACATTCATTGCAGTTATCTTGGAGTGACGGGATTATGGGTGATGTTTTTGGTGTGTGGTCCTATTTGTCTTTTTTGGATTTTCTACCCCCCAAAATGGCTACTACTTTTTTCCTTAAAAATAAGTAAATGGCTTTTTAGATTATTTTGGAAACCATGAGGTGGAACAAATTTGAGTAAAGATGCCCGCTGACTCCAAAATCTGAAAATGTTCCATGCAGTGTTTCTCATCAGGGACACTTAAGCATTTAGCATCGTTGTGTTCACTGTCCATGTGCTTTGTAGGACATTTAGCCTCCCTGACTTGCCCCGGCATTAAATGCAGTAGCATCCCCCTAGTCATTCTGACAACCAAAAATATCCATCCCCATTTTCAAATACCTGTTGAGGCAGTATTACTTCCCTTTGGTAACCACTGAGTTGAAATGTTAAGAATATGTTTTCATAAGATAAATTCAGTTTTCTCCAGGGAACAAACCATGAAGTTCACATAGAATAGATTCCTTCTAATTGAGAAACTGTCAGCGCCAGGTACTCACAAAAAGAAATCTATTCTTTTCTAACATCTCCAACCTTTTAAAGATAGAATAACTAGTGATGTCTGGTTGAAATATAATTGAAAGAGCAATTAATTAATGTTTAATACAGGCATTCTTAAACCTCAGAAGTCCTTATGCATAAATCGAATGGACACTGGGGAAGAGGGTTCCAGCCTTGCAAATGATTAATATTTTGCACTGAACAAATATTTAAAGTTTAGTGAAATGTTGCCAGCAGGTCCCTTGCAAAAGCCAACAAGTAAGACATTTATAAAATCCCAAGAGGGAAAACTGCAAATCTTGTAAATTTCCACTGACTATTTTTAACAGAATACCAGCCTCATCAACACCAAGAAGAAATTGGAAAATGATGTTTCACAACTCCAGAGTGAAGTGGAAGAAGTAATCCAAGAATCACGCAATGCAGAAGAGAAGGCCAAGAAAGCCATCACTGATGTGAGCAAGATGAGCATTTGTCTTACTGACACACGTGTGTTACCTGCTATCATCTTGGTTCATTATTTTCTTGGTTTGTTTGCTAACCAGGCCGCCATGATGGCCGAGGAGCTGAAGAAGGAGCAGGACACCAGCGCCCACCTGGAGCGGATGAAGAAGAACATGGAGCAGACGGTGAAGGACCTGCAGCACCGTCTGGACGAGGCTGAGCAGCTGGCGCTGAAGGGCGGGAAGAAGCAGATCCAGAAACTGGAGTCCAGAGTGGGTGTCTCAATCTCGCTGAATCTGGGAAGGGAAAAACAGCACTTCATCTTACCTTCTCTCTTCCTACATATGGACTCCCATTCTCATGCTGAGGCTGGGGATACCCACCCCATACTTCAGTAGGTCCTAGGCTAATTAATATCCCCCAAGATTGACTGCATAAATATTTTTCTTGGTTGCAGGTACGTGAGCTTGAAGGAGAGGTTGAAAATGAACAGAAGCGTAATGCTGAGGCTGTTAAAGGTTTACGGAAACATGAGAGAAGAGTAAAGGAACTCACTTATCAGGTGAAGGGAATAGCCTTCTAGAATATCTAGTCTTCTTCCCCAAAGGGAAACTGAAAACCTGATGACTATTTATGTGGCACCCGAAAACAGATACACATTAACTCAATGCATATAAGGGGTAAAAGACACAGTTGCCTATCACAGACTTATACTAAGCCAGGAAGATTAGGGAGTCCTTTAGAAAATAGCATGAGCAGGAAAAGCATGGCTTTTAAAACCAGATAAACTAGGTATCAGTCCTAGTTTGGCCTCTCTTGCTTTTTGAACTTGAGTAAGTTACTTAACACTCTAAACCTCAGTTTCTTCACCTGTAAAACAGGGATAACAGCATCTACCTTCCAAGGTAGGGAGGTAAGAATTAGAGATGTGTGTAATTCCTAATATAGCACCTGCACATTGTAAACATTTAACAAGAGTGCTACTGTTAATTCTATAAAGAAAGCCTTGGAGTTGATCAAGTTTATACCAGGCCAACCTGCCATCATACCAAATGATTTATTTTACCACCCACAGTAGGCTTATTTTTCTGGGTTGAAAGCAGATTGTTTTTTCAAACTTTCAGACTGAGGAAGACCGCAAGAATGTTCTCAGGCTGCAGGACTTGGTAGATAAATTGCAGGCGAAGGTGAAATCATACAAGAGACAAGCTGAGGAGGCTGTAAGTATCTTCAAGCCCTTGAGGAAAGAAGCAAACTTCTTCTGCAGTAGAAAGTGTGTTAAAAGAATGTGTCAAGAAAGGAGACAAAGTAAAAATCTACCACTTATATTTTGAGAGGGGTGATTTTATAAATATGCATTTGTGCCCCAAAGCCTAATTACAGAATAAGACTTCAAGAGAAGATATTGTTATTATTAAGCAATTTGTAAGGCTTAGGGAGAAAAAAGATCCAAATAACCAACCTTCTGTGATAGCTGCAATGAATATACAGTAGAAACTCTAATTAACACCATGATAAATATTACTCTCCCTCTAGACATAAACAAAATCAAGTATTCTCAAAAGCCAAACATCAATCTTTTGGGACTGATTCATTCACTCACTATCAGTGTCATCAGCAGGCACTCTTCTCCCCATGTTTGCTGTAGCTACTATGAGAACATGCTGGAAGATTCTCCACCTACACTTTTCCTGCTTGTTCCTCCATTCTTCCAGACATATGTAATAGGTAGGAAGTAATCAGGAAAGAAGGAAAGGAAAGAAGGGAAAGACAAAAATGGTAATAAGCCAAACCAACAGAGGAAGACTTTCTTCCTAGCCCCACTCTTTCTGTATACACACGAGCCAAAATACATGGCAAAAAAATATTTTAAGTGGGATTTTCCCAAAGTTATAATGTGACCTTACATTTACTTACTGGACTCTATAAGGGTGCATCTTCCTCCTTCCCACTCAGAACATACATGAGGCTGTCCCCCTGACTTCAAAACGATTTCTCCTTTCATTCTTTAAAGTAAAATATGTAATTGAAGTTACAAATCCTATCTAGAGTTGAAGTCAGATATGGCAAACAGACCATAAGAAGGAAATACTTGATTTGAGGAAATAATCCTGCCCGGTGACAAGTGCAAATGAGAACCACAAAGTCTAATTCTCACAATTTTATCTCTGTTTTTAGGAGGAACAATCCAACGCTTATCTATCTAAATTCCGCAAGCTCCAACATGAGCTGGAGGAGGCAGAGGAACGGGCTGACATTGCCGAATCCCAAGTCAACAAATTGCGAGTGAAGAGCCGGGAGGTTCACACAAAAATCAGTTCAGAGTAAACACACCTGCCTGATGCTGCCAAGTGGCTGAAGAAATGCACAAAATGTGCTATTTTTGGTCATTTGCTTTATGATGTTTATTTTTCTTTTAATGCAGAATAAATAAAAACTACAGTAAATTTATAAATTAAAGCAGACTTTCATTTTTATTTGCAAAATTATTTATTCTCACAGTTCTCACCTAGCTATTATTAGATGGAACTATTCATTTACTCACTCCACAAATAGATATTGAGCCCCTACTATGTGCCAGACACTGTTCTAAGTCTTGTGGGTATGGCAGTGAACAAACATAGTTCCTGGTCTCTGGGAGCTTATATTCCACAAGGACAGAAAGGCAATAAATAAACACATAGCTATGTAATGTGTCAGACGGTAAGTGTGCTACTGGGAAATAAAAAAGTAGGTGGAGGCAGTTACTATTTTACAGAGAGTAGTCAGAGAAGGCCTCTCTATTAAGAAGACATTTGAGCAGAGACTGGAAGGAAGCAAGCCAGTCAGCCAAGTGGGTATATGAGTGCAGAGCATTTCTGGGCAGAGAGAACAACAGAAAATGCAAAGGCTCCAAGGCAGGGGCATGTAGGCATGTTGCAGGAACAGGGAGGAGGACAGCAGGGCTGGAGGAGAATGAGCAATATAGACAGTTATGACATAAGAGAAGAACCAGGCGGCCAGATTATGTAGGGCCCCAGGGCCACTCTAAGGATGCTTGCCTTTACTCAGAGTGAGGTGGGAAAGCCTGGGAGGGTTTTGAGCAGAGAACTGGTATTAATATGCATTTTAAAAGAAGCCCTCTGGCTGCTGTGTTGAGAATGGACTGAAGAGGGCAAAGGTAGAAACTGAGAAACCAGTTAGGAGCCTATTGCAAAATAAAATATAAAAAGTGACAGAGGCTTAGACCAGAAAAACAGCAATGGCAGATAATAAGTGGATGGATTCTAGATTTATTGAAGGCAGCGTACATAGCACTGGATGAGAGACAGAGAGGGAGAGAAAGAATGAACTTGTGAAAAGAGGGATGAAGGATAAGACAAGAAAGGCTTGGTGGAATATAACACGATGTTTGTCCTCCAGAAGGAGGGGAAGTAGGAGAACAAAAAATGCAATCTAGATAAAGATGGAACTTTCTGCACTCCTTCCACCTTCTAGCATCTACTCTCCCCCACCTCTCAACCCCATCAGCCTCCATCTTTTACAGTTTGTTTATTCCATATCTTGAAACTTTACTGATTGTGCAGGCTACAATCTCAAATATGTATAAAATTAATTATAAAATTTCAAAACAAAAAACAATTTCAAAATCTTCTTTCAAACAAAATTTTGGATCAAAGAGAAAATCAAAACTATAATCCTAAAGAACTTCCAGAAGTAAACATAAATCTTTGTGACTTTGGCTTAGGCACAGGTTTCTTAGATATAAAACCAAAAGCATGAGCCATAAAAGGAAAAATTGATAAATTGGACTCGATCAAATTTTAAAGCTTCTGCTCTTTGAAAAACACTGTTAAAGAGAATGAAAAGACAAACCACAGACTAAGAGGAAGTATTTGCAATTTATATCCCTGATTAAAAACTTATTTCCAAAATATATATACAAATCTAAAAATTCAATGAAAAGAAAACAATATTTTAAAAGGCAAAAGATTTAAACAAACATTTCACTAAAGAAGATATACAGATGACAAACAGACACCTGAAAAAACACTCAACATTATGAGTAATTAGGAAAATATCAATTAAAACACAATGGGATACCACCACACACCTATCACAATGGCCAAAAGACCAAAGTGTTAGCCAAGAGGTAGAGGAACTGGACCTTTCTTGCCTGCTGGTGATAATGTAAAATGTTACAATCACTCTGGAAAACAGTTTGGTAACTTCTTTAAAAATTAAGAAATTATCCATATGATCCAGCCATTCCACCCTTAGGTGTTTATCCAACAGAAATGAAAGCTTATATCCACAGAAAGACTTATACACAAATGTTCACAGCATATTTATTTGTAATAGCTGAAAACTGGAAAGAACCCAAATGTCCATCAACAGATGAATAAGTAAACAAATTGTGGTTTATCCATACAATGGAATACTACTTGGCAATAAAAAGAAATAAACTGTTAACAGGGGGGAAAAAACATGGACAAATCTCAAGATAATCATGCTGATTGAAAATAGCCAGCTGCCCTGCCCCCCCAAAAGTACATACTGTATGATCCCACTTATACAGAATTCTAGAAAATGAAAACTAATCTATAGTGACAGAAAGTGAACCAGTAGTTGCCTAGGTTTATAGGGGGCATAAATGCAGAGAAGGGAGAATTACAAGGGAGCAGGAGGACATTTTAGGGGCTGATGAACGGGTTCACTATCTTGATTGAGATGATGGTTTCACAGATGTATACAGGTCAAACCTTATCAAATTGTACACTTTATATATGTGTAGTTTTGTATGTCAATTATACCTCCATAAAGCTATTTAAAATTTTTCATTGGGGAAAAGACTACAATTACAGCACTTCGGGAAAATAATAATCATTAGAATACTGTATGCCAAAGTTTAAAACCACAGTTATAATTTTTGATAGGAATTGCATCAAACCTCCTTACCAGTTTATTGACATCTTTACTACATTGAGTCTTCCAATTCGTAACCACAGTCTATTTCTCCATTAATTTAGATCTTCTTTGATTCTTTCATCAGTGTTTTGTAGTTTTCAGCATACAAATCCTGTACATGTTTTGTTAAATTTACACCTAAGTTTTTCTTTTTTAAAAATGGTTGTAAATGACATTGTATTTCTAATTTTGTTGTCCACATATTCATTGCTAGCATATTAAAAAAATGTATTTTTGTATGTTTATTCTGTATCTTGAAACTTTACTGAACTCACTTGTTAGTTCTGAGATTTTTTGTAGATTCCTTGGGATTTTCTACATAGACAATCATGCCACCTGGAAAAACAACCATTTAAAGTGAATCTAAATTAAGATGAAGTCCAAAATTTCATAGTAAATTGTGAACTGGGATTTGATCTTAAAAATAAAACCAAAAATATTATTGTGAAATATGTTTATATTCTATTTCTTAAAATTTAGGTCATAACTGCAACTCTGCTAATTCTTAGAACAAAGAATGAATAATTGCTGCAGTTGACAGGAAAGGCACACAGATTTCTCTATGGCATCCTTTATGCCTAATTATATGATAATATGGCATCCTTTATGCTTAATTTTTATAATGAAATCATAAAGAATGTACTTTTTGCAAAAATATATGATGGCTTCATCAATATCTTTAACGGCCTTTTTAGTCCTTTGATCCTGAACTCATTCTCTTGAAGCATCTATTGGGTCATCATCTTTGTCCATTTTTAGTTCTTCAGATGTTAACTACTTCAACACTGCTAATCCACACTGGTCAATGGCTTTGCAAAATTCAAGCAGCTTTCTAAAACCACTTTCATTGACTTCATTAAATTCTGTAACTTTTGCAAGATTTCTCATTTTATTTCACAATTTGAATTGATTATTGCATATTTGCAACATCTGATGATCAACAAATCATTAGTGATTACTTTTTATTTTCCCATGCAATATCATTATTGTGAAGGCTCCAGTAACAGGGACTCCACCATTAGAAACCATAAAACACCCTTAGCCTTTGCCTAGAAAGTCCATTCTGTAAATTTAATAATTTAAGAGATGCATAACCATTTATGTGCACATACATTAGAATATTTAAAGAACAGAAAGTCATAGCACCCTAAATGTCCAACAATAGACACTTGGTTATATAAATTATGGTATATTCAAAGCATGGAACACTATGTAACTATTAAAAATCATGATGTAGGCCATGCATGGTGGCCCATGCCTGTAATCCCAGCACTTTGGGAGGCCGAAGCAGGAGGATCGTTTAAAGCCAGGAGTTCAAGACCAGCCTGGGAAACATAGTGAAACTCCCTCTCCACAAAAAAAAAAAAAATTTAATTAGCCAGGAATGGTGGTGCACACGTGTAGTACTAATTACTTGAGAGGCTGAGGTGGGAGGATCACTTGAACCCAGGAGTTTGAGGTTACAGTGAGCTATGATTGGGCCACTGCACTCCAGCCTGGGCGACACAGTGAGACCCTGTCTCTTAAAAAAAAAAAAAAAAAAAGATGTAGAAAAATAGTTAATACCATGAGAAAACTTTCAAAACGTGTTCTAAAAGCAGAATACAAAACAGTGCTTGCAGACTGATATCCCAATTGTGTGTTTAAGAGTACATACAAACACGGAAAAAAAACATGTGAAAGGATTTAAACCAAAGTTTAGATAGAGATTATCTTTATGCTAAAATTTTAGGAGTGATTTAAAATTTTCCTTCAGTATGTTTGATTATATTTTCAATGTGTGTATTACTTTTGGAATTATTTTAAAGGCTCATAATTTTTAAGTAATTAAAGATGCCTCTTAAGATTTCATATCCACTTCTCATCACAGACATGGAATAACCAATAACAGAAAGGTGAAGAGGAGAGGGTCATTTGATGGATGAGACCATTAGCGCAGCTACTAAAAACTGTTCTCTTTCACCCAAGCTCTTGGTAAGGATTAACATTCCTGGGTTGACACACAGCAGCTGTCAGTGAGTAAACTTAAATTATGTGTCCTGGCTGTGGCAGAGGTTTGGGCACATGTTACACATATCCGTGTCCCCAGGCATCTTCACCACAGACTTCATCAGTCACATTTTCCAAAGCGAGAAGCTGAAGAATCAGTGACAGGCAGATGGAAAGAACCTTACTTAAGGATGGAATTTACCAGCCTGATTGCTCCCTCCCGGTTCTAAGGGCTACGCAGATGTTGCTTCCGGAGGCCACAGGGAAAAGAAAGCCCCTCTGTGTTGAAGGAGAAAAACGCCCCCCTTAGAGAACGCACCCAGAACAGGGCTTTTCTCAGATTCCAGGACCCGGACCCTCACAAAAGGACGGACTGTCTTCTCAGCTCCTCTCTGAAACTTTAGCTCGCGGCTCTTTCTTGGGAAAACTGAGGTACCGCACAGTATGAAGGCTCAAAGCATGAGAAATTCTGTTAAAAGCATGGACGCGGAAGGCAGTACCTTCTGAGAAACAGAATCATCATTTTTTCCACTATTGGGAAATATAATTCAATTGGTACCCACAGATCTTAGTACTGGAACTTTATTTTCTAAGTATTATATGGGAATATATATGTGCAACATAATAACATGGCTATATACACATTGAAAAACTTCAAATGGGATGCGGTGACTTAAGAATTTTCCTCCATTTTCCTTCTGATGCAGTCAGTCAAGGGCCCTGCCTTCAAATTCCCTCTCCACGCCCAACGTCACATCTTCCCCGCCACACAGTCCTTTACGCTGTCACTCTCTGGAGTCACGCAGCGCTAATAAATCGCGTGGGTGAACAAGGCCCTGCTCCCCGGCAAATTCTCAAACGCACTCTTACCGGCCAGGTCCCAGCATCACCTCCAGGTCTTCCCGGGCCACGGCGAGGGTCACTTCCGGCCTCTCCGTCCCGTGGTCTGACCCTCCCATGATTCCCGGGGCGCACACCGGAAGTGGCCCCTCCGCTCCCTGGGCAATTGAAACATAGTTTCAACCCATTCCCCAAAGCCCCCCGCTGCTGTCCTTTCCTGCATTATCGGTACTATGACTCACCCACCCACTCCCCCCAACTAGATCATAAGTTGTTTGAGAGAACAAACGTTTTATCCCCCATGCCTGCAACAGCGCTTTCCTTCACAAGCCATTTGTTGAACAAAGAACAGATATTTAATAAATTCTTGCTATTTAAACAGAATGAACCAGTGTTGAGTAGAAAAAGAGTAGGTAATAGATCCAACACTCAGCACAGAATAAGGAAGAATAAAATTGCCTTCATATTAATAACAACAGCTGATGTTTAAAACCCAAAGTCCATACCTTAATTTGCAAGACTCTAAGCCATCTGGCCCCTGGCTATCTCTGCCACTTCATCCCCAACTACTGGTTCACCCTGCCCCACTGACCTTTCTTTCTTCCCCACTGGTGAGTGTTCCTGTGCAGGCACACTGGCCTCCCAGAGCCTTTGCATTTGTTTCCTCCGCCTGGAATACTTGTCCCCCTTTCAAAGTCTCATGACTTTCTCATTCACTTCACTAGGTGTCTGCTCAAGTATCTCCTCTTCAGAGAAATTTTCCCTGATCAATATATTTAGACACCAGACAGCCACCACCATTTCTTTCAAAAGACCTTGCTTTTCTTTCCTTCAGAGCAATTATCATTAACTGACATTACATATCTGTGACTTTGGCTGTTTTGTTCCCTGTTGGGCTTACTCCGGGCGGGAATTCGAGGAATGTGTGGAGGGGAGCAGGGTGGATGAGGAGGTCAGATGAGGGCCCTGGGACTACGGAGGTTGTAGAAATAACTTTGAATTACAAGGCTAGGACGGAGCCAACAGAGACTAGCAAGGACTCCAGGAAGAACTCCCCCTCCCTTTGTCAAGAATGTAACTCCAAGCCTGGGAGACTTCAGCCCCACCCCCTTGAGAATCCTCGCCAGAGCCCTTAAACCCCCCCCCCCCCAGCCTGTAAGAGCTGGGGCGGGGCCTTTGTCTGTTTTCCAACAAAGGCTCTCCTCAGGTTTCACCATTAAAACCTGTCTTGCTCGCCAAGCCGCCTTTCTGTCTCTTTTTCTCCCTCTACCTAACATTCCCCAGCGCTTAAAATCCTCCTGGCACATGGTAGGCCTTCAGTGAATTTTTGATGAATGTACAATTTAATGAGACATGCTCACTAGTTGCTGGCCCTCTGCTGAGCGCTGTATATGTGTTACAGATTTGAAATTAGCAGTTTCAGATGCAAACTTTGTCAACATTCTAGCTTGGTGAGAGATCTCAAACTGGTTCCATCTAGCCCCATTTTGGTCAGGCTTGAGGACTTTGCCATAATATCTCCAGCAACCTTTCAGGCACAGTGATGAATTTATCGCCATTTTCCCAAGACCGTCCTGATTTTAAAACTGAAAGTCTCAAGAACTCCCTCAATCCCAACAAACCAGGATGGTTGGTCACCCTACCTTCAGGAACCTAAGCTCCATCTTCCCTGATTTGTTTTATTGTTGTGTGGAGCTGGGAGAGGATTGGGAGGGGGTTGACTCAAGGGTGTCCTGGCTCATCTGAACAGGAAATTGGCTGTACGCAGTGGGTAGGATGGGAGAACTGGAGGCACAGTGGACAGGCTGTGGTCAGCTGGTGGGCCTCACCAGACAGTAACATAAAAGACATGAGACCACAACATAGAAAATGTTGACCTAGTTTCCAGAGCCCTCTGCCACTTTCAGTGGTTAGCGTGTTCTCCAGAGGAAACTAATGTTTTCTGAATCTCAGGCTTCTCTGTTGACATGGCACCAACCACACTCCCCTTTCCCAAACTATCATGTCATTTCCATACAGTACCCTGCCATGCATTCATTAACTCACTTAATTGCCACAAGAACCCCATGAGTTAGGTATTGTTATCATTCCCATTTTATAGATAACAAAACTGAGGCTCAGAAAAGTTAAGTAACTTACCCAAATTCGGGTAGCTTAGATGGTGAAGTCAGAATTTGAGCCCCAGAATTCTGACTTTCAAGGTGCATTCTTAGTTACTACATTATCATGCAGATTTTAATGAGATAAACACATATTTTGACTGTGTCCAGCAAAAGATATAGCTTTTTTTTAGGACACATTGTTTAAGACCACAATGGTAGTGTTTAAAAGTAATTGGTCATGCTTTCCTTAGTTCTAATAGGGCTTTAAGCAGTTGAAGTAACCAAAACACAGCCAATAGACAAAAAAAAGGAGGGGGGCAAACAGCAGGCGATCCTAACTGTCACAGGAATCAGTCAAGGTTACAAAGCCAGGAAGGAAAGTCTCCAGTTTACTGTACAGACCAAGCTGGTAGGATTTCTTCTCCGAACAGAATGTTCCCAAGTCATCCACACAATCTCTCCATGTTGTTTTTGGAGAAGGATGCCCATTTTGTATGTAATTCTGAGAAGCATGTATAATTCTGAGAGCATTACTGTCTTACAGGATCTTGCAAAGCCAGAAGCAGCTGTCTTGTAGTGAAAAGACAAACCGGACTTGGAGTGAAAAGATGTTTGCTTTAGCTCCTGCTCTGCCACTTACTAGCTGCGTGACTAGTCACCTAACCTTCGCCAAGCCTTAGTTTTCCCACCTGGAAAACCATGATAAGTCTATCTCCTCATTGACATTTAGTAAGAATCAATTTAAATAATGCTCTTGATAACCCCCATCAACTTTTCGCTTCGCAAAATTTCAGTATATAAATACCTGCAGTGAAGAAGTTTATGTACTGTATTTCAAAGAGTTCTGAACTTGCTCTATTGAGTTTGAGAGTAGAACAGGGAGGCGTCTGTTTTTACCTTTAGCATGAATTAGCTAACCTGGCCAGAACCTCAATTTCTGATTGTTAGGTGGAAATCACATTAGATAATATTCAAGGCCCCCTTTAGTTCTATAATCTAATATTGTCATTCAAATCATTAGTTAGGCAATTCAAATATGAATTTGTGTTGTCCACTAATGTACCTGCCCTATGACTTTCACCCAGAAATTTCTGTTCCTGGCTGGGAAACTTCCTGCTGCTTTCTGAAATTGCATCTGTTACATAAGCTCATAGATAGCCTGAGTTGTAAGGGGTAAGATGTGATCCTGCTATTAGCACAATTAATTGCCCTTTCCTCTCAAGTAGCCTTCTGAGGAATGACCTTGATCACACGTTGTTCCTAGCCCTTTCTATTTGGCCTCGCTGCTGCTTTCTCCTTCCCACTGCACCATCCACAGTGACATTTCCTCTGAAAGCATCTTCAATAGTGATTGGTGAGGAGATTTGCTCCTAGGGAAATCAGAAAAACTTTTTCCTCATCCTGAACACCTGCTCACTCCTTAATCCTTTGCTTTCAAAGCTGCCACCCCCACCATCCTGCTGACATTGCTGTCTAGATCCCCTCCCTGCCCTGCTCCTGAGCCTCTCTGTCTTCAGCTTCTCTGTAGTGCCTTTCATGATATCCTCTCTTGAAACTATCACCTCCCTTGACCTCTTTTGACACTAATAATAAAGTGACCTTTGCTTTAGAGTTGACAAAATGAGTTTGTTACAAGACTGGAGAAAAACCTCAGTCACAGAACTCCTCTCAGGTTTGGGAGAGAAGGGCTGATCATGTGGGGTGGGAGCCACAGACTAGGGCCATAGTGGTGAAATAAAGATGATGAGACTCCCTCAACACACAGAAACTCTTGGAGGTGATGGATATCGTTATTACCTTGATTGTAGTGATGGTATCACTGGTGTATAAATACATCCAAACTCATCAAATTGTGTACATTAAATATGCACAGGATTTTGTATATCAATTATACCTCAATACAGCTGTTAGAAAGAAAGAGAAAGAAAGAAAGAGACAAGCCCCTTCCCTGCCAAAAGGGCCTAGGGGAGTAAAAATGGGTGGTTGCCAAATTTGCTTCTAAGGATGGAAGTAGTCTTCTTTATTGGAGGACTTTATGTTGCTGAGTAAGCAGATGAGTAGGAAAGCAGGTCCTGGGGTTTCAATTCAGGTTTAAATGGTTCCACATAATAGAGGAACAACTGAGAACCACTCAGGGTTGGGGGAACACCTAAGGGGAAGAAAGGAAATGACCACCAGCATCAGTGTGAGGAAAAAAAGACTTTGTAGAACATATATTTCTTATGGAAACTGAATAATTTATTCTGAGGTATGTAATATAAGCCTCTTCTATGTCTTCCCTACAAAATCTTCAGTAAAGTCTGCATTGCTCATTTATATTTTTGGTGATGGTGGATTATACACTGAGGCCTGTGTCAAGTTTGGTGGAGAGGAAAACATTCTGCTACCCACACCTAGATGGTGTAGACCTGTGGTCCCCAACCCCTGGACCACAGACCAGTACGGGTCCGTGGCCTGTTAGCAACCGGGCCACACCACAGGAAGTGAGCAGCCGGCAAGCCAGCAAAGCTTCATCTGTATCTATAGCCGCTCCCACCCCTAGCATCACCGCATAAGCTCCACCTCCTGCCAGGTCAGCGGTGGCATTAGATTCTCATAGGAGCGGGAACCCTACTGTAAGCTGCCCATGCGAGGCATCTAGGTTGCATACTCCTTATGAGAATCTAATGCCTGATGATCTGAGGTGGAGCTGAGGTGGTGATGCCAGTGCTGGGAAGCGGCTGCAAATACAGATTATCATTAGCAGAGAGGTTTGACTGCACAATAAATGTAATGCACTTGAATCATCCTGAAACCATCCCCCTGACCTCATCCCATGGAAAAATTGTCTTCCATGAAACCGGTCCCTGCTTCCAAAAAGGTTGGGTACCACTGGTGCAGACAGTGTCTCATTTGGTCCCCACACCACCCTAGTGACTTGGGCAGAAACAGAATAATTTTTCTGATTTTGCAGCTGAGGGGAAAAGACTCCAGAGTTGCTGAGAGAGATGAGGTAGTTCATCACGGTCAGTCAACGGCAGAAGTAAGCTGTGGACCCACTCAGGTCTTCTGACTCCAACGAGAAGATCTTACTGCTTCTCACTCGGGTATTTGTTTACTTGCAGAATGACCTTTACTTATTTTTATTTATTTTTTTCCTCTTTTTCTGTTTTGATTTGCTCTTCCCATGTCCACAACACACAGCCTCCCTGTGAGAACTCAACCTCCTCAATGGTTTCAACTATCATCTCCGTATAAATGAGTTCCCCGACACACAGACCTACATCTTCAGCCTTGACTCTGTTAAACTTTGAACCCTCATCTCTAACTACCATACCATCTCAACCTCAATATGTCTAAAATCTACACTCGTCTTCTCCCCCTGCCCAGTTTCTCCTCTGGGCTAGTGCCCTGGCCCCAGATTCCAGGCTGAAATGAGGGCTGGATAAAAGGCAGGATTCTTCGACTCCTCTTCCCCCCTCAAATTCTGCAGTCATCAAAGTCCTGTGGGTTCCGCCTTTAGGGAATCCCTTGAGTTTTCTCTTTCCTTTTGAATCTCATTTTTATTCTACTTAATCAAGGTCCTGTTCATTTTACACCATGATTATTTTTTTATATTCAATTTAAGTAGATTTTAAAATATATTGAGTGGATTTAATATATTGATATAATACAGGGTAGGGCCTCAAAAAATAAGCCTAGAGCTCACAGGGGTCTTAAATGGGCCCTAAAACATACTCCTTTTACCTCCTAGGGTTTCAAAGTTCTCTTTTCTTGCTGTGTCTAAATGGGAGAATGTGGCAGAAAAATTACAAGCCCACACAATGTTCTTCTCCTTGACTCTGCAGGATAGACTCAGAGCCACCAAGGCACAATCACTGTGAAAGCCACCTTCTGGTGCTCTGAAGAATTTTAACGTAGATCTGAAACCATAGGGACATCCTTCTAACCATAAATTCTAACCATCTAACTGTCCACCTGCCCTCACAAGTCATCAGAGCCTGTCTAATCATCTCGGCAAGGTTTACACCAAGATTTTGTTATATAGAGGCTAAGTGGTTCCAGGCCTCCAGGTCCTACCCTCACCATTATATCCCATCACCAGTTATAGATTCATCTCCAAATGTGTGTGTGTGTGTGTGTGTGTATAATCTCCTTACTTTTCTGCTCACAAACCTCAAAAGGTTTCCCAGCAATCTTAGAATAATGCCCTGACTCCTTCTCTGGGCATTGGAAATCTGTCACAAACAAGCACAGCCCACTTCTGCTGCCTTTACCTCCATGTTACCCCTGATCCTGTGTTAATTCTGTGCTGCCACCAGGCTTGCCCAGTCGACCTTCCTGAAACACATCCTGAGGAGTCTTGTTTCCAAGCCATGAACCCTCAGTTCCCTAAGCCTAGAAACTCCTCTTTGTTCCCCTCAACGTTATGAGAGTCTGAGACAGCACAGGATAGAGGAAAAGGTATGGCTTTGGAATCAGAAACCCTGGATTTCAATTCTGGCTCTTTTGCCTACTAGCTGTGGGGCCTTTTGGCCAATCATTTGCCCCCTTAGGCCTCAGTTTCCCCTTTTGGGTGGTGGGAATAACAATAATATGAATAGTGTAAGTCCCTTAGGCTTGAAAGAAAATTAAACATAATAAAATATACAAAATTGCTATGTAAACTAGAAAATACTACAAAAAGGTCATTATTATCTACATAACCACTATTCTCCTCTGGATCCTTCTCTCCTCCAAAACAAATAAAATGTTATGAATAATTATTAATAATAATTCTGCTAATATTTTATATTAATATATACAATACACTTTACAGTTTTCAAATACCTTGTATATACACCTAATCCACTGTCCATCCCACTCATTTTGGCACTTAGTTTAATCTTGGGAGAGTGATTTATCCTTTCACGTCCATGTATGCTCTTCCCATCTCTATTGTAAACTCCATTAGGACAGTGACCCTATCTTGTGTCCCTATTCCCCATTCCCAGCAGAGTCTTGTACCAAGTAGACACTCAAAAATGATGAACTTCCAAAAGCAAGAGGTTACAGGTATAGGCGCTACAGACAAAGAGGTTTTGAAGCCCTATGGCTTACTAGTTGTATGGCCTTGAGTAGGTTACTTAAACTCTCGGGCTCCGTTTCCTTGACGGTAAAATGGGAATCATATTAGCACCTACCTCATGGAACGATTATGAAGCTTTGATGACCCAATATGGATAAAGCCTGGCATGTGGTGAGTTCTTAAGTCTTAACTATTAGTATTAAGTGAAACTGAGAGTCCGATTCCATTCTTTTCCTCCTTATCACTTCAGGCCTTTTTCAACAGATTCCCCTTGAATCATCTTGATTCATTTATTCACTGGAACATTTACTGAGCATCTGCTACATACAAAAGGCTGTACCTCAAGTAAAAGCAGCTGTGCTTATGCCTGATAGCTCTCTGTTACTTTCTTCTGGGCCAAAATTTCTCTAAGATTGTGTCCTTCAGCCTTCCTCTCTTATTTTCTGGAGCAGAGAAAAAATAAGATGGTGTTCCAACCTCAAATCACCTTTTTTGGACATTCCAGATGCTGAAAAAAGTAATTCATATTTCTTTACTAAAAGATTGCTCAGCTTCCTTAATATGCTTGTATTTATGGTGAATCCTAGAAGGAGGGAATAGAGTTTGTCACAGTTCTTAAATTCATTCAACCACAGAACCATTTATTTTGCAACTACCCTCAGAATCTGCATTCTGTCAAATCTACTCTGGAAAACGCTGTGTGGAAGTCCTATTTCTACCTCCCCCTCCTCTGCCCACAAATTCATTTGTAAATGTTTCACCTACATGAGACTCTACCCACTGGAGGACTGAATAGAGAATCTTTGATTCAGCAAATTTTGATTATAAACAATTTAAACAGATCAGATTGTATTGCTGCAAATGGTTCTAACTTCTGCATGTACAGTTGTCCCTACATAGTCGAACGTCACTTACATTTTAGCGCAAAAAAAAAAAAAGTCCCCTGAGCAACCATAAGAGTTGTCATAAAGACCAGGTATTTTTGTTAAAATCCTCTAGAGCGTCACTCAGAACTTATTTACTCTTACTTTAGCCTGATCTTAACTTTGTAATCTGGTTCCCAATCTATAACACAAAATCAGGCTAGTAAAGACAAACTTAGTAACATTAGAAAGAAATTAATTTCATCTAAAAGTCTGGCCATGAAGGTAAAGATATAAAATCTAAACAATAGACACAAAAATGCATAACAGGAACAATTCATGCCGGGCATAACCCACTAAAAACCTAATATCTTTGATGACTCTATTACATCCTCTCCCAGAATCCCTGAGTGATCAAAAAAAGTTATATTCCATTCAAGATACTAGATTAAATATATCAAGATAAGGTATAACACATTTTGGAAAGATTTCCTTACAAAGGATTTTTTAACAAATAAATAAATAAATAAGACTGGATGTGTTAAGTGGCCAACCTTAAATTTTTCAGAAATTTCTGAGAAAAGGAGCACACCATCCCACATCAATGCTAGGCAAATGAGGTATAGTTACTGTCCATACTATTGATAGCCCTTGGCTTGATAAATCATCCTGTGGTTCTGCCCTTCACTGACCTTCTTAGCACACTCTGCCCCAGTTCCACTCAGCCCCTAGGACTCTCTAAGTCTCAAAGATCTGTGTCCAACGTCAAAATCCCTACACAGCTGACTTGGCATTATGCAGCCTCCGCTGGTCATTTATCCAAGTAATTTAACAAGAGTGAGAGATCAGGGCTACAACGCATTTACATCTAACAAGTAAATGGTGATCCCCCAAATACAGCCAAGTTAGAGTGCTGGGCTGGCATATTTGGGAGTATAAAGAGAGCTGAGGGGCACCAAGTCCTGAGATTGCTCCAACTGCAGCATCTCTAGGTAAGTGCTCACAAGTACCCACTTTTTTGCTCCATGTAGCTATGATTACACCGGATTAGGTTGCCAGTGAAGGAGGGAAGGCAACACAGTAGCCCTGACTGAGGGCCTACTAAGTGTGTGGTCCTGTGTTAAGGGCAATGTTGGAGACAAGATGGGAGGACAAGACACCTGCCTTTCAAGAAGCTTTTACAAAGGGTGAAAAGACAAGAATATAAGCAATTGTGAGACAAAAAATAATTTGCCTGCAGAACAAAACTGAATATGATGCGTAATCCCAACTCTGATTATTTAGGTCAATATTGTACCATTCAGTTAGCAAATTAACATGCTAACTTGTGATATGTCTTCTGTAATTGCTTGAACTATTATTTGATATTTTTATAGTTATTTAAATTTTTTCCCATGTCAGGATTTCTGGGAGATGATTGTGGGAAGAACTTATCCCAAGCATTTTATCCATATTAGAATGTGTCATAGTCTGCTTGCTATGGACTTGTTTACAGACTGGTCGTGCATGGCATGCCTTGTGGACTTTGGACTGGGTCTCATCTGACAGTACAATAGCATCCCTCAGAGTGACTCCAGCTTTTGGAGACTTGTGATGCTTTGATTTCAGGCCACCATCTCCAATGGAGAACTTTCTGTCATAGACTCATAGGGCTGAAAGGAATCTTGGAGATTTTTGGGTCTATCTGCCTCATTGTACAGAAGAAAACAAAAGCCCAAAGAAATCACAACAGCTACTTAACAGAACTGGTATTAGAAATCTACAGCTCTGCCTCCAAGTTTTATTTCTTTTGAATTTAGGATTCAGAATATAGTATATAATCATTTAATTTTTTTCTGAGAAATTTGTGAGAATTTCAGGATATAGCTGGAGATTATTAGACTCATAAAAGAAGGAGAGGGAAGGAGGAAACTAGACTAGCAAGCCAAATGCTGAATAGTCAGCCAATGTTCCTGCCTAAAGGGGATTTCCCGACCTATTCCCCTGGTTCCATAAAAGTATTGTGTGGTGAATGGGAAGTTTGTTTAAATTAAATTTGATATTGAAAATTTTTCAGACACTCATGACTCCTTGAGATAGCCATGTAGTTCATAAACTCCTAGAGCTGAGATTTCTTTGTCTTAGATGAGTCTTTAGCTGCCCTACTTCCATCTTCTTCAGGGAAACTTAGGGCATTTAAGAGAGCAAAGAAGTCTTTGCCCACAATTCACAACTTTTCTTCTATTGCCAGAAGAATTTGATAACTGCCCCTACGCATCCAAGTTACAATCTGGATCATTTTTCTCCCTCCTTTCTTTCTTTCCTGACCCCTCACACAGCCCCCCAACCAGAAGCAACGTCTTGCTAAGTTCCCCTAATATTTCGTTTAGACTCTTAGAAAATTTGTTGTGTTCTTTCTTGTTCAGAGATTTATTTGAGCATTACTCTTAGCCCACACTAAATTTTGCATTCTTGTAAGGCAAAGACTGTACTTTATTCTTCTTCACGCCCCCTTAAGGAGCTGACATGGTACTTTGTACACACGGAAGGTTCTCAAAAAAATGTTATTTAATTGTTGTAATTAACCAATTATTTAAAGAATGGTGGTTTTAATCAAAAGTAAAAATGTAAAGTGGAAAATTTATTTCATTCCACACCATCTGCTGTGTATCTATTTAAATGTAGATAAACTAGAACAAACACAGTTTCTACATTTATTTAAACTCTTTATAGTTCATTTGGAGTTTTTTGTTTGTTCTGTTATTACTGGAATAATCCCTAAGAAGACACCTATTCCTGAAGGACACTGACCGTTACCTGGGAACCAAAAAGGTAAGAGTTATTTCAGCTTGATCGTTAATGCAATCATTGAAAGAAAACATTATTTTACACATTCTCATTCTTACTCACTCAATTTCAATTTCAGCTCCTTAGGAGCTGAAATTGATGAATTTGAAACCAATTCCTTAAGTGTTCTTAAAGGCAGATAACAAAATATGCAGGTTTTACCAAAGGAAGAATGGCTTCCCAAATTTGCCCGTTGGACTAAAGTGTATAAACCACAGTCTAGAATTTTGACATACAAGCTCAAGGTCAATGGACAGTATTAGTTGGCCCAGAACATGATGTTGATAGGCTCAAGATTCAGTCTTTACACACAGGCCAACTTTTCTGATGCTTGAGCAAAGTCTGCACTCCTGAATCCAAGCAGTTGTGCCTTCACTGACAAGTAATGCTGAAAGAATAAGGAGGGATCAGTTCAAACGTACGCCCAGTGTGGTAATAAAACCTCTTTCCCTCTAAAATGTGTGTTTATGAAAGGTAATTCTAGATGAATTAAGAATTAAAAAGCCAAAGTGTAATTGAATCATGACTGCATAGCTGCTGACAAGAAACAGTGGCTGTGAAATTCCCAGGAGAGGGGTGAAAGTGAAGAATAATGTCATGGTGCACTGAAAGCAAACAGACAGCAAAGCCCTCAGAAAGTAATGATGGAGATTAGGTGGGTGGTGATGGCCATCTCAATTAGAAGGCCCCTAAAGACAGGAATAGAGGAAGTGGTCGAAGGTGCACAGCTATGCAACGTTAAAGGCAGATCACGCTCTTAGAACAGAAAGGAAGCTAATTAAAGGAATTTCTGAGGGTAGAGTTCAGGGGGCAGCATGAGTCACGCCTAGAGAGTTGGGTCAGAGTAAAATTTATCAGTCAAGAATGAATGATTTTACCCTTAGGTCCCAACACACAGTTGCATAAATATAGGGAGAAGAGCTGACTTAGCAACTGCAAGCACGGAGAGGATCGAGGGGCTTTGCTCAACAGTGAGTGGTGATTTAGCAGTGCTACAGGCTGCCAAAAGGCAGTCACCACCTCAGGCATTACACCTAGGTCAAGAGAGGTGAGAGCACACTCTGGGGAGGATGGCATGTGGTTTGGATATCACATTATAAGAGATTAACCGGAGTAGCTTCAGGGTAGAGTGTTCCGGACAGTAAAGGAAATTCAGAAGCACATCATGGAAGAAGTAAATGAAGATGGTGCTGGAGCTGTTTAACATGGAGATGATAAAGCTAAGGAGAACTCAGAACAGCCATCAAATGGCTGATGAGTTGACTTGTAAGAAGGTTTGAACTTGTTCTGCTCTTACCAAGAGCTGGAATGACAACTATCGTCCTGAAGTTACAGAGAGACAGATTTTAGTTTAAAGCAAGAAGAATCTTTGGCCTGTCAAACCTCCCCAAAATGGAAAATAGTTGTGCCTGAATGTATTCAACTAGGCTGGACACATCTTTGCAAGAATATTGTTGGAACAACTGAAGCATCATCCAGGTAATATTATATAATTAGGAGATACTGGGTTCTGAGTCACAGTGAGAATAGAGTAGGTGGAAGGATAAAAAGCTCTACCTGAAAACTGCCAGTGACTTGAGGCCCAGAAGGAAAACTCTCATTCTTCTAAAAGGACTAAAAATACAGCTCAACCATCAGTTACTGTAGTCTTTCCCCAAATTCAGACTTTATTCTTATATTACAAGTTTTACAATATACATGTAACACCAGTATTATTAATTTATTTAATTTTATTCATTTATATATATATTATTTATTTTTATTTGATTCGCTTTTTTCTTATAAGTTTTTTTTATAAGTTACCTTATATCCTGGCTATAAAAGTGTAGACAAGCCATATCAGCATAAGCTGAGAAATTTGTAAGACATTTAAAATCTCAAACCCCCCATTCCAGACCTCCTGAAGATTCCCAGCTGGATTCATATGCCCATTAAAGTTTGAGAAACACTCCTTTATATCACTAGTATAGATATATGTAGCACACTCCCTAAATGTTAAGCAGTTATTACCCTATTTTTACTAATCCTGATTTTTTTCACATTTTTTACAGAATGTTGTCTCTGAATTGGGATGCAAATTACAATCCATGAAAGGAGTATTGTAGTTTAAATTAGCTTCATTTTTTTTCTTTGTTCATGAAACACACAATTGATGGCATTTTGGATTTTGGTAAAATAAGGTTGGAGTTTAAAATAAGCATACAATTATTAAATTGAGAGGTTTTTGCCTAAAATCATTTTTTGTACAAGCAATAGGACTATGCCATGGTTTTGGCTTTAGAAAAGCAAAGTAGTTTTACAAAAGCAAAACAATGCTTTAACACATTAACTGCCATGTGAGTTGTATTTGACTTATGCTAGTTTTGAGCCCAGGGCCTTGTGAAGTATGTGTAACTCATGTCTCTTCACCTTGGGAGCCATGAGAACTATTTTTCAAGTTGCATATAATTCATGCACAGAAAACAATAAAAAATAACAAATTTTTCATTAAATTAGAAAGGATAGTTTTATTTTTGAAGTTTTTACTCTATTTTGGTAATAAAACACCGTTGTCCCAAGGAAAAATTTTTTTTTTCTAGTATGGTAGTCAGTGTGTTAAACCAGTGGTTCCCAAACATCACCCTTGTAAAAAAATCAGATTCCCTGGTCCCAACCACACAGATTCTGTTGCAGATAATTTTGATGTGGATCATCTTCCAACAACACTTTTGAGTGTTATGCTTAACACTAAGTCAAGCTAAATAATAGAAGGCCATAAACCTGTAACCTGTCAGGATTCCCTCATGCAATAGTGCAGCCATTCTCAAAGTGTGGTTGTGGTGGGTCCTCGGAAATTTCCCAAAAACTTTTCAGGAGACTTGTGAGGTCAAAATAATTTCATAATAATACTCAGCTGTTACTTGCCATTTTCCCTCTGTGAATGGTGCAAAAGCAAGGATGGATAAAACATCTGGTGCCGTATTATAAACCAAGGCATGGCACCAAACTGTACTAGTAGTAGTCATTGTATTCTTCACTGCCATATACTTCACCAAGTGAAGTATCACTTCTCACTAATTTTTTGTTTTGGAAAATATGATCATTTTCATAAAAATATGTTATTTATGGGATGGATTTGATAGCAATTTTTAATGTTTTTAATTTCAGAATATTTCAGGGGTACAAATGTTTTAGTTACATGGATTGCTTTTGTACTGCTTGAGACAAAGTTACAAGGGAGCCCATCACCCAGATAGCGTGTATTGTACCTGTTAGGTATGATTTCACCCATTCCCCCCTCTCCCCTTCCTCCTGCATGATTTCCATTGAATTTTACTTTCATCTGTGCACATGAGTACTGTTCGGTTAGTTCCAATTTAATAGTGAGTACATGTGGTGTTTGTTTTTCCATTCTTGAGATGCTTCACTTAGGAGAATGGTCCCCAGTTCCATCCAGATTGTTACAAAAGGTATTAATTCATTTTGTTTTATGGCTGAGTAGTACTCCATGGTATACATATATCCATTCATGAACTGCTGGGCACTTGGGTTGATTCCATATCTTTGTGATTGTGAATTGCGCTGCAATAACATTCAAGTACAAGTGGCTTTTAGATAAAATGACTTTTTTTTTCCTTTGGGTAAATACCCAGTAGTGGAATTGCTGGATCAAATGGTAGGTCTACTTTTAGTTATTTGAGGAATCTCCATACTATTTTCCACAGAGATTGCACTAGTTTGCAGTCCCACCAACAGTGTATAAGTGTCCCTTTCTCACCGCATCCACGCCAGCATCTATTGTTTTGGGACATTTTGATAAAAGCCATTCTCACTGGGGTTAGGTGATATCTCATTGTGGTTTTGATTTGCATTTCCCTGAAGATTAGTGACGTTGAGCAGTTTTTCATATGTTTATTGGCCATTAGTCTATCTTCTTTTAAAAAGCTACTGTTCATGTCTTTTGACCACTTTTTAATGGAGTTGTTTGATTTTTTTTCTTGCTAATTTGCTTGAGTTCTTTGTAGATTCTGGTTATTTGCCCTTTATCAGATGTATGGCATGTGAATATTTTCTCCCGTTCTGTAGGTTGTCTATTCACTCTGTTGATTGTTTCCTTGACTGTGGAGAAGCTTTTTAATTTAATCAAGTCCCATTTATTTATTTTTGTTGTTGCTGTGATTGCCATTGGGGTTGTCTTCATAAATTCTTTGCCTAGGCCGATGTCTATAAGAGTTTTTCCAACATTTTCTGCTAGAATTCTTATGGTTTCATGTCTTAGGTTTAAGTTTGTTATTCATCATGAGTTAATTTTTGTGAGTGGTTAGACATATGGATCCTGTTTCAATCTTCTGCATGTGGCTATCCAATTTTCCCAGCACTGTTTGTTGGATAGAGATTCTTTTCCCCAGTGTATATTGTTGTCTACTTTGTCAAAGATCAGATGGTTTTATATCTGAGTTTTCTGTCCTGTTCAATTGGTCTATGTCTCTATTTTTGTGCCAGTACCATGCTGTTTTGGTTACTATAGCCTTGTAGTATAGCTTAAAGTCTGATAAAGTGCTGCCTCCAGGTTTGTTCCTTTTACTTAAAGTTGCTTTGGCTATTTGGGCTCTTTTCTGGTTCCAAACGAAGCATAGAATTTTTTTTTTCTAGATCTGAGAAAAATGATGTTGGTATTTTGATGGGGATTGCATTGAATCTGTAAATCCCTTTGGGTAGTGTGGACATTTTAACAATGTTGATTCTGCTGATCCATGATCATGACATGTTTTTCCATTTGTTTGTGTTATCTGCAACTTCCTTCCTCAGTGATTTGTAGTTTTCTTTGTAGAGATCTTTTACCTCCTTGGTTAAATATATTCCTGGGTATTTTATTTTCTTTGTAGCTGTTGTGAAAGGTATTGAATCTTTGATTTGATTCTCAGCTTGACTGTTCTTGGTGTATAGGAATGCTACTGATCTGTGTACAATTTTGTAACCTGAGACTTTTCTGAATTTATTTATCAATTCCAGGAGTCTCTTGGTGGAATTTTTGGGGTTTTCTAGATATAAGATCATATCATCAGCAAAGAGCAATAATTTGACCTCTTCTTTCCCCGTTTGGATACCCTTAATTTCTTTCTCTTTCCTGATTGCTCTGGCTAGGACTTCCAGCACTATGTTGAATAAAAGTGGTGATTGTGGGCATCCTTGTCCGGTTCCAGTTCTAAGAGGAAATGCTTTCAACTTTTCCCCATTCAGTATGATGTTGGCTGTGGGTTTGTCATATATGGCTTTCCATCTATGCCTATTTTTTAAAGAGTTTTTATCATAAAAGGGTGCTGACTTTTGTTGACTGCTTTTACTGCATGTATTGAGATGATCATATGACCTTTATTTTTGCTTCTGTTTATGTGGTGAATCACATTTGTGGATTTACAAATGTTGAACCATCCTTTAATCCCTGGGATGAAGCCCACTTGGTCATGGTAGATTATTTTTTTGATGTGCTGCTGAATTTGGTTTGCTAGAATTTTATTGAGAATTTTTGCATGTATATTCATAAGAGATTTTGGTCTATAGATTTCTTTTTTTATTGTCCTTTCCTGGCTTTGGTATCAAGGTGATACTGGCTTTGTAGAATGAGTTGGGGAGGATTCCTTCCTTATTGATGTTATGAAATAATTTCTGCAGTATAGGTGCCAATTCTTCTTTGTAGGTGTGATAAAATTTGGGTGTGAAACTATGTGGTCCAGGACTTTTTTTTGTTGGAAGATTTTTTATTGCTGCTTCAATTTTGTTGCTCATTATTGGTATGTTCAGGAGTTCTATTTCTTCCTGCTTGAGCCTAAGGAGGTTGTGTGTCTCCAGGAATTTGTCCATTTCCTCATCGTTTTTGAGTTTATGTGCATAAAGATTTTTATAGTATTTACAGATGATATTTTGTATCTCTGTGGTATCAGTTGTAACATCTCCTTTTTCATTTCTGATTGAGCTTATTTGGGTCCTTTCTTTTCTATTTCTGGTTAATCTAGTGAAATCTATTGATTTTGTTTATATTTTCAAAGAACCAACTTTTTGTTTCATTAATTTCTGGATTTTTAAAAATTTTTGTTTTCATTCAGTTCTGCTCTGACCCTAGTTATTTATTTTCTTCTGCTAGGTTTGGGATCAGTTTGCTCTTCCTTTTCTAGTTCCTTGAGATGATTCATTAGATTGTTGATTTGTGATCTTTCTGTCTTTTTGAAGTAGGCATTTAAGGCTATGAATTTTCCTCTTAGGACTGATTTTGCTGAATCCCATAGATTTTGATAACTTGTGTCCCCTTTGTCATTTAGTTTGAGGAATCTTTTGGTTTCCATCTTAATTTCCTTCTTGACCCAATAGTCATTCAGCAGTAGGTTGTTTAATTTCCATGACTTTGTGTAGAATTGAGTGTTTTTGTTGGAGTTGATTTCTAATTTTATTCCACTGTGGAATGGTATAATTTCTATTTTTATGAATTTGTTGAAACATGTTTTGTGGCCTAAGATGTGATTAATCTTACAGAATGTTCTTTTGCTGATGAGAAGAATGTATATTCAGTAGTTTTTGGGTAGAATGTTCTGTAAATGTCTATTAGGTCCATTTGCTCTAGAGTCCCATATAAGTCCAGTGTTTCTTTGTTTATTTTCTGCTTGGAGGATCTGTCCAGCTCTGCCAGTGGGGTGTTGAAGTCCCCAGCTACTATGATGCTGTTGTTTATCACTTTGTTTAGATCTAGTAGGGTTTTCTATATGAATCTAGGTGTACCTGTGTTGGGTGCATAAATATTTACAACTGTTATGTCTTCTTATTGAATTGCTCCATTTACCATTATATAATGACCATCTTTGTCTTTCTTTACTAGTGTTGATTTGCGGTCTATATTATCTGCTATGAGAATGGCTACACCTACTTTATTTTGATTTCCATTTTGATGGAATTTTTTTTCATCCCTTCACCTTGAGTCTGAATGAGTCCATGTGGGTTAGATTTGTTTCCTGGAGACAGCAGATACTTGGCTTATATTTTTTAAATCCATTTAGGCAGCCTATGTGTTTTGAGTGAGGAATTCAAGCATTCACATTTATTGAAGGAATTGATAAGTAGGATGCATTTCTGTTCATCCTGTTGTGTAGAACCTTATTGCTTTGTTTTACCTATTATTTTATATGGGCTCTGAGCTTTAGCTTTTGGGCAATTTTGCATTGGTGGGTGACTATTGTGCTGATCAATATGTAATGCAGATCTGAGTATTTCCTGCAGGGCCAGTCTGGTCTTGACAAATTCCCTCAGTGTTTGCTTGTCTGAAAAAGTCTTTATTTCTCCCTCATATAAGAAACTTAGTTTTGCAGGATACAAAATTCTAGGCTGGCCATTATTCTGTTTAAGAAGACTGAGGATGGGGTCTGATCCCTTCTGGCTTTTAAGGTCTCAGTTGAGAATTCTACAGTTAGCCTGATGGGTTTTCCTTTGTAAATTGCATGATGTTTTTGCCTTACAGTTCACAGGAATTCCTCCTTCATGTTAACTTTGGCCAGTCTAATGACTATGTGTTGTGGTGATTGCCTCTTTATGATGAATCTCCCAGGTGTTTGTTAAGCTTCTTGTACCTGGATATCTAAATTTCTAGCAAGACCAGAGAAGTTTTCCTCAATAATTCCCTCAAATAGGTTTTCCAACCCTTATGTGTTTTCTTCTTCACCATCAGGGATGCCTATGATTCTTGTTTGGTCTCTTTACATAATCCCATATTTCTTGTAGGCTTTGTTCATTCCTCTTATTTCTCTGTTCTTTATCTTTGACTGACTTGTTTAATTCAAAGGTGTTTTCTCCAAGCTCTGAGATGCTTTCTTCTGCGGTCTAGTCTATTTCTAAAACTTCCCACTGTATTTTGTATTTCTTTCAATGAATTTTTTATTTCCAGAAGTTTTGTTTGATTTTTTAAAATAATTTGAGTTCTTTAGTGAATTTTTCATTCATTTCCTATATTGTTTTTGGGGTTTCTTTGTGTTGGTTTTCCATTTTCTCTTATATTTTGTAGAGCTTCCTTATAATCCAAATTTGGAATTCTTTATCTGTCATTTCAATGTTTTCATTTTGGTTGGTATCCATTGGTAAAGAGTTGTTGTTTCCTTTTGGGGGTGTCTTTTCACTGTTATTTTTCATACTTCTGGAGTTCTTTCATTGATTCCTTCTCATCTGGCCTCTTGATTGAGTCCTGAGTGTACTGGGCCTGGCTTATGGGCCTATCCCCAGGACCCCAAAGATCAATCCCTCACCATGCCAGGGAGAAGAATGCTGGTCCTGAGTTGCCTATGGGGTGTTCAAGCAGGTTTGATGATTTCTCTCGGGTTGCCTCTGTCTTGCTGTCTTCACCTCTTCCCCACAGTGTGAATTGTGTTGGGTGCCTCAGCTTAATCTCTGATATGGCAGGTGGCACTTGTGAGTACAAATCAGCCATGCCCTGTCTGCTTGAGTTGGAAGATGCTATAATGATCTATATAGTTTTTCTCCCTGTCATTGGTTGATGTTTATGTGATAGAGCCAGCTGCCGAGATGTTCTCTTGTGTCTGTGGTAGACTGTCATCCCCCAGGTGGAGTATTTGAGTGCCCCAAGCTTTAGGAGTGACCCTGTAGCTCCCAGGGGGTTGCTGGATCTCCACCACCACGGAGGTGGGGGAAGGAGCAAGGCAGTTCGCGGCTAGGTTGGGGGAGACCAAGAGGCTTTGCAAAGCCCTGGCAGGCGCAGAAGTTTTTCTGGCCACTCGGGGAGCCGCTGGTAGGAAGTTTGGGACAAGCTCTCCAAACCAGGAGAGCTATTCTCGGGGGAGGGGCCTAAACACTTGGGCGCTAAGGCCCAGGGCTGGGGTCTCTCCGCCCTTATCCAGTAGCATAGTTTTTCTGCGGGGAGGGGTGGGTGCTCCCCCAATCACCAATGAAGAGCAATTTCATAAAGGGTGAGACGGGGGAGAGAGAACTATAATCTGTTCAACTTTCCCACTTTATAAAAAGAACATAATAAAATACCTTATTTTAAAAATATGAACTGTTTCTTACGAGAGCTAAGGAGAGGGGTGTGTGTGTGTGTGTGTGTGTGCGATTTAACTATATTTATGTCAGTTACAGGAGAATGAGCGGAAAGGAAAAGAAGAAAGGACAGAAAGGGGGAAGAGATGGACAAAAACTGGGAGAGGAATTGAGGGGAAGGAGGGCAGAGAGAGAGCGGGAGAAGCACGTGCGGAGAGGAGGACAGGAGAGGAGGACATCGCAGGCACCAGTGCAGAGAGGGGAGGAATCACAAAGACCACGGGAACCTTAGACAGAGCTGGGCTGGCTTCTTCCTTGTCGGTGGGAAGAGACTGGGGCCCAGAGAACTTAAGTGGTTTGACCAAGGTCAGTGCTAGGACTTTAAGATGGATTTTATGGCTTCTAAGAAGGGAAAATACACGACATAAGTGAGGAAAAAAAAGAAGAAAGTAAAATACATAAAGAGAAGGGCATGGGCCCAAAAAAGGGAGATAGTTTAGGAGACAGTGACACAAAAGAGGAGAGAGAGAGAAAACTATTTTAATATAACCCCTCTCCACACACACACACACATACACACACGCACACACACATCATGCAGGGCAAGTATTAATTTAATTAAACAGTGTTTGTCACACCCTGACACTGCCACACACAATTAAAGTTTGGAGGCCGTGGCACGAGGCCCAGTACTTCCCACTGTGCATAGAAATCACCTGGTGATCACGTGAAAATGCAGTTTCTGATGCCAAAATCTGGGATGAGTCTTAGATTCTGCGTTTTCTAAAAACTCCTGCTGATGCTGATGCAACAGTTCAGGTCCAGACTTGAGCAAGAAGGCACTATGACAGCAGTTCTCAGCGTGTGGTCCCTGACCAGCAGCATCACCTGGGAACTTGCTAGAAATGCCAGTTTTCAGGACCCACCCCAGACCTACTGACTCAGAGACTCTGGGGATGGGGCCCATAATCTGTGCTTTTACGAGCCCTCCACGGGATTCTGGTGCATGTAATACTTCGGAACCATTGCCCTGGGCCTCCCTGCCTCCTATCACCCTGTTACCTAAACAAGTGTGACAAATCTTTATGTTCAAGTCATTTACTTTCCACTGGGCCATCTGAAATTTCTAGCAAGAATTATCAGCATTCCAATAACTATTTTCAGATACTCTTAAGATTTTTGGATGACACTGAGGTCACAGGGCTCAAACATGATGAGCAATTTAGAAAGTGCTTCATGAAGCCTCTTTTACTGGGCTCGTCTTGGCTCTAATTGATTTAGACTTGCACACATGGGGTTGAACTAGGAGATATTCCCCAAATTGACACTCAGAGAGGAAAACAACCATCACGCTTTTTTCTTAGAATAAAATATCCCCTTCAGCACAGTCCCACTTACCCACTCTAAGCTCCTAAACCTGGCTGTAGATCCCCTAGGACCTAGGTTCATCCTAGGAGCCTTTGAATCTGGCCCCCTGTCTGAATGGAAATAACAGGCAGGGGCCCTGCAAGTTCAGTAGTTACCTAAGCGCAAGACTCAGCGGCCCCTCTGGTCTTCCCAGCCCCTTGCAGTCATGAGTTCTGATGCAGAGATGGCGATTTTTGGAGAAGCAGCTCCCTACCTCCGGAAACCAGAGAAGGAGAGAATCGAGGCTCAAAATCGCCCATTTGATTCTAAGAAAGCCTGCTTTGCAGTGGATGATAAAGAAATGTACGTGAAAGGTATGATCCAGAGCAGGGAAAATGACAAAGTCACAGTCAAGACCCTGGATGACCGGGTAAGTGCTGATTTTGTCTTTGATAATATGACCATCCTCGTTTACCTTTGGAGTGGACTATTAGAAATTGCATGCTGGTCCACAGGAACGCGAAGTTTGAACAGAACTTATATTGTTCATTCTGCAGTGAAGAAGCAGGTGAAAGCTGCTGTTGCTTGCACCTTCATTCCTGCCTCTTTCCTTCTCTGAGGACCTGGGCTTTCAGGGGTTTTGCGGTGTTTGCTTTGGAGGAAAGCAGCAGGCGAGGGTGGAAGAGGTTGGACTGTTTAAGGGAGAGGTTGATGCTGTTTGCTTCAGGATGGGCTGACCACATCCAGGTCGCTGGGCTGCAGAGTGATTCTTTCAGAGGAAGCTCAGGAGGCATTGCCTCATTTAATGTGGAGAATTACTGTGTGCTGTTCAATGCTGACTGGACAGCCACCAGGTCTAGGTCACAGTGTTGGCCACTTTGCAAATATATGAAATCTCAACACCTGCTTTCCCTAAGTTTACCATCTAGTGTAAGAATCAAGGTGTATATGGCAGGTATGTATCTCAGTTCACAAACTCAAGCATATGAGACAGATCTTGCTTTTATTTTTATTATTGAACTTAACCTCTGATTTCAGCCCATTTTCACTGGGCTGGAAAATAATTTCAGTTACTCTTGGGGTCCCCACAACCTCAGTGTTGTGTCAAATCTTCAGAACCTACACAGTACCACACTAGGCACCCCCTCGTCCCTGGATGATCTGGTAAGAAACGAGTCCCAGTCCCTAAAGGTTCAGGATACAGAGACTTTATCTCTCCTCTGCTACCATGGGTGTCTCTCTGTCTAGTCTGGTTTGGTGGGGCAAGAGGCTCTCCCTTCCTCAAGAAACTTGGTCTATGCCAGCAAAGTCCTTCCCTTTTACCCCTTCTGTAAAACCCTGAAAGCTTTCCTAAGGACTTAGGCTTTTAGGAAACAAAATCCAGAAAGTCTTGAAGGCTCTTTCTCATTTCTGTCCTATTTTCTACCTCTCCTGAGTAATGGAGTACAGGGCCAGCTGTATGCTTGAAAGAGGGGTAGAGGCAGGAGATACACCAAGAGGAGAAAAATTAAGTAACAGTCTCAAAATATTATTTAGCCATGAACCATGATGTAAGTCCAAATGTTTTAGCTAATAGAGCAGAAGTACAAAGAATTATAGGAGCCTTGAAGCAACAGGGCAGAGAGGAAACAGGGCATCGAAGATCTGCCACTTGAGCTGAGATTTGAAGTTTTCTAAACAAAATTTTAATGAAGATATATATTCCAGTCGGAGGAACCCACATGAGCAGGGGCACCTGGGTGGAAATGCAAAGAACACATTGGAGCAGTTATTTCTGACCTCCCGACCTTGGTCTCATCGCCGTGCTCCCAGCAAATAGGGTGGACAGAGGCAGCCTGCCCTGGCCTTGGCTGCCCTAAACCCCATCTGGCCACCCTGAGGGCCAGAGGGCTCTAAGGCTCTGCACACCTGTAACCCAGTCCTGGTGCACACTGCTGCAGGATAACTGGGGACAGCAGACCAGAACTGGATGGAGTTTGACCAAAATCAGATTCAGCAAAAACAATTATTTATGGATCATCTCAGGGCATGGAAATCGTCCACAGGGTCATCCACTGTGATGGGGTACTTGCTCCCAGATATCTCACTACTCCCGCTACTCCAGGACAGTGGGGTGTGGACCGCTGGCTCTCCCATTCATCTGCTTTTCCTCTCAACACCCAGACACTCACTCTGAACAATGACCAGGTGTTCCCCATGAATCCCCCCAAATTTGACAAGATCGAGGACATGGCCATGATGACTCACCTGCATGAGCCTGCTGTGCTGTACAACCTCAAAGAGCGCTACGCAGCCTGGATGATCTACGTGAGTGCCCTTCAACATCTCGTTTTATTCCATTTATTTCTCTGAATAAAAGCAAGATCCACATGTTGAATTTTCTCATTTCCCCAGACCTACTCGGGCCTCTTCTGTGTCACCGTCAACCCCTACAAGTGGCTGCCGGTGTACAACCCCGAGGTGGTGACGGCTTACCGAGGCAAGAAGCGCCAGGAGGCCCCACCCCACATCTTCTCCATCTCTGACAATGCCTATCAGTTCATGCTGACCGGTGAGTCATTTCTTTGATTCGTATTTTTTGAAGTTGTTCTTAGTTAATTATTCAAGCCTTGACAGGCTTGGTCATCTGAATGACCAATGATCAAAGTGATCTTAGGAGACTCAGATGATTTGGAGACGGGAAATCAGGAGTAGGACATCTTCCACTACCAATCACGGGGCATAGCAAGGCCAGTGGTCATGGCTGAAGTCACACTTAGCTTGTGCTTGTTTGGGGAAGTGTGGAACCCAAGTAGATGCCCCAGCCCTACCTCCAAAGAACCCCCCAATATGGACATACTTGGAAGAGAGACTATGTTAGTGGCTACTTAGGGAACGCAGAGCTGGAGAAATAGGTGAAGCAGTGTCCCTTCCCCTGCCTTCTCTCCCAAACTCAGACTCCCCTTTCCCTCTGTAAATTTCCAGAAAGGCATTGGAAGTGGGGATATGGTAACGTTGTCACACCATTATGCCTATTGTCAAGTCTGTGTGTCCAACTTTCGCCTAGCTTGCCTTGGCACAGATACAAGCATTTGAGATCTGCAGATGTTTAAAAATTATTGAATACAGTGGTGCCCACACTTCTGTCATTTCTGTCTTATGTTCACAATCCTTGCCACTTCTGCAAACTTAATATTTTTCACTGAATTTATTAAAGTTACATTAATTATACAGGGAAGGTTAATATCTCTATTTCTGTTAGTTTGCTATGGCTGCTGTAGCAAAGTGTCACAGCCTAGGTGGCTTAAAAAACAGAACTTTACTGTCTCACAATCCTAGAGGCTGGAAGTCTGTGATCCAGGTGTTAGCAGGGTTTGTTCCTTCTGAGGGCTGCGAGAGAGAATCTGTCCCCTGCCTCCCTCCTAACTTCTGTGGTTTGCTAGCAGAAATCTTTGGCATTGCCTGGTTTGTAGAAGCATCACCCTGATCTCCACCTTCAGCTTCACATCACATTCTTCCTGTGTGCATTTCTGTCTCCATATTTCCTCTTTTTATGAGGATACCAGTCGTATTGGATTAGGATCTCATCTTGACTAATTACCCCTGCATCTTATTTACACTACATTTTGAAATAAAGTCATATTCTGAGGTATTGGGGATTAGGACTTCAATATATGAATGTTAGGGGGACATAATTCAATCCATACACTGTTATAAATGGAAAACCACTATCACTTTCCACACACAGAAGGCAAAGGTAAAAGGAAAATGCAGTGCCAACCAATCAGTGCCTAAAAGTTCTAAGTAGAAGCTGTGACCTCCCACCAGCTCTGAGCCTGAGACTCGCTTTCTTTGTTAAAAAGGGAGGTGAAACCGTGCTAACAAGGAGTTAAAGATCTAGGAACATGAATGACTTTTACACTGTGGGATTCACAACTCACTTCCCAGGCTGCTCATGTTGCACATCCTACATTTGAGAAACCTGCACAAATTGTCCCAAAGATTAGACATGGCCAAATCACAATCACTTTGCCGCTTTGCCGTTAACTAGAGCCCATATTTTCTAACCATCCCCAATGTTGCCCTATTTTTATATTCTGTTTATTGTTTGTTTGTTGTTTATTTGATTGCTTCCCTCTGCCTTTCTAGATCGAGACAACCAGTCCATCCTCATCACGTGAGTAACCCGTGTTTGCAACACGATGACCTGGACACCAGTGCCGTCTCTTCCACTCTCCTTTACCCGCTTTACTTTTAAATTGACAGTGGAGAGTCGGGAGCTGGGAAGACAGTGAACACCAAGCGTGTCATCCAGTACTTTGCAACAATTGCAGTCACTGGGGACAAGAAGAAGGAGTCGCAGCCAGGCAAAATGCAGGTGAGCAGCTGCCTGCACCTGGGGGCTTGTTGGAATGAGTGTGATTTAAAGACTAATTGAGCACCAAGTATATGCAAGGCATGCACTCAGCAGAGATGAGTAGGTAGGAAAAATTCTGTTTCTCCTCTATGTATTCTCACACAGAACACTTCTGACACCAAATGTGTGCAGTTTTACCACACCTAGCAATTCTCCAGTTCTCTGCAGACACCCACTGGGTGTCCTACAGTTCAATTCAATTCTCACACTAACTACCTGGAGATAAAGTTACATCCCACAAGTTAAGGACTCAGTCCCACAAGACTACCCCCACTTCAGATACCGGTCACAAGGCCAGGTCTCCTGAGCTTGTAACCAATGGGCTATTAATTGTGGGTTCTCACTATAACTTCCTAGAATCGCTCTTAGAACTCAGGGAAACACTTTACTTACATTTACTATAAAGGATACAACTTAGGAACAGTCAAATGGAAAAGATGCATAAGGCAAGGTATGGGGGAGGGGTGTGAAGCTTCTGTGCCCTCTCCGGACACACCACCCTCCCAGCACTTCCATACACTCACCAACCTGGAAGCTCTCCAAAACCCCTTTGGGTAGGATTTTTATGGAGGCTCCATTACGCAGACATGATAGATTAAATCATTGGTGACTGATGATTGGCTCAGCCATCAGCCCTCTTCCTCCCCAGAGGTCAGGGGTAGGGCTGAAATTTCCAACCCTCTAATCATGTGGTTGGTTCCCCTGGCAACCTGCCTCCACCCTGAAGCTATCCAAGAGCCCCAGCCATAAAGTCATCTCCTCAGCTCACAAAAAGACACTTACCACTTCAGAGATTCCAAGGGTTTTAGGAGCTGTGTGCCAGAAACTGGATGAAGACCAAAATATGTATTTCTTATATCACAATATCACATGGGGCAAAGTGAGAAGTGGTTCCACCTGAGTGGACTGGGGGGTCTAGCACCGGTCCATTAGCAACAGCTGAGTGACCTTGACCAACTCCTCATGCTCCTCTGGAGAAGGAATGGTCATGCCAGTGGTTCTCAAACTGGAGCACACATCCGAATCAACAAGGGGGCTTCTTCACAAGGGATGATGGTGTCCTAGGCCCAGAATTCCTGATTGCGTAGGTCTAGGGTAGGACCTCATATTTTACATTTCTAACGTGTTCCCAGGTAGTGTTCAGACTGCTGGTCCAGGGGCTACACTTAGAAAACCACTGGGTTTGACAGTAGTTTCTAAACTGCTCTGGACCAGAAGGATAAGCAGTCATTGAGGTGAGGGTGAAAACCCTGCTTTCTATAGTGGGTCTCTGAATTATAATTCTCATAAAATATTTTTTGCTACTTCAAAAATTTTTTTGAGAATGACTATTTCTATTGCATCATCTCTTAGGCCACTTGTATTGCTCACATTCTAGTTCTTCTGAATACAAATGTCTGTGATATTAGGTAGGTCAGAATGCATGAAGTAACAGAGGTACATGTTCCATGATTTATAATGAAGTATTATTAGACAGCCAGTCTGGATGTCATGACAGAGGGGGTAATGTTCCAGCCTGGAATCTGGCATGACCAGAAGTCACTTGGATGCTGTACTAACAACAGCCTCTCTGGGATGGGACCTTGAAGACTCCTCCAGTGGGTGGGGCAGGGGCTGTGGGTACTGCACTGGTTAGTACAGCATCCAAGTGCTTAACCCAGGTAAGCTGGTCAACATCTCTCCCTGGACCCTGCCCAGAGCACCCACACTTTTGAGTCACCAAGGGGCTACTTCAGAAAATGGTCCAAAGTCCTTTCCTCTTCTTGTTTGTTATCAGGGAACCCTGGAGGATCAGATCATCCAGGCCAACCCACTGCTGGAAGCCTTTGGAAACGCCAAAACCGTGAGGAATGACAACTCCTCGAGATTTGTAAGATCCAGTCCAATTTTCAACTATCCCCCCAAAACCATACCCTCTCTTGAAGTGCTGGGTATGTAACGTTGCCACACATAAACTAGAGTATACCAGGCCAAGTGATTCAGATCAACCTACCCACCTGGAATATTTTGATACACCTTGGAGAACATGTCGACTTCTTCCCGGCAGAGGGATGATTTAGTTGTCCTTCCCAAACTAGTCAACCTCACCTCGCAGTGTCCTGAAGTCACTCACAGTGATTCAAACTCCATAATTAGAGAGCAGTTCTTCTATGCTAAATTGGTCTGTCTGTGTGGAAACATTTTAAAATGCAAAAGTCCATTGAACAATATCCATTGACTTCGCCACAGAAACCTTAGTGTGAATAAAGTTAGCAGGTTTGATTTCTTCCAATTTTAGTAGGCATTGGGAGTAGCGAAGGCAGCAGAAGAGCTCAAAAATTAGGAATGGATTGATACAGAACATACTGAAGGATATGCCCCATCCTTCGACATTTTACTTAAGATTGGCTCAGCTAAAGAGGTATTTACTTCCACATTGGCAAACAAACATCCAGCCCTCTGTTTCATTTCACTGGCCAGTGGAGCAAGCCCTCAGAGGTGAAGCTCTCATTTATATCTGTAGTCGCAAAAGTGCTTCAGAACTTCCCACATCTCAGTAGTTGCATAATCTCAAGCTCACATTTTGTTGTACCCTCTCAAAGATAAAAGGGTTATCGATGAGAAGGTAGATGCATCTATCAAGGACTATGGCTCTGAGCCCTGACCTTTCTTACCTCGGATACACCCTGTGTACCTTTTGCATTGCCGTTGCACATCTGTCTTCCTGGGTGCACAACTAAACTCCTCTTCTTTGTGGGAGATCTGGGGGCACGTTACATGGCAGAGGTGTGTTACACATGCCTGGACCAAGGTAGTTATTGCACTAACCTGACACGAGCTTAAAGTGGAAGACATGCCTTCAGACACTCCCTGTTATCACACCCCCCACCCCACCCATTTAGTTCATAGACCTCTCTTCTTGGCCCTGGCCCAGAAGTCACAATCGTTCTAGTTATTATGTTCCTCCTTCCAACCTTCCAAACATTTGCAGGGTAGCTGTGACTTCCATTGACCTCCATTAAGCATCTAAAAATACTGAAGGCCCAACATTTGCAATTCACACATATCTCCACTGACCCTTCACTAACTTTTCCTAGGCTTCCTTGAGAAAAAAATTGAGAATATCATTGAGTACAGACCACATTTCAGACTCTGCGGGTGAACAAACAAGGCAATATTTTTGTCCTCAAATTTGCTCACAGTGTGGTAGAGAACCAATTAAGCAGATAATATAAGAAGGGGCTACGGACACATGCACACACATATTTATATAAAATTTTACCTCCCCAAAAAATGTCAGACAGACAATACAACCAGGTTATCAGCTCAAAGGTTTTATGAAGAGTTTGAGAATCCAGATATAATAGAGCAAGATAAAAACCAAGGAAGCAGTCAAGAATGAAGTGGTCCCAAGAAGAGAATTGGAGAGGGAGACTGCAGGCATCCCCTAAGCTGTAGGAGCAGAACCAGGTGCTTGAGTAGAGCTACCTGAGTCTTGGCTGACCCAGCTTAGGAACTCTGGGTGCTGGCAAACAGAGAGGGAGGAAGTACTCATGCTCTGGCATCACTTCGTCCCTGACGCTACACTTCCCACCCATCCGTGGTAGTACCTATAGGAGGCCAGCCACAGAATCATATAAATCAAATAACTGTACTACTTGTCCACTGGCTATTGAACAGGGGAAGTTCATTCGGATTCATTTTGGAGCCACAGGAAAGCTAGCGTCAGCGGATATCGAAACCTGTGAGTCCAGACACTCTACAAATAACATTGGTATTTGGCCGTGAGGTCATCTCTCAGGAACCTGAAATCACATTATTTTTTGTTACCTTAGATCTCTTAGAGAAATCCAGAGTGACATTTCAGTTATCCAGTGAGAGAAGCTATCATATTTTTTATCAAATCATGTCAAACAAGAAACCAGAACTAATTGGTAAGCTCTCCAGATATTGTTCTTATCTTCCAAATCAGTGACATCGGAAAAAACCCCAGAGTAAGTTGTGCATCAGATGTTAAAGGGATCTTGTTTTTCACAGACCTGCTTCTGATTTCCACCAACCCCTTTGACTTCCCCTTCGTGAGCCAAGGAGAGGTCACAGTGGCCAGCATTGATGACAGTGAAGAACTGTTGGCAACAGATGTAAGCATGTCATTTATTTGTTTACACATAGAATTGTTGAACTTGTGAACTGAGAGGCATCTTGAACTAATGGGAAAACTCCAAGATCTCAGAGATCAACAGCTTAGAGAATTTGTACAGATCAGCCCCCTCCCTACTCAGCTCCACTTCACAAGATTCCAAAATTGGAATCCAGAAGGTTCTCCGAAGCAGGCCTTCAGTTCTATTTTCTAGCATTTTAATTAGAATAAATGTTTGCATTTATAAGGTCTTTAACATAACATTTGTTGGAAATTTTCAAGTTACAAAGCCATCTACTTGGTTCTTCAAGAAAATTTAGAAAATACAAAAGAAAAAAAAGCATAAAGCAGGGGGGAAAAGCCCAGTCTGTATGAGTCGCTGCATTTTTCTTTCTACCTACCACCTTAGGCTCACCTTAGGCACCCACTTTCTCAGTACACCTGTCAGGCCTGTGGCCTTTATCTTTGGAGAGTATCTGCAGGATTAATAATCATAATAACAATAATGATATCTAACTATATTGAGCACTCACATGTGGCAGGCACTGAGAGAAATGGCTTTACCTGCATTATCTCATTTTAGCCTCAAAAGCATCTCTGCCATGGGTACCACTATCGTCCCCATTTCACAAATGTGGAAGCTGAGTCTTAGAAAAGTATATAGTTTTCCTGAAGACACAGTTTGTAAATGACAGAGTGTTTAAACCCAGGTCTGCCTAACCCCAAAACCTGCATTTTTAATTAAAATATACTATCTCAGAGAAATTAATCTCCACCTCTGCAGGCTCTACCCTCATAGAAGCTGCAAGAGCTTGTGGGAAAGGGTCTTTTTCATCATTCTAGTGACAGTGCCCCATGACTAGCTTCTTAGCCTTCATTTGGTGACATTTCCAGGTGATGCTAATAAGGCAAATAAAAATGTTTACGATCAAAGAAACTTCAGTTATCTTAAGTCTAGTCATGTTAAAAGAAAAACTGTAGACAAATTAAATTTAGCAGAGTTTATGTGAGCAAAGAACGACTCATGAATCAGACAGCACTCAGAACCAGGGGAGGTACAGAGAGTTCCACCCAGCAAGGCCGGCAGGCAGTATTTATAGACAGAAAAAGGAAGTGACATACAGAACAGCTTGATTGGTTACAGCTCTGCGTTTGCCTTATTTGAGCATGGTGTTTTGAGGCATTTGCCTCGTATGGACATGGTCTGATCAGTTGGAAGCCTGTGATTGGCTGAGACTCAGCTATTTGTTACAAGAATATAATCTTAGTTAGGTTATAGTTTATGTACAAAGTTAGGTTACAGTTCACCACATACAGAGGTAGACTTAGACCAAATTTAATTTAACAGTTGTTATATATTTTTTAACATGTTCCACCCATCCTCACTAATTTGTGAGCACAGAAAGGGCCAGGTTAATGACGGATACAAGGCCTCCCACCCCCGAGAAAGGTCCTTCTAAGGAATTCTAAGTCACCAGAGGTGCCTCGTGTCCTCACTGTAGACGCTTTGCTGCCAGGTGCTGCTGTTGCTCCTGCCCCTCACGGAGCTTCTTCTGGGTGATGGTTTGTGGCCAAGACGAGGGAGAACACCCCCTTCCCCAGTCTCCAAGAGGCTCCCCAGGCAGTAATGCTTTCACCTGCTTCCCTTCGGTGTTTAGTGAAAGAGTTCTTTCTCCTTTAACCTACAGCAACCCCTCCCTAGGACAAAGATGTGCCTCCCTGAGATGGGAAATGGATTCAAGGGATGGCCATTGTGGTCTCAGAAACTCTCCTCCCCTCAGTCAGCTCTTGACATCAGCTCTTCCTCCCAAAAGGGGGTGCCACTCCAGGAGTGCCTCCCTCTTCAATACCATCCTGCTGATGTTGACCTACTAGGTCTGTCCCACCAGCTCACCAGACGTGTCCAGACATGTTTCAACAGGCTGCAAACTCTGCTGCATAATCCATACGCTTACCCCAGAGAAGGATGTTTTTAGTTGAAACTTTTATAGTAGAAGATGGGCAAAGGGGTTATAAAACCAAACCAGCAACTACTGTAGGATTTGAAGTGGCTCAGCCCTAGCTCCAGTCCCCAGTCTTTTCACATCCTCCCTGTAAGACTTGGGGCAGGTTACTTACCCTCACAGAACCTCAGTTCTTCACTTAGAAATTTGGAAAAATCTGTACACCTAGAGGATCCTAATGGGGATGTAACGAGATAACATACAGACAGTGCCTACCCAATGCCCAGCACATAAAAAGGGCTTTGCAAATGTTTACCCCTTTCTCATTTGAAAAATGATGTTACTATCTTTGATGGTCTTCCCTTCCAAATCTAATACTCTATAATGCATATTGTCTTGAATCTAAACAACACTTGAATTCCTGGATTACAATACCAAACTCTCCAGCTGTTGGGCACCATTTCTCAGTCACTATCCATGACATTTCCTTCTCTTAGTATCATGTGATGGTTCCCAATAGCCTCCTCCAGAAAAGAGCCCCTTAATCTATGCACAGGGGGAAAAGATTATAATCAGTTCTTATTTTATGGAAGAAAACAGATAATTCACATTTTTGTCCCATAATCTCCATCCACCCACACACACACTTTAAAAAAATGATCTTGAACCCCTAACTTACCACACCCCACCTGTTGTCCACTTATTCCGGCAAATGCTGTCTCATGTACTAAACAAAAAAAAAGGCAAGGATTTTTCCAGGAAAAAGTTGCACATGGACCCCTGAGTCCTACTGTGATGGCTGTCCTTCTGTCTCTCAGAATGCCATTGACATCCTGGGCTTCAGCTCAGAGGAGAAAGTTGGCATCTACAAGCTGACTGGAGCCGTGATGCATTATGGAAACATGAAGTTCAAGCAGAAGCAGCGAGAGGAGCAGGCAGAGCCAGATGGCACTGAAGGTAACTGCATCTGGGAAGGGGGCTGGGATTTGACTCCCTGCCTGAGTTCTTGCGTGGACTGGGCCACATGAGATAAACTGCATTCATTTCAAGAGCTGCCCTTCCAAAATTGTATAAACCTAATTAGGGTTGCCTGAAGCTCATTGTGCATGCACTGAGGAAGTCCACTCACCTGGTCAAGGGCTCCTACAGTGGTGAATCCTTGAAAAACAAAAAGCATCATTCCCATAATGAATAATCACCATCCACTCATCTTTCACCATCGACTTTTACCTGTTTCTTTAAGGTGAACTTCTGTGAGAGAATATTGTTGAGTGAACTTCACTTTCTCTCTGCACATGTCATTATTAACGTCCAGAATGCAGTCCTAATCCTTCAGGCCTAAAATGGGGACTTTGGTAAAGTGGGGGCCAAGTTTTCTTCCTCCCATCACTTCCACCCCTGACATCTGTTGAACTTGACCCAAGATCTGGTGAACAAACTTCCTCCCTGTAACTCTCGCCTGCTGGTCCCACCGTTGCCCTGGGCCTCCTCCCTAAGAGGCTGGAAATACAGCAGAGAGCAGTGGGAGGGGCGGAACAGTGACAGACTCACCTCCTATATGTCCTACTTGCTGGACTTCTTGTCTCTCAGAATGCATCTTACAAGTTCCCTGAATAAAAGGCTGGCAACATGAGTCATCCCTGATAGTTCTACCTTTTGATTACATCCCCACAGCATGTAAAGCAGTGTGTTTTAAACACTCAGGCAATAAAAGGGAACTGTAGCCATGAATTAAAGGCCAGGAAAATCTACACGACCTTATCAGTGTCCTATAAAGGCTCATCTGATCAGGTTAGGCCTGCCTGGGATAACCTCCCTTCTTATTAACTCAAAATCTACTGATCTGTACCCTCATCATGGGAGAGACATCCCATCACAGCCACGGGCTCTGCCCATGCTCCAGGGAAGGAGATTATACATGGCATGTACACCAGGGGGCGCTAACCAACAGGAGAGAAATCCAAGTGTTCGCTCAGGAAACACTTCTGACTGGGGTAATCAAGGAAGTCTTCCTAGAGGAAGGGGCACTGACCTGGACTTTGAAGGATGAGTAGGATTCTGAATGACGTGAGGGAGAGGTCACTCCAGGCAGAAAAAACGTCATGAGCAAAGGGGCAGAGAAAGGAATGTGATGGGGACCAAGGAACAGAGAGAGGTCTGCTTTTACTATAAAACAGGATATGTGCAGTGAGTGCATTTATAAGAGATGAGAATTAAAAAGTGATGATTTTGGCATCAGTTCGGGAAGGCCTTGAGTGCCAGGATGAATGGTTTAGAACGTATGTGGTAGGCCACAGAAGCCACTGACACTCCAAGGAGCAGGGAAATACATGTGGACAACCCGAAATTAATCTGTCAGCAGCCAGGCTCACCAAGAGTGGGGAACCTTGGAAAAAAGTGTCATCAGGCTCCTCAGCAAGGGTGGACTGCATTGACACACCTCACCAGGGGGTGAAGGGAGGTGTCCCAGACCCTCTTCCAGCCCTAGCAACCATGTTTTCAGTGTTCAGGAGAGAAAGTGGAGGGCTCTAATCAGGGCCTGATCCCCAATGACATCAACGATGATACCAATCCCAGTTAACATTCGCATCAGTCATGCTTCATGACAACCTATAACATGGGTACTGTCACAGTCCCCCATTTTATAGGTGACAAAACTGAGGCACAAAGAAGCAAAACCAAAATCTGAACCCAGGCAGTCTGACTTGAGAGCCCAGGCTCTCTGCCACTATAATGTGCCACAACTGTTGGAAAAAATGGACATGCCAGCTATTTTGAGGGTGAAATGAGCAGGACTCAGTACCTGTTTGCACACAGGCATGGCAGGGGTAGAAGAGAAGGATATATCACCCCAAGCTGTCAAGTTTAAGGGATAATAGAAGAATAATGGTACCATCCACACAAATGGACAAAGCAGCAAGAGGAGATAGTTTGAACAAAGAGTAAAGCATGCATTTGGTCTCTGATTAAGTACTGAACAAATACCGTCCTGGATTTTTATTAATTTATCTCCCCAAACAGCAATGAGGTGAGGGTCCTAACCAAAGAGGAGCTGTCCCTGGGGAGGAATATTACTCTACCTTCTCGATGAGCTCAATGCAGGCATCCAGGTCAATGTATGTCCACTGAAATATACAAAATGAGATATGAAACTGCCAACATTCAACTGCTTTTGACCATCTGCAAATCCTTGAAGGCAGGGTCAAGGTTTTATACTTCTCTCTCAGCTATTAGCATGGTACTTTGCATACATTTTGGAAGGTGCCTAATGTATATTGTCAGCTGTCCAAACAATGCCTCCTTTACTCACATACCATTTTAATGTATTATCAGACTCCAATATTGCTGTGTAATTAATATCAGTAGGTCAAGATCAACCAAGAAACTTATCATTGTTAAAGGTTGCCTCTAGGAGGTAAACTGGAAGTTCTTGGGAATCACCGACCCCTGAACTATGGGACTGAACTTTGTTGGACAAGCCCAGGCCTAGTACACATAGGAGAACATGAAAACATAAAAAAGAATTATAGAAAATATTTCTAGGAGGAGCCAGGGCTTGAGTGGACACTTAAGCCACTGCTGTTTTTGCATGATGCCATTTCTGCTCTTCCTCCAGTGGCTGACAAAGCCGGATACCTCATGGGTCTGAATTCTGCAGAAATGCTGAAAAGCCTGTGCTGTCCAAGGGTGAAGGTTGGGAACGAATATGTCACTAAAGGGCAAAATGTCCAGCAGGTAATGGGGATACCCTCAATCCAGTTGATTGAGGTATTTTGCAATTATAATCATGCATGATCTTAAAGTTCTTTGGGTTGCAGGTATCAGAAATGCATATGAAACTAGCTTCAGCATTAAGGGGGAATTCTTTTTAGTCCTCAGGGGTAAATCAAGGAATGCAAATCAAAGAGTGCCCATTGGACAGCATGAGGGCCTGGAACCAGGCAATGAAGAAGAACCCTCTGAGCCAGGCAGCCTCCCTCCAGCCCCTTCTCTGGGGCTCATGGGCTGTCATCTCCCTCCTTTGTTGTGTCCTTGCTGGGCAGATAAGCTTTCTCCACCTCTCCTGCCCATGGCCACCCCATAGCTCCCAGGTTTATGTCTCTGTGTTTCCAGCCTCACCTTGAGACTGACACCAATGTCTTTTGATCCCAATTCCAGATTCTCAGGAAAGACACTCCAATTAACCCAACCTGGATCAAGTTCACCTCTGGTCTGATTAAGTGTGGCTGGGGCTGGAGTCATATGTTATAACCATGGATGTTAGAAAACTGTCTTTACAAATGAGATAGTTCTTGGAGAAAGGGGAACCTCATGAGCTGGGCACACACCTCAAGAAATGTTTAATACTATGTTGAACTATGTGAAATTGCCCATTTATCAACTGCTTTTGACCTTCAAGATGTCAATTTCCTGTTTCAACTCAATGCAGCCATAAAAACACTAATTTGAGAGTTGAGTGGGTGATCTTTCTTCAAGGTGACCAACTCGGTGGGTGCTCTGGCCAAAGCCATCTACGAGAAGATGTTCCTGTGGATGGTCACCCGCATCAACCAGCAGCTGGACACCAAGCAGCCCAGGCAGTATTTCATTGGGGTCTTGGACATAGCTGGCTTTGAGATCTTTGATGTGAGTTGTTTTTGAATAAACAACTGGTAGGAAAAGGCCCTTCTACTTTGTTGCCTGCTTTGCTGAAACCCCAATGTGGTTTCCAAACTCACTCAAACTCTTTGATATTTGAAACACCCAGTTCAACAGCCTGGAGCAGCTGTGCATCAATTTCACCAATGAGAAACTGCAACAGTTTTTCAACCACCACATGTTCGTGCTAGAGCAGGAGGAGTACAAGAAGGAAGGCATCGAGTGGGAGTTCATCGACTTTGGGATGGACCTGGCTGCCTGCATTGAGCTCATTGAGAAGGTAGAGAAATGTTACTCTCCAGGGATAGCTCCTTCTTGGTTGGGACCCTCACCTTGTTGCTCTGGCTCTTCTCTGCTAATATATTGGTGCTCCTAAAGCTATGCCCCCAGGCTGTAAGCCTTCAGGTAGATAACTGAATCCCCTTGTGCAGAGAGGGTGAGTGCCCAAAATCTGTTCTAACACCTAATGAGGTGCGTGAATAGTTAAAATCCAAGGGCTCAGTTATCCCCAGAAATGTGAGTGGAACCCCAGCAAGGACTGTGTCATTTCTTACCTATTTGACTTGCCCAAAGATCCAAGGAGAAGGCATCATGGAACAGTGTGGTTCTTGGAAGGATGTTACTATGAAAACAGGAGATAACATTAACTTTTTAAAAAGGAATTCCCATAACCTTTTGAGCCCAGCTCATGTTGGAATGAGTATATCTTCCTAAGATGGCTCCTGAAAAATCCAGACATTATTGTTCAAAATATTACTCATATTACTTTATGGCTATGTATGTAACTTTATTTTTTTGGTAAATCTAGTGCTAAAAGTGGGCTATATTTCTATACACATAATATCATTCTGTGTTCTTTTGCTCAAAAAATATTAATTAAGCACATACTATATGTCTAGCACTATTTGGTCATCCACCAAAAAGAATAAGAGCCTTGCTCTCACAGAGCTTACGTTCTAGTGTTCCTAGTGCCAGAGTGAGAGCACTAGAGAAGCTGTCTTTTGGCTTCTCCAAACTATGGAGCCCTTGATAAGTACTATTAAATGCAGAGGCAGAGTCTCTGTTATCCTCTTTCCAGCCGATGGGCATCTTCTCCATCCTGGAAGAGGAGTGCATGTTCCCCAAGGCAACAGACACCTCCTTCAAGAACAAGCTGTATGACCAGCATCTTGGAAAGTCCAACAACTTCCAGAAGCCCAAGCCTGCCAAAGGCAAGGCTGAGGCCCACTTCTCACTGGTGCACTACGCCGGCACCGTGGACTACAACATCACTGGCTGGCTTGACAAGAACAAGGACCCCCTGAATGAGACCGTGGTCGGGCTGTACCAGAAGTCTTCACTGAAGCTCCTCTCCTTCCTCTTTTCCAACTATTCTGGTGCAGAAGCAGGTAAAATTTTATCATTTTCCCCCCTGTGGAAAGCTCTGTGTAATTACTCATAACTCAGAGCTGCTCGTATAAAGAACCAGTAGTCAAACCCAAGCTCCAGGTTGAGCTTGATCTATTTGTCTGTGTTTGATCTCCGTTTTTCTTCCTCCTCCTCCTCCTCCTTAAGAGATTGGGTTCTATGGCGGTAAATAGGACCTCTCGGTGGACAAGACAGTCCACATCACATTGTTGGATAGTTTTTTATTGAGATATCATTCGCATATGGTAAAATTCACCCTTTAAAAAATGTAGTGGTTTTTAGACTATTCACAATGTTGTGCAACCATCACCACTATCTAATAATTTGAGAACATTCCTATCACCCCTGTGACCCACGAGTCAGTCACTCTCCATTCCCATCCCCAGCCTCTGGCAACCACTCGTTCCTCTACTTTCTGTCTCTATGGATTTGCCTCTTCTGGACATTTCGTATAAATTGAATTATACACTGTATGTATGGCCTTGTGTGTCTGGTTTCTTTTACTCAGGCCAACGTTTTCAAGGTCTGTCCATGTTGTAGCATGTATCAGGACTTCATTCTTTCTGTAGACAAATCACATTCCATGGTATGAATAAACCACATTTTGTTTAACCGATTATCAGTTGATGGGCATTTGGGTTGTCTCCACTTTTCAGCCATTGTGAATAATGCTACTGTGAACCTTTGTATACAAGTTTCTATGTGGACGTATGCTGGCAATTCTCTTGGGTATATACATTACCTAGGAGTAGAATTACTAGGTCATATGATAATTATGTTTAACTTGTTGAGGAGCTACTGAACTCTTTTCAAAAGTGGCTACACAAGCCACTGTCACTCTTTAAGGTTACCGATATACACATTTTTAAAATAGCTGCCAAAATTGAGTTTTTAAATTATGTGCTATTTTAAATGCACAAATTTAATAAATTAATGCTTTTAGTTTGAAAATATATGCACTATGATCATTCATTAGATAATTAGATCATTTAAAAAATTGATGTCTGGTGTATTCTGGGCAGAGGCAGGCAATAAATGGGCGCAAGTGTAAACCTGGATGAAGAAAATCATTTTCTTTAAATCTGAGCAGTGTGTCTCTGTAACTGTGCTGCATAACCTCACTTAGAGACAATACCAAGACTCTAATATTAAAGCCCCTGTGTGGATGTGGATCTGGGCAAGTGGCTTTCCTGCCTCTCCTCTCCCAACCCAAATGCACATTCATGCCAAACCCCGGGAGCAAGGAGGGTGAGGTGAAAGGAATAGGAGGGAAAGTGAGACATCAACATTTTCCCCAAGGCTGAATCTTGATTAGGTGTGGGAGGCTAAATCTGAAGTTGAGCCATTCAGAAAAAGCAGACCCCAAATATCACTGGCTCGAAATTAAGATGGCAAATTGGGTTGTTTCTTTTAGAAAAGAAAAAAAAAATCAACTTGTGGATATTCTTGAGAAAATTCAGTTTTATTACCTTCAGTTACTTCCTCATTAAGTGACAAACAGGGACTCAAGAATAAGAGGACATAAACTCATGAAAGAAACTGTGATCATTAGGTGGAACGTCTTGATCTTACCAATTATTCAGCGTGATTGCAGGTCTGACTTCTAAAGGAAATGACTCCGCTTTCATACTGACAGTGTAAGTTACACTCCCGGTTAAACACCACCCACATCCCGCCCCATCCCACTCGCACAAGGATAAGGCCAGGTAGTTTGGAGACACGTTAAAACAGAACCTCGGGTCTCTTATGTCAAAAGGAAACCAGAACTCCCGTTTCAGGGCTTGGAGGCAGTCCCTTAGGAAGCCCACGCTGTGTCCCCTGGGCTGCATCTGACATGTGTCTGTCTCTGTGTCTGTCTCCAGGTGATGCCGGGGGAAGCAAGAAGAGCGGCAAGAAGAAGGGGTCCTCTTTCCAGACTGTGTCAGCCATGTTCAGGGTGTGTGTTTTGGCAGCTTCCACATTCAGCTGTTTTTCTGCCCAGTGAAATGGCATTTGCTAAATGTGCTTGTTTTGGTTTGTGTCCCAGGAAAATTTAAACAAATTGATGACCAACCTAAGGAGCACGCACCCTCACTTTGTACGGTGTCTGATTCCCAACGAGACCAAGACTCCTGGTGAGCACCAATCCGATCTTGCCAATTATTTGAAGGGAACAGGATGCCCTGAGGTGAATGCAAAATTCTGTGGGTGTGCACGTGGAAAGGGTTATCATCTTTATCACTTCTCAGAGCAGTGCAGAAATAGGGTTGCCAGATTTAGCAAATAAAAGTACCAGATACACCCAACACAAAGAAATGATAAATGTTTGAGGTGATGGATATCCCAATTACCCAGACATGATCATTACATGTTGTATGCTTGTATCAAAATATCACATGTACCCCCAAAATATGTACAACTATTGTGTCCATAAAAATTAAAAATAAGAAAAAAAATAGATGTCATATTAAATTCCGCTTTCAGATAAACAATGAAAAATTTCTTAGTATAAGTATGACCCATGCAATATTTGGGATATAATTACACTAAAAAATTATCCATTATTTACCTGAAATTCAAATTCAACTGGGCATCCCATATTTTATCTGGCACCCCTACTATGAAATCACATCCAAAATATTGTGTGAACATATGTAGGCACATCAGATCCATAGCTTTCATAAGATTCTCAAAGGGCTCCATTGGCCCCCTTTACCCCAAACTTACAAACCACTACATTTGGCAAATAATCATCTTAGGTATCCCATAATAAAACAGCATCAATAGCAACTCATTTTTTGAGTCTATACTGTATGTCAGTAACTTTTTCTATTATCTCTAATCCTTGCAAAAGTTCTCTGCAAGATACGTGTAATGATCTCCATTTTATAGATGAGAACACTGAGAATCAGAGACCATATATATAGATGTAGGACACCGTGCAGTAGAGCAGACCTTTAACTGTCACCGATCCTGATGTGCAAATGTTCTTGGAGCATAGCTGTGTTTCAGGGTCATTTGTCACAAAGAGGAAAATAAACTGTCACGCAGAGCCATGGCTATGGGATAGCTCACTCACCAGCGGAGTTGTTCTGTGCCAAACAGGGACCTTTCGCCCATGATCACACACCTGCCTCTGCAACTTCACAAGTGAACAGAGGTGTAGGTTGCCAAGGAAAAAAATCCCAGCTCCACCTATTACTCACCTAAACCAAGCCCTTGAGCTCTTTCTGCCTCAGCTTTCTTGTCTATAAAATGAGGATAAAATGGCATTTTCATCTATTATGTATTTCTTTAATAAGTGCCTATAAAAGGGCTGCTCATTTTGTAAATATTAACTCATTTAACCCAGGTTGGCAGGTTATTGTGCGGATTAAATGAGCACACACAAGTAAAGCATTTAAAACAGGGCTGGGCACATTGTGAACACCCAGGCCCAGTAGATGTTGGATGTCAATGTTGTTGTTGTTGTTGTTGTTGTTATTATTATTATGACTCAGAACCCAAAACTTTAACTCCCCAATAACCCGGTCTACTATAGTTAGTGGAATTGCATCTTCCCTGGACGTTGGGTTCAAACATTTAAAATCTAAGTCGAAGGCGAAAAACAGCTGCATCATTTTTGATACGCGTTGTTTGGGGCCTGCCGTACCTCCTCCCAGGGAGCCGGCTTCTCCTCCACTGTTGGAACAGAGTTGCTTCTTTGGTTAAGCAGCAAATGGAATTGTTGGCTTGTATGTAGGCATGGGGAAAAATCAGTTTCCATTGTTGTTGCTGAGCATGTTTGCACAAATCAAACGTGCATGTGGCCTGACTCCTGTCTAAGCAAATGGCTTGCATGTATCAGATGGCAGGAGGGTGGCTCGAACCTCCTGTAGTTTCAAATGGTGCCCCTAGGAGCCCCCAGGGCTTTTGGTCATCCACTGGTTTACTTTTTCTTTTGGAAGGTAAATTTTGGTGAAATTTCTGTCCTTTCCTTTTTATTTGGTTTCTCCTTTGCCCTGGCACCTACCTGTCTGTTTTTGTTCCCATTTCTGGGAATTTATTATGGCACTGATACAGAAACCCAGGTGATACCTTACAAAGCACTGGTTGTGTGACCTCTTCATTTTCTAGAAGACTGGAGATGGTGGAGACTTCAGTGCCTCATCCCAGGGCACCCAGAGCTGGGACAGGAAGTTGCGGTCCACTGTCAAACCTCAAACCCTGTCCCTGCCCACAGGCGCTGACGGTGCTGGCTAGTTGCTCTCCCCCAACCTCCAGGGCTTCCCGGGCACAGGGTCTCTGCTCAGCCACTGCAACAGGAGCAGGGCTTCAGCCTCTATTCTGTCACTCTCCTCTTGTGGCAAGCCTGGGGTCTGCTGCATGTGTGCTGTTGACTGTCCAAAAGCTCCCTCACTGCTGTTTTGAAATGTAGGTTTTATTATTGTTCAGGTGTGGTGAGTCCAACAGACCAGGAGACAACTGCCATTGAAAAGACAGTCACTCACAGTGCCCCATAGGAGGGCACCCGCCACGGAGGGCCATGTGGTGGAGCACGAAGGTGGGGGCAGGGGGCCAGGGGAGCACAGGAGATCACAGGCCACAGCCTTCATTGCAGTTTCCATGGGAAGAAACAGGAGAGTTGGGGTGAGGAGCAGGCCAAGCTGGTTTGGAAATAGTTTCAGTAGGCTTCAAGGTGCAGGAACTGTCCGGAGTTGTCTGGTACCCTGTGCAGGGGTGATCAGGGCAGGGGAATATCGTCCCGGAGTGTAAGATGCTGTGAGAGGTGATGGGGGGGTGTAAGAGCTGTGGATGGTTGGTTTGCATATGAAAGGTGTGCTTGCAGGGGAGTCATCTGCTATCTCAGAATCTGCTAGTCCTGGGAGGGGCTAGTCCTGGCAGGGGCAGACTGCAGGTCAGCAAGGCCCCAGGATGTCAAAGCATCATAAAATACAGAATATTAAACAAAGTGGTTAATACAACTGCCCATGAAGGCTGAGATTACTGCAGAAAAGAGTGGACAGAAGTGATCAACCGGGGGAATAAAGAAAAAAATCCTTCAGTGGCTGTAGCATGAGATGGATGAGGAAACAGTTCAGGGAACTTTTTAGAAGTTTTGCGCATTGGTACAAAGGCAAAGGAGGACTCTTTTCATGGACCTGCGAGAGAACACTTCAGCCTGTGTTGTGAGGAGGGACACAGGGCCAGCCCTAGGAGACCTCAACTCAGAATTCTGAGTCTGCACAAACCAGAGGGCCCTGGGAGGGAAAAAAGTCCTGACTCAGCCCTGCTACTACCTGGCAAAGCCCTTCACCTCTCTGGGCCTTAGTCTCCCCCGGGGCCCTGATGTCCTACAGGGTGCACAGCTTGGCAAGCAGAGTGGCAGCTCTGGTCTCCCTGTCATAAAATGATGGTCTTTAGGTTTTCTTCTGGCTCTAAAAGGTTAATTGTCCTATGATTATGCTTTTTCTCCCTGTCCCTGGCTCTTGTGAAGATGGAGGCCTCAGCCCAGTCTCTAATCAGCCCTGGTTGCACCAAATGACAACAATAGTAACAAGTATCTACTGAGTCCCTTGCTATGTGTCAGGGGCTATTTTAACCTCTTTACTCATCTTAATTCACTTAATCCTCACAGCAGCCTTATGAAGTAGATACTACAGGCTGAATATCCCTTATCCGAATTGCTTGGGACCAGAAGTGTTTTAGATGTTAGATTTCTTAGGATTTTGGAGTATTTGCATGTACATAATATCTTGGGGATGGGACCCAAGTCTAAACACCAAATTCATTTGTGTTTCATATACCCCTTAGGCACATAGCCTGAAGGTAATTTTATACAATATTTTTTAGAATTTTGTGCATGAAACAAAGTTTAGAGTGCATTTTGATTGTGACCCATCAGCTCAGGTATGGAATTTTCCATTTGTGTCATTTTGGCACTCAAAAAGTTTCAGATTTTGAATTTTCAGATTGGGGATGCTCAACCTGTGTGATTATCCTTATTTTATAAATAAAAAAATAGAGGCAGAGAAAGTGTAAGTTCATATAGCTAGTAAGCAGCAGAGCTAGGATTTGAACCACTCAGAATTATCACCTGAGAAATAACGGGGGTCAAACTAGATAACTTCTAAGGTTCTCTCCACATTGGTGATTCTCTGAATTTCTGATACATTTTCGTCTTGGTCTTAACCGCCTTTTCTCTAGAGAATCACTGCCTGATAGGACTTTCAGGAATAAAGGAAATGATCTATACGTTCTCCGTCCAATATGGCAGCCGCTAGTTACAGGAAATGTGGCTGATGCGACTAAGAAAATGCATTTTTAATTTCAATCCATTTAAATGTAAATAGTCACAGGTGGCTGATCACTGCTATATCAGACAGTGCCGCTCTAGCAAAGCCTTGAAAATTGTCTAATTGTGGAGTGATCACTCCTCATAGCAACCAGGGAAGCTTGTGAGCATTCTTGAAGTTTCCAAAAGGTTAAGTCAAAGCCAGCTTTAGCTGCACCCCTGCCCAGCAACGTAGACAGACCACAAGGAGATGCCATGACATTGCCATAGTGCTCCTCTAACCCCTCACACAGCCCCGAGACAATTTTCTCAGTCCCAGTTGGATTTGTGCCTGATGACCAAGAGCGTGCATGTTCCCTGCCCGTGAGGGCTTGTCCCTGGCTCCTCCCCTTCCACCCAAGCTGTAGGCCCCCCCAACTCCCAGAGCAGGTGCTGAACAGTCCACAGATGACCCCCGCCCAGTCGTCCATCCTCTCCACGCCCTACCACAGCCCTCCTTTTCTCACTTGGTTCCTCTTCCCCCACCAAGGGCACAGCAGATTTTGCATCCCATCCTTGAGTAGAGTCAGGAAGGCATCGCAAGCCGTCTCGTAGGAAGCGCAAGGGGCACTCCACACTCATTGTGCCCTCCCTTGCAGCCTGGCTATAGAGTCAAGGGCCATGGACAGGGTAAAGAGCAGTATTTTGGCTTTTGGCTTTTATTCCCATGGTTATGGGGTGATAGCATCTCCCCAAGAGGTTGGGATTATTTCTACTGTGGGACCTGTAAGCAGGTCCAGCCTAGGGGGACCCCTCCACCTTGGAGCTGGATGTGGAGTGTCTGGGTGTGTTGGAGTGTCTCATGGTGCCCCAGACCATTAAAGACAAATGATGATAAAGCCACAGACACACCTGCAGGACATTCTCTCCCCAGGTGTCATGGATCACTACTTGGTGATGCACCAGCTGCGCTGTAACGGGGTCCTTGAGGGCATCCGGATTTGCAGGAAAGGATTCCCCAGCCGGATCCTCTATGCTGACTTCAAACAGCGGTAGGTTATCTCTCTCCTTTGCGCTTCTCTCCTATGAAGGCGCCAAAGGCACTCCTCGGGCTGGGTGTCCGGTAAGCTCACAAGCCTCCCAGGGTTTCTGTGGACCTCGTCTTTTCCTGGGGGGATGACCTCATGCCCAAAGCAAGTGCTGGGCCAGCCCCAAGTGGCTTCAAGGCCAGGGCCCAGCCTCTCCAGCCTGACTGTGACTCTAGGACGGGATGTCTCAACTTCCACACTGTGGACATTTGGGGCTAGTTCGTCCTTTATTGCGGGGGCTGTCCTGTGCATTGTAGGATTTTAGCAGCATCCCTGGCCTCTACACAGAGACACAGGTAGCAAACCACACCCCTCCATGCCAAGCTGTGACAACCAAAACTGTCTCCAAACATTGCCAAATCACCCCTAGTTGAGACCCACAGCTATAGGCCAACTTTCTCCTCCCAGCCACCATCTGGGCCCACAAGTCCAGGCCTCGTCCATGGTAGAGGAGAGGAGAGCACCCTCCAGAGGTAGAAGAATCGAGGTCTTAGGTCACAGTTGATTTCAAGGCTCTCTTAAGTCATATAAGAACCATTTCCTCTGAAAGCAAAATTCCAGTTGTACACTTGGCCAGCTGGGCTTCCTTCTTCCATGCTTCTCTCCCTCCTGTTGTGACCTCCTTGCCTAGAATCAACCCCTAGCTGTCCCTCTCTTCCAGACCAGCTGTACAATATCCTACTTCCACCTGTGGCTGGAGGAGGAGAACATTCTAGAAGCCCTGGTCCCAGGCACGGGGCCTTTCTTGGGGGGGTGTATCCATTCAGGAAACTTTGTCCTCTCTCCTCAGGTACCGGATCCTCAATGCCAGTGCCATACCAGAAGGGCAATTCATCGACAGCAAAAATGCTTCCGAGAAGCTCCTGAACTCCATCAATGTGGACCAGGAACAGTTCAAGTTCGGCCACACCAAGGTGAGAACAGGTGCAGCTGGGACTTCCCATGTATCCCACAGCCTGGGTTGCTTGTTGGCTGGTTGGAGAAAGGGTCTCTTTCCTCTTCCGGTCAACCCGGCCACCCTTGCCCAGTAGCCCAGGGAAAGGGAGTTCTGCGTCTCAGCACAGCGAGCTCTCTCCATGCCGGTTTGTGAGTGGCTAGGAGCTTAGATTAGAAGGCCGAGCCCCACCATGGAGCAATCGAAGAAACCAGTGGGGAAGGAGGGTGAGGCAGACACATCTGGAATCTCTCCTAATCTGGTCACAGTTGTACTCTGTGGTTACTTTCTGGACTCGTCTTTGCTGCGTGTACGGGAGCCCTGTCAGAACCAGTCCACGTAGGTTGGTGGGGCTTGGCACGGATTTTAGAACAGGCCACCTCGCTGCCCAGGAGGGGCCACTGCAGAGAGCAGAGCCACCGAGAAGCGAGTCCTGGGAGCCGGAATGCTGCCGGTTCCCACCTGGCGCTGAGGGTCGAGGGCCCAGGTTGAACACCCACAGAGGACAAAGTAGGCCCATCTCTCTTTTAATGCAGGTGTTTTTCAAAGCTGGGCTCCTGGGGCTTCTGGAGGAGATGAGAGATGAGAAGCTGGTGACGCTGATGACGCGCACGCAGGCCTTGTGCAGGGGCTACCTGATGCGGGTGGAGTTCAAGAAGATGATGGAGAGGAGGTGAAGCAGACCCTCACCTCCATCTTATTCTGCCCCCTTAGCGGCTGGTGGTTCCTCTCTGCTTTTAGTCTCAGGATGTCCACATACTTGTTCATTCTTTCGTTTCACCAACATCTGCTGGGCAGCATCCTGGGCTGGGTGCTCTGCGTGGCACTGGGGCACAGAGGTGAACCCTGACCTCGTGGAGCTCCCGGGGCAGCAGGAGGCAGACACGCGCATGGCTGGTTTGAATGCCTGTGCCAAGCGCAACGTTGGAGTTATATTCAGGGGAACGGGGGACTGGCAAGAATAAGCCCCCAGCCTGGTTGGGGGTTGGTGTTGGTATGAAGGGGTCAGCGAGAAGAAAGCCCTTTCTCAAGGAAGCTTTGCGTGACCTGAGAAAGGATGGCCCGGGGGGGAGCCCAATAAGCAGGTTGCTGTTATTGGAGCCCAGGGTGAGAGGCAGGTAGGAAGGTCCCCTCGGGTCACGTTCAGAAGGTGGGACCACATCCTTTTGTTGATGGGGGGCCTGAGGAAGGCAAGTGCAGGGAAGAGGGATGGGATTGGATCACTCTGGCCGTTAGGAGAGGGTGAACACAGGGGACAAGAGAGGGCAAGACCATGCTGTGGCAGAAGTCCAAACAGGAGGTGATAAGGACCTGAATTAGGACGTGGTGGATGGGCGAGAGGAGGGCATGGATTGAGGAATGTTTAAGAGTCTTATTCCCTCAATAATTCAAGAGAAGGAATAGCAGCATTGATGACTGCTTATGTGTAGGGATTTTGGGGACAGGAGAATTTGGGTGGGAATCTTTGCTCCCCAATCCCCTATGCAGCTCTCATGTTGTCTGTGCCAGAACGGGCCGCCATCGTGTACTAGTCAGGAGTAACTCCCAGCCATCCAGCTTGGTGAAACAAATGGAAACCAGCAAAACAGAACTGAAAAACATCCCAACAGGGGAAAGAGAAGCGAGTTTTCAAGCACCCGTGAGCTACATAAGTACAAAGCTGCGGAGGGCAAAGGGGAGGACAGAGCATGTGAGGACACCAGGGTGTAGGCAGCAGTTGAAATCAGGAAGATCGATCAACCCTACCAGAGCAGGAGACTGGGAGATGCATCCCCAGGTTTCCACCAACACCTCAGCAGAAAGAGGGAGGCCCTGTGGCAAAATACAATGAAACAGGAAAAATGTTTTACCATGGAATCCAAGGCAGAAGGAGTTTCAAAAAGGCAAGAGTTGATCCAGTCGCAGTGGCAGGCACCTGTAGTCCCGGCTACTCGGGAGGCAGGAGGACGCTTGAGTCCAGGAGTTCGAGGCTGCAGTGAGCTACGATCATGCCACTGCACTTCAGTCTGGACAACAGAGCAATTTTCTGTCTCTTAAAAAAAAAGAAAAAAACAAGGCGAGAGTTGAGGAACAATTCAAATGTGGGAGAAAAACCCAACAGGAGTGAGAGATGCTCATTGCACTGGTCATTAGGAGGCCACAGATGCCCTCGGGCAAAGCGTTCTCAGCAGGGTGGTGGAGGGGCAGGCAGGTGACAGAAGATCCACAGAGGGCCCCACACCCTCTTACCTCCCCCGACTGTTGTGTGTGCTGTTTCTTCTGCCCCTGGTCTGCAGAGCTGCTCTAGAGTCACAGGATCTGCAACGCTTGGCTGAGCCTCCCTGCCCCCCAGCTGGGAAGGCTGAAGGTCCTGGGGCCCATGGGGCGTGGGGGAGGGGTGGGAGGACAGAGACCAGACCTTGCTGTGGTTTGTTAATCCGAGTCCTGACGGGTACACAGGGACTCCATCTTCTGCATCCAGTACAACATCCGCTCTTTCATGAACGTCAAGCACTGGCCCTGGATGAATCTGTTCTTCAAGATCAAGCCCCTGCTGAAAAGTGCAGAGGCCGAGAAGGAGATGGCCACCATGAAGGAGGACTTCAAGAGGACCAAGGAGGAGCTGGCCAGATCTGAGGCCCGCCGGAAGGAGCTGGAGGAGAAAATGGTCTCCCTGCTGCAGGAGAAGAATGACCTCCAGTTGCAGGTCCAGTCTGTAAGTACCTTCTACCTGAGAATGCAAAACACAGACTCTGGAGGACAGAAAAGGAGGAACCTTGAGGCCCCCAGCAGGTGTCTATTCAAGAGACAGTGGTGCCACCCAGTGGTCATGTGGAGTATTGCGGCATTGTCCTGCAAGTGAAGGGAGGACGTGTCCCCCTTAGCCAGAGCGGCGCGTGGGAGAAGACGCGCCTGCCATGTGAATCTGTGCTCTCCCTGAATCCTCCCTGTCTTCCACAGCGGAGTAGATATATTTTGCTGTGGGCATGAGGATATGTGTGTGTCATCATAATTAAAATCTGTCAGGAATATACCAGGTCTTCTAAAAGTCGTATCAATACAAATAAGAATAATTCATTCAAATTAAATAACCCAATTCAAAGTAGAAAGAGTAATTTTCCATAAAAGATTTACAATAATATGATTATAATAAAAATGCTGTGAAGATGTGCAATTGTTATCAAAGAAACAGGAAGTATGAAACTATATGTACAGTGTGCAACACTCTGGCAATGTAATTGTCTCATTTCACAGGGTTAAGGCATTTATAATTTTCCCTTTTTAATAACCCCCCAAATACTTTTACTTTTTGCTTTATGTGCAGAGCATTTTCTACTCGCCTTTTCATTTTCCCAGTTAGTGTAGAGCAGTTATTAGGAGCACTTTCCCAGGCATAGTGGGCAAGAGAATAAGTTTTGGAACCAGATAACTGGGTTTATATCCCAGATCCTCCACTTAGTAGCTGGAAGAGTCACCAATCCTCTTTGTGCCTCAGTTTTCTCATCTGTAAAATGGGTATAGTAATAGTACTTACCTCATGTGGTTGTTGAAGAATCAGAAAGTTTAGTGGATGTAAAGTGTCTAGCACATAGCTCAGGTTTATAGATGTTCAATATTCTTATTGTTGCCAGTGTCTTTCCACCCATTGCCCTGCAATGTGCATCTGGTTCTTAAAATACTCTTATATGGGAAGACAGAGACAGATTTAGTTTAAAAACAGACTAAGCTAATCCTGGTCTGCTCAAAAGACTCACTGCAGTTGAATCTTCTGTACATGTACTTATTCAATCACTGATTCTTGTGTATTTTTAATTTTCTGTTTTGTGGCTCAAGGAGGCACAGCTAAGGAGACATAGGCAGCACTTTTCTGTTGGAAGTCAAAAGGTAGCAGTGTTTTGAAAGTATTAGTCACGGGATCACAGAGCAGATGGGTTGTTTTTCGGCTGGTGGTGGCAGCAAGAGCGAGACGGCCGGCTGTCCCAATTTGGCAAATTTCCAGAGACTTTGTTCTTTAAAGCAAACTTGTAACCTCATGAACTCCTTTGTACGAAATTATTTTAAGTGAATTTCTGTTAAGTGAATGATGTCCTTGGTGGTTACAAATAAAAGAGTATAAGGGTGATATGTGTGTGTGCACATGTGCAGTGTATGTACATGTGTGCACATGCGTGTGTTCATGAATCATTTCTTGGCTTAGGTCTAGATAACAGGCTTTTAGAGGGTAAGGCCCTTTCCTTCTAGGGTCTTCCAAGAGGCTGATCACACTTACAATGACCTGGTTCTTGCAGGAAACAGAAAATCTCATGGACGCCGAGGAACGGTGTGAAGGACTCATCAAAAGCAAGATCCTACTGGAAGCAAAAGTCAAGGAGCTGAACGAGAGATTGGAGGAAGAGGAAGAAATGAATTCTGATCTGGTTGCCAAAAAAAGGAATCTGGAAGATAAATGCTCCTCTCTCAAGAGAGATATTGATGACCTGGAGCTGACCCTGACAAAGGTTGAAAAGGAGAAGTACGCCACAGAGAGCAAGGTGGGCAAACCCAAGGGATGCCCCCAGTCTCTGGGCTGGTCCTCATTCCCTCTCTGTAAGGACAGGAAGGGCTGGGGCAGGACCCCCTCCACCCAGCGTTGCCTGTGAGAGGCAGGAACCCAGGAGAAGCATAGTTAGGTCCCCTGTGTTCTGCCCTCTGCCTTCGTCTCTCTCCCACAGGCTCTTCTCAATCCCCCCTGGTTGTACCATAAACTTCTAGCTTTTTTCCTGAGAGGAAGGACTGTTTCATATTCATCTTTATTTCTCATAGCACAGGGATGGTGAACAGAAATGCCTGCGGGGCCAGACAGAGAACGAAGGAAGCAGAAAGCTGGATACCACCAAGGATTGCCAGGGAGGTGGGGGACAGGGGCCCTCATGCATTTTCAGCAAGGCATAGACTGATGTAGCCATCAGGAAAGTCATTTGGAATCACTTAGTCAAATTAAGAATCCAGATACTCTATGACCCAGCAACTCTGCTACTGGGTGTATAGACCAAGGAATTCTCCCACCAGTCCATAAGGGGATGTGTACAAGGATGTTTGTAGCAGCATTGCTTGTAGGGGAGGGCTGGAGGCAGTATCTAGTGTCCACCGCTGGGGAAATGGAGAGGTAAAATGTGCTAGGTGCACACCAGGGAATACCATGCAGCCATTAGGAGCAGCAGGCTTGTGCACACTGGGCAACAAAGATGAATATTAAACACCTAGCACTGAGTGAGGGGAAAATGTAATAAAACAAAATATACAGCATGATAGCATTTATGTAGACAAAAATCCCATGCATGCAACACAATAACATACATTTAACAAAAATACACAAAAACACATGACATGATTCATGCCCTAATGGTTTCCCACGAGGTGGGGTAAGGGATGAGGGCTGCCAAGTGTACAGTGACAATGGCAGTTGACACTCAGAGGCAGCCCGGATAGACAACTGGGAGGGATGGAAAGAGACACTAGGGAGGGGTGGGGACTGCGGCGAACTGGAGAGCTCTTGCCCTGTCCACAGGTGGAACCGAGACTCAGCCCCAGCTGACTGTTGTCACATGGGAAAGTGGCTCCAGCATTGCCAGAGCTTCCGATGTTCCATGAGAAGCCAGAAATTCAGATTTTATGTGAACTGTCATTTTTTTCCGATGTTGATAACATTTCAAAAACTGTAAACCATTATGTGGACTAAAGAAAATATGTCTGTGGCCAGATTCAGCCAGGTCAGGAGTTATAGCAACCTCTGCTCTGGAAGACTGCTGTACATGGAAGAAGGTTCCCTTTAATGCTTTACAGCTCCATGTTTGGTGCTCTCATGACACTTCTTCACAACACAGCACGCTCATTCTGGATTTTCTTGCATGGCACCTCATGCCTTCCCTTCCCCTTCCTGCCTCATTCTAAACTCCAATCAGCCAACGTAATAAACAAATTTCCACAGGTGTATTACACGTAAATATAGTTTGATGGTTACCCTTCAGAAGTAGCACGTTTGCATTTTAGCTGTGTCCTTTCTTGCAAAATATAATGCCCTCTTTAAAGGAATAATCCTAATGGGAGAATTTGAGGCGCCGTCGTAGACACTGAGAAACATAAAGAACTGAGAGGTTGTCCATTCCAGGAGGTGGAAATGCAGTAGGAAAGAAAAGAAAAGAAAAGCAATAGCTTTTGTTGTTGGAAGCTTCTGGTTTGATTGTTTCTGTATTAAATTGGTGTTGATATTCTTCTAGGTAAAGAATCTTTCTGAAGAAATGACGGCGCTTGAAGAAAACATTTCCAAATTGACCAAAGAAAAGAAATCTCTTCAGGAAGCCCACCAGCAAACACTGGATGACCTTCAGGTTGAAGAAGATAAAGTCAACGGTCTCATCAAGATCAATGCCAAGCTGGAACAGCAAACAGACGACGTGAGGATACCTCACCGCTGTGCTTTAGCACGCATTGCTTGTGAAAGCGCAGGCGAGAGAGGGTCTAATTAGGACACAGGCCTTGGGAGTTCAGATTCAGGAATCAGAATCTCAGAGTTCAGACCTCAGTCCTACTCTGACCCTGGACGGGTCTGGAATACTGAGCAAGCCTCGGGAAGCCTCAGTTTCTCCCTTGTGAAGCGGGGCTATGAATAGCTCCATCTCAGAGGGTTTCCATGGAAAGCCCAGCACGTGGAAAGTTTTCAGTAAAACATTAGCTGCTAATATTATCATTATTATTAGCATCCATTTGTAGGTCCTTTGAGTTCCAAAACCTCTAATCCTGTTCTAACGTTATTTTTTAAAGTTCCGTTTGTGGCCATGAAAATGACTATTTTTGCCCCATGGCAGTACCTTATTGTTCTTGATGTAAGAGCCAGGTTTGAAGTTTTTGCGTTTTACTCGCTATTGTGGCTAGAACTCTTCCAGATCGTGTTAATATTTCTGAGGCCAGAGTAGGTGTGCCCCTCTCTGCACTCCCTTCCCTGTACCCACGTTTGCATGCACATGCATGTGCACACACATGCACACACGAGAATTTCTTGCTCCAATCTTCCCACGGTTGCATAGCGTAAGGAGGGGAAGGGTAATGGTGTACACCCCGGCCCTTCCCAGTGCCGTGCAGAGAAGCCCCATGTGTTCCTGTCTGTGCAAGGGCATGGGCCAGACTCCTACAGGGAACATGGCCTGGGCCAAGTGGGGATGGTGGAGAGACGCACCAGCAGGTCCCCTGGGGATCCAGCCCCCTGGAGTAGCCTTTTCTGGAGGAGAGAAGAGAGGGGAGGGAGGGACAAGGCTTGCTTCCTGCTAGAGCCAGAGGCTTGCGGCCACACCCTACAGGAGCCGAGGAAGCCACTGGCCACGTGTGTGGCTGCACTGGCTGAAAGCTGCAAGCTCATTCTCCCAGCAGGGCCTCAACCTTTCCGCCTGTGCCTTCCCAGCTCGAGGGCTGCTTAGAGCAGGAGAAGAAACTAAGGGCAGACCTGGAAAGAGTGAAGAGGAAGCTGGAAGGAGACCTGAAAATGGCCCAGGAATCCATCATGGATCTAGACAATGACAAGCAGCAAGTGGAAGAGAAATTGAAGAAGTAGATATTACACTTTCTACCTCTGTGTTTAAGCCTGAAAGCCAACTTCCCACCAAACTTAAAAGGTTTATATTTCATGTTCTTTTTTTTTAAAATCTATTGGCAGGAAAGAGTTTGAAATCAGTCAATTACAAACCAAAATCGACGATGAACAAGTTCACAGTTTGCAGTTGCAAAAGAACATTAAAGAACTGCAGGTAAAAGTGTCAAAATCTTCTCAATTGAGAGTCCCTTTGCCAGGGTCACTCCGTGCACCTTCCCTCTTGTTTCTCAAGCTTCTTCATTTCTTCCACCTGTTGGGGTTGGAGAGAATGCTCTGTCCTTTCCTCTACTTTTTGAAATTAATATTTTAATGTTCTAAGTTGCACATAAACATATTCCCTTGAAAAGACTCAAAACAGTGCCAATAAGGCTAAATATTACTGATAAGGGTGCTCTGACCATCACCCCTGAACCCAGTGCCCTCCCCATCTGCTCAGAAGTAGCTACCAGTTTCAGCTGGACATGCATCCTTCTGGATCTGGATCTTTTACTATGTATTTATGCACACATTTAAGATCCAAAGAAAATATATAATATATTTGTAAAAAAATTCTTCTTGTTTCTTTATACTTTTAGCGTAAATATTATCATAGTGAGAGTATCAATCTGCAGCTTCCTCCTTTCATTTGGCAACATGTTCTGCAGTGCTACCCATGGTAGACATGGGTGGGAGTCTAACTGCTTCATAGACTCCACCCCAGTTGATTAGACCATTCTCCTATTAATAGACACTTAGGTTGTTTCCAAGTTTTTTTCACCAACTTAATGTTATAACATATTCTTTACTCTGTGCTACCTACCCCCAATTCCTCACCACCCAACCCCTCCCAAAGTGGGCTGTCCCCCCCGTCTCCCCCCACAACAACATTCCTAATACAATGACCCTTTTAGGCCCGTACAGAAGAGCTGGAGGAAGAAATTGAAGCAGAACACACACTCAGAGCCAAGATTGAGAAGCAGCGCTCAGATCTGGCCAGGGAACTGGAGGAGATCAGTGAGCGGCTGGAAGAAGCCAGTGGGGCCACATCTGTGCAGATTGAGATGAACAAGAAGCGCGAGGCCGAGTTCCAGAAACTGCGCCGGGACCTGGAGGAGGCCACCCTGCAGCACGAAGCCACGGCGGCCACCCTGAGGAAGAAGCACGCAGATAGCTTGGCTGAGCTCGGGGAGCAGATTGACAACCTGCAGCGGGTCAAACAGAAGCTGGAGAAGGAGAAGAGTGAGCTGAAGATGGAGATCGACGACATGGCCAGCAACATGGAGACTGTCTCCAAGTCGAAGGTACCCAACCCACCCTCCTGCTCTTGGCAAATTCGAGGCAGCCATGTCCACTTGCCCCAGGGGAATCTGATGCCCCCCAAACCACTGCATGTCTTGAACTGAACCTCTTCCCCACTTCTGCCTGCTTTCAATTTTTCAAATTCATTGAAGTCATTTGTCTTATCCATTTAAGCTGCTGTAATAAAAATACCTTAGACTGGGTCATTTATAAACAACAGAAATGTATTGCTCACAGTTCTGGAGGTCGGGAAGTCCAAGATCAAGGTGCCAGCAGATTGGTCTGACGAGGTCTGACGAGGGCTCACTCTCTGCTTCATAGATGGCACCTTCTTGCTGCATCCTCACATGGCAGAAAGGGTGAACAAGCTCTCTCAGGCCTTTTACATAATGGCACTGATCCCATTCATGAGGGATCCACCCTTATGACCTAATCACCTCCCAGAGACCCCACCTCCCATCACCACTGCACGAGGAATTAAGTTTCAACTTATGAATTTTAGGGAGACACAAATAGCATCAGTCAAACATTGTCAAATGATATCTGCCACCACTCAAGGTTACATCATCTTTCCAAAGTCTTACAGAAAGCTTCCAATCCATCTGGCATGTTCTAGAACTAAACCTGTGGGTGGATTGCATCAAAGGGCCTTCCTGGATCTGGTCTTCTTCCTACTCCCTTCTTAGCCCACAGTATTAGTCCCTGGGAGGCACAGCCAATATGAAGTTACGCATGTCAGTGGGGTGGATGAAGGTTTTGCAGCACTTGAGTCATATACAACTTAGGAAGGTTGGGGCTCTTTAAGAAAAAAGTATATAAACTTATGAAAATTAGGTATGAAAGTCAGTATTTATTTAGAATAAGAAAAATAAGTCACTGTTACTGGAGACTTGAAGATTCAGGTTCCTTTCTTCTGAGGCCTCTTTAGGCTGTTTGCCAGAAATGCCTACCTGGAAATATATTCTGCTTGCAATGGCTCCCACCTGGAACCTTTGCAGCTCCCCAAACTCCCTGGGGCCCATGCAAATGAGGTCCCTGAAGCTTACACTTCACCAGCTTCATGGTAAACCACGCCTCTGCGCATAACCTCAAAGCAAAGCTTTCCTCAGAGAGCGACCACGTGCTCTTGGATTTAACAGCTGCCCTGGTTGCAGGGTGCTCTGCGCTGTACTTGGAGCTATTCCGCTGGGCTGGAGAAGCGGTGGTGACTGAAATGGGGGGCTGTGGGCCTCCCATGGAGGCTTTCCCAGAAGGCCAGGGGGTCTGTCGAGAAAAGGGAGGGGAGATGTGGATCAGAGAGTTAGAGTGGCCTCAGTGGTGCCTCTAGTTGTCCTTGTTGAGGGTCTGAGTTCACACTGCCCTGTGCTTTCTCCCGATTTCTTCCTCGCTCCCTGACTGCAGCCCCTGGCTCCAGCTTGTGACTCCTTTCTCTTTCTTTCCTGTTTCCCCATTTTTCTGCCCTTTCTCCCTTTCTTGGTTTTTTCCTTTTCCTCTAAGAATCTGGATCTGTATGTGTTCTCCCTCTCTCCCTCCCTCGCTATCTCCCCCCCTCCCAAGCCAGGCCAGGTTGCAGTGCTGGCTGGGTTAGAAGAACCTCCAGCATCACCCAGAAGCTGTGCCTATAACCAGCCCCTCCTTACAACCTCATGTCTCCAGAATTGCTTTATGCTCTCTGTTCCCAATTTTAAAATCCAGGGGGAAGAAGCACTTCATATTTCCTTTCTTTATGCTTTGTCAGCTGTTGTCTCCTTTGATTTTTCTCCTTGTGAATGGCCATCCCTTTTCAACTGCGCCTGCTTTAATCCTCTCATGTGTGTATGTCGTCTTCTCAAAGAGATCCTAAGCCCCTCCAGGACCTCCTTGGAATCAGTATCCCCACCTCCTGTGCTGCCACCTCATACTTCCAAGTCTAAGGAAAAACATATGCTGGATACATTTCATTTTCTATTTTGTGGGGTGGGAGGAGGAGGGAGAGGCCTACAGCATACACAAGGTTTTTGAACAAACTTCACAAAAACACAGGCCCTTTAGAGGCTGGGAAGGTAAGTCCCTCCACACCATCTCTGCCACAGGGAACATTGTGTATTATTGAATGAAAAGCTCAACACTGTCATCTGAACACACTGCTTGCAAATATTATTCGTATAGCAACTGAATTAATTATATTGCAGGAGGATCCCAGGATTCCTTTGAGTAGCATCTTCTCAAAGGTTTGTTTACAAATCATTAAATACTCATCTACCAAAAGCTGATGTTCCAAGCTATTGGTGACTGAGCAACAATCACAAATAAAAAAGAAAAAACAAACCCGAAATGATTATGATTTTTTAAACTGACCTCTATATGTCCTCTATATTTTAATTTTACCTGGCAAGAAGCTAAACTACCAAACTGTCCAGTTCAATACCGGACATGAGGAATTCATTTTTCCCAATACTTTTTGTATTTTAAAGAGTAACATAGAGAGAATGTGCCGGACTGTGGAAGACCAATTTAATGAAATCAAAGCCAAAGATGACCAACAGACTCAGTTAATCCATGATCTGAACATGCAGAAGGCAAGACTGCAGACCCACAATGGTGAGGATGGGCAGGGCTCGGGGCTCCAGCGGGGGCACGGGCGAAGGCAGGGGGCAACACTGACAAGGGGGCCACCTCTGTTTTGTAGGGGAGCTGAACCACCAAGTCGAAGAGAAGGAGTCTCTGATTTCACAGCTCACCAAAAGCAAGCAGGCCCTCACCCAGCAGCTGGAGGAGGTTAAGAGGCAACTGGAAGAAGAAACCAAGGTAAGAATGCCTCTTTGGGGGGTGGCGGAGTCAGACAGAACCTGAGAAGCCAGGCAGTATGACCACTTCACCCACAGAGTCGGTGGGAGGCAGCACTATATCAAGTCTGATGCTTCTCCTCTCTGCCTTGTAGCATTGTAGGATCCCGTTTTTAAAGTTAAAGGATGCTGGCACTGGATCTTCTTCCTTAGGGCTAGAAAACCCCACCAGGGTGCTCCATCCCCTAGGCTCCTCTGACCCCCATAGGGTGGTCTGATAAACTCCCCTCTGCAGCCAGGGGCATCTCCTCCCCATTACTGCAACCAGCTTGAACATTCTGCCCAGCAACTCATCCCGGCCACTTGAAGTGCCCTCTTCTTCCTTCTTCATTACTCTTGGTGTGTCACCTCCTACAACACCTGATTTTAAGCCCCTTTCCTCCAAAAAGACTGCATGGTTTTGGGTGTACCCTTGGGACATTTGCATAAACGTGAACATCATCTTGGCCAGGTGTGGTGGCTCACGCTTATAATCCTACCACTCTGAGAGGCCGAGGTGGGAGGATTGCTTGAGGCCAGGAGTTCGAGATCAGCCTGAGCAAGAACAAGACCCTGTCTCAACAACAACAAAAAGAAAAAGAAAAAGAAAATTAGCTGAGCATGGTGGCATGTGCCTATAGTCCCAGCTACTTGGGAGGCTAAGGCAGAAGAATCACTTGAGCCCAGGAGTTTGAGGTTGCAGTGAGGTATGATGACACTACTGCACTCTAGCCCAGGCGACAGATCAAGACCCTGTGTCAAAAAAAAAAAAAAGAAAAGAAACCATTACCTTGTTCTTGACTTCGGTATCTAGATATTTGTGTGGATAATACACGTCTCCCCACTGATCTGTAAACTCTTGGAGGGCAAGAATAATTTTTCCCCACTGCACCTACTATGTGCATAGTAGCACATAGTAGGTACAGTGTATAGTGCCCAGTAGAACAGTGTACACAGGAGATGCTTAGTAAATGCTGCCTATGTGTATTAGAATAGGAATCCAGGAGTCCACAAAACTGCATAAATGGAATTCTGAGGTCTCTGTGTATTGGCTAAGACTTACAGTGCAATCTTTTGGAATTTTCCCAAGTTCCACCTTTCTCTTTCTCTTCTGAAAAATAACAAGTGCTGTAGTTGTCTCCCATCTTTCTATTCTATGGTAAGGGTCTTGGTGGACTGAGGGCAGGGGGGAGTGGTGAGAACTGCAGCCTGAACAAGCAATGAAAACATCCACTACAAGGAGCAAGGCTGTCCTTGGGCCAGGATACAACAGCAGCTGAGTTTTCCTTCCTGGGTAAAGTTTTGTTTATTTGCATTACTAAAGGATGAAAATGTACAAATTACTGCACTGGGTCAACAGAACTCTGTCTTTGATGGTGGCACCAGAGGGTGTTTTGGAACCATTATAGTCAGAGCTAAACTGTTGCCCTGTCCAGATGGAAGTGCGTGAGTGACAGAGGCCCTTAGGCATGTCCTCCCCAGCTTGGAAACAACAGACCGAGCTGTGGAAACAGTGCAGCTCACATCAGTAGTCCCCAGTGTAGGGACACAGCCCACTGGTGACACCAAAAGATGCTTTTAGGTTTTCCCTGGTCACAGCACTCCATACCATTGCATCAAGCAGTGAGAAAATTATTCCCTTTTTAAGTCTGTTTCAACCCGTCTGATTACATCAAGGAAGAGGTCTCAATTTGGATAACCTCCCCAGCATTTACTTATTTATCTTATTAAGAAATAGAGGGTTGGCCTCAGGCACAGAGCCACAGTGGGCCACAGTGCCTAGCTAGATGGTGATGACATCGCTTTATTTCTCTTGCATTTATTCTATGGTTATCTTCTGTTTATGGCAAATGTCAACAGTGTTCCATTTACTGTCCTGTAACAGCTTATTTTTTCATTATATATATTTCAATATAATGAAGGAGTCAACTTAAAAAAATTAAAACAGGAGATATACTGATATGGCAAAACTTGCAAAGGCGGCATGGGAATGATTCAAGTTGGGGAAAAGCTATTTAAATAAAGATACCTGAATTTGGAAAAGAGTCAAATGTTTTTGCAATTTGTCACCACCATAATTCCCAGGCCAAGAGTGCTCTGGCCCACGCCCTGCAGTCCTCCCACCACGACTGTGACCTGCTGCGGGAACAGTACGAGGAGGAGCAGGAAGCCAAGGCCGAGCTGCAGAGGGCGCTGTCCAAGGCCAACAGTGAGGTTGCCCAGTGGAGGACCAAATACGAGACAGACGCCATCCAGCGCACAGAGGAGCTGGAGGAGGCCAAGTATGGGCTCGAAATGGTGGCCCAGGACACAAGCCAAGGGGCAGAGAAGTCTTCGTAGCTGGAGAGAATCTCTCTTCCCTCCCCAGGCCTTTGTGGTTTCTTAAGCATTCAGATTGTGCCCCCCATCCTCTGGGGGTCTCCCTGTCCTTCCCCTGGGCACTGTCCATTCCACCTGGCTCCTCCGGGGTCTTCTCAGGGACCTGCTTAGCCACCAAGCATTTTGAGATTCTTCAGGTGATACTTGGATCCTCTCCATTTATCAAATTCTAGGTTTTGGTCCTTATCAAACACCAATCCCTTCTAGACTGTTTATTCCTCTTCCCATCTGACAGTTACCTTCTGAAATAGTCCACCTTTGCCAAGAAAAAAAAAAATCTGGTTCTCTTAGGAAAAAACTGGCCCAGAGGCTCCAGGAAGCAGAGGAAAACACGGAGGCGGCGAACTCCAAGTGTGCTTCCTTGGAGAAGACCAAGCAGAGGCTCCAGGGAGAAGTGGATGACCTGATGCTGGATTTGGAGCGGTCCAACACGGCCTGCGCCACCCTGGACAAGAAGCAGAGGAACTTCGATAAGGTCCTTCTCCAACTGCCTAATGGTGATGGTGACAAAAGCAACAGCCTTTCACACTTGGATGTGTGAGATGCAGGCACATTCTAGGGGGCCCCAGGCTGGAGCAGCAATTCCCAGTTTTGGGGATTTGGGGTGTTTCTTTACTTTTGTGACAGTCCCTCCAAAGGGAATTTCATTTTCAGTTAAAGCTCATTCAAATTACGTTGCGATAGTAATACCTTTAAAAATCCAGCAGAGCACGTGTAGGGACATCAGAGTTTGAAGCCCATGATCTAGAACGGGGCCCCTCCTCTTTCTTCGGTCCCTAAGGATAGGAGGGTAAAACCTTGGCATTACTGGAGACCCTTGTTTGAGTGGACTCTTCCAAGTCCTCCAGCCCTTTCTGCCTGTCACAAGTCCCTTTGTCCTCCCCCAGGTCCTTGCAGAGTGGAAGCAAAAGCTGGATGAAAGTCAAGCTGAGTTGGAAGCTGCTCAGAAAGAGTCCAGGTCACTCAGCACTGAGATCTTCAAGATGAGGAATGCCTACGAAGAGGTGGTGGATCAATTAGAGACGCTGAGGCGGGAGAACAAAAATCTGCAAGGTGAGCTCACTGCGCAGCACAGGTGTGTAATAGTCCCCCCCTCCCCGACAATGCCCGCCCCTGTGGCCACAGCCGTCTCCAAATGCCCCCTCCTTCCTGCTGCCCCACAAAACCCCCACCCATCACACCTCACATTTATCCAGTTTTCCCCAAGGCCCAAACCTAAGGTGAAACACAGCAGTAGCTAAGCCTCATTTGTGAGAGCTGAAGTCACAATGGGTTGCTAAGCCCACTGCTCTGTTAGAGAAGAGGACCCTTCACAGATTCCGTCTCCACGTGGCTTTGTATTCTTGGGCATGTCACCAAATCCCTTAGGACTCATACTCCAGACCTACAAAATTAGAAGACTAGACCCGATGCTTTCTTTTTTTTAATAAATTTTTTATTTTGAATTATTATGGATAGATAATAGTTGTACATGTTTATGGGGCACATGTGATGTTTTGATACAGGCAGACAGTGTGTAATGACCAAATCAGGGTAATTGGGGTATCCATTGCCTTAAGCATTTATCATTTCTTTGTGTTAGGAACATTCCAATTCCACTCTTTTAATTATTTCAAAATATTCAATAAATCATTGTTAACTATAGTCCCGGGCCTGATACTTTCTATAGAGCCCCTTCTGGTTCTGAAAGGTTACAATTCTATGCATTTTCCCCACAATTGTTTTCTGTGGTCTTCTCTATGATTGTTTTGTGTATAGCACTTTGTGAAGTTTTAGGTTTATCAAGTGTCCTTCACTTGTCGCTCCTGCCTCTGCATAGTTCAGGTGAGGCAACACACCCATGTCTTGCTGACACCTCGTCTGAACGACTTCCCTGTATTCTCTCCTATATGAATGTCGTGAATGAATCGCCCAATCCCTACGTCGCCTGGCAAATGCCTATGCTGTAAACTGGAGCCTGTTGAAGCAGCCTAACTCGAGCCTGTCCTTTGCAGAAGAGATTTCTGACTTAACCGAGCAGATTGCGGAAACTGGCAAGAATCTCCAGGCAGTGGAGAAGACCAAGAAACAAGTGGAGCAAGAAAAGTCAGATCTCCAGGTTACCTTAGAAGAAATAGAGGCAAGTGTCCGGGATATGACATTTGGAAACTCGTGAGGACAGAAAACGGAAAGAGGCTTTCCTTGACCACCCCATGGGGCCCTTCCTGCCAGGGGACACTGAGTCTCCAGCGGGAAGAACACCCGGCCATGCTGGGGCTGAAATATCTACACTCTGCTACTTTCTCTCCAGGGTGTGCTCTGGCACACTTCCCCTTTGAAAAATAAATAAATGTGTTCATTATGTCCTCAATGTCTCTCTCTCAGGAAACAGAAAATCAATCAATCACCTAATATTCTGAGAGCTAGCTCAGAATCCCTCAGTGTGTGTTTAACATAGAGTCACACACAATCATCTTTGGCTGTCAGGAATCCTGTATAATCAAAACAGGCCCACAGTCTCCCAATGAAGTCATCAGTTGTGGCCAGTGCAGGACAAATGGTTGAGATGTTTCTAGGGAAATTCGAATGAATGCAGGATAACAGGAGCGGAATTGCCCTGTCATTTAAGAGAATAGGTTGACTCCTGATTTGTGGTCACTTTTAAAATAGACGCCCTCAATAAAATTTTCACTAATTCTAAAAGATGCTCTCTCTCAAGACATGATTATTTGTTAATAACATATACAAAGTTTTAGTCCAGTCTCACCACTGTTAAGGATATTTGGGAGCAAGTCAAATACTCAGACCTCTCTGGGTATTGTGCTCTTCATCTGTAAAATGGGTGTAAGAATACGCACGCAAAAAGGTGGCTGCTCATGCAGTCCCTTTGCTCCTTTGCTTTTGTCAGGGTACCTTGGAACACGAGGAGAGCAAAATCTTGCGTGTCCAGCTGGAGCTGAGCCAGGTGAAGTCTGAACTTGACCACAAGGTCACTGAGAAGGATGAAGAAATTGAGCAGATAAAAAGAAACAGCCAGCGGGCGGCAGAGGCCATGCAGAGCGTGCTGGATGCTGAGATCCGCAGCCGGAATGATGCCCTGAGGCTGAAGAAGAAGATGGAGGGAGATCTCAACGAGCTGGAGATTCAGCTGGGCCATTCCAACCACCAGGTGGCAGAGACCCAGAAGCACCTGCGCACGGTCCAGGGCCAGCTCAAGGTGAGCATGGCCACCTCTGCACACCTGGATGGGCTCTCTGCCTGCCCTGCCGCTCTGGCCTCATTCCCAGTCTCCCCTGAAGGATTCCCAGCTGCACCTGGACGATGCCCTGAGGAGCAACGAGGACCTCAAGGAGCAGCTGGCCATCATGGAACGCAGGAACGGCCTCCTGCTGGAGGAGCTGGAGGAGATGAAGGTGGCGCTGGAGCAGACAGAGCGGACCCGCAGGCTGTCGGAGCAGGAGCTTCTGGACGCCAGCGACCGCGTGCAGCTCCTGCACTCCCAGGTGCGCCTGCCCTTGCTGTGCTCTGGGTCCACCCTGGGAGCAGGAAGGGCCTTCTGCACCCCCAGGTGCCTCAGCTCTCCCTGCACTCAGGGTCCCCTCCGTAGAGAGGAGTAGCGGTCAAGACCAAGTTACCTTAAGCTTGGTTTTTGAAATAACGTTGACTCTTGCTTGGGAGATTTCTGAGCTCTCTTTTATCCGAAGACAAAAATAAAACTTCTTGCATGTTGTGGGGAAAAATCAGAGCAAAAAAGGATTAATTTTTGTATAAAGCCCCTGGGGAAGGCTTCACAGAAAAAGTACCATTTAAACTGAAATCTTAGAACATTAGGATTTTATTTCAAGATAATTGTTTTTATAAAAGTTTTTTAAAGTCCCTTGTTTTAAAAAATAGAAAAGACAAGCAGACACATTAAAAAGTCAACCATATTATTAACATCTTGGGGTCTCTCATTCTTAGGCCCTTGTGAATTATATACATTTTATATTTTTTGTAAAAATGCGATCAAAGTTTTGCAACCTATTGTTTTCATTTAACAATGTTTTCATGAACATATTTCTACATCTTTAAATAGTCTTCTATGATATGTTTTGTAATGACAGAAAAGCAGGCTATTATAGTTGTATATTATGGCACTTTTATTTAATCAGTCTTCGATGGTTGGGTATGTTAGATTGTTCTCAATAAAAATTTTTACTGTTAGAAAGACTGTTGTGATGAACTTCCTTGTAACTAAATTTTTACACACATCTATCGTTACTATTATCGTAATATTTCTAGAAGCAAAATTAATTTCTATAAGTAAAATTTCAGGGTCAAAACAGTAAAGACATTTGTAATATATTGTAAATTGTTCCTTAACAAGGTTGTCCCAATTTTTATTTCCTGTAGAAAAATATGTGAGAGCTCTTTTCTATAAATTATCAAATATCCTAGCTCTTATTTTTTAAATCTTTGCCAATTTTATTGTTGAAATCTACCTCACTGGGTTTTTTTTTTTTTATTACTAATGAGGTGGAACATTTTACCATGTTTGTTGGCCATTTGTATTTTTTATTTTTTCTGGTGTGTTTTACCTATTTGTACTTTTTGTCCTCTTTTCTTATTGATTTGCCTTACTTATATGTTAAGGAAGGGGATTTCTTTCTGTAATAGACATTGCAAATGTTTTCAGTTTTTTAAATCACCTTTACAATTATATATATGGTATATTTTGATTATTAGAATTATTTTTCATTTTATGTAGTATATCTATCAATCATTTCCTTGTTCCCACATCTTTTACTGAATAATCTATACTTCCTTAAACATTTGAAATTCTACCCTTATCATTTACTCAGTTCTTTGTTGTACAGTCCTTGGATCTGTTTGAGGACTTTCTATTCAGTCAAGAATAACACAGTACTACTGCCCCTACCAGGTCACCCCCGGCAAAAATAAGAAACGGAACATGATCGTGATTTATTGCCTCTTCCACCCACCCCCTCCCTTCCAATTGTTTTAAGTGCCCCAAAAGAACCTATACCCCGATACCTAATTTTTCTTGTAGAACACGAGCCTGATAAACACCAAGAAAAAACTGGAGGCTGACATAGCTCAGTGCCAGGCGGAGGTGGAGAACTCGATGCAGGAGTCCAGGAACGCAGAGGAGAAGGCCAAGAAGGCCATCACGGATGTGAGCTCTGTTCTTCCTTTTCAGAGGTGGTGTTTGAAGCAGAGATGGGGGCCTCCGAGCCAGGGCATGGCAAGTAGGTTTCATCCCCTTGTCAGTTAGTGGTGGCTTCCCGCACAGATGAAATGAGGTGCCATCTCAGCAGAGGCAGAGCGGGAAGGGATGCTGTGAGTAATCAGCAATGACCAGCCCGAGTAAGGCAGGGGAGGCTCAGGACACACAGTACCGGTCTTAGCATCCTCCGTAGGCCCTGGGTAGGGATGGGCAGACGGCCCACTGATGTGTCCTGTGCACTCAACCAGGCCGCCTTGATGGCCGAGGAGCTGAAGAAGGAGCAGGACACCAGCGCCCACCTGGAGCGGATGAAGAAGAACATGGAGCAGACGGTGAAGGACCTGCAGCACCGTCTGGATGAGGCCGAGCAGCTGGCACTGAAGGGCGGGAAGAAGCAGATCCAGAAACTGGAGGCCAGGGTAGAGTGATTTGGGAGAACTCTGACTCTTAAAGTGACAGCGGGTTAGCTACCCCAGGCAGAGCCACAGTCGAGAAATTTAGGTGGTGGGAAAGCGGCCACTGATTGAGTAGACTGCAGGTTTAGTTTCAGGACTACTTGCAAAACCCCCAGGAGCCAAATTTCCCCTTTCTTTCTCTTGTCCCTGTCCCTACACCCCAGCACACACGCAGGCATTCTGGCATGCTTATGCTTCAGTGAGTGTAGTGTCATGATGATTTTTAACGTTCACAATCTGTTTTCTATGTTGATTCATATCCACACACATAAATGGGAAAGACATACTTTACAGTCACAAAATTACACGTTTTAGTGTAGTTGACAGTTTGGACCAAGCTTCACTTTGATCCACCATGGCCTATCCTACGTAAAATCTGTGGTTTCCTTTTGTCTCCCACTCTCAGGTCTCATTCTCTCCCCGGTTCTAATCTCAGCGCAGGCTGCAGTGCTGGGACAGGTGTATTCCTCACTCCATCCCAAAAGGTTCACGTACCAGAAAAGTTCGATCCCCCACACCTGGACGGCCCTGCTTTTTCTTTATCTGGAAGCATATTTTCTAGTTGTTCAGTTTCTTTCCTGATTGTTCCCTTTGTTTCCTCCTACCCCTTGCTTTTCCCTCTAGACCTGTGATGGTTTATTTCAATCATTTTGTAAATGGGCTGCGCTAGCGTTGACATTTTGGAGGAGGGCTGTGCGGAGGCGGCTGTTAGAGAGTCTCTGTTGTCCCAGGGAGACAGGAAATGAGAGAGTGGGAGGGAAGGAAGATGAGGAGGAGGAAAAGAGATGGAAACAACTTTTCCCAGCAGGAAAGCCTCCCTAGGATGCCCGTCACCAGGCACACGGGTCCCTTTAAATGTGAAAGGATTTTTTTCCCACTAAAAACAAGAAAACCATAGACATGTGAAGAACAAAAGTAAACATCAGGGAAGTTAGGGCTTCCCCAAAAATTCTTTTAATGTTTATTTTCAATTATTCCCAGTCCTGTTCCATTAAAATGAGCTTAGGCCTGTCCCACTCATGGATCTCTGCCACGAGGGGAGGATTAGGTCTCATGCCACCCTCTTGATTCTTTGATTCCTGGGTTGTCAGGGTGCCTTCAGCTACCCTCCACCTCGCCAGGGGGAGGCACCTTGACTGTCCTTCAATCCCCAGCTGTCTGGTTATCTGAGTTGCATAGACCTTACAGAGGCTTAGAGAGCATTCCCAGGAAAACAAATGTTTTGTAGAACTGATGGAAGACGGTTTCCAGGGTCCAGGAGGTGAGGGAAAGGGGTGTTTTTGGAACAGTGCCCAGAGCAAGCCTGTTCCACTAGTACCTTTCAAGGTTGATCTAGTGAGTCTCCAAGCCCAGAGTGACACCCCTCTGGGGACACCAGGATTCCCAGTGGAGTGGGGCCTATGGCTAGCTGCCCTCAACCCTTGCCTGGATCTTTCTGGATTGTGGAGTTGGGACCACAGTTGGTGATCTGCGTCTTCAGTGGCTACCCTACCCCCTCAAGACTTCCGGAAAGGCAGGAGCAACTATGAAATTAACAGCACCTGTGTAGTGCTCTGTGGTTCTGAAAATAATCACTTCATCTAATTCGATCCCTACATTTGAGGTAGGCTGGGCAGGAATCATCATCTCCCTCCTAAATATACAGAAATTCATGCTCAGTGATGGCAATTGACTTGCCTTGGATCTGTCGACTGGGCCTGGACTACTTTGACTGCTCCTGACCCGAGTTCCCTCCATGACCCTTGTTGCCTTACTTTATCAGGAGTCAGGGCCACCATGAATGGTCATATAGGTTTCACCTGCGAGGACAAGTCAGGCCAAAGTCCAGCTTGTGCTGCCCTTGCTGCCAAACTGCATGGCTCCACCGCAAGGGGCATCTTTGCAAAGCCTGACTCAGTAGCCAAGCTCTGTGCACCTGGGGCTACCTCTGGCCAAAGAGGGCATCTTATTCTAATTTTCACAAAGCCATCGCAGGGACAAGTGGTGGCCTTGTGAATAAAATGTGGCTCCTGAGCCCTAGGAGGAGACACCTTTGCAAAATATAATTAGGGGATCTTGAGTTCATCCTAAAATGGCTGGCACGTGAGTCTGCAAGAGAAGGCTTGGGGGGCTGACTTGACTTCTGTGCTCTCTTCACCCCACCCAGGTGCGGGAGTTGGAAAGTGAGCTTGATGCTGAGCAGAAAAGGGGAGCGGAAGCTCTGAAGGGGGCCCACAAATACGAACGCAAAGTCAAGGAGATGACTTACCAGGTAGAGGTCCCAAACGCCTCCACGGATGCTGTGTCCACCAAGCCCCATCAGAAGCAGCCGTGAGTTTGCGGCCCCACCACAGATGCTCTGTTTGCAGGCTGAGGAGGACCGCAAGAACATCCTCCGGCTGCAGGACCTAGTGGACAAGCTGCAGGCCAAAGTGAAGGCTTACAAGAGGCAGGCAGAGGAGGCGGTGAGCACAAGAGGTCCCTGGGAGCGCCCACATCACCCTGGGTGTCCCCGCTGGCCCTGAGTGGGAGCAGGTTGCTGGTTAGTGGAGTCCATTGAGCCTCAGGCCTGAGTTTGCATTTCCAGGCTATAGACACAGGGATATGGATCCCTGCCCTCTTCGCTCCCCTAGTCTGTGCTAAACCTTCCCCACCTCCACCATGTCTGTGCCCTCTTGCCTCACCCCCTTCAGCCCAGCCCTGCCCCCCGTACTCTACCCCCACCCTGATTCTCTCAACCCACCCCAGAGCATCCTAGCCCACCCTGATGGCCTTGGACCACCTGACTCTCCCCAACCACCCCAGCCTACCCTCCCAGCCTCAACCACCACACTCCATCCTCTTTGATTCATCCCTTGATCAAACAGGTGAAATCAACAGGAAAGACATGGAATGGGCTGAAACCAGTGTTTCCCAGAGTATCTTCTGGGGACACTGGGTCTGAGGGATGTTAATATCAGGAAGCTGGTGCCAGGGTAGGGGAGAGCTTTTTCTTTTATAGAAAAGAAATGGTTTGGGAAACTCTGGGTTAAACTAAGTTAAGCTGGTTGCTTTACTTCAAGGATTTCTCAGATTTTATAGGCAATATGTAATTAACTCTCCAAAGTGGAAGAAGCAGTCCAGAATGTAGCATTTCCCACACTTAATTGACTTTGGAACCTTGTTGTTGTACGCAGAGCATCTCACCAGTCTAGTGCTCTGAGGAACAAAGTTAGGGGACCCTGCCCTGGGCACGTGACTAAGCATACGGCTTTTCCCATTGCCTTTTTTGCTCCCTGCCCAGGAACCTGGTTGGTTCTGTCTTGACCTCAGGGAAGCTGATTTGAACTGGGTTGATGTGGGGAGCAATTTGTGCACATCGGGTCAGTATAGGCCTGGCAGGATCAGCCAGACTAGAGGGCACCCACCTTAGTCAGCACCCCTTGGAATACCCTTAAATAGACCAGCACAGTAGCCTGGCCCCAGACAGAAGGTGCCGGGCAAAGGCACAGAACAGGGGGCTTGGCCATTGGTCTCAGGTACTATCAGGTGCCTTGGGAGAACTCTGGACTTGGGTCTCCTCCACAGGTCTCTAGGGGATAAATAGCACAGAGAAGGGGTGCAGGGGAACATGAGGTGGTCCTGGAGGGGCAGCAGCACATGCAAGGTGATCCCCGAAGTACACACGGTCATGGGCTGGGAGCCTTGTCCCCACACTCTGGAGAACTCAGCCAGCTCCCTCTCTGCCATCAGGGAATCCAGGGCCCATGCTGTCCTGGTTCCCCAACTCCCCAAAGGCCTTCAGGGACTGGGCACCTCAAGTCAGACTGAGGGTTCCACAGGCTCATACTCCTCCTGTCTTCCTGCTCAGGAAGAGCAGGCCAACACACAGCTGTCCAGATGCCGCAGAGTGCAGCATGAGCTGGAGGAGGCTGCAGAGAGGGCGGATATTGCTGAGTCCCAAGTCAACAAGCTGAGGGCCAAGAGCAGAGATGTGGGGGGCCAGGTAAGGGTGGGTACCCGAGTGTGGGGGGCCAGGTAAGAGTGGGTACCTGAGTGTGGGGGACTAGGTAAGTGGGGTACCTGAGTGTGGGGGCCAGGTAAGAGTGGGTACCTGAGTGTGGCTTCTCCCCAAGGAGCCCCGAGTCCCAGGGGTGGAGACAACAGGCTTGGAGGGTGCCTGTTGGTCCCCTCTCTCCTGCTGCTGCTCATGCACTCACAGATGCTACTAATTTAGCAAAGATTGCTGTGGTGAGGCAGCATGAGGCACACCAGTCTTTGTCATCCCTGTGTCTCCCTGTTGCTAGAGATACTGCCCAAGAAGCCCCTGCCTTTCGGGGGATGTGTCCTTTCTTTGGTATCTTGATCGGTTTGTTTTTACAGTGTGCAAAGGGAAACAATGCCATTCCTTGCTCTTCTTCTGAAGTCCCAGGCTTTCTGGCTGCTCCACTGGAAGGCCATGCCCAGCCTCCCATTTAGTTTGACTCACCTCTGTGTACAATTTTTTGCTCCCACAGAAGATGGAAGAATGAGGCCCTCCTGACGTTCGTTGCCAAGGGACACCTCCAGGAGAGTGGAGGGAAATGTGTGAGAAATAAATTCTCCTAATACTCAGATTCCCGGCTCTGGTATGTTTATTACTGTGGTACATTCCTCTTCCGTGAAGCTGATGTTTAGATTCTTGTCTGCTCTATTGTAAATATAAAGCAAGGAACATGAAAGTGGAGCCTCCTTACCCCAAGTAGAAAAGATGAAAATCCAACCCATTGCCAGGTAAATCACCAGCTTCCATAGACATTTAAAAATAAAGACCCTGTATCACCCCACACCTGTTAGAATAGCTATTATCAGAAAGACAAAAGATAACAAGTGTTGGTGAGGATGTAGAGAAAAGGGAACCTTTGTGCACTATTGGTGGGAATGTAAATTGGTACAACTGTTATGGAAAACAGTATGCAAGTTCCCCCAAAATTAAAAATAGAGCTACCATCTGATCCAGCAATCTGGTACTGGGGGTATATATATATGTATAAAGGAAATGAAATCAGGATCTTGAAGAGATCTCTGCACTCCCATGTTCACTGCAGCATTATTCACAACAGCCGAGATGTGGAAACAACCTAGATGTCCATTGATAGATAAGCGTATAAAGAAAATGTGGTACATATACACAGTGGAATACTATTCAGCCTTTAAAAATAAGGAAATCCTGCCATTTGTGACAACGTGGATGAACCTGGAGGACATTATGCAAAGTGAAATAAGCCAGACGCAGAAAGACAAACACTGCATGATCTCACTTACATGTGGAATCTAAAATAGTCAAACTCTTAGAAGCAGAGAGTAGAATGGTGGTTGCCAGGGGCTGGGAGTTGGGGGAATTGGGAGATGTTGGTCAAAGGGTACAAAGTTTCAGTTATACAAGATGAATAAGTTCTGGAGATCTAATTTACAATACGGGGACTATAGTTAATAGGGTATATATATATTAAAACAAGTTGTATGCCTTAAATATATACAGTTCCTATTTGTCAATTATACCTCAACAAAGCTGAAAAAAATGCTCAGACAAGGGAGGAAGGAAGGAAGGAGGGAGGGAGGGGGAGGGCAAAGAAGCGGAGAGGAGAAGAGAAGAACTTTTCAGGTAACTGTAGCACATTTTCTTCCTAGGAACTCACAATTCTTTCAAATTCAGTTTCCCATTTTCCCCTAAATTTATAGATAGGGACAATGGGGCCCAGATAGGTTAAGCACTCTGACTATAGTTGTCCCAGGCAGAGTAGAAATTAACCCTGGAGATCCCAAATTCCCAGGCCACTAAGCAACTCTGCTTTTCTATCCCATCCCCTTTAGGGGCTGTGTCCTACAATTCTCTCATGCCCACCCACAGTTCCCCATACCATCTGAGCAGGCAGTAGGTCCCGTCAAACTCATTCACTCCTAGGAAGACAGATGCTTTGGAAAGGACTGGACAGGAGCCCAAGTACCACCTTGCTCCCCCTTCCAGCTGGGGTAACTCCCCTCTACCTGCATGGACCCTCCTCAGAGTCCCAGGGCCAAAAGGAGAGCCCAGAGAGCCATTAATTTTCAAAGCCAGGTGAAGCTGAGCCCAGGCGCCATCATCTCTCCCCACCAAAAAAGAAGCTGCTGCAAGTTTCAGATCTCTCTCTCGGATCTTAAGGATCCCACTGATTCTGATTACGTTGATTTGCTTGCCCTGAGGGGTGCAGTAAGATGGAATAAGTACCATCACGGATAGAGTAGGATCCAAGACTAAATGTGAGCCTCACTGACCACTTAATAGCTGTAGCTGTGTGGCCTTGGGTTGGTCACGTATATTCTCTGAAACTGACCTTCCTCATTGGTCAAAGTGACCTGTGTGTTCAGGAGCACAGGCTTTGGATTCCCACAAATCTGGATGGAATCCTGAAGTAGTCCCACACCAACTGTGTGGCCTTGCACAACTTATTCTCCCCTCTTAGCCTCAATTGCCTTATTCCGTAAGGTGGAGATGACAATAAAATGACAGCTTTGCTGGGAGGGATAGGGGTTGTGGTGAGGGTGTAGGGTTTCTTGTTGGGGTAACGAAAATGTTCTAAAATTGATTGTGGTGATGGATATACAACTCTGTGAATATATTAAAAATCATTGAATTTTACACTTTAAATGGGTGAATTCTGTGGTATGTGAATGACATCTCAAAAAAACTGTTTTAAAAATTCACATTTTCCATTACCTGTTGGTAAGTGTTGGCTTACTATACACCAGGCACCGAGATAAGTACTCTATTCTCTCACATTTTAGGTCTTCCCTTCTCTCTGGCCTTCTAGATCCTCCTTTCGATCTCATCACCAGCCCACCCAGTGCCTTTGACAGAGGGGTTGGAAGTTGAGGACTGGCAGTAATGGTGGTGGCAGAAAGTCACCTGATGTTACCTGCCTCCAGCTCTACCATCACCACCATCATCACCACCATCATCACCACCATCATCACCATATCACCACCACCATCACCATCATCACCACCATCATCACCATCATCATCACCATCACCATCATCACCATCATCATCACTATCATCACTATTATCACCACCATCATCACCATCACCACTATCACCATCATCACCATATCACCACCATCATCACCATCATCATCACCATATCACTACCATCATCACCATTGTCATCATCAACATCATTGCTGAAAGTGTCCATTTGAAATGATCTTTTCAATTTCCTCATCACTACAGTCAAGGAATCTGAGGCCAGGAGGGAGAAACAACATTCTCAAAGTCCCCCAGAACCAGTCCCTAGTCCAGCACCCCTGCCACCTCCATCGCCCTCCCAACAAGAGCAATAATATTATTTCAAATACACAGAACAACCTGTATGGTGCTAAGTGTTCATGTGCCCATTTTTCTATTTTCCATTCAAGCCTCCCAACAAGGCTGTCAGGAGATCAGGCATGTAGCAATGCCCTCATTTTCTGGGTGTCGTGTAGACAGGTTATGACTTGCCCAATGTTCTGAAAAGGAGATGAAACTGCAGCTCTTCACACTCCCTGTACAGCACACAGAGTCTCACACTGGTGTGCTTTCCCTCCGCATGGGCGTGTGCTGTAGTGATCAGAGCCGGGGTCCCACCCTGCCAGGGTCCCAGTCCTGCCCCACCACTCATAAGCTATGTGACTTTGGGCAAGTTACTTTGTGACTTTTAGCCTCAGTTTCCTCACATGTAAAATAGGGTGCTTCAATTTATAGGGTTGTTTGGAGAAGTAAATAAGAATACGTAAGAAGTGCATTTGGTCTGGAGGCTGGCACATAGTGAGCCCTCTGATAGCCTGTTATCATGATGGGGAGGGCTGAGACATGGCCCCAGGAGGGCCACCTGGAGTACAAGACAGAAATCCTGATGGACAACAGTCTGGGGCTTTGGCTGTGTCTCTAAAGGGTTTCCTCTGGTTTGAGGAGTTAACACACTATGCAGTTAGGGCTCATCAAAAAATTTCCTATGGAATCACTCCTCCCTGACACCCCAACAAAACCAGATCTGGATTCCATCTTCTCAAGTACTCCCCAGTCCAACTGGGGGTCCCCCGGAGGAAGCCACCCTCAAGTATTGCTGTACTTACCTGGACCCCATATCCAGCTCTTGGCCCCCAGATCTCCGAGTTAAGACATAGAACATTCCTGTATCCTTCATAGTGCATAGCAGTGTCTCACACTTCATCAGAACTCTGATTATTGAATGAAAGGATGAATGAATGAATGAGAGTCTTTCATGCCTAGACACCACGAATGCCCTGATGAGAACTAAATAGCTAAAGATAAATATTTTTTTTTTTTCTTTTCTGGAGCCTGGAAGAAAGGAAAGGTTGTGAAGGCGAGACTTGTCTGCTGAGTTTTCTTCCCCAGCATCTACGTGTCGAGTTCCAGCTGGCCACTGGAAACCAGCCTTAAGCCCTCTGACTGAGTTTACCTCTGGACAGTCTGACTCTCTTGCAAATTGGAGAGGGAGGCAGAGGGGACCTTGCCTTGGGTCTTCTACACTGTGAGATAGGAAGTGCACAGGATCAAAGCAAGAAAGCTTGGATTCCTGTCCTGGCACATCCATACTTTCCAGAGGGCCTTGGGCAAGTCAAGAAATGTTTCTGAGCCTCAACATGGGGCTGAAAATCCTGGCATGACCTACCTACACGGCGGGGTTGTTAAAGGTTCCCATGTGATGCCGTGCAAAAATGTTTCCTCAACTATGCAGCACTGCCCAAATTGAAGGTGGTGGTGTTGCTGCTGTTTTACTAACAATACTGATAATAGTAATGCTGCTATTACTGTTGTTGTTGTTATTATTATTGTTGTTGTTCAGCAGTAAAAACTTGCCTCCAAACCTGGAGTTTGAGCTCTAGGGCCTTGGAGAGCAGAACCTACCCTGGCCGAAAGCCCCCTTCAAAACAGAGCTTTGCTGCCACCTCCTGGCTATAGAAAGGCATGATTTCCATTATACAAACGACCTAGAGATTAAACTCATAAAATCTTGGATTAGATATTCAGAGTCAAAGGTGTCCTTGGGAATCATGATCATCCGGCCCAGGGCCCTGGTTTCGTAGATGAGAGAATTCAGATTGGTGATAAGATCTGGTAACTCCTCAGGATATAGTGCCAGAGTCAGGCACCCCAGGTGTCTTGGCTCCCAGACCAGGGCTTCCCCAGCTGAGTATCCACAGAAAAGGACTAGAATCTCAAGATGGAGGTCTAGGACTGGCTGGGCAGAGAGAGTGGTCCCTAGAGGTGGCCCTGGCAGCAGAGGGACCATGGCCAAGGGGCTGCTCCACAGACCTCGTGCCCTCATCCCAGGAACCTCTGCCAGGCTGGAAGAGAAGTGTTGGTCCTGCAGGGGGAAGCAGTATACCTACACAAACTGCCTCCTGTCCCTAGCAGGGGCAAGTGACCAGACTCTGAATGTTTCTAGCATGAAGGTGGCCTGTAGAAGTTCCAAAAGCAAGGTTCCTGGCCCTTTTCCTAGACCCAAGACAAAGGACCAGGGTATCTACTCCACAGCAAGATACTCAAGGTCAGGACTGTGCCATTGACCTTTGAGGCCCTTTCCACCTTTCTCCATCCTACTCAGTGCACCCAGGAGGTTGACACCAGGAGGTTCCCTTGCCCTCTGGTTTTGGGGTGGGTCTAGCCAATAGAGAGCTAGGATCTCCTATCCTAGCTCTCTATTGGCTAGAGGGAAGGAGGAGATTGAAATCTGTATTTGTTTCCCAGGTCCCTTCCTGCAGTCAGAGGTCCCTGTCAGGTATCCCAGCCCCTTAGCCCTTCTGTCTCCAGGCTCTGGTAAATGGTCCCCCTTACCCTCTGCTTGCACCACCTCCAGGCCTAGGGAGAGCAATAGAGCCCTGAACTACCAAACCTGACATTCCACTATATCCCTGTGGTTTCCTTACACCTGTCCACACCTTTGTAAAGAGTCTCTTCCTCAAACACTGCTCACGTTATGCTAATTTGGATGTGCTATCTATTTTCTGCAGAAACCTTGACTGATACAGGACCCCTGCCCAACACATCTATTTTACTGGTTTACGGCCCCTCCTTTGGAGCAGGACCAGCTGACCATGCAAAGTAAGAGCGCTACCTCACAGCTGTCTGTAAATATCTCCACTCATATTCAGACAGATAATAACACATTCAGTTTCCTTGCACACTTCCACCTGGCACCAGCCTTTGCCAAAATCGAGCTTTTAGGATTGCTTTCAGGTCACCTTTTTAATTCAAACCAGAGCTTACACTCGTAGCTTGTGAACACATGAAGAAGCGTCATTTCCATCTGGGATCTAAGTGGGATTGGTGGTATCCTAGAACTAGCTCAGGCCAACTCACAAGAGCCAATTATAAAATTTTTAGGAGTTTCGAGAGCCAGCTGTTAAACACAGACATTATTAAAAATTAAATTATGTAAACATAATTAAATGAATTTTTATATTAAAAACAAAGGTAGCAAATATTCAAAACTTATAACTTCTTAATTATTTGCTACATTTCATTATTATCTACAGTCTCTTGAGGTTATCTATAACAATTAAATCTGTGTGGTGGAAATACTATCAATTTGCTAGATGGTGTGTGCTATTTGATAGTAGTGTGTTACTTGCATCTCTTCCCATCTGTGCGTTCAGTGATGTTATGTTGCTGGCTTGGAATTGGCCATGGTAGGAATATTTATACCACAGAAATTGGCAAACACTACAAAGCGGGGTGTTTTTGTTCCTTTGTTAAACATTTACCAGCATACCACTGAGTGGAACCAGTAAAATTCAAGTAAAAACAAAACTGCAAATCTGTATATAAAGATATTGGAATATGTAGGGTTACTCCACACACACACCCTCCCACCAGTCCTACTAAGTAAGCTTAAACAAGGCAGCAAACTGCGAAATCTTCTCCAGACTAGGCATTTACATCTGCACGGTGTGGGGAAGGGAGGGAAGGCGGAAAGGAAGTGTCAACTTTGCTATCCAAGTCTCAACACTGCTGCTGTACCCTAGTCCTAAGAACTCACTGAGCTGTAACAGAAAGTCAGCTACAAGTGTCTCAGCAAAAAAAAAGAAAATTTTTTTCTTCACCTGAATGAAAATTCCAACAGTAATCTATCTTCAAGCTGACCTGATCCGTGAATTCATGGTTGGATCTAGGTTTTCAGATGATTTCTTATTTCTCTCTCTCTTTCCATGTCTCAGTTCTGCTTTCCTCTAAATTAACTTTACTCCCAAGAAGGCTGCCCCTTTGTGGTGACAAAATGGCCAGGCTTCTATCCTATACCTTAAAATCTTATGCTAGCAGCCTAAAGAAAGTTCCAGCCAAAACCCTAGGGCTGGTTCTCGGCTCTAATTGCCCAGCATGGCCGTGTGCCCCTGGTCAGGAGGTGGTAGGAGGCGGTGGAGGTTTGCTTAGCCAGACCTGAGTCATGGGCACAGCCCTGAAGTTTGGGCGGGACCAGCCCCACCCAGACCACATGAACTGAGGGTCAGGAGGGATGTTCCTTATCCCTCCTACTGGGTCAAGTTCCTATTCCCAGAAGAAACAGTGTGGAAAGAAACAACCAATGTCCATTAGGAGGGCTTGCTAGCATTGTGGCTGTGGACAACACTGAGTCTGTTTCCCACTTTTAAACTTGAGCTGATCGTGCCTTCCCATAGGATCATTGTGTGGGCAATACCATAGGATGGCTGTAAACCCCCCAGCACAAAGTAGGCTATCTGGGAATGCTGATTGGCCTTTCCCTTTATTCCTTACTTATCCTAACTTTCTCTCCCATGAAAGAGACAGTGCTGCTAAGATTCTAAGACATAGGTTCTAAGATTCTAACCAGCTGGCACTCAGACCCAGCAGACACCTCTCATCCTCCAATTCCTGCTAAGAGCCAGTCCAGCTTCTCACAACAGAACGTCATTCCCCACCCCCACCTCCATGACCTGAATTCCATGCAGGGCCTCTCACTCATGACAGGAGGAGGAAGAGACCATTGCTCAGAGCTGCTCCCCCAGCCAGGAGCTTCCTGTCCCCTGAGTCAGGAAGGAGAGATCTGGGTGGAGGCAGACAAAACATCTGGACCCAAGTCAGAACATCACTGAGATCCTGACCCAGGGCCACCGACAGGAGGCTGGTGGCATGGCCATTGCTCCTGCTGGAGAGCAAGCAGACAACTCACCCATTTAACAGTGAATTGACTGAGGGCCTGCAGCATGCCAGGAGCTGTTCCAAGCATGGGGAGCACAGCAGTGAAATAAATAACAAAAATTCAAAGTGCCTTCCTCTCAAAGATATCTCAAATTCATCACATGCGTCAAATGTTTGGCTGAGTGGTTCCTGACTCCCTCCTGCCTCGCTTGCTCTCTCCATCCCTCTGCAAACACACAGCCTTCCTATCCCAGCCCTTTGTTTATTGGGATCATTCTCCTCCTAGACTCTCTCCACCACTACACTGTCAAATCCGTCAAGAGTCAGCACGCTTTTCACCATTTTAGTATCCTCTGGTTTTGACAAGGCAGTCCTACAGTTTGCCAGAAAGAATGAACATTCATAACAGCATTTTTATAATAATAAAATAATTGCAAATAACCTAAAATGCTTAGTAATAGAGACCTGCCTGAATACACTATGGTAAGAATTACAATCATAGCAGCTGAAGTTAATTGGGAGCTTGTTACGTGATAGGTGCTGTTTAAGGCACTTCACATGCTTCATCTTATTTAATTCTCACAAAACCTCTATGCTGTGGGCTCTTATTTTATCCTAATTTTACAGGTGTAAATGGCTCAGAGACGCTAAGAAATCTGCCCAGTGTCACACAGCTAGTAAGCGATAGGGCCTGGGCTTACAACACCATACTACTCTAGGATTACTTGAAGGGTTCTGTATACTTTAAAGGGCAAAAGCACAAACAACAATGGCTACATCGCGATGTCTATATTAATGTACTTACCAAAAGAAGCAAAATGAAAGAAGTCTAAGCTTACACACACATACTGATCATAGCCATGTGGAAATGTATGGATGTGTCAGAAAAGCCCACACTCAGGAGAAGGAAATGGAATTTCTAATCTGTTTGAGTCTTCATTTCTCTGTAAAACTGCATATAATTTTTTTTAAGTCATCTACCTGTGAGTTTTACACCCTCGGGGCAAAGCAAATTATTCCCTAATTTGATAGATGAGTCCTTGCTGAGGTGTTACGGAGCGAGACTGGCTCAGTCCCTCTGGTTCTTCCCAGAAAGTGCATTTTATGGGAACTTCTGAAAACAAAGCTTTGGCTCAACCCTGGCTTTGGGAAGGGAGACCGGCTCTGTGCAGTCCTGAGAGAGGGAGGAGGAGACGTTGGTGTAGTGGGGCTGGGCAACCCTTGGGAAGGGTGTGACAAAGGGATCTTGATCTGGTCAGAAATCCCCTCTCCTCAACAAAGAAAGGACCCTTCTTGCCACTCTCTGCTACCCTCCCTGTCCCCCAAGTGCCTCAGTGCGTGTTAAGGGGTGAGTGGAGGATGGAAAATCCAGGTAACCAGTGTTGAACTGAGGTGACTCTGGATGGGGCAGGCAGGCGTCCCCGGAGAGGGCAGCGGGGACAGGAGGTGCACCAGGGCGGGAGTCTGGGTGAGGCAGATGCACATTGCACTGTCCAGCTCTGGGGTGATTTCCTTCCTCCAGCAGCAAGAGCTTCCCAGAAACATGAGCCATCTAAAAATCCCCCAGGGCTGGAGCCAGCCCAGGAAATACTGAAGAAGTAGCTCCAAATGCTGGGATGGGTGTATCGGGGGACAGACCGGGACAAGAGAAAAAAGGAGGCATTGGCGTAGGGGCAGGGAGTGGATAGCATCACAGGGGCAGCCTGTTGGGGGTGGGGGGTTGGGCTGCAGATCTGAAAACTGTGGGATGTGGAGCAGTTGAAGTAACTGGTCACATTCAGGCTAGAGAAGAAGCCTGGGGCATGGGAGCATGATGGCCTGCTTCAAATATTTAGGTAGACACTCATGAGAAAGGATGTAGAACCTGTTCTACATTAGTGGCGAGCCTTGCTATTCTAAGTCTGGTCCACAGACCTGCAGCATCTGTCCCCCGTGGATGTTTACAAAAACAGAATCTCAGGCCCCTGCCAGGTGTAGTGAATCCAAACGTGCACCTTAACAAGATCCCCAGGTGATTTGTGGGCACATTAACCTTGGGAAGCATAGATCTGGGGCAACTTCTACTCAAGTTGTGGTTCAGGACCAGTGCCCGTCTCTGAACTGTTTGTTAATGGTCTCCTTTGGGATAAGTACAGACTTCAAGAGTGTTTGGAAGCTTTTAAAACAATTTGATGCTGGGTTGACATCCAAGTTCATGGTGAGAGGACCCATCCCATTGAGTAGAATGCATCTTGAGTGTCACAGAACTGGTTATTCCCGGTAGGGTCACGTGGGTTGGGGGAAAAAATATCCTTCACCACAGACAGTTTGAGTAGCTGTGTTCAGGTCAGTGGTTCTGAAACTTGAGCACATCTCAAAATCACCAGGAGGACTTGCTAAACTGTAGACTGCTAAGCCCCACCCCCAGAGTTTCTGATTCCCTAAGTTCTCAGGTAAGGCCTGAGAATTTGCATTCTAACAAGCTCCTAGGTGGTGCTGATGCAGCTGGTGCTATAACCGCACAGTGAGAACAACTGTTCAAGTTAGAAGGCAGGTCCAGACCAGTGGGTAAGAGTTACAGGACCCAGATTCTAGCTTAATATAAAGAATGTTCTAACAGTCAACTATGTTAATTGTAATTAACATAGTTAATTAGCTATGCAATTGGGTGAGCTCACTGTTTATAAAATGCTTTAACACTCCTTATCTCCCTAACCCTGTGAGATAAATTGTTATAATTCCTGTTTTAGAGATGAGGAAACTGACTTGCCCAAGGGCAAATGGCAAAGTAGGTTGCCTGGTGATTCAGATGGAGCCTAAGGAGCCTCCCTTTAGGTGATGCTGAAGGAATTCTGGCATTGGGTGGGACTTTGGTTCCCATGGTTTTAAGGCCCTTCCCCTCCTGAAGAATCTGGAGCCTCTTGCTCCAAAAATTCCTTCCAGCTGTCTTCATTGGAGCTCTTGCAGATCCATTCATTGTATAATGAAATGTCTCAATGTTCAGAATATCTGCCTAACCCTGTGAACCAACATTTTCCCAATGAATTCATGATGTTACAAAATTATACATGGCTAAAAGATCCATTCAAAGTGAGAGATAGACCATTGGATTTTAATGTAGCAGAGTATGAAAATTTAGGGATATGGTTTTGGATTTTACATGGCAACTATCCTCTAAGAAACTACCAATTTTCAAATTTTGGAGTACAATCAAAGAATATTTCCATGATATCTGGAAAGCCATTAAACTATTCCTTCTTCTCTAACTACATATCTATGTGAGACTGAATTATCTTCATCTACGTTAGCCAAAAGGAACAATCAAAAGCAAACAAAAAAGCTTATTGCACTATATTCAATACAGAAGCAGACAGGAGAATCAGCTATCTTCTATTCAGTCAGAAATTTAAAAGATTTGCAAAAGTGTAAGACAATGCTGCTCTTCTCGCTAATTTTTTGTTTTGGAAAATACAGTTATTTTTCACAAAATTCATCATTTATGTTAATTGTAATGCCTTAATTATTGCTATTTTTAATGAATTAATATATTTTTTAAATTTCTCAGTTTTATTTTCTAGTACAGTAAATTTCAATAGGTAGGACCCACATAGACAAAATTTCTTTGGAGTCCTCAATAATTTTTAAGAGTGTAAAGGGCTCCAAAGACCAAAACTTTTCAGAACCACTGACGTAGAACTTTAGCTGAACCTGGAAAAAGCCGCTTGTGGCCAGAGCCGTGGACAGGAATGCAGATACCTGCTTTCACTTCTCTCCCGGTACAACTTCAACCCCTCCCACCCCCACCCCCGTGAGGCAAACACCCCCAGGGTGCAGCGTAGGAAAAGGGAAAAGGAAATCTCTCACTTCCTTTCCTGGAATGTGCCCTGGGCAGCCTCCCTAGAGTGCCAGGGGAAGAGTCACATCCTATCCTCCCAAACGAATGAATGATCGTGGAGGTTTCCCCATCACTGAAGGTGCTGAGAATGTCTGGGCCAGTGGGGAGAAGGGAGAGGTGGAGGGAGGCCCCTGAAGTTAGAGAACAAGAACAGCTTGTTGTACCCACACTGCCATGCTGACCCTGCTGCCAGCCAATACTTAGACTAACAGCTTTGGAGTGAATGTGAATCAGCTGAGACTCGATACTTCGGCTTTTTATAATCCCCTATGTTCTCCCTCCCCTCCAAAAAGCACGCACATGGGGGCACACCCCCCCCCAATCACATATCCTCCAGGTTTACAAAAACTCTCGTTATCTGCCTAACTGAAGGAAAGACTGGTGTAAATGATCTGCTGTGTTCCCTATTGCTTCCAGCATTATAGACCCCAGAGAGGACAAACCGTATCTGTGCCCCACTCATTATTGTAAGTGGCCAGTGTAATTCATGAGAGGATGCTCAGGGCCTCTGGAAAAATGCAGTGCAGCAAAGACGGCTGTGACAACCTCAAGTCAGGATTTCTATATTTCTTGGCTTTAAACACTCATGAGAGAAACATTTAAAGAAGAAATAACTCCAATGTTACCCAAACTTCTCCAGAGGAAGGGAAGAAAAGTACTTCCCCAGCTCATTTTATGGTCAGTATAATTTTGATATCAAAACAAAAATTATAGGTCCATTTCATGCATGAACATGGATACGAAAAAGTCTAAAAAATGATTAGCAAACTGAATTCAACAATATATAAGAAAGCTATATAAGGTTGGGTTTATTCCAGGACTATAAGTTTGATTTAACATTAGAAAATCAATTAGTGTTAATACACTACATAAACGAATTAAAGGAGAAAATTTATATGATCATTTCAATAGATGCAGGAAAAAAATGTTTAATAAAATTCAACAACTATTGATGATTTTTAAAAATGTACCCTCTTAAACTGGGAATAAAAGGGAAATTCCATGATCTGATAAAGAGTCTCTGCAAAAAAGTCTTACAAAAACATCAGACTTAATGTGAGATGTTGAAAGCTTTTCCTTTGAGATCAGGAATAAGACATGAATACAAACCGTCATTATTTCTATTCATCAAGGTACTAGAAGTCCTCCGTAACATAGTACAGCAGGAAAAAGAAAAAAAATGCAACGATTGGAAAAAAACCACAAAATCTTCATTATTTTCTGATTGTATACCTAGAAATTTCCAAAGAATCAAGATATGAAATATTAGAATTAATAAAAGAGTTTAGCAAGGTAGCTATTTTCAAAAATCAAAATACACTATATGCAATGAGGTATACTAGATTGGCTCCTGGAACAATGAAAACAAAAGAAATGAGTGCAAAAACTGGTGAAATCCAAGTAAAGTCTGGAGTTTACTTGTTAGTAATGTGCCAATGTTGATTTCCCAGTTTTGACAAACGTGCTGTGGTTACATAAGATGTTAATATTAGGGAATACTGGGTTAGGGGTATACAGAAATTCTCTGTACCATCTTTGCAACTTTTCTGTAAAGTTAAAATTATTCCCAAGTAAAAATGTATTTATAAAAATTTTTAAAAATCAAAATACACAGCCAGGCACAGTGGCTCATGCCTGTAATCCTAGCACTTTGGCAGGCTGAGGCAGGAGGGTCGCTTGAGGTCAGGAGTTCAAGACCTGCCTCAGCAAGAGCAAGACCCCTTCTCTACAAAAAATAGAAAAATTAGCCAGGCATGGTGGCATGCACCTGTAGTCCCAGCTACTCAGGAGACTGAGGCAGGAGGATCCCTTGAGCTCAGGAGTTTGAGGCTGCAGTGAGCTATGATGACACCACTGCACTCTAGCCCTGGCAACAGAGTGAGACTCTGTGTCAAAAAATTTTAAAAAATCAAAATACAAAAGTAAATTGTACTTGTATATATCAGCATCAAACAGGTTAAAAAATATTTTTTAGAACTATGCTATTTATAATGGAATAAAAAGAATCAAGTTCCCAACAGTAAATCAAACAAGCATGCACAAGACCTCTATAAGAAAATTATAAAATACTCTCATTAAGAGTTATGTAATAAAAAGACCTAAGCTATACCATGTTCATTGATTAGAAGACTCAATAATATAAATGTATCAATTCCTCCCAAACTGATTTACAGAGTCAGTGAAATACAAATTTAAAAATGTCTACAGACTTTTCTTTCTTCATTTCTTTCTCTCACTCTCCTGCTCTCTATCCGTCTCTTATTCTGTCTCTTGCTGTCTCTATCTGTCTCTCTTTTTTCTATCTCTTTCTTCCTTTTGATAGAATTTAACAAGATAATTCTAGATTTTATAAGGAAATGCAAAAGATCAAGAATAACTAAGACATTGCTAAAGAAGAACAAGGTAGAAATGTTTGTTGTACAAGAAGGGTTTCATGGGGCACCAGGAAGACCATCTCTTTTAAGAAAAAGCAGTTTAATTTCAAGAAATAGTATGCTACAGAAAATAGTGAATGTTTATTGAGAGTGCTTGTTATATGCCAGGCACTGCTCTGAATCTTCTTGTATATATACTCGTTCAATCCTCACAACATTCCAACAAGATAGAGACGTTCTTACCCCACTAACAACATGAGAAAACTGAAGTATAGAAAGTTTAAGTAACATGGCCAAATAGCTAGTGATAGACCCACAATTTGAACCTAGATTGTCTGGATCCCGCAAACTATAGATATAGACAAGAACCTGATGTAAGGTGAGACATCATGGTTTTTGATTTATTTATCAAGAAAAAAGGAAATGCAATTAGAAACTAAAATATGAACGAGAAAATTTCTATTCAAATATGAAGCAAACTAAGATGTGCTATGATTTTGATGGAGTATAAGGAAAGAGCATCCATTTGACTTTGACACTTAGGAATTTTCCACCAAATGGCACAAACTTGGTGAGATAAGATTACATTTCTTCTTGTCGTGGGTTGAATTGTGTTGCCCCAAAAAGATGTGTTCAATTCCTGACCCCTAATACCTCAGAATATGACCTCATTTAGACACAGGGTCTCTACAAGGGTAATTAAATTAATGGATATTACAGTTATGAGGTGGGCCCTAATTCCAATTAATCAGTTTGAGTGCTAAAAGGGAAATTTGGACTCAGTGCATAACAAGGGAGAATGTCTTATGAAGACTGGGCTTATGCTGCAGTAGCCAGAAGCTCAGAGGGAGGCCTGAACAAATCCTTCCCTATTGCCTGCCCTAGGGAAGGATGACCCTGCCAGCACCTTGCTTGTGGACTTCTTGCCTCTAGAACTGCGAGATAATGCATTTCTGTTGTTTAAGTCACTCAGTTTGTGGTACTTTCTTAGCACAGCCCTAACAAACTAGTTTATTTCTCCACTGGTCTTATCACAGTGCTTGGTTCAGCAATGAAAAATAATTAGGTAATGCCTTTTGCTGGTTTTCACTTCTTAAGAGTCAATCTATAGACAAGGCAGAAAAAACTTAATTTCATTCATATGGATTTTCAAGGGATGTCAAATAACTAAAACAATCTAGAAACAGAACAAAGTTGCAGGTCTCAAACGTCCTGATTTCAAAACTTACTGCAAAGCTATAGTAATCCAAACAGTGTAGTACTGACAGAAAGACAGAAAGACAGAAAGATAGACCAATGAAATAGAATAAAGAGCCTAGAAATAAACTCTTACATATATGCCAATGATTGTCAACAAAGTTCCCATGATCATTCAATGGGGAAAGGATGAATTTTTCAGCAAATAGTGCTGGGAAAACTAGATATCCACATGCAAAAGAATGAAGTTGCACCTTTACCTTATACCACAACATTAAAAAACATTTTTAAAAAATGTTACAACATTACAAAAATTAACTCAAAGTAGATCAAAGACCAAAATATAAGACCTAAAACTAAAAAACTCTTAGAAGAGTACACAGGGGAAAAGCTTCATGACACTGGATTTGGCAATGATTTCTTGGACATGACACCAAAAGCCCAGGCAACAAAAGTAAAAATAGAAAAATTGGACTACATAAAAATAAAAATGTTTATGCATCCAAGAATACAATCAATATGGTGAAAAACAACCTACAGAATGGGAGAAAATATTTGCAAATCATCTATCTGATAAGGGGTTAATATCCAGAATATATAAACAACTCCTATAACTTGACAACAACAAAAAAACCCCAAATAACCTGATTTTAAAATGGGCAAAGGACTTGCATAGACATTTCTTCAAAGAATATATATAAATGGCCAACAAGTACATGAAAAAATGCACAATATCACTCATCACTAGGGAAATGCAAATCAAAACCAAAATGGTATACCATCTTATACCCATCATGATGGCAACTATTTAAAAAAACCAGAAAATAACAAGAGTTGGTAAGGATGTGGGAAATTGGAATCTTTGTGCATTGTCGGCAAGAATGTAAAATGGTGTAGCTTCTACAGAAAGCAGTATGGTGGTTCCTCAAAAACTTACAAATAGAATTACCACATGATCCAGCAATTTCACTTCTGGGTATATACACAAAAGAATTGAAAGCAGAGTCTTGAAGAGATATATGTACACTCATATTCATAGCAGCATTATTCACAGTAGTCAAGAGGTGAAAGCAACCTGAGTGTCCATTGAGGAATAAATGGATAAGCAAAATATGATATGTCTATTCAACAAAATATTATTCAACCTTTAAAAAGAAGGAAATTCTGCAATATGCTACAACATGGATGAACATGGGTGAACCTTGAGGGCATTTTGCTAAGTGAAATAAGCCAGTCACAAAAAAACCGAAAACCTATATGATTCCACTTATATGAGGTACTTAGAGTAGTCAAAATCATAGAGGCAAAAAGTCCAGTGGTGGTTGCCAGGGACTGGGAGGAGGAGGAAATGCGGAGTTGTTGTTTAATGGGTACAGAGCTTCAGTTTTACAAGATGAAGAGTTCTGAAGATGGATAGTGGTGATGGCTGCACAAAAATTAGAATACTTAATACTGAACAGTACAGTTAAAAATGGTTAAGACAGCAAATTTTATGTTATGTGTATTTTGCCACAATTTAAAAAAAAAATTCTTAATTTCAATTACAGAACAGAAGTATTGCAAACTCAGATAGACTAAAATTGATCAGCCAGTGGACAAACGTCAGGAGATGGTGTGGAGGGGGTAGGGGCGGAGGTGAAGGAGAGGTGTCCACACTGGCCTTCTCATCTTACTTGATGGAATGTCAACTGATGTGATCTGAAGTTGAATAACACAAGCAACAGAGGGTAAGTGTATTATTTAGAGTTGTAAAGGTAGCTAAAAGTGGGACCAAAAACAAACACAAAACTGTAAAAAAAAATGAGGAAACAAGAGAGGGCAAGCCAAATCCTTCCTCACTTATAGGGAAAAGTTAATTTGATACCATCTAAAGCTGATACATCCTGAAGTAGAAGCAATAAACATATGACTGGGAATTATGGTGGTAAAAAAACCCTCCAAGAGCTCATGGCTATTCCATGGTGGGAGACTAGAGTCTCAGCTTCAGGGTGGGATCAAGCTACCACAAAAGGCAGTGCCTGTCCTGACCCCTCGTCCCCCTGTACTTTTGGCACATCTCAGTAATGCCTTCTTACCCATCTGCCAACCTCAGCAGCTCTCCAAGACCTGCTGAATGGTAACCTTCTCTGAGAGGTCCCTTCAAGACTCCCTCCTGCTCCTGTAGGCACCTCAGTCCTATACTCCTCAGTCCCAGAACTCACCTCTCTGTTGTACCTAAGTGTACTTCCCACCCACTGAACGCTCTCCTTGATAGCTTAGACTCTGTGCCTTCAGGTGACTTGGCCCCTCAGCTTCCCAGTCCTTTTTGACCTGGGAATAAGAGCCATATAAGGTAGTTGCAGGAATGTGAAGTGTCCAGTTTCGTGGGAAGACGATTTGAAGATAGCAGATCCACAATGGCTCTTTGTATGGTTGGATTACAGATTAGTTTTTTCTATATTATTCTCATCATTTTTCCAAATTTCCTACAGTGATTTTTTATTTTCCTTCATTTTAAAATTTTACATTCCCCAAAAAAACAAAACAAACAAACAAACAAAAAACCCACAAAAAATTAGCATAGTGCCTGGCATAGAATGACCTCAAAAAATGCTCACTCATTTGATCTCCTTACCCCTCCATGCAGGCATTTTTTACTTTGGTGTGTCGGGGACACCTTTGTGAGTCCAGTGAAAGCTGTAGACATTTGCCCCATAAGCATTTGTGCACATAAGCAAACACATACACACAAAATATTTTGTATGTGATTATTTTAGGGTAAAAAGATGAATGAATGAACGAAATAATTTACAAGTGAATAAATGAAGAAGCCTACAAAGCCAAAATGATAGCATTTCTTTACATCACTAGGTAGCAGAAGCCAAGGCCAAGGAATACCAGTGAGAACAATGCCAAGGCCGATCTACAGTGAACTCCCTCAGGCCCTGGTCCCCAGAGGGCTCCAGCTGCCAACACACTCCGGAAAGGATTTGGACACACCTTGAGCTCACCTGCTCTGTAATGGTTTGCTTTCCTGAGGTGGACCCAAGGGAACCACTGGGACCCATAAGGGCTGTTTCAGGCTTAAATTAACCCCAGGCGTACACAAAGCTCGGGAAGGTTGTGGGAGAAAGGTGGAGGCTGGGGTGAAGGGGATGAGAACACAGAGAAAATCTTCCTAGTGAATTCCAATTCCTGTCTGGTTCCAAGAACAAACGGGGAATTCCCAGAATATTTCCTTTTGTTTTTTCCTCTTTTGCATCGTGCCCTTCCTAAGACCCCTGGCATCTAACAAAAGCTGCCAAAATTCTGTGTTCCAGTGTTATGCAAATCATCTCCCACCCCTGCCTCCCCTGGAGGGAGAAACCAAGCAGTGAGCAGAGGAAGAGGGAGGTGAGGGGGGATTCCCTGGCTGAGCAGAATCTAGAAGGCAGTGAGCGTGTCATGGGGACAGGGGCTCAATTAGCTACTACAAGATGTGCCCGTAATAAAGGACAAACTTGGGGGAGGTGGGCAGCTGATGCTCCGATCACTCAGCTAATGTCACTCAACTATCCCAGGAGTTTCTGGAGAGGAGTGTCTAAGTGGGCTTATTTGTTTTCAGGAATGACTCCTGGCAGTTATTAATCCAGGATCACACCACACCACACAAATTACCATCACCCAGGACAACGCAGGAAGGAAGCAGCAAATAAGAGGTCTGGGACTTTAAGAGTTTGTCCCTTGGCTTCATCCCGTACTGAAAAATTTTGGTTGCCCTTAAAACTAAAGGATAAGGGGAAATGGTATATTCCAAAGAATGTGTGTTCTTTCCTGGCAAAACAATCCCCAAGGGCAAAAATAATAATAATCATAACTACTACTATTTATATTTATTGAATGTTTCTATGTTCCCCACACCCTTCTAAGCTTTTCGCTCCCCCTACAACTCCACGAGGTAGATACTACTGTGCCCATTTTGTAGATGCAGAAACAGAGGTTAAAGTTTGCCCAAAGCCACACTGTAGAAAGGGAGAGAGCCTGGAGTTGACCCTGCAGAGGGGGCTCCGGAGCATCTCACTATACTGCCTCTCTGTAGCATGGATGTCAAGGACAGCAGAAAATCCCAGCCTGGGGTTCTCGGCTGCCCTCGCCAAGGGCCCTTGGTCACTCTCCAGAATCTGCTTGAGCCAGACCTTAGGACCCACAAGGGACTCCTTCAGGGCAGCAGTGGCCCCGAGTCCACTGGTTCTCTCACCCACAGGTCCTCAGGGAAGGTTCTTTGGGCTACTCCCTGTCATATCCACATTCCCACCTGGTGGGCTCTGGGACCCCAAAGCAGGGGCTCTGGCTCACAGAAAGTCATGGCCTGTGATGAGAAGGCCCCAACAGATCCTGGTCCTGGCTTCCTCAAGGAGATCCCTATGGGGGCAGCCCCAGCCCCTCAGCGCAGACAGGCGCAAGGTACAGGATGGACGCTGACAATCATTCTGCCTTTGGGGTAAGGCATGCCCCTCCCGCCTCAACCACACACTCGAGAACTTACTTCCTGCGGACCACAATGGCTCTCCTTATCTGACGGAAGAACAAAGCCTTTTTAAGCCTTAGCTGTGTGACCAGGGCCAACCTATTTCCAGGCACTTGTAAGGATGCCTTTCATTACCTTCCGCTCCTCGTTCTGCCCTGACCGTGGCGCGTGTTGCAGGCTTTCCTTTAACCATTGTGTTCTCGCCCTGCAGCCTGGACTTGTGCTCCCCCGACCCCTGTTGCTCTTTTCTGCTTTGTTCTTCCCTCTTCCCGCCTTCCTTACACGGTAAGATTGATCTCTGCCCAGAGGGTTTCGTCAAGTTTCCTGGTATGAGTCTTCAGCCTGCCTTATCTGCTGCATTCCCCCTCACTCCTCAGACCTGGAAAGTTCCTTTCTGATGCATCAGGCATGCCCAATTTCTACAGATTTTGACCCATCAATTGGTTTACTTCTTTATTGACTTTACCCTCCTCAAGACCAGACTGTAAGCTCTGTGGGGACAGGCACCCCTCCTGCCATGCTCAATATTACATCCCTAGTACCTGGGACAGCACCAAGCATAACGTAGTGGCTCAATAAATACTTGCAGAATGTTTGAAATCCTCATCTTCGAAATGGGGTTACCAGTAGTACCTACCTCAGGGTTACTGGGAAGAGTAAATGAGTCAGTACATGTCAAGCACCTAGAACTGTGTCTGGCATGAAGTGAGTTTTCTATAAATGTTAGCTACAAGCACCATTATTCACTCTACAGATCCAGGGTGTACTAGGGGCAAAAAGACAGGAAAGGTATAATCCCAGCATGTGAGGCAGCCTGGCAAGCTGCCACGGAGAGGCAGGAATGAGGGGTCGTAGGATTCCTGGGATCAGAGCAATTATTCCCAGTTGGGGGAACTGGGAAAGGCCAACCTGGGCTTTGGGGTTGACTAGGGGATGGCCAGAGGGGAAGTGGGAACAGGCATTTCAGGCACGGGGCTGAAGTGCAGAGAGGGAGGCTGAGGAAAGCCTTGAAGGGTACCTTCCCACCAGCCTGCTAAACACTAAGCACATTACACTGAGTGTATAATTAAAATAAAATAAAAGAAGCTATACACACGGGCTATTTAGGACTCTGTCCCCAAAATATTCCTAACTTAGACTCTTTCTTTCCTGGACTTATGTCAAGGTACAGTAGAATTTCCTCTTTTCAAAAAATATGGCTGCAAACAGTCATGACAAGGGAATAGTCACTTTTTCCAAGCCCGTTCTCCACAAGTGACGCCTTTTCAACTTTTTTAAAGGTATACATCAACACGACAGAACTTAAGGCTGTTCTAGAAAAGGACCTTAGAGAAAGCAAAGTCAAATCCACAGTCAAAGCAATATGACCAGACCATAAGCCTCCTAGTTTCTAATTTGCCAAACCTTCTGCCTTTCAAACTAACAACAGCCTCTTGAGATAAAGTCTCAATAATTCACGCGTTCAACAAATATTTAATGAACACCTACTATGTGCTAAGCACTGTTCTGGGCTTTGGAACTAAAACACTGAACAAAACAACCAGAGATTCATGCCCTGGTAGAGCTTGATGCTAGGGGTGAATAATTTTTAATTTACTACTGATATTGGGGTATATATGGAGGTTTTGCCATAACGTTATCTTGGATTTCTTAGGAAGGGATTTAATGCATTAAAACTCAAGCCAAGAGGTATTTGGGGTTGGAGAAATTAGGAAAACTTAAGCAGGAAGATGGCCAAACAAATCCTTTCATCAGCCCATTTTTCCATTTCTGGCTTCCCATACTCTTGGTTCTATCCAAAGTCAGTCTCTAAGATCCTTATTCTCACCTTCTTGTTCCTCACCAGCATCCTTCAGCCAAACACTGGCAGACAAAACCAGGTAGGAATGTGTTCAGCTTTAAGTAGCAGAGAATTCAAAAACAAAGTTTTAAACAATGTGGACACTTATTGGAAATGATCTCAGTGTTTGTCTGGCAGCTTAACTGCGTCATTCTGGCTCTTCTTACTTTTCTACTTTTCCTTTCTTAGTGTGTTGGCTTTCCTTGCACATACTTTCAGCATCATGGCCCCAGGGTGGCTGCCACAGCTCTAGACATCACGTCTGTATTCAAGATGGGAAAATGAGGGAAAGGTGGCATCTCAACTTATCTCCTACATAAGGAAGAACATTTTTCCTAGAAGCCCCAGGTAGACTTCCTCTTCTTTCATTGGCCCAAGTCAGGTCACATGACCACATCCAGCCCAAGGGAGCTTGGGAAATTCTGTATTTGGATTTCCAGCTTCCGTAATCGGAGGCAGCAAGAGAAAGAAGGGGGCCAGACATGGCTTGTGTAGGCAAACAACAGTGTCTGCCAGAAAAGCCTTCACAGAGAAACCTCAAGACATCAGGCTGAAGGTTGCTCAAGCCATCTTAGGTTGGGAAATTTAAAAAAAAAAGGCACATTTCAGACTGAGTCCAGACATTGTGAGTTAGACCAGAGCTAGGCTCATCTTTGGAAAAACCCCAGGCTGGAACCCCCCCTGCTGCAGGAAAACCTCTATGTTCACATGCACAGTACCAGTCTCTGCAGCACAGCCAGAAAAATTCAGTACCAGGAACCCAGATGATGGGGTATATTGTGGAGTAAGGCAGAAATGGAGGGTATATGTTAATAATGTGGCTTCATCAGTTGTTAGTGGTTGAAAGCTAAAGGAGGCGGCTGGGCATGGTGGCTCACACCTGTAATCCCAGCACTTTGGGAGGCCAAGGCGGGAGGATCGCTTGAGGCCAGCAGTTCAAGACAAGCCTGAGAAACATAGCAAGACCCTCATCTCTACAAAAAATAGAAAAATTAGCTGGGCATCATGGTATGCTCCTGTAGTCCCAGCTACTCGGGAGGCTGAGGTGGGAGGATCGCTTGAGCCCAGAAGGTTGAGGTTGCAGTGAGCTACGATGACACCACTGCACTCCAGCTCAGACAATAGAGTGAGACTCTATCTCAAAAAAAAAGCCAGAGGAGGAGCAGCTCCCCTCTCATGTTGATCACATAAGACCATAGACCTAAGACGCAATTTTTGTCAGGAATAAGGATGGGGCTGAGGAGCAAAGTCCACTTTCCCATCAAGTATAACCTTTTCCCTAACCAGCTGAATGTCTCCTTTACACAAGTTGTATAAACACTTGCTACCACCATTATTATGAGTCAAAGTGTTTCATTTGTGCCAACTTATGAGGCTTTGGGCTCCCACACATGGGAAAGTGACAATCCAGTCAAAACAGAACTTTGGCATCACACAGTGAAAAGGAAAAGAAAAACCCCAAAGTTTTGTATATGTCTCTGCACATGTGTTTGTGAGAAAGCACACCCACACATAATGTGAAAGGCCACACTGGCCTGATTTCATCCTAAGCCCAGGCCTGCTATTGTAGCTCTGACCACATCAAATGTTTTAATTCAACCAGCAATTTTGGATTTCCACATGCCTTTCTTTCATCTAGACAAGTTAAACCAAGTTGTTCTGTAAAGATGAAATACAATTCATCGTCGTGCTTCTGTGTTTGGAGACAATCTTGGTAAAATGAGCCCCAGCATCTGCAAACTGTAGATTTATCCATCTATTCCATCCATCCACCCATCTATTCATCCTCCTAATCACCTGTCTTTCTACCCATCCATCCAGACTTCCAATCATCATTTCATCCATCCATTCATCTAACCATCATTCCATCAAGCCATCGTCCACCCATCCATCATCCATCCATCCACTTATCCACTCATTTGTCCATCTATCTATCATTCTATACATGCCACAAATATCCATTCATGTCCTTGAGGCTTTCACTATCCTCTCTTCTTCCTTGCCTGGCAGAGATGCACTTTCACTGCTAAAACTTCATTTTTAACATGGAATGCCTTTCCCCCTTTTCCTTGTTGTGAAATCCCACTGATCCTTAAAATCCACATTCAATTCTCTTTTGGAAGGTCCTTCATGGACCTCCACTGTGAGACCACAGTGTCATCTGTCATCTTAATTCTTATGGTACTTATGTCTTGTATTCCTTTTTTATTATGTAGTATATTGCTGCCTTCAACATCTCTTCATTATGTTGTTATGTTGCATTGCTTTTGTCTCTTGTGATTGAAATATTCTGCATTATTTCTTATCTCCCCAAGTAAATTATAAACCCTGTGAGAAGAGAGACTATGGTTTTTACTTCTTTGCAACCTTCCTCCACAGCAGGCTTCTTGCCCAGTGTTATGCAAATCGTAGGCACTCAACAAATGTATATACTTTGGATGCACAGCTTCTTTATCTGTGAAATGGGGACAATTGTGGTGTTAGAGGAATATTGTGAGGATTAATTGAGATAGTGAATGTTAAAGAGCATTATAAACTTCAAAGTCCTAAAGACATTATTATTGACAATAATATTGCTTTACTTTAATAAAAACAAATAGCAATCCAGTTTGCTCATCAGTCAAAAAATAAAATAATAAAGTAAAATAAATAAATCACAGTTAATAATCATATACTAGGTTATCTACAATCTGAATGAACGAGGATATATTCAATGAACATTTCATTAGTACTTACAGAATTATTATGTTCTAGAGGAGGCACTGGAGCTGCATAGGTAATAGGCCTACGTGTACAAGTACAACTAGTGTAAACATCAAGGATGTGTATTATGTCACCTAACTGGAAGTTCAGGAATGGGCAGGCTGCAGGCACAGTGTAATCAACCCCTAAAAAACCCATGCTTTTTTCAGGTCTCCACTCTGTAAACACTTGTTATCGGCTTTATTCTTGGGTGGTTGCAAAATGGTAGTTCCAGTAACAGATCCAGGCACAACCAAATTACAAAGCATCCCCCCAGCAGATACCTCTCTCCCATCCCCACCATGTCTCATTAGGCCACATAGCCCTGGGACAAAACAGAGGCATTTGCCAAGGCTAATCTCAAAGAGGAGACAGGAGACAGGGAGACCGATTGAGAAGACAGTGCAGATTGTTGTCATAAAGTAGTAAGACCTGGACCAGAGACACGGCTGTGGGCATGCAGGAGGCAAAAGAACTTGCAGCTCATCCTATGTGGAAGAGAAGCCAGGAGTTCAGAGTGCTCCAAGCTTCCAATCTTGGCTGACAGAATGATTAGTGTCCTATTGCCTGAGATGGGTGTCTGGCTCTCAAGACCTGCCTGACAAAGACTGAGAAAGAGGACTCTCCCAACATCCCTCTTTCCCTAAGAGTCAGTATAACGCAGTGGTTGAAGGGCTGACTCTGGTGTCGTGCCACCTGCCTCCCAATCACTTACGAGCTGAGAATCTTGAGTAAATTTCTATTTCCTCATTTGTGAAGCGGGTTTCCTAATACGTAGCTCATAGGTGGTTGTGCCCAGGGCTGAGCATAGTGCCCAGCACAGGAGAGACACTGTGGGATGACAAGGAAAGAGACCGGGTCCCAGCCATAATTTGGTCCCTTACGCACTGCGTGATCTCCACCCAACTCCTTCAACCCGCTGCATTTCAGTGTGCTCATCTGTAAAATGGGGCAAATACCTATTCATGGGGTTGCTGAGAAAATTGGATTAGAAAAATAAGGCAATTGCTAATGTGGAACTTTGCTGATTTTTGGCTGTCCAAATGACAGAGGCAGAGTATTCCCCCAGAGAAGTAGAAAATCCTGGATACTCCTCTCTCAGCCTCCCTGGAAGCTGAGGCACGTCCGGTGACCTAGACTTAGTCAATCAGATGTACGTGCTCCGAGGCTTTGAATGAGGGTGGGGAGGGGAACTGGAGCAAATAAAGAGTAACAAGGTGGTGTTAGCAGTGTTGGGAACGTGCAGTTTCAGGGGCCAGAGTGGCAGTGGTGTCCGCCTCAGTGTCCAGGCCAGAGGGGTCAGTGGTGCACACTCTGTTCTCTGCAATTCAATGGTGCTGGCAGCAGTTTTTTTACTGAACCAGTTCAGTGGAAGGATTTTTGCTTTTCTCTGACTGAAGAGTGCCATTTTGTTCCTGCCTTCTGGTTATCTAATCTTTCTGAGAATCTGTGAACTACCCCAATAGCCTTAAAATTGTGGGGGAGATGGGGGGCGGCTTTCTGCTTTAATCAGCTTCCGTAATGTTCTGAGCTTATAACTAGGAATGTTGACTACACAAGTGCCTAGCATAATGCCCGGCGTGTGGTGGGAATCTAATATTGGTTCCTTTTCCCTGTTGGCTCCTTGCTCTCGGCTTCTTTCCTTCCACCCAAGTTTTGTTCTGACTATGTGGTGCTGGTACCTCTCCCTTGTAAAGAAAACACGGAGCCACCCCAGTCCATAATCATTTGCACACTATTTCCCATGGAAGATCGTTCCCGCAGGCTAATAAACCTGAGGTGGAGGGATTGAGCAGCAAGATGATTTTTTAAAGTTTTTTAAGTTTTGAGGGCAAACATATCCTTGTTCACCAAACCCCCAAACATGACAACCAGGGGACTCCTGTGAATGTTTACAAGCAGATTTGGGGGGAGGACTAAGAAACAGAATGGCACATTTACATGGTAACAGTCTTTTAGATTTCATAAACCGATGGACCTAATTAACTACCCAGAAGAGGTAGAGTATAAAAATATACATGGGTTCATGAAAAGTTTGTTTAATTCATGGGTAATGGAACCATTTCAGGAGGTAAAGAGGACACTGGGGAGTTTTAGGGAGCACACCCTTAATATTGTTGGATGAAAATTGCCACTGGCTTTCACAAAATATACTAAATATGACTCAGAGATAGAATATTGGGCTGACTGGGTTACTTTGGGACCACAGAGCTCATTTAGTCCACAGCCCCCAAGCCCCTCCACCAATGTAGGGATCTCTCCACAGCAGCCTAAGCAAATAGTTACCAGTCCTTGGCCATCTGGCCTCTGTTTAAAGTCCTTCAGTGAGGAAGCAAATGGCTGGCCCTGCAGAATGGTGTGGTGATGTGTTGGCATATGTTGTTTCTGTCCCCAGAATTCACTCTACCTTATGGAAGCAGCTCTCTCACTAGCTCTTGCTCTTTCTTTAAAATGATCTCTTTCCCACTGTATAGGATCTCAGGGGGACTGTCATGAAGTTGTCCTGACTTCCCCCGGCAATCCAGGTTCACCAAACTCTTACTCCATGAACTTTGGATCCTGGGTGCAGCGATGCCAAGATCTTTCAAGGGGAGGTGAGGCTAATTTATGGCAACAGTAACACCCCAGTGAATTGTTCCTTCTGTCTAGAATCCTAGACATCTTTTGCTTCTGTCATTTTCCAAGCCTAAATGCCCTCTACTTGCAGCCCAGCCAACATCTTGGGGGCAACCCTGTTAGAGACCCTAGAACTACTCAGATAAGATACTGCCAAATTCCTGACCCACTGTGAGATAATAAATATTAGTTATAAACTGCTAAGTTTTGAGATAATTTTTTATGCAGCAACAAATAACTAAAACATCTTTGGACGTTTTTCTATGGCATTGTTTTTCTATGGCATTGTTTTTCTCCTTCTTATAGTTACAGAATTTTTTTAAAATATGCTAGACACTAATATTTTATTAGTTACAAGGGACATAAATATATTCTCCCAACCTTTGGCTTGCCTTTTTACTTTATCTGTGGTGCTTTTTGATATAATGATTTAAGATTTAATATAATCAAATTTATCAGTTTTTTTCTTTATAGTTCATGCTCTTTGCATCTGATTTACAAAATCTTTCACTACCTCTATATAAAAAAGATAGTCTTCTGTTTTCCTTTAAGTGTTTTCAAAGTTATCTTTGTGCTTTTAATTCTTTAGTCAGCCTGGAAATAGATGTTGAATTGATTTGGCCAAAATCCTTGCTCCTTTATTTGCTCAAAACACTGGAATATTCATTTCTATGATCCAGTAGTCATTTCTTTTTGTGGATCAGTATCTGAACTCATTCTCTATGTCTTGAGAATCCCTCATCCCCATAAGTCTCAGTACAAGGCAGAGCCTGTCTCTCACTATGGAAGCTTTTCATTGCTGCTACTCACTTTCCCAGCCTCTCTTGAAGTGAGTATGTAGACACATGATCTGTGATCTGCCAATCAAGACACACTCTTCTTGGACTTTGAATGATGCAAAGTGATACCTAATGATGGAAAGAATCATCAGTGTCTACGGAGCAGTGCTTTCCAAACCTTAGCGCCCGTAGGAATCACCTTAAAGTGAAGGGACACTTCTTGTTGTAGTGCAGATTGCTGGGTCCCACACACAGAGTGTCTGATTCAGTAGTTCTGGGGTAAGGTGTGAGAATGTGCTGGTCTAACATGCCCCCAGGTGATGCCAAAACTGCTTGGTGGAGGAGTAAGCTTTGAGTAAAGCAAGCTTTCTGGAGAGGATTATGGTAGGGGACAGATTAGGTTCCCAGGGCAGCAGAGTTGCTGCTGCACCCAGTGTCAGCAGAGGAAGCTGGGCCAGTTCTGCGGCGGGATTTGGTGCATTATTTCTATCTGGGTAGCTGCTGACATTTGTCCTCCAGCCCTCTTGGCAATTCTGTGAGCTACCCTGCATTCTCTAAATAGATTCCCTTGCTGCTTAAATCAGCCAGAGTTAGCTTCTGTTGCTTACAACTAAGGATGCTGGCTGATCCAGAACCCAGTTTGTTGTCTTTTAAAATTTCCCTTGAGAACTAAACCATTCTAAACTTGAGTCTTCCTGACATTACTCTTCCAGATTTGCACTGTTGTTTTGCATGCCTGGGATTTATGCCAATTAATTCATCTTTGGTACATGTCTGTTAAAAATATATATTATTTTTTCTTATTTCGAGAATAATATATGTTTACCATAACCATATTTGGAAAATACAGAGAAGCTCAAGGAAGCAAATTTAAAATCATCTTTAAACCTACCACCAGAGACAACCACTATGAATGTTCTGTTACACAACTTTCAGTTTTTTCCTACACACATATATTTTTTATATATTTGGGATCACGCTGTACATACTGTTTTATAACTCCACCTTTTTTTTCACTCCAACAATAGAAGTAAACATTTTCCCCTGTCAAAAAGTATTCTAAAATGTGGTTTGCAATAGGGACATAGCTTTCAGCAAATGAGGTACTGGAATTTATTCAGCTAACCCCTGATATTTGACATGCAGGTTGATTCAAATTGCTCACTATTATAAATAACACCACCAACTTCTGACTCAAAATGGCACATTTTGAATCTGTTAGAAATTCCTACTATAGCTTCTCCAAATTCTCAAAAATTCCTTCATTCAACAAATATTTCCTGAGTATCTATCATGTGTCATGTACTGTTCTAATTGCTGAAGATAAAGAAATGAACAAAATAGACAAAAACTGCTACCTTCATTGTGGCTTACATTCCAGTGGGGTGAATAGTAATAACACCACATGTCCATAATATACACACCTACATACAATATACTAATGATATACCAATAATAAAATAATAATGCTGGCAGCTACCACTTATTAAATGGTTGCCGTGAGCCAGACATTATGCTAAGCCCTTTCTATGCAGTTAACCCTCAGACCCTATTATCACCTCTCTTTTTCAGAAAAGGCCACTGATACTTTAACTTACCCCCCACCCCACCACTGATGCAGACAGACCTGGTGTTGAATCAATTAAATCTGACCCTTCCCCAAACCCTGTGATTTAACTGGTGGGTGCAGGAAGAAGATGCCAAGTCATGGAACAGTGGGATCCCAGGTGAGAGTCTATTTTACTGAAGGAAGTGAAGCAGGATCTGTGCTTATCAAGCTCCACGTCAGCTGTAGACGGAGAAGGAGTGGGACCACAGGCAGTTTGTCTTCTACCTTTTGGCAAATATCAGATCACATTTTGTCCACAAGTGAATTAAGAGAAGAAAACCAGCATAAGGTCCATAAAAAAATACAGACTCAGGTGGTACAAAGGCAATTTATGTGACCAAAGAGTTTGTACCCCAGTAATATTCTGAAATTTTTTTAAAAAACTGTATATGAATTATCTATGTGTACAAGTTCCTTGGTGTTATTTTAACAGGTGATCACAATTAAAATTATCTTCAAATAAGCTTAAAAACTTAAGAAATTATTTTTTCTGTTAAAAATATTTGAATACTTTCAGTATTTTTCTTTTTTCAAATTATAAAACTGTTTAATAAACTACAGATAATGATGCCGAGATAATTTTTAAAAAGGCAACAATAGTGAATATTAAAAAAAAAAAGAAAAGAAAAGAAAAAAATGCATGATTGGGACCTAGAGGAAGAGCAAACCACTGAAAATCATCCACTGCCAGATCAACAGGAAGATGTCAGGAAACTTTTTTGCATCCACCGTAGGGTACAAGAAGACATGGCCTTTCTGAAACATGAAATCATTAGGAGAAAACAGACTCAGATAAAAAGGCAACAAACTGAGAGAAATGAAAGTAGCATTAAAAGGATGATAAAGAAGGATTGTAAGGAAACTAAAAACAAAAGCAGATGAAATTTTATAATTCCCTCACAAAGGGTAGAACTGATGCTACCAAAACTAAAATAAAATCAGACAATAGCACATATTGGTGAAGACCTGAACAACTGGAACTCTTGCACATTCCTTATGGGAAACAATCTGACAATACCCACCAAGACTGAAGATGCACACACCCTCCAACCAGGCAATTCCACCCCCAGCCAGATACTCCAGGGCAGTGGTTCCAAACTTTCTTGAACATTAGAATCTCATGCTTTTTAGAATCCAGATGCCCAAGTTGGACCCTGTACCAATTAAATCAGAATGTCTTGGGAGGTATGAGCCATGTATCAATAGTTTTTAAAGATGCCTACCTGTGCAGCCAAGTTTGGGAACGACTGCTCTAGAGAAATCTTTGCATGTGTGCACCAGATAATGTCTATGTCCATGGGCAGAATTGATACAGTATAGTGCATTTATACAATGAAATATTATACCACAGTGAAAAGGAATTAACTGCAGGCACACCGATCAACAAGGATGAATTTCACAAATATAACTGGGGTGAAGGCAATTCACAGGGAGCACATACAACTTGATTTCATTCACATAAGGGAACATTTTGCATAACTAAACATCACTAATCATCAGGGAAATGCAAATCAAAACCACAATGAGATATCATCTCACCCCAGTTCAAATGGCTATTCTCAATAAAACAAACAAACAAATGCTGGCAAGAATGCGGAGAAAGGGAACGCTCGTACACTGTTGGTGGGAATGAAAAGTAGTACAGCCACTATGAAAAACAGTATGGAGGTTTTTCAAAAAACTAAAACTAAAAATACCATACAATCCAGCAATCCCACTGCTGGGTATATATCCAAAAGAAAGGAAATCAGTATATTGAAGTGATATCTGCACTCCCATGTTTATTGTAGCACTATTCATAACAGCAAAGATATGGAATCAACCTAAGTGTCCATCAATGGAGAGTTAGATAAAGAAAATGTGATAAATATATACAATGGAATATTATGCAGCCATAGAAAAGAATGAAAGCCTGTCATTTGCAGCACCAGGGATGGAACTGGAGAACATTATGTCAAGTGAAATAAACAAGCACAGAAAGACAAATATTACATGTTCTCACCCATGTGGGAGCTAAAAAAAGTGGATCTCATGGAGGTAGAGAGTAGAATGGTGGTTACCAGAGACTGGGAAGGGAGAAGTTGGTTAAAGGGTACAAACATACAGTTAGACAGAAAGAATAAGTTCTAGTATTCGATAGTACAGTAGGGAAATTATAGCTAACAATAACTTACTATATATTTCAAATAGCTAGAAGAGAAGAATTATAATGTTTCCAACATAAAGAAAAGATAAATGTTGGAGGTAATGGATATTCCAATTACTCTGACTTGATAATTACACATGGTATACATATATCAAAATATTGAATGTACCCCAAAAATATGAACTATACTATGTCAATGAAAAATACAAAAGAAAGACAAAAAATAACAAACGCTGGTGAGGATGTGGAGAAAAGGGAACTCTTATACACTGTTGGTGGGAATGTAAAGCAGTAGAGTCATTATGGAAAACAGTATGGAGGTTCCTCAAAAAACTAAAACTAGAAATACCACATGATCAAGCAATCCTACCACTGGGTATTTATCCAGAGGAAAGGCAATTAGTATATCAAAGACACCCCCATGTTTATAGCAGCACTAGTCACAATAGGTAAAATATGGAATCAACCTAAGTGTCCATCAACCAATGAATGGAGTTGGGCATGGTGGCTCATGCCTGCAGTCCCAGCTGCCCCAGAGGCTGAGGAAGGAGGATCCCTTGAGCCCAGGAGGCTGCAGTGAGCTATTCTAGCCTGGGCGACAGAGCAAGACCCTGCCTCCAAAAGAAAAAAAGAAAACAAACCAGATGAATGGACAAATGTGGATATATGCACAATGGAATACTATTCAATCTTAAAAAAGAAGGAAATCCTGTCATTCATGGCAACATGGATGAGCCTGAAGGACATTATATTAAGCAAAATAAATCAGGCACAGAAAGACAAATACCACATGTTCTCACTCATATGTGGAAACTAAAAAAAAAAAATTGAGCTCATGGAAGTGAAGAGTAGAATTGTGGGTATGAGAGTCTGGGAAGGGTAGCGGGGAGGGAAGGATAAGGAAAGGTTGGTTAATTGATACAAAATTACAGCTAGATGGGAGGAATGAGTTCTGGTGTTCTGCAGCACTATAGGATGACTGTAGTTAACTATAATTTATTGTATATTTTCAAAAAGCTAGAAGAGGAGATTTTGAATGTTCACAACACAAAGAAATGATATAAATGTTTGAGGTGATGGTTATGCTAATTACCCTGATTTGATCATTTCACATTGTACACCCTCCGTATCCCATAATAGGTGCAATTATTATGTGTTAACTAAAAATAAAAGGAAAAAATAACTGGATAAACAATATATTGTATAATGGTACATCTATCATATATTTGTTGATACACTAAAAAGAAAAAAGGAATGATAACCCCAAAACTCAAGACTGTGATTACCATTGAGGAGGAGGGGGCTTCTCAGATGCCAATATTGTTTGATTTCTTAAACTGATGGTGGCAGTTTATACCTTATACATATGTTATAAATATTATTTTGTCTATTTTAATTATCTAATTAAACAATGAAAAAAGGATTTTAAGAGTTTAAAAAGATGAAGATTCATGCATAGAGACCTACTTGAAAAATTCTTCCAATATTCAAAGAAAAAGGAAAAAGAAACAAAAAAAAGGAAGAAAAGTATAGCTACGGAGGACAGAGAATGGCTATAATTATGCATATTCTCATTATAATGCAAAAACACCCCATTTTAAAATTCCAACCTCTTAAAAATTAATGTATGTAATCTGAGATGTAGATAAAAACTTTGTGAGACAGATATCATGAAGAAAAATACTTCTAAGGCTGAACTACATAAAAGGTAAAACAACATCAACGTTATTGGGTAAATGTTTTGGGATAAAGCGGTTATAGGTAACTCTTTGCTCATGGCCTTGAATATTTCCTTAAGTAAATTCTTGGAAGTAGAATTACTAACACATAATAGATGTTCAATAAATAATTGTTAAATGAATTTTTAACATGAATGAACACAGAAAATTCTGTAAAAGTATACAGCAAAGTGCTGTCAGAGATCACCTTTGAATGGTGGACTAAACAAAGATTACTTTTTCCTCCTTTTTTACTTTTCTGTATTATTTTCCTTTTCTACAATTAAGGAAAACTATTTTTACTTATCACATATTACTTATGTGATAGCAGAAACAATATGTAATTTTATAAATACAATATCAAGGATAATTGTAGCAAACACTTAAGACCCTTTCTGGGTCTTTCCTGGAAAAGCTCATGCTCAGTGAAAACAGCTTGGCTAAATTCTAAAAGCCAAAGCTAAAAAGGACCTCTACTCCAGGCTAGAACCTCACATTCTGGACCTCACTGTGGTAGGCAGCCTCCCTGGGTCCTCCAGCATCTCCACCTCCTGTTACCTGTGCCCTTGTGTAATCCCCTTCCACACTGTATGAGGGAGGGTCTGTGAGACTAACAGAATATGGCAGAAGTGATGGTGTGTCACTTCTGAGACAATCTGGCTTCCGTTTTGGCTACCTTCTCTCTCTCACATCAATTGTTCTGGGGGAAGCCAGTGGCCATGTTGTGAGCAGGCCTAGGGAGAGGCCCATGGAGCAAGGAGCTGAGGCCTCCTGCCAACAGCCATGTGTATGCGCCATCTTGGAAGTGAATCTTCCAGCCCCAGTCAAGCCTTCGGGTGATGCAGCCTCAGCTGAGATCTTGATGTGACCTTGAGCCAGAACCACCCTGTTTGGCCATACCTGGATTCCAGACCCTCAAAATCTGTGTGAGATAAAAAAAATGTGTTGCTTTAGCTGCTAAGTCTTGGGGTAATTTGATCTGCCAAAAATAGATAACCAATATACCCATCTAAACTGAGTTAGTTGCTTTTAGTGCCAGGAAGAGGTAAGGAAAAAGAGGGAGGACAAAAGGGATGAGGGGTCATTGTTGAGAGAGAACAGAGTTCCTTATGTAGTGATTGCATCTTCAATCGTCCCCCTATTCCATGCAATATGAGCACGCTTGGCCTGTGCCCCAAAATTGGAGGACCCAAGGGAAGTGCCTGTGAGGTAGAAGAGTGACTCTGGAGCCTGGGGCACATATCCTCTCCTTTTCTGGGATTACATAGTTGTCAACTCACAAAGGGGCCCAGCATGAAGCTTGTGTAAGCAGAGTGGTTGTGGGGTGGCACCTCTGGGCACAATAAGTTTCATAGCCCTTCCTCTAGGATATCCTAGGTAAAGGTGGGCTGGCCCAGGAAAGCCATGCCTGTTGAGCAAGGAGGGGAGTCTCTTGCTGGGGGTTAGAATGGCTGCAGCTCTGAAAACTTGGCTACTAGCCTTTGAGGGTCTACAGGCCTAGGACCTTGGACAGAGACATACCACCTGAGCCATCACCTATGCCAGGCGTGAAATCACAGCAGAATCCTACATGGAGCATCACCTGTGTAGAGCCAGCCAAGGGCAAAGCAACCAAATAATGCTGAGGACCTAGGCAGGTAGGGAAACAAGGCCTGACAAAGAAGGGAGAGGCCTTCCTTCTCCACTTCCCTTGGGGGTACCCTTGCAGCAGGTACGAGGGGCTGCAAGGAGGAAGGGAAGGGGCCCCAAAGGACAAGGCTGTCCTCTGATGCCCACGCTCAGAGTAGGGGTTCTCAATCAGATGGTGTTGAGGATAAAAATATCTGAATGTCATGAAATGTTTACTCGAAATGAAACTATTTTAAACTGGAAGTGAATGGACAGGGCTGATATTTATAAGATTGGGCTAACTTCAGTTTTTCCGCTGCTCAGCATGAAGAGGGATTTTTTAGCGAAAAGGAAGTGAGTTACAAAAATAAAGCAACCTTCTTTTTGGCTCATGGCTAAATGAGGCCTGTACAATAAAGGCTGTTAAATAAATAAGCAATGAGACCTGAGCTGCATACTCTACTTCCTCTTGAATGGAAGCTGACCAGAGTCCCCTGCACAGCCAGTTACACTCTTTAAGAGCTTTCCCAGTTATAAAGGCAAATATTTTTTAATTGTTTAAGAATATCCTACTCTTGCAAATACTATTCCTTCTTAGACTTTAGACCACCTATATCCAATGGAACTTCCTGTGATGATGGAAATGTTTTATATCTGTGCTATCCAGTACTATAGCCATTAGCTGCATGTGGTTACTAAGGGACTGAATTTTAAAGTTTATTTAATTTTAATAAATTTAAATGTAAATAGACACACATGACTAGTGCTACCACACTTGACAATGCAATTCTAGATAGAATTTTCCATCTTTCTTTCTACTGAATTTTTGGAAATCTGGGTTCTTAATTGTGGAGTGCATCTTTTCTGTTTGTTTGTTATTGCAAACTCCAAAATGACAGGGTCTCTTTGGCTCAAGGTTTCTGGCACTTCCACAGCACCCACCAGTTCTTCCCTAAGTATCCTCAGAACCAAATTTAGACTAACATTTACAATATTGTTTACATCAGGAAATTTGAGCACAGATTGGATATCTCTTAATACTAAGGAATTACTAAAATTACATACTGAAATATTTACAGATAAAATGATACAATGTCTGCAATTTGCCTTAGATAATGGAGTGCGGAATGGATAGAGAAACAAGTTTGCTTGATAGTGGTTGAAGCTGTGTGATGGTTTCACAGGCGTCCCTTAGACTAGTCTACTTTACACGAGTATAAATGTTTCAGTTTTAAAAGGTTAAGAGTTTTTAGCAAAATGGGAAAGTGCTCATATTATAAAATTAAGTGAAAGGAAAAAAGCTACAAAATAATAAATATACACTATACTGATGAATTCATGTAAGTGGAAGGAAATACAGAATGTGGTGCAGTGGTTAGGAGCCCAGATGGCTGAGTTCAAATCCTGGCTCTAATAACGACTTGGCTATATGATCTCAGGGAATTTTTTTTAGCTTTACTAAACTTGTCTTCTTATCTACAAAATAAGGATCATACTAGAATGCATCTCTTAGATTGCTGTGAAGATTAAACAAGCCCACTTATGAAATACTTAGCTAGCATCTGGCACACAGTACAAATCCAATCACTTATCTTTGGGGAATAGATTTATGAGTGGTTGCTCTTGCGCCACCATATTCTCCAATTTTCCACCAAAAGTGTGTCTTCCTTTTATATTCAAAGGAGAAAAAGATTTTAAAAAGAAAGAAAAAGTAAAAAGAATCACTTACTCCATTGTGACTTCTGTGTTCTGAAAGACTGTTGGCAACGTAAGTTAATAATTTATCAGATCTTCTAAACTTTAGCAAAACAAGAATTCCAGCTTCATTCTGGGTAATTGGAATTCCCCACGAAACCGTTTCATGGCTTTTGGGATATGCATTAGGAAAGCATCGTCTGCATGCTTCCTCTGGCACAGAGCGTAGACTGGGGTCTTGTATCTGTGCTTGTCTTCATTATTTCTGATCTAAAAGTTCTCCATACTGATGGACAGACCACTTAGTACCTTCTGTGCAGAGAATGCTACACAATTTTGCCTTTCTGTTAGATTTGTATCTTGTAAATAAAATATATCCGTCCATTGTCATTTTCCATTTATGACTCTCCTTCCAAATAGCAGTGATGCTTATGAAATTATAGTTTTCTTCCCTCAGGAACATGAACATCTTGCCTTATCCATTCCCCCACACCCTTTGCAGTGGGAGATGGACATGTAAGGCCATAAATAGGTTCTAGTCCAGTTGCCTCTATTTCTGCCCAAGAATAACTGGGCCCTATCTCTATCATCCTGTTTCTATATCCCAAAGAATGTTTTGCATTTTCTTCTCAATTATTAGTATACATTATAGTAATCAAACTGAAACTACACTAAACAATATAGATGATAGATAGGTAGATAGATAGATAGATAGATAGATAGATAGATAGATAGACTCACATAACTAAAAAGTCTAAAATGTAGAGTTAGTTTCAGACATAGCTAAATACAAGGGCTTCAATGTTTTCAAGAATTTCTCTCCCTCTTCTGAGTAGAAGATGGATGGTTTCCCTTCAAAAATAAAGAGGCTGTTAAAAGAAGATGACAAATGAATGCTAAGCAGACAAAAACAATAGCTGTCCACTATGTAGCCCATAAAAATCTTTTAAAATGTCCTCTGCTGCTATTGGGAAATCTCCTGCCCAACACATTCTTTCCTGACTTGGTGGCACTCTCTGTCCTTTGTCAGTAGCCTCATATTCTAGTATCCTGGGCTCTGGCCCAGGAAATGAAATCCTCTTCAACACTATCAGCAGTGCCAGCTGCTCACTCCCAATATCCTCTTTTCTCCTCCAAAGTCACAGCCATCATCTGGATGAAAAGATGGAACACCACCTGTGTCACCAAATCCTTCAATGTCTTTCTCAGAACTTTAAAACTTCCAGAGACATATTTCATATTTCTTCTGACTACACCATTTACCTGCACATGAGTCAGCAGAAGTGGGTAATGGCTGGAGACTCCATCCCATCCCATCCAGAAACAAGGTGTCCCTCCAAGCGTGCCACACCTGGCATAAGGAAGGAGTCACCGCATTCTGGGAATGCACAAGGGTTTAGTTCTTTTTTTTTTTTCCCCCAACCTGGCTGCGGCTGCTTCTTCATTAAGTGTACATTGTAACACCTGGAATGGTGCTGAGCACACACTAGATATTCAATGATACATGTCCTGTTTCCACTTTGCCCTTTCCAAGTGCCCTTAAAAAACAAAAAACAATCCCAAAATTTAAGAAAAAACAAAAAAAACTAAGCTGAAGATGGGATCAGGAAGGGAACACCAGGGACTTTTTCTGTAATGTATTTTTCAAGCTAGGTGGTGGGTGCATGAATGTTCATTGTATTATTAGCTAATTTTCTGAAATACTCCATAAGTTTAAAATTTTTCACGTTGCCTCAGTCCATGTTGTGTTGCTAATAAAAGGCTACCTGAGGCTGAGTAATTTATAAAGAAAAGAGATTAATTTGGCACACAGTTCTACAAAATGTACAGGAAGCATGACCCCGGCATCTGCTCACTTTCTGGTGAGGGCTTTTGTGCTCTGTCAAAACATGGCAGAGAAGGTCAGACAGGAAACAGATACATGAGAAGACGGACCAAACCAGAGGGGCATCCTGGCTTTATAACAACCTACTCTCGGGACAACTAATCCTTTCCCCCAGAACCAATCCAGTCTCATGAGAGCAAGAACTGATTCACTACCTCGAGAATAGCACTAGCCATTCATGAGGGATCCACCCCATGACCCAAACACCTCCCATAAAGCCCCACCTCCAACACTGGAGATTAAATTACAACATGAGATTTGTGGGGGACAAATATCCAAACCATAGCACAGGTTACAACCCAAGCTGAAAAACCAAAGAGCTAATCTGATCACGTCAGTCCCCAGCTTGGTTTCCCAGAGCCCGAAGGATGACATCCAAGCTCCTTGTCACACACAAAGTTCTTTGTAATGTGGCCCAGTCTTTCTTCTTCCCACATGTCATGGACTAAATGTCTGTGTCCTCCCAAAATTCATATGTTGAAGCCCTAAGCCACAACGTGATGGTAGTTGGAGGTGGGGCCTTTGGGAGATAATTTGGTTTAGATGAGATCATGAGGGTGGGGTCCTCATCATGGGATTAGAGGAAAAGAAAATAGAGCCCCCCCTCCCCCACGATTCTCCCTCTTTTCCTCCCTCCACCATGTGAGGAGGACTCAGCCAGAAGGCAGCCAACTACAGGCCAGGAAGAGAACCCTCACCAGGAATGAAATCCGTCTGCACCTTGATTTTGGACTTCCAGAAATACATGTCTGTTATTTAAGCCACCCAGTCTACGGTGCTTTGTTATGGCAGCCTGAGCTGGCCGAGACACCACGCTCTTTCCCACGGCCATCCCTTCAGGCATCTTGAACCTTTCCCGGTTTCCTGAACATGCCACGTTCCCCTTGGTCTGGGTAGTTTGGAGTCTGTCTTCTTTTCCCTTTTTTTGACATAGCTGACTCCTCTTTACTCATTATATTTGATGGAGTACGTTAACAAAAAGATCCCATAATGCAGTGGCTTAAAGAATATAAGTTTCTTTCTCTCTGATGTAGCGGTCCCGAGAGGGGCAGCCCAGGTGAGTGGGGAGCTCTGCTCCTCATGGGCACACATAAACCCAGGTTCCTTCCGGTCAGTGCTGCCAACCTTGGGCCCTCAGATCACTTGCATGATTGAGGCTGGCTCACCACCCCATGCGGATGCCAGCCTGCAGAAAGGAGGAAGAGCGGTTAGAGAAGGCACACTAGGATGCTTTGAGGTCCAGACCCAGTAGAGGTTCACGTCATTTCCACTCATCCTATTGGTGGGAACTCAGTCACATGGTCACAACCGCCTGCTGGGGATGCTGGGAAATGTAGTCCCTAGCTAGGCAGCCATCTGCCTGCCTGCAGCTCTATTATAATGGAAGAATGAGTTTCAACAAACAACTGAAGCTCAGGCCTTGATTCCTTTGAACAGCCTTCTCTACGCCTGACCTCTATGTCTGGGTTAGATGTCCCTCTTGCAAGCACTTAGTACACTACATAGCAGCTACCTCGTTAGTTGCTTATTTCTCCAGCTTCATAGGTTCCCTGCCCCCAACTAGAGTGGGAACACATTGGGTGTAGCTCTGTATCCTCAACACTTGGCCTTTACCAGACCTTGAATACACTTTGTTTAAAAGTATGGCAGACGGGCCACATAATTTGCAAAGCCCAGTGCAGAATGAAAATGCAGCAGCCCTTGTTCAAAAATAAGAATTTTAAGATGGTGAAAGCAGAGCATTAACCCAAGCATGGGGTCCTTCAGAGTGCAGGGCCTTCTGCACCTGCACAAGTCACACACCGACGAAGCCAGCCCTGGAAGTATGAGCAAATAAATGAGTTGAGTTTAATAGCCTGAATTATCCTCCATAAGAAAAACAACATATCTGTTTTGTATGTATGCAATGAGTGAAGATGAATAAAATTATGCTTGTAAATATTTGGGAAGTAAATCTTTGCTGTCATACAGGCTAAAATTAATAGAGGGCATCCCCGCAGGCTGCACATTTCCCATTTCCTGCTGCCTTATCCTGTGTAGGGTGGAACAACATAGCTGGTGGCTGGAGCTCCTTAATAATTCAGAAATGTGGCGTTTCGCTTTCCTCCTGCCTCCTACAGGGTCCTCCTTGCAGCGAGTCATCGAAGAAGCAGTCATCATCATAGTAATTTTCCTACAGCCTCAGAGATTCTTAGGGTTGTGAAGACCTTAGGAATTGTTGCCAGGCAGTTCTCCAGCATCTGCTCAAACACCTCCAGCGACAAGGAACTTCCTACCTCCCCAGGCAGCTCCTTCTGTTTTTGACAGCTCTGCGGATGGAGTTCTTCCTCACATTGAGCCAAAATCTACTTCCTCGTGACTTCTACCCGCTGGCTCAGAGCCACACAGGGGAATTGCAATACCACTCCTGGGACCTTCAGGTGTCTAAAAGTGCTAATGTTCACCGGAAAGCAGAGGATGCCAACGGAGCAGCAGAAATGGAACATGGGTCACAGATTTATTGTGTTTGGCCAGGCAAAGTTAAACCTTTTTTTTTTTTTTTTGGATTGGTTACTAACATTGAAAAATCTGGAGAGTTCATATAAATATAGAATTCAAGCCTCTAAAACTTGGAAGCTCTGGCAATACTGGCCTCGTAATCCTAAAATCCTACTTGCTACTAACAACAGTAAAAAATGGATATTGGGTGGACAACTGCCCCTATCCACCACAGCCTGCTGCTTCAGCCACTTGATACCATGCATAGTCATTTAACTTAATGTCAGAACTCTTACATTGATGAATATGTTAATGTACCAAGCCATTAAATTGGCTTCAGGGGAGAATCATTCAATTGGTGACTCCCCTTTTACCTTTTCTTCTTCCTGCTCAGAATGCAGAGATGTTGGCTGGCACTCCAGTAACTACACTGAGACCATGGCAACCTCTAGGATGGAAGCCACGTGTAGGCACATTGAAACAAACAGATAGTAGGGTCCTGGGTCAATACTGATTACAGAATTGCCATATCAGCTCTACCTACCTCTGAAGTTGTTTTCCTTAAAATAAATAACTAAAAAAAAAGAAAGAAAGAAAGAAAGCCAAATATATCGTGCTTAAACCACTCTTATTTTAGATAGTTGTTAGTAGCAACTGAAAGCAGTTCCTACCTGGTAGATAATTTTTTTGTCATTGCCTTTTCATAAATTAAATTTTTATTATGGAAAAGTTTCAACATATACAAACATAGATAGACTATATCCACATGCAAAAGAATTAGTTGGGACTCTTACCTCATATCATACACAAAATGAACTCAAACTAGATCATAGACCTTCTATATAAGAGGTCTATAAAATTCTTAGAAGAATTCTTAGAAGAAAACATAAGAGTATACCTTCATGATCTTTGTGTAAACAATGATTTTTTTTTTTTTTTGAGAAAGGGCATCGCTCTGTTGCCCAGGTTGGAGTGCAGTGGCAAGATCATAGCTCACTGCAGCCTTGAACTCCTGAACTCAAGCCATCCTCCTGCCTCAGCCTCCTGAGTAGCTGGGACTTACAGGCATGCACCACTATGCCTGGCTAATTTTTCTATTTTTTTGTAGAGATGGGGTCTCGCTAGGTTGCTCAGCTGGTCTTGAGCTCCTGACCTCAAGCGATCCTCCCACCTCTGCCTCTCAATGTGCTAGGATTACAGGCATGAGCCACCACACCAGGCCAATAACAATTTCTTAGATAGGACACCAAAAGCATAAGTGATAGAAGAAAAAATAAATTGGCCTTCATCAAAATTAAAAGCTTATTTGCTTCAAACAATGCCATTAAGAAAGTAAAAAGACATCTCACAGAATGAGGAAAATATTTGAAAATCATATACTGATAAGGGACTTGCATTTAAAATACATAAAGAAGTATTACAACTCAATTAAAAAGATTTATAAAAAACAATTTTAAAATATGCAAAGGATTTAATTAGGAATTTCCTCAAAGAAGATGTACACATGGCCAATAAGCACATGAGAAGATGCTCAACATCATTAGCCATCAGGGAAATGCAAATCAAAACCACCATGAGATACCTCTTCACACCCACTAGGATGGCTAGAATCAAAAATAACAAGTGTTGGCAAAGATGTGGAGAAATTGGAATTCGTGTGCATTGCTGGAGGGAATGCAAAATGGTGCAGTGGCTGTGGAAAACAGTTTGGCAGTTCCTCAAAAAGTTAAACATAGAATTACCATGTGATCCAGCAATTCCACTTCTGGTTATATACCCCAAAGAATGGAGAGCAGGGACTCAAACATATACTTTTATACCAACGTTCGTAACAGCGTTATTCACAACAACCAAAAGGTGAAAATAACCCAAGTATGCCTCAACAGAGGAATGGATAAAATGTGGTATATATCTAACATGGAATATTATTCAATCATAAAAAGGACGAAATCTTGATACTTGGTACAACATGGATGAACCTTGAAAACATTATGCTAAGTGAAACAAGCCAAACACACACAAAAAAAGATTGTATGATTCCACTTGTAGAATAGGCAAATTCATAGACATGGAAAGTAGAGGGACTAAGGAGAGAAGGGATGAGAAGTTATTGTTTAAAGGGTACAGCATTTCTATTTGGGATAATGAAAAGTTCTATAAATAGATAGTGGTGCTTGTTATGCAATATTGTGAATGTACTTAATGCTGCTGAACTGTGCACTTAAAATGGCTAAAGTGGTACATGTTATGTTATGCATATTTTATTGCAATATAAACAAATTTTAAAAGATAGATTATAACAAGTGTTGGTAAGAATGTGAAGAAATTGGAGCCCTCAATATGTTACAGGTAGGAATGTAAAATGGCACAGCCACTTTGGAAAACAATCTGGCAGTTCCCCCAAACGTTAAACATAGAGTTACAATATGACCCAGCAATTCCCCTCCTAGGAATACACAAGAAAAATAAAAACATATATCCGCACAAAAACTTGCACTTGCTATGAATGTTCATAGCACCATTATTCATAATAGCCAAAAAGTGGAAACAACCCAAATGTCTACCAACTAATGAGGGGATAAACAAAATGTGATATACATACAACTGAATATTATTCAACAATAAAAAAGAATGAAGTACTGATACACGCTACAACATGGCTGAACCTAGAAAACATGCTAAGTGAAAGAAGCCTGTCATGAAAGACCACATATTGCATGATTTCATTTATATGAAATGTCCAGAATAGGCAAATCTATAGAGACAGAAAGTAGACTACTGGTTGCCATTGGCTAGGAGGAGGAAGAATGAAGAATTACTGCTAATGGGTATGAGGTCTCTTTTTGGAGTGATGGAAATGTTTTAAATTTAGATTGTGGTGGTGGTTACTCAACCCTATAAATATGCTAAAAATTGAATTGTTTTATATGGGTGAATTTTATGGTATGTAAATTATGTCTCAATAAATCTGTTTTAATAAAATTGACTAGTGAAATGAACCCTCATGCACCTGTTCCAGCTTCAATAATTATTAACTTGTGGTCAACTTATTTTCATTTATACCCTCACTCCCCACTCCCATATTATTTTGAAGCAAACATCAGACATCTTGCAATACAGAATTTAAAACCAGAAAAGTCCTGCAGCGTGTTTCGCTGGCTGCATAGTTCCTGGCTGTGTGACATCCAAGCTTGGCTCTCCAGCCTTCATGGGGGAAATTGCAAAGGATACAATACCTGGTAGCAAATCTCTTTCTGCTTAAACTTTTCTGCAACTAAAAACCTCGATTGTTGTAGCCCCAATTGACATTGACCTTTAGTACATATTCATCCACAGCGGGTGTTTGGATGGGCCTGTGGTGTCTAAAAAACAATGTTAGAGAACTGTCCACTCATAATGAAAACCTCCTTGGAAGCCCAGAAGCCTTCTGGGTACCACATGTAAAATTAGGTCTGTTCACGGGTTAGAATGGATTGGAGGAGGGATCATTCTTTCCCAGGGGAAACTCCGATAATAAAGAACTGATGCCTGTGAATAAGGTCAAACATACTATTCCATTGGTTCTCTGCCATCTTGGATTCTGACTCTGATTCCATAAGGAAAAATCTGCCTCCTTTTCTGAAAGGTGATGGGCGAAAACACTCTTCCCTTGCCCTTGGTAGTTGGCATCATTGGCTCCTCTTGTCACATCCTCTACAACCTGGACTTCCCCCTCAGCTCCTCCCCATATCATGAGTAAGCCAGGTAGGCTCTGGTTAACATCTCCACCCAACCATGTTTTTAACGTAAAATAGGATGAATGGTCTTTTTTTGGGTCATTGTTTTTTTTTTTATTTCGATAGATTTAGGGAGTAAAAGTGTTTTTTGTTACATGGATTAATTGTACAATGCTGAAATCAAGGATTTAGAATACCTGTCACCAGAATAGTGTACATTGAAACTGACAGGTAGCTTTTTATCCCTCACCCCCTTCCCACCTTCCCTACTTCTTAATTTTCAATGTCTATCATGACCGTACATACCCCGCATTTAGCTCCCATTTATAAGTGAGAACATGTGGTATTTGTTTTTCCATTCCTGAGATATTTCACTTAGGACAATGGTCTCCAGTTCCATCCAAGTTGCTGCAAAAGACATTATTTTATTCCTTTTTATGGCTGAGTAGTACTTGGGTAGTAGTATGATGGGTAGATACCTAGTAGTAGAATTGCTGGAGTGAGTGGCAGGTCTACTTTTAGTTCTTTGAGGAATCTTCATACTGTTTTCCATAGAGGATGTACTAGTTTACATTCCTATCAGCAGTGTATAAGTGTTCCCTTTTCACTGCATCCAGGCCAACATCTATTGTTTTTTGACTTTTTAACAATGGCCATTCTCGCAGGTGTAAGGTAGCATCTCATTGTGGTTTTAATTTGCATTTCCCTGATGATTAGTGATGTTGAGCATATTTTCATATGTTTTTTGGCCATTTGTCTCCCTTCTTTAGAAAAGAATCTGTTCATGTCTTTCACCCACTTTTTGATGGGGTTGTTTGGTTTTTTCTTGCTGATTTGTTTGAGTTCTTTGTAGATTCTGGATATTAGTCCTTTATCAAATGTATAGTTTGTGAATATTTTTTCCCATTCTGTAGGTTGTCTATTTACTTTGTCAATTATTTCCTTTGCTGTGCAGAAACTTTTTAGTTTAATTATGTCCCATTTATTTATTTCTGTTGTTGCTATATTTGCTTTTGGGGTCTTAGTCATAAATGCTTTGCCTAGGCCAATGTCCAGAAGAGTTTTTCCTACATTTTCTTCTAGAATTTTTGTGGTTTCAGATCTTTATTTTAGGTCTTTAATCCATCTCGAGTTAATTTTTGTATATAGTGAGAGATAGGGATTCAGTTTTATTCTTCTGCAAGTGGCTATCCAATTTCCCCAGCACCATTTAATGAATAGGGCATCATTTCCCAAGTGTATGTTTTTTTCTGCTTTGTTGAAAATCAGTTGGTTGTAGCTATACAGCTTTATATCTGGGTTCTCTATTCTGTTCCATTGGTCTGTGTGTCTGCTTTTATACCAGTACCATGCTGTTTTGGTTGTAGTATAATTTGAAGTCAGGTGATGTGATGCCTTCAGATTTGTTCTTTTGGCTTAAAATTGCTTTGGTTATTTGGGCTCTTTTTTTTTGTTCCATATGAAGTTTAGGATTGTTTTTTCTAGGTCTGGAAAAATGACATTGGTATTTCAATGAGAACTGCATTGAATCTGTAAACCACTTTGGGCAGTATGGATATTTTGACAATGTTGATTCTTCCAATCCATGAACATGGGATGTTTTTCCATTTGTTTGTGTCATATATGATTTCTTTCATCAGTGTTTTATAGCTCTCCTTGTAGAGATCTTTCACCTCCTTCATCATGTGTATTCCTAGATGTTGCATTTTCTTTGCACCTATGTAAATGGTACTGAGTCCTTGATTTGACTCTCAGCTTGACTGTTATTATTGTATAGAAATGCTACTGATTTGTGTACATTAATTTTGTAACCTGAGACTTTACTAAATTTATTCATCAATTCTAGGAGTCTTTTGGTGGTGTCTTTAGGGTTTTCTAGATAAAAAGTCATGTTATCAGCAAACAGGGATAGTTTGACCTCCTCTTTCCCAATTTGGATGCCCTTTATTTCTTTCTCTTGCCTGATTGCTCTGGCTAGGACTTCCAGTACTATGTTGAATAGAAGTGGTGACAGTGAGCACCCTTGTCTTGTTCCAGTTCTTAAAGGGAATGCTTTTAACTTTTTGCCATTCAGTATGATGTTGGCTGTGGTTTGTCATATATGCTTTTATTATTTTGTAGTATATTCCCTCTATGCCTAGTTTGTTGAGGTTTTTTATCATGAAGGGGTGCTAGATTTTATTGAATGCTTTTTCTGTATCTATTGAGATGATCATATGATTTTTGTTTTTACTTCTGTTTATGTGTATCACATTTATTGACTTGCATATGTTGAACCACCCTTGCATTCCGGGGAAGAAACCCACCTGATCATGGTGAATTATTCTTTTCATGTGCTGTTAGATTTGGTTTGCTAGTGTTGAGGATTTTTGCGTCTATGTTCATGAGGGATATCAGTCTGTAGTTTTCTTTTTTTTTTTGTTATTTCCTTTCCTGGCTGTAGTATCATGGTGATACTGGCTTCATAGAATGAGGTAGGGGTGATTCCTTCCTTCTCAATGTTATGCAACAATTTCAGTAGGATAGGTGCCAGTTCTTTGTAGGTCTGGTAGAATTCAGCTGTGAATCCACCTGGTCCTGGGCTTTTTTTCTTGGGATATTTTTTATTACTGTTTCAATATTGCTACTCATTATTGGTCTATTCAGGATTTCTATATCTTCTTGATTCAAGCTTGGGAGGTTGCATGTTTCCAAAAATTTGTCCATTTCCTTTAGATTTTCTAGTTTATGTGTGTAGAGGTTTTTACAGTAGTCTTGGATGATATTTTGTATTTCTGTTGTTTCAGGTATAATGTCTTATTTTTCATTTCTGATTGGGCTTATTTGAATCCTTCCTCTTCTGTTTCTGGTTAATCTAGCTAGTGGTCTACTGATTTTGTTTATCTTTTCAAAGAAACAACTTTTTGTTTCATTAATCCTTTGTATTGTTTACTGGTTTCCATTTCATTTAGTTCTGCTCTGATCTTTGTTATTTCTTTCCTTCTCCTAGCTTTGGGTTTGGTTTGTTCTTCTTTTTCTAGTTCCTTTAGGTGTAACATTAGGTTTTTAATTTGTGATCTTTCTGTCTTTTTGATGAAGGCATTTAGTGCTATGAACTTCCTTCTTAGCAGTACTTTAGCTGTACCCCAGAGAATTTGGAAGCTTGTGTCATCTTTGTCATTCAGTTTGAAAATTTTTTAAATTTCTATCTTGATTTTGTCATTGACCCTAGTATCATTCTGCGGCAGGTTGTTTAATTTCAGTGTATTTGTGTAGTTTTGAGACTTCCTCTTGTAATTGATTTTTAGTTTTATTCTACTGTGGTCTGAGAAGATACATGGTATGATTTCAATTTTTCTAAATTTGCTGAGACTTGTTTTGTAGCCTAATATATGATCTTTCTTGGAAAGTGTCCCATGTGATGATGAGAAGAATGTATATTCTGCAATTTTGTGGTAGAATGATCTATAAACGTCTGTTAGGTCCATTTGTTCTACAGTCCTGTTTAAGTCCAGTGTTTCTTTGTTGATTTTCTGCCTTGATGATCTTTCCAGTTCTGTCAGTGCAGTGTTGAAGTCCTTGACTATTATGATGTTGTTGTTTCTTTCTTTCCTTAGATCTAGCAGAATTTGTTTTATGAATCTGGGAGCTGCTGTGTTAGGTTCATATATATTTAGGATTATTATACCTTCTTGTTGAATTGATCCCTTTATTATTATATAATGAAGATCTTTGTCTTTTTTTGACCATTGTTGACTTAAAGTCTATTTTATCTGATATGAGAATAGCTATTCCTGCTCACTTTTGGTTTTTATTTGTGTGGAATATTTTTTTCCACCCTGTTATCTTGAGTTTATAAGAATCTTTGTGAATTAAATAGGTTTCTTGAGGACAGCACATATTTAGGTATTGGGGTTTTTTTAATCCATTCAGCCAATCTATATCTTTTAAGTGGAGCATTAAGACCATTTACATTCAATGTTAGTATTGATATGTGAGACACTGTTCTGGTCATCATGTTGATTGTTACCTAGTTGCTTTGTTTTCTCCCTTGTGTTACTGTTTTATAAAAGCTGTGAGTTTTGACTTTCGATTGTTTTTACACTGGTGGGTATCAATTGTTCTGTTCCACATATAGGGCACTTTTAAGACTTTTTTGTAGGGCAGGTCTAGTAGTGACAAATTCCCTTCGTGTTTGCTTGTCTGGGAAAGACTATTTTTCCTTCATTTATGAAACTTAATTTTGCAGGATACAAAATTCTTGGTTGGCAATTATTCCATTTAAGAAGACTAAAAATGAGATCCCAATCCCTTCTGGCTTGTAAGGTTTCTGCTGAGAATTCTGGCATTAGTCTGATGGTTTTCCTTTGTGAGTTTCTTGATGCTATTGTCTCACAGCTTGTAGGATTTTCTCCTTCACTTTGACTTTGGCCAGATTGATGACTATGTGCCTTGGTGATATCCTATTTGCCTGATTCTTCCAGGTCTTTGATGACCTTCTTGTATCTGGATGTCTAAATCTCCAGCTACACCAGGGAAGTTTACTTCCATTATTCCCTCAAAATATGTTCTCCATGCTTTTTGCTTTTTCTTCTTCTCCCTCAGGGATACCTATGACTCTTATATTTGTTTGCTTTACATAATCCTATATTGCTCAGAGAAATTGATCATTCTTCTTGATTCTTTCTTCTTTATATTTGACTGACTGGGTTAATTCAAAAGCCTTGTCTTCAAGCTCTGAAATTCTTTCATCTGCTTGCTCTAGTCTGTTGTTAAAACTTTCCACTGTATTTTAAAACTCCCTAAATGACTTTCATTTCCAGAAGTTCTGTTATATTTTTTCTTAGATTATCTATCTCTTTAGTTAATTTTTCATTCATGTCCTCAATTATTTTTTTGTTTTCTTTGTGTTGGTTTTCAACTTTCTTATTGATTCCATTAATCTTACTTGCAATCCGTATTTTGAGTTCCATATCTGACATTTCAACAATTTCCTTTTGATTGGAGTCCATTGCTGGAAAGCTAGTGTGATCCTTTGGGGGTGTCAAAATCCCTGTTTTTTCATGTTGCCAGAGTTTTTATGCCAATTCCTTCTCATATGGAACCTCTTCTCTCAGCTTAAAATAGATAGCTTTGTAGTACATCTGTTCTCCTCTGCAGGGAATTCTGTTGCTCAGTGAAGACAAAGAGAGGTCCCTGGGTGGCATGCTTGAGTCCTGCTCCAGAAGATTGACCAGACAGGAGAGGGGTGGATCCACAGTGAGTCTATAACACTCTGTTCTCCTGTGTCTCCCCATTCCCCTGAGGTTGTCATAGTCCAAGCAGGTGCTGGAGAATGTTTGTATGGTGGGGTGGGCTGGTCCCTAGGTGACTGCTGAAAGCTCATATGGGGGTAGAGCAGGTCCCTCTCCATGGGGCCACATAGCTGCGGGTGTTTTCTCTGCCCAGGTCAAGTGGCAGCAGCAGTGGCAGCACGGGCACTTACCCTGCCCAGGTCCATTGGTGGCAGTACTATCCAGGCAACAGAAGCAGCAGCTGTGCTACCTAGATGGCAGCAGTGCACACCAGGGCTGTGGGCACCTGCTCCACTGGGTCCTGCAGCAGCTGTGGTTGGATAGGGTTACCTAGGCGGTGGCAGCAGGATCTGGGTCCATGAGCTTGCTCTGACTCAGTCCCCAGGTGGCAGTGAGGATATGTGGCACCCACCCACAGGATGTGTGAGAGCACCCTACCTCCCTGCTTCCTCCCCAGTCAAGCAGGGACAATGGGGAGGTGGCAGCAATAGATATGACCCCATGTAGATGCAGTACTCTGGGGCTGGGACCTCAGAATGGCACCAGCTATAATGTCCAGGGTTCAGAAGCCAACAGGACCCTGCTGTGCCTTCTCTCCAGAGCAATGCCACTGCAGTCTCCAGCCAGCTCCCTGTATCAGTTTGGAGGCTTGCTGCAGTGGGGGGGGAGGCCTCCTGCAGCTCCAATTGCAATGTCCGCAAGGGGAGTGTGGAGCCCCTGGGTTCTCTCCTCTGTTCCTTCCCCACATGAGTGCACCTTCCCCAGGTACCTCCAATCCTGTGGAGCAGGTCACCCCACTTCCCCCTCCTTCACTTTGGGAGCCTCCTGTTGCCTCTGTGGATTCCAAATGCTCTCTCTTAGATGATCGATCCAAAGGTGAATATCTACTCTCCACTTCAGATCTTCTCTATGAGAGTGGTGTGTGCAGGCTGCTCCTGGTCCACCATCTCGCCCCCACACCCAGGATCAATGGTCTTTATGAGGATGTGGGCTTGGAATCCAACTGGCCTGGGTTCAATTCCTGGTTCTGTCTCTTATTAACTGCATGACCTTCAGCAACATACTTAACCTTTCTGGCTCTCTGTTGCTTTGTCTGTTGCTTCAACATGGGAATAACAACTCCTATCTTATATGTTGGTTGACAGAATAGCATGAAGTTAGCGTTATAAGGCACCTAGCTCAATGCCTGACATGAAACAGCCTTTCAAAATTGCAGTTCCCACCCTGTCTGCTACTATTAGTACATGTGAAATTGGGCTAGATCTTGAATTGGCCTTGTCTCAGTCATAAAAGATCAGGCTCTTGGTGTTGGTGTTGTCTTGATTTTAAGGAGTGCGCTCATTTTTTTCTAAATATGTTACTTTTATGTAATAAGAATCATAACAATAATAATCATTTATTGAGAGCTGTTCTGTAGCAGACACTCCTGTAAGAGATTTTAGTATCCTATTTCATCTTTCTCAGCCTCACTATGAATTGAAGATTATTCTAGAGAGGAGAAAACTTGAATTTGAGATCAGTTTACTCACACAACTAGCAAATAGCTGGGCTGGGATTCAAAGCCCACCTATCTGTTTCTAGAACCTTCCCTGAGCTGCTTTCCCACCTGCTATGAGCTCTGCCTCACTTCCCACAGCCTCCTAAAGAGGCTCTACCAGGGTCTGGGGGAAATTTTCATCAGGGAGATGGTGTGTAAGAGGTTTCCTGGCTGAGACAGCCATTGCCTAGTTTCAGAGTCTTCCTGCTACCCTGACTCATCTCTGCTGCTTGCATTGCTTGGCCAAGAGTGGCTCCCAGGGTCCTAGGCATCCTTCTTGACCTTACCTAACACCTTGCTTGGAATTCTGACCCTGCGAATCTCTGATTCTGTGCTGCCTTCCTGGTCCTGGCCCTTTGCCTTAATAACAGGTCCTGGATGCTTGCCTGATAGTGGACCAGCCACCCACTTCCCCCCTCCAGACCTCTGATGGCTTGTCTTATGACCTGTATGTCCCCGATCTCAGCTTGCACCATGAGCAGCTTCTGAAATGGCCCAGTGGTCCTGTGTCTTATGCCTTATGGAAATGCCCACATGGCAAGGAACTGAAGGTGACATACAGACAATAGCTAGTGAGGAACTGAGGTCCATAGTCCACTAGTCTGAGTCCTGCCAACAACCACGGGGTGAGCCTGGAAGCAGATCCTCCCCAGTTGAGCTGATTGTAGTCTGTGAGAGACCCTGAGCCTGAGGACCCAGCTAAATCTCACTGAGATCCCTGACCCACAGAAACTGTGAGATAAATGTGTGTGCCACTAAGTTTCAGGGTAATTGTTATAGGGCAATAGATAACTGATCCAACCAGTAACTTACGGGGCTTCCCTAGGTGTACCCTTCACCTGTGCCTTAACCTTCAGCCAGCCAAGTCACTGCTGCACCATCAGAGCCACCAGGTTAGAGGGATCAAGGAAACACTCCCCAGAAATGACTTAATGGCTTTACACAAAGTTGTGTTAGAGCAAAGCTGCTATGGTCTGAATGTTGGTGTTCCCCCAGCAAAATTTATATGTTGGAACTTAACCCCCAAGGCAATGCTATTAAGAGGCTTACAGAAGGTGATTATGTCATGAGGTCTCCACCCTCGTGAGTGGAGATTAGTGGGATTAGTGACCTTATAAGAGGTTTTGAGAGAGCCTAATTGTCCCCTTTTTGCACTTCTGCCATATGAGGACACAGCAAGAAGGCACTGTCTTGAAAGCAGAGAGCAGCCCTCACCAGACCAAATCTGCTGTTGCCTTGATCTTGGACTTCCCAGCCTCCAGAACCGTAAGAAATCCAATTCCTATTATTCATAAATTACCCAGTTTGTGGTATTTTGTTATAGCAGCAGAAATAGACTAAGACAATAGCTGAGGACAATTAAATTGCCCGTCAGTGGAAAATGGCCTTATTCTTTTAGGAAGTACATTCTTAATGGGGTGCAATATTGCCAACAAAGGGGCAGAAATTGGTTCTTGGGAGGTGAAAAATCCTACTCTTTATGTGCATAAAGCACAGAAGTATGTACAATATGTAAACAGTATCTCTGTGGTATTAAAATTTCACTGGTGTGTGTGGAGGGGTAGTCATGAAAACAAAAATGGTTGAGAAAACTCTGTTTCCAGATGACACACCTGGCTGCCCATGCAGGTTGGATGCTGGAGGGAAGAATGAGACAGCAGAAGCATCAGAGAAAACTAGTATAAAAGGTTAGGTGTGAGCTAACAAGGAGCTTCTGGAACCTTCCCCAAGCCCAGTTAGGGGTTTGCCTCTCCTGGGGGCACTCTTGGCACCCTGCACTCCCCAATTATGGAGCTTAGCACACCGTTTCTAATTTCCTTCTCATTTGTCAGAAAATCTATTGAGGGCTCGGACTGCCCCAGCACAGTGACTAGTACACAACAGGAAGTCAAGAAAAGACCTTTGTCCTTAACTGGTTGTGCACTTTGGGCTGTTTCTCCCAGGCTCCAGGAAATTCCAGTTAGCACTAGTGGCTGCCCCACTCCAGGAATCACTGCAGGTCTGTTCTGCTGTGCCCTGGAATGCTGGGGTTGCTTTAGTTCTCCAGAGCAGTTTGGAAAGGGCTTCCCCTCCTCTGGGTTCATGCAGAGTCAGAGAGCTCCTGTTCCTCAGGGACATGCTCAAGTGAGAGCCAATGAGCTGTACCCAAAACCTCTGGGCCCTGTGGCTGAGCCCAGCTCCTTGTGCCAGGCCCAAATTCTCTTCCAAGGGCCCCGTGGTCTTTGTTGGGGGCCTTCCTTCTGGAAGCCTCCCTGTTCAATTAAGAAGACATGTGGGGGCATGGTTAATCCCACTTGTGACCACAGCTTGCCAGCCCCCTCTTGAGATAATCTCAGCCCCCGTGGAAAGTGATGGGTGCAAATCAATCCTGGGTTGGGATCAGCTCACTGACTTCACAGTCCAGGTGAATCTGACCATGAGGCCACCACTCCCCAGCAACAACCACAGTCTAAACATGTAAATTCTGGCACAATTTAAGACATCTCATACTTTAAAGTAATGTTTCATGAACATATTCATCACTAAGATAGATAAGCAGAAAGTCCAACCTGCTTGAATTTGAGGTGAGAATCAGAATAAACAAGACCTTAAAAGTGAGGTGAGCATCCACCTTTGTCCTAGTTTGAAGGCTCAACCTGCTCTGACTCAGATTCAAATATCTTTGCCCCAACTCACTAGCTGTGTAGCCTTGGGCAAGTTTATTAACTTCCCTGCACCTCAGTTCTCTAATCTATAGAACAAGGATAATAGTGATGCTTCCTCATAGGATTGTTGATAGAATGAAACAAGGTGATGCGTGTAAAGGACGGGGAACAGTGCCTGGCACACAGTGAGTGCTCTGTGAATGTCACCTCCATGGACTCATGGGGCCCTTCATGGTAGACACTCTCACATACACTACAGCACCAGACCCCAAAAGCCATTCTTCTCTTCCCTCCTCTCTGCTACTAGAGGTAGCCCTCCATGTTAGCTTTTAGAAATGCTGGATATTCATTTTCCCAGGTTCCCTCCCAGCAAAAGATAGCCGTGGTTCTGTGCTGGCCAATGAGATGAGAAGGGAAATCTGTGGGCAGTGTTTGAGAAATATTTCCTCCTTTATGAAAGAGATGTGTGAAAAACAACTCTTTTTCTCTCATGCTTTGAGTACTCCAGTGTGAAGACGCGATGCCTGGAGCTGAAGCAGCCATCTTGCCACCATGAGGGAAGAGCCACATGGATTGCAGACTTAAGATTCAATGCCTTGTTATTTCTGATCATTGATATCATTACTACTACCTGAGAACCTCTTACCTTCTGCCTTCTCATTAACTGGGACTATTCAATACCTTTCATTTTAAAACTACTATAACTCTCACTTTCTGTTACTTACAACCAAGAGTATCTTAAGTAATATAAGCTAAAGAATCTTTACAACATAACCCTGTGACACAAGTATTGTTACCATTTCACAGGTAAAGAAGCTGAAGGCAATGTGGCCAGAGCTTTGAAGATATATTACCTAATTCAATCCTCATAAAAACTCTGTGAGGTAGGTTTGATCTCCATTAACAGATTGCTGCACAAACGTAGGAGATTAAATAATGCCCAGCCTCACACAGTTCATACATGGAAGAGATAGGACTTGAACCCAGGTCTCCCAATTCTAAAAACAATGTCTTTCCCAATGTTCTTTGGTGCTATTTCTCAGCATCAAAATCCTTTACATTTTATGCCACTGCTGATGCTGAATAAATAAGAATTCAGCAACCCTAATTCGGGTCATGTCAACCTGAACATAATTATGTCCATGGCTTAGAAAGTGCGTTTGCTAACTAAATATTAGTCATCATGAGAAAGAATGGTGTCTACAGCTGGGTGAGATTCATAGTCCTACAACCCATGTGCCAATGTATATTTCTGTCTTTAGGCTCCAGAGAATTTATATTCTCGATCCACACTTCAACTGGTAATTGCCCAGCGTCTGTTCTTTTTAAATCGTTATAATTTTTTATTCTCTCCCAGATGTTGAGTTGAGCTGCAGTGGTTTCAGGATTTCAGTGAGAGGTCCAGCTGCTGGGTTTGGGAAGTATCCATGTTTTGTTTCTTTCCAGTCCTTCAACTTGAATTTATGATGAAGTTTTGATCAATGGTTTCCTTCTCTCAGCCCTGCCCTCTTTGCATGTGTCTGAGTCTGTGATATCTTTGGTTTAATTATGTGGATGTGTCTCTTGTTAGAAAATTTGTGGGAGGACTGTTGCCAAGATCCAGGAGCCGGGACCAGGTCCTAAACACCCTTGACTTCACTCTCCATGGTACATCCAAAGTGAAGTTGGGAAGACCAGGCAGCTTGTTAATTTAAGGCTCTCTCAGGTTGAGAGTTTGAAAAAGCGTCAGCCCTGCCGTGAATTGCAGATGGGAACCACGGATTTGACAGGCCAAGGCAGGATTAGGGGCAGAGGTAGGGGGGCAGGAACAGGAATGAATGGTAGAGGGAAGATGGGGGAAGATGGGTAAGTGTATTTACTGTATTCACACAGGGGGGACCTGACAGTTTGGGCCTTTGCCACCCAGAGACTGCTGATACTGTATAATCAACTTGGTTAAGTTTGCTCACGTCTTGGCTTTCCAACTAGATTTTGAGTTCTTCAAATTAAAAAGCTATCCTAGTTATCTCTTGCTGTATAACAAATCACCCCCAAATTCAGTGGCTTAAAGCAACAAAAGTCCTTTTATTATCTCTCATCATTTCTGTGAGTCAGTCTCAGCTGGGCAGTTCTGGCCTGTTGTCTCCTGTAATTGCAATCAGACAGTGGTTGAAGCAGGGGGTTGGCTGGGCATCTTTCTTCAAGGAGTTTCAAGGCCTCTCCATGCAGGGGAGTTTGGGTTTCCTGATAGCATGGCGGCCTCAGGGGCAGCTAGGCTGTTCACACGGCTGAAAACTTCAGAAGTAGGTTTTCCAGAGTAAGTAGCAGCTGTATGATTATGACCTTTCTGCTGTGCTCTATTGCTCAAAGCAGGTGCAAATACTCACCTCATTTCAAAGGAAGGGGACGTAGACTCCACCTCTTAACAGGAGGAATGTCAAGGTTACATTGTAACAAGAGCTCCAGGGATGGGAGAACCTTTGGTGGCCATATTAGAATATGTTCCTTCACAATGCCTACCCTTCCCATCTGTTTATTGATTGTTCATTTTTTATCTCTCCCGTGGTGCCTATCACTGAGCTACCATTACCATAAGTGTTCAGTGGGTGCTGACTGCTTGATGCAATTCAGTGCAACAACTTTTGTACACTGCTTTGGCCAATTATTGCCATGCAAGAGCCCAAGCTAAGTGTTGCCAGACCTTCTGATTTTTCAAGAGAACTCACATATCTGGATTTTTCTGTCAACTCTGATGTTTAAGCATTGGCAAGTAATAAAGTTTTTCTTTAACATTGAGCTGGTCAAAATTAGCAGCCACAAATCTCTAATTTCGTCAGGGCAGCACCTGCCCTACTGAGCCACTTCTTTACAGGCTTGGCCATGGCCACTAGGGGGAGGCTCAAGTCTTCCTCCCCTCTGATCACACCTGGGCACTCCACCCCACAGAGCCAAAGCCAGAAACTCTGTCCCCTTGCAGTACGAAGGGGAGGCACATCTGGTGGGACAGGCAGAGTGGTCCAGGGCTCTCAAGTCCATGTGACAAGGTCTCTTTGGACTTCTCTTGGGATTTCTCTTGGGACCTCAATGGATTGGAATTATCCTGGCTCCTCTAGTTGGATTCCTACCTCTCAAACCCTTGGTGCCCAGATGCACTTGAGCAGTGTCCACCTGCAAAAGCCAAGCAGGAACAGGCCAAGGCTGGGGAAGGGAGGATGGGAGCAGGAAGGTCCCAGCTGGAATCATGACCAGAAGCTCCGGTGCATGCACTGGAGGGGACTCGATATCTTTTTCATGAACCAACATCAAAGGACAGGCAGTTTTTTGAGAATAGGGGGATTTGGGAACCTGGCCTGCTGTGGTCTGGATGTTAGTGTCCCTGCATGTGTTGAAATCTAATCCCCAATGTGTTGGTACTAAGAGGTGAGGCCTTTAGGAGGTGATTAGGTCATGCGGGCTATTCCCTTATCAATGGGATTAGCGCCCTTATAAAAAAGGCTTGAGGGAGCCCCTTTCTCCAAGACACATAGAAGGAGCCATCTATGAGGAACAGGCCCTCACCAGACTCCGAATCTGCTGGCACCTTGATCTTGTATGTCCCAGCCTCCAGAACTATGAGAAATAAATTTCTGTGCTTCATAAATTATTCAATATTTTGTTATAGCAGCCTGAACAGACTAAGACATGGCCCAATATCTTTTTGTTTAACAACCTCAGGAGGGAGGTAGTATCTCCACTTTTGCAAATAAAGACAACAGACTTGGATGGAGAAATGATATTACCCAAGGCCACATAGTTGTGAGTGATGGGATTTGATTGGAATCCAGGGCTGTCTGATATAGGAGCCAGTGTTCTGTCCACCCTCCAGCTCTGCCCAGGAAAGAATGCCTAAGTGAATCATTAAAGCACAGAAGCACACTCATGGAGCTGGGAGGGACCTTTAAAGTCACCAAGTCCAATTCCCCAGGGGACCTGAGACCCTTTTTTATTGCTTCTTACTATTGGTCACCAGTGAAAGCTCTTGTGACTAAAGGCAGCAAGGTCTCCCTCCCCTCATGTCTCTCACCAACTCAGATTGGAATCTTTGTCTCTCCCCAGCCTGTGGGCCTGACCTCTAGTGGCTTTGTCCTCTCTCCTTCAGGAGGTCTGCTGACTAAAGACTCCATCACAGGAATGAAACCCTCCAAGCTTCTCTAACAACGCATCTTTTATTTAAAAGGATCCCATTTAGCAAAAAGACCCTATACTGGGATTTGAATCAAGGATCCGTAGGAAGCAGGAGCCAGGAGCAAAAATGATGAAGGTCCTTGTGGATCAGAGCCAGCGTCTCTCACTGACCTAGTGAGGCCCAGGAAGAGCATGTCAAAGAAAGGTTGTCAGGCCACACCTTTGGAGCACTTTGAACTTGCCTCCCTGCCAAGGTTCTGAGGATGTTGCTCTGAGAAAGAGCGAGCTGCTCGCCTGGCTTCCTCTCCCCACCAGCTGCAGACTGGCATGCCTCTCTCCCAGAGCTTGCTGACTCCTTTGGTCTGCTTTCGTCTGCTTGGCCAAAAGAGACATCACTCGCTGGTGCCACTGGAGTCAGGGCAACAACAGGCCCATGCAGATGTGCAGAGGGTGGGCGCTCTGCGTGGGCACGGGAGCAGGCCCAGGCCTCATCAAAGCTGATCATGACATGTGATGCAGTTCCTCTCTCCCACTTGCTTCATTTGCACACTTTAACACAACTTGCTGAATTACAAGAGTTCAGTTGATAAACCCTCCCTCCAAAAAGGCTTCCAAGAGAAAGCACTCGCTGTGAATGCACTAATCAGATCCAGCGAGAAGTTGTCACAGCACCTTCCCCTAAAATGCTATAATCCCGTTCCTAATTTACTGATTATGCAATAAGAAGATGTCTTCATTAATTTCATGAGCAAAGCACATTAACCTACTTATAGATCTCATGTTTCCCTGTGAAATCATGAATAATACCACTTCCCTTTAATAAATAGAACCCCTAAAAAAATCGAGAATAATTACTTTGTTTATTAACATTAGGTGATTAACATTCCAAAAGCAATTTAAATAAACAGTGTGAATCTGAGGTGGGGCCCCAAGGTAGGGATCTGTATGGAGTAAAACAACATTCATTTGAACCTGGGCAATTTAAAATTTGTGTTTTCAAAGGTGGCTATCTATCACCAACTTATGTACCAGTCGAATCATTTCCAAGAATCCCAGGTTCTGGTGGATGGGTCCAGGGTCACTCCCACAAGTGTTTCTTCTCCAAAGACAACAGGAGGCTGGAGCACATTGTCCTTCCCCTTGCACATCCCAGTCCTCCAGCATTTTCAGTGAGATGGAAGCAGAAGCAGAGGGCAAATTCCAGTCTACTCGGTCAGTAGAGCCCCTCAGGGATGTGAATTCTGGCAGCAGAGTCTTATTTCTTCACCTGCTCTGTGCTTTCCAAACTTCCTCTGCCACTGTGGTAGTCTGAATAATGGCCACCTAAAAGATGCCTATGTCCTAATCCCTGGAGCCTGTGAATATGTTACCCTGTTTGGCAAAAATAAATAAATAAATAAATTTTTTTAAAAAGGCTTTGGATATGTGATTGATCAAGGCTCTTGAGACAAGGAGAGTATCCCAGATTACTCAGGATGGTCCTAATGCCATCACAGGTATCCTTACAAAAGGGAAACAGAGGGAGATTTTACTACACACAGAAGAAGAGGAGGCAATGTGGCAATGTGACCATGGAGGCAGTATTTGGGGTGATGGGGCCACAAGCCACGGAATGCCAGCAGCCTCCAGAGGAGCTGGAAGAGGCAAGGAATGGATTCTCCCCAAGAGCCTTCGGACAGAGCACAGACCTGCCAACACTGCAATTTCAGCCCAGTGAAACTGATTTTGGATTTCTGGCCTCCAGAACTATAAGAGAATAAATGTGCATTGTTTTGTAGTAATTACAGCAGCCACAGGAAACAAAGCCACCTTTCTTCATGATCTCTGCCATATCTGCATATGAATAGCATTTTTATTTACTAACATGTTTCTTTCAATCAATTCTGAGCTGACAGCTGTTTACTTTCACCTTGTCCTGGCAATACTATTCATGAAATCACACAGGTCTGGTACACATAAAACAAATATTCAATTTAACACCATTTTCAATGCTCAGGCTTATGTCCTTTACAATTGTCTAGTGAACCACCAGACCACCAATAGATGTGACCCACACTTTCTGAAACCCCAACCCAGCTCCACATAGTTTGGGAAGAATCCATCATGCAGCTGAGCTTTCAAAACTGCTCTATTAAGTTCAAATTTCACTTGAAAATGATCATAAGAAAGAAAGAATCAGCCCCTTTAAAAATAGAAGCCATTTCTCCTGCAAAATTTTACCAAGCCAGATTTTAAAATGCAGAAATGAGCAGAATCTTAAATCATTCTTGGTGGAGTTACTACCACTATACACTTATGGTCGATGGGTCCAGGGTCCCTATTGTTAAGAACCCTTAAAAGGGAAGGAGGGAGCTACACAGTGTGCTAGGCAGGGGGCTGTATCTGGTGGCAGAATCCAGCTAATAGGAGCCTTGTTTTCCTAGGCTGAAGCAGAATTTCGGGTCCCCGTGTTTTTCTCTCTCTTTTTTGCCTCAGGAGAGAGGGCTGCATAAAGCAGGAATTACTGTGCAAGGGAAAGTGCAAAGATTTTTAATGCTGAAGGATGGTGAGGTAGTAGAATTGATAAGGCCCTCAACTGAAGAAGGATTTGCAATTGTTAAAAAGTTTTCCAGGACTCAAGCAGGAGAAAAGGCAAAGCAGATAATTTTTACCCCAAGAATTGGAACTGCCCAAGTAGGCAAAGCCAGGGAGATCTTCAGCTCCAAAAAGAGTTGGACTAGTCCTGCTTAAGCTGGGAGTAGATATTGATAAGCAATGGTTACTGAGAGTTAAATTCTAAAAGGAGCCAGTCCTGGATTTGCACCTATATTTCCCCATTTCTTTAAATATTGTTTCATCACAAAGCATCACAGCACACAGGAAGTGCTTCAAATATACTCGATGGAATGACTGATTAGTGACTAGACTCCCTCATTTAGTTTATACATGGCTTCTACTGTCGAGAAAAGTAATTTGAAAACAAAATTCTACTTTTTAATTCAAAAAGGCTGTGTACTAATCCATTTGCATTGCTATAAAGACAATATCTGAGGCTGGGTAATTTACAAAGAAAAGAGATTTTTTGGCTCATGGTTCTGCACTTTGTACAAGAAGCGTGGTGCCAGCATCTGCTTCTGGTGAGGGCTTCAGGGAGCTTCCAATCAAGGCGGAAGGCGAAGGGGGAGCAGGCATGTCACAGGGTGAAAGAGCAAGAGGGGGTGGAGGTGCCAGGCTCTTTTAAGCAACCAGTTCTCACGTGAACTAATGAAGTGAGAACCCACTCACTATCGTGGGGAGGGCACCAAGCCTTTCATGAGGGATGTGCCCCCATGACCCAAACACCTCCCACCAGGCCCCACATTCAACACTGGGGATCAAATTTCAACGTGAGATTTCAAGGGGCCAAACATGCAAACCATATCAGGCTGATAGCTTGGATCACAAGCCTGTGATCCGAGGCTCCCCCAGCCAAGCCTGGGGCAAATCAAGGCCTCTGACCACTCTTACGGCAACAGTCCAGGTGTTCTCCTTTGCCCCTGTACCTAGGTACTGGTCTGGTCCATCTTCTGACGGCCAGCATCCACCCCAAAGCTCTAGGACTGTCTCAGTCTGCTTCCTGCAACAACAAAAGCAAACCACAGTCGGGACAATTTATAAACGATAGAAGTTCATTTGGCTCACAGTTCTGGAGGCTGAGAAGTCCAAGAGCACAGTGCCAGCATCTGGTGAGGACCCTCATGCTGCCTCTAAGATGGCAAAGCAAGCACACAGACAGAGAGAGAAATGGGGTCCAACTTTACCCATTTACCAGGAACCCTGTCCTGAGATAACTAACCCATCACTAACCCACTGCCATGATAATGGCATTAATCCATTTGTGAGGGCAGAGCCCTCAGGACCTAATCACCTCTTAAAGGCCTCACTTCCCAATACCATTACATTGGTAATTAAATTTCAACATTTAATTGCCAATTAAATGTTTTGGAGGGGCCATTCAAACCACAGCAAGGACAAACCTTCTCCCTTCAGTGTCAGTCGAGTGCTGACTCGAGGCTGTGATGAACCACTGTGATTCTTGCCTTTCCACTATTGTTCCTCCTTTCTTTGGTGCCAGTATCCAGGACATTCCTTTGGGGGAAGTCTTCTTCAAGATTGCTGGATTAGGACTGAACCAGTCCCACTTTCTAGGGGTGGCCATCCTTTGCAGACTAAGCCAAACAGCGTATATCATCTCCTTTGCCACAGCAAATGTATGAGGGTGGGGGCGGTAAAGAGAATCAGGCTCAGAACTTTTTATTCCAAATGATTCAAGAAAGAATCTCTGTGCCTGGGCTGAACCTGAGAGTCAGCAGGACTGGGGCTGCTGGATGCCATGGTAGTAAGAGAGCTTTAGGAGAGTAAGGTTGACACAGAGTTACAGAAAATCACAGGAAAGCAGGGGTACGAGATAGAAAGAGGCAACAACATTGTTTGAGACTCTAGATTCAGCCATACCTGAAGCTTCAGTCCCCTTTACCTTTCATGTATATAAATCGATACTTCATTATATTTTCTTTTTTCAAAGTTGGGTTTTCTGTTACATACATTTGAAAGTATCCTGATAAATTAGGGCTGAGGCACAAACTGCACCTTTGTAGGAACAGTGTATGTACCTCTTCTAGAGAGGCATATTATGAAAAGGTGTGCCTACCTGCTTTGGCTAGGGGCACAGCCAAACTATCAGGTTCAGCCTGGATTGCAGGCTTGGAGACTTGCCCCTTCTGCTGGGTTTCCTTGCACAGGGAATAACCTGCACAACCATACTTGGCAGTTCCATGACTGAGAAAAGATTTTCTCCTTGAAGTAGCCAGCCTGCAAGATGGTCCTAAATGATGCTTACCTGCTGGTGTTCACATCCTTGTGTATTCCCTCCCACCCTGTGTAGGGCTGACCTGTGGAACAAATAAGATGTTGTAGAAATAAGATGTGTAACTTCTGAAGCTAGGTCATAAAAGATATTGCAGCTCTGTCTTACCGGCTCTGGGATCACTCCTTCTGAAGGAGGCCAGCCACCATATCACAAGGACACTCAAGCAGCTCTGTGGAGTGCTCCACATGTTAAGGAACTGAGACCTCTTGCCAACAGCCACCACTAGCTCGCCAGCTGTGTGTGTCATGCCTTCTTGGAAGCAGCTCCCCCAGCCCCAGTCAAGCCTTCAGATAACTGCAGCCCTGACCGACACGTTGAGTGGAACCTCCTGAGAGACCCCAAGTCAGAAGCACGTAGCTCAGCTGCTGCTGACTTAGGAGACCCACAGAAAGTGTAAGAAATGTTTATCATTGTTTTAAGTCACTACATTTTGGAATAATCTGCTCCACAGCAGTAGATAACTAGTGTACTTTTATCAGTCCTCTCTGTCTCCTCCTCCTCCTGGCTTCCCGCCCTCCCCCCTGCCCGCCCAGCTCCTTTATTAGCCTACCCAGCCAGCCCTGCTCCAGGCAGCCCTGGTTCTCATCTTCTTTCTTCTAAGACCCACCCTTTGAAGCCGCCACCATGCTTTCTCTCCTTTGTCCCTGCTCCTGTCTTACTCCTCCACCTGAAGAAATGGCTCTTTCTCCTTCATATGTTCCCCAGTCTTTTTCCTCTTGACAAACATCATGACAACAATTACAGCAGATAATCCCTGCTATAAGAAAATAGGTTACTTCACGTATCTCAAGAAACTGGGGAAATTCTGTTTTTGTTTTGAGGCTGTCGTTCCCTTGTTTGCTCCATCTTCCCAAAGCACAGAGGGGAAAAAAATCCCCCACATCCCTTTCCTGGGGAGAAGTCCAGACATCAAAAGGGCCCTGTGAGTTCTGAATTTCCACAGGGCTTTTGCAGTGGCAGAAGGGGGCTGGGAGCAATGTGCCACTATCGTCATGGCAACATGCTCCCTGGTGGGTCCTGGGCTGCACTCCCAGGCAAGGAAAGCCACTCTCAAGTGTGTGTCCCTCATGGAGTGGGCAGCAGGAGTTGGAGCTGCCCAGGAAACAGAGGGGGACTAAGGCAGTGAGCTTAGCAGGTGTTCCATCTCTGGAGGCAGACAGCCAGGTGGGCAAAGACAGCAAGCAAGTCCAATGCCAGAGAATAGGGTAAGCCTAACCCAGGACATAACCAGAATCACCTGCATAGGCAGATCTTTGTCCTCCTGCATTGTTTTTACTCCCTGATGATGTGGTCCATTCTGGACAACAGGTGGCTCCTGCCTCTGGAAATGAAGGGCAACAAACCCACTATGACAGTGGTCTCCAAACTTGGCCTCACATCGACATCACTTGGAGATCTTTTAAAAGTGTGGCTACCTGGCTTCCACCCCCAGACACACTGAAGTCTCCTGGTGATTCTACTGTGTAGCAAAGGATGGGGAGCATTGTACCACTCTGATGCTCTCAGCCAGGTCTGTGCATGAAAATCACCCAGGTAATTTAAGAAAAGAATGCAGATACCACAGACCTCCTTGTTTCAAAATCTCCTGAGTTGGTCATGGGCATCTGAATTTTTCACAAGCTTCCAGTGATTCTGGCGAGCTGTAGGATGGAGTATCATTCGTCCTGCATAACATAAGGCAAAGCTGCCTAGACTGGGTGGTCAATGAGGAATTTGGCAGGAACTGGGTGAATTGGAAGCTTCCATAGGCCTGGCTTAACCCCTTGGGGTTAACTGTGGATGGAGATGTTGTATTAAAACTATTAAGTTAAAATTATTATTTGTATAGGCCACAAATGATCTGGCATTAATATTTTTGCATGGTTCAAGCTAATACCAACTCACTAGGAGACAATTGTTTCAAGAGACTTCTGTAAGATTTTTACCAAGGCCAGGGGTCAGCTTTCAAGGTCCTAAAGTCCCCCCACAGGAATATCAGGAGGCCAGCAGGTTCAGCTCCTATAAAGAGAGCATAGGTGGAAGGTGGAACTCACCATAAGCTAAGGTATCTTGATCCCCCTAACTAACCTGGTGAAGGGCCACAGGTACAAAGTCTATGTTTATTATTTCCTTACTTATTAGGAATACTTAATTTTCTTTTTAATCTCTTTTAGATTACAAAAATAATACAAGCTCATTTTAGCTAATGAAACAATGCCAAGATTTATAAGGAAAAATTAATCCTCTTCCCACCTGCCCCCTCCATTGCCAGCCTCTTACCCCAGGTGACCAATATGAATATCCATCTCATTTAAGTTTAGTTAGGAAATGAATTGTTCCACACAAATGAATTTGCCCAATAGTCAAAACTGTTCCTTTTACTTATGTTATGTAAACTTTATAGGAGGCCATTGGTTTGGACCTAGGCCCAACAGACCAAACCAAAATGGAGTCACTCATGCTAAAGTTCCACGATACCAAACCAAAGCTAAGTTGTTTATCTGACCTTTTGAGAAATCAGGAGAGAGAGATAACAGCCAAATCCCCAAACAGGCCAGTCTTAGCAGGCATGATAAGGAAGAGCCCTCTGCTTTAACCCTCAACTCTGAAATAACCAATCTGCTTTTTGTTTCTGCTTTCTTCAGCCCTTCTCTGTCTATAAAACCAATCTCCTCTGCTCAGCTCATGGGACCATTCATTCTGTTTCATAGAATGAGGTGTTGCCGGATTCTAGAATCACAAATAAAAGCCAATTAAGATTTTTAAAAACTAAATTCGTTGTAGTTTTGTCTCTTGACACTTACAAACACTTGAAATAACTTGACTCATTTAGCCACTGTGGATGAGGATTATTCAAAAAGGTATTGCACACTGCCTTGACTTTTAAAATGGGATGACTCAGGGTCGTTGTCATTCGTATAGTACTTTATATTTGAATAATGTTTATATCTGAATAATACTGCTCTGTATGTTAATGAATATCTATTACCAACATCTTAAGGGGCTCTTGATGGGTGCTAAGTAATTCTGGCTAAAATACTTTTTATTTTCTTGAGTCTTTTTTAATGATTTTCTGTGATCTCCATTCTCCCCCTCCGTCTGCCCCTACTGTCAATCTGTCAGCTGGAGCTCCTTCCTGCTGTCAAGATACCTTGTCCCATGTATTTTGAACTGAAAAACTGGATTTAAAAAAAAAGTAGTTGGTTAGAATTATTTGAAAACTGTCAGTGAATAGGCTGTAACTGAGATTCTGAAGGTCTTGCAGAAGAGTTAGGTATGTGGCGTAAGCTTAGGTGTTTATATTTCCTTTTTTATTTTTTTCTAATTGTAGAAAATTTTAAACCTATAGAAAAGTAGAGAGAATAGTATAACGAGCCACCATGTACCTACAGCCCACTTCAATGACTAACAATATTGTATACATTTCTTGCCTTGCTTGTTCAAAATTCCTTTTGCTCAGTTGTCGCTGAATTCTGGATTCCTGAAGCATCTGTATATTGGCCTCTGGGAGTGCAGGGCTTCCCTGTACTATCATCATCAACTCTGAATACCCAGAGGGACCCCTGTCATGCGCCCTTTAGTCTCCAACATGGTTCTTATGAAGATTGTTCTGCCCAGTCTCCGGGCTGCCCTATAAGCCCACGTGGACAAATTCCTGCTTCTCAGGCTCTGACTTTCAGGTGACCATGGGAAGGGCTTGGGAAATCCTCCTTTGTCTGACAGGGAGATCCTGTTGGGGAAGTCCAAAGGAATGTAAACCTGCGTTCTATTTCCTCACCAAGGTTGTACCCGAAGGATCTGGAAGGAATTTTTATTAGTGTAGAGTGTAAACGTGTTACCCCTACCTTCCTACAATACCAGGCCTGGTAATTTCCATAGACCATGCTGGCTTCTCAATCCAGCGAGTGAAGTTTCTTCTGGTCTGAAGCCGGCTCTGTGCACAAGGAACTCTGTACATTCAATAGCACTGGACCCTTGACCAAGCACATTCCCCAGATGGCTTCCTACAATCCTTTCCATGGCCTTGTGAAACATGTAGCACCACCCCTATACTGCAGATGAGGAAATTGAGGTTTAGAGAAGCGAGGCCATTTGTCCTAGTGAAACTGCCCTTTATAAATCATTAATAATAAAGGGGTGCAAGGCAAGAACTGTGGTAGGGACCTAAACTCTGCAAAGGCACACGCATAGTTAAAAATAGTAATAATAACCAGCCATTGTCCCTAGTTTGCTTCCCTATAATCGCTACTGGTGAGTCACATAGCTGATGGTCGTAAAGATTCTTAACTTTCTCCATAGGTAACATCACCCCTGTGAAACCTAAGGCTGGTTTTTGAGATATCTTCCAGGCCCTGCATTCCAGTGGATCGGCTGATCCAGCCAGACCAGTGGCCCATACCAAGAAACTGACTCAACTCTTGAGATGCCCACCCAGCAACTGACTCAGCACAAGAAGACAATTTCTACACCCCTATGGTTCCACCTTGAACCCAGCCAATCAGCAGACCCAATTGCCTAGCCCTTTGCCCACCAAACTATCTTTGAAACCCCTTTCTCCCAAATTCTCAGGGAAACACATTTGAGAAATTCCTCCTGTCTCCTCGCTTGCCGCTCTGTGATGTTAAACCTTTCTCCACTGCAACCCCGGCTGTCTCAGTGTATTGGCTCTTCTCTGTGCAGCGGGCAATGAACCTGGTTGGACTGTAACACTAGGTATGTAATTAGTAAGCAAAACAGTTGGGACTCGGGTGAGCCTAATCGTTTGAGTCTTCATTAATAAACAGAGAGCTCATTATAGTCATTGAAGAGACTGTTCCTTTTCTGTTGTGATTAATTCTGAATTTATTTTTAGTCTTCAAAAGAATGGAGACTCGTGGTGGGGATTTGTTCTGAGAAAGAAAAGGACTATTTCTGACAGTCTTCCTTGGCCAGCCCCTTTTCCCACAAGAAAGCCAAGAACCCACAGCCAAGCCATTTGTGTGCATTTTTTTCAAAGCTCAAGATTCCCCAGGGATTTGTGTCAACCTAAGCTACTTTTAACGAACACTGGAGAACTATTTTCACACCTTGATAGAGGGGCACCCCCTACAAATGAAAACCCCAGCTTCTGCCATGCTGCTGGGGAAGGAAATTAGGATCTGGCTTATCTTTGGGGCAAGAGAAGCAGGCTGGGATAAATAATCAGGGGCAGCTCTGTGTGTGTGTGTGTGTGTGTGAATGTTTCAAGGATGTGAGGACCATGTGGCCCTGGGCAAAGGAGCGCCAAGGATACAGAGCCCCGGGAGAGATATCAGTTCTCAAAAAACCTCTCAAACTTCTTTACTAAGCTTTTCTAAGAGATCCCAGCCCTCTTAGGGTGGATGTTTCCGTGCTTTAGATATGTTAATAGTGGCCATCAAGTTGGAGTTGGGTCTTGGCCCTGGAGACTTTCGGTCTCTTTAGGCGGCTTTGCACATCTCTGCTCTCAGCTCCTCCTCCTGGATATTTTGCTGTTATTTACTCCCAAAGGGCAATCTCATTTTCATACTTCCCTGTGCAGTTAGGAAAGAGCAGGAGTGGGGCGGAAACCCCCTCCCACGCCCACCAAGCAAGAGCAGTGACGAAGCAGACTGCAATTCCTAAGCGTCATTTCTGGCCCCACAGCTTATTTCTCTGAAGCCCTTTCCTTCCCTTCTCACTTCCTCTTTTCTTTTCTTTTCTTTCTTTTTTTTTTTTTTAATTTCAGAATATTATGAGGGTACAACACTTTGGCTATATCTCTTTTCTTTTCTTCATGCTTCTTCCGCAAATGAAACCTTTCGCTTTCCCTAGCACAGAGGGGGAGGTTTGTGAGTGAGCGGGAGGGGTCCTTGGAAGACTGGGAGAAAGTTGGGCTTTGGTATCTCCTCCCTCTCCCCCCTCCCTTCTCTCTTCCATCCCATCCCCTTTTTCTTATTCTATAGTCCCTGTTCCCCACAATTTGTTTCCTTCCTCACTGATCTATTACTGCGTCTGTCTGCCTCTAGCTTGGCTTCCTCTTCCCTTGTTTTCAAACGGTGGTGGGCCTGGCCAAACAAGATGCCAAGGTAAACCCTTCTTACCTATAAATGATGATGCTCCGATGGTACCAATAATACCTAAAAATGGTATGACAGCCTTCCACCTATGGTCTGAGGAATACCCTGGAATACTCTGGCGTTTTTGTTGGAAACGCAGATTTCTGGGCCCCATCCCAGACCCACTGCATCAGAATCTCTGGCACTGAGGCCCAGGAATAGGTATCATGTCGAACATGCTCCTCCTGTGATTCTTATACACGTGTGAGTTTTAGAGCCTTTGGCTGGAACTCTGGCTGAGATTCCAGAGGAGAGAATTGAGGAAGGAACAGCTAGAACTCTTCACACGTCCTCTTCCATGGAGGCCCAATGCCAGGTTTCTTCCAGACTCCAAGGGGAGAACTGGACCCATTTATTTCTCCAAAGTCATAATTCCAAAGTACTTATTTTCAGGACATGAACTTTCTTTTTCTTCCCAATATCTTCTTGAAACTGATCCCCGAGAAATACACAAAACATCCACGATGGTGCAGAAGACAATATTAGAACATCTATTTGTATAAAATATATATTTTAACATAACCTTTAAAATTTTAAATTTTGCCATAATAGGCTTATTAGTTTAGCGGTTCATGTATTTAATTTACAGGTAATAGAAATACATATATTTGGGAGTTTTACTGATAGACGTGCACAGTCAAAAAAGTTTAGAAAACATGACTCCAGAATCTAGACTATACATTCTCTGAGGTCAGGAATCATGTTATTTTTAAACAAATTGTATTGAAATATAGCATCCATACAGAGAAACACATAAATAAGTATACAGCCTGGAGAACAGCTATGTGTAACTAGCATCCAGATACCAAGGAGCAGATTATTTCCAGCACCCTAGATACCCCATGCACCCTCACTACCCTTCCCCAAAAGAATCACTATCCTGACTTCCAGGAATGTCATACAAATGGAATCATGTTGTACGGCTACTTTAGCATTCAGCTTCTTTTGCTCAACATTACAAGTGTCACTTATAGGTAGCAATAGTTTTTCATTCTCTAAGAGTAGAGTTTTTCTTTGTATGAATATGTCATAATTTATCCATTCTACTGTTGATGGACATTGTGTTGTTTCCAGTTTTGGACTATTATGAATAATGCTGACATGAACATTGTTGTACATGTCTTTTTTCTGGTGAGGGAGGAACAGAGTCTTGCTATGTTGTCCAGGCTGGACTCAAACTCCTGGCCTAAATGGATCCTCCTGCCTCAGCCTCCCAAATAGCTGGGACTATACGTGTGATCAGGCTACTGGTGTACACGTCTTCTGGTGAACATGTGAACACAGCTCAGTTGGGTATATGCCGAGGAGGGGATTAGATGGGTTATACAGGATGCTGTGTTCAGCTTTGCTAAATACTGCCCGTTTTCCAACAGACTGTCACCAGCAGTGTATGAGAACTCCAGGTGTACCGCATCCTCTCCAATATGTGGTATTTTCTATTCTGTTTTTATCTTCACCACCTGCTGAGTGTAGATTGGTACCTCCTTAGGATTTTGATTTGCCATTTGGATATCTTCTTTTGTGAAGCGCCCGTTTGAGTCCTTTGCCCCATTTTTCTATTGGTTTGTCTATCTTTCCTTTATTGATCTATAGGAATTCTTTATATAAGCTACCATATCGATCTCTCTGCCCTAGGCCCAGCACATTGTCTGTTTTATAACATGTATTTAATAGCTCTTTGGGCTGTTGTTGAATGAACTAGCACACGTAGTGGAGAAAAATACCCTTGTTGGTGAAGGAGGCCTTTATATATTTTTATTTTTGTTTAATGTTAACAGTTTTATTGAGGTATAATTTATATGCCAAAACATTTACTTGTTTGAAGCTTACAATTCAGTGATTTACCAAGTTGTGCAATCATTACCAGAATCTAATTTTAGAACATTTTCATCACCTCAAAAAGAAACTTCATGTTTGTTTGCTTACTCCTTACTCCCAGCCCCAGGCAACCACTAATATATTTGCTGTCTCTATAGATTTGCCTTTTCTGGACATTTCATATAAATGGAATCATAGAATATATGGCCTTTTGCATCCAGTTTCTTTCATATGTCTTTGAGGTTCACCCATGTTGTGGCATGTATCAGTAATTCATTCCTTTTCCTAGCTGAGGAAATATTCCATTGTGTGGGTATACCACATCTTGTCTATCTATCCATCAGCTGACGGACACTTGGATTATTTCCACTTTTTGGCTACTGTGAATAATATTGCTATGAACATTCACTACAAGTTTTTGTGTGGACATATATTTTTATATCCCTTAGCTAGATACCTAGGAGGAAATACAGTAAATTTATGTTTAACTTTTTAAGAAACTAAAACACTTATATTTTTCTGCCATCCATAGGCTGATAAAAAGGTGTATAAGGCTGTCATGGGTAGAAATGAAATATCTGCCACCACATAATTACCCAATGCATAGTGTCAAGAGAAAGCTAAGAAAGAAAGACAAAGGCCTGCTCTCAGGGAGTATATGGACAGTCTAATCCGGATGTTCTAATGCATGTGTATAGAATAACTTGGCAATATGGAAAATCTGAATATGAACAGGGGTCCATGCAATCTATGCAAAATGAGTTCAGGAAGCACTGAATGCCTGTTTTTTGTAAGACTCAATGCTAGGCTTTAAGAAGGACAGATGGAAACTTAAAACAAAGATACTATTCCTTTCCTGAGTTACTAAGAGTCTAATTGGTAAAATAAGACTTAGGTATCAAAAAAGGTAGAAATTAAAGATTCAAATAAAAAAGTTCAAGATAGTAATGGAAGATCAGGGGAAGGGGAAGGCAAGGGGGAAAATTGATAAGGGAGGAACTCATCTTTCCTGCCAGATTCTGGGAGAAAACAGAAACCCAGAGTGTGTGCTTTTAAAATTTTTAGCATTCACAAGATGAAAGAGTTTCCACTTCTATTATTGCCCTGGAAATCTTAGTTCAAAAAAAAGTGTTAGATAATAACTTACCAAGACCATTGAACTAGATAGATAATAATTGCTAATATTTGAGTACTTAACGTTCCAGGCATTGCTCTAAACAGTTTACATATTTACTCATTTAATCTTTTCATTGTTGTTGTTGAGACAGAGTCTTGCTCTGTTGCCCTGGGCTAGAGTGCCATGGCGTCATCATAGCTCACTGCAACCTCAAACTCTTGGGCTAAAGCGATCCTCCTACCTCAGCCTCCCGAGTAGCTGGGACTGCAGGTACACGCCACCACATCCAGCTGATTTTTCAATTTTTTGTAGAGATGGGGGTCTTGCTGTTGCTCGGGCTGGTCTGGAACTCCTGGCCTCAAGCAAACCTCCTGTCTCAGCCTCTCAAAGTACTAGGATTACAGGCATGAGCCACCTCACCCAGACTTATTTAATCTTCTTAATAACTCTATGGTATAAATACTATATCATTTTCTTTTTTAAAAATTTCCTAGTAACCACTTTTTATTTTATTTTATTTTATTTTTTTATTTATCTTTTTTATTTTAACTATCATGGGTACATAATAGTTGTATATCTTTATCAGGTGCATGTGATGTTTTGATACAGGCATACAATGCGAATTAATCAAATCAAGGTAATTGGGGTATCTATCACCTCAGACATTTATCATTTCTTTGTGTTAGGAACATTTCAATTTCACTCTTTTAGTTATTTTAGAATATACCTAAACTTATTGTTGATTATGGTCACTTCGGTGTGTTATCAAATATTGTTCATTCTGTCTAACTATATTTTTGCACCCATTAACCATCCTCACTTTATCCCCCTTCCCTGCTACCCTTCTCAGCCTCTGGTAACCATCATTCCATTCTCTGTATCCATGACATCAATTATTTTTAATGTTTAGCTCCCACATATGAGTGAGAACATGTGAGATTTGTTTTTCTGTGCTTGGCTTATTTCACTTAATATAATGTTCTCCAGTTCCATTCATGTTGTTGCAAATGGCAGGATTTCATTCTTTTGTGTGGCTATGTAATATTCCATTGTGTATATGTACCACAATTTCTTTACCCATTCATTCATTGATGGACACTTAGGTTGATTCCAAAATTTAGCTATTGTGAATAGCACTGCAATAAACATGGGGGTGCAGATATCTTTTTGATATGCTGAATTCCCCCCTTTAGATATATACCCAGCAATGGGATTGCTGGGTCATATGGCAGTTCTAATTTCAGTTTTTTGAGGAACCTCTCTTCTGTTCTCCATAGTGATTGCACTAATTTACATTCCCACCAACAGTATACGAGGGTTCCCCTTTTTTCTAATCCTTGCCAGCATTCATTATTGCCTGTCTTTTTGATAAAAGCCATTTTAACTGGGGTGAGATGATATCTCATTGTAGTTTTGATTTGCATTTCTCTGATGACTAACGATGTTGAGCATTTTTTCATATACCTGTTGGCCATTTCTATGTCTTCTTTTGAGATATGCCTATTCAGATCCTTTGTCCATTCTTTAATCAGATTATTTTATTTTTTCCCTATTGAGTTGTTTGAGCTCCTTATATATTCTAGTTGTTAGTCCCTTGTCAGATGGGTAGTTTGCAAATATTTTCTCCCATTCTGTGGGTTGTCTCTTCACTTTGTTGATTATTTCCTTTGTTGTGCAGGAACTTTTTAGCTTAATGTGATCCCATTTGTCCAATTTTGCTTTAGTTGCCTGTGCTTTGGGGGTATTACTCAAGAAGTCCTTGCCCAGATCAATGTCCTGAAGAGTTCCTCCAATGTTTTCTTTTAGTGGTTTTATAGTTTCACGTCCCAGACTTAAGTCTTTAATCCATTTTGATTTGATTTTTGCATATGGTGAAAGATAAGGGGTCTCCTTTCATTTTTTCTGCATATGGACATCCAATTTTCCCAGCACCATTTATTGAAGAGACTGTCCTTTTCCCACTGCATGTTTGTGGCAACTTCGTTGACAATAAGTTCCCTATAGAGATGTGGATTATCATCTTCTTTTAATGCTGTAGAAAATGAAGCTCAGAGACGTAAAGTACATTGCCCAAGGGCACACAGCTAGAAAGTGGCAGAACTGGGGTTTGAATACAGGCAGTCCATAGCCAATACATTTAACCACTAACTACATTTAACTATCTCTAGTCCCATATTCCAGTTATTGGACTCAATCTCCAATTACAGATAGGGAAATAGACCCAAAGGTATTACGGGACTTGTCTGAGATTACTTGATTGCTAAGAGATCAGGGACAGGAGTTCCACTAACTGCTAGTCCAGTGTAGTTTCTATCAAGACTGACATTGGGTATCGCCAGAGAGCCTTTTCTTAAGGAGCTGTTTGTGAGTAAGCCAAGGATACACGTTTCCTGACTCTGGCAGGGTGGAGTACAGCAGTGGTCCCCAACCTTTTTGGCACCAGGGACCAGTTTCATGGAAGATAATTTTTCCACGGACCGGGGATGGGGGTGGTGGGGGGTTGGTGTGGAGCTCAGGCGGTGATGCACAGCCCGTTTCCTAACAGGCCACTGACCTGTACTGGGCCTCGGCTCAGGGTTGGGGACCGCAGGACTAGAGGAAGCAGCATTCAATATATGAGAAGCCAGAACTGAGTTCAAACCTCGTTCTGCTGTTGATTGGCTATATGATGGTGAGCAAGTCACACCCTCTGAGCCCAGTTTCTTTGCCTATAAACTGGAGGCAATAATCACCTCGTCAGCTCCCAGGACTACCGGAATGAAATGAAGTAATTGAAGAAATTGACAGCCATTATTCATTTTGGTGCTGCAGGAATGTCTGGGGTGGGTCATTTGGAGCTCAAGCATATGGCATGCTGTGTAGGCTGAGATTTCTCAAGTCCAAACTGGAGCACAAGTTGCTCACAGGCACTGTAGAGGATTCTGGGGTACAGGATGGCTCTAGATCACCTGTCCTGCCCTGACGCAGGCCACTTCATCAGGTATGAGGCCTGAGGACAGCCTCTTGAAAGCCATATATTCCCCCATACAGGGAATTGTATCCCTTCTAAAGCTTGATTAGGCCCGTTACTTTTAGTGACTATTTTCAGCATCAAATTATACAGCTCTGCTTTAAGGGACTCTTAGCGGTGACTGTGGTTAAGAGTTTGTTTCCTATGTTTCTGGCCTAGCAAATATTTGTGAATTTGCAATTGATGGAATATTACAAACAACCTGCACTTGTCACCTTGCCCATGACCAGAGACCAGGACAAGGCTGCTCAGGTGAAATGACTTAAATGCAGACTACCGCTCAACAATGGCTCTCGAAGCTGGGGTGGGCCTGGGCATGAGTATTTTTAAAAAGTTACTTAGGTTATGCTAATGTGCAGCCAGGATTGAGAACCATTAGGTGAAAGGCCCTGTGCCAAGATATGATTCAAAGCATAGACAGGTGTACAAGATCTTAACACTCTTGAAATGCATAGGCTGAGAAGTTTGTCCTGAATTTAATAGGCAATAGGGAGCCATAAAATGTTACTAAGCAAGGGGCATGAATAGGCAGTTAGAGGTATACAGAGAAATGAAAGGGTCCAGCTATTTACAGTTTAGGAAATGTACTTTAATTTTTCCTATGGAGTAGACTAGCAAAGAAACCAAGCTTTCTTTTACTTGTGTACCATCAGTTCAAGGTCAACTTTCTTCAGCACCCAGATCCACTGGAGAGAAGGGACTTGTCCAGATGATCTTGTAGTACCTAGCACATTGCATGGAACATGGCAGCCTCCTACTAATGTTTGTTGACTGACTAAACAAGTGTAGACTCCTCAGCTGGCCAATCTCTATTTCAGGAGGTCTGGTACCCTGGGTTGGCCTTCTGACTGCATGCAAAGAGGTGAGGGCTGTTGCTCTCACGGTTCGCCTTTCCTCCATTTATCCCCATTGACTGCTACCAATTCTACCAACTCCGACTCCGTCTCCTCCCTGCTCAGCTCCTCTGATGTGACACTCTGCACACCCAGCTTGTCGGCTCAGGCGCCAAGCTTCAAACCTGTCTTTCACCCATTGTTCAGTTTCCGGTGAGTCAAGTTCAACCCCAGCTTCAACAACTACAAAGACGGCCGCAAACACATTCTGTCACATACACCGCGAAGGAGGTGCCCGTCCGCCCCCCGCTACCTGGCCTACAACACAGGCACAGAGGGCGTTTCCATTCCCGCGGCCTTCGGTGGAGGGGGTGTGAGTGGGAACCCCCTCTCCCCAGTGACCTGCCGCCTCCGCGAGGGAGCGCCCAGCCCCCGGAGGGCGTGGCCGCCCTAGCCCCGCCCCCTCGCCGCCGAGCGAGCCCCCGCCGGGCCACCGGGCCGTCAGCCCCCTCTCCGCAGACGCCCGGTCCCTCCCTGCTTCGCCGCGGAGGGGGATGCTCCGGGTCCCACCTCCCGAGGGAGCTGCGCATTTCCGCGCGCCAGGGCGGCCCCGGTCCCGGCCAGCCCTCGCGGCAGCAGCCCGCGTTCCGCGTCCCCGGGAAGTTGTCTCCGGAGCCCGCGGCGCCTCGGTCTCCTCCCCCTGAGCCCCGCCCCCCTCCCCCCGCCCCCCTCCCCCCGCCTAGAGCTGGGATCTGCGAGCTGCCCGGCCCGGGGGCGTCGCCACTCGCTCTCTGAAGCCAGCGAGCCTCCGCTTCCCTGAGCGGGGCGCGCGTCCCTCGCCTGCCCGGGGACCCCCGCGCACCCCCGAGACGGCGCGCGCCCAGAGCGCGGGAGCCCGGAGCGCCGGGCGCCTGGGAGCCCGCGGGGCCGCTGCCCAGCCCGCGGGGCTCGGCAGGGATGCAGGCTGCGCTGTGAGCCCGGGCGCCAAGGCCATGTCCGGCGCCCGCTGCCGGACCCTGTACCCCTTCTCCGGGGAGCGGCACGGCCAGGGGCTGCGCTTCGCCGCGGGCGAGCTGATCACGCTGCTGCAGGTCCCGGACGGCGGCTGGTGGGAAGGCGAGAAGGAAGACGGGCTCCGCGGCTGGTTCCCGGCGAGCTACGTGCAGTTGCTGGAGGTAAGGGGCAAGGGCTGGAAGACCCGGGGCTGCGGTTCTCCGTGCGCTCTCATACCTGTTGCCCACACCGCGGGTGCCGCAGCGTCCCTGTGCGAGGGGCGCCCCGGGGGCAGCCGCTGCCCGCGCGACCTGTAGCTCGGCGCTCCGGGGGCGGCGAAGGCAGCGGGCGCCCCTCGGGGCGTGGGCAGCGCGGGCTCGCCGGGAGCGCCCCCCTCGCGCCGGGCCTCCCGAGCACATCGTGGCCGCTTTGAGGAAGCGAGAACTTGTTGCCTGTGAGAGTTCTGGAGCGGGCGGGCGCCTTCCCGGCGGTGGCAGGGGCCGGCGAAGGGCTCCCCGAGGCCAGCGGGCTTGGGAAGATGCACGGAAGATCGGGGGTCCGGGAGCCCAGAGCCTGCCGACCTGTGGACAGTCGTGCTGCCCCGGGTCAGGCTGCCTGGCCGCCTCGGAGCCGCCCACTTGCTCGTCAGCCGAGCCTGCTGGCCTGAGCCCCTTCAGCAGGCTTGATCCCGGGGTCCCTCAGCCCCAGCCATCGCCCCCTTCCCTGGTCCAGCTCCCCGAGGTTAAAGCTCAGAACCTTAAAGTGGCTTGTTCCCGGGGTTCTGGCCTGGCCCCAGGGTTGCACAGGACCTGCTGAGCCAGGTCGGCTGGCTGTTTATTGTCTGGGTGACAGCTGTGAGGCCACGCTGTCCTCTAATCACTGAGCTCATGATCACAGCCTGAGGAGTGAGATCCGAAGTTTCTAAAGTCCTTTGGTGGAGTGGGTTGTGGGGGAGAGGAGGTGACCTTACAGGACATCCCCTTTACTCAAAGGCTGTCTGACCCAAGGATTTTTGTAAAGACTAAATTAGCAGTTACCCTCAATTGTGTAAGTATGAATAAACATTCTGGTAAAACACTGCCCAAATCGTGGAGACTGAATTTATTTATAATTTAATCCCTGACCTACTTCACAAAGAACAAAGTAGCAAATTTTGACTGAAAATGCTCTATGCTACTCATGGGGGAAAAGAGAGAAAGATAGGGGTGAAATGGTTATAGGGTGAGTTTGCCTGAGAAGTGTCCTATGGCAACATTGTCAGAAATAGAACCTAGCCTTATAAAGGTACACTACATTTCTTTCAGGTCCAGTGGAGAACAACAAAATCCCTCCTGAATGGATGAGTAGCATTTGAGCAAAGTTTAGGGGCTGCTGGAATGAGCTTTCATGGGCTGTCAGCAGATTATGTCCCTGGAACCCTTTTGGTTGTGTATCTGGGGAGCCTGTACCTGTAAGAGAGTTGCACGTGTGCTCGTGGCTTGGCTCTCCCGTGCCTTTCCTGAGATTCAGATGTCAAAGAAAGAAAATGTGTTGCTTGTAGGAAGACCTGGAGCCTCCTTGTTTCTAGCTCAAAAACCCTAGGGAGAGATACACATTTTGGGAGTTCTTTTGGTGGCTACATTTTTCCAGGAAATACTGAAGTGGAAATTTGGCTGGTGGATGTCTGTCCAGTGAGGAGCACCTCTGGCTGGCCTTGGCCCGCTGTGTTTTGGGTGGGGGTGAGGCTGGGTGGAAGTAGGCTAGAGTGGAGTGGCTTTGCTTTTTCTCTGGGGAAAGGGAAGATGGACCAGGCCCAGGGGACAAGCAGAATCAACAGCTGGGACAGTCTTGGGTATGCCAGTCACATCCCCTGGCATATACATACTTAGGAAATCTCTGTTGGCTAAATGCCTCTCAGACCACTCCCAACGAGTGGCTTGCAACAGAAGTGCCCATCAGAGTGAGCAGTACCCCTGAGAGGGACCGCCTTTGGTTGAGTACCTTCTAGGCACTAAGCCTAATACCTAGTGCCTAGATTGTCACCAGTTCCCCTGACAGCTCTGTGAAGGGTGAGGTACTTTCCCCATTTTACAGACAAGCAAACAGAATACGAGAGAGGTGAAGTCAGGTACCCGATGAGTAATGCTTGTATGTTTGGTTAGCAGCTCGGATGGCTAAATATCACCCCCTGTGCCTGTGCTCTTGTAAACATGATAGCCTGGGCTCAACTGTGCTAAAAGGCAAGCAAGGGAAGGGGCTAGATCCATGTGGAAGAGGGCACGCATTGCCCCTGAGGTCCAGTATGTTGGTGACAGCATCCCTAAGGGGAGGCTAAAATGAGGGCAGTTGCATCCTGGAGCCACTTGGAGTATCCCCTGCTAACCCTGAAGTTTGATTTCATTCAGAGCCATCTGGGGTGGGCCTGAGCCCTGTGACCTAAGTTATTAATGAGGCTTTTCTCAGGGCCAAAGCAGATGCATTTTCAACAGGGAGGATTGTGGGTCAGGTGCTTTGTGTCTGGGAACCTCCTATGTGAGCAAGTTGGACCTCAAGGCTGAGGGCTGGGAAGGGATAGAGGATATGCAGGTAGAACCCCTTGGCAGGGGGTGAGTCCTCAAAGACAGACTCCGTTAGTTAGAGAATGCACAGCTCCCCAAGCTGGTGGGTAGACTGTCCAGCATATAGAATCATACGACTGGAGAAAGGGGACCATGGGTGCTAGAGGTGGTAAACCCCATAGGAGGCCAGCCAGTGGGGTGCCTGGCACCGAGCTTGCTGGGGGCCATGGAGTCTAGAAGGCCAGGGCAGCTGTTAGGGAAACAAGTACAGACAGATGGACTACACCAGCCCCCTGGGGGAGAGATGGGGTGGTGGGCACACAGCTGAGAATGGCGCCTCCAACATACTTCCTACTCAAGTGGACCTTTTGCCTTCTGATGAAAAGAGTAGTACCAAGAACTGTGCAAAATGGATACTCCCCAAGGATTTCTTTCTTGTTCAGATGAAGAAAGGGGAACTGAGAGATCCTGGCTTTGCAGGAAGCATACGCCCTGGAGGGGAGTGGAAGCTGACTTTGAGAGGGCCTCTAGATCTGCCCTGGTGGCCAGCCAGCCCCTGGGAGGAAGCTAGCTTGGTGGAGGACCTTGTTATCAGGGAAGTCTCTTTGATCAAGACTCCAAGGAAATGGTGAAATGGTGCAGCACACACCTGGTTTACAAGAAAACCTCAGCACAGCAGAGAAGTGTGGAGAGCTCTGGGAGGCCCAGGGACTCTGGCCACAGGGGTCCTACCTACTGAGGGGTTGGTACAGCGCTTCAAAGGGTGTCAGGAGGAGGGAACCAGCTACTCCCAGAAAAGGGATGAGGCCTAATAGCCAAGGCCCACAGCTGGCTATGAGATGTAAAGACCCCTAGATAAGAGCAGCTAGAAAAATCTTTCTTGAGGATCTCTTTGGTCTTCTAACATCTTTTGAGAGATATGGTAGGAGAAAAGACCTGAGACCAGGGCTCTGGTCTCTGGGAGCATATTCTGCCAGCTCCAAGCCAGGACCAAGATCACTGCCATAAACCTGGGGGTGCCATATATAAGGAGATTTCCACCAGCTGTCTGGGGTGCGTACAGGCTGAGAAACAGCTCCTGGGGAAGGTGGATAGAGCAGGGAGACCAGATCTCAATCCTAAGGAAGATTCAGAGAGTCAGACATGGTACCAGGACAGGTGCAGTGGCTGGAGGGCCTAACAGGGCCAAGGAATTCTTTGTAGCCTGCTCTCACCTTGACTGGAGAGAAAAAATGAGGGACCTAGAGAATGCTATGAGGCATCTGCAAAAACTCCCAGAACTTTTAGGAAATAATTCTGAGGGGTAATAAGATTGGAATGCAAACAAAATAGAGCTTTTCTTGAACTGGGTGCTGTTCTTAGAATCCAGGATCTGGCTGGAAGGTCTGGACTTCAGATGTACCAGTAGAATATGACACTGTTTGCTAGAGAAACTAGGATGGCTGCAAAGGGTCACCCTTGAACTTGATCTCCTCTCCACCCTCTGTTCTCCCATTTTGGGTTCATGTGATTGTGCTTCAGGAGTTTACAAGGAATGGCTGTGGGAGAGAGTGGGCCGTGCTATGGATAATTAAGGAATGATGTTTTATCTATTGCTATGTAACAAGCCACCTTAAAACTTAGTGTCTCAAAACAACAATTTATTTAATCTCATGTGATTCTGTGGGTTGACAGGGCTCAGCTATGCAGTTCTTCTGGGGGTCTGTCTTCGCATATCCCATGCGGGTGGAGTCAGATGGTGGCTGGAGCTGGAGCCCTGGAGGATCGACTAGACTGCATCCTTCAAAATGGCATTTTCACTTACCTTCCTAGTGCCTTGGTGCTCTTCCATGTGGCCTCTCTCTCCATGTGGTATCTCATCCTCCAGGGCCATTCCTCATGGCCTTTCTCTTCAGCAGCTTACTTGGAGTTCTTATGTGGTGGCTGGCTTCCAAGAACACAAAGGTACAAACTGCTAGGTCTCCTTAAGTGATATGCCCAGAACTGTCATATCGCTTCTGTCACAGTCTATTGGCAAAGTGAGTCACAGGACCAGTCCATAGTGAGTCTGGAAGGGAGGTGGATACAGGTGTGGATACAAAGGGGGCATGGTTCTTTGAAGGCCATTTTGCAGACTAGCTGCCTCAGAATGGTAGGGAGAACACACATGGGCCAGATGATCCATTAGAGGGGAGGTAGTGCCAGGACAGAATGACGAGAGAGAGAGAGCTCCCAGAGGGAGGTAAAATGCAAAGACTTGGCTGTTCTGTTTGGAGATTCTCTATTGCAATCCTGGGAGGGTCTTTTTTTTTTTTTTTTTTTTTTAAGATGCCAGAGGTTTCTTTATAAAGGCTACACAATAAATAATGCAGCTGGAATTTGAAATCAGATTTGCCTGGCCCTGGGCCTGTCCACTTAGCCATTGACATACTCACCAGCCTTTTTCAGGCCATGGCTGTTCAGTGCTGGTGATTAATAGACATAGTGTATCTGAACTGCCTGACGTCTAGTCAGTTTGGGCTTGCTGTGTTACACAAATTGACTTTAATAAAGGGCTTTTCTTTCTGTAACATGAAAATCACCTAAAATGGGTATGACCTTGTCCCTCATGCCAGTATTTTTTCAGGCAGTCATCAACTTTGATCACAAAAGGTGTAATTAGGGCTGGTGGCTTGTTGGGGTATGTAATTGTGACCGAGAAGAGTAATGTGCTTTGTGACATCTTCACTAAGTCATCTGCTTTTTTGATTTGGGGGCTGTGGCCTATATTTGTAGCTCCTGCTGTTTGAAAATTGGCCTTTGGCCCACCACTCTGTCGGCTTCTAGTCAGAAGGAGGCACCCCCCTTTCCATGCTTGTGTGCTGGGCTTGTCAAGTGGCCACCCCACAGGACTTTAAAGCAATGGGCAGGGCTTATGGATTCTGTGGATTCAGGGCATCTTCACAAAAGTTCCCTTAGCAACAAGTCGGCAGGAATCCTTGACATCTGTTCACCACTATGTGAACCTCTGATGTCTACTACCACCTAGAAACATGAACGAGAGGCTGACCTTCCTGTACTCTTCCCAGCCTGCAAAAGCCCAGCTTTTATCTAGTGGCGTGGTTGACCTTATCTGTGAACACGGATGCTGTTCCCCACTTTGCTGGTGAAAGAAAATGTTTGGTAAACCAGGAAGCCTTGTACCCATGTAAGGTATGATGACTATTATCAGGCCACCGCAGGGGACATTGTTCTTGCAGCTTGCTCCCTTATTACTCGCAGCAGCAAGGCGACACATGATAAGCTTTCTAACTGAATGTCAGGACTGTGATTCCTCTGGAGTTAAATGCAAAATTAGTATATTCCTCTCTCCTCTTGCAACGGCAAGGCTTCTGGGGTAGTGTTTATACCTATGGTGAGAGGTACAAATGGTGGCTAGCAGGTCTGTCTGGCTTTTCCTCTGGCAGACCCCAGAGCATGGGGTGACATTGTGAAAGTTTAGTTGCAATAGGCAGATTAATTGTGAGAAGTTTTTGTGGAGTCTTAAGAGGACCCACCCACCTCCTTTTTTCACATTTAATATCTTCCTGCCGTCTGATAAAAATTTATTAGTTTAACTTCCTGGTTCTCAAGCTACAAGCTGGTATCCAGATTCAGCCCCCAGGTACTCAAATTTCACGTGTCAAAACTAAACTTACCACCTTTCTCCTCTCCACTGCCTTCTCCCTCCACCCTCCAAACCTTAGTGAATGTCACCACCATCCGCCTGACACTTCCCTCCTTACCTTTCCTCTCCTGTTCAGTAGGTTAGCAAGCCTTGTCCCTTCTCCCTTAAAAACATTTCTCAAAGCCTTCTCCTCCTTAACTTGCATTGGCAAATCTTTTCTGTAAAAGGCCAGGAAACATTTTAGGCTTTGCAGGCCACGAGGCACAATTGAATTATGGCTGCCTCGCTGTGATTTGTAGTGCGCCAGCGGCAGTGAGAAGCAGCGAGAACACCCCATATGGTCTCTGTCACAACTACTCAGCTCTGCTGCTGTAGTGCAAAAGCAGCCACAGATAATCCAGAAACCAATGGGCGTGCCTGTGTGCCGATAAAACTTTATTTATGGATACTGAAATTTGAATTTGTTATAATTTTCATGCGCTATGAAGTATTATTCTTCTTTTGATTTTGTTTTCAACCGTTTAAAGGCGTAAAAAGCATTCCTAGCTCATGGGCTGAATGCAGTTTGCCATTCCCTGGTTCAAATGGTGACAATTCGTTTATCCATTCATTCAGCAATCACTCATTGAGTGCCTACGATGGGCTGTGAGCTGTGTTGTAAGTGCTAGAAGTAAACTAGTGAGCAGCGTAGAAAAGAAGCTAACCTTCTAGTTCTTCTAGTTGGGGAGCTGGTAAACTAGCAAAAAATTATATAATTTCAAGCTGGTATAGGGCCCATAAAACAGCGTACTGTGATAGAGTGGGGGTGTGGGGGTGGAGGGGGTGTTCCAGTAAGGCAGTTAGGGAAGGCTTCTTTAAGGAGGTCATATTTGACTAGAGACCTAAGGGATGCGAAGCAGACAGCCAGTGAGTATTTGGGGGAAAATAATTTGAGGCAGAGGGGACTGCAAATGTACATGACACTGAATAGGGGAGTGTGCTTGATATATTTGGGAGGATCATGATATTCCAGGATGGTTAGAGAGTAGTGAGCAAGGGCAGGAGAGGTTGGGGATGTGCTCTAGAGGGAGACAGGTAACAGAACCGGGGGAGCTGGATCATTTTCTAGATGCAGCAGTGGAAAAGCCTTTGATTTGATTGAAGGAAGTGGCATGTTCTGATTTGTTCTGGAAAGCTCATCTGGCCTGTAGGGTGGAGAATGGATTTGAAGAGGGCAGAGAGGGAAGCAAGGAGACCAGTTAGGAAGCTCGAAGCAGGGTGGTGGGAGTGAAGATGGTGAGAGGTGGATGGATTTGGAACATATTTTGCAGGTAGAGGCAGCAGTTCTTGCTGGTGGGCTGACTGGGGTGGAGGTGGCAGGGCTGGAGGGGGTCTCACCTCTCGCAGGTGAGTTGTGATGTACTTTCCCTGTTGTATTTTCCCAATCTGTTGATCCTTCATTCTGCCACTAGCGACCTCTTCCTTTAAACAGTGAGGTAAAAGGCAAATAAAAGTTTGGAAAAAGTTAATGTCCTTAATGCAGAAAGTGCTTTTTATAAATTATTTTTAAAAACCCCCTGAAAACAAAGAGGAACATATCAGTTATAAGAATGGGCAAAGAACATGGCTAGACACTTCATAATAAAAGACATGCAACGTCCTCAACATATTTAGTCTCTCATATTTAGTAATCAAAGAATTGCAAACTTAATATGAAAGATAGCTTTAAAGAAAAACATCAAAAAAAAAAAAAAAAGACTAGGTATTGGCAGGGGGTAGGAAAATGGTCCTGTGCTCCCTGGAGTGTAATTGGGCACTATACCTTGCAAGTATCCTCTGACCCAGCAATTCCACTTCTAGAAATTTCTAATCAGGAAGCATCTGATAGGCGATCTGTAAACATCGCCTCTAATAGTCAGTAGCGTCACAGCCTCTAATAGCACAAGATTGGCCATGATCTGAATGTCCACCAGGAAGAACTGGTTAAAATCAGGTTCACCTGTGCTTAGTACAAGGTCAGAGAAACAGAAGTGGCTCGATAATTATATTGAAACTGAATTTTAACAATAAAAATGTTGGTTGATGATGTTAAATGTTTTCATGGAGTTAGCAGGGTACGAAATTCTTACAATGAGGCAGAAAGAGATGGTGTGTCCAGAAATGGATTGCTTTTTAAAAGCAGGGACTGTGTGTACCGAGCATTCCTTAAGTATCCTTTTGTGGAAAGAATAGGTTGAAGGAATACATGCTGGCTCAGGGCCACGTTCTTTTAAACATCCTAAGTAACAGCAAATCTTTATCTTTTGAGGGGTGGATTTGATTTTTTTTGGAAACAGCCAAAATTCATTCTAAAGCCAAGTCTGGTGTATCTGTTCATGTGACTATCTGTCTATCACCTTGTCGCAAATAAGTTTTAAGGCAGCTTACCAAAAAGCATACGGTACAAAAAGATAAAAGCATAAATACACAAGGCAATCCGCAGAAAGGAGGAAATAAGGGAAGGGGAAAAATCAGATGACTATGGGAGTGAAGTTTCATGAGCAAAGATGGTAACTGAGTTAAATAATGCTGTTCAGTGTTAAAAAAAAAAGGCCTTACCCTCAAGTAATCATGAGTTTAAGTAGTTCTCAATGAGTAGTAACAGAAATGTTCTGAAAATGGTGACATTGTGGGTGTATATGCTATATCAGTCAGGATGGGTGAGGTTATGCTGCCATAACAAGCAACCCTGAAACCTCAGTGGTTAAACAACATGGTTTGCTTCTTGCTTATACTATAAGTCTATTGTGAGTTGGTCTGGGTCTGTGAGACCCTTCAGGACCCAGGATGACAGAGCAACCACTACCTGGAATCTTGCTGGAGACCATGTTAAACAGTGCATGGTTCTTAAGGCTTTTGCCCAGGAGTGACACATGACACTTGTGCTCATATTTCATTGTCTAAAGCACAGCCACACCTCTAACTTCAAGAGGGTGAGAAAATGCAATCATAACATATGCTTGGAAAGAGAAAAGGAGCAAGCTGCATTTGCGGGGACAGCCCCATTGTCTCCCATATGGACACTCACTCATGGGATGCCCCATTTCTGGTCTGTTTTAGTTTCAGTATTTTATTGTCACACCTAGAGCAGTGCTTTTCAAGCTGAATTTAATGCTTGTAGAGCAAGGCTTCTCGAAACAAATTTCCTGGATCCATGCTGCGAAGAGTCCACAGTGCAGACTTCAGCAGGTGCACTTAGCTCTTGAGAGCCATTGTTAGCTCTTATTATTCTTCCAAATTTGCTTCGCATAAGCTATCTTAGCATCCAGCACACTGCTGGGCACACTAGTAGATACTCGATCTATACTTTTTGAACAAATGTTGTCATTTTATACCTAATTCCTTGTGATTTTTTTTTTTTCTGCATGATAACTACCTCTGTCACAACTTTGGGTTCAACAAAAATAAATTTTTATATTTGAGCACCTACTATGTGCCATGCTTTCTGCAGGGTTCAGCGGATACGGCCAAAGCAGGGAACTGAGGTCAGCAGCTCTTCCTCAGGGAGCCCTTAGGGATGCTCTCCCCCGACCAGGTTGCTTTGGCAGGTGGCCTCTTTCAAGAGACTTAGGTTCACACTTAAGGTTTTCTGTTGAAACTTTCCAGACATTTAGGATCCTTTTCTCTTTCTCAGATGCCTTAATTCCTCTTCCCTTCTCATTTGCTTGTCAAATGCACAGAGAACTCCAGGGTTAGTCAACAAAAAAACTAATTAAGTTGTAAAAATTCTTTAGAGATGCTATTTTAAAAATTCTACAGAAATGAGTCCTTGTCCTAATTCAATCATGAGAGAGGATCCTTATTTTAGCAGTGGCTTATGGAAGAGTGTCATTGAGCCATTTGTTTCTGATTTGTAGTATAATTTAGGAATAAAAATAGGAAAACTTTGAATTTAGTTTGAGTCTACTGTTCTCATTTATGAAGTGTTTATTGATAAATAGCTGGAAGCATTTGTTGTGCTTGGAGTGAAAATACAACCGTGTTGAGTAGTAGTTGATAATCAAGGATATGCTCAAAATAAAATATAATCTGCTACTCAGACCAACATTTTCATATTATAAAGGAGGTTCCCAATACATGGGGCCTGTCTTCTGGTGTGGGCACATCAGCACCTACCTGTACAGTATTGCTATGTGTGGCGTTAGACCACTGCTTCCCCAACACTGATGTGCTTGCACGTCACATGGGGCTCTTGTTAAAATGCAGATTCTGACTTAGTAGGTCTGGGGTGGAGCCTGAGTCTGAAGGAAAAAATGAACTCTCTACTCACACTCAACACTGCTTCTCTACACTCACACAGCACAGAACACTTCCGTGACTTGATGGGTGGGGGGTGGTTTCCCCACACACCAAGCCGATTCGCTAGCAGATGAATACTGACTGGATCTCGTATTGTTCAATTCAGTGTGACACAGTCTTCCTGAAGTTAGAGTCAGATCCCACAGGTTAAAGGCTCAGTCCCACAAGACTGCCCCCACTTCTGGTGCCAAATAGTATCACCTATACTTCTGATTGACCAGCTATAGATTGGGGTCCCCACTCCCCACTCCTTGGGTTTGATTAATTTGCTAGGATGGCTCATAGAACTCAGGAACACTTGCTTACGTTTACAGGTTTATTATAAGGGATATTGTAAAGGATACAGATGAACAGGCCGATGAAGGGATGCTTAGGGGAGCTATGCGGAAGGGGTGTGCAGCTTCCATGCCCTTGCTGGCCATGCCACCTCTTGGTACCTCATGTGTTCAGCAACCCAGAAGCTCATCAAATCTGCTTGTTCAAGAGTTGTTGTAGAGCTTTATCTGCAGCCTCTGCCGGGCCCCCCTTTCCTGGAGGTTAGCGGGAAGGGCTTAAAGTTCCAACCCTCTCATCCCTTAATAACTTGCTCTTCCTGGTGGCCAGCAGCCCCAACCTGGGCTGCCCAGGGGCCCCACCCCAAGTCCCCTCATCAGCATAAATTCAGGTATGATCAGAGGGGCTCATTATGAACAACAAAAGACACTCCTATCACTCAGGAAATTCCAAGGGTTTTAGGAGTTATGTGCCAGGAACTGGGGACAAAGACCAAATATATTTTATATTATACCACACTGAGATTCTGCTTTTCCATCTAGCTCCCAAGTGACCCCCACTGCCCCTGGTCCACAGGCCACAATTTGAGTAGAAGGCATTTGAGTACCTTTAGGGGTTTTTAAGTTTGTCTGCAAGATATGTTAAATCCTGGAATTAGATTGGATTTAGTTTTCTTCTTTTTTTTAAAGTGGATTATGTGAGGCTACACAGGGTCATGGAAAGAGCACAGGTTTTGGAATTAGACCTTTCTTTGAGTACATTTAATCTGAGGACAGAGATAGAGTGGCTGATGTTCCTGTTTGACCAGAGGGGGTCCCTTGATCACGGGGTGGAGGTGGGGCTCGGGAAGGCTTTCCTGGGGCCAGGGCCAGGAGCCTGGCTCTGCAGGACTTGCAATATTCAACCAGTAGGAAGGCCTGGGGCACGGTCTGGACCATGGTATGAACCGTGACAGCAGAGAGAGAGCTCTGGATGGTCTTGCCAGATACCAACAGTGTTAGGAAAGACATGCAGCCGGGACGTGGCCTCTGCATCTGGAGAGAGTTTATCAGTTCCAAGGGTGTGCTGGACATTTTGTGTGGTTTGGTTAGTGAGCTGGACTGTGAGCCCTGCCACTACCCCCAGTGTGGACTGCTTAGACCATGTTCAAGAATGGGACATCCCCCCAACCCCCCGCCCAAAGTTGGGCAGCAGAGTGCATGGCAAGAGGGTGGCAGGTCTGGGTTCATATCCCAGCTTAGTCCTTGCTGCCTGTGTGACCTGAGGCAAGTTACAGAATCCTTCTAAGTTTCACAGGGCTCCGTGAGAGTCCTTGTACACACTCTGTACATGGAGTTTACATTCCTGCATGCTCTAGTGATCATAGTTGAATGCAAAGGCTGCCTGTCAATTGGAGCTTCCATTGCAGGGCTGCTGAGGTAGGGAGACCCTTTTCCACAGGCCTTTCTAAGGTCATAGCGCAAGACTGTCTGGCTGCAGCCTTGTGGTCAAAGCACAGATCACCTGGGCATCTTATTAAATGCAGATTTGGATTCAGTAGGTGTGAGGTGGGACCTGAGATTGTGCATTCCTAACAAGTTCCCAGGGGATGCTGCTGCTGCTGCCGATACTGGGATAACACTTGGAGCTGCACGCAAGAAGGTATAGCACTTTCTTGGGAGGTTTTCAGGGCATAGATCCTACAAGCTAAAGCAAGCAAAGCTGCAGCGTCTGGGTCTGGCCGTTGCTGGTTTGTTTGAAACTGCTACATAATGGTTGCTGCTGCTCAGCCTGGGCTAATTAGTCTTAATTGTTTCTTACCTGGGTCTGATGGGCCTCTGGCTGCCTGGACACCCCCAGAAGAGGCTCTTCTTATAACGAGGAAAAGGCTGTTTATTGGGAGAGGTGAAATTCAAGAGGCTGCTGAACGACTTAAGCATTCCTTTTCGTCTTTTTGCCTGTTCCTGGGGTGAAGGAAAGGTTCGTTTCAAGGGGCTGGATGGAAAATCCCTTTTTAAAGTATTGCAGTTTGGCCCAGAATCTCACCCTGTGCCTGTGTTCTAGGGCCCTAAACTGCGGATGATGGTGGTGCCACAAAGGCGGCGTCTCCTGCAGCCCCTAGATGGAACCCGCAGGTCTTTGCTGTCCAAGACTTAGTTTCTCTCTTCTGCTGCCTGGATTTCAGCTGTGCCCCCTAACAGGAGTGGCTGTCTGTTTTATCCCCTAGTGACATCCATCCTTCATGGTGACACTGCAGTGATTCTTTTTAGCTAGTCTGATCATGGGACTCTCCTGTTTGAGAGTTTTCATCACCTTTACAATGTAACATGCCTTAGCTTTGTTTACAAGGCCCTTCAAAACCTGGCCCCTGCCCACCTCCCCAGCTGCATTTTTAACCATTTCTTCACATGCATAAGGTTATCAGACCCACATGGAACTACATAATTCTTGTATTTGACTTTGCTTTCTCTTGCTTCTGTGTCCTTGCACATGTGTTTCTGCTCCCTGAAGTGACCTTCCTCCCCCATCCTCTCTTAACCACTTCCTTTTCTTTCTCTTTTTGACAGCTCTCTTGAGATATAATACACCTGCCATTAAGAGTGTATAAGTCAATGTTGTTGGGTTTTTTTTTAGAATATTCATGGAGTTGTGCAACTGTTACCGTGATTAATTTTAGAACATTTTCATCTCCCCCAAAGCAACCCATACTCATTAAAAGTCACTCCTTGTTCCCCCCAACCACCCCAGCCTAATTCACATAAATGGAATTATAGAATATGTGGCCTTTTGTATCTGGCTTCTTAGCATAATGTTCTTAAGGCTCATCCATGTTGTAGCATGTCAGCACTTCATTCCTTTTTATGGCTGAATAATACTCCACTGTATCGATAAACCATACTTGACTTATCCATTCATCAGTTGATGAACAGTTGGGTTGTTTCTCCTTTTTGGCCATTATGAATATTGCTCCTATAAGCACTTATCTACCAAGTGTTTGTGTGGATATATGTTTTCAGTTCTCTTGGGTATATATTGGTGGCATGTGGTAACTCTGTGTGTAACAATTTGGGAGACTGCTGGACTGTTTTCTGAAGTGGTGACACTATTTTACAATCCCACCAGCTGTGTATGAAGGTTTTAGTTTCTCTCTATCCTCAACGACACTTGTTATTACCTGTCTTTTTAATTATAGCCGTGCTAGTGGATGTGAAAGGGCATCTCATTGTGGTTTTGATGCATTTCCCTGATAATTAATCATGTCCAGCATGTTTTCACGAGCTTATTGTCTGTTTGTGTACCTTCTTTGGAGAAATCTCTGTCCACATGCTTTGACCATTTTTAACTGGTTATTTGTCTTTTTTGCTATTGTCATTTTTCTTTTCCTTTTTGGCCAGGTTAACTTGTTCTCATTTCTTGGCTTTGAGTGTTAATCTCTTGTCTTGGGAAGACCCTGCTGATACCTCACCCTACGTTCTTCTTCTAGGCCCCTTGACCCTCACTCTGCTGGGGTGGAATCCTGTTGTACATTGTGGATTCCCTGAGGTCAAGGATTATGTCTCTGGTCTTTATAGGCTCAGCCCTTAGTGCACAGCCAGACATAAGCACGGGATAAAAAAGGACTGTAGTTCAGTCATCTCGACTACTGTGCTGATGCATACAAGATTCTGAGTTTGCTATCCATGGTAATTGTTTCACTTCATATGTAAAAAAAAATAACAATAAAGAGTTTGCAGAGCGACACTCTTACAGAATCTCTGTTCCCTGTCCAGGCATCTTACACAGCACGCTATGGGTAACAAGATGGATTAGGGAAGAGAGTGTGTATGACTCAAAGCAGAACATCCTCGCTGCAGGGCAAATAACTCAGATTCCATGAAGTCACCTTGTATATATAGGGCAGAAAACCATTATTATTTCCTGCTTGCTGGAGAGAAAAACAGGCACTGAGGAAATCAGCCTCCCTTGGGACCGAAGTGATTACTAGGGCACTCCTAGGATGGGCATCTTGAGGGAGGAAGTCTGGTGCAGTGGTGAGGAGTGTGGTGTTTAGAGCTGGCCAGACCTGGGTTTGGGTGCTGGTTGTATGAGACTTCGGGCACATTGCTTACCTTTCTTTGGACCTCAGTTTCCATGTCTTTAAATGGGAATAATAAGGCCCACATCAGAGGATTGTTGTGAAAGTTAGAATTGTCTCCTTTAATGTAAATGCTCCACAGAGAGCCTGGCATCAGTGCTCAATATGTGCTGAAGGTTGCTGCTGCTGCTGTTCCTTGTTTCCCATCCTGCACTCAGAATGCTGGTCATTACTATTTGCTTTTTCTTAGTAAAAGAAACCTGCTTCCTTGAGAGTCCTTCCAGGCCTCTTGGTTACCATTTTTGGTGGTGACCTTGTTGTTCTGACCCCTGGCCACTGTCACTGTAATCAGTTTCAATCCTAGTTCTTCCGAGTCCCTTTTTGTCTGGTTTTAGCATAATCTTTGGAAATATGTTTGCCCAAGGAGGTCAGGGCCCTTCTATGGATCTTCAAGGTTGTCATGGTGTATTTGGACTGCAAACCAGAAATTCCTTTTCACTGTCTCAGTCGCCTCTCATCCAGACCTTCCTTGTGTGTGATAAAATACGACCAAGATTAGAATCTTAACAATGGTTAAGGGGACTCTTATCTTAGAACAGGTGACAGATAAATCAGCCTGTAAACACAGATTTTTCTGCAGCAGATTGCATCTAGGGACCCCTGAAATATGTCCCTGCTCAGTATAAGGGAAAATGCTCTCCTCTCATTTGGGACCACAAGACCTGTGGACATTTTCAAGTCGATGTGCCCTGTGATGTGGCAGAGGGGACATTGATTCTTTCAGCCAGCCAGCTGTGGTTTTCAAAGCTCCGCCTGTGCCCTAGGTCCCGTCTGCCCTGGCCCTGTATTCTGATCCTTCAAGGTGGCACTTGCAGGGCTCTCTGTTAACCAGGGAACACAGAAAAAGTCTCCACACTGGACTCATGACAGCCCACCCTGGGAAGAGGGCAGAGAAGGTCTTCTTGTTTCTGATTTCTTACTTTGAAAAGAAGAGGCAGTTTTTGGTCTCTGGGGAAGAAAAAGGGTGTGATGGTGAGTCTCTTTCAAAGATCTGCTGTCCCTCAAGCTGTTAATAGATTCCTAATGCATGCTGATTAGGAATGTGGGACCCAGAGGCAGAAGCTGGGGTTTAGGGATGTTCGCAGGGCTGTAGGAGACAGGCTCTGTGTATGCCCTTAAGGAGCCCTGTGGTGGGTTTGGCCGTCCGAGATCCTGCTTGGGTTTAGAATTTCAGATGGCCTTCCTCTGCCACAGCGGGAGAAAACAGCCAGGGTGAAAATGAAGCCAGGCTCCTTCCTCATCTATGCAGGAAGTCCTGTGTACAGCCGTTTAGAGCATGTTGGGGAGGAGGAGCCCTACTGGTGGGAAAGTGTCTGGATGGGGCTTGCCTGGGTATTGGCGGGCACTCTACAGGGCCACAGAGCCAGCTCTGGCCTGAGCCCTTTGCCCCTGCCGCAAGAAGCCAGTGATGTTGGGATGGGCATGAGAGGCGGGGGATGGAGCTTGCCTGGAGTCTCCCATCTCCCAGTCCTGGTGTTCACTGGCACTAGCTTCAGGGGGCCTGGATACAGCAGCTGCCCTTCCCGCTACATACACCCTCAGGGGACTGTGATGTGGGCTCTGGGTCACTCTCTCCAGGAATCCCTTGGGCTCTGTGGGACCTAGTTTGAAAACCCAGTGTTACGGGATGCTAAGTGCTGACACTCCTCTCTGCCCAGCGCTGCCAGCGCTGTTCTGGTTTGTTTCCGAATCGCGTGCCAGGGGTGGTTGGGGTGCTTTGTTACTCTGGCAGGCTGGTTTGCTTTGTTATTAGTCTTGGGGAAATGATTTCTCTGAGAAGCAGTAGAAGGTGTAAATTATGCTTCACTGCAAATCATCAAGACTATATATATATTCAGCTACAGCTGCAAGTCTCTTGCAAATGAGGACCGATGTGAGATGTGGCCAAGTTGGAAAGGGTTACGGTGCAGACAGGCAGCTGACATGATTGATAATCACACAGTCACCTGTACTTGGCGTTCTGTGGTTTGTGGGGTAGGAGAGAAAGAGCAGCAGTCATACTTAGAGGCTATACTCCATCTAGGAAGGCTGGAGGGCCATGGTTTGAAGGTAACTGACACCCCTCTAGAAGTGGACACGTTCTCCATTAACCTGGTCCTTGGTAACTCTCTCGTGTGTGTCCACTGAGCCAGGGACCCCAGACACCTTGACACCTTTGTGCCCTTGCTCAGCCGCTACGTCTGTCTTCAGGCCTTTCTTCTTATCCTTGCCTAGGGAATGATAATTGTCACTGAGACCCAGCCCAGGGACACCTTCCTCTGTGTGGCCTTTGATCTCTCCCTAGGCAGAGTTGTTTCTTCCTCTGGCTTCCATAGGACCTCCCGCTGGGATGGTGCCTACCACATGGTACTGCAATGACTTGTTTATTTGACTGTTCCCCCTACTTTACTCAGAGCTCCACGGGGCCAGGACAGCTGCTTCATAAGTCTCTGTAACTTCTCTGGCCTGGCACGTGTATGGTACCTCTGAAGTCTGGCTCAGTAAGTATTTGATGGCTGGATGGGTGGATGGAATGGATGGATGAATCAAAGGGGATACAGGGAGAGCTTGCCTTAGAGAACGGGGCACATTTTGTCTGATTTGGCCCATGGCTTAACCAGCCTTTCTCTGAAAAGTCACGGATGGCCTTGCTGTGAGGTGAAGCTTGAGGTCATGGAAGGCTAAGGTTGGAAGGGGGTAGCCAGGTCACTTCACAGCTCTGCACATCAAGGAAAGGCCACCGGGTCCTAGAGAGTAAGGCCCTTCAAGCCCTCGGCCAGGGCACCCAGGAAGGCAGGTGAAAGCTGAGTAGGCATTGCTAGGACTTACTGCTCCTCTGCTCCTCCGTGGGGCTGCTGCAGGGATGTGCAGGTGTAGCAGGGTCTCTGGGTTCCCCCACGTCCTGTCCACACACACTGTTATTGGCCCTTCAACATTGCAGAAGTCATGTAAAGTCTCTGAGCTTCAGTTTCTTCATCTGTCAGAGGGGTGGCAACACCCATTCTGCTGCCTCTTGGGGTAACTGGGAGGATTTTGAAGATGATGGTGGATGTGAATGTGATTTGGAGTTCACGGGTGAACAGGTGATGAAAGCAAGTGTGGGGAGTCTGGTGCCTGAGGACCCAGCTGTCCCTACTCTCCCAGGCGTCTGCTGTGGTCATCCTTTCTCCACTGGCCCCTTTGAAGTTGCTTCTGAGGCCTCCTCCTCTGTCCCCTGCTCAGGCAATTAGAAAAGCTGTTGGAATTCTCAGCCCAGACCAGCTTTAACCATTTGCAGTGAGAGCTCCATTTCCTGCTGCCTTTGACTGAGCCTCTCTGAGGCTCCAGGTGTGTTCTTGGGCCTGGGATGCAGCCGAGAATGAGACCAGGTGGACAGGACTCAAGGGTCCCTGTGGTCAGAGGGCTCGTGGTCCATGGGGAGCCAGGCAAGTGGTCAGGGAGATGCACTCAGCACAGTGAGGGGCCCAGCATGTTCCAGGGCTATGGGAGCACCCAGGGCCTGTGATGGGCTGAGTCGGGTCCCCCGCAATTCATATGTTGAAGTCCTAACCCCCAGAACCTCAGAATGTGACTGTATTTGGAGATAGCATCCTTAAAGAGGTAAGTTAAAATGCAGTTATTAGGGTGGGTGCTAATCCAATATGACTGGTGTCCTTACAAGAAAGGGAATTTAGGACACAGATGCACCCAGAAGGAAGACCTTGTCAAGACACAGGCAAAGGGCAGCCGTCTGCAGGCCAGTGGGGAGAAGCCTCAGAAGAAATCTTGATCTTGGACATTCAGTCTCCAGAACTGTGAGGAAGTAAGTTTCTGTTGTTTAAGGGCCCCAGCCTGTGGTGCTTTGTTATGGCAGCCAGGCAGACTGACACAGGCCCCCTAACCCTGATCTGGGTAGGCCACTTATTTACATAGTTCCGCATGGGATCGAAACCTTAAAAAAAACCCAGGGATGCTCTGTGTGTCGCATTTTTCTTCCTAATGCATATTCCTAGCTAATAGGCTACGTATTTAATATTCCACTTATTTACCTTGTTTATCATGTGTCTCCTTTATTAGAATGTGAGCTCCTTGAGGGCAGAGCTGTGTGTCAGGTGCAGGCCCCTAGAGGCACTGGTACATGTTTTTTGGAAGAATTCTGTCTGAAACAAGGGCCTGAAGTCCAATTCCTCACTCAGGGCCTCAATTTAGAATTTTAAATTAAAGTAGCTAGTTTTCCACATCCAGATTTCTGCTTAGAGCTCACCCTGCCAGGCGACTTACTGTTGGTTCTACAGGCTGTGTCGTATATATCTCTCTAATCTCTGCCCAGTCACCAAATGTGATTAACGTGTTAAGAATCAGAGAAGAAAGCTTCCTTTATTAGTTTTTGTTTACACTTGGTAGACTGAGCCACAGATGATATTAAACTAAGGCATAGCAGTCAGTGAGTTTGAACGTCTTTCCCCTCTAGAGGGTTCACTTAATGAGGCCAGGGGTTCTGTCACTGCAGTGTCCTGAACACCCCAGGGTTGGGCACTTACTCATATTATTCACTTACTCATATTTGGGGAATGAATGATTCAGTCGCTATAAAGGACAGATAAGTACGTGCCGAGCATTTCCCAGTAGGATCAGGTGGTCTTGGATGTCAGACCCGGCCCTCCAGCGTCCTTCCCCTGTGCTCACTGTTCTGTTTTTCCTTCCAGGCTGCTGCTGGTCCTTTCTTTGGGTCTGCAGCCCTGATGAAGGGGCAGATCCGGTGTCCAGTTACCTTCTTAGTGTGAGAAGAAAGAGGATGTCCTTTTATATCTCACAGCGCCCCAGGGCCCTGACTTTGGAAAGCTCATGACTGGCCTAGGAGTCTTTGGCAACCCCCCCATGCCTCCTACTCTGTGTCCAATTTTCTTTTCATGTTTCTCTCCCTCTTCCCCCCATCCCTGCTTTTTAAAAAATTGTGGTAAAACTCATAAAACATAAAATTTGCCCTTTTAAAGTATACAGTTCAGTGGCATTTACTGCATTCACAGTGTTGTGCAGCCATCACCACGATCCAGTTGCAGATTTCCATCACCCCCAGAAAGAAACCCCGTGCCCATTAAGCAGTGACTCTCCATTCTCCTCCTTCCCCCACCCCCAGCCTTGGCAACCACTCGTCTGTTTCCCATCTCTATGGATTTGCCTATTCTAGGCATTTCATAGAAACGAAATCAGAAAATGTGGCCTTCTGTGTCTGGTTTCTTTCAGGTGACATGATGTCTTCAAGGTTCATCCGTGGAGTGACATGTGTAGGCCCTTCATTCCTTTTTGTGTCTGAGTAATATTCCACTGTAGAGATGTTCCACACTTCTTTGTCCATTCGTCAGTCAAGGGACATGTGGGTTGTGTCCATGTCTTGGCCACTGTGAACAGCGCCATCCGCTTCCTTCTCTGTCTCCCATTCTGCCTCCAGATGCTGCCCCTTTGCTCTGTGTTGAAGTGGCACGGGCTACTGGTAGTGGAGGAAGCGCTTCTTGTGCAGTGACAAGGTGGGCACACCCATCCTGGCTGTGGGTCCGTCGTGAGGTTTTGTTAAGCCTCAGTTTGCTCATTTCCTAAATGGGTATAAAATTCCCTGCCTTGTTTAATCAGCCCTGCAGAGTGTTGCAAGAGGCATAAATCATGGAATGTGAGTTTAAAACCTTCCTAAGCTGGAAAGTCAGATGTCAAATGATAATTATTTATGTTCTTCATTTTTCCTTTGATTTTCTCCCTTTCTGTGTTTTTTTTGGGGGGAGCTTCCTCTTTTCTCCTTTATCTAATTGCTGCATTTAGATTCTCTTCCTTTCTTCCTTCCTTCCTCTTCAGCAGGCCTGGGGACAGAGCAGAGCATAGAAGAGAGTGTTCTGCACCGTGCGGTGCAGAGGTGAACAAGATGATTGGATGTCGCACGGGGCATCCTTGAGCAGGGCGGGACGAGTTGCAGAGGAAGGGGGTTGATGGCGCTGGCTGTGGGTGGGGGGCTGAAGTCGGCCAGGACTGCACCGGAGTGGGGGAGCTTGGGCTGCAATGGCGTGTCATCCCATCTGGCTTGGATTTACAGACTTCGTTTACAGACAGCTTGGAGGCCTTTGGCAGTCCAGGAAGTAGCCAGATTGATGGATACTTAGGCAGATATTAGAATCCAAACAAGCAGACCCAAGGGACACTTAGGGAAAGCGGCAGATGGAGGTGTGTGCTTTTCTTGCTATGTTGCTTTTGCGAATGCTGAATCTTCTTCTGCCCTGTGCGTATTATTTTCCCAGCTGAAGTTGAAGCTTCTTGAAGGCAAAGGTGATGACTGTCTTTTGTTTGTCTTTATTGTGCTTGTTCATGGTGCCCCTCATAGAGTTCTGAACATAAGTGACATTTAATCTAAGTAATAAAACTTCACTTGTTTTTGTCCTATAACGGTTACAGAGGGCTTTCATGCAGAATTTCTCACTTAATCTTCTCAATAGGCTGGCAAGGTGGGTACCATTTCTTAGATAAAGAAAGTTAAGGCTCAGAGAGGTTAAGGAACTTGCTCAGGACACACAGCCATCCAGAGTTCCAAAACTGCTTGATACCAGTGCTCTCCACTGCTTCACCCCTCCCTTGCAGGGACTGTGGTTTTTATGGCAGATAAGAACCATGTGGCTGCGCTTATTTAAGGAGATGGGAAGTGAATCCTTATGCAGTTGGACTTCGTTCATTTTGGAGATTTTTTTCCCCCTAACATCTTAAAATTTTCAAGTCCAGAAGAAGTTTTATAAAAGTTGCAGGTGGCCTTTCCTATTACTCAAGCACCATAGATTCCTCTTGTCTCAACAGACTTCAGAGATGCTTCAAGGAAAACCAATTTCCTGCTAAATTGGTGTGTTCCTCATTTGCTACCAGAGGGCCTGATTTAAGGAACTGTTGTCAATGATTCTTGGTGACAGGCACAGAGCCAGTGTGAGTTGGGTTCCGGGTTCGCTGTTGGAGCCCTTCTTGGACCAAGTTACTGAGAAGTCTGGCTCCGACTGGGTCTGGCAGGAGGGCTGGTGTGTTGGAGTGAGTAAGCCCAGGAAGAGCTTGCCTAGAGGAAATTCGGTCAAGATGTTCGGTTTTAACACCCTTGGTTTCCTTCCAAACCAGAAGAGGAAAAGATTCTGACTTAAGGGAAGGAAGTTTTAGGGTTTTCCATGAATGGAGCTTGGAGCTTGATGGCTCATGGGTTCTTTGTGGCTCAGGTGAAGCTACAGAGAGAGAAATGGGGCCTGGAAGTTAGAAGGACTTTTGCCCTTAACTGGGCTGTAGGCAAATTGCTGAGCTTAAAAAACAATTGATCCCAGTGGTTTGCTGGCTCAGCCACAGAAAGTGCCAGCTGGCCTTTGAGTTGTTCGGGGATCTGTGGTGGTATTATGTGTGTCTGTATGGCAGAGGCATCCTTTCAAGCTCAGAGACCTCCTGAGCTCAAAGGAGGTAACAGAGCCTCTGGGCATAAGATGTAAGGTTCAAAGACCACTTCCTTTCTCAGTGGAACCTTTTGGCACATTAACAAGATAAGGCGTTCATTCACTGAGCAAATGCTCATCTAACTCCGACTGTGTGCAAGGCACAACCTGGGAAGCTGGAGATAGAGTAGTGAACAAAACTGACAGACATCCCTGCCTTAGTAGAGTTTACATTTTAGTTGGGGGTGACAGAGAGCAAACAAAACTAAATAAACTGTGTGGTGACTTAGAAAGTTTGTAAATTTTAAATGGAACGCCCAGAGAAGGTCTCATTAGGAGGGGACATCTGAGCAAAGCCCTGGAAGATGGGAGCATTCCAGCCAGAAGGCAGAGAGAGAACAGCTTGCGCAAAGGCCCTGAGGTCTGAGCATTCCTGGAGAGGTCAGGGAACAGCAAGGAGGTCAGTATGGCTGGGGCAGAGGGAGTGTGTGTGGCATGGGATATATTGAAGATGAGGGCAGAGAGGTGACTGGACTGAGGGGTGGGCAGGGCCCAGGGCATGAGGGCCTTGGAGACCCTTTTAAGGACCTGACATTTACTCTGAGTGCCAGGGGAGCCCTTAGAGGAGCCATTAAGCAGAGGTGTGGCTTGACCTGGCTTGATGTTTACAAGGATCACCCTGCTACTTTGTTGGGAATGGGTCATGGGGGAGCAAAGGGTGGAAGGAGGGAGACAAGTGAAGAGGTTATTGCAGTAAGACACGTGAGAGATGACGTTGGCTTTGCCCAAAGTAGCAGATGTTGCATGGCTGATACCGTTGGATTTTGGAGGTATTTTGAAGGTAAGGCCAATGGGATTTGGTGATAAGTTGAATGTGTAAAGTTTGAGAGATAACTTGAAGATGGTTTCAAAGATTTTGGCATGAGCTAGTGGAAGGAAGGAGCCAGTTTTAAATGAGAAGGTAAGGACTGGAAGAAGCAGGTTTGGGGAGAAGATCAAGAGTTTGTTTTGGACGGGTTGAGTTTGAGATTCGTATATATGTTCAAGTAATGATGTTGAGTAGGCATTTGGGAAGAGAACTCTTTAGTTCAAGGAGATATAAATTTGAAGTCATAGCCAGGCACGGTGGCTCACACCTGTAATCCTAGCACTTTGGGAGGCCAAGGCAGGAGGATCACTTGAGGCCAGGAGTTGGAGACCAACGACCAGCCTAAGCAAGAGCAAGATCCCGTCTCTACAAAAAATAGAAAAATTAGCTGGGCGTGGTAGTGTGCGCCTGTCATCCTAGCTACTTGGGAGGCTGAGGTGGGAGGATCCTTGAGCCCAGGAGTTCAAGGTTGCAGTGAGCTATGATGACGCCACTGCACTCCAGCCTGAGTGACAGAGCGAGACCCTGTCTCCAAAAGAAAAAAAAAAAATTGAAGTCTTTATAGTGCAGAGGGTCTTCAAGCTGCCATACTGGACGAGATCACCTAGGGAAGTGGGATGGATGGACGAGGGGTCCAGGAATGGAGCCTGGAGGCACCCCAAAGTAAGAGGACTGGGTAGAGGAGACCAACCACAAAGGAGAAGGAGCAGCCGCAGGGTGGGAGGAAAACCAGGAAACCAGACAGTCCCTCCCTCCCGCCCTGGCTTCAGTGAAGGCAGCCATGGAGTCATCGGTGCTCTCAAGGAATATGAAACACTGAGGGACACTAAGCACACCCCAGACAACATCTGAGACGAGAGTGCAACCACAAGAACGGTGGGCACTCTCTGGTGGTGTCAGCATCCTTCCTAGTACAAATGTAAACATAAACTTTAGCATGGCTAATGTCTATGTCTGCATTTCCTTGAACCCCCTCCAGGCTTCACTGGTGGCCTCAGCCCACAGTTAGTTTTAGGGAATGAGGTACTGTCCATGAGGTTTCACATTGTGGCGAGTGTAGCTGTGATTTTTAAAAATGATTAATTTTTAATCACACAAGTAATATACAAATTAGATCATGCATCCTCAGTAGGGGTGATATCACCCCAAAGGGGGAGGAAATTGGTTCTTGGATGGCAAAAACATCCTAGGTCTTGCGGTGGTTTGTGGCCCTCCAATGGCCACAGCATGACAACAGATATGCAGCATGTCTGTGGGATTAAAATTTCATGGTAGTGGGGGGTGGTTAGGAAAGACATATCTTAAAAGCCTCCTTAGAGAGGGTGACAAAGAAAAAGAGGTTGAGAAACCCAGAATTATTCTAACACCCTTTTAACTCCCTCCCCAGCCCCCTGTGGAAGTACATGCTGATGATTGGTGGCTTTAGTTCTTCTTTTAAATAAATAAAATAAGATATTATTTCTTCTTTTTTTCCCCACTCAATAATATATCTTGAAGATATTTTCCTGTTAGCACATGTCCCTCAGTGGTTATTTGTAAAAACTGTATGGTGTTCTATAGTATGGGTGTGGCATAGTTTATTTTCTGTTCCTTAGTTAATGGATATTTAAAGTGTTTCTAATCTTTTTTCTTTTTGCTATTAAAAATACCATTGTGGTGTTTTTGCACAAGTGCCCATGTTTGATGACTCTTCTTGAGGGTGGCAGAAGAAGATGCTGAGTTATAGGGCCAATGGTCCTTCAAACAGGCTGAACTCCCACCAGGGGGACATGGGTTGAACACCCATCTCGCCTCAGGCTCCCTAACTGGCCCTTGGATCACATTGTTTCCTTGATCTTTCTGACACCCACAGGAGATTGATATTTTTTTCATGTCCTACTCTAGCTATGAGAAGACTGAAGTTTAAAGGTATTTATTTAAATAAGTTAGAAATAGACAAGTCTAGACAATAGACTTGTTTAGACAAGTTAGAAATAATGTGAAGGCCACACAGCAGGCAGTAGCAGAGTGAAGGACCCAGAGCAGGGTCTCTGCTCATAAGCTCATCCGATGGCAAGTGAGAGAGAGTCTCTTGGGGATCCCTGGAGTCTTTGATCGAATGTGCCTGGGCTGTCCGGGGCCTAGCTCATAGTAGGCTGGGTCCTGGCTTTAGCAACATGATGATCTTTTTTATTCAGTGAAGAGTTCCTTATTTTTCAAACATTAGAATGTTTGAAGTTGTTTTTATTATCTTGTGTTTTCACTTACTAAGCAGAATAGACAAAATTTTTCTTTAAAAAAGATCAGTTCATAATATACTAACAATAACATTCCAAATTTGTGGGAAGAAAAACGTGCGTGTGTGTGTGTGTGTGTGTGTGTGTGTATAAAAGTCTGGGAGAAAATTCATCAAAATGATAATGATACTTATTGCTGGGAGAAGGCATTAAAGGAATGTTTGGTTCCTTTTTTGGGCTTTCTCCGGTGAGCCCCTTCTCCAATTTCCTTTGGATACCATGTATGAATATTGTAATTAGAAAAACATAATACATTATGAAAGAGAAGTATCCATAAATATTTCATTAAAAAGTAAAATGGAGGAAACCAGACAAAGAAAAGAGATATTTCCCTAACTTGGTGTAGGTAAACTCTGATGCCTGTTTGTAAAATTTGAGTTCTCCTTGGGAGTGAGATGAAGGAACTCCCTTAGGCACCCCCCCACCCCCCACTGGAAAGGAGCCAGTAGTCCTGGGTTCCTGGGTGCCTTTTGCTCTGACAGCTCTGCAAGGCTGGCCAAGGGCACAATGACCTTCCTGTGTAGTAGTGGGGCGTCTCGAGGCCCAGGTGGGGCCCTCTGGATGTTGCCTCTGGGTGGGGCAAGGTGCTGTTTCCAGACCCTGAGAGCCCCTTGCTCTCCTTCCACAGAAGGCTAAAGTCTCAACCCCCAGTGACTGCAGTGGAGGTGGGGCTGGAGTTGAGGGGCTCTATGCAGGAGGGGTAAATGCAGTGTAAGTATGCCAGCAGTGGATTCTCTGCTTACATATACTTTGGGGGCACAGTTCTATTTTAGATGTCCAGAGGAAAAATGAAGGTATGACCTTTCAAAGACACTCTTTGCAAAAAGCCAATGTTTTTAAACCATTGGATGAAGTTTGCCTACCTAATGAGCAATCTATAGAATTTGATGCATAAGTGGCGTTGCTAAGTAAAGAAGAGGAGGTGGAGATCGATGAGGGTACCAAGTTGGTGCCACAAGACCCTTCAGTAGGGTCAGAACAAAGGCTCCCATGGGCAGCATGTGTAGTCGGCTCTTTGTGTTTTAGAAGCAGCAAGGTGAAGTCACGGTATGTCTCTAGGGCAAGACAAGTTAAACCTTTTCTAGGGCAATTTTCTCCCAAGAGAAGGACTAGTCAAGGCCATATTTCTAATCCTGGCTGCACACAGGGAACCATAACTGGGCAGCGATGCCCTGGCCACACCCAGGCCAGTGAAGTCAGTCCAGATGAAGCTCTCAGATGACTGGAGTGAGTCGCCGAAGGTGAGAAACTGAGAAAGCTGAGCTGGGCATCACAGGAGGCTGGGGGATTGTTAATGACATCTGTCATGTCCTAAACGCTTCCTTTGTACCAGACAGTGTGCTAAGTGAGCACTTTATCTGCATTCTCTAATTTAATCCCCACCCCCCCATGAGGTTAGTACTTTGAATATGCTCGTTCAGCAGGTGGGGGCTGGAGTAATCTACCTAAGAGCGTCCAGCTGGAAAGTGGTGTCCCAGGCCTCTGTGACCCAACAGGCACTCTCGCCCTCCGTGTAAAGCAGCTACGTGGGGGACAGTCTCAGGGGCTTCCTGGGAGGATGGCAATACCAAGGATGGACCAGAACCAAGGGCTTGTCAGCACTCAGAGCACAGCCCTGTCCTCAAACTTAAGTGGAAGGACTGAGCTAAGATGCAGGAGTAATTGATAAAGAACAATAAATGTTTGGCAGGTGCTAATTAAAAATGTGTTAGATGTTTTTATTTCTTTCAACTTTTAATCTGTGTATTCCTTTCTAAAGCTTTTTTTTTTTTTTTTTTTTTTTTTTTGTGAGCCTGAGTCTTGCTCTGTCACCCAGGCTAGAGTGCAGTGGTATCATCATAGCTCACTGCATCGTCAAACTCCTGGGCTCACGTGATCCTCTTGCCTCAGCCTCCCAAGCAGCTGGGACAACAGGTGCATGCCACCATGCCCAGATAATTTTTTTATTTTTTTTTGTAGAGACAGGGTCTCCCTCTTGCTTGGGCTGGTCTGGAACTCCTGACCTCCAGCGATCCTCCTGCCTTGGCCTCCCAGAGTGCTAGGATTATAGGCGTGAGCCACCTCGCCCAGCCTAAAGCATTTTTATACCTAGATATTTTTATTTCTTTAAATCTTGTTCTAATCTATGTTTCCCTTTCTAAGGCATTTTTTCCCTTGTCCATTTTTATTTATTTTTTAAACACACATAACAAAATTTACCATCTTAACCACTGTTGAGTGTGTAGTTCTCTATTAAGTACATTCACATTGTTGTGCAACCATCATCACATCCACCTCCAGAACTTTTTTCATCATGCAAAACTAGAACTCTGTGCCTGTTAAACACAAATCCCCGTTCCCTACACCTACCCCAGCCCCTGGCAACTACCGTTCTACTTTCTGTCTCCATGAATTTGACTATTCTGGGTACTGCATGTAAATGGAATCATACAATATTTGCCCTTTTGTGATGGGCTTATTTAGCTTAGCATTCTAAAACATTTTAAATAGGCAAATAATTTAGGCTATTCTTTTATAACAAGTTATGGATTCATGGAAAAATCTGGCTTGATCACGTGTGGCTGTTTTTTTCTCATTTTATACATCTCTGGAAAAGCAACATGACACATGATCAGTGACATGAAGAGTCAAACTTTAAGAAAAACGATTCAAACAGGGACCTCTGCAATCCCTTGATTTATTTTTTTCTTCTTCTTTTAAAAAATCAGAAGATACAAGCTCTCCCATAGTGCTTGTCAAGAATGAGTGGGGAGGGGGACCCCAGGAAACTTGAAGGATAAATTCTTTAAATAGGTTCAGGAAGTAACAGCCAGGAGTGGTTCACACCATTCATAAAATGTGCAGCTCCCTGCTACAGAGAGACGGAGAGAGAGAGAGAGAGAGAGAGAGAGAGAGAGAGGATTCAGTGTGATTATTTTTTTCCTCCCCGAAATAAGCCCACCCAGCCCTCTGAACACAGGCTGTTGATTTTAACTCTGGGCAACTCCTGCTTCCTCAGGCCCGGCTGCCAGAGCAGGGACGATCCTAAGCCAACTCACTGCTCTCAGTACATCTCTAGAGGGACCCAGCCTGTGCTGGGGGATATTAGCACCTTCAGAGTGAGAGCCCACAGAAGGGTTCTGCCAGAATGCTGGGAAGATGTTTTTATGGGGCAGATTGGCAAATTGACATTTATATTGGCTTCATCATCTATCATTGGATGTTTTTGGCTTGGACTGGAGGGCATATTTGATTTAAATGTAATACTTAATGACCGAGTGGAACAACTGAGCTCTGTCAGGATTAACTGTTGAGTGGTCAGCTGAAACGTGGGAATGTAAGCCTACAGGAAGCTCAAGTTCAAAGTTTGTGACCTAACTTTCCCGTTGACATGGTAGAATTCTGTTATAATGCTTGAGTTAGGGAACAAGAGGACACCTATGGTGGTAGATATTTGTTGTTTATTGTCTCTTATTCACCTTCTTCTGGGTGATAACACCTCAGTTTTTCCTTGGGGGACCAAACATGCAGTGGATTCACAGAAAATGAATGGTTTGGTTGGAGCTGGTTTTGGGTTGGCTTGACCTGAATCCCGCTAGCTACAGTGAACCAGAAACAGACATGTGACCCAAACTGGTTTGGTGGGATTCCTCTCTCCCTAGGACCTTTTGCTGTACAATTTGGGAAAGAGGTACGTTTCCCCCGGGGGTTGTTAAAGCTAGGAAGATTATAAGCTTGGAGCTGCCAAGACTGTCTTTGGATAATACTTGGGGAGAACCTGAGAATGAAGCTAGCAAAAAAGAAAACAGAACCGAGATAATATTATTTGAGCACTTGGATCTTTCTATACCTGAAGGCTATATACTTCTGAACTTCCAAGTTATTTGAGCCAATGAATATTGCTGCTCCTTCATTCTGTGTGTGTGTATGTATGGTTTAGATTTCTGTGGCTTGCAACCTACTGTGTCCTGTCAAAAACTACAGTATCATGGCCAGGTGCAGTGGTGGTCACCTGTAGTCCTAGCTACTCTAGAGGCTGAGGCAGGAGGATCTCTTGAGGCCATTAGTTCGAGGCTGTAGTGTCCTACAATGGTGCCTGTGAATAGCTACTGTACCCCAGCCTGGGCAGCATAGTAAGACCCTTCCCTAAAAAAAAAATTAGTTAATTTTAAGAACCCCACATTATGAACTTTCTATATGGTAGTTAGAGGAAAGTGCCATATTGTGAACCCATGATGTGATTTGCCAGGTGGCAAGGATGAACCCAGGCAGTCATAGTGGTATGCCATGGAGACTGCTAGACAAGGAGCCGGGGTTCACAGGCTGTAGGGTGCCATTGTCCTCATTGGCTAGGTAACTTGTGCAAGTCTCTTAAGCTTTCTAAGCCCCAGCTTTCAGCATCTGTAAAACACGGGAATTAAACTAGGTGGTCCTTGAAGTCACTTTCAGTTCTATGTGATCCCGTAACAGTTTTACTTAATGTCCATGTTTTAAATAGGCAATCGGAATAGGCACGAAACCAAAGAGTAAACAATTAAACATGCCCCCCCAACTCTAGATCTCTACAAATTGCTTGAAGATACATCTTTTTAAAAAAAAATTGACATACAACCTACATACAGAAGAATGCTCACACCATAAATGTGTATAGTTGGATACATTTTCACAAACTGAGAACACACATAGAATGACCACCCACACCAGGACATAGAACCTTACCAGGACACCAGGAATCTTCTCTCTAAGTTAGTATTCTCTTCCAAAGGCACCCGGGGTCTTGGCTTCTATACCATATATAAATTTTGCTTGTTTTTGAGTTTTATGTACACAGAACACAGAGGAGGTACTCTTTTTAGTAGTGGTGGTGGTGGGGATTTGCCTTCTTTCACTCAACATGAAGTTTGTGAGATTCACCCATATCATGGGTGGCAGTAGTTCATTCTCATTGCTATCTATAACATGTCACCACATGAATGAATATGCCACCAATTATTTATCCTACTCCTGGTGGACATTTGGGTTGTTTCACATGATTATGAATAGTGCTATCTTGAACATTCTTGTACATGTTTTTGGTGGACAAAAGCTCTCAACTGTGTTGGGTGTACATCTAGGAATAGGATTGCCGAGTCATAGAGTATGCATATCATATGTTCAGTTCTGGCAAATACTACCAAATGGTTTTCCACTCCCACGGGCAGTGTTGTAGGTCCCCGTAGTTCTACATCCTTGTCTGTGTGTGGTATCATTGGCTTTTAAAATTTTAGTCTTTTGGTTGAGTGTGTAATGGTCTCAAATTGTGTGTGTATGTATTTTATCTTTACCTTTTTAAAAATTTTTTCAAGATTTTATTATGAAAACTTTGAAAAGTTGCAAGAATTTTATAGTGCGCACACTTATATACCCATCATCTAGATTCGGTCATTAACATTTTATTTTACTTGCTTTATCACATATCTAACCTTCTATCTGTCCATCAATCTTATTTTTTCTGAGGTATTTCAAAGTATGTTGAGAACAGCAGTGTACATCATCCTAAGCACTTCAGCTTTACAGTTATTTTTGAGGTATAGTTTACATACAGTTAAATACACATATCTTAAGGGTCATTTGCTGAGTTTGGACAAATGCATACACCTGTGCAGCCCAAACCCTGTCAGGATGTAGAACATGACCATCATCCCAGGAAGTTCCACCAACCCCTCCCTGTTGTCCCACCAGAAGCAATCATTGCTCTGATTTTTTTTTTAACACTTTAGAATCACACTGTGGTTTTAATTTGCATCTTCCTGATGACTAAGGATGCTGAGCACCTTTTAATATGCTTGTTGGCCATTTGGGTTTCCTCTATTGTGATATGTCTAAGGATGGCTTTAAAAATTTTTTTCAGGGGGAGTAAGGAGAAGAGTCTAGCTGACTGATGGGAGGACAAAAGGTATATTCCTGTGACAAACCTTGTTCCAAGGTGTCTGCTATTAACTGAAGGTGAATTCTCATGCCAACAAAGCTTGCCAGTGTCAGAGCAAGGAAATGCTGATTTGTTAAAACTCATGCAAAAATTGGGTAGAATAGTGAAATTTCTAAGCATTCTGCTTGAAGCCTTATCTTCTAATCATTTCCAGTTATATAACTTTTTTTCCCGATGAGTGTCAGTCTAGCAGGAGAACTCAAAATCATTAGCAGGTTTATAAAGAGCTTTGACCAACAGCTGCCAGAGGAAGTACGACTCTGAGTTCCCCACGTTGGTGTCAGACTTGTCTTCATATTGAAAGGCAAGGGTGTTGGTGGAAAGAAGGATGTTCCCAGGGCAGTTGACAGAAATGGATCTTTTAAAAAACAATTCTTGTCAGCTCCAAGGTTGGCAGGTCTTGCATTTCAGGGCTTCCGGCCCCGTCCCCAGCCCCTTCATAGGCTGAGGACTCCAGGTTTGCTGAGAATTTGTAAGCAGTATGTATTTCCTCCTTCACTCAGGGGTCACGTCTGTCTAATCCTGTGACTGGGCATGTGTGGCCTCGCCACAAGCAATGGGCTGGGGTAGGGGAGGAGCAGGCTCACCCATGTCCTCGTTTTGCTTTCTGTTTCTTCTCAGATGTCATTTAGTGAAGGAGTCACTGACCAAGGCCTGGTTAGGAGGAGGTGGTCACCAAAATGTCCTGATGCCCAGGGCTCCCAAAGAGCCTGTCCTCAGTGGCAGTCATGTCTGAATTCCACCATTGAGGGTGTATCAGTAAGGGTCCAGAGGGGAAGCATGATTGGGAAGGCAGTGGGGAGTTTGAAGAGGGACTGTTTAGAGGGGAAAGGTTGGGGAAGACACCCAGGAAAGGCAAGAGGAGGGAAGTCTGCTCTAAAGAAGTCACAGCCACTGCCAACCGACAGCGCAGGAAGGGAGCTAGTGAAAATGCCCCAACCTCACTCTCCTCCTGAACCCTCATGTCCTCCCTCTGTCTCCCATTGGCCCACCCCACTTGGCAGCCAGAGGGCAAGGGGGTCCTCAGATGGAGCCAGTGTGGGTCAGCCTCCTGGTGCATGAAGCCAGCAGGAAAAGGGCTGAGGCTAGATCTCAGCAGGCAAGCAGGGAGTAACCAGCCCAGAGATGTTTCTAGACCTTTGTCCCATGTTAAAATGCAAAAGAACATTTGCTCTGGGAGAATATTTTTAAAAATTGTCTTGGGGAGTTTGAAGGGAACTGTGGCCTGGGGAGGTGATCTGGAATCAAATGCAGACATGTCAGGTGGAAGATCTTGAATGTGAAGATCCTTCCCCTGCTTGGCGTCAGTTAGGAAACAGGGAAGGGGCACCCATGGGCCGTGCCACCAAGGGCGAGGAGAAACACTTTGGAGGAACTGTGGATCCAGAAGGTAGGGGAGCCAGAGTGAGCTCCCCAGGGTGGAGGCACTAAAGAAGTCTGCTTACTAAGGAAATATTATGAAGGACCAAAAAGTGATGGAAAGCGGTGATTGTGGTGAAACTAAGGATGTGAGGAACAGGAAGGAAAAGTCAGTCCAGAGTTGGGGAAGAAGCCAGGTCAGAGTTAGAGAACCCAGTCAGCTGGGTCAGGAAACAAGTAAGGAAGTAGAATGGCCGAGAGCAGAAAGCTGTTGAATGGGCTGAGTATAGGTCAGTTGTATGGTAGGAGGAGAGGTTATTCCCTTGGAACTTGACTCTTGGTGATGGGATGCTTATCCATGCCTGTGTGGGATAGTGGTTCAGAGAGTGCTGGGTTTGAATTCTGGCTCTGCTGCTTGCAAGCTGTGGGACTGTGGGCAGATTACTTAACTTCTCTGTGTCTCAGATTTCTCATCTGGAAATGGGACCATTACAATACCTATTTCTTAGGGTTGTTTTGAGGATCAAATGAGTAAACACATGTAAAACTTAGAACCACCACTTTAGGGTTTAACCCTCAGGGTCTCTGACACTCACAAAGGCTGCCTCTGAACTGGAAAGGGCTGAGTGGGCCAGTGTTGGGATGGGGGTGGGAGGACGAGGAGAATGGTACCACCAGGGGAGAGAAAATGGGAGGGAAGCCATGATCCAAATTGGTTCCTGACATTGCAGTGGGAAACAGGCCAAGGAAGTTGGCTTGAGCTAGCTTCTCTTCGGAGGCAGGCCATTTGGCACAGGCAGTTATTTGAAGCTTGCCATTCATTCATACATTAGTATGAATAAGTTTATTAGGAACTTTGGGTTCCGAATTGGGCAAAGTTGGGGGAGAGCATGAAGATATGGGTGTGAGAAGGAAGTGTACTGGGGGAAGGGAGGTCGAGGGAGAGGCGCACTTTTTACTTAAATGTTTCTCATCTTGAACAGTTAGTGGTGTAGTAGGAGTAGACTTTGGGGTGGAGGTCCCTGTAAAGATTGTGGACGTGGGTTCTCTGTGTGTGTGTGTGTGTGTGAGAGAGAGAGAGAGAGAGAGAGAGCAGCCTGGGGTTGGGGTTGATGGTGGCTCCATGTTTATGAAGCATTTCTCCAGGGTGCAGTTTCCTTAGAACACAGTGCAAGGAGCATCTTTTTACCTGTAATAAAAGTGTTTTCTTGCTGGCCGTGGAGCATCACCCATAGGCAGCATAATACAGCTGTTAAGAGTGCAGGGAATCTAGTGGGTTCCAGCTGGGTTTGAATCTCTGCTCAGTCGCTCTGACCTGGGGCAAGCTACTCAAACCTTTTGATGCATCAATTTCCTCCTCTGTCAAATGGGCATGATAATGGGACTTATTTCCTAAAATATTTGGGAGAATTAAATAAAAGATTTAATACATGTAAATAATTTAAAAGAGTGAATCATAGATGTTTTTTAAAAGTTTATTGTATTTTTCTTCTACTGAGTTCTTTCGGATTCCTTCTGTTCCAGCCAGCCAGGTCTCTCACTGATTACTGAAGAAGTCTAACAAATGGTCAAACACATACCCTGGCATGGCCTGTCTGGCCCTCCTCTCTGTCTCTCTGCATCCTGCGAGGTCCTCTTCCAGGAACTCTTACTGATCATCAGCTCTTGGGGCCTCTCCTTCCTTGAGGGGGAGCACCTAAGTGGCACCTGCCATATACCACCCTGAATTGGCAGTTTTGGAGCATTTATGTTAAGACAGAGAGGCCCTTGAAGGCTGGGATTTTCTACTCTGCCATCTCGCTCTCCACCATAGTTTAACATGGCCCCTTGTATACCATGTAGTAATGTACAGAGCACTGGATTTGGGGAATTTATACTTGGGTTCACATCTTAGCTTTGTGACCTTGAATGAGTCACTCAGTCTAGGTGGGTCTTCTTTTGTCACATGTAAAATTAAGCTAATAAATACTGGGAGTTGTAAGGGTTAAAAGATAATGCATGCAAAATCAATCTATCACTGAGAAGTGATATCATACAAAGTCAGGGTATTATGATTGATCCTCTTGTATTCTACCTGCATGCCTTAGCCAATGATGAGCACATAATAGTTTCTCCATAAAATTCTCTTGTGCAGTTGATTGCTTTCTAAAGTGAATTGCTGTTGTTTTTGTTTTGATCTGCCTATCATGATGTCCTATCTCCCATCTTTTGGGGGAACTCCTCTACTCCCACCCTGCCATGTGGTCCTGGTGGGGCTTGCCAACCCGAGGTAGGTTGCTTAGCTGGGGGGAAGTTATCAGTTGTTTCCCAGTTGGGGAGAGTCCACCTGCAGGGGACAGCCAACCAGAGTGAGAGAGGGTGTCCCATTGACGTTGTGTGAGCCCCTGGAACCAGTCATCACTGATTTCCACCCAGTGATACAAGCTTATAAATCCCTCCCTCCACCTCCTTTCTTTTGGCTTAAACTTGTGGATTGGATTTCTGCCACTTGCAACTGAAAGTCCTGGCTCCCTCTCCCTTCCATTTTGGAAGGCAGCAATAATCCTCTCTTTTTCCTTTAACAAAAGAGAAAAAGAAAGGGTATTGCAAGTAAAAAGTCAAAACTGGAAGACTTTATATAAAATGTATATACAGTACCTCCTTATAATCACATCCTATGCTGCCTTTAAATGCTGTAGAAGAATATTTCATAACAAGGCAAAATATCACCAAGAACAATGAACATGTGTTAGTTTTGCAATTAGAAAATAATAGTTAAAAGAAGTTTTAGCTGGGTGCACGCCTGTAGTCTCAGCTACTCAGAGGCCGAGGCAGGAGGATTGCTTGAGCCCAGGAGTTTGAGTCCAGCATGGGCAACGTAGCAAGACCCCATCTCTTTAAAAAAAAAAAGAAGTTTCCTATCAGGAAGCATGCTTGTAAGTCAGGTCTGGAACCTCAGAACCAGCCTGAGTCCACAGGTTTCTTTTTTCTTATAGAGCACTTGCTGTGGGTCAAGCATTGCTCTAACCCTTTTAATCCTGATAACAACTTCTTGAGTTAGATTCTACTGTTATCCCCATTTTACAGGTGAGGAAACTGAGGCATAGAAGTAAAGTGGGCCTTTTAATAAGTCATCACCTGACTTATTAGGTGATGCCCTTTTAATCCCTAATTAGCTGGTTAACCACTATTCCTAGCTCTTCTTAAAAAATAGTGTTTTTTTTCTTTATTGAGATGTAATTCACCTAACATAAAATTCACACTTTTAAAGTGTATAATTCAGTGGTTTATACATACTCATTGTCTGGTATGTTCACTAACTCCCCAACATTTCCATCACCTCAAAAAGAAACCCCTTCCACAGTAGCATTCACTCCCCATTCACCCCTGCCCTCACCCCCTGACAACCACTAATCTCTTTCTGTCTCTGTGGATTTGCCTGATCTGTGCATTTCTTATAAATAGAATCATACCATATGTGGCCTTTTGTGTCTGGCTTCTTTCACTTAGCGTAGTGTTTTCAAGGTTCATCCATGTTGTAGCATGGATCACTTCATTCCTTTTTATGGCTGAATAATATTCCATTGTAGGGATATGCCACATTTTATTTATCTGTTTATCAGTTGATGGACATTTTGATCCTTTACACTTTCTGGCCAGTATGAATAATGCTGCTACAAACATTTGTGTATGAGTTTTTTTGTATGGACATGTGTTTTCAGTTCTCTTGGGTATATACCTAGGAGTAGAATTGCTGAGTCATGCAGTGCTTCTATGCTTAACTTTTTGAGGAACTGCCAGACTATTCCTACCTCTTCAATCTCTAATCCTCAAATGTGAATTTATGGAAAGTTGCAAAAAATATAACTTGGTTTTTATGTTCTTTGGCTACAGTTTCCTAAAATTCTATGAGATGGGACATGTTATGTCCTTCGAAATGGATCCTCTTCTATTTAAGCTGACATGCCATGCAACAGCCTTCTGGAGCAGGAGGATGGCCTCTTGGTTCCTACAAGCCAAGGTTTCTCCTTTTTCACTTGGGGGATGGAACATTCTAAGAGAGGATTCTTGACCAGCAGTAAAGGGTTAACCAAGGGATGCAGGTAGAGAAAGGTCTATGTTAACCCAAAACAGTGACTCAGCTCACCCCACAAAGATAATGCCCAACACCAAAACACAACCAAGAAATTTAAAAATGAAAAAAACAAAACAAACAAACAAACAAAAAACCCAGATTATTTTGACTCCTTCTTCCCCAAGCTCCTAAATCAAAAATGCCTGTGGTAGGCAATGGTTAAGGTTTGTGTGTGCTCTGTGGTTTATCCAGGGCTCTCGCAGGAGATAGGTGATCAGTTCTAACAGCATGGGCTTGGATGAGCAGTTACTCTTTCCATCATCTCGATTTTTCGACTGAGGACATGAGAGACTCAGAATTTGGGATTCGTGGCCAGGTTAGGAAGTGGCCGTTACTAAAGGACAGACTTAGCATTCAAACCTTTTGACTCGGAGTTCTGTACTCTTTTTGTTATGAACTCTTGGCAGTATTCACATTCGTTTTAAAATCTAGATAAAGGTGCTCTGATTTTTTTTTTTTTCTTTTTCTAGGAATCACGTCAGTAAGAGTTCGAACTTGGCTTTGGGAAGCTTCGATAAACATCGTGGTTGGATCTTTGGCATGAGAGAGAGGAAGAGCTGTGTGTACCCCTGATCCCAACCCATGTGTATAAACCTAGATACCCAGTATATTTTTAAAAGTGTATTTTTTATGTTTATGTGTGTGAGGTTTCTCAGCCCCCTTGGCTGATCTAAAACTCTTACTTTTGAGCTGTAAGAGGAAATATTAGGGTGTTTCTGTTACTTTAAATAGCTAGTAATTCCAAACTGATGGATAGACTCTGTGGAAGGATTGAAAACTATTTACAGGAACTGAAATTTCCTTTTGTCTGAGTATTTTGGAAATCAGCTTAATTGAGGTTGTCTGAGTGTTTTTGCAAGTTTCAGAGAAGCGGTTATGTGTTTATACTTCACTGTGATTAAACACACAGACACATTCACACCACCCTGCACCCCTACCTAAAGTCCACTGCTGTGGCTTTGCCTGGAAGCGTGAAAACACCTATCTGTTTATTCATAAGCCATACACCAGGCACACAGTGGAACTTGTGCAAGTCTGAGGAACAAAATATTTTACAATGCTTTAAGGCTCATTGGGTAGCTATGGATAAGTATTTTATAATTAACACATTTTTTTAAAAAAGTAAACGGGGTGACTAAGCATGTGAAGGGGGCTTTTGGCTTCTTTCTTGCTCACTGTAATTCTTGACTTAATAGGTAAATCTCAATGTTAGTATGCCCAAAAGAGCATAGATTCTGAAATAGTTAAGTCCTAAATGAAGGAATTTTTATTGTCTAACTACAGGAAGACTCGAGATCTTTAAGCCATTAACCCTTGACTACGACTTAGCCTGTTTCATACTGAGGTGGTCAGTTTCCAGCATGGTTTTTCAAAGCTGGGGGAGAGTGTTAAAATGCAGGTGGCTGGGTCTCACCCCAGAGTTTCTGATTCAGTAGGCCTGGGGCAGGGCCTGAGAATCTGCACTTCTAGCAAGTTCCCAGGTGATACTAATGCTGCTGGTCTGTGGTCCACCTTTTGAGTGGCGAGTCTCCAGAGAATTCACTCCCTGACTCTCGAGAGGATTTTGCCTTGTAAAGAAAGATATGCAAAACAGTCATAATTCGAAAAACTTGGGTGGGACCTGCTCCCCAGGGCTGTCTTTGGGGCGTCTGTTCTAGGGTTGCCCCTGGAAGGTGTGTTTGGTGGACTCGTGTGGGCACACTGGGCTATGAAGGGTTGAAAATACTGCATTTCTTATCCGTACCTTTGGTTTAGTACTAGTTTTGGTCACAGATATCTCAAGGTTCTGGGATTGTCTAACTCGGTTCCTTGGAAGTTTGGGGTGCCTTGATATTTTGTTGGAGCTCTATGTGGGTCATTTTACAAGTGCTGCACTTGCTGAGTTTGGAGGGGTAGCAGGTCGTCCTGGTACATGTGCAGGTACTGTTTCTGAATCTGCAGTTACCATTTTCCCAGGGTCTGTGGGTGCAGGAACTGATCTTTGACAGGGCCTGATGGTTCCAAGGGCCTGTAAGCTCTCACTCTGGACCCTTCCCTGGAAGACAGTGGCTTTGGGACTACCAGGGCCAAGTTCTCATTGTTGATGAGGTTGTTCTTGCTGCCACAAAAACAAAATGACGAGCCATTCCACTTCACCAAGAAGCAGGGTTACTTCCTTTTGAGGGCTGGGAGGTGTCCTTCAGTTCTGGGGGTCTTAGAAAGCATCACTGTACAGCCCACCCACCAAAGTGCTGGCTCCCTGGCTGTCCGTCCTGACCACTAAAGCCTACTGTCACCTGCTGGCTCAGCCACACCACCTGTTCAGCAGCAGGTATGGTGGTATCCCTGGCAGGAAAAGCGGACCCGCTGGTGCACACTGTCCCCACACCAGGGTTGGGGCTCAGGTTGGGCTTCTGCACCTGTAGGAATTCAGAACTAGGTCCTGGGGGCCCTGAGTGCTGTTTGTTCTCAGTGGTGCATAGGACAGACCACCAGGGTCTGGTTCTGTGGCCTCATAAGGTTTCATCAAGCCTCCACTGCCTCCTCCCTGATGCCAACTTTTCTAACGATGAGCTTGGGGGACTCTTCCAGGCTTATACACTGCCCAAGCTTCCCCGCCCACCCCCATCCCCTTTTAACCCAGGCATGACTTGCCTGCCGAGGAACCTCCTTGGAGTTCTATTGTTCTTTCTGTGTACCTTTCCCAGTGTTTCTCTGATATACAGAGATTGTTTTCTTTCCTTTTGATGTGCATTTGAGCACGGAACGTAGGCATCACTGCAGCTGTATTCCTTACCAGTACCTGTCCTGGTGCTGCTGGCTGCCAGCCCCAGACACCAGAGCATTTGCAACGTCAGCCGAGCAAGGCTGTCTGCCAGCCTGGGGTGTGGACTTTCTGTTGGACTTCTCCTTTCCGCCTACGGGTGCCAGCCCTTCTCACACCATGATCCAGCCACAGTTTAGAACTCCTTTTTGGGAACTGGCTGTGCATCTTTGGGAAACAACCATGGTCTTTGGTCCCAAGTGGCTTCTGTCATGTGCTTTTCCCTCCTTCCTCACCCCATTGCTTGTCTCTGATTACGGATTTGGTTTCCAGAGGATTGTGGTCAGAGGCAGGCAGTGCTATTGATCTGGCCAGTTATGTCTGCCACACCATTCTCATCTAGTTTACAGAAAGGCTGGACTTTTCCTTAGAAATTCGGCACCCATAGATAAGGATTTACCTAGTAACGTGCCAGACCCTTTCTTATCTGATAACTGGGATCTGCAGAGATTGGCCACTCACTTTGCACGGAATCCCCCAAAGTATATCCTGGGGCCTGTCATGCTCTGATTAGAGTCTTTCTCTTTCTCTTTGGGATGGTAACCCTGGCCTGGCACTGTCCCTAGAGTCAGAGAGAGGCTCACCTGTCCTCCTGGGCACCTTTTGACAGTCATGGTCGGAACTCACTCCTGGCCCTGTTTTAGGGAGGATGAGGCGTGCAGGTGGGCACGGCTGCAGAGTCTTTAGTTTCGAACAGAACCCCAAAGGGGAACTAGTCACCAACTTCCCCTGCCCCCTGGAGTCCTTGGAGCTACTAGAGTCTCCTGTGGCCACATCCTTTCCTCCAAGGTCCCTTTCCTCCAAGCTGCTGGCATGTGGAGCCCACTGCCTGGCGGGGCCCTGACTGTACTCAGCCCTTCCTGCCGACAGCCCTGCAGCTCTGGGCCAGGTGGGGATAGGGGTGGGGATAGGCCCACCTGAGCCCCCTCCTTGTCAGCTCCATCTTCCTTCATGCTCACCTACTCAGCACCACCTGTGACACCCTCCTTGCCCGTGCAGCCCAGCAGACATGTATGAGTTTGCTAGAGGTGCCATAACAAAGTGCCACTGACTGGAGGGCTTAAACAACAGAGATTATGTTTTAAAAATTCTAGAGACTGGAAGTCCAAGCTCAAGATGTCAGCAGGGTTGGTTTCTTCTGAGGCCTGTCTCCTTGGTTTGTCTTCTCCCTGTGTCTCTCTGTACATGTCTGTGTCCCAATTTCCTCTTCTTAAAAGGAAACCAGTCATATTAGATTCGGACCCACCCTAGTGACCTCATTTTAACCTAATTACCTTTGTAAAGACTCCATCTCCAAATATAGTCACCTGAGGTACTGGGGATCAGGAGTTCAACATATAGACTTTCTGCGGAGGAAGGACACAATTCATCCCATGACATACTCTGTGTCTTCATGTCTGAACCCCCCTGAGTTCATCCTGGGTCTCCATATAAAGCTGTATGGCTTGATCAAGGTTGCATGGAATTGAAAATAAATTATATGAGCTTGAAATTTATTGGGGACATCCCAGAATCTATTTCTATAAGAATTATGATTGGTTTTAGTGCCCTCTTTTTATGTTACATTTTCTGTTTTTAAACCTTTAAAAATATGTTACTCTATGGTCTGTTTTATTGACTTCATTTTGTGGATGTGTTTCTTTGTATAACTTGAAAGATTTACAATCTGCTTTTAGTTCCAGCAGTTATCTTTGTAACTACTATATAACTTTGCAATATGTTCTATTCTCTATCTCTTTAGACAGTACTTACTGACTTGCCACTATGAACAGTGACAAAATTATTGTAAAGAGCGTTCATCTTAACAAAAATAACTAACATTTATTACACTTTATTTTTTTAAAAATCTAAAAGTTTGACCCTCTCTGCAGCCCTGCATTGTAAGGTAGCTATTATACACTTTATATAGGTGAGGAATTCAAGGCCCAGAGAGGTGCAGGAACTTGCCTGCCCAAGGCCATTTGGATTAGTATCTAGTAGAGCTGGAATTTGACCTGGAGTCTGTGATTCCAGAGCCCTGGCCCCTAACCTGATCTTGTTGGGCCTGAATATTTTAGGCAACCACCTCCCCTCTCCCCTCCCTCTTATTTCTCTGGAGTTAGGCTCTTTATTTATTTACTTATTTTTAAAATTTCAGAATATTACAGGGGTACAAACATTTTGGTTACATGTATTGCTTTTGTACAGTTTGAGTCAAAGTTATGGGTGTGTCCATCACTCAGATAGTGTGCATTGTACCTGTTGGGTGTGAATTTACCTATCCCCTCCTCCCCACTCCTGCCTGCTTGATTTCCATTAAGTTTTATTTCCATATGTGCATGTAAGTGTTGATCCATTAGTTCCAATTTAGTAGTGAGTACATGTGGTGTTTGTTTTTCCATTCTTACAATACTTCTCTTAGAAGAATGGTCTCCAGTTCCATACAGGTTGTTACAAGAGGTATTAATTCAGCATTTTTTATGGCTGTATAGTACTCCATGGTATACATAGACCACATTTTGTTAATCTACTCATGTATTGATGGGCACTTGGGTTGTTTTCACATCTTTGCAATTGTGAATTGTGCTATTATGAACATTTGAGTGCAAGTGTTTTTTTAATAAAATGTCTTTTTTTCCTCTGGGCAAATATCCAGTAGTGGGATTGCTGGATCAAATGGTAGATCTACTTTTATTTCTTTGAAGTATCTCCATACTACTTTCCATAGGGGTTGTACTAGTTTGCAGCCCCACCAGCAGTGTATGAGTGTTCCTATCTCTCTGTATGGCGTTAGGCTCTTTAGAGGGGAGTAATTCAGAGCCATACATCTTGGAGGTGCTTGGACCTGCTCTGGGAGTCTAAGCGTCTGTTCAGGGTGCCTGTGCACTCATTTGAGCAGCGGCTCTAAAGTCTCCTTGATGTGGTCTGTGAGCAGCCTCCCAAGACAGGAAATTCCAGAGGTTAGTCAGGGCCAGGGCCCTGGAGCCACCTCCCTGGGTCTCCAGAAGCAGTCTTTCTGTGGCTCTCAGAGGTGCACAGCAGGTGCAGGCCAGGTGGGGTCAGCCCAGCAGCCAGCAGTGCTGATGGAGACCCCTCGGTGTATCCACCCCTGCTTGGGGGACCCACTGAGGCACAAAGGGGTGATGACCAGGGTGGGGTCCTTCATCTTTAGCATTTGTGTCTGCAATGCTGCTGTGCACATGGAAGGGACTCAGTAATTCTTTTTATTTTAATCTGGTAGCATAGAGGGGCAGAGTGGCAGACTGGGTCTCTACTGCTTTCCACTACCACAGCCTTCAACATTCCATCTCCTATTTCTCTAGGGACGTTCCCACTCCGCAACCACCTGTCCTCTGGGGGACTTCTGGTGAGGAGCACCTTAGCACTTGTATTAGTCAGAGCTCACCCAGAGAAGCAGAATGAGTAGGAGGAACATATATAGACATAGATGTAGACATATGCATGTATGTAGACAAACATGTAGACATGGACATACACAGAGACACTGGATACAGACGTAGACTTACACACAAACATAGATATGCATGTAACATAGACACACATGTAGACATAGACATACATGTAAACATATAGACATATACACAGACACACACATATACACACAGACACAAGCACACACAGACATAGGCACATGTACACACACGAATATATAAATTTTTAAAGAGAGTCTTTACAGGGAATTAGTCTTAACCACTGGGGGCCTGGCTAAGCTGTCTGTTAAGCTGTTGTCTCCACGTTTGGTGCTGGACATTGAAGTTCACAGGGCAGGCAGAGTCAGGAAGGGAAGATCATGAACAGGCTAGAACCTGTGGGCATGAGCTAGAACTCCTTAAGAGTGGATTAAAGTTGCCTTTGACCTTGATGGTGTGGCTGTCTTACAGAAGCTGGGGACCTTTGTCACAAAGCTAACCACATAACCCTGGCCCAGAGGTTGGAGAAACTGAAGGAGGACCCAAGGGAGGGTGGAGCAGTCCCAGGCCCAGTGCTGCTTCAGACCAATGAGGCAGGTCAGCAGATCAGCAACAATGTGCATGAGCTACAAAATCGCTTCTGCTTTCCTTTCACCCACCAAATCTCCCAAGAATCTTCCTTTGGTCTACCCTAACCAGAATGTGCACGAAAAGGAATTCTGGGAACTGAAGTTCAGCCTAGCCAAGCTGACACATTAGAAAGCCATCATGCCTGCAGAAGATTGGGTGAACTGGTGAAAAGACAATAGGCTTAGGAGTCCGAATGATCTGAATTTCAGTCCTGACTTCCTTGCTGTGTGGCTTTAGGGAAATTATCTGATCTGTGCCTCTTCCATTAGAGGGGAATAATAATCCTAATCCCCTCTTTGCAGAGTTATTAATTAGAAAGATTAAATGGAATTAAGAATATCAGGTGTCTCGCTTTGCTTCTGGACCTGGGGTAAGAAATCTCAGTCTTCTCGTAGTTCTTGATACTAACAAGGAACATAATATCTCCACATAATTAACTTTGACTCTGTGCCCTGGACAAATGGTTTCTTCACATGGTGCTTGTGTATTCCTTACATCAAGTTTATTCCTAGGATGATGATATTTCCTCTTGTTATTGTGAATAAAATTTAGTTATGTTTTTAAATTGGTTATTGATGATATGTGGTTCCAGAAGGATGCTAATAAATAGTCATGTTCCTCTCTTTAATGGAAATTCCTCTGAAGTTTCCTTATAAGTCTGGTACTGGCTGTTGGTTTTAGATAGCATTTATATTCTCTATTTAGCATTTTAATATCCTTTTTATGTCTATTTTTCTGTGTCTTCGTGGAAAATATAAGATTAGGTTGGCTCTAATACCAAGAAGAGGTATTTTTAAAGCCACAAATAGATGTGGAATTTTATCAAATGATACGTTGTTGGCATCTCTCAAGATCATATATTTTTCCATTTTTGAAATATTAATGTAATTAACAATTTTATTAGTAATAGACTTTCTAGCAGGACAGAATGTTGAAATCAGAGGCAACGTGATGGAAATAGCATAGGACAGAGTGTCTGTCAAGCTGAATTCCAGTTCTGGTTTGGTTCTTCATCACAAATTTGACCTTGAACAAGCCAGTATGTTTCATTATTCCCTTTAACAAATATCCCACATTCATATTTCCTTATTTGTAAGATGGGGATAGTTATGTGTGCCCTCCCTTCCTTACCAGTGAGTTAGAAGGATAAAGATGCATCAGTAGTTCCTTCCTTTACATTTATTTAAGTGCTTTCACATCTATAAAAGAACCATGAAAAAAGTATAAAATGAAGGGGCATGATCTTATTTATTATACCTTAGTCAACAGAGAACTCTTTTGTTAATTCTTTCATTCAAATAAATCTTTATTGAGCAACTGCAAGTGCAAGGAATTGTTGTAGACACAGGGAATAGAGCAGTTGCAAAATAGAAAAATTCCCTGCACAGTCGAGCTTACATTCCAATAAACAAACACTTTCATATGTGTGTCAGCTAAGTGACAAATACTATGAACATAAATAAAACATGGGGGAGGGTAGAGAGTGAGGCAGGTTGTGGGGGAGGTTTATTTTAAATGGGGTGGCCAGAAAAGACCTCTCTGGGATGGCATTTGAGCAGAGAACCTAATGAAGAGAGGGAATGAGCCGTATGGAGATCTGGGGGAAGAATGTCCGAGGCAGAGGTGACAGCACGTGCAAAGGCCCTGAGGAACAGCAGTGATGCCCATGTAGCTTGAGTGGGGTGAGCAGGTGGAAGAGAGAAAGGGTTTGAAGTCTGAGAGGTCAAAGAGGGTCAGATTATGTAGGACCTGGTAGGCCCCCCAGGGACTCTACTTTTTTTAAGTGTGAAGGGAAGCTGATGGAGGGCTGTGGGCTGTGGGTGATGTGATCAGGCTTCCTGTCTTACAGCATCAGTCCCCAACCTTTTTGGTATCTGGGACTGATTTCATGGAAGACAACTTTTCCACGGACTTGGGGGTGGGGGGATGGTTTGGGGATGATTCAAGCACATTACATTTATTGTGCAGTCAAACCTCTCTGCTAATGATAATCTGTATTTGCAGCTGCTCCCCAGTGCTGGCATCACAGCCTCAGCTCCACCTCAGATCATCAGGCCTTAGATTCTCATAAGGAGCCGTAACCTAGATCCCTCGAGTGCGCAGTTTCCAGTAGGGTTCGTGCTCCTATGAGAATCTAATGCCACCGCTGATCTGACAGGAGGCGGAGCTCAGGCGGTGATGTGAGCAATGGGGAGCAGCTGTAAATGCGGATGAAGCTTCTCTTGCTTACCCGCTGCTCACCTCCTGCTGTGCGGCTGCTGTACCCGCCAGTTCCTAACAGGGGGTTGGAGACCACAGTCTTAAAGGACCACTCCAGCTGCCCTGTAGAGAGTAGATTGAAGCTGGTTATGAGTTGGGACAGACAGAGCTGAGGGGTCGCTCAGTCTGGGATGATGGTAGTGGAGGTGGTGTGGAGTGTAGGATTTGGGTCCATTTTGCAGGAGGTTTGACCGAATTTGCTATGAGGTGAAGGCGTCATCTTAGAGACAGCTTTCACGAGCGAAGAAAATGTGTCAGCCGTTCTGCCTTCTCCAGTCTGGGACAATCTGGCCTGCATTTTCCCCAGCACTGTTGTGCTGAGTCAGGAGAAACCCTGAGGACCCCCAGTGACTCTCCAAATTTCTGGCTGGACCGAGAGATGAAAATAATGAATGGGTTTGGATGTCCCCAGGAGAAATTCTGTTCTGAGGCCAAGCCCAGAAACGCACTCCACGGTCTGATCTGATACACAGAGGAAGTGGCTCCCCACGCGCCCAGCCTCCCCGTGGGTCACGGGAGATTTGTTCAGAAAGGAAGATGAACAAGCTGGCCTCACGCCACACAGTTATAGTTTGCCTTAGTCAGAGGACACTTTGCTATGGGGACATGGCGATTAATTAATAACAGACAGAGACAGCATTTGGGAGGCATTCACTTTTAGTCAGGGTGTCTGGTCCGCTTCAGACAGCCCTTTGTGCTGAAGCCACCCCCTGCTCCTGCAGGGCCAACTTGCTAATTTATGCCCTTGCTCGTTAACTCTCTCCCCAACTCTGAACTCAGAAAAAGTGTCATCTCTCCTTAATATTACAGCCTCAAGTCTTCCCCTACTGTTTTCTGCTAACTTGAGTTCCCTCTTTTGATCTTGTGCTGACAATTTATTTCCTTCCCAGAGCGTAGGCATCCAGGCCTGACCATTGAAAACACCCGCCTTGGCTGGTGGGCACCGCCCCCTCCCAGCTCTGGGGCCTGCGGATGTCTGCGTTGGGTCTTGCGCACTTGTTGGCCGTGGGGCTCAGAGGTGGTAGCACAGCTGTGGGTGGATAGGGAAGAAGAAGAAGCCATTGGGCCTGCCCTGCCCGGCTTGTTCCTGCCGTGTGGAGATGGGCAAGCACACATTGCAAACAATTTTAAAAGGTGATGAGATTGGAAATGTAAACAAATGTAAACCAGCAGAGCATGATGCGTCATTTAGAGCTGTTCATTCCCTTAATAAAAGAGAAATCTCTCAGGCTGGTTCCGTCCCTGGCCTTTGTGGTAGAGAGCCAGTCTGAGTAATGGGCAGAGGGACAACACCGGAGAGGTCTGGAAGGCTCGTTTCAGGAAGAAGAGAGACAGGGCTGATTGCTGTGGCGGAAAGAGAGGGCTTGCACACTTGGTGGGCATGTGAAGTAGTACAGCCATTATGGAAAACAGTATGGAGGTTCCTCGAAAAATTAAAAATAGAACTACCATATGATCCGGCAATCCCACTACTGGGTGTCTTTCCAGAGGAAATGAATTCAGTATGTTGAAGCGATCTCTTCACTCATGTTTATTGCGGCACTGTTCACAGTAGCTAAGATATGGAATCAACCTGAGTGTCCGCTGACAGATGAATGGATAAAGAAAATGTGATACAGATTGAGCATCTTGAATCTGAAAATCTGAAATCCAAAATCTGAAACTTTTTGAGCACTGACATGACACTCAAAGGAAATGCTCATTGGAGAATTTTGGATTTGGGATTTGGGATGTTCAACCTGTATATATACACAGTAGTATGCTCTTCAGCCTTAAAAAAGATGAAAATCTTGTCATTTGTGACAACATGGGTGAACCTGGAGGACATTACGCAAAGTGAAATAAGCCAGGCACAGAAAGACCAAGACCACATGATCTCACTTATATGTGGAATCTAAAAACGTTGAACTCAGAGAGTAGAGTAGAGGTTACCAGGGGCTGGGGTGGGAGGTGGTTGGGGAGATGTTGGTCAAAGGACACAAAATTTCAGTTAGACAGGAGGAATAAGTTCAATAAATCTATTGTACAACATGGTGACTATCGTTAATAACAGTGTATTTTGAAAATTGCTAAGAAAGTAGATTTTAAGCGTTCTCACTACAGATAAGTACGTGAGGTAATGCATATGTTAATTAGCTCGATTGAGCCATTCCACAATGTATGGATATTTCAAAACATCATGTTGTACACAATAAATATATACAATTTTTATTTGTCAATTAAAAAATACAATCATAAATTTTTTTAAAAAAAGGATTGATTTTGAAGGGAGGTTTGTCTGTGTGAGGATCTGCCTGTCTTTTTTGAAGAAGGATGCCTGCAGGGGGGAAAGACCCAAGTCCTAGGGGCTTGGGAGGAATTTAAAGTCCCTTGGAGAAAGGAAGGAAGATGGGGATGAGGAGGGCACTGTGGGTCAGACTGAAAGAGGCGGATAGGTTTTAGGTTTTGCTATATGTTATGAATGAAGCCCCCCTCCCCCTGCCCTTTTAAAAGAGACTTCAGTTAAAGATTAAACTGCTTTTAAAATAAATTTTGGATGCCTGAGTGATGTTTCTTTGAATGCGATACCGTGTGGAGACTGAGCCACAGGAGTGTAGACAAAGACTGAGATGGTGGGTGCACGTAGGGTGGCGCGTGGGGCCACAGACCAGGTTCAAAAGGAAGAGACATTCTTCCGAGGGACTGGGCACCGGCTGTTGGCACCTGAGCAAAGACTTAGAGGTAAATCTGAGTGAGAAGTATTCAGTTGTGGGCACCAGATATTTAGGAAATAAAGGGGCAAGAAAGAAGGAATTGTGAGTACGTGAGCATGTATTCATTCATTCATGAGTACATGCATTCACAAGTGCATGATTTCATACATTCATGAGTACACGTTTTCATACATTCCTGAGTGCATGCATTCACGAGTACATGATTTCATACATTCATGAGTGCATGTATTCCTACATGTAGGAATACAGTAATACATGACTTCAGTGTTCTCATTGCTGCAATTATCAGGTCCTTGGGGTTCAGAAACTTCAAGTTTAGGTGGGAAAGCAAAACTCAGCAGTCACAGGTAACCAGAGAACAGTCAAGCACTGCTCGTATAGGTCTGGATGTAGCTGGTGCGGGCGAGAGGCACTGTGGAGAGGAAGGAAAGTTCTGAGTAACCTGGAGGGGTTGGGAAAGGAGAATTGCAGAATCTATTACTTCTCTACTGGTTTGGGTAGAGAAGTAATAGCAAACTCAGCAAGGTACAGTTTACTTGCTTACTTTTTTTTTTTTTTAATTATTTTTGAATGAGGTCTCACTATGTTGCCCAGGCTGGTCTCGGACTCCTGGGCTCAAGCGATCCTCCTGCCTCAGCTCCCTAAGTAGCTGGGACTACAGGCATGAGCCATCACACCCAGAAATATACCTTTGATTTTTTGATAACAGTACATTGAGATATAACCCACATATCATACAATTCACCCATTTTAAGTGTACAATTCAATGGTATTTAGTACATTCACAGGTTGTGAAATCATTACCATCGTCAATTTTAGAACATCTTCATCACCTCAACAAGAAACTCCATCCCCATGAGCAGTCACTCCCTGTTCCCCCCAACCACCCTTTCCTTAGGCAACCACTTATCTCTGTTTCTGTCTCTATGTATTTGCCTGTTCTGGGGATTGTGTATAAATAGAATGATACAATATGTGGCCTTTTGTGTCTGGCTTCTTTCACTTAGCAGAATGTTTTTGAGGTTCTTCCATGTTGTAGTGTGTGTCAGGACTTCATTTCTTTCTATTTCTGGATAATATTCCATTGGTATGGATAAATCACATTTTCTTCATCCATTCATCAGTTGGTGTGGGCATTTGCGTTGTTTCTACTTTTCTTTAGGAATAATACTGCTGTGAACATTCATGTACCTATTTTTGTGTGGACATATGTTTTTAATTCTCATGCATATACACCTAAGAATGGAATTGCTGGGTCATATGGTAACTATATTTAAACTTTTGAGGAACTGCCAGACTGTTTTCCAAAGTGGCTGCACCATTTTATATGACCACCAGGATTGTGTAAGTGTTCCAATTCCTCCATTTCCTTGCCAGCATTTGTTAATATCTGTGTTTTTGTATCATAGCTATTTTAGTGGGTGTGAAGTAGTATCTTATTGTGGTTTTGATTTACATTTCTCTGAAGACGAATTGTGTTGGCTATCTTTTCATGTGCTTATTCACCGTTCATGTATCTTTGGAGAGCTTTTGCCCATTTTGTAATTGAGTTAAATTACAAATGTCTTTTAACTATGGAGTTGTAAATTCTCTTATATTCTAGATAAAAGCCCTAATCAGATGTATGATTTGCAAAAATTTTCTCCCATTCTGTGGGTTGTCTTTTCACTTTCTTGATGGTGTCCTTTGGAGCACAAAAGTTACTAATTTTGATAAAGGCCAACTTATCAATTTTTTTCCTTTATGGCTTGTGCTTTTGGTGTCATGTCTATGAAGCCATTGCCTAATCCAAGGTCATGAAGATCTACACCTATGCTTTTTAAGAGTTTTATAGTTTTAGCTCTTATGTTTAGGTGTTTGATCAGTTCTGAATGAGTTGTCTACTGTATAAGCAAGGGGTCCAGATTCATTCTTTTGCATGTGGGTATCTCTTGTCCCAGCACTACTTGTTGACAACACTGTTCTTCCCCCCATTCGAGGGTCTTAGCATTCTTGTCATCAAGACTCCTTTTACCTGTGTTATTTATTTAAGTCACAGGGTGAGGAAACTTCTCATATCTGTCTACTGACCCACAGGGAGAAGTCAAATCAATCAAGGATCATTTAGGTTAAAAGATCATTTTGTTCAGAATTTGAAAAAAGGACAGGCACGGTGGCTTACGCCTGTAATCCTAGCACTTTGAGAGGCTGAGGTGGGAGGATTGCTTGAGGCCAGGAGTTCAAGACTAGCCTGAGCAACATAGCAAGACCCCGGCTCTATAAAAAGTAGAAAAATTAGCTGGGCGTGGTGGTGTGCACCTGTATTCCCAGCTACTCAGGAGGCTGAGGCAGGAAAATCGCTTGAGCCCAGGAGTTTGAGGCTGCAGTGAGCTGTGACTGCACCACTGTACTCCAGTGTGGACAGGAGGGTGGGACCCCATCACTTAAAAAAATTTTTTTTTGAAAAAAAATTCTAAACAAAATGATCATTTCAATTTTTTACTGAAAATGAAAGCAGGCAATGAACAATGTTGTTGCATAAATATAAGAAATGAAACACTGAGTTTTATATTCTGGCGCAGTTAAGCGTGAGAGGGGGAGGCACTTGCCCCAACTCGGTCTGGAATTCTGTGATTTGTGGATTGAAAATCAGAGCTGATTGTCTCACGTGTGGGAGCCCGGGCTGTGTGTCTGTGAACATGAGGAACCCCTCATCTTCCCTCCCGTCCACTCCCTCTGAAGGCTCCTGGGAGCTTCTCAGCAGCAGGAGGTCAGGGCAGGGACAGCCAGGCAGAGGGAGCCGTCGTCTGTGGACTCTCCACAAATTGTTTCTTGGCCTTGATTTAGGAAGGGGATTAGGGAATTGTTTCCTCTCCAAGCTGCCTGGAGCACTGTGGCCTCCGCCTCCCATGTGTGGGCTGGGCGGGGGAGCCGCCCCGGAACTGCTGGTGTGGGCCGGCCGAGGAGGGTGCACACACGGCCTCGTGTGTGACTCGGGGACCCAGCTGGGCAGGGCCGAATGCTTGGCTCCCAGGCCTGGCCAGGCTCCCTGGAAACCGGACCCGAATCCCCTGCCGTCACTGAGTCTCCTCGAGGTCCACCCAAGCCGAATGCCTGGAGCAAGGGGATTAGCTAAGCCCCAGATGTTTAGGAGGCTGACTCAGTGTTTGTGTGTGCTCTGTCGAGAGCTCATGTGGCCTGAGAGGTGGTCCTGGAATTTGCTCAGATCTCTGCGCGGGATCTGGTGTTTAATCAGCATTTCCAGGGAGACGCTTAGAGTTCCAGGATTTACTCAGAGTTTTCAAGCCTGGTCCGCTTGGCCTGGTTGGAGCTTGCCCAGTCTGGGAGGTTTAAGAGGACAGAGACTGGGGTTGGTTCGCACCTTGGAGGGGGCCTTCTGCCCCTGCTTTCCAATCAGAGCCCTGGCATTTGGGGGATTCTCTGTGAGGTCCAGCACTTTCCTGGTTCAGGTTGGCATCTTTAAAATCAAAGTTTTTGAGTAAGAACTGTGTCCTCCCAGCCCTGGTTCTGGCCTGAATCTGTCCCTCTGTGAGTGCACAGCTAAAATACTTGCAGGATTGCTGGGTGGGACTGTTGTTGATAGGGTTCCGGGGCAAAGAATAAAGGAGGATTCCCGGCAGTAATTCAAGCCCAGGTCTCCTCCGGGCCATGGAGCCAGCGTGCAAAATCCCCCATCCCCTGACGTGCCCACCCCCAGCTTGCAGACTCACCTCGTTAGTTCTGTGTGGCCCCACTTCACACTGCAGGCTGTGCAAAAGTGAAAGGGCCACACGGTGGACCCTGGAAGCCAGGGGTCCTCATGTTGCAAGCCAGAGCTGGGTCTGAGGAGGGGCTTATGGAGGCACTGTTATCTTCTTCCCAGAGCTGCCTGAGTCGCTGCTTAGTTAACCCCACTGTTCAGAGCAAAGCCGATGTCCACAATCACAGAAGCTTAAACCATCTCCAGTTGGGGCTCACAGATGTAGATGTCAGGGGACAGAAAGGTCACTGAGAGCCGAGGAATTATTTGCCATTGGAAACAGGCAGCATCAGCCAGTCATTGGGAACACATGCCTAGCTGGAAATTTACAATCTCCCAATCTTGTAACGTTGCCAATTGATTTAAATAAAAACCAACAGCAAACAAGGCAGTGTGCTGGCCAAAACCTACCAGTGGGCTGGACCCAGCCTTCAGGTTGCAGCCCGCTCAATGCATAGGAAATTGAGTCCTAGGCACTAGTCACGAGTCACTTGCTCAAGATTGCAAATCATTTAATAAGTAGCCTGCGTGCACACACCCAGGTTTCTAGACTCCCAGTCTCTGGTACTGTCTCCCTTCAACCATACCAGGATTCTCTAGGTGAGGAAACAAAGACCCAAAGAGGTTAAGGAAGGTCACACAGCTTAAGTGGCAGAGCTGGGGTTTGAACCCAGAACTGGCTCACTTGGTCTGCTCTGCTCTCGTTGAGACTAGAATCAGAATCTGCTTGGTTCTGGAGCATATCCTCTTCCCAGCACCCCACACTGACATCGGCTCCTAACCCTCAAGAGGCCTGTTGCTTAACAATGAGAGGCTTCTCTGAATTCTGGGAACTTCTCAGGAGCAGGAGGAGGATCTTGAGGTTGTGTGTGTGCGTGTGCATAGGTGCACACTCACATGCATGCGAGTTCTCTCCTTCTCCTCTTCTCCCTCACACCCTTTCATTATTTAAGGGTTTCCTCCCTGAGAACTCCAGGGAGTTCCAGGAGAAGGGAGAGAGTTGGAACAAATACTTTTCCTTGTCTGAGATGTAACTCCCCCTTTGCAAGAAAGGCCTATTTAACGCTTGCCCTTCCTTGAGTCCCTGGGTCAGTCACTGCTAGTGATTTGGTGGCCAGGGAACCTGAATAGTGTGGCTGTCACCCCCAGCCCCTGCTGCGGGTCCCCTGCAGGTCAGAGGGCCGCTGTGCGGTGGTGGCCCGGGAACACACCAGTACAGGCTAGCGACAGGCAGCAGCCACCACAGTCAGAACGCACAGCACACGGTGTCGGCCTTGTCCAGTTCTCTCTGGCGCTGCCAAGTCTAAGAGTGTGTGGTAGGAATCAGGGTGGGGGCCGGGGGGTGTGTGAGGCTGGAGGGGAGTGGAAGGGAAGTGTTAATAAATAAAACAGGGTGGAGGGGCTTCTAGAAGATTTGCTAGCTAAATATTTTCCGGATGTTTTCATAGTCCTTTAAGGCCGATCCAGAGGAAGGCTAAACAAGACTTAGTTTAATTCCTCCAGTGGCTCCCACCCACAGCTGACCCCCGCACCCGGGCCTCATTCCCAACACCACCCTGACCTCCCCCTCCCCATTGCCGCACCACCAACCTATGGCATTATTTTTAGTGTTTGCTGTTCATAGTTTGGATGAACTATTAATTCGTAATCCCCTAGTGATGGACACTGAGGTCACTCCCCCCTCATTTTTTTTTTTGCTGTTATTAAAATCATGGAGGGTAACATTCCTTGTGACGATATCTTTCTGCATTGAGATTAATTTCCAGGACAGAAGAGGTGGTGTATTTCAATGGTACACATTTTGACTGATGCTGTTATATTGCTCTTTGGCAAGGTTGTACCAATTTACAGTCATTGGGACTGTCCGGTGCCCTGTTTGCTGGCCAAGACTAGGATTTGCAGGCCTAATGAGATCAGTTGCCACCTGCAAATGGTGTGCTCCGGGAGCTGGGCAGGCGAGAGGCCCATACCTGCCAGCGGGGACCTGTTAGCACGTGTGGGGTGCGTAGGCCATCTGGGTGCCTTCCTTTGGGATTTGGACTGTGTCATGGAGCCTGTGTTCCCCTTTAGGGGCCTGTCCCTTTGGGTCACACTGGCAAGTGAGTGTGGGAGTTCTGGTCCGGCCTCCCTGGCCCGGGGTCTCACAGAGTGTGGGAGGGGCAGTCTACACTGAGCTCTGGACCGTTTATTTCTGTGTCCGCCTTCAGCTTGGCCTCTCCTTGTTGGAGACTTGTGCAAGGCCCCGCCACGAGGGGCTGGTTGGAGCCGGGAGCCGCGTGGGGAGCCATCTCGGGCACAGTGATGGCTCTGTTCCCCCTCTGCCTTGCCGGGGGCCCCCATTCACGGGAAGGAGAGTCACGCATTCCCCCTTGAGATAAGAATAGAGCCCGACTGTGCCCCAGGACAGAGTCCAGCTTCTTCAGCCGGCCCCGTGCAGCCTGGCAAGGGCTCCCAGATGGTACTGGCATGAGTGGGCCCTGGCTGCCTGCCCCGCCGGCCTCTTGTGCATTGTGTGGCCGGGACACTGGGTACAGTGTGTGTCCTGCCCGGGCCCCCGGGAAACCCAGCATCTCCAGGCTCTACTCAAGATGAAGGGGTTTGTCTTCAAATCAGCTGTTCCAGGGTTCTACTGGGCCCCTCCCCTTACCTGCGGGCCTCAGACTCCAACTTCCCGGCCTTCATACCTCTAATGATCAGCCGCTGCTGTCTATTCCTGGACGGTGGGAGGGGGCCCACTCTGGGAGGAGAAGCAAGCTCTAGTGGAGGGCTGGTGTCTGGGTGTTGAAGGCAGACGACAGGGACTTTTTCTTCAACTCAAAGGGATGATAAACAGGACCCAGCGGGGGCCACAGATTGTGTGAGAGATGAACAGGTTCTGAGGCTTCCACCCTTAGCTCTGCCTGTGTCCAAGGTGTGAGATGGAACAGCAGAGGTTCTGTTCAGCAGCAGGACTTAACTAGGTGCCCCTGACCAGGCGAGAGGCGCAGAGTGTTCCCTGGGTCTTCTTGGGATCATTCTGGGCGATCTCTAATGCACGCTGTTGCTTTCAGATTCAAAGGCAGGGCTTTTCAGAGTGTGGTCCCTGGACCAGCAGTATCATCACCAGCACCACTGGGGACTTGCTGGGTGGGGCTGCACATTCTCGGGTCCCAGCCCAGACCTGCTGACTCAGAACCCGGGAGTGGGGCCCAGCAATGTGTGTTTTCACATGCTCCCCAGGGGATTCTGATGCATGAGGGAGGAAGTCCTGGGACCACTGCTCTAAGCAGGATGTTGGAAAACAGCTTTCAATGCTTGCCTGAGCCTGACAGGTGACTCTAATCCAATGAGTGTTGAGGACTGAAGCAACCTGGAGGGCCCTATCTCAAGGCATTCAAAGATATAAAAATTTTGTTTAAACATGGGATCTCCCAGTGGCCTTAAAAAAAAGAAAAAGATCTTCAGGCTGTACTTTTCTACATATTTCAGTTAATTCTACAACCGAGTTAGTGTTTCAAGTTTATAGGTAAAAAACTAAGGTTCCATCAGCCCCAAGGTGAGGCTGCCCCTTCTGGTGGGGAGTTGTTGGTGAGTCAGGTCCTAGGTGGTCGTTCTCACCCGGTCTGAGAAGGTGCGGCTGTGTCTTTGAGAGTTTGAATAGGGCAACACACGTAAACCCAAGTGTTTGGGAAAGTGCCCTCGGTGGAGGGTATCTGGATCCCTATCTCAGTGTGCATGTGCCTGGGAGGGAGGAAGTGGAGGGTCAGGGTTTCTAGAAGGTGCTGGCTTGGGCACTGGCTAAGGACAAAGCACTGTTTGCAAGTCTTCAGTGGGAGGGAAGGATGAATGAAAACAGTGACTGGCCGATTTTGAGGCTTAAGGAGTTTCTGAGTGAGACTCCTGGGTGGGTCTGGGGGAGTGATGTGGTGGGTACCATCCCTGCTTGCAGATGAGGAAGTGTGCTCTCAGAGGAGTCAGGTCACTATGTGGCTGGTAAATAACTCGCGTCCCCTGACATTCTCCCTCCATTTGAGAGCGGGGCTTTGGCTGGTGCCGTGGAAGTTGCATGGCTGGCTTCCATGTCATGGCTGAGAGGTGAGGTGTGTGCTTGTGGAGGGGCCCACTGAGCTCCAGGCGGCCACAGGCCCACCTCCTCCCAGTCCCCCGTGAGAACTGGTCTTAGTGGTTTCTGAGATGACTGTGGGGTGGGGGGCACCCAGGGAAGCCCACGGGAGAGGTGCACGAGGGGCACAGAAGCACTGTCAATGCCCTGAGGCTAGATCTTCAATACCCCTGTGCAGGTATTTACCATATTTTCTCAACCAACAAGTGGGCATGTGGCCTCACGGGTGGATAGAATATTTAAAAAAGATCTGTTGATTCAGGAATATTTGATAATAATAGACAGCATGTACATGATGCTTGCTATTTTTCCAGGCATTGGTCTAGATACTTGACCTTTATTCACTTATTTAGTCCTCACAATAGACATCTAAGTATTACCATGCCCATTTTACATGTGGGGAAACTGAGTCACAGAGGCATTTAATGATTTCCCCAATGTCACCCCAGCCATCTCTCTCCAGAGCCCAAGTTCTTAACCACCAGCTGCTGTACCTAAACCCCATACTTCTGCATCCTATCTTATGGGTATGACTGTAGGACCCCCCACAGCCCCTGCAGCTCTGTCACTACTCCCATCGTGAACTCCTCTGCACCTGCAGTTTGGGTCCTGGTGGGCCTTTGTTTTCACCTGTGGGTTGTGAAGAGTCGGGGGGGGGGGAGGTCCCCTTCATAGGCGCCCTCCCTCTGCCGGCCCCCCGCTGCCTGTCTGGGAAGCCGTTGGAGTGTGGAGGTTCCCAAGCCGCTCTCCTGAGAACCCTCACTGTGCTTTTGAGAACAGACCTGCTGCTCACGGTCTTGGGATTGAGTCCTGGTCTAGCAAAACCATTTGGGGGAGACCCAGCAGTAGGATGGGAAAGAAAAGCAGTGGCCCCATCTTCTACAGCTAACGTTCTGGTTGCTTTCAGGTCCCCACATCTTCGGGGAGAGATGAGCATGGAGGAGTTTCTGCAAAGGCGGAGGGAGGTGGCTGGCGCTGGCCCAGTTCCTGGTCACGGCTCCTTCCATTGGTGGCCATGTCTTCAACTGGGGCCTGGGACCAGCACTGGGAAAGGAGGAATGGGAAGAGAGGGGAGGGTCCAGAGCCAGGAGATCATCAGAGATTTGCACAAAAGTCAGCCTTGCATTTCCTCCCAACAGGAAAAGTCTGTTTGCTCACCTCACTAACAGTCCTGCCTGTGGTTAGCGCTTCTGCAAAGAAAGTCCCAACTTGTGATCAGAGACTTGAGCTGCCAAACAGGTTTGGCCTCCTGGTGTGCCTGGGTGTGACATCCTCTGCTCATCCTCTGTCACCAGGCTGAGCACAGTCGGGCAAGAGGAATCACAACCTGCCCAGCGAGTGCTCAGGGCAGGACTGCCAGGAGATGGCAGCATGAAGGGCCCGCTTGGTACTGTCATTGGTGCTTCTAGAGCAGATGTGTTGGTTCTGAAGCGTGGAACATCAAGTTAGTTGAGAATGCCCGACACCAATAGATGCTCTGGGATGGCAGCCAGGCAAGGTGTAAAGACAGTGGGCAGCTTCCAGAGAAACCGCTGAGTTGTGGTTTCCGGTAGCTGAGAAGACAGCAGTTTTAACTAACCCAGGTCATGGTGGTGTTGGGGGGGAGGAGGAGAGAAGTGGACGTGGAACTTGGCCCAGGAATCAGGGGCGTGCTTCGGAGGTCCCACAGCATGTTCTAGCGTGTTTAGTGTGTCACTGTGAGTGGTGTGTTTGCAGGCGTCCCCCGAGACTGTGAGCTCCTGCTCCTTCCTAACCCTTCTATAATTAGTTGTCGTAATCTCTGTCTCCCTGAATAAAATGTCAGCTTCCTGCAAGTGTTGAGGGCCTGGGGCAGGCCGTGGTGAGTGCTGAGTAACTATTTGATGAGAGAATGAAGTGGGCAGAAGAGCGAGAAACTGTGACCTGGAAGAAATTGTAGCATCTTGAACTATTTAAAATCGCCACCCACCCCCCAGTCTACACCGAACTCCTGATTTCCCCCCCATTAACCTTTTAACATTCTTTATGATTTATTTGGTTTATTGTCTGTTCCCCCCAACCCATGCCCACCTCATGCTGGAACCAATGCTCCATGAAGGCGAAGGTTTTTTCCCTTCTGTGTGGTTCACTGATGTGCCCCCTATACCTAGAAATAGTGTCTGGCACTGATATGTGCTCCGTAAATATTTGCCAAATGAACAAATGGATGAAAGTGCCCGGGAAGCGCTTGGCTTGTGCCATCTGTCCCCAGGAACCCTCTTGCAGCACGTGTCGCTGTTTGAGCCTGGATGGTGCACGTTGCGCCAGTGTCCAGTGGGAGAGGAAGACTGGCTTCCCCTGGGAGGTGCCTGCAATCTGGCCCTGCTTGGTCCTGGGCCCCTGAAGTAGGAGTACCCGTGATACCTCACGACAGCTCAGAGACACAGGGGCTTTCCAGAGCTGACTGGCAGGGCAGTGAGGGCCCCACGGGCAGGCCAGAGAAGCTGACCAGGTGGTGAGTGGCGCTGTTCATGGCTGAGGAGTGGGCGCCTGTGGTTGGAGCGCATTCCTGAGTCCCGCCCTGCTCCCACGACTCAGTGCTCACCCCATGGGCTGTGAGAAGTAGAAAAATGCCTGGTTGAGCAATTGAGGGCTCAGGCGAAACCCTGTTTACTCTGTCTCTGTCATCTTATCTTGCAGTGAGGGCCTGACTCAGAAATTTAATCCGGGGTGGTCGTGGCTGTCTCCACACCCTGGAGAGCCCTGGCACTTCCCGTTACCCTCAGGGTGACTTGCAGGCAGATCCGATCTTCTCCGGCTGCAGACTTGACATCTGCACTCACCTGTCCAAGACACAGTCGCTTGGTCTTCCCCTTGGGGCTGGGCTGCTGCGGCCCTTCCTGGCTCAGTTCTTGCCTCAGTAAATGGCTGGTTTGTCCTTCCAGCTGCTTGAGTTAAAAATGTCAGAAACTTGACTCTTCTTTCTCTCTCACATCCCATGTTCAACATGTTGGGAAAGCAGGTTGGCTCTTCCTGCAAAACAGGTCTTTAAAAATCCGACCACTTCTCACCACCCCACTGCTGTCCCCTTGGCCTGAGCCACAGCCACCGTCATGATCCCTAGACCACTGCAGGCACATCCTGATGGCTCTGCCCACCCCAGTCTGTTTTCGTCAGGTGATAAGTCCGATCATGTGACGCTTCTGCTCACCACACGCCAATGGTGCCCCGCATCGGGGGAGTGAAGCTGAGGAAGCCCGGCAGTGGCCGACGAGGTGCTACATAACCAGGCCCCCGTTGCCATCCAGGCCGTAGCACCTCTCGCTCCTGCGACCCAGCCTCTGTCCTCCATGGTGTTTCTTCGTCAGGCACGCTTCCTCATCACGGCCTTCACGCCCATGTGGCTAGCTCCCCGTGGGGGGCTGAGTAATGGTCCCCCAAGGATGTCCACATCCTAATCCCTGGAGCCTGTGAATATGTTACCTTCCGTGGCAAATGGCACTTTTCAGATGTGATTAAGTGGAGGAGCTGGAGATGGGAAATGGTCCTGGATCATCCGGGTGGGCCCAGTGTAAGACAAGGGTCCGTATACGAAGGAGGCAGGGGGGCCAGAGTTGGTAGTAGGGGATGTGATGATGGGAGCAAGGGTTGAGTGATGTGAGGAAGGGGCGTCAAGCCAGGGAATGTGGGCAGCTTCTAGAAACTGAGAAAGGCAAGGAAATGGGTTTTCCCCTGGATCCTCCAGGAGGAACCAGGCTCACCGACACCTTGACACAAAAGACTATAGTCTTTTGTACCTTTCAGATACCAGAACTGAGCATATATTACCTATTCAATAAGTATAAAGTTAACACATAAAGATATACTTTTGTGTGTGTGTATTGAACAGTAAGTGTAAAACACACTTCTCCATCAATGCTACAATCTCCACGGGAAGGAAGGCAGCACCTGCCAGGTGAGTGCAACCCATTTTAGACTTCTGACCTCCAGAACTGTAAGAGAATAAATTTGTGTTGTTTTAAGCCCCCTAGTTTATGGTAATTTGTTACAGCAGCCACAGGAAATAAATATGCCCCTCCATCTCCTTTAAGTTTCCTGATCACTCTGCCAGGCCCATGCCTTTACTCTGCTCTATTTTTTCTCCAACCTTTATCACCTTCCAACAAAACTGGATCATTTACCTATCTGCCAGGCTCGCTGTGGGTTGTCTGTCTCCCGTCACTAGAATGTGAGCTCCTCCAGGACCTGGATCTTTGTCTTGCTGGCTGACACATCCCAGCACCTAAACCTGCGTGTGGTATATAAGAGGCATTCAATAAATTCTTGTCGAATGAATGAATGAATGAATGGTTCCTTGGCCTGGAATGCCTGCTCTTCCCGTCCTCTCTGCCTCTCCTCTAAGTCCATTTCAGTCTCCCCCCTTTGTCCCCAGATCTCTCCTGTAAGTGACTTCCCTCACAGGATACAGATGTGCTTTCTGCCGATCACTCTTACTGAGCGCCCAGTGACCGTCAGTGGCCCAGCCAGTTACCGAGACCCACTCTCCCCGGGCACTCCCACTCGGCGTGAATTCTCTGGGGTAAGCCCTACAGCAGCCATGTACTCTAGGGAGTGTTAGTTTTGTTTTGTGTGTCTTCCTACAGATGAGCAGGGCCAGACTCTGAGGGACCCAGCTGATCTCTAAACCCAACCTCATTTTGAAGACAACCTGGAGAGGTGTGGGGTTCCACCAAAGTCTGGAGGTTGTGGAGCTAATTTCTAGAGCCCCTAGAACTCCTGGTGCTTCTGCTCCCAGCTGAATTATCTGTCTGGGGGGCTCCTTCTCCCAGTGCCATGCCCAGGGACGGCGTGCCTCGCTTGTAGCAGGTACTTAGAACGCGCATGGAAGTTGGAGCAAACATTTGGAGTACAGAGTGGGGGAGCAAGTTGGTGGGTGGGGAAAGGTTTTAAGGGAAGGTATGAGGTTCTCCCCAGGGACTAGGGACAGGGAAGCTGAGGGATTTGTCATCAATAGCAGCTTGTGTGGACGAGGGGGTCTTTGGAAGATGCAAAGGAAGGAAAGATAAGAAATGGTAGTGAGGATGGGTGAGAAGATGGGGCAAGAGTTGTGTGCCCACAATGGGCACCTCAGGCTTGGGGACCCCAAGAGAGTATGGCACATGGCCAAGGAGGTGCAAAGAGGGACGAGGGAGGCCTTCTCTCTGGGCTGAGGTTGGCATCCCTGGGGCACAGCTGCAGGCTGTCAAGGGTGACCAGTTGGCTGTTAGGAAGCCTCCTTTCTGCTGTCTTCTCTGGGGAGGACATGTTTTGAAACACTTCCTGAGTTGGGGGGAGGTGACACTCTGCCCCCCACCCTCCTTCTGACTACTGATGAAGTGTGGTTAGTTAGGAACCTACAGCTGTGTTTTTGCACCGCACCCCGTGCCTGTACACCCGCCAGTCCCGCTGGGGTCTCCCCTCCTTCCTTCCCTCCCTGGTCCTTCCCTCTGCTGCCTGGTGACTCACTCAGCTCTTGTGCAACAGCCCAGGCTCTCGCTCTCCAAGAAGAGTTGTTTTCCTCAGTGCCATAAGCTCCTCTCCTGATTTATGTCTTTTCATTTGGGTTAATGCTTTCCACATTTAGGTCTGGAGATTAGTATGCGGCTCATTGCTGCAACCACCAAAACCCCAGTGCCCAGCTTGGGTCTGGCACAGAAAGCCAGCCAGCCAGACAGACAGACATAGGACAGCTTGGAGTGGCACCCCCGGCCTGCTGGCCTGCAGCTGGCCTAGCCCCACTGGCCTCCCTGCATCTGTGGCAGAGGCGCAGCGAGGAGGCAGCCCCTACTCCCAGCTTGCCTTTCCAGGGACTTATTCTCATGCCAGTTTCCTACGAAGGGCACACATCTTGGGATGGTGTGAAGAGGAAATTGCCCCAAGCCTGTGACTTCCCACTGAAGAAGCCTGTTGGGACGTAAGAGGCACAAGTTGTAGGGTGTGGAGAAATGCTGTCACCGTGGCTTTAAAAGCTGTCACACAACACTGTGTGTGTGTGTGGGTGTGTGGTTTTTCTCTTTTTCTTTTTTAGAACAATAATATTACCTTTGTTGCTATGGTGTTGTTATGGGGGTGGCTCACTGAATGCAGCCCCGATGTAGGCTGGTGTCTCGTGTCCATAGTGATTATCAGATGGCCGCCATGGGGCTTGCTTTAATTTTTGTTCCTAGAGGAAAAAACCAGGAGGGGATCATTTGGTGGTGGCTGCATATGCCGTGCCTTCCGGGGCCTCTGGGGTGTGGTGGCACCACAGTCAGAAATGGCCCCTGAAGCTGGGATTTAGGTAGGGGGAGCTCATTCCCTGGTCATTCCCAGCTGGATTACAGCCCAGATTCGCTGAGGGCCAGGCATCGAGGAACTCCTCTTCCAAGGCCCTGGATGGACCACAGGGAAGACGCACCTTCAGCAGGGAGAGGGAACTGAGGGGTGTGTGGTCACAGTGCAGTGGGTAAGGCGGGCCCACCCCCCTGGCCGGTGCTGCCTTCCTTCCCATGGAGATGGTAGCATTGATGGAGGAGTGTGTTTGAGGCTGTGTTTTACACTTTTTGTTCAGTATACATACACAGAAGTATATCTTTATTTGTTAATTTTATACTTCTTGAATAGGTCATAAATGCTCAGATCTGGTATTTGAAAGGTACGAAAGACTATAGAGTGAAAAGTTGGTCTTTCTCCCCAGCCTGTCGGTTTCCTTCCCCAGAGGCAAACAAGTTACCAGTTTCTTACGGGTACTTCCAGAAATAGTCCAGGCATTTACGCATATATGTGTCCCTTTATTTTCCCTAACCCAGGTGTTATTTTCCTTCACACAGGTGCTCCCTCTCCAGGTTTGCACTTTGCTGCTGCTGCTGTTTTTTTAAAATCCGTAGAAGGTATCTTGGGGTTTAGTCCATAAAAAAAGCTTCTTCCTTCTTTTTAACACCTGCCCAACTCATTTTACCATGGGCGTAAAAGTTACTTCTAATCTTTTCCTGTTACCTTTACCTGTTGCTGCTGTGGGTAACCTTGTGTACCATCATCCCACACGTGGGTGAGTGTCTCTTAAGGGTAAGTTCCTGAGGTTGAAATGCTGCAGCAAAGAGTATGTGTGTTTGTAGTTTTGACAGAAAGGGCCAGATTTTCTCCAATGAGACTGTTCTAGCTTATACTTCCACCAGCAGCATGAAGGAGTGCCCATTTTCCCACAGCTTCACCAGCACAGTGTATTTTCAGATTTTAAAAATTTCTCTATGGAAAAGTTCGCCTTTTGCTTTCTGTTGAATTCCTCTCCCCATGGCTCCCCGGCTATCGGTGCCTCCCGTGGTGGCAGTGAGCGGATGGGGTCCCTCCTGGCTCCCGAGGACCCTCTGTCCTGCAGATCACTCTGTGGGCTTGGTCCAGCCCCTCTGTGGGAGGTTTTCCACACTTTCAAGTCTCAAGGGAGGGCTCCTTTTCAGCAGTTGCGTTTTCTGCTTGGGAGAACACTCCTAGACTGCATTTCCTACATGCCATTCCCATTATCTTTTCCTACTTCCTCCCCTTTCTAATCTCCATCTGCCCCTACCTCGCCCCTGCACAAGTCTTCTCTCTCATTTTATAGCGTCCTCACCCTGTTTCTTCTGCCGCTCACTTTCCAAAGATAGTCTTTTCAATGAAAAGCCAGACTTGTGCAAATGCCTCTGGCTGTCATTCCTAGCCGGGTGTTCAGGACTCATGCTGAAGAGCGAACTCCAGAGGGGAGTTGGGTGTGGTGGTGGCATAGCTCTTCTCTTAAGTTGTTCTAGTCAGGGGGCTGCAGGTGGAGCTGGAGCTAAGAATGCTTGGAGAGGTGCCCTAAGCCAGCACAGTCCAACAGAACTTTCTACGATGATGGAAATGTAGATCTGTGTACATGATGATGGAAACGTACATCTGTGTTGCCTGGTACAGTAGCCACTAACATGTGGCTGGTGAGCACTTGAGATGTGGCTGGTGTGACTGAGGAACTGGGTCTTTGATTTTATTTAGTTTAGTTAATTTACATTTAAATAGCCATATATGCCTAGTAACTACCACATTGGACAGCACATCCCCGAGCTGTGCACTTTTAGGATGAGAATGAGGGTCTGAGAAACAGGGTATATCTGGCTGAGGTTTCTTCAAGTCAAAATATAGCCGCAGTTCTTTATCAGGGCCTGCGAGCTCAGTGACCTGTTGGCTTTTGGAACTCCTGTGTTTTCCCTATTGGAAACATTGTTGGGGTTAGGCTACCAGGCCCTGGAAGGAGTATGCCAAATTTTAACTTGGAATATAGGCCTCCCTTGAGGAATTTGATATCCACAGATGTACACAGCAGGCACTGAGCTACACATTGTGGACACAAGTGAACAAAGCAAACTAGTCCTGTCTAAATGGAGCATCTAGTACTATTTTCTTTTTTCTTTTTAATTAATACATAGTATTTTACATATTTATGGGGTACATGTGATACTTTGTTACTTGCATAGAATGTATAATGATCAAGTCAGGGTATTTGGGGTATCCATCCCTTGAATATTTATCATTTCTATGGGTTAGGAGTATTTCAGGTCCTCCTCCTACATACTTTGACATATACTATACTAACTATAGTTAGTTGCTAACTGTAGTCATCCTACTCTGCTATCTAACATTAGAACTTATACTTTCTATATAACTGTTATGTTTGTACCCACTAAGCAACCTCTCTTCGTCTCCCACTGCCACCCGCCTACCCTTCCCAGCCTCTGGTATCAGTCATCCTCCTATGTATCCCCACGAGATCAGCTCTTTTAGCTCCCACATATGAGAACATGCAAAATTTGTCTTTCTGTATCTGGCTTATTTCAGTTAAAGTAATGACCTGCAGTTCCATCCATGTTTCTGCAAATGACATGATTTCATTCTTTTTTATGGCCAAATAGTATTCCATTGTGTATATGCACCACATTTTCTTTATCCATTCATCCACTGATGGACACTTAGGTTGATTCCATATCTTAGTTATTGTGAATAGTGCTGCAATGAACATGAGGGTGCAGGAATCACTTTGATGTATGAATTTCTTTTCCTCTGGATAAATACCCAGTAGTGGGATTGCTGGATCATATGGTAGTTCTATTTTCAGTTTTTGGAGAAATCTCCATACTGTTTTCCATAGTGGCTATGCTAATTTACATTCCCACCGACAGTGTATAAGAGTTCCCTTTTCTCTGCATCCTTGCCAGCATCTGTTATTTTTTGTCTTTTTAATAGTAGCCATTCTAACTGGGGTAAGATGGTATCTCATTGTGGTTTTGATTTGCATTTCCCTAATGATTAGTGATGTTGAGCATTTTATAATATACCTGTTGGCCGTGTGTATGTCTTCTTTTCAGAAATGTCTATTCATGTCTTTTGTTTTTTTTACTGTTGAGTTGTTTGAGTTCCCTGTATATTCTGGATATCAGTCCTTTGTTGGATGAATAGTTTGCAGATATTTTCTCCCGTCCAATAGGTTCTCTCTTTATTCTGATGATCGTTTCCTTTGCTGTGCAGAAGCTTTTTAGTTTTTGTCTCATTTGTCTATTTTTGTTTTTGTTATCTGTGCTTTTGAGGTTGTAGTCATAAAAATCTTTGCCTCCTAGACCAATGTCCTTAAGTGTTTTCCCTGTGTTTTCTTCTAGTAGTTTTATGGTTTCATGCCTTATGTTTAAGTCTTTAATCCATCTTGAGTTGATTTTTGTATATGGTGAGAGATGGGGGTCTAGTTTCGTTCTTCTGTGTATGGCTATCCAGTTTTCCCAGCACCATTTATCGAAGAGGGTGTCCTTTCCACAAAGTACGTTCTTGGCTCCTTTGTCAAAATTCAGTTGGCTGTAAATACATGGATTTATTTCTGAATTCTCTATTCTGTTCCATTCGTCTATGTGTCTAATACCATGCTGTTTGGGTTACTATGTAGTGCTATTTTTCAATACCTAAGTTAAATACAAATACAGGTTGAGCATCTGAAATCTGAAATCCAAAATCTTCCAAAATCTGAAACTTTTTCAGCACCCATATGACACTCAAAGGAAATGCTCACTGGGACATTTTGGATTTCAGATTTTCAGATTTGGGGTGTTCAACCAGTACATATAATACAAATATTCCAAAACCCAAAATTCAAAACACTTCTGGTCCCAAGCATTTAGGATAAGGTATACTGAGCCTGTACATGAGTTAAATATAAAATCATGATGCTTGGACTTACATAACTTCACCTTACATAAGAGGAGGTGTATTCGTTTCCTACTGCTGCTGTAACAAATGCCACAAACATGGTGGCTTAAAACAACACATTTATTCACACATAGTTCTAAGGGTCTAAGTCTGAAATGAGTCTTACGAGGCTAAAAATCAAGGTTTCGGCAGGGCTGACTCCTTCCAGAGGCTTTGGGGAGAAATTGTTCCTTTCCTTTTGCGTCTTCTAGAGGCTCCTTCCTTGGCTTCTGGCTCCGCATCACAGCCATTGCGTTTTCTCCCTGTTTCCATTGTCACAGTGGCTTTTTCCCTCTTTGATCTTCTTGTCTTCCTCTTAGAAGGACCCTTGTGACCGCATTTAGAGCCTACCCAGATAATCCAGGATAACTCCCCATTGCAAAATCCTTAACTCACTCAAGCCCTGCAAGTCCCTTTTGCCACATAAGGTAACATTTGCAGGTTCCAATTATTAAGATGTGGATATGTTTGGGAGGGGATTTTTCAACCTACCACAGGGAGTACCTTTTACCACTAAAAGAAGAGCAAGTTTGTGCGAGAGAAGGTTATTAGCCAAGTCAGTCACTTCCCAGGTGTTCTGAGTTGGTGGAAATAGGCAGAACTTGAACCACTCATGTCGAATGTCTACTGTTCTAAAGCCGCAGATCTCAAATTTGGTGGGTATTAGATCATCTAGGGAATGTGGAAAAAGTACAAAGGCCCAGACTCTGTCCTCTTCTATGAGCCTGCACCTGTGTGCGGTCTTTATTAGTTCTCCGGGTGATTCTGATCCTTAGCAAAGTTTGAGAACTGCTCTCAGGTGTGATTCAGGGATTATCTGTGTGCCTCCATGTGGGAGGTCGGACTTCTTGGGTAAGTGCCAAAGCCAGGCTGCAAACAGGAAGTGCTGGAGAAGGTCAGAGGAGGGGCCAGTATCTGTGGAGGAACTGCCACTTGAGCCACACCTGGCAAGAGAAGGTGTGGCTTCTTCCCCTGAGAAGCAGGGCAAGTGCTCTAAGCAGAGGAAAGGCCTTACCAGCAGCATCGAGGTAGGAATAAGCCTGGCACATTTGGGGACATGGAGGCCATTTGGGACCAGAAGGTATAAGGACAGGGACTTGATTTGATGAGAGGAATATTAACAGGAATAACCTGCTAGTGTTTGCAGGGTGGAATGGATGAAGGCTGAACAGGGTAGTGGCAGGGAAAACAGGGGAAAGGTGATGGCTGTGAGAGATCAAGAACAGGACGTCGTCTGACAATCCACTAATACTGAGCAGAGTGTGTTGGGCAGTCCACTCCGCAGGCACAGGACGGGGAGCTGGAACGCAGTGGTAAGATCAACTAGTCCCTGATCTTGTAAGTGTACTGTGGGTGGGATGGCGGGTAGAGTTGGGCAATAAGCAGACAAACACAAATAAACAAGAAAGGCGTGAGCTAGTGCTAAACGCTCTGGAAGATTACACAGGCTCATGTGATCGGGAGGAACTGGGTTGCTTCTTTAGAATGGGTGCTTAGGGAGGGCCCCTCTGAGGAGGTGACATTCAAGCTGATGTCTGGATGGCAAGGAGCTGGCCACGGGAAGAGGTGGGGGAACAGCACTCCAGGCAGAGGGGACAGCAAGTGCAAAGGCGCAAGGCAGGATCGAACTTGCCCATCCCAGAACAACTAGAGCACTACTGTCCAATGGAACTTTCTGCAGTGAGGGGAATGTTCTACGTCTGCACCCTTCAACATGCTAGCCACTAGCCACATGGGACAACTGAGCACTGGCAGTGTGGCCAGTAAAACTGAGGAACTGAATTTTACATTTGATTTGAGTTTGAATTAATTTAATTTTAACTTTAAATAGCTGCATGTGTCCAGCATCTCCTGCATTAGGCAGCACAGAGCTAGAAGGTCAGTGTGGCTGGAGGGGGAGAGCAGAATATGGCGTAAGGTGCAGTAGACAGAGGCAGACTTGATTGCTTTGTGAGTTAGGGTAAATGGTTTGTGTTTTATGAAAAGTGAAACAGGGAGAACATTGTAATAATATGGGAGTGGCTATGATGCCTTGGGAACAGCAGGGCAGCAGTGGAGAAGGAGAGATGTGGATGGATAAGTTTTGGAGATAGAACTGACAGGAGGTGAGAGGGATTGGATATGGAGGGTGGACTCTACACTTGGGGAGTAAGCAACAGGAGGGAGGGTGGTGCCATTCATGAAAATGGGTATGGAGAGCAGGTTTAGGTTTGTTTTTGGAAATGAGGGAAATGAGTTCATTGTTGGATTTGTTAGACTTGTCCTGAGCCATAGGGGTAGAGATGATGAGTAGCCAGTGGCTGTGGGTCTGGAGAGCTGGGAAAAGTCAGGCCTGGAGATATGAAATTAGGGTCATCAGGAAATAGGATGCCTAAAGCTATGGGACAGGGTCAGGCCACTAAAGAGAGTGAATAGATAGAAAAGGAGGGAAGGGCAGGAGGGAGCCCTGGAGCACTGGGACATTTAAGATTGAGTGTAGGGGGAAGATCCAGAAAGGAGACCTTGAGAAAACTTGTGAGATGCCATGGAAGCCCAGAGGAGTCATAGTTTCTGGAAGGAGGGGATGTTGAATGCCGCTGGCTGGCCAAGGACTGTAGAAGAGACAGGTGCCCTTGGATGTGGTGACAACATGGAGGTCATTGGTGACATTGAGGGGAGCAGGCTCAGTGGAGTGGGTAGGAGAGGATTAGAGGTAAGAAAGTTGAAGCCGTGGCTGTAGGTAACACTTTTGGTGAAAATTTTTGCTATGAGGGGAATAAGGGATCGGAGGGCTAGGGTCAAAGGATATATTTGTCTCTAATTCCTTTTTTTTTTTTTTTTTTTTAAGATAGGTGTTATGTGCTGATAGGTAGAAAGCAGGTAGTCTGCCTTTGGTAGGAGGAGGGCACTTCAGGCACTGTCACAGGAGGAAAGGCAGAGAGGTGGACACTGCTTGTGGGTAGGATGGGATTTGGGTGGTGGATTGATGAGCAGTTCCTGTCGGGTCACTCTTGTCTTTCCAAGTGAAGTGTGAGGCAAGGCCATCATCTGAGAAATGAAATAATTATTTTGGAAAATGGAAAATAAACCCACTCGGTAACTGTGGTAGGGTTGTTGGAGGGCTTGAACTGTGCCTCTCAAACTTGAATGTGCAAAGAAATCACCTGGGGATTTGGTAAAGTGCAGATACTGCATTTCTAACAAGCTCCCCGGTGATGGTGATGCTGCTGGTGCCTGGATCCCGCTTTGAATAGCAGGGCTTCACAGCACTCCTTCATCAGGAAGCTTAGGAAGACATACAATTTGCTAATGCGATGTCTAGGATATGCCCAATTACTTGCCCACTGAATTTACATTTAGGGCAGAATAGCAAGAGTTGAGTGCTTATTTGAGATTTGTGGCCATCCACTTAAAGCAAGTCTTTTCAGTGTTGGAATTATCTGGGGAACTTAAAAACAAAACAAAAGAACAACAACAAAAAAAACCCGATACCAAAAAAACAGAAAAACAAGCCCTAGGTAGTTTTATTTTGATTAAGATGGTGAGTTAATTGGTGTGGGGTACATCCCAGGTACCCTGCTTTTTCAAAACTCTTCTGGTGATTCTGATATTCATCAAGGCTTGAGAAGCAGTGATGTAAAATACTAGGGCAATGGGATGGTAGCAGAGAAAGGGTGGAGGCAGGGCTGCCCCTAGGATGTGTGGGTCCCCATCTATATAAACCATTTGAGTCACTCGAGATCAGCATGCCATGGCCATTCTAGCCGATCAGTCTTAACATAGTCGCACCAGAGAAATACCACTTCAGCTAGCAGGAGCAATCTGCTCACCAGGCTGCCCTTCTGGAACCTTCACAGGTCCTGGGATGACCCCATAGGCACCCCATCAGAGCTGCTTGGGACGTCTGGTCTACCTTATGTGTGGGATCCATTGACGAGGTGAGCATTGAGGCCTGGGGAGGGGGTTGCTCAGATGGTTCTGCCAGCCCCTGCTGGTCCTAGGCTCCTTGGAAAACTTCAAAGAAGACATTCCAAGGGCGGGGCCCCATGGGCCACGCAGCCTGGTTAGGAACAAGGGTAGAAGAATGAGAGGTTGGAAAACTGAGAGCCCGACTTAGGAGTTGGATCCTGTCATCCAGTTGCTGAAACTCATGGCAGGAGAAGCGGTGGAAGTCAGAGGCTAAAGCTTCTCTCCAGCAAATGAAAGGGCATGTCTGGGAGAGTCAGCGATGACTGCAACAAGAAGGAATTGTGGGAGAGTCTGATGGACCCTTGGTTTTAAGTAGCAGCAGCCCACGTCAAACCTGCTTCACAACAACAAAGTGTGGGGCAAAGAGATTTATTGGCTCTCAAAAGAGAAAAGCCCATAGGCGCAGGGCTATCGGCACGGCCCCTCCTAGAGATGTGTGAGGTGGCCTCTGACATGGCTGCAGTGATCCCTGCCTCCTGGGGTTTACTTCCTTGTGTAAGCCCGTCCCCTTGAGTGTGGTGGGACTTAGTGACTTGCTCCTAAGTACGGAAGTGGTGGAAGTCACGTCTGAGACTAGGTTACAGAATGGCTGTGGCTTCTGACCTGCTCACTCTCTCTTGCCATCTTCCTGGCTGGTTGTGAGGGAAGCTGGCTGCACCTTGCGAGTGGTCCTAGGGAGAGGCTCAGGTGGCAAGGAACTGATGCCTCGACAGCCAGCAAGGACCTGAGGTCTGTGAACAGCCACACCAATGGGCCTCGAAGCAGATTCTCCTCCACCTGAGCCTTGAGATGACTGTAGCCCTGATGTCCTGATTATAGCCTTGAGGCAGACCCTGAGTAAGGTTCAGGGTCTGGGAAAGCCGTGCCCAGATACCTGGTCCCCAGAAACTGAGATGATAAACGACTGTTGTTTTAAGCCACTAAGTTTTGGGCAAATTCGTTTCACCCAATAAATAACTAATAGAAGAGGTAAAGGCAGTGCCATCAGAAGTCTCCATCTCTAGGCTTTGCTTTCCTATTTCTATATTGGTTTCATTTTCTAGTTCAGCATCCTTTTCAGAAAGATTCTAAAAACACTCAGTAATTCCCAAAAAAAGAAGACAGGGAAATCACTGGGCAGCTTTCAAATGGAGCTGGGGGTGACATGGCTGGGAAACAGGGTCAGCCCCATCTTCGCCATGTGGGCCGAGAAAGGAGCAATGGCGGTACCCGAAGGAAAATCAAAGTTGGCCCATACCGGAGGGAAGAGAATGGATGTCTACCAGCAGTGGTAACTGGCGAGGTATGGAAGTGATGGAATCCTCGACTTTGCACGTGTGGGCTTTGAGAGCTCTGGTCTAGCTCTCGGGCAGAGAAGGAAGCAGGACGGTTAGTGTCACGGAAGTAGATGGAGAAGTCTCAAGGTGTGACAGCAAAAGCTGCAGGGAAACCAGTAGGAATGAGGGCAGAGAAATGGCCTATAGGAAGTGGCATTCTGAGAGTACATGTGCCCATGTCCACGCAGAGGGAGAAAGATGGTGAGGAAGTCAAGACACAAAGTTATAGACCCTTTTTTTGAGTATCCGGCAACCAGCTTTTGATCATCTGTGCTAAATAGGAGACAAGTTTGCAAGTTGGGCTTGAAATATAATGAAATCAATCACAAAGAGTTAAGCATACAAGGAACCATATATAAATCGTTCATTTCCACTGTCTGTTATACCTGAATAACCCTGCTAAATGTTCTTTGAGCTGAAAGTTTCCATTTCTTCCTTCTGAGCCTTTAGAACTCCTAACAGGGAGGGGAATAGGTGGAGCCCAGCCTCCTCTATTCCTGTCTCTCTTTCCATTCCTGGTCTGCTATGTAGGTACTAAGGAGCTGGTCTAAGAAGCTAAGAATATTCTTCAGACCCAGCAGGAGATAAGAGGAGAGTTCTGGTCCTTCACTGTCTCCATTATATGCCTTTAGGTGGGAAATGGAGGCTGACACAGGCTTCAGAGAGTTTAGAAGGAAGTTAACTAATCGTGCTCTTAAATTTGGGGTATGTTAGGTTGGCGAGAGTTTAGCTTTGTGGAGAAGGACTGGGCCTGAGGACTGGCACACTTAGATGGTGCACACAGGGTGACTAACCTTGCAGAAGTCACAGAGATTCAAGTTCCTTTCCAAAATGAAGTGTTGTGTGTATGGACATGTTTGCAATGTTGTGACTGGCTCTGCCCTGCCTGGGATGGGTCTCATGCCTATTGTATTGAGTGTCTCCATCTATTGTGTTGGGTGTCTCAAAAAAAGAGAATACATTAAAGGAGAAATTAAGAAACATAATTCATTCCTCACTTTCTGCACCCTCAGTGCAGGGTGCCCTGCCAAAACCACCCCAGGGCAGTGGAAAGATGCCTCTCTCAGATCACTTAACACCATGACCATGTTTAAACTTTTCATTGGCCAGAAAGGTTTACAAAGTCCCTGCCTGCTGGGACTGCACCCTACTGCAGGCAGATCTGCCTACTTCAGCATTTGTGGTGGGAGCCTAGCAGGGCCATGTGGAACCTGTTTCGGGAGCTCCTAGGAATGTATCCTGAGCTTTGCGGTGGGCTGGTGGAGCCTGCGCTCTTTGGTAAACAGGGGCGTGGCAGAGGGAGGGCTTGGACAGGCGTTTTCTGATGACTCACAGGCTGCAGTTGCTGGAGTAGCCTCTGAGATAGATCATCAAATCCAGCAGGAGTATTTCACAAGTGTGAGGAAACCTGGCTTGGAGCAGGTCCTGGCACTAGTTAATAGGGTGGTGAATATCAGGTACGCATCTCTCACTCCACGGCCACAGCTCTGCCCCTCAGCTAACCTATTTTCATTACCTATATTCAGAAGGAGGAGAGTGCCTGGGTGGGGGATGTGTGCGGCTCCCACAACCCCAAGCTGACCCTCCTACCTCTTTTTATACCTATTATAAGGTATAATCCACTGTACACTCTTTCTCTGCCATCTCGGCCACTGGGACAAGAAGGCCTGGCCCACCTTTTGGCAAATGAAGGATTCTTTCCTGCTTGGAGCCTGAGCCACCGCATCACTCTGTTCCTTCTGTTGGTTCATTCTATGTGGTGAATGCAGACTCAATATCTGGGCAAAAGGAGTCAGTACAGGGCAGCATGGAAGAGGACAAAGGGTAGCCCCACCTGCACAGGGTGGTGGGGGGAGTTGTGGTTAGAAGCCTCTTTTGGCATCAGCTGAGGAGCCTGCTCCTGCTTTCCTGGCTATTTGGGGTAAATAGAATTTGGTTTGGGACATGCTGAATTTGAGGTGTCAGTGGCCTGTGATTCTCAGACCGAATGTGGTTTATCAGACAAGCTGGGGCCCTGGTGCAGACTGGGAGCGACCTGCAAGGATGCTGCCAAAGGAACATATGAGGAACCTGGAGAGAGAATGTAGCAGGGGAGAAAGCAGGGCTGGGGATGGAGCCTCAAGGAGCGTGCCTGTAAGGGGCAGAGCCAGGATGAGGACCAAGGAGGAGCAGGAAGGGGAGGTAGGAAGGGACTTCAGAGAACACCTCATCCTGCAGAGGAAGGGAAGGGAATGGGCAGAGGTTTGTATTATGTATACGAGATGGAGCACATGGTGAGGGGTGTCAAGAACTACTGAGAATCCTGGTGCATGATGATACCCTTGTCAGAGTCATCGAACTAGACATTCAAAGGATGAATTTTATTATCTATAAATTCTACCCCTATAAACCTGACTTAGAATAATCTTCATAGCAGCGTAGTTCATAATAGCAACAAAATGGAAACAACCCAATCACGCATCATCGACGTAATGGATAAATACATTGTACATTGTTCACGTGATAGGATTCTATTCAGGGAAGAGGGAAAAACAAATCCACAAAGGAATTAGAGATACATGCAATCACACAGATCAATCTTAAAAGCAGAAAGTTTAATGAAAGAAGCAAAACTCAAAAACTCCAGTAGGGTTAAACGAATATAAAGTTCAAAAACATGCAAAATTTCACCATCCACATAGGGGCTTAAGGTAAAAAAATTGTAAAATTAAAGTTTTCTTTTTAGGGATGTGTATTTCAGTGGTAAAACTCTTAGGAAAAGCAAGGAAGTCATTTCTAGAAAAGTCAGGATAGCAATTACTTCTGGAATAACGAAGAGCCACATCAGGAAGGGACATTCAGGAAGCTTCATGGAATTTACTTTATAATTATTCATTATGTCACACATTGATATTTTATGCAATTTTTGGATGTATATCATGTTAATAAAAGTTTAGGAAACAAACAACAGGAAATACTAATATGTATAAGCAGTTTCCTATGTGCCAAGTGTAATCTAAGTTACTTACACCTGTTGGCAAATTCAGTCTCCACAAAAGTCCTATAAGGGAGATACTATTATTATTGTCAGTGGATGAGGAAACTGAGGCACAGAGACATTAAGTAGTTTGCCCAGAGTCATAGAGTCAGAAAGTAGTACAGCTGAAACTTGAACCCAGGCAGTCTGGTTCCAGAGCAGAGCCCCTGCTGTTAACCCCTGCATGGTAAGGATGCATGTGGCAATCAGAGGTCCCAGGTGAGCTTGGAGGACAGGATCAGTTGAGTGGTGAGGGGTGTAAGTCATATTGCAGTTGACAGCAAGTGAGATGCGGGGAGAGTAAGGCAGTGAGAAGGTCATTCAAAGATGTGATGATAAACTATTTCTCACTCTGCTTAAATGGCACTTATGAAGTCCTTCAACTTGCTCTATTATCAAATTCTGTTAATACCCACGTGAGGTAGGTTTTTAGCATCACCATTTTAAAGACCTAGAGAGCTCCTTTGGCTTGCCCAAGGGCAGAGCTGGGAGTCTGTGGAGGGGACCTGGAGCTCTGGCCTTACGCCTGCAAGACCTGTACTCTTTCAACTCTTGTGTTGCTGCTATGACCTTGAGGTTCTTGACATCTGGCAGCTGAGCCTGCATCCTTCAGGAATGACCCAGCTGTGCATTCAGGGCGATACCAGCTGTATCCTCTCTGCTAAGTAAGTAGGTACCACACAGGACACAGCTGCTCAGTTGCCTGCCAGGGCTTGCTTAGTGCCCAGGGACTGCTAACTGCTGATCTTGGGGTCATTGCCATAGGTTAGCTATTAGCAGCCTGTAGCCTATGGACTATGGGTTATATTCTCCTTGGGTTCTTCGCTGTTGTCATAGGTATATGCCTTGGAAGAGCGATAGGCAGCAAAGATCATCCCACATTTGCAAGGTGGTTCGATGAGCCCACGTGCCTATCACTTAGCCCATGGGCTAAGGATGTTCCTGCTTCTTTGCTTCCTGTGTCAGAAGGGGACCTTGATGTACCTTCTTCTAGGAGAGCACTGATCCACATCTGTTTTCAGGGGAGTGGCTAAACAGCATAGGATTTAAAATGAGAGGTTTAAATAACATGATGAAATATGTAATAGTGCTCAGTGAAAAACAGGGCATCAATTGAACAGTCTAACGTCAATTATATCGTTTAAGAAGAAATTCAATGAAATACTAACAGTGGGATTATGGGTGTTTGATTTTTTACTTTTTGGTTTTTTTTCCCCCGTAACAACCACTTCTAGGATTGCAGGTGTGGGGAGGGAAGCACCCCTCTCCATGGCAGCTGCTGACTTTGATTCTTTGAGCCCTTGGGGAAGTCCTTTAGCATTTTTAAAAACACTATACAAAGGCTCAGAATATTAGATAAGAATGGAATCTTAAAAGTGACAGCTTCCTTATAAAGGTGAGATTATGGAGGTTTTGTGGGGGAGTTGGCCTTGTCCAGGGTCATGTAGGGTCAGGACAAGAGTACTGTCTCCTGAACCATTTCCCATAGCCCAGCCACAGCACTGAGATAGGTGAGCGGTGGCACATTTAGAGGATAGGGTAGATTAAAGAATGGCCCCCAAGAATATTCAGGTCCTAATCCCTGTGAGCATTACCTTACATAGCAAAGTGGATTTTGAGAATAGGAGATGATCCTGCATTGTCTAGGTGGGTCCTAAATGCAACCACAACTGTCCTTGTAAGAGAGGCCAAAGGAGACTTGACACACACATAGAGGAGAACCCAGTGTGACCATGGAGACAGATTAGAGTGATGCAACCACAAACCAAGGAATGCTGGCAGCCACCAGAGAATCTGGAGGAGGCAAGGAATGATTTTCCGAAGAGCTGCTGAAGCAGAGAATGGCCCCACTGACACTTTGATTTTGACATAGTGAAACTGATTTCGGACTTCTGACCTCAGAATTGTAAGAGAAAAAAATATGGGTTGTCTTAAGCCACCAGGTTTGTGGTTATTTGTTACAGCAGCCATCAGAAACTAATATAGTGAGCATTTGTCAAAGTCAACCTGCTGAACACTTGCCTGTCAAGATGCCCCTTTGGGGAAAAAAGTGATCCCTGAACAAATAAGTTTGACCCTTGAACAAATGGACATTTGCATGGACATTCATTCATTCAAGACATTTTTATTGAATACCTATTGTGTTATCAGGCTCTATTCCAGGTTCTGGGCATTTATAACAAAGTTCCTGCCCTCACTGTTTAGATTCTACTGGGAAAGCAGACTATTGAAAAACAAATAACTCTAGAATGGAATATTAGGCTAGTGGTGTACTATTTTCCTTTCACAGAGCAGAGGGTGGCAGGAGGTGCTATTTTAGGTGGGGGTCGACAGGGAGGGTCTCAGGTTGGTAACGTCTGAGCAGAGACCTGAATGAAGTGAGGGAGCAGCCTTGTAGGTATCTGAGGAAAGAGTGTTCCATGGGGAGGGCAGAGTAAATGTGCAAGGACAAAGAGGTAGATATGTCCTTGGCCTGTTTGAGGATGAGGAGGAGGCCACTGTGTCTGGAATTGGTGGGGGCGGATGGGGGAAGACCTTTCAGGCCACTGTAGAGGTGAGATTTTACTCGAGGAAGGTGGTGTCCACTGGAGGGGTTTAAGTTGGGGCTTGACATGATGGGTTTTTTGTTAATTGAGATAAAAATCCACATACCATAAAATTAACCACTATAAAATGTACAATTCACTGGCATTTAGTACATTCACAGTGTTGTGTGACCATTACCTGTGTCTAGTTCCAAAGCATTTTCATCACCCCCAAAGGAGACCCCATACGCATTAAGCAGTCACTCCCCAGCTTCCTCACCCCTGGCAACCACCCATCTGCTTTCTGTGTGTGTGGATGTACCTATTGTGATAGATTTTTTGTGGGTCTTTGTGGAAAAATTAGAGAGTGAATGGGAGCTGGCAGCCACAGTGAGAGCAAGGAGAGAAGTTAGGCTCTTGCTGCTCTGGGGAGAAAGGGGGCTGGTCTGTGTATGGCTGTCGGTGGAGGTGGTGGAGGAAGGTGGTGAGAAGGGCTTGCAGTTAGGGTGTGTTCCAGCATCACCTCTGAGAAGTCCTGCCGCAAGCAAGCCTGTTTGGCTTGGTTTGGCCCACATTTGACGGTGAAGCACCCTTTTTCAAGTAGCTCTTCACCGTGTTGCTGTGTTCCTGCACACACACTGATGTGGCAGAAGGGGTACCAGGTGGGAACTCAGGGGAGTGAGTTCTGAGGTTGCCACGTCACAGTTTTGAGACTTTGGGGCAGTCACTTCAAATCTGCGTGCTCCAGATCCTCATCCAAAAACTGAGGACAGAAACTGGCTTCAGTGATTTCATTGCTGGGATAAATTGCTGTCATTTGTGAAGATGTCATTTCGTGGCATCTGGGGAAAGTGGGTGATTCTGTGACAGCACAACCTGGAGTTTTCACCATCACTAGGGCTCGAAAGGCAGGACTCAGCTGCAGATAGGGCTAGCATGATTGAGTTTGAGAGTGGACCTGAATTCTTAGGCAAACCAAATTTCCATGCAAGTTAGCTCATTTGGGGGTTTTCTAGAAGAGTCAAGTGTAGGAAACCTACTTTGTTGCCCTTATCTGGGATTTTAAGGGACTGTTTAGACTCGAGGCTCTCAGTTGTGATGGTATAGTGCGCTTGTGTCTCTTTTGGCTGTGAGGTGTGTTGCAGAGATCTGTTCTTAATAATTCTGAAGTTTGCAAGAGATTTACTATTGCGTATAAATCAGAGCAAACTCAAGGTTATCCCTGCAACAACACACACTCTCATTTGCATTGCATGCTGGTGTGTGTTCTTTTTTCATTTTCTGTGCTGTAAACTTAAAAGCCTTTGTTTTTGTTTTAAGCAAAGGTGATAACATGCCCATGGTTAAAACCAAAATCAAATCATACTAAAGGACTTAGAATACAAAACAACACACTCCCTCCCCTCCCCTCTGCTCCCCTCCCCTTTGTAGCTACACTTGCAAGGGTTTGTTTTTAGCTCTCCTGGTATTTACCTCCAGAATTAAAAAAAAATGCTTGTATGTTGTTTCTCGATTTATTAACTTTGCCACTGTCTGTCAGGTCCCTGCTATGACAAATGAGTTGATTATTTACACTAAGCCCCACCTCCCCTCCTTGCCTTTCTACCCAAATGTGAAAGGTCGCTTCTTATTTTTACTTATCCTGTGAGTGGGGACTTCACTGGCATCTGGGTTGTAGGAACTGCAGCCAGAAGCTAATACCAGGGAGTGTGTCTTAAGGACTTAGTTCAAACCAAGAGTTAAAATAAACAGCCCTATGAAACTCATGGTTTTTAAAGGCTTTTTTTTTTTTTACTGTGTGTTCTCTTTCTGTGAGCCCTTAGGAGGCATTTCTTCCAGTGTTAGGGCAGGAATGGTTGTGCTTCTACTGAGCAGGTGGCTTATTTTATCTTGAGGAGGCTGAGGACCAAGTAGCCAAGCACATTTCTCCTTTTGTGCAGGCTGCGGAGCTCCATGCCAGAATTTGCACGGGCTCACCTCCTGTGTGGGAGGATCAGACTGAAATGGTCCCCAAGTCACCCAGACCTCATCTAATTTTTTTCTACTGTTTTTTCTTCATCTAATTTTGCACTCTGGGTGGCTGGATTAGGGAAGACAAGGCATGGGAACTCCCACTAAATCTCTTTCCTATTCCTGATAGTCTCAGAGAAGCTGTGGTTCAGTTTGAGCCCTCCCCCTCCTCCCAGCCTTTCCCTGCTCTGAAATAGGACCTGCGAACTTGACCCCCCTCTTCCCTGGGTTTTGTATCCACATTGCACTTACCCTTCCCTTCTGGCATGGGAAGCAACCGCTCCAGAAATAGGACAGCATGGCAACTTGCCCTGTGTAATTAGGGGTGATTTATTTCCCTGTTTAAGACACCAGGCCATGTGAGGATTTACCGTGATTCCATTCAGATCACAGGGCTGCGCCTTGTAAAAAGATGCTCGACAATTAGTGCCTCGTGGAGCCGCCCCTCCCGCCCGGGCCTGCACAGGTTTAACGAGAGTCAGAGACTAGCCAAGGAACTTTGTGTCAGGACGCTTGGGCCCCCTTTTCCTGAGCCCTCATTGCCTCAGCCAAGGGGCCCAGAGTATAGGAATGTTGGAGCCAAGAAGGGTGGCAACTGGGCTGCCTGGGGTCTTGAACCCCCTCCTCCATCCTCCTAAGGGCACCCCACAGCCCGGCTCATTGGTACTCCTAACAAAGCCACAGCTGTGCCAGCTCACTCATTTAGTCATCCATATATTTTCAAAAGCAGGAAAAGCCCTTTTTTCCCCTGAAATTGTGGAGTGCCCCAGTGTACATCTGAGGTAAAGTGGGTGTGCCCTGGTTGAGGCGAGGGCAGGGGGCTCCAGCAGCCCTCCTGCCCACGCCCGCTCTGGGCACACAGACCTCTCGGGGCCTCCTCCCTCCCACATATGTCACTCAATAGCCTGGTGAGTCTCCTTGTTTTCAATTATTTTCTTTATAGGAGATCCTTAGAGAGACCTATGGATTTTCAGAACTGAGAAGGGCCTTAGAATTCAGGACTGCTCCCCTACTCTGATAAAGAGGTCAGAAATGTGCACTCTCCCCCAGGACCCCATTGCGGTCTTTTTTTCAGAGTCCAGCAACACACGGGCTGTGTTCTGGGACCTTGAGGCTTGCTGCTTCAGCCCTCTGTAGTGATGAAGGCTTGCAAACTACTTGAGGAAACTGTTCAGAAATCTTTCCTCCCCCTCTACCCTGCCTCCCCGCTCCTTCCCTGCCTCCCCCGCTCCTTCATTCAGCAGTGATTCAGTGAACCTTTATTGACTATCCACAGTATGCAAGCATGTCTGCTGGATGCTGTGGGCAGGGCAGACACCCAGAAAACTTGGCTCTCTGCTTCCCAGGAGCTTACAAGCTCGTCGCCAACCTGGGACAAGCACGCGACATACTCCTGCCTAAGTAAGACCTTTTATGAACATGATGAGTGTTCTTGAGGTATGTTGATCATGAACGTGCCTCAGAAAACATGCTGGTCCAATTAATTCTTCATGAGGGATCCCGTCTTTGGGGAGAGGGCTGCCTGCTTAGCAGAGGTCGGGGGAGCTGCACTCTCGTGGTTCTCTTGTAAGTTTGTGTGCAGAGCTCTCCTGGGGAAGCCGGGCTGAACTCACTCTGAAATCCGGGCAGTCCCCTGAATTTGATTCTCCTCGTCTGATGGATTTTGCCTTTTGGTTTTTCCCCGTGCACACCAGAGCTTTGCCAACTCTCAAGAAACTAAGTGGGAACCACACGTTTTCCCAGGCCCTAAACAGTCTCTGCTGGGGCCCGGCAGAGATGCTTTGTTAGACTGATAGAATCGTTCAGTACCTGGAGAGGTGCTCAAGGTTCTCCAGGTAGGGTTGGTGGGCACCTTGCAGCAGCGTCTGGGCCTCCACTGTTTGTAGGTGACACTGGGGTCGCATTAGCAGGTATCACAGCTCTTCCTGCCGCGACCTCAGCTCTCTCATGGGTCTTCAACTAACCGTAATGTGTTCCCGTGAGCTAGTGGCTCTGTGGTGTCTCTTCTGAGACTTCACTTCCTCCTCTCTGGAAATGCGTGTGACTGAACCTGAGTCAGTCTGAGATTATACCTGACCCTCAACAGGGTCTTCCAGGTTTATTTCTTCAAGATTTATTAATGAGCTTTGGTCTGAAATCAGAATTCTGCACCTCCTAGCAGTTTTTATTGATTTTATCAGCTTGTGCAACTCCACTTTATTCCCTTTCTGTGTTGTGTTTAATTCCCTACCCTACCTCTGGTTCTAATTCAACTCTGTACTATTCCCTCTACCTATCGAGAAGGCCCAGAACAGGCCCAGTTTCCTCACAATGATTCAGTAACAGGGACCCTGCCAAGTATCAGGAATGCCATGTGAAAATGAAGGAGACATACTCCGGCCCACAGCGTCTCAGAGGACACACATAGACTCCACTTATCTCCCCAGATACGATCAGTGCTATCATGCACACATTCTAGGCTGATTAGCTAATGACTTTGGACTGGACTAGTGCACTGCCAAAAATATGAGTTACCCGGTTACAGGTATGGACAACAGTGAGCATGCTCCGTTGCCATGGGGACACGAACATTTATTCATCTCAGAGCAGAAAGAATTCACTTGCGCTCCTCTGGGCTGAGGATGTTCCCCACACTGTTCCTCAGGCCCGTGTGTTCTCCCTAAGGCTGCTCCTCACTCCTACCCTCTGCCCCCCGTCCACAGTCACTCTTGCCCAAGTGGGTGTCCTGGCCCCCTGGACACAGTTGACCCCCCTCCTTGCTACCTTGCAGGTGCAGCCAACATCCAGTCATGCCTCTGATGCCTAATTTGAAGTCTCAGTGACCAATTATTTTCTTGAGGCAAGGCAGTATGATGCCTCATATGATGAGGTGACAAGAGTTAGGCTTTTAAAGTTAGACAGATTTGGCTCAAGTTCTGGCTCTGTCACTCATGAGCTCTGCAACCTTGGGAAAATATTTGTCTTCCTCAGCTTCAGTGTCCTCATAGGTAAACTGGGGTAATCCCTACTTTACCAGGCTATTGTAAGGACTAAATTAAAATGTGCCCAAGTGCTTGGCACATCACTCAATAAGGGATGGTTCTCTTTCATTCTGTCTCCAAGCAGCCCTGGGGGATTGAGGTGGGGAAGTTGAGATCCTGAGAAGTTGGCTGGGTGGCTGACATGCCCAGGGACAGTTGTCTACAATCCAGAACTCTGGTCCATGGGCTTGATCTGCCTTGGGCTAGTTAGGTGATGTGTCACAAAGTTCCTCAGTTGTAAACATTGGAAACTGACTCTGGCTGACATAAACAAAGTGGAATTTATTGCAAAAATGTTGGAGACTCATAGAATGGGCAGGAAAGTAGGGAAACCTCCTGAAAACAGATAGAAACCAAGGAGCTCAACTGTGTGAAGCCAGGAATTAGTAATAACAGGAACAATCTTATAGCAAAAATAGCATGGTCAGCTTTGTTAGTTGGGAAAGAAGAACTACATGCATCTCTTTCCTTATCTTGCCCATGATTCAGAGTATCAGCATGAAGCATACAGAGGTAAGCATCAGTCACATACCTGTGCCCTGTGAAAGAGGAAGGAACCCCCTGGGATCCCTCTGGGTTTGTCGTGGGAGGGCTGGCACCTGGATGAATAGCCTCACTTTTAGTGTCCAGTGGGGAGAGATAATTCCCTACAAAAGGAGTGGGGTGCTATTAAGATATTGGGAAAGGATACAGGGAGCTGAAACAGTAAATGTCTGCAGCGGTGATCTGGGACAAATCTTGCTTTGGCCTTTTTCTCTGAAAATGAGGGAGACTATAAGCAGATGATCTCAAAGTACCCTCTGGTTTCTAGTAGGACTACTCTCATTATTAAGTAGACACCTCTACCACTGGGAATAATTAGGAATTAACATTATTAGCCACCTTAGATTTTTATTCTCCCCTTAACACTTTCTGCCCCCCAATATAGGTCGTTAATAACCAAAATTTCTAAAGTCTATTAATTTTTAATAAAATATTTAAGTCTACAGAAAATTACAGAGATGATAACAAATGTGTCATCCATCTATATTTTTAAAATCTACTGAGCTATGATTTACAAAAAAATTAAATTTAATTTACGTGTACAGGTCAGTGACTTGACAAATGTATAGACCCTTGTAACCGCCACTGCAGCCAACCAGTGTGTAAGACATCTTCCCAGAAAGTTCTCCCTTGTCCCCTTGTAGTCAGTTTCTTTCCTCTGCACCCACCATCTCCCCAGGTCACCTCTGATCTGATTCTATTTTATAGATTAGTTTTGCCTGTTCTAGAATTTCATAGAAATGGGACATGCAGTGTCTACTCGTGAATCCAGCTTCCTTTGCCTGGGGTAATGTGTAGGATTCATCCACGTTTTTGTCCCAATAGTTCACTCCTTCTAATTGTGAAATAGAATTCTATTAGTTGAATTTACTGCAGTTTGCTTATCCATTTGTCAATTGATGGACATTTGGGTTGTTTCCATTTTTTAGCTGTTCTGAATGAGTCTGCTGTGAACATTTGTGTAGAAGTCTTTCAGACATGTTTTCATTTCTCTGTCATAAAACACCTAGAAGTGAAATTGCTGAATCATATGGTAAGTGTATGTTTAACATTATAAGACATGGCAAACTACTATCCAAAGTGGTTGCTTCAATTTGCTCATTGTTTACGGCAATGTATGAGCTTCCAATTGTTCTACCTCCTTGCCAACATTTTTTTTTTTTTTTTTTAGTTTTAACCATTCTAGTGAGTATGAAGTAGTTTCCCATTGTGCTTTTATCTCATATTTTCCTGAAGGTTAATGATGGTAAGCATTTTTCCTGTTCTTATTTCCATTTCTGGATTTGACGAGTATTAACATTTGCCAAACGCCCGTCAGAAATAACATTACTTGGCATTAAAAATCCCCATATGTTCCTCCGATTGTATTCTCTTTTTTCCCTTCTTTCCCTGGAGGTAACCACGGCTCTGTGTCGTTGCTATGTATTTTCCATGAGCACGTTTTAAATTTTTATTAACATGTATATATCCAAAATACTATTCAGTGACGTCTTCTGTGTTTTGCAACTTACATGAAATGTGCCATACTGTATTTATCCTTTTGCAATTTGCTTTTTTCACACATTATGTTTTTGAGGCTCTTTCATGTTAACACATGTAGACCTAGTTCATTTTAACTGCTGTATAGTGTTCCAGCATGTGCATATTCCACATTCATCCCTCTTGGCAGACACTTGAGGTCATTCTAAGCAATGTTGCAATGTTTATCCTTGTGCCTGTCTGCTTGTGTGCTTGTGTGAGTGTTCCTGTGGGGCTGGATACCTAGAAGGAGGGTAACTGGATCTGAGAATGTACATCTATCTGGACTTTGCTAAAAGACTGCCAAATTCAGTGTTTTTCAAAGAGTTTTGAAAATGCATACAGCCACCCACTGAGTATCAGAATTTCCATTTGCCAACACGTCAGGCTTCTTATTTTTGCCATCAGGGTGTGAAATACTGCACCTTGGATTAACTTGCGTTTGCATTTCCTTCATTGCTAGTGAGGTTGTATATGTTTTCCTATGTTTATTTGCCATTTGGATTTCCTCTCTCGTGAGTTTCCTGTGCATGCTCTGCTCATTTTTCTATCATGCTGTCTTTTAATCATTGCTTTATTTTTTCATTTTTTAATGATGTACTTTGTCATGCAGAAGGTTTTCATTGTACTCTAGTCAAACTTATTAATCAATTGCTTCATGGATTTTGCTTTTTATGTGTTATTTAAGAAATCTTTTCTTACACAGGGTCGTAGACGGTCTAACCTGTTTTCTAAGTTTTAAAGTTTTGTCTTTGACATTTAGATTTTTGATCCATCTGTAATTTCCTTTTATTGCAGGAGCTCAGTTGTATTCTTTTTCTGATTGAGTAGCCCGTCATCCATTATTATTTATTTTTAAAAACTCTATCCTCTCATCACCGATTTGATGGCCACCTTTGCCATATGTTTTCATAAATGTGTGATGTTTCTGGGCTCTTTCTTCTGTTTCATTTATTCACTATTTTAATTATTATAAGTTTATAAGAAGTCTTACTGTCAGATGGAACAAGTCCTCATTCTTCTTCAAAATTGTCTTGGATGTTCTTGGCCCCTCACCATTTCCTGTGAATTCTAGGATCAGCTCCTTGAGTTCTGTGAACAACTTTGTTGCCATTTTGTTGAAATGGCCCTACATTTTGAGATTAATTTGGGAAGAAAAGGCTCCTTGGTAATATTGAGCCTTCCATCTAAAAACAAGTTGTATCAGCCCATTTATTTAGATCTTTTTTAATGTATCTCAGTACAGTTTGATAATTGTCTTCGTACAAGTCTTGTACTCTTTAATTGCATTTACTCATAGCTCACTTATAGCTTTGTTGCTATTGTGAACGGCATACTTTTAATTATTTCTTTTAAAGTTGATGTTTATTTTCATCAAAGGAATGGAATTTTTAAAAGTAGCGCATTCTCCAACCATATTCCACCCCCAAATCCTTCTCAAAGGCCACCTCTTTTAATACTGGGGCTCTATCTCCATTTTTCTAAGTAATATATTTATACTCTTGTTTCTTATCCCCCCACCTATCAATTCTACACATTGTCTATTGAACTTCCTCTTATAGGATATGAGACCTGGCTCTCCTCCCATCACTCTACTCCTCTCCTTCCCCCACATACAACCCCTTTCTTCATCTCCCAAAGTAGTGACACTGATGTTTTGTTGTGCCAGACTCCGGTGTTTACATTATTATGCCTGTGTAAATCATAGCCAAGCTACTTATTGGTTTCTGCTTCTTTGGTGGAACAAAAACAAAAGCAATTCTGTTGTATTTGCTTATTTTTCTCTATTCCTTGCACCAAGACTCTTCGCCAGACCTTTAAAAACTTCTGCATATACTGTCAACACATGAAGTAATCTATCAGGTCTGTTTTTTCACTTCAGTAGAAGGATCTGTTTGCTCTGGTCTGCTCTGTTGCTCTTCTAGTCTGATGAAGATTTGTCATGCTCAGATCTTCCTTCGCCATCATCCTGTCATATGCCTTTGCTTCTCTTCTGCTTTATGGTCATTTCTTGGGTCTCACATCTTTCTCTTTCTTGATTTTCTCCCTTGTTTTGTTGGAGCATACCCTCCAGTATCTTCCTGAAAAGGAAGTGGGTCTGATCTTAATCTATAGGATGTAAACGTTTGCCTCATTGCCCTATTTTCAATGTGACTTGCCACCTGTCCTCTAGGTGTCCATGAGTCCAGGAGCCCTGGACTTGTTGACCTGGAAAGTCAACCTGCTGGTTTCTGCCATTGGAATGGGGCAGTCACTTGGCTGCCAAGGGTAGAGAGGAATCTAGGGAGCTCTCTTCCCACCTCCTTTTTAAGCCTCTACCTCATTGATAACTTAGTGCCTGTGAGCCTTCCTGGGCCTTTCTGAGGTTCTGCAGTATAAATTGGCTTATTTCTTGTCACTATCGCTCTCCTAAGGCATATAGGTTTCCATTTTCTCCTCTGTGCTAAGTCATTACCATTTATCCATTTGTGTTGCATTGTCCACATTTCTATTGATGTGTCTCATTTGTTGCCAGCTCTTATTTCTTTTTTTTCCCCTCTGTGGCTTTGTTTCCAGTCACATTTAATGGAGTTGCAGGACAGCATGGATATAAACAACCTGTTTTCAATCAACCATTTTAACCATAGATTTTATTACATTTTCTTTTTTTGTTTGTTTTTTTAGAGACAGGGTCTTGCTCTGTCACCTAGGCTGGAGTGCAGTGGCATCATCATAGCTCACTGCAGCCTCAAATTCCTGGGTTTAGCAATCCTCCTGCCTCAGCCTCCTGAGGAGGTGGGACTACAGGTGCACGCCACCACACCTGGCTATACATTTTCTGATTGTTGTTAGTTACTGTAGTTAGTTACTGTAGAATACTGTTAGTTTTTAATCAATAGGTCTTGAACTGTCTTATTAGTTCTGATAGTTTGTAGAATTTCTTGGATTTGGGGGTTAGGCGATTATATAGTTTCTTCCTTTGCAGCCTTTCTATTTCTTATTTATTTTTGTTGCCTCACTGTGTCGTGGAAATTTCAGTATAGTATTGAAAAGAAACGGTGGTGGTTGAATAGCCTTGTCTCATTCCTGACTTTCACAGAAGAGCTTTCGGTGTTTTCCATTAAGTATGAAGTTTATTTTAGTGTTTGACAGTTACAATTTGTCAGATTAAGAAAATTCCATCCTAGTCCTAGTTTATGAATTTTAATCACAAATGGGTACAGAGTTTTATTAGGTGCTTTTCTTGCATCCACATTATCCTGTGTTTTTTTCTTGTAGCCTTTTAATGTGGTGCATTTAACTAATGAGTTTTCTGATGTTTTAATATCTCTGCACTTCCAGGATTTGCTAGCGTTTATTTAGAATTTTGACGCCTGTGCCCTAAGTGGGGTTAGGAGGTAGGCTTTTAATTCCTTTCTTCTTGCATTGTTCTTCTTTGAAGTCTGTCTCAGGGTATTATAAGAGAATATGAGCGTTTTCCTCTCTTGCTGGAGGAGAGTGTATAAGTGTTTTCTTTTCGTTAACGATTTAAAAAAACTACATAGATCTGTTACAGTTTTTTAAGGTGGGTTTTAGACCACTGAATCAATTCTTTTGAAGGTTATAGATCTTTTCAGGTTTTCTATTTCCTCTTGAGTCAATTTGGAAATTTTTATTTTTCTGCAAAATTGCCAGTGGCAGGAGATAACAAATAACCAGGTGGTTCCAGGATTTGTGGGAAAATAGCATCTTTAGCTGATTCATGCTACCAACACCAAGAAGGTACAAGAAAGGACATCAAGGTTAAAGCATCCCAGGGTTTTGTATTATTCAGAAGGAGAAAAGAGCTATTGATTAGCTTTATGCTGGAAGTCAAGTGTGCATGTTAAGAATGTCAGTGTAACCACCTAAGTAGTATAAATAGACTCTGTAAATGCCAGGTTTGTGGGAAGGGGGAAATAAAGAAAATGCAATCAATCCAGTAAAAAACAAGACAGGAGGGGGCTGGAAAGGCAGAGAAGAGCGTGGTGAAGAGAAAGCGTGTCCATATGCTGACCTTCAGGCAGCACCCCTGCCAGGAATCCTTTCTGGACGCCCTCTGCTTTCTCAGCCCCCTGCTTTTTTCCCATTATCGTTGCACATGCCCAACACACTGCAGCATGACTGCCTGCCTACCATCTTTCTCTCTTGCCAGAAAACACACTCTTCCTGGGACCAGGCTGAGTCATTACCTGCATATTCTCAGTGCCTGGCATATAGTAGGTGCCCAATGAATGTTTGAGTAAGCATCATGCACAAATAAATAAATAAGTGAACAGATGAATAAATAAATCCTGAAATGGTACTTTTGCAGGCTCAATGGCTGTGGGAAAACATTTTAATCCGAGATTGCCTTGGTCAATCAGTGAGTTAGGGAACTGAGGAAGTCGCGGCAACCTTGAATTCCACTGGGAGAAAAAGTCACTGTGAGATGTCTCAACTGAAACCTCCTCTAAATTCCTCAAGTGTCGGTGTAGCTATTACTTACTTGATCAGTATACAGTGGTACCTAGAGATTCCCTTGTGCATTGGTAAAATAGCCCATAAGCTTTAAATTAGTCCTTCTCAAAGAGTAATGTGCTCACAGTTCACCCAGGGCGTTGTTAGAATGCAGCATCTGATGTAGGAGGCCTGGGGAGAGGTCCGGATGCTGCGTTTCTAACAAGCTCAGTGTTGCTGGTCTATGGACTGTGTTTCATACAACAGCAAGGCTTTATATAGCAAAGTACAGGCTGTCACCTACACCAAGCCTCTCCAGGTGCTGGGGACAACAAAATAGTGCTGTACTTGGAGAATAAGCTCAAATGAAAACTGTTCTGACTTCCAGGATTGTTACCAGTGAGCATGAAGGATTCAAGCCTACACTGGCTGGAGAGGGTGCCCTTTGACCTCAAACTGTGCACCATGAAACAGGCCATCTCCAGCGCTGCCCGGGGCCCCTGGGTGGAATTGGTTTGCTGAGGTTCCTGCACAGTGATCACACTCGTCCTCATTTTCCTGTTTCTCAGGCTGAGCCACATGGCCTGTTGGGACACGTCGAATCTTGGGAAGCCCTTGTGTTTGTGATTCACATGTCACTTGTCACCGTTCTCTGGGCCTGCCACACTTTATCTCTGGAATCAAAATCCCCCTTCCTTAACCCATTCAGGCGAGCCTTCACCTTGCTGTCACTCTGGGCCCTGGCGGGGAGGACTACCTCGTCTGTTTCCATTGTGTCGCCTGCCCTGGGCCTGGGAATGATGACACCCACTTTCTTCTTTCTTTCTAGTTCCCCGTTTTTAGAGAAATGGCACAAAACCAGTGGGGAATGCCCCAAATTACAGATAAGCCACTAATGTGCCAACCCTGGGGCCAGACAGACCATGGGTGCCGGCGCTTCCCCAGCCTCTCCCCATCACGTCTGGGAAACAGAGCTGGCAAGTGTGGTCTGATCTCCTCTTTACTGTACCGTAGTATCGACTCCTGTGGATTGGGGAAGGCTGTGGACAGAAAGATGCTTCCATCAGTCACTGATGGAACCTGGGGTTTCTAAGGCTATGGTTTGGCTCCAGGGTTTTACAGAAAGCATATTTGAAGCCAGAAGAACCTCTCACATGTAAGGAAAACCTGCAACTTGCATGCTGTTTGGGCTCGGGTCTTGTTTGCATGCACTCTTGGGCTTCGGCAGCTTTGCTCGTCCCAGGGTGGCAGAGGTGATGCAGCTGTGGGAGGGGGACAAGGAAGCCAGGCCAGGTCCCCATCCCCTCCAGCGAAGATGCTATGGAATGGGCTATGGTTAAAGCCAGGGCCACCAGCAGGGGTCTGCGTGCTAGATTTGCTTTCTGGGGTCCCAGCCTTTCCTTATTCCTGAACCTCAGCTGAATGAGCAGCTGGGCCAGGTAGCATCTGGGCCAGGCAGGTAGCAGTGCTGAGTGGTGCAGGTGGATGTACTTCCTGAGGACCAAGAAGACATCAGAGCAGCCCCCCACCCAGAGATCCTTGTTTAATGGGTCAGGGAACTCCCAAGCATCAGGGTATGTCTAAGCTCTTGGATGATTCTCTTGGACAGCCACAGTTGCAGATCACTGAGTCAGAGAATGTTGGAGAAGGTGGCAAGATTTCTCTTCATCCTGTCAGTAGCATTCAGTAGGGCTTTCTCAATTTTTTTCAGGAGATAATTGAAATCTTTATTTTTTTTTTCTGTGGGAACCTTCCTGGTTTTTATATGTTGGCAACTATGTCAAATACTTTTCAAAAGGTCTGCGGGCCAACAAAGCAAGGGGGCTGGATTCAGCCCATGGTCTGGTTGGCGACCTCTGGTCTACAGGGTGAGCCATAGCCTGTCTGAGTCCGGCTCCGAATGCGCTGGGTTCCCCGTGTCTGGCCATTCTCCACAACATGTGGGTACCTACGTTTGTACCCTGCTGTCGGCCTGTTTCCTGTTCTTGTCTCCAGACTCATAGCCAGCTCTATTAAAAAAAAGTTTACCAGGCACAGATCCTGGGTGATTCACATTATCCCACAACAGCCTATGTGGTATGTATCATGTTTGGTCCCATTTCTCAGATGTGGAAAGCCACTTGGCCCAGCAGGTGGTGGAGCCAGGACTTAGATGCAGGTCTGTTTGCCTCATGAGCTCAAGCTCTCAGCCACCTCACTGGCCTTCTCTGCTTGGAGTTCTCTGGGGGCTTGCTGGCTGGGAACACCCTTCCAGATGGCTTCTGTGTGGGACCCTCTGACCCGGTCAGGTGCCTCCTTGGAGTTCATGTTGGGCTGAGCAGGTGTTCCCAATGCAGGGGGTCGGGTAGGGATGGGGAAGTATGAATCCAGAATGTAGTCCCCAGTCGTTAGAGAAATGGTACATTTCCGACTTGTGCCTTCTCTGTACGCTCTTCCCCCACCCTCACCACCCCCCCCCAGATTGTATCGTGCCCATTCTGCCTCTGCCCCTCTCTCCCTAGCCTCTTCTGGAGTTTGGAACAAGGCAGGAGGGATGGCTTCTTTGCTGGTATTTTCTCTCTGCAAGGCCAGACCGGTAGGCTGGTGAGCTGGTGAGCCTGTGGAAGCAGCGAGTAGGGATGAGGGCAGAGCAGGGAGCTGGGCTGGGAGGCTGGGGCAGTTGATCCAGGCTGGTGGCATGTGGCAGGACGATTCCTGGGGCTTAGCTGCCACAAAAGCCGGAGAACAAATGAGAGCAAGGGAGAGGAAGGAGCTGGAACAAGCCTCAGGACTGGGGATGGAGGAGTGGGGTACACAAGAAGCTGGGAGTCCTGCTGGAACTAGTGAGGCAGATGGGGCAGGTTGTCTAGCACCTGTTGTATAGTGTAGTGTTTCCCAAGATGCTGTGCCAATGAATTTGTTGGGCAAGACTTTTAGTACCAATGAATCACATAAAGAGAAAGGGATTCCCTTTGCCGTTCTCTCTCCCTGCTTCTGATTATATTGAGGGGGAAGTTCCAGGTGGTGCTGGGTGCGAGCAGGCCTGAGCAGGTAGCAGTACCCGGCTCAGACTGAATGACATCGCTCACTTTTCATTGTGGTTATTTTTACGGTTACTATAGATTTCTGGCAAATGTTATTAGTTTTCCATTCAGGGACTAATATAAATTGTCTATTAGACACTGTTTTTTTTAAAGGAAAAAACTGAATCAACTAAAAATACTAGTAAACAAGAGAAAAAGTAGTATGAGATTATGCTGAAAATTATAACAGTGGTTAGTCAAAGACAGGCTCCCAGGAGATGGTGGGTGTGGGGGTTCAAGGTCTTTGGCTGTAGAGTCAAATGGACCAGAGTTCAAACCCATTAACAGTGTGACCTTGGGCAAGTCACTTCATGTTTCTAAGGCATAGTTGACTCTGTTGTAAAACATTAATATTAATACGAAATGAGCACATGCACGTCACATGCTTGGCCCAATGCCTGACCCAGAGTCACAGTCAGTGGTGGTGGTTATTATGTGAAGTGTTCATTGCCATGGAATGGCAGACTCAGAGGCTGGTGTTTCTGGGCTAACAGCGAGAACAGGCCAACATGGAACAGGATGTTTTGTGAGATCTCTATCAAGATAAATGTTTTAGAGGCTTGTCACCTGTCTAGGGTTTGGTGTCAGGATTGTGCCACTGGATGGGCCACGCAGCAGGGGAGATCCCTTCAAACGAACATGCTACAGCCAATGTGCAGAAAGAGTCAACATGGCATGCCTGGGACTACTCTTCTTAGACAGGCCTACTTGTGTCGTTAGCCCTTGGCTGATGTCTAGGAACTTGTACTTAGGAAGCATTCCCACTGTGCCCTGAATGTTAAGGTGGTTCTTCTCCAAACTATTCATATAATCAATATGGTTTATGCTGAGCACCTGCTTTCCTTCTGGGAGCCTGTAGTTTGGGTATATGCTAGATGGGGGTAGGGGAGGGGGTGGCCTATGTGGCCAGCACCTAATAAAAACCCTGGGCACAGGTCTTTAACGAGCTTCCCTGGTAGACAGCATTTTGTGGGTGTTGTCTCAGCTCGTTACTGGAGGAATTAAGCATATCCTGTGTGACTCCACTGGGAGAGAACCCTACAAGGAAAGGACTCCTGGAACTTGCACCTGGTGTCCTCAGGACCTCCTCCCAGGCTCGGTGTCCCTCCACTGATTTTGCTTTGTATCCTTTTACTATAATAAGTCATAAAAAGGAGTACAAATATATGCCGAGTCCTGTGAGTCCTCCAGTGAATTATCAAGACTGGGGGTGGTCTGGGGGACCATGTAGCCTGTCTCTGTCTTCAGGTCACGGAAGAAGACCCACGGCTCCATCCAGCAAAAGGTCTCCTAGAGTCAGACTGAGGGAAGCGGAGTGAAGGGGTTGGTGCTGTTTCTGGGAAGAGTGTACCGGGGCCCACCCCTCCTTGGGGTGCTGGTGTGAAGCCATTGCACTTCTTACAAAGCAGCTTAAAAGGTTTGAGAGGAAGTGTAGGGGTGTTTTTATCTGTGGCTTAAGTCTCAACTTTGACTCCTGTTGAATGTCCGAAGGACAGAGCACAACCCCAAAATAGTTTTCTCAGAAGTAACCAAGGTAGAGACCATTGGTTAATGTCAGAGACACCACACCCTGGTTTTTTACAAAAATGTAGCGGTGACCACATCTCGGTGGTTAGTGTCAAGATTAAGGAATGTTGATATCAGCTTCCCTCTAAGGGATCTGACTCAGTTACAGAATCTATTTCTACTAATTTGAGTCTCTGTGCAAACTTCCAGGAGATGGGGTATGATCTCCGATTACACCCACCTCAAGCCAGGGTAGGGCAGGCAGGATATGCAATGTCCAGGCTGTGTTTTTAAAGAACTGTCATGGTGTGAGGGTATCAGGAGAGGTGTTTGCAGGCATTCCTGGCTTAAGACTGGTGTGCAGTGGCCTGGTAGTTCTCTGCGGGTCACCAGGGCAGTATTTGGCCATTGGTCCTATTTGGCTTCCTCTCTGACTGCCCCCAGCAGAAGGGATGGGGGTAGGACTGAGGTGTGAATTCAGAGAAGTGGAGCACTTCTCTGTGTGGAGGCGTGAAGGGAGTTGGGATAAAATGGGAAGCAGAGGAGACTCAGCTAACATGGACTGGAAGCTTGAACCCGCCCAGATCTCACCAGAACATTTTGTAAAGAATGGCAGAACCGTGGAGTTGGGAGAAGGAGCTGTCGCTTGCCAGCACTGTCAGTGCGGCCAATTTTAAATGTTTTATGTATACTAACTCATTTAATCCTTGCAGGAGGTATTAATAAGAATAATAATAGTAATGTCATTATTATTATTTTCATTTTCATGGTAATCACTGATTCCAGAGATTGTCCAGAGAGATCAAGTAACTTGCCCAGGCAGAGCATGGATTTGCGCCCAGGCAGTCTGGCTCCAAAGTCCAAGCTCTTCACCGCAACACTGTGGGGACTTGGTGACCTAGAAATGCTGCTTTCTGACTCCACAATTCAGTGACTCCAGGAGTCAGTCCGAGGAGATTATGGCCACCATGATGTCCTGCAGAATGGCAGTGACATTGCAGGCTTTGTGGACTAGTTATATGGTTTTTTTCCCTAATAAACCTTGAAATAAATAGGTAACTATCCAAAAAGTAACCTCTTAGACCCCTCACATCAACATCTGTGCACCACCTAAAGGGCTCATTTGGGTGCTGCAAGTGTTATGGGAAGTTCTGTGCTTTGGGAAACCTAGGTTACTGCCTGGCTTCCAGAGCCAGGTCTGCAGACCCCAGTGGAAGCCTGGAAGTCTGGTTTTAATGCCTGGAAGCTGTTTCTGCTTCACATAGTGTGTGTGTCCTGACAAAGCTCTTCCACACCTAGCCTTCAGGTTATGGTCAGAGCTGAGCATCTTGCTCCCAGCTGTGAGAGTCCTCTCTGGGGGTAACAGGGCAGACACCCGGCTTAGACTCGGGTCCACCCTGACACCTTGGTAGGCACGGCCAGCCCCTGCTCTCCCCATCTTTACGTGTAATGCAAAATGACAATGAGATGGGCTGGACTGGGCTGGGGGAACTGTCCCTGGAGCGACGGCCCCGCCCAGGCTACCTGTGTTGAGTGCCTATGTCTGCGGATTTCTGTTCTCTTAAGGTGGCCATCCCGGGAAGGTGGTTGTTCCCCTTTCTTCTCTCGGCTGCCTCTGGCATGGACCACCCTTGAGAGGCCAAAGCACCCTTCTACCACAGGTGCAGGTGAGAATCGATTAGGTTATAAGAAACAGTCTCAGCTGGACTTGGCTGTTCATCATACCCTCTCTTGTGCAATCCCTACTTCCCCCTCCCTCCCATTTCCAACACAGGTGGAGCCTTCTTACCCCACCTCCCTCAAAGCAATCTGCTCACTGGGGAAATTGAGGTCCAAGGTCAAGTTACATTTACCCCAAGCAGACAGCCCCCTAACACCAGCTCTCCTGAATGTCTCTGGACAGACCTCCTCCTGGGACTCCCGGGCCTGCTCAGTCTGCCTGGTGCACTACACTCTTGCACATCTTCCACTCAGAGCCCAATTCCGCCAGTCTGGTTATTTCTTCTCTCGGTGCCACACGACTTGCACAGTTGGTCCAAGTGTTTCTGTGGAGCCCCAGCCAGGAAGATCTTAGGAGGAATTAGGTGTTTACACCGACATGTCTCATCCACATCCATATAATGGTCCAACTTGGCCTGATGGAGAGCAGCTGATAATAGCTGTCAAAGATATGTCCATGTCCTAAGCCCAAGCACCTGGGAATGTTATTTTATTTGGAAAAGGGGTCTTTGCAGGTATAATTAAGTTAGCAATCTTGAGATGAGAAGGTTATCTTGGACTATCTGGGTAAGCCCTGAATGCAATCACAAGCGTCCTTATAAGAGAGAGGCCAAGGGAGATGTGACTACAGACAGAAGAGAAGGAGTATGACCAGGGAGGCAGAGATTGGAGTGATGTAGCCACAAGCCAAGGAGTGCTGGCAGCTCCCAGGAGCTGGGAGAGGCAAGGACTGAATTCTCCCCTAGAGCCTCTAGGGAGAGTGTGGCCCCAGCAATACCTTGATGTCAGCTCAGTGAAACTGATTTTGGACTTCTGGCTTCTATAACTGTGAGAGAATACATTTCTGTTGCTTTAAGCCACTAAGTTTGTGGTAATTTGTTGTGGTGGCCAAAGGAAGGTATTTAGAAATGCAGATATCTTTAGGAGAGGAGCTTACCCACAAATGCAGGCTGAAGAAAGCTGAATCTCTAAAGCTTTGAGTATTGCTGTCTGTGTAATACCTTGGCCCTTGCCAAGGGAATATTAGCCAGGACTCTTTCAATTACATGTTATAGAAATCCCACTCAACTTGGCTTCAAATGAAAAAGGAGTTTACGGGCTGGTAAAACATACCAACTGAACTAAACATACAAACTGAAACATTCCCAGGAAGTTCGGCTTCAGGCATGGTTCAATCAAGTGGCTTAAACAATGTCAGCAGTCTAACGTCTGTCTGTCCCTGCTTCCCTCTCTTCCTCACCAGCCCCTTTCCTTCTGCACTGGTTCCATTCTCCATGAGATTTACTGCACAGTGTCAATGTGACCATTAGTAGCTTCGGGCTTGCATCCTATCATGATAATACTTCTTTCCCCATTAGTTCCAAAATCAAATTCCAGGGATTCAGCTCCAGATGATTGATTTGGGTCATGTGCTTACCCTGAACTAGTACTGTGGCCAGGGAGATGGGATATGCTAATTGGCCAGGCTTGGGCACTTGCCCTCACAAATCATGAGGGCTGAGAATGGGGAGAGGTGGTTCCCCAAGGGAAAACCAGGGTGCTCTCTCCAGAAGCAGGGGTATGTATGGCTGCTGGGCAGCCGTACAGAGTATATAGATGCCACAAATTGCTTCTGGCCTGGTGGTTCCAGAAGCTGATATGACGCCTTTGGAGCCCACTGTGGTTTCTAGGCCACAAGATCCCCCGGGGTGTGCTTGGAAATGCCAGATCACGCTGTTCACCTTTGCCTCTGCCCAGCCTCTGGCATGAGGCTCCCCAGTGTGAAAACCAGACTCACAGCCCCCACATGTTGGGGGGCCCAGGAGATGAAGAAGCTGATCTGGGAGGTCCCAGAAGGTAGGAGATTGAGTGTAGAGCTGAGAATCTGTAGCAGCTGCCACCGCTGGGACCTTACATCTGAAAATCACATTATCAGAGCATCTTTCAACTTCTGCTGGCATTTACGTGAGTAATGTTCGATCTGGTGAAGGCTGTGCTAGAAATGGAAAAGGGAAGTGGGGATGAGCATTCGTGCTGCACCGGGGCTCTCTTTGGCAACGGTCTTTGGGGCAGTGACTCACTAGGGGCATTGAGGCAACAAAGGAACTGCTGTGGCTGGATGAAAAAATAGGCGCTTCCTCTGCCCCTTCACCACCCCTTACAAGTGGGAGCCCTGGGCCCGGGTCTCCTAAAGGAGGCAATTGGGCCAGGGAGGGTGGTCAGTGGTTGAGCCATGCTAGGTGGTGGTCAGGACGCTGCCAACGTGAACAGGTTAGAATAGAGTTGATGCACTCTGAGTTCTAGAGCCAGCTATGCAGGGTTCAGCCCTCAGTGTCATGCCTTGTTATTGACGCAGGCTTGGATAAGATCCTCACCCTGGCTAAGTCTCAGGACCAGTAGGTTCCAATCCTGGTGCTGCTGTTAGTAGCTGGAAGTACATGCAAACCCCTGGGACAAGCTACTGAACTGTTTGAACCTTGGTGCTGTCCTCTGTAAGTGCTTTGCTGCACCAAGCAGAGACAGCAGGATGGCAGGGGCCCTCCCAGGGTGTAGGACATGGGGACACGTGTGTAAGTGTGTGCACGCAAGCACCAGTTGCCGCCGTGCCTGTGCCCACCATTTTGACGGAGGTGGGAAGGAGCAGGGACTCCCTTTTTAAGAATGACAAAGAACTGGCGTTAGCAGCCTCTGCCTATCTGCTGCTTTAGGGGAAACCCTGTGAAACCACTACAGAGTCACCCTCTGTGGCCCCTTCTTGATCCACTTTGGGAAACCCAGCCAGTAAGGGGAACACAGAGGGGAGGCAAGGGCTGCCTTTGCTGGGGGTGGGCGGGTCCATCCTTCTGTGTGCGCCCTGATATCTGCACAGGGTGGACAGGGCCCACTGAGCACCCCTGCCCTTCCCTGGGGTCTACTGCAGGCCTCCCCCACATTGTGCATGACCCCCGAGTTCCTGGGGGGCAAGAGGGCATCTGGGGAGAGAACTGAGATCTGCAGGGTCATTAGGAATTATTAACATCCGCTAGTGGTGGCTCAGCACTACCGGGGAGAGGAGAAAGGGAAGAGAGAGAATAGGATGTGAGCAGCCCTGACTTGCTGGCTCAGGGATTTCTGAGACCAAAAAGCAACCCACCAGCAAAGCAGAATTAGCTATGTTATTTGAAGTTATTCACATCAAGAGATTTAAATGATCTACGTCCACTGTGTTCGTGTGGCTTCTCTATAGGCAAGATGCATTCTCTATGTTTGTAACGTTTGTTTCTATTTTCTGTATATCAAAAGAGAATCATTTGAAGATCAAATGATATCCTGGTTGTTATAGAATCTACTTTAAAATACTTACCAGAATGGTAAGCATTCCTCCTTCATGTGGGTCACAGCTTCTCTGTGGTCTCCAAAAGTCCTAAGATTGCCCTCTCTGCGGAAAGGGATTCGAGTCAGGGACACTGGGAACCAGGCAAGGCCTAGTCAGTCTGTACCCAGGTTTCTCAGCCTTGGTGCCACTGACATTTGGGGCCGGATGATTATCTCTTGTGGGCAGCCGGTCCTGTGCATTATAGGATGTTTAGCAGCATCCCTGGCCAGTAAATGTCTCCAAATATTGCCAAATGTCCCCTGGGGGGCAAAGTCGTCCCTAGTTCAAAAACATGGGCTGCACATCGAGCGCTATATTGTTTCCGTAGAAACTGGGAGAGGAGAGAGTTCTCTGTTCTGGGGTGAGAGGGAAGCTGGGAGTGGCAACACCCAACATGGTTTGCTCTGGGAGAAAGGAACCAGTGGCCTGGCGGGGGTGGGTGCCAGAGCTGCCCTGCCCCAGCTGTCCCCCAGAGGCTCCTGGAGTTGTCACACTGTCATTAATGATACAGTATTCCTGTTGGTGCTTGTGTGTCTTTGAATGAAACTAGAAAAGAAACTGAGCTGTCTTCAATTGCACCATAAAAGAGGATATAAAAAATTCAATGAAACACTAAAATGTCAGCCGAAGCAGGATCACTCGCTGAGACCTCGGCAAGGAGGGGCAGATGGCAGGCTGGGCGCCCCTGGCACTGTGTGTGGGAGTCATGGGTGGAGAGTCCATCCCGTGCTGGGGGCCACCAAGCCTGGGCTTTGAGCCAAACACGCAGACCCCTGGTTTCTTGGGCCCAACCCTGATGCTGTAATTCAGTTTATTTTGCTGAATATGAAATCCATATGGTTCTGATTTCTTCCTTGTAATCCGTCATCTCTGTGTGGCTTCAGAGGCAACAACCATGCAATGCGGCTTTGAAGTTGTTGTTCTGGGATGTGTAGGAAGTTGTGTTCTCTCCGGGTTCAGTGGGGCAACCATGAGGTTTGCATTTGATTCAAGAATTGCTCCAGGAGTTGAAAGAAGGAAGCGGACTGGCCCAGTTGGTTTTGGTCCTGGCCCAGGAAGCCAGGCTGGGTCAGAAGGGAGAGACTTTGCAGAGCCCATAGTGTATTTGCACAGCCAAGGACCCCTCTCTGGTCCTTAGCTTAGGTCACAAATACTCTTTGTTCCAGATGTCTCTGTTGAAACAACAGGCGGCCCCACAGGGAACTAATTCACCCACCCACCTTCTTCCACCCCCATTGTGACAACCAGTAAATGTCTCCAAACATTGCCGAATGGCCCCTGGGGGACAAGATCGCCTCTGGTTTGGAAAAATGGGCTATATGTGGGGGTGCTCGGTTGTATGGTGAGTGTATGTTTAATGTTATAGGCAACTGCCAAACAGCTCTACAGAGTGGCTGTACCATTTTGCATTGCCACCTGCAATTTATGAGAGTTCTAGTAGCTCTGCCTCCTTGTCAGCACTCGATATTGTCAGTTGTTTTTATTCAAGTAATTCTGCGAACCTGTAGGTTCTATGTGGCACTGGGGCTTCAGCAATATCCAAGAGGAACATAGAAAAAGGAGGTGACAATGGGGAGAAGAGGCATATCCTAGAATCATAGAGGTAGAAGATCCTAGGCTGCTTCTCCCCCACCCCCCTCCTACTTATTTTAAAGTTGAGGCTCAGAGAGATAAAGTAGCCTGCCAAATGTCACTCAGCTAACTGGTGGCCTCTTGATGCTTTGCTGTGGCAGGCAGTGGCAGAAGGCCACCTTTGTTTCCAGAAGCATCCTTAGTAAAAGCACCAGGGCCACAGGCTGCTTCCCCTTGGTGCTTAAGGAGCAGAGCTTTTGCAAATTGATATACCTGATTAGGATCATCACACTGCCTTGGCGTGTTGGCCTCGGGTCCGCTCCAGGCAGGAAGGAGCGTGTGCAGGGGTGACGGCTGCAGCTGAAAGCAGAACGGGTGGCTTAATGGGGAGGAGATCGTTCATCAGGACCAGACACTTCTCCAGAGGCTGTCCCACCCATCCTCAGGAGGAAGGGGCCCAGCTGCCCTGGAAGGCTATGGACATGCTTTCTCGATTGCAGAATACTTCTCTTTCATTTTGAATATCATTTGTTTGGTTGCCACGGCAACGTCAAGTCTCTATTTTCATGCTAACCTGCGTGGCTGCAACTTTCTATATATAAATGCTGCTTTGTACAGTGAATTAGCCAATGCCACGGGGAAGCAGCAGATGTGGAGACAGTGGCAGAAAATGACCAGCGTGTCAGATTTGCATGAGGAAGGACTGTGGGGCTGAGGTGAGTTGGAACCCAGGGCACTGCTGGTTATCTTTGGTGCAGATGCTGGAAGCTAATTGGAGCAAGCTGAGTGCCAGGCGGTTGGCCACTCCTGCCGGGGGAGAAGCCTTCCTTGGATAGCCTCTTGCTGGGCTAGGGGTTGGCTCTGCTTTGGAGGGACTTGGGGGGATTCTTCTGTTTCCCCATGTATCTGTCCTCATGCCTCCAGTGAGTCTGAGTTGCACCATGACCCAAGGCTCTGGAAAGAATAGGAAGCCACTTGGGCGCGGGAGGTATCTGAGATGAGCAGAGTGGGAAGTGAGTTTTTCATGGTTTCCTGGGACTTACCTTGGTTTCCTGTTTTGGATCTTCCCCACCTTGATTTTGCCCTTTCTTGATTCCCCAGTGTGGCCAGTCCTTGTAGGCGCCAAATGGTTCCAAATGGTGTGGTAGAGTCTCAAGAGAAACCTAGAAAGCTCTCTCAGGCTCTAGATGAGGGAGAAGCCCAGAGAGGTGACACGCTTTTGCAAATGTCACACAGCCACTCAGGGAGAAAGTGGGGCGGGAAACCAGGTCCATACCAGTCTTCTGACTCACCCATGTGTGCCGTGTTTGTGCACATTCTTTTGTGGGGTCAGGGCAGCATGTGGCTATACACATCAGTTAAAGGAGGTGCAGAGAGGGCAGCATGCTCAGGGAGGTTCCATTGTAGTGTTGCAAGCTGAGGGCATGTAATGAACACAGCATTATAGAATGGGATCCAGATAGGCTTCTGGAAAGAGCGTGGGAGTTCAAATCTAGAAAACTTGGATTCACGTGGATTCTACCACTTTCCACCTGTGTGGCAATTTTGTCAACTTTTCTGAGGTTCGATTTCCCTACCTAAACTTGTGATGTGCTAAGTATCTGGCATTGTGGTGAGTCAATGTCATAGCCAGCATGAACCTGTTGAGGACTGCAGTGGGGAAGTGATATTGCAAACCATAAGGCATCCTTATGTCAGGTCAGCTCTGCTCTCCCTTAGCTAGCAGAGGGTGGCACCAGCGTCAGGGACGTTGGCCGAGCCAGAGACGTTCTCTTGAAGATTGGGTTTCTTGATATGGTGTGAAATGCAGCACAGTTTTATTGTTGTCAGAATGTCTCATTCAGGCTTTCTCTCCTACAACATCAAATATTTGACAAACATTTTAAGTGTGTTGTATCCAAAGACTTGGACCTTGTTCTTGAAAAGAGAAAATTTGTATGATTGTAATCTAAGTGCCCATGAGCGGTGTGTGGTCCACAGGGGCTGGGAGGTTCAGAATTGGGAGAAATCACTTCTACCTGGGTGGGTCAAAGAAACTGTGATGAGGGAATTCTTTATAGGAATTTTTGATCGAGATAGAAGTAGAGAAGGGAATTCTAAAAAAGGAGATTAGGACCAGGTAAAGCAGGGTTTTCTGAACCATGAGTCGTGAGCCACACAGTTCATGTAATCAGTGTCAATGAGCACAAAAAACGCAACATGAAAATATCAGAATGTGTTGCATGTGGCAAGGGCAAGTGTTGTTACATGAAACTTATGTTTGTGTGTTTATTGGGTTGTCAAGCAAAATGTGCTTTTCACTGTGAGTCAGACTTTCAAATAAAAGTTGGAAAACTGCTGACCTCGATTAGTGGCCAAATGGGCCTGGACTCTCTTTTGGGGATGGCTGTACATTTCCTTTTCAAGGAAAACCTGGCCAACCTGGAAAGAGAAGGGGATGGGTTTTCAATGTAGGACAGTTCAGGATGCAACATCCTTTTGAGATTCTGATGTGATACAGCACAGTCAGGGACAAACAAGCCAGCTGGGAAGTGGGAGGTCTGGGGACAGGGAGGTGGCAGCCCCAGCTCCCAGGGCCTGAAGTCTGTCAGAGGACAGCTCCTGTGGGCAGAGTAAGAAGGATGCCTGTGATTCTTGCAGTAATGGCCTGTAAGAATCACCCTGCATGCTTCCCAGTGGCCCCAGAGCACACGTTCCCATGCCCCTGAGCCCTGCAGGTTTGGGTTCCTTACACCTCCCACAAGGTATGGACCCAACCCTCCTCCCACAAGGCCCTCTGTTCCCAGGATGCTGGCTTCCGGCTGCCTGGTCTTGCTACCCATGGGAATCTCTCTGCTCACTGTGACAACTCTGTCATCTCACCTTCAGACCTGTGGACGTGCATCTGTCCTCCCCCAGGCTGCTGTGCCTGACTCCTGTCTCACTTTCTCCTTGGTTCCTGAATTTCTGTGTGGCTTTGCCCCTGCCCACTTTCTGCAGGTGGTATGTGCCTCATTGCTTAACCTGTTTCAGCTTCCTCATGTACCTCCTCCCCTTCCGAACTTTCTCACCTGATGGGATACCACTGTTGCCAGAGACTGAGTAGGACAGACTTGCCAGGGTCCCTTTTGCCCCAGAAACCTTGTCTTGTGCTTCTCTTCTGAGGAAGGTTGGCCCAGGCTGGGGGAGCACAACTCTGGGGCAGGAGGGAGCTGGCCACATGTTTGCAGTCCTTGGAAGGTATACACAATTCCCCTGCAAGCTGCCATCCAGCTGTACCCACCAGTGTAAGAAGCAGTCCAGGCTAAAATAAAGAATGGTTTGGGGCAGATGTGATTTAGTCTAGGGCAGTGGTATTTGATGCTTTAGAATTGGGGAAAGTGACAATAACAGGTGCTGGCATCCTATTCATATTCTGAGCATCAGCGCAGTGGTTCTCAAACTTCAGTATGCATGGGAAGGGCTGTCAGAACACAGACTGCTGGGCCCACCCTCAGAGTTTCTGGATCCGTAGGTCTAGGTGACAATTTGCAATTCTCAGGAGTTTCCAAATGATGCAGCTGCTGCAGGTTTAGGCACCACACTTTGAGAGTCATGGAATTTAAGAGAAAAATAAAAAGTCTCTTCTAAATCTACCTCTGGACCCAGGGTATCCAAAGATTTGGACCTTGTATTTGAACACAATGCTTCAAATGGCTGCTTATGCAGATACCCAACAGTTATAATCAGGGGTTGCACACTGGTGGCCAGTGGGCAAAATCAAACACACAACTGGGTTTTTCTTGGTGGTTGTTTTGTTTTCGTTTTTTGGCCATAGTTTCATTTAAAAAATTTTGAGTTGGTTGCCAACATCTTAAAATTTTCAGATTTTACACTAAAAATTCAGATTTCCAGTTTCTCATGCAAAAATAAGCGCTCTGGCAATACCAGGCCTACCGTCCTGCATGGCAACAATATACTGATGATGAGTAGTGGTTTTCCAGTTTGCCACAGTCGCCACCCATCTCTGCTGTCACCAGCACTGAGGCCAATAGGCAAACAGTTGCCATTATTCATTTTATTTGGATACTTTTTCCTAAGGTTAGGGAAAATGTGAAATATTCCCTATACCTATGTCTATGGAACGAAGGAAGGTAAGAGGGCCATGCTTTTCCAAAAAATGTTAAAGAGTCTATTTCTTTCTGAAAGCAAATTTATCAGTCTTCAAAAGATTGATTTTCTGGGTCCAGAGGTAGATTTAGAACAGACTTTTCATTTTTCTCTTGAATTCCGTGACTCTCAAAGTGTGGTGCCTAAACCTGCAGCAGCTGCATCACTTGGAAACTCCTGAGAATTGCAAATTGTCACCCAGACCTACGGATCCAGAAACTCAGAGGGTGGGCCCAGCAGTCTGTGTTCTGACAGCCCTTCCCTAGCCAAAGATAAGGAGTTAAGGGTCTCACCCCCACTGCCCTCCAGTTGGAGTTCTGTATTTGCTGAAAGGGGTGGAGGAGCCCTCCCAGCTATGAGATCTCAGCAGATCCCAGTCTCTCTTTGTCTAGCCACCAACTGTTCAGCACTTCCATGTGTGGGTCCCCTGGATACAACATGGATGAATAAGCCTGGTACCTTCCACTCTCCTGGAAAGATGGTCACTGGGCTGCCTTCCCATGGGGCCAGCGGCGTGTGACCTTACAAACAAGGCCAGGGAACTGAATCACAGCAAGAGGGACCATGTTGGCTGCTCAAGCTCATTAAGAGTGACCAGGCATTCAGGGGCTGGGGGTCCTTAGGTGAAAAATATTATGCCAGTTCTTTAAAAACATATAGGCAAGAGCCCACCACCTCAAATCTAGCATTGGTAACTCAGACTGCTGTTTCATAGATGATCACTGGCCTCCTCCCGCTTTCTCTCTGGCTAAAGATTTTAATTAGTGGAGAGTCGACACGAGCTAAGTCTTTTCCAAATGTATTTACTTGGAGGGCCCTAGGCCCTTGAGAAACCTGTTTCCCAGACCCCGACCAAGCCGTTCATGACCTTTCCACTTGGTGCATTTTGTTCATTTATGATTTGGGGGCCCTTGCCAGCATTGAAGTTGCTAAGACCCCTCCTAGTGCAAAATAGATAAATGTACGGCAGTGCTTTTGTCTCCGCTTTCTGGTCTCTCTCTCTCTTCCTCTTCCTCTGCCCTCCCCCTTGGTGCCCAGGTGACCCCAGGAAAGTAAGAAACCCACTTTTTAGGTAAGCTGACGGATCCTACTCGGGGACTGGGAAGATCACTCAGTGTGTAGCGCTCAGTCGGCATCTTTCTAGGGTGTCATTTCACCCCAGGGGTGCTGGTCAGGGCTCTTTGCTGTGGAAATGCTTCCCTTAGTACTTCCCTACCCACCCTCTTAGACCCATTTCTTCCCCTGGGACCCATCCTACCAGTTGACAGCGCTCCCCACTGGCCATCAGTGGTAACCTTCTACCAGGTCAGATTGATAATTAGGGGCTTGGCCCATTGTGGCTTCAACTGTAACTTCCATCCTGGAGTATTTGCCTTTGGATAGCAGATTCCTAGACACTGCAGAGGAGCCTTGGGTACGATGGAGGAATTGGGGTGGGATTACTGGGCTGGGGTGTCATTGGCGCCAGCCTTGGAGACAGAACACCGGGTTCAAACTAGCCCAATTGTAAAACAAAAATCCCTCCCAGAGTTTTTACAATGGTCAAATAAGCTACGCTACATCAAGGTACTGGCCCACAGCAGACAATCAGTACTGCAGCAATTCAGAACAACAAAAAGATGAGATCTAATAGCGAGATATAGGCAGTGAAATTGACTTTGAGGCTATCTAATGGTGAGGAAAAAGAGAAACCTAACCCTTTCCTCCATGTTATGCAACCTGTCTCATTTTTGGAGCTTGAGTAAGTGAAGGGGAATGTTCTCTTGGTGTTTCTGCCCGCGGCAAGAGAGTTCCGATGGTGGCATCTGCAGGCCTCTTCAGGAAGGTTGCCAGGGTCTCGTGCTGGTTGGCTTGCAGCTCTTGGTCAAGGACCATGTCTGTTTCTTGGTCTTGTTTCTTCCAGCCTGGCAGCTTTCAATGGTTGCAGCCCTGGTGGACTTGGGTGTTCCCAGCCCCATGGGTTTTACTGGCTGCTTCTGACGGTTCTCTGCATTCTAGTCTTGTTATCACATATCCTTCCTCTTGCTCCTTCGATCAGCTCAGTCTCTGTCAGAAAGGTTAGACGGTGTAATTCTGGAGAGTTTAGCACGGGTTGTTGGGAAAGTGCATGCAACACGAGTGACTCAGCGTTGGTGATCTCCGCTGACGGCTTTTCTCAAAGGGATGCGAAGGTGTGGGGCAAAGCTAATGCACATCTACCATTGCTTCTGCCCTCTTATTTAATCTTTACAAAAATTCCGTGAAGCAGTTGGTGGTATTTCCATTTTTATAGGAGGTTCATAGAGGTGAAGTGCCTTGCCCACGGTTATGTGGCTGGCAAGCCGTGGGACCTAGATTTGAACTTCCTCTCTGCCTAGGTGAAGGGTAGAGGCTGGGTTTGGAGGTAAGCAGATAGATGTCTGTGGTCAACTGAGTGGTTTGCAGGGAACATGTCTTCTCTTCTCCAGCCCTGCCCTCACTCCGGGACAGCTAGGCACACCTTGTTTTGGGAACCTGTGTAGCAGAATGGGGTTATGATTTCTAGAAGCTGCTGGAATCTTACAGGCCCCGTTGTTTGAATGGAGCTTTGCATCTCAACAAGTAAGAAAAAAATAGGCAGAAGATGATTTGCCAAAAGGGAAAATCAAATGGGTTTATGACTTCACTCCTCTTGTGTACACAGATGTTTCCTCCCTGGGCCCTTCCCTTCATGAGCGCTTACTGGCTGCAGACAGATGGGAAGTAGCTGGAGGTTGAGCAGAAGGGAGCTGGGCCTGATGCAGAGGGTCACCTTTCATATCAGTGTTGGGGTCAGCCCAGGGAGCAGTCCTAAATGAGGTTTTGGCACCTGTCATGCCACCTGACTGCGAGCCAGTCCTCTAGTCATGGTGACAACATCCACACCAAGGTTTAGGGTAGCCACAGGACAAGAAGGAGGAGCCTCTGTGTTGGGACTAGGAGACTCAGTGCTCAGTCCCTGTCTCGGGCCTCAGTTTTCCCGTCTGTAAAATGGCGAGATGATCAAATGATCGCTGAGGTCCCATCCATCTCTAGTGTTTGTGTCAGCCTTTCATTGGTTGAGAAAGTTCTTTACCTTTATTCGTTTTGTCTTCGTTTTCTCAAACATAAAGCCCACCCGCCATGTCTCCCTGCCATTTGAAAGATAATATGATGAACCCTAATCTGATAAATAATGGTCATTTTAGGGGATGGCAAGAGAGATGGAATATGTCAAGGGGTTTATTAGCATTATTTAAATATTTTTAATAAGGCTGTATTCATTCATCAACATGTAATAGAAAATAAGTTTAAAAATTTTTAAATGCATTAAAACTAATAGGCTCATTATAGAAAAATTGGATAATGCAGGAAAGCAGAAATAAGAAAAAAATTGGGGGGATTCTTTTTCTTCCTTTTTTAGGTGTGTATATTTTTCTATATAATTGGTATCATGTAGTATGTTTAGAATTATATATGCTGATTTGGCGTGGGGAGTCCTGACTATAAAAGTAATTTTTAAAAAGCATTTTAAATAAAGAAAAATTTTAAATGTAAAATAAATATAATCAAAACAACAAGAGGAATGCCACAATACAGAGATAACCTTTGTTAACATTTTCTTGTCTTTCCTTAGAACTGCATTTGGAGTGAGGAGCATATTATTTTCCATATTGAGGTCATACTGCATACTGATTTCTAAAGCAGGAACATCTCTTAGAGGAAGGATGATAATAAAGAGAGTTTTGATGACAGAAAGCATCAGCCATTGGGGGGTTTATTGGTCTTTCCTGATTAAAAAAAAAAAGACTTGGTCCATTCAATTTGAGTTTTTAACATGCAGAAAATCATTACTTAAGTTCTATGGCAAAGAAAATGGCCACTGTGGTGCTGTACATGGCACAGTGCTGCTTTGGTGGAGGCAGGAAACAAAGACTTTTTGTTTGTTGATTCTCCCAGCACAGCATCCCCAAAGCTTGAATAGTCCCCCATTGTTGGCACATGCCTGGGCAGAAAGGGAACATCAGTTATCCGTGTTCCTCACACATGGCCAGGGCTTCATATGCACTGGCATTTGACGATGGTGCAGGAGAAATATGTATACTGGTTTTGGGATGGATGGGAGCAGAAGAGAAGGTGGATGAAATTACTAGGGCACCAGCCTTCAGCCCCCGGAGCTGGAAAATCCCCCAGACAGCACACAGTTCACTGGATCTCTGAATTGGGAGTGTGACTCACAGATGCATTTATATCGTTACCTTCCCATCGTTGTTTTCCAAATTTTGATTTCTCTCTCAGCGCCTGGAGGGTAAGTGGGTGGTATCTTCACTTGCATACCTCTAAGAGAACCTTTGTGTTTCTTTCATATATGAAATACTAATACAACTTGGTGGATATATATGTCTTGGACCACAAACTTTTCGGCTAGAAATTCATACTTGCAGCTTAGCTTCAACAAATATTTATTGAGCACCCACTGCGATGGACAGAACAATGACCACACCCTGTGCAGCTTTAACCTTAGTGGGATTTGTCTTTTAGCACTTTCTGAGGGGCGATACCAGGCCCTGGTGTAGTCACTGTGATACAGCACTGAGGAAAACAAAGTCCCTGCTGCATGGAGCTTTTGTTCTAGTGGGATGTGCTCTCTAGCCATTAGCAGGATAGAGAAGTCTGAGAAGGATCTGATTTCCTAGGTAATCTTTTCTCTTTGCCTGTTTTTGTGCATGATTTTTAATCGTTTATTATCTTTGTAATTGGTTATTAATTTTAATCTATTTGCTCTAATCTTTTTAATGGAACACTTCTTAAATATATATTGACTTTTTATTTCCTTGCTGGTGGTTCTTGGGCATTTAGAGGCACTTTTAACGTTTGCCCTCCAAGTCACTGATTTAATTTTTTATATTTGCAGTTATCCACAGCTACTAATACAGATTTAAATCAGCAATTTTTATATAATCCTTACCTCATCCATTTTCTTCTTTATTTTGGCTGTTTGGGTTTTTTTCCATTATGATTTTCTGTTCTTCTTTCAAAGAGGTCACAATTTCTTGCATTGTGGCAGTTTCCTGAGTTTCTCCTGAATGATTTTCTAAGATGTGCTCTTCCTTTGAACTTCAGGTTGCTGTTTCCTCACCCTTATTCTACATTCCCCCACCCAACCCTGTTTCTTTACTCATTCTTGAACAAGGCAGAATCTATGCAAACTTAGCATATACCAACAGACAGAAAGTACAGACTGTCACCAGCCTTGGCACTCTGTCCCCTCGCGGGAAGGTTGACACTCCCCCTTCACAGTTATTTACATGTAGGTTCAATGATGCACACACTTCTCAGAACAGTTCCTATTTTCAAATTGGCTTTCGCCTGGTAAAATCCTATTTTACTACCTGGTTCTCTGATACTCTGAATTGATGGAATACATGAAAACTCACAGTTTCTGCAGACCCTTCCTCATGCACTGCTGCCAGTGCATTGTCCTGGCTTTACCTGTGGAATCCATACCTCTCAGAATGGTGAACACTCACACCCTATACTTCCTGCTCAGGGAACTTGTTTTCTGAGAATTGCTGTGCCTAAATGGATGATGGGCAGGGAAGGGCAGTCCTTAGACAGCATCTGTGCCCAGAGGGCTGGCTGCTTGCTCCGTGTTCAGGTCAGTGCAAATCCTGTATCTTGAATTAGAGACAGAGTGGTGAAGGTGTGAAGTGCATCTCGAATGGCAGAGAGCCATAAAGGTGTGAAGTGCTATTTCCCCTTTTATAGCCGGTCTCTGGTTTGTAAGATTTTCTCCATTCACTCCACTGGCCTAATTGTTCTTAAGGCTTTTTTCCTCTGATTCTGATTGTCTGTCTTTTGTTTTTTAAGCTTGAGTTGAGGTTTTCTTTTTTTCTTTTCCTCTTATTGCTAGTTTAATAGATAGTGGACAGAGGCGTCCCAGGGTGGCTGTCAGAACCTCCAAAACCATTTTGTGGATGCTGCGTGGTGATTTTACATATAGCCTGAGACAATATTTCTCATAGTGCAATGAGTTTACAACTAAGGATCTGTAAGACAATTTTAGATCATGTTGAGATGACAGTTTTAAAGTTATATTTATTTTTGTGTATAATAGAAAAAAAAACCCAACTGAATCAAATCCATAATTTCATAGATATTATTGCTTAGGGCCAGGCTAAATTTAAGTTGTATGTCAGTCAGTTCAAAAAAATATTGAGTCAATAACAGTGCAGCTGATACATGGTGGTAGGGCAAGGTGTGACAGTGGAACATGAATGACTACAGTCTGGGGGACACCAAGCTACAGAATCTCTTTGACAGGCTGTTAGGAGGCCTTTTAAAAACAGGGCACCATTTCTGATATGTCCACTTGATACTGAGAATCTTTTATGGTGTGGGACACATAGAAACTTTATAAGGGGCTTGGACCCTACCAGGCAGCATACAAGAAACTGGCTACAGTCACCTAACAGGAGCCAGCTGCCCAGCACACCTGGCCTGGAGCCAGCCACTCCCTATAGCCTGTCTGCTTTCTTGCTTTCTTTTATAACAGCATGGCATCTTATCACAAGATCTTACTTCCCTTGTGTCCTCGTGCTCACAGCTCCTTGTGTGCCTGTGATCAATCTCCAGCCTCATCTGTCTGTCTATCATATTCTTCTTTCCAAGATAAACAAGGGACACACCCTCGCCGTATTCAGTGAGCATTTTCTTGTGTATCTCACTTGGGCACTGTTAATTATAGTTGAGCCTTACACAACATGGATTTGAACTGTATGGGTCCACTTGCGTGTGAATTCTTTTCAATAAATATATGGGAAAATTTTTTTACAGATTTGTGACAATTTTTAAAAACTCGCAGATAAACCACCTAGCCTAGAATTATCAAACAAATTAAGAAAATGTGAGGTATGTCATGAGTACATAAAATGTATGTAGAGTCTAGTTTATTTTATCATTAACCACCATAAAATATGCACGAATCTATTATAAAAAGTTAAAATTTGTCAAAACTTACACACACAAACCCTCACAGACTGTATGTACATGATGCCATTTGCAGTTGAGAGAAGTGTGCACAAACATAAAAATGCAGTTCAATCATAACTGCATGTAATTAACTGTAGTCCATACTGTATTATGGTAATAATTTCTTAGCCACTTCCTGTTGCTGTTGCGGTGAGCTCAAGTGTTGTGAGTACTTGCTTAAATTGCCATGTGACACTCGTCACCTCCGGGTGAACAAACAGTTCGTCTCTCCAGTAAATTGTGTATTACAGTAAAAAGGATCTCTCGGTTCTCAAACCTTTTTCATTGCATTTAGTGCAATACTGTAAACCTTGGATAACACCACGGGACCCATACAAAGTGCAGAAAAAAGTAGTGACATTCCCAAGAAGCAGAAAAAAGTAGTGACATTACCAGAAAAAGTTGAATTGCTTGCGTAGATTGCGGTCTGCAGCTGGCCATTTCAGATAGAATGGTTCATCTTGTAAACAGGCAACATAAACTTAGGGTATTGATAAATACAGTACAGTACTGTAAATATATTTTCTCTTCCTTATGATTTTCTTAATACATTTTTTTCTCTCTAGCTTCCTTTATTGTAAGAATACAGTATCTAATACATGTAATACAAGATATGTGTTAATTGACGGTTTATGTTATCAGTAAGGCTTCAGTCGACAGTAGGCTATTAGTAGTTAAATTCTGGGGGAGTCAAAAGTTATATGTGGATTTTCATCTGCACACATGCAGAAGGGGTGGGGGGTCGGAGCCCCTAACCCTCATGTTCAAGGCCCAGCTGTATTTTTCTTGTAATCCCATGCTCACTTGGTTTCTGTGACTGATTCTCAGAACACTCGTTGATTTATTCCCCACATAGCCCTCGGTGTTGGGCACTGGGCTAGCTAGAGGGGAAAAGGGTGAAGACCTAGTTCTTACCTTTAAGAGTCTTGGAGAGGGGCCCTGGGGCACTGCATGTACTAATGAAAGGCACAGGAGTGGGGGGACTGGACCCCAGGAATTCATTCTCCCACTGCTTAGGTGAGAGCTGCCTCAAGGTTCAGCTTTATGAACTCTGGGTTCATAAATCAGTGGGATTTTACCACCATCTCTGTACAGATGTCTCCAGCTCCACTGCCCACTGAGCACATGAACTTGGCTCTATAGCCGACAAACTCTACCACATCCTCCCAACTGGCTCCCACCATGGCCAGATCTCTTCTGGTTCCTGGTTCTAACTTCTGTCCTTCCCTTCCACATTACTCTGTCCCGTTTCCCCACATCTCCTCCTCCTCCTCTGTTCCCAAGCCACCTTCTGCTTCTTACGTCATGTCCCCGCCCTCCAGTCAAGCCCTTTCCTTCTGTCCCTGCTGTGGGGCGAGTTCTGTATCTTCTGAGAAGCCTCCCGTGCCCGTCTCAGCCACAAGTGACCTTGCCCTCCTCTGGATTCTGAAAGCTCTTTTGTCTGCCGACTTATCGTTTGGCACTGTTACACACTCCCTGGATACTTATTCCTTTTTTCACCGTGTTTGTGGCTTGTCTTCCAAATTTTAGAAGTCAGGTTCTAGGTACGGTACTCGCCTGCATCTTCCACAGCATTCAGGAAAGGGTTGTTAGTAATGGTTAATTGGTTGATGGATCTTGTGGCCAAGGGGTCACATGTGGGGGAGAGGGTCCTTGGGACCCTGTACCCAGGAGACTGCTCGGGCTGATGAATAATTTTTCCCTTCATGACTATGAAGCATTTAGAAAAAGTGAGTCATCACCGTGCCCAGATGTTCTTTCTGATTAATTATCGTTATAAGACAACACGATGCATCCTATGGAGGACAAGGGCCTACAGCAAATGTGGCCTGATTTGGTTGACAGTTTTCAACTCAACTGAAACAAAAAATAATAACAGGAGGGTTGGGCTCATCTGATGCCATAAACTCAGGAAAACTTAGCTTGGTGGAAAAGATTGTCAGTCTTTTTGCTTTTGGACCACAGGTTGTCTGCTGTCTCTCATGTGTACATGTGGCACTGTATGTAGAAACCTATCTATTTGCAGAAGGCAAAAGGAGAGGTCAATAGCGTGCTTTTCACAGCCAACTCTAATGATAAAGCACGATTAAAAAGGCAAAACTAAAGTGACTTCTGGATTGAGACGCTAGGATGAACCCAAACAGTAAACCCATTAGATTGTATTTGTGAGTCTTACATACCCTGAGATGTTAAATTTGGGGAATCCTGAATAAAGTATCTGCAAAACTAGTATGTTCTGCTTGCTCAGGTCAGAGTAGATTAGCCTCCTGGTTTATAATGGCCCAGAAAGGTCCCTTGTTGTTGGCTGGGGGCCATACTGGGATTTAAAATGACAGTGATTTCTGTGCCGGGAGCACTGCATTGTTGTCTGTGATTATATTTGTTGATCTGTGTGATGCAGTGTCAAAGTGGTATCAGTGACAGCTGCTAATACTTAACAGCCTTAAAACTGTCCCCTCTTTGCTATTATAAAGCTAAGAAGTCATGGGCTGTGAAAGCTTTCATGGCCATTTTAATTCCACAAAACTGGAAGGATTGAAGGTAAAGATCTTGGGCATCGAGGCTCAAATGAAGTTTTGCCTTTAACTTCTCAAGGGCGGGGGCCTGTTTGCAAGAGCAGGGAAGTACCTTGTTCCTATCTGTGTATTTCTGCGGTGTGTCTGACCTCAAAAGTGGGTGTGTGGATTCCCCACCGGGCCTTTCCTCCCACATCCAGGAGAGTAGATGCAAATAACTCAGCTGCCAACAGGAGGTTGGGGTGGGCTCTGGATATTATACTCATCTCCTCTTAGTGGCTGGTTTGGGGTAATTTTACAAGTGTAGATTTAAGCATTGCATTTCTCTTGTTTTTATGATGGCAGGGAGAGAGAGAGAGAAGGGGAGGGTTGATCTTATAACCACTTCCCCCCCCCCAGTCTTTCCATCACATTTGACGTTTAATACCCTGGTGCCATCATGATTTCTGGAAAGTACAGCCCCAATTGCATTTTCTCCCCAGTGCAAAACCCGTGGTTGGTTTCTTTTTGCTTATAGAGAGTCTGAATTTCTTAGTTCTTGGTGCTCAAGTGCCCTCCCGTGATCTGACTCCATCCTTTGCTACTGTTTCTCTCACCTACCGTGCCTCCTGAGCTCTAACGAATGGATTCACCCACTTTTTCTCACACCCTCTGCCCACACTGTTTCCCTTTCCCTGTGCCTTTGTTCACACTGGCCACATGGCCTGGAGTGTCGCCCCCTTAGCTTGTTCCTCTGACCCATCCTGCCTGATCTACATTGAGAGCCTCCGTCTTCTCTATTAAAGACGATTATAGAATGTTCCTCCTAGATTTGTTAGGCAGATCAAGTGGCACAGGACATGTGAAGCATATTAACAGCGCCTGGCCCAGAGTGAGTGCTCAATGTAAGATCCTTGTGGTCGGTCATTCCTGCAGCGGATTGGAGCCCAGGAATCAGAGAGGGGAGGTAGAGTCCCCTAAGCAGCCATGTCGATGGCTTTGAGACGGAAGAGATGAGCCCCGCCACCTCCAGGACAGAAAAGACAAGAAAGGTGGGATACAGATGCAGAAGGGAATTGATGTATCCAAGGGAGAGGCACATTGTCACCTCCCTCCAGGAGCCCCTGAGCATGCCATAGCCCTCAACGGAAAAGCCCATGATTGACGTTAGGATGCTGGCTGTGTTGCCTTGGTTTCCCCAAGGCTGAACACAAAGCCAACCGTGGTGAGTCCTGGGATAGATTCCCAGCTTCATCTTCTAGTTGTACTTTCTAGTCTCCCTCACCAAGGCAGCTTCCCTCTGGGTGTACGTTTCACCTTCCCTGGAGAGTCTGCCCTGCATATCTCATGATGTGGCTTATGTGTCACAGGGGCCCTTGATCTAAACTGTCTCTGTGGGTCTCAGACTTTTTTTTTTATCCTGGAAAAATATACGTAATGTGAGATCTAATGAAATCTACCATCTTCACCATTTTTAAGTGTACAGCGCAGCACCACTAAGTACATTAACATTATTAAGCAACCCACCATCACCACCATCTATCTCCAGAACTTTCTCGTCTTCCCAAACTGAAACTCTCTACCCATTACACAATAACTCTCGATTACCCGCTCCTCCAGCCCCTGGCAACCACCATTCTACTTTCTGTCTCTATGAATTTGCCTGTTCTAGGTACCGCATCTAAGTGGAATCATACAGTATTTGTCCTTTGATGTATGGCCATTTTACTTAGCATAGTGTCCTCAAGGTTCATCCACACTGTAGCATGTGTTAGAATTTCCTTCCTTCTTAAGGCTGAATAATATTCCATTCTGTTTATTACAGCACATGTTGTTAATCTATTCATTAGTGGTTGGACACTTGGATTGTTTCTACCTTTTGGCTATTGTGAATAACGCTGCCATGAACAGGGGTATATATATATCTCTTTAAGACCTCGCTTTCAGCTTTTTTGGGTAAATACCCAGAAGTGGAATTGCTGGACCATATGGTAATTCCATGTTTGATTTTTTGAAGAATTGCCGTACTGTTTTCCATAGGGGCTATCCCACTTTACATGCCTACAAGCAGTGCACAAGGGTTCCAGTATTTCTACATCCTTACCGACACTTGTTCTTTTCTGGTTTCTTCATAGTAGCATCCTAACAGGTGTGAGGTGCTATCTCATTGTGGTTTTGATTTGCATTTCCCTAATGATAGTGATGTTGGTTATCTTTTCATGTGCTTCTTGGCCATTTTTACATCATCTTTGGAGAAATGTCTTTTGCTTTCTGTGTTCTGTGGGTCTCAGACTTTTTTTTTTTAATCCTTTTTTGGGTAAATACCCAGACATGGAATTGTTGGACCATATGGTAATTCTGTGTTTGATTTTTTGAAGAATTGCCATACTGTTTTCCGTAGGGGCTATACCACTTTACATATAAGGTTTAACTGGGTTGTTTGCTTTCTATTATTCAGTCTAGACTTTTTTTGTACCCAGGGTAACGGCAGCACCTACCCTTTCAGCCGTTGCTGATAGTAACAACAATAATCTTGCTTTCATTGAGCATTTCCATGATCCACTATGCAGAATGTTCACATGGCTTCTCGCCCCTTTAATCCTCACCACAACCTTTTGAGAAAGAGACTCTGATCATCTCCATTTTACATTCAAGAAAGTGGAGCCTAGAGGCCTTGCCCAGGGTCTCAGAGCTAGTAAGCAGTGAAACAACAACAACTTAACCCTGATCTGACTCCATCATTGGGTGGTAGTACTGCTTTCTTAGCCCCCGCCTAAGAAGCTTATATCAAAACCTCTTTATAAATAACAGTTCATCCATACGCTTACAAAAATAAGTGATATTTTATAGGAAACCACCTCCAGGCTTCAGGATCTTGGTCTCTCCAGAAAACCGTATTTAGTTCTATATGAAGAATTGGTTCCTAAAATCCCAAAGGTTTGCATCTGAAAGCGAACACAGAAATACGTGGCATTTTAAGTGCTAAATATTCAGCTGCTCCAAAAAGCTTTCTAAAGGGAATGATATGATATATTCACCAAGGATCCAAGTCTCTGCCTAAACTCATTTAGTTGGTGGATGCAGTATTGCTGTCGGGTTCCACTCCCTTCTTCACTTGTAACTGATGACTTTGTGATCCTCGGGGCCCCTTCATCTGACATGCCTCGTGACCCCCTTTTTGGCCACCATCTGTCCAGGTTTGGTGGTGGTGAGGACAGAGTGAAGGCCGGAGACCCACATGTTACCCCTTTTGGGGAGCACCAGCTTTCCAGCCCTGGGGGGGTCCCACATAGTGATTCTTTGGGGGAGCATTTTCTGTTCTTTTTATGTTGGGTTTTTCTGGCCTTGGGTTCACACAGCTGGGGCCGGGGCTGGGGCCGGGGCTGGGGCCAGAACTGTGACTTAGGGTTGGGAAGAAGTTGGCCGAAACATTCCCCAGCAGGGCTTGGGCAGGCCCAGGGAGTCCCGCCTAAAATACAGTGGACAAAGCCGCCCTTGTCCCCAGGCCTGGGGGTGGGAGGCATCTGGTCAGTGACACAAGCTTGGCCATTGTTTGTCGTGACCTCAGCCAACTTTTTTTAGCTGAGAAAGGGGAAAAAGAGAGAGAGAAAGAGAGAGAGAGAGAGAAAAAAAATGAAGGCCTCCAGAAACTTTGCATCTGGAAAGTCCAGAATGAGTTGTTGATTTCCCAACAGCACTGGAGCCAATTTGGAAGGAACTGTGCAATGTAGCGGGTTCTTTGTGAAAGAACAGCAGTGAGAAAAGCCACAGGAACATCCTCCAGGGTGCCCAGAGCACCGGCCCTGGGCTAGCTGCTCACCTCAGCCCCGTTTCCCGCAGAGGCCACCACGGAGAGGAAGCTGGCGGAGCCCCAGCCCTGAGTCGGGGGGTTCCAGACAGGACCCAAGACACTCCTCTGAGGTAGCAGCCCCCAAAGAAGATTAGCTGCTCCCCGATGGTAAGAATCGGTTCTTCTTGCTGCAGATGTGTGCTTAGCTTGCCTTTCTCTACATGTTTCTAAAATGACCTCGACATTTTAAAGAGGCAGCTTGGAGAACTCTTGGAGATTTGAGCTGTATAGAACTGCCAAGCTTTGAAGGCCTGGGGACCTTGTGTGCCAGGGGGCACCTTTCACAGACCCAAGGCGTGAGTGTGGAGAAAGATGATGTGGGCTGCTGTGTGAGAAATCAGGAGAAGCGGATGGGAGGAGGAGAAAGACTTGCAAAGGAATGTCTGCGGAGAGAGGGAGTCTCAGCTCCTCCGGTTACCTGGGGAGCAGTGTCATTGGAGGTGTGTGACGGAGAAGCAGAGTGGTGGTGTAGATTTATATGGAGTCCAAACCTGGCTTTCTCCGTTTAACTTTTCCCAAATAAGAAACTTGGCTTCTACCTGCCTATCTGGCGTCTACCCCATGGCCCAGTTCTGGCTGGGACACTGTAAGGTAGAAGGAAGCCCTTTGGGGGCTATAAAGCCCTAATGAAGGTAGGGGGAGCCACTGGGGGGCTTAGCTTGCAAAATGTCATTGAGTATCTGCCCAGTAGCACACTGCGCTTCCAGGCTTGGCTGAGACTTACTTTCCAGTTTGGTGGTGGCTGCAACAAGGATCATGGAAGTGCTTCTGAGACTTAGGGGTCTCAGCCTTGTTTGGCAAGTTTTTCCACCTCTGGAAATTGGACAACCCCTTTCTTTGGAGAGTGGGACCTCTCATCAGGCTAGAATTTTGATGACTTTCTCGAGGCTCTGTATGTCTGAGAGAGGTCCAGTTTGTATGGAAAGGCTAGTCCATTTCTGCACATAATCTTCCTCCAAAATGCACTCTCCCACCTCCCTGGGCCAGTCAGCACCTTTGATTTTGGCGTGGTTTCCACTTGAGTCCTGACCCCATGCCAGGGGAAGGGAGACGGTGCTTGTCATCCAGGAACACCCTCTAACAGGCCAGTTGACCTCCTAGTAAAGTCCACAGCAAGAAGGTCAACGTGCATCTGAGTTGCCCAAGGACCTTTAAAATGCAGATCTGGTGCTGGGACGGGGCCTGGGACTCTGCATTTCTAGCCAGCTTGCAGAGGACTTCCTGCTGCTGGTGTAGGGACCGCACTTGGAGAATTGCTGCTGTAAGGAACCCAGACCAATCAGTCAAGTTCTGACCAAGTTACGGCTATCCAGGGTCTGACTGCAGAGTGCAGGGAGTTCTGGCAGGTCCGGCTGTACATCATGGCTGGGTTGGTTCATGGGAACAGAGGGATTAGCAAAAAAGATGAACACTGAAGGGCATGCAAGGAGCTGGGAAGAGCCCAAGTCAAGCTCTTGAGAAAGGGGCCCGTGGGGTGCAGAGACTGTTAGAGGGGCACACCCAAGCTGAAGTGGACTGCGTGTTTGGGGCATAACATGAGTGGCCATCCAGAAGCGAACTGCTAGCAAGCCTAGAAAAATTCCACTGGAGCCCACCTTTGGTGCGTGCTGAGTGACACAGAGACAGAAGCCCAGGATGCCAGGGCAGAAATCCAGTTTCTGGGCACATAGAGCACTCATGTGGCTCAGGGGAACGAAAGGGACACAGGCCCATCAGGACAGAACTCACTGTGGAGAGAGGTGGTGGGTAAGGTAGGATCCCCAGGTGTGGGGACTTGGACAGGGTTTCAGGAGCCATCAAATGCCTCCGAATCCCGTGTCTACACTCGAATGTGACCTTTTTTCATCTACAGAAATGGTATGTCTTTAAAACATATATACTAATACTAAGAATTTTTCAGTATTAAGCTATATATATATTTTTTTTTTTTGAGGGCCTCAGAGACCATCTGGTCCAACTTCTGTATTTTAGAGATGAGGAAATTGTGGCCTCGCAGAGATGAAGGGGGTTGCTCAAGACCACAGCCACTTCAGGCCTGGTCCTCAGGCCCTAATTCCCATCCTGCATTCTTTGCATGGTGCCACAGAATAGTGGCAGGTCCCAAACCTCAACAGCAAGCTGTCACCATTTGTCTACTTTATATGCATCAGTAGCAGCAGCTCCAGAAGTGTCAGCTGAGTTGGGGCGGTTGGAATCGCACCCCTTACTGATTCTTAGAAACTGTTGCATCCTCTATTAGACTTTATTTCCCTCTAGTGCTCATGGTTCAGAACCAATTAGGAGCATCTCTCAGAGTCAGAGGTCTTTGATTAGAATCATTGGAGCACAGGCCATTAGCTCTGCAGAGTAACTGGAATGAGTCTCCATGGTGAGAAGACTTCCGTTTTCTTTTGGTGCCCTCAGGCCACTCCAGCCAGCAGCTAGTGCCCACAAAGGCCAGCCACATGGCAGGCGTGGGCGGGCCATCAGCGGCATCCACCTTCATGCCCTAATGAGCTTCGGTCAGTCTTCCTTTAAAACGATACCAACTCCCCGAGGAAGCCTGCTTTTGCCCCCGGTGCACCTGCGGTTGGCAACTGGGGCTTGAAGCTCTTTCTGGTAGGTGGGGCTGCTTTGCGTGAGATACCGAGCCTGTTGCTGATTGAGCTGGCAACTTTGAGCTCCCTTCCTCACTTCTGAACTTCTTACTCCATTTTGAACAGAAGAGAGTGCTTGGTAAGAGGTTTTCTTCAGAGGCATAGTAACTTTGGAAAGTGCCAGGAGCAATGACATAAGGCATTTGGAGGCCTTGCAGCTTAATACTAAAGGAAGGCTAGGGAGTGTATTATATAGTATTTATTTCTCTCTCTCTTTCTTTTTTTTGGCAACACCAAGTGTTGGCAAAACTTTCTTGTTCTCAGGCTTTCTCCTCTGCAAAGGTAAATCGACCAGGAAATCATCTAGAGGGGCCCTCGCCCTACCAAGAGCTCCCTAGGAAGAGTGTTACAGGTGAACAATCCACAGATTGTCCTTCAAAAGTGTCTTCTAGGGTAGGAGAATTGATAATGTTATAAATATAAACTAGCGTAGAAAATCTAGGGTGTATTTCAAGATCATTAACCTTTAGGACTGAGAGAAGTAGCCCAGCTCCTTCCTTTCACAAACAGGAACATTTCAGCACTACTTGGCCATAACAGTGACTTGAGGCAAAGGGGAAGAGAATTCCCAAGAGTTCGGCTTCTCCGTGCAGACCGGAGGTGTTGCCCACGATCTCATATCCTGGCTCGGGCGTGTATTTCATTTACAATCTTTGTTACATCGCTTCATTTTCTTGGTGTCTCAGACAGCGTTTCTTTCCCCCCAGGTCCCAGTTGGATTTGGTTGAATAGATGAAAGCATATGTAGACCCAAAGAATTTGAGACCTTTTCCTCTTTAGAGCCCAAAAGCATTTGGGGGAAAAATGCAGCAAAAAAAGTAATATTTCATGAAGATTTGTGTTTTTTTGGTCAGGAGGTCTCTGTCATGTCTTTTGTTTATATGGCTGCTGCTTTTGCAAGCTGAGCTGGACATTTAAATGCCTTGAAATTTCCCTTGTGATGGTTTTAGGCTCTGTTGCAAAAGATGTCCCGTGCATGGGTCATAGAACCACAGCATTTAAGAGCTGGCAGCCCACAGATGAGGAAACAGAGGCCGGGAAAGGCTAAAGGAATTGAACACATTACAGCTGTTGCCTGGGAACACAGCATCTCTTTATGCCTAGGCCTGTGTGTTTTCTACTGATGTTTGTGTTGTCCCGGGTTGGAGGCAGGATATCAGAGTGGCCCATGCTATTTTTATACTGCTAGCAAAGGGGGAGGAGGGAACGAAGCAACATTCCTCAACAGCCCATCAGGAAGTGGAGAGTTTGAATAAAATGTCTCTGTTAATCAAAAGCTGGTGAGCAGAGTCACTCAGGTTTTCTGGCTTGGAAGCCAGAAGCTGGAACCAGCTGTCAGGAACAGACTACCTTGCCCTTTTTAATTGTGTTGAATTAGGACCAGAGTGACCTTAAAATGAGACAAAATGTAGGGGCTTTCTCTGGGGTTCCCCAAACCCCTCCAGGCGTCTCAGTAGGAAGTGGGGTAGGGAGTGCCTGCTTCCCTTCCTACTTCTGGAGCAGCTCTCTATATTTCAGGAGCACCTGTGGGGAACCACCCCCCGAAGTCCTGTGGCCCTAAAACACAGCCACAAGGCCTTTAGACACCTATACCAAGTCTCTGTTTGAGGCCAAAGAAGTGACTCTGATATTCAGTGGCACAATTATGCTGGTTGATCAATGCTGGGATTCTCCCAAAAGATGCTGAAGAGTGGGCATCTCTCAGATCTTTGTCATGCTGTACTGTGTCACTGAGCAGAAGCTGCCAGCAGAAAGGACCAGCCATCTCAGATACGTGACATATGCTCACATCCAGAGTATTCCTCATTTCTGCATTTTTCTCCTCTAGAACCCTATTAATTGGCCCTCTTATATTTGTACAGCAGATGCAACGACCATAAAAATCTCATCCTCCAGGGTCGGAGAAGTAAGGGCTCACGCAGGAAGGTCTGCAAGGCCCACACTAGGCGTTTCTTTCCTACCCTCCCCTGCTTTCTCCCCCAGACGCTTCAAGGCTGTGAGATGGCTTCTGAGCCAGGAGGGGCTGTTCAACTCATCCTTGGTGTACAAGGTCATTTGCAAATCTTTTCATCATGGAAACATGGAGACCCCATGTTTTCCAGCTTAGCAAGTTTCCCTTTGAGGGTTGACTTCCTGTATGCTTGCTGCATGGACTACATTGTAATTATGGTCATCAAAATTCCTGGTAAACCAGATCACTCTGTTTCTTGACAGGGTCAGAATATACAGAGGCTATTGTTCTGTGTCCTCTCTCTGCCCAGTCCTGAGAAACATACCCAGTGAGTTGATTGGCCCTCAGGGAGGCGCTGGGAGCTTGCAGATGGATATCCAGGGTGGTCTACGAGGAGCCTGGTAGGTCTGGAGTGTCCCAAGTGGTTCAGCCTCCAGGCCCATGGCTGGCAGCTGGGAGAAAGCTCTCATGGCCCTAATGTCTACCTCTTGTAGTGGGTGCCAGTGATAGCCCAGTGTGAGGCTTCCTCCTGCCACTTTGTGGACAGAGGACAGTGATGGAGTGGGATGTGGGGGCAAGTAACTGATGCAGGTGAGGAATAATGTGGCAGATACTCCATGGGGACTGGAGTTGCAGCCTCACTGGTGAGCCCACATGAGTCACCCTCTGGGCATTTTCAGATCTCATCCAGGGAGACATGGAGGTCATCTGATATGAGCAAGTGGGGGGTTCAAGCCAGTGAGATGTGGATTATTGCTGCCTCATCCATTGTGACCCCATCCATCTACCCTGAGCAGTGAAGCCTGAGGACACTTGGATTGTGCCAGGTTTAGAAGAGTCCTGGGGACATTTCCAGTTAAGTGATTAAAGCCTCGTTTGGGAAGTTTCTGTTACGGACTCAAAGAGGCAGCCCTGCTAACCAGGTGATTTCTAATAAGAAGGGTTTGAGGATACACATAGAGGTTTCTGGCAAAACCTCTGACAAATTTTGCAAATAGGAGAGTAGAAGAAATAAAGGTGACTCCCATGGCTCTCTTTGGCTCCGTGATGGTGAGAGCTGGAGGTGAGCCTTATGCACTCACACAGGGGTCCAAACAGAGTGGCTCAGGGGACATGGACATGCTCGGACACAGGCCAGGAATATCCACACATGCTTCTTCAAGTGTTTCTCTGAGCTTTGGCTCTGGGAACCCTTTGAGGGTTTGCCAAGCAAACAGGTTGTACAAATGAGGTCTTTGGAAAGGACTGGCTTCCTGCTGAGTTTTCCCTCAACCTGCAAAGTGCTTTGGTCCCACCTTATCCACCTTCATGGATTCCAGGGCTCAAGATTCCCTGTGGAAGCTGATTGCCCAATAACAGGTGGTGGAGGTGGGACTCACAGCACCAGGGTCTTGGAGGAGGTCATCTGGTATGAGCAAATGGCCTTTGAGGACTCTTCCCTTCTGTTGTGTTCCCTGTCTTTGGGAACCTGTCAGTCTCCAGGGAGGAGACAAGAGTGGACACTAGATGCGAGAGGAATGAGGATGGGAGACACCTGGGTGGGTACCTGACAGCTTCCATGAGAGGGACAAGAGCCACAGAGGATGTTCCCTCACAGGGCTGGGAGGGCAGGTCAGTAGTCTGCTTGCATCTCTCTCAGTGTCCTCACAAACAGTCTCGGTGCTCCTCCTGCCTCTTGATCTTTTCTAGTAGTATCTGGAATTCGTGACATAGGGTATTATTTCATTTTTGTAAACAGCATACATTGAGGATAGTGATATGTACACACGATTGCATAACTAGATTTATAATTATTTCTGTATTTTTGTACACTGCTGTCAGTGTTCAGCCGTGGTCCTTTGTACCATGATTTCTTTATTCTTCACCTTCTTTGTCTTCATCTTTCAGGCAGTTGGAGTGCATCTTTTCAGTACTTTTACTAAGGATGACATATGAGTGGTATTTTCTCAGTTCTTGTCTGTAGAAGAAAGTATTTCTGTCGCCTTCACTCGTGGAAGACTTCTTGGCTACCGATGAAGGTCTTGGTATTTTCCACATAATACACCGGAGGCGTCTTTTGAGATGTGGTTCCAGACAAGTTTGAGACCAGTCTTACTTTTATTCTTTTATTGGTCTTCCCACTTAAACGATTATAGAACTTTTGTCCTTATCTTTGCCGTGTAAATATATTGTTAGGGTGTGTCTGCTTTTTGGTCTTTTGGATTCCATTTTGCCCTGAACAGTGTAGGACTTCCCATGCTGCACAGCTCAGGAGCATTCTCCCCCCACCCCCCATATCAACCTCTGTTTACAGTTTCTCTTCATCTGGTCTCTTCAGGAACACCCACTATCTATATCTTGGCTTGCTGTTTTGTCCTCTTGTTTGCATTTTTTCCCGTTTCCTTTGCATTCTGGGAATAAAAAATTCTCATTTGTTTTGTACATAACTAATTCATGGTTTTGGGTTTTTTTTTGCAATACTAATTGTATGTTTTATTGCAAACCATGTGCATTTTCCTTCTGATACAACCTTTCAAACTTCCCTACAATTGTTAGCATTTCCTGTTCCTTTTTAATATCATTTTGGTTTTTTTTCCAAACCAACTTGCCTTTTTCTTTGCATTTGTTTTGTTCTCTCCTTATGATTTTTTTGCTTTTGTAACACAGATGCCATATCTTCCATTTATTGAGGTTGCTAAACAGTTTCCTGAAACATTTCTTCTAGATGCTATATGAGATCATGATTAGAAGTTTGTGTTTCTCCTGAGGTTTCTGACTGCTGTTCCTCAATCTGTTTTCTACGGTTAAAGAAACCCTCTATATTACCTTGTCTCTCCCCAGTTTGTGCTGCTATAACAAAATACCTGAGACTGGGTGATTTATAAAGAACAGAAATTTATTTCTCATGGTTCTGGAGACAGGGCAGTCCAAGATCAAGGTCCTGGCAGGTTCCTTCTCTGCATCCAAGATGGCACCTTGTTGTTGTGTCCTTCACATGGCAGAAGGCAGAAGGGCAAACTAGTGAATGCTGCAAGAAGCCCCTTTTATAAGGGCCTTCGTCCCATTCACAAAAGAGGAGCCTCTTAAAGGCTCCTACCACACTGGCAACAGCTCAGTTTTGGAGGGGACACATTCAAACCATAGCAGAGTTCATTCAGTAGATCCATTTAGAGTTGGGATTTGTTCTCAAGTGGGGCGCACACCTTCCCCCCGCCACACTGCTGTTTCCTATCTACTGGTTTGGTGAAATAGCCTCCTCAACTCTGTAGCCCAGTTCCTACTGCAGTTCTCGGTTCTCACTCATTCATTCACTCCTTCAATGTTCTGGGCACTGCACTGTGCTGAGATGAAAGTAGTGAACAAGAGGGATGTGGCCCTGCCTGTCTTCCTGAATCTTATGGCTTATTTCTCTGTTGATGTGTTGGGTCTCCCTCCTCCACTTCCTCCTCCTCCAGGCCAAGTCTTTGAATCTCTGACCTTTAGGAGAACAGGAAGATACTGCCAGGGTCCAGCCTGTCTCCTATAAAAACTTCTTATGAAAACTACACACCCAGAATGCACTGTGCCATTGCCAAGGGTCCCCTGCTTCCTCCCCAGCTATTTTCTGTTCATAGAAATCTCTGAATATGGGTTGAATGCTGCCAGGGCTGGGGAGAACAGTACTTTCACCTGTGAGACAGAGGAATACTTATACCTGTGTCTATAAGTATTCTTATAGACACAGACTCTGAGGCTGGTGACATCATTGTGGGATGTGGGACCCTCGTTCTTGATTTGTGTCTTAACCCATAGTCATAGAAGATTATCGTACCTTGGGTAGCTCCCAGCTCTGTGTAGGAGTCTGCTCACCCTAAACAGGTGTCCAGCAGAAAGGCATGAGGTGGAAGTGAACTGCCAGTCTCCAGCCTGGTTGTGTCTTGGTCTTCCTGGTGGTCCTGTGCAGCCCTATTGGTTGACTCCCTGTTGAGTGCAGAACTGGCAGTGGGGGCCACTCCAGGACTACTCGGGGCATACTAGTAATGAAGTGGCTCCCAGGGACAGAGGGCTCCCAGGCACACCCCCATGCCCTGGCTGCTTCTGGGTGTCCATCTGCCTACTTGGTTGGGGAAGGGAGAACTTGCTGGAGAGTCCTTTGTGGAGGAGCCTTCAAGCAGTGCCAATCACGGCGCTGGGCTCATTAGCAGGCATTGCCATGGCAACGGGTCTGCCAGAAAGTGGCTCGTTAGGCTGACAACTTCAGAGATGTTATATATAGATCTGGGTGTGGGGGGAGTGGGGGTGTGGGGCCCTGTGGATTTGCCTTTCTTTAGAGCTCCTATTGCTTCTGGGTTTTGGGTGTGAGAAGACGCAGAGTGGGAGACCTTAAAACTGTCTGATCTGGCTGCTAAAGCAAGTGTGTGAAGACCACCCATTAACCTCAGCAAGTAGCGTTTGCTCACGGCTTTAGGAGAAGGTAAGAGTCAGGTGCTCCCGGAAGCCTCCGGAGCAGTGAAAGAGTTGCGTAGGTGGAGGTGGTTCCCGCATTGAACTTGAACTTGAACTTGGAATGGTGGAGGCTGTGGGGAGCAGAGTAGAGGGGTTGGTACTGCCTGGAGGCTGCAGAGACAACTTGAATCTCTCTAAAATAGTCTATTTGAAGGGTTTGGGGCTAGGGGACAGGATCCTTTTCTTTAATAAGTAACCATGCAGCTCAACGCTGTCTTTTTTACAAATAATGCTTATAAAAATTTTATGATCTTGGTTTTCAGTTCAGAAGTGATGTTTTCTCTCAGTTGCTGCCTCCAAAGCTGCAACGGAGTGGTTCCAGGGTGAGTGAGCAAAGGACTCACCCAGGAGAACTGTTAAAAATGCAGACTCCCAGGCTGCAGGTTGGTTCAGTGGTTGGATCAGGGCCTGGGAATATTGCACTTTAGCTCACATCCAGGTGACTGATAGGTGTCTCAGGGTGACCACGTTTTGAGAAACTGCTGTAGGGGGATTTGTTTTTAATCTCTAGGTGACTTTACTTGCCTGCTTTTTTTTTTTTTTAAATAGGGAAATCAGTGGCCACCATTAAGAGGAAAAATTTTTTTGGTTGTGTTGTTTTAAATAAGGAGACAAGGAAGTCAGCCTACAGCTAGGGAACGTGACGGCTTGGACGCGGGTGGTGATATTTTTGTACATCTCCTGGGAAGGCATATGCTCACTTGGGGACTGTGACACAGGCAGGAGCATCAGGCCTGAGTTGTCATCCGCCTTAGGTGGGAGCTGGGATGCTGGGTGGTCCCAGTGAAGAAATGGAGCTGATTATGTGTGGCTGGGGAGAGATGTAGCCTGGCTTTATGTAACTGGACAGAAGTCTCTAGAACAAAACTAATATTTTAAAGTAGTTTGTTTTTACCATATAATTAGCTGTGCAACATGGGGCAAGTTATTAAACCCTCTGAATCTCAGCTTCCTCATTTTAAAATGGGAATAAATGCCATCTGTGAGGCAGGCTTGTTGTAAGGATTAGCTAATTGTCTAAAGCACCTGGCCCAGACCGTGGTGCACTGTAGACATTTGGTGACTGGTAAAAGTTATTATTGATGGGCACAAGTGTGATCTGGTCTCAGATATTTCTTGAGGACCTACTAGACTAGGGTTCTGAAGTGGTCTAGAAACTTGTAGATATTACTTATGAAATAGGGTGTGTATGTGCACAAACACACCTATTTTGGGAGGCAGAAGATTGATAGCTTTCCTCAGATTCCTAGAGGTAGGGCTTCCACATATAGTTGAGCAGGTTGTCTATTGAACAAGGGGGCCCAGATGAGGGAGGAAGGAAACCCGGCCTTGCACTCTTGCTAAGGGATGGGCCCTTTCAGAGGAAGAGGCAGTGTTTTGTAATTCTTACAAAGACACCCTGTGCATTAGGTGAAGAATTTCTGAGTTGGAGGAAATCACTTCCATTTTCCCCATCCCCACTCCTGCTACTTCTGATCTTAGTCCTTCTAGGTGGGGTCTCCAACTCCCTGGGCTTGTGTCACCTCTGCTTCTCGCTCCTATTCCCGTGGGAAAGAGCTGACAGAATTGAAGGAGAGAAGCCACAGGACTAAAGAGGGGAAGGGAAGGATTTAACTTGGAAGGAAACTAATCAGAAGAATAAGTTTGGGAGAGACCTTAATTATTGGGTAGTTATTCACACTGTATCCTCTTGATGACTGGGGGGCTCTCCAGGATGCTGACTGCTCCTGCCCCTCCATGGCCACAAAGGGTGAGGTAATGTTGGTGCTTTTGGCCTCTTAAATGAGGGCTTGAAGGTGGGGAGGTCTAACTTCTGCCTTCACCACATCTTTTAAAAAATTTTTTATATTCAGGTAAAATATACAGAACATAAAAGTTTATCATCAGTGACATTATTGCGTTCACAATATTGTGCAACTGTTGTCGCTATCTAGTTCCAGAACATTGTCATCACCCCAAAAGGAAAACCTCTACCCATTTTCCCCTCTCCTTGGCCCCTGGTAACCACTAATCTATTTCTGTCTCAAAATGGCTTTGCCCATTCCGGGCATTTCATATAAAAGGAATCCTACACTATGTGACCTTCTGTGTTTTGGGTTCTTTCACTTAGCGCAATGTTTTCAAGGTTTGTCTGTGTTGTGGCGTGTGTCAGCACGCCGTTTCTTTTTATTTTTGGAATAATATTCCATTGTAGGGCTATACTACGTTTTGCTGTACTCCATTCATCCATTGATGGGCATTCAGGTTGTTTTCACCTTTTTCACTTTTATGAACGATGAACATTCATATGCCAGTTTTCGTTTGAACATTTGTTTCCAGTTTTTTGGGTCTATACCCCGTTTTCTCCACATCTTTTGACTGCTGACTTGTTTCAGGGCAGCCACCAGGGGGCACTTCTTTCTGAGAGAGGAGACAGGCAAAAGGACTGCAGGCTGCCTTGGGAGGTGGCGGCATGGCTGCGGCAGGAGGGATGTCGAGGCCGCCTTTGCCATGTCGGCCGAGTAAGAAAATAGGCCTGGCTGGCCCGGGTGCCCTCCTTCTCCCCTCTTCTGGCGCCCCATGGCCCTTCCTAGCTCAGTACCAGGGATGCCTCCTGCCTCTGTAGAGCCCAGCATTTCCTAGCTGGCGGAGACCTCAGAGCAGTTACTGTATCTCCTGGACTGTCAGTGTCCTCACGTGTCTGACCCAAAAACAGTTATTTAGATAAATTAACCAGAGTCATTCTAAGGAGAAAAGTACCATGCATCTGTGGAACGGGCATCATGCTTGCTCTGTCACAGACGGGGCACTGAGTGTCACAGGGTTTGGCTAACTCGATCTCCAGTCCCTAAAAGGAGTGGCCGCCTCACTGCCCAGCCTTCTCACCACAGCACTTTAGCCAGTATCTTAAGGTGTTAACCTTCCCAGCAGGTGTTTGCATTTTAAGTCCAGTAGTGTTGGAAACAGAAACCTGAGAGAAGTGACTGTTGATGGTGACATTTCAGAGGCAATGATGGTGAGGCTGGGGTGGAGGTCGGTGCACTCTCCTGAACATCACAGCACCGTGGACAGAGGCTGTGAAGCACCCCCTTCCATTGGGAACCCCCATCCATTGAGCATTCCTGGGGACAGGCACCCTCCTAGGTGCCAGGTCTGTTATTGTTAATCTCGCAAACATCTTCCACACCTGGGCTAACATAATCCTCCTCCGCTTTACAGATGCGGCAATAGCCTGGTCGAGTCAGTTGCTGTGGTCACATGGCTACCAAGGCGCCGAGTCAGGACTGGCACTCAGGCTATTTGAGCCTGAAGCCTGTTTTGACTGTCCCTCTGGGTGCCCCTCTCTGCAGCCCATTTCTGGCCATGTCAATGTCTGACCCTTCTTAATATGCTTTTACAACTTCTCATTTCCTCCTGGCTTATTTGGACAAGCACCAATATAGTCTTCCCATATTTGATTGAAGGAGAAACTGAAATATTTCACTCAAGGAGAGGGTACCTGGCATCTTACCCCTCTGGTTCTAGAATACTTCTCTTTTCAAGCAAACACTCATTATCAACCCTCTTGCCCCACTTCCCACGCCCACCCCGAACCCCACTGGCCCAAATGTGCCTCTCCTGTACGTAGGATACTCCACATGCTCACACATACACATACATGCACACTTTACTCATTTTAAGACTATTTGTCTTGCATGGATTTTGGCCATCTTCCAATCCAGGAAAGACCAGGGCAGTGTGTGAGGCCCAGGTAAACCTGTTCAGGTGTGTGCTTGTGCTTAATGGATATGGTCTGCTAGTGAAACGGCAGCTTGGGAGCCTGGGGGGACACCGGCCTGGCTGCTGTCCACCTCGCCGTCATCTGCTTGCTTAGAAGCCAGTCTTCCCTACAGAATCAAAGAGGCGCTGCAGGTTAGCAGGTGTAGGAGACAGATGCGTCCAGGGCACAGGGAAAATCTTTTAATTAAGTTGTGAAAATTCATAATGAAACATACAATGCGGCTACACAGCGGGCCAAAGGGGGGCCGTGTTTACTCGAAATCCCAGGAGCTGCTCGGATTTACTCATTCACCCCTGCAGACAGGCAGGGCACAGTGGGAAGCTGCCGCACGTGGTTCTGCAGCCTTCACAAAGCCCGAGAGCAGCCTGGGAGCTATGTCTCTGCTGTTCCCTTTCAATCTGTTGTCTTGTCCTCCAAAGCAGGGATTATCAGTGCACATGGCTAGGGAATGCTGAGGACATTTGGGAGCTCATGACCTGTAATGTTTCTGAACAGGCCCTGGCTGTGCTGAGAAATTCACCACCACTTTCTCCATGGGGTGCAAATTCTGATTGGAGTCAATTTACTTTCTTCAAAAGACACAAGTGATCGTGTGGGCTAATTTGGACCCTCTATCCTTCTTTTTAAATGTTCTTTAGCTAATAACATTTATTTTTGTGTTTATTGGGGAAAATTCAGAGAGAGCAGATAAGTAGGAAGGAAAGAATAAAATTGCCTGTAATCCCACTGCCCGGGGATCACCCCTGTTTTAGCATCTGTGTCTATATCAGGTTTCTCCATATGTCATATATATTTTTCTCTGATTTTTTAAAATGAAAAGTAATATTGTACGTGGTTAAAAGAATTAAACTGCATGTAAGTGCATACAACGGAAAGTCAGTGTCTGTTGTGTCCCTGAGTCCTACGTCTTTTTGCCAAAGTGACTTGGACATTTGATGAGAAAAGCTCCATCCAGGTCTTCTTGGGTTCTCAGAATTACGATAGAATGCTTCGCATCTCGCTCTGCGGCAACTGGCATGAATTACTTGTGCTAGGTTTGCACAGCAGGCCGGGGGTCTTGTCTGCTGCTGTACTCAGTGGTCCCGGGAATTTCAGTCTTCAGATTCCACAGTGGGAGCTGGTGGAAATGACAAGGCTTCTGGAAAGCCCAATACCTCTGTGAGTGATTTTCTAGGGGGCTGACAAGAAGAAAGTCCAGCTCTGTTAGCTGACTGGCATTTCCCTCTGTGCTCCTGGGGAAGCTGTCCCCTGTTCAGTGGCTCTGAAAGCACAGGTGCTTCTCACCCCTCATGCTCATGCAGCCCCTGAGATCACACGTGTGCTGCCTGTGACCTCCCCCCCAGGGGGTCTGTGGGCCACACATTCTCCAACTTCCAGCTATTGTAGGGTGACTTCACCAGCCCCTGACTTCCTGGTTTAAAAACACTTGCAAAAAATGCCAGATGGATGTGACCGTCTCTTTCCTCCCCAACAGAAGCCTGGAATGGTACCCCCTCCGCCGGGAGAAGAAAGCCAGACTGTCGTCCTTCCACCTGGCTGGCAAAGCTACCTGTCCCCTCAGGGCCGGCGCTACTATGTCAACACGACCACCAATGGTGAGTCCCACTCAGGGGAGCATCCTGCACAGCCTCCTGGGCTTCTGTCTCTCTGGAGGGGCAGTTTTTTCTTCCCTCCTCCACCTCTCTGTTTGGGGGCTCTTTCTTCATAAATCTATGCCCAGCAGCTGCAGTAGAGTTTTGCTGTCCCCACAGTGCTGAGTGGTAGGGGTCCCAGTCTGGGTCTGTGGTCCTGGAAGTATCTTCAGAGGGAAGGCTGCCCTTCGAGGTTGGGTCATCCTTGGAACCTCACAACCACCCTGGGTGTCTTTGTTGAACAGTCTCATTGTCTGGCACTGTGTTTTCCAAATGGGATGACAAAAGGTTCTATGGTCAACAGCTGGTTTAAATCAAGGTAACCAGGTTAAACCACTGCATGATTTCTTGGAACTTTGAGTGTGCTAATGATACTGAAACTCTGAAACAGGGATTTCAAATGTGAAGTTTCCCTAATTTCAGCACAACATCTTTTTCTCTTTCCTTAAGTATCTTATTGGCTGGTATTTCTCGGAATGTTCTTTGGGAAATTCTGGAGCTACGTATGGATTATTTATTCCATCAGATAGCACAGGTTCCGTGTGCATTTCCGAGTTGAGTAGGACCACACCTCAGTGCTCAAAATTATTATGAATTTCCCAGGCCCTCAAATGACCCCAGGATCCCTGGAAATAGGCTAGGCATGGTTTACAAAATGGGGTGCACAGTGTGGCAGGGTCTGTAGCAAGGTGAGCAGGGGGCACTGTTGTAAGCTGTGGTCTTGGTCAGGGCAGGCAAGCCAGCTAATAACCCAGTGTCTTCACCTCTGTGACTCCCCAAGGAAATTACCATGGAAGAAGCAAGAGGATTAAAACCAAGGAAAGATGGATTTGGTAGGACACGCATGCCAAGGCAGAACAAAAAATTCTACCCAAATCCACCTGCTGGCTCAGCCTTGGCCTCTCACTTCTCTCCTGTGTCCACCTGACTTCATGGCCACCTCTTCCCACCCGAGGAGATCGTTAATACGTCGTGTGATTATGAGCCTGCACCGGGAGGGGTCCTGGTGACAGGAGAGCCAGCTGCTGGTTAGCAGAGACACAAAGAAGGCAGCTGACAGCTGCCACTCTGGGCGGCTGGCTTATTCAGATCCCCTGGCAACCTGACCTTCCTCGGGCTCAAAAGGAGTGGTCTAGTTGAAGAAGTAACAGAGTTTCTAGGAAAAGGGAAGTGGGACTTTTTCTGACCATTCTAACCTTACGCTTCCTCAAAACAAACACATGAGCAGCTTTGCACTGTTATCTGAGACTTGAAGTTTCAGAGGAGAGTGTGTTTATATGCAGCACCCCATCTGTGATCTGCAAAATGCAGAATTTGGACCATAGGATCCCGAGATCGTCAAGAATTTGGATCCGTTCTTGTCCTGAATTAGCTACTCCATCGCAAAGGGGCATGGGGGGAAAGTGGCTTTCTAAAATCAGCATCTTTTTAAAAAATCTCTTTTTGATCTTTTTAGAAAAAAATTAGTGAATAATATATTTTCAGGTTAAAAACGCTGCTGGTGTAGCGTGAAAGTGGCCACAGACAATATGTAAACAAATGAGTGTTGCTGTGAGCTAATGAAAGTTTATTTGTGGGTACCGAAATGTGAATTTCAAACAACTTTTCCATGTTATGAAATGTCATTCTTCTTGTGATTCTTTTTCAGTTGTTTGACAATGTAAAAGATGATTTTAGTTGGCGAGTTCACTGGGCCATGTGATAATAGTGGGGGGGCCAGGTTGCCCCAGAGGCCATAGTTTGACCCTGCCCTGGGTCAACTGTCGGCTCCAGGAGCACCAACCCTACTTAGTCTTCTCCTTTTCTTTTATGCTGAAGGTAATTCCGGCTCCTTGGCCTTGCATCTAGGTACATGCCAGTTTTATTCATTAGTTGTTGAATTCATTTATCTGTTTGTTTGATTGACTAATTCATTCAACACATACTTATTGAGCCTCAAATATGTACCAGGCAGAGTGAGTGTTGGATGCTGGAGATACAAGAAGAACAAAGCTGTCCTCGCCCTCAAAGTACTTATCTTCTTGTAGTGGAAGCAGATTTTAAATGAACACCTATTTGATTACAATCCTGTAAAGGGCTGTGAAGGAGAAGTCCAGGGTGTTTAACGTTGACTCCCAGAGAGACCCTTGGGAGTCAAGGGAGGCTTCCTGGAGGAGGAGGTAACTTTCAGCTGGACGGGAAGGACGAGGAAGGGGTTGGGGATGGGAAATGCCTTCCTGATGGCGAAGAGTCAGTCACGTTTGGAGGGATCATGCAGGCCTTGAACGTCATATTCAGGATTTTGCTCTGTGGTCTAAGGAGAAGGAAGCTGCTGTCTTTCTTCCGCCTGTCCTCTGGAATCCTTTCTTAGACCTGATTTTGTTTGGGTGCTGGGGTGTTTTTAAGATTTTTGAATCTGATTACCTTTCTGCAGGAAAGTATCTATCAGAATAGCCACTCTTTATTCTCTTACCTCCTGACTCCTGGAGGCATCTGAGTTTGTGCCTCCTCCCTGATGGGCCAGCTGCATGCACCTTTCTGTCCCAACCCTTGCTGAAGCCTTGTTCCTCCCCCTCCAGGTGGCAGTTGATTGACACACGAGGCCCACTGCCCAGGAAGCGTGGTTCCTGTGCTAAGTGGGCCGTTCCTCTCTGTCTATCTTTCTTCCGAATACTTCTAGTTTCCCTCCCTTAATCCCTCATTTCTCCTTTCCCAGAGAGCGCTTGGGCATAACAGGTATTCTGTCCCCGTTTTTACACCACATATACATATAACCAGTTGAAAGTCTAATTTACGTTCATATTACCTTGCCCCGGCTAATCTGCTTATTTGCACATCCATTTAGGATTTTATGAATGAGGTTGTCACGGTGCTAGCCACTGTGCCGGGCCCTGGGGATACAAAATCAAGCAAGATGCCATCTCTGCTTTCAGAGACTGCAGTTCTAATGGGGCCAGCGGAAAAATATAAACCTGTAAGTGTTATGGATATTAGCATGGAAATCTGGGGACTCAAGAAAGAAGGTAGTCAACTGCATCTGGGTATCAACCAAGTCTTTGAGGAGGAGCCTCTTACTTCAGGCATTCCAAGCCCAGGTTTCAGCACGAGCAAAGGCAAGGCAGCAAGAGAAAGGCTGATGTGTTGTTTGGCATTGGTAAGGAACAAGAGGTAAGAGAGAGAGTTAGGGGTCTGATCCACAAAAGGCCCCTTGAGGCATTTTGCAGGGTCAGATCTTTATCCTGTGGGTGGTGGGGTGCCCTGGAAAGTTTCCAAGCAGTGGCATGACATGATCAGAATATTGTGGCCAGGTTACTTGTTTAGCAGGGTGAAGGCTTTAAGGCCAGTAAGCATGGAGCCCGACAGACTAAATGAGAAGAGAAATAATGAGGTCAAACTCCAATTCTATAGCAGTGGCTGGAGCAGAAGAGGTAGACTCTGTCAGACAGGATATTGCAACTCAGGGATAGGGAGTGCTCAGATTCCTCCTAGTTTTCTGCTTCATGTGATGGAGCCATGCAGTTAGAATAGGTGATACAGGTTCGGAAGGGAGAAAATGGGTCTGTGTTGAGTGTATGGTTCTTGGGGGACATTCGGGGAGAAATGGCTAGCATATTTGGATAAATGGACCTGTGAGTCGGGGGACATCTGGACTGGAGATGGAAGCTTGGGGAGCCATGTGGTACAGGGCCTGGCATGCAGAGAGCAGAATGGATTTCACGCCCCCTTCCCCTCTTGTACAGTGACCGACCTGCACAACCAACCACACGTGGTGGTCCAGGATGGGCATTTCATCAGCAGAAAGATGAAGTCGTGAGGATGCAGAAGACCACCCAGGGCAAGCCTGTAGGGGGGAGCCTTGCAGCACAAGGTTTAAGGGAGTGGCCGAGGAGAGTTTGAAGGACTTGTCTGAGATACAAGGAACCTAGGAGGTAGTGTTATGAAAGGCAAAGAAGAAAAGATCGTCAAGGAGGGGAAGTCAGAGACATACTGAAATATAGATCAGATTGATGGTTGGGGTGATATTTTAAATCACTGGGGAAAGCACAGATTATTTAGTAAACAGTGTAGGGCCAGATGGCTAGCAGGAAGTTTCAGTGGGTAAGTTAATGCAATAATGCCGTTGCTTTCATGTAAACTCACCAACACCGACAGAGCATGCTCCGTGAGACTTTGGGAAGTCCCCATTTCACTTATTCCCCCACAGCTTGTGGCTCTCCAGGGGATTTCATCATGCAAAGTGGCCTTCAGTTCAGCCCCAGAAACTGCAGGGATTCGGGTATCAGGAAATTGCTTGTCCTGTACTCTCTAGGAAAGTGCTCCATTACCACCTAAAGTTGACTCTGTAGCTAAAAGTTGGGGTTGTTCGTGGATAGTGAGCTATTATCAATAGCCTCTAGTGTTAAGGGGACTGTCTTAGTCTGTGTGGGCTGCTATAACAAAATACCTTAGGCTGGGTGATTTATAAACAATAGAAATGTATTGCTCACAGTTCTGGAGGCTGGGATCAAGGCGACAGCAGATTTGGTGTCTGGCGACAGTCTGCTTTCTGGTTCATAGAGGGCTGTCTTCTTGCTGCATTCTCACAGGGTGGAAGGGGCACACAAGCTCCCTCGGATCTCTTTTATAAGGGCACTAATCCCATGAGGGTTACCATGACCTAATCACCCCCTAAAGGCCCTTCCTCTTAGCACTATCACATTGGGAATTAGATTTCAACACATGAATTTGGGAAGGACACAAACATCCAGACCATAGCAGAGACCTCTTACTTACACAACAGAGGATTGCATTTTAAGAGATATAGCACAACATTGTTCCATTTATAATTGGAAGGTCAGGCATGCATGCTTAATCACTTAACAGTGGTATGGTCACAGGTATTCAGGTCCTTTTTGGAGAGATGCCAACCTTTTAGATATTATTTAGGATACATTTTACCATTTGGACATTGTAGGGGTATTTGAAGCCAGTATTGAAGTCCAAGATTAGTTTTGTTTAATGTATGAGTCAGTATTTTACCTCTTATTTATTAATCTTTCTGCACTCTAAATCCAGTAGTTTTATTTATTTTATCTGTGTCTTTTAATTTTAAAGAAAAAGGATCATTTGAGGTAGCATGTTAGCCCTTTTCCCAATAGAAAGCAGAGCCTGAGGCAAGGATTAAATGTTAACACCTTATTTAGGAGGTGTCAGCCCAGACCTGTGAGGGTGAGTATGCAGGGGAAAGGAGGCCAAGGAAATTGCCACCTGATGCTGGCTAGTGTTTGACAATGTAATGCAGAGAGACCCAGCAGGTCACTCAGCAGGTGTGTTCACTTCTCTAGAAGGGTTGCAAAGAGGAGCCATGCCTTGGCGTAGTCCATAGGGAAGCAGAGATGTTTTATCTGCTCACTTCCCTCTTGTCTTCTATTTCCCACTGGCCAAGCTTTCTCCCCTTGGAGAGCTATTTCCCTGCACTTTTGGGTTATATTGTCTGACTCCCAGCAGCCTCTCAGGAAGCCTGATTCCACCCCCAACAGGGTAAGGCTTCATCGAAGCCCAAGGTGGGTGGTCAACAGAGCATGAGCAAGATACCAACCAAAATATTAATAGAAGGTGGCCGTTGATGGAAATATAAGGAAGAGTCCAATGCAGAGACTCTTCTAGAACTGAGTGCTGTGGTGCATGTTTGCCTCCAGTGTCAGACTTTGATGACTTGATCACTCATAAAAGTGGTTTTCAGTTTACTTGATGGTCATCCTAGGGGGAACCTTCCAAATCACCTAATGCAGGGGTTGGCAAACTACAGCCCATGGGCCTAATTCAACTCACAGCCTATTTTGCTAACTAAAGCTTTGTTGGAACACAGCTATGCCCTTTTGTTTATGTATTATCTGTAGCTGGTTTTGCACTGAGATGGCACAGTTGCATATAGATGGTACCCAACCTAGAATGGTTCAACTTACAATTTTTTCAACTTTACGATGATGCAAAAGCAATACTCGTTCAGTAGAAACTGTATTTCAGTATTCAGTAAATGACATGAGATGTTCAACACTTTATTACAAAATGGGCTTTGTGTTAGATGATTTTGCCCAACTGTAGGCTAATGGGTATGTTCTGAGCACATTTAAGGTAGACTAGGCTAAGCTATGATGTTTAGTAGGTTAGATGTATTAAACACATTTTCAATTTAGGATATTTTCAACTTACAATGGGCTTATCAAGGTGTAACCCCATCATAAGTTGAGTAGTATCTGTAGTTGCAGCAGAGACCCTGTGGCCCATAAAGCCAAAACTATTTATTATCTGGCCCTTAACAGAAAAAGTTTGATGATCTCTGACCTAAGAAATAGAACCCATTCATTTTACACATATGGAAATGGAGTCCCTATGTGGTAAAGGAACTGGCTATAAGTTACCTGGCCTCATAAGCCAACCTGTGACTGGACCCCCAGGCTTCTAATCTTTTTCTTTTTTTGCCTCAATATTCAGAAGGGTGGGTATGGGTGGTGGCCAGTTAATTTGAAATAAGAATAACTGAGTTAACAGGTTAGAAAATCATCTGAAATAACAATTATTTTTAAAGGAAGCCTATTCATTTTGTTAGAGCATCAACCAAAACCCAGGAGAGCTGGGAATTGTTATTAAGCGTTTTTTTTTTTTAAGGCTAGTCAAGAAAAAGGAACAAAGGAATCTATAACTGGTCTTAAGCTCTTTCAACAAAGAATCTATGTCTGTAAATGTTTTGTTACATTTGTGAGTGAAGCTTGGAGGACTAAACTAGGCTTTGCGCTTGGGGGTTCATTTGCCAAATAGTAATTTTCTTGATTTCTTGTTTTAATTTTTCTTTAAATGAGTGGATTGCCATTTAACTTTATTACACCAGGAACTAATGTGAGTTTCTGGATAAGTTTTCCAGTTAAAACACTTTTGCAAAAGATTCTTTGAGCTTTTCTTTGTTACAAAGAATTGGATCCTTTTCTAACTCCCCAAATAGAATAGCACAGCCCTGATAATTCCCTGTTAATAAAAAGTTACCCTGAGAAGGTTCTATGTCCCAAAACACCCGTCTATTATTCTCTTCTGTCCATCTGTGTTAAGCAAATGTGAGACTAAAAAGATGTTTGTGTTTGGCACATTTGGTTGATGACATTAGGTGTGTGTGTGTGTGAGAGAGAGAGAGTGTGCAAGTGAGTGTGCCAGCCTAATTTATATAAAGCCTAATTTTGGCTTTATTATTTTTCTTTAATAGACTCTTAATGGAAGGTCCTAAAGCTTACTATTAATCTGCTTCTGTGTGGGTTTTGTTTTCTCTTCCAAGGCATCCATTTTAATTCATTATATTAGGTAATATTTAAGTGCATAACACACCCCTCATTTTTCACCAGTTTGAAAGAACAATAATCTCTCGTTCGTGGTAAATGCCAGGTGAGTTAGGGAGTCATTCACATTGCCAGTAAATTGAAGACCCATAAAAGTGGAAGGACAAAAGAGACAGATCTTATTGTTTGCTCTATTCTATATTAGGAAGTTGAGTTACTTTGCAAAAGTCTGCTTATTGGTAAACTGTGTGAGAATGTCCCTCTTTGGCTGGTAGGTAGAGTCACTGATTAGCAGCAAATGGTTCAGATATGGAAGTGGAACAAAAAGGAATGTGTGGAATATGACCCAGCAATTCTACTCCTACTTATATACCCAAGAGAACTGAAAACACATGTTCACACAGAAACCTGTGCATATCTGTTCAGAGCAGCATTGTTCATAATGGCCAGAAACAACCCAAATGTCTGTCAGCCAATGAATGGATAAACAAAATGTGGTGTATCTATACAATGGAATATTATTCAGCCATAGAAATGAAAGCAGTACTGATTGATACATGCTACAACATGGATGAACCTTGAGAACATCATGCTAAGTCAAAGAAGCTAAGACACAAAAAGCCACGTACTGTATGATTCCATTTATAAGAAATGCCTTGGATAAGAAAACTCATGGAAACAGAAAGTAGATTAGTGGTTGCCGGGGGCTGGGGGCAGGGGTGAATGGAGAGTGACTGCTAATGGAGACAGAGTTTCTTTCTGAGACAATAAAAATGTTCTAAAATTAGATAGTGGTGAAGGTTACACAATTCTGTGAATATACTAAAAAGTACTGTATTATGTGCTTTTAGAGAGTGAATTTTATGGTATGTGGATTATATTGCAATAAAAGTGTTATTGAAAACAGGCATGTGTCAGCATGGTGGGTGAGTTTGTGACTTTCTTGGCATCCTTCAGAAACCGTTCTTTTGATGCCTTGGCTGGGGGGTCCTTCTGCCTGATTCACTGATTCTCAAACTTTGGTGAGCATCAGAAACACCTAGGGAGTGGAGTATTAAAAAATACCAGTGCACAGATCCCACCACAGACCTACGGAAGCAGAATCTGCTATTTAGAAAGAGTAAAAATTTTGGCTTTATATTTTTAAGTGTTTTCTGGTAGTCACCACCTATTTTTTACTTGCGAGGACACTTAGTAACAATAAAATGGGTGGAACCATAGTCAATGGATCAAATATTTATAAAGTTGAAGAACAATCTAAATACAGTTTTCTTACGGAAATACAATGAGAAAATTGAGTTTGCTTTAAACAGGTAAACATGCATTATAGTCCCAAGGTTAAAGGTTATATAACCATAAACTATTGTAAAATGTCATGGAAGAAATACTTGAAGACAAATAACTCAGTTTTATGATGACAGGATTTAGAATGAGTATAAAACTGCCAAGAAAGGCCCTTCACCTGGCAAAAGTTTGTGTTCTTCAGCATCCTGAGGGTAGCTGACTTGTGTATATTTCCTAGCCTTTATTCTTATCAATATAAAGAGATGGAGTGGCAGGTCTTATAATTTCAAAGCTTTTGAGTCAATAGCTCAAAAATGGCTTTGATCTCAGCATTTTTGCTTTTTTTTTTAAAACTCATGTGGACTCTGGTTTGAACTTTGTTTCTAGGTAAGCCCAAGTCAAGGAATTTGGGGCTTATACTTTTCATTTTTACATCCTGCTCAGCACTGTGGCATCTGGATAAGACGAACAGCATACTTGCCTTCAAGGAACTTTGAGTCTAGTGTGGAACAGGTCAGGCCTCAGAAGTTTGGAGGAGCTGTAAAATTTCTTCTTTTGTTTTTCTCTTCCCTGGAGATTTGAAGACGGGGGTGTCCTAACTTAGCTCTCCTTTAGTTAGGAAGCATGTGCAGTGAATAGTCACTGTCCCCTCACTGTTCATTACACTGCGGAGCCCAGTGGGGTCAGAGAGCATAAAGGGGCTTCCATATGAAGAGGCAGATCTCTGCCAGGCATTAGATCAACCAGTACTCATTAATAATAATTATTATTATTACTTTTTAAAATAATAATAATTATTGCTTCAAACAGGTAAACATGTATTATAGTCCCAAGGTTATATTTTTATTTTTATTTTTAATAATAATTTATTATTATTAATAAAAATAAAATAATAAAAATTGTTAATAATAAAATATATTTTTATTATTATTATTTTGAGACAGGGTCTTGCTGTGTTGGCCAGGCTGGTGTCAATCTCCTGGCCTCAAGCGATCCTCCCACCTCAGCCTCATGAGTAGCTGGGCCTAACAGGTGCACACCACCACACCCGGCTAATATTCATTCATTAAGGGCCAAAGAAAGTACAGGTCGACTGTGAATCATGTACCCATAAAGAATGACATTTGTTGGTTTGAAATCTTTCTATTAAAAACTGTTGGTCTACGGTGGCATGTGTCTGTAACCCCAGCTACTCGGGAGGCGCAGGCAGGAGGATCACTTGAGTCTAGCAGTTCAAGACCAGCCTGGGCAGCATAGCAAGACCTCCTCTCAATTTAAAGAAAAATTAAAAAATAAAACGTACTGATCTGTGAAGATTGAATTCCTAGGGAAATGGCATTATAATGTCTCGGCACGGGGGAGGTGACGCGGTCAGGCAGGATCAGGACCTCTGGAATCCTGGTGAGCTATTCTGCAAAGAGCCAGGTAAAGTAGATGTCACGTGCTGGATTGTCTTTAAGCTAGAGACTGTTCACAAAAGCATTTTCTTCTGTGTACATAGTGCTTAAAAATGTTTTCAATTAGTTGCCGACATTGAAAAACTGGGAGGTTTTTTATAAACATCCAGATACCTGTCGTCTTTCAAAAAATCATGAAAGCACCACCTTCCTACCTGAACACATCTGGGTGGATCCAAGGTTGCCACTACTTTCGATTTTTTTTTAATATTTAGTTGAGCTTCATGCATGTATTTTCCATGTCCAGTTCTGTGGGTGAGTTTTGGCTCTGTGTTCAGAGGGAGCCCTGTGGTTTTGCATCAGGTATGGCAGGTGAGAGGTGGCATCAGATACAAAGTCAGGAAGATATTTTATGAATGCACTTGGAATTGGGAGATTATGAAAGGGACCAAGCAAGAGAATAAAAAAATCTAGGGTGGAACAACTCATTAGTCAACAGTTTCAAAGCATCAGTTTCAAAAGGGACCTTAAAATTCATCCCACTCTCTGCCCTTTTCCCAGCACTTTTATGTGAGTCTAACAGGTTAGCACAGGAAGCATTGCCATTCTGGGGTTTGTGTGAGACTTGTGCGTGGGGTCAGGGGGACAGTAGGAGCCTGTGGTTACAGCAGGACATTGGGGGCTACAGGAACGGGCAGTCTGGACAGAACCAGCATAGCTGTTGAAAGGGTTAGGTCCCATGGAGTCAGTGAAACTCCTAGCACAAACGGAAATTATCTGTAGGTTATATTCTAATAGGTGAGTGGGCAAAGACCATGTGAATTGATTATCAAGCAACAAGTGTTAGCTAAATGCCTTCTCTGTGCCCGGCTCTAATCATCCACTTGGATGGCTTCCTGCAGGGGTGGTGTGGGCGAACACAATGCAAATGGCTACACTTTGCAAAGACAGAATGCTTCCTGAGTGGGTATGAGATTGTGAAATGAGACTTTCCTCATAGGTTGGAGTCAGTTTTCTTTCCTGCCTGCATATACCTCTGAAAGTCCCTTCCAGCTCTAAAAATGCTGAGACCGTGAATGGCATCCCCAACGTGCTTGTCACCCACAACTGTTTGGGACTGAGTCTCCATAGGTAAAGCTGGCATGATGTCCCTTTGATGGGATCTTTACTGTCGGAGGAAGACCTTGGAGTGGGGTAGCAGCTTTTTTGTTATTTCGATCTGAGTTGGATTCCAAAGTAGGCAGTCCTCACTCATCCAGGAGGTGTGGGAGGAAGAAAATGGGGTGAGAAGTGAGTCATGCAAGGTGCCCGTGTTTACCGCATGCCTACTGCCCGGGTGCCATGTGCAGATCGGCGCAGGGGTGGGGGCTGCTGAGACCCGCAGCGGACTTGTCATCCTTGATCCTTGTCTCCTTCACACCCCCTAGAAGAAACCAACCCTGCCAACACCTTGATTTCGGACTTCTGGTCTCCAAAACTTTGTGGCAATAAATTTATGTTGTTTAAGCCACCCGGTTTATGGTACTTTGTTATGGTAGCCCCAGGAAACTAATACATTTCCCTGTTCCAGCATAACAAACCACTAGTGGTGTCTTTGGGCACTGCTAAGCCAAGCCAGTGGCATTATGTCCTCCATGGTGCTGTGGAGAGGATGCACCCTGCATCTTGGTACCTGGCATGTGGCTCAGGTAGTGTTAGCAGCAGGAGGGGTGGCCACTTTCCCATTGCATTGCCAGGCTATCCGTGAATGTGGGTATGTGTTCTTGATTAAAAGAGCTGTCTTGGTACCAGAATTATGGTAGTTCCAAGAGAAATGGGGTTGTTTTGTTTTGTTTTTCCTGTTTTTGTTTTTTGGTACAAGCTGCAGAAAAGAGACACTTAGAAAACAATTGATTTCCAAATACTTTTGATCCTTCTCTTGGCTGTTTTTGACTATACCAGAGAGGATTTGGCTGAGCTCTTGCCTACAGCTCTGCTCTTTCCTGGGTTTATTAAGTTCTTCTGTGTGTCTCCAGGATCCTGAAATCTCAATTCCCCCATCTCTAAAAGAGAGAGGTGGGTTAGTTCTGAAAACCTTTCAGGCTCCGTGTGTTCCCCGCGGAGGACAGAGGTCTGGCTCCTGCCTCGGCCTCCCTTCTCTCCTGATCCCTGCTGGCCGGGGGCCCTCCCCTCCCCCCGTGTGCCATCACGTCAGTGGGGGGAGGTGCTTGTTCACGGTGGTTCTTTCTCGGGGATGGGATTAGGGAGGTTTTTACTTTCTCTTTTTACTTTTCTGTTTTCCACCATTTGTTCCCTGGACCTGTATTACTTTTATAAGTGGGATAAAAAGAATTTCCCAGAAACAAAGGAGAGGACTGGAGCTTAGCACTGAGGCTCCCTTTTCTTCCCCATTATCCAGCATCACATCTCATCCTTCTCTGTTCCTCTTTGTGTGTATTTCTCAGACTTCTGTTTTTATTCACATACTCTTCCTTCTCCCCTGCTTGAATCCTCTAGTTGTATCTCTGGTCACTGCTAAGCTGAAGAAGTGGTCTTGTGTTCTGGCCAATAGGGGTTTGTTCCTGGGCCAGACTGCACAGACCTAGCCAGGTCTTTTTGATACGGTGTTAGGAGCAGCCAGCGATGCCCGGCCCCATGTTCTCTCCACCACGGAAGAAGGAGACTTCACTTGCTTTCTGCTTTTGGTATATAAAAATGATATGTGTTGATTGGTGGGTGGGGGCAGGTGCCACTGCAGAAAAGGGTACAGAGAGGACAGAGCAAGAACAAAGCCTCGGGAAGCAGAAGAACAGGAAGGGCCAGGGGTACACAACGCTTTTGGACACCATGTCCCCTCCAGCTGGCTCAGCTGGCTCAGAGGAAGAGTGAATTCTTATTATCAGTTGTGCAAATGCAGAACTTTCTTAACTAGCAGAATTTAGAGATAGCAATAAAAATCTCAAACAGCTTTTACGATGACCTGAATGTTTGTGGACCTGGCTGATTGCTTAACCTCGGAGAATCTGCCCTGTTGAGTTCACTCTTCTTTTCCTGGATCTCTTGGACCAACTTGACGTAGTGGTTTCTGCAGTTTTCACCAGCACTACCCATATGGAGGATGTAACATGGGCAGAGGGTGTTTTCAAGTCAGGAATAATTTGTGGGTTGTTTTGATTCTTGTGCCTTTTTTTGAAATGGCCCTACCTCCAAACCCTGCATAAAGGCTGCACCTATTGCAGAGAGAACTCTGCCCTTCCTTGTCTTCCTTTAGACCAGTAGTTTTCAAAGTGGGCTTGCCAGATTAGCAGCAGCAGCATCACCTAGGAACTTGTTAGACCCTCTCGGGCCCTACCCCAGACCTACTAAATCAGGAACTCCGGGAGTCGGGTCCTGCAATCTGTGTTTTAACCAGCCCTCCAGGTGGCTCTGGAGTGCTCTGAAATGCTCTGAGAAACACTCCTTTAAGCCTGCCCGGGAGGCTGCCCCTGGTGCTCGCGTCCTACCATTTCACTGAATGTATGAGGTTTTGAGTCCTCTTGGCAGAGAGGTTTTTAAACCTGCTCATGCAGTTTCCCAAGGAATCTTTTTTCATTCAACTAAAATACTGCCTGTTTCTTCCCCATTTTGTGTGGTCTTCTCTGTCCTAAATGCACTTTTTGATGTTTGAAAATAGCTTTGCTTTTTTTTTTTTGCCCAGAATCTCTGTACATGTTTTGCAGTGTTGGTTCATGATAAGAACTTTCCCCTTGTGCCTGAAAGAGCTGAACAGCCTTCCTCTTCCTCAGGAATCCAGCAGGTTTGTAAGTGCCTTTGTGGCTGCACCTCAGAGAGATTATTGCTTATTCCTATTTCCCAAAATAACTTTAGTTCTTTCTGACAATTTCCCCAGTCCTGTGAAAAACAACACTCTCAGTGATTTTGTGCATTATTTATAAACGTAAAGTCACACCTTTTACTGAAAAGTCTTCTATATATGGATTAGCAATGCAGAGTGATTGGAGCTAATAAATGCCAAGTTTCTCAGAAAACAACAACAAAAAGGTGTTGTATGAATGGAAAATACCACTTCGTGGGAGGAGAAGGAGAGGTTTCTGAGCAGTTGTGTGACATGATTTTCCATGGAGAGATTATGGAAGTTCTGCTTGGGGCCTGTTAACAAGCCCCAAATCAACGTGGTCATAGAAGAATATTCCAGATGTGAGTCTAATGGCCTCTGGGCCAGCGTTGGCCATTTACTGGGCAGTGTGATTTGGTAGATTTCTTGGGAAAGGGACTGTCTTGTTACTGGACTAGAAACCCACTCATACTAACTTATGAAAAAAGAAGCATTTATTAGACAGTTATGGGGGCATCTCACAGAAGCATAGGCGTAAGGACTGGAAAATCAGGTGCTGAGGTTGTTTGTCCTATCTCCGGGACCCTGTGATGTCTATGCCCACTTCAGCTCTCTCTGAAGACTGGCCTTTTCTTCTTCAGCAACTATTTAACAGGAACGGCCACTCACAGTGGAAGAGGACCTCCCCAAGTCCTGTTCTGTACGACTCTTGGCAGGTCCAAAGAGCAGTAGCCAAGGAACCCTGGGGTTTGGACAGTTCTTAGAGAAGGGTCTTGATCATATGTAGTAGGATATTGTGAAACATATATTTGGTTTTCCATTCCAGTTTCCTGGCATAAACCCTTGGAATTAAGAGTGTCTTTATGCTAATGACATGACTAGTGGCTGGGGGCCCCTAGAAAGCTTCAGGATGGAGGCTGGTCACCAGAAAGACCAAGGTGTGATTAGAGGATTGGAATTTTCAGTCCTACCCTTCAACCTCCGGGGAAGAGGGAGGGATTGATGATGGAGTTGATCACCAGTGGCCAATGATGTAATCAATCACACCTATGTAAAGAAGCTTCCATAAAAACCCAAAAGGACAGGGTTCAGAGAGCTTCCAGATAGCTGAACACATGAAGATTTCTGGAGCATGGTGTGCCTGGAGAGGGCATGGAAGCTCTGTCTCCTGTCTCACATCTATGCATCTCCTCATCTGTATTCTTTGTAATAATCTTTGTAATAAATGGGTAAATGTAAATAAAGTGTTCCCTGAGTTCTTGGAGGTGCTCTAACAAATTAACCAAACCCAAGGAGGGGCTTGTGGGAACTGAATTTATAGCTGGTTGATCAGAAGTATAGGTGACAACCTATTACTTGTGATTGGCATCTGAAACAGGGGACAGTCTTGTGGGATTGAGCCTTCAACCTGTGGGATCTGACACTATCTCCAGGTAGACACTGTCAGAATTGAATTAATCATAGGACACCCAGCTGGTGTCTGCTGGAGAATTGAGTGGTTGGTATGCAGGGAAAAACCCCTACACATCTGATGTCAGAAGTGTTGAGTGGTTTTGAATAGACAGTAGGAGAAACAGTTTAGTTTTTCCTATATCATCAGATATGGGAAATGGTTTTAATTTTTTTATGATGTTTTATAATTCTGATTGTGATTTTTTAAACTCCATTTTAATGGACAAATTAGCCAGTCTTTTCCTTTAATGATTTCTACCCTTTGAGGTCACACTTTGAAAGGTCTTTACCAATGAAATATGGTAATATTTTCTTCTAGCAATCTTATGGGCTGTTTTCCCCCCCTTAAAAGTTTTAATCCATAAGGAATTTAATTTCAGAAAATGTGTGAGAAATGGACCTACCTTAGTGTTTTTTAGGTAGTTTGCCCATCATTGGAACAGTGTTGATTGACTGATTCAGCCTCGCACCATTGCCTTGAGAAGCACCTCTTTACCACGTGCTAAACTGGTCAGCCTGGTCTGTTTCTTGCCTGCCTTTTCCCACTGCTCTTTCTCTGTATTCCCACACCAACACCACACAGTTTTGTCTGTCTGTCTATCTTGGAAATTTTTCATGTATTCAAATGGGGTATACTGTAAAAATATGGTCTTCTTTCTTTGGTTTCATTTTTAAGAATTAACCAGCATCAGATGCTTCATGTCTATTTTTTTTAAGCAATTTTCCATGCATATGCAAACATATACATTTTATTTACACCCTTTTAAGTGAGAACCTTTAGTATACTAAGTAGTGTGCTTTGGAGGTCCGTTTCACATCAGCACTCACAGACCTGCATCATTCGCTTTAACGGCTGTATAGGACACCAGCCTGCCACTACAACAATCAGTCCCCTGTTGGTGGACATTTAAGTTGTTTCCCCGGAGTTTTTTTCCCCTCTACAAAAAAATGCTGCACAAACTACCTTTATACTTACATTATTGCGCACCTAGAGCTGTTGTTAGGTCAAAGGATATGTGCATTTGGGATTTTGATAGATATCTCCAAATTGCCTTTCAAGGAGAGGTATTCCCACCTGTTTTTGCAGATCTTTGATAACTAGGGGTTGTCAGTCACGAAAGATCTTGTTTATCCCATGAGTGAAAAAATAGTGTCTTGTAGTCTTGGTTTGTACTTCTCCAATTTTGAGTGAGAATGAGCGTCTTTTCTTGCTTATTGATCATTTGCAATTGTTTTTCTGTACACCACCTGTATGTGTTCCTTGCTTTTTTTAAGCTGGACTGCTTACTGATTTGTAATTCATACTATGTGCAGGGAATTGGGGCTGTCTGTCTCCCTGGCCCCCTTCTTGGTCTTACCCTCTGTCTCTTTATCTTTGTTTTTATCTACACGCATACACATGTGTATTTTTTTAAATCAGCCATTAGCCATTTTGCTGGATTAGTGGCTTTGAGCCAGGTCTTCATTCATTCATCAAACACTTCTGAGCGAACTCAGTGCCCAGGAGACGGACAGACATTTATTTGATGCCGTCCCAGCCGCCGGAATACATCTGGTGGGAGGGGTGGGTATGAAAGCAGGTGTTATAGCTGAGGTAGGAAGAGATTATTCATCCCGCCAATCTGTCAGCTCTCTGGGGGCAGGGACGATGCTGTGAGCTCCCTGTCCCCTTCCTCAGTGCTCAGAAAGTCCAATGACATTGACAAGGAGCACACAGACTGCACCATCAGGTCACCTAAGTCTTCCCTCGCCCAAGGCAGGGTGAGACTGTCCCACTGGCTGTGATTTCCCTCCCCCATCAGCTCTGTCCAGCCAAACACCTGGGCACACAATTGCTTAAAACCAATCATTCCTGTCCTCTAACTCAGGACTTTGCCCTTAGGGGCTGAAGATAAGACTTTGAGAAGGAGGCCAGGCCCCGCCAGAGGCCCCTCCCTCTTCTGCTGCCTATGCCCACCCCCGAGAACCTGCTCCCTGTACCTTCCCCTGGGCTTCCTGCAGCACAGTACTCACAGCCCTGGTGCCTTCTCCTTTCTCCTCCTCATCCTCACCTATTCTAGGGAAGACTCTGAGGACTCAGTCTTGCTAACAGGCTTGTATCTTCTCTAATTCGTCAAGTGCCCCGGGAACCAAAATAGATAACTAAGCCTCATGTCAAAGCATGTGGCTCTCTGGGGACAGATGTTATGAACCTGATGCTTTTAGAAGGTTGAGGTGGAGTCAAGAGGCATTTGGGGGGTTCCTTAAATTACTGTACGTTGCTGCCAGGTGCATCCCCTGACCCTAAGTCTGGGCAGGTGCCCAACCTCCCGATGGATGGCTGGGTCCTGTGACGACTGTCCTGCTGTGGACCAGAAAACTATCCCAGTTTTTCCCACATCCGGTTAGTCACTGAGATTGCTTGATAAAAGTGATGATTTCTGGGTTCCACCCCAAACCTACTAAACCAGAACCTCCAGGTGTGAGGTCTGAGAATCTGTGTTTCTAACAAGCAGCCCCAGTGATTCCGATGAGTAACCAAGTTTGGGAAACTAGAGCTTTCCGAGATACCTGTGCTTAGATTCTGGTCCTGAGTGTCCAGACTTGGATTTGATAAAGTTTCCTTCTTGGCACCTACCTGCAGTTTCTCAACCATGAGATGGGAGTAGCACCTGTGAGCTGGCAGTTGGTTACCAACACCTGTTGGCCCAGTGACAAAACATGTTTTTCTAACATTGCAGTGAACGTTCATTGCCCCTCAACCCAAGTTTGTGTTGGTATTCTCCTTTAAGTGCTCAGGGATTCCTGGTGTGTTTGCATGGGCCCATGCTCTGTAAGGAAGTTGGTAAATCAGGGCTCCTAATGGGATTGAAGCACAGACTCAGACAGCTCCAGGAAGGCCACTCCCCGCTGGATCTGGCTGTGCCTGGCCCAGATCCTTCCCGGGCCCCCTGTGCAGGCTGGAGCCAGACCAGAGCAGGCTCAGGCAGAAGTCAAAGGGCCAAGGCACCGAAAGGGCCTCCACTTCATCCTGTCGGTGTCATCAGCCTCTGTATCATCTGTGAAATGGGCATAAGAGCCCCTGCCCTGCCTGGATCACAGGGTTGTCCTAAGGATCTTGTGAGCAGCTATGAAGTAGGAAGTTGGGAACCACTGAAATGATGTTTTCCTAGTTACGCAAGGGGCACCTCAATAGCACAGCAATGCTAAAGAGGGCATTCTAAACCCCCTTCACCCCTAGCACTGTAAGAGGGGGCCCTCCCCTACCCCTCTGTTTGGGAGATGTGCTCTGGGTAGTCGTGAAAAGGAGGGGTGAGACCAGGGGTGGAAGTTGAGAAACAAAGAAGAGGAAGGAAGCAGTGGAGATGGTTTGTTTTACTACTGTTGTTGCCGTTTGGTGTCTAGGAGGGCGTACTCTGTGTCAGAACCCGTGCTGAAAGTGGTCTGTACCTCCCAGCCCCTCTCCCCAGCACTGGAAGGCTGGGACTACTGTATCCTTATCCCCACTTCACCACGAGGAAACTGAGCCCAGGTGACACAGTCGTTGTTATAAAGTGTAGACCTAGGATTTGAACATCTGTCTGAGACACCAGTGCCTGAGCTCTTAAAGCCTGAAAATAGTTGAGGGGTGTTTTGAACACCAGGGCCAGGTCTTCGTTCCGTATCTTTCCTTCCTTGTGTGACAACTGAGCCCTGTGTCTCCAAACTCTCCTCTTTCTCAGAGAATGGGGAGTCTCATCGCTCCAGGGAACATCCTTGGGTGCCCTGTGTGTGCTGCCTGTCGACTCCTGTATGCTGGAAGTTGGAGGGGTGACAGCCACCACCTCCCCTTCCTCCCCCTCCCCACCCCCCCAAGCTTGACTCCTGCCAGGCATCTCTCCCTGAAGACCTCGGGTCCCCAAGGCCCAGGGTCTATGGGTGCTAAAGCTCAGGACACAGGCCCAGTGGCAGTGGTGAACTCTTTCCAGACTGTCCGAAATGAAAGGTCTGGGCCCAAGCTTAGCAGCCGTTCCTGCTGGTGATCAGACGTGGATGGTCCTGTACTTCTTGACGTGGCAGGGCCCACGGGCTGAGGGTCTGTCCTTGCCAAAGGGATCCGAGCTGTATGTGAACAGGATCAGGGGATTGTTGTAGAAGCTGGCCTGAGAGGTGGATTGGGGTGAAGCTTCCCGAGCAAGAACCTCTTTAATGGAGCTGTTCTTCTTGGGTGTCACTAGACCATTCTGGAATCATCTCTGTGTCCACGGGGTGTGAAAAAAGTATGGAAGAGTCTGGTTCCTAGATTACAGGTTGGGGGGGTGTCATGGCCTGGGCACCCCCTTCCCTGACCCTGTGAGACTCATTTGGATCCCAGCAGTATCTCGGCTCTTCAAGGTGGAGGTGGCACTGCCAGGGCCACCTGCAGAGTTGCAGCAGCCCCTGGATGGCCCGTGCCCCACTCATGGGCATAGGCTCCCTCAGCTCCTGCTGCTCCTTCTGGAGGGTGTCAGGGAAGAGTCCCAGATCGTCTCTACCTCTGTGGGACTGACAGGCCAGATGGACCACCAGTGACCCATCTGTGCTGAGGACATGTGCAGGCCCAGTCCAGGAAGCTTGCTCGGAGGCATCCATTGGGTCATGCCACTTCTCTGCTCACAACCCTGCAGTGTCTTCCCCCATGTTCAGAATGAAAGTCACAGTCCTTACAGTGACCTTTAAGATCCTAAAGCAGTAATTCTCAAACCTGGGTGTATACCAGCATCCCCTGGAGGGTGCCCACCTCCACAGTTTCTGACTCAGTGGGTCTAGGATGAAGCCCAAGAATTTGCATTTCTAACAAGTTCCAGATAATGCCGATGCTGCTGGTCCAGGGACTATGCTTCGAGAACTGCTGCCCTGGATGAGCCAGTGTGGCCCCTGTTACCCCTGACCTCATCTTTTTCTGTTCCCCCACCCTCCCCCACCCAATATCCTCTTGAGCCACAGCATGCTCCTGGCTGCTCTTTGAAGATGACAGACATGTTTCTGCCTCAGAGCCTTTTAACTCTCTGTTCCCTCAGATGTGTACATGGCCTGCTCCTTCCCCTCTGTGGTGGGCAGCTTCCAAGACGGCCCCCCATGTGCCCACCTCCTGGCTCTCATGCCTTTGTGTTGTACCCTCCCACATTCCATCAGGACTGGTTGGTGAGACCAGTGTATTCTGGCAGTCACGATGGAGTGTCACTTCTGAGACTAGGTTATAACAGATGTTTTGGCTTCTGCCTCGTTCTCTCTGCTCGCTCACTCTGGGGGACGTGTGATAGCCCTATGGCAAGGAACTTTGGCTCCTGCCAGCATCTGTAGAGCAAGCTTTCTTGCAAGTGGCTCCTCCAGCCCCAGTCAAGCCTTCAGATGAGGCAGCTCCAGCTGACATCCTGATTGGAACCTCGTGGGAGACCCTGAGCCAGAACCCCCAGCTAAGCCACTCCTGGGTTCCTGACCCACTGAAACCCTGTGTGATAATGAATGTTGGTTGTTTTAAGCTGCTAAGTTGGGGGTAATTTGTGATGCAGCAATAGATACCTAGTAAACTTTTTTCAGATCATCACTCAAATGTCCCTTTCTCAGTGAGGACTTCCTTGGCCACTCTATCAAAATGACAGCTTCTTTCTAATAATTCTTTACCCTTTCTCTGCTTTATTCCCTTTAGCATCACCAACATGCAACCTGATATGTTTTGTTTATTTATTATGTGTCTCCCGGCACAACTCCTTCCCCTACCCACATTAGAAAAATTTTAAATTTTCATTTATGGAAAATTGTATGTACACACATACAAACGTTTATTTAAAAATAGAATGGCATAGTGACCACTAGAACTTAAATTGAAAGAGGAGAAGTTTAAACTGTTATATTTCCTGCAGTATTCCCAGTGTCCAGAACAGTGCCAGACCTAGAATAGGCCCTCAAATATGTGTTGAATGAATAATAATATTTTAATTTTGAGAATGGTTCTCAAATAAAGAGTGGTTCATAGATTGAAACAGTATTGTTTTGCTGCAGCTCCCAGAGCCCCAGCATAGAGGTCAGACATGGTCAGTGCAGCCGGCAAATGGTGGTCTTTGTTGTCAGACTGAGTTCCAGACATGTCACTTCTCACTGAGGACTCAGTTCCTTCCATTAAAAATGGAAGTGGTAACACCTGTCTCATAGGTGTTTTGTGACCACTGAAGGGGATACCAAATATGGAGCAGGTTGGCATGGACCCAGCATAAATGGTTGTTTACAGAGTAGTAGTTTCTTTCCTGCTGAGACACTGTAGTTATAGTTTAAATTTCATTTAATTTTAAGAGGGGATTGGAAATGTCCTGTAGCCACACCTGTAACTAGAAGGCGTTGAAAAGCCAGGGACCTAGGAAACCCTGGTGCACAGGAGGGGACCAAAGTCTCTCTGAACTGCTGCTGCGCTTCCCTAGGGACATGATCCGGGCCTCCAGATGCAGCCTGGTCTCAGGGTGGTGCAGCTGGCCTTCTGAAGATGGGGCCCCGTTGCAGATTCTGAAAGCAGAACGCCCAGACCAAGGCATTGGGGCTCCTGCAATTCTCCTGGGACTCGCCTGGAGGACAGGACCAAGTTGAGCAGGACGGCCTGGGAGCAAACCAGCTTCCAAGTAAGGAAAGACAAAGGCTGAGGATGGGGTGTCAGGGCTGTCATCTATCTTAGGAAAGCCTGACCACAGCCCTGGAAGACCCTTCTTGTGAGGACAACAGGATGAGGAGAGAAGCCATAGGTGGGGCCACCACAAAAACATGGAAAGGAAGAAATAGAAGGTGGTGGCAGAGAGGAGAGACAGCAAGAAGCACAGAAGGATGAGTATAAGGAGAGATACAGAGGAGAGGACTATGGCATCTCAGAACAGAGCCCAGACCCCAAAGCCGGATTCTGCCTGTTCTGGTACCTGCAGTTATTTTACCTGAAAGCCACTGGGGGCAGCAGAGAGCCAGCACAAGCCAAGAAAACTAGCTAAGCCAAAGCGAGCAGGAGGCCCCTGGTACTTGGGGCCAGAGGTTTGCAGATTGGGCCCACGGCCGGTTGCCATAACCAGTGGCCTAGGTCTAGGGGCTCCTTGTGGCGTTCCCACCGGAGCAAATACCCCTAACACAGGCAGGATGCAGTCTTAACAAGGGGAAATAAAATCGGGAAGTGACTGTTTAAAATTAGTAACTCCTGCCTAGCTCACTGTTTTTAAAAATTTTTATTATTATCATTATTATTTTAAAGAGGGGCATCTGTGCTTTGAAACTCAAATTTACATAGCTCTCAACCTTTAAAATTTTTTAAAATATTTATTTATTAATTTTTTAGAGATGGGGGTCTTGCTATGTTGCCCAGGCTGGACACAAACTCCTGGGCTCAAGCGATCCTCCTGAGTAGCTGGGACTATAATCACGTGCCACTGCACCCTGCTCTCTTTACAAATTTTATTCTTACATGGGGCAGCCACTGTAAACTGCTGATAAGAAAACTAGCATCTCTGGCTCTTAGCATTGACACTAGCATAGTAACCTCCCTTGGGCTAGTTTCATCCGTGGTCAGTTCATCTGTGTATGTTTGGCTCCCCCCTGGATTCAGCCAGAGAGGTCCCACTGGAGTTGTTGTTAGGAAGAAATGTGTCTTGTGTGAGTTGGACTTGGGGGGAGAGGCTCCCTGGAGTATGTCTCACTTCTTCTGCTCTGACCTCACTGTGCCTCCTGGAGCGTCCATGGCCTGAATGGCCGTGAGTCTGGGCAATCACCTTGGATGACCTAGGACCACAGGGACTGAAGCCCAGAGAATGCAAAAGGGCCTTAGTCTGGGGTCACTTGGGCCCTGAGCTGCCACTTCAGTCTTGCTTTGACTTGGTCGAGGAGCCTGGTATGCTATAAATAGATTAGGGAGTCTTTTATTGGAAAAGACCTGGAAACGGCTTACTCCCTGTGGGTGGTATGGTCAACTGGGGTGATCTGTCCTGCTGCTGGTGAGTTCACCCAGCCAGAGCCCCAGTGGCCTGCATGGCCTGGCCCGGCCTGGCCCAGTACCATCCTTGCCCCAGGCTGGCAGTGTCTTTGTGTTTTGGGTTAGTCAGATCTGGTCAAGACCAGGGGATGGACTGGGCTGAATACTTCAGGTGGCTGCATTGTCCCTAATGGAGCCCAGTTGGAGGCTGGAGTAGAGAGATGTCGTACTTACAAGGACTCCAGCTTCTGGGGGGCCTGGGAGTGACCCAGGCCAGTGAGTTCAGGGAAAGGGGCCTTCCACCAGGACCCGGCATGGAGAGCAGGGTTCTGACTGCAGGCCAGCATCTGCCTCTGGTGTCAGAGTCCCCTCCAGCAGCCCCCTGAGCTGCTTGGTGCCGTGCTGGCCCCTGCTGCTGGTAGCTCCCTTCCCTGGAGATCTCAAGGCTGCTGGAGGGAGGAGCAGGAAGCAGTAGCTTCTCTGCTAGATGGGGTGTGTCTTAAAGTTAGGCTCTGCCTTTGTGTCCCTGGCGCTTGGCACTGGCTTGTAGGTAGTAGGCACGCAGTGGTGGATGAATGGGTGCGTGGATAGAAGGAGGAGTTAGTGCACGAGTTGCGAGCCCTGTTATAGCCAGAAGGTAAGATGATAGGGTCCACACATCAGCAGGTGGGGCTTCCTTTTAAAATAAGGTCAGTGGCATCTGCTGCCAAAGGTGTGGAGGCAGCAGCACAAAGGGACAATTCTCTGGGAACTTTTAGGAGGAAGGGGGCTTTCCATTTATTCCTGGAGAGCTGAAGAGTACATCGGGTGGGAATCTCCCTATGCCATCAATATCTGTCCCCCCACTGGCCCATCTATCTGTTCATCCATGAGGCCAGGTGCCATATTTGACTTCCCAAACCAGCCACAGCTTTAGCCCTCAAGGAGATAAGGTGGACATTAAGATCTGTGCTGTCTGAGAGGTGGACAGAGTTCTGGTTTCCTAGAAGGGCTTGATGGAATGTGTGTGTTGAGGGGTCTTAGGTCAGGTTCTCAAACAAAGCTGAAACAGATTTATGTGCAGGAGGTTCAGTAGGGAGTGTACTCCTGGGAGCAGCTGCTAGGGGCAGAGGAGGAAGTTGCATTACAGTGCAGTCACCAGAAAGGCCTGGGCAGCCCCCTGGGGAGCTCTGAGCTGGGCGGGCCCTTCAGAATTGTTTGACTTAAGGCAAAGGGACTGGTGGGCCTTTGCCCCAAAATGACCAGTCATTAGATGTGCACCCCACATCCCCAACCCCAGGCATAGCCTTGGGTAAGGCAGCTCCCTTTGGCTAAGGGCATTGCCCTGAGAGGGACTCAGCTGTGCCCTTCTGCTGCTGGAGGGGTTTGGGTGGTACACTACAGCACGCACTCTAGAGCATTTGGAGGTTTGACTATGGGGAAGAAAAGCAATCTGGGAAAGCTACATGGCAGAAGAGGCATTTTAGTTGAGACTCGATGAATGAACAAAGTTGTGATATCCAGGGATGGGGAAGCAGGAGGTGGTAGGGTGAGTGAACAATACAGGAAAGGCATATTCAGAGAGCAGCCAGTCGAGTTAACTGAGCCTGGAGTGGAGCCAGGGGGACGTTGGTCTGGACAGGCAGACAGGGCCGGGACTCTGGAGCCCCTTGCTGGGAGGACTACGGAGTTTGGAATCTATTCTGTGTGCCATGTTGGAAAGGAGCCAGCTAGGGATTTTCGCTGGTGAGTGACCTGCAGTGAGAGCACTGGGGTCCCACTTGGTCCAACAGCTGTGTGTGGACAGATCCCACGTGGGAGAGATGAGAGGCAGGGAGGCTCACTCTGAATATGATGGAGGAGCATCTCCAGGCCCTGGGGACCAATTGGAGATAGGGGTGGGACATAGGGAATTGAGGGTGAAGCTGGGTAGGTTCTGTCCCTGGGGACCCAGCAGGGGAGGTTGGAGAGGAGAGCCTGGCTTGGCCCTGGGGCCTGGAGGCAACAGTGTGGCAGAAGAGAAGCCTCCTTAGAAAGGAGCCTGAGGCTGGAGGGTGCATCTGCCCTGGGGACTCCCACCTCCCTTCTTATGAAGGCTGTTTGCTCATCTAAGCTCCACTGCATTGCTCCCTCCAACCTGGCTTATTTCTTAGTTTTATTTAACGAGGATAAAGCGATCGCTGTGTGCCCAAGGTTATCCTAAGTGCTTTGCACATGTTAACCCACTTAATGCTCTTTGCAACCCTATTTAGGTACCATTTTCATCCTCATTTTATAGTTGAGAAAAACAAAATACAGAGTTTAGGTAATTCCAGAGGTCACTCAGCTTATGAATGTTTTCCAGGGCCCTTGGGCCCTAAGCAGAGAGGAGTGGTCTTCGTGGTAAGGTCTCCAAGTCTCGGTGCTCTCTTGCCACCCAGCATGTCTTTCAGGGAAGCCCATGAGCCTGCTGGCAACCTCTCTCCTTGACACCCCTCATAAAAGACCCCACTGTTCTCTTGTTGATGTTTACATCCTCCCAACAGCTTTCCTGACTCACCCTCAGTTCTGTTTTCTCCCCCTTAACACAGGAAGGGATGGTATTACCACTGTTAAACCCTGCCCCTGGAGCCCTGGGTTCACACTTCCTTAAACCCAATCAAAGACCACCAATCAAAGCTAGAGGGCTAGAGTAATGGGGTCTAAGAGACCAATTAGCCCAATCTCTTTAGATGAAGAATCAGAGGACCAGAGAGGTGATGTGACTTGCCCAGGGCTGCACAGCAATTTAGGAGCAAAACTGTGTGAAGAACCCAATTTTGTTTTTACTATTCAAAAAAATCAAATTTTCGGTAATAGAATTTTTGATTAAGTAATGTTATATCCATATGTCAGACTAACTTTGAAATAACTTTACATTAGAAACTTGTATATGGGCATTTAGCATTGATACAACACCTCCCTTGAGTGAATTCCATTATCAAATTTGTTTTATAGAGGAGGAAACCATGGTGCAGAGGGGATAAGCAGCTTGGCCGAGGTTATACCTGGGGTAAGAGGCAGGGCTGCATTCAAACCCAGGCACTTGACTCTGCAGTGTAAACAGAACTTAACCTCTATGCTATCCAGCCCCTTTAACGATTTTGTAAAGATCTTCACCAAAGTTGATACATGAAAAAAATGTACAGCTTGATTTTGTTTTATTTTAAAGATGAACATATGCTTAGAAAACAAATCGGCATATGGATACCAAAATGTTGATGGTGATGACCTCTGTGTGGTGGGATGATGGGTGATACTTGTTTTCTTCTTCATGTTTTCCTGAATGATCATATTGTATACAGTGTGAAAGTATTATTTTTATCACGAGATAATTTTATAAGAAATCTCTGCTCATGGCAGCGAAATGGGTAAAGTGGTGTTCAGGGGACAATACTACAGCTGCAGTATTAGTTTTATTTCTCACTGGAGTGTGTAACTGGGCACTGGAAGAGGGAGAGGCAGCCAGGCAGGCGCGGAGGTTATAGTTCAAACAAGATGTGGAACTGTAGAATCAGGAAGGACCTTGGAAGTCACCCCGGTTGGCAGAGGGCCCCTGTCTCTTTATAGACCCCCGGGCCAGGGCTCCTTCCTCTGTGCTTTGGAGTTTCAGGTGACAGTGGGCATTCAGGGAGACATGTCCAGTCGGCAACTGGGGTTCCAGGAGTGGAGTTTGGAGCCCTTGGGACAGAAATGGAGGTGAATGAATTGGCAGCCTGGGTGGGGGGAGCAGTGGTTGGGAGACATTTCAAAAGATCCTGGCGAGAAGTCCACCTCCTCCTGGCCCCAGCCGCTTAGAGAAGGGCTCCCAGCAAAGAGAAGCTCTGCTACCATGGGGGTGTAGGGCATGGGATGGGAGATGGGTGCGGGGGGCAGAAAGCTCCCCAGGCTTCTGTCTGGCTGGGGTTAGGGAGGAGACTGACCGGCCAAGTCTCTATTTTCTTGTGACTCTCTGAGGTTCTGCCCTGTGAAATTCTCAAAGCAATTTTGTTTGTTTTTTCTTTGACCAGAGACCACCTGGGAACGTCCCAGCAGTTCTCCTGGGATTCCAGCCAGCCCTGGCCCTCACAGGAGCTCTCTGCCTCCAACAGGTACTGTCTGCTCACCAATTCAGGGCAACTGGGAGGGCCCCATACCCTCCTGCAGTGGGAAGGCCGAGACTCTGCGTCCAGAGGCCTGAAACCCAGCCCAGGACCTCATGGGGTAAACCTAGGAGGGGCCGAGCCTAGGGCCTGTTGCCCAGTGGGTTGGCATCTCCCTGGCAGTGCCCACAGCAGCTCTGGTGGCCTCATACTCTCTCCCTCTCAGGCACTCAGGGAGAGGAGATGGCTGGGGAGACACCACCGCTCCTCCCTGTCTGTCAGGGCAGGAGGACCCGAAGCAGGGACAGAAATGCTCCACGTGGCTCTTGTAGAGGGTCGAGGAACAGAAGCTAAAGGGAGGCAGATTTTCACAGGGCAGCTTTCAAACAGAACGTCTGGAAAGGAAATGGGATTCCTTGTGAGGGTGTGAGTTCTCTGTCTGCAGAGGTAATCAAGCAGAGGCAGCTGAGGTAGGCATTCCTGTAATAGGTGGGGAGTTTGTCCAGGGGGCTCTTGGGAGACATCTGGTTCTGACAGTCCAGGAGACAGGCTGTGGGACACATTAGAGGAGAGAACAACATCTGATTTCTTGTGGTTTAGACTTTTCCTAAATGTCACCTCCTCCAAAAGGCGTGGCCTGAGCACTCAGTTAAGAGCCTTCGTCCAGTCACTCTAGATCATAGCCACACGCTGTTTGGTTGCCCCCAGCGTCCTGTTCCTAGTTGATGGTCACTCTCCCATGCTGGGTGGTAAGCTCCCCGAGGGTGAGGACTTTGTCTCTCTTTTTCCTTTGTGGAATCTTCCATCCCCAACCAGAGCCTGGCTTCCACGTGGAGTGGATTCACTAGTGTCTCCACCATCATGTGGTGTGGAAACCACATTTGTTGGTTTTCGACTTTTGGAGGCAACCTAGTGGCAAAGCACAAAAGTCCAGGTTGTGGTTGCAGATGGGAATTTAATCCTTAATAGCTTGAGAATGTGACAGAGGGTTGTAGCTGGACAGGGGTGGGGAGGCAGAAGGCACAGTGACGTCCTCAGCTTCCGTGGAGGGCAGGCAGGAGCCTCTGTAAAGTTCTTGGCACAAAAAGTAGTCAGAGGTTAAATGGTTTACCTAAACCCCCTTGTCGGGGAGGAAAATGGGGCATTTCCTCCTGATTTCCTAGGCAGACATGAGTGCTGCATTCTCAGATCAAGTCCCCAAAAACGAGTGCGTTCAGCATTGTAGCTGCCAAATGACAAGAGGCCAACAGGCAATTCTGAGCACACTGCCTTCTCTTTCATTATTCTTGTGGTTTTTTAACAATAGAAATGCTAAGGGTGAATAATGTGAGGTGTGGCCCTCTTTCCTGGTTGGCTTCAGGCCAGCCAGACACTAAAAAGGAAACCCAGCTGTCTTTCCCGGCCAGAGTGGTCTGACATGGCAGAGGAAGGCTCGGGTGTGTAGCGGAGGCAGGTGTGACTGCCACAGCCTGCCACGCTGGTGGGACTGGTCAGGTCTTGCCCTTTGAGTCACAGGGTTACCTCTCCAAAGCCTGCTCTACTGGCACCATCCTGTCCCCTCTCTGCTGTTGGTGTGGGCGGTCCCCCAGAAGGAGGGCTCAGCGGAGCTGGCTCTGGCCCCTGGCCCAGAGGCTTGGGCTTGACACTCTCTTCTTCACCCAACGATCACTGGGCTGGTGCTGGGCCCCTGAGGGGAGCTGAGAAAAGCAGGGAAGTGGGTAGACAAGGTCAGATCCAGAGACCAGAATCACCAAGGTGGCCAACCTAGACTGTGTGCACAGCCACTTCCCTCCCCACCCCCAGGTCCTAGGGTGGTATTTCCTATGGTGGAGTCCTTGGAATCTGGGATCTGTCAAGTGCTGTGCAGAAACAGGGCTTTGTAGTCACAGACAGTTGGGAATCCCTGCCTCCTTTACTCCCCTCTGGAGATGAAGTGTGCACATCAGCATGCTGAAGGCTCCAAGAAGGCCTGAAATAAAGAAACCTGTTTAACTCAGTGCTTCCACGCTTTGTTTGTTTGCAACATGCTGCACACTTGTTCATTTTCCCTGCACTAGTGCAGTGGTTCTCAATTCCAGGGTGATTTTGCCTACGGGGGACATTTGGCAATGTCTGGAGCCATTTTCAGCTGTCAGCATTGAAGCAAGGTGCTATGGCATCTAGTGGGTAGAGGCCAGGAATGCTGCCAAACATCGCACAATGCACAGGACAGGCCCCACAACAAAGAACCATCTGGCCCTAAATGTCACTAGTGCTGAGGTTGAGAACCTCTGCTCTAGGGTGACTCAGGACATCAGTCAGTTCAGCTCATGGGCCCCCGACCCCCATTTTACTATCTTGAACATCAGATGTATCCTGCAATCAATATATCCTAGTTTAATTGGAAGCATCTTTTTTTCTTTCTTAGTGGTACTTAAGACGAGGGTACATCTAACAGTTCCTGGTGTCTCAGATTTATGAAGTTACAACTTGTTAAACTGGGGCCTTGGGCAGGTGCCTCTCCCTGCCAGCCCTCACTCTCCCCATTTGTAAATCAAGGGCCCAGGAGAAGACTGCTGAGGTCCTGTCTGTCCCTCATGCTTCCTGGCTGATGCCTTCTACCCTGGGGCACGAGGACGTCTCAGTTCTCCATCCCCTTCCAGCATGAAAGGAAGGCGAACCCCCCCAATGAGGCTGCCACAGGATCTAGGATATTTTGACACCTTCTATTTAAATTTTTGAACCTAAATCTCATAACGAAAGAATAAAATAATAGCCACACTGATACTGCTCCGTATAGGGGGGGCTCAGTTTTTTCCCAGGTTTTTTCCTCATTCAGTTTTACAAACTGCTTTCGAGAGATTGAGTTTTATTGTGAGGAGAGAAATGGACTCCGTGAGGACATGAGGTTGCTTCATAACTTGCTCCTCCTCATCCTCAGGCTTCTAGGCTTGTTGTCTCCTCTTCGCTCAGGGCCCTGGATCTCAGCTCCTTTGGTTCTGCTCCTGCTGCTGCGAAAGCCACAGTGGTGGAGTTGCAAACCCTCTCCCTGAAAAATGTGCCGGATGCTATTCTTGGTACTGAGGATGTAGCCACGGACAAGACAGACACGTGTGGTTCCTGCTCCCCAGGAGCCTATGTTAGAGTGCGGGAGTCGGACAAATAAGCAGACACGGAGTTTCTCAGATATTCTAATGCAAGGAATTAAAGTATGGCAGAGTATCAGAGCATGTGACTGAGGAGTCAAGGAAGACCTTGGCGAGGAAGTGACATTTAGGTCAAGATTTAAGGACAATGAGAAGATGGATGTGGGGGGGTTGGTTTAAGGACAATGAGAAGATGGAACAGCTAGTGCAAAGGCCCTGAGGCAGGAATAACCATGGCACTTTGGGAACAAAAGGCAGAGTCAGCAAGTCTGGAGGCTGGGGGCTGAGCTGGGGAGTGGTATGAGATGAGGGGGACTTATCGGCAGGGGCAAGCTGGAGGAAGGTGTTGGGACCTCATTCTGAGTGTGGTGTTTGGGGAGCGGGGCACAGCTAAGTGCAGTGGACGTGTGCCGTCTTTATGAGAAATGCCTCCTTGAAGCCACCAGGCAGCACTTTGCTGTGCTAAGACTGTTCTCGGTTAGCAGTGACTGGGAGTCAGGGGCGGGGGTGAGGGCAGGGTGGAAAACTCAGCCACATTTCTTGGCCACACACATCCCTTATGGTCACTCTTGAAGAAGAACATGGGAAAACAGGTCAGGAAGAATGTCTAGGGGAACCACAAATTAACCTAGCCACGCCATGCTTGGCAGCCTCTCCTTCATGGAAGCAGAGGGGTGAGGACCGACCAGCATTACTTTCATGTTGTAGCTTTGTGAGCTTCTGGAGAGGGTTTGAAGGGTTACGTATGGACAGAGCTGGTTCATTCTTCTTAATGCAGGGTTGTTGGATGCCAGTAAGCACAGCAAGCCAGGTTACCAGCTGGGGAGAGAGATCTAGAAACACACCCAGCCCCCCACCCCCAAATTAAATTCCCCTCTGTGAATGCTGGATGCTATTTAGAGTCAGCAGTGGGCCAGGGACTTTTCTTGCATTGCCTCCTTTAATGTCACCAGAGTTATGGGAGCTGTGTTTCTTCAATAGCTTTACTAGAGGTATTTAATGCCAGGCTTTCTGGGTGAGGATGGAATAAGTAAGAAGTAAACATTAAACCAAAACAGAACACCTAAGATGCTATTCAGTAACGGCTGCAAATATTAAAAATCCTCTTTAGGCTGGTTTACTATGCGGTGTGGATTTTTAGGAGAGAAATAATAACAGTCAAAGGGAAAGAAAATGTGAGTGAAAAATGAGGTTCTGGGAGTTTCGTGTGTGGGTCACCAGGTAGAACGAAGACAGTATAGAGCAGTGTTGTCCCGCAGAACTTTCTGTGACAGTGGAAACGTTCTCTCTCTGCTGTCCAGTATGGTAGCCACTGGCCACATGTGGCTATTGAGTACTTGAAAGGTGGCTGGTGTGTCTGAGGAACTGAATTTTTAATTTAATTTAACTTAACTTTTCTTTATTTTGCAATAATTTTAGATTTACAGAAAAGTTGTAGAGACCATGTAGAGAGGTTCTGTGTTCCCTTTACTCGGTTTCCCCTGTTAATGTGTTACATAACTGCAGTGCATTTGTCAAAACTACAAAATTAATTTTGTAAATTACTGTTAAGTAAATAAATGTTAGGCTTTATTTGGATTTCATGAGTTTTTCCACTAATGTTGTTTTTCTGTTCTGGGATCCAATCCTGGAGACCATATTGCACTTAGATTTTATTTAAATTTGACTTATTTAAATTTAAATAGCCACCTGTGGCTGCTGTATCAACAGTGTAAATGTGGAGAGTGAATTCCTTTCTGAGCCTCTGGGCCTGGGATGTGCATTGAACTTGTGTTTGTGGTTTTCTTAAGGATAGAGGAAATCTATTATTTATTGAGGTTGCCCTGGTGGGGAGCTGGAGGTGGGTGTTTCAGGAAACCTGGGTTCAGAGCCTGGCTGTGCCCAGCCTTAGGGCTTGAGTGCACTGAGGGATCGAGGGATCGTCCTTGGGCCTCCAGCAGACCCAGGAACCCAGATTAAAGGGGAAGGAGCAAGTGTATGTGCAGGGGCCAGAGACAAGGGAGGACCTGACTTTGAGCCTGAGGAATCATCCAGGAGCATGTGCAAGCAAAGAGCTGTGCTTCCCCTGAGCAAAGGGCCTCACCCTCACCCACTCCTTCTTGCCCAGACCGGAAGCCCTCACCTTCTCTCTCCCATGCAGAAGCAAAGGAAGACCCTCCCTCATTGTAGAACTAGCAAGTTGCCAGGCCCAGAGCAGCTTCCACAGCCCTAAGCTGGACCTCACCATGGACTTCAGGAAAGGCCAGGCCACCCCTGTTGGAAGGAGGCTTGCATGGTCCTTTAGAATCAGTGTTCTTGTTGGTGGGGGGTCCAGGGACCTTAAAAAGGCCTGCTTAGCCTTGGATGCCCCTGGAGAACAGCCACAGGTGTTTAAGCATTCACAACCGTGTGGGAAAATGTATTCTAAGCTCTGCCTTTGGGAACACAGTTTACATCTTAGACAACCAGGGGAGACAGTGTGGACCAAGTGGCCAGATAGAAATTTCTGGAACAGAAGGCTATTAGTGTAAAAACTGCTCCCCTAAACAGACCAGGGTGGACACTAGTTACTCCTGAGAAGGTGAGTGTGATGACAGAGAAAGTGCAAGGCCTTCCAGGGTGTAGTACGAGGGGAAGGAGGCAGCGACTGTGCCCAGAACTGCCTGCTTCCTACGGCCAGGACTGTGTTTCCCAAAGTAGGTTCCGTGGTAGTCCTGCTTTACTGCCCCAAATGGGTTCTGTATCCATGTCTGTGTAGGAATGCTACACACGGTTGCCTTGTTTGAGATTCATAGCACATATCAGCATATTTTAAAAGGCCCACTGTAAATAAACTTTAAATTTAAATCTAAATAATGGGGGCATTTGTCCCAAACTCTTTGGACTATAACACCCTACCCCTTACCGTCACTGCTAACATTTATTACAAACGTCCTGCAGAGATGTGTTCTGTACAACATACCTGCGGAAACATTACGTTGCACTGTGTTTGCTATGTGACAGATGGGAAGGGGGATGGATGGGTGAAAGGAAGGAGGGAAGGAAGGATGGATTTCAAGAACCACAGCTCCCAGATTTCTTAACCTTGAGGAAGGAAGTTGCTGTGTTTTTCCCCAGAGAGAGGGGAGATTAGGCCAGACATAAAGGAGATGCAAGGCAGCGTCCAGGACTGATTTTCTTGTATTCTTTCGGGTTCTTCAGGGAACAGAAACCTGCATGGTGGGGCTCCAAGGATGTAACTTTTATATCAGGGATCAGGGTCAGAGAAGCAGAAGCAGAGCTGCCCAGAGGGTGCATTCTGGGTGGCAGACGTTGCTGGCTCTTCTTTGTTGCTTGGTCCTTCTCGATAACTTTTCTTACTCTGCTTCCTTCTCTGCTTTTATCCACTTCCCCCCACCCTGACCTCCTCCTCCTCCTCTCTACCCAAATATCTGTTCCCTCCCCTCATTGTGCACCTCCCAGGTCCTCTCTTTGTCTGTCTAACTGCCCATAAGGGAAACAAAATGTGTGGGTGCCTGTGTTTATATTTGAAGCTACTAAGGTTACTAGATAGAGCTTTTTGTTCCCTTTTTAAAATATTAGAAACAGCTGAGTTTGGCATTTTAGGTTTTTTTCTTGTATCTTCAAAATGAATTATGTTCCCTCGTGGTTATGAGTGATCCTTGACCGATTTTATTCCCCTCCCCCCCACCTGGAGGCCCCACAGCACTCACTTCTGGCCTCATTTGTTTGTGGCTGACCCTTGGTGACCCGGGAGCCCGGAGGACGGGGAATGCCAGTGAGGGATGCTCGTGGGTGAGGGTTCTGGAATCTGGTGGACCGTAACTGTGCAGATCTCCGCTGATAAGTGTGCTGAATGTGCCTGGGAGTATTCAAGTGAAACGCAGCAGGAAGGATGTCAGAGGAGAGCTGCTGCGTGGGGAGAAATGGTCGAATGGAAAATTATTTTTTCTTTCATCATAATTGCTTTGACATGAGCAGTAATTAGCCAACAGCTGACAGACCAGAACTGAAGTAGGAACAAGGGATTGGATTAGGGGTAAAATGCCTCTCTGCATTATACAGTTCCTGGCTGCTGCTAGTGTAGCGGCTGTGAGCCTGGAGGGAGCTGGGGACAGGACGGAGGGCAGGAGTTCAGTGTGCACTTGGAGGTGCTGGGGAGGTGTGAGTAGGGATCATAAGGACAGCCCTGCCCTCAGGAGCTGGGACAGTCTTGGTTTACAGGGACTGAGCATCCTCAAAGAGAGAGACTGATAACCTGTCCAGGTAAAGCTTGTGTTTTTCATTTTCATGGTCAAACTGAACTGTGGTTCAGTTTTAGAATCAGGATAATGTTGCCTTTATAAAATAGAAACCTGCCACTTGTTCCTATGCATGGGTATTTCTTTCTTGAGAGTATGAAAGAATTTACCCATAAAACCATCTGGGTCCAGTGCCTTTGTGGGGAGGAGCTAATTTTTCAAAGGTTTTACTCTTTTTAACATTTCTAGTGTCCCTTGAAACCATTTTGATAATTTGAGTCTTACAGAAAGTTTGGTGTTCAATAGTATAGAATTATAAATCATACACTCTTGCATTAAAAAAAACTCTACTACTTTTGTTGTGCTTATGTTTTCTTTCTAATTCCTAATTCTGAGCATTTGTGTTCTCTCTCTCTCATATTACACTGGCTCATCTGTATTTTTTAATAGTTGTGATTCCTACCTACCCCCAACCCACCCCTAACCAGCCCTGGGTTGCTGATATTATCCTGTTTCCTAACTCATTAGTTTCTGTTGCCACATTTATATTTCTTTTTCCTGTTCTCTTTTGGTTTATTTTATTGGCCTTTAAAATTTTTTCCTAAAATCTTAAGTTGAATGTTTAGGCTATTTTTGTTCCTTTGGGTTTGATAATGAAATAAATAAGGCTATGGGTTTTCCTCCAAGTATAATTCAGGCCTTATCCCATTTGTTTTGGCATGTTTCTCTTTATTATTTTCTAAATATTATATAATTACAGTTTAAAATTCCTTTTTGACCTGAGATTATTTAAGAGGGCATTTTCTTAAATTTCCAAGTATTTTGGAGTTGGGAGGATGAGGACCTTGTATATTTATTCTTTCATTATTAATATCTACTTTTATTGCTTTCTGGTCAAAGAATGTGGCCCGTGTCACTTATGCTGAGTGCCATTTATTGACGTTTATTTGTGGCTTAAATATGACCAACTTTTTAAATGTTCCATGGCTTCCTGGCCAAAAAAAAAATGTTATCTTTGTTTATAGGACATGATGTTTAATAGACCTATTTTAATCAGCCTTTTAAATTAAATTATTCTGGTTTTCTTCATCCTTACTTTTGTCTGTTAATCAGTCCTAAACTGAAAGCAGGGTACTGAGGTTTTCTATTGTTGTCTTTAGACTTTTTAGCATTTGTGTTTAATCCCTTTTAGTACTATGCTGTTTGATAAATAAAATTTCTCGAGTGTTAAGCCTTCATTGTAGGGTGCATTTATCGCCAGTCTAATGCCTTTCCTGGCATAGCATTAAGCCAATCTGAGTAGATTCTCCTTGGCCCCCTAAGCATTCTCCCTGATGCTGTTGGAATCCTGGCCTCCCCTCTTAAGCTGCCTTTTTAATGGGTGTATGTTATCAGCACTTGGCCAGCAACCTGAGGGGCGTGGGTGTGGACCAAGCCCGTAGCTGGCCCTGCAGCATTAATTTGTTGTTTCTTGTTGCTTCCCCAAGCCACTGCACTAGGGGCCTGCTCTGTACCCAGTTTTCTGTTTTCTTGGTATGTGTGTGCCCACCTTCTTCTGGAGTGGGGGGCAAACCTTATAGGTCAGGGAGAAGCCCCGCTGCCCACAGGCACTCTGTTGAGTATGGTTCTGCTTGCAGGTGGCCCAGGACTTTTTGCTGCAAGCATGGAGAATGGGGTACATCCCCCAGCATGAAAAAACTTCTCCATGGAATGGTCTTCATTTGCCATTGCCCATTGTTTGCTTCCAGCCCTGGCCACTCAAAATTAGTAGGTTTTGGTGATTTTCTCCTTTGCTTCCTGCCACACATGCAGAATCATGAGTTGGACATTAGTTTGTGTATCTTCTTCCAGTCCGACCTGAACTGTACATATGCATCAGCAATTCCTCCAAGCCTGGGACGTGAGGATGTCATGTTTTCCTGGTCTCCAGAGATCTTGCAGGCTTGTGGTTCATGGGGACCCAATTTGGGAACAAAAGTAGTGACCCTCCCTTCTCTATCCCTCCTTTCTTTTTTAACAAAGTACTTTATAATTTACAGGTCCCTTTTGCAATTATTGCCTTGTTGTATTGTCACACCAACAAAGTAGGCTTGGGGACAAGAATTATCCCCATTTTGCAGGTACAGAAGCTGAGGCTCTCCTCTTTCTAAGGAGAAACCACTCCAATAAATTGCCCCTAAAGCAGCACCACCTCTGGGAACTGAGATTACAGGGGTCTCAGTCTGAATTCGTGATGTCAGGAGCATGCAGCAGTGTTGAGGGTTTGAAACTGGCCATAGTGGGAATATTTATGTCACAGAAATCAGCAGATACTATTATACAAATCAGGGCTCCCCCCAAACCTTGGAGAGCAGGTTCATCAGCAAACATCAGGAGCATGGATGAGTGTCCCCCAAGAGACATAAATTTATTGGGGTAGAATTTTAGAGCATCAGATTATTATTTTTTTTAATGTTAGGAAAACTGTGACTCAAGAATGAAGTGGGTATGATCACTTGGCCATTAACTAGCAGCGCCTAATTTCATGGCAACCAATAAATCCAGTCCTCTTTCCATTATACCTACATTACAGTGCTTTGAGTTTGAGTGTGGAGAAGTTCCTCAGAGAGAGGTGGAAGTGATTGTAGTAAGGTGGTGGAGGTGTATGGAGAGAGATTGGACCCTTGATTGGCACCCGTGACTGTAACTGATGGAGTATTTGTGGTGATGGCAGCTGGACTGTAGTGACCTCACCTTCTGTTAAGAACATTCCTTTTGGTCTTGGGCTCAAGAAGAGACTTCAGTCCCCTGAAAGTTCAATGATTTGGGTACTGAGGATTAGAGAGATGCTTTCAACCCGTTTCCCACTCTGCAGATAGTGATAAGACCCTGTGGGGTGGTCCTAGCCATGCAAGACCTCTCTCAGAACCAGGGAAGGAGGTAGGAGAAGGGGCTGCAGTGGCCCGAGGTCAGGGGTGCCCATCTGGAGCCCACACAGCATCTGAGCCATGTCTCTGTCCCTGCAGTGAATGGATACCACGCGTCAGGGACCCCAGCGCACCCTCCAGAGACTGCCCACATGAGTCTCCGAAAATCCACCGTTGATTCCCAGGTAAGGGGCCCCATTCAGGGAGGTAGGGGTAACTGCTTTCACAGGCCCAGGAAGGTCTCATTAAAGAAGTGTGTGTCATGGGAGTCCAGGTGGCTCCAGCCCAGTTCTGCCCCCAAATAGAAAGTAGTTGGTGTGTCTGGGTTGTTCCAGTGTTCCCTGATGGGGAAAGGGTTGGATTATTTTGGTTTGTAAGTTTTCTAGAAGTAGAGGGTGGTTTGGTGAAGGGGCTGATGGTGATGGAGTTGTAACCCTTAGGGCAGAAGGATCTGTTCTGCTGTCTAGATGCATATCCTGATACCTGGAGTCTAGGTTTCCCATCACGTTCGGAGTATGGGTGTGCCAGGCCATATTCCTTTTCTCTACCTTACCCATCCTACACCCAGACTTTACCCAGAATGGAATTTAGTAAAATCTGCTAGTCTCATTTGATAAACTAGCATAGAGACAGCTGTGGGATAGAAAGAAATGGAGTATGTTTTCAGATTCCCAAACTGCTTTCTCAGTCTCTGTCCCAGTTGACAGTTGTGCAAACATGTGAGGGAGGTGTCAATACTATTCTCATGGTATGCATGCGGTCGCTGAGGCGCAGATCGGTTAAGTGACTTGTGCAGGCCATGTGATTACTCAGTGGTCAGACCGACCTTGATGCCAAGTCCCATGGTTTCTCCAGTTGCATTAAGCTGTGCCTCAGAAACTAAGGACTGGTCTTATTTAGTCTGCCCATACATTATCAAGAAGATGTTCTTCGTGACGCCTCCAAAGTCCACCAACCATTTCCGGGAATTAAAATGCCAGACTCCTGGGTGACAATGATGATGATGACAGTGATCAATGATAATTCTTGATGATCGTGATAATAATATTGCTGATGTTGATGTTAACAGTAGCTGCTTATGCAGGGGTCCTAAGGACAAGTTACTGAAAGAAAGACCCATTGATCGGTTACCACAATCAGCTGAAATGTGACAGGCAAGAGTGTTAACTTCTGGAAATGTTATTAAGTTGTTCTCTTAGGAGGCTGAGTGTTGGGCTCAGATTCAGTTCAATTAACTCTGGAAGAGAAATTGGACTTCAGTGTAGGTCAGGACTTGTTAAATTTTGATGGACTTATGAGTCACCTGGGCCTCTTGTTAAAATGCAGAATCTGATCCAGGAAGTGGGGCCTGAGGTTATGTGTTTCCAACCAGCCCCGAGGTGATGCTGGTGCAGCTGGTCTGGGGAACAGGCCTGAGTAGGGGGGATCTACGAACAGTCAACAGTACATACACAGCAGGTTTGCTTGTCCCCTTCTCTCCTCTGCCCATGTCACCCATCACCCTGGCTTTGTGTGTTTCTTACTGAGCCCCCAAATACCCTTCTCAACACAGCTGCTATCAGTCTGTTTGAAGTGGAATTTGTCACCTGACTTGTGAGTGTTTCTGAAGACTAAGTTCTGCTGTGGTTTAACAACAGCAATAAAAAAAGCTCGTGCCACCCTGGGGATTATTAGGAAGAATATTGTAGACAGCTCCCCACCCTCAAAATCATTCTTCCTTCCCTGATAGAACATGCCTCCCCCCACCCCCAGAAATACTATGAAGTTGCTGCTCATCCATTTAAAAATATGTGTACTTGTCTAACTTATATCTCAGAAGCTGATTTAACAAGTGTGCATCATAAGCCATCAACATAGGAATTTCTCTTCCAATGTCTGTTCTTGGAATATATTCAGAGATTCTGATTTATGTGAAGGCTGCACACGCAAGCATTATTTACACGCCGTAACATCAGACCCAACCTAACTGTCTAGCAACGGGGTTGCAGGGTGGGGGTGGTAAAATGGATTAAGGCCCCGGACATCCAATTAGCCAATGATATCGCACAGCCATTAAAAACCATTCTTCTGAAGAAAAGATAATGATGTGGGAAAATGTTCACAATGTAACATTGAGTAGGAAAGGCAGAAGACAAACTTCATATATAGTCAGCCTTATTTGGGAGAAGGGAATCTATACTGAAGCGAAGAAAAATAAACCAGAGCATTTGTGGTGGTTCTATCTGCATCTAAGACTGTGTTTCTCAATCTGGGGACATTTGGCAACATCTGGAGACATTTTCGTCATCAAAACTGGGGAAAGGGGTGCTGCTGGCAACTAGCAGACAAATGCGGGGATGTTGCTAAATATCCTATAATGCACAGCACACCACAACACAGAATTATCCAGCTTGAAAATATGAACTGTGCTGAGGTTGAGAAACCGTGGTCCAAGATCATGGGTAACTTCATTTTCTTTACACTTTTCACTCTTTTTCAGATCTCCTAAAATGAGCATGTTTTACTTTTACGGTAGACAGGTACAATTTTTTATTAAAAAAAAAATGAAAGCTAGAAGGGAGGTACTGGTCTTGGGGTTCAGGGAAAGGCAGCTCTAGAGACCCAGGCCTGGGTAGGCAGCGACTGCCTAAAGACAGGTTGATTTGACTGATATTCTTCTTGGATGATAACCTTGGGAGTTGAGGTATCATCAAAGTAACAAAAATAAATACTGCAGTACATGGACAGGGCGAACATGGATTTATTCTCAGGACTGTAAGTAAGGTAGAATGTTACTCTTTTAGACTGTGAAAGGGCAACATTTGGATACCAAAGCTACTACTTTTTATCCTAGTTTGTGAACCTACAGAGCTGGTTCGCCAAAAAGGTGCCAAGGCTAAGCATAGAAATAGGTTAAGAAGGTTTGGTACTCACAGACAGTACTCCAACAAAGGATCCCTAGGTACATACAGCACTCAGTGTACACTCAGCGTGCAGAGTAATTTACTCACATCACCCCAGGCTGTCCATTATAACTCATAGTAATTGTACTTCATTATAACTGAAACATGAATGAATGAATGAGCAAATGAACATGTGCCCATTTGAGATGCAGGGTGTGGGGTGGATTAAGTGGCTTGTTCAAGGTTACAGGGACAGATCCGGGCTGAAAAACTCCAGATCTGAAAAGCCCTGTTGTGTTCTCTTCTTGCTACCTGCTAGCTGCCCCTCCTTGAGCAAGCATTAGAATGTTGGGGGGAGGGGGAGGGCAGCCCTAATTTTCATGGAAACCGGGAGTGTGTCCCCACCACGTTCTGTCGTGGGTAGGACTGACGGCTGAGTGGGTGCCCAGCAGTTCCGGAGGGCACCTGCCTCCTCCCTTGTCCAGCCCTGGGAGACCTGGATGGGTGGGTGCAGGTGGTGGTGGTCTGGTGCCACCCAGTGGAGGGTTTCAATTCTGCAGCTGCCTGGGTACTGGGTAAATGGAGCCCACCTGGTTAGAGGGAGCAAAGGCTAATTAATAGTCTTGCTGGCTGGCCTTTGCATAAGCACATTCTAATCTAGCCGGTCCCCTTAACTTCCTGCCCACCAGTGCCTGGCCCTTTGGTGATCCACCTTTCAACATTCTGACTTCCCGTGAACTTCCCCAGGAAGACCCTCTAGACATAGGCGAGAGGAAAAAGAATCGGACCAAGGGCTTGGCAACTTAAGGGACCCATTAGAGAAAGGAATTTGAAGTGGAGAAAGGAGGTGAGATGCTAAATGTCTACCATCTCCACCCCAACCCTTAATTCAATAGCACTTGTCCTATCAAGCATTTCTGTCTTTGCCAGGCACTGAGCCAGAGGCAGACATAGCCCCTGCTTGGATGGAGGTTTGTAGCTAGTATGGCGGAAAGACATTGGATAAATGGTGATGCGCTTTCATCAGTGATAAGAGCTGGAGGAGGTGTGTGCTGTGAGCACCTAGCCTGATGGTGGAGATGTCAAGAATGGAATCCTTGAAAAAAGATGTTTATCCTGGGACCAGAAGGGTGAGCCAGGGTTTAGCTTGGCAGAGAGGTGGGGGAAGAATAGCGTTCCAGGTGGAGGGAACAACACATGTGGATGCCTAGAAGCAGGAAGGAGCGTGGTGTTTTTAAAGAACCCACAGAGGCTGAGCGCGCTGTGGCTTACTAAGTTAGCAGGTGTGTGGTGGGGGATGAGCTGGAGGAGTCAGCACAGGCCTTTCACGAGAAGCTCGGGTTTTATCCTAACAGTACTGAAAAACCATTGAGGGGTTTCTTACAGGATCCCACCTACCAAAGGGATGGGACCCAGAAGATTATTTTCGGGGAGAGGAAATGGGCCGAGAAGACATTTGGAGCGGGTGTTTGCGGAATCACTTGTGAATGACCCGCCACAGTTTACCAATTACCTCCTGTGTGGGCCTGCGTGGGCCGACCCTCTGTCAGTCCTCTGGGTGACAACAGAGCTGCTCACGTGGGGTCAGGACACCAGGCTGGGAAGGGCTTTAAGAAATAAATGGAGGAGAAGAGTTCTCTGGAATCATAGGCAAAGGGAATTTTTTTAAAAATACTTTTATTATAGGCATTTGCAAACCTTTACCAAAGCAGAGGGAATACTGTAATAAAGTATCATTTAAGTCCAACGATTACCTGCATCCAGCCAGTCTTGTCTCATTTATGCTCCCGTCCCCTCCCCCAGTCCCAACGCCCCCCCCACACACACTATTTTAAAGCAAATTCCTGACATGTTTTAAATGCAAATATTTCAGAATGTATCTCTAAGGGGGAAGATATAATCAGAATACAATTATAACACTTAAGAAAACATTAATTCAGTAATATTACCTAACATATATAGTCCATATTCACATTCCCCAATTTTCCCCAAAATGCCTTTTCTGGCTGCATTTCTTCCCAATCCAGGATCCATTCAAGTCCACATGTGGGTACATTGGTTGCTGTGTCTCTCTAGTCTGTCTTTCTCTTTTTATGTGAAATTGCTTTATTAAGATAGAATTCATATAACCACGCCATTCATCCAGTTAAAATGTATAGTTCAGTGGTTTTCAGTATATTCACAGAGTTGTGCAACCATCATCACAGTCAATTTTAGAACATTTTCATCACCCCAAGAAAAATCCCCTAAGCCTTAGGCAATCACTATTCTAATTCTACTTTCTGTCTCTATGTGGTTGCCTATTCTGGAAATTTCATACAAATGGAATCACACTATATGCAGTCCTTTGGGTCTGGCTTCTTTCACTGAGAATGTTTCCAGGGTTCCTCCGTGTTGTAGCATGTATAAGCACTCCATTCCTTTTTATGGCTGAATATGCTGTTGTATGGCTAGGCCATTTCATCCACGTTGTTGCTTTGATCTCTTTTCATCTAGACCCAATCCCTCACACATTTTTTTCCTTTGTTTTCCCCCATGTTGAGTTTTTATTTATTTATTTTTTAGGAGTCCGGGTCAATTGTCTTAGAGGATGATGTACATTCTTGATATAATTGTTTTCTTATGCTTAGATTCAGGTTAAGCAGTTTTGGTAAGAATACTGCACAGGGCATGTTGAGTACTTACTGCATTTGATCGGGTTTTAACCATCCCAAGTTAGCACCCTATTGGTGAGGCTTCGTTTGCACTCTCAGTTAATGCAGGGGTACTTTTTCCTTTATAACTAGTTAGTAATCTGAAAGAGTATGAGACCATGTGAATATCCTGTTCCCTAACAATCTTTCCAATCAGTGTTTTGAGCATCCATGAGGATCATGGCCTGAATCCCTTTTGACATTGGGGTTTGCAAATCGTGATTTCCTAATTCATTGTATATTTTTTACTGGCATTCCTCCGTAAAGAAAGGTTCCCTCCCTTCCCCTTTAGAGTTAGTTAATTGTAGTCGTTATTCATATTTGTGCCCAAATTGTCCCAAATTTAGCCCACAAGAGCCCCTTTAAGCTGACTATGTCCTTCTGTTATCTCTCCACCATTCTTTGAATACTTTCTTACTTCTCAGAACAATTGGATATTCCAAGTCTATTTTGCATTTGGAATTAGCTCCAAGGAGCCTGGGTTCCTTTTAATGCCAAATAGTATTTAGAAACCAATTTCTAGCTAGTACATGTTGTAACTGTGATGAGGTATCATTCCTTCTGGGCCCTTTCAGTGGAGTGCTATGAGGGGGGGTGTGTGTGATGTATGTGGATATGTGTCTATATATAAAATGCATGTGTATGATATATGTATATGAAATTAGAGTAATAGGCACAGGTTATCAGCAGCACACACAGAGCCTGAGATTGCCTGTGACCCACCCTGGTCTGCACCAGTTGAAGTTGTACACGGCTAATAGAGCAGAGATCAGGGAAGGTGCTGAACCCACACATAGAACACCCACCCTCAATGCCATCGCTTGTATTTCTGTTCTGGCCAAGTTATAGGGAGGAGTGACCTCCGTGTCCAGCCTCCTTCTACAGAGTACACAGTGGTCCCAAAATATATGTTTGTGGATAATGGAAATCTTTTTTGCCACCCCTGCAAAGATACCTGGAAAACAAGATACTGACCTGGGTCTCAAAGTGGAGAGATGGCGGAAGATAGAGGAAAGAGTTATGTAGGCTTAGGTTCCACTGTCCTCTCCTCTCTTTAGTAGCCTTGTGACCCTGGGCAATTTAACTTCCGAAAGCCTCAATTTCATGATCTGTAAAATGAAGTTGATGCCATTTAACCTGCTGGGGCTGTAAGGATGAAATGAGATGAAGTATGTCAAGTGGGTAGCCTGGTGCCGCCTGTAATAAACAAGCCCTCAGTGGGCAGTAGCTCTTGCGATGCTTCCTTCCTCTTAGTTATCCTCCTCCTCCGTCTCCTCATCATTGCCGTCGCCAGCATCAACGTGTAGACTCGAAGGCTGTTGCCAAGGCAGCTGGAGCACTGGTTGCCCTCCCTGGGGGGCTACAGTGGGAGCACAGTGGTGGTGGTGGCAATGTCTGTCCATGACAGGGAGACTCCTGCAGACCACAGAATCCATCCCAAAGGCTCCCCTGCCCCCTTCCTGACATGTATTTACTTGGCCAGTGTCTGTCCTGATGGAACTTGTGGAGAAAGGCCTGTACTTGTCTCTTCTCCCTGGTGACGGACACCTCCTACCCTACAGCCTTGGTCTGCCTTTCTCCCTAGGCAGTTTTGGCAAGTGCCCTGGGGCAGAGTTGGTAGCTTGGGAGGGAACTGGGTGGGCCAGCTGAATGAGTTGATGCACTGAAAGTGTCTATGGAAGCTGTAGTTGGCCACAAGCTTGATGTTTCCCCAGAGCCTGTTGGGGTCGCTGGAGGAGTGGCCATAAGCAGAGGTGCCTCCGTAAAACAACAGAAGGTGGATCCATGTGCTTCCAAGGGAGTCTTCATATTCTGCATCAGAGGTGCTGCCGTCAGCTGGGACCTGCTGGGCCAGGTCCAGCTAGGACTCTAATTTGGGCACTTTCCTCAGTTGATTCTGATGTACCACAAAACTTGAGGACCAGCGATAATCTATTTTGCAGATGGTGAAACTGAGGCTCAAAGAAGTCAAATTCTTTGGCCAGGGTCTCAAGGCTAGTAATCATTTTCTTGTCTGTGAAGTGGATGCTCTACAAGGTTCCTTTTTGCTAAGAATATGGGTTTTTGTGAGTTAACTTACCAGCCCAAGTAGGGCTGTATGGGAGTAAGAGGATGAGACCATGGCAGGGACTCAGTCAAGCTCCCTGTTTGGCCCTATTCACTGAAGTGTTCCTAATGCAGGGGCTGGCCCCCACCTGCCGGTGCTCCCCCTGCCAGGTGTCCAGGGTTGTGCTGGCCTGGTGGGGGTGGGGGGGCTGCTTCTTCCCCTGACGCTTGTTGGAGAAGCCCCTTCCGTGCTACTTCTGACCTTTATCTATAAAATAATAGCTACTTCCTTACATTCTACCAAGGAAGGAGTAAGACCATGCATAAGTCCAGGGGCACACGTGTGATGGCCACCCACCGTGCCTTGGGGTAAGCCTGCTTCCCAGGTCATTGTGGGGCTCAAGACAGGAGACACCCGAGGTCCTGCTCGGGGACCTCTAGTATCAAATCGCTACCATAATTGGTAATAGAACAAGGAAGACCCAGAATTGAACATTCTCTTTAGGGTCGTAGACTCTTAGGACAAATGTGGCATTTGTCCTCCAACAGTTTTCTCTGCCAGAACAATCCCAGGACTCTGGCAAACTGCTGAGAACCCCAGGGCTCAGAGGTACCTGGGACTCTGGTTTTCTTGCTGGCAACAGGGAAGACATAAAAAGGCAATCTAGAGACTGAATAGAAGCTGAAACTCAGCCTGGCTGGGAAATCCCTCCTGGCTCACAGGCGTGGGGAGAGCGGCAAGGCAGGGAGGTGGCTGAGCAGCACCCCAGGGCACACAATGTGTATTTAGGATTTGATGTTTTGGACCTGGGGGTTTCAGAATAAAATGTCATGTGCTGAGTGTTCCGGAGCCAGGAGGTGGTGATCTGCCTTAACTCTCTGCTCCCCAGCGGATTCCGCCACTTGAGGCAGCAGGCAGCGTGGGGAACCGTTTACCAGCAGAGGGCAGCGGAGGGGTTAACTCCCCAAATCACAGACAGAGGGAAGAGGAGGGGAGACCTGGTTTGGAGCAGTTCTCTCAGAGCCTGTGCAGGAGGCTTCCTCCAGTTCGCTTCCAGCCTGAGCCAGGCATGGGAACAGCGTGAGGTCAGGGACACTGCCACCTGCCCTGGTCCACAATATGGTGCCTTAGGAGTTAACGGCAGGCTGAGCATCCCTGAACTTCCCCAGCACGGGGCTTTTAACCAATCCCTCCCCCTCAGGGAACCTGAATGGGGGAAAAAATGTCTAATATGGAGAGCAGCTCTGACGATGTTTCTTGCCTCTCTCCCCAGAACCTGGGATCCTCGTCACCAAGCAAAAAGCAGAGCAAGGAGAACACCATCACAGTAAGTGGCTCCGAGGGGCGCTCCCAGGTTGGGCAGCAAGCTGGGGCATTTGGCCACAGTGGCGGGGCTGTTGCCATAGCGATGTGGACCACGAAGCAGAAGTGATGCCCAGCCTGGAAACGGGGAAGTTCCAAAGCTCAGATTCAGCTGAAGTTCCCCATCCCACCCCCCACCTCCCCTTCTTCTGTCAATTTCACATTTCACTTTTTCTCTCCTGGTGAACAAGTGGAAGGAGGGTGGTTGGGAAGATGCAGAAGCCATGTTTGCAGGGCGGGCAGGGGAAGGTGCGCGCGAGGGTGTGGGTTGAAGGGGGTGGACTATGCTCAGCACAAGTGATGTGACGTGTAAATTACAGCCACTGCAGGGTTGCTTTTGTGCAGGGTAACTTCTGCAAGACGGCAAAGTTAAAAGCAAGAGAAGGCGCCCTAAGAATAGAGTTCCTGGGAGTTCCTGATGGGAAGCAGGCAGCTTCTGCATGAGTGACCAGCTTGCCTCCCAGGGCTCTTCGAAATGCCCGCCAAGTTCCCGAGTGTAGGCACAGGAGTCCCACCCCACCTCCCCTCCTCAGCCCTGTGCTCAGGGAGGTGGTGGCTGGACACTGGTACCCCCACAGCCCACAACTTGGAGACCTGAGAAGTGTGGTCCCAGGTTTGCTATTTTGGCACAAGTACAGGAGGGTGGGGAACAGGGAATTGCTCTCTTGGGCTCCATCTCACACATTTCTGAACTGTTCCAACCACCCCCATGGAGATAAAACCAAGAGTGGGTGCCTCTCCCCAGGTCATCCAGGCTGAACATCCTGTTTCGGAACAAAAAGAGGCTCAGGCAAACAGTAACAGCAACAATAATCATTGCTACCACTTTAGAGGCCAAGTGGCTCATTTAATTGTCCGTTAGCTATCTGAGGTATAAGTAATAGAATAAACAGCATATAGTGATTATGAACCTGGACTCTGAGGCCAGAGTGTCAGTTGCTTTAATGACTAACTATGCAGCAGCCTGGGGCAAGTTTCTCAACTTCTTCCTGCCTCAGTGTCCACATCTGTAAAACGGGGAAATGGGGGGTGTCTGTGCCATAGGGACAGAGTAAGGACTAAGGACTTAGAACAGAGCCTGGCACATAGTAAGTGCTCAGCACACATTAGTGTTATCATCACCCTGTTTTCAGGTGAGGAAACTGAGGCACAGAGTGGTAGCTTGCTCAAGATTGCTCAGCTAGGAAGCATCAGGGCTCAAAACCTGTGCTCTTACCCACTGGCAGGGCCCTGTCTGGAGCTGGCTTAGGTTACATGGGCCATGGACCGTTTTGACCTCCCAGAGGAGTTTGCCTCCTAAGGCCTGGGCAGAGCGGCTCAGCCTGCTTGGACCATGGGTCAGCAGCCTCCCTGTTATGGTGGGGCTGATGGAGCTGGGTAGGCCCGGGGGAAGACTTCTGGAGGGCACAGTCCCCAGCTTCAGGTTGTCACAGAATGCTGAGGCAAAGCAGGAACTCCCAAAAGTCTTTTGAAATAGGTAAAAAGGAGGAGAAGAAAGTGGCAGGGGTGGGGAGGGCATATTCGAATTCTAGAAGAAAAACAAAAAAGAAAAATGCAAAGTGCAAAGCAGAGTGTTAGGCTCCCAGAGTTGCCTTAAGGCCTTTAGTGATGGCCACCCAGGCCACGGGGTGAGGCACCTGCTGGGCTCCGTCTCTCAGCCAGAGCTTCGGGTTTGGTCAGAGTAGGCTGAGTGTGGCCCTGGGTTCTCCCTCGGGTGACAGACCTTGTCCATCCCTGCCTCAGTGCCTTCCTGCTACTCCCCACTGACCTACATCGCTGCTTCTCATGAGAGGGTCTAGAAAGCATAGTCAGCATCCGAGGCCTCCGAGATTCTTGTTGTGGTACCCCAGACCCATAGTTGGTCTCTCTGCGACCAGGCTGGAAAATCTGCATTTGAACCAATACCCACTAGTGGTTTTAAATAAACACTCATGCCTTGGAGAATTTTTGCTGGGGAAACTAAGCAAAGAAGGGACTGGCCAAAGGTCACAAAACAAGTGAGGAATAGAGTCCAGGAGTCGAACCCGGGTCTCCTGGTTGCACCATGGCCCCACCCGTCTCCAAGCTGGTGGGCTTCCTTGCAAGCCTTGGCGCTGAAGACTTCTTCTGCCCTGCTGCCTTGTCCCCTCCACACAGCACTTGCTCTGTCCCGTGCCTAGCCTCTCCCTCTGGGTTCTGATCCTTCAGAGCTCATGGTTTCCCAAGGAGGAGACGCACAGAGGAAAGGGACGGCCTGGCTCCCCGGAGTCTAGGACAGGAGCTTCCCTTCCCTGGTGTGTGGGGGTGAGGTGAGCCACTTCCCATGCTGTCTGACCCCACAGTGCAGGAATTTCCAGGGCTGGGCAGCAAAGGGTGGTGCATCCAGGGCCAAGGAGCAAGGATTGAGCTTGATTTTAAAGCTCTGCTTCCCCGCCTGGGGCATGGGCTGGTTTTGAAGGGGCAGACACGTGGGCTCCGACAGCAGTGGGCAGGGGCTGGCAGTCTCGCTTGGTCTTGTCCCTGCTGTCACCCACATAGGGCTGGCAGGTGGAGTGTACCGTGTGATTTGGAGTGACGGGTGCTAATGGCAGCACACAGCCCTCGGCACACTCATGACGTCTCAGAATCTAGAGGGTTCCAGAAAAGATGACAACAAAGCCAGCTGGCCACACTCTCTCCTGGAAAAAGGGGTTTGGGGATGCCTGTGGTCCTCACCTTCCCAGGGTAGCCTGTCTAAAGCCAGGGAACCCTGGGCGGCAGCTGATGGACTGGAGACTAGCCCCTGGGGTTTTGTCTTCTCTGTTATGGGAGCCCCAGTGCTGACTTTTGCCTCTCCTGCACCCTCCCAGATCACATTTCCTCTGGGAGAAAATTCAGGGTCTTGAGCCCTTAGTTGTTGTCAAACCATCTTCCCGTCTTTGCTGCTGGCAAGCTGGTCAGAGAGGGTCCCGGGCAAGGAGCACAGGCGGGGCCAGGACTGGGGGAGGGCGTGCCTGGGAGCTCCCCACATCAGACCCCTGGGCAGGTCACACTCATGCTGTGGCCAGGTGGCTCACTGGCTGCTCTCTGGACACCCCTCAGAGAGTTTCTGGGAAGCAGCCCTGTGGTTCTGGCTGCCCCATGCAGAAAGGCCCTGGCCGGAACCTCAGCTGCACAGTGCAGCCCCCGCAGTAGAGGAGGGGCAGGGGTGTTACTCCATTTATCTGAAGGTTGGAGAAAACAAGAGTCGGTGCAAGAATGAAAATGGTAACCTGGCTACTGGAACTTCCCCTGGATAGTACACATGGGGAGGCATACCCCCTCTCTTGTTCCCTGTTAAGCACCCCTGCCTTGGGTGGGGATATGGCATATTTATGCCTCAGCGTGTTGGAAAGGTAGTGGACTCTGGAGCCAGACTGCCTGGGTTCGGACCCTGGTACCACCATTCCACGCACAAGCTGTGTGATCTTGCATAAGGTACTTAACCTCTCTGTGCATCAGTTTCCTCTTCTGTAAGATGGGGATAATAATAGCACCTGCTTCACAGGGCTGTTGTGATGATTAAATGAGCTAATACGTGTAAGCACTGAGAATTGTGGCTGGCACATTGTTAGCTTGAATTGAACAAACAGAAAGTGGCTCCGTGGGATGTCTTCTGTGTTTGCAGGGTGGAGGATGGAATTGAGGCTCTTCCTGAGAGGCCTTGGGAGGAGGACAAACTCTTTCTCAGAGGTGTAGCAGGACCCTAGTATCACTGCCTAGAAAATGTCACCCAGGAGGGGGCAGGAATCCACACATGGAAAGGCGTGTCCCACCTTCTCTTCCCTCCTTGGGCCTTGGAGCCCTGCAGGATGGAGCTGTGTGGCCCTCCCAACCCTTCTGGTCCAGGGACACAGGAGCCTTGACTTTGAGGCCTGGAGGTCATAGAAGGATAGAGCAAGGATAAGAGTAGTAGCCCATGAGGTAGGACACTGGCTCTGGACCCTGCTCTGCCACTTACAGTGGGCTAGAGAGTTAACCTCTCTGTGCCTCTGTTTCCTCGTCTGTGCATGAGTTTGCACTAGGCTGTTGCAGATAAGCATTTCAGCTCTGCTTGTTACTGGACATCAGCACACCCACAGCCCTCCCTGTCCTCCTTCACTGCCACCACCTCCCTCTCTCGGAATCCACTGTTCTCCCCCCATCTCCCATCCCAGTGGGCGGAAACACCCTTCCTCTCCACCCAGGCCAGTCAGCTCAGGGTTTTACGGCCTCGGCACTATTGACATTTTGGGTTGGATATATGGCTCTTTGTTGTGGGGGGCTGTCCTGTGCATTATAGGATGTTTATCAGCTTCCCTGGCCTCTACCCACCAGATGCCAGTAGAACCCATCCCAATTCCCACCCAGTTGTGACAACCAAAAATGTCTCCACACTGCCAGATGTCCCCTGGGGCAGGGGCAAAATTGCCCCTGGGTGGGAGTCACTGAATTAACTTCATGGTGCTGTTAAGTCTATCTGCAAAATAACCCAAGGTTCTACCTATCCCCTCCCGACTACGCTGCTCAGAGCCACCATCATGAGCCCCCCAGGTCATTGCAGACCCCCCCACCCCCCGTGGTCAGTCATGTCACCTTTCCAGTGCCGCTTCTGCGCTGCAGTGGGGGGCGCTCATCCCAAAGAGCAACCCAATTGATTGTCACTCTTCTGGTAGACCCTCCATGGCTCCCACTGTCCCACTGCCTTCAGGATGGACCCGAGGGGACCTGGGCACGCCTGCAGGGCCCCCTCTCGCTCAGTTTTGTCTGCTTCCTGACTCTGAGCCCCAGCCAAAGAGAGCAACGTGTTCCGCACCCATGGGGCATATCCTCACTTGCCGGGCCCTTTGTCTCCCTGCAATACTCTTTTCACCCCCCACCCCGCTGCCGGCCTCGGTCCTACTCTTATTACCAAAACCTCACTCCCTGTGAGATTCCTTCCCTGAATCCCTGGCCCTTCCTGTAGCCTCAGCACCCCGTGCTTACCCCAGTGGCAGATTTATCCCAAAGGCTCACAGTGGCTTATTCATCAAACTGTTGAGAGCAGAGACTCTATCTTATACCTCTAGCCTCTGGTCATTGCACCAAGAAACATCCACGGAGCACCACTATGTGCCTGACACTGTGCCACTTACCAGGGAAATGGTCTCCCTCCCCTCATGGGGCAGGCTGTCTGGCAAGGAGGAGAGACGTTAAATAAACCATCACAAGAAATACTGTGATGAATGTACGCACGCTGATTGCTGGGAAGATCTAGCATAGTGCGTGCCACTGAGTAGCCATTCGACACATGTTTGAATGGAAAGCGGACAAGCACATGGTCCGTCAGGTAGCATCATGGTCGAGGGCTTGGAACTCTGGAGTCAGCTTGATCTGGATTCAAATGCCTAACTTCTGTGATCCTCAGTTTCCTCGTATGAAATGAGGCTGCTGTTCCCCCCTCCCGGGGTTGCTGGGAAGACGAAATGAGGCTGCTCACAAAGCCCTAGGGAGGGCCCCCAGAACTCCAGCCCTGTAAGCTGCCTCCCATGGAGGCTGGCGAGGTGCAGTTCTCCAGGTGCCCACCAGGGGGCCGGGGCCCGGGGAGGAGTCGGGGAGATCCCAGTGGGCTGCGTGGGCGTGAGAAATCCCAAACCAGAGTGGACAGAGGCAGGGATGGGCACCCTGGGGCCCCTGGCTAGGTCGTCCCAGGACTGGTGTCCTCACAGAGTGGCAGAAGAATGAGTCTTTAATGCATCCCCCATCCTACTGCCTTTACTCCTCTCCGCAGCCCTGGGAGGGTGGTACAGGGCCATCTGTGGCCCCCTCACCTTCTAGACCCCTGGCCCTTCTGTTCCCCAAAGTAGGCATCTTTCTGGGAGGCCATGTAGGACCTTCAGAGCAGGGCCCTGTGGTTGGTTCATCTTTGTGTCTTCTGTTGTGGCGGGCACAAGGCCTGTCCCCATCCCCACCCCCACTGACTGGATCACAGACGCTGGTTCTCCAAGTGTGGTGCCCCTGGCCACCAGCATCACCTGGGAGCTGCGGCCCCACCCTGAGCTCCTGAATGAGAAACTCCAGGGGAGGGACCAGCAACATGTGTGCCCCGGGTGACTCTGAGGCACACTCAGCCTCAGTTCTAGGACAAAGAACAGGACCGAGTGGTACTTAGGAAGGACCTCGGCTCTCCTCAGCCCTTCTAAGGGCTTTCTGTGGCTGGGCTTGGAGCCAGCCAGGATTTGTCCTTGCAGGGGCTGCCCCAGTACCGGCTCCCCTTCAGGCTAACAGGGTCTGTCTTCACCCAGAGCATCCCGGGGTGGGTAGCAGTGTCCTTTCTCCGAGGGTAGATCATCTCGAGAAACATTCTGGAGAAGGCTGGGCAAGACCCGTTTCCCCTCCCATCCTGCCCCACCTGTGGCCAAGCCGCCTCCCGTCATGGTGAAGCTGTTCCTCACTGGGAAAACGTTTCTCCAACAAGAGGCCAGGGCCAGAGCAGCTTGGCTGAGGAGGGACCAGGGAAAGGGTAGAAGATGTCCAGAGAGCAGGGACTCCAGAAGGCATTTAGAACCCCTCTGAGTGCCCAAACCCACTAGCTCTGTGATTCTTAATGCCCAGTTTACTTGAATGTCATAGTGAATTCATCACTACGTTTGATTTAAATTGTCATGGGCTGCATTATTAAGCAAAATGAAGGTGGACTGTGAACACCATTATTTGTTGAAGCAAGATAGCTGGAACACAAAACAAGGAATATGTGAAACTTTGAAATCCATTCCTGTTTTCATGACTGCTGCAGATGACACCTGCTTGGCAGTGGGCTTCGAGCCAGTGAAGGGGACTCGCCTCTGGACAAACCTTGGGGAGTCGGCCGGGAACAAGGGCTTGGGGAGACCGTTTCCTGATGCTGGGCCTTGAGAGGCTGGCTCTCCCCTCCTGCGGGCTGCTGCAGGCCAATGTCGCCTGGGAAGACTCCCTAGCCCAGGGAATCCCTTGGCCTCCCCCACACACCCCCCACCACCCCCGTGACCTTGGCAGAACTCAGCTGCCCATCTCTTCTCCAGGTTCCTCTGGGTCATTCCCACCCTTAATCCTTTCTATTGTGTTGCGCTTCCTTCCAGAGTAGGGGGGGCTTCCATCTGGCACTTCTGCCCCCACTGCAAGTGGGACCTGTGCCCCCACAATTGGGGACGGGATGGGACTAGATTTACCTCCAGCCGCCCTCCAGCCCCTAAGCCAGAGGTCGTGACTGAAGGTCCATGGGTCTGACTCCGCTGGCAGATGAGTTTGTTGGGCCTACACGGTGGTGGTGTTTTTATTATTTTTATTATTATTATTATTATTTTAAACCTTGAATTAATTGACAACACTTAAAAAATGAAACACTTTACATAAAAATCCCCATCTTCGGCTTCTCTGGAGTCTCACATAATCTGACAACACTGGACTCCTCATACGGGCTTGGCAGCAGTTGGCAGGAGCTGAGCTGAATCTGCCCCTTGGATGCGTCTCCGCAGACCCCAGACCCTGCCCACGGCAGAGGCTGCTCCCCTTTGGCCGTGGGAGCTGCAGTTTTTATGACGTTCGGGCGACTCACTGGCTTGTGTGCCCTGCCTGGCATTGGAGTCTGTGTCCTGGGCCCAAAACCACAGGGTTTTCTGCACTGCTCTTTTCTTTAAGGGCCGACATCTCTCACTTCGGCAGGTGCTGGGGCTGCGAGGAGGGGTTAAGGACCCACAGGCTCGGTCAGGCCTTGCTCCCATAGCAGAAGCAAATTAGCCTGCTCCATAGGAGGAAGGATCTGGGGCTTGCCACCCTGTTAGCGAGAGCGTCGGCAAAGCCACTGCCACAGAGCCGGGGAGCACCACAGACGTGCACAGGCAGAAAAGTCCGAGACCACCCAGGAATCTCTGCACTTCACTCTTCTTGGCTAGAGCCATCCCCAAGTGTGCACCCTGGATTATAATTTTAAACTATATTTGTTCATTTAATACATATCATGAGATAAAATTTGCAAAGTCACTTCTGATCCCTTACCCTCACCCATGAGGTTCCTTTCCTTGGAAGCATTCTGCACATAAATAACCAAATGTGTGTACAGTTGACTCTTGAACAACGTGGGGGTTAGTGGTGCTGACTCCCCCTGCACAGTCGAAAGTTCATGTATAACTTTTGACTCCCCACCACACTTAACTAACAGCTTACTGTCAACCAGAAGCCTCACCGATAACATAAACAGTCAATTAACACATACTTTGCATGTTATATGCATTATATACTGTATTCTTATAATAAAGTAAGCTAGAGAAAAAAATGCTATTAAAAAATCATGAGGAAGAGAAAATATTTACTATTCATTAAGTGGAAGTAGATCATCACAAAGGTCATCATCTTTATACTGAGTAGGCTGAGGAGGAGGAAGAAGAGGAGGGGTTGGTCTTGCTGTCAGAAGACAGGCAGAAGAAAATCCATGTATAAGCAGACTCGTGCAGTTCAAGTCTGTGTTGTTCAAGAGTCAACTGTATATCCACTCCTTTTATTGAACACACGTGGTAGCACACTGTAATACTCTTCTCTTGCTCCCCACCACCACCTAACAGTATATCCTGGTACGCTTTCCTTACCAATACGTAAGAACTTTATCACTGTGTCCTTTACGATTTTCATAGGCGTCTGTCTATGCTATGTTTAACCATTCTCCTGCTGATGGACTATGGAATTGTGTTCCAGCCTTTGGCTACTATAGTGCTGTAGTGAAAGACCATGTACATACATCACTGCACACACAAGGAGATATATCTGTAGGATAGACTCTTAGTAGTACCATTGCTAGGTCGAAGGTGCTGGATGATTGTAATTTTGAGATTACAAGAAAGCTAGAAGGCATGTAGTGATTCACAGGCCCTCCAGGGTGGATGTGAGTGCCTGTTGCCTCTCATGTGAAATGCCAGCCACTGGAGCATGCAGAGACCCCTGTGCGTGTTCTATCAAGCTGGCCCTGAAGGGAGGCCTCGTTCGTGCTGTGTCTCAGGGACAAGGCCTTCCCTGCTTCTCCCAAGACTCCAGTGAAGTTGTTTTCTTTCTTGTTCTGTGCCCTACAGATAAACTGTGTGACGTTCCCTCACCCAGACACAATGCCGGAACAGCAGCTGCTGAAACCAACTGAGTGGAGCTACTGTGACTACTTCTGGGTAAGTGGTGCCTCACTTGCCCCTATGCAGTGGCCCCAGTGGGTAGGAGAGGCCTGGAGCTCAAAGTGGAGGGGCCTTTCTCATTGAAGCCTGAAAAAATGGCAGTAAATTTAACATCTGAGACAGGAACTTAAGACACCCTTGGGATCCAGAGTATTCCATAAGTCTCAGGCACTCAGCAGGGCTGCTGTGCACAGCAATAGAGAAACCCCAGCCAGAATGCAGGTAAGCTGGAGGCTCATTTTCTTTGATGCTCGGTGAAGGTAGGAGACTAGAGTCAGCCTCAGTAAGTGAATCTGGGCTCCACACCTGCTGTCACTGATGTGAGAAAACCTGGACAAGTACTTCACCTCCTTGGGGCCTCTCTGTTCCCATGGAAATCATGAGGGGGTTGGGTACAAGGATCTGTAGAGAGCTCCAGCTTTAATAATCCTGTGGTCACACAATTTTTGCATATTGTCTAATGGGCACAGAGTTTTAGTTTTGCAAGATGACAAGGACAGCTATGACTTTCAAAATTAGTTCACCCCATACTGGAATCATATAGTGGTGATGGTGATGGTGGCACAACCTTGTGAATATTTTAAAAACCACTGAATTACACATTTAAAAAAAAAAAAAAAGTATGCGAAGGCCCTGAGGAACAGTAAATAAATTGAATAAAAACTTGTTTTCACCACCATGCAGAATGGATTATCTATCCTTTTTTAGATTTGCTAACCGAATACCAAACACAGAAGTATTTTTTCCTTTCCACCAAATCACTCTCACCTTAGAAGACATGTAAAGATTCCTGTTGCCCCCCACCCATCCTAGAAGGACAATTCCTAGCATTCCAGCTGTGTTGCTTCCAGGGCAGAGATCTGTGCAGAGGTTACAGAACGGCATAAAAAGGTCTCAGGCTTTGGCATCAGACAGACCTGGGGAGGTGAGCTCAGAGGTGGTGTGAGCAGGGATCAGAGTATGCAAGGCTTTATGGGCCCTGGTCAGGACATTAGGTTTTATTCTCTTTGCAGCAGGAGGATATTGGAGGGCCTTAAGCAGAAATATGTTGTGATCTGATTCATATGCATTGTGCAGGCAGGAGGGGAAGTTGAGAGGTAGGTGGAGGAGACCAGGAAAGACGTGGCAGCAGCAGATGGACGTGGCTGGGTTTGGGAGTGGTAGCCCTAAAGAGGGGTGCAGTAGAGGAGCAAGAGAGAGTGGTTTGGGCCCCAGGGATAAGCATTCTGGGAGCCGGGGGTCAGCGTGTGGGGGTCTCAAGCCTTGGGAAGCTGGAGGGAGTATGTGATCCTGCCCACTGGTCAGCAGCGCCCCACGGAGTGACCCTTGTGAACCCTCGTCTTAACTCAAGCTCTCTGGGGACTCTGCCACTTAATCTGGGGTCTTTATCTCCCTGGCTATCAAGCCTTTGCCTGTAATAGAAATTTCTCTCTGCTGACACAGTCTTTAAAGCCTGCTTTTTCTGGCTGGTTTTCTCTAGAGTGGATGGATTGCTCAGTATGTCCATCCTAGAAGGGAGGCAGATTTAGGCTCAGTATTTGGATAATTTTCCCTTTGCTTTTTCGTCAAGATGTAGCATTCATAGAGTGAAGTGTATGTGGAGAAACCTTTAAACCGCAAGAGTAGCCCCAGTATGATGTGGTTCACCCCATGTGGTAGTGATCTCCCTGTCATGAGAGGTATTAGCAGTGTGGCCAGATGAATGTCGGGCAGGGGAAGAGCAGGAAACGGGTATTCAGGTGAACTTAAGGAAGTACAGGTGAAACAAAACAAAGGAAATCATTTAAATTTGAAATTTTAAGAATATTTGCTTGCAAAATTAATTGGGTCCTACATTCCCGTTTCATTGACTTGGCCGTCTGCCCCAGGTCCTGCCTTTTATTTAAAAGTAACCCATAGTAGATACCATTTATTGAGTACTTACTATGTGTCAACACTCTGCTAAGGTATTTACTATGTCATTTATCCCAAATAACCATATGAGGTAGGTGCCCTTATTTCCCCAGTTTTGCGGATAACGTGCCTGGGGAGAGTGAAAAACTTGCCTGAGGTCACCCAGCTGGAATGTCAGGGGTTGGGCATCAGAGACAGTGTCCTTGGCCACTTGTCCTTTCTCTTGATTCCCAGGTTGAGAGAGTCAAGGGGCTTGGACACGGGGTGAAGACCTAAGCATCAGGAAGCAGCATGGATACGGCACAAGGCCCCCAGGAAGAGATCCCAGTTAGGGCAGCGGAGATGGCAGCTCCTTCCTCCATCTCGTGCTGGGCTCCGGGTTGCTGGGTGCACCAGGGAACTTCCTGGAGTCTGTCTTCCCTATGCGCCATTCTCCCTGACTCCACATACCACCAGATGTCACCTAAACTCGTGTGCCTCTGTTTCCTTTGCAGGCTGATAAGAAGGACCCCCAAGGCAATGGCACCGTGGCTGGGTTTGAACTACTGCTTCAGAAACAATTGAAGGGCAAACAAATGCAGAAGGAAATGTCAGAATTCATCCGGGAAAGGTGAAGCCTGGGCCCCTCCCAGCTCCAGGGGGCCTGGCCTGAGAGGAGCCAGCAGCAGGACCTGGCACCACACGCTCAGCACTGGGCTGGTTATTGCTGAGGGGAGTGTAAGACTGGAGCCACAAACACATGCCTCCTGGAGCAGATCTGGCCAGCAGATGTGTAGCTTTGGCCCGTATAGTGTTTTTAAAGATTTGAACCAACATTTTTAAAAAATTGGTAGATTTTACATTAAAATCTGGAGACTTAGCATGTCTTGAGAAAGCAGAAGGTCGGCAGAATTGCTTCCACATCCCTCATGCAGCAACCAGCTGGCGCTGAGTAGCAGCTACTCCTGTAGAGGGGGTGTGTGTTCCCATTTTGCCACAGTCTCCACCACTCCCTATTGTTTTCCCCCACAGACTGTTTCACTCCTTTACTTACTTACCTAGCCCTCATTTGAAGCACTGTCCTTTACCATAACTGAAAAGGAGAATGTTACCTTTCAATTCATCTTTAGCCAAAACTGTGTCCCAGAGCAGGAGGTATAGAACCCTCCTCACTCCTCCCACCTTCATCCCTGCAGTCAGGGATTGTAACAGTGGTTTGTCTAAAGAGCCTGGGAGCATGTGTGAAGAAACAATAAATTCAGCCTGATGGAATAGGGAAAGCCACAAAGAGAAAGAGAAGTTCCTTCTCCATCTCCCTCCTCCTCTCTGTCTCTCCAAGTTCTGAGACTCTGTTCAGCACAGACTCATGCACCTGCACACCAGCACACACCCACCCATCACACAGGTGCTTGCGCGCACACACATACACGTACACAGCTTTTCATCGGAGTTTCTGAGGCACACTGGCAATATTTATAGCAAATAGCAATATCTTTTAAAAATATTTCTTTTTTAATTATAACAACAATAATCAAGTAATAATGCTTTGGTGTTTTAAAGCACCTCTTCCCTTAGAGGGCCTTATTTTCAATTTGTATAATCAAATCCTTATTTTATGACCCATTAAACTGGTAGGAAATTGAGAGGTTGCATAGCTTGGGTGAGAGAAAACAATAGTATAAAACAGGCAAATAAGAAAATGGCTGTAATAGCCAAAGCTTGAACACACTTACGATTTATTCTCCATAACAATGTCTTGTTAGCAAATGAATGGAATCTGCCCTTTCAGGACACTCTGGTCTCCCCAGAGAAAATGTAGACACCTGTAACTTCTCTCAGTTCACCTTGGCATCCCATAGGGAGGTCCTTTCAGAGCCAGGAGGGCAAGAGCTGAGGTGCACAGAGAGGAGTGGGCCTGGCTCAGGGACAGACACCAGCTGGTTTGCAGTGGCCTTGGCTTCAGGAGGTGGGGCAAGGGTGAAGGTGCTGCAGGCAGTGGTTTGGGAGGTGAGGTGTAGGCACTTCCTATGCCTGGCACATACGGCTGGCATCGAGGGGACCAGGAACATGACATGGTTAGATCTGCTTTCTAGTGAGATCTTTTGGCCATACTCTGGAGGTGGAGGCTGCCAGTCCATGTGTCCCGGGGAGGGCTGCAGGCGAAGGCAGGAGAGGAAGCAACAGAGGTGTATCAGTTGGATTAGATTCGGGAGGACCTAGAGACCAGCCGGAGGTGGAAGTGAGGGCAAAGCGGCGCAAGGAGGAACGAGAGATTGTGAGTCTCTCGGTGCCACATTGTGCGATGATTATTACTTTTATCATGACTTTGTCAGTCGCCCTCTCTCCATCATACCACTCTTCAGGAACCGGCTGCCTGAGTGGCCGGGAAGCAAATCCTGCAGCCCCAGCATCTCTGGGGCTTTTCTGTTCACCACCTGATATACCAGGGGCTCTCTGAGGCCCCGGTCCTGGTTGACATAAGCACAACTTCTCTGTCTCCCACCACGGCCCAGAGGACCACTTAGGCAGTGGACAATATACCTTTGCCAACACACTTCACAGGGATGTGCTAGATAATACAGAACACTCCCCAGGGAGTTGCCTTGCAAATGTGTCAAGGGCCTGCCTGCTGGAAGCTACATCCAAGGCAACTTTCCTCTCCAGGGAAATAGAATCGAGCTGCAGCTCTGGGCACTGCCTGGTTTCCATGGAAATACTTGTGCCCAGTGGGCTTGGCAATTAGAGGCATTGGGGGTGGGAGACAGTAGGGAGATGCTCTGTTCCTGCTTCTGACAGGCCGCGGCCATCTGGGAGCTCTGGGGCTGGAAGGGAGACAGGACAGCAGGGGGTGTCCCTGGTGGTCTGTCACGAATTGCATTCATTCATTTAAGAGTCCCATGTTTCCAGCCCTGTGCTAGGAGCTGTGTAAATGCCAGCTCTCATCTTCACAGCCCTAGGAGACAAGCAGAAACATCACATTTTGCAGATGAGGAGATGGAGATTCAGACCGTTTTGTTCGTGCATTTATTCAACAGATACTTACTAAGCACCTACTGTGTATCAGGCGGACAGACAAGAGCCACGCCCTCTCAGAGCTTACGGTCTAATGGGTTCCTTTACACGGCTGACACGTGCAGGGTAGCGGGGCAGACCCAGAGTCTAGCCCCAGAGAGCTGACGTGTTGGGTTTTCTCCCTTTGCAGGATAAAGATTGAAGAAGAATATGCGAAGAATTTAGCTAAGCTCTCTCAGAACTCCTTGGCTGCCCAGGAGGAAGGGTGAGTTGGGAGGACAGTGATGGGAGTGGGGAGCACGCAGGGATGCTGAGGAGGGGGCGCCCTTTTCACCCACCACTGATCACTGGCGTGGGCCCACTTTGGGTGGGAGATCTCCGTAGGCCTGGCTGAAGGTGGGCACTGTGACTCAAGGTCTGGGTGTCCGTGCTCAGGAAGGACACATCCACACTGTATTCTCTCTAGTGACCAAGGGCCTCCTGCCAGATGCTGGGGTATGTCAGAACCCCCTCCGGCCTGTTCCCTGGTGGCCGGGCAGCAGCCTCAAGGTGCCCACTCCAGCTACCCTTTCTCTGAGGGCAGGCTGGGAGGAATCTGGGTATGAGAGGATTTTTTACCCGGCCCCTTTGTTTAGAACCCTCTCCTGTAGGCTGAGGCCCAGGCTCCCCTCCACACTCCAGGTGTGACTATCCAGACCTCCACAGATGGGACCCAGGCTGGGGAAGGCTCAACCTAGCGCTCCTAGCCACAGAAGGATTCCTAGGGGGTAGAACAGTCTCTGCCTTGTGTGCCCTTGGTGGGAATGTAAAATGGTGCAGCCCCTGCGGAAAACAGTCCTGCAGTTCCTCAGAAAGCTAAACATAGAATTACCATGTTACCCAGCAATTTCATTGCTAGGTTTATACCCAAAATAATTAAAGACAGGGACTCAAACACATTCATGTATACACGTATACAAAACAGCACTATTCACAATGGCCAAAGGTGGGAAAAATAAAAAACGTTATCAAGAGATGAATGGATAAACAACTTGTGGCATATGCACAGTGGATATCTGATGGACTGTCAATTTAGCCATAAAAAGGGATAGGATATTGATACATGCTACTGTGTGGATGAACCTCAGAAACATTCTGCTAAGTAAAAGAAGACAAACCCAAAAGGTCACATGGTATATGATCCCATTTATGTGAAATGTCCAGAATAGGCAAATCCAAAGAGGCAGAAAGCAGATTGCTGGTTGCCAGGCATTGGGGGAGTAGGGGAATAGGGTGTGACTGCTTCACAGGTACCAGGTTTCCTTTTGGGGTGTGTATTTGTCTCCTCAGGCTGCTACAACAAAATACCACAGACTGGGTAGCTTAAACAATAGAAATTTATTTTCTCATAGTTCTGGAGGCTGAAAGTCCTAGTGTCTGGTTAGGACTCACCCACTGGGTTGCAGACAGCCACCTTCTTGCTGTGTGCTCAGAGAGAGAGAGAGAGAGAGGAGGAGCTCTCTGATGTTTATTTTTATAAGGACACTATCTTATCAGATCAGAGCCTCACCATTATGACTTCAATTAACCTTAATTACTTCCTTAAAGGCCCCATCCCCAAATACAGCCACACTGGAGCTTTGGGCTTCAACATATGAATTTTGGCAGGACACAAACCTTTAGTCCATAGCGGGGAGATGAAAATGTTTTGGAACTAGACAGAGGTGGTGGTTGCACAACATTGTGAATGAACTAAATGCACTCATTTAAAAGGATTGTTCACTTTTAAATGGTTAATTTTATGTTATGTGAATCTGATCTCAATTTAAAAAGTAATAAAGACTCTTAGGAGGTTAGAGTCGAAAAGGACCGTGGAAGTCCTCTTTCTCTTCTAATCCTCCCTCCAGCACAAGTCTCTGTTTGAATTCCTCCTACAAGGGGAAGTGAACCCCCGAGGAAGGAAGACATTCTGTCGTGGGATGGTTGTGGTTGTCATAGAGCTATGATGTGAAAAAAGTCCAAATCTGCCTTCATGGCTTGAAATCCTTCAGGGGACAGAGATTTTGCCAATCAAATGTGGCTTTGATTAAGCCCTCCACATGGGCTGACCATGCAGCCAAACAGCCGCCTTTGAATGGTTTTTACCCAACCCGCCAGCCACAGACTGCAGGGTGGCCCAGCAAGGCCATCATCTCTTCCATGGATGTAAAGGAGGTTAGTTGGTTCCTGGCCCCCTTCTGCTCTGCGCTGGGCCCTAGATGGGGGCAGGAAGGGAGCATCTAGAGGAGTAGCCCTCGCTGCCTGGGAAGGGGCTTTCCTAAGCATCCTCGTGCTCTGCAATCACTGTGCCGCTCCGGAGTCTTCCGGCTTCCACCTCCTTGGCCTGGGCTGCTGCCAAGGACATTGTGTCCTGCCAACATGCACAGCATATGCTCCTAACCCGAGCAGTCCAGCTCCACGAAGCAGGCCTGCACCACCATGCCGTGCACACACACACGTATAAACACAGGGATAAACACAACACAAGCTCACATACACACATCAGCGCCACTCACCTAGATGTGTACACATACCCCATCGCCCTCACACATGCACATAGCAACCACATGCACACAATCCAACCAGCAGGCACCGGAGCATGAACACGTGGGCACCCCCCCGCCCATACAATATGTGCAGCAGCGCTATTTTGCATTTACACACAGCTTTGGACGTTTAACCCAGTCCACCTTGAAAACTTTTAAAGTGTAGTGCTGGAGCCTAGAAGTTTGGGGCAGTCTAAGAAGATGCTGATAAGGGAGACTCGAGCTGCTTTTGCCACTCAAGTGCTATGTCCAAATTAGAGTTCATGAGATGTGTGCACATTGGTAAATAAGCATAATTAGCTTAGTTTATTCTGCCTTCGGTTTCTCTCCTGTGTGGAAAGGAAATGGGATTTTGATCTTTCCTGGTTGGCAGTTGTGACAATAACACACGTTTTGATTTGGTGTGCCTCAGACTATATGTTGGAACAGAAATGTATCTCAAATTTTGTGGGTTTTTTACTTAACCTCTCATTGGATGAAAAAATTTTTCAAATGAGAGAATTTCTAAATGGCTTTTTTATAAATTGTGAAGTGGCTCCAAGGGGCCTGGAATATCGCGGTGAGTGGAGGTGTGCATGGGGGATGCGTTGGCTCAGAGGGTCCCCCTGTATGTTGGGAGTGATGTCCTCCCACCTGGGAATGTCCAGCCAGGAAGTGGGGCCAAGGACATTGTCATGGGTGGAAAACCATGCCTCTTCCTTTCTTTCCTATAGCCTGCAATGACATTCTCAGGCCACCCCGGCTGTCCCTGGGCCAGTTACTCACCACATGCTCTGCTGACAGTGGACTTACAGCTCTGTAGAAGGATGCGTGCGCTTACACACACTCTGGGCACCACGTAGGGCCTTTTGGCTTCTGTAGCTCTTGTTTGTGCCTCCCGCGGGTTGCTGTGTGTCGCTCAGTTGCAGGGGCAAAAGCCTCTCTCCTCCCTTTAATCAGGTTCCTACTGCCCCCAGGGTGGCTTCCATAAGCTTTGTGTAGTGTTGGCTTTCACTTTAGAACTAGGTTCCATCTTGAGATAATTCGTATATATGGCGTGAGAAAGGGTCAAGATTCCTTCCCCTACCGCCACCCCATGGATGTACAGTGCAGAGGATGTACAGTGTAACAAATGGTGCAGAAGCACCATTTGTTAAAAGGACCATCCGTTCCTCCCATTGAGATACTTGACACCTTTGCTGCAGGTCAGTCAACCTTGTCTGTGTGACTCTGTTCTGTTCCGCTGATCTATATAACTGCCACAACCGCCTGGGCCACCCCACCACCCCCAGACCTCCTGCCGACCCACCTGTTGAATCAGGTGGGAGCCTGGGCCACCCAGAGGGTGTTGGGTGCCCCAGCACAGCTTCCTGGGGCTCAGGTCCTTCAGGTGAAGACAAGTGTCAACAGGTTGGATTGCCGCGTTTCTCACTCCAGCTCCTCTGTGGCAGGCTCCCCAGGCAGGATCCTTCGAGGGGACCTTTCTTTGCTCCCAGACTCCTCGATGAAATGAACCAGTCATTTCCCGTAAACACCCACCTCAGCCTGAGCCAGCACCACCACCAGACAGGCCTGGATTGTGATCAGAGGGATCTGTTCTGTTCCATTGGGTAATTAGCCACTGGCTGCTCTGCTCAAAATCCAGAAGCCTGGCAGTATGCTGTCTTTTAATCAGCTTTTGCCACTCGAGTTTAATGAATTCTCTGGGGGAAGTGGCTTTTTGATGACATTAAGTGAACTGAACATGCAGCCTGGATTTGCTGGCTTGGCTGAAGAGGTGGTGAGCAGGGATGCAGGAGTGTCATTTGGAGGGTGAGGGACATTAAAGCGTTCCAAGTCATGGAGAGTGCAGCGCAGGACCTGCACTTGAAAGTCTTAGGGACTCAGGAGAGTTCTCCTACTTGAAGCATCTCCTTGGAGTGGAGAAGTGATTTCACTGAGAGGACTTGGCCAATCTCTAGTAAGCTGCAGGCGGTGTTAGGGCTCAGAGCTAGAGAATCAGTACTAGAAGGGGTACACGCTCCTGAGGCTGGTGACAGGAGCCTTCTCTGCTGTGTGGCTGTACCTAGGAGGTCACTAGACCTGCTTGGCCCAGCTTTGCCTCTTATGGAAGTCAAGCAGCTGGGGTTTTGCCTATAAGCAGGGCTGTGTAGCACCTTCTATTTGAGAAGGGCTTCTCCCTGGAAAGGAATCTGTTTTCCTTCCTTGATTTACCAGCAGACATTTTGCACCTGTCTTCAGCAAACCAGGGTGGGGTGATTCTAAAGCTCTGGGGACAGTGATCTGCCAGGTGTCAAGACCCTCACAGCAGCTGAGGCTTTGGAATCACACCCCACCTGCTTCCTGTGCTTCCCCTGGTCCTTGTAAGCCTCTGGGTTCCTGGAAATTTCCCCAGCCACTTGGCTGTCTGCTATAGTCTGTTCTCTTAGCTCCAGAGGTAAGGTTAGCTCCCTTTGGCTTTGGCGGCTCATCTGGCCCTGTGGGTTGAAGCGTGATGCTCATGTTTATTTTGCACCTGGCATCTGTCTCATCCAAGTCCAAAGTTGCAGGTGTTATAGACCTCCCCAAGTCACGGGGTTGAGCCCCACCATCCCATCTCGGGAAGGGCTGTGGCTTCCGGCCTGAGGTTGGCACTGCTCTCTCTGAGGTACCCCGAGTCTCACCGTCTCCTTCGTGTTGCAGCTCCCTGGGAGAAGCATGGGCCCAGGTGAAGAAGAGCCTTGCAGATGAGGCAGAAGTTCACCTCAAGTTCTCTGCCAAGGTAACCCCTCCCTGCAGCCTCCCTGGCTTAGTGTGACACAGTGGGATGCTGAGAGATGGTTAACAATAGTTTCTCTGGTTTGTAGCATTTGCCACTTTCCCTGGTGTCAATTTCAAGCTGCCAACGTGATGTCACTGAATACAGAGTTGGAAAGAGATGCACAGAAGCACATCATGAGAAAGTATTCTTATAAATACAGCAGTGTAAATAACCATCAATACCCACCCAGAGCATGGATAATAGTAAAATGGAGTTAGGAAAGTGCTGAGTATTTATTACCTTTGGGGTTGTCTTTTTTTTTTTTTTTTTTTTTTTGACACATGGTCTTGTTCTGTCACCCAGGCTGGAGTGCAGTGGTGTGATCTTAGCTCACTGTATCGTCAAACTCCTGGGCTCAAGCAATCTTCCTGCCTCATCCTCCCAAGTAGCTGGGACTACAGGCGTGCACCACCATGCCCGACTAATTTAGTTTTTAATAATGGCTGTGTTTAATAACCAGCGTAAAAAATCCCTGATAATTTAACAGTCACCTCCTGGGAGCCATTGGGAGCTGGCCCCAGAACACCTTCATATAGTGAGAGTGGACACCCCCCAGTTTCTCAAGTGAACCCGTGAATGATGAAAACCTACTCTCTCTTTGCCTGGCTTTCAAAGGAATGGATTGGCATGTTCTATCTCTGCTTGGTGTCAAGAAATATTAGACTATGCCAAAGAGAGAATGTTTTGGTTTTGTTTTATTTTTTGTTGTTGTGAAATTTCAGAACAATAAGTAGATGACCCATATTTCATTTGGTTCTAAAGCACTAGCACCAGGACTTGCTTGAGGACAGGGATGTTCACTCTACCCGCAGTGCTCAGGATGGTGCCTGACACATAGTAGATGCTTAATAAATATTTTCTGAAATAGTGAATGAGGGGAGCCCTATGACTGTCTCCTCCCCACCCCCCAGTCTTTTCAGGTCTACTTTCTCTCAAGTTTCTCCATGTTTCCAGATGAACCCTTCCTCCCCACTCCCTGGCTCCTATCTCCAAATTCCCTCTCTGACTCTCAGCTACTTTTTAGGTGAAAAATAAACTAAGTGTCTCAGTGAAATAATTCACACTAAAGTGTGCATGACTAGCAGGGCTACCATTAGCATGACTGCCTTTTAAAGGAAGGGAGACCCTTGAGAGTGGCACCATCCTATGACCCTGACCCCGCCTTCCCTCGTTCCTCCCCCACCAGTCATACACAGCAGGGAAAAGTGCTTCAACTCTCCTTTATTATTTGTAGGTAGCATCCCCCAAAGCTGGTTGCCGTTTCCTGGGACTTCCGCATTCAGCACTCACTCGTCCCATGTCTTTTCCAGTGCTGTTCCCGCTGCAATTGCAAGTCCCTGCTTTCGGGTCCTGTATGATGTGCACTCTTAGAGGACAGGAGTGACATTGTACCCAAGTCTCCACACCCAAGCCCACAATGGCACTCTGCACACAGAAAGGCAGAATCAATGACTCAAATGGCTGAGGCCTGAGAGGATCTTTTAAGGAGGTGGGTGGGAGGAGGGGACAATGCTCTTACCACTCCCCACGTCTAAGGGATGTCCATGCCCCAAGATTGAGTTGACACCAGATGTGGATGATAATTCCCAGCTAACGAAGGCACACTAACCTCATTACACCAAGCACTTCACAAGCAAATTGCTACTTCAAGCCCTGGCAGAGAAGGGAGCTCCATGAATTGGTCCCTTTCCTGTGCTGCATACAAAGCAGCAACTTATTTTAAGCCGCAGATCATGAGTATCGTCCTCCCACCCCAAGGTCTTCCTTCTCCTGCTGCAGCCCCCAGCAGCCCCATTCTCCTCCATGGCGGAAGCTTCCATTGACTGGCGAGATGCCCGGGCAGGCGGCCATTTGTTATGGGGCGGGGCTGGGAGCCAGGGCTGCGAGCTTCTGAAAGGTCTCTCGCCTGCTGGATCCCCGGGAATCCCGGTGGCATTTACTCCCCACCAGCAGGACCCCTGATTCTCGATTGTTTGGGGACTCAACAGGCAGCAACACACTCTCTGACACGGTAGTGGTGACACAAGTGGATGGTTACGTGCAAGGTCTAACTCATCTCTCAGCTCATCAACTACCACGCTAGGTAGAATGTCCATTTCACAATGAGAAGGGGAAGAGAGATGAAGTCACAGGCCGTGGTCACCCAGCCAAGGGGACTCAGCCACGGAGGAAGCAAAGGAGGGGACTGAGTGAATGGGACACTTGATCCCCAGATGTTTTCTTCCGACAACACCCTCTCCTCGGCAGACCGGTGGCGTCTGAAACACAGAGCCCTGTTCTTAAGGATTGCTCTGCCCTCCCAGGGGGGTGCCAACAGGGTAGAGCAGGCTGGTCCCCAACCACCAAATGCTCAGAGCATTTTAAGCCAGTGTTCATGACACAGGGCGGATTTCACCGTTCAGCTGATGGAAGCTCATGAATGGTCATGCAGAACAGCCTCTGACGCTTCCCGCCTGGCAGTCAGCGTTGATGGCCTTAGGTGATCATAGTAGTAGCCCAGTGGTTTTATGGAGATTCCTTGAGAAGAAAGGGGCTCCCGAGATTTGTCTGCCGTGAAAAATATGGCTCCATATGCTCCAAACCCATTTTAATGTCTGCTCCAAAAGGCTTATTGAAATTCCGCTCCAAATGTTCTGTGTCAGGGGTAAAAGCTCTTTAAGAAATGCAATTTTGTTACAGCAATTTTTCTGGCTTTTTTAGTCTCCCAGCTCAAGCCATTGCTAATAGCAACAGGTTGCTAAAGAAACAAGATCGCTACATACAAAAGAAGTTAGACCTGGCTCCAGCTGAAGAAGGGAGAATAGCAAAATTCCTTCTGTTGGGAGGAAACTTAATCATGCAGTAGGGGCTGTGCATTCAGTCAGAGGATTTTTGGGGATGGGGGAGTCAGGAGATAGGAGTTTTATGTCCGTGTTATCACTAACAAGCTCTGTGACCTTGGGCAAGTCAGTCACTTAGCGCCCCTGGGGTTCCATTTCTTCCTGTGTGAAAGGAAGAGTTCAGACTAGATCAGTGACTTTAAACTTATTTGACAGTGACCTACAGTGATACGTTTTACATGAGCACTCAGAACACACCTACATGTCTCCACTCCCATGTCCACATACAGAGATGCACCCCCACATACATAGCCGAAACCAATGTTTTGTGAAACAGTATTTATCCTCCTACCTAAAACATACTCTGATATTTTCTATTCAAGTGTGGTCTATTCTCACCAAAATGTTGGTCCTGACCCATTAAACTAATTTCACAACTCTTGGCCACCCACTGTTTAAAAAATACTGGACTAGACACTCTCTGTAATTCCTTCCAACTTGGAATTTCTCTTATTCTCTACCCACGTGTGAGGTGAAAATAAAAGGAGGCAGGGAGTTTTGGAAAGGCAAACGGAGTGGCACCGATGGCCTGGCCATCCCAGACAAGACAGTCCACCCCAACAGTCCTCGAGGACACACTTTCAGGAAGGACTTCTGACTCTTAATTGAACAAAGATGCTTTAAAGTTAAGAATGAGTATTAAAAGATACCAAGCTAACTTTTTTTTAACGAAAACAATTATGTCTTTAAAAAGTACTTAATTATCTGTGGATCCACGGATCTTCATCTTTGGCCTTGAATCACTTGTGACAGCCAGCAGCATTATGTTTCCAGAATGCCATATGAATTTAGGGAAAGCGTTTTGGTGTATTGGCAGGTTCATGGACCCTTCTCCAGACCACAGAGCCTAAAGCTGGGGCCCAGGAAACCTTAACGTTGAAAAACTCCTCCAGCTTAATCCTGGGCACATTTAAGTCTGACAGTCACATGCCTTGCAGGTCCTTTGAAAGAGACTCCAGAGGTATCTAGTCAACAGTCTGAGTTAGCCCTCAGAGACTCCAACCAGCAGCAGGTTCCCAGGCGGCTGAGTTGTGCAGCTGCTGTCCTACTGGGGAGCAAATGCCTAATCTACGTGCATGGGAAAGGGGTCTGTTTATTCTCACGAGCTCTCAAGTTTTCTGCAGCATCTTACAAACTGCCACCAGATGGGGATGTTTTCCTACACAAGGAAAGTTCTAGGGGCTCAAAAAAATAATAAGACACATTTATAACTAATACCAGGAGGACAGGGGTATTTGGATGGCCAGTTCTCTGTGAGTCATCCAACAACAAAGCTGTCCTCTTGTCACCCAGGGGATTGGGCACTGAGGAGTTTATCATTTTCTCTAACAGAGAAGAGGCACCCGCCCTGCACCAGCTCAGGGCAGACACAGTGGACAGCAGTGGTCAAGCCAGATCGGGCCCCTGCCCACTTGGAGCTCGCAGTCCTGTGTGTGCAGTTGTTTAGCATAGGAACACCTACAGCCTGGTGGTCTCCAGAGAAAAAGACAATGTAGCAAAAAGCTGGTGAGGAGAGAGAGGAGTGAAGTCACAGACTCTTCAGGTTGGGATGTCATCTGCCCAGGAAAGTTGAGCTGTGCTCCCCAGAGGCCCCTCCGGGACGGGTGGAGGCTGATTTGGGGTTGCAGGGGCATAGGCTGAAGGCGGGGTGGCCCAAGGCTGAGTCGGTGGGGAGGTGGGTGCTAGGCTGCCCACCTGGCTTTGGCCAGAGAAGGTCCACGTTTTCTTATAAGAGAAATCTCATGCTCACAAAAAAAACGTTTGAAGGAAAAGTCTTTTAAAAAATAGAGGTGGGGTGGGAAAGAGGGAAGGAATAAAAGGGAAGAAAAAAGCTTGAAAACCTGATGTTGCCCAGCTCCTCTCAAAGCATAAATCTCTTTCTCTGGCCCTGGGAACACAGGGGAGGTTGGTCCCCTTTGGTGGGGATGGGAAGTGTGCCTGTGTCCCCATCCAGCCCAGGGAGCTGAGGGCAGTCTCCCTGGTGCCCCTCAGGAGAGGTGTCCTTGTGAGTTCCCGGTATGAATTCCTCAAGGCTTGGACCACGTCAGGGTCACCTTTGTATTCTAAGCACCTGGCACGTGGTAAATACAATGACAAGATGGTTAGTCGAATGGCACCCATTTGGCAGTTATCTGTGGAGCTGTATCCAGCAGTCACTGTGCTATGTGCTTGGGGACACAGATGGGTGACAAGGTTTCTACCCCTAGAAACCTCCCAGTTTGGAAAGTTAAGGGAGAGAGACACACAAGCAAAGCCCTGCAAGAAACTGCAGAACACAAATAAGTATGTGAGGTCACAGGTATATGAATTAGCTTGATTTAGCCATTCTGCAGTGTGTACATATCAGAGCATCATGTACACCATAAATATAGACAATAACAATTTTTTTAAATAAAATTAAAAAGAAATAGTAGCTGTGGCAGCTGAGAGGAGGAAGGAGTTAGTTGATGGGGGCATCAGACAGCTCCCAACGCCAGCCACTCATCCCATAGATTCGCACACTGGGGCCTGGCGAGCTAAGGTGACTTGCTTAAACTGAGACCTGAGAAGTGGCCACTTGTCTCCAACCTTCCTGCTGGGCCAAGCCACTGCCCCAGACCCATCCTCACGTGCCAGGGGAAGTGGGCAACCCCCACCCCGCCACGGACTCGCAGCGAGTGCCCCGGGGTCCTGAGTGTGCTTCTCCACTCTCCTCAACAGCTCCACAGCGAGGTAGAGAAGCCCCTGATGAACTTCCGTGAGAACTTCAAAAAAGACATGAAAAAGTGTGACCACCACATTGCCGACCTCCGCAAGCAGCTTGCCAGCCGCTACGCTGCAGTGGAGAAGGTGAGAGGCCTGGGCAGGCACGCTGGGGCTGCTGGAAGAGGCTGGGCCTTTGTCCCCATGTGGGGTGAGCGGGGGAGGCTGAGCCTCATGCCCTCACCTGAGGACCCCACCCATCCAAAGGGTGGGTAGGAGGCGCTTCCCTGCAGCTCTCAGATGACCACCCAGAGGGCCAGTGGAGCGAGGAGGGGCTGCAGCTGCCATGGGGGACATCTTGGGCACAGAAGACTAGGCACACCCGTGTTTTTGTGGGCACTGAGCCTGGATGTGCTGCTGGTCCTCACGTGGCCCCTGTGTCGGGGCCTCACCTGGCAGATTCTCTCCTGACTAAATCACCCCACTCCCAGATGCCCAGGGGCTCCCCTTCCTGTTCAGAGACTGGGCAGAGCCACGGTGGTCATGCCTCAAGGCAGCTGCTGATGGTCAGCCCTGGAGGGAGGGGGCTGGTACTGCCGCAGGCACCCTCCAAAGGGCCGTGGAGCTACTGGAGGTGGCCGGGAGGAAAGGCAGGCACGGGAGGGGAGTTGAGAGGCCGAGACGTGGCCTGCTCTGGAACAGGGCAGCTCGTGCTGCCAGCCTATTGAGCACTGCCGGGAGGTGACACAGGTGACCTCTGTGGTTGCTTCTCTGCCCCGAGAGGCTGCGATTTGGGGACTGAGTCCACAGACCATGTACAAGCTCCAACAAAAACACGGTCTGAGAGGTAGACTTAGGTTGAGTGCAGATGTCATTGGAAGAGACAGAAGACCCAGGTTGCAGCCCTGCATTGTCACTCACTAGCTGGGAGGCACTGCTCTGGAGGCTTGGCCCCTGAGCCACTGGGACATGATCCACACAAACAGGGAAAATAAAGAACTCATGCAGACAAAAGGGAGGCCAGGCTGCCTGGCCCATGAGGCCCTCCCCGGCTCAGAGCTTTATGAACAGCGTGTTGTGTCGTTGGACCCCAGGCCCGGAAAGCCCTCACGGAGCGGCAGAGGGACCTGGAGATGAAGACCCAGCAGCTGGAGATCAAGCTGAGCAACAAGACGGAGGAGGACATCAAGAAGGCACGGAGGAAGTCCACGCAGGCTGGTGAGTGCCAGGTACCCACCGCCCTGGTCACATAGCACAGGGGACAGGGCTGGAGATGGGGGACCGGGAGGCCCGTCTCCGCCCTGCAAGATTGCAGACCACCTTCTGTCCTCTTGGCCCAGGGATCTCAAAGCCATAATCTGGGGTGGAGGGGCAGGAGCAGGCCAGGCTGTTTTCAGGCCACGGTGGGGGCTGTGCTCCTCATCCTCTCCCCAGCGATGGCTTTGACCCAAACCCTGGATCTCTGACCAGAGCTGGACTAACCCCTCCATGCACTGAGAGCTTAGGGCGCTGTCTCTGCTCGGAGCCCACAGAAGTGTACACCCCACCCAAGCTGCCCCAGATCCCCAGGAAGTGACACTCAGAAGGTTCGGGCTCCTGCCCCAGGACAGAGGCCGACATTTTATTTAAAGAACCAGATTGCAGAGTCTCTTTGAGAGATTCCCCCAGTGAGGTGGTTTCTGCTTCCACCTAGTGGTAAAAATTAGCTAATGCCTAAGGCGAGGGAGAAGGCCAGTAAGAACCAGTGAGAAACCTGTAGCTATTTCTAAAAGAAGCCAAGTTTTCCTACATGCAAGGGTATGTGTATATAATACATGTGTATTGCCTCTGGAATAATAAATTACTGGATACATAAGTGGAAAGCATAATGTATTTATCACCTAGAGAAGGAAAAGGTGTATTTAAATTTGTTGAATTTATTAACTTATTTAAAAATAAATTATACTGTAGAAACAATATCGGTACATGGAAAAATATTTTAATCAGCACACAAAAATACAAAATGTTGTTCACCGGAAATAATCACCATCACTTCCTAGTGTTTAATTTTTAAATAACATTTATATTTAAATTTATATAAAGTGGATTATATAGTCTATCTTCTGAACTTGCTTTTTAATTAATATATCTTGGAAATAGCTCTATTTCATTACCTGTAAATCTATTTACCCAACCATTCATGCACATCAGACTTTTTAACGGTTGACTGGTGTCCAGTTGTGTGATTGTACCCAAATTTATTTCATCATTCCCTTAATTGATTTTTAGGACTTTTAGATTGTTTCAGAGTGTTTGCCAATGCCAGTGATGCTGTGTTATCAGACCTGTACCTTTGTGTGTGCATAAGACCAGATCTGCACATAGAGAGAACATAGATGCTGGGCCAGAGTTTTAATCATTTTGATGGATATTTCCAAATTGCTTTCCAGAGACAGTACCCACCAATAGTATCTATGAATGCCTGTTCCCTGAATGCTTGTCAGCATCGCATGTTGTCAACATTTGAAGTATTGGTGTCTGGTCAAAAATAATATTTTGTTTTTAATTTGCATTTCTCCATGAGCAGGGTTGAGCATATCAAAAATATAAATCATTTTTGACTTTTTTTTCTGTGAACTGATTAACTCGTATCTTCTCTCCATTTTCTTGCTGAGTGACTGACCATAGACTATTTATATATTAGGGAGAGCAACCCTTTGGCTATTTTTCTGTTCAGTGATCTTTTCCTTTATGGAATCTAGGTTTGGGGACTGTTTTATAAAGACCCATCCTTTTTTTTTTTTTTTTTTTTTTTGAGACAGAGTCTCACTCTGTTGACCCAGCTAGAGTGCAGTGGCATCATCATAGCTCACTGCAGCCTCCAACTCCTGGGCTCACGCAATCCTCCTGCCTCAGCCTTCCTAGTATCGGGAACTGCAGGCCCACGCCTTCATTCCTGGCTAAGATTTCTGTTTTTCGCAGAGACGGGGTCTCGCTCGTGCTCAGGCCAGTCTTGAACTCCTGAGCTTTAGCAATCCTCAACCCATCCCCTTTCTAAGATTTTTTTTTTAACCACCTGGGGTTTTTTCCTTACTGTTTTTGGTTTCTGGTGTTTATTTTTGTTTTTGTTTTTTAAACAATGAAGTATTTAACCCACCAGACATTTATTTTTCCTTACACCGGTGCTCTAACCATATTCCACCAGTTCTTATTTATGGTGTTTTCCTTTCTGCTCTTTTCAAGATATTTTGCTACCTATGGGTTTGATTTCATCTTTGAGCCAAGAATGGTTTCAAAGAAGATCTTTACATTTTTATGAGCAAGGACTCTGTTACTGTTGTTTTCTAATCTTGCTATTTTTTTTCTAGTTTTATTGGATTGTTATCAGATGATATGGTCGCTTATTCCTCTGGTTTGGAATTATTTTGTGACAAAAGTAACTAGTCCTTAGACCTAACTGTAAAAAATGCCACCTTTTCTGGGCACTTAAAGTGGGCCAGGCACCAGGCTACATGCTTTAGAGCATTGTCTCTTTTGATCTGTGCAGTCTCCTCCATAGGGAGGTATTTTTGTTCCCTTTACCAGTGAGAACATTGGTGGCACCAAGGACGAGAAACTCTCCCAAGGCCCACAGCGGCAAAACCAGAATTCAGTCTCCTCTTATTCCAGACATTCTGCTTGCCACCATTTTGCTGGACAGCCTGTTGCTCAGAAAATGCCAACTGTTCTTCCTTCCTGTTCCCTTTCTTCCCTCTTCCTCAGCTTTTCAAGGCTACTGGAAGGAAGGACATCTGGATCCTTGGAGGTTTTACTTCAATTCATCATCTTGTCATTGTCACCGTAGCGCGTATTAGTATTTTGCTCTCTGCACCAGTCTCCATTCTAAGCGCTACATATATCAGCATGTTTATTCTTTACAACGATTCTGTGACGGTGCAATTATTATCCCCATTTTACAGATGGAAAAACTGAGGCAGGTTAATTGACTTGTCCAAGATCACACAACTAATAAATAGTGGAGCTAGGATGACAACTCATACATTCTGGTCCCAGAATCTGTGTTCTTAACTGATACTATTCAGAAGGGTCCAATTTCAAACCCTTGGGCTGCCACAGAGAGAAGACACACCCTCTTTGCCTACTCTGTTTCCTGATGCTGTGGAAGTTCCTGAAGCCTGTTCTCAAAGTCAGGATTGACAAATAGGGCTCTGGGACTTTCACATTATAGGTTTATAGGGCAACATGCTGACCTCATCCTTGGTCAGGCATGAGCTCTTGGTGGAAATGTGTTTGCAGGGCAGTATCCATATTCTTCCCTCCAATTCAGTGCCTCTTGGGATCATTGGCCTTGGACCAAGAACCAAATGAACAAGTGCTTTGTTTTAGACTCTGTTATACAAGGCTCAGCACTTGTGGTGCGCAGCCTCATGTCCCTGGTGTGTGGTGCAGCTAGTGGTGTGGTTCACGGGTCGGGGGAGCAGGAATACTGAGCTAGGCCTTGGTATGTGGACATAACTTTCCCCGTTTTCTTTTACTTTCCCCATTTTCTTTTACTTTCCTGTCAGAATACACATGAGCAACAGTGATGTTATAGGAGTAATTTGGAATCTACTCAAATTACTAGAATCTACTCTAGACTTATTGGAGTAGGTCAGTTAGCTTTTGGGTGGGCTCATGAGCTTTTACCATCATGAGCAAACACCGTGACACCTTCCTCTTGCTGGAGCCCTGTGATGACCAGGAAGCTACATTTAGACGAGGCCATGCACCAGAGCAGAGCTTCTCCATCCATAATGTGCATATTCGTCATTGGAGCATCTGGGGAAAACGTGGTTTCTGATTCAGTAGGTCCCGGGTACATCCTTGTTTTCTGTACTTCTAGCCGGCCCCAGGGGATACTAGTACTGCTGGTCCACAGACTGTGTTTTGTGTAGCAAGGTTCCAAGATGCTGGTACACTTAGTGATGTAACAATTACATCTCAGTTTGTTTTCTTTCTAATTACAAAATGTAATATAACATGCATATTGTAACAGACAATAATATACTAGACCTAAAGATTTAATAGTTATGTTTGCCTCACATCTTTCTCTGATGAGATAAACTGCTACAGAACAAGCTAACTCTGCCCACTCACCCTTTCTCTGTTTCCTAAGATAACCATTCGCCTAAAGTCAGCGTGTATCTCTCCAGTGCGTGTCTTAGACTGTGACTGCACAAATGAATGAGCCATAAACCATCAGACACATTATTTTGTGTTTCAAAATGACATCCTGCTGTGTGTACACATGTGTGTAAACACACAGACATGATTAGCAAATTTCTCTTCCTTAATTCTTACTAGTACTAAATTGCTTGTGACACATGTTTTAACCAATCTGGACTCGCCAATGTGAAATAAAACTGCCATCTTTAGAGAGGGAAGCATTTCTTAGGCTCATGATAGGATTGGAGGTCCTAGGAATACCTCCCCTGACACATACATAGTGAGAACCCCCATCCTGAACTCTTGGCATCCAGGGTCAAGTTCAGGTGGACACCCTGAATCTGGTCCCTCATTTTGCTGGGTTTCCCCCCTTCCTTCCTTTGCTCTGTTTTCTCCTTCTTCCTACCACCACCCCCAAAACTTCCCAGCAGCCACCAGGATCCCAGGGAGAGAAGAGGGCATGGCCATGGGGTGCAGGAGGGGAAGGATAGCCATGGACAAGACAGGATAAAGTGCAGTGGTGACTGTCGTCCTTTTCCAGGAGATGACCTCATGCGCTGCGTGGACCTCTACAACCAGGCCCAGTCCAAGTGGTTTGAGGAGATGGTGACCACCACACTGGTAAGTGATCAGGGACATGTGGGCATGGTGGTACAGGGCCTGGCACATAGGAAGCCCCAGGGTGGGCCCCAGGGGTGATGAAGTGGGGCGACCCTAGAAAGCATTAGATCCACTGCAGTGTTGGGGTCAAGACCTCCACCTGGGCTGGTGTAAGTGTGTTCAAATCCCTGCTCTACGCTTCCTAGCTGTGCGAACGTGGGCAAGGGTTGACTCTGGCTATGTCCATTTTTGGCTATACCCTAAGTGGTCAGGGTCAACTGAGGACTTCCCCCCAACCAAGTGGACAGTGGCCCCTTTAGGACAAATAGCCAAGCTATAGGAAGAGGACCTCCTCTCACACACACACACACACACACACACAGAAGAGTTGCGGGTGCTTGCAAGGAGATCCTTGTCAGGCATGTGAATGGGTGAGGTTGGGGGAGCAGGGAGGCCTCTGACCAGGGGTGTGGGGAACAGGCAGCAGAGCCCATGATGCTCTCCTGAGTGTTCCTTGGAAAGGGGCTGCATCTCCTTGTTGGTCAGCACCTGCCTGCCTAAGTGGGACAGTGACATATGGCTGGTACTTGGGCTGTTGGGGCAGATGGGACAGGAGATGTCATGCCAGGTGCTGTTTGGATTGTCCCACTGCCCAAAGCCACCCTTGCCTACCCAAATCAGGACTGAGTAGCTGCCTGCCCAGGCTTCAGCCCACCAGAGAAGATTAGAGGCCTCCACCAGCGACAATGACCTAGTTCTCCTCCTGGTTAATCTCCTAATTAAGCCCCCTGCTTTACCCCCCTTTCTGGTTAATCACCTGGGCAGTGACCTAGTTGTGCACAGAATAATAGCCTGATCCCCTAAATTCCAAAGTCAGGGAACCATCTAGATACCAAAGGACAAACCCTTCCACTCTTCCCTTTGACAATGGCCACTCTGCTCCCAGCCCTCTCTTCCTCCCCTGGCCTGGCCTCTGCTCCGTCCCTCAACACCAGGGGTGCACGGAGGAGGAGGCCTGCCTAGCAGAGGCCCAAGGACAAAGCCCCAAGAGCATGAGGCATGGAAGCCTTCGCATGCACCCCCTTGCTCCACCCCACCATGATACAGGTCCAGGGCTGCACTGGTGCAGAGTCATGAGTGAGAGCCCAGTAGACCCTCGCCTAAATCCTGCCCTTTCCATAACTCCATGTCGCTTTGGGCAACTGACTTAACCTTTCTAGGTGTTAGTTCCCTTGCTTGTAGAATGGGGATGATAGTAGAACCTATCTTTCAAAATTATAATGAGAACACCTGAGTAACACATGTAGCGCCCTTAGCATGGTGCCTGGCAGAGCAGGCTTTCAGGAAATAAAACGGCAGCTGCTGCTGTCATCAGCTTCACCTGCACCCCAGAACTTGCCTGCTCCCCCAGGCAAGTTCTTCATCGGACCCCAGAGAATCAGATGGGGCTTGGTATAGATGCAGCCAGTGACTTGTGTTTTGTTGGGGGGGTGGTCTGGGATCCACTTGCTGGGATGATCCCCAGGTTGGGGGACGTGCTCAGAGGTCTCTGGTCTTTCCTTCCTTGGCAGGAGCTGGAGCGGCTGGAGGTGGAGAGGGTGGAAATGATCCGGCAACACCTGTGCCAGTACACACAGCTGCGGCACGAGACGGACATGTTCAACCAAAGCGTGAGTTCCCAACACAGCAAGGGCCTTGGGTAACGCGGGCCGGGGAGAGCCACTGGCGCTATGCCACGGCAGCTTCAGTGGCTGCTGCAACTGAATGGGTCCTGAAGGTGGGCAGTGGGCAGTTGCTCCAGCCTGTGGGTGACCTCTTGGGACGGGCTTGTCCCATGCAAAGCCATGTTTTATTTCTTAAACAAAACAGAACAACTTCTAGAAATATTCAAAACACCTAAAGCTAAAGTTCCGTTTGTCCTGTTCTCTGGTGATAAACGTGGGGACAATTGGAGGAAGAGGTCATAGACCACGAGCCTTTAAGGCCCTCCTGTCCTCTCATTCAGGCCTGGGGCCTGCGGGGTGAGAGGCAGAGTCGGGGCAGGTTCCAGGCTGCTGCTCTCACAGGGCACATTTTGTCCCTCAGATGGGCCTACCCTGGGGCCTGGAACCCTCTAGAGAAGCTGCTCTGAGAGGCACTAAGGGGAGGGCAGCCTGGCTTGGGGGAGACATCCCCAGCTCGGCTGCCCCTTCTGACAATGTACCCTCTTCTCCATCCCTTGCAGACAGTCGAGCCTGTGGACCAACTGCTCCGAAAAGTGGACCCAGCCAAAGACAGGGAGCTGTGGGTCAGAGAGCACAAAACGGGCAACATCCGCCCTGTGGACATGGAGATCTAGATGGACCCGCGCGGCCCCAGGGGGTCCTGCCCAGAAGAGGGGCTGGGGGGTCCCACAGAGAGGAAGTGGAGCTCCCGCCATGGGGCCCACTGCTGAGTGGAGCTGCCCCCCACCCACTCTCCTGGACCACTGAGGCGAGGGGAGGGAGCTGGTGATTCCAGATGGGTGACCTGGATGGCCCAGCTGGGGGCTCCCCAACATTCCCAGGCCAAGAACACAGACCCACAGCCCTGCCCCCACCTCTGAGGCCGAAGCCCCCCAACTCCCGTGCTGTGCTTGCCGCTCTGAGAACAGAGTATAGGGGTTGCCGTCACATGCCTGTGTCCCTGGAAGCCCCAAGGTCCTTTCCCCAGCCAGCTGCCTCATCTGCAGGGCTTTGGAGGATCAGGGAGGGAGGTCCCCGTCTCCATGTCGGGTGTCAGGATCAGAATTGCGGATAGAAGGCACCGGTCAGCTCTTGGCTGCACCCAGAATCCTTTGCAGCCCTCCCTCTTTATCTGCCCCGTTGCATCCAGCGGAGCCCACTGCTGGCCTTTCTCATCCACTTCTCACCACCAGGGGTCTTGGGAGGAAGGCCTGGCTCCCGTCTTCTCAGACCAGCCCTGCCTGGAGAGGCCAGGATGGAACTACCTCATTTGGCAAATTAGTCCCAAGTCAGAGCATTGAATCACGTCTCCTATCAGATCAGGCCTGGTCTGTAAAGTCTCTGGAAGTCCCAACCCACCCCTCCCTCGGCTACTTCCCCAGGAAAACCCCCCGCCCCCTCCCTGCCGCACCTTCCCAGTCCCATTAGATGAAGTTTTCCACAGTTCTCAGCTATCAAGACCCCATCTGGCTCATCCCAAGGCTTCAGGGATAGAAATGAACCAGCTCGTCTTAGAGGCCAGCCAGGCACAGAGTGCTGTCTGGGGCCTGCACCATTAGGGTGCCCACGGAGGGCTGTTCATGGGGCTGGGTCAGTCCCATATGGGAGACAGGTCAGGGCAAGTCTTTGTGGCCCCCCAGATGGCTCCATCTGCTTGTGCACGGTGGAGTCAGAACTGCTGTGCCTGGCAAGGCTTTCTCTCACTGGTGGGCACTGGACAGGCATTGCAGACTCTCTTGTGGCCACAGTAGATCGTTTAGCTCCTTCTGCATGTTCCAGAGCCCTGCACCAAGCCCTCACTTGGTGCTAGCACCTCCTTCCCCTCTCTCCATCTTCCGATTCCTAGAAAAGCCTGGTTCAAGTGTAACTTGGGAAGCTTTTGGCACTGCCGTTGGGTCCAGCCCATCACTTTCTCCCTGTCTGTGCCACAGCAAACATGTTCTCCACCATGTCAGTCTAGAGAATCAGCCCGAGGGGCCAGGAGAAGAGCAAGCCAGGGACAGATAGTAGCCAGGAACCCACACCCTGGGAATCCATCTTTTTAAATCTTTCCCATTGATTACTTTGGATTTGACCCACACATATCCCGTGAGGGCAGAATTCTACAAGCACAACTCGCTGGTCTTTCTCTCAGTCTTACATGCTAGTAACTGATAACTTATTAATCTTGAATCTTTTGGCACCTCTTTCATTGAGTCAGAATTGCTTTCTTATAGTTTATATTAGAAAGATGCCTAATATACTAAAGCAAACCAAACTTGTCACTTTTCTCTTATTAAACATCCCAACCAAAAAGGCCAGCGTGAAGGCCTTCACCAACATCGGGGCCGCCTGGTGGGATCTGTCGGTGGGCTGGAGAACTACTCCTTCTGGATCTGGGGTTGGGCCATGACACCAGCTACCAATTTTAGAATATTATTTCTTGGTTTCTTTATTAAAACCAGGTGCTAGTGGTAATTGCTTTGTGGATTAGTAAACAAATTGTGGATGATTTTCAAACATTCAAAGCCAACGGCCTTGTTACAAACACAGGTATCTTGAGTGTGGTATGGCTCGGTGACTTTGTCTTCTCATTCCTGTCTGAGGAGTGCGGGTCCTCTGCTCGTCCCTGGGATGGGGTGAGCTCTCTTGCCTCTTCCATGGTAGCCCGAGCTGACCCAGTCTGAGCCAGTCCATTTTCTGACGTCATTCCTTCCCTCTCGTCCCCTCCCCTGCTTCTCTTCAGCTTCTTCACATACTTCTTTTCTTTCTTTCTTCTCCCTATTACTCATCCATCAAGCATTTGGTTAAGGCCAAGCAATGTGCTAAAATCAAATCTGAGGACAAGATACGTCCCTGTCATCAGAGAAGCCCATGATCTCTGGTTTTGTGTAGACTTATCTTTTCCCCAGGGGCCTTGCAGGTTGGTGACCTCTGCATTCACTCGGCAAATGCAGGACAAGCCAGGCATCGTGCTAAGTAGTGGGACTGTAGTTGCATATAAGACAGTCATTCTCCCCAGCCCTTCTCTTCTCCATGTAGACGGGGATGTGTAGACATTTCCGGAGAGTAAGAACATTGCACCATTTCCATATCTAACCCGCTGGGATCCTTTGATTATAATTTAAACTACTGCCATGAGGCATTTACCTAGTGGGTGGAAGGTAGACAGCGACAAGATTTTAATCACCAGATCTGCACAGCCCGTATCCAACTCCAGTTTCAGAAATTTCTTTTACTTTAAATGACTCTCCTCGCTTTCCACGTAGGAAGAGTGAAGCCCAGGGATAGCCAGCGAGTGCCCTGAAATGATACAATGAAAGACGAGCAGGGCTGGAGTCAAGAGTCCAGGCCGCCGTCCCTATTAACAGTGCGAAATCAAGATGAAGATGAAGTTGAAAAAAGCAAAAAGTGCACTTTGGAGTAGCAAGCACACAATCTGGGTGGTGGTGGTGGTTTTGTTTTTGTTTATATTTTGGTGCTTAGGAGGGGATTTGGCTGGGTTTATTCAGACTGAGCAGTCTGGGCTATTCTTGGGAACATCCATTGTTCTGTTTCTGAGAGCAAGTCAGCCCCTTCTACCTGCCCCCACCTGGGAGACACTGATGCACAAGATTTGTCTGTGAAAGCCTAATTTTAAAAAAAAAGAAAAAAAAACTTTAAGACAAATGGTGTTCAAAGTGAGTTGGTTACCACAACAACCTCCAGGAAGACCCACTTGTTACCTTCTATTTTTTCTAGGGCTTTAGATCAGAGCTGCAGAACACAGGCCACGTGAGCCATGTGGACAGTAACCCTGAGGTTCTGTCATTGGCACCACCTTGGGCCTCCTTCCTACCTCCACTCAACTCCCTGTTGAACAAGGAGAATCTCTGCAGTGGGAGGCCCTTCTCTGCCTGTCAGGGCTGACTCCTGGCCAAGCAAACAGAAACAGCGTGCTAATTCACGAACCAAGGTTTGTTTCTACACCCTTTGTGAAAACCAATCAATTACTAGATTAGTGGATACGTGCATAAAAGCCTTGGCTGAGCCAAAGTCCCTTCTTGGAAATACAAGCCATAAAATTCAAAGGACATCAAAGACCTTGGCTTGTGTAGGTGAATTTACTTCCAGCTATGAGTAGGCCTGACAAGGAGAGTTTAAACAGGAGGCTAAAGACCTGCTTGTTACTATGTAAGTGGAGGAAAGCACTTTATAAATGTTAAGTGGGGGGACAGATCAGCAGCCTGGACATCATCTTATCCCCGTAATCCCTCCTGCCCCTACAAGGCCCACTGCTGCCACCTTGTCCCCAGGCTCATTGAGGTGTAATTGACATACAGCAAAACTCACCCTTTGGAAGTATACAGTTCTATGACTATTGGTAAACTTACAGTCATATAAGCACCACCAAGATCAACATGATATTCCCATCACTCCAAAAAGTTCCCTCCTCCCAGCCTCTTCCCCTGCCAACCCTGACTGATTTGTGGACCCTATAATTTTACCTTTTCTAGAATGTCATAGAAGTGGAGTTACGCTGGTATTACCTTTTGAGTCTGGCTTCTTCCGCTCAGCTTAATGCTTTCAAGTCACTCATGACATTGTGTGTGTCAGCAGTTTGTGCTTTTTCATTGCTGAGGAGTACTCTATTGCATGGGTACACCCCTCTGCTTCCTTCCTTTTAAAATGAGTTGTTTTCCCTGGAATGCCTGGCCGGGGAGCTGAGGGGAGGTCTTCAACTTGTTTGCACGACCACTTCTAGCTTGCTCCTCCTCCAAATGCCAGTTGTGCCCACAGGTGGTTCTTGGGGCTCACACTCACCTTTTTGGCTCATGTTAGGTTTTTGACAGTGCAGAAAGCAGCCAGGGAAGGGAGGGGACAGGGCAGGCGGGGGCTCAGTTGCCACCCACAACCTGAAGCTTGCATCTCAACCAGCAGATGCCCTCCCTTCTGGGACCTTCACTTCAATTCGCATGGTTCTTGGCATTTATTGAGCACTGGGGACTGTGGAAGGCAAATGGAAGTAGCGTGGATGAGAATTCTGGGGCTGGCCCTTGGGCTCACCCTTTCCTGGATCTGTTGCTTCATCTGCAAACTGAGGGTATTTGTTCTAGATGGTGTCTCAGGCCTCCAGTGACTGCACTTATCTCCTCCCCTTCTCGTTTCCGGTTTTGTCCCCTATCTTCGGGGTCATGCCTAATCTGGGTCTCATCTGCACAACTGTGCATAGAGTTGCCAAAAATTCTTGTTAAAGAGATGCCCTGGCACTTCTCCGTTTAGACTCAAATGGAGCTAAAATTAAGAGTTATGTGAGCTGTTAAGAATGAGGTAGCTCCTCCTAGGACCCCCAAAGAAAGCATAAGTCATTACCTCTTGGGTCTCGCCCACTGATCTTTGGTAGTATGTCCTGGCCTCTCCTCCCCAGGAGCCAGGACAGGTGTGAAGACAGACCCGTCTTCCACCGGGTCCTTGTCATTGCTGGAGCCTTGATTGGCTGGTGGTAACAGTGAGCCTGCCCTGTGCCTTCACCCCACTGGGTGGTGGCACAGGGTGGAAAAGATAGGACGAAACCCAGCTCAGGCCAGGCCATGGGTATGACCCCCAAGGTAAACACTGCTCCAAGCTGTGTGTTCTTCGTGCCCTGCTTGGTGAAAGGTGAGCCCTCTGCAAGCAAACAAGAGACATTTCTGGATCCAGGCCACATGAAGATGGGGGCTGGAAAGCCTGAGCCCACAGGGTCCTAAGGTGGGAAGCTGAGGATCTGGGCTGCCGGGACTGCTCTGGGCTGGATATTTCCAGGGAGGGACTCTCAATATCTCCCTCGCTAGAGTACGATTTCTGGTGGGGGTTTGCTGAAGGTCAGGGACAAACTCCTGTTGCAGCAGGTTAGGGTAAGAATAAGATGGATAGAGGACAAAAACCTCTGCTCCCTTTCTCCCAACTTTTCGAGATGCTGGGGTATGGCTCTGTCAGGAGCCACTGTTGGGAGGTGTCTCTGGGAGTGGGCTGGGGTTGGGATGATGACCTTTGGAGACTCCCTATGTGGTGTTCCGGCCATGGTTCCTTTGCATTTGAGGGAAATTCCTCATGGGATGCAATGGTGGAACGTAAAAGGTCAGGGCACATGGGTGCATTCATGGGGACGGTGTGACATGAGACTGATAGGGAAAGCTCGTACCCGGGGAAGAGCACAGGACCAGCCCTGCTCTGCGGCCTCTTTTGTGCGTAATCTGAAGTTAAATCACTCCCCGCGGAGACCTCTGTACTCATCTGTCAAGCAGGGGCACTTCTCTTCCAGCATCACCTGCAGCAGACTGGCTCTCGGGCGTTGTGGGTTCCAGGCAGCCATGTGGACCCAGGGACAGACATTCAAAGGCACACCAGCCATCCTTGGTGATAGGGGCCCCAAATTTGCATCTCTTCCCTTAGGAAGGAGATGACCAGAGGCTTCCCTTCACAGAGCACATCAGCAAACCCTATGAGAGTGGAATTTTCTAACAAAATAAACTTGCTTGTTTGGTCTGTTTTCTGTAACTTTTGCTAAATACTTTATACATTTTTAATGTTAAAAAGCTGTGTCTCCTGCCAGCATTCCTCACCCCAGTATGAATGTGTTTACCCCACATTGTATATCCTTCATCCCTGTTCCCCAATCCGTAAACTAAATTGGATACTAATGTAAATAAACTGTGAAATCTCGATCCCGACGGAGGCTGTAACCCACCCTTCCCCGCCCTGCCCCACCCCCCATAATACCCATTTAGATTTTGCTGAAATCAAATGTTTAAAGAGTTTAAATTTTGAAAGCGTTTGCTATATATAACTGTCCTGCATTATTATAAAGAGTTTTCAGGAAGTTAAATCCTATCTCGTTTTTTTTTTTGGCTTGTTTTTTGTAGATGCTTAGATTCATCTAGTAAAATAAACTCTCCAGAGACACTGGGTCCCACTGGGCGACCCTCCTTCCTGGAGGGCTGCCACATTCTTCTTTGTACAACCGGTCTTAACATTCCTCCCAGGCTGTCAGGATTGGTGGCAATTTTACTCCTGATGACTTAGTAGAGGGGCAAAAGGCACCTGGACATCGATGCCAGCCCCACACCCCTGGCCCAGCCCCCTCCTCCTGGTGACTTCCCGTGTCTATGGGGGATCCCAGCCCTCTGCCTCCCTTCTGCCTCAGGGGCTGCTGGCTCTTGTTTCTATTCTCATTCATTCATTCAGTAATCACTGAGCATCTGTTAAGTGCCAGACTCTGCTCTGGGTACTGGGAACTCATCAGTGAATGAAACCTGCTCTCAGGGACCTTGCAGTCTAGCAGGGAGAGACAGACAAAAACAATAAACCTGGTAACTGCCTTACGTTGTGTGGGTGTGGAAGGTGTTTAGTGTTGTGGAAAAAGGAAAACAGGGCAGGGTGAGGGTGGGTAAGATGCAGTACTAAACAGGGTCATTGGAGCGGCCTCATTGAGAAGGTGGCATTTGATCAAAGACAAGGCAGGTCACTGGGGGGAAACGCTCAGGGCAGAGAGGACGCCCAGGTGTCTGAGGCCAGTGTGGCTGGAGCGGAGGGAGCAGGGAGGAGAGAGCAGATGAGTGATAAGAAACAGTGGGACAGGGCCAGTGCTGCCTTTGACTTTGACTCTGGGTGAAGCCGCAGCCATTGTGCAAGGCCTGACGTCATGGCTATGGGGCTCGCTGCACATCTGTAAGGGGACAAGAACAGAGGCAGGCAGAGGCAACATTGCCTGCAGGGATGAACGTGATGGAGGTGCCGAGCGTGGCCAGGTTCCAGACGCACTTTGAAGGTAGAGCCAAAGTGATTTCTTGGCAGCTTAGCGTAGGGTGTGACAGAGAGAAGTGCAGAGGATGACCCCAAGGATTTCAGTCCAAGCCACCCAAAGGATGGATTGCCATTTTCTGTGATGGGGATGGTTGTGGGAGGAGGGTTCTTTCCCATTCGCTGTCCCACCCACCCACCTTCTCCCTCCCCATGCAAACTTCTCTGCAGGTGCTGGCCCAGGCCCTTTGGCTCACGGCAGGGGAGGTAGAGGGATGGGGAAGGGGTGGGGTCTGCCCCCCCAACAGCTCAGACGGAGCAAACTGAGATTTTCTGCTAGGAGATGATGCCTTCTCCCCAACAGCAGTCTTGGGGGTTCGGAAGAGTTTATGGCCCCAGCTTAGACTTAACAAATCCATTCACAATACATCATCTCCAACAACTTGTTTGGCTAAGGAGCATAAGCTCTCCCTCTGATAGAAGATGTTTATGCAGGTTTTCAAACAAACCTCCAGGTCATGACCCCTCCCTTTCAGCAGCATCAACACAGCTGCCTGTGGTCCCCTCCGCGGGGGCCCCTCCTGGGCACAGCAACCTGAAGAATGTGGACTGCACCAGGCTGCTCCTGACCTGTGTCCAGCTCCTTCCTCCTCACCCCTGGAAAGGACAGAAGAGACTGAAGGGCGCTGGCTGCCTTCCGCCTAACCCAGGCCTCTTCCACCCTCGTGCAACCCCAGCTCCGCACCTACGGCAGTGGAGGTTCTGGCCCTCTCACATCAGGGCCCCTTGAGGAAGGAGGGGCTGCAGTGGAGAGAGAAGCACCCGGAACTGAGAGCCTGGGAGCCCTGGGCCTGCCTTCCTCCTGGCTTTGCCGTTTAGCAACCGGGTGAGCCAGTGCTGGCAACGGCCTTGCCTCACCTGCAGGCTTGATGTGGACAGGACTGGCACCCAGGAGGCACTTTGGTCACCTCCCACTGGTGGCTCAGAGCAAGGGGCCAAGGCCTCTGGCTTCACTCTGCTTCCATCCCTCAGGGACATGTCAGGGCTGCAAGGAAGCTCCACAGGGGATGTGATTCCAACGTGTGGCCTGGGCTTGCCTGGTTTGTTGGTTGGTTTGTTTTCGAGTTTGGTGGCTGTCCTGCTTCTAACCGCTCTTGAGAACAAATGCCTGCTACCGAGTGTGAAAGTCTAGGGGAGAAAGGATTCCTATTAAGAAATAACATTCTCACACACTGATGGAAAAAAATTAGAACGTTCACACACACACACGCATACACATTAAGATTCCGGAGAAACACCCTGAACTGCAGTGGGCAGGGTGGCCAGGAAATGTGGGCCAGCACCTCGGTGCCCAAACTTCTGAGTCCTTTCTGAGCAACATCAGGTGGCTTTCTCCCAGCAGTGGGGACCTCATTCTCCTGCCACTAGCCTCTTAGGAGATAGGGTACAAACCCCAGCTTAGTGGCCAAGGGACTATGCGGTTTATTCTTCATAATCCCTACCATGGACAAAGAGGAGACAGCTCTCCACGCATGGTGGCAATGCTGGGGTCCGGGTGTGTTGTCCTCCAGCACTGTGCTGGGCTAAGCAAAGAGCACCGCCGACCTTCCCTCAAGTGACACGAATTCAGGTGTGCAGCACAGTCACGAAGGTTTTCCTTGTGTTCTGTACTCCTACCCGAGCCGGCTGCAGGGATGTGAAGCCTTCCTTTGCACGGTTCCCTGTCTCCGGCCACTCATTTCTTTATCCCTTCACTAGCTCAGCAAACACTTATCATCGCCTGTTGCTTCTAGCATTGTGCTTGGCTGCACATGGACAACCTGCAGGTTCACACTGAGCCACAGATATATTGTGTTTGGCCCACACTGTTTTTTTTAAATTTTGAATTAATTGCCAAAGCTTGAAAATGTGGCAATTGCATCTAAAACTCTGATTTCTGGATTTCTCTCAGATAATTAAAAAAAAAATCTTGCAACACTGGACCACAATCCCATAAGACCACATTCCCTGGCAGCTCCTTCCATGTGAGGCACAGGCCTCACTGCTCCCTGCTGTCCCCTGCCCACCTGCCTCAGTCCACCTGCTGGCCCTCCCACAGGCAGTTTATCTTTTAATCCCTATTATTGATGAATACTGAAAACTAATTCATGTGTAGCGCTATGTGCCAGGCTCTATTCTACGTGTGTTGCACATAATAACTCATTTCAGCCTCACCATGACAGTGAGCTGGACATTGTTATGCCCATTCATTCAAGAAATATCTCCTGAGGGCCCAAACGTGCCAGACACTATTCTGGCAATGGAGATGCATCCGGGAACAACACAGACAAAATCCATTCCTTCACGGAGCTTTCATTCCAGTGAGGGCACCGTTTGGGGTGTGTCAATGGCGGGGGGGGGGGGTGTGCTCTTGTAAATAGAGTGGTCAGTATAGGCCTTACTGAGACATGACCGAGGCAAAGGATTAGGAGAAGAGTGTCCCAGGCAGAGAGAGGTTAAGAGACATGCCTGGGGTCACAGAGCTAGTTGAGTGGCCAAGCTGGGTTTTGAACCGGGCTGGCTCCAGAGCGTGTGCTCGTAAGCACTGCATTCTAGGGCTCAATGTGAAATGCCAGCCCTGCCCCTGAGACACTCAGAGTTAGCATGGAAGACAAGCAGGGAGTATGGCTGCCCTTGGAGGGCTGGGGCTGGGGCTGGGGGAAGACTTGGCATCAGGCTCCAGCTCTGAAGATTCCGACCTCCTGTCTTGTCCTCTCAGCATCCTCTCAGGAGGCCAAGATGAGTTGACCGCCTGCCCTCAGCTCTTTATTTTAATCTCAGGAGTGTTCTGGGAGCCCCTCCCCCAAGCTCCCTAGCCCCTCCTCCCTCCAAGGACTGGGAAGAACTGGTCGCAAATCCTCCTAATCCCCCAGCATCTCTGTCGCCATCTCGCACCACCACTGAGCCCCGGCAGCCAAGGGACCACGCACGTCCCACCCAGTGACTTCCCAGCCACTGCCCACTCTCCCTCACCCATGGGGAACAGCAAAAGCGGGGCCCTGTCCAAGGAGATCCTGGAGGAACTGCAGCTGAATACCAAATTCACGGAGGAGGAGCTGTGTGCCTGGTACCAGTCCTTCTTGAAGGAGTGCCCCACCGGCCGCATCACCCAGCAGGAGTTCCAGAGCATCTACGCCAAGTTCTTCCCGGATGCCGACCCCAAGGCCTACGCCCAGCACGTGTTCCGCAGCTTCGATGCCAACAGCGATGGCACCCTGGACTTCAAGGAGTATGTCATCGCACTACACATGACCACTGCGGGCAAGCCCAACCAGAAGCTGGAGTGGGCCTTCTCCCTCTATGACGTGGACGGCAACGGGGCCATCAGCAAGAACGAAGTGCTGGAGATTGTCATGGTCAGTCTCTCCCTCTCCCCTTCCGGCTATGCTACTGCAGAAGGGACAGAGCTGGGGCGTGGGATGGGGGGATTCAGGCCACTGGCTCCAAGAGCATGGTAAAGAAGGGTCTCCAAGATGCTGATATTACTAGAGGGCTGGGCACTTGCCCACAGCTGCATTTTCTTTTTAAAGAACAAACTGGGTCTTTCCTAATACAGTCACGCACCACGTAATGACATGTTGGTCAATAATGGACCACATATATGATGGTGGTCCCCTAAGATTGTAACAGAGCTGAAAAATTCCTATGGCTTAGTGACATCATAGCCATTGTAACCTTGTAGTGCAGTTACTTTATTTTTAAAATAAATTTAGTGTGGCCTAAGTGTCCAGTGTTTATAAAGTCTACAGTAGTGTACAGCAGTGTCCTAGGCCTTCACAGTCACTCACCACTCGCTCACTGACTCACCCAGAGCAACTGCAGTCCTGCAAGCTCCATTCATGGTAAGTGCCCTGTACAGGTGCACCATTTTTATCTTTTATACCATATTTTTACTGTACCTTTTCTATGTTTGGATGTGTTTAGATACACAAATATTTACCATTGTGTTACAATTGCCTACAATAATTCAGTACAGTAACATGCTGTAGAGGTTTGTAGCCTAGGAGCAAACAGGCTACACCATATAGCCTAGGTGTGTAGTAGGCTATGCCATCTAGGTTTGTGTAAATACACTCTGTGATGCCCACACAATGACAAAATCACCTAACAATGCATTTCTCGGAATGTATCCCTATTGTTAAGCAGCACATGACTGTATTTACATTTTTTGTTTTCCTTCCTTCCTCCCTCCCTCCGTCCCTCCCTTCCCTCCCTCCCTCCTTCCTTCCTTTCGTTATTAAAATGTCCTTCAAAATTTTCAGCAGTACACACCCAAATTGTATCACAATTAATTTTAAACACACAGTATGCTTCAAGTAGAAAGTACAAAGAGGTCAGAGTTGGGGGACATGAACTCTGAGTTCTGGTCCTCACGTTCTTCCTAACGTCAGGAGGGTCACTGCACAGTGAGCTGCTCATCTGTCACGTGTTCTAGATTTACTCACTGCCTCCTGGGGCTCCTCACGGGTTCCCTGAGAGGCATACACGCTTCCACCTGCTTCCCACCACACATTCTCCTCTGTCCATATTGTCCTAGTGTCATATCATTTTTTGGGAATATTTTAGGCATCTCGAAAATAGTTTTTATCTAATATATGTCGGTCATGAAATTTAGAAACATATGCAAAATAAAAATCGCCTTTAATTCCAACATGCAGAGAAAACTTCTGTTAACATATTAGTATATACTTTTATAGTCTTTATCTATATAATTTTAAACAATTTTAGGGCTATGACATATTTACGTATGGTTTTTATCATCTTTTTCCCATTACTCTTTTATGGCAAGAGTTGTCCATATCATTACACAGTCCTCAAAAACATTTCAACAGCGGCTTAGCATTCTATCTTATGTAAACGCCATAAGATTATCTCACATTGCTATATTTTTGGACACCAAGGCGTTTCAATTTCTTTCCTGTTATATCAGTTCCAGTCTCCTTCATCTTATATCGTTTTACTGATTCTTTTTAATGCCCCCGCCCCATGCCACTTGTTTGTTTTTCTAATTCCATCCTGTTGGTAGGGAGAACGCTGTCATGATTTATATAATTTTTTGTGCATTTGTAATCATGCTTTCATTTGCAGAGCTCTTCCACCCTTATTAGGAGAAACCATAAATAAAACAGCCAAGCGTGCAGCTTGTGGTCGGTGGGCTCAGCTTAGGGCTCCTGTTAACACCAGGCACGCGTCACCTCATCGTCGCCTGGCCACGGCTTGGAAAGCAAGCTCCCCTGGATTGGCTGTGGGGTCTCTGGGTGGCCTGGGACAGGGACCAAGTCTTCGGAGCTACGTGAGGATGCTGGGCCCAGCAGAAGCCTGCAAGTTGGTGCTCCTTGAAGGGGGGGGGGGAGAAGGAAAGGACGGAGGGAGGAAAGAGAAGGAAGAAAGGGGAAAGCAAAGGGAGGGAGGGAGAGAGTGTCAAAGGCCAAGGCTGTACAAGGTGGCAGAAGACTCTGCTATTCACCAGATCGCAAGGTCATGGGCAGAGCACTGGCCTGGGAGTCAGAAGTAGAGGGTTCTAGTCCTAGCTCTGATACCTACTAGCTGTGTCACCATGGGGAAACCATGTATCCTTCCTGGGCCCAGGGTGAGGATTCAATGATTTTTGTGACCTTTCCCGAGGCTCTAAACGTCTGTCCTTCCGTGTTGGAAGTGGGGTGGACAGGCAACCAGTCACTCCCATGTTTAGCTGACACACCTGCACACAGTGCCCGTGGCTCAGGACAGACAGATAGGAGTTATGGGAGCCACCTACACTTGCGTCCACCTCAGGGCTGCCCAGAGCTGCTGGGTTTGATCTCCTTGTTCCTTTTGTTATAGCACCAGGGGGCTGAAAGGGAACTTCTCAGAGCTGTTGACCTCGTTTCACAGGCATCCCTGCCCCTATCTGACCTGTTCCCAGGTGTCTCCAGGGAGGCAGAAAGATCTAGCCAGAGCCAGCATCCTCCCAACTCCCACCCAAAACGCCTGTCTACACTTTGGGACTGCCCCAACATCCAAGGATCCTTGAGTGTCCTCTCTGGGTCTGGCTAGCACTGGTGTTCCTGAGCCGGTGAAATCCTAGAAACTTGGAGATCGAAACAAGGTGCATGGAGCCACCTTGTTCCTTTCCCTGATCTCACAGGTCTGGCGGCGCTTCCTGCCTTGCACACCCAGCTCCTTTATTAGAGAGAGGAAGAGGGAGGTAAGAAGGATAGTTGAGCCCAAAGCTAAGGACTCTCTGGATCCCTCCCTGAGTGGAAGGTTAAATGAGGGGCTTCCTTTGGGAAGTTCTTGCTGACACCTCCCTCTCCCTTCCCAGCCTCGCCTAGTGCCCTCCAGGCATCGCAGCCACAGGGAGGTGAGCAGTCCAGGGCTAACACAAGAATGCTGGCTAAAGAACCAAACTGCCCGGGTTAGAATCTGTACTCTTCTACTTCTAGCTGGGTGACTTTCAGCAAGTTAGTTGTATCAGTTTCTTCCTCTGTAAAATGGGACCAACAGTACCTATTTCATAAGGTTGTTGTGCAGGTTAGGTGTAAAAATGTTTAGAAAAGTGGCATATATTAAGTGCTCAACAAATGTTAGCCATTACTGCCATAAGCCAACCAAGGTGCCATGTGGACCCGAGAGAAGACGCTCACTGCGCTAAAACCTCTGGGCAGTGGGATCTGAGGTCGTGATTCCCAAACTCCAACCTCAGGACTGCCATGGGATTTTCACTGGGAAACTTTTAAATTCTTATTTTCTTTTTTTTAAATAAATGAAAGTAATATGTCTACATGGTCAGAAAATTCAAATACAGAAAGGTACAAAGTAAGAAGTGAAAGCCGCCTTCACCCCTTCCCGACATTTCCTGTCCCTCAGGGGGATCTCAAAAATACAGCTGGCCAGGCCCCCACCCCTAGGAATTTTGATTCAGTAGCTCAAGCAGCAGCCTGGGCATCTGCATTGTAACCATTGCCTTAGGGGATGCTTGGTCCTCCAGGCTGTTTGGGCGCTGAGAGAGAGATGCTGTGTTGGAAGTGACCCAACGTCTCCAACGTGTTTTACATAATGGTAGTACCAATTTACATTCCCACCAACAGTGTACCGGGGTCCCCTTTTCTCCACACCCTTGTCAACACCTATTACCTCTTATTTTCTTGATAACAGCCATCCCAGCAGGTATGAAGTGATATCTCCTTGTGGTTGTGATCAGCATTTCCTAGATGATTAACAATGTTGAGCACATTTGTATATACCTGTTGGCCATTTGTATGTCTTCTTTGCAGAAATGTCTATTCAGGTTCTTTGCCCATTTTTTCAGTTGGGTTATTTGTTCTTTTGCTATTGAGTTACAGGGGTTCTTTATATATTATTGATATTAACCCCTTATCACATATATGGTTTGCATATGTTTTCTCCCATTCCATAAGTTGCCTTTTCATTTTGTCGATTGTTTCCTTTGTCATGCAGGAGCTTTTTGGTTTGATGTGGTCCTGCTTGTTTATTTTTGCTCTTGTTGCCTCTGCTTTTGGTGTCCTATCCAAAAAGTTAGCATCAAGACCAATGTTAATAAGCTTTTCTCTTATGTTTTTTCTTGGAGTTTTACTGTTTCAGGTCTTGGGTCTAACTATTTAATCCATTTTGAGTAGATTTTTGCACGTGGTGTAAGATGTGGGTTTTCCCAGGGTTACCAGCCCACACAGGTCCTTCTAACAAGTTCTTTCTCTTGATTTGGTATAGGCTATTTTCAAAATGATCAATCCTGAGGATGTGAAGCACCTCCCAGATGATGAAAACACGCCAGAAAAGCGAGCTGAGAAGATCTGGATGTTCTTTGGAAAGAAAGATGATGGTGAATTCCTTTTCCTTCCTTGCCTTTGATTTGACTGTCTCAGGCTGTTTCCTGGAGACCCCAACAAGATTTATTCTTCTGAGTCATAGTGGCCAGGCAGGAATGGGGACACCTCATCCCATCTTGCATTTCCAGGGCTGTCTAAAGGGTCTGAGGGGGAAATGGCCTGAGGGTCATTTCCCAGTCAGTTCTTCAGCCACCCTGGAGCTGACAATGCTAAAGGGAAGTGGCACCACAGCCCCATGGCTTACAAAACTCCTTTGCTGCCTGGTATTCCTAGGGGATGGGGGTGTTAGAAGGAAAGTTCTAAATTATGGAGTGCTTTGGAAGAAAAACATTTTTTGTTTTAATAGATTTAGCCTGTATTAAGGAATAGTAAAAAGTAAAGGCAAGAAGCTCCTTAGCAATTTTCATGCAAATATGCAAATGGTGAATTTAGAGGAATTGCAAATTATTTTCTCTTTAAATGGAGAGTCCATTCTTTGAACGCTTTAGTTTACTTTACTTGTTTTTAAAATTGCTTTCTGTGCAATTAGGATAAAGACAAACTTCACCTCAGCCTAGCTTTAATTTAACATCAAGTCCCAAGTAAGTAGAATTTAAATTTGTGTGGTTTTACTCCAGTATGTTCGTTTGGGTCCTCCGAGAAGCACCACTCTAGGTTGCTAGAGATTTATGGGGAGAAAGGCTGAGGGAAAGCAAGGAGGGGTCTAGAGGGGGCTGAGAAAGCCACCAAACTACCATGCAGAGAGAGAGGGAAGGAAGGAAGGAAGGTTGGGTAAGAAATGTCTTAGATGCAGTGTGTCCTAAGAAAGTGTGGGCAGATCTGGTGGGGTGTCCTCAGCTGTCCTAGTGCCCCCGCGTTGATCAGTTATGGAAGCAGCCCATGAAAAGCATGGTCTTACATTGAAAGCAGTGATGGATTCCAGAACTCAGCAGCTGGAGCCATTGGTCCATGACACTCACAGCCAATACAGGAAGGATACGGTAGAGGAGTTGGTGTCAGGACAGGGCTACAGACTATGGCCAGAGGGGCTCGAATGACAAAAATGAGTCATGTATACAGTAGCCCTCTAAGTGATGGAGATTGGCTAATAGCAGAGGGTGCATGTCTGGTCTGATTGCTTCCAGCATATTCCACGTGGGAATATGGGTGCCACATCATCTGATTTTTTTTTTTAAAGAGAAGCTAGCCAGCAAGATTTTTAAACTCTGAGGTGTCTCAACTGATAAAATACAGCATGGCTCAAACATATCTGAGAGGCCAGTATTGGCCTCTTGGGTGACCTCTGGGGGCAGTCTCTTACCAGGGTTCAAGAAGAAAAACCTGAGCAGGACACTAAATAAGGACAGAGAGAGATGATCCTGTTCCTACTAATCTGCTGTCAAATGATGAAGTCCGAGAGGTATGAAGGTCATGGGGGTGCAGACCCGGGGGAGGCGATGAGGCGTACAGGGCATAGGATTTAAGGAGGTGCTCACTCACAGGTGCAGGCTGTGCTCACATGACCCGAACGTGAGCACCTCCTGAAATCTTGTGCCTGGGCACTTCAGGCACCGTGCCCTCATCCGGCCCTGACTGGCACCTCTCCTTTGAGCACCTTCTCCTCATTTGCACACATCCGGGCTGCTTAAGGTGCCTGCCTTTGGCACTTCACCCCACTGGCTCTCTCACCCTCTTGGCAACCTCTCTCTGGGTCTGTCCGTGTGTTAAGTCCTGTGTTCTGCTACTTGCTAATCTGAAAACTGACCTAAGCAAACATCCCGGAGGGGATGGTGTCAGAGGGCTGACATGTTACTCCTGCAGGTGACGTGTGTGTGACGTGCATATGTGTTTCCATGTGGCCCGTCTGGAGAAAATTGCCTCACCGCAGAGTCAGGCTCTGATCATGGGAGGCTGGTGGGGCAGCTGGGACTTTAAAACCCAAATTTCACCTCCCAGACTTGTACAGGGAGCCATCCTGGATCCTAACCCAGAAGGGATTAAGAATACCCAAAAGGCCCAGTGCATAAGCCAGTGGAAATCAAATTCAGTTCAGCAGAACTTTTTTCAGCCCCTACTATGTGCTGGGCACTATGAACACACAACCGTGGCAGAAAGGAGCAGCTGCCTCACTCTAGAGTTATTTCTATGTGTGACTGTCTTCCCCACAGTCCCACCTGGGGAGGGACTTTATCCCACTCTCTTCTACTGCACATCCCACCTCTGCCCCCTGCAACAGCCTCAACCCCAAGCACAGTGGCATCTGGGCTCAGGAACATGTATTTAACTGGATTGATCTGAATACAGTAGGCCAGCTGGTAAAAACACTGGGAAACTGAGCCTGGCTGTAGCGAGGCTCTTGCTCAGTCCTGATGCCAAGTGAGGAGGCAGATCAGATTGGGGAATGCGGGATGGATGCGTAGGAAGGAGTCGTGCAGCAGTTGTCATCCAGGAACCATGGGGCTGCCCATGTGCTGTAGAGACCAAAGGGATCTCCCTGCAAGCCAGGCTCCCCCTTAAATCCTACTGGACCCCTACCTACCTCTCACTCCTACTCCCTGGGTGGTGGGGAAGGGGCAGGCATCATTCCCTGCTTCTCATTTTGCTTTGCTCAGCCCCTCAGAAGTTCCCCCAGAATTTGAGGCTTGTGACTAAAGCAAATATTGAATATATAATAATCATTAATAGTAATAGTTATTATTATTTAAATATGTAATAACCAGCAAGGCATGATAAATACACTCTCACTGGGGATACTGGCTGGATGTTGGCCTCATGGAAGCTTGATTGGCTATCATTCCTGACTGTTTATATATATTTTTCCCAACGCACAGATAAACTTACAGAGGAAGAATTCATCGAGGGGACGCTGGCCAATAAGGAGATTCTGCGACTGATCCAGTTTGAGCCTCAAAAAGTGAAGGAGAGGTTAAAGGAGAAGAAACCCTGATGCCAACTGCTCAGCTCTGCCCCCCACTCGCAGAATACCCGTGACTGCACATTCGACACACACTCATACTGACACTCACACACAAACACACGCACTCACACACTCAGGGCCAAGAGAGAGGCCTGCAAACCCACAGCACAGCTCCCTGCCAAACCAAAGCATGCTTAGCAATCCACCAGTTCTTTCTTCCCCCTGTCTTTGGTGTCCCTCCTGTCATACCCCACTGGCCTCCCCTCCCTCTGCCCTACCAGCCTGTGTGTGGCCCTGTCATAATCCCAGGATTAGGTCATCGGAGCCCTAAATGTCACCCCCATGTAAGCTCCTTTGTGCAGGGTAAGCAGGTTCCAATAAATGCAGGAGGAGCTGTGCATGCTGCTGGCTGGTCATTCTCCAACTGGGAAAGGAAACGAGTTTGGCATCAGCTCACCCTCAAAGTCAGGGACGTGTTGTGATTGTAGGGCTAGGCCAGGGTGCTGAGCCCATGGTGCCAAATGAGACTGGCACGGTCCTGCTCTGACAGAGCTCACCGTCCAGAGGGGATGATGGACCCGGAAGGTGACAGGAGCAATGGCCAAGGTTACCATGGAAACATGGAGAGTGTGCAGGAAGACATAACAGGAGGGGCTGTCTTGTCAGGGAGGATCAGGGATGACTTTTCGGATGAAGAGACATTTAAATTCAGGCCCAATGGACTGTGGCAGGGGTCTCGTGTCTCAGACAGAGGGTGGCTGACACAGCGCTGGGGCAGGAGTGAGCATCGCATATTCCAGGGCTCTGAGGAGCCCTGGGTGGCTGGAGGGAAGTGGAGGCGGGGGTGGACCACACGAGGCTTTCCCTGCAGCCCGAGTGACTGCAGGGCCAGGAGGAGAGGGCACAGGGGTGGCAGGCAGGGCTGTGGTCCAGGCACTGGGTAAATAGCAGAGTCCTCCACCGAGGTGGGAAACTCGGGGAGCACTGCTGATTTCAAAAGACAGTGATGAGTTCAGCTCCCATCCGGTGAGTGGAGAAAACAGCCATGGACGTCCCTGAGGCCCAGCATTTTAGAGACAAGGAAAGGGAGGCCCAAGCAGCAGAAAGCATCTTTTGCAGGGTCAGCCAGCTGGTGAGCAGAGGCCAGGCCAGGGCTGCCCACCAGCCCCCACCGCCTCTTCACAGCTCCAGGGCCTGGGACACTCAGGAACTCCAGCCTTACGTTCCAAGGTGAGGTCAGAAAAATACATGGATACCCTGGACTCGAGCCACCTCTATGCAAGCTGCCACCCAGGAGCCAGCTCAGGGGGAGAAAAAGACCTTGGGTCCAGCCTGAGTGTGTCTAAGGACACACCAAAGGGCTCAATGCCTTACTCCAGTGATTTCCACCACCCCCCATGAATGAAACTGGTTGCTTATGAAGCTGGGGGCTTTTCACTTCTCTCTGAGGTCAGTGTATCATTGTCACTTGAGTCTAAAAGGACAGACACTGCATAATAAGGTCCTTGTTGGTCTGTGGTTCAATGGAGCCTCTATTGGCCAATGGAGAACCAAAGAGTGATGACCTAATTAGCACCTCTTTTGTTAGCACCTCTTTTGTTTGTACAGGACGACCTGGTCCTGTACCTCCTGTCTGTGCAGCTCTATGGCACTGTGGGAAACACGCCGAGAAAACCAGGGAGCAGCGTAAAGCCCAACTTGGCTGAAGGAAGGGATGAAGGCCGAGGGGATGGTAAGCTATGTCATCATGATTCTTCCAGATGCAAAGGACAGAACACCCAGCACAAATTATTGTGGCACAAATAGAAATTTATTGGCTCTTACAACCTGAAATTCTAGGAGTACTGCTAGCTTCAGCTTTGGCTTAATCCAGGGGTTCCAACAATGTCTCAGGGTTCATTTTTCCATCTCCTGATTCTGATTTCTGCTGTCACCCATTCTCAGACGGGTCCTCCCTGTGCTGGCAAGATGGTCACCAGCAGATGCAGGTTGACTTCTTCATGGTTCCAATTTCAGCAGAAAACAGAAATTGCATTTCTGTCAAGAGTCCCAGCCAAAGTGTCAGGATCGCGTCTCACTGCCTCTGATTGGTTATATGCCCATCCCTGATGCAATATCTGGTGCCAGGAGGATGTAACGTTCTGTTTGGACAAGCAGATTTTTATACCCATCCCTGAAGCTGAGGATGGAGTCAGGACAACTCAAGTTTTATGGACTGAGAATGGGAGATGTGTGGTTTCCAAGATGAAAATTGGGGTGCTGTCGGTGTAAGAAGGGTGAATTCTCAAAATTCCACTAGAGAGACCTTGAGGAAGTCATTTCATGTCTCTGAGTTCCTGCTTCCTCATGAACATGTAAACTCAAGGGCAGAAACCCATCTCATTTAGAACAATAATCCAAACTGCCCCTGGCCCCTGTTGCCAGCTGCCCACATAGAACCTCAGCCCCTTGGGCAGTGCCCCTTGGACACTTCTTAGCATCTGCAGGAGATTCACCAATAGGTCCCTTAGTACCAGGTGCCATTGCCTCCCCCAGGCACCACAGGCAAGGCTACAGTGCTCCTTGACGTGCCCACGCTGTGTGCTAATCTTCTGGGGAGCCTTCTAAGTCAGAGTCAGGCAGAGTGGCCCCTGGGGAATAGTTTGCGTCCTGGAAACAGCTCTTACCATTGCCTCCTAGAAGTAGTCCTTCTGTAACAGCTTTTGTCAGCAGCTTCTGTTCTCTCACCCTGCTCAGACACTGTCCATGGAGCCAGGTGGGCACAGACACCCTGCTGCTTCACTTCACCCCAATTTCTATTCCCTGGTGGTTACACAAACTTATCAGACAAGCCCAGACAAGTCATGTCTTAGGCTCCAGCAAGGATGACCACCCCTCAAAAACCACAAAACTAGGCCAACCACACCTCACTGATTACCACTTAGAGTGGTGAGAATTAGTAGCATCTGTTCTTATGGAAGGATTTCTGAGTTCTAACTGCTATACAGGTGAAAGGCTTAGTTTATTTGGACTTCAGCAAGGTATGTCAGTTTCCAGAGAAGGCTTCACCTCTGTCCCCACTGCCTTATCCAGTGTTCTCAACCTTGGTCACATACCAAAATCTTTGACACCAAAAGCATAGGCGGCAAAAGAAAAAAATTGATAAACTGGACTTCATCAAAATTTAAAACTTTTGTACATAAAAGGGCACTATCAAGAAAATGAAAAGACAATCCTCAGAATGGGAGAAAATATTTGCAAATAATATATCTGATATGGGATTAATATCTAGAATATGTAAAGAACTCCTACAACTCAACAACAACATAAAACAACCCAATTTTAGAAATGGGCATAGACTTGAGTAGACGTTTTTCTAAAGGAAACATACAAATGGCCAATAAGCAAGCACATAAAGAGATGCTTGACATGATCAGTAATTTAAAGATGCAAGTCAAAACCACAATGAGAGACCATTTCACCGCCATTAGGACAGCAATTAATATTAACAAAAATAAATGGAAAATAAATGTTGGGGAGGACATGGGGAAATTGGAGCCCTCATGCATTACTGGTGGGAATATAAAATGGTGCAGCTGCTGTGGAAAAGTTTTCAAGTTCCTCAAAATGTTAAACATAGAATCACCATATGATCCAGCAGTTCCACTTCTAGGTATACTCATAAATTGCAAAGTAGGAACTCAAACATATTTATCCATCCTTATCCATAGCAGCCTTATTCACAATAGCCAAAAGGTAGAGACAACTCCAGTGTTGATGAATGGATGACTGGATGAACAAATGTGATATATTCCATACAATGTAATATTATTCAGCCTCAAAGGGGAAGGAAATTCTGACACATGCTACAATATGGATGATCCTTGAGGACATTATGCTAAGTGAAATAAGCCAATCACAAAAGGACAAATACTGTATGATTCCATTTACAGGATGTATCTAAAATAGGCAAATTGATAGAGACGGAAAGTAGAACAGAGGTTACCCGGGGGCTGAAGGGAGGAGGGATAGGAAGTTGTTGTTTACTGGATACAGAGTTTCAGTCCAGGAAGATGAAAAGTGTTCTGGAGATGGGTAGTAGTGATAGTTGCACAACAAGGTGAATGTACTTAATACCGCTGAACCGCACACTTAAAAATGGCTAAAATAGTAAATTTTATTTTATATATATTTTGCCACAATATAAAAAAAATCACTCAGAAACTTATAAAAATACTATTTGGACCAATTCAGTCAGAAACTCTAGAGTCAGAGGCAGCCATTGGTCTTTTTATAAAGCTTCCCAGGGGCTTGTGACGCCAGGATTGAGAACCACTAGGCTGGGCCTTCAAGGCAGCAAGCTTGCTGAGTGATCCAGGGAGTGGTCTAGAAAAGGAGGGACAGGCTCCTTCCACCCTTTTCACCTCTTACCTCTGCTTCCAGCCCCTTCCCCTCTGCCCACTCCTCTGGCCCCTGAGACCAAATTTAAGACAATGGACCACCCAGGACCCTGGCTAAATGCCACAGCACCTTTTCCCATTTCTGGCCAGGTATAGGGCACAGGATTCTCCAGGGGTAGGACAGAACTTCAGCTCCAGTAAGAAACAAATGCAAAAGAATTGACAAAGTGCAAATCAAACTAAATAAACTTGTTTTAATCATTAGCAGGACAAGAGCAAGCACTGTGTGGAGAGAGAGGTGGAGGAGGAAGTTTGACAAATGCTTTGGGGGAAAAAAACCACGATTCACCTAACAGGGGCAACATCCTGGATCACTTACTCCCAGCAGCACCTGATGCTCCTAAGAGATATTTCTGTGCCTTGTCATTCAAGGAATGTGTGTCAAGCACCTAGTCTGAACTGGCACTGTGCTGGTCCATGCTGGGAATCCGCAATGGCCCAGCTTTCTAGGAGCTCACAGGCTGATGAGCTGAGGCAGGGGCATTTGCAGAAAAGGGAAAATTAGAAGGACATATATTTCAATGATTGAACTGTGGATAATCTGGAGACCGAACAATAAGTCTTTGCTTCATTATGCACTTGCCTAATGCCTTTGCTTCTGTTTCCTTCCTGCAAACCAAGGCTGGGAGGCACTCACCACGGTGCAAAATTTGAGAGGGCACCCAAAGACCCCGTAGTCAAGATAAATAATATTTTAATGCAATCGTTTAAAAATCAAAATTAATGTTAAAAAGTCCCTGCCTGCTGAACAAAATACCAACATTTTAGATGAAGTCAGGATTGGAGCCTGTACTTGCATGAGCTTCCTCACTCACCTCACCCATATTCTGGCTCTAGTTCCAGTAAAATTTTATTTCTATAAATGACTCATGGGCTGTAGTTTGTGGATTTGACTTTTTAGAATATTGCATTGAAATAAGATTTATTTTGCTCACTGAGTTTTTTAGAGGTGAGAACCTCAATTGTCTGACCTTTGTCCCGGCCCCACTGCAAAGTGTCCTTGAAAATAGAGATGCCAGTAAAGGACAGGCTGTGTGATTAAATTCAAATGTCAGATAAAATAAGTTCCATGGGATACACTTACAAAAGATTGCTTGTCTGAAATTCAAATTTAATCAAGTATCGTGTGTTTTTATTTGGTAAATATGGCAACCCTACTTGAGAAGTATCATATCGGCCCCCCTAAGATAAGGTAGTATTTAGTCTCATGGCAACATACTCCACCCACATATGCACATGCATTTTACACACTATGAAAGAAACAGTCCCAGGCACTAACACACTGTTTCCATAGGATGTTCCTGCTTTGTTCTTCCTTTAGCCTCTTGCCTTATAGCTTCAGTCTTTGAGCCTGACCACAATCACCTGGACCCTCCTCAGTGTCCGTAGGTCAGGGTCTGGCACATGACGCAGACTGCCCATCAGCAGGACAGGCCCCACAGGCCCGGCTGCTGCAGAGCCCTGGGTCTCTCAGTGCCACCCTGGGCATGTCCAGATTCAGCCAGAGTCCTATTGCTTTACCTCCTGCTTTTGGCATCCTCTCCCATCTGGGGAGGAGAATTTTTATCAGCGGGGACTCCTGTCAGGGAACATACGAGGTAAACTTCCCAGAGCCAAAGGTGTGACCATCAACACATTGGTAGAAACCAAAAATGAGAGGGGCATTCCTTGTCCCAAGGGAAGGGCAGAGCAGGTTAGGCTTGTAGAAGCCAAGCTCAGAAAGGCAGATGGAGCCAGAAAAGAGAGAAAAGGACCCAGGACAACATTCAGAGGGTCGGGAGCTGGGGCCAATCCTCAGAGGAAGGATGGGGTTGTTAAAGATCAAACGGAACTTCTGTTGACCCAGGACAGAGAACTCAGGCTGAGAAAGGGAGGCCAGGCTCAACAGGAGAGGAAGAGCAGATGGGTGGGGTCCTGGTGGGTGACACAGGTTACACACAGTCTGAGCAGGGCAGGCGCATCATGGCTGGGCCGGGAATGCAGAACACCTCTCCCTCTACCCCGCCACAGGCCACGTCGAGGCGGGGGAAGGGGAAGGAGCGCTTCTAACTCCCTCCCACCCTACCCAGTGTTTTCCAGGCTGGGCTTGCATCAGCATTACCTAGGATGCTTGTTAAACAGTTCCAATTCCCAGCCCTCACCCCAGACTCACTCTCTTAGAATCTTGGCCACAAGTCTAGGATTCTGCATTTAAAAAGCTTCCTAGGTGATGCTTATGCACCCTCAACCCAACCCCAGCTGGAAACCACACACCATGTGGGGTAAAAGAAGAGATATTGGCTGACCTCTCTCTTCACAGTGGGGTCCATTCACTTGAATTTGGGGCCAAGCCCCAGGGTGTCATGGTGGTGGGGGTTATTAGGGCGCCAAGAGCAGGCAGACGGTGTGAGCGTTACACAGGCTTTTTTACACAGAGCTTGAAGGACATAGAGATAGACTTCCTGTTAAAGTGGCGTGGTGAACGGGAAGAGAACAATTCTGAGCTCGGGACATCCATCCTGCTTTGCCTCCTCCTTCCTCGGCCCCCTCAGAAGTCCCCGGGAGCAGAGCCAGAGCAGTGGGCCTCCCACCTAGATCTCGCTCTCTTCCAGAATTTCCTCCATGGTGTTGGCCAGGGTGACGTCCCCCTCGCTGCACTCGGACAGGCTGCTGCCCCGGGGCCAGGGCGCGTGGCCCTGGTGGGGCCGGGCACCCAGCTCCCCCAGCCCCCTCATGGCCAGGTGCAGGAGCTGCCCGCTGTTAAGCGAGGGCTGCAGCTTCCGAAGCTTCTCGGTGCCATCTCCCTCCGAGAGCTTCTTGGGACATTTGCCCAGGAACCAGAAGTTCTTGCCCAGGCCACAGGCTCTGCAGCCTGAGTGGCGGGCCAGCAGGAAGCGGACCCAGTGCTTCCGAAGCTCGGCCTTCACCTGCCAGGTGAGATGGGGGTGGGGTTACTGTCTTGGAGTCATTTAGTTGTGTCCATTCAGCAAAGATTTATTGAGTGGCCACTCTGGGCTTCCCTTGGGAAATTACCTTCTAACTGGAGGAGATAAACAAAGAGAGGCAAACAAAGACACATAAGCATAAGCATATCACATGGAGAGGATGCTGCGAGACCACCAAGCAGGACAATGTGGTAAGGAGACAAAAACTTGATATGTGGAGGTCAGGAAAGGACTGTGCCAAGGTGGCATTTGAGCTGAAACCTGCCCGTGGATAGGAGCCCCTGCATGAACATACAGAAGAAGCAGCAGTGAGCAAAATGGAAGAGGGTTTTGCTGTCAAGAAGCTTACATTCTAGTGAGAGGAGACAGAAAAAAATATTTAAACCTGGAGTGGGGTTAGGGAAGGTTGGAAGGAGGCTGGAAACTCACTAAAGATGGGAGAAAACACCTGCTCTTACCCCTGCCCCTCCCCCTTCAAGCCTTTCCCAAGGGGAGCAGAGAGCTGATCAGGGCTGTGCAGTAGTATTAATAATAAAAGTAATTGTAGCTTTCAAGTGGTCAGCATGCCTCGGCCAATACTATGACGTAGGGACCATTATTATTCCCATTTTACCAATAGGGAAACTGAGGCTAACCAAGGTGCGGTGACATGCCTAACTCACAGAGCTCTTTGAGTCAAGGCTTGAATCCTGATTTTTGGACTCCCAAGTTCAAGCTCATTTCCTCCACCACACTTGAATATTCCTGGCACATCTCCAGAGGGACCAGGGCTGGGTTCTGAACTTCTTTACACCCATCCTGACAGCTTTTCCCATTTGTCTAAGCAGCCTCCTGTTCTCTCTCCTGGAGGCATTGGATTCCAGCCCCACCACATAGGAAGCCAGGACGGCAGCATGGAAATCTTACCTCTCCATTGGCAAAGCCATACTGCAAGGCCACTAGGAATCCCTGAAACAAAAAGAAGACAAGGCATGGAATTTGACTTGGTAGAAGATGTGTCTGAGAGTTCCTGGCAAAGTCTAGAAGCCTGCCTTAGTCTGAGGAGCCCCCAGCAGAGGCATGTAACTACATTGCTTATACTAACTAGGGTTATCCTTCATTCAGTTATACAAATACTGGGCAAGGCCACTGTCCCATTTCTACTTGTCCATAGTGGGCATTGGCTAATTACTTTGTCTGAATTGCATACTTTCCTTTTGGAATCTGACCCTCCCCTACTCCCTGAGCTTCTGGCAGGGCAGGGCAGTGAATCATATGGTTCCCACGTTCTAGGATGGCCATGACCACAGTAATCAGTCCAAATGGGCCTGAGACCCAAGCAGGGCCAATCAGAATTCTTTTCACTGGAAAGGAAGAGAGGTTGCATTCTCTTCCCTGCGTTTGCCAGCTTTATAGGTGATGTAAGCCCGGAGATACTGGTGGGCATCTTCCCAGCCACACGGAGAGAGCCCATCTGAGGATGAAGCCAACACAGAGAAAAGCAGAGGCCAGAGATGGTGACAGACAGATTTCTGACAATACTTTCTGAGTACCTGGATCCAGCTATGCCTGGTCCTGAAATTTTCAGTTACATAAGGTAATAAATACCCTTTTCTCTTGTGAGAATACTTCTTTTGAAATGATAGATCATTTTCCACCTGTGTCACTGGCTTTGCCTTGTACCATGCTTCCCCTCAGCCACTCGATTCCAGCCACCCAGGCCTTCTGGCCTCCTCCAGCATGTCAGGCTCATGTATTGGGTGTCTATTGCTGTGTTGTGTCGTGGATCAAAACAATAAAGATTTATCATCTCACACACTTTCTATGGCCAAAAATCTGGCAGTGTCTTAGCTGGGTGCTCTAACTCAAGGTAACTCTTAAGTTGTAGTCAAAATGTTGGTTGGAACTGCAGTCATCTGACTGCTTGACTTGCTTCCAAGGTGGCTCCCGGGGTTGGTAAGCTGGTGCTGTGGTTGGTAGGAGGCCCCAGTCTCTCTCTGTCACGTGGCTTGAGTGTCCTCATGACATGGCGGCTGGCTTCCCACAGAGGGGGTATCCAAGAGAGTGAGGTGGAAGTTGCAACCCCTTTTAAGAACTAGCCTCACAAGTCACACACCACCATGTGCACAGTACCCTAAAGGTCACAGGTCACCCCTATTCATTGTGGGAGGGGTCTACACAAGGGCATGAGTGCCAGGAGGAGACGCTGAGGACCATCCTGGAGGCCAGCTACCACAGCTCTCCCTCCAGTCCCTCCACACTTTCTGTTTCCTGGACCGTTCTTCCTCAACTCTGCCTACCTGCTTCTCAAAGTTCAGGTCTTAGCTCAAATACCACCAAAAAGAGGTCTTTCCAGACCATCCAATTTTTCTTAGCAGTCACCATCACGGAACTCTATTTTTTATTCTTCACGCCACCAGAGCTATATTATTACTTATTTGTCTGCTTGGTTATCCTCTGTGCCTCGCCAGCCCACCCCTAATAAGACTAGAATTCTCATCTAGTCTTTTCAGTGCTGGACCCCCAGAACCTGAAACAAAGCCTGGCACAAAACAGGAGCTCAACAAATATTTGTTGAATATTCATAAGTGAGTGAATGAATGAATTAATGAGTTGGGTTTCTGTCACTTACCACTAAAAGAATATTGCCTTGTACCATGTCAGATATGACAGTATAATTTCCTTTCTATTCTCTTCCTAGTTATTTAGAATTATGGACACAAGGGTAAAAATGAAAACAATAGGCCACCTTTCCATGGCATTTTCATTTATAAAGCATTTGTTTTGGCGAAGTTTCAATAAAGGGATAATCTCTTGAATTTGGAAAATTCTTTTTGGATTCACTGCTTAACTGCCAGAGATCTGGAATCAAAGATGCTTCCGTTAATGTTTGTTTCTATTGTTTTCCCGAGACTCCTACACTTCCTGATTTGTCAGACAGTCACTGTGATAACCTACACACCCTGGCTTTCCCTAGTTGATGCAAGGGTCTGTGGAATTCTGCCGTGTTTCTGATATATTGGAGCTGGATATGTGTCCTGGGACTCAAGTACTTGAGTGTGGGTGGGAAGAATCTCATAAAATGCCAGAACGCACAAACAAGGACACATTTTCAACCAAAGGGGGAAGGTCCCAGTGGCAGGCTGACTCCTCCTATATCTCGTGATGATAATGAAATGTGGCCCCAGGGAAGGTGTTTCTGCTCTTCCTTACATAAGCCTTGCTCAGCGTGTCCCTTCTGGAGCCAGGCCAGGATCTCTATGCTGGAAATCACGACATAAACCCAATACTTGGATTCTGCCCATGATTGTGGAATTTCCCTTCTCTTATGCACCAGATATTTCACAGCTGTAGCTCCTAAACAGGGGCATGGTGGCACTAGTTAACCATTTTCACACATGCAATCTCATCAGAGGTTCATAGCTGCCCTGTATGTTTGGCATGACAGGTAATATTTGCCTCCGGGCACATGATATCAGAAGAGCTGGCTTTCTGTGTGCCAGAATTCTCACAAACAAGTTGGCTAAAATAGATTCCACATGACAAATGTGTCTTTTCACTTCTTTAGGTTCTTGCTTCACTGTTTTAGGAACATCCTAGAATCTGGTTCTCATTCTAGATTAAGCAAGTGTGAAGGGAGTGGGTCCCACAGAACACACAGCTCTCACTTCATGTATCACCACTGCGTGGCGGCCTCTCCTAAGCTCCATCGATAGCAGGAGGCCAGTGGAAGTCTCTAAGCAGTAAGCCCTTGGAAGAGGGAAGGACCCTCCAAAGCAGCAAGGAAAGGAAGCTGTTAGGGCTAATACCTATTCTTGCTGATTCCCTAATATAATCCACCAAATGTTCCCCCACACATTTGCCCACCCATGCTCTGGCCTCTGCCTGGTAGGACAAAGGGGAACAGTGCGGGGGTACTTGGAGGGTGGGAGGTCTCTGCCCATACACAAGCCCTCTAAGTGTGTTTTCTGGCCCAGTCCTGGTACAAAACACCCTGCAGACTCCACTCTGATTCCTCATATTCTTCAGTGATGCAAGGTGGTGAGCAGAGCTTTAGCTGCTGCAGGAACAAATGATCCGTGGTGGTAGCCAATCTCCAGAGATGGCTCCAAAGGTTCCTCTTCTCTCTGTAGGCTAATGCTCTCCTTGCATCAAAAAATAGACCTTATTTTCCTTCCCTTTGAATCTGGGATGACCTTGTGACTCCTTTTACCAATACAATGTCATAGAAGTGACATTCTGGGACTTCTGAGCCTATGCCTTGAGAGGGCTAGAAGTTACTACTTCCTCCGTCTTAAAACATTTGTTCTTGGGATCCTCTGAGAGTCCAGCTGCCCTGCTATGAGATACTCAAGATACACGGAGAGGCCACATAGAGGAGAACTGAGTTTCCCTGATCTACAGTCTTAGCTGAGGTCCTGGCCAACAGCTAGCATCAACGTCTAGGTATGTAAATGAACCATCTTGGAAGTTCTAGCCCAATCGAGCCTTCCGATGTTTATAGCCCCAGCCGAAAATTGTATCAAAGGGACCACCCACACTGAGCCCAGACAACCTAGCTCACAGAACCATTAAAAATAATGAAATGATTATTGCTTTAAGCCATGAAGTTTTGGTGCGGTTTGTTACACAGCAATAGATGACTAAAACATCCTCCCATGTCAGAGAAGTCTGATAGGCTAGGATTCTTTCTCAGAATTTTGCCTCATTTAGCTCCACCTGAATGTCTGATCTTCAACTGGCCTTGAGTATGTGAGATCAGGTGATCAAGGGCTCACACTGGTTGATCATGCCCTCAGGGGACAAAAGGCCACCAAATACTACCGATATAACAGCTGCAGGTTTTTGCTTTCATTTTGTTTTTTGTTTTTTCTAATTTGGGATTACCTTTGAAAGAAGATTAAGGACAAGCAATATAAAAAATCCAAATTACTACACCTTAGCTTTTGAAATCCCCCAAAAGATTGAAATAAATTAAACATGTTTTCATAATGAAAAAAATATTACTGATGAGTCCCCTGTCTCAGTTCAAAGCCACAAAGAATTTAGGTCCAATAAGTGGGGGAAAAAAACCTAAAAACCATTGTTCAACTTCCCAGACCACACCTACACCTCACGCTCTCTGGTGAGCATGCACTGGGCAGGCACATTTTCTCCGCTCTATGCACAAAATCTCAGCATCTGATCCTATCTTGTGGCAGTAGCTTTAAAACTCCGATTATAGGGAAGTTAGTGTCTCTGGTAGTAAGTAAGTAAGGAATGTAGTTGATAGTGACAAATGAGGCCCCAGAAATTTGACCCAAATAAAGCTAGCCCCAGCCATTCGAGCCATCCCAACTTAGGCACCAGACATGTAAGGGAAGAAGCCATTTGGGAAGTTCCAGCCCAGTAGGCATCACAGACACAGAGGTTAGCCATCCCTACTAGATCCTACCTAGATTCCTGACTCCTTGAATCATAAGAAATAATTTTTTTAAATGTCATTTTTAAGCTACTGAGGAATGGACAATAACTTTAAGGAATAAATAATGAAAATAAACAGGTAACAACTATAGCTGGCCTCTTGTTGCTCGTTTCAGCCCCCACAAATCTGTCAAGTTTCAAGAACCTCCAGGTCTGGACCCACTAGTGCCCACCCATGTTGTGTTGTGTTCTGTGTGCATGTCACCCAAAGCACAGACAATGCTCATTTAGTACAATGCTCTGCAGAGAACCCAGCAAAAATAGGCACTTAATAAAAGGCTTCAAGTCGACACTCACAGTTAATATGACCATGAGTCACATCAACTCTTACGGCTCAGGGAAGAGACCACTTTTCCCTTCTTAGTCACCGAATCACACTGGCAGGATCAAGGCAACACTTCTCCATTCTGCACGCCCTTTTAACACCAAGGGCCCTCACCGATAAAGCCTGCTGATGCTAGAATTCTATTTTCATCCAAGGGCTCTCTCGATTCTGAGCCTGTTTGGACCACATACATTTTGTTTTCTCCAAAGTCAAGGCATCATGCTTCAGACTCCTACTTACATGGAAGGAGCTCAGCGTCAACTGAATGAAAAGTCGTATAAGTTTTGAAAATCCTTGAACTTGATCATCAGTGATGAAGGAGAAGAGAATCTCATGAACACCCAATAAAGGAATGAGGACCAGCGTTGATTTTGCCAATCTGTAAACAACAACCAAATAATGGTCACGAAGACCACATAGGGAATAGGCAACATATTCCCTGCCCTTCTGTGCATGCCTTTATTTGTAGCTCTTATCATGTTGATAAATAGTTGATTTTCCAGTTGGTCTCCTTAACTACACATTTAATGCTTAAGGACCATTGTGGTCTTATTCACTGTTGCATCCCTACACCTGATGCATGGGAGATGCTCAGGAAACATGAATGAAATGAACGGATGAATGAATTCCTCCATACAGATTATCATTGTCATTATCTTCTATAGATGCCTGCAGTGTTTAATGTTTTGCCTGACGGATAGATTTCCATGCAAGCGGCTGCTGCCCTGGGACACTCCACCCCTACCAGGTTTGACCAGTTTCCTGTTGCCTGGCTAGCAGATGCCTCTACTTCTTTCTCGACTCAGGACTTTCAACATCAGTACTTCCAATGTCACCCTGAGAAGGGAGAGAAAATGAATTACCCAGGGTCACACAGACACTAAGTGGCAAATCTGAACCTGGAAGTGGGGCTTCTGACTTACCCTCCAGGCCCTGCGTACTCCACATGCTGGGCTTTGCTGTCAACCCCAACATTGCCCCTCAACCCTGGAGACATCAAGAGCTACAGGAAATGAGAAACTGATCCTCCTCGTAAAAAGTGCTCCACAGAGGTTCACTGTTGTATATAGTCTTCACACACAAAAACACAAACATTCCTTTGTACCACCCACGTGTCAAGTGCACAGCTGGGGCCCAAATGCTCTAAACTGGTGGTTCCCAAACATGGCTGACTATTAAAATTCCTTACAGAGCTTTAAAAAAAAAGATAGATATATATATGTATGTGTGTGTGTGTGTGTGTATATATATATATATATATATATATATATATAAAGCTTCTTGGGCTCCAGTGTCAACTGCCTGAATCCAAACTTCTGAAGGTTGGGTCCCAGGAATGTGGAATTTTTAAGGCACTCCCCACTGGAGTTCAAGAAGCAGGCAGGTTTGGGAATGACTGCTCTTTACCACTGAGCTGCTTGATTTAAAACTAACTACATTAGCAAAGGTGACTCATATTCAGTGTACAAACAAAGCTACGGTCTTATACACATTAGAAAGAGGAGCTTAATCGTAATGATTTTTTAGCCCAAATAATTTCTCATAAAGGGCCAGACTAAGAGGAGGTTTTCCCCTAAATCCCAAGGAGTTAAAGATGTAGACACAGGGTGGCATCAGAAGCTCATAGGCAGTTTCTTAAGGAAGATTTAACTCTATCCAAGAGAAAGTGCTTGCTATGAATCCTGTGTCTGTGAGAGCCATTCAAATGCAATATTATCAGTGAAACAGACAAGCAAAAAACTCACCTTTGTGCACTGAAAGCATCTAAAGCCAGGAAGAGGAGAGCAGTAGCCACCATGAGGAAGGGATGCCACCCAGCCATATGGCTGCGTGGACCACAGCCTTGACTGTCAGGAGAGGCCCATGAGCCGGGGAGGTGGAGTCATGGGCCCTGGTTATGTGGTTCTCCTGAGCTGAGCTCAGATCCATCCCACCCCCATCCCACCCATGTGGGAGTCACTTCGCAAGGCAGCATTAACGTGCTCCCAACGAGAGACAATTCAAGGGTTTTGTATTTCCAGGAGTGTTTTTAAAGCCCCCTGGCTCAGAGGTTGCAAACTGGCAACCACAGGTGGTATCTGAGCTGCGGAAAGCTTTTGCCCAAGCCACAGAGTGATTTTTGCTATTGGAGCCATCTTTAAACAGGTCCTAAGACCCTCATGTGAAAGGTGCCCTCCTTATACCTGGAGGGAAGGAGTGTCCTTATTTCTGAAGACATGGGGACACAGAAGAATCTGAACACACAGGCCTTGCTAAGTTTCCCCCAGTTTATTACCATTAGTTCATACCCCTTTTGTCCAGTGATATTTCTCCATGACTGTCCACTCTTCATCAAACCTAGCATAAAATTACACACATTTGACCACTTCTTTGGGTCTTCATTTCCTTTCAAAGGCTCCTATGTCACATAAAACTCACAAAATAAATTTGTTTGCTTTTTCTCCTGTTAATCTGTCTTTGCCTGTCTGACTTTCAGGCCTACCTGGGAGCCCTAAAGGGTGAAGGAAAATTTTCCTCCCCTACATTGCTCACCAAAAAATCCTTTCAGAAAGGACTGGGGTTTAGCATGTTAAGAAATTATTCTCCTTTATAAATGCACTAAGAGTTCTGCCCCCATGTATCGCATGGAGAGTTAAGACGGTTTATCTAGGGGAAAGAGCCACCTCCATGCTGAGGACCACAAAGAGCAGAGAACTCCGATGGAGCTGAAAGTCTGCTGGTCTCTGTCCACGTGCCAAGGGCATTGCTTGCCCTGTTTACAGCCCTGAAGTTCCTCCTTCGTGCGTGGCTCAATTCCCTCTCTCCAAGCCAGACAGATGGGCCGTTTACTGCATCCTGTGCCTTACGATGGAAGCCCAGAGATGAGGGCTAAAACTCCAGAAAGTCTTTCAGCTCCTAGAAACTTGCCTCTTTGGCAGGGCCTAAATGTGTTTAATCTAAACTTTCCTAAAATATATTCCTGGAGGGAGGCCAGATGAGGGTTACATTCTGAAAGTTCTCAAAATCTCTGAGAGCTGGAGGCCGCCTGTACCTACTGGAGTTTGGGCAAAATGCACTGGGCCCCGTCGCCCCTTCATCCTCACCCCATCAGAGGTCTTTGGGGGAAAACAAACATGGAGAGACACAAGGAAGAGGAGCAGCCTTCCAGCGTGAAAGAGGGCAGTGTGAACCCAGCAGCTGAGGGTGCTCATGACCCATCGAGGTGACAGTAAGCAGCCCTCCTAGGACTTGGAAATGAAGGGATTAGCACTGCTTTCCGAGAGCAAAATGGGCAAGTGAGTTCACAGATGCTGTAGGATTCACCAGCCTGGGGAGTAAAATAAAGTGGCCTAGGTGTGTCCTGAGAGACAAGTTCCTGCCTTTTTGCTAATTAATAAGCACAAGCTAGTCAACTGTATTGCACCCTGCATGGAGAAAGAGCAAGGAAACAGAAGATGACAGCCAACCAAAACGGCAGGAGAAGCAGAGGAGGAAGTTCTCAGCACTTATCCCACCCTGGCCTGCAGAGGGTGCACTGGCTCTGGGGAGCCAACCTCCTTCTCAACAGGTAGGTGGTTCCTCAGGCCCCCCTCGGGCATCATCCTTCATCACCAGAGACTCTGCTTCCATGACGTGGTCACCAAGCAACATTCCAGTGACCTCTTTGGATTTCTGGGTCTTTCAGTGTTGAGATTAGGTATGCAGGCACTAGAAAGGAATGCCTTACCCCTGATGTGAAAAATGAATAATGGTCTAGTTTATACACATTAGCCTCTTGTGAACTGAGGTGCTGTCAGTCAGCCCTCCAAAGTCTCAGCCACTCGGGAACACAGATGGGTCCCCAGGTGGTGGCAAACTCCCCAAGATGAGGCATCTTGCCCTGGGAGGCCTTCAGGTAGACACGTACCCAGGTTCCTCTTTGCAAGCCTTCTCCTTGAATGGAGGGTGGGGGGTGGAAAAAAAAGGAATTTCCAGGCAAAGTGCCTGTGTCAGGCAGGGTGACTCCTTCTCTCTCCAAAACAGCCATCCTGGGTCATCATTCAGCCATGAGGGTCTCCCCAGTATCTTGGTTTACCCTTCCCCAGATCAATGGCTCCTGGCTGTGTGTGCACACTCCAGGGCTATGCTAGGCAGTCTATTTGATATTGCAAGAAAATATAATAAGAGAAGATAATAGAAGTTCTATGGGTATTAATTCTTTACATGTTCTATTTGGGGGATATCTTATAATGTATATTTATTCATTTGGCCATGCATATATATGATGAGGAACATACTCAAAATATCTTCACTGATAAAAATGCATGATTAGAAAAGTTTGGAAACCACTACCTTGGGTAACTCTACAAGGGACTGTGGAAAAGGGAATGTTGAGGCTGCAGTGACATTCGTCGTGGCCCGAGCAGGAAGTTCCATGTATTATTTCACCAGAGCGTCTGATCCAGTGGTCCTCCACTCTGGCTGTGTGTGCGAGTGCCCTGGGGGACTCTGTAAGAAGTCCATCCCACACTTACTGAGGCAGAACACCCAGTGGTGCTCACAGGCTGTACTTTTGGCTGACTGGCAGGGGATGCTTACAATAAAAAACTATTGTAGGGCTTGCTGTGGGTCTGGGCACAGGGAAGGTCTCAGTGGTAGAGTTTGGGGGCACAAAACAGCAGGGCTTAGGCTCTGAGTCCCTCGGGATTCATCTGCTCCCTGTTTCTGTCTCCTGGGAGCACTAGCTTCTGTCCAGTTTCTGGGGTCCTCTGGTTTTCTTGGCAGCTGGTTATCAAGAGGACTGCCTTCCCTGAGTGGACCCAAACAGCGTGGACTAGCCCAGGCTTTGGAACTCCATCCCCAGGGAGCTATGAGAGAGGCCACCTTGGGAAAGGGGCCAAGGAGGCTGCTCGGCCACTTGGAGCCTCGACTAGAGACGCCAAGGGAGACAGCGTGGTTCCTTGGGGCCCAGGCCACTTCCCCAGAGCTGGAGGTTTCTGCAAAATGTTTTGGCCAAAGCCCCAACTAGCAACTGTAGTATATATCTGCCCAGTCCTGAAATGGGTATGTTTACACTTCTAGAACTCATGGAGGGAGGGTTTTAGGAAGATAGGATTTGGGGGTCTGGATCCTGAGCAAATACTGCTCACTACATCTGATTAAATGGGGCCACCCATTTAATATCTCCAGCATCCTTGAATCCTCGTAACAAGCAGGAGATGGGTCTGCCCTGACACGCCCATTTACACACCAGAAAGCAGGCCAAGGGGGCCAAGCTACTTGCCTGAGGTCAGTTGGTAAGTCTGGGGTCACAGCCAGCACCCTTCTTCCTGTCTCCTACTCCTCAACATCCCAGTCCTTAGTGAAGTAGAATGTGTGCTCCTCCAGGCAGGGCCCACATTGTATTTGCCTTTTGTTCCAAGCACAGGACTGGGCATATTGCAGGCATTCATTAAATGTTTGTCAGATAAATGGACAAACTCCCCTCCCAGCACCTGGGACAGGCCTTAGAAAGGGTGAGAAACAGGGCTAGGGCCATCGTCACTCATGCCCTCCTCCTCTGGCCTGTTGTGTGGACTAGAATGCCCCCCCTAAACGCTACTCTGTGGGTTACACTCCCCCCCAAGAGCCCTGCTGAAATGCAAGTGCCACATGGAAAGTAAAGAATAACCAGGAAAAGAGGGAGGGAACCCTTTAGCTCCCGTTCATTCATTTGTTTGTACAGTAACGTCAACCTAGCAAACACCTGCGATCTGACTTACTATGAACCGGGACTGCCGCCATCGCAGAAAGAAGAGGAGACGTGCCAAAGGCAGGTCATAAAGAAAGGGTGACTGTGAATAATGTATTTCCCTTGCTGCTCATCACTCATCTCTACCTCTCCTTCATGGGCAGAAATGATAATCATAACGTCTCACATGATACCTATGCTCCCCTTTCCAGACTCAGCCCAAGAGTCAAATAACCCTGGATGTAGTACCAACCCCAGGCCATCACCTGTTTTCTAGTCTCTGACAATTGATGACTTATGCTTAGAACGAGAACGCTTGAGCATTTCGAAGTGAAGAAATTTACCTTGGAAAAATGCAGGACATGAGGGAAGTGATGGATTTCAGATAGTGAGAATTACCAGGGTACAACCCTGGGTTGACATCAGTTCTCATCCATGTGAACTAGGGACATTGGCAGTGGTCACGTAGCAAGTACCTAATGTACTCACTGTGACAGGGTCATCTAACTGAAAGTCCGGAAGCGGTCTTGGAAAGTACTCATGTAGTTTATTCTTCTGCCTCAGGGAGGCGCATTACTAAAGCCTTCTGAGAAAGGCATATGGACATTTACATTATTAGAGTCATTATAAATTAAAGACATGGATTGACTATCACCATCCATGCTTTGGACTAAGAATTTCCATGCATTTATTTAATCTCAAACCTCCAACCTTGAGGTAGCCATTCTAGTCTTAATTCACCCATACAGCAATGAGGAAAGAGAGGCACTTACGAGATAGGCTGCACAGCTAGGTAGCAACTGGGCTGGTAATTAAGCCTAGATTAATATGATCACAACCCTCCTTTCACTTAAACAGAATGCCACACTGCCTCTTCTGTAAAGAACTCCAGCCCTATGGGTGTCTAACTTGAGGTCATGCTGCCATGGAATTCACTGGACAGCACACATTCTCCACTCCCTAGAATACTTTCCACAACTGTCATGGACTGGAAAAATCCAGCCCTTCGTTGCCAGTCTTGGTAGAAATTTTAAAATATGCCTGAAAATTCCTTGACACTTCTCCTTTCAAAAGGCAGGGCCTAATACCACTTCCCCTCTGAAGGTGAGCTAGATTTAGTTACTTGTATCTAATGAAAAGAGTATGGTGGAAGTGATGCTATGTGACTTCTGAGCTAGGTCCTCAAAAGGATGGCTTCCACCTGGTGCTCTCTCTTTCTGATTGCTCACTCCAGGGGAGGCCAGCCGCCATGTTGTGATGACACTCAAGCAGCCTGTGGAGAGACCCATGTGGGGCAACTGAGTCCTTCTACCAACAACCAGCACCACTCACCAGCCGTGTGTGTGCCACCCTGGGAGATGATCTTCCAGCCCTAGTCAGGCCTTCAGCTGGCTGCAGCCCTGGCTGACATCTTGGCTGCAACCTCATGAGAGATCATGAGCCTCCAGGAAGTGTTGAAAAACAAGTATTTGAGTGTGGGTAGGGCTTGGAGAATGAGAACAAGTTTTGTGAGACATGAGGGTGGAGAGGGAGGGAGGACCAGTTCCTGTAAGCCATGCTAAGTACAGAGTTCGGGTTCATTTCTGAAAGCAATGGACAGCCGGTGATGCATTTTAAGCAGGCAAGTGACCTGATCAGATTTGCACCCCTGCATTTCATAAAGGTCTTTTTAGCAGCGGCGTGGAGAATGGATTTGAGAGGGCAAGGCTGGAGGAGGGGAGACCAGTCAGGGGCTAGTTTCAGAGTTCCTGGGGGAGGAAGATGGAGAGGTGAATTCAAGTAGCAGCCCTGGTGCTTCAGGGATGGAGAGGAAGTGACAGATTTGAAATGATTGAGTTTGAGTCAAACGATCTTTGTTGCTGGTTGGATGTGAGTTCAAAGATGCCCCCAAGGTTTCCTGGTAGATCTGAAGTGTGGCAATGCCGTGCACCAAGTGAGGGGACACCTGGAGGAGGAAGAGCACTGGGTGGGTGGTGGGGAGGGCGAGGGGTCCAGTGGTTTTGAACACAGATGTCCCATGGCAATTAGATGTTTGTGTCTGGACCTCAGCAGAGAGGCCCCAGCCAGAGCATGAAGCTGTTGGAGCAGGCAAGCTTATCCAGGCAGACAGTGTAGACGGGAGAGAAAGAGGGTTGGGAGAATTACACTGTAGCGAAGAGACAGGTGGAGCAAGCAGAGAGAGCAAAGGCGGCTGAGAAAGAACAGCTACAGGGCAGTTGGGATGAACCACATGGAAGGGGCATCCTACAAGCCCCCAAAAGGAAGAGTTTTAAGAAGGTTTAAATGCTACGCAGAATTTAAGCAAAATAACACTGTATTTAGCAACAAGGAGCTCACTAAGAGAAGCCGCGGTACAGAGGTGAGAGCCCAAGCCAGATTCCAAAGCTTTGTTCTGTGCATGCCATGTGAGTAGGAGAGACCGTGTAGACATCTAAGAGGCTCGGCTGTGCAGGGAAGCGGAGTGATAGAACAGCAGTTGACAAGGGATACACAACGGAGATAATGTCTTCTCACTTTTTTTTTTTCGTCTTTTTAGAGACAGAGTCTCACTCAGTCACCCAGGCTGGAGTGCAGTGGCGCAATCACAACTCACTGCAGCCTCGAACTCCTAGGCTCAAGTGATCCTCCTGCCTCAGCTTCCCGAGTAGCTGGGGCTACAGTTACATACCACCATGCCCAGCCAATTTTTATTTTATTTTTTGTAGAGACAGGCTCTCACTATGTTGCCCAGGCTGGTCTCTCTCAAGCCCCTGAGCTCAAGCGATCCTCCTGCCTCAGCCTCCCAAAGTGCTGGGATTACAGGTATGAGCCACTGCGCCCTGCTCCCCACTTTTATTTGCAAGACTGGAAGAGGTTTGGGGTTGCAACTGTTTTTAAGGTTGAAAAGACCTAAAAATGTCTCTATGCAATCGAGAAAGAGTTGGCAGAGAGGGCGATCGGGTTACAATTAATGGAATAAAGTCTCTAGAGATATTGAGCCAGCGCAGTACTAATGTCCCTGTCTAGAAATAAAATCCTTTAGCTACATATTGAAACAAAAGCTATAGAATCCAATATGTACCTGTTATTACTTGCTTGATTGGCCTCAGGAGAATCAATGCTGAACACCAAGAGCCTAGTTTCAGGCGTGAAGCTATTTATTCAATCTGTAAATCAACAGGAATGATGGAGGTTCCCAGCCAAAGAATATTTAGTAACAGAAAACTTAAATACAAACTAAATGTAACCAAGTAATTTATCCCTTTAAATGGGATATCTGCTTTTCATCATAAAGAGAAAACGTTGTGTCCTTGGCTCAGTGATTTGTTGAACACAGGCATTTTTCTTAAAAAGTAAGCTTAACAGGGGAAAGGCACATATTTCAGCAAATTAATTTCATTAGGACTGTCTCCTAGGAAATGAAGGCTTGTAATGAGATGAGAAGCATGTTGATTTGCTGTTCTTTGTGTCTTCCAGAGACCAGACATGAGAAAGTGGGCATGAACCAATGGGCCATATGGAAGAAGCACTTCCTCTCTGCCGTGGGATGAAACACCAGCCTGGGTTACCATGGAGCCTCCGTTCAGCTGGGCTTCCAAGAAGCCAAAAGCCAGCAATCACATTTGGATGGTGCTGTTCTTCATTTGTACAAGAGCAGGAAAGGGGCTGAATGAAGAAGTTTTTCAAGAATGCAGCCAACTTTGTTAGGATTCTGTGACCAGATGGAAGGCACTTAGGACCCCAAATATATAAGGCTCCCTTCCAGGTTCTAGAGAGTACAGATGCATTCTCAGATGTTTTGGTGACACTTTTTTAGCACCCCAGCTTCTACGCACAGATCTGAGCCTACAGGTTGGCAGAGGTGATTGCTAGCATGGAAAGAGCTTAGGGATAGGCTTCATCTACCCTTAAACTCCTGAATTGACCCCAAAGCCCTTCCTCCTCTGGCTTGCTGTGTGGACTAAAATGCCTACTCTGAGAGCTACTCCTTTGGGTCAAAACATTCCCTCCCCAAGAGCCCTGCTGAAATGCACATATCCGAAGAAGGTAAGAAATGACTAGGAAAAAAGGGAGGGAGGGAGAGCATTCATTCATTCATTCATTTTTACAACAATGAAAACTTCAATAATTACCTATGATCTGCCTTACTTTCACCATGGAAAGCAGATGATGGGGTGCAGCAAAGGTAAGTTTTGATGGGGTGGGAAAAATCAGGGTGTAGGGAGATTCCCACTATAACTCTTCAGAAGAGGAGAGTATGGGAAGTGAGGAGATGTCTTGGGAAACCTGGAGCAGTAAAAAGCCTCTGAGTTCACAGTGGGGCAGAGGACCTAAAGAAGGACAAGGCTAGTGAAGACTAATTTCACCAGTTTCTCAGCTCTGCCAAGTTCTGCGGCTATCAGAAAAGATTTAACAAAAACAAATGAAGGCTTTTGACTTTATGACTTCATAAATTCAACAGATGGTTCATTCAATTTGTTGGCTCAAAAAAGCCATTCAGCTGGGTGCTCAATCTGGTCAGTCTGTTATCTGCAGGGAGCAGGATATGAATAGAATGACCTTTCACAGTGTAATAATTTTGTAAGGTTGTCCTTGAAAAGGACTAATCAAGACTTTACTGATGTTCTATTGGGGGTAGGAGAGACTAGGATATAAGAATAGACCATGTTCTAACATGAGTCAACCCTAAATGTACACCCATTACAGGGGTGACAGGTTAATTTAAGTAGTGAAGTCTTATACAAATAAAGAAATGGTAATTCCCCAATTTCTGTGCCTAGTGAAAGATCCAGAGAGCATCTGGATTCTTTAGGTTGTCACATCATGGTCATTTCTGAAACATAGGAAACCTTGTACCAACAGAGCAGCCAATAAAGTCTGCTGATGTATCTGGAAATCTAGCATGATATACATTCACACCAACCCAGATGCTGATAGGCAAATGCAGACCCAGTTTAAGGAACCATAGGAGAGATCTGACTATGATAAATGGGGATGCCCACCAGGGAGCCTGAATTTGGGGTGGGAGACTCTCCTTGGTCCCAATGCTCTGCTCACCATGGACAATTGGCTTTTCTCCAGACGCTTCAGCTCCATGTTCCCAGAAATAGGGCCCAGGCTCAAATTTGGCCAAGATGAAAAAAAAAACATTAAGTACCCTAAAATGCCAAGTGCTATCAGCTCAATTTTGATTATTATAATATGTTACTTTTTGGTACTTCAGTTTAAATAGAATATATGTGGGGGTAAAAGAAATTTTTTTTCCTTAACACAACAAAAGTTGATTTTTTGGTTTATGTTACAGTCTAGTGCAGTGTGTGGGAGCTCTGCTCCATGCAGTCATTCAGGGACCCAGGCTCCTTCCATGTTGTGGTTTAAGGAATTCTGTTTTAGAGTTGGGGTTATATCTATTCAGATCAGTGGAAAACTGCAAAATGTGGTCAAATGACCAAACATGAATGTAGATATTGGTTCAGTCATAGTCTGATGAGTCTCAAAATGATAACTATGAAATTCTGAATTCCCTGAGGATACAAACTCTGAAAGAACCTAGCACAAAGCCAAGCATAGAGAAGGTACTCAATGAATACTGAATGACAGTACAAAACAGAGGATAAATGACATTCCAGTGCTAAGGAAGCTCTACGTGGCAGAAGTTTTGATTCCATCAGTCTGGGTGGAGTCCAGGCTGGGTATTTTTTAAAATTTCCCGAGGTTGTTCTAATGTGCAGCCACTGCCTAGCCCAGGGTTTCTCAACCTCAGTACTATTGATATTTGGGGCAGGATAATTATTTGTTCTAAGGTCTGTTCTGTGCATTGTAGGATCTTAAGCAACATCCCTGGCCTGCACCCAGTAGATAACAGTAGCAACACTCTTCCCCCACACCCACCCCCAATTTGTGACAATTAAAAATGTCTCCAGACATGGCCAAATGTCCCCAGGGGACAGAATCACCTTTGTTTGAAAGCTACTAGTCTAGTCCAACTCTGATTTTACAGATGAGAAAACAGAAGCCCAGAGAGGTCCACTCACTTGGCTAAAGGGCACATCACAGGGCAGTCATGGAGCCCAGGCTCTTGACTCCTAGCCTAGTTCCTTCCACTTCACTGTATGGGCTTTCTTTTCCCCTTCAAGTCTGGTAGGACATGTAAGTTCCACTCTTTTGGAAACCCTGAAACTAGTATACAGAGTCATAGAATCCTAGAGCTGCGTAGGTTGGGAAGGTTTAGCTCCCTCTTATTCAGAATAGATTCTCTTCTTAGAAACTGATAGAGTTGGAAAATACAAAGCCTTTCTCTGTGGTTCATGTAGTGTTTTACCAGTTTATGGTTAAATATTCTTCCTTGTGACCAAGGGAAACTTCTTCCATTTCTGTTCAAGCCCATTTCCTCCTGTCCAAGCCCCTGTAGATGCAGACAACAATAGTTTAGCAACATCCTCTCTAAGACCTTCACAGACTTGAGGATGATTGTGAAATGTTCCCTTCCAGGCATGCCTGTTGACTTTCTTTAATTGGGAGCATAGAGAGATTAATAAAGGGCTCGATCTACAAGGAGAAAGAGAATTCACCAGGCAGACGTGAGGCCATCAGATAGGCATTCCAGGCAGGAGGACAGCATGTGCAAAGGCATGGGAGGAGTGAGACACTGTGGTGGATTTAGAGAACTTTAAATTTCTCCATTTAAGTAGAGCACTGGGTGCTTGTGGTTGGATGAGTAGATAGGAAATGACAATGCTTATCACACTAAGCCTGGCTCCCACTAAAAAGTCGGGAGCCAGGCTTGAGGGAAATAGTGACCCATCAAAGAGTCACAAGTAGAAGAGAGACATAATCAAATGTTACTCCAAACATATCACTCTGGCTGCCACAGGAGGATGGATTTCCAGGGGCAAGAATGAAGAAACAGAGACCAAATAGGAGGCTTTTGCAGAGGTATGCACAAGAAACCCCAAGGGGTAGAATTAGAGTAGTGACCATGGGATTAAGGAAGAAGAGACGGCTTTAGAGGAAGAATTGACAAGACTTGAAGTCTAAGCAGATGTTGCGTGGAGGAAGAGGACAGAAGCTAGGAGGACACCAAGCTTTCTGGCTTGGGTGTCTGGGTAGGTGGATGGTGAAGTCATTTGCTGGGTGGGATGAGCAGGAGGTAGAGAAGGTCTGCATGGGAAGATGAAGGGCCCACTGTCAGCTAAGGTGGCTGTGGCCCTGCTGGTGGAGCCAATCACAATTGGAGTTGTAAAAGCATGCAAAGTTCACTTTACCAAGGTGAGAAGATAGAGCACACTCTTTTGTCATGCTAGGAGAGAGTGTCACTCCAGGAACAAGGAAGTACCAGGAGAAACTAGCATCCAGGTCAGCCAGCCATGGAAGGCCAAAGGGTCAAGGTCCAGAGCAGTGGTTCCAGTCCTGAGTGTCCATTAGAATTATTTGAGAGCTTTTAAAACTACAAGTTCTTGGGTCCCAACCTTAGAATTTCTGATGTCATTTGTCTGGAGTACGAGCCACCATGGTATTTCTAATGTGCAGCCAGTGTTGAGAACCACAGGTGCAGACAAAGAGCTTCACAAACTTTAATGAGCATCCAAAGTCTAGGGGTCTTGTTACAATGCATATCCTGGTTCAGCAGTTCTATGGGGTGGGGCCTGAGAACCTGCATTTATAACAAGTGCTCAGGTGATGTTGGTGCTCCTCTTTGAATAGCAAGGATGTAGCAACATGCTTTCCACCCCTGCCTGCACATTAGGGTCCCCAGGCCACTCCTGAGATCAATGAAACCCAAATGTCTGGAGGTTGGACTCAGGCAAAAAGAATTTTTGAAGATACTTAGGTGATTCCAAGAGCAACCCAGTTTGAGAACCATTGATGTAGCTTCTAGACGATTGCAAGGCAAACACTAAGGATCCAGCTAGACCAAGCCTGAACTCCATCCTAGGGATGGCTGCTGGCCTCCATCCTGCTTCCTTCTGCTTGGTGAGCAAGAACTTTACAGTGCCTGAAGTGTGGGTCCCCAGTATCCACTGAATAAGTTTGTCAAAGACCTACAATATGCTTGAGCTGGCTGCCAGGATGAATAGAACATGGGGTTTACATTGGCAGCAAACAGATTTTAAATAAATACTTCAAAGGAAATTTGCTGGGGCTGGACCTGCACAGATTCCAGGAAGGACTGAAGGAGGGTGTGACCATTTCTTCTTCCTGAGGTGCGTGTCCAGGTACAGCAGCACAGAGAGACTAATGCTTGACTCAAGACTTGAAAGGTGAGGAATGGGTCAGCAGGTGGATAAGATGGTGGAGGGAAGGAGTTGGAACCTGAAGGGCGTCTAAACCAAGGTAGTAAGGTGTAAGAGGGCCTGCAGCAGTCAGTAATACAGGCACAGGAGCTGGAGACAATAGACATTTTTTGAGCAGCAGCACAGAGTTATGGTTACAGGTGCCAGCTGCCACCCAGCCAGGCTCTTTGGGCTGAGATCCAGCTCCCAGTTACTGGTTCTATGACTTTAGGAAAGTAACTTCTCATCTTCTCACTGTGCTTGCCAATCAAATAAACATAAGAATAGCACCTACCTCATAGTTTGGTTGGGAAGAGTAAATGAGTTTGTACACACAAAGCACTTAGAAATGGAGCTGGTATGTAGGAGGTGCTCAATAAATGTTACAGGGCATGGTGGAGGTGCACGGGGCAGCCGGGGGGCGGCGGTGCTGATACCCCAGATGGGCAGTGTGCCTGGAGAGGGGAGGGTTGTGGAGAGATGGAGGCATCTGGGGCAGGGCTCACAATGCCATGTGTGGGGTATGTGTGCTCAGACTTCATTTGGAACATTCGCTCTCAGACATGTGTCTGGTGACTGGCGCATACATGCCACCTTATAGGCTAGATGTAATGCAGCCCTCAGGATCGGGGGCTCTCCACACTCTTCATTTTCCTACCACTTCTATGAACATTTTTCCCTCCAGGTCACACCCAGGTCTGAACAGAAAGTTGCCTTCTATTATTCACAAATATTGACAGTCTTTTATAAAAACTAGCCTTTTTCTTGCACAACACCACAAACACGAGATTATTTACATGAAATGGCAAAAACAGATTGTCTAGCAACCCCTTGGAGAAGAGGGTGGGCAGAGTGCAGAACACAGTGCCTGGCACCTGGTGGGTGCCTGGAGAAGGTGGCACTATGTCTAGGCAGGAGGACTTTCTGCCTCCCTCCCTGATCTTACTAACCCATCCCACCATCCGCTAACTCCCTGCTTCTTCCCTCAAGCTTGTTTGACAGGTTTCATTCTCACACTCTACCATATAAAGGGACTTTTTAACTCTCGGTCAGCCACCCTTCCCTATCCCAAATATTCTGGGCCACAACAATGAAAGGCCCTTCCTCCTTAAGGGCTCAGAGTGGCATCTATGTCTTGATTCTAGCCCCATCACTGCTTTGGGTTAACATTGACTGTATGTTTTCCTCCTCTAAAAGAAGTTCCCTTAGGCTCTTCCTCCCTTCTGCTACTGGTATTAAGATATGAGTCCTGCTGTCGCTGGCCTCCTCTATCACTGAAGGCACCCGTATCCCCAGGGCCTTGCGCACATCACAGCCCTTCAATACAGGACCACAGAGCTGATTGCAGGTCTCTTTACAAAGTTGGAAGACCCACAGGGAAGAAGGCTTACAATGTAACTCTGAATTTAGGTCCTGAGCCAGAACAAAGAGAAGCTTCTAACTTCTTCTCATTTAGCAGAAACTGCTCACAGTTCAGCTTCTCCTTCTGGAGGGATCAGAGAGTTTAGGGGGTGGGGGTGGGGTGCGGGTGTTTCCCGAAGCTGCTGAGCTCAGAGGCCAAAAAAGATGGGTGGGATGGTCCTTACTGTTACGCAAAGCAGCATGGGTCCTCGGATGATCCACCAGATTTTCTTATTCCCATTTGTTGTCCAGCACCTAAGGGCAAAGAACAGGGAGTGGAAGAAGACTTAAGAAATGACAGGAGATTGAAAGTCAAAGTCTCCTGCCCTCTGGAAGAAGGATGCTTGCACTCAAGGCTCACTTCCCACCCATCGCTCCCCTCGGGTGGGGGGGGTGGGAGAGAGGACTAAGCTCCCTTCTTGTTAGTGCTGGTACTGTTGGCTTTTTTTACCAGTAAGTTGCTCTTCATTGTTAACAGCCTGGTGTGTATATCCTTCCACATTTTTCTCCATGTTCATACAAACATGAATCCTTAATTATATAGTGGGTTTTTTAGTGGTCATTATTTGGAGGAAAAAAATGGGATCATACAGTAATTATTCAGCAACAGGTTTAAAATGCACTGTTGAGATTCAGTCCCTAAGAGTCCCTATGAAGAACCAACTTGGTTTTTTTTCTAGTAGTCTCATAATATTCTGCGATATAGGTATGCCACAATTTGTTCAATGATTCCCATATTGATGGGCACTCGGGTTTGTTTGTTTGTTTGTTTGTTTTTACTCTATTCCTTCCTCACTGTGACCAGTGTTGCAATGACCATGCCTGTATTTATGTCTTACATACAAAGGGCTGCAGCTACCTAGACAGCATCTTTGTGCTAATTCGCATATGCAGCTAAAGTAATAAAGTAATTACTATAAGATCCTTGCTTATTTATGTATATTCCTAAGTATATTCTAGATGGCCAAAATGAGAGGGGATGGATATTTTCTTTGGTAAAATGGTATAATTCCTTATATTTGGGCATATCTTGGAATTACTGGCTCATGGAAGAGTAAAATCAGGTGAATTACCTACCCTGTGTTCTCCAGGTGTGCTCGGGCAATACCCCAGGGGACAACAAATAGCACAGGGAAGGCTGGGGAGAAAACACAGGGAAATATAGTTAGAAGCTGGTTAGGCAAACCTGCCTGCCTCCCACCACAGCTTGATGGGGCCAAGCACAGGAGGTTAAAACTTGTAAAAACCCAACATCATAGATTTGTGGACTGTTAGAGCTGGAGAGACATACAGCAGCACAGGGCCCATCTTTGTTTTAACATCTGAGAAACTAGGACCCAGAGAGAAGGAACTTGCCATTTGTCACAAAGCAGTGCAGAGTAAATCCAAGGACATTAACCAAAATATCCTGAATTGTGGGCCCAGGTTATTCCCTCTGAATCCTGCAGCATCAAATTCTCCAAGAGTTTGTGGAGGTAGGGCTTCCAGATCTGGATACTCTTGGTCATATATTTTTTAAATCAAAGAACCTCATCTTGAAGACTTGGTGTTATGGATTAAATGTTGTGTCTTCCAAAAATTCATATGTTGGAGCCCTACCCCCAATGGAGGTAGGGCCTTTGGAGGTAATTAGGTTTAGATGAGGTCATGAGGGTGGAGTCCTCATGACAGGATTAACGCCCTTATAAAAAGAGACCAGAAAGCTTGCCTTCTCACCCTCATCACCATGTGAGAATACGGCAAGAAGGCAGCCATCTGCAAGCCAGGAAGAGAGCCCTTACCAGAACCCAACCATGCTGGACTTCCCAGCCTCTAGAATTATAAGTAATTAATGTCTGTCATTTAAGTCACACAGGTATTTCATTATGGCATCCCAAACAAATACAGCTGGGTACAGGGTAGGAGGAATGTCATCCAATTCCACCAAAGAACTTGTCAATTTTTGAATGTGTGCATTGTGCCTACCTTGTGCACACATTCAAATGTGTGCATTGGGCCTACTTGTGCACACATGTGCATGCACACACACTCATACACACACTTCTCTTCAGAGCCTCTTGACATTGAGGACCTATCTGTCCCAGAATCCACCCTCCAGTTGGGTTTCGAACTCCAACCAAATGCTATATCGGGCTCCCACATTCTGAGGGGTCCCCAGGAGAGGAGGCCAGGGGTCAGGTCACTCACCCCAACCCACCAGCAGATATCTGGGCCACAGTCGCCTCTCAGGAAGCACTGTGGGCTCCAGCAGCGCATGGAGGTAAAGGCCTTCGACCAGCAGCCATAAGTGATTAGCACCCACAAAGTAGTGCAGGAGAACCTGGACAGCACGACAGGAGGTAGATATCTGCAGGGGACAGAGCAGCTGAGGGTGAGTCCAGGCTTTCCCAGCATCTGCCCCCAGGTGGGTGGAAAAGGGCCACCCCCAGCACAACCCCTCCGTCTCTACTCCCCTTTCTCCCCGACCCTTGCTGACCATCTCAGAGAGGTTGGCAACAATGTCAGCACGCGAAGGAAGGAGGGCTTTGTGCAGGCTTTAAAGACCAGCCTCTTCCTTAACATTCTAGACATTTTTTGACAAACAAAAACAGAGAAAATTCATCATCAGCAACTGCCTTAATGGAAACACTAAACAGTATGTTCTCTAACCTCAGTTCAATTAAGCTAGAAATCAATAACTAAAAACATCTTCATACAGTTAGTAATTACAAAATGGACTTCAAAGTAACCCGTGAATCAAAAAAGAAATTATTTCCTAACTGAATGTACAGAAAATACTGCATACCAAAACATGTGGTATGCACATACCAAGCCTAGGATGAAACTTACAACCTTAAATGCATTTATTGAAAAATAAAAAGGCTAAAAATCAATTATCTTAAGCATCATGTCAAGAAAGTTAGGAAAAATATAGCAAATTAAACCCAAAGAAAGTATATAAGAGGAAATAAAGATGAAAGCAGAAATTCATGAAATAGAGAACACAGAATAAAGAGAGTCAACAATGCCAAAAGTTTGTTCTTTGGAAAGTCCAATAAAATTGAGAAACTTCTGGCAAGGATGATCAAGGGGTGAAAAAAGGGAGCAGAGACAGAAATCATCAATATCAGGAATGACAGTGACCCTTACAGACCCCATGGACTCAGAAAGATGTGAAGAGAATGTCATTAACAATATAATGCCAGCACATTTGAAAAGTTAGATGAAATAGACAAAAGCCTAGAAAAACTTATTACTACAGCTGACCAGAAGAAATAGAAAATCTAAATATAATATTCATAGTTAACCCATAATTTAAAACATTCCAATAAAGAAAACTCCGGGTCCAAATGGCTTCACTGGCATAATCTATCAAATACTTAAGAAAGAAAGAAACCAATCTTAAACAAATTCTTCCAGAGAATAGTGAAACAGGGAACTAGTTCTAATTTTTTTTTTTTTATTTTCACATTTTTTTAATGGGAGTTTCATTGAGTAAAACTGGAGAGAATGAATAGGATGCAATATTTGAATAATGAATAGCAAAAAACAAAAACAAACAAAAAACCTCCCCAGACCAATACCACATGTTCTCACTTGTAAGCAATTCCAAATTTTTTTTAAGAGATCAGCACAAACTTGATATCCAAACCTGATAAAGGCATTACAAGAAAGGAAAGTTAACAGGCCAATTTTTCTCATGAATATAAATGAGGAAATGCTAAACAAAACATAGCATTAGCAGACTGAATTCAGCAATGTAGGAGAAAAAATAATGTATCAAAACCTAGTTGGATTTATTCCAGGAATGCAAAGTTGATTTAACAGGTTACTGCATTATTAGCAAGATAAAGGAAAAACCGTCTCAATAGATACAGATTTCAATGTGGAAAAGATTTGCTGCTTTAAAAAAATAGTACAGTCGTCCCTCAGTATCCTCAAGGGATTGGTTCCAGGACCCCCTCAGAGACCAAAATCCACAGATGCTCAAGTCACTTATGGAAAATGGCATAGTATTTGCATATAACCTACGCACACTGTCCTGTATACTTTAAATCATCTTTAGATTACCTATAATACCAAATACAATATAAATGCTGTATAAATAGTTGTTAAACTGAATTGTTTAGTGAATAATAACAAGGGGGAAAAGCCTGTACATGTTCGGTATAGATGCAACCATCCTTTTTATTTCTCCCCAAATATTTTCTATCCAAGGTTGGTTGAATCCACAGATGTGAGACCCATGGATACAGAGGGCCAACTGTAATTGTTTAAAATGTTGATCTAGTCCAATTCTTTTGCTAGAAAATGAAGAAATTTCCCCCACAAGGGTATACAGTGGCCACGGTGAACCTTTCTGCCTCTGGTGTCCTCTGGGGAGGTGGTGGTTTTTGTAAGTCACGTGCTGCTCTCTAACCAGAAGTCTTGGACACCCCTTTATCTCCTCTTCCCCTCTCCTGCCTCACCAGCCTGTCCTCAGGCTCCCAGGGCTGACTCATCAGCAGGAGGAGCCAGTGTACACGGTGGGAAAGGGGCTTACCTCTGATAGGTAGGACATCCACCCATCCTCATTGTCGGGCCTCTTGGAGTAAGAATTGTAGAAGACGACATCCTTCACCAGCACGGCCACAGCTCTCAGGATGAAAGAAGCAAATAAGTTCATGTGGATGTAGTTGCGTGTACAGTGGAGTTTTCTGTGCAAGGAGAAAACCAAATTCTTTCCCTCAGGAAAGAATGGCTCAGACCAACAGGTCTCTGCCTGTCACACTTGTGTGTCTATCACTAAATACAGAGGTTTACAGTGTAGGTTCCAGAGGTGGACTGCTGGGCTTTGTGATCTTACTTCTCTGTACCTCATTTTCCTCACCTGTGAAATGGGGGTAATAACAGCTTTCACCTATATAACATGTTCAACATGCCAGGCCATTTACATGTGCATGTACTTATGGGTACCCTTGCTCCTTACCACTGCTGGAGGAGTAGGCACTATTATCATCCCAATTTTATAAATAAGTGAATTGAAGCAGAAGGAGTAAGTCACTTGCTCAAAGTCCCAGAGCAGTAAGTGGTGGGGCTGAGACCCAGACCAGAAACTCTGAGGCCCAAGTATAGCTCTCCAAGGCTCTGCTGCCTCTGAGAACAAGCGCGCTTACCTCAAAGGGTTGCGGCATGATTAAGTCAGTTAATCTGTGTAAAGTACACGTAATAAGTGCTCTGAAAAATGTCAGCTCCCATTACCTCTCCCTCACCCACCAGAGCTCCTGCAGGCTCTTTGTCACACCAGCTGATGCGACACTCTGTGTGCTCGGTTTCGCTAGCTCAAAGTAATCTTTCCCAGCACATTCCCAGTCCTACTTTGCTTTAGAGCTATTATTATGTTTTTAATTTCCAAAAAAGACTCGAGGCTGGTCCTTATGTTTTATGACTTATGCTTCCTTTTCCCTAACTAGACTGGGGGCTATTCGAGGGCAGTGATTGGGCCTTGCTTTTCCCTGAGCCTGCGGTAAAACAGACACTCGGTGCAACCCAGGCTGCGCTGGAGTTTCTTCCTCCAGGGCTGGGCAGCTATTTCCACCTGGCTTGGTTCTGGGACTTTGGAAAAGCACACGGAGGAAGGAGGTCACGGGCAGTCAGTAGGCACAAGCTGTGGATTCTCTCACAGCTCAAGAATCCCTCTCCCAACGGGGTAGATGGCCGCAGTCCTGCTCCAGGAGCCATAGGACGTCCTGGGATTCAGGAGCGAGATGAGGCCAGACCTGGAGCTAGCAGCGCCCAGGTGTCCTGTGTCTGTGTCAAATGCTCCTTCTGCCACATCATAGTCACTTATATTCCTAACAGGCCGATACCGAGAGACACAGCCTTGGAGGGCTTCCTAGTGGGTCCCTAAATATCTCACTTGGGTGATTTCTGAAAACACGATTTAGTAAAAGGCACTCAGCCTTTGGATTCTGAAAGACTGTGTAAGGGAGTAAAAGCGCTTGGATCTGGGCCTGCTCGGTTGTGATCCTGGCCCCATCACCCACCAGCTGTACGATCTTGAGCAAGTTACTTCCTCTCTTCGTATTTCAGTTAACACATTTATAAAGTGGGGGCTGCAATAATGTTAACTTCCTAGGATTAGAACTAATCCTAATTTGAATTAGAATGAGATTTAAGTGACGTCATGCATGGAAAGTGCTTAGGAGTAGGCACTTAAATTTGACAGCTAATTGGAGTCCGAGGGCCTTGGATTAAAATCTCAGCTCTTCTACTCACTCACTTACCTTGGGGAAGAGTCTTAATCTCTTCTGTAAAAAGAATGCCTCTGATAGAGTCGTGGTGAGGCCGGGCTATGGTAGAAACGGGTGTGATCAGGGATTTAGACCCGGGCCAGACACAGAAGGTACCTAATCCAAAAGGGGCTAGGCAGTCCGGAGTCCCAGATTCAAGTTCTAGCTGTGCAGTGAACCAGTTTTATGGTTGGGGGCGACTCGATGCCTCTGACTGGGACTTTGGAATCCCTTTCTTCCCCTTCATATGCACAATGGGATGGATGGCCTCTCTCAGGTCTCTTCCAGCTCTGATGATTCATGGCACACCCAGCCCAGTCTTCCACTGCCTTCTAGAGGCAGCCAGCGAGCAGGTTACACAATACAGTAGCCCTTCCCTTAGCTATGGTTTGGCTTTCCGTGGTTTCAGTTACCTGCGGTCAACCATGGTTCAAAAATATTAAATGGAAAATTCCAGAAGTAAACCATTCACAAGTTTTAAATTGCACACTGTTCTGAGTAGCGTGAGGAGATCTCGTGCTGACCTGCTCCGTCCCTTCTTCATCAGAAGAAGAAGGGTGAGTACAGAACAATAAGATATTTTGAGAAAGAAAGTGACCACCTTCACATAACTTTTATTACAGTATATTGTCATAATTAGTCTATTTTATTATTGTTGTTGTTAATCTCTTATTGTGCCCAATTTATGAATTAAACTTTTATCATAGGCATGTACGTATAGGAAAAAACATAGTGTATATGTATGTATAGGGCTTGCTACTACCCTTGCCCCAGAGATAAGGGGCACTACTGTACGTGCCTGAACACGTGTCTGCAGAAGTTCCACTCACCGAAGAGACAAGAGGAGGGTGAGAGCCAGGATGAGGGAGATGAGAGAGAAGGAGTATCCCACAGTGTACATCAGCTGCAAGGCTGACAGCAAGGCATGATGATCCACCTGCACACAGAGGAACAACACACATGGCCACCAAATGTAGGGCTATGATCCACAACCCCCAGCTCCATGCCCAAGGCCACCAAGGTCTAAGCATGGACTGAGACATGCCCTGGCCCCCCAACCTGTTTTTAAACCTTTTCTTCCCTATCCTTGTTGACACCCAAGCAAGGTAGCTTAGACTGCTCTCTGGCACATCTCAGAGGCCAAGGATGCTCAACAAGTGAAGTGCCCACAGTGGGCCTCACCCCCATGACTAGGCCACAGCCCAGCACTGATACACCAAGAGTCACGATATCATGAAGGAATTGTGTCCAGGACAAGAGGGTGCCTTAAGAATCAGGACAGGCTCTTTGTTCCTGGGAGTGTTGTCCCTGAAGTCTGTGGGTCCTTCCTTCTGGAAGATGGGGCCAGATTTCTGTCTGAATATCTCTCTCCTAAAGTAACTTTTCATGGATGACCTTTTGGAAGAAGATCCAATGAAACAGTGGAATATTTTCTCTGATTCCCAGGATAACCTAATTGTGAACAGAGGATAATTTACTGCAAATTCTTAAATTATTAAGTATAATTTTGTTCTATTTTCATGAGAGATACTGGTCTGTACTTTTATTTTCTTGGAATGTCTTTGTCTGGTCTTGGCATCTGTGTAATGATGGCCTCATAGACTAAGTTGGGAAGTAGTTCCACCTTTTCTGTTTTCTGGAAAGCTTGTATAGAATTGGTATTATTTTGTCCTTAAATATTTGGTAGAATTCACCATCAGAGCCAAATAGATCCGAAGTGTTCTCTGTGGAAGAGTCTTTAACTACAATGAAATTTTATTACTAGATACGGTGCTACCGGGTTATCTATTTCCTCTTTAATGAACTTTGGTAGTTTATTCTTTTAAAGAACTTGTCCATTTTATCCAACTTATAAAAATTATTGGCAGAAAGGTGCTCAAAAAAGTCCCTTATTATCCTTTTAATGTCTGTAGGATCAGTAGTGATATCTCATCTCTCACTCTTGATATAATTCATGACGGATCACGCTCTCTCTCTCACACACACAACCTCCAATTCTTTCTCTTTTTATTAGTCTTTCTAGAGGTTTATCAAATTTGTTGATCTTCATAAATAACTAAGTTTGGATTTCATTAATTTTCCCTATTTTTTTTATGTTTTCCATTTAATTAATTTAATTTCTGTTCTTACCTTTCTATTTCTTTTCTTTTGCTTACTTTGGGTTTAATTTGTTCTTTTTCATTTCTAGTTTCTTAAGGTGGAAGTTATGCCATTGACTTGACACCTTTCCACTTTTCTGATATAAAAAGGCTATAAATTTTTCCTCATGACTGCATGAATCACAAATTTTTTGAAAAATTGTATTTTCATTTTTATTTAGTTAAAAATATTTAGTAATTTCCTTTATGATTCTTATTTGACTTGTAGTTTATTTAGAAGTATGCTGTTAGTTTTAACATATTTGGAGGATATCTTTGTATAATTGATGTTTAACTTCATTCTATCATGGTCAGAAAACATATATTGTATGGTATTAAAAATTTTAAATTTGTTTATCTTTTGATAATTTGTTTTAAAAGAGATAAAAATCTTTATCTTCATATTTACCATTTCTAGTGTTCTTCATTCCTTTACATAGATCAAAATGCCCATGTGTTATGTTTTTATTTCTGTGTTAAGGACTTTCTTTAACATTTCTTATAGCGATGGTGTGGATACAGAAATCTCTATGTAGCTTTCAAGCTTTCCAAGTGAATCCCAACCACATTTCTATCTAGAATTATTTTCTATGGACCTCAGCAAGATCCCTAAGATCCTGCCAGGTCTCTAACTGCTCTTGTCTCTCCTCTCCTGCAACTAAATCTATCCTTCTAAGATCAGCACAAACCCACCTCTTACAAGAAATCCTCCTCGAATGCCTCTCTGCTTATTATAAACTCTTATTGTTAAAGCACTTGTAGTCTGTTTCACAAATTGGGGCACCAATATATTCATCAATGCTTTGTTTGCATTCATCTTGTCTTTCCAGATAGACTACAAACATCTTGAAAGTAGGGAAGTATTTTGGGTATCTACACACGCAGTGGTATGGCTTCTTTAAATTGATGATGACATATCAAGGCAGCATACCAAGACTTTACTGGGTCATTTTAACATCATTTATTTTGTTTTATTTATTTTATTAGAGATGTGAGACTAACACATTTAATTAGATAACCTAATTTTTGTTCCTGAATTATGATTTTTAAAAACACACTTTTGTGTTTTATGCTTTCTAGGAACAAATTAGAAAAAATGTTTGGTGTTTTGTTTGTCTGTGTCTTAGTTTGGGTTTCTAAGAAGCAGATTCTAAGACAAGAATTGGAATGCAAGTAGTTTACATGGAAAGCGAAAAAACCATCAGTAGAGGAAGGGAGAAGTTAGACAAGACAAATAAAAGACACATCATCAAGCCATGGTGGGAAGCTAGACCTTAATGCCACTCAGGGAGTTCTGGAAGCTTCAGGATTAACTCCCCCAAGACTGAGGGAGCTGGGTATTTATATACCAACTCCTGCTAGTCATTAGTTGAGGGCACTTCTGGCCTGTATTTCAGCAAACAAAGTGGGCTCCAGGAACCAGAGAACTAGCAAAGAAATGCATGTACTAGTTAAGAAGTTAGGCAGTTGTATTCTGAATTGATTAGGGCAAGGGGATATAGGCAGGGTGCCAATAGCACCTGCTACAGTTGGTTTAATTGTGTTTCTTTACAGGATTTCCTGAAACTGGCTTCTACAGTCAGGTCTCTACCAAAACCTGGCTACTTCCCTAGAGGATCCAAAACATCCAGACGGTCTCTAGTTCACTCTTAGTACCAACAGGTAAATCTTAAGTCACTTAGACACCTTTATGACACCTTTATGATGCGTATTGCATAACCTTTGTTAGGTGCAATACGCATCCACGAGGACATAGGTGCTCTCATACATTGTGGAAGGGAGAACAAAATGGTGTAACCCCTTCGGGGGGGACTTGGCAATATCTAACAAAATATATATGCATCTACCTTTAATCCAGTGATCCCATTTCTAGGAATCTTTGAAAAGATACACTGCCACAAACATATACACACGAGGTATTCATTGTGCTATTGTTAGGAATAAAAGATTGGAAGTAACCCAAATGGCCTTAGGACAGTGGTTGACTAAACGACAGCAGACACACAGGTGGAGTACTATGCAGTGGAACAAAAGAGAGAGAAAGAAATGTTTCTAGGAACTGATATAGAATGATTTCCAGGATATGTTGTTAAGTGAAAAAAGCAAGATGCACAATGGGGTATCTGGTACACTGCTTTTTGTATAAGAGAAATGGAGAATAACATATTTACCTATTTTCTTAGTTTTGCAAAAAGAAACACAAGATATATATTATAATTCAATAAAAAAAGAAAAAGAAAGAAAACAGAGAAAGTGTGAGGCAGTGTGGTGTTAAGATACACACACACATTGTAGATATATATGCTTTTGTCCACAGTTCCTGGCTCATAACTCCCATAGCCTTTGTTATAGTAAAGAGAATCTCTCTCTCTCTCTCTCTTTCTCTCTGCCTTTCTCCTGCCCTTCTTTTTCCTGTCTAAGGCAGGACTCTAACCTGATTTTGGGTTCTAAGACTCTCGTTCCAGACACGGTCCTGCCCTATACCCTGGAGGAAGGAATGCTGGACAGAGAAGCCAAGAAGACTGTGAACAAACGGGGCTTACTGGGTTTCCCCACTCAGTCTATTAGTATTAGATCATATCCTTTTTATCCAATCACATTTCTACACGGCTGTCAGTCGTGCCTATCCAATGAAGCCACCATAAAACCCAAGAGGACTGGGTTTGGAGAGCTTCCAGATAGCTGAACACTGGTGGTTCCTGGAGGCTGGTGTGCCCAGGGAGGGCATGGAAGCTCCACACCCCTTCTCCCATGCCTTGCCCTACACATCTCTTCATCTGTGTCCTTTGTAATATCCTTTATGATAAATGGGTAAATGTAAGTGTTTCCCTGAGTTCTGTGAGCCACTCCAGCAAATTAATCAAACCTAAAGAGGAGGTTGTGGGAACCCCAACCTGAAGCCAGTTGGTCAGAAATTCTAGAGGCCTGAACTTGTGACTGGTGGGAGGAGCAGTCTTGGGGACTGAGCCCTCACCCCATGGGATCTGATGCTATCTACAGGCAGATAGTGTAGGAATTGAATTAGAGGACACCCAGCTGGTGTCTGCTGCTTGGTGTGTAGGAAAAAAAGAAACCACATTTGGCCAAAGAAGTCTTCTTCCGTGTTGATGATTGTTGTAGTGAGAGCAGAGGAAAAAACATGGTTTCAGGGATTTTTTTCCCCAAACAGCCAGAAAATAATAAAAATGACTATCTATAGGGGACAGGTAGGAAGAGGGTGATGGAGAAAGTGCTGAGAGTAAGACTTCTCTGAGTATACCTCTTTATATGGTTTTGACTTTCAAAATCTGTCAATATTCTATGCATTTAAAAATAAAATCAAAGAGAAAATGGTGGAAAAGGCAATTATACAATTGTAATAGTCATGAGCACACCTAGCACTTAGATCTTGGTTTCTAACACCCTTCCTCCACTTAAAGAACCCAAGACTTCTAAAAGAAACAGTTGATTCTAGGCCTGGAGCAGGGAAAATCCAAGATGAGCTTGGACTATTTTGTTGTGCCAGAAAATACGGAAGTGTTCAAAGGTGAATGGGGTTATAACAAAAGGATACAAGAACCAGCTTGAAGGGATTTCACTAGTTAAATATAGAAAACTTGGAACAGCAAAAAGAATAATGCTTATAAGTGAATAAATCAATCTATAAGTCCATAGTGAAACCCAAAAAGGGAGGAGGGGCAAGGAGGTCTTCTTTGTGGAAGAATGCTGGCTAATAAACGTAGAAGGAATAATAGAACTTGATTGAGGGCAAGAATCAGCAATGTAGGCTAAAACACTGATGAAGGTTTGTTAGGGAACAAGATAAACACATGGTACCAAAGTATCATCCGACTGATAACTTATCCAAATACAAAAGGAGAGATGTAACTTTACCACTTAGTGACCTGGCCATCTTTCCCTTGACCAAGTGATCAAATGTAATGTCATTACAGTGCAGCACCTGCCATTTAGCTCTACAGGTGTGATGCTGTACACGGCATCTATGAAGATTAACTTGAATCTCATCAAGCTTCTAAACCTAACTTTCAGTTTCTAGGAAATACAGAGGATGGAGGAGTGAGTTTAACGATAACCCAAGGAAACACTCAAATCCAGATTGTGGGACATTCTACCAAAAAATTCTTCTGGTGTCTTCAAAAAAACAGTGTCATGGTGGAAAAAAGTAGAGAGGACTGCTCTATGTTAAAAGATCCTACAATGATATAAAAATAAATGCAACATATGCACCTGGAGTAGATCCTGGTCTGGGGCAGAAGAGCTATAAAAATTTGGGGAAACAACTGGGGAAATTTGAATATGGATGAAACAGGTAATATGATGAAATCACTGTTAATTTTACTAAGTTGAGAAAATAGTAGTGTAATTTTGTGTAATAATGTACTTAATCTTAGGAAGTACTTGATGAATATTTAGGGATGAAATCTCATGATATCTACAAATTATTTTAAATATTTCAGAAAGAGAGACAGAGAGAAAGCAAATGTGGCAAAATGTTAATATATTTTGAAATTTGACAGTGGATACATGAGTGTCTATTTTGTTATGCTTTTAACTTTTCTATATGTTTGAATATTTCAAAATAAATGTTGGAAAATTATATATAATCAACTGATATGTATTACAAATTATATTGAAATTTTAAATTTATTATTAAAATCATATACTGTAAATATTAAAATTATTAAAATTATATACTTATATAGCTATTGATATGCATATATCAATTAAATTGCGTATTTAAGAATAGAAAACTCTTTTTTTAAGGACAAAGAAAACAGATTGAAGTAAGGTAAAATAATTTATTTCTATGCTAGTAAACACAATTCCATACCAATTAATCTAAACATACTTATTAATGCTTATGCACATGTGTGCACGTGCACACACACACAATCTCCTTAAAAAATGCCATTTAACATGCATAAGGACCCCTAGTGTCTCATTAGTTGGAAGAACATAACATATTTTGTTTGCCAAAACTCTGAAGGGCAAAGATTTACTAACACTGGCCTTTTTTGGGCAAAATTTCAACCCTCTATTAGAAACACAGGTAAACATGGCCAGAAGTTGTTTTTTGTTTTTTTTTTTTTAATATTTGAATTCTTGGAAATATGGCCATTTGCAGAGAGAGGAGGCCTAGGTCCTAGCTTTTCTAAAGAGAGAAATCTTTACTTCCTGTCTTTAAAACTACAGTTTTCAAATCGTGTTTTGCTGTCCCCATTTGCTGACTTGGGGATGGTGCTGCTGCAGACCTAAGGCACACTCACACCTGCTGGTGAACTTCTCGGATCTCAACCTTGGTTGCGTGTTAGAATCACCTGGCAAACTTTGGAACCAGTATGGATAGCTAGGCCCCACCACAGACCAGTTGACTCAGAATTTGTGAAACCATTCATTCAGTATGTATTAAGTGCCTACTGTATGTAAAGGCTATTGTGCAACTCAGTAGTAGGCCAGGGGTTTGTGGGTGGTATTCAAATATGGCTATGACTTTGTCATTGTTCTCAAGCAGTTTATGGTCAAGCAGGGAAGATAAGAAATACATACAATTTGCCTAATTCAAGGCATGCAATTAGCATGACTTTGGTGTAAAAAGGTCTGACAAATTCTTGAGATCAACTGAATCCAATCTAATTACAGGTGTCATTTTGATCCCTTTAAGAGGTGTGACCTCTCGCACAGTAAAACTGCATAAGGAACATAGAATTCTGCAAACCCAAATCAGGTAATAAAGTTTAAGAGAGGTTTAGAAGTAATTCCCCGAGAATGTGGAAGACCCAATGAAAGGCTCATCTTCCTGATGGGAAGATAGGATAGACTTAAAAAGAGCCAAGGTCATGCCAACACCCACGAGGCTCTAAAAGAAGTGAGCCACAACCAGGATGGGGCGTGGCAGGCTCCTGTTAGACCAAATAATTAGGTAATGAAATATGTTGAACCTGGGAAAGAGCAACCCCCTCCAAAGGACATGGACCTGGAACTCAACGTGTCAGCGAGAGTGGAAAAAATCACCCAGTGATGCAGTCATCCTGGCTTGTGAGAACTGGCTGGCAAATTCTCAGTGAGCCAGTTGTAAAACACAAGCATTATTAAAAATTAAACTATGTAAATTTATGTAAATAAATTATATTAAAAATAAAAGTAGCAAATACTCAACACTCATCACTTCCTAATTATTTTTCTACATGTCTGCGTTCAGTGCTATTGAGGTTATTTATGTTATTGTATCTGCACTGTGGATGCACTAGCTAATGGTATGCTACTGCACATCTCGCCCCTACTCTGCATTTAGTGACATCACATTGGTAGTTTGAAATCGGCCATATGGGAGTATTCACACCACAGAAATCGGCAAGTGTTACAAAGGGGAGCCCTTCTTTTTTCAGGAGTGGGAGCAGGGATCTGGCTGGTAAACATTTGCTAACACACCTACACCAGTGATATTGACAGCCAGACTCAACAAATCTGTGGTCTATAGGCAACCATGTCTCCTGAAATGGAAACCCCTACTTTCTTGGGACCAGTTTGTTTTCTTAGTGTGATAGTTTTTGGTTTCTGTCTTAACCTTGGCAAAGTTTAATCAAACCTTGCCTTACCTTTATTAATAGTCTTGTGTTAAATTCAAATATAGTATTTTTTTCTTATTTTTTCTTTATATTTATTATGAAAAATTTCAAACATATGGCAAAGTTGAAGGAATTTTATAAAGAATACCTGTGTATATACCACCTAGATTCTACCATTAAACTTTACTTAGCACCATCACATATCTATCCTTCCCTCATATAGAAGTTTTCAAAATTACTTGCACAATCTGTATGTAATTGGTATTACAAGAATATGGCATATTAGGGGAGCTAATAGATTAATATTATGATTGCAATATGAAATATGTCAATAAGTACTTGATTTTAAACTTTAAGTTGGAAACTTGATTAAAACAGTATTGACATGTGTAAGAAACATTAAGACTTACCATATAACTTTGATGTATTTGATGAACTAGAATTATTTAAAAATTAAGGTTTTCTTGTTATAACAAATATTTAAGATATTTAAACTGTTTAAAGCATCTCAAATATTAATGCAGCTTAAAAGGTAAAAGGGTATTTAAATAATTAGTTTGTAAGTGGCAACAAAAATTAATCAAAGACCTTGAAAGTATTACTACTTCTTACAGCATAATGTATGGAAGACCAAATAAAGACTAAAAGAAAGTATTAAAACTTACTGGATTTATAAATAGAATAATAAGCTACATAAATTGACCTTAATAACTTAACAGAAAGCTAGGTTTTTGATTTTTGAAAATAAATTCAAATATTACATAAAAACAAAACCACCACCCCAAGAAGCCAGTGCAGAAAAGCCAATATCACAGACACCAAAAACTCACAGTGACAAGTATGCTGTGCTCAAAGCCCTAGGAGTGGACCAGAGAGAGGCCCAGGGAGGGAGAGAATTTTTGCAGAGGACCAGGGAAGACATTCTGGGAAGAAACGCAATAATTGCAACTATCAAGTGTCCATTGGCCAGGATGTGTTCTAATCACTCCACATTCAGTACCCTCTCAAGCCTCACAAGCAGGCCATGGAAAGTTGGCACTATCAACCCCATCTCATGGATGCCTGGAGAGAGGCTGGGGGCCTGGGTCACATGCATAGTGTTTCTAGAACTGAGCTCCTTGCCTTCCCCATCCCCAAACTTGATACCACAGTATTACAATATCTTTAGCATTGGATGGGAGAATATTATAATAAAATGACTTAAGAAAGCTAAAGAATTTCAAAATCCAACTAAATTATGAAAGAAGTTAGCCATATCTTAGGGGGCAGGGGAGTGGGGGGTGGTTTACTGGCTCAAGTTAGGGCAAAGGATTAGGAAGAGAAAAATCTAGAACTCAGGAGAGATCAGTGGCAAGGTCTCTTCCTGAGTTCCCCATCTCAAGGAGGCACATTTTCCAATCTCCTCACTGGCCCAAGCCAGCAACCTGAAATCTTGCTGTCTTTGACTCTACCTTCTCACAACCCTGCAGCACCTGGTCCTACTGCTCCCCTCCTTGGAGATCTGTAAATCCACCTCTGTCTTTCTTCCACCCCTCCACTGGCATTCTCCCCAAATCTAGGCTGAGTTGCTGAAATGGCTCCTGCCTGTTCCCCCTGCCTTCTGCCTCCAGCTTGGCCCCGTGCCTAACCTCTCTCCAACGTGCCAGAGCAAACCTTCCAATACCTGAGTTATGGCCCTTGCCTACGTGAACATGCCAAGTCCTAAGTCCTTAGCGAGGCAGAGTCCTTTATCACCTCACCTGTCCTGGGGTTTCCACCTTCACCTGTGTCCTCCTCCTCAGGTTCCTCCGCACCTACCCGGCAGCCCCCAAAGTGGCCCCAGAGCCCCGTGTACTCCTTGGCCCCGGATACACGTTCCTGTCTTGATCTCACTGTTCCCATGGCCATCTTCTTCCCCACTCCCAGGCTGTGTCAGCCTCCCCCTCTGCTGTGACTCTGGGTCGCAGCAGTGATCACACCGCCTCCATGTCCCATGATGCTCTGAGCTCCTCAAAGGCAGTATTTGTGTCTTATTCCGTTTATTCCCAGTGCCTGGTGCAAAACCTAGCCCACAGTATGTGCTTCATTAATGTTTGCAGCCTGACTGAATGAAAGAAACCGCGGTATGGCCCTAGATAGCTGTGTGGTCCCCAAACACCTCTTCCTCTGTTCTGCCCCTTGCACTTCACTTTGAAGGAAGGTGGGCAGGATTTGGACAAACAGGAAGTCTTTAGGGAGAAGAGCAAGAGCCCAACAAGAAAGTACAGTGGAAAAGGATCCTGGAAAGAAAACAGGTGGAGAAAAGTCTGAAGGGGGGATTTGTTTGTTTATCCAACAAATCTTCCCTGCGCAGCCCAGCCAGGATGCTTTGCTGAACAGTCACTGTGCTGCGCCCTGAGGATAGGGCGGGAACTCCCACTTAGGGTGTGCTGACTACGTGCCAGTGTTCTCCTAAGAAATCTACATCTACTGGCACTGTAAGTCCCCACAACAACCACACGCAGCAAACACGATCCCCATGGGGTGAATGGGGTAGCGGAGGCCCAGCAAAGTGAGGTCACTTGCACCAGACCCACAGTCAGGAAGTGAAGTCTGAGCCAGACCCTGTGCAATGCCACCCCTTTGAGGCACACACGTCCCCTGCCACCGCTGGATCTACATCCTGGTGAGAGGGCTAGATAACAGATAAGCAAACACATGAGGATTTCAGGGAGGGACAGGAGCTATAAAGGGATAAATCCGGGGAGTGTGGTAGAAAGTGACCACAGAGGCTACTCTGGATGGAGTGGCCACTGAAGAAGATCTCTCTTTGAAGGAATCATTTGAACTGAAACCTGAATGATGACGAGGAGGCAACCACAGGGGAGCTGGGAAAGGTGTTCCAGGCACAGGGAAGGGCAAGTGCAATGCTAGGACTGACCCTGGGAGACTGGTCTCCCTTAGGATTTCGCATTTCACTCTCCGAGGGAGAGAAATTAGAGGCTGCCACGAAGGTTGCTGCTTTGTGCGACTGTGGCCCCTCTCTAGCCGAGTCTGGGGCAGACACTCTGGGGGGAGGATCTTTGTGGGGCCACGCGGGTGTCCTGGAGGAGCGTGGTTTGGGCCCCAAACACTTATCACCAAGCAGAGCAAACTCACGTTTTGCTTGAAGCTGTGGTTCTCAGAGCATTCGGAGTCATCTTGCCAAATATCTGTGGTGTTCTCGCGCGTCTGCCAAGTCCCCCGAGCCAAGCAGTGTCTGTAGGCCCTTCCTGAGCCCTCTGAAAGTAAACAAAGCTCTAGAGGAAAGGTCAGGACACACGGCCCGCTCCCCCGCGCACGCCACAAAGCTGTGGAAAATCCCAGGGAAAAGGGATTCTCATTTCTCCTTTCAGGGGCTCATTAGCGTCCTTACTGTTTATTTGGGATGGAGAGAAAAACACGGAAGCCTCCAAATCTTGTAACAAACCATCATCCGGGAATGTCTGCTGTGTTTACCCAAAGTCCCTGGAGTTAGAACAGTCCCTGGCGACTCAGAGATGTTATAAGCCCTCCAAGGTACAGCCCAGCTGGGAGACGCCAACCTGGGCTCCTGGTGCTGGCTCTTGGGCATCTTCCTGTGCCCAAGAGGCCACACCATGAACGAGAAGCAGTAGGCAAGAGGCTGGCAGACCCAGGGGAAGCCCAGTGAGCCACCCATGCACCTGTTGATGTCCTGGGCCCGGCCCTCCCAATGGCTGAGCCTTCTGGTTTCTTCATCAGGAACTGGGGATCATGATGGCACCGATCCTCCACGGTTTGGGAAAGAATTAGATGAAAGCGTGTGCAAGTGATTGGTAAATTGCTCTGCCCACACTGATTGCTGTTGTGACTCAGTCACCTCCACTCCCCGAAGGTCCTCCTACCTGGAGGAGCAGAGAGTGGACTTGCACGAGAAGTGAAGGTTTTTTAGAAATTCCTAGTCCTGCCCCTGCCCATCATGGGGCAACAATAACTATCTGCTAAATTTAATTGCTGGACATCCGTATGGTACATGCACCTGCCCACCTGACAGCGCTGCCAGGGTGTCTAATGGACATCACAAACAACACTGCCAAAACCAAACACCTCAACTTCTCCTCGAAATCTGCTCCCCTGACATATTTCCCACCTCAGTGGATGGCAAACCCCTCCTCCAGTCCCCTGGCCCCAAACCTGAGGTCATCTTTGCCTTCTCTCTGTCCCTCACAGCCCTCATTTGGCCCACCAGCTAATTCATCAGCTCTCCCTTCAACTGCACCCAGAATCTGACCACCGCTTTCACCTCCTGCTTCCACCCTAATTGGGACCAGCATCCCTCACCTGGGTTATTGCATACTCCTCCGACAGGCTTGCCCCTCACATCTTAGGGTAGCACAGCAGAGTGAGCTGAATAAAACGTCAGTGGCATCACCTTGTGCTTCTTCTCAAAATCTTCCAGGGGCTTTCTGAGAACAAGTTTCATGGACTTCCACAAAGCCCTGCAAGATCTGGCCTCCAAAAGTCTCTGCCCTAACATATTGCTTCTCTTCCCCCTTTGCTCCACCCGAGTTTGCCTCCTTCTCTTCATGCAGCACACCAGGCACGCTCCCCACATGGGTCTTTGCTCTGTTGTCTCCCTCCCTCCTGAGCACTCTCCCCCTATTGGCTAAAACTTTACCTCCTTTAAGTCTTCACTGAAAGGTCACCCTGTCATGGAAGCCTTCCCTGACTACCCAATTTACAACTGCAATTCACCCCCCCACCTAACTCTGCCCTCCCTTCCCCCCTCTACCTTGTTTAACGTAGATCACATTCAAACACACTCGGCCCTTATTTATGATGTCTGCTGGTAATTGTCTGTCTCTCCTGCAAGCATATGGGCCCCACAGGGAGAGAGATTTTATCCTGTTTTGGTCACTAATATATCACAAGTACTTAAATATAATGCCTGGCACTTAAGAGATGCTTAAGAAACATGTGTTGATTGAGTGAATGGCAATAATGTCACCTGACACTTGCATTGTCTGTGCCAGCCATAGCCCTCTGTGCTGGGGATGCAAAGATGAATAGGGCTCAGCTCGGAGTCTAGCTGTGGGAGTGCAAATAAAAAGTGCCATAAACAGTCATAAATGCTAATACGGAAGATTGCACAGGTATAGGAGAGGTCTCAGAAAGGCAGAGGTCCATTGTACTCGTGGGGAGAAGTCTGAGAAATCTTCTAGGATTAGTCGAGCTGAGAACTGCAGTGGGTTTATAGGCAGAAGAGTCTTTGAGGAGTTTCCTGGACAGACAGCAATGGGGCAGGTGCAGAGCCTGGGGTTGTTCATCCGGCTGGAGTGCAGGGACAGGGGACGTGGGAAAGGATGCCTACGAGATCAGCAGGGCCAGGTTGCAGAAGGTCTTGCATGCCGTTTGTAGGTGTCGTCGTGGGGGCCGGCATAACGCAGTTGGCATTTTAGAAAGCTTGTGGAGGGCAGTCACAAGGGCAGATCCAGGGAGGGACCAGTGAGCAGACCATGGAGCGGGAACAGGGCGCTAGTGAGCTGCAGCGAGGGACGGAGGGGAGGTGGAGCCAGGGGACCTGGCTACCAACCAGATGAGGGGGTCTTTGAGAGGGGGAACGTGAGACCATCTCTGAGATGGGAATGGAGAAGGGGAGGAGGGTTTGTTTTCCTCCCCCCATTTTCCACTCTTCTCTGTCCCTCAATTTCTACTCCAACTGATGACAAGTCATGACCATTCCACCTCCTATGTTTTTCTTTCCTCTTTCCCCTTCTCCCCTACCTCTTGCCTCTGCCTGGATCTGGACCCTTCTCATCCCTTTCTCTGGACCACTGCAGGAGCCTCCAGACTCACCTCCCTGACCCTGCTCCACTCCTCAGCCCAACAGCCACATGCTGTCAACGTTCTTCTTTGGCACCTTAACACCTTCCAGCGCTCCATGTACTCTTCCTCTGCAGAGGAGCGTTTAAATCCCTTCGTGCGTAACACACGATTCCCTTCGCCAATCGGCCCCAGTCTCGTTGGTCAGTCTTTGGGGCCGTCCCAGCCTGCATTCACCTTAGCCTCTCCCTTCTCATATTATACTGCTCGTTCCTCCACTCGTGTCACAAGGGCTCTTCCCCGTCCCTTTGCTTTTGTACATGCTCTTCTCTGCACCCTTCCACTATCTCCACGGCCTCTTTTACTGCAGGGACTCATTTGGATTCTGAAGGCAGAAAATGTTGCGTGGAAGGGTAACTCCCCACCTATTGCAAGTCACACTCCTTTTGTGCACTGCACAGGCCCAGACTCATTTTTTTAAAAAAGAGCTTTTAACTGAACTTCTTTGTAACTTTGGATTTTTGATCACTTTTTTCTCTTAAAGCAGACTGGACCTGTACTTCCAGCTCTGGGGGAGGGACAGAAGGAGGGGTGCAGCTGGGAGGTGGTGGTCTGTTCCACGTGGTATTGAGGAGTCTGCGAACATTTGGGATCTTTAGGACCTGACAGGGTCCAAGGGGCTCGGACTCAGACTCAGCTTCAGCTCCCATCCACGAAGTACCTACTGTGTGACACACTGTGTTCCTGCCTTTTCATTCGTTCCTCAGAACGAACTTAAGAGTTGGCTATTGTTCACTTCTCTTTACACACAAGGAAACCACAGCTCAGAGGGCTCAAGAACTTGCCCAAAGTCTCCAAGTGTGAAATAGACAGGCCAGGTCTAACCTTGGAGCTCCTAACCTCACCAAGCTGCTCCCATGGGGACTGTCTGCCTGAGTCACTCAGACCCCTCTGGTCCAGCAAGTTCTCTAGTATCTCCTCTTCCACCCTCCCTTAAATGTCACATCCTCATGCCGCCTGGGCTGATCCCAGCTGGATTTCATCAGAGACCACTCCCATAAAAAAGAAGTCACTGACTCTCCCACCCAGAAATGTATCTTCTTTCTAAACTTTCTCTCTCTTTGCTCTGGAGGCCTCAAAAAATTGAAACCAGGGTTGCACTGATGGGATGATTTATTGGGCTGAAATTAAATATAAAATGTTATCATCTTACCTTCTCAGAAACTGATTCTCACCCTGGTTTTTGCCTGGAGCTTTGTAGCCACTTATGTTTCCTGAGAATAGTTTTAGCTGTTCTTATATTTGCCTGTGTCTGTGGTCAAAGGCAACAGGATTCTAACCAAGCATTGCTTCCCTCCTCTTGCGGAATAAAATAACCAAGAAGTCAAGCTTCTGGGGCAGGTAAGGATGGGATATTATCCCGGGTTCCTAAGCAATATTCGCTTCCTTTAAATGGGATCAGGGCAAGCCATGTGGTTAAACTCTCCATCCAAGTCCCACAGGACTTAAAAGCACCCATTCAGTGGCGCCTCCTTCCAGAGCTCACGCAAGGGTAGTTCAAAGTCCCTCCTCTCCGTCTAACAAGCCAAAAGTCGTGTGGATATGAGCATCTCGATCTTTCTCCTCCACCTCTTTCTCCTCGTCTAGTCCTCACTAAAGCCGAATACTGTGGTCGCCAGGTCTGTACTCTATAATCTTGAAGTAAGAGAGCTATTATATAAACAGAATGCCCAGGAGTCGAAGAGTCCCAAGAAGACAAGAGGAGAAGGAAGATGCATTACTGAGCGCCTAGGAGACCCTTTGTGGGGAAACAAGATGAGAAAAGCACTTGGTTGGAACCTTCTCTCTAACCCCTCCCTGCCCCCTGGCTGGTCTGCCCAGGAGGGACCAGCTTTTAAAGGAGCTGTAGGAAATTGGTAAAATAAGAATTATTACCTTCATTCCACCAAGGTAAGTATGAAGGGCAGGGCACAGAGACGTTTCCAGGAGAAGAATGAGGCCAGCACACATATTGATCAAATGTCCCATTACAAAACACACCTGTAGAGAGAAGAGGGGCCCAGATGAAAATCAGTGTTGGAGCACAGGGTGTACTGATGGAGGCTGAGGCACCCAGGAGCCCAGAGTCCACCTTCCTGGCCTCGGAAGCAGATGCACCCTATGCAGGAATCAGCATGGGTGTCCCACTCTGTAGACAGGTCAAGGGTGAGGAATAATTTGGGGAGCACAGGAATGTCAAATGCAGCCCCAAACATCATGCATTTTTCTACCCAGCTTGACCTCCCATCAATTATGTCAATGTACGTCATGCAGATTTTATTTTATTTGACATGAACTGGACTCTCATAGAAACTCAGGGTCGGAAGGACACAGAAGGACACCTGGAGGTCTGCCAGTGCCTTATGTTCCATAATTAACTAAATAATTGTCAAACCTCTTTCACCAATTAGATTCTAGAACACACCTACTCTGTGAGATGTGTAAAATGACCAGTGGATACAAGAGGATCTGCAGAATTGAGGTCCTTGGTCACGTATATCTGACACAAGTACTACAGTCATATCTCTTCATTTGACTACTAATTCAATGATCATTATGAGATATTTGGACTCTCTCCAGTTCAGGGGGTGGTTTATACCCTGGTGTTTGGCAATGGAAAGCTACAAACTTAAAACAGCCTTATAGGCCTCCCAGAATCAAATGGAGGTATTTTTGGCTAGGTCCCAAACTTCCATATTGCAAGCTCCTGACTCCTGGAAACAGAGCATCATTCCCCACCATCTGCTCTCTATTAGGCTAGAATAGCCAGGTTCCTGGCATTAGAACCCTACAAAGGCAGATCTGCCAGGTTGTGAGCAGGCTTGGGGCACTTTGTCGACTGGCTGCCGTATGTCAGCACCTGGTCTGTGTGAGGTGGTGCTGCCCTGGCTGAACCGCAGAAGGCGCAGTTCCAGATAAAGAAAACCTGCCCTCCTTTGGCCTCAGAGAGCTGTATTCTCCAAGATGAGAGGCTGGTCTTGTAGCTGATGTCAAGTCTTGACTGCCACCTGCCTGGGCCAAAGGGGCCTGCAGAGGGAGCGGGGAACGGCTTGAAGCCTGGGACTGGTTTTGGGTCATGAAAGGAAGGGAGAGTTCATAGCCTCCTGTCCACCTCCAGGCCCGTGAATGAAGTGATCTGAAAGAAGCAAGGAGGAGAAGGAGGGGCAGCTGTCACCCACAGTCCTCAGTGCTCAGAGGCAATGGGCCAAGACACTTTCTTCTTTCTTTTTTTTTAAGGTGGGCACGGTACATATAGACGCACCCAAAGAGTCAGCATGCAGACACGTGAGGCTGTGGACTGAGCAAACTACTGCATATTTGCTAGAGTGTTCTGCACTCAGTGTAGACTTGGATAAGAGAAATGTTGTTACTCAGATTCAGTTAATGCTCTGGGAAATAGGGAATCCCCCATCCCCCTAATAGATCATCAGCTTAATCTACAGCAGTTACTCATGTCATGTGATCAGGCAGTGAGTGTGCTGAGGCAGATGGCTTTTATCAAAGATGGCCACGTCCACACACATCCCGTCTCACGTGTTCCTTTACACTGAGCGGTAGGAGGTCTATGTTCCCTCTCCTTGAGCCTGGGTGGACCTTTGTAACTGTCTGACCCAACTGAACATGGCAGAAGTAATGCTGTGTGACTTCCAAGGCCAGGTCCTGAAAAGCAATATGGCCTCTGGTAAGGCCAGCCCTTGGGGACCCAGCCATGTAGAGAGGCTGTGGGGAGGTGTTCTGGTCACCAGTCCCAGCTCTACTCTGAGCTGAGAGCCAGGATCAACCAACAGACATGGGCGTGAACCAGATTTCAGGAGACTCCAGTCCCCCGCCTCCCGTGGAGTCCTCCAGCTAAACTCCAGACATTGCAGAGCAGAAACAAGCCATCCGCATCGTGCCCTATCTGAATTCCTGACCCACAGAAACTCTGAGAGATAATAAATGATTATTATTGCTTAAAGCCACTAAGCTTTGGGACAATTTGTTACACACCCACAGATAGACGTGCTTACCGGAAGGTTTCTTGAGTAAGTCTCGCAGACACTCCTGTTTGTACAGAGCCCACTTCCGAGTTGTCTCCTCAAGGAGAGAGCCTGTAACCTGAGCAGACAAAAACATGGTCACCCCCTGTCAGCTGCACACACAGATGTGGCCTCTTTGTCATTTCACACCATGATTCTCAAACCTTCTCACCGAAGTGCCCATAATGGCCTGCTGCAAAGAAACAGAAGTCCTTTGGCATCTTGTGTTCTATCTTAAAAATATTTACGAATTCTATTTTCAACTCCATAATCCAATTATATTGGTTTTAATACAAATATGAAAGATCTTTCTTAAAACCTTTAAGTGAAGTTGACATTTCAAGGGTATGCAATATTCTTATCCTAAACTTTCACACCCTTCCAAACAAACAGCTGCACGCTCCTAAGACTGTGTGGATCCCAAAGAGAGACGCGTCACACTACTCGAATCGCAATAATGCAATGCAGAATGGCCGGGAGATTGCAGGTGCCTGCCCTGTCCAGGTGCAGAAGCAGAGACACTGAGTGGATGCTCTGTGGCTGGACTGAGGCCTCGGGGTTTTTTTCTGTCTGACATTGACTATCCTGTCCCATAGAACCTTGGAAATACAGCACATACTTTTTAGGCTTTCCGGATAATTGGGTTGCCTAACAACTTCTAATTGTGTACCTGTGCCACTTATTTTGATTTTAAAAGGGACCTTCTCTTCTTTTGTTCAATGTATTCATCTTCATCAGGCACCTGTTGTGTGCCAGGCCTGGTGTTAAGGGGGAATTGAAGGGAGTACAAAGACGAGCAAGACACAGTCCCTGCCCTAAAAAGATTTAGAAGCTGCTAAAATAAGGCAATTCTATAATTGGCTGACATAAAAAGTCCAGTGGCATTCTAGCTTGTCATCCTCGGCTTCCCTGCAGCTCCTCCCCGGCACGGTTCAGGCCTTAGCACTGCCGTCCTCTCGGTCACAAATCGGAAGTCAGGAGTCATTCTCAACTCTCCGCTTCCCCTCATCCTCACATCCAACCAGGCACTAGACTCCATCAACTGCACCCCCCCAATTCTCTCCTGTCTGTCCCCGCCTCCCACTCCCTCTGTCTCTGGCCTGGTGCCACCATCTACCCTCCACACTGCTCCAGAGTGACAGGGCCACAGGACAGAGCTGAGCACTGGGCTCTCCTGCCTGAAGTCTTCCACTGGTGGTCTATCGACTCAGGATTTAGCATCTCAGCCCTCTCTGTCCCAAGTTACGCTCCTTCGTGACTTCCCGTCTTTGCACTTCCCCTTGGCACTCCGTTCTGCCCTCGTTTTCACCTGGCTAACTCCTATGCATCCCTCAAAGCCCAAGTGAAGCCTAGTGACCCTAGTGACCCCTGGTCATACTTGTCTACCTCTCTCCCTGTAGTCTTGAACTAGTCACCCTCCTCTTCAATGCCCTCCAACCCCCTGCACGACTGATTCCTCCAGCCTCTCACTCTGCAAGTTTGTCAGTGGGCCATGGTCCATCTCCCTCAGTACCCCACCAGGTCCTCGAGGGCTGAGATCTGTCTTTCATCTCTGAATACAAGCCCCTAGCACAGTGGGGCTGTGCTCATTGTCCTTCACTTTCCAGCTAAAGAAACAGAGGCACAGTTGCAGGGTGGAGGGCAGGGAAATGCACACAGGAGGGGTTAAATAAATGATCTGTTCTAAGATCACCCAGTTCATAATTTGGCTTTGAGGTTTTGTCTCCTCTCACAAGGAGCAACAAACTCAAATGCTTTCTTGGGCCAGGTAGATAACCCGAGAGAATGTGGTAGGAAGGTATAACAATAGGGAATGAAGGAGTCTATCATAAATTGGGGAGATGCTCCACCTAAAGGCACTTAAATTTCATTAAAAACACACACACCCCCACACACACCCCACCAACCCCCATTCCATCTACAAGCAACCATCAGTGAGTGGGCAGTTTTCACCTCCTGAATGATTAGTCCAATCTACCCTCTCCCTCCTCCACCCAGCAAACCCCACCACCACCATGGCATCCATGATGGGGTCTATGGGTAATTCCTTTGCATATTTTCCAGAAAATCACACAACCAAATTTTTGAAGAAGAGCTAATGCAGTCATCATTAGACCAGAGGTTCCCAAACTTACTGTCTCAGTAATTTTTCTACAGTGCTCCTAGGCCAAAAGATATATCTAAAGTCTCATTTATCAAGTAGGTATGTTTAAACAATTTAATAAATATTTATGTCTCAACTTAGTGCCTGTTGGGCATTACACAACTTCGCAAGCTTTAAAATCAGACTGGACACCACCACCTTCATTTCCTGTTCCATACTGATTTTTGTGCTATACTTGCTTTTTATCACAGGACCTGCAGAAAACCCAGCTTTGCAAAGATACCACATTGTCAAAAGGAATGAAGTGTGATCTAACATTGAAACCTGAGTACCTTGAGCTAGTAGTTTGCACAGTGTCTGGCCAATGCCATATATCACTGTGCTTCCCTGGAAAAATTGAAGTATCTCACAGCACCTTTGTGAGTTCACAGTGGTGCCCTGGAGTACCTTAGCACACAGTTTGGGAACCATGGGATTAGCCAATAAGTAATAATAACAATGATATAATAATTGGCATTTATCCCTTAGTTTCCCTTTCCAATGAGTGTTAAATCTCTATTAATAATATATCTATCTGAGTTATGGCCCCGGAGGCAACATATAAATTTATTAACATACTGTTTAAAGAAGTAAACATCCTAATGGGACCATCACTGACTATTATTTTTACAAATTCAGCAGATGAGATGCAAATCAGATAATAGGTTTCCAGAATCCTCAAAGCCATCAAAGTAAAGTGCTATTTATGTGCTCAGGGACCACACTGGGACCTGGTTAAGGAAGAGGCAATACAATCAGACCCTGCACTGACGTTCCCCCATCCCCATGTTCTTTGCCGTGGCTAACAGCCACGGTCAAAAGTAGAAAAACAAACTAAAACTAAAAAGTACTGAGTTTGGTCAGTCTAAGGGAGCTGGACAAACTCAGACTGTCTTCCAAGGTCCTTGCCTTAAAGACATCAAACACACGAGAGGCATGTCCAAGTTCAACTGCAGCCAGATTCCCAGACACAGTTATGAGGAAGGAAGACATAGGAGTGAGTTTTTTCTAACTGGAAAAGTCCAGTTTGGCCTTGGGTCCTTCTTTGTGTGGGCACCCAGCATCAGTGACTAACTTGGCCAGGAAGAGATTAAGGAAAAGAAAAAAAACCAAAGAACACCTTCTATGGAGTCTCTTTAAATGAATCTATTTTTATTTGTTAGAGAAGGAAGACACTTCACTGTAGATAAAACGGAAATCACAGATAAGCAAAAAGGGGAGAACATGGAATTATAACCTCATTACGCAGAAATTACCACCTATTTCCGGACTCCTCTCTCTACACACACGCATTTTTCTTCCTGCTTTTTCTTTTCTTTTTTATTTTAACCAAAAATGAAACCATATTATGCTGTAACCTTTTATTCTTCACTAGATGATATATCATGAATATATTTCCATTTCAAGGAATAAATAAGTAAAATAAAACACCTTTTTAACAGCTACATAATATTCTGTGAAAAAAAAGGGATACAATTTAGTTTTTTTTATAATTTAGTTTTTACATCCCCTAGCATTGAACATCTAAGTTGCTTTCAGATGTTTGCTAATATAAATGATGCCGTGATAAAAATCCTCGTCGTTAAACATTGGAGAGCGCATCTTTATTTTCTTAGGAGAAATTCTTTGAATTGGAATTTCTGGGTCACAAAGTGTACATGGCTTTAAAGAGTTTTGATACTATGTACACAGTTTGGTACTGCCAAACTGTCTATCCTCACCAAAAAAATTTCTTTTCTCACTTAAAATATGCACCATTTTACACTCCCACCAGCAATGTATAAAAGGGCCACAAATTCACTTCTTAAAGAGCCTCAGATAATTTAAGTTTTCTGATGCCAAAGCAATAGCTAGATAACTTAGATGAGTATGTGTGGGGGTGGAGATAGCACTATTTCCTTGCTTGAATTTGGAAACTAAACTATCCCTGAGAATTTCTCATTAAGTGAATTTCCTGCCAGAAAACACACCACAGTCATTTATATTCCATGCAGGGAAAGAGTCTATGAGCAAAATTCATCATGAAAGCCTTCACAAAGCCTTGTAATGTAAACATCTGGAGAAAGAATATGGGGTTAAGATGGAGAACCAAGAGGAAGATCATCAGAATTACATTCTGGAGAACAGACAATGTGAACAGCTCTGAAGGCACAGTCTGGGTGGCAGAGGGTGGGAGGGGCCGCTGCCAGCAGGCATATTATTGATTATGGAAATACCACAGCAAAGGGGCCAAGGTGTGGCTTGGTCAGTGTTGGAAGCCGGCCTGAGGTTCTGCAGATTCTGCTATAGTAACACATAAATATTCCTATGTCAACAGGTCCCAAGACCACTAGAGAAGAAAGAACACAGGACTTCAGATACCCCGGGTAGACACAACGGCTCCACTGCTCGGGAACTATGAGATGGAAGGCAATCATTTAACTCCTCTGAAGCTTAATTTTCCCACCTGTAAAATGGGTTCAGTACTTTTAGAGGCTTGTTGTGAGGATGAAACAAGATGATGTGTGAGGAAGCATTTTATGATAATATGCCAAGTGCTACAGCAGAGCTTGGAATGGGGTAGGCAATCCATAGAGGTTTGTGAACAAAATTACATACTTATCTGGATACAATGACATATTCAGAGAATTAAAGCAAGGACAAGAGTTCTGTATCTACTCTACCAACAATAGCACACCAGTAACAGGTTGAAGACCTGGGGCCAGAGGCAGGCCGGAGCCACCTGCCCCTCAGCAATGCTCTGGCATCATGGCAAGAATTCTATGAAACCACTGGATGGGCTAACATGTACAATCCATGAGGGCTTGCAGGTAGCCTCTGGGAGAATTTGGATGTGGACAATTCTGCCTCTCTAGTCCTGGTGCTAAGGTGAATGTTTATGAGATCTGTCACCACAGCCCTCCATATGTGGGGGTGGGATTTAGAATTCCAAGGCTACAAACAGGAACCAACCATGCCCATGGAACAAAGGAGGAAGAGAGCCCTTCCTTAATCTACTTTCTTTACTCAAATGAGTGGAACCGGGGTTCCTTCCCTTCATACCCCAGTATGAAAATGGAATCTTGAAAAGGGACAGAGCAGAGGTCTCATCTCCTTGGATGAGAATAAGGCAAGTGCCAGCATGCCCAACTATAGAGGATGGTGAAATACATTATAATACATCCTTAAAGCCCATGCCATGGATCTACATATACTGACATAGAAAATGTTGCTCAACCTCCCTGACACTTAGTTTCCTCATCCATAAAATGAGATTAACAAGAGACGTCCCTCACAGCGTTGCTGAGAGCACAGCATGAGGTAGTATGAAGCAGGGAGGGGAGGGAAACTGGCGCCGGACCCCATGCAGCATCATAGCAAGTGTTCAGTAAAAATGTTAGCCGTACTATTAGTGTATTTTGTTATGAAAAAAGCAGATTACAAAATAATATTTATAGTATGCTCCTATGTTTGTTTTAAAATACTGTATGTAAACAGACGGTAGAAAAATGTCTGGAAGTACAAGCCCCCAAACGTGAATGAGGGTGATCTCTAGCTGGTGGAATTGCAGTGATTTGTAGCTTGTATTTAACTTTTTCGGATTCTATAGGTCTTTTTTTTAACAATGAGTATCCTATATTTTTTATAAGAAGGAAGAAAGGAAGGAAAAAGAAAAGAAAAGCAAGGAAAGGACGGAAAAGAAAACTTCGTTCAACTGAAATACTCAAACCTGAGGAATGCTAAAAGCACACAGGAGTATGTACGCAGCAATTTTAAATACTATTTACAGAGTCCATGCTGCCATGAGAAAATGCTTATAATATAACGCGTAAAGGGGAAACCAGGACACAAAATATTTTATGCTTCATAATTTCAGCTGTGTAAAAAAATACATAGAAAAAGGATTTGAGGAAAATATGCCAAAATATTAACAGCGATTACCTCTGAATGCTAGGATGGTGGTTGATGGTTACCTCCCTAATACTGTTTTCTATTTTCCAAATTGCCTACAAGAGCCCTAAATTGCTTCTTTAATCAGAAAATATGCACAACTGATAATATTATTAAGAATAATCATTAGTAATAATAATAATGAACTGCTCTTACTTGCTTGACGGAAACCAGCAGCATCAGGGTGAGGAAGGGCCTCCCAGGGGTCCAGAGCGAGCGCTTCCTGTGGGAGGGGAGAGGGCTGTCCCCCCAGGGAGCAGGGATGCCCGTGGGCAGCTCTGGAACCCCCCGCAGGGGTCCTACTCTTCTCCCAGGCCTTGCCACGCTGGGTTCTGGCGTCATCCTCCCCGTGCCCTTTCACAAGTGCGGGTGCTTCTCTCTAACAGTCCAAGATGTACCACAGGCAGCCTCCTCTAGCATTCCTCTTTGTCCAGAGAGGAAATGTTTGCACAAACCCTCTCCACGCCGCGCCGCCCGGGGCGTCTGAACTGGTCTAGAGCGACCCACCGAATCTCCAGAGTTCCTCATCAGCAGAGGCTCATACCCCGCCCCTGCCCCACCAAAAGCAGGGAGATTTTTCCCAGACCTTCCCCAAGTCAGCTGCACTCCCTGGGACTCCCTCAGCGGGCCAAGGAGAAATAGCAAGGCAGTCGGTGGGTTCCAGGCTGCCGGTCCTGCTCCATGCACAAGGCCAGGCAGAGACAGGCTCGGCTTCCAGCTGCAGAGGAACAGCTGGCAGGAGACGATGGGCCTTGAGCCAGTTTGGAGGCAGGCGTCTTTTCGAGGGGCAATATCTCTTTCTAAGGCATTAAGCTTGTGCAGGCCAGGCTGAGGCCAGCCACAAAGGCAGGGCCTCCTCCAGGCCCTGTTTATGCCAAAAGGACAGGAGAGACCGTTGATCGGCCCAGGAGGGAGCAGCTCCCAAGCCAGGGCCTGAAGCAAAAACCCAGTCAGCAGCTCAGGTCATGTCTACATAACAGCAAAACAATGTGTTGAAGAGCCCAATGTTCACTCCTCTTGAATGCCCACTTGTTCTGAGCACACATGGCTCAGCCCACCTGGAAGATCCTTTTTCATGGAATTTCTGATTTGTCACTTACTAACCAACATATTAGTACATTCTCACTACAGTTCATATTTACAAAATCTTTTCATCCACCATCCTATTTCGTTCATCCTCACAATAACCCCATATGACTAATTCTCCATTTGACAGCCAAGAAACATTGAGGTTCAGAGAGGTTAGGCTGCTTGCCCAAGGCTACACAGCAAGTAAACAGGATACCCAGGTCTTCTGACCAGAGTCACCTGAGCACAGCTACTTGGGAAGGTGCTATTCCCTACCCCTACCCTCTCTGGGTGAGTTCCTATTCTCTTTCAGGCTCATCACTGTGCCCCTAAAAGGATCTGCTTGGCCCTGCCTCACCCCACCACTCTCCAGCCAGCTCCCAGCATCTGCTTCCAACTTCTCCCGATCTCCCAAACTGGAGGCCCAGGTTAGAAGAGTTCCTGATTGGATGAAACGTCAGGTCAGCAAGAGATAAGAAGAATATGTTTTCACTTAGTTTTGTTTTGTTTTGTTTTTTCCATTCAAGGCAAACCATAGGAGCTCATCTTGGTTAACTTCTCTGACTGAGTGAATTCAGAACAGTGGGGAAAAGCAGGTGAGCTTCACTTATTAGAAATCCTTGGAAATCTTTAAAACTCCACAGGGCAAGATTTTAAACCTTAGTAGTAAAATGCTCAATCTGGACAAAGACCCCCAAAATGGACTCTTAGGATGGTGTGGCCTCTGGAATCCATGTGGTCATCTCTTGGGGACAGCAGAGAGCAAAACGAAGTGACCCAGAGGGAGACCAAGCCCAAGTGATGGGCTCCCATCCGTTGGATGTGGCCGTAACAATGTTCAGTCACTGCACACTAAAGACGATCTTCCAAGTCGCATGCTCGCAAGGAAAATGCCTACTTTCTAAGAATATTCTTTCTCATCTGTTTGAACCTTTTCTGAAAGATATCTTTTTTCTGAAGGGACAAGCGTTGGAGCCACACGCAACTTCCCCACCCGTTGGGTGGATGCCATCTAGTGATAAAACACGGTAATGCATGTTCTTCCCACGCAACTGGGCAGCTACCAGGACACACATGCACAGCTTGTGAGGCCACTGAGAGCACATAGCTTTCCTCAGGCTTTGCCAGCAGGAAAGTACAAATGGAGTGATACTAACCCCAAATCACTGCCCTTTTCTCCTACTTCCCAGGTTAGATCTGGGGGTTTGATCTGGGGGTCTTCGGGATGTGTCTAACACATAAGCAAGAACCTGCGTGTTGCAGATGCCCCGTGGAAACTTCTCCTGCCCTTGCTCCTTCATCCATGGCCTCTGCTCCTTAAGGATCTCCAATGGCACCGCTCCTGCCAGTGCCCGTTTTGGTGAGGGCCTGAGAGGTGGTGCTGAGGGCTCTGCCAGCTTCTGAGGCCCCAGGATGGTGCTGAATTCTGCACCCAAGTGGGGTGCACACCGCCCTCCCCATTCCGCACAGCACCTGGGCCCTGATGCAGCCTGCCTTTGCCTCACCTCTCACAGAGCCTTGGAACAGGCGGCTGTGCTCTGTAGTGCCTCTCCCTGTAGTGCTGGACAAGACAGGCCTGTGAAGGCCTCGGGATTCCCTGTTTCTGGAATGCAACACTGTGCATCCTGTTCCATGCAAAAGGCAAGGGGAGAGCAGTGGCACCCAGACACCCACCCAGACCACCTCTGGTCTTCAGTCAAAACCAGCACCTTCCACAATAGCCCAAAGGTGGAAGCAACCCAGGTGTCCATCAATGGATGAACGGATGAACAAACTGTGACACAACAAACACAATAGAATATTATTCTGCCTTAAAAAGAAGGAAATTCTGACCCATGCTACAACATAGAGGAGCCTTGAGCACATTATAGTAAGTGAAAAAAGCCAGATACAAAAGAATAAATACTGTAGGATTCCACTCACATGAGGTCCTTAGAGTAGTCAAATTCATAGAGACAGAAAGAAGAATGGTGGCTGCCAGGGGCTGGGGGGAGGGAGAATGGGGACTTGTATGTGGGCACAGGGTTTCAGTTTTGCAAAATGAGAAGAGTTCTGGGCATGGATGGTGGAGATGGCCGCACAGCAGTGGGAATGTACTTGAGGCCACTGAGCTGCACACTTGAAAATGGTTAAGATGGGGAATTTCATGTTGTGTGCATTTTACCACAATATTTTTTTTAAAAGCTCAATTCCCTCCTGCACCTCTACATCCTGGGGAGAACTGAAGGGCCAAGACCCTCTGCAGGAGCGTGGACAGCTGTGTGCCTCTGGACGTGGCGTGCTGGAGCACACTCGGGTTCCCTAGGGGGAAGTAGAGGAGGCCGGGTCAGGATGCCAGATGGCAGGGCTGCAGAGCAGGTACCGTGACGCAGCAGGAGGAGGGGGCCCGTGGCTCATCCCGCCCCCACACACCTCATTCCACCATGGACAGGGCCAGGCAGCAGCAGGCACTGACCCTCCTCCCCGTCTGCCTGGCCCTGGCATTCTCCCTTGCTGCCCTGGGAAGCAGCCACTGGTGTGAGGGGACCCGGCGGGTGGCGAAGCCACTGTGCCAGGACCAGCTGGGAGGACTGCACTGCATTCACTTCAGGCGGGGCAGCAGTGGCAGTGGCAAGAGGGACGACAAGAGCCCGGCTGTCCAGTACATTTGGGAGATGGGGGATGACAAGTTCATCCAGCGCAGGTTCCATGTGGGGCTCTGGCAGTCCTGCGAGGAAAGCTTCAGTGGTGCAGGTGAGTGTGGCCCGCAGGTTCCCGGGGTGACAGGTGCAAGATGGAGCAGGGGCTCTGGAGCCAGGCTGCCTGGGATTGAATCCCGGCTTTCCACTGACTGTGTATCCATGAGTAAGTCCCTTAACCGCTCTGAGCCTCAGTTTTCTCATCTACAAAATGGAACAACAGCAGTACTTATCTCCTAGAGTTATTGTACAGATTAAATGACTAGATTCACGTCATGCATTTGCAACAGTGGCCGACACATTGTAAGTGTTTATTAAACATCAGCTTTTACCATTTGTGATTGCTACCCAATCCCTGGTATTCAAAATCCTTTGGGAATAAGAGGTGACCCCCATCCAATTCTGAAATGCATCCCTGTTATTTCTCCTGCACTTGGAATGGTCTTGAAGCAAATCCTTCAAAATAAAAGTGTTTTTTACCTCATAAAGAATGGAGGAGGGGGGACTTCGACCCTCCACCATCAGGCAGCCTGGCTGTAAGCCCGTGCTCAGGGCCGGGACACACTTCTCTTTCTGCTTGGGAAGCAAAACCTGCAAGGGTGGAAAGGGGAGATTTCTCTCCTGACCTCAGGCTTATTACATTAAATTCCTTGTACAGCTTTCTACTTTTCCTGGAGTTTCTAATTGCCTTTTCTTTTCCCATCCTCATAGCATTTGGTTTTTATTCCTGAGGCCTAAGTCAAAGGCAACAAGAACAAACCCTCTGAGATGCTGCATGCACCTCCCCAACCCTCCCACCCAGAGGTGGCCCCCGAGGGGCAGTACGCAGCCCCACCCTCCAATGCATCCAGGTCAGTGCCTGTGCCCTTTGCTTTAAGTGCAGAGCTGCCTGGAGCTAAGGCCACTTTAGGGACCTCCCCAGTTCCTCTTTCCACAGGGGGTGCTATCTTTGTGTGCCTATTCTTTGCCTTCATGGACAGGTGCAGGAGGCCCACGACCCTGAATCCTGGAGGGTTCCCAAGACAGTCCCAGATTTTTGATTTGGAAACCTCAGTCACCCTACCCATAGGAAAATTGCTTGGGAAATTGCACATCCTTTCCAAGTCTCCATCTGAGGACTGCCTTCAGTGCTTCTATTTCCAGAGTGCTCTCTCTCTCTCCCTCTCTCTCTCTCTCTCTCCCCCCCCCTCCCTCCCTCTCTCCCTGCCTCCATGCATCACACCAGCTATCCAATGTTAGTGTGAATCGGAATCACCCAAGGAGTTTGTAAAAAATCCATGTGGCCAGCCCTGAAGGTTCTATCATAATTCAGTAGGTTTTGGAAGGAGTCTAGAACTCTGCATTTTTAAAAAGTTTTGGCCAGGTACGGTGGCTCACACCTGTAATCCTAGCACTCTTGGAGGCTGAGGCGGGAGGATCACTTGAGGTCAGGAGTTTGAGACCAGCCTGAGCAAGAGTGAGACCCCATCTCTACTCAATAAAGAAAAAATTAGCTGGGCATGGTGGTGCACACCTGTGGTCCCAGCTACTTGGGAAGCAGAGGCAGGAGGATCATTTGAGCCCAGGAGTTTGAGGCTGCAGTGAGCTATGATGACACCATGGCACTCTAGCCCAGGTGACAGGGTGAGACTCTGTCTCAAAGAAAAAAAAAAGTTTTAACTGTGGTAATATTTACGCATAGATAAGAGATCAAATCATTTTGAAAGGCTTCTAAAAAAGAAAAACCAACAGTCCCCTGCCCCTTCCTTCTGCATAACTTAGTCCCACCTTTTAGGGGAAACCACTTTTAACTTAATTGTTTCTCCTGGTATTTACTTCCTTGTTTCCAGAAAAATATGCTGACATAGCTATGTCTTCATCTCAGACATTATCTATTGACTTTTTGTTATAATAAATAGGATTTAATTCTCTCACACTACAACATCCCACATACCCTCTGCCATCTTCCTTATAAAGTTATATTGCTGTTTTATTTAAATCAATAAACCAATAATTTATTTTAACTATATCAATATTGTTCATTATAGCATCAAAGAGGGTGCCATGGTTGCATTTATTATTTTGTACAGCTTTTCGCTTTTCCTGGAGTTCCTCGTTGCCTTTTCTTTTCCCATCCTCATAGCATTAGTATTTTTATTCTGCTCAACTCTCTATTCTATCTGGTGGTATCTGTATCTCTAATAAGCTCCCCTGGTGATTACAACACACGCTAAAGTTACAGAAGTATGCCCCAGAGTACTGCAAAGCCCTCTGGAAAGATGGGATTCAGCACAGTGTGCAGCAAATTCACTAACAGCCATTTCTGTGTCAGACACAGGGCCGGGCGAATAGGAGATGTTCACACGAAGGTAAGTGAGCCACAGTGCTGAGGGCTAAGGCTCCCATGGGGAGACCCAGGATAAAAAATAAATGAGGAAAAATATGATGATGGTTATAACAAAGACTTATCTATGACAACGAGATGGAAAGGAAGGACAGGTTACTTACAGCTCCGGGCCTGGGGAAGGCCTCACAGAGGAGGTGGCTACAGTGCCAGGCCCACACGACTTTTATTTTAATGGATGGAGGTCAGGGATGAGGACATTCCAGGCAGGCAGAATTGAGTGAATCAAAGTCTGAGGAAGCGCAGCCCAGGTATTTGCATCAGAACACAAGGCAGGGGAGAGCAGGATCCCTCATAACAGAAGAACTTAACTCGTATGGCTCCTCCATGTCACCTGAGACAGCTTCTCCTCCCTTGCAACATAAGGTCATTGTCACTCCAAGCACAAGTAACTGAGTGGGACAACATTTCCTAGAAAGAAAAAGCCTCATTGGAGAAAATTGGAAGCTTAGTACTTGTAATGTCAGGGGGAGCCGGGGTCATAGTAGAACCTGAACTTAAGGACAAGAGTTAGAAAATGAGAAAGATGGAAGCTGCTTCCTCAGTAGCCAGGGAGCTGGGAAGAAAAAGTCTGCACAGGCTGGACTTGAGCAAAGTATGGAACTGGACGTTCAGGGAGGACAGGAGGCAGCTGTAAACTGGCTACCTGCATGTGGGCCTCACATGGTCACACAAACACCACGCAGGTAGATGACATAAATGCCCCCAAGATTTCTAATAAGAAACTGTTACCCAGCTTGTGGGGGTGGGATATGGGGTGGTCTTCTCAGTCTGAAAGCAGAGGCAAGAGGCTAGGTAAGGTTCTTTCAGGCTCCCAATCCATTGACCCATTAATCCATGAATGGACTAATCCATTCATGAGGGCTCTGCCTTCAATAACCTCTTAAAAGCCCCACCTCTCAATACTGCCACATTGGGGATTAAGTTTCAGCATGAGTTTTGAAGGGGCATTCAAACCATAGCAATCCCTTTCTGATTTATGTGCTACTATGTTCTTACTGTCAGGACAGAAAGAGCCCCTAACAAGTACCTCACTGGATGGTCTTAAAGATTACTCCGCAGGTATGCCTTTTGAGATGCTCTTTGTAAAAATAAACAAAAAGAGTTTTGACAGTCAAATAAATTTGGAAAATATTACGTATTATGTTGTATTTTCTTCTTGGAAATTCACAATGCACATGAGCATATCAAAATCTCTGTCCCACAGTAAAGAAAAAGTCCCTCAGTAAAGAAACTGTTTAATATCACATGTCCCAGTGTTTCCCAAAATTTATTGACCATTGAAGAAATTTTTTATGTATAATAAGGATGAATATTCTGCGAGACTATTGTTCGGTGGAACACACTTTGGAAAAGGCTGACCTAGAACAACAGAATCATTTTACAGATGGGAAAACTGAGTTCTAGAGGTATAAGTGTCCCTTTAACGATTTTATAGCTAGATAATGACGGCGCTGAGCATGGAACTCAAATCGCTTAAATCTTAGCCCTTACTTTTCTTGTTACCCGACAACGCACAAAACTTAACTGAAGGGCAAAAACTCTTATAATTGTCAATGAAGGATTTTGTGGCCATCAATCTAAAAAGCCTCTGCTCGCATTTTATATATTTCTTAATATAATAAGGTCACCCAGGTAAATCAGAGTTTCTAAACATTGTCATCACTTTATTAAGAAGGAAGAAAGAAGGACATCTTCCCCAGAACACCTTTCCCCCTCCCCACAAAGGAGCACTATCTCCTCCATGTGTTGCAGGATGCCCCTAAAGCAAAAATGTCTAGAATTAAATTTTTACTCAATAATAAATAAATACACACCAAACATATTAGAGGGCAAAGCAAAAACTATACTCGAATAAACTAAACTCTAACTCAAAATTCGAGTTAGAAACTCAAATGCCTGCAGGAGGTAGTAACGAAAGTGGGTGGAACAAGGCTAGCTGGGATGCCAGTGACTGTGAAACTTCATGCCTCAGGCAAAGGGCACAGCCTCTCGATCAGTTCGGCTTTGAGGTCACGAGCACTTGTAAGCCCAGACAGTATTACCAGATCCTCTGATTTTTCAAGGGAAGTCAGATAGTTGGATTTCTTTGTAAAATTTCTCAATTTCAAAATATCACATGAGCCAAAGAAACCATGTTCTGCCACAGAGTGTAGCTAGGGCCCCAATTAGAGATTGCACCACTCAGACACCTGCTATTTAGTCTCATTTGTCACGAGTGCCTGGGAGATTTGGGGCATAAGAAAGGAAAGGGTTAGGACTGGAGGTAAGTGGGAAGAAGCTCAAACTGTGCTTTGGAGAGAGGGTTAGGAGCGGGAGGTGAGCAGATAGAGCTGGCAATGAGAACCCCAGTCTAGGAAGGATGCTCTTCTTCCCTGAACAAGTCCAGGAAAGGGGCTTCTGGGTGTCCGACCACCCTAGCTCTGCTGCCCCGTGGGCCTTACTAGGTGCTTTCCTTCTGAATCAGCTCCATCTCCCTAAAAGTTGACCCTCCAGAGAAGCCCTTACCTGGAGTGCTATTTTAAGACATCCTTTGCACGAGCCGCCTCAAAGAATTCTGTCCTTTCTTCCCTAGAATGCCTTGAGAGGGAGACAACACCTTTTATTCCACACTCTGAAATGAATATTTGAAAGGAAAATTCCTGGTGGAGGCAGCACTTAGACTAAATGCTCTTTTCCTTAGGTGAATCAACTCATCAACAAAATGTGTTGATTTCAGATTCTCTGCTATTCTGCTAAACTCAAAAAGTTCAAGGATAGAGGGATCTCCACACCCCATAACGGGTGGGGGTGGGAGTGGGGGACGGGGGGACAATGAGCAGACAGGGGATGCCAGAGTTGAGCACTGAGAACTTGGACAGCAGCCCCTAGGGCTGGCTTACTGTGCCGCTTGGCCGCCAGAGCACTGTCAAGCGATGTAACACCCGCCTCTCTGGCTTCATGGGATTTATAAAGATTTTTTCTTTTAATCCTGCTGGCTTTATTCAAAAGGAACACCATTTCTGAGGATTCATATTAAGCAAAGAGATCACTACGGTCTGACTCTTTAGGCCTGATCTAAACTCACCCTTCTAAGCCATGGCAAATTCTCTTAATCTCCTTGGTCAGCCTCCACTTTCTCTTTGCCCAGCCCTGGCCCCGTACTGGCCTCATCTTTATTCCTGTTGGGAAAGGTAGCCCTCTCCAGAAGACGAGCTAGACCCTCACTCCTCTGTTCATTAGTAAAGAGGTAGCAGGTGGGGATGTAGCAAAAGGGTCTGAGTCTCAGGTGGGAAAACCTGGTTTTCAATTCCTGACTCTACCAACCTGTTTGAGCCTGGCCTCCAAATCTGCAAAATAATGATTCTTGTACTTGACTTTATCAATGACTAAACACACAGATATGTGTTAGGCAGTTCACAAAATACATTCACAACTTTCTCATGGGAGAACTTTTATAATACCCATTTTGCAGATGAAGAAAGTGAGGCTCAGAGAGGTCAGGAAACTTGCCATGGTTACTGACTGTGGCAGGACCAGGCACCGAAGCCAGGCTTTGTGGGTTTAAATGCCACATGTTGTCCATGGTATCCACCTGCTGCTTTTGCACTAGCCTGACTCACAGAAGTGTGGTTAGGATGAGATGAGGTGATGTGAAGAAAGGTGCCTCATCAGCCCCCAAGTGCTAGGTATTGAGATTTCCCCAATGCTTTGGGGACCTCCCTGGTAGAATTGAGGTGACCCAGATGAATTTTTGCTGCAGTGACCACAATGCTGCTGCTGCTGCCAACATCAGAAAATCAACCAGGAAAAATGTCCAATTGCATTAATCCGAAGCTGACAGTTAAAATGCTGCAGAGGCCACTGTGGTTGCACATGAACAGGCAGGTCCCTGATTCTGTTGTCCTCAGCCCCAGGTTGTGGAAATACTCTCCTTCAGACAGTTTGTGGCAGACGGTTATGTTACACATGAATCCCTGGCTACGTGTTGAAGTCAGAAAGTATCCCAGTGGAGAAACTCAAGCGAATGGTTCTGTCATAAACCCAAGCTTTGTTTCTCTTCTTCCTATAGCTCAGTAGGGGACAATGCAGAAGTGTGGAGGAGTGAGGCCCGAGGACACTTGCACTTTTATGAGGATGAGCACAGTGAATCTTAAGGTTTATGACCATTTGACATGTACCCCCAAAAGCAGGTGCCTGCTCATACAAATGATCCTTCCCATGTGATATAGACTGAGTGTATCCCCCTCAAATCACCCTAATCCCAATGTGATGGTATTTGGAGGCAGGACCTTTAGTTGGTAATTAGGTCATGAGGGTGGAGCCCTCATGAATGGGATTAGTGCCCTTATAAAGATAGGCCAGAGGTCTAGCGACTTCTCTTTCTGCCATTTGAGGATACAGGAGGCTGTCTGCAGCCTGGAAGAGGGCCCTGACCAAAACCTGACCATGCTGGCATCCTGATCTCAGACTTCCAGCCTCCAGAACTGTAAGGAATAAATTTATGTTGTTGATAAGCCACCCAGTCTATGGTAATTTGTTATAGCAGCCCGAACTGACAAAGACATCATGTGATCCCGATGAGGTAGCAGGTGAATGCTGGGTTATGCTAAGGAAGCAATAAGATGAGGTCTGTGTTGGAAGGTCAGGTTGATGGAGAGAGGACATAAAAGCTAAAAGAACACAGACTTGGTGCTAGAGGAAATAGGGAGCCATAGTGAGTTCTTGAAGAGGAAAGTTAAGTTACCTGGGATTTTCTCTCCTATGAAAGAAAAAAGTTTTCTGAGGTATAAAGATGCTCCCAAACTTGCTTCTATTCTGGAAACTTCCAGCAAAGGTAGCTGATGTTATCCTTATCCTCAGGGCACTCATTGTCTAGAAATAAATAGTGATTCATGCTAACCACATGCAAAAAGGCCCAATAGAACTCATTTGTTCCAGTAAGATTTAAATGCATCTTAACTGAGATAGAAGCTTCTTATATATTATTTCATTTACTCCTCACAGCAAGGCTAATGTGGGGACTACTGAATCTATTTTAGCAATAAGAAAGCCACTGCTTTGAAGAGCCAATGGTACATGCCCCCTAGCTTTCACCTCTTGCTCTGTTTTTAACGCTTACCAGACCAGGCTGGAAGCAGCTTCCTGTGTCTCAGGCTTCTGTATCCCCTAGCACCTACCATACTGTAGCCTGTATTACATTAATTCAGTGATGTAGCAGGACAGCACTGGGTCTAGCCTCTGCAGACCTGAGTGCTAACACTGAAACTGCCTCGACCTGTGCTGTCTGTGCAAGTCAGAGGACCTTGGACCCACTCCTTTCAACTGCTCAGGGATGAGCCAATTTCCCAGCCTCCTCCCACTCAACTGTCTATGATTCTATTTTGGGCCGACATGTTAGTGGAGGGAGAATGGAAAACTCAGCTAGGACAAGAACACAGAGGGTGACTTTCCATGGTCTCAGCCTCCATCTGTCACCCCCAAACCATACTCTTGTTACATCTGCACACCAAGTGGACATCCATGGACGTAGCACTTTCAAGGGGACTACCTATCTCAGGTGGTGGCTCAAGCTTTTTCACCCAGTGTGTGCTACATGACAAATGGCATGCGCACGCAAAGCACACGCCCCTGGAGCACATAAATGAGTCTGGTGGTAGGTTCTGCCCAATACCTGGTGCACACACAGTAACTCCTCCTTTTCTTTCACAGTCAAGAAAGCACTATGGGATGCAAGGGACTGAGTGACTCACATATTAAGGGTCCTAGTAACAGACATGGTTCTGAATCTGTTCTAGTTTATTTTAAAAAATCGTTACAAACTTTGATACTTTCCCTTTAACCAGAAACTAGCAGTTTTATGAGGATGAACACAGCGAAGTATTTGAGTAACATGTTATAATGGATGCTGTTTCTGAAGCTGAGAACTCCTGGCCTAAGACTCATAGTATCAGTCCAGATAGGCTAGGTTATGCTGTAATAACAACCCCCCAAAATTCCAGTGGTTTAAACCAACACATTTATTTCTAGCTCATTCCATATTACCTTCCAGGTTGCCAAGGGGGCTCTCCTCATTGTAGCCATTCAGAGTCCCGGGCATGGAGACTCCCTTGACACGTCCTTCTGCGATCACAGAGCAAGGGAACAAGAACTGGGTGGACAATGCATTGACTCTTAAAGCTTCTGGCCGGAAGTGACCCACCTCATTCCCACTCCCAGTCCCCTGGCTGCGAAAGTCTCGTGGCCAAGCCCGAGTTCAATAGGGCGGATTGTATCATGCTCCCACAGAGAGGGGAACCACATGTCTGTGAGCAGCGAAGCAGTCTGCCGCGTTCCCCATTCCTTGTTCAAAATGAACTGGGAAACAGCTAAGAGACAAGAAGCACCATCTGCCTCCTAATTGTGAAGTTTAACCCTACTTATGGATGCATTCTCTTTGTCTTTTAGAAGAAAAGTGTAGGAGTTTCCAGAGTATAGTACCAGATGAAGAACAAGGTAAATACCTCACTCATGCCCTGCCCGCCAACACCCCTCACAATTTAGACAATTTTTATTGTTTTATTAGAAGTGGGGGAAAGAGGAGAGAGTTATTGATGATTTTTCCACGAAGTTGAGTCCAAAAGCTCGAACCGCAGTCTCCCTTCGCGTGCCCCATAGCCAGTGGTGTGCTGGCAAATGTTTAACAATTCATTTTGCAGCAGGGGCGGTGAAGCCCTGATTGGCAGCATCTGCCACTTTCCATGGTGTAAATATTCCCACCCTGGCCGACTTCAGCTATAAACACAAGGCGAAGGCAGAGTTAGGAAGAGAGGAGCGCTGGCACACACTGCCTGTACCACTTTTTCTCCTATCTAACACTCATTAAATTGTAATTACTTTCTCAGCGTCTGTGCTCTCCTGGCTGGAACACAGGCTTTGTGAAGGTATGGTTCACATCTATTTCATTCATTGCTGTGTCCTCAGTGCCTAACTTGCCTTACAGTATTCCCTTTACAAATATCAGTTTCCCCTCTTGTCCTCTCCACATCCAATGCAGTTCCTTGAAGCCACAGGCGGGATCCCATCCAGAGGGCAAATAGGTGGCTCAGATAGAAACAAATGAGCTTTTGGTACCTCCAGACAGGGCTCTTCAACTCCCAGAATCTTCTGCCCCCGTGTTTAAATTTGTGCATCTTTTTCTTTAAAAAGGTAAAAATAACGTCTTTTAGTGGAATCAAAACAACAAGTTAGCTTTTGAGGTGGGGCGTGGAGACCCGCAGCATTGCTCATGTCCTCACACCAGGGTTTTGCTTAGTTTTTTCCCTCCCAGCTATGGATAATCATTACAAATGTCTCTTTCAAGCCTGAGGAGCCCCCTTTCATCGCCACCTTTCCAAGATTCAGTGGAGGCATCTCTTTTGTTTTAGAAGTGAACCAAATGGAAGGATTCAGCATTCTAGTACTTCTGAAGTCTAAATGCCCAGTGTTTCCATCATCCCTTCCTTTTGCAGGTGTTTTGTGGCTGTCCATTGGGGCTGAGGTCCTGGATATCCTCCTGATGCTGACAAGTGCCATCCTTCTGGGCTCCAGAGTGAGCTGTAACAGCTCCGGATTTGACTGGCTCAAGGTGGATGCCTCGGTAGCCATCCTAATGGTGCTCGCAGGTACTTTCCAACAGCATCCTTAGAACAGGCTTCCCCAGAGGGAATGCAGAGCTTCAGACTGCGCAAGTCCCTTGCCAAAGAATGGTCAATGGCCAGTTAAGCAGGACGGCTGGCCCACTGGATAAGTCACTGAACTACTCCCATTGGATGGAAACAATGTTCCAATGGGTGACTGATGAAAAGCAGGTAGGCACAGATGGAGAGTCAAATTTATCACAACCAGGGAAGAGGGTGCACTGGCTCTGAGAACTGAAATCACCTCATTTAATACAGTGGTTAGACATGAGTCTGTGCAGGAACCCTGCCCGAGTGCAGATGTCTGCTTAAAGGTTGAGTCACCCTGAGCAAATGACTTAACTTCTCTAAAATGGAACATTATAAAGCCTCTCAAAAAGCTTTGGTAGTGACTAAATAAGAGTGCATCTTGTATATAACAAGTACTTGATAAATGGTAGCTTTTAAAAAATGATTATCCAAGTTTGATATACATTCCATAAAAATAATTAACTCCTTCTTTAAGTTCTAATTCTTTGCTCTCCAAGCAGCTTTTAAAGTAACTTAACTTGTTCCCCTAAGTGGGCCTTTCCACAAAGAAAGAACCCTGAACAAATGACTTCCTTCTGTTCTCCAGGGGGACACACAAAGCTCTGTTAAGTTAACAGTGCATCAGTCCAATTTGTAGCTCACTTCTTTGCTTGATAAGTGTAATGCATCATTCCCAAGTCTTGTCATCAGCAAATGGGATGATAATAATCAAATTCTGGATCTTCCTAGCAAAGAATAAGGCTATGGATTCTTGGAGACTGCTGGCAGATCCTCCCTGATTGTGAGAAGGCCTCTTCAGTTTCAACTGTGAGAATGAGATGTCAGGTGGAGTGTTCAAGGATGTGTAAATGCAGATACATCATACAGACTTTATGGATGCTAGAGAGCACCTCATAGCCAACCCATGCAAGGTAGAGAAGCTCTTCCATCGTGTCACATTCTTAACTGTGGCTCACAAAGCTTTCCTTGTGCAGGGCTCCTGGGCATGGTGGCCCACATGATGTATACAACCATTTTTCAAATCACTGTGAACCTTGGGCCAGAAGATTGGAAGCCTCAGACTTGGGACTATGGCTGGTCCTATTGGTAAGTTACTGGGTCAAGGTAGTCAAGTCCTGGCAGACCAGGACAGATGCACGTAAGTTTTGTAGGACAACCACCCTTGGTCATAGCACTGACATCTGCTCATCTTGTGACTTTGGGTTGGTTTTGGAAACTGTCTGTAGCCCAGTTTCCTTATATGTAAAGTGAGGACACCTGCCTCAAATGTTTTTATAGGGATTTAAAGAGATTGTTTATAAAATTCTTGGTACATAGTAAAGTCCTCAAGAAATGGAGACATTATTGTCATTACATTCTTAGACATAGCATGCAGGAAGTGCCCTGATCTATAACCCCTAATAAATACTTTAATGAGGGGAGACCCAGCCCCTGTTTCTAATGCAAAGACAAGGCCATGACAGTGAAGTTCTATCTCTAATTGAAAGACTGTGCCATGTCATACAAGACCACAGGGGTTCTCTTTGATGTGGACCTCTGAAGCATATGGTATCTTAAAAATAGATGTATGTATACTTACATTTTCATCTTATATCATCTTATATAACAACCTCTTATGTTATTTGCCTCTTTAGAAAACACATGACAATTTCAGGGCTCACCCCCTCATCCTGCTCTTCTAGGATTTGGTGAGCATGTCTGTGTTACAGTGATCCATACGCTTCGTGATTTGTTAGATTTTGAACTCTTCTTAGGCTTTGTCTTCCCAGTCTGAAGACGTTCATTCGTACAAATGTTTCTTTGTACACCCGTCCCTCCAACCTGTTTGTCACTTTCGCTGCCTCCCTCTGAACCAGTGCAACTGGTCCTGAGGTGACATCACTGGCACTGCACACAGATGACAGCATAGTTGCAGCAGAGCTCAGACGAATGGTAGGTGGGTTCTCAACTGCAGCCGATTTGCATTGAGCACCCGTTGCTGTGGATGGAAGCAAATCCCAAACGCTAAAGGAGGCTGAAGAATGGTCTGTTTCCAATATCATTTTGTTTTGTTTCTTCCTATTACTTTAAATTACTAAATTTTTAACAAAGAAATATATACAAATAGTTTTTAAAAATCAAATAGTACTAAGCATAACAATCTAGCAATGACATCCTCTCCCTGTGCTACTCTTCCGACCCCAAAGCCCTGGATCTTCCTGCTGTATTCTGGACTGGTTGCCGTCTACAGCTGTCATCGTGCGGTTTCCTGTGCCACTCCCTAATGTTGGAACCCTGTTTTCTAGGTCCCGGAGCATTATCTTACTTAGTTTACATCCACATTTTGTGGGAGAACTTCCTCCAGTAGCTTCCTAAGAAAGGATTCAGTGAGAGAGAAATTATTTTATTTCTCGTATATAAGGAAATACATTTATTCACTACTCCATACTTGATTGATGGTTTGGCAGAGTGCAGAATTCTTTGTCTAAAATCATTTTCCATTAAAATTTTGAAGAAGCTGCTCCATTTTCTCCTGGCATTTTTCTGTCAAGACTCCAACACCATTCTGATTCATGTGCCTTTTTAGGTGGCCTGTTGTTTCCCTCTCTTTATTACTGGTGTTTTGAAATGTCACGATGGTGTCCCTTGGCAGGGAGCTTCTTTCCTTCACGTTCGCCCTTCATCCATGTGGTTGATGCGCCCCTAAATCTGAATATTCATGTGCTAGAATTCTGGGAATTTTCCTTGTATTATTTCTTTATTTTCTCTCTTCAGTGTTCTGTTCTCTTTTTAGAAAACTCTCATTAGTTAGATACTAGGTCTCCTGTGTTACCTAAATGACTTATTGCTTTCCTTATATTTTCCATCTCTTTCTATTTTTGTTATACTTTCTGGAAAATTTCCTCTACTTGTCTTCTAACCTTTCTATTGAATTCTTATATTGGATCTTATTTTAATTTCCAAGAGCTTTGTCTTGTTTTCCAGTTGTTTCTTTTTCATAGTATCCTGATCTTGCTTTATTGATACAGCATCTTCCCGTATCCTTCTGAGGGCGTTAATCACAGGGTTTTCTTCTTGTTGCTGTTTTCTCCTGCTCCTTGTGTTGTCTCTTTCCTTTGGGATCTTTTTTCTTTTTCCTGTTTGTTCTTGGGCCTTTCCCCCAGATGTTGGTGTCTTTAATTGTCAAATCATATTTAAGGGTAATAAGAGTAATTGGAAGCTCTGGAGCAGGGTTGGAATTTCTCTACTGGTGAGGTTTTTTTTTTTTCTTTTTTGTGTATGATCAGTATGGTGCCACCTCTTTTATCTGAGAATAAAACACACCCATATGACAGGTTGCAGTTCTTTCTCTGCAATCTCTGAGCATCTTCAGAAGGGAATCACCCAGTATCTGAAGGAAGTGGGTGAGTGTGGATGCCTGGCTGACAGTGGGGTGCGCTTATATGCCTGGCTGATGGTTCCTGAGGTCAGGGATGGAAAAGGGACTGAACAGCTTCCCACTCCCTAAGCACATTTTCATGCAATCCCCTGTTTTTTGACCAGTCCCTTCCCCTGGCCTCCCACTGAGTTCACTGTCTGTGAATCTGGAGTCTTTCCTCTTGTTCATCTTCTCCAGAGAATATGCCCTTGCTCTCCTGGGGGAAGGGGAGGTAGGGGAGAGTGTTTGTGGTAAGGAGGAGACCTGGGGGGTCAACCATCCATATACAGCAGAGGTCCCCATCCTTTCTGGCACCAGGGACTGGTTTCATGGGAGACAATTTTTCCATGGACAAGGGTGGGGTGGGGTGGGGAGGCGTGGGGGTGGGGGGAGGTGGAGCTCAGGTGGTGATGCCAGCAATGGGGAGCAGCTGTAAATACAGATGAAGCTTCACTCTCTCGCCTGCTGCTCGCCTCCTGCTATGAGGCCCAGTTCCTAAGTTTCATGGAAGACAATTTTTCCATGGATGGGCAGGGTGGCAGAGCCCAGGTGGTAATGCGCCACCTGGTTCCTAACAAGCTGCGGTCTGGTACCGGGCTGTGGCCCGGGGGTTGGCAGCCGCAGAGATACAGACTGTTAGTGGCCTTTGAGTGGAGGTTTTTCAAGTCCTTGGTGATTGTCAGGAAAAGAATTTCAGGATGCACCATGTAACCCAAGCAAGTGACAGCTTTTTTTTATTGAAAGAGAAAGTACGAGAGAAAGAGGCAGGCAGGCTCGAAAAGAGTAGCTACACTGGGAGGAAGTGGGTTTTGATCTTTTGAAGTCTTATTAATTGAGAGGAGGAATATTCAAGGCTGAGGGGGTTGGCTTTTACTATGAATTGGGGTAATAATTCCTAGAACTGGGTTCCCTCCCAATTTCATGCTTTATATGGTTGTCTCGGCACTGTCATGTGATTTCAAGGGCGGAGAAATTTTAAAACCGCAATGTAAATGATATTATCGTTAGCCAGAGTTCATGTAAGGTGGCAGAGATAGACAACAAGCCAGTTGAAGCCAGTTCTCGCCTGTGGTTATCAGCCCCTCTAGTTAACTTTGCTTCAGGGCTGTTTACTTCAATACCTGCACCCAATCTGCCCCTGCATCCCATCTCAGCCCTGTCTCCTTGTCCCCTACTGTAACAAGACTTTCAGCCAATGCCCTGATTTCTTGTGCTGTATTTGTGCCTCAAAGCTTTGAGCCTGTCAAGGATTCAGTGGAGCTAATATAATAAACATCCTTCTTATCTTGTCGGGCCCCTCCGTGCAGATACTTTCTGTGTAGCATCCTTTACTCTGTAAATTAGTCAACTCTCTCCCAACTGTTTCCATCCTCTTGTGTCTCCTCTCCAATTCTCTTTGCCCTGTGTGTTCACACTAGTACACAGTCCCACTATTCTCATTTCAGTGGGGGCGTGGAGAGACGCAATGAGCCCCCGAAGTCTTCCATTTAAACCCAGAAGTCCCCCTCCCTCACCTTTTTTGCATCATGTGCAGCATTTTATCAGATTTTGGGGTGGCAGCAGCAAATCTGCTTGATGTCGCCAGAAAACAGCTAGAAAAATTCTCCTCCTCTTATCCTATATTGTACCTAATAGCAAGGAACACAGCATCCCCTATGGACAATGGGAATTTTTCCCCCCCAAAATGATATTTTTCTTACTGTCAGGGTTCACTTTCCACTGTTTTCCTATTCTCGCCCATTTAAACCATAATAATCACCCACTTAATGAAAACATTAAACAAAGCCAGGCCCAACCCAGAACCCCAAGGGATGTCCCTGATTAACACTGTACATAGCGTCAGAAGGCAGCAGTCCAGCAAGTCAGCCAGCTGTCTCTGGAGTTACAGGGCCTAGACCCAAATGTAGGATGTCCCACTTTCAAAGCGGTGACTGTGGACAAGTTACTTAACTTCTCTGTGACTCAGCTTCCTCATCTGTAAAATGGGGTTAATTATAGTGTCCCCATCAGAGGGTTGCTGTGAGGTTAAATTAGCTAACCCAGTGTTCATCACAGCATCTGGCATACAGTAATGTGAATTATTATCATCCATCCGAAGGCTGTCTGGTTAGCTCTACGTTTTGCTCCTCTTCCCTAAGTCAGCTCTTTAACCACCACACAACCCTTCTCTCTATCTGCTAATAATGCAAACATTTGACACCATTTGGTTTAAAGTAGATGCTAATTACCGTGTTCCCAACACAGTGCTGGGTTCTACAAAGGATGAAAAGTGCAGACCGTCGTCCCAGAATGCAAGAGGCATCCAGTCTGCATGGGGATATGAGAGTAACACTGTTCAGTGCCAGTGTCCTGGGTTAGAGCCATCGAGAACAATAAGAAGTACTTATCTGCAGCAGATACGATTCTAAGTACTTCCCCCCCATTAGCTCACTGAATTCCTCACCACAGCCCCTGTGTGGCAGCACTGATGTTATTCCAGTTTTGCAGATGAGTAAACTGATACAAAGAGGTAAAGTAACCAGCTCAAGGTCACACAGTTAATAAGAGCTGGAGCCAAGGTGCAAACCCTCACAATGACTCCAGAATCCATTCTCTTAACCACCTGGCTAAACAACACATTGGCTGATCTCTGAGATTTGTGATCCAAAATCCAGGTCCAAGTTGGGTACAACCGGGAGCTAGTTTTTCACCAGACTGATCTCCAGCAGGAAACCCTGTAATCACAGCCCTGGGCCTTTTCCTAACTGTGCCTTCTGTTGACAGCCTCGCTTGGGGTTCCTTTGCCCTCTGCATGGCTGTGTCGGTTAGGGCCATGAGCAGATACACGGCAGCCCGCCTGGAACTCACAGAGAGTCGGAGGATGCAAAAGGACGGTCAGTGCTCTCAACACAACTTCCTGGAACCCAAGCCTTTGGAGATCGTTTGGGAAACAGGAGCCGCTCCCAGGCCTGCTGGACATGCCCTCATGAATGTTTCTGGGCACCTGCCCCCAGGTGCCCCAGGCAAGGTGTCCATGTGCTAATCAGTGCCCATGGCTGCCAGATCTGCACAGGCAGACAAGCCAGGTACTTGTACCCACAATGAACACCTCTAGGGTGGGCTTCAGAACACTGATCCAGGTAAACCCTCCATTCCCCCCCCCATCTTGCCCTTCACTAAACACCTTTGGCTTCAGCCTCTGATTCCTGTCAAAATGCCAGTATCTTTAAGTGAGATGACTGTTATGGAATATATCAACCATTGACACTGTAGTATAAAGGAGCTTCTTAAGCTTTCTTGACAGTGAGTTTAACAAGAGTACCAAAGAAAGTGGGAGCATGCAAATACCAAGGGGAAGAGAAGCTGAAGGAAGGGAAAAGCAAGTATTTAACTGCAATAGATGCAAAATGTGTTGCCCACACAGGTTTGTTGTCAGAAACACCTAGAAATTTTTTTTTCCCTAATTGACACACACAATAAAGTACGTGCTGCTATCCCATATATTCTTTTTAATTAAGAAGACAGAAATTTCCAAATAAGTTTTTGTTATTTTTTAAATATTTTTTCTTTGAAATTTTATAATTTCTACTTACAGTAAAATCAGTTTGGAAGGGTAGTCAAATGATAGGAAGAAAGGAAAACACAGTCAAATGGAATGACATCTTATCACAATTAAGTGGAACAAATGTTTGAATTGCCCTGCTTAAATTAAACTGCCAGGCACTTTTGCTTCTAAAAATAAACTTTGCCAAACATACAAGCCTTGTTTGAGGCTGTGGTGTACTGGGGGTTTCCTAATGTGTTCAGTTGTAATATTGTATCAATTTATCTTGTAGTTCAAGCTAACATGTTATTGAGGCCCCAGGTTGTCAGACACATAATCTGGGTTTTTGAAAAAAGAAACGGACTGCCAAATTCTAACAACCTTAAATATGTCCTAGCTCAGATTCATTTTCAAAATATTGTATTCATGTGTTTAGAAAACATATCATTTCTGGAAAAAAACAATGTTTCCAATAAAAACAATCTGTGCTGAATTGTAACACTTATACTGTCATAAAACAAAGCAAAAAATCCAGCTAACTTCATGTTTGGAGCTCAAGTGGAATTTTGTGTTTTGTTACACCAAGCGCATTTGAAGAGATATAAAACGGATTTTTGCTGGAATAAACCCAACTCAGAGAATGTGTGTTGGGGTTCCCTGGGCCGTTTGCTCACCTGGAGCAGAAAGGTTTGCACCCACCAGCTTCTGCCCTTTACAGCGTGGGGTTCTTTTATATGGTTTGTCATCCCTGTGTAGATCCTATGTGACTGTCACAATAGCAAGTCAAAGTCTGATCCTAGAGAGAAGGAAATACACTGGAAACATTTGCTTAATTCTCTTTCAGAAAAAACTTATCTGTGGAGACTGTGGCCAAAGTTGCCAAGGAAGAAATAACTTTCGGAGCCACGTGAGAGCAGCTGGCACCATCAGACAGTACAGTTGGCACTGCCAGTGACCAATTAGACACTGGGGCAGGACAGAAAGCCACTCACTCACTGAGGTTCAAGTCAAAAGCAATTCTTTGCTACAGCCTCTGAGCTCCCAAGGCGCTTTACTTCCTGTTAAATATTTCAAATGTCAATTTTATTGTCACACGTAGAGAAAAGTATACAAATCATAAGTGTACAGCTTCATAAATTTTTAGAACGTGAACACACCCATGTAACCATGCTCCAGATCAAGAAACAGAACCAAGATGTCTCATTTTTGTCTACCTTTGCTATAAACCAGACCCAGTTGGATTTTAATTCTTTAGTACAAATGAAATCGTCTTTTTTTATATCTGTCCGCCTTTTATAAGTTATAAATATTTCTCTGCAAGAACTGTTCTCTGTACCCCCACCCCAGCATCAAGAACAATGGTTGGCAAATAGAGAATGTTATATATGTATATGTTTATATACATACGTATGTATACATATGACTATGACATACTCTACCAAATAGACCTTTCTTTTTAGCATTCTATAGGAAGTAATATAGCTCATGATTAAGAGTATGGACCCTGGAGCCAGACAACCTGCATATAAATCGTGGCTCCTCACTTTGACCTTGGGCAAGTCACTTAATCTCTCTTTGCTTCAGTTTTCCCACCTGTAAAATGAAAATAATACTCCCTCCTATTTTAAGAGTTGTGAGGACTAAGTGCATTAGTATATGTGAAGCTCTTAGGGCAATGCCTGGCACTTGGTAAGCACAGTAGAAGTGTTAACTGCTAGTATGTGCCAGGTGCAAACCACTGTGTTAGGTCCCATGGGCGACAAAGAAACACTGGAGTCTGAGCTCTTGCCATTGAGTAGAAGAAACAGTAGTGGAAAGCTCAGTGGCCATGTCTGAGAGAAAGCCAGGGTCAAGTGAGTATAAACCCACTGACCACTTTTAGCCTGAAAGCCATCAGCCCTTGGTTAACCAGTCAGTGTATTTTATCAGGTGCCTGCAATGTTCCAGGCACCACGCCATTTCTCCTGGAAGGAAGGAAGGAATCAGAACTTCTTCCTTTTCTGGTATTAGCAAAATGCCTGTTGGGGTGAGCTGTTGAAGAACCGGTCCATGTCCACTATCTACTTATTACAGCAATAGACAAGGCAGTCTCCAGGGTGTCAGTTGTTCTGAACAGCAGACCCATCATCTCTGATCTTCCCCAAGCAGAGAACTCAGGAGCAAGGGGTCCGAGTCCCCTCTTAAGAAGTGCAAAGAAGCATGGCAGCTGACTCAGGTGGTCGGGCAAGAATGAACAAGGTGTTCATAAATGAAGAACTGAGAAAGCAGCGGTCAGACCCCAGGCAGCCAACTATTTTTCCAGAATTGGTGAATTTGGCCCTACACTCACTTGATTGGCTCAGAGTCTGTTTTATTGATTGTTTTCGTGGTATTGGCAGCTTAGCTGCATTTTTGGTGAACGCCCTTAGGGAATCATTGCTCAGTTGTCTAGGCTGAGACGGACTTTTTGAAGTCCAGAAAAATATCAGTGGGCCTACTTAATGAGACTGGAATTATGTTTGCTCATGTACATTTCTGACTCATTAAACACGTATGAAGAACAGGTGCCTATAAAGCACCTGTTGGTGCTTCCGTGACTGTGTGGGAGTCACGGAAGATACAAGCATGACCAAGAATCTGCCCTGCCCTCAAGGGGTCAACTAAAGAAACAATTCAGTGCTGTGTGGCGGGGAGGTTGAGGGATATTGGAAGACAGCCAAATTATCTGAAGGTTAAAGGACATTTCAATCACTCAGATGGCCGACCAGCAACATTATTCACTCTTGTGATGCCAACTGTATTGCATCAGAAAGACAGGAGCTAAAGGTGGTGCATGAAGATCTAGGGTGTTTTGAGTTGTCACATGAAGCAGGAAAATGACATCTTCTGCACAGTGAAAATGTGGAGGAAAAGAAAAAGCAATTTGAAAACAAGAGAATTTGGGAGGCCAGAGAAAATAGTAAGAATGTCAGGATCCATCTGCTTCTACCTTTGCTTGATTATTTTATTTTCTCTTTTTATTTATGAAAAATTTTAATATATATAAAACAATGAAACATAATGGAGGTGTGATAGAAGTAAATACTTTGTTACAGTTGCCACAGATCTCTCTTTCTAATAAGAAAATAAATAAAATGTGAGAGTTACGACTATCTACTCACATCCCTTCCTCACCCCTTCCTCCTTGTTCCCTCCTGAGAAGTAACCACCATGCAGGGAATTGCGGGTGCCCTTCCTTTGCATAGCTGTGCACATTCACTCAATGTAGATGGATCCATAAACTGCACATGAAATTGTCTTGTAAGTTTTTAAATATTATATGAATGGCATTGTCTTATACTGGGATTGTCTCTTCAAAGGAAGTCAGACCATTTTTTTTCCAATTTTTTTTATGTGGTAAAATACACATAACATCAAATTTACCTTCTGAGCCATTTTTCAGTGTACAGTTCAGTGGCATTAAGTACATTCACACTGTTGTGCAACCATCACCACCATCCATCTAGAAAATTCTTCTCATCTTGTAAAACTGAAGCTCTGTACTAACTTCCCGTTGGACACTAACTCCCCGTTCCTCCTTCCCCCAGCCCCTGGCAACTCCCATTCTACTTTCTGTCTCTATAATTTTTACTACTCTGTGTACCTCATATAAGTCGAATCATACAGTATTTGTCTTTATGTGACTGGCTTATTTCACTCAGCACAATGTCCTCAAGGTTCATCCATGTTGTCATGTTGTCAGAATTTCCTTCTATTTTAAGGCTGAATAATATTCCAGACACTTTTTTTCAGATGTTCAGCTAGTCCAACAACCCACCATCTCGTCTCACCCTCGCTTCCCCCTCTACAGCAGCCCTGTCGCCTATGCACGAATGCCTCCAAGGATGGGGAGCGCCACCCTTCCAGGGGGAGATAAGGAGTAGAAGCAGCTTCATGCAACAAAACAAGTGTTGGTCCTGGATGGAATGAAGACACCAAGCTAACAGGACCTGCATTTCAGCCTAGAGAGCATGTGGGAGGGAGGGGGGACAGGGGATGATATTGACCCAACAATTTACTGTCTATGAAAGTATATGTACACACATGACCTCATTTAGCCCTTGCATCCTTCACCTATGAACTCCATGGACACCTTGATGACCTGCAGGGGATGGTATACAGATGTCCTTGTTCTATATTCCATAAGGGTAGCCTCCAAAAATATTGACCATTTCTTCCCCCAAACCTGTCCAGTGTCCTCAGGAATGGGTCTTGACTTGCATAGAGGGAAGGCAAGGAGGAGAACCAACACAGACTAGGAAAAAATTGCCAAAAAGAAGGGAGAAACTGAAACTCAGCCCCAGTGAAGGGCCAGACCCACTCAAGGTGTCGTATACACGTCGCCTCTTATATTCTAATTCTACACAATGGTGCAGTGAGGGAGGTAGAGCATTAGAGTCCCCACTTCCATTTGATGACTGTGAGATTCAGAAGGCATAAGTGTGTGTCTGAGGCCACACACAAGTCAGAAGCAGACCTGAGATTCAGACACAGGTGATCTGACTCCAAACTCATCCTGCTGCCTTCCCAGGGGACAGAGTGGGAGGCAAATCCTCTCCTCCCCTCCTCCCTCTCTAGCTGAGGCTGCCATAGGGCAGGACCCCAGGCATTTGGTGGGGAGAAGTAAAGGAGTTATAAACCACTGAGGAAGCCACTGAGGGAACACTTTTCTGTGACTCAGAGACGGATTGTGGGTGCCCAGGCTTCACGATCTGCACTTTGAAGCTGGGTGTGGCTTCTGCTTTGGGCCAAGGAGATTGAAGAGGCTCCAGAGGAGAAGGAGAGTTGGGAACAGTTCTGATCTAGACCTTGTGAAAGCCAACTTTCACATCCTAGGTTTTCCAGGTGGCCCCCAACTCCATATATGCATTCATACTGGTCAGTCTTAGTTCTCAATTCTCAGATTATAAAATACCATAATTTCAGAGTTAGGCATAACTCCAGGATTCTTTCCTAAGTAGGATAGTAAAGCAGACAGGTATTTGGAGCAAGAATCTCTTTGTAGACTAAAGAGTATGCTTTTGTTTGGAATAATCCTCATCTGCTCTATGGCAATTGAATTGAAAGAAAAGTAAATCCCCATCCATGCCCCTTAGTGGATCTGAGTTTTCACTGGTACAACTAAACCTTTCCTGGGAACTTTGTCCAAATTCTAACATAATTCCATGCCAGAGAAGCCACTGTCCTGTCCTGACTCTTCCTCATCCCCAGTCCATGGGGCAAAATTGAACCTGTGTAGTGTTATTCAAGAAGTTCTAAGGAATCTGTAGGCTGGGGCTCCAAGCATCTTTTGGACTTGTAGAGACTGTTGCCCAAATATCAAGAGAGGCAGAAGACTGTGCTTCCAAAACATAAAGTCTAGGGAGTCTTGGGTGGATCATGAACCATCTTGCAGGATTGGCTCATTACAAAACCACTGATGGTAAGTCTGAGGAAAGCTAAGACCACGGGATAACCTTCACATCCAGGCTCCTGTCAACATCACCAATGACTCCACATTACTAAAGCTGATGGACATTTCTCAGACCTTATCTTTCTTGACCAATCAGCAACATCAAACACAGAAAATCATCTGTTAAAAGAAAAACTTTAAACATATTAAGTTTAACAGAGTTTATTTGAGCAAAGAACAATTCACGAATCAGGCAGCACTCAGAACCAGAACAGGTTCAGAGAGCTCCACCCAGCAGCATGAGCAGTGAGCTTTTATAGGACAAACATGGAAGCAAGGTGGAGAAATCATCTGATTTGCTGCAGCAGCCTTTTGACTTATTTGGCCATGTTCTGATATATTGGCTGCCTGTAATTGGCTGGAGCTTGGCTGTTTGTGATTGGCCAAAACCTGGCCGTTTGTTACCAAAAAAAACCTTTTTTTTTTTGAGACAGGGTCCTGCTCTGTTGCCCAGGCTAGAGGGCAGTGGCATCATCATAGCTCACTGCAACCTCAAACTCCTGGGCTCAAGTGATCCTCCTGCCTCGGCCTCCCAAGTAGCTGGGATGACAGACATGCACCACCATGCCTGGCTAATTTTTAAAAAATTTTTTGTAGAGATGGAGTCTCACTCTTGCTTAGGCTGGTCTTGAACTCCTAGCTTCAAGTGATCCTCCCACCTCAGCCTTCCAAAGTGCTAGGATTACAAGCAGGAGCCACTGTACCCTGCCACAAAAAACATACTCTTAAGTTATGTTTTAATTTGTTACCTTGGAACTCAAAGTCTGGAGACAGCCTCAGGCCGATGGCCTCATGCTTATTTAATTTAACACATCTACCCTCTTTAAAACACTGTCTTCAGTTGACTCCTGGGACACTACTCTCTTGGATCTTCCCCACCTCACTGGCCACTCGTTTCAGCCTCCTTTGCTTATTCTCCTGCAAGTTGCCAGCCTGTAAATGTTGGAATAGCCAGGAGCTCAGTCCTCAAGTACTTCCCTGTCTACACTCACCCTTTAAAAGGCCTCATCCACATGCATGGCTATTAATACAACCTACCTGAGATAACTCCCAAATGTACATCACTAGCCTCGACCTTTCCCCTGGACATATTCCAGACTGATAGACCCAACTGTCCACTCAACACCTCCATTTGGATTCAACAGGGATTTCAAAATGAACATAGACAAAACTGAACTCCTAATTCACCCTCCCCATCTTGCCTACTGCAGCCTTCCCCATCTCATAGAAAAAGGAACTCTATCTACCAGTTGCTCAATTCAAGTCTTGGAGGAAATCATGATTCCTCTCTTTCCTTTACCCCCCTCTGTCCAACTAATCAGCAAATCCTGTCTGCTGTACCTTCCAAATACATCTGACTCCAGGCCTTCCCACCTGCCTCACTGCTGCCACCTCAAAGCCACCATCATTGCTTGCCTAGATTGCTATTGCAGAAGTCTCCAACTGGTCCTCCTCCTTCCCTTTCCATCCTCTGACTATCTATTTCCTATAAGTGAAAGTCGAATCATGTCTTTTCTCTCCTCATAACCCTACAAAGATTATCATCCCATTTAGAGTAAAAGCCAAAGGTCTAACCACGTTCTACAAGACATGTAGGCTCTCAACTACCTTTCTAGTCTCATCTGTTACTCACCTCTACCCTCATCACTCTGTTCCAGTGCACTGGCCTCTTTGCTGCTCCTTGAGAATACCAAGCACACTCTGCCCCAGGGCCTTTACACTTGCCCACTTGCAGAAGAATGCATTAACTATGGAAGGTATATTCACAGAATGAAAATGAATGATCTCCAACCTCACACAACATTATGGATGAATCTCACAAATGTAATATTGAGCAAAAGAGTGACAATTTTGTGAATCTATTTAAATAAAGTTACAAAAAAGAAAATACACACACAGGCAAAATTAATATACGCTTTTAAAAGTTAGAAAGTATTTACTCCTAGGGCTGGAAAGAGACAGAATAGGGGTATGTTGGCAATGCTCTGTTTCTTGACCAAGGATGTGTTCAGCTTATGAAGATTCATCAAGTCCTATACATATGATATGTGCACATCTCTAATATGTATATTAGATGTCAATAAAAAGTCGAGTTTTTTTAAAACTCAACTGGTTTTAAAAACTCCTGGTTATTCCTAATTTCCAAGAAAGAATGCAGCTTCCCTCGCTCTCACCCCTGCACACTGCTCTTTGCCCCACTCCTGGTCAGCCCAGTGGTTTTTACCACAAAAATTAGGACATCATTGTGATTGGTCTTCTGGTTTTTGATGGTCCAAGTACTTGAACTGGATTCATATCTCTCCATTTCTAATCCTACTGAGTTGTTTTATGAAATTAAAATATTTACATTTGGGATAAATTCTTAGTATTCTTAATCATTAAAGATAACAGTAGTTATTTCCTTGTCGGCCAGGGTCTGTGCTATGGTAACAATATCTTCTTTTGTCCTCCCAACAGTCCTGCAAGGTATCTGATAGGACTGCTATTCCCATTTGCAGTTGGGGAAACTAAGGCTCAGAGAGGTGAGAAACACTCCTAAAACTGCTCTTTCTGATACTTCATGTCACACCTCCAAGTGCTTCACTCTGCAACAAGCTTCATTCTGTTTAACAGTTTTTAAACATGTTATGCTTTTCATCCTCAGTTAGGAAGGGAAGGCCAGATGGCTCACTGCCACATCTGTCTGAACTACCTGGAAGCTACCTGATTATGAGTGTAAACGGAAGTGAGGGTAGGAATATTTGTCCTGAATATCCCAGGTCCTGATCCTTCATGCTCAGCCCCAAACTTTAGAGGAAACCTCTAATAGTCACACAAGCCAGGAGAGCTTTAAAAGTCCTGGCAAGGACTCTGAAATCAGACCCGGCCAGCATGTGTTCCTGAATATCAGAATAGACACTATATTTACCCTGAAAGCCTTTCAGTGCAACCGAAAGCTATAAATACCCATTAGGGCCCAAGCAAGTGGCCTTAACACATGGATTTTCTTCCAAAAATGCAGACCCATTTTAATTAAATCTGTAATTAACCTTTGGGGAGGGCAGGCCCCCGAATTCGGTTTGCTTTCGGAGACACCGTGAGTAATTTTCTATTCTTTGAACATTTGGGGATAAGCAGGCTTGCTGGTTGCTCAGCTTGGAAGCTTGCACGGAGCTGAGCTCCCTGGAGAGGAGGCTGTGGGCTTGAAGTGAATCCATCCTGCAGCCTTGGGCCTCACCCTGCCCTGGGTGTCCTGATCAGTGTCTCTTTGCAAAGACAACCCTTTTTCACCCCACTTTCCCCCAGAACAAGATGAGCATCATGGCTGTCCTGATGCTGCCTCTGCTCCTCCTGGGAATCAGTGGCCTCCTCTTCATTTATCAAGAGGTGTCCCGGCTGTGGTCAAAGTCAGCCGTGCAGAACAAAGTGGTGGTGATCACCGATGCCATCTCAGGACTGGGCAAGGGTAAGCTGGCTGGCTCCCACCTGTGCCCATTTCTGCCCTGAAGGACGGGTGGTGGCCGGGTGGTGTGTGGGCAGACCTGCTAGGTGGGAAGGGGTCAATCCTGTGTTCTCCCGCAGCATCTCTCATTAACCAGCAAGGTTCTGCTCTTCTGAAGGCCGCAGTTTCCTTGCCTGGTAAATGGAGAGATTGGAATATCAAGGGTTGCAAACTCACAGCCTAAGGGCCAAAATTGGTCTGCAGATGTGATTTGTTTCGCCTTCATGGGGTTTCCAGAAATTTTGAAAATGCAAAGCCCTTAGCTAGGGCAGTGTACTGGTTGTCAGCCCAGATTCTGGAGCTGGGTTCAATTCCTGGCTCCAGCACTGACTGTTTACTTCACTTCTCTGCCTTGGATTTCTCATCTGTAAAGCAAGGAAGGAGGCCAGTAGTCTCTACCTATGCTGTTGTGAGGAATAAATGAATTCATAGATGGACAGCACTTAGTGCTTGGAGCTGTAGTGGGTACCACTCAAGGGTTAGTAATAATGATAACGAACACATTTAGGCAGAACATGCACACTCCAGTGTGCCACACACCCCACCAGTCCCTATTACATCACACTTGGCCTGATTCTTTCAACCATTTTACCCCCGGCCTTGAAAGCATTTGTGTTTGCAACCCCTGAATTAGATAGTCCCAGAGGGCCGTTCTGCAGGTAGCATCTGTGACCTGAGAGGTAGTAATTGTCCTTAGGTTTGCAAGATTTTGACCCTATCATCCTAAGTGATGGTAGCGCAACCCTCTATGTTATATAGTTTAGGGGCAATTTTTGTTGGGTTTTTGTTGTTGTTGTTATTGTTGTTGTTATTTTTAGTCAAGCATAGAACCCACGTAGCCAAACATTCATTGGTCACTCAACAAGTGTCCATTTGGTCTACTACGCTCTGAGCACTGCCCTTCCTAAGGGTTCCTCTGGGGGGTTGGGCGCTTACTCCCACAGTGCTGCCATCGTGAGAACATTTGCAGCCTCTCCGAGAATTCCCGCAGAGCCTGCTGCTCGTTGTCCCAGGCGTCCTGATTGGAAAAAGTCCGCATGCTTTGAGGATGGGTTAGATTTCAGTGGGCGATCAACCTGGGTCAACCATGTGAGATAAAAAAAGAAAGCATAAGGCAGACAGATTAGGCTCTCAGTGTGGCCCCTAGATGAGTCCCAGAAACAATTCCCAGAGAGGATATCCTGCAGCATTGGAATCCGTACTCAAAAGGGGGATGTGGGGGACACAAACTCGAACTCTATCTTCTACAGGGGCAAGCCAGGGCGCACATATTTGTCAATCAGACCAGACACCAAGCCAACAGGGAGTACTGTTGCCCTGGAGGATTGGAGAAGAGATGCCCCCCCTGAAGCCATACCGAATCAAAGGCTTTAGGAAAATCTTGCTCTCTAAATAAAACGTCTTTGTCCAGCATCAGGCAAGGCTGCTAACATGCGAGCCCTGATATGACCTCCACCCTGGAGCCTTCCTGCCACCTTAATTTCTCCTTCCTCTTGGAAGGTCTCTGAGGGACTGGCCTCGTAACTCCTGTGGCCCTTGGTGTACGCACACCACCATGAGCGTACTTCTGACACGTACTATATCCGTGTGTTTCTCAGTTGGTCCACTAGATACAAGCTTCTCAAGGGTGAAGCTTGTGTTTTATTCATCATGGTATTCCCAGCACCTAGCTCTACGTAGTATGTAGTCAATACTCAAAAAAAAGTTTATATAATGACTAACCTCTAAAGGCGACATGTGATCAGGGAGGCACTCATTTAGTTAAGTATGTTCTTGTATTTTTTTTTATTGATTTCCAGTTTGATTCCAATATGGTCACAGAATACACTCTGTATGATTTCAATATTTTTAAATTTGTTGAGATGTGTTTTATGGCCTGGAATATGGTCCATCATGGTATATGCTCCATGAGCGCTTGGAAAGAATGTGCATTCTCTTATTGCTGGGTGGAGTGTCCTACAAATGTCGGTTAGATCCTACCAGTTGAGGAGGTTGTTCAGTTCCTCTGTATCCTCACTGAGTTTCTGTCTGGCTCGATGGAACTACTGTTCTATCCATTACTGAGAGATGTATATTTGTTTTAATAGTCTCACTTTTTTAAAAAATCTCATTCAGTTGTAATCATACATTGTACAAATCAAGTGCCCGGGAAACCCATCTCAGGAGCAAAATGGCATTTTCGGAGGACTGTGGCCTAGTCTGTCATGACTGCTGTCAGTGTTCTTTTTCACTATATCTCACTGACCCACCCTGGAAAGAAATGCAAAGCAGAAAAAAATAAAGTCCCAGTATTTAGCAGTAACTTGAGGAGCTGGGTGTGTGTGACCTTAAATAAATGCCTAGCCTCCACACACTGCTGATGACAGTGATTCCAGATGCCAACTGCTCCATTTCTCAAGTCCAAGGCAAGAAAAAATCGAGGGGTACCAACTGGATGATGTGGGCTGTGCACAGCCACAGCACACCCTGGCACCAGGGAACCCGCACAAACCCTGTGGGCAGCGCTGGTTCCAGCAAGGAAAGCGGCGCCAAGCTATTTACTGGGGAATCAGATAGATCAGGACATCTAGCCCCAAACCCCCACAATTCAGCCATGCCTGGAATTGTGTCACCTGCACCCACTGTATCTGCAGCAAGAGTGACAATAAAAATGCCTAACCCCTGTGCTTGCACTGCTTCCAAGAGTGCCAGATCAGGGTCAGCCCCACCTGCATGTTTTCTCTTCTAAGATGCAGCTTCTCTCCTCTAAACATTTCTGAAACAGGGCCGATTTTCTTTCAATCAACAGCATTTTACAGTCTCCACAGGCCACCCTTTTAAAAGTCATTTATTATCTCTGAAATCAGGAAACATCTTATAGTCGATGGCATCTAAATTTGATGAAATATGGAAGGAAGGGCTCAATTTATGTTTATTGGATGAAAAAGGAAAAGCCTGGTGCCAAAGTGCTTGACACCAGATAAATGCTGAGCTGAGCTGATAAAGAATAAAAATAAGAACACCTGAGTTTACCTAAGGCCTGGCTTCAGCACAAATGACTTATCTGGGAGCAGCCTCTGGGCTTGAGGACCGAGGCGGAGAGCATACCACCAGGCTCCAGTCTCTCGGTTCCCCCTGGAAAAGGCAAGGGCAGATGGGATGAAGGGAAGAAATATCCTGGCAGTCTCTACATGGCCAAGGCCAGAGGTTTGGTCTGGCTCATGGTCACAGGCCCCAGTGCCCAGCTTGCAAATAGATGCCCACCCTCAAGAGAGGGAGGAAGAGTACGGTGGGCAACCGTACACCCCCAACATGCTCCTTCCTCAGCAGTGGGCATTGGCCAAGAAGCAGCCTAGTGTGGAGAACAAGTCACCCCCAACCTGGACGTCAGACTCTTTGAGTTCCCATCCTGGCTTCACCGCTTACCAGCTGTACGACTCTGGGTGATTCATGTCAACTCACCGAACCTCACTTCTCTGACTTGTCAAATGCAGCACGGCTGCTACCACCGCTCAGGATTGCAGCTTGAAACGCTGAAAGGTTAGGCATTCTGCCTCCCAAAGAAGTTTCTTTGAGTGAATTCTGTTGTTATAAAAGCCACATATATTAAAAAGAATTTTTTAAGTAAAAAGAACATAAAACACACCTAGAACCCCACCCACTCAGGAACATCCTGTGTGAACACATCATTTTATTGCCTTTCAGCATCTTTACGATGCTTAATGTGCAGAAGTAGTGGTGAGAAAACACGGATCAAGGGTGTGGTGAGACAGCCTGCCTCGTACTTGCTCAGAGGGGAAAGTCCTTCCAGCTTTCCTTTCCCCGGCCCTCGGGGCAGTGGCTGGCCCCAAGCTCTTGCCCATAGATTTCTCAGGTGTGACCCACAGGTCAGTCCCAGCCCCCAGCTGCAGGGAAGCACACTATTCCAATGGTCCCACTGGCACCCTTCCCTCTAGGATGGGGGTAATGGGAAAGTGCAGCTCCACCCTGGCCCGTGAGCAAACACTCACGACATTCTGTCCAGAGAAGTCTCCTTCTTTCTCCTCTGCCTTGATCCATTTGTGTCCTATTTGTGGGTAAAGGGTTTGGTTATTTCCTTTGAAATCTGTATCTTGGACTGGCACCTAACTTTGGAATTTTATATCTATTTGATCTTAGTGCCTCAGTTAAACTTGCAATTTAATATCTTGTTATATATACATATGTAGGATTTACCATCCTACTATACCACACACACACACACACACACACAATCCACAGTTACGGTGTCATATTTGATACACTGTTTCAAATCTTTCTTTCTTTTTTTTGGAAACTTACTTTATCATGAACTTCTTTCCATGTCAGTAGACCCATTTCTGCAACATCAGTTTTGGGGCTTCAGAATATTCTATGTATAGATAGATGTACTACAATTCATTTAACCCATCTTCTATTATATTGGACATTTACAATGATCTCCAACGCTTTACTGTTATAAATGGTACCAAGATAAACAATATTATAGCTGTGTCTATGTTGACATTCCTAATTATTTCCTTAGAATAAATGCCCATAAATGAAAGTACTGAGTCAAAGTCTTCCCTTACTTGTAAGGATACTGCCATGTTTTTCTTCCAAAAGATTGTAGCAATTTTTCCTGCCACCAGCAGTGAATGTGTGACAAGCCCTTTTTCTCATATCTTGCCAAGATTGTTTCTGATTATCTGATAATTAAAATTAGTGCCATTTGCATTTCTTTACTATTGGCATTGATATCTATCTTCTGTATATTAGCTCTTGGTACATCTTTTATGAATCACTTACTCATCTCTTTAGTCAATTTCTTTATTAGCATCTTTATCTTTTTTCTTATTGATTTGGAAGAGTCCTTTTTATAGCAAATAAATTAACCCTTTTCTCACATATAGCTTATACTTTTTCCCAATTTGTCTTCTTCTTTCTTTATTTATTTATTTATTTTGCCATAAGAAGGGTTTTTAAAGGGTAAAATCTACAAATCATTTCTGTTATGATTTCATCCTTCAATCCACGCTCACAAGATCTTTCCCCAATGCAAGGGTATATATTCATCGCTACTTCCTTCTAGTTCTCTTGTGGTTCTGTTTTTACATTTAAATATTTAGTATGTTTTCATATAATGCATATAGCTTGTTTCCATCCCAAATAGGTTTGGAAATACCACTCTTTAAACAATATGTTCTTTTCCCACTAATTCAACATACTAACTTTATCATATACTAAATTCTCGTCAATACTTGGCTCTATTTTTATCAATATTTCTATGTAGACTTGAACTGCTAACACTCTGCTTTAATTTCTGTAGCTTTACTATATATGTTACTATACTATACTATATATGTTTACTATATTTGTTTTTTCAAAGTGTTCTTTGCTTTCCTTCATATTTATCATTCTGATTAAAGTGTGCACAATTATGCCATATAAAGTTTAGAATCTTTCCGTCATTTTCTAAGACCTTGTGGGATCTTGATTTACTGCATCAAATTAACTTGGAAACAAATTGATATCTTTATTGAAGTCTGCCATCCAGAATCATCATGGACAACCCCTTTCTCAATAGAACTCTTAAGTTGAGAGAAATCTTCCATTCTCTGCAGTCCTAACAATTCAAGGGGACATTGTTCACATAGTTACTTCTGGATTTGGGTTTCTCTCAGTCAGCAGACTGGCCACAGCGTGCCTCCTCCCAGCTCTCTCTTATGCCCGGTACACCTGTTCTTAGCCTCAGAGACCTCTCAACCCTTGAGTCTCTACTTGTCTTCTCTATCGACCCTTTTGCCTTCACTCCTGCTCCCACCTGGCTCAGACTTCATGGTCTTTCAACAGTTCCTAGTACAAGTAAACTCTCAAAATATGTGACTTTTTAGTATCAGTATTATTGCTACACAAGAGTGCTGTGTCTACCAGCTAATGCTCACTTGAAAAAGTCTTATATTGGGTGATTCAGGAATTAGTTTCAGAGTGAAATTCTTTTTTATTTCAATAGATTTAGGGGGTACAAATGGTTTTTGTTACATGGATTAATCATATAGTAGTGAAGTCAGGGCTTTTAGTGTACCCGTCATCTGAATAGAGTACATTATACCAAATAGGTAATATTTCATCCCTCAACCCTGTCCCAACGTCCCCATTCTGAATCTCCAAAGTCCATTATGTCACTCTGTATGACCATATATATCCATCATTTAGCTCCCACATATAAGTGAGCACACACGGTATTTGTTTTTCTGTTCTTGAGATATTTCCCTTAGGATAATGGCTTCCAGTTCCATCCGAGTTGCTGCAAAAGACATGATTTCATTCTTTTTTTATGGCTGAGCAGTAGTCCATGGTGTACATATGCCACATTTTCTTTATCCAGTAGTGGGATTGCTGGATTGAATGGTAGGTCTACTTTTGGTTCTTTGAAGAATCTCCATACTGTTTTCCACAGAGGTTGTACTAATTTACAGTCCCACAGTGTGTAAATATATAGGTATTCCATTTTCACTGCATGCACGCCAACATCTATTGTTTTTGCTTATTAGTAATGGCCATTCTGACAGAGGTAAGGTGGTATCCCATTGTGGTTTTAATTTGCATTTACCTTATGATTAGTGATGTTGAGCATTTTCTCATATATTTTTTGGCCATTTGTATATCTTCCTTTGCAAGATGTCTGTCTGTTCATGTCTTTTATCCACTTTTTAATGGGGTTATTTACTTTTTTCCTTGCTGATTTGTTTGAGTTCCTTGTAGACTCTGGACATCAGTCCTTTGTCAGATGCATAGTTTGTGAATATTTTCTCCCATTCTGTAGGTTGTCTATTTACTCTGCTGATTATTTCTTTTGCTGTACAGAAACTTTTCAGTTTAATTAAGTCCCATTTATTTATTTTTGTTTTTGTTGTATTTGCTTTTGGGGTCTTAGTCATAAATTCTTTGCCTAGGCCAATGTCCAACAGAGTTTTTCCTAAGTTTCTTCTAGAATTTTTATTGTTTCGGGTCTTACATTTAAGTCTTTAATCCATCTTGCATTTATTTTTGTATATGGTGAGAGATAAGGATTGAGTTTCATCCTTCTGCATGTGGCTCTCCAATTTTCCCAGCACCATTTATTGAATAGTGTGTCCTTTCCCCAGAGTGTGTTTTTGTTTGCTTGGTTGAAAATCAGTTGGTTATAGGTAAACGGTTTTATTTCTGGGTTCCCTATTCCATTCCATTGATCTACGTGTCTACTTTTATGCCAGTGCCATGCTGTTTTGGTTACTATAGCCTTGTAGGATAATTTGAAGTCAGGCAATGCAATGCCTCCAGCTTTGTTCTTTTTGCTTAGGATTGCTTTGGCTATTCAGGTTCTTTTTTGATTCCATATGAAATTTAGGATTGTTTTTTCTAGTTCTGTGAAAAATAATGTTGGTATTTTCATGGGAATTGCATTGAATCTGTAAATCACTTTGGGCAGTATGGACCTTTTAACAATATTGATTCTTCCAATCCATGAGCATGGGATGTTTTTCCATTTGTTTGTGTCATCAGTGACACAAATCAGTATCATTTCTATACACTAATAATAGCCAAGCTGAGAATCCAATCAAGAACTCAATACCATTTACAATAGCTACCAAAAAAATACCTAGGAATATACTTAACCAAGGAGGTCAGAGTAAAACTAATTATACAGAAAGTGTGTGTGTGTGTGTGTGTATATATATATATACAAACCCTGGTTGAGCTATCTGTCGCTAGAGAAAATGTGAAGGAAACTGGTGACACGTGATCTGAAAAAAACGTGGTGGCTGTTTCCAACATCTTTAGATTAAGATATCTTTAGGGCTGTGGTCCTGCATGGCTAGGTGGGCAGAGTCACCTTCAGTTCAGTATAAGGAAGAATTTCCAATAATCAGAACTTTCTAACAAAGGAAGGGCTATTTCCCCCCACTGTGAGCTCCCCTTCACAGGAGGCAACCAAACTGAGGCTGGAAATGACAAAAAATTCCTGCCCAGGGAGGTGGCTGAATAAAACAACCTCTAAAGGGCCTTGCTTTGCTAAGACTTTTGAATTCTTTGAGTTCTTGAGTTCCTAAGAGAGGGGGGGCTCACCACAGTGGCTCCATCCACACAGTGTGCCCGCCCTGCTTCCTTCTTCCCCACAGAGTGTGCTCGAGTGTTCCACACAGGTGGGGCAAGGCTGGTGCTGTGTGGAAAGAACTGGCAGAGGCTAGAGATCCTATATGATGCCTTGATCAGCGTGGCTGACCCTAGCAAGGTAAGGCCTTCCAGCAGTCAGTTTGGGTAACTCCTGTGCACCGTAAGCCTCCATTGATTGCTCAGGACCAGCTTTTGGGCCAAGTGGAGGAAATTTGGTGATTGCTTTGGGGAATGTGAAGCAGTGAACCCACTGACCTTGACGTAGGCATGTCTGCCAGCCATAAAGGGTTGACTCGTTTTGATCACTCACCATGAAAAAAATCTGTTCTCTGGCCAGTAATCCTTGCCCTGATTCTGTATAAGTCAGACTCAAAGGGATCCAGAAGATAGGGAATGTCACAGGTATGGGTTATAATTACAAACATAGTTGATTGAAAAAAAAAAAACCTCAAATGTTCAAGTGATATCTCCTTCAAAGAAATCGGGGAAATAAAATTGCCTCCCTAGAAGTCTCTTAGGAAGTGAACGATTATTTCAATGAGGCTGCAGTTTTCCAAGCCTTTCTGGAGCGTTGTTCAGGGATTTGCCTTCAGACCTCCCTTCAGGAATTTTTTTCTTAATCTTTACCCTTGAGGTTGGATTTGGTGTTTGGAAACAGCCAAAAGTAATTCGGAGGTAAGTAAGGTATTTGAGGAGATGGATCAAACAGGCAAACAGGACAACACCAAATTCTCCGAAGTGTGTTTCTCGGGACTTTATTAGGTATTGGGTAAAAATGAGGTTTTGTGGTCAGTAGTGTGGGAAATACTGTTAATCCAAGCTTGTCTGGTTTCTTTACTGTGGGCCTTTTTGGAGCTTTTGATATGCTAACATGCATTGTGTATCTCTAAGAAGAACATGGAGAATAGTCTGTGTTTCCCAAGCAAAGTAGACCAGGGGATCCTGTCTTCAAGGACACATCTCAGGGCTAGTATTTGCAAACACTGGGATTGCCTTTATCTCATCACCCTCCCCATCTAAACCAACGGAGACTTGATCGACAGCAAGTGTCTAGGGCTGAACACAGTGTCTGGCACATAGTAGGTGCTCCAAAAATATTGTGTTGAGTGTATAATTTTGGTCAAAAACAAAATGTACTACATTTTTGCTATAAAGTTCTGTGATGGATTTTCTTGCAGCTTGTGAGCCAGTTAGGAAAGCAATTTCCCAAAAGGAGCTCAGAAATGTTAAAAGTAACGATGTCACCACTGGAATCAGTGCACAGCCTCCAAAGCAAACCACTGTGAAGGAAAATACTCATTTGGGTTTATCAGTTCTGGAAGCTTGGCTGAAAGTTTAGACTTTATTATTGCATATTTATGTTTGGATTTGTTGTTGTTGTTGCCCTGGTCCATCAATCTTCATCCCAGAGTCGCTTCTGCTTCTTCCTCTTCATTTTCTTTTGCAGTCATTTTATGAGCTTTGAATTTCAAAAGGGGTGGCTCTCAGATTGAGGGTCCCCAAGGTCTGCAAGCGGGAGGAGATCCCACACATGCTCTGACTCTCTCATTGGTTCAACAGACATTCACCCCAAAGTTGGTCCTATTGGACTTCTCAGACATCAGCTGTGTCCTGGATGTTGCAAAAGAAGTCCTGGATTGCTATGGATGTGTGGACATCCTCATCAACAATGCCAGCATGAAGGTGAAGGGGCCTGCCCATAAGATTTCTCTGGAGCTGGACAAAAAGATCATGGATGCCAATTACTTTGGGCCCATCACACTGACCAAAGGTCTCATGAGTTTGACTTTTTCATGGGTATCTGGGTCACCCAATGCTAGGGAGGGCTCTGTTGTGCAGCTTGGACAGTCATCCAATTCTGGATGGAATCCTCCAACCCCCTAAGATAAATCCCTACTTATTTAATGAGAGCTTTCAGCATTCTCACTGTAAATTTTATGAAAGAAGGGGCATTTAGGAAGTATTAATATCTTACTGGTATATTTCAACTTCCCTGTCTGTGAAACCCCCCTTCCCACCAAGCCCTGCCCTTTACCACTCTCTTCCTACTCATATCCATCACTTCCTCCAATCCAACATCTCTGGCCATTGTCTTCCTCCTTTGCATATATTTTGCTCCATCAACCTTGCAGTTCATCTGCTGCTAACCATGACAGTTGGTCAAAAGAGATTCTGTCCTCAGAAATGAAGAAAAAGGGTTTATCCCCAAACCACAAGAGACCCAGCATTCTTTCAACCCCTTCACAGAAACTGGGAAGGAAAAAGGATGTTTCGCCTTAAAAGGTCAAATGATGGTTCTTATGTGGACCTGTTAGAGGGGCCTAGAAGACACCCAGGTGGGAGTTCTCACTGCCAAGTTGAAATGCAGGGCTGAAGCCTGGGAGGTTGGGGCTGGAGAAGACCATGGAGTGGAACCAAAGTTGAAGCACCTCCCCTCCAAAAAAAAAAAATGTTTATCAAAGCAGAAGCTCAAGCTAGAGTGTAAGCATAGAGAACCCCTCCATTTAGGGAGTGGGGTACCCTAACAAGGCATGGGTTTAAAGCAGCCTTCTCTGCAGCCAATTTCCACACCAGGAGCCTCTAGGGTGGGATTCTGAGGAGTAAGATGAAGGGAAGAAGCATTTGGGGCAGAAAGGTGCCTGCCCAGAGTGTCTAGAATGGTGCCCCAGAGATAGCAGTTTCTTCCAGTCCAGTCTCTAGGGACATGCCACGCAGGCCAGCAAAGGTGTGTCATCCTAGCAAAGTCTGGCAAGGACTGTACACTGGCATCAAAGCAAGGAATGGAAAAAGCAGAGTGGACAAGGCCAGGACTGGTGTCCCCTTCTGGCTGCACCTCTAACTTGCTGGGCCCCGAGTCTAGTCACAAGCTCTGGGCCTCAGGCCCCATCTCTGACACAAAGGGGCTGGGCTTAACCCACCATGCAGAAAGTTGAGTTTGGGGTACCATGTTTTCTTTTTCTCCACTTCCCCACTCCATCTGTACTATTATTTACTTAATGTCTTTCTCCAAATTTCCTCATTTTTAAATTAAATTCACTTTAGGAGGAAGTTTTTATAATACCAACAAAAGTTTAAAACCCCTTTCACTTTCAATAAATAGAGGGCAACCTGAAAACTACATAAAAGAAGTTCTCCCAAGATAGCGTGAGAACTCCAGAGTCTTCCGTCCCTTTGCTAAAAGGTTAGCACCTGCAAGAGAGGCGTTAAAGACACATTAGAACCAACAGGAGACTTCCTTCTGGAGGCAACAGGAGGACTGAAAAGAGAATACCCATCTTACTATTGCAATCGTGTCACTTAATGCACATTGGGGGGGCCATTTAAAATCACCCAGCAATTCACCAGCTGAGTCCGGCCCACTCTTCGGACACACTGGATAAATGATTGCTGGGGCCCATTCCATCTCTGCCCTGCCGCACTCTAATCACCACGGAGGTAGCAGAGCCACGTGTGATGAGGGGGTGTGGGGAGGGTCTTCCTGCTGCTGCCTGGCTTGTGCTCAGATTTCAAACCGTGACTCACCGTCCCATGTCTTCCAGCCCTGCTTCCCAACATGATCTCCCGGAGAACAGGCCAAATCGTGCTAGTGAATAACATCCAAGGGAAGTTTGGAATCCCGTTCCGTACAGCTTGTAAGTTGCTAAGACAAAAATGCTATGTCTTCTATTGTATGGCTTATGTTAAGACAGGAACTGTTGTGTCTAAGACCAGGCATGTGGTTACATGGGGGAGAGGCCAGGGATGAGACCATCTGCTGGATTGTCTTTCATCCCTACAGTTCCTGTTTTTTTGACCACCTGCGGCATGCAGGTCACTATGGGTGATGCTGAGACATAAAAGATAAGGTCTGCCTCCCCGCAAAGTTCACAGTCTCACAGGTGGGCAGGACATGTGCTGGCAGAACATGACAACGCCAGTTGAAGGTCACACTCCTGACATGGACACACAGCCCCAGCTCAAGTGGCCCTTCCTCCATAAAGGTGCCTTTGAAGGGCGGGCAAGATTACAATCGGGAAAGAGAAGGATGGGTCCACATCACAAAATGGGAGAGGGACAGAGACATTCTGGGGAAGAAAGAAGGAGAAAAGGGACAGGACTTCACGGGAGGGGCAGCTCCGAAGGTGAGTCCTTTAAAAAGCTCAAGGAGGAGAAGGACTTCTGGGTGTATGTTCATGGGGTCTAGTTGGAAAAATTCTGGAGATGTTCCCACCCCCCATGAGGTAGGTTCTGGGAGGGTGGGGAAGGTGCTGGATACGTTTCTTCATGGCCCACAGCTCCATGTGCAAACTAGGAGCTCAGAAAATGTTTGATGTGTAGAAGGGTGGAAGGGAGGGAAAGGAAAAATGGGTAAGTCCCTGTATGAGTTTGCTCAGGATTTCACAGCAAAGTTCCACAGGCTGGGGGGCTTACACAACAGAAATTTATTTTTCTCACAGTTCTGGAGGCTGGAAGTCCAAGGTCAAGGTGTCGGCAGGGTTGGTTTCTGCTGAGGCCTCTCTCCTTGGCTTGCATTTGGCCACCTTCGCACTGTGTCCTCACATGGTCTTTCCTCTGTGCACATGCATGTCCAATGTCTCTCTGCGTGCCCAAATTTCCTCTTCTTATAAGGACACCAGTCAGATTGGAGTAGGCCCAGCCTAATGGCCTTTTTAAATTGTTCACTTCTTTGAAGACCTTATCTGTAAGTACAGTCCCATTCTGAGGTTCTGGGGGTTAGGATTTCAGCATATGAATTTCAGGAGGGAGGACACGATTCAGTCTGTAATATCCCCCTAGTAGTGTTTTACCTCCTTTTTTCCATTTGCATTAGGTAGTTTAAGCCTACAGTGCTATAAGACTGTGATGTAAGAATGAAGTTTACTTCTCCTCCATGTGGCAGTCTCACTGGGAATGGCTCAGGTCAGCGGGCACCACCATGCCTCAGGGTTGTCGAGGGACCCAGGGTCTTGCCAAGTCATTGCACGGACACCATCTTCCATGTGGTCAGAGCTGGGTCCCCACCCCATTTGGGTTCTGGCTGGTGAGAAGAGGAGAGAGTGTGGGGGAGGCGTGCCCAACGTCTAAAGCCCCAGGCCGGGAGGTAGCACACAGTACCTCTGCTCACGTCCTAGGGAGAACCCGGTTGCACCAAACTGCGAGGGATGCTGGGGAGTGCAGTCCACCTGGGGGCCCAGGAGGGAGGGCAGAACGGAGCTGGCCCATACACGGCAGTTTCTGCTGCATCCTCATTTTCTGCTCTTCCCCAACCCACTTATGAAGCTCACCATGGCTCCTTGTGGTTTTAAACTTTCCATACATGTTATTTTCAGGGGCCGGATGACTTTTCACTTTCCTTACCCCATGCCCTCATTCATTCAACAAACAGCTTTTCAATGCCTAAACCCAGGTGCTGGGGACTCAGAAAAAAGTGACATGATAAACGGTGAGGTATGGGCATTGCAATGGGCCTTTGGCCACCGACCCATATAGGACAAATGTACTGGTTTCTTTGGAGCATTTCCAAAACATAGCATCAAGGGCTAAGAACTCTCACGAGGCTGTCTCCACCCCCGCCAGCTGTAATCTGGCTTCTCTGCAGCTGAGGAAGGAACGGGTGCAGAGTTTCCCATGCAAATGTCTGAATAAAGAGATGCCACCTTGGACCAGCCCCAAGTTCTCATCTTCCTCCAAGTCTGGCTTTGGAAGGACATGGGGAGCTGGCATAGGCATGCCCAGAGGTCTGCTGACTGCAGGAGTGGGTCTCTTTCAACCACCCAAAAGAAATGCAATGTCCCTGGGTGCCACCATTCCATTAGTGTCCACCCGGGTGGGGAGATTGGGGGCTGTGAGGCTCAGAACCAGACACAGGCATCATGCCATGTGTCCTTCCTGTTGCAGGCACACACCCCTCTCCTGCACTAGCCACACCACATGGAAACCGCCTGCCCTGCTGCCAAGCCGTGGGTGCGCTGCCTCTGTCCCACCTCCGGCCCCAGCTCCTCACCCGCCCAGAGTAGGGGCTTCATTGTTGAATGACCAAGGAATCCGGGAGTTGGTGGATGAATGAACAGCAAGCTGAGCTGATAGCTTTTTTTTTTAATTAGATATATTAGACATAATTCACATACCATAAAATTCTCCCATTTAAAGTGTAGAGTTCAATGGTTTTTAGTACATTACAGAGTTGTGCATCCATCACCACAATAAATTTTAGAACATTTTCGCTACCCCAAAAAGGAAGCCCCCCACCCCTTAGCCAGCACCCTCTAATCCCCCTATCCACCTAACCCCAGGCAACCCCTGATCTACTTTCTGTCTCTCTACATTTGCCTATTCTGGACAGTTCATATAAATGAAATCACACAACATGACTGGCTGCACTGACTGGCTGTTTCACTTAGCACATTTTCAAGGTTCACCCGTGTTGCAGCATGGATCAGCACTGCATTCCTTTTTATGGTTGAATGATATTCCATTGTGTGGATACACCACATTTTGTTTATCCATCATCGGCTGATGGACATCTGAGTTGTTTCTGCGTTTTGGCCATTACGAATAATGCTGCTGTGAACCCTCAAGTACATGGTTTTGTGCCGACATACGTTTTCATTGCTCTTGGGTCCCACCCACAAGAGGAATTGCTAGGTCACATTATAACTATGTTTAACAGTTTGAGAAGCAGCCAGGCTGTTTTCTAAAGTGGCTGCACATTTTACATCGCCACCAGCAAAGCACAAGGGTTCCGTTTTCTCCACTCCTTGCTGACAATTATTGGCCATCTTTTTTATTCTGGCCATCTTAGTGGTGTAGAATGGTATCTCATTGTGGTTTTGATTTGTATTTTCTGGTTGGCTATAATAACCTTCTTTACGTAGGCAAAATTGGGTTCACCATGAACCACAAGGGGAGTCCTAACAGGGCAAAGAAGGCAAGAGGCCTGGATTCTAGTCAAGACCCTGCCATCTTTGGCTGTGCAACCTGGTGCCCTTCACATAACCTCTCTGTGCTTCTCACTCTTCACTATTCATAAAGTGGGCATGATAGCTCCTCTGTGTCTTGTCATTCCATATGTTAACGAGACAGTGAGTGTCACACAGGTGCAGAGAAGCCCAAATGCAATGACGTACATAAACTCTTTGTACACACCAAGGAGGGGCCAGCTGGGGGCACAGGCTGAAGCAGGTGCCCGGCTGGGTTTGGTTTGGCCAGCATGATGGCAATTTATTTTTAATTGATCATTTAATATTTAATTATGTAAATATTGGGATATTTCAACAAAAATCAGGACTTCCAGCTTCTCCTGAACAATCTGGCACCACAGGGCCTGCCTTCTTGCAGGGACAATTGGCCAGAGCCAAGTGGTGCCGCTGCTTTTGGCGGAGTCTGGGTGTCCCCATTCACCATGGTCCCCGGCCAGCTTCGAAACTTGAATCCTCACATTGCTCACCGAAGACATTTTTACTTTGGGACAATGATGAAAACCAGAGAGATCATGCAAATATCGACCGCTTATCAAAGGGTTTCCGTGGGCCAGGCACTGTGTGACAACATCGACACAGTTCATTTGCTGGGTGAGCCTCATTTACGGGTGAGGAACCCATGACTGTAGCACCCACATTCAGACCCTGCCCAGTGATGGGGTGGGGGTGATGGTTTCCAAAGGGCAGTCTGGGGGGCAGGCAAGGAAGGAGAGGGGACGGCCAGGTCCTCGGGCTGGGAGAAGCAGGAAGGGGGTCTGGTTGTAGGTACCCAGGCACAGTGGTAGGGACCACCTACTGCCTCCCTCTGCCTCCAACTGACACCCCCAAAATGTGAAGTTGGGGTTCACCACACCCCAGGTGTGGCTCTAACTTCCCAAAGCTTTAAGGAATGTCCACTTCACTCTTTTTGGGATACCTGGAATGACACTTGTTTACCCAACCCATGGCCCCTACGATTTGAACTGAATTTGGTGAATAGATTATGTGGACCGGTTCTCTGAGGAAATGGGCCTCAGGAAGCAGGAGGTGACATCTGTGTTCCAGGTTCACCATAGCCACCAGCGGCCCCAGACTTTGGACAAGCCCCTTGGGTATCAGCCTTCCTGGGAAGAAACGAAAACTCATCCTTGGGCTGGGCATTTTACATATGTTTTCTCATTTGATCCGCACACTAATTGGCGAGGGAGATGTTATCCCTGTTTTAAACTTAAGAAAACTGGGCCTCAGAAAGGTATGGTGATTTGCCCAAGGTCACACAGCAAGCAAGTGGCTAAGCTGGATTCAGTCCCAGCTCTGCCTCTTTCCACCACTTCCTGAGGCTCTCGTCCTCATCTACAAGGTAAGGGGTGGACTTTTGAGGCCCCTTCCAGCTCTGAACTTGTAGGAAGGTGTGTGTCAGTCCTCTTGTCTCCCGTGCACCCACCCAGCTGGTTTCTCTTCCAGATGCTGCCTCCAAGCACGCTGCACTAGGCTTCTTTGACTGCCTCCGAGCCGAAGTGGAGGAATATGATGTCGTTGTCAGCACCGTGATGCCGACTTTCATCCGGTCCTACCACGTTTATCCGGAGCATGGAAACTGGGAAGCCTCCATTTGGAAATGTGAGATTTCAGAGGGAAGCCAGAGGCTCCAGAGGGATTCTGGAAGAGTCTGGTTTCATTGGGCCCAGGGGCGGAGGGTGTTCCTGAAGCATGAGTCTGGGGGTGGTAGAGCCTCTGTGACGGGCTCACAACAGGGTAAGGGCCCCAAACCTTCAGGCCTGAGGCACCAGGTAGAGAGAATCCTAACCTGCAACCCACAGACTATGCCCTGGCTCAGCTCAGCCACTCAGCTTGCTCTGCGACTTCGCCAATCAACTTCCTGTCTCTGAGCCTGCTGCCCCTGTGTCACAGCCACGATTTGGTCATTGAGAACCTTCCTGCTCCCCCTTTCCCAAGGAGGCAGCACAGAGTGGAGGCAGAGAGTCCAAAGCCAGACCACCTGCACTGCAAGCCTGCCTCTGCCACATGTCATGTTGTTGAACATGGGCAAGTGCCTTCATCGCTGTGCCTCAATTTCCCCTTTAGAAAAGGAGGGGCCATAGCAATATCTATCTCACAGAGTTGTTGGGAGGACTGAAGGTTCTAGCTCCTAAAGGGTTTGGAACAGCTACCAGCCCATCATGAGCGCTCTAGAAATGTACATTTTTATTACCACTATTCTAGGACATTCTAAACGTAGAAATGCTCCACCTTGCCCACGGCTCTAGGTCTATCTCGAGGAACCAGATGAACCAAGATGGGGGACAGATCAGGGGTCCAAGGAGGCTCCTGACAAGCACAGCTTCACAACGATTAAGGTCCCCTTAATTCATCCGGGACCCTCTTATTTCCTAAACTCATTCACATCCCTTCCACCACTCAGAACCACCCTGCGAGGTTATCGGGACAGGAAACTGGCCCACTGTACAGATGAAGAAGTGAACATCCACAGGGATAAAGTGTCTCCCCCAAGGTGTCGTGGCCAGTGGCTGGTGGAGTAGGCCTGGAACCCATGACTCCAGGGCCGGCCTACACTTCCTGTCCTTGGGCACACACGGGGTTCTGACCAGCATGCTCCCCGCTGAGGCCACAGCCCCCTGCCCCAACCCGGGGGCCCTTTCAGTCTTTTTCAGGAAGCTGACCTACGGCGTGCACCCCGTGGAGGTGGCTGAGGAGGTGATGCGCACTGTGAGGCGGAAGAAGCAAGAGGTCTTCATGGCCAATGCCATCCCCAAGGCCGCAGTGTACGTCCGCACCTTCTTCCCGGAGTTCTTTTTCGCGGTTGTGGCCTGTGGGGTAAAGGAGAAACTGAATGTGCCAGAGGAGGGTTAACTGCAGGGGGCCAAATGGGCCACCCCAGGGGAATAAAGGTTTTCCCGGCTGATGCTGGCTCTTCTGTCCTGTCCTTAGCCCTGGGGGCCCCCCTCGAGCCACACCCTTCATCTGTCTGAGATCTCCTTAGGCCCGGAGCCAGAAGCTTCTCTACTTTGTAGGGTGTCAACTGAGCAGAAAAACAGGAGCCATAAGCATCTAACCCCCACATACACACACACTGTGGCCACTGGCCTGCTCCAAAACTCACTCAGAACACCACCTCCATTTGATAAAAGCATGACCTGCCCACATCACCCTCCAACAACCGGAGCAGGACTTGGTGACCCTTTAGGACAGCACTGCCTGGTTGAACTTTCTGCAAGGATGGAATATACTATGATTGCCATTGTCCAATGTGGCAGTCACTAGCCGCGTGTGGCTACTGAGCCCTTAAAATGTGGCCCCCTGCGTCTGAGAAATGGAATTTTTTATTTTATTTAATTGTAATTAATTGAAACTTAAATAGCCACATGTGGCTAGCAGCTCTGGAGTTGGCCATGGGACAGAATCGGCCCCTCCCTGGGGGGGTTCATTGGACTGAGGGAGGCCTAGGCATAACTGAGCTAGTTTTTTAGATCCTCAGTTGATTCTAACAAACTTGGGAACCTCTGATCCAGGGTACCCATACCATTCCAGCCTTTTCTTACATTCTCAAAACAAAATACGTTTAAAACCACCATCCACGTTACAGGTGGGCGCTTTCCTTCTTCTCCTTTTTCTTATATAAACAGTAAATGATTCTTGGGCCTCTGGCAAATGTGGGGTACCTTTTTTGCACTAATACTGTCACTGTTGACTCAAACTTTTCTAATATTTATAGACGAACGAGGGCAAAAATTTCTTCCATGAACCTAAGTCACTTTACAAAATTAACATATATAAGATACACATATGCACATACATAAATCTTAATTTAAAAAGCAAAATGCCCAGGATCATGTGATGGTCCTAGAGCCCAGTCTACCCCAGGACAAGCTGGTGGTCTGCTCCTGCAGCCATGGGAGGGTTTGGGAGGGTCAGCTAGGCAGAAGGCAAGACAGGCCCTGAGTCAGCAAGGGAACTTTCTTTTGAGAGGTGGTTGTTGAGGGGTGGGGTGCTGTAGGGGTGCTCAGGCCAGAGCCAGCAGAGGGCGGGTGGGGGGGGCTTCAGGGCCACGAAAGCAGCAGGAAAGTAGCTGAGACTTGATTGGCAGCGGTAGAGTAGGGATGGCAGCTCTGGGGCAGGAGGGGCTGGGGCCAGGGCCACAGGCAGCCAGTCCTAGGGCCCCACCAGGGCTGGGCTCCAGACAGAGCTTGGCCACGACCCAGACCCAGGCTACGGCGTCCTGACCATTCCCCTTTAGGGCTCTGCCTGATTGTAGGTGAGTTTTGGCCAAGAACTGGCCTTTTGGGAGATGGGGGAGGGCCGGAAGGGACTGTGTCTGGAAGCGTCCCCACTGGTGCTCAGGGCCACATTCTGGGAGAGTGAGGACTCCGAGGTGGGGGGAAGATGGTAGACACCTGGGATTCCCCAGAAGAAGCCACATGCAGCAACACACCAGGAGGAAGGGCTTTCTGTAAGTGAGTCTACGGCCCGCTGGCCGAGGGCGCCCCAGGGCAGAGGGAGGTCAGGGATCTAGCAAGTCTAACTGGCAAGCATCCCAAGCACCCTGTCGATAAGTTTCCTGTCCGTGGGCTTTGGTCTCCGTCTGACTGAATGTTCCCTATTGCGTTCAGATGTCCCTGTGTCCTCTCGGGCCCTCCACTCTCACGGGATGGGGTGTCTCACCGGCCTGCTGAATGGAAACCCACAGCCCTGATGTTGAAAGGCGGGGGCTTAAAAACATGCCATGCAATGTGATCAATAACCAGCAGGTGGCACTATGGCCCAAGCCTGTTTCCTAGCGAACCTCTCCACAGAAACCGCGGAGCACAGCAGTGAGAACCCGCATAACCGCGTCCACGGTCGCCAGTGAGCGTTCCATTCCAAGGTACCATTTGGCCTTCGCGTCAACCTGAAGTCATTTCACAGGTGAGAAAGCTGAGGGTGATCATGCGCTATGAGATAGGGCCCCTCTGGGCAGAAGGAGGGCAGAAGGAGGGCACAGGAGGACCTGATTCTAAGTGCCAGTGACTGTTCCAGACCTTAGAGTGGCTGCCCCAAGACACTGCAGAGCTTGGAGCAACCCTCACACTCCAAGTTGGCAGAGATGGAGGTGGTTTTCTTCCCCCCTACCCTGCACCGCCACCCCGGCCCCCAGTATCTACAAAACTTTATAAATTGTAAAAAGTGGGAAAGCATAAAGAAGCAGAGAGAGAAAACAATCCACATACCCTGACAACCACTGTTAACATCTGGGCCCTTCTCTGGAGAGACCAGAGTCTTTACAGAAAGCACAATGCTTGGAGCCTCAGGGGCCGCCCAATGTGTGGCTGCAAGAAGACCACACAAACAAAGACACATTGCTGGGGGTAGCCATGGCTGCTCTGTGCCAGTGCCCCAGGAGGCTGGCACTGTGGACTGTCGTAGTGGGCTACTGATTGGGCTCAGCCATTGGAGGTTGGCTGGCAGGAAGAGAACAAGGCTGCAGTATTTCATCCCCCAGCTCTCTCCCTGCCAGGTTGCAACTTGCCACTGAAGGCCACGGCTCCCATCAGTCAGGCGTCCCTTCGGGTTACACGCAGGAGCTGCTCCCTCCCTCTGCCCCTCTGGGCCTAGGGGTGTTCATGGCTCCTGGCTGTTGTTAGCCTTGGGTGTTTCTTCATCCTCTATTGGTTTCTCTTAACCCTGGCCACACGACCTGTAATTAGTCCCCTTATTAAACTCTCTTTTACAGATTGAATTGTGTCCCTCCCATAAAAGACATGTTGATGTCCTAACCCCGGTACCTTTTAGAATGTGACCTTATCTGGAAACGGGGGCATTGTAAATGTAACTAGTCAATGTGAGGTCTAGTTGGACCTACTGGAGTAGGGTGGACCCCTAATCCAAAGTGACTGAGATCCTTATAAGGGAAGGACACACAGGGAGAATGCCATGTGATGACAAAGGCAGAGATTGTAGTTATACAGCTGCAGGCTAAGAAATACCAAAGACTGCCAGCAAACCATCAGGAAAGGCAAGGAAGTGTTCTCTCATACAGGTTTCAGAGGGAGCAGTGTCCTGCCAACACCTTGACTTCAGACTTCCAGCCTCCAGAACTGTGACGACAATAAATTTCTGTTGTTTCAAGCCACCCAGTTTGTGGCAATTTGTTATGGAAGCCCCAGAAAACGAATACACACCATCTGTTTCCAGCCTGGATCTTGGCTGACACGGCTAATACCCAGAAGAAATTTGTGAGATTCCCGTGGAGAAATTCAAGGACCAGAGAAAATGAGACAATCCTTCACGTAGGCACAAGCGTCCTTTTAGGGTATTTACTGAGCCCATAGAAACGCCTGGCTCTGTAAGTCATCGGAGAACTAAGCAGCTCCTAATTTATGGGCCCTACTTGTTCCAAAATTGCTAGTGGGAATTTCAGGCACCAAAATGGAGCTCCTCTAGGGTTCAACTATTATTTCCAGAATATTACAAGCAAATCTGTTCAGTGACATGTGTCTGACTACACATCAGCAGAAGACCTGGCTGCAAGGGCAGGGCTCACAGACAAGAAAGTTTTCTGTAAATAAAAGGTCAGAAACCCTAAGAACCTGGTTCCCTGGAAAAGGATGGGTGTGATCAGTGTGATGGGCCAGGCCTGTGCAGGAGGCTGGACCTCCCCTGGTCAGTGGGCCAACACCAACAACTGGCAAGATGTGGTCTGCCCAGCCAAGGAAGACCCACCAGCTGCCAGCCTGCCTCCCTCACCCTTCCTGGAAGTGTGTGATCTGCTCTGACATGGGGTCCCTCACAAGAGGGAATCTGTAGGTTGGTAGAGACATATCATGAGCCAATAAGAAGACTGTGGGCCAACCTGGTCGTCCCAGGGCTGACCATGTGGGTGTTTAGGAGGTCTGATGCCATGTTGCTTATGACTTTTGGGGTTACAAGCAACCGGAACCCAACGCAAACATATATTCACCCAAGTGACTGGAAAGGCTTGTTTCGGGCATAGTCAGAGTCAGGCATCCAAATGGTGACACCAGGATCCAGTCTTTTTTTGCTACCTCTCAGCAACACATCCCACCGTGGGGGCTTTGCTCTCAGTAGGCTGTCCCCATCAGCTTGACAAGGTGGACACCCAAGTCTCTGGGTGCATGTCCTAGCTGCAAGAAGAGATTCCTCTTTCCTGATAGTTCAAACTAAAGTACTAACACCCACCAGCTATGTGGCCATCTTGAAACAACCACTGCACGTCTGACCGTGTGGGCCACATACTCGTTTTAGGACAGGAGGTGTGGGGCAGCCATGTCTGAACAAGAGCAGAGTAGGGAAGTGTGGTTTCCCCAGAGAAAACTAAGATGCTCTTCCAAGAAGAAAGGGAGGACACATATTTTGCAGGTAAAACAAATTTTCTTTTAAAATGTTTATCCTTGGAGAAGGCAAGAGAGCAAACATACACTGAGCATTTATGAAGCCCACGTGCTATCTTTCCTAGGGTCAGTGAAAACTCATCACCTTCTGCAATGCTCCTAGCAAGCCTCCATGAGAAATATTATTTCCATTTCTACCAATAAGGAAAACAGAGGCTCAGGAAGCTGGGTAGCCAAAGTCACACAGCTGGTCGGTGGCAGAGCTGCAACTTGTGAGTGGAGATGGCTGCATCACTTACAGAGATCGGAGACCTGCCAGGCATTCCCATGTTAGAACGGGGTGAGGTTTCCCAGTGTAGGGCCAGGTCAGGCATCCCCCTCCTGGTGTGCCCTGATCAGGAATGCTGTTGGAGAAGCTGTAGGTTGCTTGAGGTTACTTTAGTTGAAAAAATAAGTCAAGTATTTTCCCTCAGGAAGGCTGAGCTATGGTGGAGTTTGGTCTGGACCAGACAGTGCTCTGTTGGCATCGAGAGGAATGTCCAAGTATGTAAACAATAGAGGAATCTGGAAGACTTAGCAGGCACTTTTGGTGCCCCGTGACACAACCCCCTGCTCCTTTCCGATTTCAGCCGCAGCCATGGCGGAAGGTTCCCGTGCATTCTGACAGCTTCCCACCTCGTTTCTCCAGTTTCCTATCTTGGAGCTTTCTCTAAAGCACCAGCATTCCTTCAGCCCTTGCAGGTGCAGTCCTGCATTGCAGAGCAGTTAATGTCACTGGGGGCAGCCCTCAACCAACAGAGGACAGGACTCAGTGAACAATGCCCCAACCTCTCACCCTTTGGTGGGACAAATCCGAGGCGCATTCTGTATGGTTCCTCACAGGTGTGCAACAGGCTTGAGCCCAGCTGGTCACAGGGTGACCAGCTCAATGAAGCACACTTTATTGGCTTTTTCACTCTCCCCACTCCCTCACTCCTGCTTCCTGGGGCACCACCTTCCCCATAACAACCTCTTCCCCTTCCCAGTCCTTGTCTTAGGTTCTGCTTTCAGGAAAACCCCAAGACTAAAGACTTTCTGGAGATGGCACCATTTGAGGTAGACCAGCAGCATATCATGGATTAGTAGTTTGCAAGAGATTGAAATTTACACAAACTCATTCGTGTAAAAAGGGAGTTTATTAAAAGAATAAAGAGAGATATCTCAAAAATAAAGCATCAGGGTTCTTGGAAATTAGAATATTGGGGGGTGGAGACCACTCCATTCCCCCTTCTACACATCCCACATGGTCTCTTGCCTGATTTTCTCTGTGTGCCTGCCCCATTTTCCTCTTTGCAGGCTGTCATCCTCTGTTTACCAGGGATTTCTGCTCCCTGGCTTGACTTGATGAGATGTCAAGTCTGATCGTAGATCTGTGGAATCCTGGAGCTTGATTCTCCAGGGCAAGCTGGCTCTCAAACACTCCCCGCCGCCCAGCAACCCACATTCCATTCCAAATTTCTGGGAAAGAAAAACCGGCCCAGCTTGAATCAAAGGTCCACCCCTGGCTCAATCACCTCTCAGGCTGTCCTCTGCCAAGTCATGTGAGGAGACTGGACCTCCAGGAAAGGGGCAAAGGAGAGGAGGCAATGCACAGCCAAGGAAGTGGCCACGTGTGCAAGAGCAATCGGAAGGGCTGAGTTGGGAGTGAAGAGGCCATGGCAATAATCCAGGTGATCGACAGGGAGGGCCGAGTAGAGGGAAGGACAGAGACAGATGGAAGTCAAGTGGGGAATGTGGAACTGGCAAGATGTGGCAGCTGAGTGAGGAGTCAGAAATGAGGTCAAAGATGACTGGGAGGTTTTACTAGGAGGTTGAGAGGGTCAACCATAGAGGAGAAGACACAGAAGTTTGGGATATATTGAGTTTGAAGCAGGATAGCGAGGTAGTCTATGTTCAGCTGAATCAAATAAGTCCATTTACATCCTTGGGTGTAAATGTTTGGGTCATTCCTTTTTTTCTGCATAGTGAGATATGTTTGTTTATATGGGATTGAATTCTGATCAAATAGAATTGAGTTTCACACCCAAATTTACCTAGTCATCTAAGGTTTTGTAGAAGTGATGTGAAATCTAACAGTAGACTGCAATGATGAAAAAAGATAATTTAATCAAATAGAAAATTATTTCCAGCCTAGATATAACTATTCATATAAGAAGGGAGGACAAATTAACAATTCTAGATTCAAATAAATGGCTTTAAATTAAAACTTGCAAAATTAAAGATACAGAGAGGCCGGGCACGGTGGCACACACCTGTAGCCCCAGCTATTCGGGGAGGAGGCTGAGGCAGGAGGATCACTTGAGCCCTGGAGTTCGAGGCTGTAGTGCACTATGATCATGCCACTGCACTCCAGCCTGGCAGGCAACAGAGCAAGACTTCATCTCCAAAAAAAATAAATAAATAAAAGATACAGCTAGAACAGAGCATATTTAAAGGATTTCAAGTTCAAAAATAAGCAAACTTAACGAATGTACTATTTAAGCATAAACAGACACGTGATGCAACTCTAAAGAAAAGCAAGGGAGGATTAAGAGAAGTCAGGAGAGCAGTTACCTCTGTAGTGGTTAGGAGTGGAGAGGTGACCAAGGAGAGACACGGGGCTGCATACGTACTCACAAAGGTGGTGTTTCTTAAGCTTAGTGGTGGGCTCATAAGTGATTTTTTATTATTCTTTAAACCATTTGCATGCATGATTTACACTTTCATATTTATGATATATTTAATAATTTTTACAAGTTAAAAAAACCCAACAGCCTTGTTTGTAGCATATATGTAAGTGGCTGTTGTGTTCAATCTCATAAGAGTACAGCGGCTGTACCTCCCTGGATGAGGAAGACAATTGGAAAGACCTTAGGTCCCTTAGACAGATAGGGAGGAATCTAAAAGAGGTTAAATAGAGTCAGCTCAAGTCTGAAGCCTCTAATTCGTCCCTAAATTACAAAGGCTTATGGGATAATGACCAGACAGAGCTGCAAAGAGTTCCACCTCACAACTGACTGGCTGTGTGATGTTGGACACATTGCGTGGCTTTTTAAAGCTTACGTATCAGTAAAATGAGGACAAAGCTATCACAGATGCTCCTTGGCTTACAGTGGGGGTATGTCCTAATAAACCCATCGTAAGTTGAAAATATCCTAAGTAAAAAAAAAAAAATGCATTTAATACACTTAATCTATGGAACATCATAGCTCAGCCTAGCCTACCTTAAAACATTTACATTAGCCTATAGTTGGGCAGAATTATCTAACACAAAGCCTATTTTATAATAAAGTGTTGAATACTTTACATTACTTATTGAATACTGTACTGAAAGTAAAAAACAGAATAGCTGTATGCGGACTCAAAGTACAATTTCTATTGAATGCAAATCACGTTCACACCTTCACAAAGTTGAAAAATCCTTAAGTCGAACCTCTTAAGTCAGGGACTATCTGTACTTGTTTTGCAGCATTGCTTTGGGGATAAATGAAATGCTTTGAGTATCTGAAGGTAAAGGTACAAGAATGACAAGAGCTCAGTCCCCCAGCCCTCAGCGCCAGAGTGTCATTCTTTCACATCCCGCAAGTGGGAAGTTACTCCTGAACCACACAAGTCAAATGGGGGGTCGTGCAAATAAGGATGAGAAAGAGAGCTCTAAGCAAATGAGCCAATGATGGGGACGGACAGCCTTGAACATCCCACTGAATTCCACCTCCTTTTGGCTCTGGGGTTGTGTTAAGTCTGGTTCTGGGAGAAATCAGTCACATGGATTAATGAAAAAAAAAAGACCTAAAGGAAATTAGAAAGCAATGAGCCAAAGCAATGATGACACTAACTTGAAACTTTCCTAAGAATAACATTTATTAGGTACTCATTTTATTTTTAATTGCACTGAGTGAGTACCAAAAATGTGCTAGATGCTACAGATGTTGCAAAGATAAATAAGGCTTGGGCTGTGTGATCTCAAAGGTATCCCAAGGAGCATGACTGTCTTCACAGTGACCAAAATGTCTACGTAAGTGTGTCCATTAATTTTATTTTTATTTTATAACCAATATTCCTATTTCTCTATTGCTCTTTATAATTATCAGTCATGAAAGTATAATATTGAAAATGCAGTCTCAACCCCCTACCACAATTCTGTTCCTTAGGCACATTATTAAGGGAAAAAAATGCTGCCAAGTCAATTGGTATATAGCTTTCAAGTCTTTTGTTTTTTTAAAGCATCATACTGTACCATGCTGTTCTATAACTTGTCTTTCCTCTTAGGAGTATGTCTTGGGCATCTTCATCACGTGCATACATAGAGAGGTCCACTTCTTTCTTTTATTATAGTTGGCATGCTGAAAATCTCTTAAAGTATCATTTTATAAAGGTGATACATCAAAACAGGAGGAAAAAATAACACAGTAGAAGGTTACAAAGTGAAAAGTAAAATTCTTTACCTAATCTCTCAACTTGCAATCCTAGACCCTAGAGCTGTGGTCCCTGACACCCTGGCTGAGGACTGGTACCAGTCCATGCCCTGTTAGGAACCTGGCCGCACAGCAGGAGGTGAGGAGCTGGCGAGCAAGCAAAGCTTCATCTGTATTCACAGCCACTCCCCATCGCTCCCACCACCGCAGAAGCTCCACTTCCTGTCAGATCAGCAGCGGCATTAGATTCTCCTAGGAGCAGGAACCCTACTGTAAACTGTGCATGCGAGGGATCTAGGTTGTGCACTCCTTATGAGAATCTAATGCCTGATGATCTGACGTGGAGCTGAGGCAGTGACACTAGTGCTGGCGAGCGGCTGCAAATACAGATTATCATTAGCAGAGAGATTTGACTACACAGAGACCATAGTAAATCAATTGCTTGCAGACTCATATCAAAACCCTATCAGTAGCCAGGCACAGTGGCTCATGCCTGTAATCCTTGCACTCTGGGAGGCTGAGGCAGGAGGTTCACTTGGGCCCAGGAGTTTGAGGTTGCAGTGAGCTATGATCACACCATTGCATTCTAGCCCAGGCAACAGAACGACACCCTGTCTCAGAAAAACAGAAACAAAAAACCCTATCAGTGAGTGGCAAGTGACAATTAAGCTGCATCTGCTGTCAGGCTTTAAGTCAGAATTTAATACTTATTTTAGTCCGCACATGACCTGCCCATTATTTTATTTGCCATTTCCATCCACGACTCTTTCCCGCACTGCGCACTTGTCTCAGTCACAGTGTTGGTAAGCCCACAAGCTAACCCTAGCAAAAATGAGTAAAAAACAAATGTCACTGGAGAGCTTCTTTGAAAAGGGGGAAAGATCCAATGATGAGACAGCAGAAGACCCTAAGACTGCCAACAAAATGAAACTGCATTTAAAAGAAAATACCAAGAGTCCTATTTAAATTACGGGTTCATTGCAACAGGTAATTCACATTCTCCAAGCCTGCTTTGTATAATATGTGGCAACCGACTACCCAACGAAGCCATGAAAGCTTCAAAACTGCTTTGCCACGTGGAGACCAATCACCCTGCATTAAAAGACAAGCCTTTGGAGTTTTTCAAAAGAAAAAAACGTGAACACAAAGAACAGAAGCAATTATTGAAGGTCACCACTTCATCAAATGTGTCTGCACTGAGAGCATCATTCTTAGTGGCTAAGTGCATTGCTAAAGCTAAGAAGCCCTTTACTATTGGTGAAGAGTCGATCCTGCCTGCTGCTAAAGACATTTGCTGTGAACTTTTAGGAAGGGCTGCAGTTCAAAAGGTGGCACATGTTCCTCTTTCGGCTAGCACCATAACCAGACGAATTGATGAAATAGCAGAGGATATTGAAGCACAATTGTTAGAAAGGATTAATGAGTCAGCACAATATGCAATCCAGGTTGACGAGTCTACCGATGTTGACAACAAGACAACAATGCTTGTTTTTGCGTGATATATTTTTCAGGAGGATGTGCATGAGGATATGTTATGTGCACTTTTGTTGCCAACCAACACCACAGCTGCAGAACTATTCAGGTCTGTGAATGATTCCATATCAGGAAAACTGAATTGGTCATTTTGTGTCAGTATATGCACGAACAGAGCGGCTGTCTTGACTGGATGGCTTTCTGGTTTCACTACTCAGGCCAAAGAGGTCACTTCTGAATGTGAGTCTATGCACTGTGTCATCAATAGAGAAATGCTGAATAGCTGAAAAATGTTACCTGAATTAAACAACGTTTTGCAGGATGTGATTAAAATTATCAACAACATTAAAGTACATGCCCTTAACTTAACATCTGTTCGTGCAGCTCTGTGAGGAGATGGATGCAGAGCACACACATCTTCTTGTACACAGAAGGGAGATGGCTTTCTAAAGGTACTTCACTGGCCAGAGTTTTTGAGTTATGAGAGCCACTCCAGAGATTTCTTTTAGAAAGCAGTCACCACTGGCAGCACATTTCAGTGACACAGAATGGGTCGCAAAACTTGCTTACTTGTGTGACATATTCAACCTGCTCAACAAACTCAATCTGTCACTTCAGGGGAGAACAACAACTGTGTTCAAGTCAGCAGATAAAGTGGCTGCATTCAAAGCCAAACTGGAATTATCGGGGTAATGAGTGAACATTGGGACTTTTGACATGTTTCAAACATTAGCAGAGATTTTGAAAGAGACTGAGCCAGGGCCTTGTTTCTCCCAGCTGGTGCTTGATCACCTATCTCAGCTTTCAGAAGAGTTTGAGCATTACTTCCCAACCACAAAAGACCCCCAAACTGGGAAGGAATGGATCCATGACCCATTTGTGAATAAGCCAGGTGAATCAACTTTGTCCGTGCTAGAAGAGGATCAATTGCTTGAGATCGCAAATGACGGCGGCCTTAAAAGCATGTTTGAGACAACTTCAAATCTCCATACACTCTGGATTAAAGTCAAGGCAGAATATCCTGAGATTGCCACAAAAGCACTGGAAAGCCTGTTTCCATTTCCAACATCCTATCTTTGTGAAGCAGAGTTTTCTGCAGTGACAGCAACCAAAATGAGATTACGGAGTACACTGGACATAAGCAACACACTTCAGTGCCACTGTCTGCCATCACCCCCAGATGGGACCGTCTAGTTGCAGGAAAACAAGCTCAGGGCTCCCACTGATTCTGCATTATGGTGAGTTGTATAATTATTTCATTATATATTACAATGTAATAATAATAGAAATAAAGTGCACAATAAATGTAAGGCACTTGAATCATCCCAAAACCATTCCCCCCATGCCCAGTCCATGGAAAAATTGTCTTCCATGAAACTGGTCCCTAGTACCAAAAAGGTTGGGGACCACTTCCCTAGAGGTATCTACATTTTTTGGCAAACTTTTTGATTAAAGTGTAAGATACACGTAGAGAAAAGTACACAGATCTTAAGTGGAAGATCAATGGATTTTCACAAAGGGAAAAACATCTGGTAATCAGCACCCAGACCAAAAAGCAGGACATCACCAGCACCCCCAAAATGTCCATTCATATTTTGCCTGTTTCTCATCATGCATTTTTAAATAATAAAGATTTATATTGAACACTCCAAAGTAAAACAGATAAAGCGTTCAAAAGTCATGATGTAACTCACTCAGCACAATGAGAAGCTTCAGCCCTGGCCCCATCCTCATCAGTCTTCTCAGGGGTGTCCACTCTCTGCCCTTGGAAGCTTCCTTCATCCTTTGATTCTTACCACTGTGTAGACCCAGCCTAGATCCGTAGTTCACATTGCATGGGATATGCCAAATGCCATTAATACAACAATATCTGTTTAAAAACCAAAGTGAACCGCTTACTGCCATCAAGACAGTGTTGTGTATTGCCGAAAGGGATAGACAAACAATAGAATGAAACAGAATAGAGCGCCCAAAAATAGGCCCACACAATACGGCCAATTCATCCTTAACAAAGGTGCAAAAATAATTCAATGAAGAAAGGATGCTCTTTTCAATAAATAGTGCTGGGATATTTGAACTCCATATGCAAAAAATGAACCTGAATTTAAATTTCACACTTTATACAAAATCAACACAAAAGGGATCATAGATCTAAATGTGAAATGTCAAATGTAAAACTGTAAAACTTTAGTCAGAAGAAAAGAAAACATAGGAGAAAATCTTTGAGACCCAGGATTAGGCAAAAATGTTTGTAGACACGAACAAAATCAAGACCCATAATAGAAAAAAATGATAAATTGGACTTCATCAAAATTAAAAACATTTGCTACGTGAATGATATTTTTAAGAGAATGAAAAGACAAGCCACAAGCTGGATGAAAATATTTGCAAATCGTATCCCTCAAAGGATTGGTATCCAGAATATATAAAGAACTCTTAAAACTCAACAGTAAGAAAATAAACAACCCAATTAAAAAATGAACAAAAGACTTGAACAGATACTTTATCAAAGAGTGTGTATTGACAGCAAATAAACACATAAATAGTTGTTCATAATCATTAGCCATCATAGAAATGCAAATTAAAACCACAATAAAATACCCCTACATACCTATATTCTAATAATAAAATGTAAAAATAAAAATAAAACAAAAAATAAAGATAATACCAAGTTCTGCCACAGATGTGGAGCAACTAGAATTCTCACACATTCTGGTGGGAATACAAAATGGCATGGCCATTCTGGAAAGCAGTTCAGCAGTTTCATAAAAAGCTAAACCATACACATACCATGTGATCCAACAATCTCACATGTGGGTATTTACTCCAAAGAAAATAAAAATTGATGTTTAAACAAAAATCTGCACACAAATGTTTACAATAGTTCTATTTATAATTGCCAAAATCTGGAACAATCCAAATTTCTTCACTAGGTGCAGGATTAAATAAACTGGTTGATCCATACAATGAAATACTATTCAGCAATAAAAAGGAACTAACTATTGATACAGGAAACAACTTGAATGAGTCTCAAAGGCATTATGCTGAGTGAAAAAGTCAGTCTCAAAATGTTATATATTGTATGATTCCATGGATGTGGTATTCTCAGACAAAACCAGGGAGAAGAGATCAGTGATTGCCAGGGGTTAGGGAGCATTTTGGTGGGAAGAAGCACAGAGGGACAACACAAGGAAGTTTTAGGGGTGACGGAATTGTTCTGTATCCTAATTGTGGTGGTTATTACATGAATCTATATATGGTTAAAATTCATAGAACTACACACATACACAAACACACACACACACACAAGTTAATTTTACTGCATGATAATTTTTTAATTTTAAAAAATGAACCCAAAGTTTGACTAATGAGTAACTATTGTAAGCAATAGTCAATATGACCCAATTATCACATGACTCAACTACTATATTTGATTAAATCTGAGGCACCATTGTTTTTTTTTAACTATACTCTTAAGGAAGAAAAATACATAGTTGCCATGTAAACTATGATGCAATGCTAAGATACCATCAATTGTGAGAAACATCCCAATTTCAGAGATGGTTAAGTGGAAAACATGCATGAAATCAATGAAATATGATATTTCCTTTAGTGAAGACGTTTGTTCATAGTCATCCACGGAGAATCATCATACTTGGGGTTTTCCTCTATGACTACAGACCTTTCCTTTTACTTCCTTATGCTGTTCATGATAAATAAGGCCATCTCAAAGTTATGTTATAGTCAGAGCTGCCCTTACATAAAATGTCTTTTTCCTGGAGAGAGAATAGCAGGTTGAAGGTTAGCCAGTCTTATGCATTCAGGATTGTCACTCACCCTTTTCTGATACATAACTCCAGCTGACTCCTCCCTAGACAAAGAACAGGGAAGACTGTTAGGACTTGTGATGTCTGACCTGATGCGAGGCCCAGGAGAGGCCTGAGATCCATTCGAAGCCTATGGTTTTCTCGAGCCACCCGAGGCTGGATGGCACAGTGATTGAGACAATCTGCTTCGGAGACAGCACAGCTGGACCTGGACTCAGTCTCCTATACACAGGGCAATCCTGGGCATGTATCTGGCCTCCCCAAACCTCCATCTCCTCATCTCTAAGATGAAGATAATGCTTGTTCTCACTTCCAGGTTACTGGCACAGAGATTAACGAGCGATGGATATAAAGTACAACAAATGAAACTATTAGGATAACAGTGAAGGGAGAGGCTTGCTTCTATAAAACGCCTGCCAAAAAGTATTCCAGGGATAGACACAGAGAGTTCCATATGGGTGTGACAGTGAAGTTTATGTGTCAACTTGACTGGGCCATGGTGCCCAGATATTTGATCAGACGTCACTCTGGATGTTTCTGTGAGGGTGTTTTTGGATGAGATTTACATTTAACACGTTGACTGTCACACAAGAAAAAGAATTCTTTTTCCTTGGGGCCATGGTGTTTTATTATGAAAACTGAATAAAAACTTTGAAAACAAAATGATCCTTTCTAATTTAATGAAAATTTTGTTATTTTTTTGTTGTTTTCTGTGCATGAGTTATATGCGACTTGAAAAATAGTTCACACGGCTCCCAAAGTGAAGAGACGTGAGTTACACGTGCTTCACAAGGCCCCGGGCTCAAAACTAGCTTGAGTTAAATACAACTCACAAGGCAGTTAATGTGTTAAATCAGTGGACTTTGAGTAAAACAGATTGCTCTCCATAGTGTGGGTGGGCCTCATCTAATCAGCTGAAGGCCCGAATAGCATAAAAGGCTGACCTCCCCTGAGCAAGAGGGGATTCTCCAGCAGACTGCTGATGGACTTCATCTGCAACATCAGCTCTTCCAGGTTTTTCAGCAGACTGCCTTTGGCCTCGAACTGCTACTCTTTCCTGAGTCTCCAGCCTGCCAGCCTCCCCCATCATATTTTGGACTTGCTAGGCCTCCACAGTCATGTGAGCTGATTCCTTACACACCCATACACACACATGCACACCCTATTAGTTCTGTTTCTCTAGAGAACCCTGATTGATACAGCAGGAAAACATGCGTAAGCCAGAATGGGTTCTCTTTCACTCTACCCCCTTAGTGATGATATATAACAATATTTTCCCAAAGGTCACCTAAAAAGAGAAAGTAAGATCTGCCTGACACACAGTCTTGGGCATCCTCTGTGCATGCATACAGGGGTAACACACTGGGAAAAGGAGAACAAAAAGGAGAAGAGAGAAGGGACGAACGTGGAATCGTAGCACAGCCAAGAACTTTCCAAGGTCTTCAAGCCCCAACTTCTCACAAACGCAGGGAACCCCAGGTGACAGCCCAGGCCTCCTCTCGGTGAGGCAGCCCATGCAACTCCGGACAGAGAAGACTAATAGAAAGGATCTCCTTTCAAGACGTCGAGATCTGCCTTCAAGTCCCTTTCTTCCCCTTGGCTCTGCTCCAATCACCAGAAGCAACTCAGAAGAAACGGAATCCCCCTTCAGTAGGGTGTCCCCGCCATATTTGAAGACTAGTATCCCTAGTCCTGATTCTCTTCATCAGACTTTATTTAAAATTCCCAACTTCTTCAACCCTTTCCTGTACAAGACGGTTTCCAGCCCACCTCCCCACCCGCCTTTTGGATGTAGTCACGATTTGCTATTGTTCCTCTTAAAGCAAGGCTCCGAGTACTCCGGCTCCCTCCACAGAGGTTTGACCAGTCCGGACTACGCAACGGTGTTTCTGCCTATCAAAGCTGTGTTTATGTGATTGACTTTTCAATCTGAAACTAAGACTGAATACAATTATCCATGTTACATTTTGCCTTTGAGATGATTTCAAATCATAATTGTTAAAGAAAAAAAAGGTCTGCAAAACTGATAAACGGGCCATCTCTGCTTCCGTGAGGCCATGGATAAAAGTGAGGCAGAAATGGATAAAAGTGAGGCAGAAATGGAAAGCAAGTGGCAAGAGCACTAGAGGACTTCTCTGTCCTTACTTGATGCCACTAGTTATTGGGGCCGTGACCAAGGTAATAAATGCTCCTTTTTGAATCGTTCAACATTACCTTCCTTTTTCTTTTTTTCCCAGAGTGGCTGCCCCTCAGTTTTAGTCTCCGAGTCCCTATACAGTCCTACACAGTCATCTCCAGCTGAATCACATTTCATCCATCGCTGGGTGACGGTGGCCACGTCAAGTCACCATGCCCTAGTCACAGCTGTGAAAATGGTTGCGCTGGTTAAGCTACATTCCAAAGGCTCTTCTAACCTCACAATTCTTTAGATTTGTGACATCCCAGGTCCCAGGATGTGTTTGTCAAGCTTCCCCCATCCCCACATTTCTGCAGCACCCAATCTACTCACTGGTCAGAAACATCTGCTGCCCTCTTGGCTCCCACAAGGGTCCTCGAGCCGAATCTGACCAAGTTGTGGGTCAGAACGGGAGTTTTGTTTTCTTTCTTCTTTTGGGCTGTCTGAGAATAATCACAAGATACCGTTTAGAGTGAACTGTTCTAGGCAATTAAAGTTCTGAAGAGAGATGAATCAATTAATCTACCTATTTTCTTAGAATACTACCTTGAATCCAATCAGCAAAATATTTTAAAAGAGTTTGGGGAAGGAAGGCAGAATTTAATAATGCATTTTCGGGTCTCCACAATGATAAATAACTAGTTTGAATATTTTACTTTTCCTTCTCTTCTTGACTAATCCTGGGTTGGTTTCAGTATAACCTAAGTTAGAGCAAGCAGAAGTTAAAATATTTCATGGATGAAGTTCGAAGAGACAAAGCACCCTGGTTCTGGAACCAGGTGGCTCAGACCCGGTCTAAGCACGGCTACCAGTCCACCATGCAGCCCTGGGCAAGTCATTTGACCTTTTTGGCACTCCGTTTTTCTCATCTGCAAAACAAGGGCCTTTTCTATCGACCCTATAGCCTCTTCGGGCCAGTGGTCTCCCTGCTAAACAGAATGAAGAGATAAGCCACAGACTGGCAGAAAATATTTTCAAATCACATCTGAGGAAGAACTTGGCATCCAAAATATATAACAAACCCTCAAAACTCAATAATAAAATGAACAACCCAGTTCAAAAATAGGCAGAAGATTTGAACAGCTGCTTCACTTAAAGAAGAGGGATATCAAATAAACACACCAAAAGAAGTTTAACGTCCTTACTCCACAAGGAAATTAAATCAAAATCAAGGTGAGATACCACCAGACACCAATTGGAATAGCTAAAATTTAAAAGGCTGATCGCACCAAGGTAGGGAGCAGCTGGAACTCTCATACACTCAGAAGAAATGGAATCCCCCTTCAGTAGGGTGGAATCTCTCCCAGAAACGTAATCTGCCACAACTGCTTTGGAGAACAGTTTGACGTTTCTCGATGCACCTGCTGCATGACTGAGCCATTCCACACCTACGTGTTTACCCAGGAGAAATGAGACCATATGCCCACACAAAGACTTGCATACAAATATTTGTAGCAGCTTTCTTTGTAACAGCCAAAAAGTGGAAACCACCCAAATGTGCAGGGGAATGGATAAACAAATTGTGGTATATCCACACAATCAAATACTATCCACTGATACATGCAACAACGTGAACGAATCTCAAAGGAATTATGCTGAATGAGAAAAGCAAGACCAGAAAAAGCACATACTGTATGATTCCATTTGCATGAAATTCTAGAAAATGCAAACCAATCTACGGTGGCATAGATGCAGAAAACAAATCAGGGATTGCCGGGGATGGGGGGAAGCAACGAGGGAGGAGGGAGAAATTATAAAGGGGTATGAGGAAATTTGGGACTGTGGCAATAATGTTTATTATCATTATGGTGATGATACTTTCATGGAAATAGATAAAAATATATCAAATTGTACACTTTAAATATGTGAAGTTGATTGTATGATAATTATACTTCAATAAATCTGTTTTTAAATGAAAATTCTTTTAAACTTTAGGTAAATACTTGATGGGGCGTTGGATATTCATATTACCAACATAATAAGCCACCGATTACTTCCTAGTAGCAAGGGGGGATATGAAACCGTACCATGGAGTCATCAGATAGTCATCACCTTAATCGAGTGGTCAGTGTCAGCGTCACCATTGGGCAGATCAAGCAGATATTAAGTGTCTTATGACAGACACAGTATAAAATTCCCAACATCACCTATGAGGTATACTAACCAGAAATGCTTAACTTGCTAATGTCAAACTCTTAGATTTCATTTCCAGATATAGGAAATAGAGGGGATAAAGAAACAAGCAAAGTGACACCCTAAAGACATACCATCCATAGTTTGGGACATTTTATGTTTAACACACCCAGCCTCTACAGCAAGTCAGTGTCATGAGAAAAGAGACTGGTCCATATTAGAGAAGTGTCAAAGGACCTAACAACTAGATGCAAAGTATGGGCTTGGATTGGATCTTGGTATGTACAAATTTGCTGTAAAGAGAAAATTGGGAATCCAAAGGGGGAAATCTGAATATAGACTGAGTATTAGAGGAGATGGAAAAGTACTGCCATGGGAAGGCAGACATCATTAACCATAAACAAAGCGTATGTACAAAACATATGTAGGAGATGATCTTACTTTGGATGTAGATGGATAGATGGATGGATGGGTAGATAGATATATAGATAGAACTTTGTTGTTAATGGAAATTTTGGTATAGTGAGAATTTTTTATATTTGCATATCTGTATTTTATAATTATTTAAAATGCACATATGTTGATTTTGGGTGAAAAAAATATTTTTTCCATGAACTAAGAGCCTTAAGAATTATTTTCACAAGTGTGCTTCAATTTAAATGAGTTCCTGGTTGGGGCCTTGTATCAGAGCAGCAATTATACTGTCTACTTCCCTGGGACACTGAATTTGATTACGAACAGAGTAAAAGATATATATTTGCTTCTAAAGTCACATTTGCTGCACCCAGGCAAGCAAAGCGTGTGCACGCACATGCATGTGTGCAAACACACACACACACACACACACACGGAGGGTACCTTGCTACAAGCCCATTCTCTCTGAGGATGAGCAGGAAAGGAAAATTGCCTGGCTCCTTTCCCCTCCTGGGATCATGGCATGCTGATTTCAAGGGAACCAAGAACCCCCTTATGTGGCTTGGCATTTGGACCTAAGAGGGAATGGCTATTCATTTGAGAGCTTTCCAAGAAAATTAAATCTCTCCCAGTAAAACAATGGCCGTGGTTCTCAAAGTGTAGTCCCTACACCAGCAGCATCAGCATCACTGGGACTCTGTTAGAAATGCAGATTCTCAGGCCCCACCCCAGCCCGCCTGAGTCAGAAACTGGGGGTGGAGTCCAGCAGCCTGTGTTTTCACACGTCCTGCAGGTGATGCTCGCTGAAGTTTGTGAACCACTGGCTGTGATGTCCCCTCCTCTCCCGACTCACTCTTCTCCATGCTGATAGACACAGGCAGGATGGCAAAATCACTCTCATTAGCCTTTAGGTTCCACCACTTCCTTGGGCTCATGGTAAAAAATAACACATGGATCACAGCTATGTAAAAGCATGAGGATGACATCTCAGAAGCAAATTTATGGTGCTATTTATAGGTGATTTTATGCCTATTGAGAATTAGCTCCTTAAAGTTGTCCACAGACCTTTAAAAAAATGACACTATTAATCTACTTTAAAATAGGGCTTTTGGTAATGACAATACTGTTTCTAACTGGTGGCTTAAAAAAACCAGTAGATTAGGAAATAGATTAAGAAAAGTGTACATCAGGGTTTCTCAACCCTGGCACTACTGACACTTGGGGCCAGATAACTCTCTGCTCGGGGTTGGTGTCCTATGCATTGTAGGATAAATAGCAACATCCTTGGCCTCTACTCACTAGATGCCAGTAGCACTGTGTCCCCTGCCCCCACAAGATGTGACAACCAAAAACATCTCCAGATATCGCCAAATGTCCCCAGAGGAGCAAGATCATTCCCTCCACCTCCCATCATTGAACAACTGTTGTACATGAAAGTCAGTAGTAGAACTGGGCTTTAAAGTGCTCAAAGACATCCCACTCACCCTCCTGACATGAGCTGTTCCCAGAAACTGATCTCTAGAAAAAGAGAACAACATGACATTTCAGTTACTTGCACCTTTTAGAGAATGAACTAGGTGGAACTGGGGCGGAGGCATGGCGTTGCCTTCTTCCCCAACAGGAGCCCTCATCCCCTCCCTCCTCCCTCTAGCCCAGCTGGGTGGCACCTGCTTCCTGCCACCTGTCCTAGCTCCGCCTTCCAACTGCCCACCTGAATTCTCCCCAGAATTTGAAGGGAACTAAGAAAGAATGATGTCACAAATGCCAAGGAGAAAGAGCTTTCCAGAAGGAAATAATGACCCAAAGTGTCAAACATTGTGGAAAGGTAGGGCAGGTTGGGAATGGAAAGGAAACCATTGTATTTGGCATTTATAGGAAGTCATGGGAGATGCCAGTGGGGAGGTCACTGACAACTCAGCAAGAGCCCTGTCACAGCCTTGGGTGTGGGTGGCTGATTGCAAGAGTTTACAGAGTGAAGGGAAGATGAGGGAGGAGGGGAGGCACCCAGGGGCCATGGCCAGGGCAGGGAAGTGCAGAGCAAGGTCACGGCTCACGATCTATTCACCTCACCCTCCTGGCACCCACCAGGGTCCTAGGTCCGAACCTGACCCTGTTGTGTGTGAGCAGTCGACTCCTCCTCCTTCCAGCAACGAGACATCTGTGGGGGGCAACGGCATGCCAGTGGATCGCAGGGACTGGCTCCTCTGCACTGAGGTTGAGAGGAGCCAGGAGTCTTTTCCCTTCTCAACAGATGACAAAAATGTATGCTTGATAGTCACTGACTTATGAATGATCCCTGGAGACTTAAAGCGCTATAAAGTAAACTCCATCTCCCTTCGCCTCTTCCAGAATCCCACACACCTTCCTCTGTCTCCATGGGTTCCTTCCTGTGTGCTTCTCCACGCATATTTTGCCACAAACATATTTGTTATTCAAATAGGCACAATAAATCCTGTTCCACCACTGCAATTTACCCAACTGAACAAAATCATAAAGAGAACCCAAATATTCACTGCAGAAAAATTTAGAAGAGAAAATTTTAACCATGAGAGAAGAATGTCCACAGTCAAAGAGGTTTGAATTGGAGCCCACCTAATTGCCAATCATATTCCAGTTGTTTTGGAACATCACCCTGTTTTTCTTCGCAGCACATACTGCTTTAAGAAAGTGATTACTTGGGGCTTTTTTTGGAGGGTGGAGTCTATCTCCCTGACTAAAGTGTAGGCTTTGTGAGAGTAAGGACTTTGTTGCCCTGATCAGCAAAGTACCCTAAAGCCTGGAACACACTAGAACAGTGTTTGGCACATAGTATGTTGTAGTCAATGAATATTGACTGTGGGGTTGGATTGGTGAATGAATGGATAGATGGATTGATGGACAGATGGATAGATGGATGGATAAATTAGTCAATTTATCTCTATCTCTCAGATTGTACAACCCTACTCAAATAAAGGCCCACCCAGACTCCCATTATAATCTAATTCCATCCTAATTAAACTGTTTTCAATGTTTACACAAGCAGAAAATGGTGACTCACCTTTTTATCATCTGTTCCAGATGCTTCCTCACTAAGAAACATGGAAGTAAAATCTGTTAGAACATTTACTTCTTTTGATCAGTCACGAGTAATTCAGAATGAGAAGCTACCTTCTCAGATCTAAAGAATTACTTAAAGCTGAGGTTTCTTGGTGAAAAACCTAGTCCCAGATTATCCTGATTCTATGGGCAATGAGACAGGGCCCTGGAGGGGAGGGGAAGGCCTCAGACCCATTCTGTTTCGATGGTAGTAAGAGAACTGTGGCCATTCCTAGGGATTCCATCAGGTCTACCTCATTCCATGTGTATTCAATTAAGGACATGCCCGTTTTTTTCATTTGTACAAATTTATGAGGTACATGTGTAATTTTGTTATTTGCATAGTGGCCAAGTTGGGGCTTTTAGGGTATCCATCACCCAAATAATGTGCATTGTACCCATTAACCAATTTCTCATCATGCACCCCCCTCCCACCCCCTCACCCTTCTAAGTCTCCATTGTCTATCATTCCACTCTGTATGTCCAAGTGTACACATTTTTTTAGCAGCCACTTATGAGTGAGAACATGCGATATTTGACTCTCTGTGCCTGGCTTGTTTCACTTAAGATAATGGCCTCCAGTTCTATCCATGTTGCTGCAAAAGACATAATTTCATTCTTTTTTATGGCTGAATTCCATTGTGTAAAATATACCACATTTTCTTTATCCACTTATGGACACTTAGGTTGATTCCATATGTTTGCTATTGTGAATAGTGCTGCAATAAACATGCAAGTGCAGACATCTTTTTGATATATTGATTTCCTTTGGGTAGATACCCAGTAGGGGGATTGCTGGATTGAATGGTAGTTCTATTTTTGGTTGTTTGAGAAATCCCCATACTGTTTTCCATAGAGGTTGGACTAATTTACATTCCCACCAACAGTGTGTAAGAGCTCCCTTTTCTCCACATCCTTGCCAACATCTGTTATTTTTTTGTCTTTTTAATAATAGCTATTCTGACTGGAGTAAGATGCTATCTCATTGTGGTTTTAATTTGCATTTCTCTGATGATTAGTGACATTGAACATTTTTTTCCATATACTTGTTAGCCTTCTGCGTGTCTTCTTTTGAAAAGTATCTATTCATGTCCTTTGCCTACTTTCTAATGGAATTATTTGGGGTTTTGTTGTTGTTGTTGTTGAGTTCCTTGTATATTCTGGATATTAGTCCTCTGTCGGATGAACAGTTTGCAAATATTTTGTCTCTTCCTACAGGTTGTCTGTTCACTCTGTTGATTATTTCTTTTGTTGTACAGAAGCTTTTTGGTTTAATTAAGTCCCATTTGTCTATTTTTGTTTTTATTGCCTATGCTTTTAAGGTCTGAATAATAAATTCTTTGCCCAGGCCAAAGTCCAGAAAAGTTTTCCCTAGGGTTTCTTCTAGTATTTTCATAGTTTCAGGTCTTATATTTAAGTTTGTAATACATCTTGAGTTGATTTTTGTATATGGTGAGATATAGGGGGGTCCAGTTTCATTCTTCTGCATGTGGCTATCCAATTTTCCCAGCACCATTTATTGAAAAGGGTGTCCTTTCCCCAATGTGTGCTCTTGTCAGCTTTGTCAAAGATCTGTTGGCTGTAAATATGTGGCTTTATTTCTAGGTTCTCAATTCCATTCCTTGATCTATGTGTCTATTTTTATATGAGTACCATGCTGTTTTGGTTACTATAACCTTATAATATAATTTGAACACAGGTAATCTGATGTCTCCAGCTTTGTTCTTTTGTTTAGGATTGCTTTGGCTATTTGGGCTCTTTTTTGGTTCCCTGTGATTTTTAGGATTATTTTTTTCTAACTCTGTGGAAAATGACATTGATTTTTTGATAGGATTACACCAAATTCTATAGATTGCTTTGAGTAGTATGGTCATTTTAACAATATTAATTCTACAGATCCATGAGCATGGGAAGTTTTTCCATTTGTGTCATCTAAAATTTCTTTCATCAGTGTTTTATAGTTTTCCTGGTAGAGACTTTTCATCTCCTTGGCTAAATTTATTGCCAGGTATTTTTTTTTTTTTGTAGCTATTGTAAATAGGACTGCCTCCTTGAGTTCTTTCTCAGTTAGATTGTTATTGATATATAGAAATGCTACTGACTTTTGTACACTGATTTTGTATCCTGAAACTTTACTGAATTTATTTATCAAATCTAGGAGTTTTTTAGTGGAGTCTTTAGGTTTTTCTAGATATAAGATCATATCACCAGCAAACAGGGATAATTGGACTTCCTCTTTTCTAATTTGGATGCCTTTTTTTTTCTCTTTCCTGACTGCTCTGACTAGGACTTCCAGTACTATGTTGAATAGGAGTGGTAAAAGTGGGCATCTGTGTCTTATTCCAGTTCTTGGAGGAAATGCTTTCAACTTTTCCCCATTTAGTATGATGTTAGCTATGGGTTTATCACATATGAAAAGCTGTTCAAAAACTTGAACTGGCTAAAAATTTGGACTGGTCTCTAGCAACTAAAAGAGACACGGCCCCCTACAGCTCTAATAACCTTCTTTCAGCTCAGCCACAAAATTTCACACTTCCTCCCTTCAAAGTCAGCTCTTCATCCACCAGCTCTATCAAGTCCTTCCTACTTATCTGAACTCCTCATTTAGAGACTCAACATGTTCCTGGAAATATAAACTGAAAGCCGATAAGGCAAAATCTAGCAACCCACGGATCACATCCTGTGTGCACATGCAGTGTTGTAACAGTTTGGTCTGTACTTGGAGGAAACACTGAAAGGGCAAGTAAAAGTGAATGCTGGAACTTGGCAAAGTGGTGCAGAACGGGCAGAGAAGTAAAGGACAGGGTGGTCTGTGCTGACGTCCCCACTGGCCCCTCCTCAGCCATAACTCCTGCTGCTGCTCTTCAGGAACACCCAGAATTATGTGCTCAGCACTTCCTGGCTCTTTTCATGAAGATATAAAAATTATTTTCCAATTAGGAAAATTATGCCTTTCAATTTCTCTGCTGTATATAATAGGGCTTAATAAATACTGACATATGTACATATACACAAACACACACACGATGACTTAAAAAATCTTAGATCACATCTTGCCAAAGTTTTCCAGGGTCCCTGAGGTTCCACTTCTGCCATCTTAGTGTTTCTGCAAAGGCATGTTCTGTTCACTCACCAGAAAGCTAAGGTCTTGGCTGTCTTCCTCCAGACCTCAGGGTAGACGCTTTCCAAAGGGGACTTGACTTTTCTCACCTCCAAAGGCAATGACTCATGGTATGCACTCTGCAGCTTCCTGAAGGTGTTCAGGCTCCTTCCTCCTTGACAGACTTTCTAGCATCTGTAGAAGTAACTGAGGACACCAAGGGGCCTTCCTTCCAGTGTGGGAAAGGTGACAAAGAGTAAATAATAGGAATCACATGGGAAAAAAAATTCTTTCTTTGGTATTTTTTAAATTGAGCTATTTCTTATACACAGTCAAGCACACAAACCTTACATGTACAGCTGGATGAAATTTTACGTATATATACACCCATGTAACCACAATACAGATCAAATTATGGAACATTTTTGTCACCCCAGAATGTCATACCCAGTCAACACCTGTCCCTCAGAAGTAACCACCATTTTGACATCTGTCACCCATAGATCCTTTTTAGCTGTTTTTGAATTTCATATAAATGGAATCATAGAGTATGTACTGTTTAGTGTTTTGATTCTTTTACTTACACGATTTCTACATGAGTCATTTCAGATTGTTGTACATATCAATCATTTGTATTTTTGTTTGTTTGTTTTTTGTTTTACTGTGAGGTAGTCCATGATATGAATATTTCACAATTTGTTTGTTCATTCTAGGGATATTTTCTATTGAACTATATTTACATTTATTCATCTTGTCTTCTGCTGTGTCCATTCTGCTATTAAATCCGTCTACTGAGTTCTTAATTTCTGACACTGCATTTTTGTTTCATTTTTAGAATTCCCATTTGGCTAATTTTTTTAAAAGATTCCAGTTCTCTGGCAAAATCCTCCACTCTTTCCTCTATTTTCTTAAGTTAGAGTTATTTTAAAGACCTTGTCTGCTCACTTTATTATCTAATGGAAACTACATTATGTATGTTCTTCATTCTAAAAGTGTCATTGTAGCTTCCAGCTCAAAGCAATAAAGTTCAAACCTGAAACTGCTAAGCTTCACTGCCAAGAGAAAGTTCCAACAGATCACTCTGGTTCCTTCACAAATTGACCTAGGGGTTCCTTCAGAAACTAAATGACCTGCCATTTCCTTTAAATAAACCAGTTCTTATGAAGATAACGTGGTAGCCATGTCATGTTTGAGAACATTCTGACTGGGGCCATCTCAGGCCTCCCAGGGGGCTGTTCAAAAATGAAGTAGGCTGTAGTTTTGCTACAGTGAATCATAAAACTTCCAAGTCAGAATATTTCATTGTGCCTATGACCACTTCTCCCCCTCCAATCCTACTCTTTCCTCAGAGTTTTATTACTTCAGATACTTTGTCCTTTTAGCAAATGCTTCCAGTTTCCTACCTGGTTCAACTCTTTCATTTAGCTTTGAGTGTGATTCATTTACCTTGGTTTTCTAAAATAGAAAAGGATAATAGTTAGATTATAAGATAGGAATGTTCCTGAAATACAACTTTCATCATGTCACTTCCTTGGCCTAAAGTATTCAACGGCTTCTTACTACTCGTTCTGGTATCCACAGACTTCTTTTTCAGATTTGAATTTAATCTAACATCCTACACAAACCTACTGCTCCAACTAAGCAGGCCTCTTCCTGATCCTTCTGTATGACTGGGACATTCCCAGTTTTATGCACTTATTTACGCTGTAGTAATATACCCTCCACCTGCAACCAGGAGTACTCCCTCTACCTGTCTCCTATAAAACCCCCTGTCTACGGGCTCCTTCAGGACACAGCTGATTTTTCACTCATCTCTGAAATTCCAGCAAGTAACATAGTCCCCAGGACACAGTGGGCACTCTAAATATGAAATCTGTCCCACTATTTGGGGATGTATAAACACCAGTTTTATCTTATTCTTTACTGAAAATGACTCTTAAGATCTCAAACTCTGAATCCTAGCCCCCCACTCCCCACCCCAGGGGGATCACAGGGGATCAGTGGACGACATCTCAGGTGCAAGGCTATGTTCTGAAGTCAGTCCAAATTCTAAACATTGAGAATTGTCAAATTTTCCCTTGAAAAAGACTGCAAGTCACCCATAAAGAAGAATGTTCATCATTTTAAGTATACCATGCCTTCTTTCAGTAAGTCCAACATACCCAAAGCATCTAGCTTTTCCTGACATGGGACTAAATTATTGCTTTTCAGCTGGGAAGCATATGACATACTTGGCTTATGTTTACAGGCCATATTGTATGAAAAATATATATTAGTTTTTCACATGTAGGTTTTGCTTTCTTCCCTCAGGATACAGACAAGCTCTTCCAAATTAAATGCTCCGGGGATAAACTCCAACGTCATTAGTCACTTTCCACTCTCTCACTCTTCCTGCCTCTCCTGAACCTGCCCGTCAACATCGCTGGGACCTCAGACCTCATCTTGGTTCATTGGTTCCACTTCTGCTGTTCTTGCCTTTCTTTGAAACCTTTTCAACGGTCCTCCCAACACTTCCCACCTGTTGCCTCCTCCCTTATCAATCTTAAACCTTGTACACCTTGAATATATACACCTTTATTCATCAATTAAATATTTTTAAATAAAAACTTCTTAAAAATCTTAAACCTGTGTTTTCAATTATTTTATTCATTCTTGTAATTTCTCCCTTCTTAGAACTTCCATGGCCCTTCTGCATGCCTCTCCTATGGTACCTGGAACATTCCTTCTTATATTAAAGTTGGAAATCATAGAGTAGACTGCAACTGCACTAGGGCCAAAAAGGATATCTGTATCCATGCTTTGTACCCTCACAGCACCCAGCACAATGTCACCAACACTCTAGACATTCTAAGATGTTTTTGGAATGAATATGAACGAATGACATATTAGGAAGCATGTATTAGGGATTCAGGGTGGGGCTCCTGGAAATGTATGTACAGATACTTGGGAGGTGACTATTCTGTGCATCAGGAACCACAGCCTTGAAAGTGGCAAGGAAGGGAGTGACAGACATGGGAGACACGGAAGGAGAAGTCTCTGAGGTTGGAAAAAGAGTGCATAAGATGGCACCAAGGTTCTTGGCCTGGGCAACCAAGAGATTGATGGTACCATTCACAGAGCAAGAGTTATTTTCCCATGTAGAAGGTAAAGGCCTAGGAGTTAAGAGTGTTGAATCTGAGACAATAAAAGGGCAGTCAAGTGAAAATGTCCAGCACAAAGTTAGAAATAAGAATGCAGTGTTCAGAAGAGGAAGCTGGACGTGAGATGTGGCTAGGAGAGCCCCCTGTTGAAGAAGAAATGGGTGAGACCCCTAAGAGACAGTGTGGGCAGGAGTGCCAGTGGACAAGGGCTCAACCTGGGGACACCCTGACCCCTGCACCATAATCAGGAAGTAGACCACTAGCCACATGTGGCTTTTTAAATTTAAACTAAATGAAATTTAAAAGTCAGTTCGACTTGCACCAGCCACATTTCAAGTACTTGATAGCCACAGGTGGCTTAGTAGATACCATACTGGACAGCACAGAGATAGAATGTTTCCATCTCTGTAGAAATTTCTAGTAGACAGTGCTGGTCTAGACTGAAGGAAAAAGAATCAAAACTGAAATGAGAATTGTTGCCCCACCCTGGGGATGGACTACGGTTGGTTTGCTACCTTCTTAATCTGTCAAATTTTAGCCCCTTTGATATTTGCAGCAAGGATTTATTTTAAAAACACAAGCTTTTTTTATGATGTAAATTATATATGGCTCAATATAGAAACATACGAAAAAGTGGGAAAGCATGAAGAAGAAAACAAAATCCCCTCAGCCTACCTACCCTTTGTTAACATTTTTGTGCAAATCCTTCCAATCTGGTCTTTTAAAAATATTTATATTTTAATAATAATGGAAATCATATTATACATACTATTTTGTAACCTGTTTTTGTTCACCTGAAAGCATATCATAAACACCTTCCCAATTACTAGCTCATCTCTGTCCTAGATAAATTCCTAGGAGTGTAAATTCTGGACCGCGAACATTTAAAGTCTTTTGTCACATAATACAACTTATTGTATATAAAATGTCACTAATTTTCACTCCCACCAGTAAATGTATAAAATGCTGGCTATCCCCGGAACTTTTCCAATATTAGGTAATTTCATTGTATTTAATCTTTGCCAGTTTGAAATGTATCACCTATTTCAAACATTTTTGTGTTTACTGGCCAATTATATTTCTTCTATGAATCTTCTGTTCATGTCCTTATCTATTTTACTATATGCCTATTATCTATAAAACCACACTTCTTATATTAAGTGTTTATTAGATTATATATATATATATCTCACGTCAGTGGTATAGCTGTTAAAAAGACTTTCTCAGGTACCTAAGTCACTATATTTTTTTATGACTTCAATGTTTAGAAACAGTTATGTTGATTTAAGTTATTTGATATCCAATCTATCGCAGCATGTTTTTGAAGATGAATTCATTTGAGAAAATCTCATTAAACTATTATTTGTTCAAGTAGTCTTCATACCACCTAGTTAGTGGTCCTTTCAAGAATAATTCATATACAAATAAAAGCACGTCTGTAATTTAGGTTGTAGACTGGCAAGGAGGCCACTGACTAAGGATTAGGAGAGATTAAAAGAAGAAGAAATTGTAAGAGGCAGACCATGAAAGCATTACGAGTTAGCTTCCAATAAACACTGTACTGGATGATAAAATCTTACATATCCCTTCTCTCTGCCGAAGCTCCTTACCTTCCTTCTATGGGGCATCACAAAAAGTAAGACCCAACGTGGCGTCAGGTACCCTCCAAACATGAGTGAGGAATGAAGGCAACTATCGGACCGATGACACTCTGATGGGGGGCCGTTAATGTAATCAGCCCTTTGATTCTGGAATGAGAAAAGATGCAATGCTCACTCTGCCTCCGTGAGTGGGACTCAGAGTCAAGGACATACGCCATATGGCTTCCTTATCACCGATCATCTTCAGAAAAAGCAAAGACCATGAAGTCTCCCAATGGTCATATGGAGGGGGACATACAAGCTCAGCCCTAACACATGTCTTTTAACCCAAGTTCTAGCCAACACCCCATGGCTAGACTTTTATGTCACATCATTTGTGGGACAACTGCTTTGTATGACACATATAATTCAGAGATTATTTTAGTACAAAGTATTCATCATCTCTTACATTGGTAAAGAAACTTATTATTTTGGAATGATGTTTTACACACTTGTGGGAAGGCTACTAGATGTCCACAGATCTGAAGTTGGGGTTATTGAGATATTGCCAGAGGGGACTCTAGGAGATCATTTCATTCCTATTTCCTAGTCCTCCTTGTGCCATAACAGTCTCCCCATCTGTGTTACAGTGCTATGCCTCCATGCTTTCCTCTTTCACTTCACCGATATCCATCATTATTGCCACTTCGTTTGAGGAATACCAAACCTGCTGAGGGCACAAACATGTAAACCCAAACCACCTGCTATGACAATTGCTGTAATGGAAGTGTGGCTCCCCCAAAGCAGGTGCACTGCTGAGTCTGTCAAGGTCGAGGAAGGGCAAACGTCAAGGACAAAGCCTGAAGGATGAGCAAATGCACTTCACAGGGTGCCAAATACTGAAATCGCCAATTACTTGGTTCCACGTAAAATAAGGAACTGGTTGAACGATTGCATTTTCCACGTTTAGACTGTTCATATGTAGTGGAGACAGATCCAGTCCAATCTAAAGGGTGTCTGAAAGGAGAGTCTATTTTCATGCAGAATGAGGACATGAATAGTCAAAGAAAATAACTTGTTCTGTTGTAGAGAGGTGACATGTTTGACTTCCATTGTATTTTTTAAAACTTATATTTGGAGATCATTAAAAACAGGAGATAGATGGATGGATGACAGATAATTCTCAAATCACATGAAACTTTCTTAAGTAACTAGTTTATGATTCTGGGAAAGGCTTAGTCAATCCACTTAAAAAAAAACTTTAATTAATCAGTAAGAGCATAACCTGGACTTAGCAGGCCAACATGTGCTTGCAGGTAACTAATAGCACAGAGGGCGCCTGGAGTCTGGGTGAGTACAAGCTGTAGCAAGAGCACTTGAGAGGTGTCATGGGCCAAACTCTGTCCCCTCAAAATGTTCATATGTTGAAGCCATAACCCCTAGTTCCCCAGATTGTGACTGTATTTGGAGATAGGTCCCTTACAGAGGTGACTAATTTAAAATGAGGTCACTAGGGTGGGCCCTACAAGCTGACTGATGCCCTTATAAGAAGAGGAAGAAAACCCAGGGAATGAACAAGAGGAGGAAAGGCCACGTGAAGACACAGTGGGAAGGGCCAAGGGAGAGGCCTCAGGAGTAACCAATCCCGCCAAGTCCTTGATCTTGGACTTCCGACCTCCAGAACCATGAGGAAACTAACTTCTGTTATTGAAGCCACTTGTTCTGTGGTATTTTGCTATGGCAGCCCTAGCAAACTAACACAGAGGGTAGGACTGACCTGGGCATCACGTATCCTGAGAAGGGACCATCCAGCTAAAACCACTCAAGCTAAGTGGTTGGTTAAGAAGCTTAGTAACCATCCAACCCTTGCTTTATTTGGCGCTCTCTATGACAGGTATATTTAATTCATTTAACCTTGTTAAAGTAAATGTCTGCATGTGCGTGTGTGTGTGTGTGTGTGTGTGTGTGTAAGGATTTCTTAGACTCTCCCTGGGTTTTAATATGGGTGCCTGCAGAATTCCGACTCAAAGAACTACAGACATGTTACACAAGGCCCCCACCATAGGTAAGGCAAGAACCTAGTGAGGAAATAAAAAGCTTCTTTAGAACTGGCCCGGAAGCTCAAGAACTTAAAAATTATAACACAACAATACACTCTCACATCTAGAAGTTAACTTAAAGTAACCCCAGGACTGTGTCACTCTTACACTGAAGAATTTTCTACAGCATCTGTGTTTAAACCAAACAAAACACTCTGCCATCTCCATCCTCCCCACCACCCCTCCTTAATGGGTAGATGAACAGATGGATGAACGGATGGGTAGGTAGATGGCAGATGGATAGATAGATATGGACAGATGGATAGATAGGTAAAAACCAGCTCCTCTCTTGTCTTCCCATCCCATATCTTTAGGTAAAAGCATCTATTTGTTGGTTAATGAGTCTTCGATACTAAAATGAGTTCTGTTCAGAGTATTTCTACTTACCTTCCCCTTGGGCCCAGGAAGAATCCTCAGTCTAAAAATGAAAAGAAAAGTCCCATAAGAACTTGTTGTCCAAGGAAACGAGGCAGCTCTGGGGACAAGCACTCCCGTCAGTTCAGGTGACTCCTTTTCTCTCACGATCCAAGACAAGACCTGTCCAGACCTCAGCAATCCTGTCTTCCCCCAGCTCTCCCTCTGCCAAAATACAAACCCCCCTGAGCCCCAAGCTAGTGAGAAAGAACTCCTTCGAGGTGTGGTGTTGTGGGTGGGGAGGGCAGGGATCTGGAATTTGGAGAGATTCCACATGCAGGTGTGCTGGGAGAGGCAGCAGATCCATCTGCTTCAGGAAGAAAAGTGAGACTTTGTCCCAGGGCCCCTTGGCCAAGCCAGTAACTCCACCTTAATCTGGGGGACCCGCTTACCTCCAAGTAATGGTGAGGCCATTCCTGTCCCCTGAGTCAAACCTGTACCACCACTCCACTGGACAATTAAAAAAGAATAAGAAACAAACAAACTCATCCCTGTGTCCTGTCTAAAAAAAGGAATATAAGCCTAGAGGAAGGTAAAAATAAATACCCACCTGAAGGAAATATTCCTTGAATTTGAGCATTCAGAAGCATGCCCGAAACATTGGGAAACTTAAGGTAAACTTAGTTTTAAACAGAATGTTAATTACTTTTTTAAAGTAGAATAAGCCATGTGTTTTTTTTCAAACTCCAGATACCTTTTTAGCTGAATTTAAAGTCATGAGGGCAACTGTTAAGACACTAAAGAGTGTTACAGAGGCAGAAGTCATGTTCTTATTATACTTTTCTCATATTAACAATGGGGCCCTTTGATGGAATGATGAAATTGTTATTACACTTACCATAACCCTCACCTTGCTTAATTATTCCTCATCACCACTAACATAATCAAATGTGAAATGGTTTGGTGAGGCATAAGGCAATATATAAACAACACTCATATTTCCAATAATTACCATTACTACTATAGCAGTGGTGCCAGCTACACACCTGTTCAGGAGAACTGATGGGCGTGTCCCACCTGCAGTAATTTGCATAGGGATGAGGATCTTCTAAGCAGGAGGAAGTATGTGGTGGCAGAAGCCACCAGCAGGAACAGACTTGCTCGTGAGCACCTATGAGGCCACTCCCTACAAACTACCAGAAATATTTCAAAAGCACATTATAGAAATGTCCAGCATTGTGAGAGCCCCTGGAATTTGGATGATTTTCCTTGAAGTTGCATTTGCACGCACAGGTCAGCAAGGCCTTAGGAAACTTGAGTTACATTAACAATTCATTTTTACTTCTATTACAGTGTAGCCATATCATCCATGCATTTAATTTATATGCATACAATTTATGAGAAATCAATGGTAGTGGATTGGCAAATATATATAATAAAAGCATAAAATAACTGACATGTGCTCATAAAGCCTGTAGAAATATTTTGTGGGTTAATTTAAGTGTTTTCCAACATTGAGAATGAACTAAAAGGCATTGCTCACATGGCTAAACGCGTAGGTAACGTGGGCTACAAAGATATCCTGACAGATGAAATGGAATTAATTGAGGGCTGTTGAGAAGCCCTGACTAAAGAAGAGTTAGAGGAGCTAATACAAGCATCTGCAGGATTCTATAGTAACACAGAATTGGGTATCCTGCCCTTCATGTGTGACGTAAAGTCACTTCAAGGGAAATTTTTTTTTTTTTTTAAGACAGGGTCTTGCTCTGTCACCTGGGCTAGAGTGCAGTGGTGTCATCACAGCTCACTGCAGCCTCAAACTCCTGGGCTCAAGTGATCCTCCTGCCTCAGCCTCCCAAGTAGCTGGGACTACAGGTGCATGTCACCAGTTCAAGGGCAATTTTGACTGACTTTTGAGTATAATCCTCACATGAGATGCAATGCAATGAAATGAAATCCTTCTGGAATGCTGCAAGTTTACTTTGAATTTAGGAAATATTTATAATATTCCATTGTAATCTGTAAATCTTAATTTAATTCCTACATGAGAAGCAGCATGATTTCTTGATGGAGAAGGGAGAGTAGATATAAACCTATTAGAAATCTTTTTGAAATAGGACTCATGAAGTCCATTGCCCCGACTCATCAGCAACTATTTTAGAGGGAGTAAGTCCACCTTCACCTCAAATTATTAATTTTTCATGATATATGTACATTTGGCTCATCTGAATATAAATTACAAAGATGCTCCAAAGCTTTGAAATTCTCACAGTAGCTGCACACTAAGTACTTGCTGGATATTCCTTCTCACTTGCTGCTATACTAAGCTTCATCACAAAAGAGACAAATCTGACATTTAAGGAACATTTGACAATGCTTAAGCAAGAGCATTATTGTTGTTTTAATGTGGACTGAAATCTAGGAAGTTAAGACCATTTGGCTGCTCTCTTGAGTAGTTTAAGGATGTGATATTGTATGAGCTAGAGCCGCTGTAGCCCAGTGAGGAAGCCACGCATACTGTGTTGACTCATTCATTCATTCCACAAGTACTTTCTCAGCATCTACTCTGTGCTGTTTTCAGAGCACCTACTATGTACTGGAGATTCAGAGACCACAATAAGTGAGTAAACAATTGATTAAGATAAATTCAGATAGTAAAGAGTACTGTTAGGAAAATAAGGGAATGCTACTTTAGAGAAGATGCTCGGGGGGACTTCCCGGAGGGAGTGATATTTGAGACCCTCCTCAATGATGAGAAAAGGCCATTGCTGTGAAGGAAAGGAGGGATTTAGGCAGAGGAAGAAAGGCCAGTGTGGCCAGAGCCCAAGGGGGGATGTGGTAACAGAAGGGGACTGCCCATGTGTCCTTACCAGTGGAAGCTTTAGGACCAGGGAGAGCCGGGAGCCACTCTGCACATCCTAAAAGCTCACTCTGGACGCTTTGTGGAGAAGGATTGTAAGAGAGCAAGAATGGAGAGAGACAGAGAGGTGAGGTAGGAGGCTGTGACAGCTGTCCAGGACACAGCTGGGAGTCTGCAGTCTACAGGCTAGAGCAACAGTCACGCAGATGTAGAGAAGTGGTCAGATTTTAGGTATTCTGTGTCTCTCTGAGAACAACTCTGTGAGTTCTGACTGCGCTTTACTCCCCAGTCGCACCTGGCACTTGGATAGGGTGCTCGCTACGAATCCATTAAGCCCATTACCACGCCCCACGTTTACACAGGACTTCCCATTTGAGAAGGTGTGCTGGTCTATTTTCTCCTTCGATTCTCATAGCAGCCCTGGGAGGCAGACAAGTCAAATATGAACCCCACCTAAAGAGGTTAAAAGTCACATACATAGAAAACAGCTCACTTAGCAGCTCTGACTTCTAATTTAGGCTCCACTCTCCGCAGCTAACACATCATCTATCCATAAAAATCAAGTAAACATGTTTTCCATGGCACTGTGAGAATTTAGCCCATGTTGATGAGAAGCTTACAGCCCAAGGTTAAAACCAGTCAGATGGACATCTCAATATATTTTAGCTGCACATGGCTGCATGCTGGATGTACCAGATATACATACAAACCTAAGCGTATGGGAATATGTAGGCTTTCACCAGACAATGGGAAGTGACCAGAATGGGGCTTGTTTAGGTCAAGGACAAAGGTCAGAGGGGATGGGATAGAGCTTTGGAGGATTTAGAGAATATTAGAACTGGAAGGGGATGCAGCAGAAGGGCAATACTGTTTTACAGATGAGCAACTCAAGGTCCAAAGAGGAAAAAATGACATGCTGAGATAAATCGGTTGAGTGGATGAAAGGGAAGTGGTTGGGCTGGAAAAAGCTGAATGAAACCATTGAATGAATTATTCTGTCTAAACCTGCATGGAAAACAGGGAGAACTAGAGAAAAAAAAGAATCTGGAAACAAATCAGATAAGGGGGGGCGCGGGTGAAACATGGCAGGCTCACTGTGGGTGATGGTCACTGTTTCCATGCTGATGCTGGCGGGCAGGCACTGTGTCCTTCGATGAGGGTTAGGGTCATGTAGTGGGCACCCGTTCCTGGGCATCGACCTCTGGAACCACAAGCTTCTCCTCCATGCTCTGACAGTCCCTAGTGTGTGCTTCTTGTCCACTCCTTTGATCGAGTTACTGTTATCCTGACCCATGTCAATCAGCTTGCTGGCATGGAACCTTTCCTTGCATATCCTGTCTTATTGTTTGTTTTTCCCTTCTGCCTGATCATTCCAGAGGGGTAGAAATTTATAGGAAATATTTGAATTAGAGGCTCCTCATTGGTCTAAATGTGTTAACTGAGCATTTGGCCATTGCCTGCCTGGCCAAAAGACACCAGCTTTGTTCTGCTATAGTACCCAATATATATTCTATACCCTGTCAAGACACTATTTCCCCTAAACAATCCCACCCTTTCATAGCTTCTGTCTTTACTACATCCAGAATACCCTCCCCTTTAATCCCCATCTGTTGAAATCCTTGATTTTAGAGATAATCACAGATAGTAGACATCTATTGTTTTTGCCTGCCCTGTATCCATTTCCTTCCAATTTTTCTTTGGGAAACACTTCTTTCTTACCCTCAGCCATGTTGTTTGCATGGAACCAATCCTACCTCTAAATCCAGCCGGGGCCCATCCCCCAGATTTAGCATAGCAGCATATTGCACCTGACCAGTGTCCAAATATGGTCATAGGAATTGTCTCAGGCCTATCAGTGCCAATCTCAGGATTTTGGTTAAAATTTTAAGGGGAAAAAACCCAACTTTTTCCTTTGGGTGGCTGATTCGGTTGTAGTAGGTCTAAGCAAAAAGAGACACTTAAGGAGGTAATGAGGGCATTGGGGTTACTTTTGTCCTGAAAACATCTGCTGATCCCAGGAAAACTAGGTCTTCAGTTTTCATGGCTTTGGGGGCATAGAAAATACAAAACAAACCCCAGGAATCCCACAAATAGGTAGTCATATTGTGGTAGACTAGGTTATTATTTACAAATCTTAACTTTCTCCCTGTAATAGGATTGTAGATCCATGCCTTTGCCATGTAACTTTGGGATGCTATTCAGTAAATAAATTTGTATAAGCAACTCTGCTGTACTGATGTGGGACTGGCCCAAGTGATTTGCTTTGATCAATGCCCAGCCAAGCCCTGCTGTAACTTACCTGTAGACCCATGAACAAGAAACAAATGCTCACTGTTTCTGAGGTCTTGGCACTTTTTGTTACCACAGCAAAATCTAACTAATATACACACATAAAGCTGGGACCTAAATGTCTATGCCTTCAGCATCAGGGTGAACCAGAAATAAACCTATAATCCTTCTTCCAACATCAGAGGACTGCAAAAAGATTGACTTAACACTGGGCACATGCTACACCTGAAAAATTATAACCATAAGGATGTTCTGCAAATTTGTAGCACAAATTCATATCATCTGGGTGATCCAGAAACCCTGCAGCTATGAATCAGTTTGAAGAAGTCCTGGGCTGCTAGTGTCCCTAGGTTCCTGAAGGAGAAAATCCTGTTTCTCATATATATGCTAAGGAAAATGACAAGTTCACAGTCAAAAATAACTAAGCACACAATAAAAAAATACAAGTCACAGTAAGTGAGAAACAATAGATAATAGAAACACAAATTGGGAAACAATTATGCTTAGTATGTTTTAAAAAGTAAAAAGTAAAAGACCAGGCTAATGACATTTTCAGTGAATAATAAACTATAAGTGACTATCAGAATTGAAAAATAAAAACTTCTAATAATAAAATAAAATAACAACCAAAAAAACCATAATAGGTTTAAACAGAAAATATTACATAGCTATTTAGCAGACTATAAGACAGGTAATAAGAAATTATCCAGAATGTAGCCCAGAAAGGCAAAGAGATGGAAAATATAAAAGAGAGGCTAAGAGGCATGGAGTGAGCTCCAACATATATCTACTTAGAGTTCTCAAAAAAGAGAACAGACAAAACAGGGCAGAGGCAACACTGGAAAACACAAACTCTGAAAAATAAGTGATTGTAGATGTTCCATCAAACAGTAAATACCTAAGAATAAACATAACAAAATATAAGGAAGAGCTCTATACTGAAAACTGCAAATGCTATTCAGAGAAATGTTTAAAGACCTAAACTGGAAGGATATACCATGTTTAAATAAAATCCCAATCAACATCCCAACAGAAGTGTGTGTGTGTAAATTAATTGATCCTAAAATTTACATAGAACTAGAAAGGTTCAAGAATATCCAAAATAATCTTAAAAAGAAGGAAGTAAAGCATGTTAAGATTTTTGTCCTGGATTGCTTAAATCTAACCACTGATAGGAAAACATAATTTGTGAGTTTAAAATTTTAAAGTAAACACTAGGATATAAACAAGATGTCAATTTCAAAACTATTAGTGAAAAAGAAACAAATAAAACTTGATCTGATCAATTTTAAAAGGCACGAAGAAAACAAAAATAAGTCCAAACACATCAGTAATCGAAATAAACGAGATGAGGTTAAACTTACCAATTAAGAGAGATTCTCTGATTTGTGTTTAAGAAGAAATTGAGCTGTATGGTATTTACAAAAGACACACTTTAAAAAATGAAATAGTGAAAGATACACGTGGCAAATGCTAACAAACAGAACACAGATTTAACAATATTAATAGTAAACAATAAAATTCAAGTAAAAGGGGGACATCTTAGAGTGACAAAACACAAACACAATAGATAAAACAAGTATCTAATAAATGTTTTTAAATATATAAAGCAAAAGCATAATGAAATACAATGGAAAAATCATTATCATACTGGAATACTTCAATAGTCTTTAAAAAAACCAATAAAGCAGAAAAAAATTAATAAAGTGTTAAAAGTATTTGAATAACTCAATAAACTTGATCCAATAGTTGTTTATAAAACTTGTACCCACAGAATACACATTTTAAACACATAAACTTTTTAAACATTTAAAAATGTGTTTTAAACACATATGTGTTTAAACACATTTAAAAACATGTGTTTTAAACACATAAAACTTGTACCCACAGAATACACATTTAAATATTTTGAATATTTACCAAAAAATACCGTGATCATATCACTATTAAAAAATGTTGAAAAATTAAAACTCATCCCCAATTTAAGAAAATATTAGCAAAAGTCCCCTTAACTTCTTAAAGGATCATCAAGTAAAGATATTTACAAGAAATTATACCTAAAAGGTAAAACATTAGAGTCACAAACTAGGCAAGGATGTCAGCCTTCATCACCACACACAAACCATACATTGTTGGTCCTAACTAGTGTGGAAAAGCAAGAAAGTTAATTATAGGTATGAATACTTCATAGGAAGAGATAAAATTGGCATTAATAAGAAAAGCAATTATTTTTTCAAAAATTGACAAGAAAGTCAAATTGACCAGACACAAGATCTACTCAAAGAAAGAAAGGAAAGAAACGAAACTAACAGCAAAGCCACTTGAAAATGTAATAGAAAAAAAGATTCCATTTTCAATGGCAAGGAAAACTATAAAATATTTGGACATAAATAAATAAAAGACATGTGCAAGATCTATGTAAAGAAATATGGAAGGACATGAAGGAAATCTTGAATTAAAGAACACAACCATGCTTGCTGGTGCCTTATTTATAATACAAATAAAACAAAGCCCGGGGATGAAATGCAATGCCCATCAACCCACAGTAGGGGTGAAGTAATCGCCTACAGTAGGATAGAATACAAAGCATCAGTTCAAAGGAATGAGGTGTATCCCTACGTGCCAATATGGAAACCTCTCCAAGACGTACCTTTAAATTATAAAAGCAAATTGCAGAAAAATGCATGCACCATGTTCCCATATATGTATAAACATACAAACTAAAATTACATTCTTCTTTATATAAAAGCAACGCACAAAGAGGATACGGAAGGAAACACTCCAAACCGATGACGATCATTACTTCTGGGAAAGGCATTGGGACTCACACAGGGTGAGGAGGCAGGGACTGGGGGAGGATTTCCACCTTCACTGCATCAAACATTTTTAAAACGTACAATGGCATTTTAAAAACAAAATAACTTTTAAAAATATGATGAAATAATTACATAATGTAGATAATGCCTTAAAATTTTACTCGAGGATACATGTTATGCCCCCCACAGATAACTTTATACCTTGCACATGGTCGGTAATAAACATTTGTTAAGTCATCAAAAGAACTACCGATGTATAACAAAGAAATTTTAAATTAACAACTTTACAGCTAAACAACCAGAAACTTTGAAAGAATGAATAAATCATGGAGGAAAATACTGTTAGAAACTGGCCTTTCTTTATACCAAAAAGTGAGCAATGGAGTGATTTTTCCTTCTTTATACTTTTCTTTCATTTTCTAATTTTCCATAAGTACATATTATTTTTATCTCAAGAGAAAACATATGCTTTATATCCTTTGCTGCCCACTCTAATCCCCTACTCCTTTTTACCTTGATTCCACTGGAGTTTTTGTGTTATCTGCACTTTCTGGAAAACAAAAGATCGTTGGCGTTACACGGGGCTAAATTTATCAGTGTTATGTGCTTAGAGTGAGTATTTCTAAGAGGAATGTCCAAGCTTCGTAGTCCTGATTTCTCAGAATGACTTTAAGTTTACTGAAACCCCAGGGCCAAACACCATGGGAGCAAAGTTCAAAAACCCACTCAAAACTCTCACCAAAATTGCCTGCTGTGGGAGGCCTTCTAATCCCTGGAGTCAGAACCTCAGATCCCTTTACAATTCCTCCTCTTCCATGGCTTACCTCCAAATCAATTTCTAGAATGATCTAGAACCATTCCCTTTTCTCCACTCCCTCTACCACTGCTCAGCCCTAGTCCTTCACCATTTCACACTGGAATTATTACATCTGTCTCCTAACTGGGCCCGATATTTCCTAAATGACTTTTTCCATGTCATGCATTTATTCAAAGTTTTTTAAAGCCTCCGATTTTCTTTAAAATCACACTTAAATGCCTCCTCTTGGCATTCAAGACCCTTCAAAATATGGAGTCCCTGAAGCTTGTATACTGTGTATGTTTTAGAAAGTTATCTATGTGTGTATATATACAATATATACTAATTTGTATATATTCTATACAAATATATTATATATATTTATATATAAGTATGTATATGTAGTTAAAATATATTTTAAAAATATATTTATATTTTATATATAGTTGTATACATTACAGTGTATGTATATATTCCCTCTCTTTCTCTTACACACATGTAGCAAGGAAGGTCTAAATTCCAAAAAATAAACAAAACAATGCAAAATATAAACTGAAAACTTAGGGTCACATGGCACTTAAGATAGAATGGTAGGATTTTAACTCACCTGATCCAAATATTTAAATATCAGGAAACAACAATGCTTTTACTTGATAAAACAAATATGTTGAAAGCACACGTCAGTTCCATATTACGGCTGCTACCGCAGACAGCAAATTGCTCCCTGGAAACCTACCACTCCACCCTCTGCTTCCAGATATCCTCTGTTGTCTCTGACTCAGACCCTCCTGCCTGCCTTTTAAAAGGACTCTTGTGCTTACAGTGGGCACACACGCACAACACAGGATCAGCACCCCATCTCACAATCTTTAATTGATTCAGCAAAGTCCCTTTTGCCATGTAAGGTGACATATTACAGGTTCTGGGGATTAGGATGTGGACATCTTTGGCGGCCCTTATTCAGCCTACTACACCACCCTAACACCACATGCCTGCACCACTCTGGGGTATGGAGAAGGGATGCAGGAGGGGCAAGGAGAGGCCCTTACCTTTCTCTCTGGCCTTCTGGGGCCCAGCAGAGAAGCCAGCACTTGCAGGGATAGCAGGGGGCATGGCCAAGGGCTCTGCACAGCCTGGCAGTGTCCTTTGCTCCCTCAGCAACTTCCCCACCTTCGTGGCTCTGGGAACCAGGTTATTGGTGATACCACCACCAAGCCATAGCTTCCCTCCTCTTGGGTCATCCTCCATTCTTTGACATCTGTGTCCTGTTGCGAGAAAAACAAATTACACCTAGATAAAAGGGCCTTATTGTTTCTAAACTAAAATATGCCCTAAACCCCCTAAATCAGTTCCCCAGTCTTTTAAAACTAACATTCCCTTTTTGGAAACGTGGAAATTGTGCCCTTTCTTCTTAATCTATTAATAATTCAGCCTCCAGGTGCTTGTGGGGAGGAGTACCTGGTTGAGAATCACTATATCTTCCCTAGCTTGCAAGCACTTTTTCCAATTTGCAAATATAAATTTAAAATATTGAATATACTTTCTGAAGTTTTATCCGTCTCTCCCCTCACTTGATTATAAAAGTACTGTTTTAAGTTCTCCCCACCATAGAGCGACTCTCTCTCCCATACAGACTATCTGTCCGTTTAAGACACTTCTTTAAGGCTGAGAACTGACTCTGTTTGGGATGTCAGAGCCACAGAAAGGTTTTCACTGCCCTTAACATGTTTCTGGATTTTTCATAGTCTGTGCCTCCTTACAGTTTGGGCAGAGGTGGCTGAGAGCTCAGTCCTGAGTTCGATCCCATCCTCCAGTTTCCCATGAGGTCATCCTCACTTCCTGAAAACCACAAAGAGACTCACTGACGAGGGCTGGCAGAGAACACCACGCTTCTCTGAACCCCCAGCCGGGGCCCTGCTGGCCTCTGCGGGCCCCGGCACTCCCGCTGCCCGTCACTGGCCACCTGGGATTGACTCAGAGCAGCTCCAGGCGAGGAGGTCTCAGAGAGTGCCCAAGGGGGACCAGGGAACATATGACCGGGCGACCTGGAACAGACAACATTGCAGAGGTCACTCCCACTACCACGGGGCGGGGACAAGCAGGGGTGAGGAGTGACTAGGCCTTCGTTTCCTGTCCCTTTTGCATCAAGTAAGGATGCTAGACTAGATTAATCCACTCAATCAACTAAGATGATGGAGCACTGTGTTTGACCTGGGCAGGCAGGTCAAGGTCTGAGTTTGCGACCAGTCAGAGACCCAGGGGCCAGACCCCCAGGTCCCAGACTGAAGTAATCAGGGAACTGTAGAACTCTCTGCACATAATGACTCTGTGCAAAACCTCTGCCGTAAGAGACCACCAAACTCCAGCAGAGCTTCCCTAACATGAGGCCATGTCCCTAGGATGACCCCAGTCCCCCATTAAAATGCCTGCCTTAGAAAGCTTAATGCTGCCAGGGGATGTCCTAGCCAACCCCTGACCACGGGCCTCTGACCTTCCTTTCTTAGGGCATTTACTTAAAACGGCTTACAGTTGTGATTATGACTCTCCTACGACTCAGAAATGCCTTTCTCAAGGACCTTGAGAGCCATTCCTTTGAAATGCAGTTGTCAGGAAGGTTAGGGTCCCTGTCTCCGGGTATCTGGGTGGGGGGGCTGGGAGGGACATAGCAAGCGAGACACACAGGGCAGCCTCCAGAATGGGGTTTGCCCCTGCCCACCCTGTCTGTGTCATTGCAGATTTAGTGCTCTTTCTCTTGTTTGTCATGGTGTCTACTGTTCTTTTATGATTATCAAAGTAGTACCAGACCAGTAGCACTTTCCCTTCACACTTTCTAACAGAATCCCAGTGCCTTACAGGCACCCACCCCTCCCTCAGTTGACCCGGTGAGGCTGACCTCATTCCCAGGGCTCAGAGGGTAGACCCCGATTACTCCAGTCTGGGACCTGAGGGTCTGGCCCTGGGTCTGTGACTGGTCACAAACTCAGACCTAAAGCAGTGCGTGGCCATGCCCTGGAGGCTGCCCTTGGTCCCAGGGTGGGACATGAACTGTGGTGGTTTCATTTAACTGCAGGGAAGGACTTATACTCCACGGCTAAGAAAGAGGTTTTTCTCTCTACTGGTGGACGTGAACAAAGTTGCCTTGAGCTTCTATCTGGTAACCATGAGAGAAGCCAGCCTGCAGATAAAGAGAATTCACTGAGCAAAGCAAACTAAAAGAAACACAGAGAAACAGAGCTGGAGTTCTGACTGTACCCCACCTGGAGGCCACACCATGTCTGGAATGCTCACATGCGAGATACATTTCAAAACAATATTTCCCAAATTGTCTATGCAATTTGTGCTGCCTACAGGAAAAAACCCTAATTGATACAGATATTTGTTTGAAATATTTTCTACTTGTCTTTGATTTTTTACATTTCATTTTTTATTCTATTTTTATATGTAGTGCTATATAATCTGTATGTGGTCACGTTTATCTTTGTGAATTTTTCCTATTGCTTTTATGCTTAGCAAAGTTTCAATGTGCTAAGATCAAGTAGGCTTTCACCTTTCAGGTTTTGTAAATAAACCTTTTCTGTTTCATTTAACTCACAAATACACCTAATGAAATTTTTTTACTCTTAATTTGTAAAGCAATTTCTCTCTCCCTCTCTCTTTTTCTCTGTGTGTGTGTGTGTTTGTGTGAGTGTACACCTTGGTTAACTTGTATGTGTATTTGTGACTTTCTATAAGTAAATATTCTAAATCTATGTTCAAAATGTTGTTTTAAAGTTCTATTTTTAACTTTTGGTTTGTAGCAAACACAAGTGAATAAGGAAACAAATTAAACAACACGAAGAGTAAACAACCACAAATCAAGAATATGGGACATTCTGCAATATAATTATCATGGACTTTTCAAAGAATGCATGTCTACATTAGATCTAGTTTAAAAAAAAAAACTACAAAAGACCTTCATGGAAAAGTTGGGTAAATTTAATTATGAACTGGCTATTAGAAAATTATTAATTTTAGCTATAATAATGACATTACAGTTACACAGTAATATGCCCTTTTATTTTAGGAAATGCATATTAAGTATTTAGGAGTGTCATGATGTCTGCAACTTACTGTCAAATGGTTTATATTAAAAATATATGTATATGTATGCATGCATGTATGTATGCTTATATACATGTATGTATATACTTAGAAGGCAAAATGGCAACATGTTAGCAATTGATGAAACTAGGTAGGGAGGAGCTATATAGTGTTTATCGCATTATTGATCCTTTCATCTTTTCCACATATTTAAATTTTTTTATAATAAAAATTTGAGGGGTCCATTTTCCTCCTCTGTGCTAATTAAAAATTTTTGCCATGGTCATGCATTAGTTATAATTGAAAAATAGTTAATGAAAAGTAGTAAACATTTTATAGAGACTGTAAGGGCTTTTTTCCCCTTTTTACAAAGATATTCACTTGTTTAGGAAATCTATAGGCTAATTCAGACTATAAATTTATCTGGCCTATCAGGAAAATACTTACTAAGAGGTGGTTATATCTGTTTTTGTATTTACAAAACCATATCATGGATTTGCAAACTAAAGTTTAAAATATCTTTTTCCCCATCTCTGTTTATGTGTTCATTTTCTCTGGTGCTCAGTACTTCTGAGTCAACTCTCTAGTCAATATGGCAGACTAAATTGAAATAAACGACTTCTTCCTCTGATTCCAGAAATAAAATAAAACAACAAAAGTTGTAAGATATAGTAAAGCTCAACATTAAAAAAGAGATCTCTTCAGGTGCCAGTAAAAAAGAACTTCAAAGTGAGAACAGTGAACAGAAGCTAAAAGGAGTATTAGAACTGAATAATGATTGGAGTTTTGTGTCCTGCAGGGTTAAATGAGTTACATCTCTGGAAGGCTGGACAAGGGGGCACAGAACTTGAGCTACCTACATACACAAAGATGGGACGCATGCAGAGATACCCATTCATCTACGAAATGGGAATAGGAAAATTTTACTTGTACCAGTTGCAAATGTATTGCCTTCTAATTCACCCTTCATTGTCTTCTCTGTAAAAATTGATCTGGACCCTTTAGATATTTTTCCATTTCCAGCTGGTATGATGCCAAGTTTTGTCAGTAGAGAGCACTGAAGGGGGATTGCAGAAGAAAGTGGTTTTCTCTCCTGGTTCTGGGGATGCTTCTCTCAGCAGGCTCCTGCAGCACATACCCGGCTTCCCCATTGCCCAGCTCCTGTAGTGCAGGCAGCTTTTCCAACCAACATCAAACTCCTTCAATGCAGGTGGCTTCTCCAATATCCAGTTCCTGCAGTGCATGGCAACCAGCAGCACCCAACAGCAAGCAGCTTCCCAAGGAACCCTCTTAGGGCATTGTATTGGAGTGTCTCATCGGAGATATTGCCTAAGAACAGCTTTCCCCAATATTCTAGAAGGCAGATTTCCAGCAAACTTTTCCAGTGCACTACCTATCAATTCCCCTGCCATGCAGCAGACCACAGATGTGGATCTCAGGATGGCGTCTCAGTCCTAGGAAGGGTAGGGTCTTACCCTTGAATGCTCTATCTCAGCCCTAGAGGCATATCTGCTATTCCTAAATTCTTTATAATTCACTCTACTTCTTACGAGCCAATCCCTCAATACTCTGTTATAGTATTGTTATACTATAATGTGTCATAGTTAATATAGTATATTTCTTTACATTAAACTTACTCAAATTACTGTGTGGTTTCTGTCTCCTGATTGGACCCTGACTGATACAGCACCAAGATCAGGGACTGAGAAAAGGAGTAGAAAGGAAACAGCCCTCCCTTTCTGCCTGCCACTCCAGGCCACAGCAGAAAATCCAACACCCACACAGACAGGAACAAGTTGAAGAGTGGTCTTCTTTCCTTCTTCTTTGAGATCCAGGGTCCTGATGGGGAAAATATATCATAGCTGAATAGAAGAGCTTGCTCAGTTTCAAGAGAAAGTTAAGTTCTAAGTTCTCCTCAGCACGTGCCTGTTTCCCAACCAAAACACTCACTTTTTACATATCTTCCTAAATCTTTCCTTAGGATTTACAATGCTCTCCTTGATTAGGAGACAACAGACATAATAAAAGTGAACAATTGTTGACCATTTTTAATATGCACTATTGTAAATATTTCAAATGAGTATAATGCTTATCATAGCTCAGTGAGGTGGGCTCTATATTTTTTAGAAAAAGGGTCTCATTCTGTCACCCAGGCTGGAGTACAGTGGCACAATCACAGCTCACTGCAACCTTCAACTCCCAGGCCCAACTTATCCTCCCGCCTCAGCCTCCCGAATAACTGGGGCTACATGCACGCACCACCAGGCCCAGCTAAGAAGTAGGCTCTATTCTCAACCTCATTTTACAGATGAGGAGTTCTTCCAAATCATGCATCTAGTAAATACTGGATCTGGTCATTGAATGCAGAAAATCTGATTCCAGAGCCTAAATTCCTAACTACTTCCCAATATAATCAATGAATTAGCAGAGCTGGAAGATCCTCTTTCTGCATCTTGTATATAATAAAAATAAGACCCAGGGTGATGGGATAACTTTGCTCAAAGTCATTGCAGCCAGCAGGTGACTAGGATAAAAACTCATCTCTCAAGTCTTTGGTTGAATCTCTCTTCAGTAGTTGCCCAGTACCTTCAGTGCTGTCCTAAACTCTGTTACTTTTTCTCTCCTGGGGTTATCATGAGCCTCTTCCCTTCGCCTCAAATAAGCTCTACTCTGAGATTCCTTTGTCTTAAAATCTTGAAGTAATGCTTAATTTGCTCAACAAAGACTTCATTAGAAGGCGGCTTACCCTATGTGAGGTGCAGATGAGGGTCTGAAGTCTTCCTCCAGGCAGGTGTAGAAGCTCGTGTTTGAGGTGTCTTGCCCATAGTCCTTAGCCCCTGGAAAGAAAATAAAGATACGGGGTGACCTATGAGAGGATATTGTGGGGAATATATGTTCTAGGACACAGTGGTCTGATGGAACAGCGTATGGGAGAATGGGAAAGTCAAACCCAAGCAGACACATACCATTCTGAAAAATTTATCATTGATCTGCAGCTCAAGTGATTCACTAATGGCAAAAATCACAGGAAATTTCAAGCTAATAACACACTGCAATAGTCATCACCTAAGAAAGGAGGCCACACATCCCTAAGAATCTCTCTCTACATTCTACCACTAACCACTGTTTTTCTCCATTAAAAAATATCTTTAAATCCGCTAATTCCTCCACATCAGAACATAACTCAGTGTAACAACACAAAGTTTTTTTCCTACAAGTTATATAAAGAATGACGTTCAGGACATCATTTCTTTTCAGGGCATTATTGTTTTTAATAGTAAAAACTTAGAAACAATCTAAATGCCCCTTAATTGGGGGATAATTAATTTATGATTCATTTGCAAATTAGCAAATTATAAGCAGCATTAGAAAAGAACAGGGCAGATCTGAAGAGATCTGGAAAAAGCTCCAAAAATTTAGGTTAAAAAAGAAAACAAGTAGCAAAACAATACTTGAATACAGTGGTATGTAATTAAAAAACAATTACAAAACAAAGTAGAAATGTCTGTAACAGAGTGGTGAATAAAGTATTCATTGAATGTGGGCCTTCCAGCCTGGAAACAACCTCATAGCCTTTCCCGCATCTGGAAGCAGCTTGCTCACTGAAAGCAAATTGGAAGCAAAGAGCCACACATTAAAATTTCTAAACTCAAAGATCACTACATCAGTAAGCAAGGAGAACAGGAGTATAGGGAATTTCTCCCTGCTGCCAGACTTGTACTTGGCCTCTCTTGTCCAGATATCCACCTCTGGGGACCCAATTTTGCTGAAATAGTTTAAAATATTTACATTCAATTTATTAGGTTTTTCTCTATTTTGTATCACTCTGTTTCAATAATTCTCATGTAATATTGTATTTTAAATTTCCAAATGTATTTTATCTCTACTTAAGACTTGATATGAATTATGAGAATCATCGCTCTTCATGTTTTTCCTGTCCTTTTCCTCTTCTGTCATATCTGTTAGAATTCTATGGTCATTTGGTTAAAGTGTTGTCCACATAGAGAACAGATTCTGGCTCTCTTCTGGCCAACTGGGTGACCCTGGTCAAGTTATTAGCCTGACCACATAAAACAGCCATTTTGGTAGGTCAAAAATGGTTGAATATGATTCAACTAAGTATTTGAACTCTCTGTACCTCCACCTCTACATCTGCAAGATGTGGATAACAATATTATTTACATGATAGGAATGTTTGAAGAATAAATTAGTTCATTTTTGTCAAGTTCTTCTAGCAGCTTCTGGCACATAGTGGTAAATGTTATTTGGTGGTGGCAGTAGTGGAAGTAATACTAAGGTCTTTACTGTTATTTATTTATTTACTAATTTTTATAGATTTACAGGGTACATGTGCAGATTTGTTACACGGATATATTGTGTAGTGGTGAAGCCTGGGCTATTTGTATAACCCTCACCCAATTAGTGAGTATACCTGTTTGTGTAACCCTCACTCTGTCAACTGAAGAATGAAGTTTGTAAAGGACAACTTTATCTCTCACAAAGGATTGCAGCCTGCAGGGTGGCCATTCTGACAGGCTGGGAAGCAAAGCCCCTGGCCAGAAATGGGAAGCAAGTACTTTGAGGGGGGGACAAAGGGAACAGGAATTTATGCTGAGCAAGGTGGCCAAATATACATATTTAACAAGCTATAGAAGGAGTCATGAATATTTATGAAAGGAGAAACATGTGCACGTGCAGTTGAGTTTCATGGGATCCGTGTTCAGAAAATGGTGGCCTTAGCATGACCTGATGGTAGAGTTTTTGGCCCTCTGACATCAAAAGGTGAAGCAGAGGACACAAAAACTTTCACTGTATACTCTCCTTAGACTGGTCAAAACCACTTCACAATCAGTGGCCTCTAATCAGGAAGGAATGCTGGTCGGTTGCTGGGCTGAAACTGCAAAAAGGGAGGAGCAGCATTAGCTGATTGATCGAAATCAGTGGTGGAGCGAGTCTTTCTAAAAGGCTGGTTCTGTTTAGCCCTAGGGAAGAAGCGTAAGGGCGGTTAAAGAGGGAGGTATAGCTGACCTCCCATCCTGTCATGGCTGGGATTTCAGTTTTAAGATGTCTCTGGGGCCCCCTTGGCCAAGAGGGGGTCTGTTCAGTTGGTTGGGAGGCTTACGATTTTGTTTTTATATCTTAACCCAGTAGGTCATTTTTCATCTCACACCCCCTCCCACCCTTCTGAGTCTCCAGTGTCTATTATTCCACTCTCTAGGCCCATGTGTACACATTACCTAGCTCCCACTTATAAGTGAGAACACGAGGTATTTGACTTTCTGTGCCTGAGTTATTTCAGTTCAGATCATGGCTTCCAAAAAAAAAAAGGCGGTCTGATAGAGTCCTCCCACCTCACCGCTCCCAGGGAGGAGGTGAACAACGCCATCGGCTGCCTGCCAGCAGACCGCTCACTCCGAAAACAGCATTGTGAATTACAGAGAAACATCGTGGGATGCTCAGCCCGAGAAAACAGGTGACTGGGAGACACATCCACAAAGACCGGAGAGCGCAGGGAGTACAACAGAGCCCAGAGCGCGGGGAGGACGCGCTCGCCAGGTAGGCGCAGTGCGACCTGACCTACAAGTGGTCACACACCTTCCCCACACACTTCCCATCCACTCAGTCAGGGACAAGCCCAGGTCCGGGCAAAGCTGTAGCTGGAGACAGCAGGCTCTGTGGAGAGGAAGCAACTGTGAGAGCCATACGGGACTCTCAGCTGCAATATACAGGGACCGCTCAAAGCCGGGTAGGGACAGTGCGGGAATCCGCAGGCCGGCACCGCGCCACTGGAAGTCAGTGGGACCTGGGCACAGGAGTTGAACGGAGAGCGGAACATGCCCTTAGGGGCGGCAGGCAATTGCCTCCATGGGACCCAGGCGGTTGAGAAGAGCTGCATTCACGTTCAGGCAGCAGCCATCGTTAAAGCCTCCTGCCTGGAGCTGTGAGCCAGGTCTCTAGCTCCACCCCACCCCTGGCCCAGGGGCTCTTCCGCCTGGGCGCGACAGGCCAAAAATTGGCACCAGCTGATATATAAGTAGATGATGCATTTTGACATGTATGAAACCCTATATGTAAACCAGAGAAGGTTATTGGAAGCTCTGGATGATTGTCCCGGAATAATCTTTTCTAAATGAATGGTGTTCTATTCTTTGCAAAGTGTAGTAATAGGTATTTATTCAGTGTTAACATCTCACCCTGTTAACTAATTTAATTCTAACATCAACATGGCAAGGGTGTTATTGTCACTTCAGTATGAGGAAACTCTGGCTCACACAGGTAAGTAACTTGCCAAGGTCACAAACTAGGAAGTAGCAGAGCAGGGTTTGAGGCCATGTTGGGTTGGTTCCCAAGCACATGCTCATAACCCCTTTGCAAATACTAACTCTCCAGGTTTCAGAGATGGTTTCATAAATAATACTGTGCGGTGTCAAGTGACAGTATCATCATTCCTGTGGTGCACTGGTAAACCGGCCCTCCAAGAAAAAAGTCCCAATTTGTAATATTTGCTGACTGTATGCTGTAAATAATTCTACCATGGCTGATTTCAAAATACCAAGAACTAGTGAAGTTCCTCAATATTTAACAATCAGCTCTTGGGAGCTGATGTGAGCCTACTACAGCACACCACTGCCAGTCAGAGGAAACTCTTGGGACTTGGGCTAGAACCACTGGGAAAGGGGCTATGCTGGCAGCATATATGTCTGGGACCACAGAGGGAGAGCCCACCTGAACACATGCCAACAAAAAGGAAAGCAGAGCCAAGACATAGAGAAGAACTGAACCCTGATACCATCTCGTGAGACTCTAGATTTAACCATGTGTGGTTTTAACATTAGCCCTTGCCCTTTCAGTTATGTGAGCCAGTAAATTCACTCTTTGGTTTAAATTGGTTTGAGTTGGGTGTTCATGATATGTGCATCTGAGGGTCCTAATTAATGCAGTTTCTTTAGGGAGTTGGGTTCTGTTTCCTTCATCCTGAATGACAGAATCTCAGAGTCACAGAGAGGCTTTTAAAAACACCTAGAGCAGCTTCAGACCAGCCACAGGGCCATGACAGTGCACCACAATGAGAGCACCGCTCACATTCTATTCAAATAGTTTACTCCAGCTACCACGCAATAGAGCCCTCTGGTTGGGACCTGTGTCCCAGAGGCCCTGCCAACCACCTGCAGAATAGAATCTACCTGAAAAAAGTTAGGGTTTGGTTTGGTTTGGTTTTTTGAGACAGGCTCTGGCTGTGTCACCCAGATCTGAGTGCAGTGGTCGATGATAACTCACTGTAACCTTGAACTCCTGGGCTCAAGCCATCCTCCTGCCTCAGCCTTCTGAGTAGCTGGGACTACAGGACCATGCCACCACACCTGGCTAATTTTTTTTTTTTTTTTTTTAGAGACAGGGTCTTGCTATATTGCCCAGGCTGGTCTTGAACTCCTGGCCTCAAGTGATCCTCCCGCCTTGGCCTCCCAAAGTGCTGGGATTACAGGTGTGAGCCACCTCACCTGGCCAGAAACTAGGATTTAGGTTAATATCAAAATGATTTCATGAGCACTACTCTTTAATATTTTTTACAAAATTGCCAGTTGACTTGTCAAAATTTTGCCCTGGGTAGAAGTCACTTGAGTTCAGCCAAGCACGAGAATAAATACAGCCCTTAAATGAGCTAAACAGATGAAGTTATAGGATCTCTAAAAATGAAGTAGATAAACTTTGGTCCATTTCTCCCAAGGTAGTAGAAGATTTTTAAACCTCCGTAATCAATTCTCTTTCATCCAGCTTCCCATGACTGTGTGTCACTAGCTCTCTTAAGGATCTCCCCAACGTCTCTGAGGCTGTATCCTCAAGGCCCAAACCAAGTTTGTTCCAAGAACTAGGACTTTCAGTTCTCAGAGCATAACCGAGTTGAATCCTCTACTGGTAGGTCACCGAGCCCTGGTAACAGTGATAACTAATGTTTGCTGACTAATTCATCTAATACAATAACCCTGTGACTCAGATCGTATTTTTACCTCCACTTCACAGATGAGGAAAGGGAGGCACAGAGAAATTAGGTAACTTGCTCAAAGTCAGACAGCTAGATGGTGGTGAAGTAGGCTTTGAACCCAGGCAGTCTGGCTCCAGGGTCTGGTCCCTTAACTACTATGCTATCCAATAACTAAAGACTCTCACATCCAGGGAGCCATCCAGAGAGGACCTGGTCAAATATTAATCAACAGACTAGGAAAGGGAAGACCAGACAGATGAAGTGACTTCACTAAAGTCATTCAGCTACTTAATGACAAAACCTCTACCCAAGTTGTCCTTCAATTCCAGGTGCTTCTCTATGGCAAGAAAAATTAGAGGGACCCCATCAGGGCAGGCATGAAAGGCTCCAAAGGGCAAGCCAACCAGAACTGCAGAAATCCTTCCCCTCAGACCCAAAGGTTAGGCAGAAATTGCTGAAGGACTACACACACAACCTGGACCCAACCCAGCAAGCCCCAAGAAACTCAGCTCCATGAGCCTGAACCTGGCTTTCCCAAGCATAGCTGCTCAGGCCATGTCTACTACATGTGCAGAATTAGTTCTCACGTCTAGTCCTTTGAGCTACCCAAATTCCTGGGCTCTCCAAACAAGACTTCCAACAGAAGTGCTCTGATCTGCAGGCTGTAATTACCTCTGATGTCCATCCTCCATGCTGTGAGGTCACAGAGCCTCTGTCTTGGTCCTTGACCACGCCATGTATGTCTGAGTCCAATCCTAATGTCTTCCTTGCCAGGAAGTGTGAGTACAGAAACCTCCAGCAACAACAGCCCAACCTCTATTGTGGTGTCATCGTGATGTCACACCAAGTTTTGCTAACCAAGGACGCCTTTGGAGGCATCCAAGCACCATAAAGACCCTGTAGATTTAAAAAAATTAATCTATGGAAGAATAAAATGTACCCAAAGGTAGGAAGGGCATTACAGAATTTAGATAGAGAAAAACAAAAATGGATCATTCTTGTGGCCTATTTGTAATTCTTTCTTGCCTGGGTTTAAAGCTGGCATGTAAAAATTAGTGTTGTTCACACCCAGCATGTATCGGGCCACTTTGGTGTGTTTTATTTGTGGGGTTAATTTGCCATAGGCTGGTGTTGGTCTAAGGAGAGTCTCTCTGCACAACATGGGGACCAGGATTTGGTAGTGAGTATGAGTAATTTGTTTCCACTACTATTGCGGTAATTACACACAGCTTCTTAACTTATTCAGAGTAGGGCTCTCATTAGAGATATTTTTCTTATCTTATACATCCAGATAGAAATTTGGGGGGGGAAATGTTTGAAGGACTGCTACAGCTTGCTGGAATCCACCCATAAACATGTAAATGCTTCAAAGTTTGTCCAATTTACATCAATCATGGCTTCTAAAAGAGGGTGCTACAGCTCTATTTTTCTCTGAAACTTTTCATACCGTCAGAAAAAAGAAAACATAGTTTGAGGAACAGAAAGCAACTTCCTTAAAAGCAGAAACATGAATTTAGGATTCACTCTGGAAAGAACAAGTTTAAAATTATATTCTGGCTGACAGCCCTTGCTGCAGCTCTAAGGGATGAGCATGGAGGTTCTGGCACTGCTTCCCCCATCACATGGGTAAAGCTGGTCTCTGAAAGACAGGTGTGGACGGAGCTGGGAACCTGGGACTCTCCTAGGACTCTCACCCTGTCTCCCACCTCTCTGTGCAGATCCACCTCATTATCTCCCGCTGAAGACCAGCTTGTCCATGGGGTGGGCATAGGGTCATACACAGCATTAGAACCTCACATTTCCACCCCCAGAAAGAAACTTGGAGTCACTGTTTCTGTCCCTCAGGACTAAAAACACTTCTGAATAACCCACATATCAAAGAAGAAACCAAAAAGGAAGTCAGAAGGTATTTTGAACTGAATGAAAATGAAAACACAACATGGAATTTGTGGAATGCCACTTAAAGCAGTACTTAGGGGAAAGTTTATCACACTGTTTTAGACAAGAACAGAGATCTCAGATCAATGATGTCAGTGTCCACTTTAAGAGACTAGAAAAAGAGCAAATTAAATCCAAATTAAGCAGGAAAAAGGATAATAAAGATAAGAACAGAAATCAATGAGCTAGAAATGAGACAAAGACTAAAGAAAATCAAGGAAACCAAAATCTGGTTCTTGAGAAGATCAATAAGATTGACAAACTTCCATCCAGAGTGATCAGGCAAAAAATAGAGAAGACACAAATTAACAATATCAAGAATGAGAGAGGTGACATCACTATGGGTTAAACAGATTTTCAAAGAATAAAATCGGAATTTAGATGAAATGTGCAAATTCCTTGAAAGATACAAACTACCAAAGCTCACTCAAGAAGTTAAGATAATCTGAATAGTTTACATCCTTTAAAGAAATTGAATTTGTAGTTAAAAACCTTCCCACAAAGAAAACTACAAGCCCACATGGCTTCACTGGTGAACATTTAAGAGATAAATAGTACCAATTCTATACAAAATCTTCCAGAAAAATCAAAGAGAAGGGATTGTTTTCCCAGTTATTACCCTGGTACAAAAACCAGACAGACATTAGAAGGAAAGAAACAGATGAATAACTCTCATGAACATAGATGCAAAAATTCCAAATAAAACTTTAGAAAATCAAATCCAACAATATTTTTAAAAGGACAGTATATTATGACCAAGTGGAGTTTATTCCAGGAATGCAAGGCTGGTTCAATACTCAAAAATAAATCAATGTAATTCACTATGCTAACTGGCCAAAAAAGAAAAATTATGATCCTCTCAAAAGATGAAGAAAAAATATTTGACAAAATCTAATATCTAGTCCCGATTTAAAAAAAAAAAAAACCTCAGCAAATAAGGAATTGAAGGAAAAATCCACAACCTTATCAGAACCCTACAAAAATACCTACAACAAATATTCTATTTAATGGCATGCTTTTCCCCTAAGATCAGAAAGAAGGCAAGTATATCTGCTTTACTAGTATTCAACATTATGCTACTGCATATTTCCAGTACAATATGACAGTATAAGAAATAAAAGTATAAAGATTGGAAGGAAAAAGGAAAGCTATCTTTATTTGTACATGACATAATCACCTATGTAGAAAGTCCTCCAGTATCTATACAAAAGCTACAAGAAAAAAAAAATTAGTAAATTTAAGCAAGGTCACAGGATACAAGGTCAATAGACAAAATCAACTGTATTTCCACATACCAGCAAGAAAATTTCAGAAATTGAAATTTTTTTTACATCTATTTACAATTACCATCAAAAATACAAAGATTAAGGAATAAGTTTGACAAAAGATGTGCAAGACTTGTATACTGAAAACTACAAAGCAGTATTTAGAGATATTTTTAAAAGACCTAAATATATGGAGATATAATGTCCGTGGATTGTTAAAATGCCTTAACATAAGAACTATCTATCCAGTTCTCTCTAATTGTCCTATAGATTCGATGTAGTCCCAAGTAAAATATCAGGAACTTTTTTGTGAAATTGACAAGTTGATATGGAAATGCAACGGACCTAAAATAGTCAAAACAACTTTGAAAAAGAACAAAAAAAAATGCACAACTTACACTACCTGATTTCAAGACTTTTGTAAAGTTAAATAATCAAGACAGTGTGATATTAATGTAAAAGTAGACAAATAGGTCCGTGGAACAGATAGAGTCTAAAAACAGACCCACACATATATGGTCAATCAATTTTCAACAGAGATGCCAAGGTAATTCAATGGGGAAAAGATATTCTTTCCATCACCATATATAAAAATTAACTCAAGATGAATCATAGATCTAAAGTTATTAAACTTCTATAAGAAAACATTGGAGAAAAATCATTGTGATCTCAGGCTAGGCAAAGAGTTCTTAGATATGACACCAAAAGATATGAATTTTACAAATCATAAAAGGAAAATATTGATAAATTGGACTTCTTCAAAATTAAAGGTTTTGCTCTTCAAAAGGCAATGATGAGAGAATAAAAAGACAAGTTAGAGGCTGGGAGAATATATTTCAAAGGTATATATGACAAAGGACTTGTATCTAGAATATACAAGGAACTCTCAAACCTCAGGTTTGGTGAGAAATAGATACATAGATTACGCTGCCAGTTGTATTGGCAATCTTCCCCGGTCTCTTATATTAAAGGCAAGGAACTGCTTGGTAAAGAGGGGGATATGACCATTGAAATTGGGATATCTTGGAGGATTCAAAAGACTAGGACTCTGCTGAGCCCCTAGTTTCACCTGAAATCATCCCTATTTCGCTTCTTGTCTGATTAAATTATGGCTCCCTTTTGGGAAAGGGCTAATTGTTTCACTCATGCCCTATCTTTGATCGTTGCTACCTTAGTAAATCAAAGTCAGAATTCAACACAGCTTTTAGAATGAAATGGGGCTGGGGGCAGGATGGGAGGCTCAGTGAGGGATATCTAGGAGAAACATTAGAAATTCCTTAAAATGGGGACATTTTTTCAGGGGATGAATACTTTGAGTAGTCAGCCATGACAGATGAAATGTAACCTGGGATGTGGCTCAATGTATTGCTACAGATACATTCACCAATGGATCTAGTTTGAAAATTAGCTTGCTGTGGTTCTAGGAGCTTGCTGGTCTGGCTAACACAACCCAGACCTAATTGTCATCATAAAGGAAATAAATCAAAGGACACTAATAAGGGCCGGGCATGGTGCCTCATGCCTGTAATCCTAGCACTGTGGGAGGCCAAGGCAGTTGAGGCCAGGAGTTCAAGACCAGCTTGAGCAACATAGCGAGACCCTGTCCCTAAAAAAAAATTAAAAATTTTCTAGTCCAAGCTACTTGGGAGGCCAAGCCAGGAGGATCTCTTGAGCCCAGGAATTGGAGGCTGCAGTGAGCTATGAGGATGCCACTGCAACACATCTAGCCCAGGCAACAGATTGAGACCATATATTAAAAAAATAATAATAATAAGACACTAATAAAAAGAAAGGAATCCAAAAACTTGAGGAAACAGAAAGCGTGGTGTGGCTGGCGTGGTTCCTCCCTGTGTGTTCTGCCCACACACCGCTTCTCACGTCTCCAACCTCTCAACCTTGCCAGGAGTGACAGATGATGAGCAAAGTGAGCAACAAGGTCTTTTAAAAGCACTTCACGGCTGCACTCACATTAAACAGGAACACTCCAGACAGGGCTGCTGTTCAAACGAGGACCTTGATCTTGGGGGCAATAGGAGAAACCCTAAGTGGCCAAGCCCAGGTAAAGGCAACCAACCATCAGAGCTAAGGCAGACAGTCATGTAATCAGATCTCCAGGGGCAGTGTGACATGCAGAGAACACTGGCTAAGGCTTGGCGCTCCAGAAGTTAAACCGACAGGCAGGCTACTCAGGTCTTAATGACTCGAATAACCAAAAATTCTCAAGTGTGGAAAACTAGAATCCTGACTTGCATTGAGGAGTCTTAACTTTTTATCCAATTCCCTGACCTGAGTCAGTTCACGAATCCAGACTCCCTTACATGACAGGACGGCTGGGTACCATTGTGGAAGAATCCTGCTATGACACCACATCTACCCATAAAGCTCTCTCACAGCCGTTCCTGAAAGAAACTGCAGCCATTTGCCTGAGCTGACACACTAATCCCCAGGAAGCCAGAACACCACTGGGCTTTGTCAGTCTGAGCGGGGGGCCATTGACGACTGGGTGATAAATGGAGTTCTAATCTAAGTTAGCATATTAGAATATCAAGATATTTCAATATTCTGAGTGTTTAATTGACTGATCTGATCAAGTAGCAGAACATCCACAGTGGTTTCCCCTGGCCAAGTGTCATGATAACACTGCCTGAAATTACCTTGGTTATGTTTACTAGTTCTTTGTCTCTTCAAACTAGAATCTAAAGCTGCTTAAAGGCAAGAACTGTCTATCTAATTTACTATTACATTCCCAGAGCCTGAAATCATGTTTATTGTATAGTGGACTCTCAAATGTTTATAGAATAAATTACGGTAGGGTCAGGCAAATGCCACTGGAGTAATCGCTCCCAATAAATAAAACAAAGCAAAAGCACAACTGCATCCCTGGGAAGAATCATAATCAAGCCCACAAAGACTTAAAACCTGCTGTGTCCTGATTTCTATCACATCCCTACCCAGCTCCCCAATTTGGTACAAAGGTTAATGCAACTTGGAGAATAACAGCGTCTATCAAAGACTTGATCAAGTCTCCTTGCTAGAATAAATAAATACAGCTCCTGGAACTTGGGAAAAAGCTATTGACCTGGCAAATGCATTTTTCTCCATCTTGAACAGAGAATATCAGAAATGATTTGGTTTAACCGACAGCGTAGTAGTACCTTCAGAGGGTAGCGTTGCTATTTCCAGTAATTCAGAGAAGGAACCCCAGAGCCAGGATTACCTGGGTTCAAATCCTGACTCTGCTACTTACTAGCTTACTAGTGTGACCTTAGGCAAATTATTTAATCTCTCTGTGCCTCAGTTTTCTCGCCTGTAAAACAGAGATAACTGTACCTACTCAAAGGATTATTAGGACTTAAACTGTAAAGTGCTTAGAAGACTGCCTTTCACACGGGCAGGTACTATATAAATGTTTGTCAGCTGTAATGACTAACTGTTATCTTTGCAGCTCCAGAATAAAATCATGTCAGCAGAGTGCTTGATACTCACCAACCCTCATGACATCATGCTGGGCTGCTTTCCTGCAGATGGTGCCCTGCTGATGGGATATAAGCAGCACATACACGTCCATTCGTTCCCAGAACTGTAATTATGACTCCTACAGACTGTGATCTTCCCTCCTCTACACTTCTGGCTTTCTCCTCTGACCCTGTGGTCTCTGGGAGCTTCTGACACCAGTAGTATGACCTCCCAGCCCAAAATTCTGGACTTGTAAGACCTTCCTTCCACTAGTGGAAGACAGCAGGAGTGGAAGACAAAGGAGGACACACCAAGCCTGGGGACACTTTAGGAGTCAAAGGCGGGCTAACACCACCAGACCAGTGGCCAAGCCTTGGACCACAGGAACAGCGCCAGGCAGAGCATTAGGTCTTCCAGAGAAGAATGGGAGGCCCTTTTTGCCATACTGGGCGAGCCTGATCTCTGACTATGCTCCTATCTGGCTCAACGGCTCTCTAACTCCAATCTACAAATTTCCAGGGGGATCTTTGTGATTGGAAAAAGGCATCCAAGTGGTTTTCCCATGCCTCCTCCTCAAGTGTCAGTTGACCAGATGCCTGCAGCCTATAGTCACATGCACAGCCAAGGTTGGAGCCATGGCCGTACTGCCTCCATCCAGGCAGAAATCTGACTCAAGCGTTTCCCATGCTCTGTTCTCACAGCCTTCCCGACCAGGTCCTTCTAGAGGGAGAAGTGACCTCAGGGAAGGGGATACAAAGGTGCCTCTGATCCTCACTGAAGACCTGGCATGGCTCATATATCCACCAGGGTCCAAATGCAATTGCCTCTTCCCAAACCTCCAAAGCTCAAAGTCTAGGATAAATGCTCCAATCTGTGGTGCATTACAGAGAATACTGCTAAAGACTTGGACCCTCTCCTGATATCCCAGCAACGCAAGGGTATGCTAAAGGTTGAGTTCTTCTAGGAGGGAAGCCTGGGGATGCATGTCTGAGTCACCAGCCAGACTCTCTGAGGACAAAGGAAGTGAGTCTGAGCTTAGGAAGAGCATGGAAACGAAAGGTGACAAATTACTCTGAGAGTCAACAGAGGAGAAAGAACCAGATAAGGCAGAAAGACTCCTAGACTCTATAACCCATGGACAACCAGGTCTTCCACATTGCCTAAGAGCACATCAATTTAAGACTTGACGAGAACAAGGACTTCTTCTGGAATGCAAACATGCGGTCACTGGTATGCGTATCGCCCTGCAGAGGGGGTGTCATGTGGTGGGTGTCAGGTGGGGGGTGTCAGGTGGGAGGTGTCAGGTGGGGTGTGTCAGATGGGGGGGTCTCAGGTGGGGGGTCCTTCCTGCTTTCTCTGTTGTCTCAGTTCTTTCTATTGTCTGTTGCTCAGATCAAAGGTAAGTTGTCTCTTTCACTGGGGTGAAAAAAAGGACCTCATTCTTCCTTCTTAAGAAAAAAAAGTAGCAGAGACATGCCATTGAGTCGTGCTATATATATATGGGGCAACACTTAATTCTTGGGGTTGGGTGTCTTGAACAAATGATTCCCATCAAAAAGGAAGTATTTCTAGAAAACGGACTGTTTAAGTGCAGATTCACTAGTGACCTCATCTGTTGAGCCTCAGGCCTGGAGTCAGGCTTAGCAGCTTCTCGGTAAGAAACGAGAGGGTATTTGTAAGAACAGCTACAGAAGAGTGTGCAAAGTTTTAGGAGACAGGGGACAGTCCGCCAAGGCAGGTGCAGATTCCTAGGTCCTCGCAAGTACAAGCTCTCCAGAGAGAAGCCCAAGGACACTGCTGTTGCTTTAGAAAACAGCAAGCCGCTTTAGTTAAAAGCACTTTTAGATTTTGGAAAAAACTGCAGTAACTATCTCTTTATTTATTTATATATATATATATATATATATAAAAATAATTTTTTAACATCTTTGTTTACAGATGTGGTCTCATAACTACTTTCTGGTAGCGACAGCAAGGAACCAAGTTTATGCAGCAGGAAAGCAACAAGGTCATTTATCAGGCTTGAATAATTCAGGCAGCCATTTGCATGTTTCACTGATGGGATTTTATTAAAATTGTACATAGATTTCATACTTGAATTTTTAAAAAACTTCATTTTTTCAAGTATCAAAATAGTTATCTTTTTAAAATATTAATACCATGAAAAACTTTACAATTATTTTGTTATATATTAAATATTCACCTAAAGTCTCAGTCTCTTCTCTCCCATGTCTGTCTCCTAGAATCTTACCTCACTGTCGTCACTACCATTTTCTTTCTTTTTTTTTTTTTTTGGCATCTTTCATGCTTATCCCAGAGAAGCAGTAAAAGGAAAAGATTTTCCTTTAAATCCATTATTTTTTAAAAAAGAAAGAGAAAGGAGAAGACGATGACAACATTAGACATTACATTACGTTGAAGATTCTTATTGACCAGGCAGGCTCACCTGCAGCGCCATGCTCCAGTTTGCGCACCCAAATCTCCTTAGTAAATGTCAGTTCTTGCCCTGAAACTGGTAATATTGGCCCAATAGTACCCTCTCGTGGCCACACTGAATCAACTCACCCAACAATACAGGAAGGTATTTAGAACCTGGATTATTTGGACATTAGGTGTTGGAAGTCTAGACATGGAGACCAAAAAAATATATATATACACACATATATATACACACATGTGTGTACAATATATACACATATATATATATTTTTTTTTTCCCCAGGGATCACAAGACAATTGGCTTCCCGGAAACCCACACTCAACACAGGCTGCCTACAGCTACTCAGTGCAAAGTCCCCAAAATTCCAGCTTCACACAATTCCGAAATGCTCCATCAAAAGCTGGACTCGGGTAAGGTTTTCTTCCGGCCTAAGGAAAGAGTGTGGTATTTGACCTTCTGCAAGGTGCCATAAGAAGTCTGCTCCCCCAGAACAGCCCTCTGAGACGTGCCAAGGCCACTGCCTCTCGGGGCCCTGCCGGCCTTGCGGGGGAGGTGGAGAGAGCTGGGGGCCGACCGCACGTCCCTCTCGAGATGGTGGCCCAGGCCCCTGGCCAGGCTCTCTCGGATCCTGAGGGAAGGAGACGAGCCTCGGGCCTGCTCGTCCATGGCAGGGCCCAGTCTGCCGCTCACCAGGGAGTCTGGGGGTGCCAGGGGGCAGACCCCTGCCCTGGCGGTCCTCCTATTCTCTTTCTTCCAAAACACAGACCTCAGAAGGGTGAGTGTTCCCTGTGGGAGTCTGTTCCCCTCAGAGTCCCTTTCCTCTGCATTAGCCCTCATCTTGGCTAAGGTACCTTGACGACTGTCCTTACTGTTCCCAGACAGTCCTTCGGAGGGGGAGGGGGGGCCATTCTTGCTTCCCACCTGGCCACTTCCCTTCCAGTCCGTGGCCTTCTGGCCCTCCGGTCGAGCTGCCTTCTCGTTCTCCATTGAGGGCATCACAGTGAGGGGCAGGTCGAACTTTTTGGGAAGCCTGATATCCTGATTTGCATTTTCCTTTAGTTTCCTTGCTGTATTTAGACCATCTGAGCTTCCAGGCCCCAGACAGTGGTTGGGGTGGCCCGAGGGACGGGGCCCCTCGGCCAGGGCTCTTTCGCTGGCTCGCCCACTATCTTCACCTTTAGCAGAAACGATGACGTTTGATCTCGGCGAGGCTGACTTCTCCTCCTCACCAGCAGCGCCCGTCAGCAGCGGCACGATGGACTGGCTCGTGGATCGAGGTCTTCGTCTGGACTCCAGGTACTCCACCAACTCGACAGATGCGCCAGGTGGTTTCTCCCTGGGTCCAAAGGACCACCGGAGGGGCATGGTCTTGAAGGGCCCCTGCTTGGCTCGGGAAGGGGTGGGCACCTTCATGCTGATGCTTCTGCCCTGCACGCCCCTTACCAGGTGCCTGGACTCCGGCCCTCCTGAAAGAGACACCAAGACCATCAGTACCCAAATAACCCTCCAGCTGCAACAGAAGTAGCTGCGACACCCATCATCTAACAAACATTTACTGAGCACCTCTGACACACCAGGCAGTGGGCTGGGCAATGGGGATACAGCAGTGAGCAAGACACATAGGGTTCCTGCCCTCGGGGAACAGCAATGGAATCCACTGTTCCACTGAATCCATTTACATATTTGAAGCCACAGGGCAAGCCAGACCCATAGAAGGTATCTATGTACCCGGGCAGCACAGACACCTGATAAAGCTCTGTATCAGAGGCATCTAGCCCTAAGATTTAACATCACTTCCATCCACCTTTAAATATTTCTATGAAATAGAATGCTCAGCAAAAGATCTTGCTTTTCATAATAGATACTTGTACCTTACAAATACAAGAATCTCAGACATCCTACCCTGTTCCGGAGGGAAAAATGAACTGTGTGTTTAATTTTATCAGAGCTGCCACATAGGCCTTCATTGTGTGCTTTGCAATATCTGTATATAGTTGGGAACAACTTTTTGATATCACTGTTAAGTGAGAAAGAGTCTAAAAAAATATAGCATAATCCAACTTGCAAAAACATATACACGTGTGTGTATATTGTGTGTGCACGTGAAAACATACAAACAAGGATGGAGAAATTAATACTAAAAACAACAAAGTGTGGAGAGGACCGTGGGGGTGCTGGGTATGACAGATTTTCTTCTTAATTTTCTCCTGTATCTCAACATTTCTAAAGGGAACATACATATAACCAAGGCCATGTATTTTTTTTCTTAAGAAATTCTCAGTCATCAGTCACTGTACCATTAAAATGCCTTGATTTACGTGATGGCTGCAATCCCTGAAAAAGAAATATTCAACTAAAACATACAATCCACATGGCACAAGGACAGTCCCATGCATTTGGAGAAAGGCTGTGGGTCAACCTCACGAGCCTACCCCCACAGCAGGCCATTCCCAATATGCTGCTTCATCATGGACTACGGGAGTGCAATGACTGAAGGTTTGTGTCCCCCCAGAATTCATATGTTTGAAACCCTAATCCCTGAGGTGATAGTATAAGGAGGTGGAGCCTTTGGGAGGTGATTAGGTCATGAGGGTGGAGCCCTTGGATTAGTGCCCTTATAAGGAGAGGCTGGAGAGATAGCCAGTTCTATTTCTGCCACGTGAGTGAGCACACAAGCAGCTGTCTGCAACCTGGGAGAGAGCTGTCCCCAGAACCCCACCATGCTGGCACCCTGATCTCAGACCCCCAGCCTGCAGAACTCTGAGGAATGCATTTCTGTGGCTGATAAGCCATGCCAGTCTATGGTATTCTCTTTATAGCAGCTCAAGGAGTACGACACAGAGAAACTCCAAAAATGAGCAGGACCATGGCCACAAAAAAAAACCCCGTTGGTGGCATGGCCAACGCAATGTGAGCCATGGAGAGGGGCCAGGGATCGTCAGGTGCACAGGGGTGAGCACAAGGACAGCAAAGGAATGCATACAGGGGTGGCAGCCGCAGGTCAGCCAGGGGAAGCAGCAGAACACCCGTGCGCTCCAGAAGGCGTTAGAGAGCAGCTCAGAGGTTCCTCAAGGATTTTACCTTTCAGGTTTTCCACAGAGAATGTTTGATTTTTTTTTTCTTTAAAGCATTTCTTCACATTAGCCAGGCATAATTTTACCCCAAAAAACTTTGTAGTTTCAGTTTGGATTGACCTTGTTAAATTCCCAGACCTTGGGGGAAAAAAATGTTCTGGAGTCTGAGATGTGTGTGAAGTTTTTTTTTTTTCTTTCCCACAGCCCTGGGAAGGCCAGAAAGGGAAGCTTTTTATTAGGAGGACAAAGCTGTGACTTTTAGCCTTTCAAAATGAGAGCACGTCGCCCGGAGCCCTGGCAGGTGGTTAGAGGACTTGGCAGCTGCCCTAAATAGCTGTCCTTCCTTTCTTCCTGCTATGAAAGGGTCTGAGGCCAGGGCTGACATCAATGCCTGAGCTACATTTCACGGGAGCCACAGATGCCCACAGAACTCACTTCTCCTCTTTCTCAAGGTGGTGGTGAAAAAGCACCCCTGCTTTCTTTATTCTCTTTCCTTCTATTTATTGGACTATGATAACAGGACCTGACAGACAGAGGCCACTTTAATAAAGCTGAGAATAAACAGCATAAGAGGAGAAGAGAGTGGGGAAGAGCCCACGCTAACACCACACGCTTCCTCTCTACTAAGTATCCCACTTTTTGTCCAGGGCAGATGCAAGTCCTGGTGTCTCTCCCCGGGATGCTGGGAGCTGGAGACACAGGTGGTGCGCAGGGACTCCTGAGCTCTAACTCGGGTTCGACCCCCACCCCAGCCCAAGAGGACTCTGGCCTTGTTCATTTCCAGCCAGTCTGGCTGGAAAACCAGGAAGGGCCTAGAGTCTTCTGCCACATCAAGGACGTAGACGGTTAAGTTGTTCCTGAAGGTGACATAAGCCCCACAGCAGGCATAATGAGCTTCTTGGGTCCCACAGGTGCCCCCTTCACACAGATGGCACCTGTGCAGCTGATGGCTGCCCCCACCCCGGCACCGCAGCTCTGAGACAGCAGATGCCGCTGAGAGGCACCGCATTTGTTCCTGTCCCCGTGTGGCCACCCTGATTCCTATGTGACTTTTTAATCCTTGGCTCACGAAATAAGCATCAATTCAGACTCACAAAGTGTGTTGTGAGTGGGGCCGGGGGACCTCTTGGCGCCATCCTTAGCCCACAGGCAACAGGGCTTTTCCTAAAGCCCTCTACATCCACCCACTTATTCATTCAGGAAACAGTTAGTGAGTGCCTACTGTGTGCCAAGGACTGTCACCAGTGCTGGAGAAATGTTTGTCCTTATGGGGTTTAGCAAAAGCAAAAACATGTATCATGTGACGTAGTGATAAGAGCTATAACAAAGAATAAGTCAGGGTAAAGGGGATACGGGGTGGCAAGTGAGTGACGAGTGATATTTGAGGAGGGACCAGAGGGAGGGAGGGAGTGAGCCACATGGAGATCTGGAGAAAACACGGCTCCAGGCAGGAAGAGCAGCAAGTGCAAAGGCCCTGAGGCAGAGGTGAGCTTGGTGGGCCAGGGACGCAGCAAAGAGACAACCCTGCCTAGAACTGAGGGAGAAAAGGGGACACGCTAGGGGCCCTCACCTTCTGAGCCCCAGTCTGTGTCTGGAAACATCTCTGTCTCTGGCATTCAGTGTCAAAAACAATTATAGGACCTTTCTGTCCCTAGTTGCTTTTGTTGTTATTTATTTCCTTTTTAAACATCTCTTGTGCCCTTTATAATTTCCTCACAGCCCGGTGACCATTTCTATGTGGAGGTCAGAGTGCACCCTGAGGCAAGCCTGACCCCCAAACTTTCCTCTGGTCCCCTAGAGGATAATAAAAAGCTGCACAGATGAGTTGAGACCCCTCTACCTCTGAGGTTGAGCCAGCAGGGCTAGGCTGGAGAAGAGAAAGGCTAGATGTCACACCATCAGCCCTCAGGAGACAAAGCCACCGCGCATTCCATCACTCCCAGAACCACCACCACTCAAGAGAGGGCGCAGCAGAGCCCCAGTGGGCAGGAAAAGAAAAATAACACATAAGGGAATCCAGCAGTCAGAGACTAAGAATAAAGAGAACAGTCAGAACAGGCCCCTAATGAAATAGAGCCACCAGAGGAAACAGATGACAAATTAAAATAATCAATAATCCTAGAGACTCAAGTATAGAACAACTGGAAACTGAAAAATGTGATTTTCTGGATTTAAAATTCAGTAAATGAATTGAAGCCATGCAGGGCCCCTGTTGAGATTCCAATGAGTGGCCTGAAAAATAAAGTGAAAGAACTATCTCACAGCACACATGCAAGACGACCCCGAGATAGAAACCACAAGGAAAAGGGCAGGAGCCTCAGAAGGCTGACCCAGGACACCCAACAGCAAGTAATAGGATTCTGAAAAGTAGGACAGACAATAATTAAACAAAAAGTGAAAGAACAATTCCCTAAAGAAGGTCTGAGTCTGTAGAGGCAACCCCAAGTTCTATGTAGGGTTGAAGAACAAAAACACAGACCTAGGCATATTCTGGTAGAATTTCTAAGCCCCAAGGTCAAAGAGAGAATCTTGAAAGCTGCTATCCTGAAAGAACAAACGACTCTCACGTGAAAAGGAACAGCCTGGGCTTCTCACCTGCAACCCTGGGGCATGGAGGCCGTGGGAAAATAGTTAGAGATGCCTGAGAAGAAAGGACTGCAACCCAAGAGTGCTGCAACCAGCCAGGCTGCCATTCACTCGCAGGAGAAAGGAAATATTTGTGGCTACGCAAACATTTTGAGAACACATCACACATACCCAAAAAAGAATTCTGACCAAATGCTAATGAATCAGAACCAAGACCTCAAGATGGAGGGTGACAAAGAAGAGAAAAACAGTGGTGTACAGTGGACCCTGCCACCCATGTACCGCCAACCCTGAATGCAGAGGGACAGGCGGCCTCAGAACGTGTCACATAAGGTTAAGTAAGTAAACGCTGAGAGGGGGACACTAACAACAGTCTGGAACAGAGACTAGATCATCTCAGCAAAATCTGAGAGTTCCTGACACAGACCAGAGAGAGCATATGAAGGCATTTCAAAGCTCTCATTTTGGGGAGAATGGAAAGGAAAAATGTGACAGCAGAAGTACTATACATTTCTCATTCTGTTGAGGGGAAAGGAGAGAGCAGTGGTGAAACGCAGCACCTCGCGGGAAACAAGTGGCTTCTAAATACTGGGAAAGAGAAAGGAGCAATGAACAAAATGGAAAAGAACAGCAGAACTTCCAGATGAGCAAGGAACGAAGAGCAACATGATCAAACCAGCAAAAATAAGGAAAAAGAAGAAACAAGTAATATAACATTGTTAAAGTGAAATGAATGAAATCAAGTTTTGCAGTTGTTATGTTAAGTATGGAGCTCCAATTATAAGACAGGCTCTGAATTTCTGGCATTAAGAAAACAAACATAAACACCCAGCAACATGCTGTTTATTAGAAACCACTTAAAATGAACTTAAAAAGAAAGATTCAGATGGCAGAAGAGAAAGGCAAAATGATACCACGCAAATGCAAACAAAAGGAAAGGAAGGCGTAGAATTTTAATCTTGAACAAAGTAGAATTTAAGGTTCAAAACATTAAACAGGATAAACAGTGATATTATAATGATAAAAAGCACAATTTTTAAAAAAGCTCTAACAGTCATAAACTTACAAATACCTATTAATAAAGCAGTTAACAATACAAGGCAAAAAATTATTATTAAAATTCAAGGAGTACTTGATTAAAAATACAGCTATATAGAAAGGTCTCAATACGTCTCCTTCCTAGTCAGGCAGTCCTGGAGAAGGTAAATTTAAAGATATTGGGGAATTAAATAAACAATCAACTCGCCTAATATAATAGTTATGATATAAAGCTCATATCCCTCAAATAGACAATATGCATTATTCTATATGTACATAGAACATTTATGAAATAAGAATCATGCACTTGATCACAAAAAGGAAATCATTTTTGAGAACCACACTCTCGGATCATAATCCACAAAATCAGAAAAAAAAGAATAAAAAGGTGACCAAATGTCCTTAAATACTTGAAACTTTCAGATAACCTCTAGATCAAAGAAGAAATAAAAACTGAAATGAAATACTATCCAGAAAGTGCTGGAAAAGATGAAAAGAAAACCTTTGTGGCCCAATAAAAGCCATAGAAGAAATTTACCATCAGAAGCCCCTACACTGAGAAGGTAATGAAGCCTATCGACAAGGGGCCTCTGGGAAGGACCCCTAGCAATTTTTTTACGGGGTCATGTTTTTACAAAAATTGCAAAAGTAAGGTGTTTTTATAGTCTTCTTCTTGTAGAGCCTTCCCCCACACCCAACCCAATTATGTAAGTTGCAGTCCCCACAAAACCTGAATCCATTCATTTTATTTAAATTGCTTTCATTGTTACAATGTCCTATAACCAGAGATACTCGAAAGATGATGGTCTCAGACTATCGGTGTTTCTCTACAGAGGACCACTGGTCTTTGGTAAGGGCAATTCTTCACTAAATGAGACCATCCCTGGGCATTGTAGGATAGTCAACATCCTTGCCCTCTGGGTACTAAATGCCAGAAGTCACCCCTACTAATTTTGACAGTCAAAACCCTCTCCCACGTTATTCCCAAACCCATGAGGGTGGGGAGAAAAGGTTTCAATCACTATTGAAAACCTATATGATAGATTTTGATCTTGCCCAGCTTTAGTAATAATTAGAAAATAAGGCTGGATTTTTCAGAGTTTCTCAAACAGATATCAAAATCTGCCACCATTTTATTCAAACCCCAAGAGGGAAAGCCCCCTTTAGAAGCAAGACTCTTGGAGTATCCGAATGGAGAAAACTCTGATTTGGAATTTATGTCTAGGAGCCTCAGAGCCAGGACTCTAGCATCCAAAGGTCTATTTTCAGCCCTGTTGCTTCCTAGGGGTCAGCTTGCTACTGGTTACTTTACTTCTAAGCTTCAGCGTTCCCGTTTGTACAAGGGCTATAATTTCACCTTTCCCAGGGATTCTGAGGACTAAATTAGACAATGTAAGTAAAATGCCTACAAGGATGTGGAGGACAGTTATCATTCCTTCCTTAGCCCTCTCTGTGTCTCTGAGGAGTTTTTCTAGAACTGTGCCTGACACCTGTCTGAATACCATGTTGAAAAGCTGGGCCATCCCTTGAAGTTGCCTCCTTCTGGAAGGGTGTCAAACACATTTCTCCCTAGGAGAACAGAGAAATGGCCCGAGGTACTATGCCATTAGACAGAGCTGGGGTGAATTTATGAGTTTATCATAGGCAGTGTGCTAACAGGGATGAACAAGCTTAAAAAAGAACATCTTTTTTTGTTTTATAGACACTATCTAAAGGTACAGTCATGAAAATTTAACTGGAAAAGAAATGTCCAGACAGGGCAAGTCAAAACATACTGCCTTAAATAGTATGCCTGCACAGAAACATATTCTAAAGAAATCAGACAAATCCAAGATGCACATACATGCTATCAGCATTATGTCTAATAGTCAAATACTGGCAGCCAAAATGCCAAACACTGGGGAATAAATTAACTGTGATACATATATCATTATAAACCAGAAGAATGAATTCAATGATAATCTAAAACCAGTTGTGGCTTTAAGATTCTGTCATCATAATTATTCACTCACAAATATGTAACAAGAAGGTGGTACACCCCAGGTATAGTAAGTCCTCACAACCTGGTCAGATAGGTTCTTGGAAACTGCTACTTGAGGCAAAACAACAATGTATAACAAAACCAATTTTCCCATAGGCTAGTGGATATAAACAAGGGTTAAGTTCCTACTGCATATTTCTGGTAACAAAACATCACCACACTTCTAATAAAAAGCCAAAACACTTCTGATATTAAACATTGAAATAAACGTGAACTTTATATATATTTAAGAAAGATTAATAAAAACAAGTAAGATCATGTTACCTGCTTATTCCAGTTCAGAACTGCGGGTGGCTGGAGCCTGTCCCAGCAGCTCAGGGCATAGGCAAGACTCCTCCTTGGACAGAACGCCCTTCCACCGCAGGTGACGCACACACGCCCACACTCACGCTGGGACCATGCAGACACACCGATTCACCTAATGGGCACAGCTCTGGGATGTGGGAGGAAATCTGAGTACCCAGAAAAAACCCACACAGACGTGGGGAGAACGAGCAAACTCCACACAGACAGTGGCCACAAGCCAGGAATTGGGTTTTGGAGGTTTTTTGCCCATTAGCTTTATAACAAAATGACATTGATAGAAACTATATTATTCCAGGACCTGCTGTATTGTGTTGGGTACTTAGATAAAATGGTGATATAAAGTATAAATAAACAAGCAGCTGATGAATAAACACACACACTATGCCCTAGAAATGCCACTCCTAGGTATATACCCAACAGAAATGCAGACATATGTATACCAAAGACATGAACAAAAATGTTCATAGCAGTATTATTGGTAATAGCTCCAAAGTGGAAGCAACCCCAAATCTAACCACAAGAGAATAAATAAGCAAAATGTGATCTATTCTTACAATGTGGGAGATTTTGATAAGGGAAATGGTGCAAATCCGCCAAGCAGCAGACAATGCAGAGATAACCCATCATGTCTGCTCCATAGCAAAACTTGTATGGATTTTTGGAGAATTCATAAATAATGCAAGAATCCATAAATCTATAAAAACTTAAGGTGCTTCCCTTGAAGAACAAGCTTTTTTATTGACAATAGTCAACAGACAATAGTCTCTCTTTCTCTCTCTCTCACACACACACACACACACACACACCACATATATAAATACACTTCTGTGCAGAGAACTATGTATCTTTGAGTTTTTTATTAACAAATAAAATAAAATGAAAAAACTATTGCTACACATAACAAATACAAAGTTGAGCAAAAGAAGCCAAACAAAAAAGAATGCATACTGTATAGCTCCATTTATATAAAGTTCCGAAAGAGGCAAAACTAATCTATGGAGTTAGAAGTCAGAATAAATGCTTACATGTGGGAAAAAGGGAAACAGCAATGACTGAGAGAGATAAGACAGGGTAGGGTTCCAGGACGTCGTGTTTCTTAATCTCGGTATGTTCATTGTATGATAATTTATCAGATGTACACTTGTGATTAGTACACTTTACTATAAATTATATTTACAGTATAATAATACATATAACATATACACATAAAGTGTACTAATCAGAAGTCTATATAATATTTCTATATGCAATGTTTCCATTAAAAATTTCGTTTAAAAAACTAAACTAGGAGCTAACAAGAAATAAGGAAACTAAAAAAGTAATTTGAATGTGTTACCCCTTTCTGGCTGAAGGAGCACAGAGGCTAAAGACAGACACACACACTCACACACACAGTTCTTACGTTAGGACTTTGTTTCTACGGTGATCCCCTCACTCTCCTGTACTATCACCAATTTCTCCCCCTAGACTAGATCATCTGAACGCTAATGTGCTCTACTAGCTCCTATCTAGCAAGGAAAAATAAACTGCCACCAGCCCACCTTCCTCCAGCTGCCTTGCTCGGTGGCGTGCCTACACACTGCCACGTCCTCCACCCATCTCTCCTCCACCTGCTGCAGCCAGGCTTCCTTCTCTCCAACCCAGGGCAGATGCTCTTGGCAAGTCACTGCGGCTTCCAGCCTGAGGCTCACTTACCCACCCCCACCTTGCTCTGCCTCGTGGCAGCACTCGACAGTTGGCTGCGCCTTCTCAGCTCCTTTGCTGGCCTCTCTGCCTCTGCTCAACCTGGGTGTTGGAGAGCTCCGGGGTTTGGTCTCAGGTCTTCACTCTTTCGTATCTTCACAATTTCCCTAGGGGAGCTCAGCCCGCTCCAGGGCTTTCCATTCCATCCACGTGCTGACCACTCTCAAATATTTATCTGCACTCCCTAGTTATCACGTTGATGTGGATGTGTTAGAGGAATCTCAAAATTAACATGTCAAAAAATTCTTGACTCCCCTCCAAAACTGACCCTGTTCCTACCCAACTCTCTTCCATCTCATGAACTCACAACTATTCACCTAGTTATTTAGACCCGTAACAAAGAGTCGTCCTTGACTATTCCCTTTCCTTCACACCCCACACCCAATATCAGCAAATCCTGGTAGCTCTGTCTTCAAAATACATCCATGGTATGACCATCTCTTAGCTAACATGTTAGTCTAAGCCACCACTCTGTCCCACCTGGATATAACCACAATGGCTTCCTAACAGGCCTTCCTATGTCCACTCTTGCCCCTTATGATGGATTCTCTACACAGCAGCCAAGGTAGACTTTCTAAAAATATAAATCAGATCAATTGCTTCCTCAATAAGCTAAAAAAGTTGATCTCATGGAGCTAACAAGCAGAATGATAGTGCTCACAGGCTGGAAAGGGTGGGCATGGGGGGATGAAGAGAGGTTGGTTAATGGCTACAAACATACAGTTAAGTAGAAGGAACAAGTTCTAGTGTTCGATAGCACACTGGAGAGATGATAGTTAACAATAATTTATTGCATATTTCAAAATAGCTAGAAGAGGACATTTGAAATGTTCCCAACACAAAGAAATGATAAATGTTGGAGGTGGTAGATATCCTAAATACCCTGATTTGATCATGACACATTGTATACTTGTACCAAAATATCCCATGTACCCCACAAATATGTATAATTATTATGTATCAATTTAAAAGATGATTAAAGCAGAAGTATAAAAGAAAAATATCTCCACTAAAGTCCAAACTTCATTCCATACTCCAACATGTCCATCATGACCCAGCCCCTGGTGACCTCCTCACTCTCTGCTCCTTGTTCTCTCTGCTCCGGCCACAGCTCTGGTTGCTTCTGGCCCTCTCCCACATGCCATGCACGCGCCCAGGCCACACCCCGGACAGCTCCTCTCCCGCACATGCTCCCAGGGCTTCTACCTGAGTCACGCTCCCACTCACTCAGGTCTCCGCTCAGTGTCACCTCCTAGAAAAGTCTTCCCTGCCCTACCCTATCTAATGGGACTCTCTGCATCCTTTCCCCACCCTTGGCCTCAATATCGTCTTCCCTGATTATTTGCCTCTTTGCCCTTATCCCTGCTTTAAATCCCAGTGCTGCAAGGGTTTCCTTGTTTAAGCTTTGTCTTCCCCGTGAGCCAGCAAGCTACATGGGAGCAGAGAGATGATGCACCTGTGGCTGGAGGGCAGGTCACGGGAGACCCTCCTTGAGAGATGAACAAGCCTTTACAGAAAATGAAAGTAAAATCAGCAAATTTAACCAACATACCCTTGTCCTGATTGCAGAGGCTGTTTGTGAAGACGGCAGGGTCAGGAACCTGGGGCAGGGCAGGGCCGGGGGCTGAGCTCCAGGACAGCAGGCTGCCCCTCGTGCTGCCGGTGTTGCTCCCCAGCCTCATGAGCCAGTGGTCAGACAAGGAGGAGCTGGTGGAGCCTGCAGAGGGAGCACAGGGAGGGAGACTGGGCCCAGCTCAGCAAGGCCAGATCCCACCCTACCCCATCTGTCAGCCCGGGAATTGCAGAACAGCAGAAAGCAAAGTTAATGACCAGAGGAGAAACCTGAGATTTGATACCATGTGACCAAGCTTAACGTTTAGGGAAAGGCATTTGGGCATAGAATGGAAAGTATTCTCATGAGTATTGAAATTCTTTCCATGACATTACTTGTCACTAACTCTGGCTTCCTAAATATGTTTTGTGTTTTTTGTTTTCCCAAAGCCAAAGAACTTTACTATTCACAGCAATAGCCAAAGCCAGAGAAACAGCATTTTATCCCCAGTTCCAGGGCCCAGTTCCCACAGGTGAACACGCAAGAAGCTATATTATAGAAGTGCACCCCAAGTTTAGGGAAACCAAATCTTTTACAGTGGGCATTGAGGATGCCTACCCTTTGCTTTGGAGGGAGACATTATCTTAATACGTTTGATTTAGACCTGCGGACCATTCTTCAACAACCATCAGGAAAAAATCTGATTAATTTTTTTTTAATACTCTTTCAGCCCAAAGATAAGGACAGCTGGTTTGTAGAGTGAACCAAGTCAACGTTGGTGCTTTTTTCCCCTCTAGATTTCCAAGCAAGTTTGAAGCTATCTAATAAATGAATTGCTAGCATGCAATTAAGCACCTACATTTCCTAGGAAGGCCCTGCATCCCTTATAGCTGCCCCTCCTTTTCTAAGAGGACTAACATGGGTTTAAAATTAAATCTGGCTTGACATGAGTGAGACTGGGAATATGGGATTCCACATTGCCAAGTGTCACTGGCCTTGGATACAAAAATGTATTCTTTCCCCCTTTCTAGAATTACAATATATCCATCCCACGTCCTGATAAATGAGCTGCTAGCCTGTTGTGATCAGATTTCTCTAGCAGTAGCCGGGGCTTCCTCTTTCAGATCCTTGCCTACCTCTCCTGGTCCTTGATGTTCAATTGAGCATCTTCCCAATTCTTGAAGTGTCTTCCTGCAATGAGCAGCCACACCTACCTCTCATGGAGCTGCTGGCTGACCAGGGAGGGATGCTATTCTGCTTCTGATAAAACAGGATGTAAGCCCCTCTGGTATTAACTTCATCTTCTCGAAGTGGTTCTACCGTGCTGTCATCGTAACTGTACCATTGGCCATCCAGAGAGTTCCGGCAGTAGGCTGCAAAGATCCAAACCCCAAGTCTCAATTAGTGGTGCCCCAAAAGGCAGGAAGATATTTCCCACTGGCATAGCTGAAAAATGAACATGTTTTTAACAGAATGAGAAAAGAACAGTTCATTTCTGTCCAGAAATAATTTTTTTGGGATCAGATCGATAAGTTATACTCCCAGATTCTTACTGATAAAAAGCGTTGTTATTTTAAATTGAATTCTTATGTTGTAGCCGTCGCTCAGGCAAAATCTCCAATAAAGGGAGCCCCCAAGTCATGTAGCCAGAAAATAATGTCAACATTCACCCCATTTCCTCTGAGAAGCTTCAAAATGCACATCTCTGATTAAGTATGCAATAAAAGTGAAAATGAGAATCACAGTTGGGATTATGGCATATTCTTTCCTACCTAAGAACTGAAGTCAAACATTTCAGGAAAGTTCATAAATATGGTTCTCACCACCTCCCAACAACTACAGCAAAACTTCCTTCTCCTTGCCCTCCACATCTCGGTGAACAGCACCATAGCCCAATAAGATGGAGGTCAGCAAACTTTTTCTGTAATGGGCCAGATAGCAAATATTTTAGGCTTTGCAGGTCACATATGGCCACATACGTTCTGTTCTTCTTGTTCTTCTTCTTTGCCACCTTTAAAATTGTAAAAAACCATTTTTATCCCATGGGCTATACAAAAACGGGCCCGGGATTGGATATAGTTCACAGGCCCTAGTTTGCTGACCCCCGCACTAATCCAAGCCAGCCACCTACGAGATCACCTTTGCTCTTCCTTTTCCGTTCCACTCTACACCCTGTCCAAACGACAGTCTTACAATTCTGCTTCCAGAATGTGTCTTGAATACCTTGATTTTGTCAACACCCACATCCCAGCCAGTGCTGTCTCTCACTTGAGCCCAGAAATAGCCTAACTAGAATTCCAACTTCCACTCTTGTTCCTTTCTATCCATTCTCCATAAAACAGAGTGACTAGCTCAACTTGTATACTAGATTATGTCTTTACTCCTCTGCTTAAAATCTTTAAATGGCTTCCCATCACCCCTTTGGAAAAAATGTAAACTCCTACTCAGGGCACTTGCAAGTGCCTAGAGTGCCCTGTGTGATCTGGCCCTGCCCACTCCCCCAGTCCCATTTTGCCTCACTTACCCCTAAATCACTACACTTTGGCCAGGCTCTCATCATTGCTTCAACACACCAAACTCTTTCTGCCTCAGGGCCTTTGTACATACTAGCAGGTATGCCCATAGTATAATTCCTCCCATTATTCACATGGCTGGTTCTACCTCATCCTCAGCTCTTAGCCTACATGGGACATGCTCAGAGAGGCCTTATCTCTTTCACAGACACAATCAACCAGTCAGTCAATCATCTTTTCAGGTAGTTTGTCAGGTAGTGAGAGTGCTAAAATGACAAGCATTTTTTGCTGTCTGTCTCCAAAATTAGACTTAAGTCCCATGAGGGCAGGCCTCATATTTGTCTGGTTCATTACTGAAGCTCCAGCACCTAGCACAGAGTCTGGCACAGAAGGAACACTCAACAAACATTTGTTCAATGAATGAGTGAGTGATGATCCTGGATTTCTATACAGTTCAGTGTTTTCCAAATTGCAAGTCATAAGCCCATTAGTACACTAGTAATCAGTGCACTTTTTAAAAAATAAAATATTTTAAAGCATTTTTAAAAAATTGAATGTTATTGTAGAATAGAATAGACCAAAGTATATCACATGTAGTAAACATAATTATCTTATGGCACTTTTGGTTAGCCTGTATATAAGTATGTACACATAAACACACACATGCACATGCGAGCACGCACACACACATGAATGGATGTGCACACTGGGTCATAATTTAACCCAGTTTGTCATGACATTTAGCCATTTAGTCAAGTGCTTCACCATATTATTTTATTTCATTTAACATCTTTTCAGTTTATTTTGATAGGTAAAATGGCAAAAAATCCACTAAAAGCAAAAAATATATCTGTGGTATGATAGCATTTATGTACAAGTATATGGCAGCACAATAGGTACTAATTGTTGAGGCCTACAATATGAGAAGCATCTTATGCATGTTAGTTCTAATCACGAAAATCCTTACAAGTCAGGTGTCCTCATCCCCACGTTGCAGGATGACTGCCCAATACTGACATGGATGAGGAAGTCATAGCGGGAACTGCTGGACATGAAAGAGCCACTAGGATCACAGAACATGAAGTTATATTTCTTACGGCCTAGATTTTGAAATCTGAGATCCGCACCCACTACACTCATATCTGCCATGGGTCCTTCACCCTGGCCTGCACTGGATAAATCCTCACAAAGTCTTGATCTATTTAAGAAAGCAGTCTGGCTCGCTTTGTGAATATATACTCCTCCAACACAGGCTCAAGTTTTCCTGAGACCCCATCACTGGCTAAGGACAAGCCCAGAGTTCCTGACTCCTGGTCAGTAGAGGAAAAGGGGGGAATAGAATTAGTTGGGGTCCTATTTAATCGAAAGGTATTTTTACTCATAAATAGGCCAATGGGACAGAATACCAAAGTCTAGAAATAGACCCAAACAGAAAAATTTAATATCTGATATAGTAGATGCCATCTCTCAAAGAATAGGTAGACTTTTCAATTAGAAGTGGTCTTAGAATAAATTTGTACCTTTTAGGGGAAAAAAATGGAACCCCTTCTCTCAAGAATATCAAGAAACTTCAAATCAAAGATTTAAATGTAAAAAACTAAAATCTGGCCGCCTTGGTGGCTCACGCCTGTAATCCCAGCACTTTGGGAGGTCAAGGTGGAAGGATCACTTGAGGCCAGGAGTTCAAGACCAGCCTGGGCAACATAGTGAGACCCCCACCTCTACAAAAGCATTTTAAAAATTAGCCTGGTGTGGTGGCATGTTCCTGTAGGCCCAGCTACTCGGAAGGCAGAGACAGGAGGATCTCTTGAACCCAGGAGTTCGAGGTTGCAGTGAGCTATGTTCACACCACTGTACTCTAGCCTGGGTGACAAAGTGAGACCCTATGTCTTAAAAAAAAAAAAAATAACCACAAACATACTAGTAGAAAATGCAGAAAAAACACTTTTTAATCTTACATTGAAAAAGGCTTTCTAATAATGACTCAAAATCCAGAAGGCTTAAAAGAAATGATTGCAAATTTGGCTACTTACAAAAGCAAAAGTAAAAACCTTCTGCATAGCAAAAAATTACTATAGGAATAGTCAACTCACAGATGTATATAGGGAACAAATATTTGCAATTTATATGACAGACAAAGACAAATCTCATAATATATATAGGAAATAGAACACCTAGACATTGATGGGGGAAAGATTAACAATCCATTTAAAAACAATAAAATGATGTGGACATTTCACAGAAAAGGAACCACAATGGCACAAACATATGAAAAGATGCTCATGCTCACACCGTTAAGAAGCTGAATATTAAAGTTACACTGAGATACCATTTTCCACCTATTAAATTGGCAAAAATCCAAAAGTTCAACAGCATACTCTACTAGAGAAGCTACAGGGAAGCAGGTATTCTCTTACTCTTGTAGGAGTGCAAATTCCTAAAACCCCTTGTGCAGGGCAATCTGTTCATATTTGGCAATTCTGAGAATTTATTCTACCAATAAACTTACACATGTAGAAAATGACAAACATAAACAGTTACGACTGCAATATTTGTAATAGCAAAAGAATGAATTAGCCCCATGTCCCTCTACAGGGCACTCATTTAATATTGTTACATTTATTCAGAGCATTTATAGAAGAGGATGGAGAAGCTTTCTATAAATGGAGATATGGAAAGATTCCCAAGACAAATTTTAAGAGGGGGAAAAAAGCCAGGTGCAACAGAGCAAATAGTACTTTTACTTAAATTAGGAGGTGGGAAGGAAATACATGAAATGTATGTATGTGTATATTAATATATATATGTGTGTATATATGTATATATGAAAATGTACTCACAATTGCTTATATTTACATAAAGAAACTATGGAAGAATACACCCGAAACTATTAAAAATGGTTACCCTTGAATGGGGAGGGGCAGATGAGGGACGAAGATGGGATCAACACCTCTCTCTGTCCACCTTGCTTAGGTGGTGTGAGTTCTGAAATATAGGAACACATTACCTATTCAACACATTTAAAATGAAACTGAAGGCATTTGAGATTTCTAAAAACCTGAAATGTAGTGAAATGACCACACTTCCAGAAAGTAAAAGAATTAAAAAAGAATAAACCCACAATGTCAAAAGACAACAGGAGAAAAAGCAACAGCTCAGCTTTTGAGCACCCAGCCAGCAGATGGGGTGGTGGGAAGCCCGTGGCTGAGCTGAGGGAGGGGAGGGAGGGAGCCCCACGGGCTCCATACCGGATGTATCAGGTACCCCAAAAGGCCAGGCCAGGTGAGGGCCAACAACGAAACCAGGATGCTCTGAAAAAGAAACCCAGGGCAAGAAGGAGTACTTAAAACAAGTCAAAATTATAATAGCAGAAATGAAAACATTCAGGAACACAGCCAGGAGATGAAGTTGAGGAAATCTCCTAGAGTAAACCAAAAAAAGACAAGGAAATAAAAAATGAGAGAAAAGATAAATTAGAAACCATTGGAGAATGTTTTGGTTTCCTAGTGCTGTTGTAACTAATTACCCCATACTCAGTGGCTTAGAACACCACAAATTTATTATTTTAGAATCCTGGAAGTCAAAAATCTAAAAGGGGTCCTATTGGTTGAAAATCAAGGTGTCAGCAGAGGTGCATTCCTCCCGGAGGCTCTGGGGAGAGTCTGTCCCCTTGCCCTCTCCAGCTCCTCGAGACTACCCACAGTCCCTGGCTCCTGGCCCCTTGTCATCTTCAAAGCCAGCAATGGCCAGTAGAGGTTGGGTCTTTTCACCCAACATCACTCTGACTCTGACTCTTCTACCTCCCTCTTCCATATTTAAAGGACCTGTGATTCTACTTGGCCCCCACCTGGGCAATCCAGGATCATCTCTTAAAGACAGTGGATTAACCACCTGGACTCCCCCTGCCATGTAACATAACATAGTCACGGGTTCTGAGGATTAGAACGTGGACACATTTGAGAGATCATTATTCTGCCTACCACGGAGGGGGAAAGTTCACATATGCACAAAGTAATACAATGTACAAAGCTGTTCATGGCAGCATTATAATGAAAGTTTGGAAACAACCTGAATGTCCACAAATAGGAGATAGTGAAATAAACTGTGAAACATGCATACAATGAAATGCTAAGCAATTGTTCAAAACAAAGAATGCCATAGTTCTCTATGTACCAATATAGAAAGATCTCTAAGATATATTACTAAGTGAAGAAAGCCAGGTATAGAATTCTATACATAGTATTTACCCTTGTGTTTAAAAGGGAGTGAGGGGTGCAAAGTTTAGGAATATCTCTATGTATATCTGCTCGTGTTTGCACACAGAAACTCTGCAAGGACACACAGAAAACTAACAAGTGGTTTGGAGCAAATGGACAGGAGATGAGGGTAAGAAGAATGTTCACTGTGTCCTTTTTTTTTCATTTGATTTTGAATAATTGGAATATATTTTCTACTTAAAAAATGAAATGTAAAAACCAAGCACAAGGAAATTTTCCAAACCTGAAGATCACACATCTGCAGACACAGAGTCTCGAGTGCCCAGCACAACGAATGAAAAAGACCCACAGGAAGGCACAACCCATGAAATTCCAAAGCACCAGTGATAAAGAACCAGAAAGCTTCCAGAAAGAAAAACAGATCCCAGACAAAGGAACAGAAATCAAACTGGCCTGACCCGTCTCAATAGCAAGACCTCATTCCAGACCCCTCTCTCCATGGAGTAACATTGTCCAAAGTCTGTGGGAAAATGATTTTCAATCTAGAATTCTATGTCCAACCAGGTGTGGGAATAAAGGCATTTTCTGACACGTAAGAACTCAAAATGTCAAGCTCCCATCACCCTTTCCCACGAAGCTACTAGGGGGTGTACTTCACCTAAATGAGGGAGTTGACACTCATCTACAACACCCTAAACAGCGTGGGGACTTGTTCACAGGAGTTACTCATCTCTGCAGTGCGGAATCTGTGGATCCTGGAGCCAGAGTGGCCCAGGTTTGAATCCCTGGCTCTGTCATTTAACATACAATGCAGGGCTGTCGTGAGGAAGAAGACAGTGTAAGTTGGCACAGATGAGAGCGACTGGCCCAGATCTTACCCGGGGCTGCCCTGGCTGCAGACACTGCCCTGCTCCCACCCTTAAGAGGCCCCCTTCCTCTTGGGATTTTCTCCCTTTGGTTTTAGTAGTAAGCAGGCTTCTTCCTGGCAGGTGATGGCACATTGTGTGAGCAAACACAGATCCCAGGAAAACTGCAAGGAGAACCTCCCAGGAACTGGGCCCTTGGTGCCACCAAACCACCTCCCCAAAATTGGGGATTTTACTCTTTAATGCTCACTTGTAGGAAGAATCTGGATTCTGCTTTTGATAAGTCAGGATTCAGAGTACACACACACTAACACTTATTGTTCCTGTACTACTTCCAGCTCCCCCTGTGATTTTGCACTGGTGCTCTTAATTTATTCTGGGGCCACCCCATGGTTTAGAGATAAGGGGCCAGGACATTTAGCACGTGATGTGACAAGACCCAGGCTCCAGCTGTCCTTATTTTCATCATTAATGTGTACACAGGGACTCACTCAGCTATAATGCTCTTAGTAAAAAACATCTGAGGTTAACACAGCAAGAGAGAGGTCTCCCAAGATATCTGTGGATCACAAGGGATTTCTGCCAGAGAAGAGAGACGGGTAGAGTGGCTGGACAGAACGGTCCTAGAGGCTATGAAGGTGGCAACCCCTCTCTTCTGGAACAGGACAGCTATGGAAGGACAGGGTGGCACCATACAGCAGAACGAGGCAGTTGCCTATGAGCTGAGAGCAGTTGTGGTAACCCCTGTAATCTTAGGTGTGACCAGCCCAGGCTGGCCCAGTGTAAGCCCATTGTCCAACACCTCTCTGTCCACTCAAGTGGTTCCCAGCCTCATTTCTGTCTTCTCTCCCTGGGCGTCCATACCATCCTCCAATGGCAGGGACGATGCCCTAAACCTCAGAATGCTAAGCATCATACAGATCAGCTTCCACTACTATCTACACAGTAGAGACACTCAATCGCAGCTGCTACCAACAGCTGTCCTAAGGTTTCCTGCTGTCATCGAGATGCCTTGGTGGGAGAGAAGCAAGGAACAACATAACTGAGAAAAAGGACCAGTCATGACTTTCTCTAAGAGCACCTTAAGGGATGGTTACGAACAATTGCGAGAGTCACCCCTATTTGTTTCTGCCCTTCCATCTGTCTACTGCTCTCAAGTTCCCCTGAGGAATAACAATGAAAAGTAGCCCAAAAAATAAAAAGATACCAAATCTGATAAGATTCCTCATGTTGAATCACAGAGGACAAATGTCATTCTCTTGGTTCCAAAAATTACCCTCCTATATTTGATATGGTCGAAAACTTAGGCAGTAACAAACTTTATATTTCAACCTCCAGCCTAACTCGACATCAGCTCGCCAGCTGGGACGAGGTCCCCTCCCCTGTTGCACGTGCCCTAGTGTGTGGTGAGTGTGGAGTCAGATCACTCTGAGTGCCTGAGGGAGCTCAGCCCTCGAGCAGCGCCGATTTCGGGGTTATCCTGAGACTCAGGCCACGGCCGCGACACGTGGCCATGGCTGCTGCGTGCAGAGAGGCAGGGCGAGGCTCACCTGTGTAATGCCCACCTTGCAGACTGCCGTGGTGGTTGCAGACGGCGTACAGGTCGTACAGGAAGTCCAGCGGGCAGGCAGTGGGCAGGCAGGCTGGCTCCTTCCAGGGAGGCCAGGGGCCCGGCCCTGGCTTGGGGCTGGTGCTTCTCTGGGCCACGTGGGGAGCCATGTTGAGTCCAGAGAGGGGGAACCTCACCAGCGTGGAGAGCTTGTTTCTTCTCTCCCCCACTTGACAGAACCTTTTGAGGTGGATGATGAGGATGTCAGGCAGGGTCCACAAACTCAACTTCACCATCCCTTGCTGGAGGACTTTGCAATGGGGACACTTCCAGGCATCATCCTGGGCCAGCTGGAAAGGAAGCCACCCGAACCGTGAGGTCACCGCAGCACATGGCCAACCCACCGAAAGGCAGCCAGCCCCCTTCCCGGCTGGGGAGTGGACCCCCAGGGCGGGACCTGCTCCTCCTTGGTGTAGAACTGAAAGCATTCGTCCAAGGTGCAGCTGTGCTGCTGGTGTGCCTGCTGCTGCTGCCACACGCTGTCGGCGTCCCGGGCCCGCTCCTCCTGGAGGCTCCCAAACAGGCTGCACGGAGAGATCACTCACAGTATTCAGAGCCCCCCAGGAGGGGTTTCATCTCAGTCTCTACTCAGCAAACCCCGCAGAAGGCATTGGCCAGGTAAGCTACCACGCCCTTGCTAAGGGCTCCTGGGGAACCTCACACATACCTCTGACTCAGTGCTCACTCTATTGTACTGGATTATCTCTACCCCTCACCAGGCTCCTGCTGGGACCAAGTCTTTGACTTACTCATCTTTGTTTTCCACATTCTAGCACAGGGCCTAGCGCCTAGTAGGAGATCTGCAAGTACTTACTGGACTGAACAATGTCCTTTTTCAAAGTAAGGCTGATGCACTCAGTGTTATACAGGCAGCCAGGTGTAGTGATTAAGAGCATGGACATAAGCCAGATGGCCTGGGTTCAAATCCCAGCTCTGCCATGGATGAGCTGTGTGCCCTTAAGCAACTGTTTAACCTCCCTGTGCCTCAGTTCCATCACGCCTCTGAGAAATGTGGATTACAGTACTGTCCACATGTAGGGTGTGATGAAGACTAAACAAATTGCATATATGTAGAGTGTGCAGAGCAGTGACTGGCGTAGGGTGAGTGGGGATGACTGGTAAGTGCTACATAACCATTTGCTACTGCTGCTGTTAGCACTCCTAACATAGCCACCAAGACCCTCATTACCATCACTGTCATCGTTATTCACTACAGACAATACTCACTAAGGTCTCCCAGAGGAATGGGTTCCGCCTCAGGGATGTGAGCACATGCCTTACAATCACACTGGGGGAAACCTGGTCTAGGCAGGCCCTGTCTCAACTCTGCAGGAGGCAGATTCTGCTGAACTCACCGCTCCTTGGCAGAGTGATCCCACTCCACGGCCAGCTTGACGTGGGGGGGGCCTCCTGGCCTCCTGCGGTGCAAAGCCCTGAGGAGAGAACAAGGGAGCCCATGAGAAGACACACAGCCTCCTTCCCACAGCTCTGCATGGCTCAACAGCCTGCCTCTAACACCGGGACTGACATCCCAAACAGAAATATCCAAAACTGCCTGTAAACCAAAGTCAGCTATCTGTGGTGGGGAGGGGTTGCTAAGTCTGCTGAAGGCTTAGTCCTACACCTACAGCCTAATACACTCCCGTGGGAGCTTGCGAGCTCTGAGGATTTTTGGTTACTAAAGGACACAGATCAACTGTCTCACTGCAGCCCCTGCTACCTTCTCAATGTCTCTAGGGCAGGCCCACTTGGCCATTCTACACAAACACCCAAAGAGAGCTGATAATTTCCCCCCATCACGATGCAGGAGGAGTACCCTCAAGTCCACGTCCACCACCTAAGAAGTCTTCTCCTTCCAAATCCTCCAATGCATGGAAAATCTCAGTGTAAGGCAACCTACAGCCCTTTCCAACTGCTTGGGTTGTTTAGCCTTAATGCAGAAGAGATGGGACAAGAGCAAAGCGGACGACTTAGCCTGAAATCAACAAGCACAGATACAAGCGATGGCGAAGTCTGCACCCAAAACAGTGTTTAGAATTTGTTGCAAGAAGAAAGGGGGGATGTCAGATGAGTCCCAAATTGTCACCAAGATGACTGGATAAAAGGTTTCCAGCTCACAGAAGGCACAAAGTCCTGTGGATGAGCACTGACCAGTCCCAGCTGGAATCATGGCAGAGCCAGGAGGGATCAAGGAACAAGGCACATCTGGGACCAACAGCTCAGAGAGCCCTGCTGGGCCGGGACAAACACTGATCACCCCTCCTCATCTTTCTGTAGAATGGGAGAACCAAGCTGCGAGCCTCCTTCCTCCCCTAAGCACCTTATCTGGTTGGTGGGTTTGGGAGAGGATAACTAGCTACAACCTCCCCCCCACACCTCCATATTCCTTCCTACATCCTACAGTGAGCAGCCTGGTATGCTCCCTCACCCATGCCTGGGGCATCCTGCAAGCAGCTCTGCCCTGCAGGCGGAAGACTGAAGGTTTGGGGCAAATATTCCATTCAGAAAAGACACATTAGGAAGGCCTAGCACCAAGCCTCTGTCTTTAGGTCCCCCAAATTCTCCATTCCCACAATGAGGCCTGCAAATGGGGAGCTCTGCCTCGACAAGGGGCTTGGGGAGAACATAATTTAATTCTGGAGGAACACAGTGAAAGTCCACATAGGACTCACATCTAAGCCACATCCTTTCTTTAATCAGTTTACCAATAAAGCTAAAATTTTTTTATCTCTTTCTGCCTCCATCCGTAGTCTACTTTTCATGTGGAATCTAAACATGGGAACAGACAAGAACTGGATCTTTTGTACAACAGAGTTGGATCTTCACGCTCCAACTCTGTTTTGCAACAGGCCACCAAAAGGGCAGAGGTGTGGTATAGCCTGAAGTTCCCTCTTTACATGGAAACCATTGCTCCCTAGACAGTGCAATCATCACCCATCTCCTGAATCACAGCTCTGATTCAAACAGGAGAGAGGCCGTTGTTCAATATTTATGCAGCGATGCTACTCCAAGCAATGTATGTACTTAACAATCTCTACCCTTAAGGAGCTCAGAGGCTAATGGGAGAAGCACACAAGAGATCATTATAATGCAAGACAAGCAGGAGTCAGCCAGGTGAATGTGAAGGAAAGGGTCTGACAGGTAGAGGGTAGGGTGCGTGCTAGAATATCCAAGGCACAGTGAGTGGCAGGTGACAGGCGGAGAGGGCAGGCTTTGTAGGCCACCCTCGGAAGAGTAGAGTTTATGCTGTGGGCACTGGGAGGCCACCCAAGGATGAAACCATCTATATTAAAATAATGCAGAGCCATAAGGTATAAATAGTAATCAAAGTCTGATTTTTATAAAAGTATAGATATAGCCAGACGTAAACCAGCCATTGTTCCCTAACTTCCTTACTGCTGCACCTGTTTACTGCTTAATGGCACTATCCTCCCTAATAGGTGCAAGATTTGTGACTCCCCCACTACTTCTATAGATAGCATTGCCATTGTAAAGTTCAAAGACTTGTGCTTTTGTAGATAACATCGCTATTATATTATAAAGTCTAAGACTGGTCTTTGAAGTATTTTTCAGAGTCTGCATTCCGACAGGACCCACTGACACCAACTGGACCTGTGGATAGGTGTGGGAATGGATCCAACATCCTTAAGACCCCCCTACCTAGGAAATCTCCCAACTGAGAAGATAATCTCTGCTTCCCAACCCTAAGAGTTTATCCCCCACCAATCAGCAGACCCAGTTCCCTAGCCCTTTGCCCGCCAAACTATCTTTACAAACCCTTTCTCCCAAGTTCTCAGGGAGATGGATTTGAGAAATTCCTCCCATCTCCTCACATGGCACCTGCGATATTAAACTCTTTCTCCGCTGTAACCCCTGCTGCCTCAGTGTATTGGTTTCCTCTTGAGCAGCAGGCAATGAACCTGGTTGGGCTGCAACAAGGGTTTATAACAGATGGGGGGGGGGAAGCAGATGGATGCAGGTAAGTCAAAAGGAGGCTGCCAGAGCAACCCAGCTAAGAGGTGACAAGGGCCCAAACTCAGGCGATGGTGGCCAAAGTGGAAAAGAAGGAAGGGGTCTGAGAAAGCACCAGGACATGGAACAGACCAGGCCTGATGGTGGTCTGAATGCAAGGAGAATGCAGGAAGGAGGTGTCGGGGATAACTCCCAGGTTCCTAGTTTGGTTTCCTTAGTAGCTGGTAGTGTCACCATTTAGACACAAAGATGGGAAGAGGAAAGGCTTAAGCAAGAAGAGTTCAGAAACTAAAAAGAATTTAGTTTAATGTCTAGGAGACATTTAAGTAGGACATGCAGGTACATCTCAGAGAAAAATGTGGGCTGGGGACTAGGCAGCCTTGGCACGAAGCGGGGAGATAGAGCCACAGGCAAGGTCACCCAGGGATGGGACACAGAAGGAGAGAAGAGGTCCAGGGTGGAACGCAGAGGACCAGCAGTGTTTGAGGGCCCCAGAGAGGAAGAGGAATGCTTCAAGGAGACAGAAACAATTCTAGGAAGTATATTTCTAGGTGGTGCATACAGATAATGGAATATTACTCAGCCTTAAAAAGGAAGGAAATTCTGACACATGCAACAACATGGATGAACCTTGAAAACATGGCGCTTAGTGAAATAAGCCAAACACAAAAGGATAAAGACTGTATGACTCCACTTACATGAGCAATGTAGAATAGTCCAATTCATGGAGACAGAAAGTAGAATGGTGGCTGCCAGGGGTTGGGGGAAGGGGGAATGGAGAGTTGTGGTATGATGGGCATAGAGTTCCAGTTTTGCAAGATGGAAGAGTTCTGGAGATGGATGCACAACAATGTGAATGTAACTAATGCCACTGAGCTGTACACTTAAAAACAGTTAAAATGGTAAACTTTAGGTCATGTGTATTTTATCACCATTCAACAAAAAGAAATTTCTAGGAGAACAAGGAGGTGTTAGAATAAGCAGGAAGGGGCTGAATGGAGGGCCCCGGGAAGGAGGCATCTGATGCCCAGGAGGGCTGCACCCCGAGGGGTGGGCAGGGGCTAGACTGCAGTGACATGTCAGGTGATTGGAAGGTGTGGGCCAGGAGAGGTGTGGCCTCAGGGAGGGTGTCCTTTAGGGTGGTCAACTTGCCATGCAACTCTACTCTTGCGAGTGCTCCTCAAACAACCTATGGTGAAAGACCAGTTTGTTGGTTTGTTTCCAAACCATTGCACACCAATACTTTTATTAAAAAAATAATAATAAAAATGTAATGGGAGAAGATATACAAAACACAAGTTCCGTTTTTAGAAATTATCATATTTAACATATTTTAAATTGTTCTACCATATTGCTTTAACATTTCTAAATGCTTCCTCTCAAGTTCTTGTCCTGGACCGGTGATAATCAGCTGGAAGGCTGGCACCAAGTCAGCAGAACCCACTTTGAGTAACAAGTTCTTGCCTCCAGGACTGAGTACCAGGAGGGGGCCCTCCTCCCCAGGATCCCTTTTCCTGTCACACCCAAGCAGGCCCTGCCTAACATCTCTCCTGCCTCCCTAACTCTGTAAAATATCTATCAGCCAAGGAGGATGTGGATGGGGTGTAGGTCACAGAACCTTCTGGCCTGCCCCCCATTCTGGTTCCTGGTCTCTTTAGAGAAGGAGAGGCCCACCTCCGCATTATGGATTCAGTCAGCTTTGGTTGACCAAGTCAGGAAATCAGAGGACCTTATTGAGAAACTTGGGTCTGTGGGAAAATGATAAAGCAAAACTGCCTCATAGATTAGATGTTGTGCTGACCCTGTGGATTGCTTTGCAAGGCTGCTTTGCAAGTGGGCACGTGGAGAATCAGGAGATCAGAGCCACCAGAGACATGGCCACACTGGGCCCTGGTGTTATCCCTCAGCCATAGTCCATGATCTCTGACAGCGTGGGGCCAATGATTCAGTGGTACAATCCTCACGTACCCTAGGGAGACCTGCCAGTTCAAGTCAGTTGCATGACCTAATTGAATGAATTTGGTTTTTTAGTTAGACCACTTTGGGTTCAAATTTGGACTTGACCATTTACTAGCTGTGTAAGTGTGAGCAAGATAACCAGATTCTGAGAACCTCAGTGTCCCCTTGTCTTTGAAGTGGTCATAACAGCACCTCGATAGCCATAAGCGTTCAAAGCACAGAATGTGCCCAAGGACCTAATACGATGGCTAGTGCTAGATGTCACTGATCAAGAATAGCTAATATTGTGCGCAATTCTCTTGACACATAGCCTCAAAGGAGTCTAGTCAAATAAGAAAGCACTCATTCTCTCACCGGACTTCGCCTTACCTGTCAACTGCCCAGTGACAGAGGGGCCGACTGTCCTGTGGGGATAAATAGCTGCAGGCCAGGGAGAACCCCACAACCCGGATGGAGAATAGAGACCCCAGGCTCTGCCAAGACAAGAACAGAGATGGGTCATCACGTAGCCCCTGTGTCGATTTAAGTTAGACTCTAAGTGCTACATAAGTTTTAAAATGTAATCTTTTTTCTATAGGGTATTTTGAATATTCTCTTAATAATTGGTATTTGAAATACAGAGATATAAAAGCTTTATTTTTTTTCAAAGATTCATACTATACATTTTAACATAGTAACCTAATACTGTTTTAATACATTAAATCTCCCTAAAAAATGAACGCAGTATATTCAAGTAACAAACGTTTAACTCAAGCAGACACTGGTACAGTTAATGGAAAATAAATCAACTATGTTAACTAATTATTAATAGGTAATTTAACCTGTTCTATTAAGGTGATTAACCACAAAGAGGCAATTATCTAAAAGCAAGTTAATGTATATTTTACATACCATACACAAATAAATATTTATACATTTTAAAATAAACCGCATAAAGAGATACTACCTTAGTTTTTATTCTAAGATACACATTTTATCACATTCTAACATTTCTGAAATTGAAGTGAGTCTTACAATGATATGTTTAAATTGAAGATACCTCTAAAAAATTCAATGGAACAAACAACACAATTCAAAAATGGGAAAAGGATTTGAATAGATATTTCTCCAAAGATAGACAGACAGCCAATAAGCACATGAAAAGATGGCCAACATCATTAGTCATTAGGGAAATGCAAATCGAGACCACAATGAGATATCACTTCACATCCACTAGGATGGCTATAATAAAAAAATTTTTTTAATTTAAAAAAAAAAGGAAAATAACAAGGCAAGGACGTTGGCAAGGATGTGGAGAAACTGGAACCCATGTGACTTGCTGGTGGGCGCGTAGAATGGTAGAGCTGCTATAGAAAACAGTTTGGCAGTTTCTCAAAAGGTTAAATGTAGACTTACCATATAACCTATTAATTCTACTCCTAGGTATATATCCAAAAGAATTGAAAGGAGATGCTTGCACACTAACGTTCTTAGCATCATTATTCACAGTAGTTGAAAGGAAGAAGCAACCCAAGTGTCCATCAGCAGATGAATGGATAAACCAAGTGTGGTGTATACACACGATGGAATTTTATTCAGCCTTAAAAAGGAAGGACATTCTGACACATGGTACAACATGGTACAACAAATACTATGCCATTTTACATCAGGGACTTGAGCACCCTCAGATGTTGGTATCTGCAGGAGGTTTTAGAACAAATCTCCCACAGATACTGAGGGACAACTGTATTGGTGAGGATGTAAAAATCAGAACTCTCATACATTGTTGCTGCTTTGAAAAACGAGCAGCAGATCCTCAGAAAGTAAACTTTGAAAACATAATGTTTAGTGAAATAAGCTAGATACAAAAGGATAAATATCATACGATCCTAGTTATATGGGGTACTTAGGACAGGTAAATTCACAGAGACATAAATGAGAATGCTGGTTCCAGGGGGATGAGAAGAGGAGAGAATGGAGAATTGTTGTTTAATGGGTATAAAATTTTTGTCGGAGATGAAAAATTTGGGGTATAGATAATCGCAATGATCACACAACATTGTGAATGGAATTAATTTACATTTATGGACAGTTAAAATAAATAAATGTTATGTATATTTTACCACAATAAAAAAAAATCAATGAGATCTTCATTCAAATAAAGGAAATATAGTTCTTAAATTTGTCAATGATGACCTTGGCTACAACTAGAAAAAAACAAAATTTTCTTCCAAATTCTGACAAAGATAAATGGCAGATATCTTTACTTAAAAAACATCGATGAAATATAGGTTGAATTATGACTGGGGAAGAAGAGGAAAGCATCATAATTCCAGAAAAGAGAACACAGGAAGACAGAATGATCCAAAGCAGATGCAGAGAGCTGCGAGTCGACCCCTTTGGCTGTGGCAGTTGAAATGTGTACGGGGAGAAATAGGACACAAGGCTGGAGAGTAAACCAGAACCCAGCCATAGAGGGTCTTGTAGAGCATGACGTTCAGGGACTTTGTATGTTTAATTGGGCTGTAGTCACATTCTAGTTGACCCATGACTTCAACAAAGACAAAATCAATGGCTGGAAGCAAGCTGACTTCAGGGGCTTGGATTCAGGATTGGCCACAGAAGGCTATTCTTACTAAAGAGAATGTTAACTTAAATCTGGGGGAGAAAACTCTTTTTCCTATCACCCCTAATGGAGCCTTGCTTGTCATCAAAGACACGCACATCTGCATGGAGGCAGCTTATCCTACCTGCATACAAAGATATAGTGCTAGCCTCACACACCCGAGTGTTCAAAGTGCTATAAAAATGTTTTGGCAATGAGAAGTCTTTTTTTTTTCATAATACATGCAAATTAATTCTGTCCAGCAAATTGGTCATTTTTGTAAGAACATTTGCTTGTCCTCTATTCTTGGCTAGGGAGATTTGTTTTCAAACCATCACACATACATGTTCACTATGCTTAGTCTCTTCAGTTCAATGTTGAGAATTCTGAATATATTCTTGCCCAGTTATTATCACATTGAGCCAGTATTTAATATAGTGTTAAAAGAATTATGGGTTAAATGGGTGCCCTAGGCTGGGAGCCTCTCAACCATTTAGAACACATGATTCCTACAGAAAATCAAGCCCAACCACACATTTACCAATGAATCTGCAGAATAGCATCCATGGCTGAGTTGCCTGTAGAGGATTTTGCTGGTCCCAATGATGGCTTGACTGGTTTCTAAAATTGAAATGACTGCAGAGGTGTGGCGGCCAAGGTATAGACGCGTGAGCAGGTGGAGGACAAGGACAGCTAAGTTAATGTTCACATGAAAGTAGTTTTGTCCACTTTCAACAGTCGGTAGCTCAAGGTTTGGGGGAAGGCTAAAACTATTACTAGATATGCTGACCTACTTGCAGAGAAGTTAGAGTTTCTAATTTGGGCGCTTTGGCAGATCTGCCCTGTAGCACATTGAACAAAATCCTTTAGACATAAAAGTTGGTACAAATGTAGTGAAGGTCTTTAACAAAGTGATATTTGGTATAAATCCTACATCAAACATATGGTTTTCCCTGAGCAGGAAAGAACATGAATTATGAGGAATTATCTCTGAGATAAGTTTGATATATCCCCCAAATGAAAAGTTCTTACTATGAGAATAGTTAGGGGAAAACATTAATCCAACACTACTGACCTGTCCCTAAAAATTTCAACATCTTCTGTGTCAAGCAACCATCAGAATAGTTCCTGATATTATGGGAGCTAAAAATCAACGATTTTTAAGTATGTTGTTTTTGTTTGAAAACTATCAATCTGAGAATAAATAAGTGAATGAGGAAAAAAACTTGTTTTCCCTTGAGTTTTTATCTCAGTTTTTAAAAAACTGGATTATTTTAACGTCTAGATTTTCACATCTGGATATAATCATCCATTTTCCACAGAAATTATATCTCAAGTCCCTTGAAATTTCTGATTTAAATGTACAGTTACAATTTATTACAATATGCCATCCTCTAGGGAAAACTATGATAAACTATAAATACACAAAATTGAGAAGAATAATGTAAACACCATTCTTTACTTCAATGGTGTCTTGAAAGATTTAGCAAAAAAAAGCTCCGTCCATGAAAGGTATTTTGTAATATCATAAAGAATAAAACACTACAGCTATAAAATGGTTAATTCCTTACATATAAATGAAAGTTATTTATAAAACAGTATGAACACTGTAATCATTAACAGCAAATTCTCAGCTCTCCTGAGCTACTCCTAGATTCCATCCCCTCGCAAACACGCATACGTGCACACACACACACTGACCTGGACAGAGGCCTCACTCTTCATGAGATAGCGAACCTTGCTGAGAATAGACTGCTGGAGCTGCGCCCAGGAAATTACTCTGTCTTCCCTTATCAGGAAAGGTGGCCCAAACCTGAAAGTTCAAGGAAATCAGGTTATTCTAACAAAGGAAAAACCAACGACACCCAACAGTCATGAGTGGTTGCTCTACTCATGGCTTCTTCTCAATTGGATAAGAGTTAAGGGCCAAGCACAACAACTCAACAACAAAAAAGCAAATAACCTCATTAAAAAGTAGGCAAAGGATCTGAATAGACATTTCTCAAAAAAAGATACACACATGGCCAACAGGCACATGAAAAAAATGCTGAACATCACTAATCATCAGGGAAATGTAAATCAAAATCACAATGAGATACCATCTCACCCCATGTAGAATGGTTATTATGAAAAAGACAAAAAAGAGCAAATATTGGCAAGGATTTGGAAAAAAGGGAACTCTTATGGTGAGAATGTAAATTAGAACAGCGGTTATGGAGAACAGTATGGAGGCTTCTCAAAAAACTAAAAATAGAACCACTACATGATGCAGCAATCCCACTACTGGGTATCTATCCAAAGAAAAGGAAATCAGTATGATGAAGGGACATCTGCACTCCTGTGTTTACTGCAACATTATTCACAATAGCCAAGATATGGAATCAACCTAAGTGTCCATCACCAGATGAACAGATTAAGAAAATGTGGTTTATATACACAATGGAATACTATTCAGCCATAAAAAAAGAACGAAGTCCTGTATTTGCAGCAACATAGATGTGCCTGGAGGACATTACGTTAAGTGAAATAAGCCAGGCACAGAAAGACAAATACCGCATGTTGTCACTCATATGTGAGAACATATGAGCTAAAAAAGTTGATCTCAAAGAAGTAGAGCATAGAATAGTGGTTCCTATAGGCCAGGAAGGGCAGCAGGGAAGCAAGAATAGGAAGAGGTTGGTTAATAAATACAAAGTTACAGCTAGATAGGAGGAATAAGTTCTAGTGTTCTATAGCAGTGTAGGGTGGCTATACTTAACAACAATTTATTGTACATTTTCAAATAGGAGAGAAGATTTTGAATCTTCCCAACACAAAGAAATAAATGTCTGAGGTAATGGATATGCTAATTACCCTGAATTGATCATTATACATTGTATACATGTATGGAAATATTACATTGTACCCCATAAATATGTATAATATAATTATGTCAGTTAAAAATAATATACATTTTTAAAAGAGCCAAGCACAACATAAAATTACCAAAGAACCTCATTGCAAATGGAGACACTACAATGTAAACAGAGACCCCGAGATGCAAAGCCAGAGAGCCACTGCAATGTAAACAGATTGCTCCAAATGTCCAGCTGGCTGGTAAACTGTCTTCCTCACAGCAGGGAGTAGAGTAAGAGAACATTAGAACCAGAGGAAAGCAAGACAGAGATAAATCCAGATGGCACAATTGTTGGTTTTGTGTATCAGGAATATTCTCATAACTGGGGATGTTTTCCATATCCCAAGCTAATGAGCACACAGCAGTAAGCGTGTAGTGCAAAGAACGCTGGATATGCCTGTGGCTGTAGGTCCCACCTCTGCTGTGGTACTGCTGGACAAATCACTGACCACTCACTGATCCTTCGCCACATCACAGTTTGTGTGAAGATCCAATGGGGTAGGAAGGTGAAACAAATAAAACTTCGCTAAACCACAGCACAAATACAAGGCACTGTGTCTGGACTGGCAAGGGCACAGTGCATCCATTGTTATATGGACAGATCAGTTTATTTAACTAATCTTGTATTGTGAGGTATTCAGGTTGCTTCCAAGTTTTTATTTAAACAATGCTTGCTAATGGCAGGAACTAGCTATATCCTTGTGCATAACCTCTGGGTGCACATAATCAATTGTTCCTTTAGGATAAATTTCCAGAAGTAGAAAAGCAAGATCAAAGTTATTTATTCCCAAATTTCCCTCCAGAAAAGCCAGACCAATTTACCTAATTCCCTGGCCTCTAGCCCAGAGTGAGTATTATCAATTTCTAAAAATTATTTAACAATCTGAAAGGTTAAGAATAGGATATTGCTGTTGCAATCAGAATTTTTTCTACCTACTAATGATGTGGAATATTTTAACCTATGCTTGTATTTCTTCGTGAACTTATGCTAATCTCTGTGGGTCATTTTACCAAGAGTGTTTATTACATTCGTTTGAGAGCGAGCTAGGTTTTAAATGATGGATATGAATCCTTCACCTCTTCACATGACATAAATATTTTTCCTTCTTTGTCCTTTGCCTTTCAAATTTAGTTTAAAATTTTAAATAAATGTATAGCCTCCTGACTTAGGTGTTAAAATAGCCCCCCAGCTAAAGACATAAATATTCTCCCATATTGTTTTTAAGTTATTTTATGGTTGCCTTTTCTATAGTTACCTCTCTAATCAATCTGGAATTTATACCTGTGAATTTATAGCAGGAGGAAAAATTGACTATTTAAAATAAAAAGAAAGAAATCAATTAGCCTAGTCTTACTTATTGAATAATTCATTCACTCTCTAGTAATATGAAATATACCATTTTTATCATATAATAAATACTTACAGATACTTGGTCTATTCTATTCCACTGATTTAACTGTATATTCTTCTACCCATATTACCATATTTTAATAATTAAAACTCTATTCTGCTTTAATAGAACAACAATCCCTCTTCCTTCTTTACTCTCTCCCAGTATTTTTTGGCTATTCTTACCAGTTTATTATTCCAGATACATTTTAGAAACACTTTATCAATCTAAATATATCCTATGGAATTCTATCTTTTAAATGCTTTATTTGGACTATATAAGAAAGCTATCTGTTTTATCTGTTTTTACATATTTGTCATATAACCACTTTCCTGAACCCTTTCATTAGTTCTAATCACTTTCCAGTTCTTGGTTTTCTGTTCAGACAGCCAAATAATCTACAAACAGTGGCAATTTCATATCCTCTTAAAGCCAGTTTATTTTAGTACTGCATTGCCTATGTCTCATAACACAATGTAAAACATTATGGGGAAGAGCAATAATAATTGTTCCTCCAATTAATAGGAAAGCCTCTGCCTGGTGTTTAATGGTTAGGAATGATGTCAGCCACCTGCTTAAGGCAGTTACTTCTGATCCTCTTGATCAGGAAGTATCCGACTCCCTAGTCCTAGTTTATTAACCCTGGAAATAGATATTTAATTTTATTCTAGACAGAATCCCAAGTACAGGTTGACAAATCCCAGACATCACATGAAAAAAGGTCGAAGTTAAACATACCTGCTAGCCTGCTGCCCTGACCCCACCAAGTTACAGAAGAGGATTAGCACCTTGTTCTCACTGTGGAGAGACAGGGAGAATCGCTGATTCTCATGGGCTGCCAAGCGCGGGGAAACCGACAAACCTGATGGATGAGCTGGAGGAGACAGAATGACATTTGTATTCCTAAAGGAGCTGGGCCAGACCCTTGGATTCTTTAGCATCTTCTTTCTTTCTGAGCATCTATTAACCACCAGTGGGAGACACTAGAGGGCTTTAGGGAAGGAGATGATAAGGTTCGTGGCACTTGTGCCATCTGACACCCGGCATACAAATATCACATACATGGTAGCGAATTTGCAGTTGTGTTCAGCCAATAATTTTTAAATAGGGACAAGAATGTAACCAATACTTTCCTATGCAATCTGAAAAATATTCCAAAATAACTTTGGTTGCTTTGATGCCTTCATCAGAGAGCCCTCAGAGTATCCACTCTCTTAGAAGGCCAACATGAGAAGCACACAGAGAAGGTGGGAATCTCTAAGAGCGAGGAAGTAGAGAAGTTGGACTATCCTCTATTTCCAATCCGTTCTGAAGTTTTGACTTTCAAGGGAAAGATGTGTCACCCATGATCGCATTTGAAACAAGGACTTGTTTCACTTCGTTGTAACATAGTCAGGGTTACTCAACCTCTTGTTCCAGACTCCAACGCCAGAGTCTCCTTGACAACTCAGAGAACTACAAACATCCAGCTCCCACGGCTTGCTACCTATGCTGGCTGAGGATACAGCGCCAGGGCATAGGATTTACCTGGGATACATCGTAACACTGGCACAGGTCCTTTAAATGTGGGCCATCTTGACTGGCTAGTTGGGCCAAAATGTATACTGAACTACAAATAAAGGCTGTTAGAAATTGACCATTTGAGCCAATCTAAGGTTTAGGAAAAACAAGCATTAGGAAGTAGAACTATTTTTTTTAAAGTCATTTAGTAACCTCTTTGGCCATCTACTGCTCAAATTTTCAGAAATTTTAGTTTAAACATAGACCTTGAATCATAAGAGTCCTGAAGACAAAGATTACCCCAGAACCTATACTGAAGAGTGATTCTCATAGTGTGGTCCCCAGGCCAGTAGCACCAGCATCACCTGGGAACCTGTCAGATATGCAGACTCTCAGGCCCCACCCCAGGCCACTGAATCAGAAACTCTGTGGGTAGGGCCCGGAAATCTGCTCTAACAAGCCCTCCAGGTGATTCTGATACTTACTAAAATTTTTAGAATCCCTGTATTAGCTGAATAATTTTTAATATCAATCATCTGTACACCATATTATCTGGGAAAATAAGCCTGACAGTTCCTAGTGCTAAAACTAGATGTTTTATGCCTTAGCACCCAAAGACTATCCTCTCAAACCTATAACTCATAATAGCCAAATAAAATTATGCAAAGCACTACTGTACCTGAGAGTGTCCCCTGGCCAGCTGATGGAGGGACTTGGAAGGCATACACATTATCTCCCTCTGCAATGGTATTCAGGTCTTCTTCATCAAAGAAAGACCGCTGGAATCCACTGGGATACAGTTCAACCAAGATCACCTGAAATGAGAAGGATCACTTTCCCTCTTGATTTCTCAAAGAGAACTTAACAGATAAGAAATCTAAATGTAACTGAGAGTCAACACCCCTTTTTGCCCTTTCCTTCCTTCTAAGTAGCTACATATTTTTAGTGGTAAAACACAGCAGGTATAATAATTAGATTGACCACAGACATCTCAACTGCAACAAAAAAGAAAACTGAAAAAGCTGAAGTTTTATACCCAGCTAAACTGTCATGGAAAATGAGAATAAAATAAAGCCCTCTTCAGGTAAACAAAAAGCGAGTGTTTACCACTAACAGAGCTCCACTGAACCAACTTCTAAATAGGGTTACTAACCTTTTTCACATTATGTCATACATAAAAAATGTTTTTATGGAACACTGAGGTAAACAGAAGGAGATGGTTTTGTAGTGCAGGAGATTTTGTAGCGCAGGAGAGGGGTGACTACCTTGGGGGTCCTGGCTGCCCTAGACCCAACTCTCCTGCCCTTAGGGGTGAAGAAATCAGTATCTCAGCACACATAACCCATTTAAGGTATACTGGCTAGGAAGTTCTCTTTAAAAGATACATTTCAAGATTTAAAAAGAACACTGAATCAGAAGGAAAATTTGAGTTGTAAGAAGAAATTATGAACCAAACAAATGGCAAACATTGGTAAATGTAAATATGCATTGACTATACCAAACTATAATATTAACTCTTACTACTACAGCAACTGGGGGGAGAAGGGAAGAGGGATTAAAATACTAGACAACATTATATCTATATATTTATAATAATATATACATCAAAAAAGTATAGGGAAATTAAAGTACACCAAGATCCTTGTGTTGTTTGGGAAGATTAACATTAGGCTTTTTAAATTATGCATGTTGACATTTTAATAATAACCATTAAAAGAATAGAAATATGATATATATGTACCAAACCAGAAGAGATAAAGAAAAATTGCTCAATCCAAAAGAAGAAAAAGGGGCAGGGGAAAGCAAAAAAGAAAAAAAAGGAAAAGCAGGGTAAACAGAAAGCATAAAATGACAAAAACAAATCCAAATATATCCATGATCATAGATAACGTAAGTAGAATAAATTTGCCAATTAAAGAAGCAAAATGTCAAAATAGAGTTTAAGTTCCAGTCAAAATGCCCATCCTGCCCTAACATCCCCAGTGATTTCTATGTCCCTGAACAGAGACCCCACACCTCTCGAATTCCTGACAGTCCTTCTACGCTCTTAATTATTTGAATGCAAACCTCTCTCAGACTTCCTCCTTTTGATCTTTTATGATTGCTACTTTTCCCCTGGACTCTTACCCACTATCTCTCTCTCTCTCAGTAGGTTCCCATAGAGCACTTTAAGTTGACAAAGCAAGGTACACACATTTTTTCCCCATTTGAGATTGTCATGAACATCCTACAAGGTAGTGATGATAGAGGTCAGAGGGGCTAATTGGGTGGGGGCAGGAAAGAGCCCACTGGGGAGACAGAAAGGCTCAGTAACCATGGTGCTTATACGGATGTAGACATATGTAAAACATCAACAAACCACGACCTTAAGATATGTATTATCTTTATTGTATGTGTGGTGTACCTTAACAAAAAAGGTTAAAAATATTTTTTGATTTGAAAAAATCCCATGAGGTAGTCAGGGAAGTGTAAATTTTCCATGTTACAGTTAAAGACACAGAGGACCAATCACATACTTTGTCTGGGGTCAGAGAGCTAGAGAGTCGCTGAATCATAAGTAGAACCCCATTCAGAGCCCCTCACATCCTGCCACACTGCCTTCCACCACCACCACCACCTCTAACCTACCTCTCATGAGGGCATCTCCAGGCACAGTGAATCCAATCTCTTTACCAAGACTCCTTTTTTTAAAAAAAAAGTAGAGCACAGCCATCCCAGCTTCCCCCAAATGTCCTCTGTTGTGTTGCACATTATCAGTTCTCTTAGCAGTTCCTCATATTTCATTTATTGTCCCTTCAGTATCCTGGCTTATATTTTCAGGAGTGAAAATATACAATAACAACTTAGGCTATGAAATCAAGCCATCTGCATTCAAATCCTGGCTCAGCCACTTACTAGCTGTGTGACATCGGGTAAATCACTTAACCTCTAGGACTTCCTTTGTCCTCATAGGTAAAATGAGGATAATTGTAGTGTCTACTTCACAGGATGCTTGTGATTAAATCAGCTGTGAGTATAAAGTCCATAGAATATAGTGCCCAGCACTTAGGAAGCACTACTGAGGGTTAGCTGTTGTTGCAATTACTACAATGATAATCATCATCACCTTCTTGGAAGGCAAAGGTGTCCTTTTCCGGTCATTCTGTGTCAAGGCAGGGAGAAGTCAAGGCCCAGTCATCGCAGACACCAGGCTCCACTAATCATACAGAAACCTATGAGTCATGCTGCAGTCACCTGGGAACCACAAATCGGCCTAGACAGTCTAGACAGTTGGCCCGGTGAGCATTCTGTCATCCAGTGACCAGGCCCCAATGCAACTCCATCGCACCTCATCTGCAGGGACGCCTCCTTCCTCTGCAACCATCTTCCTCAGGGCTGCCACTGTGCTGAGGATCGGCACGGCCAGCCCAACCCGCAGGAACTGCTGGCTCTTAGAGGGGAAGACCAAGGTGACACTCAAGAATCTGGAAAATAGGAAGGGGGCAACATCCTTAAAGGACTGACATGAACTGTCAACACCACCATTGACGCTGGATCAAGTTCAGCACTTCGTTCACCTCTGCTTCCTGGTTCGGTCCCTGCTACTTTAGGTACACTGTCACCAGGTGGCAGTGGAAAGCCAAATCTCCTAAACTGATTTTCCGGAGACTTGAAATAAAAGGTATTTGGTTAAGAATCGCCACGTAGATCTCTAATCTCAAGGCTCTATTTGTTCAATAAATAATCTTAAGCAAAAACAAACTTTGAAGTTTGAAAAGTAAAGCTGCTTCTTCCAGTACAAATCAACACTACTGATAATACTCTCTCCTTAATAAAACTCTGCCTTGGGAATCTCTGTTTCCACTTCCCACTATCTCCACCAGCATACTAAGACCTGGTCTTCCAGCTACTGTTTCTCTTGTCTGTACTCAGTAATCATCCAAAGTCATACACCTAATGAGTAGAGCTGGGATTTGAACCTGGGAAGTTTGGATCCAGAGTCAGTGGTCTTAACCACTGTGCTGTGGTGCATCAGGCAGCATCATCAGGTGCATCAGGTGCATGAGGTGCATCAGGCCAGGAACCTCAGATCACATCTATCAGTAGACATTATCTCATAGTGTCACTGATGATAGTATAAGCCAATCATTATACTTGTAGTGTGGATGATCAGCAGCACAGGATTTTAGAGCAGAAAGGGAGACTGAGTTGCCAGGGAAGGCTTTCTGAAGATGCCATGTCGTGAGCTGCATCCTAAGGATGGAGGATGTCAACAGGTAAGGGAAATGGCACTTAGGGAGGTGGGGAACACAAAGAAACACTTTTGTCTCAATGTCAGTGAAGGCACCCCACATTGGAGCTCACTAACATTCCAGGACACTGACATTGGCCAGTTGCCTTAATGGTCATTGCTAAGACCCAGCTTCTGTGAAGCAGCCTTCACCACGTGAAGGCTTTTACGGGGCTGAGCTCCACGGCGCCTCTTACCCAACCCTACTTCTACTTTTCTTTTTTTCTCATCTCCCCCAAACACCCTTTTCTTCTTCCTTTGCTCCTTAAAGAAATCTTTTTCCTACACCTTCACAAAGAAGAAAAAGGATTTTGAAATAAAGCAGGGAAAAGCAGGTGGCAGCAGATTTTCTCTCGTTTGCCCACGTGATACCGATGAGCCCACGCCAGCTTCTGAATAGGCCAAAGACCTAAGCCTGGCAACGGTTCTGATAAGCAAAAGCATTCTGTTCCTAATACCTTCCTCAGATAAAGAAGGGACACAGTAACCTTTCACTTTAATTGTCACATTCAATAACTGAACTTCACCTGGCTACAAAACTGGTTTCTAGAGAAATGCTGGCAGAGAAGCAAAAGAGAGAAAATGGCAGATACGTGGCCAGAAGGTTTCCTGTAACGAGTAAGGATGGAAGTCAAGTTCACCGGGCAAGCTGCGACACTCACGTACCTGGTCTGGCGCAGGGGGATGGGCAGGGACACACACAGGAAAGGATCGAAGGTGTTGCTCTGTTTCAGGCAGTGGGGACAAGTCAAGGAAGATCTGCCAGGATGAAGACCAGAGAGGGAAGTTTAATCACACAACAACAATGTAGAGGTCCCTCAAAAAGTCACGTAATCACCACTGCATTTCTGCTCCCAGCAATTCTACTGCTAGGTATGTACCGGATAGAAAACAGGTGTTCAAACAGATACTTGTACACCAATGTTCACAGCAGCACTACTCACAACAGCCAAAATGTAGAAACAACACAAACGTCCATGAACAGATAAATGGGTAAATAGGACGTGGCACATCCATACAGTGGAATGCAATTCAGCCATAAAGAGGAACAAAGTGCCAATGAACCTCGAAAACACTGTGCTTAGTGAAAGAAGCCAGACACACATTGTACGATTCCACTTATGTGAACTATACAGAATAGGTAAAGCCATGGAGACAGAAAGCAAATTGGTGGTTGCCACGAGCTAAGGGAAGGGGAATGAGGACTGACTGCTTACTGGGTACCAGGTTTTCTTTCAGGGTGATGAAAATGTTTGGGAACTAGAAAGAAGTGGTGTTTGTGCAACATTGTGAATGTACATGCCACGGATCTGTACACCTTCAAACGGTTAATTTTATGTTCCAGGACTTCCACCTCAACAAAAATAAAGTGGGGGGAGAGAGTTTAGTGCGTATTGGCGCACTGAGTACGGGAAGGGAAGCTAGAGCCCCTCCAGATAGAAACGCAGCATGCCAACTGCCAACTCAAGGGATCTCAGGACTAGCTTTTCCCCTGGTTCTGAGCCTCACTGTGCACCCAGAATCACAAAAGAAGCTTTTTAAAATTTCAGATGTCCGGGCCCTACTCCCAGAGATTCTGTTTCAAGGCTGATGGGGAGGGACCCAGACATCAGGATATTTTTTAAAAAAATTCTGGGAGCTTTTAAGCTCCCCAGGTGACTCTAGTGTTCACCCAGGGTAGAGAACCACTGATATAGTCCACCCTCCTCATTGTACACATAAAGAAACAATAAAGTTCAGAAAACAGCAGCTAATAGTAATAGCTAACATTCAAACAGCGTTTACTAAGAACTGGGCATCATTCTGAGCACTGGGCATATATTAACCCATTTACTACCCATAACAACCAATATTATACCCATTTTACAAAAGAGAAAACTGAAACACAGGGAGGTTAAGTAATTTGCCAAAGGACACACAGCTCTTACGTGACAAAGCCAGACTCAGTTTCCAGAGCCATGCTCATCATCATTCCTATGTTCTTTAGTATAAATGGGTGAGGCATCAATCAGTTCAAAGTAGATATACACACTGTTTATTTATATTCTTTCAACTCTTTTAAATTTAATATTCCATACTTTAAAATGGATCTCTGAAAGTGAAGTGCAACTTTTATATTTCACATAGGTGCTCCAATTTGATTTCTTTAATCATATAACTCATCATGTTCTTCCAACATATAAGGGATTTCTGTGCACTACATTACTTATCCTAAAATCTACATAACTTCCTTGAGGATGTGGCATGAGACCCCGCAGGCAGGCTGGCTATTAAGTCCACACTCTTACCACCGGATAGCCTTACCTGGGTAAGTGAGCAAGTCAACCAGAGCTGGTATCAGAACAGGTTTCCTGAGTCCCTGTAGAAAGCGCTAGTCCTGCTCGATTGGTTTTCCACTGAGCAGACAGACAGACAACAACATAAACCTCAGGGTGCTGCCCAAGGCGATCCTGAGCGAACTGCCCATTGCAGGTCAGCTCTCTGGGATGCGAGTTAACAGAATGTCAAACTGATCTTAGAAAACAGACCCAGGATTGAACACCCAGTCACTCTTGCTGCCTCTGGTAATTTCCCTTTGGAAGAACCATGACAGTGCCTTTGGTAAACGCGTTGCATCAGACAGTGAGCGGCAGACAGCATGGGGACCTGATGTTGGTGAGGTCTCCTCTGCCACCCCGTGCCTCCTCCAATCCTTCTCCACCTTTACCCATCACATACCTAGGCATAAAATTGGCCTGAAGAATATATTTTTGTCCTTGGGAAATTTCCAAATTCCCATTTCACATTCATATGAACAAATGAAATAGAATATTTTTCGGTGACTTCTTCATTTTTTCAGCCTACTAAAACTAAGCCGGGCTGTGTTTTTCTTGTAGAGTTGCAACATACTAAACTGGCTCAGGGACATGACCTTTATATTGAACCACAAACCCCTGTCAGGCCGCAAGAGGTGCGTGGTTTGGGGAAAAAAAATAGAATGGGCTAATTTTATATTTAAAGAATGAAGAAAATATATTGTTTTCATGATAAACTACAGAAAGGATGTGAAATATACCTATTTCTTGAAGGCTGAGAAATGAGGACAGAGTGAATGTGACCAACAGATCTGGAAGAGGACAGAGAAGCAGCTTCACTTTTATAGAAAACTCCAGCTATGTTGCCAGGTTATAGTAATACCCCAGTGTGGCCTGAGAGGTCCTTTCATCCTCGCCGTCCCCTCCAGGGCATTCCCAGTCCTGTCCTATTGTCCCCCAAGTGCTCACAGGGGAAAGGGACAGAAAATCACCCCACTGTCCTTCAATATTCATGCGCTTATTTACCTAAGGTATTCAATTGTCAAATCGCTTCTGTTACAAAGTTAAGTCAAGTGCTACTAAAACTCAGAACTGCTATTTGCTTTCCACTTGGTACAAATGCCCAAAAATGAGCCCCAGGCTTTGACCCTGCATGTCTTGCCACTCTGCTCTTTAACTGCTGCCGAATACACACACACATCTTACACCTCGAACCTGGCCACCTTTACCTGCTCACTGGGCAGTGGAACTGACATCTATGCAAACCACGATAATTATGACAACACATAAGCAAGATGTCACCCTTCCAAAATCTGTTCTAAGGGATCCTTCAAAAACATACTCTGCCTAAAAGGGAATGCTACCAATAATGGGGGCAACAGATTAGACTTTCTGTGAATAAAGGCAATAAACGACATGAAGAATTTGAACACATAGACATACCCCCACACACAATCACTCCTCCAGCCAAAACTCCAGCATAGAAACAATCCTTGGTTATTAGACTTGCAAGACATTTTTAGGTTGTGATAACAATCACATGGAATAACTAAGTATTTTTCCTACGGTCCATAACCTCCAGCACTCTAATACTATTCCCTCTTCTCTCCTCCAGCCAAAGTAAAAAACCCAGTCCCTTACAAAGGGATTAAGGGGAGATGGAAGAGGGAGAATCTCAGTGAACAGAGGCCTCTGAATTAACCCATGATAACATCCATCCCCCAGTTTCATAAAGAAGGCTGATGCCATCCCAGGCACGCCCTCCCCCATGAAGAGGAAGCCAGGGAGGGTCGGGGCAGCAGGTACCACCAGCTTGGAGCTGCCCCACTGACCGCTGCAGAAAAGCACCTCTCAGACCTCAAAAGCCAATGGGCATCCGTGGTGACGCTTTTTCTTTACTATAGACCATCAGGCACAGAGTAGGTATTTTAAGCTGTCACCAGTCCATTTTTAGCATGAACACCTTGCCTCTTACTCATCATCCCACAGGAAGGAAATCTACCCAAAGGGCACTGGCAGTTGTTAATACCCGATCGGCTCAAATGTCATTTCCTCAGGAATGCCCCCCCACCCCGAGTCACCCCACTCCAAGTCAGGCACCTGTAACAGGCACTTCAGAGCACCCTCAAGTTGTCCTCCAAAGCACTCGCCCGTTATAATTATGTAAAAACTCAGGAGTCACCCTAGATTCTCATCTTTCCCTCCGTCCCTCCACCGCTCACCCCTCAACCCATTAGCAAGTCCTGCTGCCTCTACATCCAAAACATTTTCCAAACCCACCCTCTTCCCTCCATCCCCACCGCTGCCTCCATGGTTCTTGCCACCACCGCTCACCCACTGGGACAATGGCAGCAGCATCACCTGCTGCTCCTGCCTCCTCTCCCACCTCCCTGCATCGCCTGTAACAACCAGAGTCACCTCTTAAATTGATGAACTAGACCACATCCTGCTTTAAACTCTGCAGTGGCTTCCTGTGCCCTCTAGACTGAAACCCACACACTTGGGCTGAAAACCTGCCCTGCCAGGCCCTGCCCACCTCTCCCACCCCACCTCCTACCCACTCACTCCTCGGCAGCTCCCTTGGCCTTTCCATTCCTTTAACTTGCCGAGATCATTCCCACCCCAGGCCCTTTGCCTTAGCTGTTTCCTCTGCCTGGAATACCCTGTCCCCAATTATCTGAATGGTGGACTCCTCGTCACTCGGTTCTCAGCTCTGATGTCCCTCTGAAAAGCAGCCTTCCCTGACCCCCTTATCTAATGCTGGCTGCCCTCCCAAGTTACTCCTTATCAGTTCACTGGTCACTAGCACATGCTGTTTGCTTACGTGTGTACTGTCTACTATCCCCCCAGCAGAACGTGAGCTCCATGAGGACAGGGGCTGAGTCTTGCTCACAGCACCTAGAAGAGAACCCGGCCCAAAGTAGGGCATGAAGGAAATCTCGGAGAATCAACGAGGGTATATTTGGTTAGTATTTCTCTCTCGTGGGCAAGGAGCTATGTTCCTCACGGTAACCACGGACGGGGCACTATAGCAGGCACTCGAATACTTGAAAGACAGAAAGAGAGTGAATGTGGACAAGCGGGGAAGAGGGTAGAGACAACGGAGTGAGCAGAGAAATGCGTGAGTTTATTGTACAAGGACGCCAATGAATGCCACCTGGTGGCAATTATGGGTGACCCCTCCCTTCTCTAACACACCGCACCTTATACTCCCCTCCCTCTTTCTAGATGTTCTTCTTCCTCTTCCTCTGTTCCTCTTTTCCTCTGTCTCCTTATTTTTGTTTCTAGCAGCCTCTGCTTTGGGCACCTGAAGCTAAGACAGATGCCCTACAAGCAGCTCTCATGGCCAGTAGCTGTCAAGGTCGGCAGCCATGAAATCTAGGTTTCCCCTCTGCCTACCTCGTGGAGGGTCACCACATCCCTCAGGAAATGAGTGGGCCTTTCTTCAGTCACAACGACATCTGGGCTCATTTAGAAGAGATTTCTGTTGCCCAATATTTTAAACAACCAAGGGCAGGAATGGAGTGCCCCACTGTCACTCCAGCTGTTTCTTCAGGGTCCTCCTCCCCAGTGGGGCAGAGAGAGAACCTCTCCAGTGCTGTGGATTTTTCTGCCCCAGTGGAAAGCAGCTTTGGCACTTTTCCAAAGTGTTTCAGAGACTATTTGGTCTTCCTAAATAAACAATCACCCTTAAAGACAGTGATCATATCCTATTTATTTCATCAGTGATTTCTGAGTATACTATAAATACTAAATCAGGGCAGTTTCTGGGCAATCTTAAGCAACCTCCTCCTGTTCAAACACAAAGAATACAAATCCCCAAAAAGTATGGAAGTAAATGGCTGTAAGCAAGGGAATTCTAGAAGGCTGAATAATTGTCTCCTTGTTTGAAGAGAAGTAAATAAGAGAAGAAAAGCACCAGGAGACCTCTAAAAACACTGCAGAGCAAAGCAAAGGGAGGGTTATCCAGAAGACACAGAGAAAAGCACAGCTTGGAAATGATTTAATGCAACATCCAGAAGAAAAGTATAAAAAATCTTTTTGGTATCCCTAATAGACAGCATAGCTCCTGTGCAACAGAAAATCACAATGATTGCACAAGGTAAAATGGGAAACAACAGGAGAGGGAGAACGACAGAGAAAGCAAAGGCAGGACTTTGCTTCAGAGATACTTCAGAGGGAAAATCCCGGCTCTGCCACTAAACATGTGTCCTTGCAAAAAGTCCAACCTCTCAGATTGTAATACTCATCTCACGGGACTTTTGTGAGGATTCGATAAAATGTGTGCGTGTGCGTGTGTGTGTGGATATATATCGGGGGGTGGGGATATATATACACACATATATATATGGACAAGCATCTCATCTAGAGGAGGCGCTCTGTAGCCAATGGCTTCCCCTAAATCCTGGTCACTGTGCTCATTCACCTTTATTTAAGCTCACATTTGTTCTTATTGAATATGTTCCCACCCATTCAATCCTATGCATCCCGCAGAGCCCGTCAAAAGGCACACCTCCTCTGAGAAGCCCAGGGGGGTTTCTCCCCTCTGACCTCTCACTGCTATCCGTGCTTTCACTAAACATCATAATACTCGAAAATATTCTGCCTTGTATGAGTCTCTGGACTTTCATATATAAAAGCCCAAAGAGAACACATACTTTCTGAAGTCAAAGTCTGTGTAATATTATATTTTTTTATATCTTCCATAAGGCTGGGAACTCTTGGACTCAGAAGGACGTGTTAAAGTGAGCTCTCTGGCTGTAAAGAACAAACAGGAAGAGTCTTCCCAACTTCAGAGGGATTGCTTGCTGCCTGCAGAATGATCCTGGCCTCCACATTCGCCCCCTGCAGAACCACCCTCTGATTACCTCTCCTTCAAGGGGAGGTGGAAGGTGCAGAAGCTAAAAAGGAAAAGAAGAAACACTAAAAGTTCAAAGATAATAGGAATGAGTGGTTAACTGGGGTTTATAATGGGAACGAGAAGGGTGTCTATGGTTTTTGTTTGTAATCTCAGGGTAAATCCGGCAACGGGACACTGGTCACCAGTAATGAGGCTTGTTGGGCCCTTAGGTGATACATTCTGGACACATCCCAGTCTTACCTATATTGTGCTTGAAAGTGGCTTTGCACAAAGCTTTGACCTAGAGAAAGCTGAGCCGATGGTGACGGGCAGTTCTCAGAGGTTTTACTGGCTTCGGGCAGAAGCTACGAAGAAATAAGGAAAAGGAGCAAGATTAGATACACCTCCTATCACTCAACTGCTTCCAGACCACCGAGCCCATGGCTTCCTCCTGGGCCTGCATCAGCCCTTTCTGGGCCTCTGAGGAGTCTTGGCCTTCAATGCTGCCTTTACCATAACTCGATGCTCTTTCAATCCCTTGACCTCCCAAAGTCCCCAAGTGTGTGTAGGAAAAGGGCAAACCTGAAGCATGAACCTTGGCGAATGCTCACTCCTACCCACCAGCCTCAACTACGCCCTCTGGATTGACGGCCTCTGTTCTTTATCTCCATCCCGCCAGGCCGCAAAGCCCACCCGCCTCTTCCACATTTCACCCGGCTGGGCTGCCAGAACCTCAGACATGTCCACCCCAAACCTCTCCACCTTCCGCCTGCCTGCTAAACCATTCCTGCCCACGCCTTCCAGTGAGCCAGTTTCCACGTGAGTACTGTCTTTCGCAGACAAACCAGGCTTTAGACGCACAAGCTTTCTTCACTCCGTACATCAGTCCTCGTGTCCTTCTTTGCATTCCCTTGTGTATTTGTTTCTTGCAGCTTCTGTAGCAAGTTGTCACAGTCTGGTGGCTTCTAACAACAGATATTTATTCTCTCACGGTTCTTGAGAACAGACATCCAAAATCAGTAGCGCTGGGCTGAAATCAAGGCATCAGCAGGGCCACACTCCCTCCAGAGGCTCTAGGGCAGAGTCCGTTCCTTGCCTCATCCAACTTCTGGTGGCTGCCAGAATTCCTCAGCTGGTGGCCATGTCACTCCAGCCTTCATGGCTAGCATCTTTCTCTCTGCTCTATCTTCATGCTGCTTTCTCCTCTGTATGTCTCAAATCTCTCTGCCTCTCTCTTATAAGAACACTTGGTATTACATTTAGGGCCCACCTGAATAATCCAGGTGAACGACCCCATCTCAAGATCCTTAACTTAATCACATCTGCAAAGTCTTTACCATATAAGATAACATCTATAGGATACAAGGATTAGGACTTAATATCTTTGGGGGTCATTTTTTAGCCTATCCCACCTTGGGGCTCCTGCCTGCCCCAATGTCACCAACCTCTCTGGACCCCTACCAGTTCCCATATGAATTATTGCAGCTGTCTAGTTTCCCTAAGTTTATTCTTTACCCCCGCCTACTCTCTGTGACACATGGGACACAATTATTTATTAACACCTTGCTATACAAAATCACTGTCCTGGAAGAGGTCTGTCCCTAAGGGCAATCCCAGAATCAAAGCTAGCCATCATATAAAGCTATTCAGTAACACATAAAATTACCTATATAAGTATCTATATAAGGCCACACATAAAATACGCCCTAGAACAGTATTTCTCAGATTTTCCATAATCACTCCCCTCAAGGCATCATTTTAGACAATTTTTCCTAATCACTCCCACCATGAAACTTTAATATCACATATAAATTGTACATGTGTCTAGGTACTATATGAACATCTGTCCCCCAAAGACCAATTTCTGGCGCCTCGGAGCCTTTGGCACTTGTGGGATATCATCCCCATGGAGAATGCACAATCCTTAGAAGGACAGACAGGCAGCGAGGTGTAGGTGAAGACCTGGGTGGAATGTGAGGTGAATGTTGAAGGATTTTAGAAAGAAGAAGACAGAACCAGACAAAAGGAATGCACACGAAGTGTCTGGGATAAAATATACCTATGTGTGCAATTTATTTCAAAGTGCATCCAAAAAATAAGATGAGAAAAAAAAAGATAGAGTAATGAGTGGCTAGAGAGATAGACAGATGGGTAAGTGTGTGATAAGCAAATTTAGTAAAATGTAAATTGTAGCATCTAAGTGGTGGGTATGAGTCTTCACTGTAGAATTAATTCAACTTGCCCATATGTTTGAGATTTTTCATAATAAAATATTGGAACAAAGAAATGAGTACTCAGAATGGTCACTGTTATTCATCCCAATATTTTATGATGCCAAGTTTGACTAAAATACAGGGAGTGCAAAGGGAAGTAGAAAACAGGGCTGGAAAGTGAGTCTGGTGCCACCGAGGGTGGGGCCTTCAAAGTCTGGCTCAGTAAACAGCATAGGACAGGGTCAAGAATGTAGACTCTAGAGTCAGACTGCAGAGGTTCAAATTCCCACACTTGTACACGGCCATGAGAGTTACTCAACCTCTCTGATCTAGCTAAATAAATTACTTAATCTCTTTGCTCCATGGTTTCTCTATTGTAATAAAGGGATAACGACAGTATCTACCTGATAGGGATGTTTTGAGGATTTAAAGAGTTTGTATGTGTGGGTGTATGTGTGTGTGTATATATAAAAAACACTTAGAACACTTCCTGGTATGACGTAAGCACTGTATAAGTGGTGGTTATTGTTACACAACAGGGAGTATCTGATGGCTTTGAACCTAGGTGGTAGTGACATGCTTGGAGAGACGCTTTAACCTGACAGCCATTCCCAGATGAAGGATAAATTTGGAGGTTAGGACATGGATCAGGAGGCTCAAGGGTCCAGGTAGCAGCAGGGTGAACTACAGCAGAGGCCATGAAAATGAAAAGGAGGGATAGATTCAGGACACCCTGCATAAGTAGCTCATATCTCGGCACCTGACTGGAGCAACAGGGAGAGGAGACAAACATGACCAACTCCAAGCTTCCAATCTGGTACCTGGAGAAAACCAGTTCCATTAGCAGAGAGGGAAAGACAAAAGGAGAAGTAGGTTTGGGAAGGGCACGCGAAGTTTGAGGGTGATGCAATTTCTAGGCAGAGACAGAGCTAACTTGGATGCAGAGTGGGCACTGGTATATTTCGGCTGCCCAGGATTCACTCCTCCTCCTTTTCCAACACAGAACCCAGTCCACAGGGAGGGAGGGCTCTTTCTTCAAGGTTCTGTCCTCCCCTACCAAGGGATGGGCCCATGACCCAAGTGAGCCTTGGTCACTGAGATGTTCCTGCCCTGGATGTGAGTCATAAGCAGAGTGGCCAGGAGGCTGAGAACATTTATTCTAGCAGTGGTGTCCCAGGAAAGGAGCTGAGCAGATCCCACCATTGAGATTCCCTCAGAGCTGTCTGATTCTTGGCTGTTTGGAGCTGCTCCTTCAGCCTTCCCTTTAATCCTGTGTGTTGCTCCTTGGTCTTCTCATAAGTTCCCTTCTTGTTTGTGTCACCTCAGGTTGGTTGCTATTGCTCGCAACCCAAGAACTCACAAGGACACAGGATGCTTCTGACCAGCATTGGGAGTGGCTGTGGATGGGAACGCCCAGGGATAGGATATGGAAAGAGAGAAAATCCTGAAGGAGGCTGGAGTGAGGGGCAGCAGGGAGTCACTCACGGAGCATAGATGATGAGGTCAGACAAGGCTGGCTCTACTCTCTAGTAGGTGAATGACCCTCAGTATCTCTCCCTGAGCCTCATTCTACATAGAAAAGGAATAAGAGCACCACCACATCAACGTCATGCGGCGGCCTTTAAAATCAAAAGAGATGACGTGTATATCGTGCCTGGCACACAGTCGGTGCTTAATACATGTTAGCTTCCTGGTCCTCTCCCCAGCCGTATCCCCGCCTTCATGCTGCAAGAGTGGCATTTGGTGGAAAACAAACTGCCAAAAAGACAGTTTGTGTGTTAGTGTTTTTAATAGGGTAGTAAAAAATGCCCTTTTCACAAGATGAAAACATTTAAGAATCATTAAAATAACGGAAAAGAAATTGGCCTTTATGGTTCCTATTCCAGTTTCAAATAAATCTAGCTGTGTGACTTTCCTATGTCTTGAAAACAAAAATAAATTCAAAAAGAAAAATCATTCAGAGTTACACAGAGGATAGCGGCTTTTCTTCTCAGAAAGGGACAATGAAACTCCATGCCAAATAATCCCAACAGCTCTGTCCTTTACCTTCAAGCGTGCACAGCCAGGCCTCGACAGGCAGCCCAATTTTCTGAGAGCAAATTTTAGGAGAGGCTTGGACCCCAGACAGAGAAAAAAAGATCTTTTCCCGTTTCAATCAGGTCAAACTAAGGGCGATATAAGCTCCTCTCTCTGGCCAACAGCCACCTTGCCTTGATGGCGTACTCATAACGTGCTCGGCCCACTAAGGAACAGAGGGCAGCCAGCGTGGCCAAGGACAGGGAATAAGGGGCAGATGGGTCTGGAATCAGCTGAGTGTCTGGCAGGCCCAGGCAGGTGGGGCCCTGTCAGCCACACAGGAGTCTGGATTTGGTTCTAAATGTGATAGGAAGCCACTGGAGGAATTTAAGCAGGAAAAGTGACATGATCTTATTTTCTTTCTAAAAAGATCTGGCTGCAGTGTGGAGAATATTGTAGCGGGATATATTTGAAATTAGAAGACCAATTATGGCTGCTTTTGCTTGTGTCTTGAAGTTGTTAAAAAGAATTATTGGTAGTCCTTCTTAGCTTAAATAAACTCAATGTTATCTTAAAGAAAGGTTTGGGGACAGTACACCATCAATAGGAACAAAGATTCTAAAGCAGTGTTTCCCAAACTGAGGGGTGATTTTGCACATACCCTGCCTCCCTCCCCTGGGGACATGTGGCAAAGTCTGAAGACACTTTTGGTTATCACAACTGTGGGGTACCATTGGCATCTAGTGGATGCTACTAATGCTACAATGAACAGGACAGACCTCCCCAACAAAGAATCATCTGGCCACAAAAGTCAAAAATGTTGAGGTTAAGAAACCCTGTTATAGAGTTGCATCTCCTAGATTTGGGTCCTGGCTCGCCCACTTACCGGCTGTGTGACTTGGGGCAAATTACTTAACCTCTGCATGATCTTCTCCACCCTTAAGCCCAATGCCTTTTCCTGTTACCAAGGGATAGAAGAGAAAAATGGGAAGCCAATTGGGAAAGCTGTCTATCCCACCTACTTTCCAGGTAGGAAGAGCTGCCTGGCATAGCCAGGGAGAGGGGAGGGAGAAAACAGGATAAAAGGCTTTTCCTATACAGCCAGCAGGAAGAGACGCTACTCATCTCCAAGTCTTCTCTCTCCCGCTGTGGGGAACTGAGAAGGCATGAGACACTCATGAGAAGGAAATACTGGCTTTGGCATAAATAAACCCGGGTTCCATTCTATTTCCACCAGGTAGAAGTTGAGTGGCCTTGAGCAACTTACTTAACCCAAATTTCCATTAACTGTAAAATATGAGTTATCCTTATAATAGCAAAGCATAACTAATTTAGTCAACCATTCAAGAGTTTATTGAGTGTCTACTATGTGTCCAGTAGTGAAATAAGTCCCGAAAAGCACCAAGTCAGATGTCTGGCACATAAGAAATGTTCAATAAACAGTCTCTTTCTTAGAAAAATATATCATTCTGATTTCAAAACGTGTTCACTATAAACTTATGGGATATATGGTATAGTGGACATATGTTTATCTGCTCAGCATTCCTTTCTTTGGGGAAGCAACCCGCTCCAATTCTATAAAAGCTCTCCTTGGCCCATGTTCACCCCCATAGGCATGCGACCCAGGTGTGCCCAATCAGAATATGCTACTCTTCTGGCCACATGTCCAGGAATGGACATGTGAACCAAGCTGGGACAATCAGACTCTTCCCTGGGCTCTTTCTAGAATCCCAAGCTCTAAAGACTTTATGAGCACTGCAGAAGGCTTACTTGCTACCATGTGGACAGAGCCAGTCTGAGAATGAAGCCAGAGGCAAAAGATAAAGAGAGAGTCAAAGACCTGGTGACATCCTCTGAGTCTTTGCATCCAGCCCTACCTGAAGCTGGTTCAACCCTCAGACTTACAAGTTATAAACGCCAATAAACGCCCTGTCCTTAAGTTGGATCAAGTTAAATTTCTGTCACTTACAACTAAAAGGGTCAGAATAAGATAAACAGAAAATCACTGTAAATAAAGGAAAAATCATTCATAATGTCACAACCCAGTGGTCCTCCCAGGTTTTGTGGTGGTGATTCTGGCTTTGTTTCATTGGTGTGTTTTGGGGTTGAGCGGGGTGATTATTTTTAAAATAAGAAGAAGGGCTTTCAAGCCAGATTCTTTGGGCTTGAATCCTGATTCTATTGCTTCTTTAGTTGTGTTGCTTTGACAAGGTTACTCAGCCTCTCTGATATATGAAACGTATATGGTTATGTTCTACTTTTCTTAAAGTTGCAGGCTGCCATTTTAAAAGAGAAAGATTGTGCAATTATACAGGCAATTAAAAAATAAACGAAAATTAAAAGAGAAAGAGAGATAACAGGTGGCTATGTGGATGTGTTTAGAAAAAAAAGAAAGCATTGAGTTTCCCAAGCCATTCATTCTTTATTACTCTAAAATGATGGGTTCCAAGAAAATAACGAAGGAATGAGAAGGTGATGGTTAAAAGATGTAAGTACTTTCCAGGGGGTTTTTAGCTGATTCATGAGAGGGATGGGAATATAGTGTCCAATTTTTAAACAAAACCAAAAAACTGGTAAAGCAGTTCTCATGGCTGCATCTGGATCAGTTATAAGATACATTAAAGTAATGTGCTACTGATTATCAAAGCTCATGAAACTTTTTTTAATTACAGCAGATTATTCATGGACATTATTATAACAACTTTGCTCACTTATGATATAACTTCATTCACTTTTACTTTCTTAAGTGGGAGATAAAGGGACAGCACCAGAACACAACCCATTGTTGATCTTTATTGAGCAAGGTCCATAAAGAACACAGCTGATGTATCAATTAACTGTGGCCAATACAAATTATAGTGGTGCTTTCCTCCTCCCGAAGGTTTGGGGTTTCATCAAAATCTGGGAATGCTAAATGCACACATGTAAAAAATCATCCATCCTGCATCTCGAGAGGATTAGGAGGTTAGGAAAGGTCAGGAATTGCTGCTCTGTAGGATACATAGCTGAGAAAGCAATGATGGAGGTGAAATGGTATTATACCATCTGAAAATAATCAGCATGGTACTCGTGGCTTCGGATGGCCATGCTGATGCACAGAATATAGACCAAAACACATATTTTTCAAATTTTGAGCCAAAATGAAACCCTATTCACTATATCACTGGGATTACTGCAATGAGAGGAAGTGCCTTGTCTAAAGCAAACAGAGCTAAAAGAAGCGAGCAGGGACCAGCACTGTGTATCCAGTAGCCAGAATATATAGGAATCCAAGAATCTGAATGTCAAGATTCAGTTTTGAGGAGAGTTGAGTAAATATTCAAAGGAAAAAAAGAAAATGCAATACATGTTGTCTCAAGAGTGACCAACCTTCTCGGGCACCAGCCCCCGGGTTGAGCCCTCCAAGTCCTCGTGCACACGATCCAGCAACCAGAGCAGGAACTCCAGGGCGTCGTGTTGGGAATTGCCTTGGAACTGAGAGCCGTACTTGGAAACCGCATTCTGAAAGGAAGAAAAGAAAATCAGGGGACAATTTGGCCCTTTATACAACCGAATAAAGGGCCTATAAGCACCAGGTCTACCAAGTGGTCATTATTCTGCCCTGACCTGGGATGACAGCACACAAACGACATATGGTAGAAATATTCTTTCCTGATGAAGCCTGCCCTTTGGGGGCAGTGTCCCAAAGTGATACAAGGGTTCTCTGTACAAAAGAGGGCGCTTCTTTTTTTCCAGAAGGACTACTGATGTATGTCCTGTCCTTTGAAAACCCACAGGGTTGTCTCTGTTGGATATTCTGATACTGTTGACCATCTGGCCTCCCTAAAGCTCTCACCCTTTGCTGGGGCACCATGCTCCGCTGGTCCTCCCTCCACTGGTCTATCCCCATGCTGTCTCTGTTTGTTCACCCCACAGGGAACAGCCTTCTCTCCCTTGCCAATTTCCTTCATTCCTATAGCCTCCGCCCCTCTCTTCTTTAGGAAGGACCACATCTGCAGTAAAGATGACTTCCTTAAATACAATGCAGTACGTAGCTCCTCTACTGCCTCTTAATAATGTGTGTGAAATTTATGAATACAAACTTCTCTTTCTGTGGTTAGATCATGAAAGGATTGGGCCAGCCCTTCATTTCTTTAATAAATATGTATTGAGTGCCAACCATGTGCCAGGCACTATTCCAGGAATCAGGGATACAACAGTGAACAAAACAGGCAAGACTCCCTGCTCTCATGATGCTTACATTCCCCGCACCCTCTGCATGGTCCTTCTGTTAAACTGTGTAACAACTTTGTCATTTTCTGTGTAAAGGCATATTTCAGCTTTTTAAAAGTTTATTTCATTAAAGGGTAATATATGCACATGCTAAAAAAAAAAAAGGAATTCAAAATACGAAAAAGAATGGTAATGAAGTCTTCCTTCCACCTGGCCTTCATTCCTTTGTACCCCTCCCCAAAGGGCAGTCACTCTTAGCAGTTCCTTCAGCATCTTTCCAGGGATTTTTGCTATGCATTTGCAAGCACATGAGCATGTGTTAAGTAAATCTCCTTGTCTGTGTGAACACATGTGCACGTGCACACAGCACATTACAGTGGTCAGCCCCACTCAGCGACTGCAAAGCCAAGCCTCCAGCCTCATCCCATGCGGGGTCTGTTCTCTGCTCACACCTGCCAAGGGGACCAGTCTTAGGAAGGCTGAGGACCAGGACAATCCTCAAAACTGCGAAGCAAATCAAGTGGTCTGGGCTTTTTTCTTTTTTTTTTTTTTTTTAATTTTAATCTTCCCTTGAGATTTAAAGGAAACTTTAGGAAGAGACAACCAAAATGCAAGGCCGGGCGCGGTGGCTCACACCTGTAATCCTAGCATTCTGGGAGGCTGAGGCAGGAGGATTGCCTGAGCTCAGGAATTTGAGACCAGCCCGAGCAAGAGCGAGACCCCCATGTCTACTAAAAATAGAAGAATTAGCTGGGTGTGGTGGCACATGCCTATAGTCCTAGCTACTTGGGAGGCTGAGGCAGGAGGATCGCTTGAGCCCGGGAGTTTGAGGTTACAGCGAGCTATGATGACGCCAGTGCACTCTACCCAAGGCAACAGAGTGACGCTCTGTCTCAAAAAAAAAAAAAAAGCAAAATGCAAGATCTAATTAGTTGAAATGCTGGTTTGGAGTCTTTATTCCAATCACATTAGTTTGGATTCTTTCCCCAGGCTTCTCTGCACTTTGACCCCCAAGTAGGGCTGCCAGATTTAGCAAATAAAAATAGAAGATGCCCAGTAAAATCTGAACTTTGTTTAAATTCATAAACAATGAATTTTTAATAGAAATAAGCCCTGTGTAATAGTTGGGATATATTTATATTAAACAGGTATTCATTGTTTATCTATAATTAAAAGTCAACTGGGCATTATGTATTTTATCTGGCAACCCTACCCCCCAAAGCACCATCAAACCTATATCCTAGTACAAACATTTTCTTCTGGGTGAGCAGCCAGCCCCTCCAACTCAAAATCTCTAAAACCAGTTCTTCCTCTTAATGTAGGTGTTATCTTTCAGATTCTCCCTCATATCAGCTGTCAAGCAGTCTGGACTCTGGCTCCCAAAATGTCTCTGCCCCTCCCTTACAGTAGAGTCTCATTCCACCTGTTGAATTCTAACTACTGCTGACCCAGACAACAATACCTACCTAAGAAGAAGCCCAGCCCCCAAGATCTCCCCCTGCCAACCCACCATATTCATGGTAGACCAGACCAATTTTCCTACAGATCAGCTGGATAATGTCATGCCCTGACTCCAAATCCTTCCTTACTCTCCTACTCACCACCTGATAGTCCAAATACCTTCTCTGGTCCAGCCCCAGTCCACGCTTTTCCATTTTGCAAAGCTCCAGGTAAGCAAGCTACTTGGGTACCTCAAAAATACTTCCCTACTTTTACGGTCTAGACCGTTACTTTTGTTCTTCCCTCCATGTGAAATGCATTCCTTTCCAGTTAGTCGTGAGAATCCTTTAAGACTGACATTCTTCATCTGAGCCTGGCTGTATTACCTTACAACCTTTCCAGAAAGAACTGGACAACTTCAAGAAGATACATACGATAAGGCCTTAAGAATGTCCCTATCTATAAACACAGTAACTCCACTTTTGGGGATTTAGCCTAAGGAAATGAGAGATTCAAGCAAAGACATCTCTACGTATCAAAGTTATCTGGGGGGAAACTTATGGCACATTCATATTAGATGGCTTAAAAGTTATGACTGAGAAAAGCAAATAATCCTGTTGTAAAGAGTGTAAAAATATATGATTGTTTTATTTCTATATTTATAGATAGAAAATAAAAGAGAAGAAAATATATGACAGAATATTAAATGTTATCATAGAATGATGGGATCATGGGCAATTTTTTTTCATTTTCATTTTGTACATTCCAAATATTTTTTTTACAGTGAACATTGTTCTTTATTGGCCTTTTCCAATTATAAAGTATCTGACAGGCATTTTCAATAATTTTTTTATAACTTAACCTATTAATTCCTACAGAAGACATTCCCATAAAAGTCTGTTGAAATGTGACCAGAATTGCATTAAAAGTAAATACTAACTTGGGAGGATGAACTGCAATATCTGGTATTTCCATCCTGCAGCATGGCGCAGCTCTATCCATGTGTGTGTGTTTTCTCTCCCAAACATTTCTTATCAAAGTTATTCCTAGTTAGTTCATATTTCTGGTTGTTTTTAATGAATAAAATCTAATTTTTATATGTTCTAAATGGTTATTGTTTTTGCCTATCTTCTATCTGATCGCATTAGTGATAGTAATAATGCCAAAATATGGATTTCTAGAACCATTTAGCAATTTTCTTTTTGTTCAATATTTTTTACTCCATTTCATGTCTGTTTTGTCCAGAACTTCTAAAACATAAGAGTGATGAAGAAGACATCCTTGTTTTTAAAAAGCAATGCCTCCAGTACATCACTGTAGATCTAAAATTGATCCTTAAGCACATAAGCAAAGATAAATTCCAGATGGCTGAAATTCTTAATATAACCAGAGAAAAACTAGAGGTACATAAAATAGACTATTTATCAAAAGGTCTGATATAAATAAATCTGAAGCTTCCAGTATTGGGGTAGGGAGAAGAAGGAGATAGTTTAGAAAAAAATATTTGTAGTGAATATGACAAGGGTTAAGGAACTTATAGAAACAAAAAGAGCATTGAGACCAAAGCAGAATGGATACACAGCAACATGAACAGACAATTCCAAGAGCAGACTTACAACTAGTAAATAAACATGGAAAAATCTTCCACTATTTCCATCTTCAATAAATTAATGAGATGAAGATTTATTATATAACATGGTGATTCTAGTTAATAATAATGTATTATATACTTGAAAACTGGAAAGAGAGTAGACCTTAAATGTTCTGACCACAAAAAAATAAGTACGTGAGGTGTGGATATGTCAATTAGCTTGATTTAATCATTTCACAATGTATACATATAACAAACCATCATGTTGTACACTGTAAATATATACAATTTTTACTTGTCAATTAAACTTTAATAAAGCTGGGGAGGAAATTAATAAGAGAGAAGAATATCCAATGTCCAGGAAAATACATATTACTGGTGCCTCTGAAACTTGATATAATTATTTGGAAAGAAATTTGTCAATATGGGTACTAAAAATAATCAAGCCCAATAAGATTTAAAAAGTAAAATAAATAAATATTTAAAATTGGGGTGGTGATTACACGGGTATACACATTTGTTAAAACTTAACAAATTCTACACTTAAAATTGGTACATTTCACTGTATATATAAGTTCTACCTCAATAAAGTTGATTTAAAAAGTAAAAACAGAAACATAACAAAATGGTCATACCTTTGCTTTGACTATGTAATTCCTCTTTAAGGAATCAAGCTTATGGAAATGATCAGAGATGAAGACGATGATTTAAATTTGTACAAGAAACTTCAATATAGCGTGATAAGTGGAAAATTGTATAGTACATCAATGTGTCCATAAGGGATTGGTTCATTTAATAATATATTAATCATTAAAAATTAAGTTTTATAAAATATTTTAATGACCAGGAGAAAGTCTTATAACAATACTTAAATGAAAAAAGCAGGATACAGAACTAGAATTTCCAAGTGTTTGTATATACTTTGAAACACATCAACATGTTTATATGATAGTTATCTCTAGGGGGTGGGGTGGAGTTACAGATCTTTTTTTTTACATTTTAGCATTTTCCATTTTTTTTTTACATTAAATATATTTAATCACATCATTAGAAAAGGAAAGAATTCTAGATAATACCATGGACAGGATTTTTACGTCTTACTCATTTGCTGTTAAAGAGTGATCCTGCTGTCTGTGGGAAGCTGAGTGACTCTGGGCTCAGGAAGGACAAACACTGCAAACCTGTCCCACCTGCAGGGCTGGGATTGGGGCAACTCTCCAGCAGGCTGGCGCCTCTCAGTTTCCTCCCTTCCTCCTAAAGCTAACATCCAACCCCAGAGAATTCCTTAACAAAACCTTCTGTGGCTTGTCCCCACCCAATCCTCCAGCCTCTCCTCCCTAGCCACATGGGCTTTCATTAATTCATTCAACAGATAGCCTCTCAGCCCCACCCAGCCTCTGACGTTGGCATGTTTGGGGCCTGGAATGCACTTTCCCATTTTCCCAAGTCTTTAGTTGACACCTCATCCTTCAAAACTCAACTCAGTGCTTGGTTACCTCTCCAGGGAAGCCTTCCCTGACCACCCCACCCAATCTCCCCCAATCAGATCACATCCTCCTGCTGGAACTGTCACAGCACCTGTGTTTTTCCTTTCTAGCATGTTCCTGTTCTAATCACGTGCCTGTGTGATTGTTTCATTAACATCCATTTCTCCCACAAGCAGCTCCCAATTCCGAGCAGCCTCGGAATCTGGGTTTGTACTCATCACTCATCACGTATTCCATGTTTCTAGTACAGCGTCTGGACATTCAATAAATGTTTGTTGAATGAATGAATGTTTCTGCATCTGTAAAATAGGAGGAGCCCGCCTAGATTTCAATCCGTAAGGTTTAAAGCCTGGATTCTGGGATCCTCTATTCCTCCCTCTAAGGCTCCCAGGAAACCCCAGATTATATCTCTCTCATTAACACATTAAAAACTTGGTTATCTGTCACTTCCCTGCGGCTCACTGGGAGCTCCCAGGCCCTGGGGTTTGAAACAGGAGAGACAGAGAGAGGAAATCCCAGTGAGTCACAGAGGGTGATTACTAAATTGGGATTTTTTTCAAACTACTCAGGCCTCTCCCCTTGCTGCAGTAACTGGATGAGAATGCATCTGGCTAGAGAAAACCTACACAGAGATTACCTCCCTCCTTCCCTCCTCTGGGTTTCTGCAGGTGAGGAGGTGCAATGATAGAATAATGAACACTTCTCATGGGCCAGGCACTGTGCTAAGTGCTCTACCCATAACTCATTTAATACTCACAATAACCCTATCATAAAGTAGGTACCAATATGGTTCCATTTTACAGAGAAGGAAAGTTGAGGCACAGCAAGATTTATTACAGCAACTCGCTCAAGGTCACAAAGCTCCAGAGACCTTGCTGTCTCAATTACTATACTATACTGCCTCTCATATTTAAAAAGCAAATGTTGCCAAAAAGAGACATAGTGACACCCATTTGACCCACTGACTGCTGCAGAACAGGGCTTCACTAATGGAGTCAGCAGAGGGGAAGGTGGGGGTTGGCATCCTTGTGGGTCACATGGCAAAGACTGCTTTCTCAGGCTGAAACTCAAGAGCGGTGATGCTTGTGGAATGAACACTGACAGGTTCCCCCCTCCCCCAAGAACAATCACTAGTCTGTGGAGAGCTTCAGCTCTCTGCCCAGAGGTGTGGTTTTTTTGTTTTGTTTTGTTTTGTTTTTTAAGCAGGAAGCAAACTATGTGCATCAATTATCAGGAACTCCACTCCAACTGGGACCCCAAACAAACACCGGGCTTTAACCCTGGGTGAAGTGGTACACACCACTTACAAAGCCTCAGGACCCTGCAGCATCCTGAGTAAATAGATCATGATCCTGCAGACAATAAAATGCAACCCCATGCTAACACACTGTAGGGGACTGAATGTCCATTAAACAAAAGGATGCCATCTCCAAAACTGCACACCCACTGCCTTTCCGAAGCACTCAGCACAGTACCTGGCCCGCAGGTTCTCAGCTTCCATTGGGTTTAGAATAAAATCCAAAGTCTTTACCATTGGCACCAAGGTCTTACATGATCTGGCAAAGCTCATCTGCCTCCCGAGCTCCAGTAACACTAGTTTTCTTTCCATGTCTCCAATACTCGACTCCTTTGGGTCTACTTGCAGCTCCCTCTGCCTGGATTACTCCTAGGATTTTGGCCTGAGTCCCTCTCATCATTCACCCCTCGAAGCAAGCATCACCTCCTTCCTCTGCGGCCTTTGCCTTCAAAGTCACATTCCCCACACCCCTCCGGGTTGGAAGCTCTATCCTTGTCGTCAGAATAGTCTGGCCCACAGGCCTTCAATACTTCAACAAATGTTTGTTGAATGCAAAAATGCTGCATACACTTAGATCTCCCTACCCACTCCCCCTCAAAATACCTGGGAGGAATTAATTCATAAAGAAAACATATGCAAGCAATAGCATAACACATCAACTCAAAAAAAGGCGGTAACCCGAGGCTGAACTAGTAAATAGCATCTAAAGAAGGCCCCAAGAAAGCCCTTTCCTGATGGTGCACACACTTTTCCAAAAGCGAAACCCGAGGGCCAGGAGGTTGCCGCCCAGCGCTACCCACCTTGAACTCTGCGGAAAGTTGGGGCGTGTATTCGCGCGTCCAGAGCGCGCGCACGAGCGCCGCCAGCTGCTCGGTGACCTCGGCGCGGCCCGGCGCCGCCCGGTAGCGCCCCAGCGCCAGGAACTCGGCCAGCAGGTCGGTGTTGCTGAGACACTGCACCACGGCGTTCATGAAACAGGTGTTGCCGTGGTTCTTCAAGCCCTGCGCGCCCGGCGGCCGCGCCCCGTCGCCCGCGGGGATCTGGGGTCCAGGCGGGCGCTCCTCCCCGGGGCCCCCGGGGATCGCCGGAGCCGGGCCCAGGGCGCAGGCAAAGCCCCCCTCACCGTCGCCATCGCAGTGTCCCGGCTGGGGCCGGGGCCGGGGCGGCGAGTCGCCGGGGCGGGAGCGGCTGCCCAGCGCCAGCAGGAAGCGGCTGAACAGGCGGCGCAGGGAGCGGCGGCGGCGGGGCCGGGGCGCGGGCGGCCCCCCTCCTGCCGCGTCCCCGGGGCCCGGGTTCATGGCACCCGCCGGCGCGGCTCCCGGAGGGAATCCCCGGGCCCGAAGCGGACCAGCCGCTAACAGGCCCCTACAGCCTCGCACAGGCGCCGGGCGCCGGCTACCTGCGGGCAGGTGTGCGGGGACGGGGTGGAGGCGGAGCCAGGGGCGGGGCCGCCCCGCCCCGCGCGGGAATCCTGCCGCACTGCCGGCCCTAGGGCAGCGCCCGGCCACCCCTACCCCCGCCGTGTCCCGCCCCTGCGGGAATGAAAGCACTGGGAGTGGTCGCGGCCCCGTTCCCCACCCTTCCTTACCTCTTACAAACCGACAGACCTGGGTTAACCTCTGCTCCCCTTCCTCGCCCAACCTTCAAGCTGTGGGAATAATAGAGGAATGAAAATTTTGAAAGCGCCTAGTCAATTGCAAAGCCCCGGCTATTGCTAAGTTTCTTACAATTATGTCCAGGTGAAGACGAAAACGGGAAAGGAAAGACTCTCCAAAGGGCCGCCTCGGGCGCGGTGGGACGCGCGCGCCGGGAGCGGTGAGGGGGCGGGGAGCGCTTTTGTGCACCGCTCTTCCCTCCGCAGGCTCAGGTGTGTGCGGACAGGTGGTGCCACCTCCTTCCAGCCCGTCTGCCCCTTGGGGGAGGCAGAGGCTTTGCCTGCACCCTCCAACCCAGCACCTGAACCGGGAACCGCGTGTTGCCGGTTGTGAACAAACACCTGGGGTGGTTGTGGTTTGCTTTTTTAAACCACAAACTAGATTAGAATCATTATCCAAAAACTCGTGGGACTTGCTCATCCTCGTTTTAGTTGGTGGAGAAGTGGGCTCCGAGAGGTTAACGCAACGTTAAGCCACCCGACTCGTAGGCGGGGAAACCGGAACTCGGCTGGAGTCTGCGGACTAGCAGGTTCAGGCCCTTTCCAACCTCAGCATTTGCTTACCAGGAAGTTTTCCGGCTCTCAGGCGCGCCCCCTACGCGGTCTCTTGTTCACTCCTTAACGCAAAATCCTTGCTGAATTACTGCCCAATCAGAATTAGCTTGGCCTTGCCCCGCCCTTGATTCCCGGGGTTACCCCGGGGGCCTCCCCTCACATTATCCCGTGTGACTGTCAGGTTTATGATTAATCAGGTAAGGTCTTGCAGAATGAATTTCTCATCAATTTCTAGCTCAAAAAGGGATCCGCAGTAAGCCAGATGCAGTATTACATCAACGTCCTGTTCCTTGTTATCTAATAAGTGGTCATCATTCATTATATATTCTCCCTATTCCTTCAAATAGGGCAGCAGCAGTTACGTGAGGCCAAAAAACAGCATTACTTGAAGGATAAGGAACAAGCTTAGAACATAAGACTGCACTGTGAATTGGAGACGTGTGTTTCTGGAAAATGCCATCATTTACCCTCTCTGGAAAAAAGATACTCGGTTGGATGATTAATACACAAGGTCCATTTCATCACCCTTCTGGGGGTAGGCACAGGAGAAATATCTTATAGCCAACTCCAATAAGGCATCTCTTAAATTTCATCTTTGATAATCACTCCCAAGATCCCCAACAACACACATTTTCTTTGAGAAAGCATTCATGTTTCACCTAATTCTCACAATAACCTTTTGAACAGGAATTTATTCTTGCTTGAAAAAAGAGAAAACTGCAGCTCAGAGAGGTTTAAAAAAAGCCTGCCCAAGATCTGGATTTAAACCCAAGTCTTGTTCCATAGAGCTTGACCAATGAAATGATGATTAAGAAGGAAATTCGCCTTGCCTCTTTTTTAGAGGATAATAGCAATGGCATCTGCAGACAGATCGTAAGGAAGGTCAGTGGGTTTTGCAGAGTCACAGAAAAGACATTATACAGGAAACCAACAATGGAGAATTTATTCATAATTTAAAAAACTGTTTTAATTACAGTCTGGAAAAATTATTCTTCATATTTCAATCTTAGTATACAATTTAAGAATGTAAAATGCATTCTACAAAGGAAAGGAGAAACTTAGAGATAAAACATTTTGACTAAGGAACAAAAACAGTAATGTGAAAAATCAAGACTAGAGTTGGAGTTATTTAAACTCAGTCTTCAACAGGACTGTGCCATGCCGTGGCTCGGAAAGGTCCCGGTCGTTTCAGGAGGCATATGGGTACTTCCATCGCAGAATGGCTCCGTCGGCACTTACACTCACAATATATTGATTTCCTGGACTTATCCGGATTCTCGTGATGTTGCCACTGTGTCCCACCCCAACATGAGTCACTTCACCCTCATTATAATCCCAAACTTTGACCAGATGGTCATTTCCACCTGAAAAAGACAAACACACGGCATTGCTGCAACAGAATAGACGGAAATAGCCCTGATTTCAAATAACTGGATCATTCCTAATACATTCCCCACTTGCTAACTTAAAGGAAGAAAAATCTATCTTTATATTAATAATAACACTTTTAGTTGATTATAAAAATCTATGTCTATTGTAGTAAATTTGGGAGGAGAGGAATATAAAGAGGTAAAATCACCTTTATCCCACTACCCAGAAATAACCACTAATAACATCTTGGTTTAGTTCCTTCCTGCCTTTTTTCTGTAAGCATACAAGTGTACATACACATCTGTATTTCCTGTGTATAAGGGTACGCATATACAGTCTGATTGGGATCACACTGTGTCTAGTTTGATATCTTGCTTTAAGTCAGTGTGTTTCTGAAACTTCGTTTAGTTAGAGCATTTATTTGTTAACGTCCTGAAGAATCAAAGAACCTAGCAGGAAATGATGTTGATGTTGTTCCAATCGGCACGTTGTGTGGTAAATGCCCCTCTGAAATTCTGGTTAATTCATCCTTTTTGGTGAGGAGGGCATCACATCACTCAACAATAAGAGGGAATACACAGGATTAATACACAAGGACTAGCATTTAAGACTTTTGTAGGAAATAACTGAGGAAGGAACGCTGGACAGCCCAGGCCATTTAAAGCCTCGCAATGCAAGGCTTGGCTTTTATGTGTGCCCCTAAGGCTCCTGTGCAAATCTTTCCTCTCACTGAAATGTGACTTCTAGATTTTTCTTTTCCAGCCACATTGGCTGCAGTGTTGAGTCTGAATCTAACCAAGGTGCCCCTGAGACTCTTTTGTGGTCTCTTCCCATTGCCTCTGGCCTGGGAGTTCCATGTCCCCATCTAAATAAGCTTGGCATGGCTTTCTTTCCCTATCCCAGGACTAACCTGTGACAAAGTGCATTCCTTCCTGTGTGATATCCATACCATTTATTGACCCAGACAATGAACCTTCCAGCTCTCTGATTACTGACCCATCAAATACTTCCCAGTAAGCAATCTGGAATTCAAAAAAGAAACATTAGGCAGGATTCAGCTCAGTGGAATCATCCATGCACATGCTAACAAAAGATGGTTCTACTTTATATAGAAGGTAGCAAAAATACACCATGGGATGATACTGGCTGAAATTATAAATAGGCTACAGCAGGGGGTGGAGAAACCATTTTAATATTTTTAGTATTGGTTTTAAAATTTGCATTCTATTTAAAGAGATGTTGATGTGCTGATAAACCTGGATTGTGACAGAAAGGGCTTTTGATAAGACTAAGCAGATCAGTCCGAAGCAAGCTGTGAAAGAAAGAAGAGAACAGCTTCTGCATCCACAGCGATGCTTCAGGACTGGTGGGAGGGAAAGCACTGGGGAATGGGCACCCCCCAGGGTTCTAGAGATGGGGCCTTACAGAGTGGCCGGATCCTCCCTCTTCCTCACCCTACCCTTATTCCCAACTTTCCCTTCTACCACAAAGCAATAAAATATTCCACAGGGTGGAGTTTAGAGACAGGGTGATTAACCTTGGTCCCCCCTAGGGAGGAGAACTAGGGGGGAGACAGGTGCCAAAGGGAGGGCAATTTTTTTCCCAATATACTGCCTTTGTACTTTGAACCTTGTGAATGCACAACCTATTCAAAAATAAATTTTCCTTCTAAATAAAGAGTGCTTGACCAGGAATTGGAAGTGTGAACTTGGGCATGAATTTCACCCATTTCTCTTTGTTTCGTGTTGGCAGAAACTTGCTGTGTTCAGTCACTGTGCCAGGAATCTGAATCTAGCTAGAAATTGTGTGTGTTATTTTTTTTTTAACTTTTTTCTTTTGCTTTATAATTTCTATTAATGCTTGATCACGTTAACAAAAAGCTCTGTGTTCACAGCAAGAGCGTGAAGAGGTATAAAAGCATGCCAGAATCCATGTTTCTCAGGAATCACACCCACAGAAGTAGCTGGAACTTGACTGCCTGCCTTCCTAGCCAAAGAAGTCAAAGTGACACTCTCCCGGGCAGCCCTATCAGGGCTCAGTCTTTCCCGAGTGTCCTGTGCCAGGGATGCCCTTCCTTGATATCTGGGTGTGGCTAGGTCCTCTGTCACTCAGGCCTCAGCTCAGATGTCGCCTCCTTAAGAAGGCCTTCACCAACCACCTTAGCTAAGGGAGCTCCCCTCAACCCAGCCAGTATCATATAACCTGTTCTATTTCCTTTCTTAGCCCCGTCACCACCTCATATCTTGTTCACTTATTACTCATTGCTCATTCATGTATTGGTTTACATATGTATTAGCTGATTCCATCCACTCCTACCCAAAATAAGTAAGGTAAGTAAACTCCACCAGAGCAGGAGCCTCTCGCTTGCTCCCAGGGGAAATGTCCTCCCAAACAGAAGGACCAGTCTTCACCCAAGGACATGGACTCCCCAGCTAAAGAGCTTTTGAATGTATTGAGGAAGGTGTGATGAGAGGTGAGGAGCTCTATTGTCTTTCTGTTTGAATTTAGTCAGAGTGATAACTAGTTTGGGCACAGCAATTCCACTCCAGCCTCAGAAATTTTCTAATAAAAACCTACTATGTGCCAGGCCCCAGCATGACTTTAATCCTCACAGCTACCCCATGAGGTTGGTGGTATCAGTTCCTCTTAATGGACAAAAAAGTGAAGGCACTGGAAGGTTGCATGGCATTTCCAAAGTGACAAGACTGTGGTCTTGTGGTGCAATGGTGGTGCATCTGACTCTAGATCCAAGTGACAAGACTGATCAGCAACAGAACCATCATTTGGACCAGGGTGGCTTGTCTCTGGAGCCTGCACCCTCAGCCCAACACCTCCTTGCTTTTCTCTTGTGCCAGAAAGACCTTGACTCTTGCTGGGAGTACTTACCTTTCTGTCTGTTCCACTGGTGATGATCTGGAACTCCTCGGGGTGATAACAAACACACTGGAATAAGGTGTTGGCCAGGATCATCTGATTCCTCCTAAGATGCCTGAAAAGTAGATTCAAAAGCTGTGAAACTTGACTTTCTCTTCCCTAGAAAATGTTTTTGCTATTCAAACTGGATTTGGTACAAGCTCAGGGATTTGGGTTGGTTTATCTCTCTCCCAAACATCTCATACTGCTTAGCATGGTGGCACTTGTGTTTCTTCAAAATAGACTTCTAGTTATTCTGCCCTCTCTACTTCTGTGTGCTCCCATTGTACCTACCAGCGGCTGTTAGAAGATAGTGGGAGGGGCCCTGTTCTGAAGACAGAGCACAGAACTCAATGAGAGACCTTAAGTTCCAGTGAGAAAGAAGCAGAAGAGGCTGAGCTCAGAGCCAACCTGCCGCCTCCCACATAATGTACTCGATTCTTGAGGCTGCCATTTGGAAGTGGAGCTCCCTACAATCTGAGTGGCAAAATGTGGGGAAGGGCTTTTTAAAAATGGATATTATTGGTCCCCCACCTCTAGGGATTTGGATTCAGTAGGTTGAGATGAGGCCCACAGATCTGCATTTTCAACCAGCATCCCAGTTGATTCTTATGTGCACAGTAGTTTGAGAATCTCTGCCTTAGATACTATATAAAAATTATATAAATATTGCTTCTCCTTCCATAGACGATGTGCTGAGTGGCCATCTCTCAAGCCAGACTTTCCTGGCTCAAAAATGCACCTTCTGCACAGTTTCTTCTCATTATGGAAGTTTTCAAACATGGTATCTGAGCTGAGCATTTTTAAAGATCTTGGCACAAATATTCCTGCTACACAACAGAAAGTGTTTAAGAATTTGAGGCAGTCACAAACCATCCATGCAAGTAACTTTAGACATGCCCTTCTAGTTTTATATTTTCCCAATAGGGAGGTCAGGTGTAGGTTGATACCTTCTCCAAGTGTGGTCTTTGGACCAGCACTGTCACTTGAGAGCTTGTTAGCAATCTCAGGTGCCTCTCTAAATCTACTGAATCAAGACCACTTTTTAACAAGATCCCCAGGAGACACACAGGGCTAGAAGACAGAGGCTTGCTTTAATATTTTTAATGTATTAAATAAAAAGTGCTCTGTCTTTGCCTTGAGTTCTCATTCCCATCAAGAGCATTTCATATTCTTTTGCCATATGTATCTCCTTTCTCCCATCGTTATTCTTATTAAAGGATGGGAGTCTTTCCTATGCAGTTTACAAAGGCAATGCCTCTTAGGAATGGTAGAGGGATAGTGGGTGGATGGAGGGAGGAGTTGGGGGAATAGGGTCTGATTCTAAAACAAAAACACACAGCAAAAATGCTTATAGTCAAAAATTCAAAAAATCACCTTGGAAAATCCTTTGCGTTACCCCTACGATAAAGTTCACATGCTTTGGTCTAGTTAGTATGGAGTTAGGTATTCTATGGGGCTGTGATGTGCTCACAGTGTAAGAGGCCTGGGAATGTGGCCAGCTGATGGGAAGGGCAAATTCATGTCCCTCCTCCCAGTGACAAGCTCATTCTGGGCTTCACTTGACTGCGTTGGAGTGATAATAGGAACAGCCTGCATTACTTATTTCTCTTGCTCCCTTTTATTTGGAACACATAGAGTTGAATTAGTGCAAGTCAAATAATGCTTCACTGTGTAGATCCAGAAAGCTACCTCTCTATCTACCCAGAAACTTCTAACATTCAGTTCTTCCTGGAAACTGTGCCCTTCCCACCAGCATCTGTAAACCCTGGACAGTCATGGGGATGAATGGTTTCTGAGGAATGTCCCCTTACTATTGCCTTAGATAAGATTTCTACCTTCCATTTGAATCTTCTCTCACATTCAACATAATGCTGGCATGGTTGGGTTTTGCGAGTGTCACTTCATCCTCCCCATCACAGGTACCTACACAAGGTCCCAGATGATGCAAGTCCCGTCAGTGCTAGCGGTGACACACTCCTCATTGTTCTTCTTCACCCTAATGCAGGACACGGAGGACTTGTGCTCCTTCAGGGCCTCCTCCAGCTTCTGGGTCTGGCAGCCTATCTGCCACACCCTCACCTGAAAGCCGCAAAGTTCATGATCTCAATACAAACTTGGGACTTCTGAAAAAACCAAAAAAGATTCTAAGAGCTTTTTCACCTCTGCTTTGCTTGACTTGTTTGTACAAATTCCCTGTCCTCATCTCAGTTGGGTGGTGTGGGAATGCTAAGCTGAAGGGTGGGAATATTCATGTACAAGATGTAATCATCTTCCATGGAGATTGGAAAATGCCACCAATGATCCTGTACCTGCTTCTACTTTCAGGCTGAAAAATTTATCAGACACTGCTACAAAAATCAATAATGCAAGGGCTGATGCTAAACCAGGTGAAATAATATGTCTACTCATTTCTGCTGAGCACTGCTCTCAAATTTCTGGTACCATCAGGAAATTTCTTGGGTACCCAGAGCCATATTTAAACTTTCACATCAGCTGTTCAATTTTAATCATTTAAAACCAACGATTCTCAACCCTACCAAACCTCATACCCATTTCATATCACAAATATTTCCTAAAGCCTGTTTATTATCCTGAAATTAAATTTATGGGTAATATAACTACCTACACACAACATTTTAAAGCAGTCAATATGATGCCCTAACTGCAATAAAAGGAAAGATATTTAGTTATTATAATATTCCTTTAATGGATAAAGGTCTGTTACAATTACATCAGAAAATACAGTAATGTAGTCAGATGCTCATACCTTCTTATAATGAATATGCTGGATTTATGAAAAATAAGAACAGAAACTATTCCATATAAGTTATACAGGGCAATGAAGGAACAGTAGTCTGAGTGAACCCTAGATTAAGAACTAGTGTTAGGATAAGTAATAACAGACTGGATTTACTTGGACCTGATAACAGGAAAATAATCTTAAATGAAGTAAGGAAAACATTCTATAAGAGACTTTGTAAAATGTCAAAGTAAAGAAAATGAGGAAGTTCAAAGTTACCCCAAATGAGCTGGACCATGTTCATTTCTATGGTGTCCACATAATTATTCCCTGTTATGACATGGGGTGGGATGATGACCAGTGTCAAAGAAAACAAATCTCCTATCTTGAAATCCCACTATAGGAGGAAGCATACATTTAGTCCTTAGCAGGGGTGATATTCAAAATATCTAACTAGTATGGTGTAGGTGCAGCCAAACAGCCCCCCAGGACTGGAACCAGGGTCTTGGAAGACTTTGGATTGGCCAGGCATTAACTTTTTAGTTGTGGGATTGTAGGGAGTTTGGGGTACACTTGGGGGAGGGAGATGGGGTGTTGGGGCCGCGATCTTCTTCTTTGCTGGTGGGGTACTCAGGCAATGGCCATTTACCATTGAAAATGGAATTACTTGAGTATTTTAGCAACTATTGCATCCATATCAGTGTATACCTGCTGACCAAAAGCCCTGGTCTCTAGTACTTACAAGACCTTGAAGACTATACCTTTAAGAAGGAAAGGCCCGCATTGACAGTTGCATGGGCAAGAAAGAGGAGGAGCAGCTGAGCAGGGCCAAGAGCAAACAATCTGTAATGTGGGATCCTCTGCAGCTCTCACGAGCTTGGGCTCAGACACCTAGAATGCAGATGGTCTGGTCCAAGCCAAGTTTGGGCGTCAGCAAGACACATGCCCAAAAAGGCTGAAGGAGCAAGCAAGGGTGCTGAGGGTGTCACAGGAGTGTGGCTGAAGTGACAAGGGAAGGGAGTAAAGCCCTGAGGTGGTGGTGGGCAGAGAGCAGTGGGGATGGCCTAGGGCTAGAAGTGTGTCTATAGAGCACCTGAAATGTGGCTGGTCCAGATGAAGATGTGTCCTGAATGTAAAATGCACATACCAGATTTTGAAGACTTAGTACAAAATAAAGAATATAAAATGTCTCATTGATAGGAGTATTGTTATCTTCACTTTACATGGGAAACTGACACACTAAGAGGTTAAAGAACATGCCCCAGGTCACATAGCTGGAAAGTGGTAGAAGAAAAATTTGAGCCCAGGCATTCATCTGCATTGCCTAGGGATGGGGAACCTGTGGCCTCAAGGCCACATGTCGCCCTCCTTATTAAAAGGATTTGTTCTGTAAAATTTGAATTCAGTCAAAAGGCCACAGTCAAGGATCCAGAAGGCCCCATGTGGCCCCAAGGCTGCAGGTTCCAAAGGCTACATCAAGATGTTGTATCTTTCTTCTCCCTAATAAGTCTTCCTATGATAGGTGAGAAAAGAAAGGAGAAGAAAACACCCTATGTAGAGAAAGGGAAGTCTTTGGGATGGGAAAAAATCTGCAGCATAGGGAAGGAGAGACCCAGGGATAAATGTACCAGTGAAAGGGGCTTTAGGCTCCTCAAAATCACGGAAGGAAACAGCGGTGTGATAATTTTAAAATAATGGTCAAAACGTCTTGATGGATTGAAGAATTGCTTCTGAAAACATCATCTGCTTTAAAAGATAAGATAAAGACAATTTATACAACTATGGTCCTTGGAGGAAAAGAACAAGAGCACCAAAACTCTGGCAAAGCACCGACTTGGAAGCATAACGCTAGTCCCTAGAACACTTTCATGTCTGCATGGTAAATGTCCTTTCTGTGCACAAATGTATTTATATGTATGTTTATGTTAGCACTTTGATATGTGATGTATTTTAGGGTTTTATCAAAGTCTTCATTTGGTCCTGCCTGAATCCTAGCACAGGTACGTATTTGAAAAATAAAATAGATGGCCTCCTATAGGGCGGTGGCTCTAAATCGAGGGGTTTTTTTTAAAAAAAATTCTGCTTTCAAGAACAATACCTCCCCTTCCCCACCACCACTGATGACCCTTTTACAGTCACTGGTGGTGGCTATGGCAGTGACGCCGATCCTGTGAGCGCTGTTTATGACATACATCAGTCGGCCTGTCTCTGGGGCGAAGGCTCGGATTTTGCCGTCATCCCACGCTGGCATGAAAGGGAAACAAAAGGCAGTCAGGATCAGTGCAGCCACCCTCTCTCCAAGACTGGGGAGTAGCACTAGTGGTGGAGGGAAGACGCCAGCCCCACTGACCGCCAGTCATCACAGGCCCCTTTATCCTGATTCCCCAGGCTGCTCCCACCGGGCCCAGGGAAAGGAGGAGTTTGTCTTGACTGAGCCTCCCCCCAGGTGCACCCCAGGCCAGGTGCGGGAGGATGGGGAAGGATGGAAGGAGGGAGACCAGCTCCCACCTCTCCATGAGCTGCAAGACTTCTACACCCAACTAGATGTATAATTTAACATTCCCAGATAATTGTTGTCTTCCCACCCACCCTCACCCTCCAACCTGATGCTCCTCCCTCTACTCCCACCATCTTTTCCATTTCAATAAAAGTAGCCACCATCCATCCAGTTGCCTAAGCCAAGAACCTCAGAGTCATCCTTGATTCCTCCATATTCCATCCATCCAGCCCAATCCAACATCCAACCCATCAGCAAGTCTCATCTGCTCGATTGTTAAAAAACATCCAAAATCTGACCACCTCTCAACACCCCCTCTGGTACCACCATCATCCAAGCCACCACCATCTCTCTTCTGGATTATTATAACAGCCTTTGCCTTGGCCTTTGACTCTTGCTTACAACCAGTTATCTATACAGGGGTCAGGGGAAAATTTTTCAACTATGTCACCTTCCTGATCAAGAACTTCCAAAAGCTTTTCCCACTGCACCTAGAATTAAAATCTAAACTCCTTTATCCTCCCTGGTAATTAGGATCTGCCCCCTACCCACCTCTTCTACCTCCTCTACTAGCACTGTCCCTGAACCCCCTCCCCAACTGTGCCCACTAAGCTCCAGACACGCTGGCCCTCTTGCTATTCTTCAAACATACCAAGTGATTTCCCACCTCAGGGCCTTTGCACTTGCTGTTCCCTCTGCCTGGAATGTTTTTCCCTTTGGTGTTCACATGCCTGTCACCTTCTCATCAGCTTTAGTGCCACCTCTTGACCTTTGCAATTTTAAATAGGATGCTCAAGGTAGATCCCATTTCATCATTTCATTTGAGGAAATGAGGGTCTGAGGGAGTGAGCCATGGATGTATCTACAGGGAGAACATTCCAGGCAGACAAAACAGCCAGAGCAAAGGCCCTATGGCCAGTGTGTTTGGAAGAGCAAAGAAGAAAGCAAGGCTGGAAGAAGTGAGTAGTAAAAGAGAGAGAAAGTTCCAGGTAAGAAGGTGGAGGTGAGGGAGGAGAGAAAGTCACGCAGCACCTTGTAGGCAATTACAAGGACTTTGTCTTTTACTCTTAGAGGGTAGAAGATTTGAGCCCCAGAAATGGCGTGATCTGACTTACATTTTCAAACAGATTTCTGGCTTCTGTGCTGAGAGTGGACTGGGGGAGAAGGATGACGGGCAAGAGAGGAAGCAAGGAGGCTGAGCGGGAAGCTACCAGAGCCATCTGGGGGAGAGGGGATGGTGGCTATGACGAGGGTAGAGAGGAGGAGAAGTGATGGGCCTGGGGTAGACTTTGAAATGAGAGCCATCAGGGCATATGGATGTGGGCATAAGAGAAAAAGGGGAGGCAGTGATGGTGCCAAGATTTCTGACCTGCGGTGCAGCAGCTCTAAGTGTGAGCCAAGAGCTCCCGGTGGCATGAAGCGCAGAAGACATTTGGGGGCGGGGGTGGGGGTGGGAGGTGCCGACAAGGCGGAAACAGAGCCAGGAACAGAGGGGATGAGATGGGTTCCTGATATCACCATTTTAATAGCTGCACCTAAAGATGCACTTGACTTTTCATTGATGTGACCCAGTAAATGTACTTTTTGACCACTGGGGAGATTTGTATATAGATTAGACATAAGATGATATTAAAAAACTACTGTTTTAAAGGAAAATATTTTTAGAGATGCAAACTGAAGTATTTAGAGGTGGAATATAATATCTCTGTCTATAATGTATGCTAAAATGCTTTGGCATAAAATAATAAATTGAGTTAAAAATAAATAATTTCCTTTGAGGCATAACTTAGTTTGAGTCAGGTTTTTCTCTCTTACACAACAAAGAGGGTTCTAACATGAGTGCCCTGTACTTGCTAAGGCCTCAAATCCATTTCAAAATTGAATTACTAAATTCTCCTACTAGAGAAAAGGTACATGCTATATGCAGCAATTTGAGAGAAGAGAAATTGCTATTTGGTTCTTCCTAGCTCAGAAAGTCTCCCAGCTGGAAGGAAACTCCAAAGGGAGGCTAGATTAGAAGCAAGTGGGGGGTGGAAAGTGGGAGGCTGTGTAGAATAAGAATGGCAAGAATCAGAGCCAGAGCCCACAGCCAGATCTGGATATGTAGACGTTACCTGAAACGATGCTCCTGCCGTCTCTCATGAAGTCAATGCCGTGGCAGGTCATGTTGGGCACAGTGATCCGCAGCAGCTCCCTGTTGGATGACGTGTGCCACACTCTGATGTCCTTCTTGGCACAGGTGGCAAAAAGTTCAGCAGTGCCACTGCAAAGCAGCCATCAAGAGAATAAGACATGCAGCCATAAGAGACGCACGATGCTTCTCAGATACATACTTGACGCCAAAATGTGATTACCAAGGATATAGGGAAGGATGCTTTTTAGATACCAATTATCCGAAGGTTTGATATTACAGATTTCTTGTGTAAAATGGCATTTAATGCCCTCAAACCACCTGTGGACAATCTTCTGTAGTTCTTTCCCTTTACGAAGGGTTGGGACAAAGTTGCACAAAAAGAAAAAGTCAATTTAGAAGTCTCTCAAAGTCTTGGAGACTGGAGGATAGTAAGTTACGTTTCTCTCTCTCCCTTTTTAAACCACTTTATTGAGGTATTATGGACATGTTAAAGGCTGTACATATTATGGGGTCTCTCACTCTGTAGCCCAGGCTAGAGTGTAGTGGTGCAATCATAGCTCGCTGCATCCTCGAACCCCTGGCCTCAAGCAATCCTTCCACCTCAGCCTCCTGAGTAGCCAAATTCAGGCATGAGCCACCACACCCAGCTAAAGCTGCCCATATTTAATGTATATAACTTGATGAGTTTGGAGATAAGTATATACCCAGTAGGTAACATTTTTTGAGACAAATATATCCACGGAATATTCATATTAAAAGAGGGTAAATGAACACTTTCCTATAAAGTAATCTTATAAATTCCTATACAGATAATCTTATAAAATTTCAAAGAAAAAAATGACAACAGTGTTAGAATTCATGTTTGCAGATAAACCAAAACCCTTCTTTGCTTAGATATGAGAAAAGATGGGACAATGGACAAGGAAGAGAATCCCAGAGTAATTGGTCTATCAGGCTCAAAAAAAGAAAAGAAGGTAATTTGTAAATAGAATGTAATTTACCAATATGTCAAAAGATTACAGATTATTCCAATTTGGACAAGAAAAAGGAGAAATACCAGGGTATAATAAAGGTCATCTTATTTATAAGTTTAAATTTTTAGCTAGTCTCTGTGGAGACTGAAGCTAACCTTTAGATTTAAGTATGTCTCAAGTAATTTCATCATAAACACATTTTAAAAAAAAGAATTTTTCTTATTTTAAGATCTAATCACTTTGAAATTAATAGAAAAAAAAATGAATGGATCCCTTCCACACATTTCACTTTGTGGCTTAGAGTTAAGGTTCTGATGCTGGACTAGAAAGAGCAAGAGCTAGAACAAGACAGCAGGTGCAATAGAGCTCTTTGCCAGACAGTCCTGATTAACAGAGATCAAATCAAGCCAACATTAATATTTATTTAAAATAAGAGATGTTTTATATCAGCTACTGCCTTCAGTGAATAAGCTTTTCCTCTGAGGAAAGTGAGCTCTTAAAGATATATTGCTATTATGTATGTACTGCTCATGAAAATCAAATATCATGAAATGAATGTCCCTAGAGAAATTTCCAAACTCTTTACCCTTTATGGACAATCCACTTCTTCAGCAGCCAAGCCTAGTTCAAAAATGATCCATTCAAGTATTAGACTGTCCGTAGTTTAGGGTCTGAGAGGTTAAGTTCCTGAAAGAACCTAAATGATTGGATCGTGATGATGCACTGGGCCCACATGCTCCCTTCCTTTCCATCTAAAATCCCATGAGATAAAGACATATATAGATGCAGATATATAGATATACATATATTTTTTCCCTTAACAATACAAGAAAGCAGGAAAGAATATTAGCAAGTAGGCCGGAAACATTGAGAACAAATAGAAATCAGCCAGATAAGACCCGTAAAGAAACAAACTAGAGAAAAACTCAGCTTCAAAGCGCAAGCAGAGAGTACATCTTGTAATGTTGGAGCAGTTGAACTGCTTACACAAACCTTCTCACAGATAACAATTATAAAAACTGGATAGCTGGGCATGGTGGGTCACGCCTGTAATCCCAGTGACAGGGGAGGCTGAGGTGGGAGGAGCGCTTAAGGCCAGAAGTTCGAGACTAGCCTGGACAACATAGCGAAACCTGGGCTCCAAAAAAATTAAAAATAAAAAAAAATTAGCCAGGCACGATGGCATGCACCTGTAGTGCTAGCTACTCAGAAGGCTCAGGTGGTAGGATTGCTTCAGCCAAGCCCAGGAGTTCAAGGTTACAGTGAGCTATGATCATGCCACTGCACTCTAGCCTGGGCAACAGAGTGAGAGACCTCATCTCCTAAAAAACAAAAACAAAAACAAACAAAAAAAAGAGAAAAAAAATTGGATAATATTAACAATAATAACCAAAAATCCTAAAGACACTGAAAACCTCTAAATTCTGATTATAAGCACTGCCCAAATTACTGGCTGGCAGCTACATTATACATGTTTGGGGGGGACCCCAAGAGGAAGAAAAAGCAGGTGAGATGGGAGGATTCTACAATTCTTTTTTTTTTTAATTGATTTTTTAAAGGATTTCTACTTTTGAAGACAGCTACATGGGGTCAAACTGAGAGTTTTTGCCTTTTTAACTGAATATGTTCCCCAACGGAGCTCAGCTTGGATGGCAGAAAGTTGAAACTTACAGGCTTGAAGCATCAGAGCTTCAGGTTAGCAGACTACTTGGAAATTAGGAAGAAATCACTAGAAGCAAGGAAATCATGGAAAGGATAAGCTTTATTTCTGCACAAACGGTTGGGTGACTGCCAAATAATGTAAGCCCACAAGAGAACCCAGGGCCAAGCTAAAAAAGCAGCCGTGGGAAATCTTGAAAATATCAGCTGATTCATACTATGGGAAGGCAAAATTTGCAGTTTGAGTCTATGCCAGTAAGTCTCAGAGAACAGAGCTGCTACAATGTATTCTATATAATACTGAGTTTTCAACAAGAAATTATCAAACACGCAAAGAGATAGGAAAATGTGACTCAGGAAAAAGGCAGTCAAAAGAAACTGACTCCAAGTAGACCCAGGTATTAGATTAGCAAAAACTTCAAAGCAGCTATTTAAAATACATTCTAAATATTAAAGGAAACTATGATATCAATAGATGAACAGATATGTAATCTCAATAAAGAACTAGAAACTATATATGTATGATATTATAATTATAAATTTTATAACAATTATATATTTTTTCTGTAGGTGAAAAGTATAATAACTGGAATAAATTTACCAGGTGGGCTCAACAAGGGATTAGAGATGGCAAAAGAATCTGTGAACTTGAAGGGAAATTTAGTAGAGATTACATGATAAAAAAAAAAAAACAGAGCAAAATATTGAACAATGAACAGCCTAGAGATCTGTGGGGAAAAAATTAAATTATTCAACGTGTGTGTAATTTGAGTCTCAGGAGAATTGAAGTGAGAAAAGATGAAGATTCTTGAAGATAATGGCTGAAAACTTTAGATCCAAAAAGTTTAACAAATCCTAAGCAGAATAAATACAAAAAGAAAGATGCATCATAGTCAAACTGATGAAAGACAAAAGCAAAAAGAAAATCTTGAAAGGAGACAAAGAAAAATGATATTAATACATTACAAAGAGCAAAACAATAATAACAATACATAGTGACTTCTCATTAGAAACTATGGAAGCCAGAAGGCATTGGAATGATGTATCCAACCTAATGAATAAATGGAAAACAATCAGGCAAGAACTCTATAACCACTGAAATTATTCCTCAAAAATGGAGGCTAGAGAAAGATGTTTTCAGATAAGCAAAAGAGAGAATTCTTCACCAGAGACTTATGCTTAAAAAAAAAAGCTAAACAAAGTTCTTTAGGCTGAAGGGAAAAGATACCAGATGGCAACTTAGATATAAATAAAGAATGAAGAGCATCAAAAATGCTCAAATATGTGGGTAAGCACAGAAAACATTTTTAAAATTTTCTTTTCTTCTCTTAATTTCTTGAAAAGATTTGTGATTGTTTAAAGCAAAAATTATAATATTATATTGATGGCCTTATAATACTGATAGGTATGCATGAGGACAGTAGCAACAAGGGTGAGGGTGGAGTTTAAGGGAAATATACTGTTGAAAGTTCTATACTGTATTTTACTTGAAGTAATTCTATGTTAACTCTAAGTAGACCGTTATATGTTAAAGATGCATACTGTCATCCTTAAAGCAATCACTAAAAAATTGACACAAAAATATATAGCCAGAAAGCTAATAGAGCTATTAAATGGAATGCTAAAAATATTTGATTAACACCAAAGGAGGCAGGAAAAAAGCAAGAGAAGAACAAAGAACAGATGAGACAAAAGAAGGCATATAGCAAAATGGAAGATTTAATACAAACATGAAAACTTCCATTAAATGTAAATGAACTGAACATTCCAAATAAAAAGCAGAGATTATCACACTGGGTAGAAAAGCAAGAGCCAATTATATGTTTCAAGAGATGGACTTTAAATATAAAGATATTGGAAAATAAAATGCTGAGAAAAGATATATCATGTAAAGAGTAAGCATAAGAAAGCTGTAATGAATCCATTAATGTTATACAAAAAGGCCAGGTGTGATGGCTCACACCTGTGATCCCAGCACATTGGGAGGCCAAGGTGAGAGATCACTTGAGGCCAGGAGCTCCCAGCCCAGGCAACAGTGAGACCCCATCTCTACAAAAAATTTTTTTAAATTGGCTAGGCATGGTGGTACATGCCTACAGTCCCAGAAACTTGGGAGGGTGAGACAGGAGAATCACTTGAACCCCGGAATTTGAGATTACAATGAGCTATGATTGCATCACTGCACGCCAGCCTGGGCAACAGGGAAAGACCCTGTCTCTAGAGAAAAAAATTATACAAAAGATATTTCAAATCAAAGAGAATTACTAGAGATAGAGGAACACTTAATAATGATAAAAAATGGCAATGCAGCAGGAAGATATAACAATTAATAACACTTAATAACAAAGCTTCAAAATATATGAAGCAAAAACTGAAATAAAGAGAGAAATCTGCAGTCATTGCTTGAGATATTAACACTTCTCTCAGTAACTGATAAAATGAGTAAACTAAAAATCAGTAAGCAAAACAAAAAAAAATCAGCAAGTGTAAGAAGACAAATATGACACTAACCACATTAAAACCTTTCCTAGAGAAAAAAAAAGATCTCCAAAGTACATATGAATTATTCTGCTTACATAAAGTTCAAAAGCACATAAAACTAATATATGGGGCTAGAAGTCTAGGTGGTGATTACCTTTAAGTAGGAAGGTGAGGGTAGTGATTAGAAGGGGTGTTTTGGGGTGATAAAAATGTTCTATTGTTTGACCAGGGTGGTAGTCATACAGGGGTGGTAATTCATTGAGGTGCTTACTTATGATTTATATACTTTCTGTATATATGTTATACTTCAAAAACAAACTTCATTAAAGTTCTTTTTGTACCTCACCAAACTATCATTCAAGTCTGAGGGTAAAAAAAAGATATTTTCAGATAAGTAAGGACAAAATTTTCTATACACAGACTGTCTCTGAAAGAATTTTTTTAAAAATCCAAGGAGATTGATACGTGAAAAAAGAGAGTGATAAAACAAAGAACAAAATTTATACTTAAGTCTAAGTAATTACTTGTAAAAAGAAAATACTAATATAATCTGGATCTATAATTCCAAATAATTTTAGCATGTGACATGGTAGAGGAAAGATGAATAGGGAAATAAAAATATGCTGAGACTCTTGCCTTTTTGGCAGGTAGAATATAAATGTTGGCTAACTGTAGTCTATGACAGAAAAATATATTTAAATATGTATATTAAAAATTCAAGGGTAATGAAATGAATAAAAATAAAGTAAGTAGTTCCCAAGTCATATACAGTGGGGAAGGGGAAGACTGAACCAAAGAAACATGATCGCTACAGCAAAAGATAAGAAAAGAAAAAAGGAAACATGTTAAATAGAAAATGGAAAATATCTATAAACTTATCAGATAGCAATAACTACAAATGAATTAAATTCTGTTAAAAGACTAAGACTTGCCTAAAACTAAACAATACTAATAGGCTGAAAATAAAGAGTTGGGAAAAGACACACCGTTTCTTTTGCTAGAATGCATGTTTACACTTCTGTCCGAAATTATGAGTTAATCTTGTATATAAATTTATGGCAACAAATTTGCAAATCTAGATGAAATAGATGCATTCTTAGGAAAATATAAATTTTCAAATTGACTCAAAAAGAGGTACGATTATTCATAATAGGCAAAATGTGGGAAACAACCCAAATATCCACCAACTGCTGAATAAACAAAATATGGTATATCCATACAATGGAATTTATTTGGCAATAAAAAGGGATGAAGAACCAATACATGCTACAATAGATGAATCTCAGAAACAATATGCTAAGCCAAAGAAGCCAGTCACAAAAGATCACACATTTTATGATCCCATTTATAAGAAATGTCCAGAATAAGAAACATCCATAGATAGAAAGATTAGTGTTTGCCTAGCAAGGCAGGGGAAGCAAAGGGGAAATGAGGAGTGTCTGCTAGTAGGTTTCTGTTGGGGATAATAAAATGTTCTAAAATTAGATTATGGTGACAGTTACACAACTCTGTAAATATGCTAAAAACCACTGACTTGGACAATGGTTCACTCTCAATAGGTGAACTTTACGGTACGTAAATTATATTTCAATAAATCTGTTTTTTAAAAACATAAAAAGAAGAGGTACAAAACCCAAATGGATCAATAACTATGTAAGAAATTGAAAAGGTAGTTAAAAATTGACCCTAAAAAAGCACCAGAACCAAACAATTTTACAGATTAATTCTACCAAGCTCCTTAGAAACACAGTAAGGCAGAAAGGAAACGACCAATTTTCAAATAAAGATTCACCTAATGGGAAAGCACCGGCCCTTTTCACTTTTAGAGATATTTGGAAGAACCTAATCACGAGGAATCAGGGAACAAAAACCACAGCTCATGATCTCAAGGACTGAGTTTTTAAAGTAAGTCTTGCTGATCTGTAGAACGATGATTTTTGAATATTGTAAATTCAAGCTAAATACTGAGGCAGTTCAGAGCAAACCCTGACCGACGTTGTGAAATGGATCTCCCCAAAGACGAAATGTGCTTCAAAATCAAATGATGGCACACTATGACTGAAGCTCTTTTTGATATCAAACTGCTGATGGTTATTTCTTTTACTTGTTTTGGGTGGAATTTAGCAAGAAATACAACAACTAGGTCCAGAAGACCTTTTATGTCCACCACCATAAAGTCTCCCAAATCTGGAAGATCCCAAGAGGTACAAAGAAATGACTGGGAAAAAGTCTGACAAAACGCATTACAGATGCTTCTTGACTTATGGTGGAGTTATGTCTGGATAAACCTGTCATAAGTTGAAAATATTGTAAGTCAAAAATGCATTTAAAGGCTGGGCATGGTGGCTCACATCTGTAATCCTAGCACTCTGGGAGGCCTAGGAGGGAGGATCGCTTATGGCCAGGAATTCAAGACCAGCCTGAGCAAGAGTGAGATCCAGTCTCTACAAAAAATAGAAAAATTAGCCAGGCATGGTGGCACGTGCCTGTAGTCCCAGCTACTTGGGAGGCTGAGGCAGGAGGATTGCTAGAGCCCAGGAGCTTGAGGTTGCAGTAAGCTATGACAACACCACTGCGCTCTAGCCCAGGCAACAAAGCAAGATCCTGTCTCAAAAAAACACAGGCATTTAATACACCTAACCTATGGAACATCAAAGCTTAGCCTAACCTAACTTACACGTGCTCAGAATGCTTACATTAGCCTACAGTTGGGCAAAATCTTTTAACACAAAACCTATTTTATAATAAAGTGTTGAATATCTCATGTAATTTATTGAATACTGTTCTGAAAGTGAAAAGCAGAATGGTTGTATGGATACTCAAAGTATGGTTCCTACTGAATGAATATCACTTTCACACCACTGTAAAATAAAAAATTGCAAATCAAATTATAATAAATCAGGGACCATCTGTATGAAGCTTTTTCAAGACGGCATTTGGAAAACATAGAAAAGTTTTGTAAGGTATTTACCCTTTCCATGATGGATTTATTAGAAAAATCAACATTCTAAAGAAACCCAAATTTGAATTGGGAAAACTGATGTAACTGCATGATGAAGACAAAAGAAAGTCTATTAAAATAATTTACTACATTGGAAAATTTTAAGGAGAAAAAAATCATAATTATATTTATAGATGTTGAAAAGGAATTAATAAAATTAATTCCCTTGCATAAATTTCCACGTTCTTATTTTCCTCTTCTACTTACAATGGAAAGACAACATCCTCGACAGCTTCAAAGTGACAAGTCGCAATGAGAGTCTCTTTGAAATCCGTGAAGTTGACGCGATAAATGTGTGATTCTTCGGTTCCTACAAAAAACTGGTGTCCTTCTCCTCGAAGTGTGATAGAAGTGATGCTACCTTGTAACTGAATTTTCCTTGAAGGAGAAGCAAAAAGGTAAAGTAGATTCACTCAACCAACATGTATTTATGAACCATCTGGAGATTACAGAGCATACAAATCAGGCATATGATTTGGGACATGCCCTCAAGGAAGTGACACAGTTGGAACGGCAGGAGTTACTCACAAGGTTGTACCCATGGTCAGCAAAGGGAGAGGTCAGAATAGGTTAAAGCAGTCAGGGAAGATTCATCAGCGAGATCTGAAATGGGTTGTGCAACACAGGCAGGATGTGGCTAGAGGGAATGTTCCAGGCAGGCATATGGGCACAAATGACCATGTCAACTAAACTCTTTATTAATTTCATTTCTAAAAATAACCCTAAAATCAGGGGGAAAAAACACTTCATGTCAAAACATGCTATTATAACCTTATTTAAAAGAGTAAGAAGTTGGAAACAACCTAAATATCCAATCGTAAAGAAATGGTGAAATGAACTACAGGACATCAACTTCATAGAATATTTGCCTGGCCATAAAACAATGTTTAAAAGATTACATAGTATAGGTATATTTTACCATAATAATAAAAAGATTATGTAGTGATATTGAAAATGTTTATGAAGCTTGCATTAAGTAAAAAATCAGAATACAGAATTTTATATATAAAATAAGCACAATTATTTCAAAATGTGTATGAATAAAAAAGACAAGAAGAAATAACAAAATGTTAATAGTGGTTATCTTTGCCAGAACCTTTAGGGGTTGTTTTCTCCTGTTCCACATTTCAGATTTCTCCCTCCTCCCCTACAATGAATATGAATTTTATTTTTTTTTAGAAAAAAGAGTATATAAATGAATAAGGCCCTAGGAACCCAACCTTACTCTGAAATTAATTTAGTTTGGACAATAAGAATTCAGTGGAGTTCCTGTGCAAGGAGCCAGCGTGGGAAAGACAGTGTTTCAGAGAGATTTGTTTGTTGGTGGACACAGAACAATTAATGAAGAAAAGAAGACCACAAGTCACATCCCAGTGCCTGCACTAAATAGAGGTCTGTGACTCTGGACAAGTCGTCAGAAGCTTTGGCCTCAGTTTATTCAACCACAGAATAATTCCTCCTTTACAGGGTTGTGGTGAAGATTAGAGGTAATGGAAGTAATGCACACTAGCCCATAGCGGACAACCAAGAAATACTGGCTATTGGCGTCTGGGATCTCTAGAAGACAAGGTGAAGGCCAGGGATAAAGGGGAAGGCCAGGCACCTCAGCACTGGAGCAGTGCTCTTTGATCATGCTGCTTCCATTTCTAGTGCCCACGACTTCTCACGTGAGCTGCTTTATCAATCCACTAAAATCCAAGAAGGCAGAAACCCCTGCATCCAATTACAGCCTACGCTGTCACATAGGGTTATTTCGGAAACAGTGATAGCATAAACCTTGTAATAATTGCTTTGAGTCTATCTTCATCATGATGGAAACCCTTGCATATTAAAAACAAGAGGTTAAAAAATTAGGGAGTTAATTTACTATATTAACTTTATGTATCCAGAGACAACCCAACATTATTTGTTTTTTTTACTTGATTTTGTTCTTTGCATCTTATTTATTATTTATGATACTTGAATGTTATTTCTTTTCTTTCCTGATTTTTGCTATCTTGGTTAAGTTTCTATCATTCCTCTTCCCCACTCCACCTGTATTAGGATTCAGATTTGGTTGTAAACTAAAAGAGGAGCTTATGTCTCTCTGCAGAAATCAGAGTCCAGGGTTTTAAGTGTCTGTTCCATGAGGTTGTCCAGGCACTGTGCTCCTTATGAAATGGTGCTCCCAGCATTCTCTAGGGCTGTGGCTTTCAAACTTGAGCATGTATAAGAATAACCTAGAAAAGCTGGGTGTGGTGGCTCACACTTGTAATCCCAGCACTTTGGGAGGCTGAGGCAGGAGGATCGCTTGAGGCCAAGAGTTTGTGACCAGCCTGGGCAACATAGTGAGACCCCCATCTCTACAAAAAATTTAAAAATTAGCCAGGCATGGTGGTGTACACGTGTAGCCCCAGGTACTTGGGAGGCTGAGGCAGGAGGATCGCTTGAGCCCAGGAGTTTGAGGTTGCAGCGAGCTATGATGACATTACTGCACTCTAGCCTGGGCAACAGAGCAAGACCCTGTCTCAAAAAAAAAAAAAAAAAAAGGGATAGCCCAGTAGAAAAACAGGTAAAAACATGAATAGGCATTTCACAATGAGGAAAAGCAAATGGCTAATCAATATGAAAAGATGACCAACCAAGAAATGCAAATTAAAATCCACAATGAGATGCTATTTAAAAAGAAAAAAAAGACTAACCTGGAAGGCTTCCAACATTGTTCTTAAGTCACCTCCCTCTCTTATTCCCTTTCATACAAGCACAAAACTAGTCCAAAAATATTCCCAATAAGACCGATCTTGACCACTGAATTTAAAACTGCAGTCTGTCCCCTGCCCCTCTTCAAACCCTTGATATAGAGTAATTCCCCTTACTCTATATCCTACTCCATTTTTCTCCATTGTCCTTATCACCCTTTAATACTATGTACTTCCCTTGATTATTTTGTTTATTGTATATTGTCTTTTCCCTCCTGCTAGAAGGTAAGGGATATCCCAAGCACCTAGAATAGCACCTGGTACGTAGCAAGTGCTCAACACAGATTTCTTTGAATGAAGATGGCTGATGCTTACTTCTGCAGTGCATACACTACCATCCCTGGCTCCCTGGGAGCTAGCAGAAGCCATACAGAGCATGTCTAGGCTGTCTGGCTTTTGTTGACGTTAAGTTCAAGTTTGGCCTCCACTCCTCTGTGAAGTGTCTTCCCTGATCGTTCCATCCCAAGAAGATCATTTCCTTCTCTGGTCTCTACAACAGCCATATCATATTTTACTTTATCTGGACCAGGAAGTTTGGGCTTATATACTATCTTGTCTTGCAGTGACTTTTTTCATGTGTATATACTATATCCCCAAATCAGACTATAAGTTCTGGGAAAACAAAGACCATATCTTATTTTCCTTTCTTTTAGTACTAGCATCCAGCACATTGGCTTGGATGGAGAAGGTGCTCAATAAATACTTGTCAATGGCAATGTATAAGGTTTTATTTCATTTTATTTTAATTAGATGAGTCATGAAAAGTACATAGCACAGTATCTGGCACATAGAAATGATGTGTCAATGTTGACTATTTGTATTAAAATATGTATTCAGATGCATTAACTACTATCCCAGTGCATCTCATATAATAGGCATTTGTTGCATAATAAATTTCATTGAATAAACCAATTTTGAATGTTTAAAATTTGAGGTTATTTGTTCGATAAGTTTATAACATCATATTTCTTTTGTCATGGCTCAATGTGTTAAATAAAAACTTATGTGTTTATTAAATGGACTGCTTCTCTCTGGGTAATAGTGGACTACTTTGGTTTGATTCAACATAAGCCTTTGTCTTTTCTTTGGCAAAGGAACCACAATCTATTGTGATTCCAACCATTCATTTTAACAGCAAGATAAAAATATTTAACCACATATCACTTTGCCAGTATCATTGAGTTGCTGGCTTTAAGTAAATCTCCCTCTAGTGGTTCTCTACCCATCCCAACTCTGTGATGCCCAGAACTTACTTGATGGGTTTGTAGCTGGGGCTTTTACAGAAGAGCAACACTCCGGCTCCAGAGCCCACCAACAAACCCCCCATCTTCAGGCACCTGATAGCTGACACTCCCTACGGGGAGAAACAGTGTTAAGAAAAAAGGCCAAATGGTCTGATCATTAGGAATCAATGGAAGACCTGACACAGGGAGCATGGCCATGGCCATACCAATGCTGCACACACTGCCTGGATGAAGTTCATGAAGGTATTGCCCATGACGCACCCCAGGCTAGCCAAGAGGATTCAATGCCAACAATGAGCTTGCGTGCCAGGAAGTAGCCCTCCTGGTCCTGCAAGAAGCAAACATCCTTCACCATCCTTCCTCCCTAAAACCACCTGTGCATTTTGAACATATTAAAAATTAACACTTTTATAGCCATTCAAATGCAGTCAGAGTAGAAGGCATAAGCACAGCCTCGGCGATGTTAGTCCCTCAGTTGCCACTGTTTTCACCAGAACTTAATTCTTATAAATGTAAAGAAACTGTATTTAACATCCAAAGAAAGCAGAAAAGACTCTTTATTGTGTGGTGACTATATTTTCTGAACTAAAGCACCTAATATATAATCTTACCAATATTGGGAAACATATTTAAAATTCAAAGCAGCCTTCAGAGTTTGGGGATGTATAATGGCCATTTTATAGTATCCACTATGCAGTTCTAATTTTAAAATGTGCATGACCAATATTTGATTTTAAAGTATTCAATAATGATATAGCTAATGGCTTTATAGGTTTGTGTCTTACTGAAGTTTGAATATTATAAAACAAATATTATGTCCTTTCGAGTTACTTTAAACTGAATTTAGCCTGTTCTGGTTCAAAAGACGTTTCACGACTGAGAAAAGAAACTAAGGGTCAAGGATATGAAGACATGGACCAGAATTATAATATACGCTCCCCACTTCCACACCTCACCCCAACTCCAAAAGTGCCACAGCAGGACAATGGGAGGAATGCTTGGCCATGAGGAGACATTAGGAGTCATTAAAAATAAATGAATGCCAAGTGAATATTCCTAGCATCTGTTTGGGAACTTGGGGAAGCAAGGGGTAAAGAGTTCAACAGAGCCTCTAAATTATATATGTAAGATTTCTAAATAAACTTTTAAAAAACTATACACAATATCATCCAAGTGCACAGGTTCTAGAGCCAGTCTGCCTGGGTCGAAATCTCAGCTCTACTACTCACTAGCCAGGAGATTTTCAACGGTATGTGCCTCAGTTTCCTCATCTATAAAGCAGGGGTGAAAAGGGCACCTATCCCATCAGATTGTTGTGAAGGTCAAATGAAATAATGTAGGGAAAGTGCTTTGCACCATGTCTGACACATCAGCAGTTATTGAGCATGTACTGGCTTTTTGTTTGTTTTGTTTTTTATTTTTCAATAGACTAATTTTTAGAGCAGTTTTAGGTTCACAGCAAAATGAAACAGATGGTACAGAGATTTCTCAAAAACCCCCTTCCCCCACACATGCAGAGCCTCTTCCATTATCAATCGCCCCCACCAAGAGTAGTAGATTTATTACAACTGATAAACCTCCATTGACACATCATTATCACCCAAAGCCCACAGTGTACATTAGGTTTCCCTCTTGGTGTTGTACATTTTATGGGTTTGAACAAATTAATGACATATATTTACCATTATAGTGTCATACAGAGTAGTTTCCCTGCCCTAAAAATCCCCTGTGCTCCACCTATTCATCCCTCCCTCCCTGCTAACCTATGGCAAGTACTGATCTTTTCATCGTCTCCATGATTTTGCCTTTTCCAGAATGTCATACAGTTGGAATCATACAGTAAGTAGCCCTTGCAGATAGGCTTTTTTCACTTAGTACTGTGCATTTAAGTTTCCTTCAAGTCTTTTCATGACTTGATAGCTCATTTCTTTTTAGCACTAAATAATATTCCATTGTCTGGGTGCACCACAATTTATTTATCCATTCACCTACTGAAGGACATCTTGGTTGCTTCCAAGTTTTGGTAATTATTAATAAAGCTTCTGTAAACATCTGTGTGCAGGCTTTTTTGTGGGCTTAAGTTTTCAACTCCTTTGGGTAAACACCATAGAGCACAATTGCTAGATTGTATGCTAAGAATATGTTTAATTTTATAAGAAACCACTAAACTATTAATATTTTTGAAAGTGGCAATACTACTATGCATTCCATCAGCAATGAATAATAGTTCCTATCGCTCCACATCTTTGTCAGCATTTGATGTTGTCAGTGTTCTGGATTTTGGCAATTCTAAAAGGTGTATATTGATATCTCATTGTTGTTTTAATTTGCATTTCCCTGATGACATATATGATATGGAGCATACTTTTTTATGCTTATTTTCCATCTGTATATCTTCTTTGGTGAGGGCCAGTTAAGGTTTTCGGCACATTTTTTAATCGTGTTGTTTGTTTTCTTGTCGTTGAGTTTTAAGAGTTCTTTGTATATTTTGGGCAACAGTCCTTATTCAGATACGTCTCTTGCAAATATTCTCTCCCACTCTGTTTCTTTACTTTTCATTCTCTTGAAAGTGTCTTTTGCAGAGCAGAAATTTTTAATTTTAATGAAGTCCAGCTTATCAATTCTTTCTTTCTTGGCTCACACCTTTGCTATATCTAAAAAGTCAACACCAAACTTTAGGTCATCTAGATTTTCTCCTATGTTATCTTCTAGGAGTTTTATAGTTTGTTTCACATTTAGGTCCTTGATCCATTTTGAGTTAATTTTTGTGAAAGTATAAGATCTGTGTCCAGATTAAATTTTTTTTTGCATATGGATGTCCAATTGTTTCAGCATCATTTATTAAGAAGATTATTTTCCACTGGATTGCCTTTGCTCCTTTGTCAAAGATCAGTTGACTCTATTTATGTGGGTCTATTTCTGGGCTTTCTATTCTGTCCCCCTGATGTATTTGTTTATTCTTTCACCAGCACCACACTGTTTTGATCACTGTAGCTTTATGGTAAGTCTTAAAGGCAGGCAGTGTCAGTCCTCCGACTTTGTTCTTCTTCAATATTGTGTTGTCTATTCTGGGTCTTTTTTCTTTAATTTGTGTTGCCTATTCTGAGTCTTTTCCCTCTCCTTATAAACTTTAGGATCAGTTTGTCAATCTCTACAAAATACCTTGCTGGAATTTTCTTTGGGATTCATTAAATCTATAGATTACATTGGGAAGAACTGACATCTTGACATTGAGTCTTCCTATTTATGAGCATGAAATATCTCTCCATTTATTTAGTTCTTCTTTGATTTCTTTCATCAGAGTTTTAAAGTTTTCTTCATACAGATCTTGTATAAAATGTACTTGACTATTATTATCATCATCATCGTCATCATCATCATCTTCATTTTAGTGAATTCATCTAGTGAATTGCCTGATAGGTCAATTTTAAACCATTCCAACTCTTTACCTTTCTAACCATAGAGCAAATATTTAAGTAATTTTCAAAATGGGTAACTGCTCAAGATTACTTGATATTCAAACCAGACATCTTCAGTGGCACCTCCTATCCCTTCATCCCACAAATATTATTAATAGTTTCTTTCCACACATGTAACAGGTGTCTTGGAACCATCGCCTGATGGAATTTACCACCAGACCTGAGTGGTTAGGAATTAAAGCATCCATAGGAGACTTAAGTGTCAGAGGTGTGAGGCACACAAAGATAGCCAGCATCTTTGCTGGAGAGGCACTTAGTTCCCAAGTACTGAGAAAGTACAAAATATCCACAGCAGCAATCTTCAAGTAATGTTCTACAGAGCCCTTTGGTGGCATCTCAGGAGTCGGAACTGGCAGGGCTCCAAGCCTTGCTCACCTTTAACCTGATCCACTTCGCTTTTATCTGTTTAATATATTGGAGTTCCTCTCCTAAAAATAATTTGAAAAACTACACTTGAAAAGTTACACTTTAATCTCCTGTAGAATTATTTCCAAACTCTTCCCTACCTATATTATAGCTTTTACCCCTTTTTACAGATCTCCTTAGAAGTTTGAATATTAAATGATTACATGATTAAGAAAACTCTGACATTTTCCCAGGAACACAGTGCAACATTTCAAAGTTTCTTCAGAATATCTGCTAAGTGGAAAAGTATCTAAGCTTAGTTAGAGCCATCTGTTCTGTTATCCGAAATGAGATAGGCAGGTGCAGAACCTAGCACAAGCTTTCAAATTCAAAGTTTAGTAGAACAGCCCTGGTAACTTTCTGGGGTGCTGGAAATAGCAGCACTTACTATATAAAATTATCCTTTGAGGGTAGGCTTTTTATTTTGGTTTAAATACCAAACCTCTCACTGGTCTATTAAACAGAATTGTTAGGAATTTTGTAAATATAAACAACCAACTATTTCTAGGTCTTATTCATGACTTGCCATGCAAGCTGAGGCTAAAATCTAAGATCTAGTTATCAGAGTAGAAAAAAAAATTATATATATGGTCTTATAGATCAAAGAGCATACTTCTCTTACCTATGACAACTGGGCTAGAATCAATGTGGTTCCAGATCACAAATCAACAGGACCTATGCTTTGAAGAGATGAAATAAAGTGTGATTCTGATTCCCTGGTTCAGGACACCTAGAAATGTCTTTGTCCTGAATAAAAACCAGAAATGAGAGCTTAGAGAACTAGCCAATGCACCTTACAAATTTAGGTGTGGCCTGGGTCCATCACTGACTTTTTCTTTTTCCCACAGACTCTGCTGCCAGCGAAGGGAGGAAAATGGCAGGCTGTGCAGACCCTGATGGTCTCTACTCACCAAACTGAATTTGTCCTTCACAGGCCCAGTGTCTGTGAGCAGTTTAGTCCTTGGGTTCATTTTTAGAATATCTCCAGTTGTGGTGCCAAGGTAGAAAAAGCTATCATCATCGGCCATCTGGGGAAGAGGGAGAAAGAAACCTGAAGGTCTGGGTTTCCCCAGTGATGTTCATGAGCCCCTGATCAGGAATGGGATGAGCTTTCTCTGAAACCTCATGAAGACTTACAAAGACGTTCCTGGCTACTTCTATTTCTCCAGACTCTAAGATGGGTCAGTATAGTCCTGAGAGGCCACACAGAGAACTGGAGGAAATCAGCCTGTGCATTTCACTCGAAGTCTATTTGGATCTGATGTTAACATGGATATTTTGCCAGTTCTGACTCCTGAGACACCTCCAAAGGGGCCCTAGGATGAAGGTGTGCTCCTCCAAAGAGGATGTACATTTCCTTTATCTCACATTTTCCAAAGTCTATATTCATGAAGTGACTATTCATTAAACAAGAGGAATAAGTCAATGGAGAATGAAGTTATATAGGTTGAGTATCCCTAATCTGAAAATCCAAAATCTGAAATGCTCTGAAATCTGAAACTTTTTGAATGCCAATGTGACACTCAAAGAAAATGCTCATTGGAGCATTTCAGATTTCACATTTTTGGATTAGGGATGCTGAACTGGTAATATAATGCAAATATTCCAAAATCTGAAAAAATAAAAAATCTGAAACACTTCTGGTCCCAAGCATTTTGGATAAGGGATATTCAACCTGCATGTATGAATGTATGAATCCACATTTAAAATATAGTAATAATTTCTCTTTATGGAAGAGATTGCATTTCAACAATGAGTTTCATTGTTGAAATTTTTCCAGTGGCAGAAATAACATCAGTGGCATAAGAATGTGCTGTGGGCTCTGAGTGCCACCTGGCTACACTGCTTTCCTCCAGGTGAGGCAGGCTTTGGGTGTCCGATGACAGTCTAGATCCTAACAAAACAAGACCTACCTGCTGTGTCTAGCCATGCAGGGGTGGGGAACCTGCAGCCCTGGGGCCACATGTGGCCTTCTGGATCCTTGAGTGCAGCCTTTTGACTGAATCCAAATTTTACAGAACAAACCCTTTTAATAAAGGGATTTGCTCTGTGAAGTTTGGATTTGGTCAAGGGACCACACTCCAGGATCCGGAGGGCCACATGTGGCCTTGAGGTGGAGGTTCCCCACCCCTGCTGGGCAACTCCTAAGGGAGCTCCAGAGGCAAGACTCTCCCTCACCTGTTCTTCCTCAATCTACCTGCCATATGTTCATGCCTCACCTTCCTATCTCCAGCCCAATGTACACACACACACACCCACCCCCCCCCTTGGTCAGTATTGTTAACAAGAACATGTACTAATAGTTACTTAAAATCATACTTAAAGTAATACTTACTCCAATACTCATGACTATTCTTTTTGTCTGTCCTGTTTGGCACTCTGTTGGCCAGATTTTTCTATTGGGAAGATCCAGTTCCCATACTCGAATTGTCCCACTATTTAAAAAAAATCACAATCAGGGCCAGGCATAGTGGCTCATGCCTGTAATCCCAGCACCCTGGGAAGGAGCAATGAGATTAAGCAACTAAAATTTAAACAAAGTTAGCATCTAACACAGGACTTGACATATGGTTGGTATTTAATCATTGTATGTCAAATTAATCTGAATTCACAATTATATAAAAATATTAAGGTCAACGTCATAGTCAAAGCCTTCAGCTAATATCTTAAGGCAGAAAAGATTAATTTAAAAGTATATCAAGCTCAGTTTTCCTCTTTTTTTTTTTTTAGCCCCTAGAGTTATACACATAGTAAGTGCTCAATAAATATTTTGAATGTACTTTCCAAATTAAAAAAAAAAGAGCTTTCCCCATGGCTTTCCTGGTAATGTCATTTGGATGCTGAAATACTGGAATTTGCAGGACATCTCATGGGGGCAAAATAATGGAGTACATGAAATTGGGACCATGATGGAGAAGCCAGCATTTATAAGCACCAAATCAGAAATCTTACTTAAGAAAGTTAACTTTCTCATTTATCAGTGTCACATGAAACTGAAGCAGACTTAGAATACAGATTATTCTAAAATTTTTTTTGGTATAAAATTCAAGTTTTGACTCCCTCCTGGAGAAGTGTTGTCTATTGACATTAGAATGGACCAACTCCTGCAGCTTAAGCAGCTGCTGGGGAGCAGAAAGAACCCCATAAAACAAAGGCTTAGTCAAACCATTCTGCAAACCTGAAAGGAGTTGAAGAGCTTCACGGTCACTGGTAGCCTCACCAGATAGGGTAGGACATGGTCAGTTGTGTTAGCATTAGAGTGTTGCTCTAATAAGATTGCTTGGTAGGGGCTGGCTTTCATGTTGGCCAGTTAGTTTCACGGCCTCTGAATGAATCCTTCCTCATAATTAGCCATGGAACAAACGCATGCACATGTCACAAGGTGGGGATAGGAAACAATATAGAGGTAGAGCTGCACAAATTCTCTCCTCTGGCTGGAAAAGTAACCAACAATGTGTACTTTTCACAGATGGGTGGCCACAGATGGGTTGAAAAGAACAATTTCACCCAACATATACTTCAACCCTGCATTTTCAGATTTCTCACCTTTGAACTGGTGTACAACGTAAAAAAGGATGCTGTTATACATGTTCAACCTTTCCTTCAAACTCCAAACAGGGCTCTGATTACTGAATCTGTAAATTAATTTATTTGCTTAGACAGATGCTAGCCTCTGTTCAGATATTCAGCTAGGTCACCATTAGCTGGTTCAAGCTGACCCTACCGGAAATTATCTTCTATGGCTAATAGTCTAAACATTTGAAACTTCCTGGCACGGTTAATTTGCAGACTATCATTTTGTGAGACCTAAGTCAAGATAAGGTGGTAAGAAACATCAACCAGTAAGTGAATCTGTGCAATTGTGTAAATTACTTTGTGAGCATTGATTGGACATAATGTGTTTTCAATAATAAATAAGGATTTGAGATGAGTTTAGCAGGTAAACAGAATCTTTTCAGTGGTAATCACAGAATTTTCAAATAATCATATTTAAAATATTTTGCAGCTAAAAGAACTTTTAATAACTATAAAATCATGGAAATTATGATGTAAGGTATCCGTCCAGGACTAAAGACATGTTCCCCCAGATTGGAATGACCATGTTTTCTGTACAAGAAAATATAGTGATTTATGAGTTCTGACAACTCTGATGGCAGACACATACTTGCCAGCAGTCATAAACATCTCATCTCGGCACCTCGAGAAGACCACCGTGGTGGCATTCCCAACATTGAGGCCGGCCGCAGGACTGCCACAGATGGCATCTCTCTTAGCTATGCTCCACACCACCACGCTGCCGAAACAAGAGGGGTAAAAGAAATCAGGGAGAAGCAGGCTTTCAAAATAAGAAACAAATATTTTAGTGGTTCTAGAAAGAAAAACACCAAAACAGGTTACTTACAAATGAACAACAAAATTACACTGACTCCCCCTCCAGACATCTACTCAATCACACTGGATATTAGAAGACAAATGGGTGACACTTAAAAAGTTTTGAAGGAAAATGATTATGAGGCTAGAAACCAGTGAGCCCATCAATCAGGTCTGATGCTAAAATAAAGACATTTTCAGACATGCAAGGCTTTAAAGTTTACCACCCATTTATCTGATTTAAAAATTTTCTCTGGGGAAGTACTCTAGTTTTTTTAAAAAGGAATGCCATAAGGAAGACAACCTAAGGCAGTGTCCTCAAACTTGAACATGCATCTGAATCGGAATCAGAATCATTTAAACAGAGACTGCTACACCCCACTCCCAGGGTTTCTGATTCAGTACAGGGGATCTGAGAATTTGCTTTTCTTACAAGTCCCACGTGATGTGGGTGCTGCTGACCTGGGGACCACACTTTGAGAAGCACTGCTTTAGGGTTACAATTCCTCCTTTCTGGGTGTAATCATACAACTTAGTCCTAAACTGAATAGTGTTTGGACAATAATACCAAAAATGCTGGGGAAGGGGTCTTGCGTTAAACGTTTGAATCAAGATATCTCAAGAAAAAGAATGAAAATGTCACAAACCTAGTTGATGTAAAAACATGCCTATCTTTGTTTCCTAATTTTTACGCATAGAATGTGCTATGACAGGTGGTCTAATCAAAGTACAACCAAGATCACTAGGAACGGGGAAATAGGAGCCATAAATTCTTCTTTTTTCACAATGAGACATCGATAGATACCATCTAAAGTGGAAAAATTGAGAGATAAATCACTTAAGAAGTTGAAATGATAACTAGATGAAGCAAAAACCAACTACGATTAAAACCAAGTGCTTCATACCCAAGAGAAATGGAAACATATGTCCTCACAAACTCTTATACATGAATGTTCATTACACCATTGTTAATAATAGCTTAGAAGTAGAAAAGACCCAGAAGTTCATCAACTGATTCATGGATTAAAAAAATGTGGGATATACACACAATGCCATATTATTTGACAATAAAAAATGAAGTACGGATACATGCCACAAATGAATGAACTTTGAGAACGTTATGCTAAGTGGAAAAAGCTAGTCACAAAAGGCCACATGTTGTATGATTCCACTTATGTGAAATGTCTACAATAGGCAAATCTATAGAGACAGAAAGTAGATTAATGGTTGCCTGGGGATGGGAGGAGGAGGGACGGGGAGTGACTCTTAATTGGTATGGAGTTTCTTTTTGGGGTGTTGAAAATATTCTCAAATTGATTGTGGTAATGGTTACAAACTCTGTAAATACACCAAAAACCCTTCAACTGTACAGCTTAAATGGTGGTTTTATGGCATGTGAAATAAATCTCAATAAAGCTGTACAAAAAATTCAAGTGCCTGTAGAGAGTGGAACTCTCTGTGGTGAGAGAGGTGTGACAGGTGGCATGGGGAAACTTATACTTTTAAATTTTGGATCCTTTTGCATAATAGGAAAACACAGTTTCTTTATAAACCATGGCCAGGTATAGCTTTAATTTTTCAAAAACAAATTTAAATTTTAAAAATACATAGAGGGCACAGACATAGGGAGTTGGCCAAATAGATTCCAGCACATCTGTACAATGGAATACCACGCAGTCACTGCAAAGAATGAGATATATTTTCATGTGTACGTACATAGAAGATGTCCTTAGCGTAAACTAAGTCAAAAATCAGGTTGCATTACAACATAGATGGCATAATAACATTAATGGAAAAAAGTTTCATAAATAGGTTACAAAATATAAAAGACTGTAGAATGTCCACTATAGTTTGCAGCTTCTCTTCTGTTTCTCCCCCTCTGTGTAGAAGCTAGGTGGTTTGGGTGGAATGGACCCCTCCTACACGTTAAGGGTTGACCCCTGACTATCCAAAACCAATCAGCAGGACCCCGTCGTCCTCTGCACAGTGACTATTCAGGCATAGGCATATTGCATTTTCCTAGTACAGCAAGGTTTGTTTTTCTTTCCTTCTTTTGGCTTCTCAATACTCCCCACATTTGTGCAAGCAAATTTTAGAAAGCCTAAAATCAAGCTTAAAATTACAGAGGAGATTAACAGTTTTGCCAGATTAACCTTGGTTAAGCAGCCATTTTTCTCCCCAAAGTCTAGTCTGGCAGGGGGTGGAATGGGGCTGGCCTAATAGCCAAGCTCCAAGAGTCTCTGGGGGTGGGACCCAGGCATCAGGATTTTTAAAATCTTACCACGTGATTCCAATGTGCACTCAAGGTTGAGAATAACTGCTTTAAGTTGAGCTAAGAATGTTAATAGGAGATTTCTTTATATGCTTCTTATCAAAAACAGTTAAGTGATGACAGCCCAGGGAAGGTATGAATACTTATGAACGACTAGTAAAGGAGGAAATCTCATGAAAATTTTGTTGACTCACTATGTTGTAAGAGAAGAATGGTCAATATGTAACTATACATAAATGTAAATTTCCTTTGTAATAAACCTGTGAAACTCAAACAAGAAAATATATGCAAAGGTATACTGAAGTATTAAATCTTACACAAACCTCAGGTGTTGTTATTTTTCTTTTACAGACTATGTTCCTTTAACATTTACATAGGGATATGTACTGCACTGGTTGTTATTCTTAATATAATGCTTTTAAATATATGTTTTGTTTTCAATTTCATTTGTATCTGTTCTATGCCTACCAAACTTGACTGTGAGTTAACTCAAGGGCAAAGATCACGTCTTGGAGAGGCAAGTTAAAAATGCCACCTCTGGAGTCACGCTGCTAGGGTTTGTCTCCCAGCTCTGCCGCTTACCAGCTGGTGACTTTAGTTCCTTATCTGTCATCTGACATCAATAGCTTCCACCTCATAGAGTCATTGTAGAGCTTAAACTAGATAATGCAATTAAAATGTTCAGCATATGCTGCCACATAGTAAGTGCTTAAAAAAATTTAGCTGTTGTCTTTAATGATGATGATGATGACAATGATGATGATGATGTCTTTCTTTTACAGGAATGGATCTTGGATTTAGCTGGAAATTAGAATCACCTGGGAAGCTTTTTTTACTGATATATCATACTTCTACATATTTTGGGGTACATGTGATATTTTGATATCTGTATACAATGTGTGATGATCAAATCAAGGTAATTGGGATATCCACCACCTCAAACACATGGACACTCAAATATAGTTGGGCCAATACAGAACATTACAGGGGACAGGATACTTAACACTTCTGGAAATATACTTGGCAGAAAATAAGTAAATATGTTTAGTTCATTACCTTCCATCATCTGGGCCTCCTAGCGATACCAAGTACAAATCATTTGGTGAAAAGGCCAGAGCTTCAATTTTGCCCTTGTGAAGTGATAGTCGAGCAATCAGCTCCCTTTTCTTATAATCCCACAAAATGATATCTGCCTAGAGGCGAGAATACAATGTTAGATCATAGACAGGCTTTAAAAGAGTCTGAGGAGATAGCTATCCTTCTTGGTGAGAAATAATCCATAATGTCACTTTCCTTTTTTTTTTTTTTTTTTGGAGACACCAAGACAGGGTCTTGCTCTGTCGCCCAGGCTGGGGTGTGGTGGCACGATCACAGCCCACTGCAGCCTCGAACTCCTGGGCTCAAGTGATTCTCCCACCTCAGCCTCCTGAGTAGCTGGGACTACAAGTGTGCGCCACCATGACTGGCTAATTTTTAAATTTATTTTTAGAGATGGGGTGGGTGGGGCATGTCTCACTATGTTGCCCAGGCTGGTCTCCAACTCCTGACCTCAAGCGATCCTCCCGCCTCGGCCTCCCAAAGTGCTGGGATTACAGATGTGAGCCACTGCGCCCAGCCTAATGTCACTTTTCCAGAAATTAGATCATGTTTTACAAACATGACAGCAACAAAATGGAAACAGTTTTAAGCAGGGATTTTTGTTTGTGAGCAATATCAGTCACGAGCTACAACCTCTGGTGTAAAAACATCAGATTCCTTCACTTTCAGCCTCACAGAATGAAATGAGTTAAAAGAGAAGTCAAGAGGAAGGAGAAGGGAGTGTAGAGCACATGGCAGCACAGAACTAACAGCCTGAAGTGGGACAGTTCTAGGGAGGCACCCCTAGGTAAATTCACAATGAGTTATTTTCACTTGTTCACCTTGAACCCCATGAATGTGACTTGTCCGGAGGCGATGTAATCTCCTCTCGTGGAGATGGCCAAACAGGAGACATTGTTCTCATGACCATGCAGGAAATTCTGCTCATTGGTATTTATTGCCTGAATGAGGATTGTGCAACCCAAAGGATAAATCAGATGCTCCTGGTCAGGATGGCATTTGAGACCAGTGGGCACATGTCCTAAAAGAGAGAGATTAAAAGTAATAATGATAAAGTGCAGACGTGGCTGGTAATTTTTTATTTGGGTACAAAAAACAACACTTTTGAAATAAGCCTTAGTTCAAATAAATGGTTGGGGTAATAGGTAATTTTATTCCACTGACAAGAAGGTTGGTCTAGTACATGGCTTCTCGGACTTTAATGTGCATTAAAAACCCTGAGGAATCCTGCTAAAAAGCAGATTCTGATTTTAGGTCTGGGGTGGGGCTGAGATTCTGCATTTCTAACAAGCTCCCAAGTGATGCTGGTGCTGGTCCAGGAAACTCAGTTTGGACAGCAAGGTCCTAGGGCCAATTTTCGTAGCCTGAGTGCAGGGTGAGTGCACAGGCATAGGGAGAATGTGAATCCACCACCTCAGGCAAACATTTGGTAAAGATAAAAACTTGGCTTAGGTTGGGCATGGTGACTCATGCCTCTAATCCTAGCACTCTAGGAGGCCAAAGTGGGAGGATCGCTTGAGGTCAGGAGTTCGAGACCAGCCTGAGCAAGAGCGAGACCCCGTCTCTACTAAAAATAGAAAAAATCAGCCAGGCATGGTGGTGCATGCCTGTAGTCCCAGCTACTTGGAAGGATGAGGCAGGAGGATCGCTTGAGCCCAGGAGTTTGAGGTTGCAATGAGCTATGATCATGCCACTGCACTCCACCTGGGGCGATATAGCAAGACTCTGTTTCAAAAAAAAAAAAATTGGTTTATTTTACTTAGCATAGCATAATGTCCCCCAGGTTCATCCATGTTGTTGCAAATGACATAATTTCCTACTAAGGCTGAATAATATTAGATTGTATTTATATAACACATTTTCTTCATTCATTCATCTGTTGATGGATGCTTAGATTGTTTCCACATCTTGGCTGTTGTGAATAATGTTGCAATGAACATGGAGGTGCAAATCTCTTCAAGATACTGATTTCATTTCATTTGGATATATACCCCATGTTGGATTACCGGATCATATGGTAATTCTATTTTTAATTTTTTGAGGAACCTCCATACTGTTTTCCATAATGACTGTATCAATTTACATTCCCACCAACAGTGCACAAAGGTTCTCTTTTCTCTACATCCTCACCAACACTTGTTATCTTTTGCTTTTTTGGTAATAGCCATTCTAAACAGGTGTGAGGTGATATTTCATTGGGGTTTTGATGATGATTAGTGGTGTTGAGCAACTTTTTATATACCTGTTGGCCATTTGTATATCTTCTTTCGAGAAACATCTATTCAGGTCCTTAACCCTTTTTTTAATGAACCTGGAGGACATTATGCTAAATGAAATAAGCCAGACACAGAATGACAAATACTGCATGATCTCACTTATACGTGGAATCTTAAAAAGCCAAACTTACAAAAGCAGAGAGTAGAATGGTGGTTGCTAGGGGTTGGTGGGTGGGGGAAACAGGGAGATGTTGGTCAAAGGGCACAAAGGTTCAGTTATGCAGGATGAGTAAGTCCTGGAGACCTAATGTACAGCATGGTGACTACAGTTAATATAATAATACTGCATTGTATACTTGAAGTTTGCTAAGAAAGTGGAACTTAAGTGTTCTCATCAGACAAGAAATGTAACTATGTGAGGTGAATATGTTAATTAGCTTGATTGTGGGAATCATTTCACAATGTATACACTTATCAAAACATTATGTTATATACCTTAAATCTATATAATTTTTATTTGTCAAGTATATCTCGATATAATTGAGAAAAACTTTTTTTTTTTTTAATTGGGGTTTCAGTTCTAAGTGACCATCAGGCACTGTGAAGAGTCTGGGATCTTTCACAGTGAGACCTCTTTCCTCAGGCAGCTCCCATACTCCAAATACTTGCCAAGAGCCATCTCGACAATTATAAACCCTTGTAATATGTTTTAACATGAAACAGACATAGGTCCTCCCTTATAAGTAATCTTTTGTCAGAATTTTTTTTGTTAATCTTCATATGTATTTTACAACATGAACTTTAACAGGTCAGCTTGACTAGTTAAAAATCATGTTTGTATTTTTAGTGAGATTAACGTAGGGATAAGGCAAAAAAGGAAAGTCGCGACAGCCTAAGCATGGCCATTCTGGCTGACACCAGACCCCCACCACCCTGAAGGAGGAAGTCGCCAGTAAGTTGCTGGCCCATGACCACTGATGAATTACAAACTGATTGCGCTTACCTTTCTATGACAGCAGTTCATGATTAACCTTTATGGCCTGAGCACAAGACAATGCTGGTCACATACAGGGTTTTTAAACACTTAAAAACATTATTATTACTCCATAAGGGGCCCCCTCCTACTCGAGAAGGGACCCCTACTCTGTCTGTGGAGTTGGAGCTGTTGTCTGTCTCTGCCTGAAAGGATGTAAAACCTTTTTATAGCTAATCGGCTTGCTCTCGAATTCATTCCTGCGAGAAACCGAGAACCCACTTGGCGAGTTCAGGGGGCTTTCCTCCCTTCGTTGGGGCACCCTCTGCATCATCCTTCTGGCAACCCAGATGGGACAAAGAGAGACCCCACCCACCCAAACCCCAAATTAAGACCATATGGCATTATTCAGAACCCGACAGACGACAGACGGGCGAGTCTCCCTCCGCCTAGTTTGGTTTGGGAACCTTGGGTTCTTTTGGTTCTTTTGTCTTCTAAAGTCTCGGACTCTTTCATTCCCACTCCAGTCTCTGACCTGACTGTTCCTTTCAATTTCGGACAAGTAAGGGAGGCGGCTGCAGGGCCTCTGACTTGGTAGCCAGTTGTACGTTCCCCTCGTCTGAGTGTCCTGGACAGGACTGCTGCCCGCCGGTCACATCTTTAGCAGCCTGCCCCATCAGTCCATCTCTTTCCAACTCTGTTCTCGAGACTTTCCTTCTGAATTAGAGTTGCAGTTCCCAACCCCGGGGCCAAGGACCGGTACCAGTCCGTGGCCTGTTAGGTATTAAATGTATAGATTAATTTAAGGAAGAATAATTTTAATAACAATATATTATACTTCCTTTCTAAAAACAGGGTATGTTTCCCCATGTTTCTCCTTTTATGTCTTCCAGTAGTATTTTCAATTTTTCTTCCTAAATATCTCACACATTTCTTATTACTTTTATTTCTTATTTCTTTTGTTTGTTTGTTTGTTTGAAGAAGGGGTCTTGCTATGTTTCCCAAGCTGGTCTTGAACTCCTGGGCTCAAGAGATCCTCCCGCCTCAGCGTCCTGAGTAGCTGGGATTACAGGTGTGCCACTGTGACTGGCTTATTCCCCAGTTTTAAAAAATCTTTATTGTTGCTATTTCCTTCCCCATAAAAAGAGTTATAAATATTTATTAATATAGTCTTCTGATTTTTAAATGAATTATTCTTTTATATTTAACTCTCTCTGGAATTTATTTTGGTATATTATGTGATTCCTATAGCTAAATGGATATTTTTGCTCAAATGGCTGAATGTAGTTATTGAATATATGATTCATTTTAATTGTGAGCATTCCCTTTCTATGCAGTAAGTTCTTACAATACCAAGGTTTGTGTCTCAGGGGCAATCTATTTCCTACTAAAAATATACTTGTTTTTTCTAGCTGCAGACTCCTTATAAACAATCATCTGGCTACTCATATGGAAAAAGTAAAATTAGATCCCTGCTTCACACCATACACAGACAATACCAGATCAAAGTCCTAAATGTGAAAAACAAGACAATGTACACACAGAGTATAGAAAATGAATTTCTAACCATGACACAGCAAGATCATAATAGAAAAAGCTGATATATTTATCCAGTTATGTTAAAAATGAAAAACTCCTAATGACAGAAGACAAAATGAAAAGAAAAACTCAAACTAGGAGAAGATATTTGCAATGCACATAATAGACAAAGGATTATCTCCATAATATGCAAAGAACTCCTACAAAGTAATAAGAAAAGCACAAACATCCAAACAGAAAAATGAGCAAAGGATATGAATGGGCAATTTATGGTGAAGGAAATTCAAAAGCCAATAAACATACAAAGAGGTATGCAACTTCACAAGTAACCAGGGAAATGTAAATTATATCCAAAACGAGATACCGTGTCATAGCCATCACAATGGCTAAAGTTAAAAAGGCTGACAGTACCAGGTATTGGTGATAATGTGGAACAAAGAGAACACTTATACACTGCTTGGTGAGAGGGTAAACTGGTAGAATCACTTTGGAAAACAATGTGTCTATACTGATGGTAGTTGAATATACACATGCCCTAGGACCCAGCTATTCTACTACTAGGTATATAACCTGCCCTGATATAACCCTGTTAACACGTAGGTATGTACTTCTTCAGATTTATTTTCTCTGCACTTAATAACTAGTGTTCTTGGTTGCAAACAAGTAGGGTTAACTCTGGCTAAATTTAGCAGAAAAAGATATTTCATGGAAGGAATAAAAATAGCTTACAGAATCAATAGGAAGTGTGGAAAATCACACTTGAAAAATGGGTAGGATTAATGAGAAGGCAAGACCAAATGACATGAACTAAGGACCTCTCATTGCCACACTGCTCAACGTTCAATGCAACATTGGAGTCTCACTGCACTCTGCTCCTTTTGAATCAGTCCCTTAAGAGTGGAACTTCTCAGTGGGGACATCTGATTGGCTGAGCCTATTATGTCACATCTCTCTCAATTGGCTGCCAAGGAGTTAGGAGAGGAAATACCTGCCCCTTTTAGGCTCTCACCAAAGGCAATGGAACTGACTCCTACCTATCTTGGGATTCTCCTCAAATTAGAATGGTATTCAGATAGTGAGTAGTCAAAACTACACATGTCCACTAAAATGAATATTCTTTGCTCTCTTTTCCATATATACTCACAATAGTCTCTCTCCCTCCCTTTCAAACACACACACACACACACACACACACTTTATTTAAACTATAATAGGCTCATATCATACATACATACTGTTAGGCAAATTGCATTTTACACTTAATATATCTTTGACATCTTTCCTTGTTATTCTGTATAGATCTATCTCATTTTTCTTAAGGGTTATACAGTATTTAATTGTACAAAAGGATTATAATTTAAAAAAATAATTTATTGGGATGAAATTCACATAATGTAAAATTATCCATTTTAACATGAACAATTTAGGGGCACTTAGTGAATTCACAACACTGTGCAACCACCACCTCTATCTAGTTCCAAAACATTTCTGTAGTATAATTTTTAAAATTAATTTCTTACCAAGGTATATTAGGGTTGTTTCCTCCAATATTTGGGCTATTATAGACAATACCACAATGAACCTCATTGTACATAAATTTTCTGAAAACTTGAATAAGTGATTCAAGTTCTTAAAAGCTCAAAGATTATCCTCATTAAAAATTGTAATAAATACTACAAAGCTAGTGTTCAAAAAGGTTGTAAAATTTATACTGGCAATAGTAATCAAAAACCATTTCTTATTCTCACATTACTATTATCCATATTGTTTAGCTTTTGGCAGTTTGAGATTTAAAAAAATGTACTGCTTTAATAGCATTTTTAAGCTTTTTGAGCTAATAGCCATTTATATTTCTTTAATTTACATTTTTTTGCCCATTATTTACTTCCAGGGTCTATTTTTTATAAAGGGAGTGAACATTTTAGGCTCTGTAGGCCATATGGTCTCTTTTGCAGCTACTCATCTCTGCTAGTGTAGTATAAAGGCAGCCATAGACAATACATAAATGAATGGGCAGGGCTGGGTTCCAATAAAACTTTAATTACAAAAACAGGTAGTGGGGCCAAGTCCACCAGCTATAGTTTGCAGAGTCTGGATCTATTTTCTTGTTGCTGCTGTTTTTAGTATATAAGAGTTCTTTGCATTCTGTAATAGGAACATTATGGGCTATCTACTCCAGTTAATTGATGTATATGACCAAACTCTTAATAACTATAGCTTTATGAAATGTTTTCATATTCAACACAACTGTATTTGGTTTGTTTAAATGGCAAATTCCTGCCAAAATATAATACCTAGAAGTGTCAAGTACAGTTACATATTGACACCTTCAAGTTAAAATTCAACTTTAATAATGTAACACTACAGTGACTTCTAGTGTCACAATGATAAAAGGGGCCTAGTTTTTCCTTCTAATTTGTTTCCATGTGAAATTTAAACTCAATTACTTGGTATTTAAGGCCTCTGAAGTCTAATCCCAGGCTTTCTTTGCTGTGTTATTCTGCCAGTCCCTGAACTGAAGCCATATCAAGCTATTTGCTATTCACCAACAAGGCCCCATATTCTGCACTTTTCCTTCTTTGTGCCCTTATTTCTCCTACCTGGAATATTCTGCCCTCAATCCTTACCAACTGATTTCCACCCAATTTTCAAGACTACTTGAATTTAAAGAAGGGCAACTCTTTTAATCCTGGAATAGAATCTTTTCTCCCAAACTTTCATAAAGCTTTGCCTATTCTCTTTTCTGAGAGCTAGTACAGCCTTTTTAAGTAAACATTTTTCACTGAAGACAAAATACAGAAAACCCAATAACTTTTTATCAAGTAAACACACCCTGATCAAGAAGTAGAACATTACCACACCCTAGATGTCTCCCATGTACCTTCTCTCAGTCTATATCTCCCAAAAGGTAGTCACTGTTCTGACTTCTATTCCTATAGATTAATTTCCCTCATTTTAGAACTTTATATGAATAGAATGATACAATATGTATTCTTTTGTGTCTGGCTTTTTTCATTCAACATTATGTTTGTGAGATCCATCCATGTTGTTGTATATAGTAACAGTTCATTCTTTTAATTGCTGCAGAGTCTATTGTGTGAATACAATATACTACAATTGATTTGTCCTTTATACTTTCTATGGACATTTTGGTTGTTTCTAAATTTTAGCTACTAGAAATAATGCCATTATAAATATTCCTATACATTTTTTTGGTATACATTTCTGATGCATACATGATATAGCACTTGGAGGATATATCAAAAATCTTTAGGATGTACTCAGAATTTATCCTAAGGAAAAAAGTTAAAGAGCTAAAATATTTAGCTATGTAGATGTTCTTTGTAGCATTTTAAAATAAATGCAAAAAATGAAAATTATGCTAAATTCTAAATAACAGGGCATTATTTAAATAAATTATGGCACATCTATGCAATAGGATATTAAATATTACATTACAATTATGGCATAGAGCATATATTTTTATTTTATTATTTCTTTTTTTTAGAAATAGGGTTATTTATTATTTCTTATATTTATTGCTAGGGAAAGAATTACATGTCATACTGTTAAGAGAAAAAAAAGTCTGGTTATAAGAGAATATATACAGCATGAGTCCACTTTTACTTTTAAAAACATATTTATATGTAAGTGTATAGTCAAACATAGCACATCAAAAGTTTAACAACGATATCTTTTAAAAATGTAATGATGGCTGATTTTTCTTTTCGTTTCACTATATTTTTCCAGTTTTCTAAACTCTTCTTCTTAAGCATGGTTATAGATTTGTCCATGTATTCTCACCCCATAACATGCTATTTGGCATATAGTGGTTCTAAATAAATGTATATTTGACTATACAAAAGAATATGAATTATCACAAAACCAACAAGGTAAAAACAATTTGATCAATTTGGGCCACTTTAAAAGGCAAAGAATTAGTAATCGCCATGGAAGACATCAGGATGTAATTTACCATTTATTTGTTCTTTGAACTCTACAAAACAGCATGAATTCTGCTGCAGAGCTCTATGTGTGCAGCTCTACACTGGCTAACCAGTGACCCTCTGCAACTCGGGTCAGGCCACTCAATTCCTTTGCCGATGATCTTGTAATCAGCTCTAAAGGTGGCTGATATCTCAGATGTAAAGTGATCACTTTCTATCAAAGACTGTTAAAGTATTAATAAAAGGAAGAGTCAAGAGCTGAGTCCTAGAATGTGCTTAAAACTTTACATAGTCCGATATTGTTTTGCATCTACATTACTACAGTTTTAAAGCTTTCAGGCATTGCATCACACTTTTTAAAAAGTTTGCTTTTTCTAATTTAATTCATTGCTTTTTCTCATCCTTCAAAAAAATAAAAAACCCAAAATGAACAAAACTCCAGCATTTCTCCCCCTTGATGTTCAAAACAATAGGCAGTCACAAATAAGATTTGAGCAGAGCAACATGGCCCCTCCTCTGATCAAAACTTCTTTCCCCTTCAGCTCCCCCTGGCGTCCCCTTCCCCTCCAGTCCTGTTCTGAAATCCTCATCATTTACAATCCTTCCTTCGGGTTAGAGGACCAAGATCATCCTTGAAAGCGGTTGTTCAAACACACGTTCCCTCCCCAACCCCTTCTTATTAGTACATCAAACAATAAAATTGCATATAAAAGCTGGGCTTTTAGAAGATTTATTAATAGTTGGTCCCAGGGGCAACACAGACAGCGGTTACGGAGGGGCCAAGGGCTTTGCGGGATGCGTGGGGCTCACAGCCAGGGAGGGCTGACCTAGCGGGAGAAGGGTTACAACCACTTTTACTCATCTGTCTGGTCCGGGGAGGAGGCATTTGGTCCCTTTTAGGTGCTGGCGCTTGTCTGAACTGGTAAAAACCATCCCACTGCCTGCGGCTCGGAGCGAGGAAGTGACTCTCCAAGGCCCTGGGGCAGGAGAGGCTGTGCTGGTCGCCCTGTGCTTGGCCCTGCCAGGGCTCTTACCATTGTCCCACACTGTCTTTCAGGTGCCACCCGGTGTCTCACTGTCCCTGTTTGCACTACACGTCCTCGGGCTTCCTAAACCAGCCAGTCCAGAAATGCCTGAGGCTCACCATTGAAGCCGATCACGGCGTCAAGTTCCAGCTCGGCCACCTGGTGCTCGGGCGAAATTTGGTCATCCATCCCTGCGAGATTCCGCTCCTTCGCCTCGCAGCCCCGGAGGGTGCCGCGTCTACTGGTCGTTATGGTAACGCAGTGCGCATGCGCGCCAGATCCACACCGGCACAGAAACCCCGCGAACGGAGTTCGAGTTCGTTTGTACTCTTGCAAATGACGGGAGGACTTCGTTTTGCTATTTCTCTGGAAATCTAGGGGATGGCACGAAATGCACAGAACTATTAATAATTCCTCCATCCCCTCTTTTAAACAGTCTGTGTCTTTTTTGGTAACTATATAATCAAGCATCTAATGAATGGCATTTTAAATATACGTAATCAAGCACAGAAGGTTGGTGGGAAGCCTGCTATAAAATAATATATGATTGTTACTTATTTGGGCCCCTGTTTGAAGCAGTATAAAAAAATCTTAAAGATTTTCACAAAGCTTTATTGAGGTATAGTTTACATATCATAAAATTCTCTTAAAGTGAGTTTTAGTAAGTTTATAAACTTAGTAAGTGTGCAACTATGACCGTAATCCAGTTCGTTTTGTTTTGTTTCTGAAGCAGGATAAAATTTTAGGTAACTGCTAGAGAGAGGTCTTGCAGCTCTCTCAGCTTCCTGGGAAAATACTTAGATTCTATTCAACAACAATTTTATTTTAATTGTGCCCAGCAGTTCTCGTCTCATAATTGGAGCAGATTGCTCCCATTTACGGTCCCCCAAAGGAGCACTTTCCTTCCTCTGTCATAGTTCTTAGGCCCCAATTATTCACTTTGCAAACTCCAGGCTCGGGTCGCGCACGGGCCGAACTGCGGGGAATGAGCCGCGCGGGCCGCCGTAGTCAGCTGCTGCGAGCAGGAAGTGTCCGAGCAGCGGGCGGAGTCTGCACGATGGCACCGGACCCCTGGTGAGCCCCGGGTGAGGGTGGCGGTGCGCGGAAGGACCTTCGGGGAGGCTGGGTTCCCGGGGAGCGGGCGATCACTTAGCGTTGCGGCTGGAGGCCTTTCGCGATGAGGGGAGGGGCAGCGAGACCTTTCCTCTGCTGAGGGGAACTCAGCCACATCCCGCCACCCTTGGTCCTTGCCGGGGTGGCCGGGGAGGGAGACCGGGTGCACTCCTAGGGAGCTGAGGACTTGAGCCAAATCTTTGAATGTTCCTGGGCTGCAAATCGCCGCGGGGATTTCCCGCCCGTCCGGCTTGTGGAGCTGGCTGTGCGTGCTTCCCTGGACTCCTGTAAAAGTGAAGTAGAGATAACCTTTTTGTGGAATGTCAGTCCATCCGGTGAATCCCCTTATTTCGCAGATGGAGAAACTGAGGGTCAGAGTTCACGGTCTCCAGCCAGTTAGTAACCATTTGGGGCTAAGACCTAGATCTTGTGGGCCCTTCCAAAACTTGTAGGAATCTGGGAGGGAAATTATGCGCTTGTTTATAAGGCATTTCACCCTTTCCTGAGTTCTTCCTTTAGCAGAAACTTCTGCAGTAAAACAGTAGCTGATAAGGGTCATTATTCAGCAATTAAGTCCCAAAGACTGAATGATGAAAGATGAGTTCTCATCCCAAGGAACATAATGTATAAGATTTGACCGTTTTGCTTAATAACTTAAAACATGTCTACTAAGTTCTTTTTGGAGTGTATGTCTTATGTTGGTATTTCTAATATAGTTTATAATTATTCAAGTTGCAGACAGCCTGGATCTTAGAAGAATGGCTTTCAAGATCAAAGTTAGATTTACCTGAAATCTAGGTTATTTAGCCAATTGCTTAATTTAATGCTGATTTTTTTTCTGCCTAATTTTAAGAGTTGTATGTCTCTTGATAGAAAATTTAGGGAATATTGAATGTTTGCAGAGAATGAAATAAATATCATCTTTAACTTTACCATTTGGAAATAGCCATTATTAATTTTTTACAATGGATTTATTGCCTTAATCTGTATTTTTTCTACAAATTTTTATTTATTTATTTACAAAACAGGGAGCATTTCTCCATGTCATTGAACATTCTCTGAAAACATAATTTTCTTATGTGGTGTAATAGTGCACCATATGAATGACCACAATTTATTTTTCTCCTCTATATTAGGTTTTTGTTTGTTTTGTTGGTTTTGTTTTTTACTATTGCAAAATCAGTCCCTTTGTTCCATCTCTTATTTCCTAGGGATCCCTTCCTGGAAGTAGAACTGTTTAGTTCAAGGGTCTGAATATTTTTAAGGCCCTTGATATGTACTCTATTCCTAAATTACCCTCTACCTCCTGGAACCTAACTCCCTCAATTTCCACATAAAGTAGGCAGTAAAGCTCAGAGATAAGAAAGAGGCCTCCCGGTTATCCATTTAGATTGGTGGAAGCTGTCACGGGACCCCAAGCCTCTTCCACAGTTAATGTTGACAAAGCATTTGTATTTTTTCATGTTACTCTCAATTACTTTGACTAAACGGCTTTCTCATTAGACTGTTGCAAGTGGAACAGTGGGGGAACTTTGCTGTGCTCCCGTTAGCTACCTTACAAAATGGGTTGCTGATTAGGAGGGTAGAAAGGAGCATGCGATGGGACTTTGAAAAACCTATAAAAACAGATTGGACTATAGCTTTGCCTTTGTGCTGCTGAAAGTCATAGGTCACTGACGCCTCCCTCCTGGGTAGTGTTCTAATGTTTAGGAATGGAATATAGCATAAATAGTAATGAGAGGAATTGAGAGAGTAGTGGCAGGAGACCAATAGAAAAACTCTCCGGCTAGTCAATGCCATAACCAGTTACCAATATTCACTATCTGCAAAGTATTAGGCTATAAGGGTTGGACTATGGTAGAAAAAGCACAAAAGACATAACAGAGATATTTAAAAGAAGAAAACTACTGGATATTAGTGAATAATCTGCTGTGAGGGGTGAAAAAAAAATGAATGATTTGAGTTTTCAGGCCTAAGTGAGACGGTGATGCCACGACACAGACTGAAGGGCTGGAAAGGGAAGCAGAAAAGAAGCTTCCAGTCTATGAGCTGGGCCCCTTTTCTATCAGAAAAACACTGAGTGTACATTTAAATTAATAATATATATAAGATTTACTTTAAAGTACACCAAGAAAAGGAAAAAAAAGGTATAGAGAGCAGATATGAGACTATTTTACTATTTTAGTGGCCTATCCAAGCAAGTGTTTAATAGAAGTAGCAAGTGATTACTTTACTGTCTCTGAACTGGTTCTTTGCTAAAGTTAATTAGCTTTACCACCAGGCAACTTACTGGTTGATGATATACTATTTCCGGGAAAATTACAGTTAAACCTCAGTAGTTTTCTATTCTAATTGGACATTTTTATGTTGGTAGCATGGTGTTTTTTTTTGGTCCGTTTACTTTTTAAAAACTTTGTTATGGAAGGTAAAAGATACACGAAGTAGAATGATACAATGGGCTCCTTTATACTCACCACCGAATTTCTGTAATTATGAATATTCTACCATTCTTGTTTCATATCTACTCTCTATAAGTGAATACTGGTAACTGGTTATGGCATTGACTAACCAGAGAGTTTTTCTACTGGTCTCCTGCCACTACTCTGTCAATTCCTCTCATTACTATTTATGTAAATAGAATTCAGACTAATTTTTCTAAATTAGTGCTTTAGGCACCTGTGTACTTGACACAGTAATGGGGTGTCGATTATCTCTAGGCCAGTAGTTCCCAAACTTTGCCTCAGTGTCCCCTAATCATAAATAGCACCCCCTCACCACTCTCTGTCCCTTTATCCCGCTTCACCTTTCTTCTTAGCACATAGCAACACCTGACAGACTGAAATCACATGGGGAGCATCCAAAAATCCCCACGCTTAAGTCAAACTCCATACCAATGTGATCAGAATGCTGGGGGTGGGACCAGGCATTGGTATTCTTCTAAGAAAGATCTCCCGGTGATTCCAACGAGTAGCAAAGTTTCAGAACCACTGCTCTTTAGGGCTAAAATGAGAACACGAAGATTAGGGGCAAGACACTTGGGAGTTTGTCCTAGCTGTGTGACCTTCAGCGTTTCACATGACCTCTTCAAGGCCTCTCTTTATGTGTAACAGTTTCCCCGTGGCAATATAATATCCTGTAAGTCTAACCTTGTTAGACTGGTGTTCAAAGCTGTATAGAAACTACTTCTACTCATCTCTACCATTTTATACTTTACCGGGCTACCAGGGCCACCACTCGGCCGAACATGCCGGGCACATTTTCTTCCTTTCATCTCCGGTTACTCTGTGTCTTTCACCAAGTCTAGAATGTGCTCCTTCCTACTGTCTGGATAAGACGCCTGCTTTAACCTCATGGTCAGCCCAAGATGTAACCTCATGGGCCAGTCCCATCTGAACGCCTCGGCCGACAGTAATTTCTCCCCCGTCTGAACTCCAGAAATACTTACCATTTAGACCCCACATTTGGCAGGAGGTGTAGCATTACTATATGTTATTGATTTTCATGTGTATGGGCTGGGACTGCAGAGCGAGACCTAAGCTCCTCTTTTCACAGATGACAATGCGGAGGAAAAAAAGGTAAAGTGTGGCAAAGCTGGAACCAGGACCCAATTTTCCTTAATAGCCTCCTGTTTTCTTGATTCTGTGTTGTCTTTTCTCACCTGCTCTTTTTCCATACACACACATATGTATGAATATATATATGAATGATGTATATATAATACATGTATATCATATATACATGACTGCTACTACTTTAGAGTATAGTGGCTGGCAGTTCAGGATCCTACCTCATAGGATCCTAATAAAGTTTACAATGTAAAGCTCTTAGCATGGGATCTGGCTCAGATCAGGTACTCAGCTGCCAGCTGTTGCTATAATTACTATAGTAAAATTCCTAAGGGAAGTGATTGGAGCATTTTCCTTCTTTTAGAAAAATGCTTATCAAGTTCCCTCAGGGTACAGTGTGGGAGTTAGAAGATTTTAAAACATGTATTGTTTATTTACTTAAGCAAACATTGGGACATTAGGGCCAACAGCAGGTTTCAGTATTTTGTAATGGACAGTCCTAGAAAATATGTTGGTCTGGTACAATAGGGTCCCTGCTTTTTAGGAGCAGACATCTAGTAGGAGAAATGAAATGTGTATGCATGCTTAAGTATTTTCTGCAAAACAGATAGAAAGAAAGTAAAAATGCTGTGAGATGGAGATGGTAATGGTACCCACCTCATAGTGTCCTTGTGTGGATTGACTGAGTATTCAATGAGATCAGAATTTGCCTGAATTATGTGAACTTACGTAATAACCTGCAATTTGTACTGAAAAAATACTTAAACAACGAAATTTTTCCCTTCTTTTTCTTTTTGATTGTGTTCTCCACATACGATTCTACTTGTCAAATTGCCCAAGAGATTGCTGAGAAAATTCAACAACGAAACCAGTATGAAAGAAGAGGTGAAAAGACATCCAAGGTAATACCAGGACAGACTTAGTACTTAAAATGATTTGTTTGAGCTTTGAAGTCTGAAAACGTTCCTATATCTGAGGCTCTGTATGTACGTGCGTGTGTAGTGGTCTATCTGCTTATATATGTTGAATTGACATTACACCCAGTTGGTAGTTGTTTAATTCATTGAGACTAAATGAAGCATAACATATATTTAATTTTACCTGTTTTACCTTAAACATTTTTGACAATTTTATAGTCTAGTTCAAGGTTTAGTAAACTTCTCTAGATAATAAATCTTTTAGGCTTTGCAGGTCAAGAGACAATGTCTTCAGTTCTTTAAGTATCTCCTCTCACCAAAAGGATAATGGTCTTTTTTACATTTTATACTTAAAAATGTAAAAATCATCTTTAGTTGTGGACTGTTCAAGAACAACAGTGGGATTTGGCTAGTAAATATATTTTTATGAAATCTCTAGTTCATACTGACGCCTTTGATTGAAATCCAACAACACAGGTTGCTTCCTTACCTTCCCCCATTCCAAATTTGTATTTTCTTTCTCCCACAGTGGGAACCCTGGTTTCCAAAAGCATGGGTTTTGGTCTATCATTTTTATATGTTTGGTCTATGTTACAGTTTACAGAAAATAGTTTCAAAATTACTACAAAGTACCACTACAAATACTAAATAAAGTCCAAAATCTGTGTATTTTGAAAAAAAATTTAGAATATTCCACTAAGAATGCTAAGGTTATTCTGTTCCAAAGTTATGAGAATTGATTCTTTTTGGCTGTATCTTATGCAATCTTTTGTTTCTGTTTTTATTCATTGTTAGGGTTTGCTTTCTCCCCCAAACTTTTTGATTTTATTTTAAATAAGTAAAACACTTGCATTGTTCAGAAGTCAAAATTATAGAAAAAGGTACACTCACAACGCCTTGTTCCCATTCCTCTTCTGCCTCTTAACCTGCTTCTTCTAGGTGGCCATTTTCATTAATTTCTGGCTTATTCTTCCTGTGTTACTTTTTGCAGAAATAAGCCTGTGTGTTTATGTGTGTGTGTGTTCTTATCTTCCTTTTATATGAAAGATAGGCTTTTGTACCTTGCTCTTTTCACTTAATAATATATTATGTAAATCTCTCCATATTAATCCATAGAGACCTTTTTTGTTCTTTAGGGCTGTATAGTACTGTATTGTGTGACTATAACATGGTTCATCTAATCTGTTTCTTAAGAATGAGCAATTAGATGGTTTCCAATCTTTTGCTGTTATGAATAATACTGTAGTCAATGACTTTGCTTTTTTAAAAAAAAATTTATTCGTGGAGGTATCTTTTAAGGGTGAGTTCTCAAAACCAGACAGACATATGTAATTTTTTTTACCTGTTGCCAAATTTTCCCCTCGACTGGGGTTGTCACCCTTGGCACCCTCACAAGCAATGTGTGAGAGCTTCTGTTTCTTCACAGCCTGACCAACAGAGGGTGTCGTCAGTCTTCTGAATTTTTTGCCGATCTGATAAGTGAGAAATGTTACTTCAGTGTAATTTTAAATCTGTATTTCTCATATAGTGAGTCAAGTGGAGTATGTTTTCATATGGGTAAGGGCTATTTATATATTTTTTTCTGTAAACCATCTTCTTGTCTTTTGCTCATTTTTCTGTTGGACTGTTGGCCTTTTTAGTCTTGATCTTTAAGAGCCCTTTAAGATATTAGGGAGATTAGCTCTTCTTGGTAAATTATAGTTATTTCCTCTCCTTTATCATTTGACATTTGACTTTGCTTGTGGTTTTTTAAAAAATGGATTTGATTATCCATCTTTAATTGCTTCTGTATATTTAGTCATAGTTAAGTTTTTTGCCAGTTCCAGGTTATAAAGGAATTTATTTCTGTTCTAGTAAATATATAGTTTCATCTTTTATATTCAGAGCTCTGATCCATTTAACAACTGTCTTCTTCATGGAAAGTTAGATTATTTCTAATTGTAAATAATTTTTCAGTATGGCTAAATTATTGCCCATGTTAGAATAAACTCCTCAATGTGGACTTGCTGGATTTGGGTTGTATACAATTTTAAGCCTTTTGAACATATGTATATATTGCAGAATTACATTTCTATACCAATTATGATTATCTTTTAAAAATCTTTCTCACTCTGTTAGGTAAAAATGCTATGTTACAGTAAGTTAATATGCAGTTTTTATTACTCATGTCTTGAACATCTTTTCATATATTTACTGCATATGTATTTCTTTTATGAATTGCCTATATAACGTTCTTAACCTAATCTTATTATTTTTTAATTTCAAAGTTCTCTTTTTATGTGTTAACTACATTAAGCTTTGATAGGGCATGTTAGGTACAAATTTTTTTCTATTAATTTAGCTTTTGATTTTGTAAGTATATTTTAAAACATGAACTTGGTTTTAAATTTTATTTGAAATTATCAGTATTTTTATTTGTGGTTTTTCATACAGGGGGAGGGGATGCCATGCTTAGAAAGGCCTTTTACGTCTAGAGGTTACATAAATATTTTACCTAATTATCCAAATTTTCTTTAAGCTTCTCTTCTGTTTGTTTTTTATTTTCGTTTTTGTTTTGTGTGTGTGTATAAATCTTTCAAATATTTGATGTTTATTTTGGTGTGCTGTAGGTATCTAATTTTATTTTTTTCCCCATTTGCTAAATCATTAATTCCCCTCCCCAAGATGTGAAATATTCCATATTTCATTCACTGAATTGTTATACAGCTGTGCTGTTTCTGGGCCATCTGTCTGTTCTGTTACTCTATTGAAACTGTTAGTAACTGCCTGCATTGTACTCCTGTAGTTTTTTTTTTAATGACAACTTCATATCTGATTGTTTGAGACCCTTTTTATTATACATATTCATGGTTTTTCTTTATTTTCCTTCATTTATCCTTCTTTCTGAGTAATGTTATAAAACTTCATTAAAAAAAACTTTGTACTGTGTCTCAATTACCACCTCCTCTGCAATAAAAGAATCCAAATGGGATTTCGAATAGGCACACGTAGTATGTTTATAGATTAAATTGGGGAAAATTTACATTTTTACTATGTTGAGTGTTTCCTTTTCTTCATTCCTTCAGCAGTACTTACTGTATATATAATTATATGTGCCTGGCACTGTGCTACATACTTTTTAGATTTTGTTGGTATTGTTAATGAAGTTTAAGAGCAATAATTAAAACAGTTCTCCCTAGGTATTGCCTAAATTTAGGAATGCCCCTGATTTTTTTCATTTTATTATTGATCACCATACTGAATTCTTTTGCTGTTTCTAATAATCTTTCAATTGATTCTCTTAAATTTTCCAAATAGACTATTATCAATCTGCAAATAATGATATTTTAATTTCCTTCTTTCCAGTCTTTATATATTTCTTCAATTTGTCTTACTGCATTGGTCAGAACATCTAGACCAAAGTTAAATAATAATGCAGTTAAGGCAGTAGTGTTCCATCCTTAGTTTTTCTTTCTTTTTTTCTTTGTTTTTGTTCTGTTTTGTTTTTATTTCCACCATACTGTATTAATCATATATTTATTCTATTTTTAATCATTAACACCATGAGCTTTACTATTAGATTTTTCTAACATCAAACTGTCTTAAATTATTAGAATAAATTCTACTTGGTGATAGTATATTGTTCTTTTTAATGTAATTCTGAATTTGCTTTGCTAATATTTTTAAAAAGATTTTTACATTTATGATCCTTAAGTGAGATTGATGTGGTTATCTCTGTCAGTATTTTTTTTTTACCACAGTTATGTTAGCTTAAAATATGAATTAGATTTTCCATCTTTTTCTGTGCTTTGGAAAGCTTCTGTTTAATTATGATAATGGAACTTTTTTCTGACTATAAAAGTAATCATTTTCTTGTAAAATATTAAGAAATCCCACTTAGAGATGACTACTCTTGGCATTTTGGTGTATTTAGTTCCCAGATTGTTTTTATTTGGGTGACGTTTTATGACTTGATTTTTTTCTTTTAGTAAGTTACACTGGATATCTTTCTATGTGAACAAATTGAGATTTGAGTTATACTTTTTAATGGCTATGTACTCTTTCATCTCTTGAATGCTTTTGATCTTTAATTTTGTAGACTCTTCGTAGGTTTGGGGGGGTGTGTGGTGCTTTTTTGTTTGCTTGTTTTGCTCTTTACTGTTTGAATGAGGAGAGAGCTGCTTGCCTTGACGTTTCCCTGTAAACGTTGTGGGTGGTTCTTCCTTGGTTCCCAGAGGTATTAGAATAGTTAAAGTTAGATTTTTCTTAGCTACTGATGCCTTGAGGGTTGCTTGATATGTGTAGCTCTTGGCCAGCCTCTGGCTTTTTGCTGCTTTTCCTTAGTGTGATTCTGCTCATCTAAGGAGGGAGCACCTGCTTCCACCCAAGTTGTATCATTGCTACTTTTGACAAGGTAGCAAATGAAATCTGTGGTATTCTGTGTTTTTAACACATCTCTGATTGTATCCATGGTTGAATATGTTTTAATTTAAATGGGCAGTTTTGTTTTTCACTTTTCCAAATTCCTGATAGGCTCTCTCTCGCACCCCTTCCTCTGTCCTTTAATGTAGCACTTTAGAGTCACAAACAAAAATTTGTTCCAGGATTTTAGAATGATTGGACAAAATTCACACACTCCTGGAAAAAGAGTCATGTGTGGTTAACTTCCTTTTGTACAAAAAGAACACATTGCTATAAAATGTTTCAAGGGGTTGTAAATTTTACCAGTATGTTTAGAGAGACTGGTCGGGATGGTAATGGGACGTCTTTTGAAGCCTGATTGAGGGAATCGTAGGTTTTTGCTATCGAATGAAGACTCGGGGAACACAATTTCCTGCATGGCTCCAAGGTGCATAACTAGGATCAGTGGGTAGAGGCTCTGGGGACAGAGTTCAGCTGAAGGTGAGGGCATTGACAGTTTTCAGTCAATGTCAGTGTTCAAGTACGTCCTTGCTCACCATGTGGCCAGGTTGTAGAGTGGGTATAGGCTGGCGGCTGGGCCAGGCCACTGCTGAGGCTGCTTACTAGCCCTGAGTTTGTTATTGGGAGGCCAAGCATCCCTTCCAGCACTTCCTTGATTGAGTCATAACCTATAAAGCAGCGTTTACATGATATAGTTTAGTAGGTTCTACACCACTGGACTGAAATACTTAGGATGTGTTCTTTTCTTTTCAGCTTACGGTGACAATCAGAGCTTTGTTGCAGAACCTGAAGGAAAAGATCGCCCTTTTGAAGGACTTATTGCTAAGAGCTGTGTCAACACATCAGATGTATCCATGTAAACATTTCCACCTCTCTTCTAGAGTGGGAGGAAAAGCAGTCTTATTTTAAGAAAGGAAGGAATCTGGGCCACGCAGATTTTTCCACAGCTTGAGGAAGACCTGGTTTCCAAAATATTGCCTATAATCTTGATTTCTATTTTAAGTGTCTGTTACATGTTTTACAGTGAATATGCTGGCAAAGCAAGACCTACCCAAGGAATTAACTTATTTGGGTGTAACATGTACAGTGCAGGAAGCTAATGCTTTCTGTCAGTGCTGTATTTACAGAGCCCTGCCTTGCTCCCTCCCTGTCTAGACTGCCTTGAAGATGGCTAGCCACTGCTCAACAGGAAAACTTCCATGAATCCATGATAATCCTGAGCTGTGATTCCATTTCTGGAGTTTCCAGAGTTTTTAATGATCCATTTTTTTTTCGGAGGGGCCAAAACCAGTAGAAAGCATACACCTTTTCCCCCCTGTTTGTGTAGATTATTGAGATGTGACTTGCTTGCCTTATTATTCTTGCAGTGGCACAGATACTGCCTCTAGTTTGGGAGATTTGGGCGTAAGGGGTGGGGTGGGACTTGGCTTGAAGGCAGTCCTGCCAATACTGTCCAGTATTGAAACATTTTTTTTCTTTAGAAATCCATACTCTGATCAATTTAGGAAAATACATGTGACCTGTTAACTTAAACTAACCCTTTACACCTGAGTTTATATTGGTTTGGAAACTGACCTCAAATTGGTCTTCCCTCATCATTTCTCTAAATTGTCAGTTTATGCCAAAGACCAAATTTTTGGCATCTCAGGAAATGGTTACTGCCAGATTTAAATATGGGAAAATTTATGAATATAGCTTTTTAGATAAAACAATTGAAAGTATTTTAAAAAATATTTCCTCCCAAGTGTAACCCCTTTATGTTACCAGGAAAGTTGGTTTAGATTAGTTGCATGATTTTCCAGATACTCAGTTTTTAATCCCCTAAGGTTTCAAATAAAAGTTTAATTTTAATAAACAATTGGGACCTTATTTTTAACCCAATTGGAATATTCTGATACACTTAGTTTGTAACTTTACCCTCCATCTGGTATTATTTGTTACTGCACAGTCTATCATATAAAGAGTTTTTATTTTACCAAAATCAACAAGTCTCAATATATAGACCTCAAGTAGTTTTAGCTGGGCAGGGCTATTTCTTCTGCTTTCAGTACTAAGTACTGGAAGGTCTGCACATGGGGTCAAGGTGTGCAAATTCATTTTACTATTACCTACAGCACATATATTAGGAACGTAATAAATACTGTTTCATGGTATAATCTTAATAACTATGTATTTGCTAACTTCCATTAAAGTAACTGATTATTATTTGTGTTATTTATATGCTAAACCTATGGGGCAAGAAAAATATACAAATTAAGAACGTTTACTTTTTTCTGTTAATAATTTCTGCTAGTTATTCATTATAGAGTACTAAGTATACCACAGTAATAATTGACTTTATTCTCCTAAATGCTTACAGTCTGACTATCTGTTGAAATCTCATAGGCTTTTGGTTTTGTGGTGATCTCAGAATTACATCTCAAGATACTGAATTAAACACTAAGCATTAAAAACACTGAACAAAGTTGTTTAATATATTACAAAAATATTTAGGGGCCTTATGTGGATAATTTAGAATTTTCTAGGAGAAATAAAAAACTCAACTGGACTATAACAGTTTTTTTAAAAATCCTATTTATTTTTTTGAAATAATTGATCTATTTCTACTGTAACTGCAGCCGGTACTAGGGATGGCATTCAGATAATCTGCCCCATGGGGGCGCTCACAAACCTCTGTTATTTTCAGGGAAGCCACCTTTCTTTTGATGTAATGGAAAGTAGGAGGCAGCTTCTGTATTACCAAGGCCTCTTTTTAGTTCTCCTTCTGTCCCCCCATCTTCCCTTCCCCTGAGCTCCTTCCTCTTCCCAAACATTTTTAATAATTCCATGGCAGTTATCCCAGATTTCAGATACATCAGATAGCAACTTGTCAGTCCTAATAACCTCCTGTTATTAGTTTGTTTTGGTGGTTCTTTCTCTTCTTTACAAAAAAGTTATTGAGGCTGAGTCAAACTTTGGAAAGAGGATCCAACATTCCAGCAGAGGAGTTTTTTACACGGAGGAGAGGAATCTTTGAGAGCTTTAGTAACTTGCCCAGGACTCCGCAGCTGGGAAGTAGAAGGGCCAGATTCAAACACAGGGCTGTCTGGCCCCAAAGTCAGTTATTTAAAAGCTGAATTCTACTTTAGTAGAAATAATACCTGGCATGTCTTCAACTAGAATTCTCTATTAATTGGCATGTAGCTGTAGTGCCAAGACAAATCCTGTTTATAATGCAAATCCTCAAGAAACTAGTTGCAGAAAGATAAATCCTATGAAAATGCTTTCTAAACAATTAAATTTGTGGAGTTAAGGCATAAAATGTTATGCTCTTTCCTGAAAAAGTATTTTTCTCCTGGCAGGAATAAACGTGAAGTTAAAATGAAAGTTCTGTGTTTTGAATCTGTTAGTTTGCAATCAATAAACCAAAGTCCTGCAGCCAGAGAGTTTAAATTACTGAAAGACATTAACTTCTATTCACAGTGATGCTTTGAGATAGGAATTATAATTGCCTTACCAGTTGGGAAAAGGTATCTGCTATAGGAGGCTGCATGTAAAATTTCAGATAGTACTAAAGATATTCTTACAATTGGCTTTACATGAAGCTTGTCTATTTGTTGGCTTTTCAATGGCATCACTTTTACTTCTTTGAAGAGAATTTTTAAAAAACCTCTTTACAAATGTGTTTAATATCAAAAGGTATTTTGTGTCTTGGGAGAATGCCTGTGGAAATAATTTTTTTAAATCTGTAAATAACTTTTCTCAACTCTGAATTTTAGGGGAAAAAAGATAGGTAGGTAGATAGGTGGGTGGATGGATAGATGTGGTAAAAACTATATAACTAACCCCCAACTACAACCCCAATGTAGGTGTGGAGATGCTAACTGAATAGATTTTAGAGGACTCCTCTGGTGGATCCAGTGGAGGTGAAGTGGTTCTCAAACACCGTGCCTGTCCGTGACAGAGTTTTCACTGGGGCCTGGTAACAAGAGAAAAATAAGAAGATAGTACTTATGTCAGCAGAAATTTTCTGATTTATAGTCTGTTACATGGTTCTTTCTAGTTTTTGGTGTTAAAATCTCCTTGTTTTTTCATCGTGATATTTAAAGTAGTTAGTACTTTTATTTGTTGTTGTTTCTTTGAACATCCATACCTGCCAAAGTGTATGATTGGTAATTCTATGTAAGTACCTCCTTCCCCCACCCCCATTTGTTTGGAAATATTACTGGTCCATGAAATCCAAAAGTCTAGGCACCAGTATAGAGGGAACAACATTGGCTTGGAACCAGACAGAACTGAGAGTGAAGAGCAGCTCTGCAACTTATTCAAGGCCAAGCAGGAGTTTGGCCTTTCTAGACCTTATGTTCATTATCTATAAAGGAAGAAAAATCATACTTTGCAAGGTTATTGTGAAAGTTGAAGAAAATATTTTTAAAGCCCCTTGCAGTGCCCTGGCTGGCTGTTGAATAAAAGGTGGCTGGGGACACTTAGTAACTGTGTAACCTTGGGCAAGATACTTAACCTCTTTGTGCCCTGTTTTTCTCCTTTGTGAAACAGGGATGATGAAAGTCCACATGGCTTATAGGATTGTTGTGAGGATTAGATTATGCATAGGAGGTGCTTCACATACAGTACATCCTCCTTGAGGATTACCTGCTATTTGGTATTTTATCACTGTAAAAATTATAGCTACCATTGAGAATTTACAGATAGTCCTTTTATGAAGCTTTTAATGATGTAAGGTGTTTATATCAAAGCATACAGATAATGACAGTATTAAAAAAGTACTTGCAAAATGTGACCAGTGCTTTGAGGGAGGTGGAAGCTTGGCCTGGTAAATAATAGATATTTATTAGAGTTTGTTGACTTAAAGAAAGTGAGCCAAAAAGGTCTTCTGACCTCTAAAACCTTAAATTATCTCCTTGAAATTCTTCTGTTATGGCATAGAGAAGTAAATATCTGTAAACTTCTTCCTTCTCCATAGTGGTTCATTCACAAAGTAAGACCTACCTAAATTCCTAAGCCTTCTACCAAATAAGGAGAAAATCTGGGAGCTGGAGGAGGGAGGTAGTCCTGTGGATCCAGAAACATGGTCCCCCTACTCCATCTGTGGTTCGAGTGCTTACCAGGTTACAGCAGAGAAGCTGGGCTTAAGCTAACTGGTAGTAGGTATTGGGAATATGGTATCAGGATCCGATTTCATTTACAACTTTACATTTGCATGAATTGGCTGTTGTTACATGTAAAGTCAGCCTAGCCAATGCCAAAATACTATGGTAGTGAGTTCTTCCTTTTCATTATTTGTTGGTTCTCTGACCTTCTTCCTTGGTATTCACCAAGTGGGTGGAAGAAGAGGTCATAGCACTGGCCACTGACTGTGGGCCCTATTTTCTACCTGTCCTTAGCCTCAGGCACACTCTGTAGCCTCAGGCACACTCTGCCCCACCTCCCTACTCTACCAAACTACCACATACATGTCCACATACATGCAATATAGATTGTTGCCCAGATGGTTCTTTGACCTCTTGTTAACATCAACCCGTATATAGCAAAGGTACTACGCAGGTGGTCATGACTCAATTTATCCTCCTTCCACCTCCCCTCGCCCCATCTCCTTATGCTCTGTTCTCTCCATGGATTAAAATAAAATATAAAACAAAGAGGCAGAATGTTCCTAATTGGATAGTTTTCCAGTTTTCCCACATTTACAGGGAGTCCCTGGGTATATTCTGAATTCGTATTCGCCGTGCTATTTTTAACAGGATTCTAAGAAGTGGTGAAGTTAAGTGAGCAGTGCTGGGTGCCTCAGAGTGGAGAATACCCCCTGAATGTTTGGTGGGCAAGCTCAGCACGATGTGGTAGAAAAGCCCTGACGTAGAGTAGAAGCAGCTGGGCTCTCTGGGCGGTAGTCCCACATTTCTGTTAACCAGTTGAGTGACTTTGGCCACGCTGGGCCTTAATTTCCTGGTCAGGAAAACAAGAGAATTGGACTAGGGAATCCCTAAGGCCTCTTCTAGCATCAAATGTCTGGGATTCTGTTCTTCATTTACTAATCTACAAACAATAATCAAGTTTTTCTGCTTTTGAATTGATGTTCTTTGTTAGTTCATTCTTAACCTTAGTTTAAATCCGTAACTAGTATCTGCTGGATTTTAGAACTTATCTTTACCGTCTCTGTTGTAAAAAGTGCTTTCTACCTGTATACGTCTTATTGTTAGTTCTTACCAATGGCTCCTCTCTCTCTTCCTCTTCCCCAGCCTGTCCCATCTCATTCTTCCTAGTTCATAGTGTTGATGGTTGGCACCTATCATCCCAAACTTTTCTAGGCATGAAATATATGTGTGTAAACATAAAATTGTTTTGACTGTAAAGGGATCATACTATACGTATGATATTGGAGGTTGTGTTTTTACTAATTAGCATATGATAGAGGCAAACAATACAAAACAATATACAGTGAAAAGTAAGTCTCCCTCACACCTGAATTCGCCAGGTCCCCTTCCTTAGTGCAACGCTTATATATCTTTCCAGAACTTTTCTGTGAATATACAAACATATATGTCTATCTGATTTTTTTTTAACGTAATGGGAACATACTATTCACTGTTTAGCTCATTGCTGCTGCTGCTTTTTGTTTGTTTAGCACTATATTTTGGAGATTATTCCATATCAAATAAGTCATACAGGCACTTAGTAAATGCTCAGAAATGTTAATTATTATTGTCATCAGTTGATAACCAGCTTTCCTGTTCCTTTTTTAGGCTACAAAACATTCCATTGCAGAGACGCACTCACTCCTTATTGATGTTTCCAATATTTGGCTATTATAAATAATGCTGTGGTGGACATCCTTGCTCCTAAGTCCTGGTATAAATGTATGAAGGTATCTTCAGGAGAAATTCCTGTTGAAAGAATGTGCCTTTTAAATTTTGTTAGATATTTAGGAGGCAATCTGGCAATTGGTTGAACCTGTTTGTGTTCTTATCAAGAATGTATGAGAGTGCGTGGTTCCTCATCCCTTTCCAAAACTGTCTTGTCACAGTTTCCTAATCTAATAGGTGAAAGTGATATCTTGCATTTCTTTTATTAATATGAAACTGAATGTCTTTTCATTTGAGTACAGATATTAGTGTTTCTTTTTTCTTTGCTCTGTTATGTCCTTTGCCATTTTTTATTCCACTATTTGTCACTTGTAATTTTATTTTGCAGATATTTAAATTTTTATATAGTCATGGCTTCTAGGTTTTCAGTCTTACCTAGAAAGATTTTTCCTACTTGAAAATTGTTAAAAAGTTCATCTAGGTCTTCTAATACTTTAACAATTTTATTTTTAAATCCCTGAGCCATTTGAATCTGTGCTTAATTTAATGTTGGATTATAGTTTGGCATATGTTTGTTTGGGTGGTTGGGTACTTACATCCCAACAAAACCAAAGGTTGCCAGGGTAGGCTGAGCATAGCACATAAGACAAGGCTAGGTAGTACAGGTTGAGCATTCCTTATCTGAAGTGCTTGGGACCAGAACAGATTTTGGATTTTGAAGTATTTGCATATGCATAATGAGAAATCTTGGGGATGGGACCCAAGTCTGAACACCAGTTCATTAATGTTTCGTATACACGTATACATGTAGCCTGATGGTAATTTTATACAATATTACCTGTGTTTTGACTGCAACCCATCACATGAGGTCAGGTGTGGAATTTTCCACTTGTGGTGTCTTGTCAGATTTAGGAGCATTTTTGGGTTTTCAGGTTAGGGATGCTCATCCTGCATTGTGATATAACTAATAGTTTCCACAATTTAAAATTCTCGTTTTGTCCTGTATAATTCTTATGATCGCTTGTTATGTTTTAATTTTTGAGGAGCTTCTTTTAAATAGAAAAACCTGCCTTATTGACAATTTGCCATTAATTTGAAACGCATCGGTATTTATTCTTGATATTGCATTGATCAAAAGGCTAATATTTGGCCCTTTTATTAATACTGAGGAAGTAGTTAAGGTTACAGTTTCTTTGTTACAATTGGTACTTCACGGTTTCCAAGATGGGTGCTTAGTGACTGTTGTGCAGCAGGAAATGGAAAAGTAATGGTAGTAATTTGACTCAGGAAAGTGTGGCATTCTGGAATGTTGAGAGAATTCCTTTATTATTTTTTAATATCTAAAGCTACTAACACTGCTCAGCTACCTTGGTTTGGGGGATTTATGATTTTGCCTAACTACTGTTACTGTGGAAAACTTTTGCCTGGGTTTGTTTACTAATTTGCTAGCTAGCTAGCCCTCTTCTATGCAAAATTAGCAACAAAAATTCCCTGTGCTATGGTTTTCTTACCCAGGTAATGGTGATGCTATTACTTGATTATGCCAATTTCTCAGAAACTTTTTGGGCCTAAGTACAATGTTTTATATCCCTCTTAAAAAGTATCTATATATCCCAAGTAGCAGTCTCACTAATGCCTTGCTATTTTTACTAGGACCGGGTAATTGTGGCCAGGGCTACCTTGAATCACCAGCGTTTCAGCTTTAATAAAACTAAGGGCATTTAATGAAAAAGCAAAAGCTAGATAAAATTGAGTTGAGGTGACTTATTTTTGTGCTCACTTTTTGTCTTGTGTCAGATATATCCTTTCAAAAGTGTTGCTTTCTCGTTCTCTTTATGGCAAAAGTTTTCTCCTTCAGTATTTCCTTTACTTTATTTTTTAACACACATATATGCACACACATACTTCAGCCTAGAAGAACTTGTGTAGTTTGCTTCAAGAAAGCTAGTATATAAAACTTTGAATTTAGTCCTGATTTATTTTTTTAACCATCACTTATGAATTGTGCTGGAAAAGGTGTTAGAGATTATCTGGTGGTACCTATAAAGAAACAAAGATCCAAAAAGGATCAGAGTGCAATCTGTTGCATAAAGTAGCGCATTACAAAATAAATTCCAGGTGTATTAATTTGTCAGGGAAAGAACTTGCATAGTGATCTATGTCAGTGTGTATTAGTCCCTCTGTAATGGTACTGTCAAGGTCCCTTACCTGAAGGATCAGTGAAGTTGAAGGTCAGAGCAAGAAAAGTAGAATGGTTCAGATCTCTCCTGGATAGTAGTGAAAGCCACCGCTGACTTGAAGAGTTAACTTAATAATGTAATAGGTAAAATGAGGTAATTCATCTACTGTTGGACCTTAACAAGACGTCTGCAGAACACAACTTGAAGGGGATCGAAGACAGAACCTATTGGATGATCTTGTAACTCGAGAGAGACTACTTCTGGCATCCTTTAAGAATGAGGGTGCCGAACCAGATCTAATCAGGTAGGATGTTTTCATTTACAGGGATTACTTGGTGGGGGAAGATTTATTTGTGGATATTACAGCTGTTTCCTGAATGGCTTAATTTCCTTAACTGGTAGAATATATTCTGTTCATTTATGGTGTCAGACTATAGTTTTCTATTCAATTTAGTTTTCATTAGTTTTCTAGATACGGTCAACCATTCATATTCAGCTGAATCCTGTTTGGGTAGAGAAAGGTAGAATACAGATGAAGTCAGAAAATTTCTTTGTGTGCTTTGGTTGAGTTTTTTGCTTTGTTAGCTGCCCTATAAACTCCTGAAGTTACTACTTACCTGTATGGGAAAGTGAGTTTTTTTTTTTAAATTGTCAAGTTGAAAAAAATGTGTCCTGATGAGACTGTGGTCTGGGGCTCATGGAGGTAGTGGAGTACAGCAGTTGGGTTCTTCTCTCCGTCCTTTCACACTCCAAAGAGTTGACAGCTGCTCTGAAACCGGCTCTGTTGGAGGACCCGGAGAAGTCCAGCTTTGCCAGGCTGAGGTTAATGAACTGTCAATTGTTATATCCTTAGAATTGGCCTCCCCTGGTTTCCAGAACTCCATTCACTTCATTGTGGGAACCATCACAGAAGGAAGTGAGTTTAGGATAGAAACCCACCTCTCCTCATCTGCCACAGTAGGGATGATGCATCCATTGTGGTGAGGCAGCTTGTTCTTGTTTAGTCCCTAGTTAGGAATTATATGGCTTCCCAAGGGCAGTGGTTTTTGACCCTAGCCATGCATTGCCACACTCCACCTCGGACAATTAAATCAGAGTGGGATTGGGGTGGAGGCAGGTGGTGCTGATGATGTGCAACCAGGATTACAAAACCACCGCCCTGGGACAAGCTGAAGAGGATGAAACAGTTACTTTCCTGTTGGTCCTAGTCTTCTCAGGAGCTGGTGATCCAAGGTTTTCAAAAAGAAACTATGACATGCAGGAAGCTGGATGAAAGTTAAGTCGTTTCTGTGAAGAAATGAACCCAAGGAGTCAGTGAGGGAGGAGTGATACTCTCTGGGCAGTGTCCTGGGCAAGGTTTTTAAATGAAGACAGAAGCCTGTGGTGGGCCAATTTATTGTGGTTCCCGGTATTTGTCTGGCAGTATTCAGTCCCAGGAATCCAGGGCTGATGCCAGTGGATGAAGGTGGTGATCCAGGTCGGTGACATAGAACAGGTGAGCAAGGGAATCCAAGGTGAAAAGAAAGTGGTATCTTTCAAGAAGGGCCTCGACGTTGAAGGAAGTCGAGAGACTAATAAGGGCATAGTTAGGGGGAGCGCTTTTCATGGGGGAGTCAAGTAGAGAGGTGAAGGTCAGAGAGGAGAAAACTTTAATCGTTCTATTCATAATAGTCACCGTTTGAGAAGAGTGTTCTGTGCCAGACTCTGCTTCTTGCTCTTGATTCATTGTGTCATTTAACAGTGTTGAAGGGGTCAGTGTATGGATTTAGGCCTTCTGAGGACCTCTTCAATCCTACCACTAGGTCTTTGTGGCTTGTGTGGTTTTTTTTGCTTTGTGGTCCCCGCTCGCCTGCCTGTGTCTGCGCTGTTCGCCCTTATGGTAGTCTCTGCGTCCTTGCCCTTCAGAGTGCGACCTGCCGATAAACAGCGGCACCTGGAAGTGTGTTAGAAATTTAGAATTTCAGACCTCATCCCAGACATGCAGAATCAAAACTTGCATTTTAACCACACCATCAGGTGATTTGAATGCATGTAAAACTTGAGATATACTGCTTTGCATCACTTATTCTAAATTGTGGCACCTTGCTTCAGAATTGCCCAAGAGGCTGATCAAAAAAAAAAAAAGATACACGTGTCTGGACCATCTGCTTGCGGGGTCTGATTTGTCGTCTGGGGGAAGGCCTGGGTGGGAGTAAGGCTGTTGGAGACTCCCAGGTGGTTCTAATAGGTGGCAGCATTAGAACCACTGTGCTGTGTGGAGGTGGCGTACTAGTGATGATACTAATAGCTACGTCTGCTGTTGGTTTCCTATGTGTTGGGCACTATGTTAAGCTCTTTGTAGTATCCCGTTTTACAGAAGAGAAACTGAGGCTCAGAGGGGTCACGATTCTAAAGCTAATCAGTCTCAGGGCTTGGATTTCAGCTCTGAACTCTTAACCAGGCATTAGAAGGACTCAGCTCTGTAGCTAACTGGTCCCTCAAGCATCTGGGCTTCAGAATCATTGTCCTTAAACTGGGGATGTGTGTTCTGCCTATTTTTCATCGTTGTTGGGACCAAATGAAGGGATTGCTATGAGAAGGGCTTTGTAAACTATAAAACTTTTATAAATACAAGATGTTGTTGCTGGAGCATTGTGTATGCGTCAGGCTAGGAGGAAGCTCATGCTGCCACCTTGCTTCAGAGACTTCCTGTGCCTCCTGTCATGCCCCCTGAGTGCTCTAGAGGGATTTGGTCTCCTTGAGCAGTCTTGTTCATGTGCTGCACCTGCTCCTCTGCCCTCCCATTCTCCCCTTCCAAATCTTGTTTGTTCTGTGTCCTCTTTCCACAGTACTCAGCTTGCTGCCTCTTGTCTTATTAGCAAACAGTCTCACGTTAATTCTAGCAGTGGGATAAATGGCATGTGACTTGTTTTCTGGAAGTATTTTCACTGAAGCCTCCTTGAACCTTAGGATTTAAACCAAAGTAAATTAATTGATGGGAGAATTTTAGGGAATTTGGCAGCTTAGTGGAAGTGGGTTTTTTTTTTGTTTTTTCTGATGGAGGCCTTCTGAGGAGCTCTTGAGGCCTACCACTAAGACTGCCTCTTGTTCTTCCTGCATGTAAGGCTGATCCACGTGGTGGACCTAAAGCTGTTGCTTTTTGGTTTGTTGGTGGATGGCTGGGGTGGCAGGGCACAGGGAGACCAGACTGAGCAGAAACTCTGAGCAAAGATAACTGAAGTCCTAAGGGTTGAAATAAGGTAACTGGAAAGGCTTATTGACATGCTCCCAAGATGAAAGCAAGGGCAACATATATATTGTTGTATCTTTTTTGTTCAGGAACAGAAATGAAGAATAGTTCAGAATAAGCTTCCAGAGGAATTCTGTTTAAAAAGTATATAAGCACTGTTGAGGAGAAAGACTCCTGTGGAGTGGTTTGAAGAAGATAAAAGTGAACATAACACACAGTGATGGTCCATTCCAGATGACATGGAGTCTGGGCAAGAGTAAGAAACCATTGTGGCAATTACTGATAGATACTGATCACCATGAAGAAAGAAAATCATTGGGAGGCTGAGGCAGGAGGATCTCTGGAGCCCAGAAATTCAAAGCCAGCCTGGGCAACATAGTGAGATTGCCATCTCTAAAATGATAATAATAATAATAATAAAAATAATAAATTTAAAAGTCCCTGGGAAATCTGCTTGAGGGCTATGAGAACATACACCCCAGATAGTGTTGATCTAACTAGTCAGGGAGGACTTACTAGAGACAAGCATAAGTGTATAGATGAATTAATGAATGTTAAAGCCAAAGTAGACTGCTAGAAGTAGATTTTCTTAGATTTGAGGTCATTTACTGGTCTTTGATTTCATTCACCTGCCTATGTCAGTTATTTTTGCTGCCTTTACTCTTAATCCCCACCCTGGAGGCCTCCCCTTCCATCCCAACTTCTCATACCTAGTAAATTCTCCTGCTTGGACCTGGCCCTCTAGAGAGGATCTTCATTCAGTTGTAGACATGACCATTTTTGGTTCACAGTTCGACCATATCCTCTGGCCTCCTGGTTGGCAGTTGCCCAGTCATTTCTAATACAGCTGTCAGGGAACTTTCAGCTGTATCTTTGGAGAAACCTCGTTCCCTTCTGCCAGTGGTGTCTCTGGTATCTCCAGCGACTCACAAATATTCCCTCAGTCCTCCCCCACAGTTAATTCCTAGTTCTGCATTCCTCTCTCATTTTTGTTTGCTTTTGTAATTCTTGATACCAGGGAGGTCAGCTAGGCTGCTCTGTCACTTTGCGGGTGGAGGGCACATGTCTTTCCTTTAATTTATGACCTGTAGAATCACATGGGCCAGAAAGCCTTGTCAGGACTTCAGAATGTTGTGGACACGCTCTCTATGGCACGTTTTTTCATTACTGCTGGACTTGCCACGACACATTTACTGCTGGAGAACTGGGTTAATCTGCTAATCAGTATCTCCCATAATAACTGACGGCAATGGCACACGATCAGTCCGCCCTACCGGGATTTGCCAGAAACCAGGTGAGCTTCCCTGTCTTCCCAGAACCCCTACCTCTGTTTCCCTCTTTCCCTCTCTCTTTCTTCCCCATCCCTCATTCCCGGAGTCCTTCTGCCCCTCCTTTTCCTCCTCATATGTGGCCTTGTTAAGGACAGAAGAGTATTGTCAAACTTCAGTTTGGATTAGCATTTCCTTTAAACAGACATTAACGTGGCAATCACATAATTGAATGTGTAGCTGTCCTGTGACAGAATCTTAGTTTTACTTTGCGGATTACTGGTCATTATTCTAAAGCAGTAAGCCTTGGTCTAAATAAGCAATGGTTGACTAATTTAGGGTATTTGGAAACTTGTTAAAGAAGTCTCTGTGCAACAATGTCTCTTAGAAGAAGATAAGCCCTGATTTATAAAGCAGTGACACAGCTTCTGATTAAAAACCCTCCTGCCCTTTATATTTGAGAGCATTGCTCAGCCTCACAATTAGTTAAATCGTTGTAAAGAGAGAGAAAAAATTGTTGCATACTCCACTGCTCTGTGACCATCTCAAAGATTATGTGATTAACTCAGCTATAGTGGGTGGCTAATTGGCTAAGCTTTAATCTTCACACCACCAACGATGTAGAGGATTATAGGGAATAGGAAGTTGTTTAGAGTTTGAGATGGTAGTTATATATCAGGAAGGATATATTAACAAGCAGACCAATTGCTAAAATCAAAAGAAGATGATGATGAAATGTCCACGTTTTCCTAGAGTACAGATTTTTACATTTAATTTTAGATATATACTTTTTCCTTGAGCTACCAAAAAAACATGATATTTCCAATGTATATTTCATATCATTGTAGCCACGATGGGCAAAAGAAAAATTCACATTGAATCTTATGTTAAAAATACACCCCCTCATTTTAAACCATTGGATGTTTTATTTCAGTTTAAAGCTTCGTTTATGGGAAGGATCATTTACACCTAATAGATTTCCTAAAGAATCGTTGATTTGTACATTATGTTGCTTAATGTTATTAACACATGACCAAGCTACTCTTCCAGAAGTAGGAAGTTGCTAAGGGATATACACTTGCATCATTAACTAGCTCATGTGAGATAATGGATAAGCCATAAATATTTATCCCTTTTTATTTATGCCCCAGAAATTCAGTAACTTCCTAGCTTTTGTGACATGTAAGGATGTGCTGAAATCAATACAGCTTTGCTTTTTTCTCTATTACTTGAGCCCAAGGATAGTTGAACTAAGGCAGTATTAAGTACAGTCAAGAATATTAAATAAAATTCCCTGCTAGTTTAATGAAAAATAGGTAAAGAAGCAAAAAGGTTATGGTAAAGCAAATCTTCTTTCACTAAATAGGTATTTATTGAGTGCCTACTATGTGCCCCGCACTGGTACTGGGAATGTGATGGCAAAAAAAAGCAAAACAAACAAACACCTGCTTTTTGCAGTTGAGGTGTGTACAGCCCAGTGAGAAAGACTGACATGAGATAAAGAATCACACAAATAAAATAAATTCAGCAGAAAGCTATATTGTGCTTTGAGAGAATACCAGTGGGAAGCTGATTTAGCTAGGGAGACATGGTTTAATACTTAATCTTTTTTTTTTTTTTTTGCCAGTGTGTATTTTGTTTCTTGATCAGATTTTAAATACCTCAAGGACAGAGACCATAAGCCTAACACAGTGCTTAATAAATACTTGCTCAATGAGTAAACATCTTTGTGCTTTTTTTCTGTGTCTTCCATAACACCTAGCACAGAGTTGGGTATAGAGCAGGTGTATTTTTGACTGCTGTTAGCTTCTCTAACTGTAAGTTAGGCAAGTGAGAGATCTGAATAATTTAACAGCTCAGTGATACCAAGGAACCAGGTTCTTGCCACCTCTTTGTTTTCCTTCCTCAGAGCGTTGGCTTGCTCTGAGGAGAAAATTCTTGTTGATTGAAAGGTTGGACAAGTCAGGATGTCATACATAGGCTGTGCTCTGGTAACTAAACATACCTGGAAATGTCTGATTTTAATACATGAAAGCTTTTTTGCCTGCTTCATGTAAAGTCTGTCACGTAAAGGTGACTCAGAGGTTAGGTTGTTTCCATCTTAGGGCTGTGCTGTCATGACACAAGGCCTCTGTGTTCCCCATGACTGGAGAAGAGAGGGTGTAGAGAACTCATACCCCTTTTATATGCTTGGGACTGCAGGTTTCACACATTCAGCCATTAGCCGTAACTAGTCATGTGGCTCCAACCCAACTGCGAGGGAGGCTGGAAACGTCATCTGTCTGTGTGCTCAAGAAGAGTGCTTGGTGAAACGCACAGCTCTGTCTCTGTCTCACTGATTATTTTTGGTAGTTTGATGGAAAAATAAGTGACTTGGAAGCATAGTCTTGCTGCTCTCTTAGCCAGCAAAGCTTAGAATTGGAAGTTACTAGAGGCACATGAGGTGGGCTGAGAGGTGACCATGGTGGGATTTGTTCATTGCTTATGATGCCTGTTCTTGAAGAGTTCAGTCAGGTAGGGGAAACAAAAGCAGGGATCACAACACCATGAAATTAGTGCATATGGGTCTGTAGAAGGGCAGGTAGTTTTTTCAGCAGTCAAAGGAGGACTAAGTTGTCTGGAAAAGGAGATGGTACTTACTGTCCTGACACTCTCTGACACTTGTTAGTTGGGTGACTGGGTTCGGCTTACTGTGCTAGTCTAGTAGTGGGACATCCTCAGCTGCGTGTAGTGGATAACCCTACTCAAAATGGCTTAAATAAGGAAAAACATCCATGTAATAACAGGCCAGTGATGCCATCAGGGTCCAGGTTCTTGATATTTTTTCACTTTGCCTTCCCCGGAGTATTGGCTTTCTCTTCAGATTGACTCCTCTCATGGTCTCAGAAGAGGTGTAAGCCGTTTCCAGCCACACTCCAAACATACCAATAGGAGAAGGAGAATGTGCTTTGTGTAAGTAATATATTCATATGGCTAAGAAATCTAAAGCATTTAACAGGGTTCAGTGAAAACCCTCCCACTATGTCCCCCACCCCTCAACATAAATAATTAGTGTTAATAATTTTTGGCATATCCTTCCAGGGTTCTCTTAAGCATATACCAGCAAATATGAATATGTTATTTACCTTTCTTTTACACAAATGGTAGCATATCATACATACTATTCTGTAACATTCTTTTGTCACCTGATCAAAATATCTTGGATATCTTCCCAATCATTATGTAAGGTTTTGTCATTAGTTTTTATAGCCTTATAATATTTCCTTGTATGCATGTACCATAACTTATTTAACTAGTCTCTTATTAATAGATATGTGTACTGTTTTCAGTCTTTTTCTATTACAGAAGTAAAGCAGTGAATAACCTTAAATGTAGGGGATTTCACATGTGTGAAAGTATATCTCTAGATAAGTTCTTAGAAGTAGGATGGCTGGGTCAAAGGGTTTATGCATTTTGTAGTTTTGACAGCATTTGGCAAGTTGCCCTCCAGTGGGGTACAACCAGTTTATACTTGTGCCGGCCATTTATGTGAGTGCCTGTTTCCCTATATAGTCTTTCCCAGAGAGTTACTGAGCTTTTGTATGCTACTCCAAACTAATATATGTAGTTTTATATAGTAATATCTTAGTAGGGTTTTATGTAATTACTATATATAGTTACAGTGAGCCAAGGGTATAAAAATCTGGGTTTTTTTTTTTCTGGTATGCTTGTGGTTTTATTTTATAACTGCTAAAATATTTGATCCATTTGGAATTTAATTGTGAATAAACCTTTTCTATGGCTACTTGTGTGACTGACTACATTTTTTTATTGTTGTTCATCTTCTCCTCATTTTCAAATTTGAAATTCTGTCTTTATCATATACATTCCCATATGTGCTTTGATCTATTTCTGGACTTCATTATGTGTTCCACTGGTCCTTCTGTCTGCTCATGTGCTAGTCCAATTTTTTCTAAATACTGAGTTTAGGTTAAACAGATAGGGCAGTCTCCTTATTAATTTTTTGGATTTTTCTTGTTTTCTTACTGAACTCAGAATCGTAATCTATCAAAAAGAAGAAACAACCTTTTAAAAAAAAACATTGGGATTACATTAATCTGGAAATCTTTTATTCACTGAATTTTCTTCAAAATCAGGATGTTTTTCTTTCATACATTTGTTGATGCCATAGTAGTTTTAATGGTATTTATGCAACTCTTCTTGGTTGCTGTTCTAATCGTTTTTTATTTTCTCTTTTTGATTTTTATTAACTGTTGATAAATGGCTAAATTGAATAGCCACTTCTAAGTTCTTCTATAGTTTTTAGAGCTTTCATCATTGATTCATTGGTAGTTTTCCATGTCTGTTTTTAAAATATGAGGAGTGCTGGAAGTTCCTAATTATTTGGCTCAATGAATGGCTAGGATTGTAGATACATTGCCATGTAAAAAAAGTGGGGTAGTGGGGTGGTGCTGAATTGGGTTTGGTAAGAGAATCCTGAAATGAAAAGGAGATGGGTAGGTTCATGGGTGGTGACCTTAAATTAGGTTCTGATAACGAGAAAGATAAGGAGTTGGGTAGTAATTGTAGTGTCTATATCACCTTTGCATCCTTAGCGTTCTTGAACCGAAGTTTTGGAACCAGTACTTGACCTCAGAAGATCTTCTTTCCTTACAGATGACTGTTTCTGAAATTCTTGAAATGTTTGAGATCAGGCATTTGGTATTTATTGGCCTTTGTGAACCTAATTTGTTGTGAACCTACCATGTTTTAATTCAAACTTATTTAAGACATGGATTTATACTATAGTGTTTCGAGAAGTTTTAGGAAATGCTCAGTTTAACAGGCACATTTTAACAGTGTCTATATAGTAGTTTTCGCAGAGGCTATTTCTTGCATCGATATGTTAATCATTCTTAATTTTGCTTAACATTAGGTAATAGCTTCTGGCCTTGTCTCCACATTCTGGAGAAATGTAAATGGTGTATGACAACAAGAGGGAGTATTTGAAATAGGGACTGACCTGAAAAATCTGGAATGTATGTTGCCTTAGCACTTTGTTTTCCTGTATTAACTAGTGGTCTGATACCAGCCATATAATGTGTATGATGACCATGTTTTCTTGGAGAGAGAAGCTGGATATGTCATATGACAAAGTCTTTTTTGTGACTCTCCTTGGTGGAAAAGGAAGCTTGGTTGATAGCGTTAGACCAAAATGTTAACAATTTGGAATATTCTAGAGGTTTATGGGAACTAATAGAATATTTGTTTTTGAAGAATTTTTAAAGGAATATCTGGTAAAAAAATGATACTGTACAAAGAGTAATCAATGAAGATTGAGGCTGCAACACTCTTCTGACATGCAGTTTCCCGTTTACTTCCCAGAGGCAGCCACTTGTAACAGTTTTTTTGTGTCTCCTTCCAGAGATATATTACATGTATTCAAGGATATACACACACAGATGTGCACACACATGCATCTCTAGTCTCTCTCTCACCTTTATTTTTTAACATGAATTATAGTATAATATGCACTCTTTACTGTGCATTATCTGTTTTGCTTAACAGTATACCTTGGAGATTATGAAGTAGAATGTTTAATGAGTAGTACTCTTAAATATCTTGAAACTGTCTCAGAACTTGGCAAAGTAGCTATTTGAAGTTTGTAGGTTATATATGTACTCATGAGACTGGCTATTGCTTGAAGGGATCTCTGTAGTCATTTAGTCTGAATTTCTTTTCTTTTCTTTTCTTTTTTTTTTTTTTTTTTAGACAGAGTCCTCTCTCTGTCACCCAGGCTAGAGTGCCATGGTGTCAGCCTAGCTCACAGCAACCTCAAACTCCTGGGCTCAAGCAATCGTCCTGCCTCAGCCTCCCAAGTAGCTGGGACTACAGGCGTGCATCACCACACCTGGCTAATTTTTTCTATTTTTAGTAGAGATGGGGCCTCGCTCTTGCTCAGGCTGGTCTCAAACTCCTGACCTCAAACGATCCTTCCTCCCTCCTCACCCTCCCTGAGTGCTAGGATTACAGGCATGAGCCACCACGCCCGGCCAGTCTGGATTTATTTTCCTCCATAGGATAGGAAAGAAAGCTCTATTAGCAGCCTGACTTCCAAATAGAAACTAAATGTAAAGAAAGATTTGGATGATTGATCAAGCAAATGAAACCAGGTACCTTGAGATCTGCATAAATATTAGTCATTGCAACTCAGTGTCATTGATCAAGTCAGCAAAGGTATCCAGCTATTGCCATATGAAATGTAGTGAAGCTTAGTCTGTCCATGAATGGTTAGCAGCAGCAACCTGGTAGTTTCCCTCCTCAAGGTTTTAAAAGGTAGGCAAAAAAAGAAATGTCAAATGAAAAAAAATTTTTAAATATACTATTTATAATTGTTAAAAAAGATAAAATATGTAGTAATAAGTTAAATGAAAGATGTATGAGCCCTCCATACTGAAAACTGTAAGACGTTATTTAGAGAAATTAAGGAAAACCTAATATACACAAAATCTTTTATCTACAGAGGATATGTTCCAAGACCCACAGTGGGTTCCTGAAACCTAGAGTAGTTCTGAACGCTACATATACTATGTTTTTTCCTATACGTACATACCTATGATAAAGTTTTATTTATAAACTAGGCAGACAGATTAACAACAATAACTAATAAAATAGAACAATTATAACAATATACTGTAATAAAAGCTATCTAAATGTGTCTCTTTCTCTCTCAAAATATCTTACTGTATGTAATATTTTCAGACCACGGTTGACTGTAGGTAACTGAAACCATGGAAAGCAAAATTGAAGATGAGGGGATTCTATGTTCAGAGATTGGAAGACTCAATATTGTAAAGATGTCAATTCCCTCAAGATTGGTTTGTAGAGTTAGAGCAAACACATTTACAGTCCAGCCAGTTTTTTGTTTCTGTTTTATCACTTGAAAAACTGATTATAGCCACAGTTTATGTGGTATTGCAAAGAGACAAGAAGAGCCAAGGCAGTTTTGAAGAACACAAAGGCTGGAAGACAGACATTACGAGTTATGGAGACTTATCATAAAGCTGCAGTGTGGTGTTGGCACAAGGACAGGCAAGTGAACCAGTGGACAAAATAGAGAGTTCCGAATCATCCCCAAACACGTAATGTCACCTGATTTATGACAAAGGCAGTCTTTTCAATAAATGGCATTATGTCAACCAGATTTTCATATGGAAAAAATGAATCTCGGCCTCTGCTGTCACCCTGCATAAGAAATCAATTCCAAAACAATCATAGATCTAAATGTGAAGGGTCAAAAAAGAGAGCTTTTAAAAGAAAATATGGAATATTTTTATGAACTTGGGATAGGCAAAAATTTCTTAACCAGGCCACAGAAAGCACTAGCATAAAGGAAACACATAAGTTGGACTCATTAAAATAAGAAATTCTGCTTATTGAAAGATACCACAAAGAGTGAAAGACAAGCCACAGAATGGAAATCTGTATGTGCAGGACATATATCTGACACAGGAAATGTATCTTGGATATATAAAGAACCCCTGTAAATCAAGAAAAAGGCAGACAACCCATTAGAAAAAAATAGGCAGAAGACTTCAACTTGGATTTCACAAAAGAGGATATTCAATAGCTGAACATATGAAAAGGTGTTCAACTTCACTAGTCATCAGGAAATTGCAAACTAAAACCATGATATCATACCATTGCACCACAAGAATGGCTAAAATTAAAATGACAGACATGTCAAGTGTTGCTAGGATGTGGAGTGACTGGAATTCTCCTATACTACTGTTGGGACTGTAAATTGTACAACCTCTTTGGAAACCTGTATTTGCTAAAATGGAACTATACGAAAGACATGTGCAGGAATGTTTATAGTAGTGCTAATCTTAATAGTCCTATCTGGAAACAACCCAGTGCATATCTGTATTATAATGGTTAAATACGATAGGGCATATGAAGCAAATGAGAATGAACAATCTATGGCTACACACCACACTGTGAAAGAATCTTTCACGAACATCATGTTGAGTGGAATAGGCCAGACACATGAGTACATGTTGCATGATGCCATTCCTGTAAAGGTAAAACTTATTTATAGTGTTATAAGTCATAAGAGTGGTTCCCTTTGGGGGACGTAATGGCTACCAGGAGAAACGAGGGGGCTCTTGGGGTTCTGGTAATGCTTTGTTTCTTGCTCTGGGTAGTGGTTAAGTGTGGGTATTCACTTTGTGAATTATCTTTGAGATGCACACTTATGATTTTTCTGTTCTACTTGAGTTAAAGAATATGTAAGTACAAATATGTACGTGTGTATGTACTACAGGTACATATATTACACATATATGTGTATATATATAAGCATATACATTATATACTTATATATACATATGTACAAGTATACATACCTACATACACTTATACATACATATGCGTTCATATATATGTTCTCTCTCTTTCTCTCTGTAAGAGCTATGTCCTGAACAGTCCACAAGATGGAGATGTATGTCAATAGAAGGGGAAATTTACTCAGACCTTACCAGTTGCTAGATTTTGAAAAATTAGGGTTTTCCTGCTTTGAAAGTGAGGAGAGAATGCTAATATTGCTTGTATTTCCTAATTTTAGGAAAGGAATAACATCACCTTGTGTTTCTCTAACTTTTCCCTCCTCCTCTGTGTAACTGTAGACCTGTTTGTCATTTTTATACTTTGCCCTTAATGGCTCTCTATAGACTTTGCCCCAACCCCAGTCTGTTTATCTACTCCTGTTTCTTTCTCTTTCTTTCGTCTGCCTTTCTTATCTTTTCCTTTCATGTCTTTCTCTTCTATGCTCTTTCCTCCTGGGAAAATATGCTTGATTTTGGCATTTCTCGATTTTAGTTTTTATCTCCTATTAACTTTTTTTTTTTTTTTTAAAGAAGAGGGATGCTTTCAATACCTCTTTCTAATTTTTCTACTTCAGTTGTCATTTACTTTTGTGGATTTTTGTTTTCTTATTATTATCTCTTCTCCTATTCCCTTACCCCTTCCATCATGGAGAAATGACCCTTTAATTGGATTTAAAATAAATAACTAACATGATACATGCTCATTATAACAAGTCAAACCATACTGATGTATAACTCAGAAATTAATATTCTCTCTGTTTCCCTCCCTCCAGTGCCATTCTCCTAAAGTGACCAGTCTTAACTGTTTGGAGGGTTTTCTTCCCCACATTTATCTGCACTTGTACAAATACATATTTACATAAATGAGTTTTCCTATCCTATTCTTTATGAAAACAGAATTTTACTATACATATTTCTTTGTGATTTTTTTTCCACTTAAATTTTGACATTCCTCCAAATCAATAGATCCAACAAATTCTTTTCAACAGCTGTAGTCCACAATATGAACATGTAGTCATTTTTCCAACCACTCCCCATCGGATGGATGTTGGGTGGTTCAGTTTTTTGCCATTACAGACGATGCTGCAGTGGATATCCATAAGGACTTGTGGCTTCTATTTTTGTAGGACAGAGTCTCCAAAGTGGGATTACTGGGGACAAAGGCATGGGTGTCCCAAATTTAACAGGTAGTGCCGTGTCTATTTCTTAAAAGTTGTGGTGCCTTACGTTTCCTCTAGCAATATATGGGAGAGCCTCGCTCCCTGTACCTTAGCTGTCAGTGGATGTTACAGAACATGTAGGGTTTTGTTGGTCTAATGGGAAAAAAAATGGTGTCTTGTTTTGAATTGCAGTCCTTAACTACTGGTATACTTGTGACTTTTGGTATGGAAAATAAAGATTCCCTGCCCCTGCATGTGTTAATTTTAAATTATAAAAATTGAGAATTGAATTCCAGTCCATGAATAAGCAGGAAGAAGAAAGAAGGATTACATATACCCACTGTATTTTAGTTCATTATGTTGATTTTTAAAAGAAAATCTGTTCTTAACAAAAGGGAATACAGAAATTGTGTGCCATTTGGGGAGGTCTTTCTATCTTGTACAAAACTAGATGATACATGGTAGTGTATATAATGAGGTTCTGCATTGTGTGGTGTGAGCTATAAATGGTCACAGTTGTCCCCAACCTTCTTGGCACCAGGGACTGTTTTCATGGAAGACAATTTTTCCGTGGGGGTGGGGAGGTGGCTTTGGGATGATTCAAGTGCATTACATGTATTATGCACTTTATTTCTATTATTATTACATTGTAATATATAATGAAATAATAATACAACTCACCATAGGTTGGGGACCCCTGGTCTAGGAGATTAGAAAAGAATAGGTAGAATTGGTACTCCATGTATTTTCTCTCTTGTGTACTTTCTTGAATCCTGCTCTTTCTAGAGCAATAGTTTCCATACCAGTCTGCATATTGATGCCCAGCTGGTTGCATACAAATCATCTGAGGGAGCTTACATTTCCTGGGCCCTGCCCACAGAAGGAAAGGATGTCATGGTTAAAAATGTAGGTGTCCATCTCAATAATTTGCCTTTTTAGATATGAATTAGATGAATTGGTATGATAAAAAGCAAGGTTATTGAGGTGGAAATGATGGCTATATGGGTAGTCCTTGGCTTTTGTGCATCTTAAATGTATATGTATTTTTCATTGATATCCTTTGCTATGGTCTGAATATTGGTGTCCCCCCCCAAGATTCATATGTTGGAACCTAATACCTAATGTGATAGTATGAAGAGGTAATTAAGTCACGAGGGCTCCACCCTCACAAATGGGGTTAGTGCCCTTATAAAAGAGGTCAAAGGGAGCTTCCTTGACCCTTCTGGCATGTGAGGACACATAGAAGGTGCCATCCATGAAACAGAAAAAACCCTCACCAGGCACCGAATCTGCTGGTGCCTTGATCTTAGACTTCTTAGCCTTTAGAACTGTGAGCAATAAGTTTCTGTTGTTATAAATTGCCCAGCCTAAGGTATTGTATTATAACAGCCTGAATGGACTAAGAAATTGGTACCAGAAGTGGGTACCAACTTGTACACCATGTCTCCTTCTCTCGTGTGCTTTCTTGAATCCTACTCTTTCTAGGACAATAGTTTCCATACCAAGCTGCCCACATGGTTGCGTTAGTCACCTGAGGGAGCTTGTACACTCCTGGGTCTTTCCCACATCAGGAAAGGATGCCATGATTAAAAGTATGGATATCCATCTCAATAATTTGTGTTTTTAGGTATGAATTAGATGAATTGGTATAATAAAAAGCAAGGTCACTGAGGTAGAAATGTTGACTACTTAGGCGGTCCTGGCTTTTGTGTATCTTGAATGTATATGTATTATTCATTGATGCTCTTAGTCTTTTAATGCCAAATTTTGATTTTTGAACATCAACTGACAAACATAAATTTCTGTTACTGTTAGTGGCACTGCCTGCCAGGCAATAATTTTGTTTTATTAGACTTGCATCTTTGTTCATAGAAGTGTTAATTTGCACAAGTAATTGAATATTGTATTGCATTTTGTCTTTATAAAGTGAGTGAGAATGGAAACAATATACTAAATAAGGTGAAAACAGTAGTGTTGAGACAAAGATGGAAATCATTAGGCATGCCAAATGCCTAAATGCAAAATGCAGATTGTTCATCTCAATTAGACACTCATTGGATTTGTCATAACTGTGTTTGGTTGTGAAGAACAAAGTGAAAGAAGATGCAGAGTTGTTGAAGATGGTGTCAAAAAGGCATGGCTCTAGGAACAAACTCCCTCGTAATATGTAAGCATATTGTCAACTTTTGTGCATTTTATTTATTTTTTTAATATATATATATTTTTGATACATAATTGTACATATTTATGTGGTATAGTATGATATTTCGATACATATATGCAATGTGTAATGATCAAATCAGGGTACCATCACCTCAAACGTTTATTATTTCTTTGTGTTGGTAACATTCAAAATCCTCTCTTCTAGCTATTAAAAAAAAAACACACAATAAATTATTGCTTGCTATAGTCACCCTACCATGCCATAGAACATCAGAACTCCTGTATCTTATAACCAACCTCTCCCACCTTTCCAAGCCTCTAGTAACTACTGTTTTACTCTCTTCTATGAGATCAACTTTTTTAGCTTCCATGTATGAATGAGAACATTAGCGTTTTGTTTCTAGACATGTTTTAAAGAGCGCATTGTATAGTAAAGTAAGAAGCTGCTTTCAATAAATGGTAATCACTAGATTGTTGTAGTTGAACTTTAACCAGCAGATGGCTCTCAATCACCATAAATTTGGCAGAGCAGCTAATTCATCTCTCTTGGAATGCTTATGTTTTTTGTATATCACCCTTTCTTGCTCCTCTTCTATTAAAACTTTTAAGGTACCGTGACCATCAAACACTTAAGGTAAAGAACTGTTCCTTTTGGTTTTATTTGCTAGATTTTAGATTGCCTAGGTGATTGTGAGGAACAGCACTCTGGGGTTTCTGAAATTTGAGTTGAAAGCCAAAATAAGGACTTCTGATGGCCTTTTCCACACTGCATTTCTATTCTTCTGAGATGTTTTATTGAGGTTTTCATTTAATGTTAAAACTTTTTATTGGTAAATTTGGCCAGCAACGAATAGGAAAAAAGGATTTGTTTAGAATTAGAAGAATTTTTGATTGTGGTAGATCTTAAAGGTGCTATAGTGAAATTTCCTTGGATAATATGTAAAGAAGACACTTTCCTTGTTTGAGTTCTTATTTGTTCTGGACTAATATACTCAATGGAGATTATTCAATTTAACAAAAAATATTTTGAGTGTTTAGTTTGCAGGAGGCACAATGTTAGGTATTTATTGTCCGTAGAGTATCAACTGCATGAGGTCAGGTATTTATGTCTCTCTTGTTCACTTCCAAGTTGCTTGATTAGTGCCTGAGACATAGACGGTATACAGTAAGTATTTGTTGCATGGATTGATGGAGACATAGAAGGTATTCAGTAAGTATTTGTCGGCTGGATGGATAGATGGAAGGAACGAAGGAAGGAAGGATGGGATACAAAAAATAGGACAGAATATTGGACTAAAAGAAGTTAACAGTCCAGTAAATGTGGCTACAAGTATTTATACATCCATAGATCATGATCTTGAAGGATCAGTTTTACTTTGGAGTTATTAGGAGCTATGTTGAAGTTCAAAAGGTAATGAAAAATTTCCCTTTCCCTAAGTTGTGTCAATTCCTCCAGGTTGCTCAGGTTGGAAAATCAGTATCCCCTGTGTCCAGTATTCACCAACACTTGTGGAATTTCCCTTTGAATCACTGTGTTAATTGTCCCTTTCTCTCTTCCCTCTTGTCATTTCCCTTGTCCAGACCCACTTAAATTACTGCACTGGCTTTTGGGCCTGCCTCCCTGACTGTAGCTTCTCTTTAGTATAATCCAGGCTGCATATTGTTGCCAGACTTTGTCTCTAAAGAATTTATGTCAAAGAATCTATTTCTGATTGAAATTTGAACCTCTGTGCATCTTTATATTCACAGAAAGAAACCACAAAAAAAAAGTTTTGAAAAAAGTAATTACCTTCTTACAGCATAGTAGCCTTTGCGCATCTATAGGCAAGTCTGGTAACGAAGCTTTGCAGACTCAGTTCACTGACACGTTAGAAATATCTTTTCTAGTCCTAACTGCAAACCTCCCTGTGGTCTGTGAATGCTCAAACACTGATATTTTTTCCAGACAAAACAAACATTTTATATAGTCACTTTGACATCTTTTTGAAATGCTAAGAAAAGCTAAAGAAAGCTAGTTCTTGGAATTCACTGCTTTTTCAATTCTGTATTCGGTTGATAAGAACGCCCTCCCTATGAACTCTAACGAGCTTCAACTTCATTTGTCAGCAGAAAGACATGGATTGTCTGCACCCCCCCCACTGATATTATCGTAATTTAAATGATGTACGTAATTTTCTTTTTAGAATGAAAATGAAATTATTTTATGTCTTTAGAAGTGATTGTGAAACTTTCTGGTTAAATCTTGATAAGATATCTAACATTTATTAATGTGACATTTATCTGGTAAGTTCCATTTATTTGATAAGTTCCATCTTGAAAGAATATGAATAAAAATTATTGATTTACTTTAAAAAAAAATTTCAAGTCTATCCTAAACTTAAAAGCACACTATTTAGCATTTCCTTTTTTTACCTTTGCAGAGAGGAAATGCTCCTTACGTGTCATTTCAGAAGTGAGGTTGAGCACAAGGTGTTTCACTGACAGAATTCCCTTTCACGTAATTCTCTCCGTGTGCTTGAACAATATCAGTCTTTGTTGCTGAAGTCTTGAAGGCAGGTTGATTAAGTTTTGTTTTGCTTTTTTTTTTTTTTTAATCTCAAGATAAAAATGTTAAATACTTCTCTCATTTTTTGTTTCTCTCTTGCTTAAAAACCTCAGTGGTTTTCCTAGTTCTGTTTCATAAACATCTACCCAGTGCTTATTCTCTGGCATATTCTGAGGCTCTGTTTTTTTGGTCCTGGGGATATAAACATAACTGTCATGTGGCCTCTTTCCTCACAGAGCTCATAATTTAGGAAGGGAGACAGATGAGTAAATAACTAACTACAATCCTGCTTGATAAATGCCACGTTAGAGGTTGTGAACAAAGTGCCATGGGAGCACCAGCGAGTGATTAATTCAAGGGAAGGGGGTGGAGAGAGGGATCAGGAAAGACTGAGCAGCAGAATTGACATTTGAGTTGAGCCTTAGGGGATGAATAGAATTTTGCCAGATGGACAAAGGGGATGGGGGTGGGGACACTCCAGACTCATACAAAAACATGAGAGTGTGAAAGTTTGTGCCTTTTGTCTGAGTAGTGGTGAAGGAGAAGTAGGGTATGGAAGCGGGGGATGTTGTAAAGCTTACGCTTGATCTGTAGCTTCTAGGGAGTCAGGAAAGTTTTGAAATGGGGAGTGAGATGGTGAGATGTGGTTCAGAAAGACGATTCTGGCAACAGCTGAGTGTAAGATGATGAGTGAGGGTGCCGGGAACAAGGAGACCTGTCACAGGGCTGTGGCCATGCTCTGCGTGAGAGGCGATGAGGGTCTGAACTGAGGCAGCACCGATGGGAATGGGATATGGACTTCAGAACCGTCTGTGAGGGGAGCCTTGGTCACTGATTAGCTGTGGGAAAGATGAGACCAAAAAATGGCTTAGGTGACTTGGGAATTCAGTGATGCTGCCAACCAAAATGGAGAGCATAGCAGAAGCAGCAGCTTATGGGGTGAAAATACTGAATCTGATTTTGGACATGTTGAGTTTGGGGAGGATCACCCAGTTGGAGATTCCTAAATGAAAAGGCATTAAATGCAGATAAAGGGTCTATAGGAAGATATCACGGATAGAGTCTCTAGCACCATGACTTGCAATCAGGATAAGGCGTAGGAGGACATGTCTTGGCTGAGTTCTTATATATGGGGTTTCTTTTTAACTATGTGCCACTCCTTACCCCAGCCCCAGACTCTGATACTGCCCTGCAAGGGAGGGGAACATGCCCCTCCCCACCCCTAGCTGTGAATCCACCACCGAGATGAGTCAAGGGAATGTGTCTGATTTCATTTGTGCTGGGCACAGAATGTCTTTAAGCATTGCTAGCATCTGTTCTTACAGTCTGAAGCCACGGGAACAGATAGACTTGCTCAGAGAGAGACAATATAGTGAGAAGAGCAGATCTAAATAACATTCCCAAGGAATATCAACATTTAAGGGGCAGATGGGGGAAGAGGCATTTGCAAATTATAGAGAAGGAACTGTCAGTGGGGGAGAGCGGTGTTAAGGAAGCCAAGGGAGGAGAGGCTTCACAGTAAGGGAATAAGGTCAGCTGTGACAAATGAGGACTGAATGAGGAGCCCGGTGAAAACTGGGAAGAGGCCTTGGCAGTAAGGAGGTTATGGGTGAGAAGAGTTTTGGTAGAGTGCTGGGGGCAGAAGTTGGATTGCAGTGGGTTAAAGAGTGAACCAAGATCAGGAAGGGAGCTGGTGAGCATAGGTTATTCTTTAAGGAAGTTTGACTGTGAGTAGGAGAGAAAAAGTAGTCACCTGAGCATTTATAGGATGGGGAAGAACTGGTGGAAAGCTAAAATTATAGGATTCTGGAAGAGTATGAGGATGAAAGTTATTAGAACAGGTGGAGGCTCACTATGGCTAACTATCTTGGACTTAATTCTAGATCCGGTCCCCCAAATTTTGCCCACTCTCCACTCATCCCATGCACGTTTATGGGACATATTCCCTGCCCTGGAGACTCATTCATGTTTTTACCTTTTTTGGAATGCCTTACCATCTCTTCCTCACTCAGCTAGACCTTACCCATTCTTCAAGGCTGTCTTAAGTCTTGGTAGAGTCTTGAAGTGGTAGAAAGGAAGTACCTTGTGTTAAGATTCAGAAGATGTGAGTTGAACCCTTAGCTCTGCCGTCTCGTATGTGACCTTGAGGAAGTCTCTTGATCTCTCTTTGCTTTGGTTTTTTTGTCAGTAATACTTGCTCTGACTTACACACAGGCTTGTGTATGATTCACGAGATGTTTGTGAAATGCCTTTGAAATCACAAAATATAGCACCAGTGTGTGATATCATAATTTCCTAACAACTCTTCTTATTGATTTCATTCATTCATTTATGGCTTTTGCTGAAAGAATTAGCTCATTCAGTGTTTTTCTTTCAGTGCCTATTGTGCCAGGCATTGAGGATAGAGTGATGAACAAGACATAGTTCCTGCCTTTGTGGAGCTTATAGTTTAGCATGGGAGACAGAAAATAAACGTATAATAGCTGGTGGTTTAAGTGCTATAAAGAAAAAGAAAACAGGAGGAGGAGGAGGAGGGTGAACCGAGTGACAGGGAGGGATGTTCTTTCAGATGGAGTAGTCAGGGAAACCTCTCTGAGGAGGTGACATGTGAGCAGAGATCGGATAAAGTAAGGGAGCAAGGCCATGTGACCATCTGGGGAAGCCCTGAGGTCTTAGCTCTGAGATGGGAATGTGCTCATGTACTCTGGAACAGCAAGGAGGCCAGGGCGGCTTGTAGGTTAGAGTAAAGATGTTGTGTGTTATGCTAAGGGTGATCAGAAGACACTGGAAGGTTTTGAGCAGAGGAAGCAGATTTATTTTTACAATGATCACTCTTGCAGCCGTGTGGGGAGTAGACTGCAGGGGGTAGGAGTACGAACAGGAGAGAGGCGTACAGGGTGGTAGCAGAATAGAGGAAAAATGGTCTGATTCTAGATATAATTAAAGGGATTTTCTAATAGATGACGTGGGGTATGAAAGACAGAATCCCAGGTTTGGGTCTGAGCCGATGGGTCAGTGGTGGACTTAAACAGAAATTGAGAAGACGAGGGGAGCGGGGAATGGGTTTTATGGGGAAATGGATCTTTTTTCCTCTGTTCTTACTTATGCAATTTAGTACTTAATGAGAAAAACCTTAGTTAAAGCTGTAAGGATCTTAAAGATCATCTAATGCAGCAATTTCTGGCAATAGGAAATCATCTTCTGCATGATTAAAAAGAATACCTACCTCCCCCCGACCAAGATGAGTTTTTCCGCTCACTCCCCAACACCGCTGTTAATGAGGGTATCATTTTCCTCAAGTGTTGGGCCAGAAAGAAGGTTGAAAACCATTGACCTACATAATTTGCTTGTTTTATAGGTGAGAAAACCAGGGCTGAAGAGGTTATTGGAGTTGCCCAGGGATAAAAAGTTATATATTCTCTCAGTTAGTGTATTTCATGTTGGTTAGTTTCTCTTTTCAATTTGATTATAAACTCCTTAAAAGCAAGAGTTATGTTTTGAATTATTTCATATTTCCCTTGTATCTAGAACAGTACCAAGTAATAAAAGGCACCACCTCAAATGTTAAGTTAAGCATAAAACCCAATGAAAAGAAAATCAGATGTCATGCAGGGATACCTATGCTCTTGTGATCTTACCTGCCCTTATTAGTAAAGGGTGTATCCGTTGCTGGATTTCCTGATAGGTTTGGGGCATCAGCAAAGTAGGAAAAATGGAGGTGGGGGGAGGGGAGGGAAAGGGAAGAAGGGAGTGGGGAGAGAGGAGAGGAGAGAAGGAAGGAAGGAGGAGGAGGGGCAGAGAGAGATACCTCAGTCTTGGGAATTGGACTGAGTCTGATTTTTTTTCTCAGTCCTGGGAAATCTTTCCTGTATGTCTTGTGGCATGTGTTTGACATTAATATTGTGCCCATGTTGTCATTTTTATTCCCTAATAGGCATACATATATATGCCTGCAGTTCTATTTTGTCATTTGAGATTGCTAAAAAATATTCTAATATTTTGTTTCTTCCTCTTTAATATTAGTTTTTTTAAAGTATGCTGTAGTTGTCAAGAGCCAACAGTGGGACATCCCAACATTAACTTTAGAGAAGCTATGCCGATTTGGGTGCCATATGTTCATTTGCATGGATGCTCATAGCTGATCGTTCATGCCCTCTCGAGGTTTCTTTACATACCTCTGACCCACATACTGGTTTTTAGCACTTGCTTTTGCAATGAACCACATTGCAAAATCCCACATAATTCCTGTTTTGATCAAAAGCTGACCCTTGCAAGATGGTATGAGTTAGGGGCTATGCTTTGATTGTAAACTTCCTTCCTTCCTTCCTTTTTTCTGTTTCATTCTTCCCCTGTCTCCAAAGCTAGGCGTAATTGAATGATTATTATAGGGAATAAATCCAAAATCTTGACATCTCGGGTATTTGGGGCCAATCACGTGAAGTAAGGCTTCAAAGAAACACATCTGCCTTTTTGATAAAGTGGAAGAAAGTCATACTTCTCTTTGGCATGCTAATTAGTACACTTGGGTAAGAGAGACCCACCCTGTGCTTAAAATCTTATTCTATGCACCTGTAGTCCCGGCTACTTGGGAAGCCAAGGCAAGAGGATTGCTTGAGCCCAGGAATTTGAGGTTACAGTGAGCTGTGGTTGGGCCATTGCACTCTAGCCTGTGTGACAGAGAAAGACGCTGTCTCTAAAACATAAATAAATAAATAAATAAATAAAATCTTAGTCTAAGGAATCCAAAATTTTTCTTCCAGTTTTGCCTGGGTTTGTTTCTTGATACATATCATATTCTTCCTTAGGTTTTAAAGTACTAAACTAAATATGAAATTAATATAGCTTTTTGGGATATACTCACTTATTAAAAAATTGTTAATGCTTCCTGTGTAAACAATGCGATAATTGGTATTATGATAATAGTTAACATTTATTAAATGATTATCTTCCAAGTACTGCATTAAGCACTTTGCATACATTTTACACATCGTTCCCACCCACCAGAATGGAAACAGCACCTATAACAATCTATGCTCTAGGCTGGGCATGGTGGGTCACACCTGTAATCCTAGCACTTTGGGAGGCTAAGGCGGGAGGATCGCTTGAGGCCAGGAGTTCGAGACCAGCCTGAGCAACATAGCAAGACCCAGTCTCTACCAAAAAAAAAAAAAATTAGCCAGGTGTGGTGGCGTGCACCTGTAGTCTCAGCTACTTGGAAGGCTGAGGCAGGAGGATCGCTTGAACCCAGGAGTTTGAGGTTGCAGTGATCTATGGTCATGCCACTGCACTCTAGCCTAGGCAACAGAGTGAGACCCTGTTCCAAAAAAAAAAACCTATGTTTTGTAAGGGTAGAGATTTTGGTCTGTTTGTCTATATTCTGTTTTTTCTTTGTCCCCCCCGGTGAGAACAATGGCTACTATGTAATAAGTACTAAGTCAATGTTTTCGGAATAAAAAGTTATTTAATCCTCCCAGAAACTTTCTGAGGTAAATATTACTGTCCATATATTGCAGGTAGGTGATATGCTGTTAGCTATTCACTCTATATTGTGGAACAGTGTGCAGTGCAGGGTAATTTTCAGTTCCTGCTTTCTGTCTAGTGGATATGAGGCTTATCTATATAAAAGGTTAAATAATAGGGTAGCAGTTAGTGCTAGACGATTCAAGAGATATGAACAGGACTAGAATTATAAGTAATGGAGATATGAGTGAATATATATAAATCACCTGGAGCTGTGCCTGCATAAGGTAAATGCTTAATCTGTGTTAACTGTCATTGTCATTGGTACTGCTGAAACATAATTGTCATCATTTTGGTTTTGTTAATTTTTTAATTGGCATATAATATTTGTACATTATTTATGGGTACATAGTCATGTTTGGATACATATAATGTCTAGTGATCAGATCAAGGTAATTAGCATATCCATATCTCAAATATTGTGTATTTGTGTTGGGAACATTCAGTATCCTCTAGCTATTTGAAACTATATATTATTGTAAACTATAGTCATCCTACAGTGGTATGGAACACTAGAATTTAGTCCTCCTATCTAGTTGTAATTTCTATCATACAACAAATCTCTCCCTATTCCTCCTTTCCCCCACCCTTCCCAGCCTCTGTTCTACTTTTTACTTCTGAGATCAACTTTTTTAGCTTCTACTTATGAACATATGTTTAACTTTCTGTTCCTGGCTTATTTCCCTTAACCTAATGTCTTCCAGTTCCATCCATGTTGCTGTGAATGACAGGATTTCAGTTTTTTATGGCTGAATAGTATTCCATTGTGTATATGTACCACATTTTCTTTATCCATTTATCCGTTGTTCAACAGTTAGTTTGATTCTATATCTTGGCTATTGTGAATAGTGCTGCAGTAAACATGGGGGTGCAGATGTCTCTTCGATATACTAATTTCATTTGGATAAATGCCCAGTAGTGAGATTGCTGGATCGTATGATTGTTCTATTTATAGTTTTTTGAGGAACCTCCATACTGTTCTCCTTGGTGGCTGTTCTAGTTTACATTCCCACCAACAGTGTGTAAGAGTTCCCTTTTCTCCACATCCTCACCAGCATTTATTGTATTTCGTCTTTTTGATAATAGCTATCTTTACTGAGGTGAGATGATACCTCATGGTGATTTTGATTTGTAGTTCCCTGATGAGTAGTGATGTTGAGCATTTTTAAGATATATTTGTTGGCCATTTGTATGTCTTCTTTTGAGAAATGTCTGTTCAGATCACTTGCCCATTTTTCGTTCATACATTTTGTCTGCTTTTTTGTTATTGAGATAGAGTCTTGCTATGTTGCCTAAACTGGCCTTGAACTCCTGGTCTCAAGTGATCCTCCCACCTCAGCCTCCCAAGTAGCTGGGACCACAGGCGTGTGCCACTGTAGGGCTGGCTCAGTTGCCCAGTTTTCAATCAGATCATTTACTTTTTTTGTTGTTGCGATGTTTGAGTTCCTTATAATCTGGATATTAATGCCCTGTTGGGTGAATCGTTTGAGAATACTTTCTCCCATTCCATAGGTTGTCTTTTCATTCTGTTGATTGTTTCCTTTGCTGTGCAGATGCTTTTTAGTTTGATATAATTCCTTTTGTTTGTTTTTGCTTTTGTTGCTATGCTTTTGAGGTCTTATTCATAAAATCTTCTCCAGACCAGTGTCCTGAAGTGTTTCCCCTGTGTTTTTGTCTAGTAGTTTTATAGTTTGGGTCTCACATTTAGGTCTTTGATTCATTTTGAGTTGATTTTTGTATAGGGTGTGCAGTGGGGAGTCTAGTTTCATTCTTCTGCGTATGGATATTCAGTTTCCCAGCACCATTTTTTGAAGAGACTGTCTTTTCCTAATGAGTATTCTTGGTGCCTTTTGTCAAAAATAAGTTGGCTTTAGATACATGGATTAATTTTTGGGTTCCTTATTCTGTTGGTCTGTGTGTTTTATGCCACTACCATGCTATTTTGGTTACTATAGCTTTGTAGTTTATCTTAAAGTCTGGTAGTGTGATGCCTCCAGCTTTGTTCTTTTTGCTCAGGATTGCTTTGGCTATTCAGGGTCTTTGGTAATTCCATAAAAATTGTAAGATTTTTTTTTTCTATTTCTGTGAAGAATGTCATTGGTATTTTGATAGAGATTGCATTGAATCTGTAGATTGCTTTGGGTGGTATGGTCATTTTAACAATATTAATTCTTCCAATCCATAAGCATAGGATGTCTTTTCATTTGTTTGTATCCTCTTGAATTTCTTTCATTGGTGTTTTGTAGTTTTCCTTGTATAGAGATCTTTCACCTCTTGGTTAAATAAATTTCTAGGGATTTTATTTTTTTGGTAGCTATTATAAATGGGATTGCCTTCTTGATTTCTTTTTCAGTTAGTTCATTGTTCATATGTAGAAATGTGACTGATTTTTATATGCTGATTTTTGTATCCTGCATACTTACTGAATTCATTTCAGTTCTAAGAGGTTTTTGGTAGAGTCTTTAGGTTTTTCTATATATAAGTTCATGTCATCTGCAAACAGGGACAGTTTGACTTTCCCCTTTCCAATTTGGATGCCCTTTATTTCTTTTGCCCAATTGCTCTGGATAAAACTTCCAGTACTGCATTGAATAAGAGTTTTGAGAGTAACTATCCTTGTCTTGTTCCAATTCTTAGTGGAAGAGTGTTCAGCTTTTCAGCATGATGTTAGCTATGCGTTTGTCATATGTGGTCTTGGTTGTGTTGACGGGCTTTCCTTCTATACCTAATTTATTGAGAGTTTTTATTGAGATGTTAAATTTTATCAAATTTTATCAAATGCTTTTTCTGCATATATTGAGATCATATAGTTTTTGACCTTCATTGTTGATGTGATGTATCAGGTTTATTGATTTGCGTATGTTGAAGCAACCTTGCGTTCCTAGGAGAAATCCTACTTGGTCATGGTGTGTTATCTTTTTGATGTATTGTTAGATTCGCTTTGCTAGTATTTTGTTGAGGATTTTTGTGCCTATGTTCATCAGGGATATTCGCCTGTAATTTTCTTTTTTTGTTGTGTTCTTGTCTGGTTTTGGTATCAGGGTTATTCTGGCCTCATAGAATGAATTAGGAAGAGTTCTCTCCACTTCAACTTTTTGGAATAATTTGAGAAAAATTGGTATTCTTTAAAAGTTCAATAGAATTCAGCATTAAAGCCATTTGGTCCTAGACTTTTCTTTTTTTTGGAGACTTTCTATTACTGATTAAATCTTATTACATGTTACTGGTCTGTTCAGATTTTTTATTTCTTCTTAGTTCGATCTTGGTAGGTTGTATGTGTCCAGGAATTTATCCATTTCCTCTAGGTTTTCAAATTTATTGGTGTGTAGGTGTTCATAGTAGTCTCTAATGATCCTTTGTATTTCTGTGGTATGTGTGGTGACATCTCCTTTTTTTTTCTGATTTTATTTATTTATTTTTTTAGAGACGAGATCTCGCTCTGTCACCCAGGCTGGAGTGCAGTGGTGCAATCATAGCTCACTATAACCTTGAAGTCCTGGACTCAAGCAAATCTCCTGCCTCAGCCTCCAAAGTTGCTGGGACAACAGGTGCTTGCCACCATACCAGGATAATTTTTAAATTTTTTGTAGAGATAGGGTCTCACTGTGTTTGCCCAGGCTGGTCTCAAGCTCCTGGTGGCCTCAGTTGATCTGCCTGAACCTCCCAAAGTGCTGGGATTACAGGTGTGAGCCACCATGCCTGGCTGATTTCTGGTTTTGTTTAGTTGAGTCTTCTTTCTTTTTTTCTTAGTCCAGCTAATGGTTTGTTCATTTTTGTCTTTCCAAAAAGCTATCTTTTTGTTTTGTTGATTTTTAGTATTTTTTTTCAGTCTCAATTTTATTTACTTCTGATCTTTATTATTTCTTTCCTTCTACTAATTTTGAGTTTGATTTGTTCTTGTTTTCCTAGCTTCTTGAGATACATCATTAGGTTTTTTATTTGATACCATTCTAGTGGGGTTTTTTTTGTTTTGTTTTGTTTGTTTTTGGGCTTTTTTGTTGTTGTTGTTTTGAGACAGGGTCTTTCTGTGTTGCCCAGGATAGAGTGCAGTGGCATCATCATAGCTCACTGCAACCTCAAACTCGTGGGCTCAAACAGTCCTCCCACCTCAGCCTCCCAAGTAGCTGGGACTACAGGTGCATGCCACCACACCTGGCTAGTTTTCAATTTTTTGTAGAGATGGGGTCTCGCTCTTGCTCAGGCTGGTCTTGAACTCTTGGCCTCAAGCAGTCCTCCCACCTTGGCCTCCCAGAGTGCTAGGATTATAGGCGTGAGCCACTGTGCCCAGCCCATTCTAGTTTTTTGATGTAGGCATTTATTGCTGTAAACTTGCCTTTTAATACTGCTTTTGCTGTGACCCGTTAGTATTAGTATATTATGGTTCTATTTTCAGTTGTTTCAAAGAATTTTTTAATTTCATTCTTAATTTCTTCCTTCACCCGTTGGTTATTCAGGAGCATGTTGTTTAACTTCCATGTATTGGTATGGTTTCGAATGTTCCTATTGTTATTGATTTCTAGTTTTGTTCCACTGTGGTCAGGTAAGATACTTGATATGATTTTGATTTTTAAAAATTTTTTGAGACTTTTTTGTGTCCTAACATACAGTGAATTTTGGAGAATGTTCCATGTGCTGATGAAAAGAATGTATTCTGCAGCCATTGGGTGAAATGCTCTGTCTGTGTCTGTTTGGTCCATTTGGTTTATTACGGTTCAGTTTAAATCCAGTGTTCTTTTTTGATTTTTCTGTTTAGATGATCTGTCCAGTGCTAGAATGGGGTTTTGAAGTCCCCAGCAATTATTGTGTTGGGGGTCTCTCTCTCTCCCTTTAGGTCTAATATTTGCTTTGTTTATCTGGGTACTCCGGTGTTGGGTGCATATGTATTTACAATTGTTATATTCTCTTGCCAAATTGCTCCCTTCATTGTTATAATATATAATATCCTTCTTTGTCTCTTTTTTATAGCTTTTAATTTGAAGTTTGTTTTGTCTGACAAAAGTATAGCAACTCCTGCTTGCTTTTAGTTTCCGTTTGTGTGGGATATCTTTTTCCACCTCTTCACTTTCAGTCTGTGTGTGTCTTTACAGATGAGGCAAGTTTCTTGCAGGCAGCATATATTTGGGTCGTTATTTTTTTTTTTTAATTAATTCAGCTCGGTTATATCTTTTAAATGGGGAATTTAATTTGTTTACATACAGGGTTATTATTGATAGGTGCAGACTTACTCCTATCATTTTATTGATTGTGTTCTGGTGGTTTTGTATATCCTTTGTTCCTTACTTCCTCTCTTATTGTTTATTTTTGAGGTTGGGTGGTTTTCTAGTGATAAGGTTTCATTCCTTTCTCTTTCTCCTTTGTGTATTGGCGTTACCAGCAAGTTTTGCATGTTTTCATGATCGTGGTTATCATCTTTTCACTTCCAGATATAAGACTCCCTTGAACATTTCTTTTAAGGCCAGTGTAGTGGTGATGAATTCCCTTAGTTTTTGCCTATCTGTGGAAGATTTTATTTCTCCATTTCTGAAGGATAGCTTTGCTGGGTATAATCTTGTCTGTCAGGTTTTTTTCCTTTCAGTACTTTTGACTATATCATCCCATTCTCTCTTGACATGTAAGGTTTTTGCTGAGAAATTTGCTGTAAGTCTAATGGAAATTCTTTCATATGTGACTTGACATTTTTCTCTTGCTGTTTTTAGAATTCTTTGTTTTTGACTTTTGACAACTTGGTGATAATATGCCTCAGAGAAGACCTATTTGGGTTGAATTGGTTTAAGCTTCCTGGATCTGGATTTCCATCTCTTTCCTAAGACTTGGGAAGTTGTCAGTTATTATTTTATTAAATATGTTTTCTATATTTTTGCCTTCTCTTCTCCTTCTGGGATGCCCATAATGTGAATCTTTGTTCACTTAATGGTGTCCCCTAAAGCTCATCTTTCTATTTTATTCTTTATTCTTTTTTTTTTTTTTTGGTGTGGCTGTGTTATTTTAAAAGACCTGTCTTCAAATTCAGAAATTCTTTCTTCTGCTTGATCTAGTCTATTGCTGTAGCTCTCAATTTTATTATTTCATTTATTGAATTTTTCAGCTCTAGGATTTCTGTTTGGTTCTTTTTTGTGGTATCTCTTTGTTGGTTTTCTCATTCAAATCATGAATCATTTTCCTGATTTCATTGAATTGTCTGTCTGTATTTTCTTGTATCTCACAGAGTTATTTTGAGTTCTTTTTCTGCCACTTCATGTATTTCCTTATGATTCAGGTCTGTTACTGGAAAATTATTGTGTTCCTTCGGAGATGTCATGTTTCCTTCTTCATGTTGAATGTGAACCTGCATTTATTTCTACACATCTGACGGAACAGTTGCCTCTTCTAATTTTATCCAGTAGGTTTCATAGGGAAGGGCTTACTTGTATTGATGGGTCTTGAGGTGTTGGTTTGGTGGGGTTGTTGGCTTTGGTTCCAGGTGGATGCAGTAGCGTCATCTTCGTGTAGTTTTGTCATCTGTAATTCACACTAGTGACATTTGGGAGTGTCTCAGTGGCCTAGGCTGAGAGAGTTTGTGGCGCTGATGATGCAGCTTTTCTGGGGATGGGCTTGCTGGGCTGTTTCTCAGGTCAGTGGCATGTGCATGCACATGGTGGGTCAGCAGAGTTGGGGTCTTGCTCACTTGGCTTGGGACCATGGGGCTATAACTCTGGCCAGTAGCACCGGTGTGTGGCTTCTTGGCTGGCCTGAGGGTGTGCCTGCCAGGGGTGGCTCACGGGGTTGTTTCTCAGGCCCAGGATGCAGGCACACAGCTGCTCAGCTGGCCTGGAGGTGTTTCTTCTGGGTGTGGCCCATGGGGCTGTTTCTCAGGCCCAGGACACGGATGCACAGCTGCTCAGCCGGCCTGGGTGCGTGCCTGCCAGGGGTGTCCCATACGGCTGTTTTTCATGTCTGGGACGGAGGCGCACAGCTGCTTGGCGAAGCTGGAGGTGTGTCTGCCAAGGGTGACCCACAAGGCTGTTTCTTAGGCCTGGGACGTGGCTACACATCTGCGTGGCTGGTCTGGATGTGTGTCTGCCAACGGTGGCCCATGGGGCTGTTTCTCAGGCCCTGAGTGCAGGTGTAGGGCCATTGGACCGGCCAGGGGCATATCTGCCAGAGGGGGGTGGCCCACAGGGATGATTCTCAGGCCTTGGGCACGGGCATATAGCTACACATGTCAGCTGCTTGGTGCTTGGGGATCTCTCCTGCTCAGGGGAAGGCACACAGTGGTTTTGTCTGCTCAAGGGTGGGCTCACCGTGGGTGGAACTTCCAGACTGTTCCTCCAGCTAGAAGTGTGGGTTTGTTTCTCTGCTGTGCAGGACCAGAGTCACCACTGATCCTGAACCGAGGTTCTGTGCAGCTGGGATTGTGGTGTTCAACTACCTATGTGGGCTGGGTGGAATGAAGGTGGTGCTGGAGGGGTGCATTGGCTACTGGCCCCAAGAGCAGGGTGTACTCCAGGGGAGGCTCTGGTCTCAAGGTGGTGCTGTGCTGCAGAAGCTTGGCTCACAGGGGGTGGTGGTGAAGGGGTGGGGCAATGCAGCTGCATGAGTTCCCAGCAGCTCACCAAATTGGGCTTAGGGCTTGCAAGGACTGTGGGATTCTCCAGTAGTAAGGACTACAGGTGTTTGTGGTGGCAATGAGGACTGGTGGGGTTCTTCAGTTGACCTTTCCCTGCAAGGGGAAGTCCTTCCTGACTCTGGATCAATCTGGTGTGGGCAGGGGAGATGGGGCTACAGAGGCTGGGTGCCTCCACACTGACCCACTGGGCTTCCAGTCACCACACATGCATCCTTACTCCCCCACTGCATTCCATTGCTGTTGCTTTGACAGTCCAGTCAACTCTTAGATGTTGACTAGTTGCCTCAGTCCTTTCTTGTTGGGCGGACTAGTGCCAGTGGTCTTTAGTTAGCCGTTTGCTGACATCTCACCAAACATTTATTCCATCATCATTTTTTATGAATCCAATGAGAGCTCTAAAGTGATTGTTTATCTCTGCGTTGATGCGATCAGAGATAGTGTCTTGGACAGGGTGATCTTTGCAGCTGGTACAGAATGTGGACAGGTGGGGATAGAAGAGGAGGGTTCTAGAGATGAGGAAAATCCTATAAATGTGGGGACTGAGGTGGAAATTGTGTGTTTCCTGTTCCTCAGACAGCAAGACCAAATGGTCTGGTGTAAAACGGTCACATGGGTTATTAGTGGGAGTAAAGATTAAGATTGATAATTCAGAATGTGTTTATTATATTATGAATTCTACACTATATTAATAAAATTGGCTTTGAAACCCTGCATGTATTTCTGTCTTAGGGCAACCAAGTACCCTTTAATGCAAAATTATATGGTCATTTTTTAATGCTATAATCTGTACTTACAACATTGTATCTGCTTGAGAAATAATATTAATATTTGTACCTTTGGTGTCACACAGCCTGTGAGACAAACTTTGTCCTAATAAAAAGGCCACTTCCCTTTGGTTTTGTGTTTCTAGGATTATTGAATCAAATGTATCCTGGAGGATTAGTGTGAGTATTATGTTCTCCCATCATCTCTATAACAGGCGGTAATCCTTTGAGGATCAGGCTTATGTCTTATTCATCCTTGTATCTCTTCCAGCCCTGAATACAGTTCTGGCATAAACTAAGGATGCAATAAATCGTGGTCGAATTGAATTTTCAAAGCATGCAGGGCCGGCCACCTCTGTACTTGTGGGAGTAATTTGCAGCTGAGCTGTATGTTTTGAGATGTGTAATGCATTTAATATTGTTCTTAGGTCCAGCCTGATGAGTGAAGAAGCTAAGCGAGGTGCGCCCAACCCTTGGCTCTTTGAGGAGCCAGAGGAAACCAGAGGCTTGGGTTTTAATGAGATTCGGCAACAGCAGCAGAAAATTATCCAAGGTACCAAATACCCTGGGGAGTGTGGGCTCTGACACCTTGCCAGATTTTTACTGCAACCTTGAACGTTCCTCATCTCCATTGAAAATTGGAGTCCAAACTGTTGGTCTTTTAAAGCTCCTGGCATTTTTGTGCCTCAGGAAACGTGAGCAATCGACAGTTTGCTGTTACCCATCTCAGTGGTGATTTTCCACTGGACAAGAGCAAAGACAGCAAATCAGAATCTAAGTCCAGGTGAATTTGCATGTGCCCTTTGCCTTGATCCACAACTGGGAATTAGTCTCCAAACACAAGATTCCTTTTTTTTTTTTTTCCTATAAAATATGGCAGTTTGGCTTTTACCTTCAAGCTCATCTTGGCCAGTGGCTTTTAAACCTGCTAATTATTTTTTTACTTTCTTCTATTTTTTAAATGTCAGAAGTAATACATGATTATTTTATAAATTTCAAACAATATAGGGATATTTAAAATGAAAGCCCTCTATATTGCTTCTCCAATTTCAAACTGTAAATGGATTAATATGTATTTCCTTAGATCTTTTTGTATACATGTACATACATGTATTCAGTCTAAACACACTTATTTTATATAAACAGGGTCATGAGATATATAGCTATAGCTATCTCTCTCCATATATATATATATCATTCCATACTTTTTTTTACTTAATATGTGTTGGACATTTTTTCACATATGTACAGATATGTTCTAATTCTGATTTTTAAACCAGCTTTATTGAGACGTATTTGACATTATCATTAATAGCACATATTTGAAGTATATAATTCGATAAGCTTTGACATATGTGTACACCTGTGAAACCATCACTACAATCAAAATAATGAACATAATAATCATTACTCCCAAAAGTTTTCTTCATACCTCTTTGTAATTCTTTGTATTGTTCCTCCCTTCATCCCTAGACAACTGCTGGTCTGCTTTCTGTCATTATAAATTAGTTTCATTTTCTATAATTTTACATAAATAGAACCATACAGTGTGTGCTCTTTTTTTGGTGAGAAGGGGGTCTGGCTTCTTTCTCTAAGCATAATTATTTTAAGATTCATCTGTGTTGTTGTGTGTATCAGTATTTCACTCTCTTGTGGGATAGTATTCCATTGTATGAATTTACCACAATCTGTGTATCCATTCACCTATTGATGAATATTTGGGTTGTTTTTAGTTTTTGGCTGAAATAAAATAAAGCTGCTATTAGCATTCATTTGTAAGTCTTTCTATGGACATAAATTTTCATTTTTTCTTAGGTAAATACCTACAAGTGGAATGACTGAGTCCATAAAGTGGGTGTATACTTAACTTTAAAAAATTTTTTAAGTTAAAAAATTTTTAATTGGCAAACAAAAATTATATATATTTATGGTATGCAACATGGTGTTTTGAAATATGTATATATTGTGGAATGGGTAAATCAAGCTAATTAACTTACCATTACCTCACATACATATGTATTTGTGGTAAGAATACTTAAAATCAATTCTTAGCAGTTTTCAAGTATGTTAGTCAGCACGTTGTATAGTAGATCACTTGAACTTACTCTTTCTGTCAAACTGAAATTTTGTATCCTTTGACCAACATCTCCTCAATCCCTACCCACCCCTGCCATTCAGCCTCCGTGTTCTACTCTGCTTCATGAGTTTGCCTTTTTTAGGTTCCACATACAAGTAAGATCATGTGGTATTTGTCTTTCTGTGCCTGGCTTATTTCACTTAACATAATGTCCTCCAGGTTCATCCATGTTGTTGCAAATGACAGGATTTTCTTCTTTTTAAAGACTAAATGGTATTCCATTACACATATATAATGCATTTTTTAATCCATTCTTCCACTGATGGACACTTATGTTGATTCCATATCTTGGCTATTGTGAACAATGCTGCAGTAAACACGAGAGTACAGATACCTCTTCAAGATATTCATTTCATTTCCTTTGGATAGATACCCAGTAGTGGGATGGCTGGATCATATGGTGATCTTTAGTTTTTTGAGGAACCTCCATATTTTTCATAATGGCTGTACCAATTTACATTCCCACGAACAGTGTACAAGGGTTCCTTTTTTTCCCCATGCTCTTGCCAACACCTGTTACCTTTTGTCTCTTGATATTTGCAATTCTAACAGGTGTGAGGTGATACCTCATTGTGGTTTTAATTTGCATTTCCCTGATGATTAGTGATGTTGAGCATTTTTTCATACACTTTTTGGCCATTTGTATGTCTTTTTTGGAGAAATGTCTGTTCAGGTCCATTGACCAATTTTTAATCAGGTTATTTGTTTTTTTCTTTTCCTTTGCTACTGAGTTGTTTGAAGTATATCTTTAACTTTTAAAGAAACTGCCAAGCTAGTTTCATAAGTGTTTGTACCATTTTATATCCCCACAAGAAGCACATTAAGTGTTCTAGCTGTTTCACATCCTCACCAAAACTTGGTATGGTCAGCTTTTTTCATTGTAGTCATTTTAGTAGATGTGTAGGTATATTTCATCGTGGTCTTAATAGTGTGTATTTCCCTAATCTTTACATACACTTATTTGCCATTTGTATATCTTCTTTGGTGAAATGTTTGTTCAAATTGTTTACTCATTTTTAATTGGGTTGTTTTTTTATTATCAAGTTGAAAGAACTTTTTTATACATCCTTTTACATGTCATTTGTCAGGCATACGTTTTACAAACATTTATCTTTTTCATTCTCTTAAGAGTGTATTTCAAAGAGCAGAGAAGTTCTTTATTTTGAAGTACAATTAATTTTTTTCTTGTATGGTTGTGGTTTGGTTATGTCTAAGAAATCATTGACTAACCTAAAGCCACAAGATTTGCTGCTTTGTTTTTTTCTAGGAATTTTATAGTTTTATGTTTTACATTAGGTCTGTGATCTACTTTTAGTTTTTTTTTTTTATATATAGTGAAGTATGGATGGAAATTTGACTTTTTTGCATATGGTTAGCTATTTGGTCTGACACTTTTTTTTTAAAAAAGACTATTCTTTACTGAATTTCCCTAGCTTTGTGAAGAGTCAATTGACCTTGTATGTATAGGCCTATTTCTAGACTCTGTTTTTTTCCATTGGTCTATTTGTTTATCTTTATACCAATGCCTCACTGCATTGATTATTGTGTTTTTATGGCAGGTCTTTAAGTCAAATAGTACAAGTCATTCCACTTTGTTCCTTTTTTTGAGACAGGGTCTCACTCTGTCGCCCAGGCTGTAATGCGGAGGTGGAATCATAGCTTACCACAGCCCCAAATTCCTGGGCTCAAGCTTTAATCCTCCCAAATAGCTGGGACTACACACACCACCACACCTGGCTGATTTTTAAATTTTTTTGTAGAGACAGGGTCTTGCTATGTTGCCCAGGCTGGTCTTGAACTCCTGCCCTCAAGTGATCCTCCTGCCTCGGCCTCCCAAAGCACTGGGGTTGCAGGTGTGAGCCACTGTGCCTAGCCCAACTTTGTTCTTTTTCATACTTTCATTGGATGTTGTAGGTCTTTTGCATTTCCATATGAATTTTAGAGTCTACTTTCAATTTCTACCAAAAATGTCCCCAGGAATTTTGATTGGGATTACATTGAGTCTTTAGATTAATTTGGGGAAAATTGACTTCTTAACAATATTGAGTCTGCCAATTCATGAACATGATAGATCTCTCCATTTATTTAGTTTTAAAAATTTTTGTAGCAGTGCTTTTTAGTTTTCACTATATATATCCTGTACATCTTTCATCAGATTTATCCCTAAATACTTCATGTTTTATCCTGTTGTAAATGGCATTTAAAAATTTCAATTTCTGATTGTTGCTCATATAAAAATACATTTGATTTTTGTATATTGATCTTTCATCATACAACCTTGCTAAACTCACAAACTTGGCTAATAGCTTATTTGTTGAACCTGTAGGATTTTCTACACAAATGATCATGTCATCTGTGAAAAGAGACTTCTCATTTCAGTCTGGGTGCTTTTTATTTTATTTTTCTAACCCTTTTACACTTGCTACAACTTCCAGTACAATGTTAAATATAAATGGTGAGAGCAGACATCCTTATCTTGTTTCTGATCATAGTGGGATTTGTTTGGATGCCAGTTATTGTAAATTTTTGTTTGATACTGAATATCTTCATATTTCTAGGAATATTCTTGAGAGTTGCTGTGGGATGCAGTTAAGTTGTTGGGTCTTCCTTTGTAAGGAGACCAACGAGGTGTTTATTTTAGAGCAGGGGTCAGCAAACCGTGACCTGTGGGCCAAATTTGGCCCACCACCTGTTTTTGTGTGGTCTGCAAGTTAAAAATGGCTTCTCTATTTTTAAATGATTGAAAAAAATAATCAAAAGAAGAATATTTTGTGACTTATAAGAAATGATGTGAAGTTCAAAGTTTAGTGTTCATCAGCAAAGTTTTGTGGGAACACAGCCATGCTCATTCACTTGCCTATTATCTATGGATGCTTTCCTGCTACAATGGCAGAGTTGAGTAGTTGCCCAAAGGACCATATGAACCACAAAGCCTAAAATATTTACTATCTGACCCTTTACAGAAAATGTTTGCTTACTCCAGTCTAGGGGTAATTTACCCACTACTGAGCCAAAACCATTCTGAGTACTCTATCTGATACCCCATGAATTACGAGATGACCTGGCCGGTGGGAATAGGAACTATGTCAGACCCTGTTTGAGCTCAGAGGATCATTCCTTCTACCCTTTGGAGTGATTCTTTCCCCAGCCTTGGATAGTTTCCTCACATGCGAGTCCTGAAGAACACTCAGTTCAAGACTCAAAGCGTACCCTGTGCAGATCTAGAGTCTCTCTGCAGCTCTCTCCTCTCTGGTACTGTGCCCTGCATACTCCAGCCACCTTGACCTATTTGGACTTTTTTCAACTCAAGGAGATTGCCAGGCTCCACCTGGGTTCCCCCATCTACACACCAGAGCTGGGAGCTCTTGCAAGGCAGTGGTCTGGGGCAGTCTTAGAGCTCATCTCGTGTGTTTCCATCTCTCAGGGATCACTGCCCTTTATTTCCTGATATCAGTGTCTTGAAACTGTCAGTTTGTATATTTAGCCTGTTTGGGTTTTTTTCCCCCCGTTGTTTCAGGCCAGAAGGAAATCTGGTGCCTGTTAGTCCATCTTGGCAAGAAGCAGAAGTATAATTCTATTTTGAACTCCTTTTTCATAGTTCAATTATCTAGTAAATGAAACACTGTGACTCTCTTTTATCTTCAATTTTACATGCTTCACCCATTACCATTGTTTGAAGGAAAGTGAAAAAATTAAAAGCAACACGGCTTTACACATAGCACAGCCATTCATTTGCAGCACCTTATTCTTCAGGGTTCCCAGTTCTGGAAGGGAGTGCCTTATAGCTGACACTAATGAATTTTCTGGCACTGTTGCTTTTTGCCCAGAAAAGTTGTTTGCAGTCAGATGTTTCCCTGTCACTGAGAGGGTGCTACGTTCACGGATTGTTGTAGGCTGGGTATGAGAGTATGCCCTTGGGAGTGTTTGCCATTGAGTCACCAAAACAGAAAGTGTCCTTACTGAGATTCTCACCTTTGACAGCCTCTGGCCGGTAGAGTTTGGGTGGGGTTTGGCTGGAGTAGCAGCACACATTGCAGGTCAAATTTTTCCCCTACTCTTCTTACCTTTGTGTTTTGAAATGTTATATTCCTCGTTGCTTTTCTAGCAAGCTGTTTTTTAGGGATAAACACAAAAATGGAAGTAATCTTTATATAAAACCCTTACTAGCCTTTTTTCTGCCTCAAGAATCTTGATGATGTGCTGAGGTTGCTATGGCCTTACTTCATTGCTGGGTCTTGTACTAAATTAAAAAAAAAAAAAAAAAAAAAAAAAGAACCATGGAACATCATTTGTAACTTTCTTTTGCCCATGGAATCTGTTGGCCTTTCTGCACTTCAGTTGACCCTTGGAAACACTTTAAAAATCATACCAAAATAACAGTTCATTGGTAGAACATAGACTTCAGGGCAATGAATGCCTTCCTTGCCTAACCTAGACGCTAGGCCTCATCACCACCAGTTAGCCAAGCTTGGCTTGTGTGCTCCTTAAGCGGTAATTTGAGATATAAATGGGCGTTAGGCAAAATATGGGTGGGGTGATGAAAATAACTTGATTGCCTCACAAATACCTGAGATAGAACAAGGGGAGGTCACTTTTTGGTTAATATAGGGCTTGTGCCTAAGTTGGATAGCCAACCTTGGAGAAGTACAAAGTATTGTTCTGCCTTTACCCAGGAGGTCTCTTTGATGGGTTTTTTTAATGAGCTCCATTTAGTCTTATTCTTTCTAGAATAAGACTAGAGACTAGTCTAGAGACTAGAACTAGTCTCTAGTTCTTTCTAGATTCTAGCAGAAAATTGTACATTAGTTCTAGATTTCTGTGTTCTTAGGTCTTTAAATATTTTCATGTGGAATGAGGATGAGGAAGGTGGCTAGGCAGATGCCATTTTACACTGGGAAATCTTAGTAGCTGATCTTTGAACCCTTACAATCATAACTTCACAGACAACTTTCTTTGAATATACTCTTTCTTATAGCTGTCACCTAGTCTAGAAAGATTCCTTTCTTAAAAATTTTAAAACTAAAACAAAAATAAAAACACCTAATCCTAGAACTTGCTCTAGGGGTCTTCCTAGCATAGTGATTAACTTCTTTATCTAGCTTGGCCTACTTTTTTCCTCATTTATTCCTACTTCCCCTTATCCAGGGAGCGTTCCTTCTATATGTTAAATGTGAGAAGTTCCATGGCTTCTCTTTGGCCACTGGACAACAAAACATCGACTACTTTTTTTACTACCGAAACTCAGAGGGCTCTCCAGTATTGGCCAGAAGCCTTTCTGTCTAGCAGAGATTGTATGTCTGTCTTCTACAAACCTAGAGGACTCTCTGTGGTCATTCATTGATTTAAACAGCAAGTGCTGTGTGTTTTAAGTCCTTGATTTAATACATTAACTGCCATGTGAGTTATATTTAACTCATGTTAGTTTTGAGCCTGGAGCCTCATGAAGCATATGTAACTCACATGTTTCTTTACTTTGGGAGCCGGATGGTGCGCAGGCAACTCACGCTGCCATGCTGTAGCATACATGTTATGTGATGGGTGGCCCCCTGGGCAAAACCCTGCAGTTGGTACTTGAAAATCTTATTGATCTTATTGTTACAATTAATATTGACAATTTAATTGCATATAACTCACACACAGAAAACAATAAAAAATAACAAATTTTTCATTAAATTAGAAAGGATCTTTCTGTTTTCAAAGTTTTTATTCTATTTTCATAATAAAACACCATGGCCCCATTGAAGAATTTTTTTCTAGTGTGGCAGTCAATGTATTAAACATCATGGTGCTCTGTTCTACCGGCTGGGCTCAGATCTGGGGCAGAGACATAGGAACAGATGACACAGTCTTAGCCTTGGAGTCTTTGTCTTGTGCTCAGTCAAGGGACTGGTTGTAGCTCTTAGGAATGTCCCTCTGTTTTGTTTACTTGTTAAAATATTGATAACTTTTTGCTGTAGAAAAAATCAAACATATAAATGTGGAGAAAGTCGGATAATGACTTCATTTTATCCATCCTCCAGCTTCACAATTGTCAACTTGGAGCCAGTCAGGGCTCATCTATATGTATCCACCTACCATCCCACCCATCCCCTGGATTATTTTTGAAGCAAATTTCAGACATCATATCATTTCATTGGTGAATATTTCAGAATATATCTCTAAAATGTTTGTAAAAAGATAAGTACTATTTTTTAAAACTATAGCCACAATGCCATTATCACCCCTAAGAAATTAACAATAATTCCTTAATATAACCAAATATCCAGCCAATGTTCAAATTTCCCTGATTGTCCTGTAATGTTTTCTTTTAGATAGTTCAATTCAGAATCTGAATATTGTCATACCTTGCAACTAGTTGATATGTCCCTTAAATTTCTTTGATATATAAGTTCCTTGTCCAACTCTATTGTTTTTTTCTTTGCTGTTTCTTCATTGAAGAAACAGGTCATTTGCTCTGTAGTTTCTCACTATCTTGATCTTGGCATTTCTGAAATCTAAAGATAGGAAGTATCCAAACACTTAATTGCTCCAAAGGGATTTTCAAAAAATGATTGTATTAGTTTTTTATTGCTGCTATAATAAATTCACACAAACTAGTGGCTGAAAACACATTTATTATCTTACAGTTTTGTAGGTCAGAAGTTCAACGCAGGTGTCACTGGGCTCAGATCAGGGTGTTAGGAGGGCTGGATTCCTTTCTGGAGGCAGTAGGGGAGAATTCATTCCTTCGCGTTTTCCAGCTCTAGAGGCTGCCCACATCCCTTGTCTCACGGTTTCCTTCTTCCATGTTCGAACAAGTGACATCTCTCTGACCCCTTCTTCACATCTCCCTCTGACAGCAGCTGAGAAATGTTCTCTGCTTTTCAGGACACTGGGCCTACCTATATAATCTGGGATAATCTCACATCTCAAATTTCTTAATCACATCTGCAAAGTCCCTTTGTCATATAAGGTAACATAGTCACGGGTTCCAGGGACTAGGCTACAAACATGGTGGGGGGAGGGGTTTCTACCTACCACAATGATCATCCATTTTTTAAAGTTCACACCATTGTAAAATAGAAGAATGATTGCACATGCCCTATTGTGTTGTCATAATGACTTGGGTTATGTGATAGAATAGGGCATATGACAGTAGTGAATTACCATTATGACATTATAGTAGTTTTGCTGGTAATAGACTGTTTGCATGATTCTTGATTATTTATATTTTTTGCAGGTAGCAGCATTTTATTTTGATCATTTCTCTAAGATGGCCATACCACGCCCCTTAGAAATGCTGCTTTAGGACTTGGAGTAGCCCAGGTCACTGATGTGATTGTTACCTACATAGCATCTCGATTATCTGGATCTTCTGTGTCTTTAGATTATGGAATGAAAATTTGTTGTGGCTACTTAAATGTGTTGAGGAGGTGCTGAGGTCTGATAGAGATTATTTGAGTGGAGCAGAATTTTTTAGCTCTTTCTGTACATTAGAGAGATGGCCTTTCAGGTTGTTAAGTGAGACAGTGAGTCACGTTTGAGAGAAAAGAGTGTAATGTAGGTATTTTTTATTCATAATCTATGTCTCTACTAGATAAAGGAACTTCAGGAGTTTAATGACTCTTCCTAATTGGAAACCTTAGAGGAATCTCCTTTCCTCCTTGTAAATTGTTTTACATTTTAATTGACATTGACACTTGATCTTCAGTCCTACATACAGATTCTTCTTCAGATGCATTTAGAATTTTACTATAACACTGGTCATCCTATAGCAGCACTAGGTTGATGATAGATTTATCTTGGAGGCCATCCAAGAGGTTGTTATGAAAGACCAAAAGGACCTCATTATAAAGTGATTTTACTATAAAACGGTCCCTTGGAGTGATCCTTAGAGACAGCAGGTCGTTTGTATAGTTTAAAAAAGTACATAGTGTCAAAAAATGTCACTAAGGGGTCCTTACCTCATGCCATTAGTTTAAATAAATTCCAGATGAATTAAAGAGCTAAGTGTAATGGTTTAATTCCATTAAAAGACTTGGAAAAAATATAAGTAAATGTTAATGTGACCTTGAGTAAGAAGACCTTTGTGATTTCTGCTTTCATAGATATTCCTTTATGTGGAACAGTTATTTTAAAAAAACCTGTAAACAAATGAAGCTGCAACTGGCATAATGTTACCTTCATGGCATATTGCTTGAGCAAAACAAGTCATTAGACTGCCTCAGAGTATTCTTCCCAATGCACCTGAAAATAGAGAAAAAAAATTCTTACGAAGAAATGACTGTCTAGTTTTTAAAAAATATCAAATTTTAAAGAAAGGATCTTGAATAACTTGAGTTTAACTTACTTTTTTCTTTAAATGTTCAATAATTCACTTTTCTCTTTAAAATTTTAAAAAGTTTTAAAGTAATACATTTTCATCTTTTGAAACAAAAATGCTATTTTACTATATATTGTTTTGTATCCTGCTTTTTATCTTAATAACATATCATGAACTTCTTTCAACATCAAGCAAGATATACATGAACAATGTGAGTTTTAATGGCCATTAGTGTTTTACTATATGGATATACTATATATTTTTAAACAAATCCTTGCGTTTGGGCACTTAGGTAGCTTCCAATTTTTCACTGTTATAAATATATCACTCTAGGTCCAATTGGGAGAGAGAAATTTGACAGGGAAGGTTTTAATGTAAAGAATTTTTAACTATAGCAGAGAGATTAGCTAGCAAGAAGAAAACTCTAAAGAACATAGATATAGCAGGTAACAGGTATAATCCCTAACTCTTAGGCTGAGATAGAGCATCCAGGGAGGAGCCCCACATCCCCAGGGCTGAGAGAGGGCTCACCTGAGGGTCCCTGGATTTCAGAGAAGTTGCTGTGGTGCTGTGCTGGCAAAACTTTTGCTGAAGATCTGCCCTCTAGGGTGCAGGAAAACCTGACCATAGGGAAGGCACCCTTGTTATAAAACTGTGCAAGGGGGGGGGGTGAGTCAGGCGAAGTTGCTGGCCTCTCTGCATTGAAGGAGCTGGGCACTAAAGAAACTGCAAGCACCGAAGGAGCCTGTCAGGAGAGCAGGCTGGAGCCAGGAAGCAAAAACCCTGGCAAAGGAAAAATACTCAAGGGGTCCACATCCATTTTCATAGAGCAGCCAAAAAGGGTGAATTTGGAGCTGAGAGGCACAATTGACACCCAGCACAAGAACAAATATTTCAGGGAATATCCTTATATCTACATCATTGCATACTATCTGAATGTTTTCTTATATATGTTCTTAGACTTAGAATTGATAAAAAAAAAAGTGAGCACAGTCTGCACTCAAAAGATTTCAATCAGTAAATTGAACTTATTCTCCTATTACATAGTACTTGGGAGCCTCTAGTTCTTCACACTTTAGTTAACCTTAACTATCATCATTCTTTTTAATCCTTACAAATCTGATAAGCAAAAAAAAAAAAAAAAACCCTCATTTTTTTATTTGTATTTTTAAAAAATTAGTAGTGATGTCAAAGCTTTTATTTTCCCTTTTTTATTCGTTTGTGAATCTCCTGCCTATATCCTCCTACCCATTTTAAAAATTGGGATATTAAGGCCGGGTGTGGTGACTCACGCCTGTAATTCTAGCACTCTGGGAGGCCGAGGCAGGAAGATTGCTTGAGCTCAGGAGCTCCCGAGACCAGCCTGAGCAAGAGCAAGACCCCATCTCTACTAAAAATAGAAAAGTTAGCCAGGCATCATGGTGGCGTGGGCCTGTGTAGTCCCAGCTATTCTGGAGGCTGAGGCAAGAGGGTGGTTTGAGCCCAGGAGTTTGAGGCTGCAGTGAGCTACGATGATGCCACTGCACTCTACCCAGAGCGACAGAGTGAGACTCTGTCTCCAAAAAAAAAAAAAATTGGGATATAAGTTTTACTAATTTGTACATGTTCTTTATTAAGTAGCAGAAAGTTTAAATGTTTATGTAGCCAAATCTTATATTATTTACTTATCATCTTTAAAAATTTAATTCTTCTGGAAATCATTTTAGTGTAGGGTATGAAGTAGGTATTTAATTTTCTTCTCATATTGTTAACTGTTTTATCTCTTTTCCTGACTGATTTAAAATGTTACTTTTATCATATATTGAATTGTGTTACATGCCTGGGTATATTTATAGACTTTAAATGGTTTTCCTCTGGTGTTTAGTTAATTGTTTCTCTTTTTCTTCCAGAACAGGACGCAGGCCTTGACGCCCTTTCCTCTATCATAAGTCGCCAAAAACAAATGGGGCAGGAAATTGGGAATGAACTAGATGAACAAAATGGTAAGAACAAGCCTGAGATTGACCAAATTTGCCATCAAATATAAATACTAAAGACTCGAATATTTGTTGAATGATTTTAATATTATATAACACATAAAGTAGTTTAATGTCAATGGATTCTTATAGTTGAATGCAATAGAGGGGTTGTGGCAGGTTTAGATTGTAGTTACTAAATACTGTGCAAAGAAATTTGATTAAAAATTTCTAGTTCTCAGTAGCTGCTTTAAAAAGTACTTTGTTTTATGACCCATTTATCCCAAGAGCTTTTTTCTGACGTGGCAACAATATGAAGTGGCTCAGCACTTTGTACGCTGAGGCTGTGTGGCCTCAGATCGTCCCTACACCTGGTGGAGTTTGCTCTTCTTCCATCATAAATACCAGCTGTGGGGCAAGAAAGTGTTTAAAGGTCTTTGCTCAGGGTTTGACATGACAGATCTGGTTGGAGAAAGATTAATTTGCAAACCGCAAGCGGGATGGATTGGGGAAGAGATGGAGGCCACCTGAAAGGCACTCGTGCTTGAGGCATGCAGTGCGAGACGAGGAGAGACTGAATCGGAGTTGTAGCGGTGGGAATGGAGAAGAAAGGGTGGGTGCCAGGGACTGCCAGCGTTTTTACTGTTATGGACAAGTCAGGGAATTTGAAAGGAGTCACTGCTTTGGGAACGGAGATCATAAGTCCAGTTTAGACATGTCTAACTAGAGATGCCAGGGAGAGATTGAGGTGGAAGTGTCGAGTCCACAGTTGGAGGTGTGGTCCCAGAGCTCAGTGAGAGGGCAGAACCGAAGAGAAGAGACAGGAGGAGCTTTGGCGTAGAGGTAATGTGTGACAGCATGGGCGTAGTTGAGTTTCAAGAGGCTGACATGTGTGGAAAGCCCAGTACTATGTGCTGAGCTCTTGCATCTATGTCATTTCATTCAATCCCCACACGACATCATGAAGGCAATGCTGTGCTCATTTGTTGGTAGACGAAGCTCAGCGTGGCTGAGGGGCCTCTTCATGCCACATCGTTTACAAGTGACACAACTGAAACTCTGACTCAGGTCTTCTGATTCTAATGTGACTGCTTTTTCTACCATACCAACTTCCTCTATAAGGAAGACAAAGGAGGGAGAGAAAAATAAAAGGTGGAAGGTTCTAAGGTTTTAGCTTTGGTGATAGCACCACAATGGAATGGCTTTCAAGAAAAGTTATCATCCTATCTGAGTGAGCATCGAAGCCCTGGGAATAGATGAACGCTTGCTCGAAGGGAGGGCTGCAGATTGTCAGAATCACACAACAAGCAATTCTTTTCTTGCTCCCGAGGAAGAATGAGTTCAGTTGTTCCCACAGTGCAACTCCCTTTATCTATCATAAATAAATAAATAAATTCCATCTGTTTATCATCTGTCACAAATAGAAGGCTTCTCCATTAGTAATCTATCTTACAGTCTTAATAGTTTGAGCACAGCAAGGAAGATGATTTAGTCCTTTTCCTAATGGTGCTAAGATGAACAGACCAATTTATATATTTGTATATAATTCAGTTATTGGTCAGTTTCTTCCTTGAGAGACAGTATCGATAACAAAATAAGCTTTATAGAAAATCTGCCTATCTGGTGTATAATTTTTCTTTATCCCAAGGAAATTTAGCTTGTTTTATGGGTCAGACTAGGATGGACTCTGGTCACCAAGCTGGTGTCACATACCCATCCTGTGATGTGTGTAGAAAAGCCACAGAATCTATGGGTAGATGTCTAAGAATTGATGGTACATAATTTAGTGGGGTGACTTACTAGCTTCCCAGATGAAATCACCGTATTTTTTTCAGCATAAGCAATCACACCAGCAGGTCTTTGTCTTTCCTCTGGTTTAATGGTTGTTACACTTTGCTGCATCTTACAATCAACTGGAGTGCTTTTAAAACTCCAAAGCCTAGACCGTCCCTGTGTTATGATAGTTTTCTATTGCTGCTGTGACAAATTACCAAAAATTTAGTGGCTTAAAACTACACAAACTTAATATTTGACAGTCCTGTGGGTCAGAAGTCTGACATGAGTCTCACTGGGCTGAAACCAAGGCACTGGCTGGGCTGCATTCCCTTTTGGAGGTTTCAGGGAAGCATTCATATCCTTGGCTTTCTAGCTTCTAGAGGCTGCCCACATTCCTTAGCTTGTGACCCCTCCCTGCATCTTCAAAGCCAACAGCAGTAGGTTGAGTCCTTCTCATATGGCGTCACTTCTACCTCTAACTGCTGTCTCCCTCTTCCACACCTAAGGACCCTTGTGATAACATTGGGCCCACCCCGGTAATCCAGGATACTCTCCCCATTTTAAGGTCAGCTGATTAGCAACCTTAAATCCATCTGAAGCCTTAATGCCCCTTTGCCATGTAACCGCACATATTCACAGGTTCCAAGGACTAGAATGTGGATATCTTTGAGGGGCCATTAATCTATCTACCATAGTACTTTATATCAAGTAAACCAGAATTTCCAGGGGGCTCAAGCATCAATATTTTTAAAAGCTCCCCAGATGATTTCAGTGTGCTGCCAAGTTTGAGAACCAGTGCCCTTGTTGAACAAGCTGAGAGAATATATTTAGTACTGTACTTTATATCACCTCTCATGTGCTCACATTACAGATACAAACCCCACACGTGTACAGAATATGGACATAGTTACATATGCACACAGAGCATCATAGTCACTGAGATTCTTATACTCACACATTTTACCCCATCCCTTTGGTTCTTCCTCCGTACCACCCCAGTCCTCATCTCCATTCTAGACTCGGATGGATACATGTGTACATAGACAAACAGGAGGTATTTTTCCATTAGTTGCCAAAATAAACTAGGTTTTCTCTGTGGTGGCCTCCCAGAGAGAGGGCAGCTATGCTGGTGGTTTTCTAAAGTGCACATTTGCTCCTTGGAGATAGGGCAGAGTCAGCCATTTTCTTTCACGGGAACTGAGAGACACTCTGTGGCCTGCCAGGACCATAATCAGCCTTTATTCCTTTTGTTAAAGTGGAAAAAAGCTGCTGTATCTATAGGTGTTAAAAAATAGGGTTGCTGCCCCATCTGGATTTCTATTGTGATCCAAGCGTTTTGTAAGGAGTCAGGGATGAGGGAAAAAGATAGCACTTTTGTAGCGGATATCTCTGTGATTTACTGACCTACTGAATTACTCTTTTGGTTTTCATTAAATGAGAGAAACAATAGGCAAGGCCATCTTGGAATCAAGTATCAAAGCCTTACTCACAAAATACATTGTACTTAGAACATAACCACAAAGCTGAAGTGTTGAATTATCTTCAGTTTCAGAATTCAGTTTCCAGTCCTTTCATAGAGAATTAAAAAGGGCTTGGCCAACCCCAGTAATTACCCTGTTCACATGCCTAGTGACCAAGCCGAACGAGGAAAAGGATCAGAAGTTAAGCGGAAATCCCCATGGTAAGAGACAATGTACACTGACGTGTGGGGTGGTGGGAGGAGGGGTGGGGTGCTGAGCCAGTGAGAGCCTCTCAGGGAACCACAGAGTTCAGTGCCTTTCAGTTCAAGGTGAACTGTGTGGATGGGTGGACACAAAGGGCCCATGGCAGACCACCCAGATGCTGTTCCAGAACCAAGAGTTGTGGTTCTGGCTTACTGAAAAGTTCTTTTAAGTACATGCTTGAGAGACAGCTTTTTAACAAGAACACCAAAACAAGAAAATGAATGGGACTGGCTTGCCTCGACTGGAGTAGATGTTTTGAGACCTAATTTTGGCATTGGCCAAGCCTTAAAATCAGCACCGTGAAGAACCATCGAGGCACGATTCTGATGGATGAAATAGCACCAAGAACAAATCTGTTAGTGTGTGCAGGTCTTCATTATTGTTTTGGATGCTGAACTATCTCAAATGGGCTAATCCTTCTGATGATTTTTCTCTGTCAATCTATGAGCCCTTCCTTGCTTTATGGAAGAATAGGATGTTCCGGGCTCACCTTTTTCCTTGTCCTAACCCTGGAATCAGCTGTTTTTTCAAGGATCTCTGGGTTCGTTTTACTGGGAAATGGTGTTTAGAAACCAAGATCTCCGTGCATACAATACCCATTGCCACTGGGGTGTCATTGCTTTTAGGCCCTTCATCATTATTATTCTTGATCCTTTGTAGGTGACCTATTTCCTCCCTCTCTGGAACATTTTAGGATCTTTTTATTTATCCCTGATGTTTTGAAATTTTATCAGTATGTCTTGATGTAGGTATATTTTCATTCATTGTGTTTGATGCTTAAAGTCCCTTACAATCTAGACATTCCAGTCTGGTAAATTCTCTTGTAATTCCCATCCTTCTGTTTTTCTCCATTTTCTTGTTTTACCAACTCTTAATGGTCAGATTTAGACTTCATAGGTCAATCCTCTAAGTCTCTTACTTTTTCTTTATGAGTTACTGTCTATTTTACTTATTGCTTTACTTTCTGATTTTAACAAGAACAGGCATACAATTTTTAACCTTTCAGAGTCATTTCTGTGGCTAACTTTTTATTTATGAAACAGAATAGGTGTATGTATGTATATCACATAAGCCAGGCCCTGTGCTTGCCTATCCAGGAATTCCTCCTCCATCTGCCCAGTCACTCCTTCCTCACTAAAGTGAACATGAGTGTTTACTACCTCTTTGCTAATTTGAATTAGAGAAATGTTTAGGTATTTACGAAAAAGAAACTACTGCTCATGAGGAAGCAATTCAAGCCCACTGTAGAAGCTGGCAAACACATGGAGCTATTTTACCAAAGGGGGCAGTCTCATTTTGCCTAAAAGTACTTCACATTCCCACTCTGCCTGTGCCCAAGACACTGAATTTTGAGATTTTACTCTCTACATTTTCCTAAGAGGGAGGCAGTGTGAAGTATAATGGGCCAGGATAGGCGTCTCCTCTGGGCTTCATGTGCCACACTGGGACCAGCGTGACAGGGAAGCCCATTTGTTTCCATAGCATCAATACTGGGATTGAGGAGACTGGTGTGTTCTTTGAAAAAGCTAGAACACACAACTGTGCTGTAGGATACAAAATGATCAAATAAAGATTTCACATACACGAAATCACAGGTTTTAAATGCTATCCATTTTTATTTCTATCACACATTGAAATGTACATCTATTAAAATGTAATATGTTTCTCTACATATTATGTAAAATAAGCTTGCCTAACGCATTTTGTGCCATTGTAAGGGTCTGTTAGAGCTCCTAAGCTGAAGTTTCATGTTGAAAGTTTAGGAAAGTAGTGTGGTAGGCTGATTAATGACCCCCAAGGATATCCACATCCTAATCCCTGGAATATATGAATGTTGCCTTATATGGCAAAAGGGATATCGAGATGGGGAGATGATCCTGGAGTATCCCGGTGAGTCCTGAGTGCAGTCACAAGTGTCCTTATGAAAGGGAGACAGAGGGAGTTTTGACACAGAAGAATAAGACAATGCAATGACTGAAGCGAAATGCTATGCCGCTGGCTTTGAAGATGGAGGGACGAGGCCGTGAGCCAAAGGATGCAAGGAATAAAGATCTAGAAGCTGTAAAAGGCCAGGAAATGGATTCTCTCCTACTGCCTCTGGAGGGGGCACCTCAATTTCAGTCCAGTGAAACTGATTTCAGACTTCTGATCTCTGGAACCACTAGGAATTAAATGTGTGTTGTTTCAAGCTACTTGGTTTGAGATATTTGTTAGAGCAGCAACAGGAAACTCATAAGTAATCACTGATTTTTTTTTTTTTTTTGGTCAATTGTCAGTGAATTCAGGTTAAGCACCCTTATGCTAAAAAAAAAAAAAAAATGTATTCAAAATCATCCATGTGTCTACAGCTCTTCTTACCTCTTGAAGAGATTTCTTTCAAGCAGGCTTCACAGAAGGAAGTTTCCGTAGCTGGTGCCTGAGTCACCCTCTGTCTGAAGCCTTTCAAACTGTTTGTTTAGCACTTCGATAACAGAATTTGTCTTGTATTGGAGAATGTGAAAGCAGCTTGGTGAAGGAATCTCTTCATGTATTATCCGGTGTCAGAATTTCCCAAAGTGTGTTAGGCAAGCTTATTTTAAGTAATATGGAGAGAAACATCTTACATTTTAATAGAGGTATATTTCAATGTGTGATAGAAATAAAAATGGCTAGCATTTGAAACCTGTGAGTTCCCAGCAATATAACTTTTCCTTATTCAGTTAACTTATATAAGCCTAAAAATATTAGTGAGTTGTTACAAAGAAAGACATTAAGCATATGTGGCACAGGTGAGATATTAGCATCGCAAAAAAGAAAAAAATTCTGAGGGTGGTATCTGAGATGCTGAAGTTTGGGAAACACTGCTGTAAGAAGATTCTTTTTGTTAAATTCTAGGTTGCTATAGAGGACTTACTTCATCTCTGCCTTGTCCTAGTACATGCCATGTGGTTTCACAGAGGACCTTTCCCACTTGGCCCTCGTGGTGGTGAGATCACTTTATTATTTGAGGGGGAGGGGTTCAAAGATCTGCTGAAACACTGCCTTCCAGCCTGTGAGCTTATAACTGTGTTAAGGTAGTGGCTGTGGCGGTGGTGATATTGCCTAATGCTGCACCCCCAGGACTTAAGTATGCGTGCCTTTTGAAAGAAGCAAGACAGTTAGAAACTACTTTCCTTTAAAGGAAGTATAGAATGATTTGAAGTGGAGTGAGTTCCTGTTACTGCTTGGCAGATGGAACGTGAGGAGGGAGAAACTCTGATCCACAGCCCAGAGCTATATCCCGAGAGCTATGCCGAGGGCTTTGGGTGTGGTTCCCGGTGGCATGAGGCACTTTACGGGTCAGGCAGGCTTTAGGAATTGACATAGGAGCCTAATACCCCACTCCACCCCAAATTTGGCATATAGTCAGACATCGAGGTCAGGTGGGGAAACAGTTTTCTCTGAGTGGCTGTGCTGGTCTGAATTCAGGTCTTTTCCATTGAGCTTTCATTCAGTGGACTTTGGCAGCTGCTAGGATTGATGGAGTGGCTTCTCCAGTCTGCATTCATTCATAAATTTGCAAGTTGCTTAGTCTCAGAGAATCTTAGGCTGGAAAGGAGTTTGAGTCCATTCACTTCCCCTGCTCCCTGTCATCTTTTCATCTTTTGGAAGAACTTCCAAGCAGTCATCTCTGACCTCTTGTCATCTGTACTTTCTTCTAAGATCTTCCTGGAAGTTGATGTGCAAAATCAGCAGCAGCAGTAGCAACTCAGCTTTCGTCTGTCCGCATTTGTACATAAGTTTGAACATTTTACTGAATAGCTTCATAGCTATCCTTTATCTGGATTAAATAACCTTTTTCTTTTCCTAATAAGAAAAGGCCTTTTAAAACCTAGTAAGGTCTTTTTCCCAAATCCAAAGTAATATTATTTCCTTCCTTAGTACACTCTCTCAAGTTGTATATTCATTAAACAAATATTGAGTGCCTATTATGTGCTAAGCACTGTGCCAGAATCCACATATACACCTATGGCAACAGACACGGCTCCTGGAGCTTTTGTTCTTGTGGGGGAGTCAGCTACTAGACGGATAGTACAGGATGCACAGCTAGAGACAGTGGTAGGTAACAGACAGGGATTGATTAGAATATGGATCACGAGAACCTGGCATGGTTTGAAGGTTAGGAAAGCCTTCCCTGAGGAAATGATATTTGAACAGAGATTGAAAAGGATAAACAGGAGTTATCTGTATGAAATGCAAAGGGAAGCCCATTTCAAACAGAGAGAACAGTATATGCAAAGGTACGTAACATGGTTGAGAAACTTGGAAGAAGGCTGGTGTCCCCAGAGTCCAGAGAACACGGGCAGGAGATGGGACAAGAGAGCAGGCTGGAGGGGAGCAGGGCTTGTGGGGTCGTTATGACCATGAACCTCTACTGTACAGCAAGATTAGTAGTGTTGGTTATCTAAATTACTTAAGTTACTACTTTCCAATTGTGTAATTTTGTCTATATAATGTCTATGTGTATATTTATATATAAATAAAAATATACTCATATATTAAACATGCATATTTAATATAAGATCATATGTTATATATATATTTTTTTCATTGTCCCACAGCAGTTAGCACATCTAAGCTAAGAGAGTTTAGCCACTTTTGGGGAGAAGAAATAGCCACATTGGCGATGGGGCATTTATTCATTCAACAAGTGTTTACCGAGTGCTGGCTACATGTATGGCTGGCCCGCTACAGAGTGAAAAACAGCAATAACAACTGAAAACAAAAGTCCCTTCCTTTATTGTTTCTATAATCTAGCTGGGGGAGAGAGATGTTAAACAAATTCGTCTCCACATAAAGGTGTTTCTACAAATTGTGGTAAATGCTAGCCAAAAAAGGCTAGGAGGCTGTGGAAGGGATGGTGGGGAGGCTGAGGCTTCAGGAATGGGCCAGAATGAGCCAGTGACCAGGTGGCCAGTGAATCATTCCGGGGAGAGGGGGGACCTCTCACGTGAGGCCCTGCAGGCTGGAGAGAGAGAGCCTTGTGAGTTGGAGACATCAAAGACTTTTGTGGCTGGAAAGTGGTGAGTCATAAGGAGGACATACCAGATAAAGCTGCAGAGGGGTCAGGAGCCAGAGTATGGAGGGCTGCACGGTGTGGAAACCTCATAGGCCCTAAAAACTACAGAGGATTTATATTTTCCTGAGAACGACCCTGCATTTTTTAGCTACAGTCAACAGTCTTAGTCAGGGAACAGTTATGTTAATAGTAACTTTTGAACAGGACTAGGACTCCATGCTAATTTCTTCTTTTCATATATACAAAAGGCTATAAATCCTCCTTCAAATAGCACTTCTACACTCCACAAATATTGATATTTAGTGCTTTTATTATAATTAAGTCCTTTACATTTTATAATTGCCATTGACTTTTTTCTCTCTCATTCATTGTTTCTAAATTTCCAAACGTGCATTTTTAAACCATCTTTTTATTGTTGATTTTCTCATTGAATGGCATAGAGAAGGGAGAATTACATTCTGCATGATACCAGTTCTTTTGAACTTGTTAAGATCTCTGAAGCTCAGTAATAACTCCAAGTTGTGTGACTGATGAGTCTATCTCTAGTCTGCAGGAGACAGGGTTTCATACACATTTATTTTATCAGGCTTATTAATTATGTTGTTAACATCTTACATGTCTTTTACTACCTCTGTACTTCCTCTGTCAGTTTTTGAAAGAGATATGGTAAAATCTCCTTCACTGTTTTTGAATTTAGCAATTTTTTCCATGTAATTGGGCCAATTTTTAAAATAAATTACAGGAAAAGTTATTAGGTACATATATGTCTATAATTATTTCATTTTTGGTGGTTATATCTTTTTATCATTATGGAAATATCTACTTTTATTGCTAATGCATTTCACCTTTAGGTCTATTGACCTGATATTCTTATCACTATATAGGCTTTAATTTGGTTACTCTTTACCAAGTATTGCAATTCTCAAACTTTGTGGTGTAGGTCCCATTATATTCTTAAAAATTGTTGAACTCCTAAAAGCTTTCGTTTATGTGGATTATATCTATTGATACTTACTGCATTAGAAATTTAAAAAAACATTTAAAAATATTCATTTTCAAATAACAGTAATAAACCATTATATATTAATATAATTTTTATGAAAAATAGCTGTATTTTCCAAAATGGAAAAAATTAGAAGAGCCAGGGGTGGTGGTATGTACCTGTAGTCCAGCTACTAGGGAGGCCGAGGCTGGAGGATGGGGCTGTATTATGTTATTATTGCACTTGTGAATAGCCACTGTACTCCAGCCTGGACCACATAGCCAGACTCTAAAAAAACTTTTAAAAATTAAAGGAATCACATCTTTTTATGTTTTTACAAGTATCTTTTATGTCTGGCTTAATAAAAGACAGCTGGATTCTCATGTCTGTTTCTGTATTCAATTTGTTGCAATATGTTGTTTTGGTTGATGTATATGAAACACATATCACACATATATGTACTTGAAAAAAGGAGGAATATTTTAATAACCTTTCCGCATATTGTGGATATCCTTCTTTGATACTACACCAAAATTTGACTAGTAGTAGCTTCTTAAAGGTTATTTGCAATGTGGAATCTGAAACCATACCAATTCATTTTTTTGTGTTCTGTTCTATTACAATCTGTTGGTCTTTCTCACATTTCAAATGAATCTTTTACCCATGTGTGATTTTGTAGCATCATGCATTGATCATTTGGAAAATGTTGGTTCACTGAGTTAAGCAGATCATGCGAATGTTGACACATTTCATTTTATAAGGTTAGAAAAAAAAAATCACATTTAATAAAACCATCAGTCTCATCAGGAAGGTCTTTAAGTATTGAAAAGCGTCAAGCTTGTGGTGGCAGATAAAGTGTTCTAAGATTCTAATTTCCACTTAAACTCAATTGTATTAGCAGCAACTGACATTGTCGGTTGTTCGAAGTGGCTGGCTAACTTCATTTGTTTGCAAGAAAATGTTGGCCAAATATACAAGCTTTTTAGCTTCCAATTGTGTTGCTCTTGTCTTCTCTTCCATCTTTTTTGTCCTTTATGTCTTAAAAACAAAATCTCTGTGCCATCATTTTCAGGGGGTTTATAGGAAAGAGCAGAGGCCAAAGAATGAATGTATTCAGACTTGTGTCTTTAACCAGAAGTGTATTTAAAGTGTATTATTGAAGTCACTTGTTCTTCCATGATGCCCTTTTCTTGCCTTATAGATTTCATTCCTTTCTTGATCTTCTTGATAATTTTAAACATTTAAAGGTCTTTTCTGATTGTGCCGTTATTATAAATTTGTTTGAGATTGACTTTTTCCTTCATTGCTTTTGCTGACTTCTGTCTTGGTGATTCTTTTATACTTTGTAATTTTTCTGTCTGTGAGCTTGTCTTTCTGTGTTGTGTCTCCTGTGTTAATGATTTCCTGTAGAGCAGCAGTCCCCAACCTTTTTGGCACCAGGGACTGGTTTCATGGAAAACAGTTTTTCCATGGACTGGTGGTGTGGGAGGGATGGTTTCAGGATGATTCAAGCACATTACATTTATTGTGCAGTCAAACCTCTCTGCTGATGATAATCTGTATTTGCAGCCACTCCCCAGCGCTAGCATCACTGCCTCAGCTCCACCTCAGATCATCAGGCATTAGATTCTCATAAGGAGCCTGCAACCTAGATCCCTCACATGCGCAGTTTACAGTAGGGTTCCCGCTCCTATGAGAATCTAATGCCCACCTTGATCTGACAGGAGGCGAAGCTTATGTGGTGATGCGTGCTATGGGCAGCAGCTGTAAATACAGATGAAGCTTCACTGGCTTGTCTGCTGCTCACCTCCTGCTGTGCGGCCAGGTTCCTAATAGGCCACGTACCGTACCAGTTCATAGCCCGGGTGTTGGGGACTGCAGCTATAGAGGGGCCCACAGTGGGTCCTGGATCATAGAATCATCCCTATGGTATGGTTTTGTGGCTGCTACTGCTGGCATCTTATGGGGACCATTGGTTGCAGACCAGTTTTAATATTAGTTTCTTGGCTTTGGTGAAAATTTGGTTTCTTAACCTCACAGAACCCTACATGACATATAGTTTCTTCTTGATAACTCTACTGGTTTGTATATTCTGTTTCTCTTCTTTTAGTGAGTACCAACTCCTCCCACACCCCCCACCACTGCCACACTTCATTTAGAAAAGTAGTTGAGAGACTACATCCATCAGGATAAGTTAGGTTGTTCTGTGGTAACAAATAGCCTTCAAATATAAGTGGCTTCAAACAACAAATATATTTTTTTAAATCTTTAATTATACACTGTGGTTCAGTGGTAAACATAATTACTTAAGATCCCGGGCTGATAGAACAGTCACCATTTCAAACATTGCTGTACACTGTGCTCAGAGAGTAAGGGAACTGTATGGGTCGTGTCCGTGCGATTAAATGCTCTGGCACAGAAGTAACATGTTAATTTCATTCCCAGCTCATAGACCAGAACTAATCATGTGCCCTTATCTAACCATTAGGAGGTATAATCCTACCAATATGTTAGGTTGAGGGAAGGGAGAGACTGAAAGTACCTATTGAATGGCATGAACATTGGCATGAATGTTATAGAGGTGGTATTCAGTAGTTAAGAGCCAAACTGCCTCTGATACTTACTAGTTGTGTGACCTTGAGCAAGTTACTTAATCTTTCTATATCCTAATTTTCTCATTTATAAGATGGGGATTCATAGTACAGGTTGAGTATCCCTAATCTGACAATCCAAAATGCTCCAAAATCTGAAATATTTTGAATACTGACATGACACCACAGGTGGAAAATTCCACACATATGTACTTAACACAAACTTTGTTTCATGCACAAAATGATTAAAAATATTGTATAAGATTACGTTCAGGCTATGTGTATAAGGTGTATATAAAACATAACTGAATTTTGTGTTTAGACTTGAGTCCCATCCCCAAGATATTTCATTATGTATATGCAAATATTCCAAAATCCATGACCCAAGCATTTCAGATAAAGGTTACTCAACTTGTACCTAATTGTCTTAGTCCATTTTGCATTGCTATAAAAGAATACCTGAGGCTGGGTGATCTATAAAGAAAAGAGATTTATTTGGCTCACGGTTCTGCAGGCTGTACAAGAAGCATGACACCAGCATCTGCTTCTGGTGATGGCTCCTGGGAGCTTCTACTCATGGCAGGTGAAGGGGAGCAGGTATCACGTGGCAAGAGAGGAAGCGGGGAGAAAGAGCAGAGGGAGGTGCCAGGGTCTTTGTAACAATTAGTTCTTGGGAACTAATAGATCGAGAACTCACTCATTACCATGAAGATGGCACCAAAGTATTCATAAGAGATTGGCCCCCCATGACTGAAACACCTCCCATTAGGCCTCACCTCCAACATTGGGGATCAAATTTCAGCATGAGATTTGGAAGGGACAGATATCCAAACTATTAAATATATCACTATTTTATGGTGTTATGAAGATGAAAGAGATTAATATGTATGAAGGTCTTATAATAGTGCCCCACACATTGTAAGCATTCTAAAGGTGTTTTCCATCGTTAACTCTGTTCACAATACAGACTTTCGGTCAAAATGGTAGAGTGAGCTGATGGGCAAATCTCCCCATTCCCTTTTTCAAACACATGGAGATGTTAGATAAAACGTTTTTGAAAACTGTTTTAAAATTCTTAGCTGAGTTGGAAGGCAACAAAGGGAGTTCTCTAGATGCCAGAAATGAAGATGCTAACCCATACCAGTGAGTGGGTTGAAGTGTCAAGGCCTGTGGAGATCACTGAGCCAGCTATATACCTTACGGGCTAGTGTTTTCATACCTGTGCAGAGATGGGCATTGAGGTCATGGTTCCTATGCATCGTGAGCAGCTTTCTAGATAAAGCTAGAAGCTGGGCAAGGCAGCTTTATGAGAAAACTAATTTCCTTCTTCCCCATCCAAGAATGTGTTACTCAGGCCACCCACCTCGGGCCGCAGCCGCCCCAACATTTTTAAAATGCATACATAAATTTACATTTTTCTAATGAAGTCTGAAGCAAATAAATATCTCTGAATAAATCAAGTTCAGAGTTCTTAAACTTCACTTTAAACTCATCTTCCACGATGTTTTAAACTGAAGGTCCCTTTTTTTTCTGTAGTCAGTATTTTATTTACATTTACTGACATGTTTTACTGACTTCTGATATAATTGCTGTATCCGTTCTATTACTCAGCTTTTCTAATTGATTTTTTTAAATTTTGGGAACTGTAATTTTAAACACCAAGAAGCTTTAATGTTCATGATTGCCTTTTTTCCACAGAAGTATGTTTTTAATGCTATAAATATTTTAATCATTTAAACAGTACTAGTTAGAACTTAAAATTTTTTTTCTCTGTCCTTGCATTATGTTTTCTTCTCTAGGTAAGTTTTGCTCTGTTCATCTCAGTCTTTCTCTTTCATGCTGTTATGGGCTGAATTTTGTCCCCCCAAAGTTCATATGTTGAAGTTCTAACCCCCAGTATTTCAGAATGCGACTGTATTTGGAGATAAGGTCTTTAAAAGATAATCAAATTAAAATGAGGTCATTAGGGGGGCCCCTAATCCAAAATGACTGTTGTCCTTATAAGAAGAAGTTGGGACACAGATACACATAAAGAGGGAAGATCATGTGAAGACACAGGGAGAAGACAAGCCAAGGAGAGAGGCCTCAGAAGAAACCAACCCTGTTGACATCTTGAACTTGGACTTCTAGCCTCTAGAATTGTGAGAAAATAAGTGTTGTTTAAGCTGCCTAGTCTGTAGTACTTTGTTATGGCAGCCCTTGCAAACTAATACACATGCTATGGGCTTTTCCTACATATCTGCTAATACTTCATTGACTCTTCATATTTATGAATGAAGGACCATGTTGATTAGTATAGGTAGCTGCAAAAGGCTTACTTTGTATTTGGGTAGGATTATTTACCCAAATGGCTTCTTTCTTGAATGAGAAAACTGACTATGCACTTTATATAAATGGGCGGTATATACCAGTAGGCAGATTTCCCTCTAGGATACGTGGTTGGGTAGAAGAGGGCACAAGCAGGTTCAGGACCCTTTGCTGTAACCCTCACCACAAGATTAATAACATAAAGAGAACTTTAATCTTCAGGTGACATATTTTATATATTTTATTTCTTTTTGCCTCTGTGTCTATCCTAGAGGTTCTTCTTTGGCTCATTCCCTATCCTGGACACCAACACCATGGGTACTCCCTGGGCAAATCTTCCTTTCTAGAGAAGGATTTTCTGGGGGCTCCAGCTGGCAGCAAATACTGCAGACTGCAGTCCACACAGGACAGGGCTAAGGACAGACTGGCTCAGCTGTTCTGTAGACAACTGTCCACTCAGATGCCCTAATTCCTGCTTTACAGTCACTTCTTTGTAGGCCATTCTGTGGCTGCCAATAGCCATTGACTCTATGCTTGGAGACTCTCCAGGGGTTCTATCAGGAAGAAAGGGCTCCTTATCTGTAGGCTCATGTATTTCAAGTTATGTTTTTCCCTCTAGTTTTGGTTTATGTATCAATACAGTCTCAACTCTCTTCTCTAAGAGAGTCTTCAAAATGACTTATTCATTGATAGCACTCCTTTATATTTTCAGTGCCACCATGGATTTCTTCTTTCAAAAAATATCTTTACTGCCTTTTCATTGTGCTCTTGGGAAGGAAGGAGGCAACTCTGTGTTCTTTCTCTACTGTCTTGAGCTCAAATCTTTCACATTTTTTACGAGGTCACAGTATCTGTAGAAATTGTTTTGCTTAACCAGTGTTCTGGAGGCTTCAGTAGAACAAGTTTTTAATATGGTCTGTGAAAGTTGTTTTCCAGGGCTTCTGTGCTTTGAGTAATACCTCCAAGTTAACATCTGATGTGTTCATAGATGAATTTCCCTAAAGATAAGACAATATGATTAGAGATATGGAAGAAGGTGATTATTTTCCATTCACTTACAGTATTAAATACTTGGTGAGTGTAAAATCAGTTCTTTATCTGAACATTCATCATAGGGAGGGCCTGGATTGTATTAATAGTAACGGAGGCTGGTGGGAGAGACAGAAAGAGGATATCATTCCAACAATTGTCTGACACCAACTGGGTGTCCAACAGTTCAATTCAATTCAATTCTGACACTACCTAGAGTTAGCATCAGACTGTACAGGTTTAAGGGCTCAGTCCCACAAGACTGCCTCACTTCAGATACCAGCCATAAGTCCTGGGCATCCCCAAGCACTTCTGTCCAGCTGGCTATAAGTTCAGGTGTTCCCACAAACCGCCCCCTTCAGGATTTTGATAATTTACTAGAATGACTCAGAGAACTTGGGAAAGCATTATACAGTTTTATTAAAAGGATACAACTCAGGAACAGTCAAGTGGAAGAGGTGCAGTATGTAAGGCAAGGCGTGGGGGTCAGGGGTGGTGGTTCAGAGCTTCCATGCCATCTCCATGTATACCCCGCCCCCAAGCACGTGGATGTGTTTGCCAGTCCAGGAGCTCCTTGAACCTTACTGTTCAAGGGTTTCTACAGAAGCTGCCTACTTAGGCACGTTTAATTAAATCATTGGCTACTCAACTGACCTGTCTCCAGCCTTCCTGCCCTCCCTGAATGGTGGGGGTGTGTCTGAAAGTTTCAACCCTCTAGTCATTGGTATGGCCAACCCTTTCCTTGAAATTATCTACGGGCCTACTATGAGTTACCTCTTTAGCATAAATCCAGAAAGACTTATTACGAATAACAAAAGGCACTCTTATCATTCAGGAAATTCCAAGGGTTTTTGAAGCTCTGTGCCAGGAACCAGGGGTAAAAACCAAATACATATACAGTTGGCCCTCTCTATCTGTGAGTTCTACATCTGTGAATTCAACTAACTGCAGATTGAAAATATTTTTTTAAATGTACTGAATATGTACAGACTTTTTTCTTGTCATTAACAATACAGTATAACAACTATTATATAGTATTTATATTAGGTATTATAAGTAATCTAGAGATGATTTAAAGTTATACAGGAGCATGCACACGGGTTATATGCAAATAGTGTGCCATTTTTGTAAGGGACTTGAGCATCCATGGATTTTGGTACCTGAGGGGGTCCTGGGACTAATCCCCATGGATGCCGAGGGAGGACTGTATTTTTGTTATACCACAGCCAGGAAGCCAGTCTCTGTGAATCTGCTGACTGTGCAAACAGACACTCAGACACGTAGGCAGTGTTTGTCATATGGCTTTGCTGTCAGCTTTAGCTCTGATGATGAACTGGGTTTGGCCCACTTTGAGTCACAAGGCCTCCTTTATCCCTTTCTTCTAGGCCCATACGTTGGTTTTGACCCTGGCCATGAAGCCAGTCTGAGAGGCCATCTATCTAGAGAAGGACAAGGGTTTTCCAAAGGAAAAGCTCTGGGAACCCTTGTCAAGGAAAAGAACGTTTGTGCTCAGGCCCTGGGACTGCTGGCCTGGGTGACTCATCAGGCTTCCTTTCCTCTGGGCCTCATTCACTGCGATCCTATTTAACTCCAAGAGGGAGGCTACCACAGGCCTATCCCGCTGTAGCAGCTGAATTGGAGAATGGACTTTAGAAAGGCAAGACAAAAAGAGAGGCCAAAGAGAATCTCAAAGGAAAAGCCCAAGTGAGCACGGATGGAAAGAGCAGGTCACGTTGGAAGCTGTGCCTCTTGCCACTTTGGCCCAATAATATTGTTCCTCCTCCTCAGTGCCTTTTTAGGAAGGGGACACCTGGAGCTCTCCTTGGAGGCTATTTTGGGGGTTCCCAAGACAACCCCCAGGTTTGGTGATTTACTAAGAGGACTCACAGGATTCAGCTTATAATCACCTACTTGCTGAAATTATTTGTAACCCCAAAATCAATCGTTGAGATCCTTTGGTAATTATTCACGGACATGTATAAAGTGGCAAAAAATTTGAATCACCCCACGAGCACGTTCCCAGCTGAGCGCGAACAAGGCAGTGCTCTGCCTTTTTGTCTCAGCTGTCATATAGGGGTGACCAGAGGATAGAGACTCCAGCTCTGGGGTGGGTTGAACAGGCTTGAATCCCAACTCTGGCTCCTCTCAGCAAGTCACTTAACACCTCAGAACCTGCTTTTCTCTTTTTACAAATAAAGAAAATAGAATCTACCAGGATGAGTTGTTTTTAGGATTTAAGATTATAATCTGTGTGAAATATGTATAGGTAGATATACATATTTCCCTTAGGAACGATTCAACAATTGCTAATTCAGGGTTTGTGGTGACTTTATGAAACGTAACTACTGTGATAGGAATTGACTGTGCTTATACTAACAGTTATAATTTATCACAGTGAAAGGATACAAAGTAAAGTTAGCAAAGGGAAAAGGCTCATGGGTGAAGTCCTGGGAAAACCAGGTGCAAGCTTCCCAGTGGAGTCACACAGGATGTGCATAATTACCCCAACAATGAGTTGAGACAACATGTATGAAATGTTGCCAACCAGGGGAGCTCATTAGCCACTCAGGGACCAGGGGTTTTAGAGGGTGTTGGTCACATAGGCACCGCCTGTCTGGCATATGCCCAAATTCCAGACTTCCAGCATGAACCATATTGTGTGTACAGTTTAGGCGTAGTGAGCCACTGTTATCAGTTAATGGTGGGACCCTCCCCAAATCCAAGTTCCTAGATGCCAGCCACGGGCCAACCTTGTCAGTGGGCCTTTCTAAGAAAAGCAGTTATGCCTGCTATGTTAACTCTTTTCTGCACAGAGGCTAACACCAAATATGACTTACTTATCATATTACTTTTGTCTGTGCTGTGGAGGGTCAGTGAAAGAATGAGGGTGCTTGATTGCTGAGAAAAGTTAGACATGTGCCCTTCAGAGGAAGGGAGAGAGAAAGAAGGTGAAAGCTACTGCAGACAAATGTTCGCTCTTCACGATTTCGTTCATTATTGAAGACCTTTAGCTGAGCTTGGCTCCTCTTTAGGATTCTCAGAATGTGCTTCTAAAAGTAGAAGTTGTTTAGCATATGGGGTGGTGAAAAGGATTGAAGAACTTTGGTAATAAAAACCAAAGCAGCAGGAAGGAAGTGATCTGATTAGAACCGAGTGCTTAAGCGGGGACAGGCAGCCTAAGAAAGGGGCTGAAGTTGCTGAGTAGTAGTTTAAATTGATTTTGAATCCTTAAGACCGCTTGAGCTGGAAGGTAATGTGGTCTCGACAGTTTATTTTGGGAAGAGACACAACATTCTCTGTCCATCTGGACAGTCCTGCCAGGAGAGTGAAATCTTAGAGAAAATATTTTGAATGCAGTGATAAGGACTCTTTATTATTATTTGTTACTATATCATTATTGTTGTTGTAACCATTTCAAACAGTAGTTTGGGAACTGGATTGACATCAAAGATAAAATAGTTCCGTTCACCAATTTGGTTAGTTTGAAATCCGTAAACACAACTTTAAAGAATTAACAACTAGTCATATAGAGTATGTTTCAGTAAGTGTTGTATACCTATGAATAAGTAAACTTAAGGAGATCCCCAGTGTGTTTCTCTACCCCTTTGGGTCATTTGGGTAGGATAATTTGAGGTCCTGTGTCCAACAGTGACCCTCACTTCTGTCTCTGTATTCCCTCCTAACTCATGTGGCAGTTGTGCTGTTAAAGTCATCCTAAGCTTGGCTATCTCTGGGGTAAGAGTAAGATGAATGCTCATTTTGCCATTTTCTTTTTTAGCCAATCAAAGAGCCTAAGAGTAGTAGCCATTTTTGTTTTAGTTTGTTTTAAAAATAATACTTTTTTTTTTTTTTTGGGCCAGAAATGGGCAGAGAGTCTAGGAAGAAGTAATTAGGCGAGTTTATGGGAGATATGTTTAGGGTGGACTCATGGAGAGTTTGCCCTTGAAGCAGTGGTTTGGGATAAAAATTAACGAGGTAATCCTATTTCTTTCTCATCTTATGTCACTTATGCCCATGTAACCTGACTAAATACACTATTGTTAGGCCTCAGTCTTCCATGTAAAGGAAGAGAAAGAGACATGGAATATCTTCAGGGGTGGATGGGAGTGTGTGCGTGTGTGAGAGAGATACAGAGACAGAAAGAGAGACAGATGGAGAGACAGGCAGACATGGGCTGAGACTTGAATTTAAATGGGAATGTGTCTGATGACCAAAGAGTTCACAGTATTTTTTTTTCTTTGAAAAATTCATACTTTATTTCATCGAATTATACTGAAATTCCTGAAGGAAACAGTTCTAGAGATATGTTCGGGGAAAAAAGAAATCAAAGTTAATGGTCATACATTACATACAACTTTCCAAAGTGATGATTATGGCAAAATCAGTTAGCATACAGGGATATACTTTTTGATAATCTAGTGTCATTCAAATAATAATGTCTTTATTTATTTATTTTTGCTATTTTTTTTTAAATTTCAAAATATTATGGGGGTACAAACACTTTGGTTACATATATTGCCTATGCACTGCCAAAGTCAGAGCTACAAGCATGCCCATCCCCCAGACAGGGCACCCCGAACCCATTAGGTGTGAGTTTACCCATCCCCTCCATCCCCCCTCCCACTTGCCCGACACCCAGTGAATATTATTTCCATGTGTGACATAAATATCGATCAGTTAGTACCAATTTGATGGTTAGCACCCATGGTGCTTGTTTTTCCATTCTTGTGATACTTCGCTTTGAAGAACGGGCTCTAGCTCCATCCAGGATAATACCAGATGTGTTAATTCACCGTTGTTTTTTATTGCTGAGTAATACTCCACGGTATACATATACCACATTTTATTAATCCACTCGTGTATTTGTGGGCACTTGGGTTGTTTCCACATCTTTGCAATTGAGAATTGTGCTGCTGTAAACATTCGAGTACAGATGTCTTTATTATAGAATGTCTTTTTTTCCTTTGGGCAAATAGCCAGTAGTGGGCTTGCTGGATCAAATGGTAGTTCTACTTTTAGTTCTTTGAGGTATCTCCATACTACTTTCCATAGAGGTTGTACTAGTTTACAGTCTCACCAGCAGTGTATGAGTGTACCTATCTGTCCGCATCCCCGCCAACATGTGCTGTTTTGGGACTTTTTGATATAAGCCATTTTCACTGGAGTTAAGTGATATCTCATTGTGGTTTCGATTTGCATTTCCCTGATGATTAGAGAAGTTGAGCAATTTTTTATATGTTTGCTGGCCATTATTCTGTCTTCTTTTGAAAAGTTTCTGTTCATGTCCTTTGCCCACTTTTTAATGGGGTTGTTTGATTTTTTTTCTTGTTGACCTTCCTATGTTCTGTATAGATTCTAGTTACCAGCCCTTTATCAGATCTGTAGCATACAAATACTTCCTCCCATTCTGTAGGTTGTCTGTTTACCCTAATGATAGTTTCCTTGGCTGTGCAAAAGCTTTTAAATTTGATCAGGTCCCATTTATTTATTTTTGTTCCTGCTGTGATTGTTTTTGGGGTCTTCTTCATAAATTCTTTGCCTAGGCCGATGTCTATAAGAGTTTTCCCAACGTTTTCTTCTAGAATTCCTATGGTTTCATGTCTTAGGTTTAAGTCTGTTATCCATCATGAGTTGATTTTGGTGAGAGGTGAGAGGCGTGGATCTAGTTTCAGTCTTCTACATGTGGCTATCCAATTTTCCCAGCACCATTTATTGAATAGGCATTCTTTTCCCTAGTGTATGTTTTTGTCTGCTTTGGCAAAGATCAGATGACAGTATGAGGATGGTTTTATATCTGAGTTCTCTGTCCTGTTCCATTGGTCTATGTCTCTGTTCTTGTGCCAGTACCATGCTGTTTTGGTTACTATAGCCTTGGAGTATAGTTTGAAGTCTGGTAAATTGTTGCCTACTGATTTGTTCTTTTTGCTTAAAATTGCTTTGGCTATACAGGGTCTTCTCTGGTTCCATACAAAACGTAGAATTATTTTTTCTAGATCTGCGAAAAATAATGTTGGTATTTTGATAGGGATTGCATTTGATTCTGTAGATCGCTTTAGGTAGTGTAGACATTTTAACAATGTTGATTCCACTGATCCAAGAGCATAGTAGGGTTTTCCATCTGTTTATATCCTCTGCAATTTCTTTTCTCAGTGTTTTGTAATTCTCTCTATATAGGTCTTTCACCTCCTTAGTTAGATATTTTCCTAAATATTTAATTTTCTTTGATGCTATTGGAGGAGTTTGCAGTACTTTAAAAGTGGATCAGGATGGTACTTGCCCCACTCATGCTTAACTGAGAATTCTGTTGTGCTCCTTTATCTGGAGGAGAAAAAGTACCAAGATAATTATGAAAATGTTTTTTCCCAGCCATCTCACTTAGCTTGTGCCACTTACCTTGAAAACTGAATTTCTATTTCTTATCCACAGAGGCATTGAGTCACAGGTTGGATTGTCTGGGAGCAGCCTCAGGATGGGGTTGGTATGGAGGATGTTTATGAGGGACACAAATGGGCTCAACCCCTGTGGGAGGGAGGCCAGGCAGCAGGGTGGGCAGAGGGAGCCACTGAGCTTGACAACAGCCTAACCCAGCTGACTGGGGGGCTCAGGAGCCAGGATGGCCTGTCAGAGTTGTCCCATGTTGAATTTACATGGCTGGGCCTTCAAACCCTCACCTTCATCAGTCATTGGGTGTGGAACACCCTGGAGGCCATGACCTTGGGCAAGGCAGCTCTGTGCCCTTGAGGCAATCCCTAAAGAGGCTGGCAGCGAAGCCCATCTGCCCACAGCACTCCCAGCAGCTGGGGCAGAAAGGCCTGCCTTGAAAGGGGGGCTGTGTGGCTCGTCTCCGTGCCCACCACACATGGGATATTTATCTGCCTGTTGTAAGCATTTGAAAATTAAATTGTTAGGTATAGAATAAGAACCAGGTCCAATGGGGTGTGAGTTAACTAGAATACACATCTCTGAAGTTATTGCCCCATACCTAACATTTTGGTAAGATGTGTATAAATCCTTGAAATTAAACCAGTATATTGTTTCTTCCCTATTTCTAACCTTGACTTTGCTAGTTATGCTAAAAATATGGAACACTTTGTCTTTTTTTTCCTTTGCCCTGTAGAGTTGATTGTGAATTATTATGGGAGCTATATATTTTAAGGCCTTCTGTGTTTAAAAACTGTTATTCAGTTACAGCTTGTTCGAAAAAAACTAAGATCTCTCAGCTAGATAGAAAGGGTTCTCTTCAGGAACTTGTGAAAACCCAAACATGATAGAGATGATTATTTGTTACATTTTATACATACCAATATCCTAATAACTGCACTTCAGCATTATGCTCCTTTTACTTTAAAAAAGAAAATCAGTCAGACTTTATAGTTTTTATTCTTTGAAAAATTTCACCCTTCATTGGTAATTCTTACTATTAATTTATTTGTAAACTAATTATAAATAGGTTTGTTGAAAGGAGTAGATTGTGAATTGAAGACTGGTATAGTTGCCCACAAGAAACCACTTCAGCTGGAAATAAGATGGTTTCCCTTAGGATCTACCTTGTATGCCCTCTCTACCTTTTAAAATAGGACAAAGTAACTCCTTCCCAAGCAGTGTTTTCATGCATCTACCATTACCTCAAGATCCATTCTGAAGTGACATTTGTTAAAATAGAGATGGTAACTGCTGTGTTGGGTGAAAGGCCCTTGACGTGACCAGAGCAATTGGCACGGTCAGAGCAGGCCACCCCTGGACTCTGTGTCCTTGAGTCTTCTCATTTATCTTCCCATGCCCTGGGCCACTCTGGAGACTCCCACAGGTTCTCCCCCTCCTTAGGGGAAAGGGTGTCCTGCACTTTAGGGAAGCAGGAGTGTGTGGAAGCCATGGTTTGGTCACCTCCGTGTTGTCTTCATCCTTTTCTTCCCCCTTTCCTCTTCCTTTTCCAAAGTGAGCCCTTCTCCAGCATGTTCTTTTCATCCCTCGATTAACCAGGCACACTTCCTGCTCCTAAGGGGAAGACGAAGGTCGTTTAGCCCACTCTTTGGAAATAGGTGCCCCATGTTTTCCAGGGCTGCCCTGCACAGCCAGTACCTATTGATGTTTTAATGTTTCTTCCATCTAATTTTCCCAGGTTTTTTTTTTTTTTAAACCTTTTCTGTGAACATCAGGGCACGAGAAAGGGGGAAAGGATACCAGATAGTATGGTGGTTACGAGCAAGGGCTTTAGAATCGGAGAGACCCACTCTCTCCATTTTCTTGTTGTGTGGCCAAGAGCAATTTACTCACTCTTTCCAAACTTTGTCCCCTGTATGTAGAACAGGGATGATACCACCTACTTTGTGTGAGAATTAAAGTAATGAGATCATGTATATGCAGGGCTCAGCAAGCCGCTGCCCCGAGTTCAGTCCTGGAAGTCCTTCCTAAATGGCAGCAGCTGCTGCTGCTGCTGCTGCTGCTGCTGTTGTTACAGTGATCAGATATTGCATAGTGCTGTTCAGTTTTTTCATACTCTGCGATGACAGGTGTGCTGCTTGAAGAAATGTTTGAACTCACCTTTTTTAAAGTTCAGTTTCTCCAGGTGATCCTGCACACCTGTGATGTGGCTGATCTCAGGGTATAAATTTCTCCAGCACACAAAATTTCCTTTTCACCACGTGCAGTTCATTCCTGATATTAGTCACTGAACTTGGAACCTTCTGGTTTTGATTGGCTAGTCAGGGTTCACTGAGGCAAATTCTTTCCTGAGATTGCTCCATATGTTCAGGAAAGGGAGTGTTTGTGAGCTGCACAGGCAGTAATGTAGACGCTGAGCCAGAAGACAGCAGTGTGTTGCCATTTTCAGCTGCTCCCAGTGGGCAACAGGGCAGGATGATTAATATTTTAGCATCTTTGTTCTTTCTGTTTGGTTATAACACTAGAGCTGTTTAAATCATTCTGAAAATAACATGCCTGACATTCTCCAGTTTAAAAAAGAAAAAACACCTCAAGTAATAATCCTCTGCCTATTATTGAGGAAGTGTTTTTGGTGAGAAAGGAGGGGAGATTGGATGACTTAGGGGAGAAGGATAATTCTGAATAGCTTCATGGTGGAGAATACATTAAAACCTACAAAGCTCAGAGGCGTGACCCGAAGTGTGTATATAAGAGGATTAAATTGGTATCAGAGGGCACTTTATGGTCCGTAGTTTGTCCCTGCATTTGGGTCCCTCCCACACTTGAACACTTTGTATGTGCTCGCTTCTGACACTCTTCCCTTATAACACAGTTTTCACTTAAGACACTTGAGATTTTTCAGCACATAGAACCCTCCAGGAATCTCAGTATTATAGTAAGTACTAGAGACCAGTGATCATGGTTTGATTTCATATTTCAATACTTTTCTCGCCTTCTTGTGCTAAGGTTGTTCCACAGTCATTTATTCAGCCTACTCTAAGTTTGAGACTTTAAGGATTATACCTAGCAGTAGATTTGTATAATAATGTAGGTGTAAACATTTACCTTGTGTCATGGCTCAATTTCTAAAATAATTGCATGTCATAACTGAAAGATCATAATTGCAGATCATGGTTTAAATTCTTTACCACACCTTTCTTTTTGTAGGAATGCTTGAGAAAATCTTTTTCTAAAGCAACTGCTCTTTGTAATTGCCTCTTTCAGCTGCTGATGTTTAAGAATCAGATTTAAGAAAGGTATGGCACATACATGGTAACTGTCTCAAAGCAGAATATTTCAATCTTATGATAAATACAATATTTGAATTGGCAAGGAAAATTATTTTGATTTGGAGGAAAGGATTTAACATTTTTAAAAAAGTCCCAATGAAATAGATTGCAGTGATACCTTTTATTATCAGTAATTCTGTGGTAGGGAAACAAACATACAATTGTTAGTGTGTATTGGCTGTCTACTCTGTTCTAGGAACTGTTCTTCCTGGTTTGTGTAAGGTATTATATTTAATCCTCAAAGCAACCCTGTGAGTGGCAGTGCTATTCCCATTTTACAAATGAGAAAACTGAGACTCAAGAGAACTGAATACTTGCCTCAGATGACACAGCTGATCAAGTGTCAGAGTCTACTCAAGCTCTGAACCATTGGACCAACTAGGCATAGGGATATGTTCTGGGATTGAGGATTCTTTTACATTACTTCTCAATGAGATTTTCTTCCTTTCTTAGAAGACCAGGGAGATATTACTTCATGGCGAATAGATATTTCTTCCTTGGACTTCAGAAGGCTGGGCCTACATATTGAATCCCCATCTTCTGGTACCTGGCTGGGAAGTGTGGCTGGCTCAGCTGATCCATTTCTCTAGCTAGTTCTCTGGCTCTTCCTCAGCTAATGCTGTCCCAGTGCAGAGGAATCCAGAACATGCCCCAAGCAGTCCCTCCCTGTACACATTCACTTTATTAAAAGGAACTTTTCCTCCGGGTGATTGTTATTTAAGGTTTCATTGGATGTTTTATTACCCTACATGCTTTTTTCCTGATGGAAATTCTTGAAAGGGAAAAGAACTCAGGGTTGAAATGAGGTTCTGTTCTCAGTTCAGTCACAAATTATCTCTGCCGTGGTTTGCTTAAAACTTATTAAGGCTAGGTTAGTTTGTCTTCATTAGATCACCCCAGGGCCTCCCTACTGCCTTCTCTGTTGGCTTCAAGTTTCCTTATGTGAAGGCCTCATGCACTTGGACTCCGTTTGTGTATGACTAAGCAAGAGACTATTTGTGCTTCTCCTCTAGTAGAATCAGCCACCGTGGCTTGTTCCTCCTGATTCCCTAACGCGCTCTGCACAGGCGCCAACTCTTTCTGTGCAAATTCATACTTTGTCTTTGCATTTGAGCCTGGAAGTGTTCTGGGCTTATTGTGAATCCACTCTTACTGGAAAGCAGTGCTATCTCTTCTTTCTATTGGCTTCTGTCTCTCTCTTTAACACCCAAAGGAACCATGTATTAATCATTTCCTAAGGAGTCTGAGCCAGAATCTAGGGTGGTGGTAAGTGGAGGGTATGTGCCCTTGGAAAAATTTCCAGGTAATTCTGATGCACACACTCTTACCATCCTACCTCCCACTGAAAATCACCCCTGTCCATATTGACCTTCTGTAATCCCGCCATCCATTCCCAGTGTGGGATTCTATACATCTGCCCGGGGTTTGGATTGGTCTGTTGTTTGAATCTGTCCAGGGAAGATAGTGTTTTTTTTCCAAGAGCTGTGTACATGGTGGAAAAATCTATAGTTCCGTTTTTAAGGAACTCTCATTTTAGTTGGGAAGATTATTATTTTAAAAACATAGTTATACATTGAGATCAGTGCTGTCATAGAGGTAAGAATGCTATGGAAAGGCTGTAAACATCTTTCTCAAAAGCAGGGATAGGAAATGTTTTTCTTTCCTAGGCTGTTGACTCACAGGGGAAAAAAAAACCCCAGTTGATGCCAACTTAATAAGTTTTATGGTGGTAATTAATTTAATCTTCTCAACAACCTTGTGAGGTTAGTGCTGTTATTATCCCCATATGACAGCTGGAGAAAGTGAGGCTGAGGCAGTTTAAGTAACTGCTTCTAAGTGTTAAAACCAGGATTTGAACTTAGAACTGTCTGATGACAAAGTATATTCTTTTAACCACCATGCATATTTACTGCCTTCCTACATGATAAAAATAAGTTATTGTGAATTTAATAATTCTTTACAAAAGATACTTGAAATACACATAGGACTGTATTCTTGCTACTCTCTCCCCAAAAAGGAATGGGAGTAACAGTAACATCCGAGAATTAGTAGTGAATATTGTGATGTGATTGTAAAGCTAAATTAGCAGTTCCAAAACTTGAAAGTGCTGGGTTTTTTTAACCATTACTTATACTCTGAAGCCCATTCATCTCCCTCATCATTCCCAAAGACTATACTCAACTATGAAACGAGGAGACTTTGCCACTGGCATCACAGGATAGTTGCCTGTTGTGTCCGTTATTAAGCCATCGTCTCCCAACTCCACACACGCCCTTCTATGCTATCCTTTGTGCTGCTGGAGCTGTGCCTCTGCAGGCCGGGTTTCTGCCTTGCCAGCTTCCTGTGTACTGGGCTCTGCCAGTAGGGAGCGCTAGAAGGATGCCGCAAAGTTGGAGAACAAAGAAGGGGTATGAACCTCCCATTTGCTTTCTGCGGGCTTCCTGTCTGCCAAGCAAAGTGCCTTCACCCTGGCAGCAGCAGTTCTCCTGAGTTAGCAGCTGTATTCAGTTCATAGTTTCCAACACTTGCAGAATTGGTCTCTTCGGGTACCCTGGAGACACCAGCAGCACCTCCTCAGAAATCTGAATTCACTTTCATGGGGCCCTCCTCCAGGCTCCTAATTTTAATATTTCTCCTTTTGTTACCTGTACTGTTCCCATGATACCTTCAAGTTCAGTTTCGACCCTTGCAGTTCCTCAGTTAACAACTTTGTCTTGTTAATTAAATTCTCTATATTAAATTAAATTATTAAATTCTCTATATTAAATTCTCTCTGTTAAAATAACTGGTGTGATTTCAATTGCCTGATTGGACCCTGACTGATACACCTGTCTAACTCAGACCTCTGGTGCTTAGCTTCATCTTCATTTCATCTTATGTCCTTGTCTTCATCCAGGAGAGCCGTCCTCTGAGCAGCCTCTTAGGCATGCTCATATTGCATTGGGAATGCTGGATTTCTGACAGCCTTTGAGGAGCCAAGAGCATGACCACAGACTCAAAGTTAGGACCTTTAATATGTTTCCTAGCAAGCCACAAAGTGGGCTTCTCAAAGTCATGATCACTTTTGAAATTTTTTAAAATTATTTGAATTATTTTCAAAAGGTCGTATTGTGGTAGAAAGCAGTGGATTTCAACTCAACTCTCTTGTCCTTAATAGCCAGTATAGCTACATTTACATATATTAATATAATCATATATACAGAGGCATCCATAACTAGAATACATAGTAAAGGTCAAACCAAGCCTTGATTTTCTTGGTAAAAATTGGTTTACTTACCTCACAGAGTTGATGTGAGATTAAATGAGATGACATGTAAAACATCTGGACTTTTAGTTGTAACTATTCTATAAATAGTAACTATCTTCCCTTCCTGGTATTTGCTACATTATGGGGAGTATGATGGCTGACTCTTCAACATCCATCCCAAATTATTCTATGCCAGTCACAATTAGCCAATCTATCCTCCTTGTCAAATATTGGATTGATAATGGGCAGGTGACTCATCTCAGCCAATTAAACATGAAGGAAAGTCTGCTCTAGGGCCTCTGGCAGAAGTTTTTCTCCCTTAGAAGAAAGACAAGAAAGAGATGGCTTATCCTTTTCTTCCTCTAGAAGATATGTCTGGATGTGACACTTGAAATTACTCCAATTACTGTCTTATGACCATGAGAGGAACTAGCCTGAGGGAAAAGCCCTAACTGAAGCTACAGGAGAATAGAGATTGTGGTGGGCAGAATTAAGGTCCCTCAAAGAGATTCATGTCCTTGCCCCTGGAACCTGAGCATGTGTTACTTTACATAGCAAAAGAGACTTTGCAGATGTGACTAAGGGTATGGGCCTTGAGATGGGGAGATTGTTTTGGATTGTCTGATAGGTCCAGTGTAATAACAGGGATCCTTAAAAGTGGAAGAGGGAAGCAGGTCAGTGTCAGAGTGATGTGACATGAGAAAGACTCATCCAGTCATTGCTGGCTTTGAAGATGGAGGAGGGGGCCACAAGCCCAGGAATGCTGATGGCCTCTAGAAGCGGCAGCAATGAGGTTTCTCCTCTAGAGCCTTCAGAAAGGAAAGAAACCTTTCTGACACATTGATCTTAACCCAATGAGACTGGCATTGGCCTTCTGACCTCTAGAACAATAAGATAATAAATTTGTGTTGTTTTAAGCCACTAGGTCTGTGGTAATTTGTGACAGCAGCAGTAGGAAACTGATAGCAAGATGGGAAGAACCTGGGTACTTCATGATTTTGCTGAACCTCCAAATTAGCCACCTCTGGAGCTACCCCTGCATTTATTATCATGTGACACAAGTTTCTGTGTTGTCTAATCCAGTTTGAGTCAGATTTTCTGCCACTTGCAGCCTAAGCTCTCCTGAGCATGATGCACGCTTAGCAGAGTACTATGTATAAAGCAGACTGTAAATGAGTATCTGTTGCATAGGGAAAAAATGTAGGAGAAAAAATTCAGAATCCACATCTAAAGAAGCAGGGCTGTTTTCTGATTCATAGTAAGTGTAATAACTTGGAACTCTTTTCAAAAATAAAAGACACAAAAGATGTTTGGAAAGATGGATAAATTATTTGAATCCTGAGATGGCCTGGAACTTCAGCAGGTGCACTTTCAAATTGCCAGATTCATTTCCTATTGTGACCTCCAGGCATCCAAATTCTCTTTTCTGAAATAACGTTTCAGCAGACTCTGTGAACATGCCAAGAAGTGATTATTTTTACAAATCCAGATGATTTCCTAATTTAGGATAGCTCAAGCGGAGGTAGAAATAAAGGGAAACATAGACTGTTTTTCCATCTCCACAGAGTAGGAACAGCCCTAGTGCTGGCTTTAACCAAATGTTGCTGACAACTATGAGAGCAGTTATCATCGGACAGCTGTTCAGTGGCCTTGGTGAACTCAGCTGGAGGCTCAGCCCAGTTCAGGATCAGAGAGGCCAAAGATCAAACGACACGCTATTTCATTTGGTTTCCATGCCTTTTCTACACTGCTTCCGAGTTTCAGATTAGCTTTTGTAATTTCTGTTCCAAAGACCATCCTGAGACCCACAACCACCCTCTGCACTTGCTTCATCTGCCACCCCCCAAATATACTTGCTCAGCCTGGCCTCCTCCCTTCCCTCCTCTTCACCTCTTACCATGGTGCCAGCCCTGCAAATCTAGTGAGGGCCTCCTCTGATGGTTGCGCACTTAAATCCTTAACAGCCTGAGGATCCCTCCCAGGATCTGAATCCTGTGTGAACTACAATTGTACGTATTGTTAGGGTAGTGGGGAGGGATTTCTGGGATAGTAAATCATACCCCCACATCCCAGATGGGGGACGAGGTGTATACTGCAGATGAGTTAGTTGATACGGTTTGTCATATGCGAAATGGTCTGACTCCTAATTAGACTTATTGGTTGCAGATTTCCCCTCACAGTAGTAAGTTGTAAAGTTTTTTAAAAATAATTTTGAGAGTGTTGGGATGGAAGACTGTGTGTACAGTTAGCCCACTTTGTGAATAATATTGTAATGTAACATCTGGAAAGCACATTGGCCGTGTTGCTAGAGTGTCTGTATTCTTGTCCATGTTTTAGGTTCCGCCTTCCCTTTCCTTTCCTTCCTGATACCACAGTCAAAACCCTACCGTTTTTCATTCCCTGCTGTTTTAATTACTTCATTGTAATCTCTTCATTTGTGCTTTTTTCCCCACATCAACATGCCCAAATATGTTTCTTGCTGTGCCTTCCCTTGTATCCACCAAAGCCTTCACTGTTACTTATCTCCTGTTGTAAAAACACATACCTGAATATAAAATAATTTTTTGTTTCCAAAGAGAAGACCCTTTCCCCGAAAAAGGTTTCTTTCTCACCTTCGAAAATGGTAGTTCCCTCTTACCTGGGGTTTTGCTTTCCATGGTTTCGGTTACCCAAGGTCAACTGAGGTCCAAAAATATTAAATGGAAAGTCCCAGAAACAAACAATAAACAATACCCTATTCTGAGTGGTGTGATGAAATCTCATACCATCCCACTCTGTCCCGCCCAGGACATGAATCCTTCCCTTGTCCAGCATCTCCATACTGTACATACTCTGCACCTGTTAGTCACTTAGTAGCCCTCTTGGTTGTCAGATTGAGAAAACATAGTATATATAGGGTTTGGTTCTATCCTCGGTTTCAGGCATCCACTGAGGGTCTTGGAATATATCCCCCCTACATATACTTTTAGGGCTATAGTTGAAATAATCACATCTACTTATGACATTCAATTTACTTAATGATATGTATTTTAAAAACTTAGAAAACATATTTAGAAATACAGCATTTTCCACTTTAACTTTATGAAATGATTTTTTTGAAATACCTCCTTTATCACCGAAAGTGTTTTTATCACTGAAAACCATTTTAGAGAAGTATCCCACAGCCTACCCCTCCCTCTTCTTCAGTTACAATCCACACTTCCCTGTCACCCCCTAGTCGCAAGGACAGGCTTTTACACAGTCTTAGCAATAAGTCCTCTCAGGAGAGCAAGAAACTCATTGCACATTTTATTTATTAATTCAACAAATATTTATTCACTGTCTGCTAGTTGCACTGTGCTAAGTGCTGGGTACAAAAATAAATTGGAATATGTCCTCCTGGCCTTCCCCCAGACCCCCAAGGAATTTATACTCTAGTGACAAAGATAGCATTGTGAACAGGGAATTACAATATTTTACAAGAAAGATGAATAACAGGAGGTATAAAGTGTTCTTTGAAGGTTCTACACAGTTCTTATCTTCCTGTCTAATTCAGATCTGAACATGTGTATTCTTTACCATCTGTCCAACAACTAGAGCATAGTCAGTGTTAATAACAGTAGTATTGTTATCAAAACCACAAGGGGCTTTCAGCCTAGGTCTAGCTACTCACTGCACGAAGATCCAATTATTGAGACAATGAGCATTGCCAAAGAAGAAAGGAAATTTTTTAATACGAAAGATGTCTTGTCGGGAGAATGGAAGAAGCTGCCTCAAATCCATCTCCCCAACTGATGCAGATCATGGGCTTTTAAAGGAGGGGCCACATGCCTTGGGCGGCAGGTCATGGGGAGTCTTGGCGTCAGGAATCTTGCGCAGGGGCCTTCAGAATCTCCATTCCCTTGTCTTCGAGAAATTCTGTTGTTTCTGGGAAACAACTCAGAAATGTCATCAAGCCCTATGGCCTGAGAATCTAAAACATGAGAGGAAATGGATTATAAAAACATATAGGGGTCATTGAAATTTATTTATAGAGCTGGTCACAGTATTTTCTCCATGGAGTAAACACAACAACGATGAAATAGCAGCAACTAAGCTGATTTATAATGACCTTTCTTTGTTTTCCTGATGTTTTACAAAGTATTGGATGAACCTACACTATGAACCAGGATCGGTGAGTTTCAGGTCATAGGAAATTAACCTTTTGGATTCACACACCAATTTCTAGCCAGAGTGGGCACTAGAGATGATAAGGGCCTAAAACAAGTCTGAGGTCCAGCACATCCTGCTGGGACACTTGGTTATCTGGGAGTTTCTCAAGTGGATTTTTAATCTTGAAGTCATCAACAACCGAAGGGGTATAGAAGTTCATTCGATGAGAATGCTTGTCACGTAACAGCCTCGCGAGTGTTTCAGGTGCTTGCCTACATCCAAGAACCCTGGTTCTGCAGCTGTCACCCAGAGAGCCAAAGTCACCGTCAGTCTGAAGGCCATCAGCCCCTGTGTTCATTTCTTCTCTTCTACTGCATCAGGCTCGGCATCAACCCCCAAATTTGGGCAGTTCCTACCACCGACCTGAACCTTTCAGAGCTGCAGTGTCCTAAAGGACTAATTCCTTCTCATAGGATGTATTATAATCGAGTAACTAAGAGCTAGTGTTTGGAAACAGGAACACATTCATATTTAACTTCTAGTTGAACAAAGATGTTTTTTCCTGTATTTGGTAACTAATTTATTAAAAATTGAAGAGAATTTTTTTCTCTTATCCCACCTTTCTCCCGTTTCAATTTTCTTCCCCACAAGTGCTCTTGTGTTTGAGAGTGGGGAAAATAAAGCTAGTAATTTCACATATTTCTAAGTAAGACATAGGCTCCACCAAGCAGCTCTCAGGTGCTGGGAGTGTCTGGGGTGAAAATAACTTGCTCAGAAGAAAAGGTCAAAGAAAATCCCAGATTAAGTTATAGTGACTACGTAACTGAAGTTTGAGTCACGTACTAGCCAGGTCAAATGATGCTGAAATTGCCATTGGAACATACCTTGTAGTTTACACGTCATTATCTGACCTCAGTAAAACAACCCATGCACTTTACATTAAGAGAGATTGCAGTTAAGTGCCTCTTCGTTTTAACTGCAAATCATCAAGGTAACTTGATTAGATTAAGAGAAAAGCATAAATCAGATACAATTTGAATTAAATAAGAAAAAAGAAGCAAACTATCAAACTCAAATTTTCTAAGCAGTAAAACTTTAGTTTTCTAAGAATCCAGGTGTGTTTCTTCCTTCTTTCTTTCTTTCCTTATGTTTCTTTCTTTTCTTTCTTTCTCTCTCTCTTTATATATATGTATGTATATATAAATATTTATATTTAAATCACACATTTGTTTCTTATGAAGTATTCAAAAATCAGTGGTCATTTTTAGGAAAAACCAGCAATGTGGGTATTTTTCCATTCTTCCTTAAATATTCATTTTTTATTGAAAGGAAAACTTAGAGATGGGATTGTTTACAAAATTATAACAATAATTTGGACATGTGTATTGTGGGAGCTAATTTATAACTCTTAGAGTAGAGATTCCAGTGACTTTTTACTTTGTGTCATTCCAGTGACACAAAATATGTGATATTTTCATTTCTATGAGTTATTAGACACCATGAACTCTAGCAGAGGGCATGTGTACGTCAGAGGCTCCATTTTATTTAGGAAAATTATGAAAACCATTGTGCCGAAAGGGAATTAGTGCTTACTTTGGAAGGTTATGTTAAACACTGAAGTGCTTTGTATAAGGTCTCCAACTGGGATGTGTGTCTCTGTAGATCACACACTTGGTGACAAAGTGAGAGATGAAAAGATGAGATGAAATGACATTGATGTATGTGACCCTGTTTTTTCTCAACAGAGAGACAGTGGAATCAAGCTCTGGCCACTCTCAGTCAAGCTTGAAGAAGCTAATGGGGTTATGGTGTGAATTAGATCTGGGAAAAGTGAGTAATTCAGAAGATAAACGTTGGAAGGGAGGGACAGTAGAAACAAAGGAGAAAATCTTAAAATATGACGTATTCCAGGAGCTTTGAGGGATTAAGTTTGTGTAGGCACCATTGCTATAAGATAGAGTGAGGAAGTAATATACCCAGGGCTGTCTTACTCATTTTGTGATCCTGGTGCTAGGTTCAGGGCCCAGTACACAGTCCACGCTCGGCAAATGTTTGTTGTGTTGTTGGAAGAGGGTAGGAGGTAACACCTCTAGTGGAGGAGGCCACAAAAGAGGCCTTGCTTCAAGATGTTAGCTGGACTTCCTCCATTGCTGGTTAAGAGCAGGTATGTCTACAGAATACTGAGAATGCCACCAAGAGATAAAACAGTTTCATGAGAAGTGTTTCTACATGGATGGAAAAAAGATGCTGATTTAAAATTGATTATAAATCCTACCTTGCCAGATCATCATGCTGGTGTTTTCTGGAATGGAAACTTAATCAGATTTTTAAAAAATCAAATAAAGATAGATAAAAATGTGCCTGTGAATGTTGGTAAAAATCAGAGGAGAATTTGATGGAATGTCTATCACTAAAGCATTGTTATCCTTTATTACCTTTTTTTGGTGTTAGGTTTATTGAATTATAATTTACATCCAGTAAATTTCATCCTTTCTTGTGAACAGTTCCATGAGTTTTGATAAACATACGTGGTCAAGATACAGAACAGATCAGATCTGTCACCCCACAGGTTCTTTCTTTCCCCTTTATGGTCAGCCTCTCTTCTCATCCCCAGCGTCTGGCCATCACCGATTTATTTTCTATGCCTACAGTTTTGCCTTTGCTAAAATGGAATATAAATAGCATCATGAAGTTTGTAGCTTTTTGTATCTGGCTGCTTTCACTAAGCATAATACATTTGAGATTTATTCACGTTGTGTGTATCGGTAGTTTGTTCCTTTTTATTGCTGAGGAATATTCCGTTGTATGGCTGTACCACAATTTGTTTATTCATTCACCAGTTGAAGTACATTGGTTAGTTTCCAGTTTTGGGCAATTTTGACTAAAGCCACTACAAACATTTATGTTTGGGTTTTTGTTGGAACAAATGTTTTATTTTTCTTGGGTAAATATCTAGGCGTAGGATTGCTGGTTTATATGGGAAGCGTGTGTTTAGTTTTCTAAGAAACGGACAAACTGTTTTCCAAAGTGGCTGGACCATTGGCATTCCTGTCAGTGAGACATGAGAGTTTCAGTTGTACCTCATTCTTGTCAGCACTTGGTATTGTCATTTTTTTAAAAAGAAGTGTCCATTCTTAGTATCGCTTTAAAAATTGATTTGACTAATACTTTTTATAATGTAGGGAGCTTACCTTTACCCTTCAAAAGCAAAATCTTTTTCTGAAAAGTAAAAATTTTGTATTAAGGTCATTTTTGAAAATAATTAGTCAATCCTCATTATTTGTGGTAGTTATGTTCTATAAAGTCACTGTGAACACTGAATTAGTGAATACTTAACCATTGTTCCTAGGGGAAATAAGAGGTTAGGTTCCTTCAAGCTAACATTTTTGTCAACCTTGCTTTTAAGTATTTCTGTTTTAAGATACATTATTGAATATATATTGTTGATTCATTAACATTGAACTTGAAAGAGTGAAGAATGTGCCATCCCCAAATACACCAGATTGGTATATTGGTTATTTTGAGTTGAAAACATTGTAGAAATTGTAGTTTCAGAAAGGGCAGGGCGAGCTGACCTGTCTCTTCCTGGGTACAGCACACGATAGAGGGATGGGCGCCCTCTCCATACCAGGGTGAGAAAATAATCCTTATCATCTGAGATTTTGAACTGGAGGCTGCAATGGACCTAAATAAACATACTTAATGGAGTAACCCATACCTTTCACTTGCTTTACACCACCCCCCATATATCTCCTAGTGACTCCCCTGGAAAATTTTACTACCCTAGCCAGATTTTCTTTGTCCTGTCATTTCTGTTCCTTGTCTAAAAAGTATAAAAACATAGTGCTTTGGCCACTTCTTCGGACTTTACTCTCTTGTGAAGATCCCCATGTATATGTAAAACTATAAAATTTATATACTTTTCTCTTGTTAATCTGTGTAATGTCAGTTTGGTTTCTCGATACAGCTGAAGAGCCTATTAAGAGCTAAAAGGGGGTTAGAGGTGATCTTTGGCTCCTCTGCAAACTCATGTTCAACAGCTTGAATGAAACTTACGTAAAATGTGTATTTTCTCTGTAAGGCACATCACAGCCACCTTGAGCTTAGGAACACTAGGTAGCACTTCAGCATTACACTGAGGGCCATTTTAAACAAGCAAAATCACCAAGAAAAAGCACAAAAATGCAAAAAACATGGCACTAAATAGACCACCAAGAGGACGCTTGTTTACAGTATGAGAGCTGAAACAAGAAGATGGAGTATTGCCTTGTTTGACCTGAGTTGGGGACATGTGGGTCTGCTGACTCATATTTTTTTTCGGCTCTGTATATGTCCATGGCTGACTCTGAAAGTGCCTCGAGTGTTGTTTTGGGGGTCACAAATAAATTTTAGCAAGCAGGGAAGTTCATAAATATGGAATCCACAAATAATGAGGATTGACCATATTTTTATATTTTAGAAAGTGCTTAAATTGGCTGGGTGTGGTGGCTTACACCTGTAATCCCAGCACTTTGGGAGGCCAAGACAGGAGAATGAATCACTTGAGGCCAGCAGTTTGAGACCATCCTGGGCAACACAGTGAGACCCCGTCTTTAGACATATAAATACATAAATAAATAAATTAGCTGGGTGTGGTGGCATGTACCTATTGTCCCAACTACACTGGAGACTGAGGTGGGACGATTGCTGGAGCCCAGGAGTTGTGGGCTGCATTGAGTTGTGATTGTACCACTGGCCTGGGTGACAGAGTGAGACCCTGTCTCAGAAAAAAAAAAGAAAAAATCAAAAAGGAAAGTGCTTAAATTTAGTTCAGTTTAAATGATTGGTAGCGATTTGGTTTAATACCAAGCATGATTAAATTTTTTTATTCCAATAAATTGATAAGAAAATTAACTTGCCAAACCAGGACCGTTCGGTATAAAAGTTGCTTTAAAAAAACCTCAAAACCTTCTTACAACTTTATCCCCAGGTGAGTGCAAAGACATACTCTTGATTTTATGTTAGAAGATCTTGTGCACCATTCAAACAATATTGAGCACACACTTCATTCTCATAAAGTAATGTAAAATGTTGAACTCCAGATTTTGTCATAATAATAGCTATAGGGTGTGTGTTTAAATTCAGAGATAGATTAACACACTTACCAAACCTCCATTGCCTAAAAGTAATTATAAGTTTTCTAGATTGACTGCCAATATGATATAGGCCCCAAAGAAATCACCCCTCTTTACTGAGACAGAACAATAAATTGGTTTTCCTGAATACAGTGGGTAAAGAATCCAAGTTCTTGACCTTGAATATTTCACTGGTAGTGTTCTATGCAGTAGGGAACAATCAGGATGACATTTGCTGAAATGTTTGAGATTTATAACATAATAGCTTGAGCATATGTGCCAAAAAATAAAAATCTTAAGTCCTATCAAATCAAGATTAATTACCTATTAAAATACTAACAAATAGTATAGTACAGGTGGTGTAATAAGCTGTCTCTCTTCATATATTGTTACAAAACAAACTATTTTGGCGGTGACATGAAACATCATGTATCTTCTTTCCCACTCTCAGTGGGAAAACAGAAAAAAACTGCTACTCAGTCATTCTCGGTGTGGATTTTGGCATTTCATTAGGAAGTGCTATCACAAACCTTTTCACTGAAAAGCACATGCAATTCTCTGGAAACTGCTAAATTTCCTGGCTTTGTACTGTTGCCAAAAAACTGTTGCTTCTCCCCATCATTAACTACTACATATTTATTCCTTTCTATCTTTGTGGATAGTAACCTATACAGCACTCCCATGAAAAGGAAAACAGTAGTTTGCTTCCTCCCCCTCACCAGCCTTGAAGAAATTAATCCCGTGGGCTGAATTTCTTCTTTGAATTCAGCTTTCATTTACATTAATAGTTTTGACTGTGGACCCAGTGGTAATATCAGAAATGGTGCAATTATGATTGTGTTTCTTCATTAAAATGATTTTTGAAAGTTGCAGGAAAACTGCTCATGAAATTTTATCATTAAACCTTCTACTAAGCTAGAATAATAAGTTGCTAAGTTGGCTTCCAATGAATAATTAGTCAGCAAATATTTAGTGAGGATCTACTGTATGCCGGGCTTTAGTGACACCATGGTGAATAAGATAGTCCCTGACCTCCATGTAATTATTCTGTTTTCTTGTGCTGAATGTCTTTGGTTAAAATGTTCTTTATTGGAAGATGATGGGAAAGAAGTACAAAAACAACTCTTGAAATAGTAGTGTACTTAAAGTATCATCTACTTTATCTACTTTAAGAAGTAGGTAATAGGTTTGGAAGAGTGTTTTTTGTGGTTTAAAAAAGGTACAGAATCTTGGAAATTTAAAACTTACAAATATAAAACACATTATCGGGTTGATTTTTTTAAATTTGTTAACTTAGGTACCAATTTTCTTGAACAAGTATGTATGCCTTGCCTGCTTGCGTGATGTGATGTTTTAAAGCTCTTCATTTTGTGAGCCCTCACCCACCCTCTGCATTCTAAAGGAAACCCAGCAACATGCTGTTCTTTTTCTGAGACCTTGGACTAACTAGCTCCGAGTGGTGTAACAAGCTATACCTCTTCATTTGTTTTCACAAAACAAACTCTTCAGCAGTGACATGAAATATCATGTCTCTTCTGTCTCACTCACAGTGGGAAAAGGAAAAAAAAATACTCCTTGGTCATTCTCTTTGTGGATTTTGGCATTTCATTGGAAAGTGCCAATAGGTATTCATTTTTTATGTTGTTCTGGAAAGCTTGTAAGCAGCCTTTTAAGTCACAAAGCAAACTCAGTCCCTAACGGTTTTCCAAACTCAGGTCAGAAAGGTGGGAAGCTTTATTTTTCTAGGCAGAGAGTTTATGAATAATACACATGCAACCTGCTCAGCTTCCCCAAATTCTCCTCTTTAGCTTGCTTCTGCACTCAAAGAACTGCACATCAATCTGTCACCGGTGGTCAGCAGTGCAGCAGAGAGCCAGTGTTATTGTGAACCTACAGTGGAATGACTTGCTTCCCAGCTGGTGATCAATCTGTGTTAGACGGCAGCATGTTTGCCTCTACAAATGAGCTGGACTCCTCTGCCACATATCTCTGCCAACTTTTGAAAGAAAGAGTCTGTTTCAATTCTTTTCAGGGATAAAGACAAAAGATCTGTCTCCCTTTACACAACCAGCTATTGAACAATCCATGCAAATATTCACAGCCCGTATCCTAAGGAAATTGTTTTTAGAGGTCAGGAAATTGCACTAAAAAAAAGAAGGAAAAAAAAATATGTAAGTATTATGTATGTACACATACATACTACAAGATAAATATCTTTTGCCTTTCTTTAGTAAAGATGATGAGTTCATGATGGTTGCACCATCTATGGAGACTTTTCACTTAAATATAAGAAGATCCTGGTGTTTAGGATTTTAATTGACTTCTCCAAGCTCAAGGTGAAGCCAACATTGTGATGCTGCTGTGAAAAATGCTACAAAACTTTGAGGTTTTTTATTATTATTATTAATTAAGGAATAGCTGGCTTTAGGCTGAAAATAATTCTACTGAATCAGTGCTAATCAGAACACACATGATGTGTCTTACTGGTTATGAACTTTTAAGAAAGACCTTTCTTAAGGCTTACTAGGGCAGAGAGGGGCCAGTGTAATCCAGAAGCCATGCCTAGCAGATGGACTTTGAGTTGGTAGAGCTGAAGAAGTAATTAAGAGAAGGATGTGTGAAAGGCTGTGTGAGTGAAGAAGGGGATGAGGACGGGCGGATAGGAAGGAGAAATGTAAGGGAGGTCTTTTATGTCAAACTAGCTATGATTCAGTGCTGTGGTACATTTGGAGCAGGTATGAATGAGCACATGATAACAGAAGTGAGGAAATTATTCATGGATAGAGGAAAGCAAAGTGGAGAACTTTGAAGAAGGGTCAAGAAGGAAAAGTGTGTACTTGGTGGGGATTTAGTCACAGGAGCCGTTGGTCTTTCTTGTCTATGATCATGTTAGCCCACTGGATAAACAGATTCTGTTTAGTTGTCATTTAGTAGAGAAATATAAAGGAACACTGGAATTTTTTTGCACCTTAGAGTGGTGGGGTTCCTCATTTCTCCCTGGAAAGTAGGGATCTTCAGACCCATGGAGGAGCCAGTAGAAATAACATAAATGAGTTAGAAAGAAGGGAACTCTGGAAAGAGGGTGGGAAATTATTTTGACCTCCAATTCTGCTCAACTGGGCCATTCCTCTTGAGCCATAGGAGAGATTTCTGGGTTAGTCAGCAGTTAAATTAGATGAACTTAATGGTACCTTCTAGTATCATACCACATGAAACAGCAGCAGACAGTTGCTGAATGTACAGTTCCTTTTGGATGGGGATGGTGTGTGATCCATCTTTGTGCTCTCCATTTATACATAGGCACACAGTAGCTGCTTGATGAATGAGTGACTCCATCTTTAGTTCTATTCTGGCAAAGAGAAAAGAACTGACCCTACAACTGCTTTCAAAAATTGATTTAACTCTTCAACTCTGAACATGAATGTTCCCAACTCATAAGAATAGTGGGGTAGCCCTCTTGGATTGGATATTCGATGCTCCTGGTCCCCAAGCCTGCCTCTGAAGGTGGTATGCAAGGAGAACATACTGCAGAGGGCAGGATTATCTTCTCTCATGGTAACTGCCGTGATTACTAGTCTCTTCCAAACATCTGAGCGACTCTCCATAGCACCTGTTAGCTCTTCTATCTGTGAGATTATCTAAGTAGCAGTTCAGTCTATAAATAAAAGCTGGTGAAACTTGGAAACATTCTGAGTATAAATGAATACACATTAACATTAATGCCCAATGAGGCTATATTAGCATTATCATCCATACCTCACTGACTTCCATCTCTAAATGTGTTAGTCCCAAGAGGAGATCTTGCATGTCCTTAGGAGTCTGAGCTGCTAATATACAGCCACTGCTGCTCGCCTGTACCACATGAAGATAATGCCTGCCCCCACCACTTGTCACCACCACCATTCAGCTCTTTTGCTCCAAGATGACTACTTAAATTTGTGTAAAAAATGACTTTGGGGTGATGTGGATGATGAGTAGTAGGGGGTTAAGATTAAAGGTGGGGAAAGCAGTCAGGAGGTGGTTTGAAATAGCTCAGTCATGAGATGATGTTGGCCTAGACTGGAGTGGCTGAGGTGAAGAGGAGAAATGGAGAAAAGTGGATGGCTTTGGAGGAGGTGGAATTAGTTGGACTTAGTGATTGATTGGATTCTGGCCTGTGTATCTGCACATGTGACACTGCCATTAACTGGTATGGGGCACACAGGAAGAGGAACACGTGCACAGAGGTAAAGTGAACAGACATCGAGTTCAGGGATGCCTGAGGTACTCTCAAGGTAGGTATGTCAGAAATAGTATGCTGCTTTTGAGTCTGGAGCTCAAGGGAGAGGTACAGACTGGAAATTGAAGCCTGAGGGTCAGCGTATGGATGGTGTCGAGGCCATGGTGCAGAACATAGATGGAGACGAGCTGAGAGCCCAGGGCAGAGCTCTGGGAGCACCATTATTTATGGGAAGGGTGGTGTGAAGTGGCAGCCAGAAAGGAATGAGGAAAATCTGGAGAGTGATTAACAAGGTCAAATGATATTTTGTCTAAATTTTTAAAGGTCCCTTCTCATTTTAATCTATTCTATTCTATTGTACCCATCTTAACATCTTGCCTTTTCATACTCAGAATCATGCATTATTTGAGTACATCTTCATGTCTCCCATTTGGCCCAAGATGGAAATACTGAGCCCAGTTTGGAGGTGAGGGAAACAGGTGAGAAGGGTTGAGACACATGAATGAAATCAACTACTGGGTGCTGGAGCCTGGAGGAGGCCAGTCATAGTGAAGTGAAGGAGGAGTGGGTGGTAGCTTTGGGAAGACTGCAGCACATGTAGCCTATGGGGCCAATATTTTAAGTATTGGGAAATTAATTGAAGATTGTTTAGAATGACAGTGACTGTGCTTTTAAAAAAAAAAAAGCAGTGATTCATTGTACATTGAATCAGGCAGTGATGTGAGATATCACGGATGTCAGTGACCAATTGGAGATGACTTCAGTAAATTTGGGGTGAAGCTTTAACTAGGACGGTGACAATAAGAATGGAAAGAAGGGGTACATTTGAGAGAGATTAGAAAAGAGGAATCAGCAAGCTTTGGTGAGGGGTCTAAAGGGAAGTCTAAGGGGAAGGATTGAATAAGAGATGACCCCCAGCCTTTGAGCCCATATGTTATAACTAGATAAGTAATGGCATCAATGACAAATCTGCAAATTTGAAAGTTAGAAAATACCTTTAAAGTCATCTGATTCAATGTTTCTCAAATTGCCTCTAAGGGAATAACCCAGGTTGGAAGCCATTAGATTGTAAAAGTAATTCTCAACTCTTCTTCCTGCGTTTCCTTCTTCCTGCCCTTTTCCCAGTGGGATTTTTCATGGCTCTGGAAATGAACTAGTTTATGCCACCACCATACTTAGTCTGCAGCTTTCCCCTACCCGTTCTGACCAAGATTGGAAAAATCAAGAACTTAATTGCATAATTACCTTTGCCATGTATCTTTTCTTTTTATTTTCCATATATACTGGGGGACATTTGGGTGAGAATTAAAAAGAAAAAAAGTGGTAATGTGTGGGAGTGTGTTCCAGCTCCAGACTTCTTCCTCACTCCATCAGGAAGAAATATTGATGATGTTTTCCTGATAGAAATTGAAAAATTTATATGGAGGATGGTACAGTAGTGATATTAACCATTAGTTATTGTAGTGTGGAAAAGATAGTGATATTGAAGATATAAGTTCATTTTGAAAAATGATATCAGTCTTTTAATTGTTCACAAATATATCATCCAACAGCCTTGCATGCTGCTACGTTAAAATGATATAGTGTTAGGCATTGGTCAACACTAAAAGAAATACTATATGAGAATCATGAGAAATAATGATTTTGCTCTATTCAGTACTATTGAAAATTCATCCATCTTTATTTGATTCAGGTACGCATGCCACGTTAAAGAACTGGAATACCTTAGAGTTGTGGACCGGGCCCAGGTGGAATCAGCAAAAATTGTAGTGTCAAGTATTGATACCAGGGTATAGAGCTGGAGTCAGCAAAATATGGCCTGTCGCCTGTTTTTGTATAGTCCATGAGCTAAGAATGGTTTTTATATTTCTAAATGGTTGAAAAAAATCAAAGGAAGAATACCATTTTGTGACGTGAAAATTATGAAACTCAAACTTGTGTCCATAAAAGTTTTTTTTTTTTTTTTAAATGCAGCCATGCTTGTTTGACTTTGTATTATCTCTGGTTGCTTTTTTGCTATGACAGCAGTGTTGAGTAGTTACAACAGAGACATATGGCCTACAAAGCATAAAATATTTACCATCTGGCCCATTGCAGAAAATGTTTACCAACCTCTGTTTTAAAGTAGTGTTTCCCAAACTTTAACATGCCAATGCATGACCTGGGGGTCTTGTTAAAATACAGATTCTGATTCTGGGGATCCAAGGTGGAGCCCGAGAGTCTGCATTTCTGACAACTCTTAGATGATGCCGAAGCCACTGGTCCTTGGATCACACTTGGATTTGCAGGGGTATTTAAGAGGAAAAAAAGTGTGTTGTAGAGGAGAGATTATCAAATTTTGTAAAGTAAAAATAGGTTTGTTCTACTTTATTCCAAAGGCCAGAACAAGGACCAGTGGGTGCCAGCTTTGATTTTTACCTTAGGAAGAACTTTTTAGTGATTTAAAATAATCATAGAGTCATTGCAGTGGCTGCAAGCAGAAGTGAAGCTGGGAGCATTAGACGGGAGGTCCCTAAATTGGGGAAAGTGGCTGAACTGGTGCATGAGATCTCCTCCTGAGCTGCTTTGGTTGACAGTGAGAAGAAGGCAAAGAGAGAACATGAGTGGGGAAGCCAGGCACTGAATTGCTCACAGATACGAGGGCTAGTCTAGCAGATACAGTATTAGTTGAATGGCACAACAGTTGGTTTACCTTTGTAACAGGAATAACAAAACTATTGAGGCCTAACATTAAATAAACTCAGAAAATGTTTAGTTGTGGATTTTATAATTTAATTTGCCTTTACTGAAAAAGCTGCAGTTGTCAGACTTACACAGTTTCACTTGTTAATTTATGAACCAGTTAAAAAATAATCCCTTACCTGTCACGGGATTAGAAAAAAAATAATAATAAATAAGTAAATAAATAATCCCTGTCCTTCTTATTCTCCACTTGGGTTCCTTTCTCCCACATCCCTTCCCCAATGTCTGTTGTATTAGCCTTATGAATGGATGTATATTTGTAGTCGGATCTCCCAGCTGCAAGTCATTTTAGACCCTGATGAGTGAATCCTCTTGTTACTGGCTCCTTTAAGAAGTACTCTGGTGGGGGGGCGGGTGGCAGATAGAAAGAGTGGGGAGGGGAACCTGTGGCTTTGGGGCCACATGGGGCCTTCTGGATCCTTGAGTGTGGCCTTTTGACTGAATCCAAATTTTACAGAACAAATCCTTTTAGTAAAGTGATCTGTTCTGTGAAGTTTGGATTCGATTGAGGGGCCACACTCAGGGATCCGGAGGGCCACATGTGGCCTTGAGACCGCAGGTTCCCCACTCCATTTTGAGCAAGCTGATAAATGTTGGAGACCATAGCACATTTAGACAGATGAATGAGTCATGAACTATTTAAGCAACCTAATATTTGCTATTGATGAATATTTTCAAAATCATAAAACTCATTAAATTAATGGTACAACTATTTGCTCAAAATTCAGTGAGTGCCCTATAGTAGTGGTCTCGTTGTGTTTTTCTACTTTGAACGCTTTTCGTTTCAGCTTGTCACAGGCCTTTAAAGACATGATTTATGCTTCCCAATACCCCAAGGAGGTTAAGTATTTTCATATTTATTGCACGGAAGAGCACTCTGTGATTGCATGCCTGTCTTAAAATCAGTTTGGCTGGAAAAGGACACAAGAATTCTGACCTCAGCTCTATATCCAAATCAGGAGTCAGCACTTGAAAAATGTGAGTCAATATCTTGCCCAGAGAGTTTGTTTCATTCCACTAACTTGGGGGAAGAGCAGATGGTGGGAGGCAGCATGCAAACAATGCTGCTTTTTCTTTTGTAAATCTGCCTAGATCCCTACATCCCAGAGCTGGGCCACACTGATACAGGCCAAACGTCGTTCAGCTCTTTCAGACTTTTTCAGACAGTTCTTCATCTACCATATTATGTTGATCACAATCATAATTGTTTTCCTGATTACTAAAATCCGAGTAGTTCAAAGAGTCTAACTTCTTGCCTAAGCCTGTTGGTGATCGTACCCTCAACAGTTTTCTTGTGTATTAGTATTTTTCGAAATCAGAATCATTTTGGATCCCCGATATCCTTTTCTACTCTTCCCATTCTATCTGCTCACTTCTGATTTGCCTTTCATGGAATCCTTGGATTTATTATGGTTATCTCTTTTGGCAAGTCAAAGGAGAAGGAGGTACGTTTTAAGAAACACTTTTAGTACCCATGTATATTGCTCCATTCCCTTCAGTGGATGGGTTATATCCCCTGTGGCTCTAGCTTGCCTGAGGACAAGTGGCTTGATTCCCACAGTTAACTCCTAACAGGTCCCTTCCCTACAGAATCTGTTTTTCTTCCACCCCACATACTACTCTCTTTTATTTTTAATTTTTAAAATTTTCTTAATTGACAAAACTTGTATATATTATGTACATGTTGTTTTGAAATATGTATACATTATGGAATGGATAAATTGAGCTGGTTAACATATGCATTACATCACATACTTAAACTTATAAAAAATACTATCCTTGTCGCATGACTTTGCTCAAAAAAAGTTAGTTGTTTTCTTATTATCTAAAGGATGAAAATTCCTTAGGCCATAACTTTTTAGTCCAATCCTAATTTTCTTCTACTCCATGTAAGTTTCCTCTACATCAATTCCACATGTCTTTTACTTGCCTATTACTGTTCTAGGTGCTCTTTAAACAGTGGGTATAAAGCCTTACGTTTTTAGTTTATCTGGGGAGACAGGGCATGTTTAACAATCCAGATGAATAATGACAAAAGGCAGCGCCCATATCCTAAAGTATGAACTGATTCATTCAGGTAGGTATCACTGAAATCCTGGTTCCTTCAGGCTCCCTTACTCTGCGTGCTCATGGGGTCCTCTCCTATTCCTGATGGCTAATGCATATCCTAATTTATTCCCGCGGCTCCAACCTTGTATAGGTGCTAATAACATTTCAGTCTATATTTTTTCCACACTCCTAGATCCATTTTTCCACACTTCTAGATCTGTATTTCCAATCTTACTCAACATCTTCGCCTGGAGAGATCCTTCAAATGCAATATATCCAAAATGCAGCTCAGTATCTTTCCCACAAACCTGTTCTACTTCTTACATTCTTTATCTTGGTTATTGGTGTCACTATCGAACTTATCTTCATGGTTAGACATCTGCAGCCAGTTGCTAAATTCAGTTGGTTTCACCTCTGAAACTGTCTCTCATGTTTTTTCTCCTCACCTTTTCTGCCTTCATCTGAGACCCTGTCTTCTCCCTCTGAGGACTACTGTTGTGCCTTGCTGGGTTTTCTACCACTAGTCTTTCATACTGCAGTCTGTCTTCCCCTCTGCTAACACATTTAGCTTCTTAAAAACAAATCTGATTGTGTTATTTTCATACTAAAAAACCTCTAGTGGCTTACTGTCACATTTAGGCTAAAATAGCAACTTTAAGATGCTGGCATAGGAAAGCCATCTCATGCTCTAGGCAGCTTCATCTGTTCTGTAGCCACACTGCATACAACAATCCATCTCACAACTCTTTACCTTCTTCTATATTGTTTCCTCTGCTTATGATGCTCTTTCCTGCCTTTCTTCCTAAAAGCCACAGTTGTAGTTCAAATGTCATCTCCATAAAACTCTTCCTTACTTTCTCTAGGAAGAGTTGGCTCCTTTCTTTGGGACCCCACAATACTCTGTGGAACAACTAAAGTATCCGCTATTTTGGATCCCTCCAATATAATGTCTGTGACGCCCTGAAGTACTTTGTGTGTTCCTCAAGAGAAGGAACTAAATTCTTTTTAAATTCTTTTTCCCATATACAAAAAGCTCTACCTATTTAATGCATACAAGGTGATGAGTTTGGAGATAGGTATACACACACCCATGAAACCATCTCCCTCACCTTCTCTATGGAGAAGGGATTTTTTTAATCTGCAGTAGAGCCAATAGATAGCTTTTGACTGAGTGGACGTATGAATGCTTAATGAGTGACATTGTGGGCTGAACATACTGAGAAAGGCTTAGTGATGGAGGATCTTTGACTTCATCTAAAACCACTAATCCAGCATCTGTTCAAGTGCTCACAGTAAAGCTGTGAGGTGGAAATTATTATTTCCATTTTGCTGATCTAGAAACTAAAGACTCAGGTTAAATTGTTTGGTTAAGACCATACAGCTAATAAACGAAGGAGTCATGATTTGAACCCACATTGGTCTGGGGTTCAAGCTCATGCCTTGTCTACCACGTCAAAACGCTAGTGTCAAAGAATAAATCTTAAAGAGTGCATTATGAGGATGGTGATTTCGAGATTATAAAGCGCTTGGGAACTCACAAAGGAAGCCTGTGGTTTTGTAGAGGACTAGAACTATTTTCACAACTGGTTTCCCTGACTGCATCCATATCTGTGTGGCCTTAATATTGTTTGACTCACAAAGGAAACTTGTTGATCCAGAGTGAACCAGTTCAACTTTCTTCTCCTCAGTCTCGAGTATTCCATGGAGGAAAATGTTTTAAACTGCACCTGAGCTATAAACAATTTATTCTGAAGGTAACAGTGTTAGTATTCCAGTATGTAAACCTTTAGCTAATAAAAATCAAAGTAGTCTAATTTGGAAAGTACACAGAAGGTTAGAGGGAAAGCTTGTAAATGTTTTCAAAGACTCTGCATTTAATTCTATCACCAGCTAGCAAAATAAATACTCCAGCTGCTAGCTCTGAAACAGACACGTGTTGGAAATGAAATGTTAATGGTTGAAATGCAGTGGTCATTAGAAATCAAAAGGAACATGAAGTACACTCTCTAGTTTATGAGAAACAAGGTGAAAGTTCCCACAACACATTCGTGGTAACTGCATTCAAAATTGCTTCCTCATCTTTTATTTTAGTGGCTAATACTCAGTATGGTATATGTGTGACTGTGGGGGCATTTTTTTTTTTCTATTTAGATGCAAGGTTTGGAAATAAATGGAGAGTGGAAATCAGGAGAGGTTACATTCCACTTTTCCATGTGTCTAAGCTGTTTGCTGTAGATTGCAAGCTGCATGCCAGACTTTTCTGAGGAATGGGAGGTTACTTTCAATAATGTGCTAAGATTGACCTGAAATACTTAGCCAGCACATCTGCTTGCAAGCAGTGGCCTTATGTAAGGAGGTTATACTAGAATTAATTAACTCTGTTTGGTACTCTGAAATGTTTGTTCCACATCTTGTTTTACCATAATAAAACTTATAAAATCAATTGGAACTTTTAAATTTTTCCTTGAGAACTTAAAAAAAAAAAAAAAACCCACGTGAAAAAAAAAGAATCTGTAAAGCAGTATTTTCTTGCTTGAAGCAAATGTTCAAGAATAAGCATTAGAATTAGAATTTATTTCTTCAAATATTTCTTTTTAACTTAAAATTATGGTGGTCTGTCTTTTATTCATTACAGTGATGCCATTTTTAAAATGTTTGATTTTATTGTTAGAAAATAAGGCAATTGAGTAGGGAGGGGTATACTGTATGCTGAGGTGCTCACAGCATTGCAAAACACTCCTAGGAACACTCCAACTTCAGAAAGGGGTGAGGTTTCTGGGAAATCTCTGCAAACATAGCCTTGGACCCATATTTGGAGACAGTACAGCATTCATGGTTCTAGCACCGTGATGATAATGCCAGAGGTTTGGCATGACTGTTGTTGCTAACCTGTTAATCTTAAACAAGTCAACTTTACCTTATCACTTTTCTCAGTTAGTAAAATTGGGAGGAGGCCTACCTTCTAGAACTCTACCATAGCATCAGCATTATGATTGTTTTCTCTCTTTCTTAAGACATGCTATCCAATGAAATGCTCAATAACTCATTATTTATTAAAAACCAAACAACACTGAACCCAAGTGTCCATCAACAGATGAATGTATAAATAAAATATGGTATGTACATACAATGGAATGTTATTCAGCTATACAAAGGAATGAAGTTCTAATATATGCTACAGCGTAGATGAACCTTGAAGACATTATGCTAAGTGAAATAAGCCAGACACAAAAGAACAAATATTGTATGATTTCACTTATATGGAATATCTAGAATAGGCAAATTCATAGAGAAAGAAAGTAGATTAGAGGTTACCAGAGGTTAGGGGCAGGGGAAAATGGGAAATTTCTAGATAATGGTCAGAGTTTCTGTTTGGGGTGATGAAAAAGTTTTGGAAATAATGGTGATGGTTGCACAACATTGTCAATGTAATTAATGCCACTGAATTGTACACTTAAAAATGGTTAAAATGGCAATTTTGTTATACATATCACCACAGTTTTTAAAAATTAATAATATCACATTCCCCAAACCATTTAATTGTACACTTTAAATGAATGAATTTATGGTATTTAACCCAATATATGTGAATTATGTCTCAATAAAGCTGTTTAAAAGAACCCCACTGAGTATGGTTAGGGAGTGGGATGTTCTGGTTAACTGAATGTTCTGGGTAATTAAGGATTAATATGTTTGCACTGAAACTGACCAAGTGAAAGGTACCCTTTCATGGAATATAAGACTATGAACGTGAAAAACATTTTTCGTGCCTCATTCGTTGCATATTCTTTGAATTATGTTTCTTTAGAAATATGACACTTTGCTATCTACAGAGCCTCTGAATAAAACTGTATTGTTCACTACAGTAGTTACTGGCCACTTGTGGCTATTGAGCACTTGGAATGTGGCTAGTCTAAATTGAGATGAGCTGAAAGTACAAAATAACACTGGATTTTGAAGATTTGGTACAAAAAAAGATGCAAAATATCTTGTCAATTTTTATATTGATTACATATTGAAATGATAATATTTGATTACATATTGAGATAATAATAATCTCACCTGGTTGAAGGGCTTTACCAGGTGAGAGCTCTGAGGAGTCAACAAGTCCCTTGTCCATAGGGTACAGTTTGATGTGCTTACAGCACTTGGTTCCATAGCACAAGTTAGCTCGACTGAAAAGCAGGGGAGGGATGTCCGTACATCCAGGAGGTTGGATTGATTGAGAGGCAGTTTTTCTTTGGCCAGAGGAGCAGGAATAGCTGGAATAGAGTTATAGCCTTCAGCAAGAAAGGAAAGCGCCCTCATAGGCAGCAGATGCCCTTTCAATTCTCCTTTAAGAAAATTAAAAATGAGCACCTGCACCCAGGGCTTCCTCCCCAGAGCCAGCACCCCCAGCCTCCTAGGACTCTGGACTCCTGGCAGTTTACTCCCTGTCCTCCTAAATATAGCCCTCTGGCTCAGAACTTCACTGTCTGCCAGCCAAAGGTTGCTACTTTCTCGGTTGTTGTTTATGTGTTTAATATCCCCTGAGGCAGCCACAGCCAAGCTGCTTGCCTGGGCTGTCCAAGTCACCTCCCTTGGTATTAATTATGCTTTGGGTTAGTGCTCTGGTTACAAAGATAGGGTTTGAGCAGTCTATCCCTAACAGTGTTTTCCACTCTATTATTTTTCAAGTGCAATTTTATAAGATGTGAGATTTTTCAGGAGTACATATCACATTATAGCAGAAATATGTACATGAATTTTGTCCCGCTCAAGTCTCAGGATGCCAGAGTGACTGCCTGCCACACTGGAAAGATGTATTCCTGGCATGGCACAGTAGACTCAGGTTCAGGCTGTTGTATGTGGTGATCAGGTATGGCTGGATTAATACTGTTAAGATTTGGTGTACTAGATCTTGCAGGCTACCTGGGAACTGGTCTGCCATATATACAAGATTATTTCTATGGGAAGATGTCTTTGGGCATTTTTGAGTTCTAAACAACCAACTCAAACTTTTGGAATTCGTTCTTTTTGCAAGTTGGTGAATGCCTGTAAGCCTCTAGATAACAACTCTCTCACCTCCACCACCAGTTAGCAAGGAGGAACAGGAAATGTGAACCTTGGAAAGCTGAAAGTAGTTACAAATATCATAGAAATTCAACTGTAATTAGTGATAAAGTAGGAATTTCAGGTGACCTCTTAACTTATAAAATACACCTACATAAAACTTACATTGAATTATTGTGTTTTCTCAGTTCAAAACCTCTGAAAATCTTAAGAGAATAGATTTTGCCACCCTAGTTCTTTATTAGCATAGAAAAAATCCTTCAGAATGTCGAAATTCAGCATTTTTGGGCTACTTAGGCACTGTATCAAATTAAAAGACAGATTATCTGGGTTCTAATTAACAGAGTGCTTTTTAGTGGTTGGCTGATCCTACTTGAGGAGAGAGAACAATTATTACAGGATAAAGGATGAGACCTTGAAGCCATGTTCCAGCTGTGTGCATATGTGTGTGTGCACGCGTGTAAAAGAGGGGGGAGAGACTGACTGAGACTGACTCATCTATGGAAGTCTAGGCCTTTAGATGTGTGTATTGAGCTATCTCAGAGTCTTCCGTGCTTTGTAGAACTCGTGAAGCAGTACAATTTACCTGTCACTTAACTAGAAGGAAGAACTAAAGGCTGTACTGCAATTATTTTGCAAGTATTACCGAAGATACATCTTAATAAATGGAGATTTTAATCATAATGGAATGTAATGAATGTTTTTTAAATGGTTTGCTTTTCACGCTGAAAACCTTTGGGTGGTAACATTTAAAGTCCATGTGGTGCTCAATAGCTGGTAGCTATTATCATTAAGTGCAATTATTAAGTGGAGTGCCCCCACCTCATTTCAGGTGCACATCTTTGTGTTAATGACAATCAGAGAAATCATGTCGTTTATCATTCAGATATTAATAGAATTAATAGTGTTAAGATACAATAAGTATATGAAATATGGTTGATTAGACTATTGAAAGAACAAAGTTGTTTGCGGGGTGTGTGTGATAAATTAGAAGTTTTTGAGATTTTGTAGAGGGTTGAATGATGACTCCCTAAAAGATATTTTTTCGCTGCACAGCACTGGATGATACAGTGTAGTGTTTCAGACAAAAAGCCAGCTGATTAGAAAGAACATATTCACAAGAGGCCAGATTTGCTCGTTATTTGATACATAGGATTTGAAAAATATACTTTCTCCTAGTCAGAAACTGTGGCCTGCGTCCCACCCTGATCATTCATCAGCATCAACCGCAGATGCGGCCTCATTCATGAATCTTTTCCTGTGCTTTCCCAGTTGGAGATGATCTCTTCATCCTTTACACTCTGTGGCACTTTAAACCTCTCTTGTGTTATGTGGCATCCTTTGCTTTGGATGATTTATAGTTATTTCTGAATTTGTTTTTTCTCTACTAAATTTCAAACCTCTTAAGGGAAGGGGACTGTCATACTTTTGCTTCCTTGAAGATATACAAAGTGCTTTGTACATAGGCAACACCAAGAAAGATATTTTCCACTTTGGATTGGTTCCTCAGTTAATTTTATTTGTGACTTTGAAGGAAATACACAGCAAGTATCCACCATGCCCCAGAGACCAGGCCAGGCATGACCCAAAGGGAGGAGTAAGGGTCTGGAAACCAGAGTATCACAGTGGGAGAAGGGATCAAGGGAGGATGGAGATCCCAGCTATAGGCAAAGAGAGGAAGGCCAGGTGGCGCTGCACTTCAGACAGGTCTAACACAAGGCAAGAGAATGCAGTGCTGGTCTGTCTGGTTGTCTGTAGTGGGTTGATTGTTGACATGTAGCTTCAGCAAGTTATAGGGACCTAGGGAGCAGGGTTGAGGGACAGACTGGTTGAGAAAATAGGCAGGGCCCCAATCTTGCAGGGACCCAGAACAAAGCAGAAGCTCAAGCCCCAGACAACAAGGAATGGGCATGTTCCTAGCACTAGGGCACAAAGGGTGAGGCCTGGACAGATGCAAAAATCCCCTCCCTGAGCTGCCCTGCTGTTGTTGCCTTGTCAAGGCTCAGGACCGATGCCCAATTCAACCTCAAAACTTAGGTGGTCGCCCGGCCAGGAAGCCCAAGGTGTTGCCGGAGTTGAGGGATGGAGAAAATACAGTCTTGGAGTAATTCTTTTACAGCCTGTGGTAGGTGGCAGTTTTATGAGGTCAACACATCTGGAAAATGTTTAGGGACCATCGGGATGCGTAGATAAACCCTACAGACCAACCTGTCATGGCTGACTTGTGTGCTGAAGCCTAAGCTACCCCTGTAGTGAGCTCTGTGGCAGTAGAAGATTTGCATTGTCCTGTGGCTGACAGATTCGGTATGCTTTTCAATAGTAATCAGCAGAAAACTGGGATCGAAACCTAGCCCATGACTGACACAGATGGCATTTTAAAAGATCATCTGGTGCAGTGTCTAGCTTTCTGGCAGAAAAATATCTAACCTATGGCAGGGGATTTTTCTTTTTTCCTTGAAGGATCACTGACCTGCAAAGGTTAAAAAAAAATTTTTTTTTAAGTGAAAACTCCTAAAAACACATAACTCATGTCATGTTTTAACATAGCATACCAAAAGTTTTAATTTTCTTTTTATTTTCTCCTTAAAAAACAATATTTATCAGATTACTTTTTTATGGTAACTTCTACAAATAGATTTATAAAGAAGAAAACTAAACAGACACTAATTTCCTCATTTAGTTAAAGCCTATTGACAGTGCTAATAAAGAAATGCATGTAAAATGTGGGAAATTTCAGAGAGTGCAGAAAGGTACAAAAAGAAAAATGAAAGTTCCTTGAGATTCTGGGGAAAGTTTTACACAGATATGTATACGTGCATTTATTTATGGGTTATCGTTCTTTATGGAAAAGGAAGTATATACTAATCAAATTGTATGCCTTTGCTTTTTTAACCTAATCAATCACAGAGATGCTTCTATGTCAGCATGTACAGATTTACCTGATTCTTCTGAGGAGCTCCATGGTGTTACATAGTATGTGTTTACCATGATTTAACCAGTTTTCCAAGGTTAAACATCTTATTTCCAGTATTTTTCTGTTCCAAACAGTGCCACAGTGACCATTAGTACAAGCTGATTCTCAAAATCATTGCTTCTGAAGGCAGCAGTGTGGTATAAACCAGGGTGGGCAAAACTTTTTCAGCAAGGGGCCAGATAGTAAACTTTAGCAGGCCAGGCCACGTGATCTCTAGCACAGCCATTCACCAGCACTCAGTTACAGTGCAAAAGCCCCCATAGTTGTGTAAACATAATGTGGCATATTCACATGATGGAATATTATTCATCCATAAAAAGGAATGAATACTGATCCATGCTACAACATGGATGAGCCTTGAAAACATTATGCTAAGTGAAAGAAGGCAGACACAAAAGGCCACATATTGTATGATTCCATTTGTATGAACTATCTAGAATAGGTAAATCCATAGAGACAGAACTCAGATTGGTGGTTGCCGGGGGCTAGTAAGAGGGAACCACGGAGGTGGAGAGAGGGGAGTAACTGCTTAATGGGTACAGGTTTCCTTTTGGGGTGAGGAATATGTTTGGAACTAGATGGGGGTGGTGGTGGTTCAACATTGTGAATGTACTAAATGCCTCTGAGGTGTTCAAGGTAAAATGGCTAATTTCATGTTATGTGAACTTCACCTCAATAAAAGAAAAAGCAGTTCACACCCCAGGGGTTGGAGGGGGGAGCAGCCATGGTCAATATGTAAATGAATAAGCATGACTGTATTCCAGTACTTTGTAAACTTTATTTACAGCAAGAGAGGGCAGGCCAGATTTGGCCCCCGAGCCATAGTTTGCCAAGCTCTGGTATAATTTGAAAAATAATTTTGATAGTAATGTGAAGGTTGGATTAGGTAGGTATAAGGATTGAGTAGATAGAAGGACTTGGTGCAGGGAAACTAATAAGCTATTGTAATAGTCCAATTGTGTTTCTTCACTTGGGGGAGGTCATAGACCCCTCAGAGAAGCTGAATGAACTATGGGACTCTTCTTCACCACACCCCCCAAATTTATTTATGTACATGCAATAAATATTTCCTATAAAAATGACTGTCTACAAGTCCAAGTTGAGAGACTCTATTCTAGTTGGAAAAGATGAGAGCTCAAAACTCTCATCAGTCAATAGAATGAAGACTGAAAATAAGCCATTGGAATTCTCAATTAGGTCGTTGATTACCACGGCAAGAACACTGTCCCTGGAATAATGGCATGACAAGCCCAGTTGTAGTTGGTTGAGAGTATATGAAGATTCAAGTTGCGGGGGCAGAATTGTAGACTAACCTCTCAAGAGAATTGATGTTGAAAGGAAGAAGGAAGCTTTAAAAGCACAAGTGTGAGGGCTGGTTTTAATAGGAAGGGAGAAATTTGAGCATGTCTGCGGACTGAGGAAAGGGCCAGAACCGAGAAGTTGAAGATGCAGGAGAGCACTATGGGTGGAGCAGCTCCAAAGAAGGCAGGCCATGGTGGGATCCAGCAGACAGGAGGAGAGAGGATGTTTAGAACAGAACTGAGAGGTAAGGTTAGCAGTGGAGGGGAGAGAACTTGGCAGAGTTTGGCCCTGAAGGACCTCTTTTCTCTGTGAGATAATTGACGAGGGCACCTGCTTAGAAGAAGCGAGGTGGCTGTGGGCTGAAGGGGTGTGGGGAAGCTGCTGTGGGCAGGGATGTCTGAGTCGCTGGTGGCTGATATTAAATATAATTGATGAGCTCCTAGGACCCATTCAGCCAACATATGTGTACTGAGTGTGTTCCCTGTGCCCTGTGGAGTTACCCACCTGAGAATACTTGTTGAGTTCATGCTTTTCTCATTTTTCAACAAGAGTATTTTAAGAGAAAGAGAGACTATGAGAAGTGTGACTAATTCTTCCTCCACACAGCCCAACACTATTATTACAGAAGGAGTTGAAGTGGGTTCAGCAGACTGATTCCTAATAGTTTAATTCCACTGCACAGTACCACAGTAGGTTAGTCAAATGGACAAGGGTGACCTTTACACAACTGTTGAAAAGTTAACCTATGCTAAAATAAAAGGTTTCTACACAGATAAATTGTAATTCATCCAAAGTTTTTGTGATTCCTCTGGGATTTAGCAGCTAGACTGGACATGTATTGTGTCTCTCTTTCCCTGCCACCTCAGTTTTGTTTGTTTGTTTTAAGGAGAAATCAGGTATATAAGAGCAAAATAGAGCTCTGTGAGCTCAGAAAATGTAGTCTTCTCAGTGGAGATGAAAGTTTGTGGCTTCATCCTGAGGCCAGTGACTCTTTATGGACCCAGTGACCAACTCTGATAACAGAAAGGTTTTCAGTACCCAATGTGAGAAGCCCTTGAAATTCTCAGAGCATTCTTGATGCTGAATATCTATCCTCTCTCTATTTGTTGTCCTTGTTGCTGTTGAAATTCAACTTCCTCCTTCCACCTTTCTCCTGTGAATGATCCTAGCTGATGCCACGTATTTTCTGGAGTCCACAGTACACCCCCCACCCCTTGTTAAAAAGGTGATTATTACTGGGCTTTTGTAAGGTAAGTTAGAAACCATTAATACTAAATTAAAGCAATTAATTCTCAATTAAAACATGTCTCCCATTTTTTATAGAAAAATGGAAAGAGCATGGTAAAAGGGCAAGCTCTGAAGAGAAAATAGTCCCTTGTCTCCCTCCCACCTGCCCTTCCCAGTCTCTGGTAACCACCGATCTACTCTGTATCATCATGACATCTGCTTTTTTAGCTCCCACATGAGTGAGAACATGTGATATTTGTCTTTCTGTGCTTGGCTTATTTATCTTAACATAATGGTCTCTAGTTCCATCCATGTTGCTGCAAATGACAGACTTTCATTCTTTTTTATGGCTGAATAATATTTCATTGGGTGTATATGCCTCATTTTTTTCATCAGTTTTCATCTGATGATGGGCACTTAGGTTGATTCCATATTTTGGCTATTGTGAACAGTGCTGCAATAAACATGGGAATGCAAATATGTCTTTGATATATTGATTTCCTTTCTTTTGGACATATACCCATTAGTGGAATTGCTGGATCACATGGTAGCCCTATTCTTTTGTTTTTTGAGGAACTTCCATATTGTTCTCCGTAGTGGCTGTCTGTACTAATTTATATTCCCAAAAGAGTGTATGAGTGTTCTTTTTTCTCTACATCCTAGCCAGCATCTGTTATACCAGTCATTTTAACTGGGGTGAGATGATTTGAATTGATACAAGCCATTTCAACTGAAGTGAGATGATACCAAATTGTGGTTTTGACTTGCATTTCTCGGATGGTTAGTGATGTTGAGAATTTTTTCATATACCTGTTGGCCATTTGTATGTCTTCTGGGAAATGTCTGTTCAGGTCTTTTGCCCATTTTGTGATCAGATTGGTTGTTTTTTTGCTCTTGAGTTGTTTGAGTTCCTTCTATATTCTGGTTGTTATTCCCTTGTCAGATGGATAGTTTGCAAATATTTTCTCCCATTCTGTGGCTTGTCTCTTCACTTTCTTGATTGTTTCCTCTGTTGTGCAGAAGCTTTTTAGCTTGATGTAATCCCAATTATCTATTTTTGCTTTGGGTGACTGCGCTTTTGAAGTCTTACACAAAAAATCATTGCCCTGACCAACGTCCCGGAGCATTTCCTCAATGCTTTCTTCTAGTAGTTTTATAATTACAGGTCTAGATTTAAGTATTTAATCCATTTTGATTTGGTTTTTGTGTATGGTGAGAGACAGGGGTGAAGCTTCATTCTTCTGCATATAGTTATCCAATTTTCTCAGCACCATTTATTGGAAAGACTTTCCTTTCCCCATTGTATATTCTTGGCACCTTTGTTGAAGATGAGTCAGTTGTAAATAATGTGGGCTTATGTCTGGGTTCTATATTCTGTGCCATTCGTCTATGTGTCTGTTTTTATGTCAGTACCTCCTATACTTAACTTTTAGTTCTCAACTTTTGCTGCATATTAGAATCACCTGGAGAGTTTTAAAAATCCAGATATCCAAGCTTTACCCTATACCAATGAGAAGTTTCTTCCTCCTGACACCAAATATGTGCAGTCTTCTCCAAAACCAGTTCTCCAGTTCTCTGACTCTTTGACACCACTTGGGTGTCCTACAATTCAGTTCAACTCTGACACTAATTAGCACAGACTTCACAGGTTTAAGAGCTCAGTCCCACAAGGCTGCCCTTACTTCAGATGCCAGTTGCCAGTATCAGGTCTCCCAGTTACCCATACTTCTGTCCAGCGTGGCTACAAATTGGAGGTTCCCACAGCCCCCCACCAGCTTTGATAATTTGCTAGAAGGACTCGCAGAACTCAGGAAAATGTTTTATTATTACAGTTCATTATCAAGGATACAAACGAATAGCCAGATGAAGAGGTATGTGGGGCAAGGTCCAGCAGGGTCCTGAGCACAGGAGCTTCTGTCCCCATGGAGTTGGTATGTGCCACCCCTCTGGCACTTGGACATGTTTGCCAACTTGGAAGCTCTCTGAGCCCCATCATTTAGAGATTTTTATGGAGGCCTCATTATGTAGGCATGATTGATTAGATCATTGGCCATTGGTGATTGGATTCAATCTCCAGCCCCTCTCCTCTCCCTGGAGATTGGGGTTTGGGGCTGGAAGTTCCAGCCCTCTAATCACATGGTTGGTTTCTTCTGGAGACCAGTCCCCATCCTGAAGCTATCCAGGGCCCCACTAAGAGTCACCTCATTAGCATAAACTCAGGTAACACAAGATACTCCTATCAATAGGAAATTCTAGGAGTCTTAGGAGCTCTGTGCCAGGAACTGGGGACAGAAACAAAATGTATTTTTTATTACACCACAACCGACTAAATCAGAATTTCTAGAAGTAGAAACCAGGCATCTGTATTTTTAACACTCCCCCAGATGCTTCCAATGTGCTTCCAGTCCGAAAAACATTGTTTTCAGGCAGTGGTATTAAAGGAAAAAAATACTAAAGCTTTGGCCCTACCTGCAGTCCAATTAAATCAGAATCTCTGAGTGTGAAGTCTAGGTAAGGTATGACTTCACAGAGCCCTGCATGCTTCTAATGTGCAGCCAGGGTTGAAGCACGTATAAGTTAATGTGAAACCTTCATATTGACACAGTTCATCCAGAGACACCTGGAGATAGGGAGCTAGAGGTCAAGAGAAGTGACTGCCTGGACTTGACCAGTTGGAGGTCACTCTAAAGCGGTAAATAAATCCAGGAGAACTCATTACCATTATAAGCAAGAGGAGCCAGAGCAAAGACGTGGGAAAACTCCAAAGGAAGAAAAAGCGGCAGCATAGAAATTAGAGGTGTAAGACAGCAGAAATGGGTTGGTATGTTTTCTTGGGATTCATAGAGGAGAGTTTTGAAGGTAGGATGGACAACCTGTTTCAAAAGCCACAGAGAAGTTGTATAAGATGATCAAGTAGAAAAGCCATTGCTTTTATAATAGTCATGTCCCAAGGTCACTGATGAGGGAACAGGTTCTCTAGAGTGTGTTGGGTAGAAGCCAGGTTCTAGGACCTTATCTGAAGAGGCTACAGACACCAGGAACTTTTTAATGACAGGAAGGTGCAAACCAGGACAGGAGAGAACTGGGGAAGCACCAACAAGTGAAGGATCTTGAGGTTTTGTTTTATAACTAGGTTAAGACTACACGGAGAGGAACCCAGGCTGATGTGTTTAAAGGCAGAAGGAAAGGTGCCTGGAGAAAGGAACAGAAGATTGAAGACGCTAGAACAAGAGGCTGTCGTCCACCAGCCTTGTCACACTGCGTGTGAAGGCCCGTGGTCCTTTTTCAGGCTGTGGGAAGAGTTGGAATGCACGATTTAGGCATCAGGTTTCCAGTCATAGCAAGCATCAAAAGCTATGTTTGTGACTGGGTAAGAAGACCTAAAAGAGACACAAATAGATTTGTGCCTAACTGGTTCTCACAGTTGACTCTGGTTAGGACAGTCGTGCCCTTTGACACCCTGGGTGTCAGTTGTAGGTCTAATTGAGCCACCTCCAACATACAAATAATGTGCTTGCTGTGACAGCTTGGCTTCATGCAAGTCCCCTAGCCCAAAGTGTGGTTACTGGACCAGCGCCTGTTCTTGAACCGTTACCAGTTTACAATGAGGTAAGTGCACAACTGAAAGGAAGCATCCAGACTTTTATAGCATTTTGGCATCGCCATGACATCCAATTGTACTATTAGTAGGCTTGCATTTTGTGGGTTTTTAAAAAATTTTGTTTTCCTACTAATTCACTTTTATTGTATTTTGCAAAAGTTTTTGTCTGTGACAGATTGAGATGAAAAAAAAAATTTCTGCACCACAGAGAGTTTGAGAAGCAGTGTTCTAGCGCCTCCCCTCAAATTCAACGGATGCGCTGTGCCCTCCTTATGGAAACTCTGTCGTTGCCACTTATCTCCACTCAGGAGTCTGTGCCAGATTTTCACCACTTCTTGGATGCTGGCATTTGCTTTCACGGATAAATAGATGGGTGCATGGGCGGGTGGATGGATAGGTGCATATATTCATTGCTGTCCCTGCGAGTTCTTTCTACCCAGTTATACATCAGCACAGCCCTCTGCCTACGTTGGCAGCTCCTCCCCACAGTCAGCCTCAGCCTTGCCTTCTCTCAGGTGGTTCCTCAAGAATTGAGGCCCTCCCCTCCCCTCCACTCCCGTTTCTTTAGGCCTGGGGAATGCCTTGCCTGAAGTCTATAAGAATAGGGGGAAAAAATAGGGGAAGTCTATAAGAATAGGGGGAAAAAACAACAACAAGGTTACCCTTCAAAACTCTCAGCTCTGGCCTGTGGAATTACAGTCTGATGCTCAGGAAGCCCCTTTCTGGGTGCTCGGACGTGAATAACTTACAAATCTTGAGAAGCAGTTCTTCTTTACAGTGTTCCCAGCTGTGTTCCCAAGAATTCCCGAGAATCACAGCTCCATATCCCCCTGCCATCACCCCAGGACTTCAGCCTCTCCGTCCACGTCTTACCTTTGGACAGTGCTTACTATTGTAGTTGATGTGCAGTAACAGAGTAGGGGTTTGCCCAGCCATTCTTTCTGTCTAAAGTGAAAAGACCCACTCAGCCCAGGTCAGTTTTCCTGTGAACAAAGAATTTCCTACTCATGACAGTTTGGGTGAGTTCTGCTCCAAAGCATCCCTCCTCCCTGCCTCTCCTGTCCATTCTTCTGCCACTGGCCTAGTTCAGCTCCTTGTTAGGCCTCAGTGCTATTATACAGCCTTCTCACTGGCATATTTTTCTCTAACATAAACTGTGAGCTTCTGGAGGGTAGGGGTTGTATCCACATCAGTCACTCTTGCCATACCTAGTACTTAGCCCAGTGTCTGACATATAGTCGGTGTCCAATAACTATTTATTAAATAGGCACCCTTTATCCTATTGCAGTTTTTCTTCCTAAAGCAAACATCTAATCGTGTTCTGAAACCCTCTTATTTTTTCCTTTGATTATGCCCTTTCTCTGTTCCCTCTACACCCCTTAATGTACGGTTCAGCAGTTCTCAGCCTATTTTTGTCGTCTTCTATCAGAACTCCAAAGACAACTTATATTTACATGCAAAGAGAGCTGTATGAACAAACATTTTGACAGAAGCTCTCAAATGCTACAGGGAGGGAGAGCTCTGGGACAGCACCTAATTGCCCCTATTAAGGGAACCCCAGTTACAGTGATCTGTGGTATAGAAGAGAGAGCCTGAATGGGGCGGGATGCAAATAAGTGTGTGCCATTTTAGGGTTAACTTGCACTGTGCTCTATTTAAAATAATTTTCAGAATTTGCTGCTGTAATTAGTTACAAATCACTTTTAAGTGTTCATTTTGAACTAATTTTAGATTTATAGAAAAGTTGCAAAAATAATACAAGAAGTTCTCTTATCTCCCTCACCTCACTTTCCCTAGAATTAACATCTTACTATATTCCTTGGACTATGTGTCATATTTGTGTATTTTTTAGTTCTCCCTCAACTCAAATTGACTGAATGCTCACTTGTTACTATTAGGACTTTAATATTTTCTTGAATAATGACAAAGATATTTAACTTTTAGACTCTTGGGTTACATATACTTGTATTCTTTTATAGATAGTCTGTACCACTCTTAATGCATTGACCACCAACATTTTTAGATCATGCATCATCCCATTAGTAAAAATATGAGCAACCCTCTAGAATATTTTTTATAATTGCATTTGTAAAATTATATATACTACTTTTCTGTGTATTATGTAGCTTCTAAAACTAGACATTAAAAAAGGTTGAGATTAAGAAGTAAATGCAGCATGTTAGTAGAAGTTTTAGTATTTTCTTTCCACATTCCAATGAATCATCTTGCACACCCCAGTTTGCAGATTATTGGCTTAAATTACCATCTTGGTTTAAATTTCTCCCTCCTTTCCTGACAGAAAAGAAACCTGGTGAGGAAATGATGCTGTTATGTATATTGTTTTAACATTGATTATCCTGGACTGTGTAATACAGGAATTATCTGATGTGCAATTTGGAAACAGATGTACTGCTTCTGAGACTTTTACAAACCAAGTTTACTTGAAAACTTTGTGATTAATAAGGTAGAACAATTTCTCTTAAAGCTGTGAATTATGTTTTTCTCAGTGTTTAAAAGAACATTAGTCTTATAACCAGGGATTTCAGTGTCTATACTGGAACAAAGGGTTTTTTCAGATCTAAGCACAGTATGAAAAATAAGACTTTTTGTAAGGTGCTTGGGAAAGTTCTAAGTAGCTCCCAAGTGGGGAGGCCTTTGTTCTGGAGGAAGAGGCCTAACTTCAAGGGTTAATCAGAGGGACATTGGGAACATCATTCATTGCTAGTATAGGTCAGAGAGAAAAGTTCACATCTGGGTGTTACTGACCACCAAGCCCTTTCTTGTGGTTCTTTCAGAAGTGATATATGGTTAAGCATCCCAAGAGCACAAACCTCTAGGGTAGATTTATTGGGGGAAAATGGTCCTTGTCCATATGATAAAGTTATATATTTGTTTGCTTTGAAACTCAGCTAGGTAAGAATTAAGGACTTTGTGTTGGTTGTTATTTGAACAAATATGCTAGCAAGTAATACTTGGTAAGTGTTCAGATTAGCACCTAACATAGTACCTGGCATGTTGTAAATGTTGGTTGGTTGCCCGTTGATTGAATGAGTTTAGATTTTTATGAGGTTGATTAGTATTGCACTACCGAGTTGTGCAAGCATGTGATGGTTATACAGTTTTTGCTTTGCAACTATTTGTTAAACTGTGCATATAAGTCTTTTCTCTTTGCATGTTACATTTCATGATAAAAACATTTTAAAATGTTTAGGAAAAAATGTAATGAAGTAAATATCATACATTTAGTTTGTTTCCTTTAGAGGTTATATGCTTAAATTTCTTTTGTCAAGTTGAAACATAAACATTAGAGTGTTTGCTTGTCAACACATGGAATTTGGTAATTAATTTATATTTGGAAAACCTGTTCCAATTTTGAACATTTTAGGGAAAAAGGTTTCCAAGTGTATCTTGGTAACAGCCAAGAACAGCTGCATTATGCATAGTTTTTTCAGATGGCTTCTATGTGACATCTGTAAAAATAGACAACTCCAGTAACTGAGCGTGCCTGATTGCATGGCACGTTATAGCATTTTATGATGTATGGGAGCCAGAGTGTCCACTATAATGGAACAGTGTGCTGATTAGTACAAAAAATACTTATTTGACTTAAATTTTATTTCTATTAGATAATAAATGGTAAGGATGGAAACTTACAATTTTGGCAAAAAGTACAAAATACATTATTTAATTTTTATTTATACATGCTTAAATTAGAAAATAAAAAGAGTATTTCTTATCAATAGATTTAATTTGAAATGTCAGTTGGAAATCAGTAATAAACAATGATGACTTACCTGGCAGTGGTGTTCATGACCATTATTGGTTAGAAATAAAAGGGAAGTTTAGAATCTGTGTCACTGATGCAAGTATGAAACAGAATGGAAGATATTTGGGTGGGATGGAGGTGGGGAGAAGGAACACACCTACATGCCAATTGCTTTTTTGTCTGTTTTCTTGCCAAAGTGGTTTTGGGATTTCTTTCACTTGCATTCCATTTCTTCCTCCCTGAGCCCCAGTCCTTTGCTATTTACAATTCGTAGGACAAGACAGTCTTTTAAAAATCAGCCAGTTAATTAGAGGTGATCCTGGGGCAGTTTCTAAGTGTATAGGTGTTCGATGATTAATTGTGGCAAAGGAGATTTCTTTTACTCTTGTACAGACTGTTTTAGTTTTTTACTAATAAAAGCATTCTCAAGGGGGGGTGGTGGAAACCACTAACCTGGCTTTTCCCCGCCCCCCACCCCAGTGCTTCTAATTAGGGATCTATTATCTCATTCCAGAAAATTGGAAAAGTATATTCAAAATACTACTTCGTGTAAATATGGTTTTTGCCTGCATTATATTACTAGGAGTTCTGAACACATCTGGAGCGAAGGCAGCCCCAGGGACATTAAAGCGTGCTGTTTTGGTTGGCACAGTGACATTATAGTATATGCCAATTTGTAATGGCTTTTGGAAACAGCCAGTTTTAAACTCTCCCTGAACTATTCCCCTGAGAAATTATTCAATTAGGCACAACTAAAATTAATGTTTAGTATTTTTTGTTTAAATAAAATAGGCAGCTATAAAGGGAAATCTGTGATTCATGCTCTTGTGTTCTTATTTTACTCTAAAATCAAGCTCCTAAGAAATAATTGGGTGTCCTGGAATCAGTGCATTTTCTAGAAAATACATAGTTGCCAGATTCTCCTTAGCACTTTTCATACTGTACAAATGACTCTGTCACTATCTGGGCAGCTTTAGACACCTGGGTGATTGCCTAGTTTCTGTGCCTGCTGGCCTGATAGGGAAAGCAGAAACTTCGGGAGGAGGACTCCTCCTCTATCTTCTAAGTCAGTGCTTCTCAAAGTTTAATGGGCATAGATAATCACCTGGGGATCTTGTTAAAATGAAGATTTTGATTTATTAGATCTGAGGTGGGGCCTGAGATTCTGCATGTCTAACAAGCTCCCAGGGGCAGTAGTCACTGCTGCTGCTGACTGAGGACCACACTTGGAGTAGCGAGGTTCTAAGCAGTAGTGGGGGTTGGGGGGGGCATCTGGATTTAACTTTGAATTCCAACTTGTGGCTTGGCCCGAGTTTCAGGTAGATAAGACTCTTACTTTACTTTCTAGTATATGTCCTTACTTATTTCTCAGAATCCCCAATTCTTCTGGAGCTTCATAGGGCCCGCAGTAGACTGTTTTCTAGAAGAAGGTGCATTTCTGATTGATTAATCTGAGGAGATAATAGCTTCAGTACTTTTGTTACATGTCTTCCTGAAATCCAGGTACATTGTTTATGACTTCATTTTCTCTGACCCACTTTTTTGTAGACATGTTATAAAGGAATAAAAAAGTTAACCTGATATCACTTGGTCTAAACATGTAGGCCAGAGCCCTGGAGAGCGAAAGTGTGTATGAGTAAGTGTGGCTTTGTGGTTTTTATCCAAGCATTGTTACTTCCAAGGTTTGGCTTCTCAGCTCTTAGGTCCAGGACTTTGATGGTCACTTTTTCCAAGGGTGGTCTGACTGGGACATGGTTAAAATCCACAGTAGGTGAAAGCTTTTGAAAGACTGATTCATAATGCAGGTGGTTCTTTATCCATATGAGAGGGTGTTCTACAAGAAAGAATGCAATGTTTACAACTACTGTACCGGCCATCACTTTTCTGGTATACAAAACTAATTTTTAGTCAGAGAATTACTAGATGTATAAAGATTGAGACATCCTTGTTGTGGCCCCACTTACGCCCTTCTGATGATATTTCTCCCACTAGCGTAGTCCAGAGTGCTCTTTCCTTAGTTCTGTGTGGTGTTTGCTAGAAATTTCTGTGCTTTTTTTTTTTAACCTTCAAGCTTTCCCTCCTTCTGTCCATCCTTTGTTTTTTCTATCTCAGTAATATTCTTTCTAAAATATATTAATAGTTCTGACCATGTCACTTGGTTGCTACAACCCTTGGGTGGTTCTTCATTGCCTAAGCAGTGCTTCCAGGGCCTTTCTGATTTTTGTCATATTTACCTATAGTATTATTCATTTAATGCTCTTCTTGGGACTTAATTTTTTAAAATTTAATTTTTACTTTTATCAAAAAATATACCTGTACATGGTTTGAAAAATCAGAATTAGATGGCTTTGGAGAAGCAGGAGTTCCCCCCATCAGCCCTGATTGCACTAAAGTCTTACCCCTCAGAAACAGTGCTTCTAATCCTTTCACTGGTTTATATTTCAATGTCTGCAGTCCAATATACAGTTGACTCTTGAACACCATGGGCTTGAACTGTGAAGCCCCACGTATATGTGGATTTTTTTCAATAAATATGTTGGAAAATTTTTTGGAGATTTGCAACAATTTGAAAAAAACTTGTAGAGGAACCATTTAGTCTAGAAATATGGAAGAAAGTTAGATATGCCATGAATGCATAAAATATATGTAGACAGTCATCTATTTTATCATTTACTACCATAAAATATATGCAAATCTGTTATAAAAACTTAAAATTTATTAAAACTCATGCATACAAACACATACCATATATGGCTCCATTCACAGTTGAGAGAAATGTAAACAAATGTAAAGATGCAGTATTAAATCTTAACTGCATAAAATTAACTGTAGCACATATTGTACCACTGTAATAATTTTGTGGCCACCTCCTGTTGCTATCGCGAACTCAAGTGTTGCCAGTATCCAGCTGAAAAGCTGTGTGACCCTAATTATCTCTCCATGAGCAGTTCATCTCTCTAATAAATTTTGTATCGCAGTAAGAAGTGATCTCTGACAGCTCCCTTGTATATTTCATTGTGTTTAGTGCAGTACTGTAAACCTTGAACAACACCATGGGACCCATGCAATGTGCCCCTAGTGATGCTGGAAGTGCTCCCAAGAAGTAAAGTCAGCTGGGCGCGGTGGCTCACACCTGTAATCTCAGCGCTTTTGGAGGCTGAGGTGGGAGGATCCCTTGAGACCAGGAGTTCGAAACCAGCCTGAGCAACACTGGGAGACCCTGTCTCTACAAAAAATAGAAAAATTAGCTGTGCGTGGTGGTGCATGCCGGTAGTCCCAGCTACTTGGAAGGCTGAGGTGGGAGGGTCACTTGAGCCAAGGAGTTTGAGGTTGCAGTGAACTATGATGTAGCCTGGGCAACAGATCAAGACCCTGTCTCCCAAAAAACAAAAAAAAAGAAAAGAAAAGAAAAGTCATGACATTACAAGAAAAAGTTGAATTGCTTGATATGTACTATAGACTGAGGTCTACAGCCGTGATTGCCTGCTATTTCAAGATAGATAAATCTAGTGTAAAGACCACTGTTAAAAAAAAAAAAAGAAAAAAGAAAAGGAAATTTGTGAAGCCATGACTGCAGCTGTGCCAGCAACTGCAAAAACCTTGCACTTTTAGCGAAATTCCTTCTAATCTCATATTGAAAATGCAGCTTTTATGTGGGTGCAGAATTGCTATAAGAAAGGCATACCTGTTGACTCTAATATGATTTGAGAAAAAGCAAAGTCATTATATGACAACTCAAAGCAAAAGTAAGGTGAAGGATCTTTTAAAGCTGGATTATTTAATGCTGGCCAAGGATGGTTTGATAATTTTAGAAAGAGGTTTGGTATAAAAAATTTCAAAATGGTCAGCTTCTGCTGACCAAAAGACAGCAGACAAGTTCCCAGATGCCAGTAAGAAAATCATTGAGGAGAAGGGATATCTGCTTGAATGGGTTTTTAATGTAGATGAAAGTGTCTTATTCTGGGGAAAAAAAAAATGCCACAGAGGAAATTTACTAGTAAGGAAGATAAGTGAGCACCAGGATTTAAGGCAGGAAGGGATAGGCTAACTCTATGGTTTTGTGCAAATGCAGTCAAGGTTTAGGATCAGGACTGCCCTCCTCTATAAAGTTGCTAACCCACAAGCCTTGAAGGGAAAAGATGAACAAGAGCTGCCAGTCTTTTGTTGTAAAACAAGGCCTGGACCATGAGAACCCTTTTGTGGATTGGTTCCATTAATGCTTTGTCCCTGAAGTCAGGAAGCACCTTGACAGTCAGGGACTGCCTTTTAAAGTTCTTTTAATATTGGACAATGCCCTTGGCCACTCAGAACTCCATGAGTTCAACACTGAAGCCATTGAAGTGGTCTACGTGCCCTCAAACACAACATCTCCAATTCAGCCTCTAGATCAGAGGGTCATAAGAACCTTTAGGGCTCATTACACACAGTATTCTGTGGAAAGCATTGTCAACACTATGGAAGAGAACCCCAATAGATAGAACATCATGAAAGTCTGGGAGGATTATACCATTGAAGATGCCATCGTTGTTATAGGAAAAGCTGTGAAAGCCATCAAGCCTGAAACAATAAATTCCTGCTGGAGAAAACTATGTCCAGATGTTGTATGCGACTTCACAGGATTTACAACAGAGCCAAACAAGGAAATCATGAAAGATGTTGTGGATATGGCAAAAAGTGGGGGTGAAAGGTTTCAAAATACAGATCTTGGAGAAATTCAAGAGCTAATAGACACCACACCAGAGGAATTAACAGAAGACTTGATGGAAATGAGTGTTTCTGAACCAGTGCCAGACGATGAGGAGGAAGATACAGAAGAAGCCGTGCCAGCAAACAAGCTGACATTAGGCAATCTTGCAGAAAGGTTCCAATTATTCAGGACTGCTTTTGACTTCTTTATGACATGGAGTCTTCTGTGATAAGAGCACTGAAACTAAATCAAATGGTGGAAGAAGGATTGGTACCGTACAGAAACGTCTTTAGAGAAATGAAAAAGCAAGAAAGACAGAAATTACCATGTATTTCCATAAAGTTGCACGGAGTGTGCCTCACTACCCTGCCTCCCCTTCCACCTCTTCTGCCTCTACCACCCCTGAGACAGCAGGATCCACCCCTCTTCTTTCCTCAGCCTATTCATCGTGAAGATGACCAGGATGAAGACCTTTGTGATGATCCACTTCCACTTATGAATAGTGTATTTTCTCTTCCTTATGATTTTTAATAACGTTTTCTTTTCTCTAACTTTATTGTACAAATACAGCATATAATACATATAACATACAAAAAATATGTTAATGGACTGTTATCAGTAAGGCTTCTGGTCGACAACAGGCTATTAGTAGTTAAGTTTTGGGGGAGTCAAAACTTATACTCAGATTTTCAATTGTGCAGGGGGTCAGTGCCCTTAATCCCTAAGTTGTTCAAGGGTCAGCTGTGGTTCAATGTCTGTATTTCAAAATAATGTGCTATTTCTTAACGTATTCCATCTTAGACATCTGTTGACTTCCTCCTAAGGGAGATGTTAATATCACTTATAATAAGCCTACATGTACACACTTCACTTCTCCTCCATTGCGCGCACATTTCAGTGTTTTCAGTGTTAAATCAGTGTTTATGACATTATGACTATGTACAATAAATATTGTTCATAACTGAGCCGCAGGGTGTACTTTGATTAGATTTTATTTCATTATACCTTTTCTCTAAAGTCAGTAATTGCTTCATTCTTAGTTGTTTTTATTGATACCTTCACCACCAGTCCCCCGTACTTCTGATAGAGTTGTGAAATTCCTTTCTGTATTGATACAGTGTTTGTGAGTTTCATCTTTTAATTGGAGGCTTCCCCCTTCCCCTGAGTCCTTTATTTCCCTGGTCCCATCTGGACAGACTGTTCTGGGGTATCCCTGAACCACAATGCCCTGTGTCCCCACAGTATCTTTGTCTCTTTGGATCCCGAGTCTTCCTTTTTCTTACCATTCCCTTTTTGGTGGAACACATTCTCCAGGAGCTTCTAAAGAAAGGGTGCATGGAAGGTAAAAATTTTAAGACCTTACATGTTTGAAAAATCACCGTATTCTCCCTTCATGCTTGATTGGAAGAATGACTGCGTTCTAGGTTGGAAATTTCCTTCTCGGAATTTTGAAGGCATTGTTCTATTAGCCTCCAGCTCTCAGTGTTGCTTTCAAAAAGCCTGCCATTCTGCTTTCCATTGTACGTGAGTTTTTTCTCGGCTGTTTCTGAAAGCTTTGAGAACCTTCTCAGCGTCTCTACTGTTCTGAAATTTCACAACGATGTGGATGTGACTTTTCCTTTTTGCAGTCATTGCTGTGAGTACGTGATACTACCTTTTAGTCTAGAAACTCATCTGAGAAGCTTTCTTGAATTATTTTATTGTTAATTTCCTCCACCTGATTTTTCTCTTTCTCTCTCTCTCTAGCTCCTCTTGCTAGGCCTGAAGAATTAATCCTGCATTTAAAACATTTTCCTCTCTCTTATTTTTCATTGCTTTATTTTCTCGTAGTGCTTTGTTTTCTGGGTGATACCTTTAACTCTATCTTCCTTCTAATTCTTCGCCCTCCCCTCCCCCCCCCACCACCATGCACATATGACATCCTATCTCTCTCTTTTTAAAAATTTCTTAACTTTTCATTTTGAAATTACAGATTCACAGGAACTTGCAAAGATAGTACAGAGGTCCCATGTACTCTTTACCCAGTTTCCCCCAGTAGTTACATTTTATATAATTATAGTACAATATCAAAACCAGCATTAGTACAGTGTGTGTATGTAATTTTATCACTTGTAGATTTGTGTAACCATTACCACAGTCAAGAATGAGAACTATCATTGCTGTCTGAATTTCTGAGAATTCTTTCTTGTTCTCCAAAAGTACATTTTAGTTCCTTTTTATACCCTTCTGTTATAATTTTGTGGTTACGTTGTCTTTCTATATCTCTGAGGGGGTGTGTGTGTCTTTCTTTTTCCCCCTGTAGGAGCTCTGTTTCCTGAGTTCCTTCCTCTCACCCTCAGTTTTGGAACCTTTTCTCAAATATCTATTGATTCTTGGCCAAATGTTCACATTTAAAAGTGGAGCACCCAGAGATTGATGGGAAGGACTTTGTATAGGCTGAAGTTTGTTAACTGGCAGGCCTTGCTTTAGGGCAATAGAAGGGATACCCAACCGTTTTATTGTAGGCGTTTCAAATATCAGAATATATATCCTTTCTTTTGACCTAGTTTGTTTCTGGAGAATAATCCTCCAGTTTCCTCTTAGGCAGTATCTGCTGCTAGAGTTTTGGGTGCTGACTGGGGAAACAGATTTGAGAAAGGGGTAGCAAGATGGGGCTCACATATCTTACTAGGTGGACTTTCATTTAGGACTCCTCTTTTTAACTACACCATAGCTATTCCCTCAGCTGCACCCAATGTCCTGGACAATGAGTCCCCCAGTTGGAATTCGGACCTCATTGGAGAAGCTGTGGCCTTCTCCATAGCTGATTGGATGGCAGAGAAGTTGCTCTGGCTGCCACAGTCACAGGCAAGCAGAAAACACTGCTTTTGGGGTGAAGGAGCTGAGGCCAGCAGACAGGGAACCACAACCAGGACTGATGAGCAGGAAACATCCTTCGGGGGATGAAGGCAGGCCAAGGCTGGTGGGAGAGCACACAGGGGGAATCGAGGCATTGGGAGCCAGCTCACCAGCAGGATGGTGTGAGCCCTGGGGTGCACGCTGCCCATGTAGGGAGGGCAGTGGCAAAGTGTTTACCAGGCTGGAGCTGTGAGCTTGCTGAATGGTTGTCTGCCCTGGGTTCGCAGTTGGGGCAGAGCACCCTTGGGTATTCTCTGTATCCGTAGTCACTGGTACGGCCACAGCCACGCATTAGCAGGATGAAGAAAACGCACAAGCACCCAAGCTCCTGGAGAAGCCCTTTCGTCTTGCATTTTCCCTCCAGTGTCCTCTACTGACAAAGCTTAACATTATGCTCACTGCAAAGGAGAAATGCTTAGGAGTTCAGCCAATTAGCACAGAGTAGGTACTGGAGGATAAATTTGGAGCTGAGAGGCAATAAATTCATAACTAGTATAGAGGAATAAAATACAATGCAAAGTATTAGTCTATTGATACATTTTATAAAATTGGGACATTTTCCAGGTCAGCAGTTCTTTAATTAATGGGACACCCCTTAGTCAATTTTAGTTGTGCTATATTTCAGGTAGTACTTTGTATTTGGATTTCTTTTCTGTGCTTAGAAATTCAAGAAGCAGTGTTGGAACAAAATGAGATCTTGTATAGATGAGGTTTTAAAAACACATAAAAAGTAAAACACAAGAGTTATTGAAAATGCAGAGATAATCAGAAAATCAAAGATGCATGGGCCAACTGTGGCACTAAGAGACCTGCTTGTAAATACCTGCCTCTGGAAAATGCTGGCACAGAGCTCTCTCTTTACACCCCCTTTTTAGGATGGAGAAACACACCTAAAAATATGTCTGGAGTGTGAAGACTAGGTGGGAAAAGGTAGGTAACTTCCGCAGAGGAGGAATGTTTTCTTCGTAAGTGGAGAAATGTTTCTTCTTCAAGTTATTTGGTTTTTTTTAAACAAGAGTACATAGTTAACGTCAGCCTTCTGACTGACAGATGTCATGGTGCTGAATCTCTGAGCACCTAAGTCTTACCCAACTCTCTGGGCTTCATTGGAGATCTGCTATGAGAAAGGGAAATATGGAGAAACCAAGGTGATGTTCCTGTGGAATGGGAAGAATGCAGACTATGTTTAGTCTGGAGTTAGACATAGACCTGAAATTTGAGACGTGAGTGGCATGAGCAACCGAGTAAAGCATTTGGATTGAAATTCAGAGACCCGTCTTCTCCTGCCCTACCACTTATTAGCGGGGTAACTTGGACAAGTTACATAATCTGTGTGGTCCTGTTTTGGCATCTATAAAATATTCTAAATTTCCCTGTGTATTTTTCAGAATTGACAGGAGGATCAGATGAGACAATAAATGGTTACGGTGCTGTAAAATTGTGTTACCGTCATCAGTATTTTAACAACTACTCATTTATATGAAACAAAATGCAAACAGGGAGTAGTATAAGTCCTAACTTAGAAATAACACAGTTGTATGAGTTTCATAAACAGTCTGTTTTGTTGAGATCTAAGAGGAAGAACCCAGAAATAATGTTCAAGACTTTTTCAGTCCCTCATTGTTTTCTTTTGGGATTTACGTATTTTGTTCTCACTATAAGAATTTGAATATGCTCTAAATATTCAGCAGCAGGGGCAGATATGGGGAATGTAAGGCCATGATCTTGTTAGCATTTCTGGGTCCCGGAGGAGAGGAAATTTCTCTCACCTCTTGGATTTGAGGTGTAGGCTATGTTTCAAAGAGAGCAGAGTTCTAATAGTTTGGGTCTAGATGTTTCATGAGAGACTCTCTAGAAGCTTAAGTGATAAAATAGAGGCATAAAAATTGTTCAGGATTTTCTATAACTGTGAGAGAGGAAAATGTTAGCAAATGACTTTGGCTCACAGTTGGGGGTTGTAAAACTTAAGATTTGAAATTAGATAATCATGATTATAACCTACAAAATATAGCATAGCAAAAGTAACCACTGTACATTTTTATAACAATTAAAAATAAGATATTTTTAGTTTTATAGCATTTAAATAATTTCATAGACTATGCAGAAGTCTATATATTTTGTATATAAAATATATATATAGCATACAGAACACTCAACTGGATCATAAATTGGCCTAATAAGCTAGTATTTTCATTTTAGTAAATAATAAAATATTTACTTAACAATATTTTGGAAGACATTTATGAGGGAAACTTGAATGATCTCATCTTTCAAACAAAGCAGTCTTGGGATGTTGGAGCTGATGTCTTCTTTTTCCTTTCTAAATGTTGTGAAAAAGCTTCTGGAATCATACAGATTGTGTTTCAGACCCAGCTTTGCTACTTATCAGCTGTGCAGCTTTGGATAAATCACTTAAACTCTTTGAGCTTCACAAGGCTATCCTAAGGATTAATGGGAATAGTAATCATTATTTCTATAATAATGATTACGAGCCACTTGGGAATCATTGCCTTCCCTTAGTGTGTTCTCTCGCATGGAAATAGGGATCCTAAGAGAATTGAAGAAATAGGCTTGCTGACATTCCTTATGGGACCTGCGGTTCATGTGGATTTCCTCAGTGGAAAATCAGTTGGAAATACGTGTGAATCTATCGCTGGAATCTTTTCTGTTCCATTCATCTTCTTGTCCATCCTTATGTCGATACTATACTGTCTTGATTCCTGTCACTTTATAGGAAGTCTTTAAATCGGATAGCATGACTTTTCCAACTTTGTTTTTCTTTTTCAAAGCATTGATTAGAAGTGGTGAGAGTATAATCTTTGCCTTGTTTCTGATCTCAGGGGGAAAGTGTTGTCATGTTTAAATATGTTAGCTGTAGGTTTTGTTTATAATAAACTTTATTCTTTAAAACAGTTTTAGATTGACAGAGAAATTGAGAAGCTAGTATAGAAGGTTCCTATATACCCCACACCCATTTTCCCTTGTTAACATCTTCCATTAGCAGGGTATATTTGTTACAATTAATGAACCAATATTGGTATATTATTATTAACCAAAATCAACAGTTTATTCAAATTGCCTTAGTTTTTACCTAATATCCTTTTTATGTTCTAGGATACTACATTATATTTAGTTGTCATGTCTCCTTAGGTTCCTCTTAGCTGTGGCAGTTTCTCAGACTGTCCTTGGTTTTGATGACATTGACACTTTTGAGGGGATACTGGTCAGGTGTTTTGTAGTATACTACATAGCTAGAATTTATCTGATGTTTTTCTTGTGATAACACTGCAGTTATGAGTTATTTGGAGGAAGACCACAGAGATAAAGTGTCATTTTCATCATATCTTATCAAGAGCATGTACTATCAATGTGATTTGTGACTAATGTTGACCTTGGTCACCTGGCTGAGGTAGTGTTTATCAAGCTTCTCTGCTGTAAAGTTACTCCTTCCTCCCTTCCCTATTTCCATACTCTTTGGAAGGAAGTCACTACATGCAGCCTACCTCTAAAAGTAGGGAGTTATCCTCCTTCCTCCTTGAAAGTGGAATATCTACATAAATGATTTGGAATTCTGCATGGGAGATTCTTCTCCCTCATTTATTAATTTATTCAATCATGTGTTTTTATTAGTATGGACTCATGAACATTGATTTTATGCTTTGAGTTATAATGCAAAACTATTTTGTTCTGTTGTTTGGAATCTTCTACCTTTGGCCATTGGGAACTCTTTCAGTTGGCTTCGGTGCTCCTTTGACATACCCCCACCAATGTGGTTTTTCTTTTTTAAATTTTTTCATAAAGTACTTCTTTACTGTCTGACACAAGCTCCAGGCTGATCTTATGTATTTTCTGCCCCAGTCCTATATCAGTCATTTCTCCAAGGAGTCCTGGTTCTTTTAATTGGAAATTGGTATTAGGAACCAAGATCTGGGTGCTAAATATGCTTGTTGCTACTGCGGTATTTCTTTTTTTTTTTAAAGGCCCTCCTGGTTGACAAAGCACAGAAATGTATGTGTGTGTGTGTTCACTAACCTGTGTATATACATATATATATATGTAACCATCCTTATCTATGCTAAGTTAAACATGAGTTCATACTGATGCCTCTAATCCATTACCACATGGATTGTTTTAGCCTCATCCTCTTCCTTATCTATAAACTCCACCTCTAACAGTGAGAATTTGGCTGCCACCATCCACCATTTGGTTCCTTAATTGTTCAGTTCCTGTGCATATGTATAGCAGTATCAGAATTGTTAACCTGTACCTCCGCAGGAAATAACTGTATCAACCAGAATTCAGAGCTTATGTGCAGTTCCTTTTGCCTTTAGTGTTACGGATGCTACTCATTTCCACGGCTGCTTAGGTTGGCACCTTTTCTTTCCACCTCTTTCAGTGATGTTTTGTACGTTTGGAGTACAGTTAGATGCTCTACTGACAGTCTGCATTCGTTTCTGTAATACCCAACCTCCTAAATGATTTTTTTTTAAATTTACCTACATTAAGGTTCACTTTTTGTATTGTAAAGTTTTATGGGTTTTGACAAATGCATGTCACCTATCTACTATTACAACATCATACAGAATATTTTACTGCCCTAAAAATTCCTATGCTTCACCTATTCATTCCTCCCCTCTTCCTCCCAAGCTCCTGGCAACCACTGATTATTTTACTCTCTGTGTTGTTTTGCCTTTCCAGAATGTCATATAATTGGAATCCTATAGTATATTGTAGCCTTTTTATGCATGTTGCTAAGAAACACATGTTGATTATCTGTAAAACATTTCATTCAGAGCTGAGCACATTATCATCAGGATTCCAGTGTTCTAAAATAATGGAAAGTAGTCTGGGGGTTGTTTTTTTTTTCCCCCTGTTCTTGTTGCCTTGTTAAGCAAAGGTTCTGATGTGGCTTACATTTTTAAAAGTAAACTTTTTCCTGAAGGGCTAGGAAAACTGATGAGGTCTTTATTTATTGTACATAGTATAGGATTGTTTAATGCCTAAATAAGATAATATATATAATGCTTTTCTCCTTGTGTCCTCAAAATTAGAGCTGATGGTGTCTTTTCTGAGCTCTGTGATTTTTTTGTGATTGTTTTTAAATTTTGTTTTCATACTGATGATAATATTTAAAAATTAACATTTAAAAATTAAAAGAATATTCTGGATGACCACTGTATTGTGTCTTGCTGTGCAATTCTAGCCCACATATGTATTTGTGTGTATAATTGTCTTGGATCCCAGTGGTTCTTAGCTGATGAGAAAAGAAGGTATGCTTAATATGTAATGATGTATTTGCTTCCAAGAGAAGGCCAAAGCCTGTCACTATGTGCTGTATAAAGGATGTCTCCGCAGCTGGAATAAAGAATAGCAGGACAACCCCAAAGGATCTATACCTTAGTCTGTACACATTCATGTTATAAAGAGCAATGCAGTATTCACAAAACAAGCTTTGTCTGTCAACGTTATTGTTATTAAGTAGAATTTTTAGTTTTGTAGTTTTATTTTTATATGAATATATATTTTTAGCACTATAGAGAGCTATAAACATAAAGGATGTATACTTACATTTATTTTATATTTAGTTAAATAATTTAAATACAGTGACTTATCAATACTAAGGGATATAGAATTTTTTTTAACTTTATAACTATATACACCTCAAGATTGGGAAACAATGGCTTAGCACATGGCAAATTTTCAGTAAATATTAGTAGTTGTTGTTATGGTTTTAAATAATGTGAGTTTTTTGTAAGACACTAGCCTAGACTTGGCTGTCTTCCCATCCCCACATTTTGGCATGCATATACTCCTGCAAGTTAGGCAACTTGCTCTGTCCCTTCCGCTCCCTCCCACACCCGAAGCAGCTCTTAGCACGGTCGACACCAGATGCCCAGTTGCCAATCCAGTAGGTGTGGCATATTCCACCCTCCCTTGCTTGCAGTGCTGCCCTCTGTGACAGCACTCTTTTCCAGACTTTTTCTTTTCTTTTTGCCTCCTTTGCTTCCATTTTTTTGCTCCTCTTATTCTTTATGTACTTGTGTTCTCTCAGGTTCTCCCTTTACCCATACCTCTCTCTTTGTTATATATTTTTTTAATTTTTAAATGAACACACACAAAAAATGGACTCTGTGTGTGTGTAGGTCTGTAAATTTTCACATATGTATAGATTTGTGTAACCACTACCACAAACAGGACATGGAACTGTTCCAGTACTCCAGAAAACTTCCTTGTGCTTTCCTTTGCAGTCATACCCTCACCCTATTCCTAACCTCTGGAAACCACTGACTGATCTGTCCTCTGTCACTAAACTCTTGTCTTTTGGGTAATGTCATATAAATTGCATCATATGTGTGAACTTTTTTAGTATTCCATTTTAATTTTTCTATTGTGTTTTTTACTGTATATTTTTGTATAGATTGTTTTAGTGGTTACTAGGGATGACGGCATATATACTTAAAATTTTTCAGTCTTCTTACAATCAATATTTAACCTCTTCAAATGAGGTGTAGAAACCTTACTACCATATAAGCCCCTTTACCCTCCCCCCTTTATGTGTTATTGTTGTCTTATGTGGGACACTTACGTGCATTGAGAACCAGACATTGTAAGTATTATTTTTACCTGTCAAACATACAGTAAAGAAGTCAGTTGGAGAATAGTCTGTTATATTTATCCAGATATTGACCATTTCTGTTGCTCTTCCTTCATTTCTGGGTCCTGGGTTTTCTACTAGTATCATTTCCCTTTTGTGTGAAGAACTTTCTTTAACAGTTCTTTTAGAGTAGGTCTGCTGACAACAGATTTTCCTAGTACTTCTTCCTCTAAGAATATCTTTATTTCACCTTCGTTCCCGACAGATATTTTTGCTGGTTATAGAATTCTGTGTTGACAGCTCTTTTCTTTCAGCACTTTAAAAGTGTTGTTATACTTCTGTTAGAGTAGGAGACTAGGAGACAGGGCTGGGACCAGAAGCAGGGGCTTGAAGATTAGGTGCAGGTGTTAAAATAAACAATCTTAAACAAAAGGGGGTGATAACTACAGGCAAGAACTCTTTCAGCGGGTGTGTCAGCTATCTCTGTCACCTTACATGAACTTTGGCTAATTATGATATCATTTACATTGTAGTTCTAAAATTTCTCCACCCTTGAAATCACCATAACAGTTCCAAAGCAACTATATAAAGTATGAAAATGGGAGGGAACCCAATTCTAGGAATTACTACCCAAATTCTTAGTAAAAGCCATCCCCTTGGCCTTGAATATTCCTCAGTTAGTAAAAATACAAAAGATCTAAAACCACTTCCTCCCAATGCAGCTGCTCTTTCTGAGCCTGCTTGTTCTCTTTCCTGAAAGTGTACTTTTGCTTTCAATAAAAGCTGTCACTTGCTTGGCTTACATGGTGCATTCTGAAATTCTTTCCCCTGTGAACACCAAGAACTTGGACAAACCTCCACTCGGAGGCCAGTAACACTCCCTTCTGGCCTCTGTGATTTCTGATGAGAAATCCACAGTCTTTGAAATCTTTGTTCCCCTGTAAGTAATGTGTCATTTTTCTTTGGTTGTGTTCAGGATTTTTTATTTTGTCTTTAGTGTTCAGCAGTTTGGTTATGATGTGTTTGGATTTGGGTTTCTTTGTGTTTGTCTTGTTTGGGGTTTGCTGTTTTATGTTTTTTGCTAAGTTTAGGAAAATTTCATCCATTATTTCTTCAAATATTTTTGCTGCCCCACATTCTTTTCTCTCCCTTTCGGGACTCCAATGACATGAATGTTTGACGTTTTCCCACTATCCCATAGGTCCCTGAGGCTCTGATCATTTTCATTTTTTTAGTCTCCTTTCTCTTTATTGTTTGGATTAGATAATTTTTATTGAACTATCTTTGTTCTGTCATCCTCATTCTGCTATGGAGCCAGTCCAGTGAGTTCTCTAATTTGGTTATTGTGTTTTTTCAGTTTCAAAATCTGCACTTGGTCCTTCTCTGTATATTTTGTTTGCTGCAACTTTCTATCTTTTCATTTGTTTCTTAAGAGTGTTCACTTTTACTTGGAGCATTTTTATGATAGATGCTTCAAAGTCTTTGTTAGATAATTCCAACAACTATTCTTCTTAGCATTGGCATCTTTTCTCATGCAGCTGGTTTTTCATATGCTGAGTGATTTTGGATTGTATTGTGGACATTTTGATTATTACGTTATGAGACTCTGGCTCTTATTTAAATCCTACAGGGATGTTGATATTTTTTGTTTTAGCAGGCAGTTTTCCTGGTTGGGTTTGGGCCATAGGTTCCAGCTAGCTTTCTCTGGGTTGTGGTTCCAGTGTCAATGAAGTTTTCAGAGCCTTTGCAGTGTTACTTGGATCTGTCCCACTTGGATCTGTCCCACAGCCAGTGGCCAGACTGAGAATTGAGTGGTTTTCTGTCCTGTAGTTCAGTTCTGAATGTCCATGTGTACTTTTTAGGGTCAGATACATGCATGCATATGTCAGAGGTAAGACCAGGAGTTCATGAACAACTCTAACGGGTTGTTTTCTAAGCTCCTCCCTCTCCATGATCTTACTGGTACTTTTTGGTCCATTGAGGCTCCCTGTTGTTCTCCAGGCCAAAATCTGGGGCTTTAGTTACACTACTCTGCTACCACACTTCGCATCTTTATGGTATTAATAGTAAGGTTTCTTTTCTTTTTCTTTTTTTCTTTAACCCAATCTGAGTCTGTGGCTTATTTTTTTCTTGGATTTTTATTTTGGAAGTTTTTCCAAACTTACAGAAAAGTTAACAGTATGTCCTTCCAGGCCTGCTTGGTCACCCTTCATCTAGAGTCACCAGTTGTTAGCATTTAACCACATTTTTTTTTGCTTTTTATCCTCTGTGTAATGTGTGTGTACTTCCCCCGCCCTCTGCCCCAGCTGATCATTAAAGTAAGGTGATGGGGTCTCCTAAATACTTCAGCATGTGTCTCCTAGGGACTAGGATGTTTTTCTACACAACTGCAATATCATTAACATATTCAAGAAACTTAACTTTGATATGGCAATATTGATTAATATGGAGTTTATATTTAAATTGATCCCACTGCACCAAGCCCCAATAATGTCCTTTATCACTTTTTATTTTATTTTTTTTTAAAGACAGGGTCTCACTCTGTCTCCCCAGGTAGAGTGCAGCAGCGTCATCATAGCTCACTGCAACCTCAAACTCCTGGGCTCAAGCGATCCTCCTGCCTCAGCCTCCCAAGTAGCTGGGACTACAGGCACGCGCCACCACGCCTGGCTAATTTTTTCTATTTTTGGTAGAGATGGGGTCTTGCTCTTGCTCAGGCTGTTCTTGAATTCCTGACCTCAAGTGATCCTCCCACCTCGGCCTCCCATCTTTATCATTTTTTTTTTTTTGGAGATACTCCAGCATTCAAAGATTACACAATGCAGTTAGTTGTTATGCCTCTTTAATGTCTTTTAATTTAAAGCAGTTCCCCCACTTTTTTTTTTTTTTTTTTTTGCCATTTTCATCTTTAAAAAGTTCAGGCCAATTGCCTTGTAGGATTTCTCACAATCTGGATTTGTCTGAGTGTGTTTCCTGATGATTTAAGTTGAACGTTTTTAGCAAAAAGACTGCATAAGGAGAGTTGTATACTACTGTACTTTCCATTGCATTACCTCAGGAGACCCAAAATGACAGTTTGTCCCATCATTGATACTAAGTTTGCCCACGGTGTTAAGGTGACATCTGCCATATTTCTTCGTTGTAAAGATACCATTCCCCTCTGTAACTAATAAGTGATCCATAGGGTGATACTTTCAGACTATGAATATACTGGTTCCCAACAACCCTTTACCCAATGGTTATAACATCAGTTGATGATCCTTCCCTGAATCTATTTAGAACCACATGGGTAGTTCTAAATGGTGTGAATTGCTGACTTTTTATGGGTGATAAAACTGTACAGCAAAGCATGCACATATTATATAAAAGAGTAGTGGTTACTTTGGGAGAAGAGGGAGGGGTGGTTGATTAGAGGTGGACATGGGGCAGAGAGTGGTGGTGACGAGGTTTTTGCAGTCTCCTATTTCATGACCTAGGTGATAATTAAGTGGGTATTTACTTTGTGACAATTCACTGAACTATACATATATTTTTTGTACTTTTCTGTATGTGAGTTATATTTCACAACAAAAGGTTAAAATTTTGCATTAACTTTTACAACAATATTATGTTTAGATTTATGTTTAATAGGTTTATTGCTTACCATGATTTATATTTTATGTTATTGTACAAGTGATTCAACCAATCTTGATTTCCTTTTTTTCCATTCATGTCTTTTTTCTGGAATGGTACTTGAGTGGTATACACACATACTTTGGGGGATGTTATAATGTTATTTGTCTCTGAAATATTTTTCTGAAATGTGTGTGTATGTCCCAGAACAATATAAAATATATCTCCTGATCTATATAAAATATATACATGTGTATATAGGTACAAAACATATAAAAGTATTTGCACGTATATGTACACACACATGTGCACACATGGCAGTTGCTTTTGACACACAGTTCATATTTTTCTCTAGTTCTGAATACTTATGCATGCTTTCTGCAAGTAGACGCTAGTCCAACAGATCACATCCTCTGGCAGTGAATATTAGTGCAGCATGGCACAAACACTTTCAGCCATTTAGTCTTCCTGAATCGAATGTGTTTTGCATGTATTATTACTCCACTTAGTCTTTCTGCCACTTATTTTGTGTTCTGACAGTTTGCAGCTATAATGCCGACAGAAATGTGCAAGTGACATTGTTGTATCTGTTGTGAAGAAGTGTAGGCAGATGACTTTGCTGGATTTAGAAATGCATGTTTTATGGCATCTACAGGTGATTTTGAGTACACAGAAGCTAAAGATGGGCAGGCAGTTTAGGGATCTGGGGCAATCCTTTGATGCTGTGAGGGATATCACAAACCTCATTGCAGCATGGGAAGAGTAAACAAAAAAATGTCTAAATGATAGCTAAGTGAAACTCTGGCCTAAGGCCTGCCTGCCCTGGCTTCAGGAACCCCAGAGAGATGTGAGTGATCACCATCATGTGTGCTCTAAGCACTTTACTGTAACAAACCTGTGTGGTTTGGTTTCATTTAGTGCTCCCATGACCTTATTCCCTGCATTAACAAGATGGGGGAGTGCTCTCTGATGCCTTGCACAATGTTTTTCTCTTATCGGTGATCACCCACCACAGCTTGACCAGATATTGAATCCTTAGATCACGCCTTTGTCCTCACACCTTTTTAAACTCCATTGTCTTCTAGTATTTTTAGTGTTTCACAGGAACAGTCTCATGCCAGTTTATTTTTCTTCCCTTGTTGGTAAACTTCCTTTCCTTCTGTCTACCATTTGAATACTTGCAGATTTTCTTTTATTCTGAAATTCAGAAATATCACGAGATATTTCTAGACACTTTTCAGTAGTGTTGCTCAGAACTCGATGAGTTTTTTCTTATATGAACACTCAAGTGTTTTATCATCTCGAGGAAAAAATTTATTATTATTTATTTGGTTATCATTTCTTCTCTTGTTTTTCTTTATTCCTATTTCTTATTTTTTCCTCCCATTTTTTTGTCCTCTGACCTTTTTCCTGTGACTTCTGGGAGATTATTCAAGCTTGTTCTGTAAATCTCTCACCTAGTTTACAATTTGTTTAACTGCTTTCATTGTGGTTTTTACTTTGACAACTCTGCTTCTATCTGTATGCGGTTGTTTCTAGTAATCTTACATTGTCCCCTCATTGTGTCTCTCTGTTATTGTTGCATTGATTTAGTGTCCTCTGGAATCTTGTTTTAAAAAAAGAAAACAGAGTTTTCAAGATGTCTCCTTTTCTTGAAGGAATTTTATTTTCTAAGGAAGAGAAGAGGCAAGAACATTCTTTGGCCCTCAGAAGCTCAGATGTTCCTTCATTTTGAGCTCTTTATTTATACCTGTTGTTTGTTTGCTCATCTTCACACACAGGGATCTGTGTCTATTGATTATTGGAAGTCAGGAAGGGTTCTATCTTAGTGTAGGCCTCTGTTACACATTTTTAGGCCCAAATGAAAGGCCTTGGTTTATGGTCAGGAGGAAGTAGGAACAGAGCCTGTGCTTTCTGCCTGGCCTGGCCCACCTGGTAAATATAAGGTGCTAGCAGGTGTGGCCAAGGGGAATTTCTCCTAGGCTAGGGAGCGTTCCCTGGGTCCTCCAAAGCCTAGGTGCTTCCCAGAAGGTCTGCCTGGGTCTGCTGGAGTTCCCCACCAGCTGCCCTGCCATAGACCCTCAGAGGCAAGTCGTTAAGTCATTACTTTTCCTTTGCTGAGTCACAGATTGATCTGTCCTTCTGTCCCTGTTTTCTGTAATGTATGTATTTTAACATCTCTTCCTAGTGTACAGTATTGTTAGAGGTCACCACTGTCAACCCCCATTTTTAGTTTCCATTGATAATTTTAAGTATGGTTTCAATTGTAGGGAATAGAGGGAGTTAAACTAATACCTTCAAGAAAAGCTCTTTGTTCACTTTTTTTTTTTAAACTTTTGTCTTCAGGTGTTATTAGCAGTATAAGCTTAAGGCATAATAACATAATGACCTTACAACTGCCATTATGAGCCTATTATGAGTACAAAAAGACATCAAGTTAATCTGAAAATATATAGCACACTCTCTGCCTTTATATAGAATTTATTGAGGCTGTAATTGAGAGTGGAAAAAATATGAAGTATAATTGGAGTCAGATATTTTGATGCCATATAATATTTCTTAATGCTTTTGATTCTGTCAATTTTGTGTTATACTTTACATTGTCCATTTTTTCCGTCCTATGCTGGAATGGCACTCGATATCTCAAATTAACACATGATAGAAGTATAAGCTCCTTCTTGAAACCAAATGCAAATACTTACCAGGAAGCAAGGTGTCAGGTTCTCTTTGGAGGCTGTACTGTCAGGAATCTGAAATAGTCAGCTGGTCGTTTCACAACCTATGCTCTGAAACCTGTATTTAATTTACTCTTACTAGACTGTGGTTTGGGGAATCCCACCTCGGTGGCTCATGGTCTGCAGGGTGGGAATTCGCCTGGGCTCCCTGGCCTAGGAAATCTTCTGAGGTCACAAGAGCTGACAAGTGGAGTGAATTCCATCAAACCAACCCACAGTGGCAGTATAAACCTATTAAAAAGAATTTGGCACTCTATTTCAAAGTCCACGAAGCAGTTATAATCACACTTTGTTAGCTTAAGGAAATGATAAGAGGAATAGAAATGACAATGGAGGAAAGAATTCATAGACTCATTATTTAGAAATACAGGAACATTCTAATGGGCTGTTATTTAATGAATGTTTATTTAATGGAATGAATATTTTGTAACCATTAGAAATCATGTCTGTGAAGACTGTGTAGCTGCCTGAAAGAGTACAAATGATATGTTGGGGGGAAGCTTATATGTTGCAGTTATATGAAAACATCTATGTTTATGTTAAATCTTAGAAACACATAGAAGTTACTACAGCAGTTATTGTACTGGGGTGTTTGGATAATTTTTACTTTCCCCCCCCCACATATAAACTACTCTTAAATAGTTTTTATAACTTAAAGAATAGAGTTGTTTTAAACAGCAGCAACAACCAGTAATCAGAAGAGATTTACCAACCAAAATGAAAAACTTTCTGTTTGGCCTAGATTAAAACATTAACTCCTTCAGTGTTGAACTACTGATTTTTGCTGAGCTAATCTGCTACAAATTGGTTAATTTACCTCTGTCTAAGTCATACTTGTGAATACTATAAATTTAAAAAGACATATATCTAAAAACCCAGTTAATATATATTATATAAACAGTTGACATACTTATTGTCAGACAAGGAATATTTTGCACTCGACTTTTTTATAGTAACAGAGGATATTAGGCCTGAATTTTGTATTATTTATTGTGGCATTCAGACATACCATGCAATCCTGACTAACCAGTTGCTTGAGAAAAATGTACCAAGCAACTGTGTGCAAAGCATGATTGTTACTGTGGAATATCTTGGTAGAATATGAGGCATGGATCATAAAAGATGCCCACTTTTATATATGTTACTATAAAATATATATAAACTCACCTGTGTTCTGTGCTGATGAGACAAAAACTGAAATGATGTTTCCGAGTCCTCCCATCACATTTTAGGAAGAATGCTGTACCCAGAGCATCAGGATGTCACAAGATCTGGAAATCACTTCCTTTGAGGACTTGCTAAAATTTGGAGCTAAGTGTTTTTAGCTTAAAAGGGAAGACTGAGGAGATATATGAGGGGAATTATGAAAGAACGAGTACTGGTGTGTTGGTCTAGAAATAACTGTGGTAGAAGTTGAAAGCAGGCAGATTTTCAGCTAATATAAAGAACTTTATAATAATCGGATTATTTGATTTTGTCCTACTGAGTTGTTAGAGCTCCTTATATATTCTAATTATTAATCCCTTGTCAGATGAGTAGTTTGCAAATATTTTCTCCCATTCTGTGTGTTCTCTCTTCACTTTGTTGATTGTTTCCTTTGCTGTGCAGAAGCTTTTTAGTTTGATATGATCCTGTTTGTCCAATTTTGCTTTGGTTGACTGTGCTTTGGGGGTATTACTCATGAAGTCTTTGCCCAGACCAATGTCCTGAAGCATTCCCCCAGTGTTTTCTTTTAGTAGTTTCGTAGTTTCAGGTCTTATATTTAAGTCTTTAATCCATTTTGATTTGATTTTTGTATATGGCGAGAGGTAAGAATTTAGTTTCATTCTTCTGCATGTGGATATCCAGTTTTCCCAGCACCATTCATCGAAGAGACTGTCCTTTCCCCACTGTGTGTTCTTGGCACCTTTGTCGAAGACAAGTTCACTATAGATGTGTGGAAGAACTTTATAATAATTAGAGTTACCCTCAAACTCAGCCATGGAACTGATTGTCTCACAAGTTTCCATGTTACCAGTCTCGAGGAGGGGTCAGCGAAAGATTAACCATCCCACTGCCAGTGATGTTGTAAAAGAGAAGAGAGCTAGGAGGTGATACTTATTCTAAGGCATTTGCTTTGTCTTGCCTGCCTGCCTCTCTCTCTCCCTCTCTTCTTTCATTCTAATTTACCGGAAAATCTTAGGAGTATCATAATATTGTGAACTTTTAATTTTTCTCTGACTTACATTTTCAACGGGGGTATAATTTACATACAACACAATGCACGTATCTTTAGTGTTTAGTTCTATGAGTTTTGACAACTGTATCCATTTATGTGATGATTTAGAACATTTTCATCATCCCAGAAAGTTTTCTCATGTCCCTTTCTAGTCAAGCCCCCCAGCACCCCAGAGGCAACCACTTTCTGGTTTTTATCCTGTAAGTTAGGTTTATCCTTGTATTTCATATAAACAGAATCATAAAGTATACATTGATTTTTATTTTCTTATTTTAGCCAACAAAATTCTTTTTAGATTTATATAGTTGTTATATTCATAAGTAGTTCATTCTTTTTATTGCTGGATAGTATTTCATTTTACAGATATAGTCCAACTTGCTTATCCATTCTCCTAATTGTAGGTATTTGGGTTGTTTCTAGTTTGGGGCCCTAATGAATAAGGCTATGATGTATATTTTTGTACAGGTCTTTTGGAGAAATAGGTTTTTATTTCTGTTTGGTGCATACCTAGGAGTGAAGTTTTTGGGCAAGAGGGTAGATATATGGTTAACTTGATTGGAACTGACTAACACCTCTACAGTTCCCTTTATGCCGCATCTTCCCCAACAATTAGTATTGTTAGTCTTTAATTTTAGCATTCTAGTGAGTGTGAAGTAGTATCTTACTGTGATTGAAATTTACATTTCCCTAATGACTACCAGTGTTGAGCTCTTTTTCATGTGCTTATTGGCCGTTTGTATATCTTCTGTAAAACATCAGTGCAGATCTTTTGCCTATTTTAAAATGAGATTGTTTGTCTTTTTTTATTGTTAATATGTAGTTCTTTATTCTAGACACGGATACTTTGTGAGATACATGTTCTGCAAATATTTTTTATCAGTCTGTGGCTTTTATTAATTTTTGTAATAGCATCTTTGGATGAGCAGGAAATTTTTATTTTGATGGCATCTAATTGACCAATTTCTTTTCTTTTGTGGATAGTCTTTTTATGTTGTGTCTAAGAAATTTTTGCCTACCCAAGGTTATGAAGATTTTCTTCTATTTTTTTTTTCTATGAGCTTTACAGTTCTGTTTTACAGTTAAGTCTGTCAACTGAAAAATGACAAGGTTCATAAATTTGGAAAGGAGAGATTTATTTCTCATAAAAGGTTGTAGCCTGCAGGCTGGCCATTCTGACAGGCTGGGAAGCGTAGCCTCTGGCAAAGACCAGAGACAGGCACTTTGAGGGAGGGGTAAAGGGGACAGGAATTTATGCTGAGCAGGGTGGTCAAATATATATGTTTAACAAGCTATAGGAGGAGTCATGAATATTTATTAAAGGAGAAACATGCATATGTGCAATTGAGCTTCATGCCTTTTCATGAGTCCCATGTTCAAAAATTAGAGGTGTTAGCATGAGGTTGGAGTTTTCAGCCCCCTCTGACATCAAAAGGTGAAGCAGAGGACACAAAAGGTACTCAGTAAGTAGCCTCCGTAGACTGGCCAAAAACCACTCCATGGTCAATGGTCTCTTATTAGGAAGGAATACTTTGTTGTGTTTAAACCACAAAAGGGAAGAACAATCACAAGGTTGGTTGAAATCAGCTGTGGGGCGGCAGGTCTTTCCAAAGGGCTGGTTTCTGTTTAACCCTTATGGAACCCTTAGGACTACCATATGATCCAGCAATCCCCCTACTGGACATTTATCCAAACAAAAGGAAATCCCCATACCAAAGAAACATCTGCACCCTCGTGTTTATTGCAGCACTATTCACAATAACGAATGGTGGATAGTGAGGGAGGGGGTATAACAAAGTATGTCTGACCTCCCATCCTGCCATGTCCAGGAACTTAGTTTTTAAGATTTCTCTGGAGTTCCCTTGGCCAAGAAGGGGTCTATTTGGGTGGCTTAGGATTTTATTTTTATTTCTCAAGTCTATGAACCATCTCAAATCAATTTTTTGTGTATGGGGGAGGGGGGGAAAGGGCTGAGGTTCTTTTTATTTCCCCATACATATGTCCAGTTCCAGCATTATTGTTAAAAAGACTTTTCTTTCTCTATTTGATTGACTTTGTTGTTGATACCTTTGTTGAGAATTGAGTGTACACACACAGGTCTATCTGGGCCCTCTGTTTTGTTCCATTGATCTATTTGTCCTTATTCCAATACCACACTGTCTTGATTACTATATCTTTATAAGAAGTCTTGAATTTGGGGAGTATAATACCTCCAACTTTGTTTTTTCTTTGTCAGGATTATTTTGGCTATTCTAAATTGTTTGCATTTCCATGTGAATTTTAGAATTGGCTTGCTAGTTTCATTTAAAAAGGCTGCTAGAATTGTGATTAAGATTGCATTATATCAATTGAGAAAAGTGAACAGATGCCTTTAAAATATTGAGTCTTCTCATACAAATGGCCAGCAAATATATTTTTTAAATGCTCAACATCACTAATCATCAGGGAAGTGCAGATCAAAACCACAATGAGGTATTGTCTTACCCCAATTAGAATGGCTGTTATCAAAAAGACAAAAAATAACAAATGCTGGTGAGGATGTGGAGAAAAGGGAACTCTTGTACACTGTTTGTGGGAATATAAACTAGTACAGCCAGTATGGAGAATAGTGTGGAGGTTCCTCAAAAAATTACAAATAGAACTACCATATGATCCAGCAATCCCCCTACTGGACATTTATCCAAAGGAAAGGAAATCAGCACACCAAAGAAACATCTGCACCCTCATGTTTACTGCAACACTATTCACAAAAGCCAAAATATGGAATCAACCTAGGTGTTTAACAACAGATGAATGGATAAAGAAAAAGTGATATATATATACAATGGAGTATTATTCAGCCATTAAAAAAAATCCTGTCTTTCACAGCAACATGGATGAGCCTGAAGGACATTATGTTAAGTGAAATAAACCAGGAACAGAAAGTTAAACACCACGTGTTCTCACTCATACATGGAAGCTAAAATTAGTTGATCTCATAGAAATGAAAAGTAGAACAGAGGATACTAGAGGCTAGGAAGGGTAGGGAGAAGGGAGAAATAAAGAGGTCTGTCAAAGGATACAAAATTACAGCTGAATAGGACAACTAAGTTCTAGTGTTCTATACCACAGTTTAAAAAAATATATATTGAGTCTTCCAATCCATGAATGTGGTGTAGCTCATTTATTTAGGTTATTAAGTATGAAATGTCTGATTTCCTTAAGTACTAAGTTTGACAGTTGACATCTCTGACATTTTACTTTGACACTTCTTATTTTATTTTTGTTGTGAAGGTACATCCTCAGTCTTTCAAACACACATTTTGGCTTGTGATTATCTTTCAAAATTTTTTTTAGAGCATTTTTTGTGAAAGCATGGATAAGTCAAAAATGCATGTTATTTTCAAATGTGAGTTCCATTGTGGAACCAATGTAGTGCAGACAACTTAAAATATCAACAAAGTGTTTGGGAAGGATGTGGCTGATGAATGCGCAGTACGTCAATAGTTTGAGAAGTTCCGTTCTGGTGATTTTAATTCTGGAAAATGAGCCACTTGGGCAAACTTAGGCCAAGGTGGATGATAATGAGCTGAAATCTGTAGTAGAAGTGAATCCATCTCAACCTACACGCAAATTAGCAGCAAGGTTTGACATTACAATTCCAATAATGGATCATTTGAAACAAATTCGGCAAGGTAAAGAAGTTGGATAGATGGGTTCCGCATGAATTAAACGAGCGTCAGAAGAGAAATTGCCTTGAAGTTTGCCTTTCTTTGCTATCATGACATAAAGACAAACCATTTCTATACCGTGTTGTTACATGTGATGAAAAATGGATTCTTTTCGACAATCGCAAGCATTCAAAACAATGGTTGGATAAAGACGAAGTGCCAAAACACAATCCCAAACCAAATATTCATCAAAAAAGCTAATGGTGTCTGGTGGTCCAGTGCTGGTATTATTCACTACAGCTTCATGAAACCTGGTCAATCAATTACAGCAGATGTCTATTGCAACTAATTGGACGAAATGATGAGGGTGCTTGTGATTAAGCAGCCGAGATTGGTCAATAGAGACAGGCCAATCCTCTTGGAAGACAAAGCTCAACCATATGTCTCACAACGCTGCTCAAACTACAGAAACTGGACTTGGAAACTCTCTGTCATCCACCTTATTCACGAGACCTTGCACCAACTGACTACCACTTCTTCTGGGCTTTGGACCACTTCTTGCAAGGGAAAATATCCAATTCTCAACAAGCTGTGGAAAACCACCTTTGGTGATTTCATGGCCACTCATTCTCCAGGCTTCTTCACTGCTGACATAAACAAGCTACCGTTAAGATGGCAAAACTGTAGTTTAGGCCCATACTTTGATTATTGTACTGCTTCTTGTTTGAGATATAATAAACTACACTTTTGATTCGAAATCAGACATTTCATATTTAATGACCTAATATTTAAGCCTTCTTTCATTTCTCCCAGCAGTGTTTTATAGTTTTTATTATAGAGGTCTTGTACATCTTCAGTTAGATTTATTTCTATGATATAGTTTCTGATGCTATTATAATTGATATGATTTTTTACTTTCATTTTTTTGTTTGTTACTAATGTATAAAATTCCTTTTAATTTTTAAATTTTTAAATTTACTTATTAGTTCTAGTAGTTCTTAAATAGATTCCATAGAGTTTTCTCTGTGCACAGTCATGTCATCTGCAACTACAGTTTTATAACTTCCTTTCAAATATATTTGCCTTTTTTTCCCTTGCCTGTTGAACCGTGTGGGACTTCTAATAAAATGTTCAACAGACGTTGTCAGAGCGGACATCCTTGCCTTGTTCCTGATCTTAGAGAAAAAGTGTTCAGTGTCTGACCTTGAAATATGACATTACCTCTAAGTTTTTTATAGATGTCCTTCATCAGGCTGAGGAAGTTCCCTTTTATTCCTATTTTGCTGAGAATTTGTATCATGAACGGACACTGACTTTTGTCAAATCCTTTTTCTGCATTCATAACAATAGACTTCTCCTTAAGCACTGCTTTGGTTGTATCCCACAAACTTTTATGTTGGGTTGTTGTCTTGTTTCATGCAGGCTGCTATAATAAAACACCATAAACTGGGTGGCTTATAAACAACAGAATTTTTTTTCTGACAGTTCTGAAGGCTGGGAAGTCCCAGCCTTCTGAAGATCAAGGTGCCTGCAGATTGGGTGTGTGGTGAGGACCTGTTTCCTGGTTCATAGACAGATGTCTTTTCACTGTAGCCTCACATGGTAGCAAGAGAGGGAGCTCTCTAAGGCCTCTTTTATAAGGGCACAAATGCCATTCATGGGATGGGATTCATTCATTCGTGAGGACTCTACCCTCATGCTTAATCATCTCTCAAAAGCCCCACTTGCGAATACCATCACATTGGGGGAGGATTAGGTTTCAACATATGAGTTTTGAGGGCACACAAACATCTATTCTATAGCAGTTGTCATTATCAATCATTTCAATATATTTTCTGCTTTCTCTTGTGATTTCATCTTTGTCCTGTGGGTAATTTAGAGGTAGTTTCCTTAATTTTCAAATATTAGGGAATTTTCCATTTTTGTCTTACGTATCCTTTCACACAGTGAAAAGTTCCTTTTTTATCTCTGATAATACTCCTTGTCTGGAAGTCTATCTGGTCTGATATTAATACAGCAATGCTCACTTTCTAATGCAAACATCATCTGTGCTGTATATTTAAAGTGAATTCCTTAGGAAAGCATATAGTTGTGTCTTTTTTCCTTAAATCTTGCCTGATATCCTTTGTCTTTTAATTGAGGTGTTTAGTCCATTTACATTTCTTGTGACTATTGATATAGTTGAGTTTTAAGTATGTCATCTAGGCATTTATGTTCTTTTTGTCCCATATGCCCTTTGTTCCTCTATATCTCCTTTCCTGCCTTCTTTTAGGTGAATCATGCATTTTTAGTACTTAATTTTATTTCCTCTATTGATTTTTATTTTTAAGTTATTCCTCTTGGTAGGGTGGGTGGTCAGTTGTGTATTTTTGTTTTCTTTCTTTCTTTTTTTTAAGTTACTGCTTTATAGCTGTGTTGTTCGATACATGTGGCTATTTAAATTTTAATTAATTGAAATATGAGAAAACAAAAATATGTTCCTGACTATTGTATGGAAAATGGATTAAAAGGATTCAGGACTAGAAACAGCAAGATAAGTTAGGGCATTGTTTTAGAAACACTGGCAAATTTTGTGAGGCATTAGTAACAGTTTAAGGGAAATGATAGGATTAAGAGATACTGGGGAAGTGGAATCAACAAGGATGGCTAACAAATGGAATATCAGATGAAGAAGGGGAAGGGAGAAGGCCAAAGGGCTCTTAAGATTTCTAGCCTGGGCAAGCACATGAATGATGATGCCATTAATTGAGACAGGGAATATAGATAGGGGATCAAATTTGGGGGAAGATGAAGAGTTTAGTTTTAGAGATCTTGAGAGTCAGGTTGTTTGTAGGTATTTCAAGACTGGGATTGGTGGTAGGCAGTTGGCTACATGGGTCAAGAATTTTGGAGAGCTATCTAGTACAGAAGAATTTCAGATTTTCAATTTAAATATTGAGAAGTGGGTATATAAAATCATCATGGTAGTATTATAGAGTAAGAATACAAAACTCTGGGTATCACCCACATTTAAGAGAAAAAGAGACTCTAGACAGAGCTTCTGGGTAGATGGAAGGAAAACTGGGAAAAGAGTACAAGGGAATAGAGAGTTATGAATGAATTGTTAAATAACAGCAAAAGATTCTCTAGGCAGTTGTTATATAGATTATATTTGACAAATTTGGCTTAGATCCACTTTTCTAAGAATCAGCAAAGTGCTTTGAAAATTATTCAATGCTTTTATCTTTTAGGCTCCATTCATTTATTGCCTTTATCTTTTCATATTTATTTTGTCCTGCTCTGTACTAGGCAGTGTCCTAGGGGTGGGAGATATACAGATGAATAAAAGTTAGTTTGTGTCATACTGTTTCTGTCAAAGGCACGTAAACAAATAATTAGAATACAACTGTAAAGGTCAATAAATAAAAAGAGGTTGTTTGTGGGAAGTGCTTCAGAAGGCTAAAAGAAAGAACACTCTTCTGTGCCTTTCAGATACTAATATTTTTGCATGAATTGACCTTTTCCTGCTTTTTCACCCACATGGCCTATGAAACTCAGCTCAAACATCATTCTGGAAACTTTCTTTGACTTCCTTGCTTGCTTTGCTCAATACTTTAAGAAGAATGGTGACTTGGACAATGCATCTCCAAAGCAGTCACTGAAAAAAAAGGGAGATAGGGAGGAAAGAGAACCAAAATTGAAAAAATAATATAGTCATGTGTCACTTAATAATGGGGATACATTCTGAGAAATGTGCCATTAGGTGATTTTGTAGTTGTGCAAACATCATAGAGCAGGTAGAGCCTGCTACACACCTAGACTACATGGTATGGCCTGTTGCTCCTAGGCTACAAACCTGTACGACATGTCACTGTGCTGAATCCTATGGGCAATTGTAACACAAGGGTAATTATTTGTGCATCTAAACATAGAAAAGGTAGAGTAAAAACAAATGTTATCCCCTTCTGGGACCACCATCATATATGTAGTCTGTCGTTGACTGAAATGTTGTTATATGGCACATGACTCTACATACACATTGTAAGAAATTCGAACAATACAGAAAAATACAAGGAAGGAGGAAGTCAATCACACAGGATCTCGCCACCTCGAAATAATCATTATTAACCCACATATATCCCTATAGGTTTGTAAATATTAAAAAGATGGATAAAAATAATTTTACATAATTAAGATCATACCGTGTATGCTATTTTAAATGTTATGAAGTGTTTATTTTCACTTTAAAAAGATTAAAGCCAAAAAAAAAGGGTGAACTTCACATAAAGATGGAGACTCATATTGGCAGTGCATCTCCAAAGCAGTCACTGAAAAAAACAGGGGGGGAAAGGGGGGTGGGGAGGAAGGGGCAGGAAAAAGAGATTCTTTACAAGAGATAGTAATTACTAATAAAGATCCATCAAGGTTAACAAAAAAGTTACCAAAAACATTGAAGTTTTGGTGATTTTGAAAGGCTATAAGTTTCTGTATGTTTAACTTTCCAATAGCTTGGTATGAATTGCTGTGAGAGATGAAGAAATTAGTGCTTTCAACTTCTTCCCACTTTCCTTCCCCTCTCCCAACGGTTCCCTAGTTTTTCAGTTGGAGTTACATTGTCACTGTCACATTTATATACCTTCTGTTATCCAATTCTTGTATTTGTTTATTCTCAGTTTAGTATTTAAATGGATTCAGTTCTCACCGCCGTCTCTCATGTCTTGGTCTCTGGTTTCTGCATAAGAATTTTTTATTTTTATTTATCTCTTGGTTGGCTAGATTTCACCATCAAGTAGTTTTCTCAAGAAGGGCCAGGTAGTCCCTGAGGTCTTCTGTACTGTCTGTCTGTCACCTTATATTAATACTCAAGTGACAACTTGGCTAGGCATAAATTTCGGTGGGTCATGCTTTCTTTCCCCTGAACTTGTTGACATTTCTTTTCTGTCTCCTGGAATTATGTTAAACCAGTTTTTTTCTTTATGACTACTTTTTTTTTTTCTTTTTGAATCAGAATTGCAGTTTTCAAACAATCTCCGTGAGTTCTGTACCTTTTCATTTACTGAACTTGAGAGAATTATTACAGGAAGAACAACCACAGCTGTGATGCTGTGATGTTAACCAGGGTACGTCAGGAGTATTAATCATGTATCCTTGCTTTTCCTTCTAGAGATAATTGATGACCTTGCCAACCTAGTGGAGAACACAGATGAAAAACTTCGCACTGAAACCAGGCGTGTGAACATGGTGGACAGGAAGTCAACCTCTTGTGGTAAGAGATGGCTGTCGTTGTGACTCTGCTTCTCTCACAGCTTGAGGATTTACTCTGCTTTGAGTTTCCCGTGTTTGTCTAATTACTGTGGGGATTTGGTTGGTTTTCTAATACAGGCAGTGCCATTTGATGAAGCACTGAAACTGGTAAAAGATGCTTAAATCTTGTTAAAATGAAATTAATTGTGTGGAGTGCAGAGGGCATATCATTTGTTGTTGTTTCTGGGGGTTTCTTTTAGTTTAAAAGAAGCCGCCTTTCTGTATGTTTACGTGGACTAATGGTTTGGGAAATTGTATAACATTACGCAGGTTGGTGGGTTTTAAAGGTGATCTCGCTTGCTTTTGTGCCTTTTTTTTTTTTTCTTTTTCTAACCACAAGCTTAATTGTTGGCCCTTAAGCTGCAAAGCAGTTAAGAGCCCAGTTCTGAAGTCTGACTGAGTTCAAATCCTATATTTGGTGATGTTATGTTTGTCAAGTCACTTTACCACCTGATACCTTATATGTAAAACGGGGATTCATGTGCCAAGAATCACTTGTAGTACTTGATGAAAATACTGATTCCCAGGCCCTCTAGAGATTCTGATTGAGTAGGTCTAGGGTGGAGTTCAAGAGTGTTCATTATTTAGCGAGTACGCCAAGCAATTCTGATGCAGGTACTTGTTATTCTGCAGAATTCTGATGCAGGTTTTTGTGAGGTTTAAATTGTGTATTGCCTGTGCACAGTGCCTTGCCCAAAGGTAAGTGAAGATAAATGGTGGTAACAGCAGTAGTAATCACAGTGATTGTTGTTTGGTGCTTCATCTCACAAAGGTGCACTAAGTGCATAAAGCTTTCTTTATTCAAAGTAGAATTACAATAGCAATAAATAACTAGTGATCCGAGCACGTGCTTTGCTTAACTTTTAGCCTTTTCAGTATGAAAAATGTCATAGATACCCCTGATCCTATCCAGTTTTAGAACCTCTTGCAAGGGTCCCCTGAGATGTGTAGCTTGAGACATGTTACCTTCCTTGCTTGTGTTTGCTGATTAAAAGAGAATCTAGAACAACAGGGTGAGAGAAATCTGGGCAGATACAGACTGTGGAAGCTCAGAGGAAGTGGAACCCTGCAGGGACTACTTACAACCCTTTGACCCTTTATCACCACCTGTCCTGCGCTCCCCCGTCCTGCCCTTCCCAGCCCCAGCAGTGCCCGCCAGCAGTTGCCAACCCACTCTGCGCTTCTGCTCCTCAATTTTGTTTTACCAGTCTTTTCATGTGACTTCTGTCCATGAGGGCTTTGTTCTCTACAACTAGATCCTGAAACTCTGAAGACTAGAGATGCGAGTTCACTCCCACCTCTTTTATTACCTGAGCCTTAGTTTCCATGCTGTAAGAAAGTGGCTGACCTGGTTGTCAAAATTCAGTTGTATAAAATATGTAAGCAGCTAACTCTGGTCATCTTCTCTGGCTTCCTATATTTATGTGAGAGATGCCACGGTGTAGCCAGAGTGGGCTCTGGAGCTTATACTGGCACCCGAGTTCCACCACTCACCAGCTGTATGACTTTGGGAAAGTCCCAACTCCCCTTTGCCTTGGTTTTTCCATCTTTGAAGTGGGAGTAATAATTGTGTAGACCTCAGAGGATTGTTTTGTTGTGAGGAATAAATGAGTGATGAGTGAGGTATGTCACTAGAACAGTGTCTGGTACGTTGTATGCAGTGAGCAAATATTAGCTATTGTCGTCATATGTCTGAAGTAGGAAGAGTCTTCACAGTTAAGTGACAGCTTTCCTGATGTCCTTTTTTATATTCTAAGCAATCATGTTGCTAGTCGTTTGGAATGAATATATTCATAGACATATGTTTTTGTATTTGCAACCTGGTGGGCACATATCATTCATAAAATCACAATGGATGCAGAATGTTTCTTGTACCGTTGCCAATTTCTTTATTTTATAGTATCACCTAGTGTTTAGTATTTATACCCAAAAATATCCATAACATCTTTTAAGCTGGACTCTTAAGTGTTTAACTTTTTTGAAAATAGAAGAAATTCAGAGACACCCAGAATTACTAAAATATGTATTTTTAAAATTTGTATCTTAAAATAACTATGAATTTATCTCATGCCCCATTTATATCTTTTTCAAAGACATACAGCTTTATTTTATTTTGTATTTGAGATTTTTTTTTTCAAAATATTATGGGGGTACAAATATTTTTGGCCCATTTATATTTAATTACATGTATATATAAATTATCTATAAAAGAATTATATGCAATGATTCAGAAGGGAGAAATACAGCAAGCAGTACAGCAGTGTTAAATAGATACTGAAAAAAGAAATGCCTTTATTCTTTTAATGAAAATATTTTAGAGAGAATTGTTTCTCTTATCCCTTCAATTTTTTTCTGATATTTATTTAACGGTTCCATCAGTATTATAGATCAACAACCAAATAACTGTACTTATATAATTTCTAATGCCCAATACTTTTAAAGGAAAATTTTTTGCATTTTTATTTTTTAAAGGGAAATTTGCAGTTATGTATGCATATGTTGACATACAGTGCTGGTTTTTGCGTATTGAGGAAGGTTCAGCATGTGGTCTCTAAAGCTGCAGAGAGGTCAGACTTGTATTTAAGACACTCAGTGATTTCCTTCGAAGTCTTTAATCAAAATTAAGCCTATAGGGCCGGGCACAGTGGCTCACACCTGTAATCCTAGCACTTTGGGAGGCTGAGGCTGGAGGATTGCTTGAGGTCAGGAGTTCGAGAACAGCCTGAGAAAGAGCGAGACCCCATCTCTACAAAAAAATAGAAAAATCAGCCGGGCGTGGTGGCATGTGCCTATAGTCCCAGCTACTCCAGAGGCTGAGGCAGGAGGATCACTTGAGCCTAGGAGTTTGAGGTTGCAGTGAGCTATGATGATGCCACTGTACTCTAGCCCAGCCCAGGTGACAGAGTGAGACCTGTTTCAAAAAAAAAATTAAGCCTATGAACACAAGGTATATTGTGGCATTTACTAAGTAGGTTTAGCAGCCTTTGGCAAAATTAGCCTTTTTTAAAAATTTGTATTATGGTAAATTATATATAACATAAAATTTACTATTTAAAAATGTGCGATTCAGTGGCATTAAGTACATTTTCATTATTGTGCAACCATTACCACCATTACCACTATTACCACCGTCCATCTCCAGAACTTTTTAACATCCCAAACTGAAAGTTGTCCTAAACAATACTCCCCATTCTTCCCTCCCCCAATTCCTGGAAACCACTTTTCTACTTTCTGTCTCTAAGAATTTGATTATTCTAGTTACTTCCTTCTATATGTGGGATCATACAATATTTATCCTTTTATATCTGGCTTGTTTTACTTAGTTTAATGTCTTCCAGGTTTATTCATGTTGTAGCATGTATCAGAATTTTATTTCTTTTTAAGGCTGAAGAATATTCTATTGTATGTATATACAACATTTTGTATATCCATTTCTGTCAGTGGACATGAGTTTTTTCCACCTGTTGGCTATTGTGAGTAATGCCACCATAAACATTGGGGTACAAATATCTGTTTAAGTTCTGCCTTTTTTGTGCATACCCAGACGTGGAATTGCTGGATGAAATGGGAATTCAATGTTTGAGTTTTTAAGAAACCACCATACTAGCCTGACATTCTGTTTTGCTTCTAACCTCTAAACGTAAAGGTACGTCCAAATATTTTCTTTTTAAAAATTTTTAAAAATCTGATAAAGCCTATCTGCAGGCAAAAGTTGGGGACTTCTGTAGCCTGAGAGGGGCAGGCAAGTGGGATGGAAGTGAAGGCCCTGGGCCTTCCCAGTTAGGAAGTGTAATAAGAGACCCTTATGACATTAAACTGGGACCTCAAAGAGCTACACCCTCAGAGTAAAAGTGAACCAGAACTAAACTTGCCCTTGGGAGTGTGGCAGCCTTGGCACTGAGCAGAATAGGAGAAGAAAAAGACAGGGAAAAACATAGTTTCTGGAAAGTTGTAGTCACAGAAAGGCCCTCATGTGAATTTGCACCCTGGGCATAGAAGCTCAGGGTGAGCCACGGAACATCAAACCTTGAATTTGGTTTGAGGCAGATTCACCTGTTATAGCTCCAGGTGCCTGGCAAAAACAAATGAAATGCCTTTCTGGAGGAAACTGTATTTATCCTATGTCTCTAGGAATTAACCAAAAATAAATTTCTAAGGGCAATGACCAGCACACAAAGTTAACCTAGCATACATGGAAACAGCACAGCATGAGCAAGGAATAACAATAGACTATAGAAACCCATCTGCACAAACTTGTAGTGTTAGAATTCTCAGACATGGATCATAAAATCAATTATGTTTTTTAAAGAAACAAATGACAAACTTGAAAGCATCTTAAGAGAACAGGAAACTGTAAAAAATAACATGGAAAATTTGATAAGGGACCAAATAGAACTTCTAGAAATAACAAATAACTGAAATTCAAAACTCAATGGCTATATTTGGTATCAGCAGAAGAGACAATCAACCAGAGGACAAATCAGAAAAAAATAAACCATATTCCCTTTCCATAAATGTTAGAATTTTGAAGAGGATATCCAAATGCCATGGAAGTTAAATTACAATCTTAACAAGAAAGGCATTTGAGGGGCAGAAAGTTAGTCCAAGAGCCTCAAGTCATTTGCAAAGAGTTAATCACCTCTTCTCAAATGCAAGGCCGAATTGATCATTTTGTATGTAAACACATACACAAACATAATGAAACTGCAAGCAAGGTGTATTTTAACTGTTGGGAGGTGGGGTGGGAATTAAGCAGCTCATTCAAGTGTAACTCAATTACTGTTCCCAGGGCACTCTATTACTGTGTAACCAGGAGGACTTGAGTGAGGTGTGGATAGCAGCGGGCGCAACATCATTTTACACAAAGGAGTGCAAAAATAGGTTGCGAACCATGAAATGGCCTTTTATTTCGCTACCCTCAGCATATTTTCTTCGATGATCTGATATATCAGCCATAAATGCTTGAACAGTAAGGTCATTTCTAGTTATAAATACAGACCGAACTGCAAGGGGACCACACAGGAGAAAGGCCCGATGATGAATTTGTTTGTTCAGTTCTTAACAAGGGATTCAAGCACCTCTTTGTGAACCTTTCACTCGGGAGCCCTGGCTTTAAAATTTTTTACTGCCACCTTTGTGTGGTTTTTCCTCCCTTTTCTTCCCCTAACCCCACCCTAATGATGGCATCCAGGAGAAAACAATATTGGGTTTTGCTAGCTTCTAAATGCAAATTAGACTGATAGTTTCCACTGTTACCTCTATATTTTCAGACCTGTTACTTGTGTTAAGGACATTTACATAAAAGTAGGATCTTTGTAATTGCAGTTTAAATATTCAGTGTGCCTGGTCCTCATTAGAATTCAAAATAGAGCCTTGTCTGAGTCTGACGGAGGGAGCCAATTGTGAAAGACCAGACTGAGAATTCTGAATGGCTCTCGGGTGGAGGGACAGTCTTGCTTCTCAGCATATTGACTATTACGTAATGTTGTCTAAGGATATTTATTGTGATTTTAGCAGTGTTTCAGTGATGCAGTTAGAAATCAGCCCAACTAGCATTGCATTAATACTGTCTCAACCCAGAGCCATTGGATTTGCCTTCAGCTCAAATGCTTCAGCTCCAGTGCCATCAGAATGCCATTGTCTTAGGGAGGTGGAGCGGGACAGTGGTTGAGAGTAGTACAGTGCAGCATGGGTGTGGCCTCAGACCTGGGGCACAATTTGGGTTCTGCCAGTTACATCCTGGGTGGCTGGGGGAGTTGCTTGCCCTCTCTAAGTCTCGGTTTCCTTTGCTGTAAAATGAGGATAGCAGTTAGTAATAGTACACATGGTTGTTCTGTAGACTAAGTAAGAACAGTTAGATGGTACAGTGACCAGTACTAGGGTGTCCTCTGTAAACACCAGCTGTGTTAAAGTGTAGGTTTGACTTGGTGGCTGAGAGAGCCTCCTCAGTAAACAAAACTCAAAGGCTCTTACTTCTGTTCTAAGCCAGCATAGAGGGCCTTTAAGGAATACAGTGATGACTTGAGTAAAGTAAGTAGGGATATTTTGGAGCTATAAAATTAGCGTCCTCATTTGATTGGAATTGATTTTAAAAAACCCTGAAATTTGGAATTTTGTGGCTGAAGGCCATTATCAACCATGAAATTAGATGCCACCTCTAGTGCACATGCTAATGGTGATGATGTCACCTTATCTTTCTATAGCCCTTCCAGTGGAAAATAACATGGACTGTGTATTTTCTACTTTTTCGCTCAGCAACAATCAACACAGAAGACTTCTGTGACCAAATGTGTATGGGCATTTCTCCCCACCAACAAGCAAGCAAGCAATCAGTTCTACAGCAGATACTAGCTGCGTGTTCTCCTATCCATTTCCACTCAGACACTATCTACCTGGCGACAGTGTCAGATCCCATAGGGTGAGGGCTCAGTCAGTCCCACAAGGCTGCCCTCCACTTCTAATGCCAATTGCAGGCCTCAGGTTGCTTTACCTGTGCTTCTGACTGACTGGCTATAATGGGGGATCCCACCACCCAAGGTCTAGAGTAGCTCATAGAACTCAAGGAGACACTCACTTACATTTACTGGTTTATTATAAAAGATACTACAAAGGATACAGATGAAGAGACACACAGGGCAAGGTATGGAGGAAGGGGGTGCAGAGCTTCCATGAGACACGCCACCCTCCAGGAACCTCCACGTGTTCAGCTATCCAGAAGCTCTCCATATGCCCTCCTTTTGGGCCTTGTATGGAGACTTCATTGGATAGGCATGATTGAAGCGTGCTCAACCATGTAGAAATGTGATTGGACAAAAAGGTTGTGATCTAGTACTAATAGACTAAGGGTGGGGAACCCAGCAAGACCTTCCGATTCTTCTAGGCCTCTCTGTGCAGCATTTCTTCCTCCTGGGTATGGGGCAGGACCCCTTCTGAAATAAGGGTCTTATGACTTGTAATCAGATAAGGTAGGTCAGAGAATTTCTTTATGGCCAGCTTTAAGAAAGGCAGGGGAAGATTAGAGTGTATTTTTAGTTTCTAAGGCCTGCCTTGGGGAGAAAAAGGACTAGGTGAAAGGAGGGCAGGAGAAGGTCATAGAGAGATCCTGTTTTCTGAGGCCTAAAGTGCCACAACATTATAACAAGTGAGACGGGAGTTATGAGCCAGGAACTGTGGACAAAAACCTCTACATACATATATCATAATATCACAGCCCTAGACATGCTTTTTCTTATATTAGCTCTTTTGAGCCTTATAAAACATAGGTAAGAAACTGAGTTTTAAGTCATCTAGTTTATTTAACAGACCTTAGAGCTACTTTTGTCTCTCAGAGAATTACTTTAAAAACTCTATCACAAACATAAGCAATTAATCTGGAGCAAAGAAATAACTATGCAGTTTCTTTTATTTATCTTACTGTTTATCAAGAACCTTTCTTCTTGGCTATTATTTCTTTATTTTTTTTTCTTCCCCTTAAATCGTTCGTTGAGGTAAGCTAGTTAAATTCCTCCACCCCCTTTTTCTTTACATATGTGTGTGTCTGTCTCTGCACCTCCTGTGCTGTCCATAACTCAGTTTTGAGAAAAAGGTGCCCTGTCCTCCTGCAGTGCGTGTCTGCCTTCAAGGCCATCTTGTCCTCAAGCTTTTCCATTCATTCATTCTTTTCTGCTTCCTTGGGCAGCATCTGTGTGCCAGGCGCTGGGCTAGGAACTGGAGCTAACAGGTAGGTAGGATTTAGAGTGTAGGAGAGGAGCACATGGTATAATCGTGAACGACTGCAGGTAGTGCAGGTGGGTCTCAGGCAGCCTGGGGCTCAGAGGTTTCCAAGAGGCCACAACACTGGAGCAGAAGTCTGCAGAATGAATAGGAGAAGCTGCTTCTGAGTCTGGTAAAGTAATAAACCAAAGCAAAATAAGCAGAGTGAATACATACTATGGTCCCATTTAAGGAAGGGAGGAGGGAGGAAAGGAGAGAGGGAGAGAGGAAGAGAGAGAGAGAGAGCAGTGTTTGGAGCCTGAAGAGAGGACATAGTCACCACTGGTGACTTGGGAGTGGTGGGCGTGGACAAGGCATGGAGCTGGGTGACAGAATTATCAGTGTGTTCTTTCTATGTCTTGAGAATATTTTACAGTAAGCCTATATTACTTTTGTAATTTAAAAATTAAGGAAAATTGAGGAAAAATACTCCTATGCTTATTGGTACTTCTAGTCTTTTTTTTTCTGCAAATGGTTTTTTTTTTTAACAAGATTGTGATAATACTGTATGTTTAAACCCTTATTTTTAAAATGTTTTGTTGAAAGCATATTTACCGTTCTACGAAGTAGATGTGCCATTATTTACTTATGTATCCCCGTTTGGGGGCCTTAGTTTATCCCCACATTTTGCTATATAAATAATGCTGCATTACATGCATAGAGCTTTTTTTCCATATTTAGGATTTTTTCCCTCTCAGGTAGGATTTTGATTAGGATACTTCCAGGTGCCAGCATTAGAGATTAGCCCTGACTGCCTTGTAACCATGGGTCTCTGATGGGAAGGTTATCTGAGGCCCAGAGAAGTGGCAGCTGGCAGGCCAGGGGACAGAGCAGCCGTCTCCTGGACAAGAAAAGCCTGGTCTGGATGGTGAGACCAGAGAAGCCAAGTGACTTCTCTGCCTCCCCTGTCCAGAGAGGGGGAGTGCCGAACTAGCCAGGCCTGGCTGCCCAGGGTAGGCAGGGGAAGAATCTGGTGGCCTTGGCATCCTGAGTGGAAGTGATGCGCTGCCTCCTCTCAGAACGTCACCTGATGGGAGCTCCTTCAAAATGGAAACGAGGCTTGGATCTGGATGTCTGGGGTAAAAAAGCAAAACAAACGAAACAAAAACGCACATTGTCCATTACAGATGTATTTCCCAAGTAGATTTATTCAGACCCAAGGTTTGGACAGTGTTAAGCTTTTTGATATATATTGCCAAATTATTTTACAATAATGTGTCAGAAACCATCCCCCACCCCAGCCTTATTAGTGACAGATTCTTGCTAAAACCCAGTGCCTCTTGTCAGCTCTCTTTCTCCTTGAATACCTTCTGGTATTTGAGATGGTTCTCTCTCTCCAGCAGAAATAGCTCATCTTCCTTGGTTTCTGTGACCCAGCATTACCCCAAGATTTATCCTACCACTCCAGTTGCTTACCCCTCCCTTCCTTTGTTCTGTTATCATTTCTTGAACACCTCTGTATATCAGGCCTTGAGGATAAAATGCGGGAGTAGTCCTGGTCCCTGGCCTCCTGGAGTGCTAGGCTAACAGGAAGGCAGCAAACTCGGGGCAGTGTGATAAAGGCTTTAGAAGAGATGCACAGGACACTGTGGGAGCAGCTGTTTGGGGCAACTCTTTAGCTCATTTTAGAGAGGTGTAACACAGGCAGACAGGAGAATAATAGCACTTCAGGCAGTGGGAAATACAGAATTGAAGAAGTCACTGGCAATACGGGTCTCTCAAGCAAGAAACAGGACTGGCTGGAATCAGGGGTGCTTGCTAGGAGGCACGGGAAACGAAGCTAGGCAGCAAGCTGGGAGCAGATCACGGGGGACCTACGGCGCTGTCCGTTCTCCACTGCCTCTTGAGTTTTTTCCTCTTCCTCTCTCTAGTGAGGACAACACTTAGGGCTCAGTCCTCTGTTCTTTTTTTCTTGACACTTTTCTTCAAGCCACTTCATCTACTTTCTTGGATGGCTTCACGGGCAACTAGCAGTTTTACCTCTCAGACCCAGACTTCACCTGAATCCCAAGGTCTATGTCTGCATCAGCTGCCAGCCGGTTTTCTCTCCACTGCCCGCAACACCCTCTCCATCTGTACGTGTTCTTTGTGGGTTCCTAATCATTACCCCAAAATAAGCTTACTCTTCCAGGCCTCCTATATTTTCAGGCTCAAAACTTCCCTCAGTCCTTCAAATGCCATCAGGGGCCAGACAGGAAGCCTTCGTGAATGAAGTGGGCAACTGTGATTCTCTCCAGTGGCAAAGTAGAGCGTGAACAGCAGATTTTTACTGGGTGGGAATGCAAGACAAGAATTGCCAGATCATATGTTCAATTTTTTTAAGAAAAGCCTGAAATCTGGATCTTTAAGTGAACTCTCCCAATATTTTAGTGTTGACAATAAATTTACATTTCAGAAACTATCACGTGGGCCAAATAAAACATGTCATAATGCATTACTTTGGGGTTCCTCTTTCATATCCATCTAGGCAGCCCCTGGGCCTGTTTGTTGTAACTTAACTCCCTCTCTTCCCTTTTCGTTACTTTCTGTTCCCATTCTGTTTCTGGTTCTTTGTCACGTTTATGTAGCCATTAAAAATAACACCGAAGTCTGTTGGTACAGAAAAATGTATATGATTGTAACTTTGATCATATTTACACAAACTGTGGCCCCCACAGGGTATGTTATATTAATGCAGCAAAGATCTACCCAGCTGTCAATATTACAAAGAGAAATAAGATGGGGCCCTCTCCTTAAGGTGTTCTTATTTTTTAAATATGCCTTTTTCAATCGATTTAAAACTGCCCCCTCCAGACATATATGGAATAATTTGGAAAAATGACTTCTCCATCATTTACATAATATATACTAAGTAGTGAAACTATATAGCGGTGAAACTCTTAGGAGACCTGCTTCTGTAATCCAAGAGAACACTGTGGCACTTTGATGAATATATTGGAATTACTCGATATTTATTTCAGGAGCTAAAATGTACAACTCACAGATCTTCTTTTCTCATGGCACCCTTAAATACTCCATCCTGTGCCCTGTGGTTGTTCATTAAGTTTGTATGATGCATGTGTAAAGTGTCTGTGGTTAGAATGTCTTTTATATGTCACTGCATCACTGTCGTCTGCTTTGATTTCGTGTTCCTACTGTGGAAAAGCCCATTTCTCTGCTAACAGCATTTATTTGGGGAGCGGGAATAGGAGGAATAAGTTCAAATGTTGTTTCAGCTTAATCCAGGTAAAATGAAGCCTTTGAGAGAAGCGCAAAATTGGAAAACCTTCATTTATAATAGAAGGTGATTGATAGGGGCTGACAGCCTCAGAGCGCTCACTGTGACCACCTCGGAGACCTCCACGCTCCTTATAATCAGTTAGGAGGCAGTGATTTTTGCTATCATCAAGAGGTCAGAAATGATCACAGAGTAGAATCATTTTTTGATTATTGTTTTTGCTTGGTGTGGTTTGGAAAGAGAAGGTGTGATTTCTAAGAGTGGTTTCTGTTCTTATTGAGTAATAATTACCGTCTGTGGGCCTTGATTGATGCTATTACTGATGTGTGTGTTTGCGCATGTTTTCTGGTAATGTTTGCTCTCCAATTAATTCATCTACTTTCACCCACCCTATGGAACCAGCAAACACTGACTGGGTTTAGAAGTACTGTCAGTAGTCCTGGGACAGAGTATGTTTTGCATACTGAAAGCAAGCTTCACTGATACTATTTGTCTCCCTACCTATGGGAGAAAGAGCACCTCAACACTGCTCAGTACATTTTGCTAACCCAGCCTACCTCCTCAGGACTTCATCTCTACACTGAAGTGGTCCCCATTTATATACTCATTTTTCTTTTATGTTTGTAAATTGAAATGAAATGAAGAATTGGATTCTAGTTATAACTGAAATTACCCAAGCTGGGTAAGCCTAGGGTGGGGAGGGGGAGAAAATCACTTTGTGTATGTCTTTTCACATGTAAAATAAATGGCTTAGACTAAATGGTCTTTGAGGTTTCATCCAGCTCTGGCGTCCTCCTTCCATACCCCTTTGAAGAGAATTAAACACCACCCTACACTCACCTTCCCCGCCCCCCCAGTAAATCAGATATGAACTAGGGGTCTAGGCTAGACCTTTGCCAGTCTTCATGCAAGGTGGCCAGGGCCACATTACATACATACAGAGTTAAATCAGACCTGGACGGGGCCTTTTACCTTTGATGTTATTAATAGGTACTGCTGTATTATTTGAAACCTTTTTTTTTTTTTTTTAAACACAGGCATATATACTTTTTCTCATTGGAACAAAACAAGAAAGAGAAATTTGTTAATGGAAGATAAGAGGAAAGTTTGGTGGGTTTTACTGTGTGTTAGGGTAGGAAAATAAAGGAATGAAGTTATTGAGACTCTACTCCTGACTTCTGTGTTCAAAAGTAGTTGGAAGATAGAGATTCCTTATGTTTTTCTCCCAAGTTGGCATTATAGCTCTAGGGCTATTTTTAGTTACATGTTTAAAAGTGAGCCAGTAGACACTTTTTATTTTTTGAATAAATTCCTAAAATTGAAATTTTTGGTACAGATTTTCATGTCCCACTCCCTTAAAAATTGTTACTATAAAATGGATTAAATGGAGGTGTGTGTGGTTTGTAGGGTTATTAAAGTTACAGTTAATTGCGAGTGGGTTATCTTCTTTATGTATTGTCTAAATGGAAATTCAAATATCAGAGCACCTTCCTGACTTTCTAGTGCTTTCTGCGGTGTTTAAGAGGCTACCTATCCCCAGCCAGTTACTGGTGTATGCTCAGAGAATGAAATACGCTTTTACTTTAGCATCAGCTGTGATACCCAACATTGCTTAGGAATAAAGTTGAATAGCAAGCAAATTAAAAAGGGTTTGTATTTTAGAAATTTAATAAATAATTAAACTTGGCTGCATCAGTTGTGTAAACCTAAATCAAAGCATCTTGTTGTCACATTTGTTCTATAATATATAATCCCTACTGCTGCTGCTTTTGCCATGAGCACACTTGTAGCAGTGTCCATGTGAAGGCAGCTCATTGCAAGAATGCCTATCCTGCGCCAGAGAATCTTCCCTTGTGAGTGTTGTGGTCAAATGATAATTGCCACTCAAACTGCACATGTTTGACTGAGGAGTGGGGTTGGTAGTTAAGGGAATTTGTGGTATTTAAAATTAATAAGACTCAAGCCTTGGAAATGAAGTGTCATTAAGCCAGTAAATTTAATTAACCTTGAATGCCAGTGTTAGCTGCATTAAAAATTTTCAATCGCTAGGATTGATAATGTCTGCAACAGACTCGACCATGTCTTGGTATTTATTTTGTGCTCAGCTTTCTTTTATTTCGGCCAGCGTAATGACAATTTTCAGTCATTGAACCAGCGCTAAACTCCTTAGAATAATTGATTTGGGGTTCATTTTTAAATCACTGTTGGTTTTCTCTGCCCATGAATATGACAGTAAGGTCAGTTTCTCCAGATTAGCAGCAAATTGATCTTTGCATTGGACTTGTGTGTCAGCTGTCTGGGACCCAAGCCTCCTCCCATGGCAGGCACAGCGGGTCTCTCATCAGATCTCACTTGCTGCTGCCCTGGAGCTGACAGCCCAGCGCTGGGTGCTCAGACGTTACTCAGTCGGGCATGTGTCTCAGCCGTCCTTCGGAGAGCACATGGCTACCGAACAGCCTCCAAATGTTCTTCGACAATTTGATTTGTGCTTGAAACAGCCCGTGTCTCTCTTTTGGCCCTTAAAGCGGCAGTTCCTTTCAAAATGACTTTTGGATTTCTGCAGAGTCCTGTTTTTAAAAATAACAAATAATATCTTATTTCTTGAAGATACGGAGTCTAAGATTTTACTTCATTTTGTTGACTTTTTTTCTGGTATAAGTTCTCACCTGGAAGGAAAACTGAAAATGGTCATTTTTAAAAATGAATAAATATGGTAGTGATAGTATTATGGCAGTGTGAATGTACCCAGTGCCATTAAGCTGTGCACTTGAAAATAAGATGGTAAATTTTATGTGTATTTTACCACAATAAAAAAAGTTTTTAATTAAAAAATGAATACATACTTGGTATTCCCCTTTCCATGAAATTATGGCAGTGAGAATAATATAATTTCTAAAATTCCTTGGCATCTTCAAAGTATTGTGCCTTTGAAGGCACATACTGTTCCATATGTTGGGGCTCAGAGAACGATACCCCAAAATATGGCACTTTGGCATGCCAGACTAAAGCAGCAGCCAGCTCAGGGTCTCTCTGACTTGCCCCTCACTCTTATTTTTCAGTCTGTCTTTCCCAAAGCACAGGATGAGGCTGTTCTCTGAAGCTCCCTTGTCTACCTGGAAACCAGACCTGCCAAAGAGGAACACAGTTTCCTTCGCTTCCTTCCCTGAAATTTCATTAACAAGAAAAGATTAAAATTCATATCACAGAGGAAGTGACCAAAAATTAAACACCACACCTAGAGCCCAGGCAGAGTTTGTTGCAAACCATCGTTTGTTCTCAGGTCCCACTCAATTCCCAGAGAGAATTATTTACCTACCATTGAGATTCTGCTTCTCTTATTTTAAAAAAAATATGATTTGGAAGCATCTCCTGTGGGTTTTTTGCTTATATTAATTATTTTGTAAGCCATGTCTTATGTTTTTGGTGGCATGTGATAACTCCAGTTAGTTTAACAGTCATAATGTGCTTAAATTTAAATATTCCTCCCCCCTCATAAAAGTGCCTTTATGCCAGTGACATGGCTAAATTCTGGACCTCACGCAAATTTGTCAGAAAAAGGCCCTTTTAGGCTGTAAGTACTAAGTGAACATATTTCCAACCACTTTGCAAAGTGGAGACTGTGATTGTGATATAATTTTATATCTAAGGGGAGAAAGGGAAGAACCAACCGGGAGGAGCTTCTCTCTCTCTCTTATGACTCCTTCCTCTAACACTTGCCATGCTGAACACAACTTGTCTTTAACAAATTAGAAGATTTAGCTACTTAAAGGCATATATAAGCTCTTTGCAAAAAAGGGAAATAAAATTACTGCTGATGATACCAATAGTAACACTCAAAATAAGCCCAGTAGTTTTACTGTCTAATTTTTCTAAGATGACGTACAGATTGTGCTTATCTACAATGCTCATCTCAAATAAGCCCAGTCAAGAGTCTTTGGCATTGCTGATACCTAGGAAACCGTCCAGGTTGTACATGGCAGAAGGCCATAGGAGCCCTTTGCAGAATTTGTTTGGGGTTTGAGGCTCTCTATTCAGCCTTTCTCCCCAGAGCTGATGTGTTTATTTTGAGGGTAGTAACTTCCACAGACAGTAATACCTCTTTTCCTCCATGTTAATGTTCAAAACTGGGCTCAAGAGCCTTCGTTCCAACGAGAGGATGCTGGAAATCATATCATCCCAGCCAGGTTTCAATAAGCAAACAGGCCCGCAGCACTGGCGACCCCCAGGGGGTTCGGGACTGTTACATGTAGCCAGTCAGGTAGAGCTGTGATGTGCCCTTCTTTAATCACATCTCCCACCCTCGGGTACTGAGCTGTTCCCTGAGTTCCTCATACTCTTCCTTGCGTCTCTCTTTCTAGTCGTCTTATTTTTCCTTTCTCCTTTCCTGTTTTCTCTTAGTTCCAGGCTTCCTCTCTTCCCTGCTCTCCTCTATTCATCATCTCAGTCAGGAACAGACCTTTTAAAGGCCTCGTGCCCGAGCCCCGAGCTGCACCCACCCCTCAGCCATCATCCATGACTCCCTGCTATCCTCTGGCTAGCCTAGCCAGCCGCTTTCTCCCCTTGAGGTGCCACAGAGCACGGGGCTATCTGGAAGTGTCTCATACGATACAGCAGAGCACAGGGATAGTCCCAAGAAGTGCATTTTGAAAAATGTCGTTGTATTATACCTTTGTGATGTACTCTGCAGCTTACTTTTTAAAAATGCCTTTTGTATCTGTTCTCTTGCCATTTCCCTTACGTATTTTAAAGTGTGTTGATGATAGTGAATTCACACCTGAGTGATGTAGCATGGCTACCGTTTTTAAAATAAAAAACTGAAGCAGGCTTCTCCCAACTCAGTTTCATCTCCTTATTAAAAGGTGTTTTCATTTTTGCTTTTGGTCATCTTAGCAGTATGCAGAGCATTTTCCTTACTTTTGTATGGATCAAACTTTATGCAGAGAGGGCTGTTGTGCATTTAGCTACTTAATTCTGGAAACTGGTGGATATCCTCTTTAACTTAGGAATTCACATTAGAGTAACTTTGCCATCTTCTGGACATGTATGACTTTATCAATAAAACAGTTAACATCAGCTTGTACTCTTGTAATCAAAACCGTAGATGAGGGATTGTGCCCTTAGCTCTTTCTGATAATGAGAACTTCTAGGGGCTTTTTTTCTGTCTTTTTTTAAATCCCCTGGAGAGGCTCTATCAGTCGGGAGCCAATCAGGAAAAAGAGTAACCGTACTAAGTTTTTCACCCAGAGGAGATTTAATACAAAGAACTTGTTACAGTACTGCTAGAAGGACTGAGAGAATGGAAAGGTGAAGGTAAAGAAATCCAGAAACTAGTCAATGTGTGAAGCAGCTGAACGCTTACGCCTAGGAAAACAAAGGTGCCAACATGTACTGCAGTGCCCAGGAGCATATGCGCTGCTGCACTCCTGGGATTGCTGCTCAGCCAGTGCTGGAACTGCCTAGGACAGGGCCCGTAGGACAGAGCTCCTGGGCTGGTGCAGAAGAGGTGGGGCTGCCTTGCTGGGTCTGGGACTGCCAAGGAGAGACTGCTCCTGCTGCAGCTGGGATCAGTGAGGTAATGTAGACACTTGCAGAGACACTGTTAGAAGCAGATGGGGAAAGAGAAAAAGAAAAACAGCTTCACCCTTCCTCCTGCTTCCTGAACTCCTGCCAGTGCCTTCCATAGGCAGAAGTAACGGGAAGCCTGCTGGCAAGGGAGCCTGGGAAAAGTAGTTTGCGGATTCTAAGCCCCAGCATGACTGAGCAGAGTAGACAAGGGCAGGTGTGGCGCTGGGAGACAATAGGTAATACCTGGCACTTGGGCTTCTTACCTGGGGACCTTTGAGATGCACTGCATATATGCTACTGAAAATCATCTGAGATGTTTGTCATGGATCTGTTGAACTGGAAAAGGTTTATATATATTCTAAAGGACCATTTGGTTTGAGCCATTCTTTTTATTTTTTATTTATTTATTTTTTTTTGAGACAGGTCTCACTCCGTTGCCTGGGCTAGAGTGCGGTGGCAGGCATCATCATAGCTCACTGCAACCTTAAACTCCAGGGTTTAAGCGATCCTCCTGCCTCAGCCTCCCAAGTAGCTGGGACTACAGGCGTGTGCCACCATGACCAGCTGATTTTTCTATTTTTTATAGAGACAGGGTCTTGCTATGTTGCTCAGGCTGGTCTCGAACTCTTGGCTTCAAGTGATCCTCCCATCTTGGCTTCCCAAATTGCTGGAATTACAGACATGAACCACTGCCAGAGCCATTCTTAAAGTCATGCCAGGCAGCCCGGGCGTGGTAGCTCACGCCTGTAATCCTAGCACTCTGGGAGGCCGAGGTGGGAGGAGCACTTGAGCCCAGGAGTTTGAGGTTGCTGTGAGCTACGCTGACACCGTGGCACTCTAGCCCGGGCGACAGAGTGAGACTCCTTCTCCAAAAAAAAAAGTCACGGCAGGCACTATGAATTTCAGGAAACCCAAAAACGCAGACACTGTCTAAAAAAAGAAACAGTATTGTCACATTGAGCTACTGGAAGGAATGATCCTATTTCCACTGGTTGGCAAAAGGACCTACTTCCTACGTGTTAAGTAATTTTAGGTGTGAACAAATGTACAACAATTGGACTTAATGTCTTATAATTAAGTTGGCTTACATCCCTCGGTTATTTCCTTTCTTTCTGTTTGTGAGAGAAAGAACTGCGAGAGATGGTCTGTGAAAAAAAGCAATGAACAGGAAGAACCACTGGCCACTCCCTACAGTTTCAAAGTTGAAGAAATGGTCCAGAAAGTAGAAACAAAAGACAAGGGAGGATATAAAAATTAGAGGATCAATCCAAGATCCAAACAATAGGAATGTCACAATGAGAAAACAGGAGTGAGGAAATTTTTACAGAAATAATGCAAGAAATTTCCCTAGAACTGAAGAATAGGAGTGACCATATTGAAAGAGTCCACTAGATGCCAGCTAAAGATATGAAAAAAAAGACCCATGTCATGGTGTAGCATAATGAAATTTCAAAACACCCCAATAAAGAGAATTTCCTACAAGCTTCCCCAGGGGCATGAAGGGAGGTGTTAGGGGGGGCACAGATCATGTTCAAAGGATCTGAAATTAGAATGGCATTCAGTATCTCAGCAAACACAGAGACAGCAGTATTGCAGGAAGCTACTGGCAAATGTACTCTCCCCAGATGAGAAAGTAACCCTAGTAACAAAATCTGGGAGGCCAGAAAAAAGGGAGAGAAGTAAAGAGAACTCCAAGGATGAGAGCAGTAGAAGACTGTGCAACAGACCAGGAGAACAGCTGTTCCAGAATAGAGCTAGAGATAAGGGGAAAAAATAGATGATGTTTTACTGTATGAAAAATTACACTAAGGTTGCTGGAGGGTGTGAGATTTAGTAGGAGAGAATCCAAGCAATTGAAAAAGTGAGGCAATTATTAACTCCAGGAAAACAAAAAGTAATGTGAAAAAGAAAACATGATTACAGTACGTGAATATGTACATAGCCGTAATAATACAGATGCTAGATGTTTGATTTAACCAAAAGTATGATTTAACTATAAGGTAGATGGGAGAGTAAACAGGGTGGAGTATTAGTAAGCTAAATTCTCCTATAATAAAAGAGGAAGTGACTATGTAATATCTAAAACTGGTGGAATTTGGAGATTATGGTATGGGCATATTATTAAAAGTGTGGAGGTAAATAACAGAAGAAACAGCCAAAATAAGTAAAATGTGAATGCTTTGAAGATGAGAGAAATCAGATGGGGTAGATAGAAATTGCTGGTTTTTATTATAAGCCTTTTAGAATTATTTGACTTAGATTTGTACATTGATCATTTTGATAAAATAATTTTCTTTAATGTTGAAATTCTCTAGGTTTGTAGATTCTGTTGTGTCTTGAGGAATAAACTTACAAATAGCAAACAAACATCTGTTAATTAAAAATACAGAGATTTATTCAGTAAAAAAGAATTCAAGTAACTTTGAGTTCTTTGTAAACCTTTAGTTGGATATATTTAAGGACAATGAGCTGCAGAACTTGTGAATTCTACTAAGTAGATTTGTTGTTTAGAGTGATATTAGAGTAATTCTGGATCTACTTTGTGTGTTAGGAGAAGAGAATGAGTTAATATATTGACACTCTTGGGAACTGGGGAGATACAAATAGGGAATGGGAAAAGTAATAGCAATCTTTATAGTGTTAGATTTGAATTGGAAGTGTCATTGTGGCCTCCTGATTTAGATAAATAAATTTCCTACCTTTAATCACTGAAAGAGCATAGAAGCAGTGATACTCCAGTAGTAGTAAGCACAATTAGCATCCAGTTCTTGGTTTCTAAATACTATTTACCACAAACAGAAACTAGGACTCCTTGCAGAAACAACTGATTATAAGTCTGGGACAGGGACATACAAGTTAAGCCTAGAATATCTTGTGTCAGAAATCAAGGAAGTGCCCAAACAATGACAAGGGTAAGCAGAAGAACACAGGAGCTGATTTAAAGGGACTGCTGCTGGTCAAATTTGGAGCAGGTGGAGCAATACAAAGAATAATGATGGTGATGGATTATAAACACTGAATTTTAAAAATGCATCCGTGAGTTTGAATAGCCATAGTGATACCCCCCCCCCAAAAAAAGGTGAGATTGGGGAGAGGCTCTTCCTGCCAGCTAAGAAATGCAGAAAATGGTAAAGTTAGAAAGTCACCTTCTGCAACCACTAGTATATTGTTTCAGGATCATCCGTGGATGCCAAAACTATTGGGTGAGACCAGGCGCAGTGGCTCACACCTGTAATCCCAGCACTTTGGGAGGCTGAGGTGGGAGGATCACTTGAGGCCAGGAGTTAGAGACCAGCATGGGCAACATAGCGAGACCCTGTCTCTACCAAAACAAACAAACAAACAAAAACATTAGCCAGGCATGGTAGCACATGCCTGTAGTCCCAGCAATTCTGGAGGCTGAGGCAGGAGGATCCCCTGAGCCCAGGAGTTGGATGTTACAGTGAGCTATGGTCATGCCACTGCACCTCAGCCTGGGCAATAAAGGCAGACCCTGTCTCCCAACAAACAAACAAACAAACAAGCAAACAAAAAACTATTGGGTGAAAGGTTGTGGAAAGCAGGATATTCACATTCTCAAAGTATCACCCCACAGATTATTTATTAATTACAAAGGGGGAAAGATACTTGAACAAAGTGATCAAACTTAGCATCACAAGTAGTGGGACAGCCTGACGTTATAAGGCTACAAATTTGATGGGGTGGGGATTAACACAACACCCCCTATGTAGTGTTTAAGCCAAAAATGTTAACTTGAATCAAATCAAGAGACACAGTAAGAGTAGTTCAGATTGATGGACAGTCTGTGAGACAAGGAAAATGTCAGTGTCGTGAAGGAAAGAAAGAAAAGATAGAAGTACTGTTGTAGATTAAAGGAAACTAAAGAGACATGGCAACAAAATATGGTTGTGGTTTTGACTGGATTCTGGATTTTAAAACACACACAGCTACAAGGACATTATTGAGTAAATGAGAAACATTTGAATTGGAGTATTAGATGATGTATCAATGTTAAAATTCTTGAGTATAGCAATGATATTATGATTTTGTTGGAGAATGTCCTTGTTAAGAGATGCATGCTGAAGTTTTTAGAAATGAAATATGTGTTTGCTGCTTACTTTACAAAGTTTCAGCACAACACACATTAATATACAGAGAAAATAAATACATTAATTATTTAATTATTAAATATAATGAAATTAAATATGTTCATTATCCGCCAGTTAACATTGGTATACATAGGTGTTCATTATGCTATTTTTCTACTTTTCTATAGGTTTGAAATCTTTCAAAATAAACAGTTAGAGAGAAAAAAGGGGAAAAATATAGACAGTGAAGTTTCCCATGGGTTAGTGTCTTAGTTCACATTTCAATATGATGTCTAAGGAGGGCATGAATACTTGGTAAAATTTCTAGGTGTGCCACTAACAAGTTCTTTTATACCTAATCTTAAATGATAGGAAGATTTTTAAAGATGACTACATTTTAGAGTGTGCAAGATGTTGCAATAGGCAAATGTGATAGATGCTAACATATAGGATGGATCCTAAGAACTCAGCTAGTCAGGAAAGCAAGACCAGCAGGTCTCATTATGGCAGTCTCCCCTTATCCTCGGTTTTGCTTTCTGCAGTTTCAGCTACCTGCGGTTAACCATGGTTGGCCCAAAAATATTAACTGGAAAATTCCACAAATAAACAATTCATGAGTTTTAAATTGCTTGTAGTTCTGAGTAGCATGATGAAATCTTACACTGTCCCACTTCATCCCGCCCAGACGTGAATCATCCCTTTGTCCGGTGTGTCCATGCTGTATATGCTACCTGACCATTAGTCATCAACCTCATCTCATAACATCCAACTGTGAAAATCGTCATGGCTCGATGATTCAGGATCACCTAAAGCAAATGATCCTGACATATCGCCAGAAGGTCAATAGTAGCCTAGTACAATGTCACACTGCCTTCGTCTTCCCTTCATCTCATCACATAGGCATTGTGTCATCTCACATCATCACAAGAAGAAGGGTAAATACAGTACAATAAGATCTTCTGAGAGAGAGAGCCCACATTCACATAACTTTTATTATACTATATTGTTATAGTTCTATTTTATTATGAGTAATGGTTGTTAATCTCTTACTGTGCCTAATTTGTAAATTAACTTTATCATAGGTACATACATACAGGAAAAATAGCATATGTAGGTTTAGTACTATCTGTGGCTTCAGGCATCCACTGGGGGTCTTGGAACAGATGAGGGTAGACTAATGTATAAGCTTTTCTCTGAAGACCGTGGCCTTCCAGAAGGTAAGAAGCCAAACCAACGCATTTCCTACCCACGTATTAAGCTTACATAACCTCCCTCAGCTGGAATACTTTGTTAACTTGAGTCCTTAAAGTTCAGATTTCCATCCTAAAAGTTGTCACAGTGTGGTGAAATTGTTCGGATGTTTATCTTCTCACTAGACCTCAAGCTTCCTGAATGCAGGGGCTATATCTTGTGATTCTGATTCCCAGCAACTAGCAAATGACTGGCTTTGAATTGGATTTATTTGAAAGGCAACTGAGATAATGTGGCTGAGGATTTTCTGAGTCTTCACACTTTTTTTTAAGGACTTTTCAGTCTGGAAAGATGAAATTTGAATAGGGATGGATAGTTTATTACATTATGAATGGTACGGATAGGTTATACTTGGATTTGGTCCCTATATTGTATAATACTCAAATGTCTAGGACCATTAAAAAGAAATACTGCCTGTCACATAGGATGTATTCCTTCAGTTTAGTAGCTTTCGGTTGCATACCACCTAGCCACCATTATTCATTTTGTGTACTCACCATACAATGGAATATTATTCAACCATAAAATGGAGTGCAGTAGTGATACATGTTGTAATATGGATGAACCTTGAAACAGTATGTGTGCTAAGTGAAAGAAGTCAGATACAAAAAGCCACATATTGTAAGATTTCATTTGTATGAAATGTCCAGAATCTATAGAGACAGAAAGCAGGTTAGTAATTGCTAGGGGCTGGGGACTTGGGAGGAATGGGGACAGACTGCTTAATGGCATGAGGTTTCCTTTTGGAATGATGAGTAAGTAGTAGTGATAGTTGCACAACACTGTGAATGTACTTTGCCAATGAATTTACACTTTAAAATGTTTAAACTGGTAACTTTCATTAAGTGTATCTTGTCACAATTTTAAAAATGAAAAAAAGCTTCCATATATAACTGCTCCATTAAAAACAAGGACTAATTTTCATAAGGAGTCATTTCTCTAGGATCCTATGGTATTGAGCAGCACAGGAAATTTGGGAAGGCCAGGGAGTTCCTGGTTTAAAAGATTCAAAACAGTTTTATATAGAATGATAATGAATTATTAAGGGAAACTGTTAATAGCATATGTTGGGGGCACATCTAACTTTTGAAGCTGGTGACAAGGAGAGGCATTTCTTTCTGAGTTCATCCCTCCATATTATTGTCGTAAAACTTGCAAGGGTAGAACATTGGCTATGACTCAGTGTGGCCATTCCTGTGCTGTCACTGTGGCCCGTCAGCAAGTTAGAAGCTCTAGGGAATCTGTTCACTTCCTGGTCTCCTGGTTTCTGAGTTTGTTTTCTTTTTCCTAAAATATTTTATTTGGATGCATGTGAAATCAACCCTCAAACCTGCATAGGCTGGAAGGCTCCCCCATTGAGTGTTGGATAAAGTTTTTGAGTTTTGTCAAGAACAACAACCAGATGTGGCCAGGGTTGGTGGTTTGTGGTCATTGCTTGCTAAACTTTTTCTTTCTGTGGTACCTCTTAAACATTCTTACTTTTCCATGACACACCAGAGTGTTGACGATTGAGGTTAAGTGGGGTGGACGGGCAGACTTCTGTGAGATGTGTGCTCCTGTGTTAATATGGTTGAGTCAAGGAGAGAGAGATGGGGAGGGCGGGTCACACAGGGGAGTGAAAGAAAGGAAATTTAAAAGATGAGAAGAAAAAGGGGACAAGAGTGGTACTGAAAGGCAAGCCCCTGTTGAGAGTGCCCCATGTCCCTGTGTGGTATCTGTTCTCCTACACCACGATTACTTTCTCTGGTCTTAACAGTGAAGGGACCAACAGTGACTTATTTCTAGATTTCCTGAATCAATTATAAATGTGAAAAATACATATGTTTGGATTAGGCATTACAGAAGGCCAGATCTGTAGCAGAAAGCTAGGAAAGGACCCGTACCTTAAATTTTTCTTGTCAAAGATGTGGAGAAGAGGGAACCCTTGTACACTGTTGGTGGAAATGTAAATTAATACAACTGTTACGGGAAACAGTATGGAGGTTTCTCAAAAAATTAAAAATAGAACTACCATGTGATCCAGCAATCCCACTACTGGGTATTTATTTCATTAAAAGGAAATGAAATCAGTGTATCAAAGAGATGTCTGCACTCCCATGTTCATTGTGGCATTATTCACAGTAGGCAAGATACGGAATCAACCTAAGTGTCCATCAGCAGATGAATGGATAAAGAAAATGTGGTACATATACACAATGGAATACTATTCAGCCTTTAAGAAGAAGGAAATCTTTTCATTTTGTACAACATGAATGAACCTGGTGGGCATTATGCTAAGTGAAATAAGCCAGGCACAGAAAGACAAATACTGCATGTTCTCACTTATATGTGGAATCTAAAAATGTTGAACTCATAGAAGCAGAGAAGTAGAGTGTTGGTTACCAGGGGCTGGGTTCAGAGTGGGGGTGGGAGGTGATGGAGAGATGTTGGTCAAAGTATACAAAGTTTTAATTAGGAGGAATGAGTTTTCTAGACCTATTGCACAGCAGGGTGACCATAGTTGTTAATAATGTATTGTGTACAGGTTGAGCATTCCTTATCTGAAAATCAGAAATCCCAAAATGCTCCAAAATCTAAAACTTTTTGAGCACTGACATAACACTCAAAGGAAATGCTGCTCACTACAGCATTTCAGATTTCATATTTTCGGATTAGGGATGCTCAACTGGTAAGTATAATGCAAATATTCCAAAATCTAAAATTCAAAACACTTCTGGTCTCAAGCATTTCAACCTATATTTCAAAGTTGCTAAGAGAATAGATTTTAAATGTTCTCACTATAAAAAAAATGATAAGTGTATAAGGTGATGGATGTCTTAATTAGCTTGATACAATCATTCCACAATGTGTGTATATATATATTTCAAAATAGCCCCTCTGTAGATCTAATACCCCATAAATATATACAACTGTTTGGATTAGGCATTGCAGAAGGCAATACAAATATATACAAAAATAAAAACCTAAATAAATATATTTCTTGTCCCTACTTCTGTGAAATCCTTTAATTGTGCTGTCATTTAGAGAGTCATTTAAGCCAGAAGTCACAAATTCAAATGCCAGTCAGGTAAAGAAAATGAGAGACACGATGCAGACCAGGTATATGACAGTCGGGATTGGCAGGTGCCCTTGTGAGCTGGAGCCTGAGCACCACCTGGGCAGGGAGCTTGCTCTTCAGCCCCACTTGTCTGCTGCCACGTGCAACTGTGGGCCCCAGGATGCCAGATCACCTGCCACTCCTCCTCCTCCTCCTTTTAAGGAAAGAGAGAAACCTGATTTTATGTGAAATTGGCCAATTTTTAGAACATTGTCCAGGTCAAAACATAACTGCAAACCGGACCTGGCTCCCTGGCTGCCAAGTTATGACCAGGGATTTAAGCCAACAAATTACTGACATGGATGCAAAGGCAGGGTGTGGTGTGTGTGGGGTAGTGGGAGGTTAAATAGCTTGTTATTCACCATTTAGAGTAACTTTATTTGGTTTTTTAGAAAATATCACCAGAAAATCATCCATCTTAGAGAAATTGGACCTTTGATGGGAAAGTAATTTTATAACCTGAGTTGGGGAGTGGGGCAGGCAAGCAGGCCTGGATGGGTGGCACTGTGGGATCTCAGGGTGCCCAGGCACTGGCCCCAGGAGGACTGCATGGTCAGAAGGGAGCACAAACAGAAAGGAAGAAGTTCAGTGTCAAAGACAGACTGCCCACTGTCAGCATTTTACCCAGCGCTGCCTTGGTCCTGATGCCTGCTGGCCCCACTCCCTCAGCCCCAAATCAAATGAAAAACATGCCCTTTGCCTAAAAGGTGAAATCCACAAGTGCCTCAAGGAAGCATCCTGTAGCTGTGCAGCAAAATTCCTGTGTGGTGGTTTTTATATTTTGTAACTTATTCCATTTGTACCACCAATCAATTCCTGTGCTTGGGCCTTATTGTGTAACCTGTTTACTCCTTTAAAAAAAAATTTTTTTTTTGAAAAGTAAAGGGAACCTGGGTGAAATTTAACTTTATTTTTTAATTAGGGCTTTTATTTTCTAATATCAGGATTAACCGGGTATTTTTCACCAAGATGCCACAGGAATAGAGGCGTCTCAGCAGAAGGGGATGAGGGCCCAAGGAGCAGGAGGAGGGCAGGGTGGGACGTGGCTGCTGCAGGAGGGTCTGCGGGGAAGAGTAGCTAGCAGCCCTTGCCAGTGTGTGGGCTTCATTATCGGTTCCCAGTTGGGAACTGCACTTCCGCTTCTCTGCAGGTCTGACATCCATCATCACCATGCCTGCCTCCCCTGATCTGATGGCAGAGTTTATAGTGATCTTCTGAAAAAGTGGAAAGGGGGGTGCATGGGAACCAGTTGTGAAATGATAAATCAAGGCCTCTTTACGGTCCAGGGTTATTTTGGCATCTTTCACAGGAGAGGCTTTGAGAAGCAGGGATATGGCTGAAAGCATGGGGTTTATTTCAAGAGAGAAAACAGTTACAATGATTAGTTTGGCTGTTTAAATAGACGTGGCCTTATGGTGGCTGTTTTGCATGTAGCAGTAGAGAGAACAGCTGTAATTAACCCCTTTCATCTGATTTTACTGTCTCTGGGTAAACTGAGCCCCATCCATCATTCCAAAGGTTCAGTAAAGACTTGGAGTTGCTGGGAGTGCCCAGGGCAACAGTGTGGATTGGTTTCTAAGGCTACATATTGAAGAATTACATCTCCACTGTTTCTTGACCTGGAGCAGAAACGTTTCTGGGTTTTGTGGTCCCTGCCATCTGCGGGCGTCTCCTCTTCTTTCTCAGAAGCCACCTCCGTACCCTGGCTGTCCTGGCCACTCAGAGCTTCCCCACATTTACACCTTTTGTCTGCACACCTGTCTGCTTGCTCACTCTGTCATTTCCTGGCACTCAACATGTATAAAACAAACTCATCGTTTGCAACCCCTCACCCTAGTACCATAAACACACACACTACACACACTGGAAACCAAAACAAAAGGCCAGCCGGCTCCAGTATTTGTGCTTGACACCACCGTTCTTCCCGCGGCTCTAGCTGGACAATTCTTTTCATATTGAGCCCCTCCTCACCAGTGCTTTCTCTCTGGGTGGTAGTGTTTCTTACACATTCGGGTCTCTCCCTTTGCATCCTCTCTGTCACTGTCCTCACATGGGCTGATTGCTGCAGCTGCACCTTCCTAAGTGGGCTCCCTAGTCTCCTTTTTCTCCTGCACATCTTGGATGTGGCCACCCACTTGATGGTTCTGAATGCTGCTCTTATTTTGCCAGGTCATTGGCAGTAAGCCTTGCAGAGCTCCAACCTGCCCGTAGAGCATGCAGCCCTCAGTCCACAGCCCACGGCTCTGGGTTTGAGTCCTTCCACGTTCTCTCTACACTTTGTCTCGTCTGCCACCTTGCTCCTGTACCCCATGGAAACCTTCCACTTCTCCAAACCTAGCTTGTCCATTTCTGCTTCTTAGCATTTGCTTACACGGTGTCATCTTCCCAGTTGCTATTCTACTTCAGAGCTTCCTTCACCTCCACTTAAGAGTTGTCTTGTGGCTACTCTTCTGTTTTCCCTCTGTGCCAAGCATATATTTTAACTCTTTAATTAATTAGAGATACATGAATAGATGTGTCTTTGGGAAAGGAGCTGTGACATCTTCTCTGTATTCACTGAAGAAGTCAGGCAGGTATGGAAAGGTTATGGAGAGGCATCCCACTAGAGAGCTTGCCCTCTCCAAGGGACCAGCCGTGGGTGACTGCTGCCAGGTACCAGGGTGGGCCCAATGTTGGCAGCTCTTCTGATTTTTCAAGGAAAGCCAGAAACCTAAATTTCCATGTGAAATTGCTTAGTTTTAAATTTTTACATCATACTTTAAAGGTGGTACCTACCAGAGGAAAAGAGTCCCTTAAAATTACAATTTAAAAACCATTTCATCAGCATCTAGGGATGATAAAGCAAACAAAAAAACAAATAAAAAACCATTTCAAGTGCAACATTGATATGAAAGAGCTATACATTCAGCAAACAAATACAAAATTGAGTAGCAATTCTGCCTTTCAGGATGACTTTGGGATCTGTAACAGTAGATTTTCTGGAAAATCAGGAGTTGAATGTTCACCCTATGCACTTGGGATTTGAACAATAGGAGGAAAATATGCTAGTGTTTATCAGTTTTTCCTTTTACAGATGAATTTAATAATATAACATTTTCTTGTTAATTAACATAGACAGATGCCTTTAATATCTTCTTGTTGTTTTCATTTTATGAAAATGTTCAATGAAATAAAGTTTTAAATGGCATTTTACCAGACTGACATTAAAGGGCAAGTCTGTTTGGTAGGGCTATTAAACATTGAGAGATTTGCATGTTGGGGGAAGTCACAGCCCTTTCCTAGTTACGAGAGTGAGAGAAGGTCACAGGAGGGACTGAAGCAGCTGCCCTCTTTGATAGGCTGAGAAAACAGCAGTAACTGGCCTCAGCAGGTGTTCGAAGAATTCCCACACAGGTGCAGATTCCAAATGAACTATTATTTATTACATATGAGCTTCTGTGACATAACCATCTTTCATCTGTTCATCACATTTTTATTGAGTCCCTTCAGCAATGCTGTGCTACAGGGAGGATCCTGAGGTGTGTCACCCTTAGAGTCCCACCTTCCAGTTGCTTAAAGGCCAGTAAGAGAGAGAAACATCACAACAACAATAATACAAGATAAAATATGGTGTTTCTTAGTTCCTAAATGACCAATTTAAAACCGTAATAATAGTAATAAGAGTAAGCAGTTTCCAAGTTGCTTTCAAAGATGCATAAAGTCTCTTTTGGTCCTTACATGAACTCTGTGGAAAGTTTGGTTCCATTTCTTGTCTATCTCACATTTGTGATGAGAGAACCAGACACTTTCCTGGCTCATAGAGAAAAAGCCCTTTCTGAGCATTGGCCAGTAGACTGAGTACAACCCAGGAATGAGGAAGTCCTTTTCTACTGTATTTAATTAAGTTCCTGGAAGTTTTCTTGGTTTCTTTGTTTTTGGAAGCACCTTGATTAGTTATTTAATCAAGGATGAGTAGAGAGAAATGTCGTCATCTCCCTGAGCCACGGTGTGCCAAGGTTGTACGCAGAGGTGCAGCGTCAGATTCTAGGGTTCATGAGATGGCTCTGGGTCTCAGGAGTCTGTAGTCTTGTACTGTGATTCTCTGGCTTTGGTGCTCATGCACCTCACCTGGAATGCTCTATAAAATGCAAACATCTGGGCCCCACCCGCAGAGAAACCAATTCAGGGGGTCCTGGGCCTTGGAGTCTGATTTTAACAAGCACCCCCAGATGATCCTGAAATAGGTGGTCCTTGAAAGCTATTCTTTGAAAAGCTGTGGTCTAGCGATAGGAGAGATAAGACAGTAGACAAAATCTAAGTGCAGAAATAAGTGCTGCAGATGTTCAGGGTTGAGAGAGAGCTCTCGTTTCCAGCCACTGTAACTAGAAGCATTTGAGTTAGTATAGAAAAAAATAGGAGGGATTTTGGTAGTTTGAAATGAGTAAGGAATTTCAGGCTCAGGGAGTGGGATGAACTGGGGCACTGAGCCAGGGGAGAACAGGGTGTCTTCATGAGATCTGATCAAGTCACTCCCCAGCTTAAAAACCCTTCAGAGGCACCCCAGTGCCCTCAGGATAAAGTCCAAACCAAATAGCCCAATTTCTGTAGCCTAGCAGCATCTAGTAGCCCCAGGTGGAATCTCTGCTTTCCTCTCTTCAACTCCCTCTTCCAAGGCCACCCTGGCTTCCCAACACACACATTCTCTTTCTCTCCCAAGGGCTATGACCTAGCCATCCCGAGCACTTGCCATCCCTCTTCAGGCCTTCCTTTGTGTTGGTGGCTTTGAATGTATCGCTACATCTACCCAGAATGCCTGTTCTTTTCTATTCATTTCCCTTTGCTGACTTCTTAGTCCTTCAGGGTTCATTTCAGATGGCATATCCTCCAGAGCAGCTCATACATAGCATCTGGGGATCTTGTTAAAATGCAGATTCTGATTCAGTAGGTCTGGAAATCCCGCATTTCCAGGTAGCTCCCAGGTGATACAGAGTGGATGCTGCTGGTTCAAGGATGACACGTTGAGTAGAAAGGATCTAGGACAGCAGTTCCCTGCTTGGGCTAGACATCAGAATCACCTGGAGAGCTTTAAAAAAATGCGTTCATGTCAGCACTTTGGGAGGCCAAGGCAGGGGGATTGCTTGAGGCCAGGAATTGGAGGTTATAGTGAGCTATGATCGTGCCACTGCACTCTAGCTTGGGTGACAGAGAGAGACCCTGTCTCTAAAAATAAAAAAATAATACCAATGCCTGGATTCCCCCTCCCTATAAATTCTGGTTTAATTTCTCTGGAGTGTATTAAATTGGGATTTTAAAGTTTGCCAAGAGATTCTAATGTTCAAGTTGAACCACTAGAAAATCTTCCCTGACTGCCCAAGCCTGGTGATGGACACATCACCAGGGTCCATTAGATCATATACTGACTTACGGTTGCTTCTTTACCTATATCCCTCACTGGACTCTTAGCGATCCAAGAGCAGAGACTGTGCCTTGTTCGTTCGTTCATTCATTCAAGAAAGGTTTATGGGACATCTGTTGTGTGCCATATACTGTGCAAGGTGCTAAAGATACTATACAAAACAGACCTGGTGCCTAGCTGCATAGAATTTACAATATAGGAGAACCATCATTTAGCACAGTGCCTGGCCCTTATTTATTGAATAAGTGAAGGAGATGACAGGGGAAGGAAAAATGGCAAGAAAAAAGTCAGGGAGAGTGGGAAGAAGTAGCTATCACCAAAACACTTTGAACACTCAAGGTACCCTGTATCTCTGGATCTGGCTTGAAGGTAGGAGGTAGATGTCAACCACCCCTAGATCATAAAATTAGATGCTTAAGCATTTGGAAAGAGGGCCAACCACAGCAGAGAAAAATGTTGCTTAGCATTCATACCTGTAACTAGGAATGAATTGACTAGAAACTGAGGGGGAGGGAGATTCTGAAAGATCTTGTGAGCAGGATTGGTAAATGGAAAGTAATTTTATGGTGCCAGGTATTAACTTATCTCCAGTATGTAAAATATCCTTGGTAGACTCTGTATTCAGAGTTCTATCTTTTATATTCACTTTTATAAGGGCTTTCTTAGGTTTATTCACCGCCTTAAACCCATTTTCCCCCATAACATTTTATTAAATAAGCTCCTTAACTGAATTCTCTCCAACAGTGAGGATTTTTAGGAACTTCAAACCTCATATTCACGGAGAGGTTGCTATACTTGAATGATTATACTGTACTTGAAAAGTTAAGAGTGAGGAGCTTGAAAAACATATCAATAAATAAAGCAAATAATAGAAAGAGGGAGGAGCCCCCATAGATGATGTGAGATACTTAGTAGAAAATCAAGGCAGTTACACCAAAGAAGCAGAGATGAGACGGGAGAGGAGGGTGAGTAGTCCCCAGGATTTTGAGGCGTGTGCTCGGCCCATCCTGCTACCCCATTGTGGAAATGAGAATAAGTTATCCCCCTCCTTGGAAAGACCCACGAGCTCTTTTTCTTCCACAACGGAGGCAGTGTTTTGTATTCTGGGAAGCAGCCTTTTCTCTTTAACTTTTGAACTTCAAAGTTTCTTTTTTAAATGGATGTATATTTTCCTGTGGAATTCTCAAGATAATTTTTTCATGTGTGTTTGTAGGTATGACACATTTTAGAAATTTCTTTCCAATCCTCTTAGGCATTGTCTAAAAGTTTTTCTGATATGTAAAATTCTCAGTTCCCTTTTATTGTTTTTCTGAGCAGTTAGGACTACCTGGTTCCATTTTACGTGAAAGCTGTTAAAGTTGCATTTTCAAGGGAACATTTTGAATTGATATAGGCATTTATTTAAATGGTCTTGAACTTCATTTTTCCCCCACCCATTTCTGGCTGTGGCCTTGTAGGAATAAGAGTGAAAACTAACGAAAAGTGATAATAAAGGGGAAAAAACCTTGACAAGTAAATATCAAATATCACATTTCACCCTAGAGCTTTTTTTCTCCCTTAGAAAACCACCCCTCTAAGTACCCAACTAAAAATCTAAAGTAGTGTCTATATTCCTAATTCCTGGCATGGTGATTTTGGACCTGTAGGCCTCTGAAGTTGTGTTTGGCAGCTGGGTCTTTAACATTCCTTTTGGCTACTACTCCTTAGCAGAAAGGGTTTTCACCCTGGTTTACATTCAACATTTGCTTTTCTGCTAGGTGCTGAATCCTCATATCTGAGAAAGTTCATAAGTCACTTTAGAAGGGTTTTGAAATGCTAATTCACAGCTGTTGACAGGTATGAATACCCATCAGCCTGGAATGTCTCACCTATTCAAACTAAGGGAACATCCTTGAATATAATCTCTTTTTAAAACCCAGAAATGTGACACCCAGTTGCTTCAAGCTAAGAAAGAGAAAACTTCCTTGAGATACCCACAGCAATTTTGTTTCAAGAAATAAATAAATGAACAAATAGCCAAAGAACCCCCCATAATGTTCCTATGTAGCTTTAGGTATAGCTTTAGGTATAGCTTTAGGCATGTATACCCCTATGTGTATGGGGGGTGTGTTTGTGAGGGGGAGAGATAGACACCACCTTGAATGCTTATTGTTGTATTAAAGTAACTGTAATTTATTTTTCAAAATTCTTAAAGTAAAGCTCTAGCTCATTTACTAATATATTATCTTTTTACAAAAAGCTTTTTGAAAGTTTTTTCTGATTATAAAAATAATAAATTTACTATAGAAAAATAGTAAAATAAAGAACAATAAACAAAATAAAATTCAACCTCCTACAAATGACTATTAACATTTTGGGTATATCTTTCCAGTCTTTTCTCTATGCATGCATATAATGTAGCTACATGTGCTGTGGTTTGAATGTCCCCTCCAAAACTCCTGTTGATATTTAATTGCCATAATGACAGTATTAAGAGGTGGGACCTCTAAGAGGTGATTAGATCATGAGGGCTGTGCCCCCCTGAATTGATTAATGCTTTTATCACAGGCGCGTGTTACTTATCAGGGGAGTTGGACTCCTTTTCCTCTCTGTCTCATGTGCTTACTTCCACCTTCCACCCTTCTGCCATGGCATGACCCTTGCCAGAGTCTCATGTTTTTGGACTCCCCAGCCTCCAAAACTGTGAGCCAAATAAACTTCTTTCCTTTATAAATTACCCACTCTGTGGTGTTTTCTTATATAACAGCAAAAAGTGGACTAACCCAACATGTATCGTCTGTTTTTTTTAAAAACCATTTTGGGGTCATATCTTATATACCATGAGACTTGCTTTTCTTACTTCCTAGAGTATGAAAAATTTGTGTCTTCCATGTTTTCCAACAAAGTGAAAACTGTATAACTTTTTGCAAATTTGTGTACATTATATCTATTACATGACCTGCTTTAAAGCAAGAGTAAACTTTTCTAGAATTTATTATGGGATGTTTCAATTTGAAAGCTGAGAACCACAGGAACTTGGACTCAATATGTTCATTCCCAGTAGAGAAATACCCCACTTTAGGAAGTATTGTACCTCATTCTCGTCTTGAAGCCCTTTGGGTATGGCAGCTGAAATCTTTTAAAGACATGTACTTTCCCAAAGGTAGCCAAAAAAATATCACCTACCTTGGCACGTGTGCCTTGGGTGCTAGGTGCTGTGCTGGGTGAGGGAGTATGCAACAGTGGTTCTTGTCCTCAGGAAGCTTATATTGGGGGGAGGGGAGGGAAAGACAGTAAACAGACACATAAATATGATAATTACCAACTGTGGTACAGTGTAGAGCCAGAAGACTCCCTGGATCTAGAGACTTTGAAAAATGATCCAGTTCTGCATTACTGATTTTATTAACATTGTTAAGATTGTCACTAGGAGAGTGGTTTGGATAACATAAGAGTGTTTAATTATGACAGATGAATGAAATGCAGCAACATAGCTCCATTTGAACGAGTTATAAAATAGTCTCCAGTGACTCGCACACTTGGGATGAGTGAAATGTCCTTGCAGATCTAGATCTTTAGAAGAAAGCTGTTCTTTCTGCCCCTTCCTTTTGTGAGCCTCATCTTCCTTACTTGGTGGATGATGCTGGTTAAGTTAACCAAAGGCCGTACATTGATTTGATGATTTGTTAACTCTGTCCTCATTGTTCACTGGTGTTTTGGATGAAGGAAGAATGATGAGATCTCTGCTTCTTAGTCGTTCTCCCCGACTCCGGCCCTCATTCCAATTCGCCCAGTTCCCATGATGGAGCAGAAGAGACGCCTTAGGACCTGGTTTATTTACCTAATAAACTGGCTCTTGTATTGCCTGGGAAATGCTAAAATTTTTTAGCTAAGAAATCCTAGTAACAAGCAAACAGAGGTCTAGCAGTCAGGTCTGAAGAAACAACAAAATGAAGGTCAGCTAATATCGCCATTCTTCTCCTTCCTGGTGGCCATGACAGCGCTGGGGTTTATTTGAAGATCCCAGACTTCGAATCATTGCTCGCATTGTTAGCCGCCCAAGTATTTTAGGCTGTGCCAACAGTTTCCGATATTAATGTATTCTAGAGATCAGTGAATGAGGAATTCCTCTGCACTTTTTTCCTTTTTAATTTTTTTTTTCCTTTCCATACACTTTGTTTGCAGTGTCTTTGTCTGCCAGACGTTGCTGGGCATTTCTAATGAGAAAGCAAAGAATTGCAAAAGGAAAAAGGCAGGGTGGGGGGGAGGGAGAGACAGAGAACCAGCGAGGAAAAAACAGGGCGTGTTTAGCACTTTAACAGTTAGGTGACATTTTTACAAGCTAGTCAGGTGCACAGGACTCGTTTGGCAAAAGCAGCATTGGCCATGCAAATTCAGAGCGGAAGCGCATTTTGGAAACATCCAGTTCATTGATTAGCATCTCTCAACAAAAATGCACTTTTATTTTTGAACATCATTTTCCCCGCAGGACACCCGACCTCGGTGCTGCTTCAGTATTCATTCCAGCTTCATTATTGCAGCCACCTTGCAACCCACCCTGGGCAGCTGCTAAAAGGGGAAAAATTAAAGCAATTCATACTCCTGGTGACTTACTGCTGCAGAATAATTGGTTTCTGTTTGCAAAGAACATTATCACAGCAAAGCCCAGAAAACAGAAAGGTCTGTCTGAGAGAGGGTTTCTGAGACTAGAGGGGAGGGGGAGGGGAAGGAGGGATGTGAAAAATCACATTTCTGAAAAAGCAATTAGTTAATAATTAATTTTTTAATATTGTTCCATACCAGGATTTGTCCTTATGTGATATATGTACATATGCTGGTTTTTAGCATATTCTTTGATACCTCATGGAAATGTTAATGAGACTAAACCAGTTAAAGAGCTCTTTAGACAGCCCAGTGCTTTGGGGAAGGCCAGAATGAAATGCAGACCCTCTGAGGGCTTCTCCGACACACAAGAAGCCCCTTTGTTTCCTGTTTTATAAACCAGAGGCATGTCTAAAATTGCAGGGAAAGTGAGAGGGGGTTGAAGAGTTGGCGCCGGAGGCCTGGCTTTCTATATTTAAAAAGAGAAAAAATTGTTAGCTAGTTATTCGTGCCTGGATTTGATAGGCAGTCTAGGGTGTTTTTGAAGTTCTGAAGGAAGGTTCTCTGAAGATGTAAGCGGGATCTGTCTTTCACTTAGACTTAATTAAGAAACTTGCTGGCTTTGTCTGTAGGGGGCCCATTACGCGCAAGCTGCAGCCCCCTCTGAATAGGGGCTCAGCCTGGAAAGTGTATACAAGCCAGAGCGCCTTTGTGTCGTGTTGCCAAACTGGAGGCAGGAGCAAGTGCGAGCGCGGCTCTGCCAGAGGCCATCCCTTGTTGTTCATAAATGTGAACCCCCGTCCCAAACAGAAAGCTAAAGCAAGTGCACGGGCATTCCTTAGGGACCTAGAACTAATGAACCTTTCAGAAAACGAAGATACTCAACAAAAAAGTGGTAGGGGGCAGAAGAGAGTCGCCTTGTCCCCCAGAGTCCTGTTCATAGATGGCAAAGACGGGCTAAGGCCAGAGGTAAACAGCGGGCCCTCAAGCTGTGTACGTAAGCCAGGGGTGGTGAGGGCCTGGCTCCAGGCGCAGTCTCTCCCCCAATTTGATTCCACCCAGGCCAGGGCCTGCTTTTGCTGTGGTCACTGTTCTTGTAACCTTGAGAATAATTTCCCCCTGGTGGGCTACTGTGGCCTACCCCATTTAGAACAAAGTTGCTGAATGCTGGAGAATAAAGAACAGTTGGGAGGCTGTGAGCAGTGGTTAATCAGCTAATTCGCATTTCAAAAGACACTAATAAGAGGTGATAAATTCAAATAAAGCCCTGGGTATGAGTACTTTACTCACTCTGGAGAGCCCACGGAGGGCTCTCCCTTCTGTTTTTCTCTCCCTGCCCCTGTCTCCCTTTGCCTTTGAAGCCATGGGACCTCCCAGGGTGTCTGCACCTTTGCCCTCCGCCCCACTCTGAGCAGAGGCCTGCAGACTTCCTCTTGGCTGTGACCAGCTGCACCCTCTGCCTCAGGGGCAGGCACCCTTTGGGATATCCTGTTCCCAGTAACTCTGACCTGGGCCCTTGTTCGCCTGGACCCCCAGCCTTCTCACTACCCTCCACCTTAATGACTTTACAGGACCCAAGCTCTTCCCTTCTCGCATCTCCGCCTCTCCTCCTGATCCGTGATATCTGGCAGCCGTGGCCAACTCTGTCCAGTTGCCATTGGCTAGGCCTGCTTATTTTGGCATGAAGTGCCCTGCCCCGTGGGTTGTAGTCAGAGCCCAACTCTGCAACTGCCTGAGTGGTCTGATGGGACTGGAAGTGGCTCTACATCTTCCCCACTTGGCACTGAAGCTTTTCTGGCCTTGTTCAAGTGCCTGCTGTTCAGACAAAGTTGGGTGGGTTGCACCGTGGGCTTTCCAGGGGTCTTTCTGCTCTTATAGGCCAACGGACCTGTCCTGGACCCAGTGTCCCTCACCCAGTGACTGGAAAGTCACCCAGCCAGCCACGTGGCACTGAAGAAATACAGCCATAATGCCAAAGAGCAAGTGATCTTGTTTTAGCCAGGACTTCAACTCAAGTGTTGGAAAATGAGCTTGTCTGAACTCTCTTTTTACCTCCTCTCCCAGCTCTTGGCAAAAGGTAAAATATTGTTGTCATTGATAGAATATGCCTGTAAAAGGAAGAGAAAGTAATTTCCTAGAGCATCTTTGATCTAGATGCCAGAGGCAGCATCACTGCGTTTGGTACTTCTGGTTGATTTTATTTTTTGTTTTTCATTTTCCCCCTGTGGCCATAATATTCTTGTGGGACCTTTCCTAGGCGGTCCCTGGTTTTCAGAATCCCAGAGCACCTTAGTCCCATCATGCTCTGAAAATCCATTAGGAACTCAGCTACCATCTTAATTACATACCCAGAAGGAGTGACATTTCATATTCTGGCCATGAGTGATGTGGAATTTTCCTGAACTTGAGCCTTGACAACTTGATGACAGCAGGGGATATCCTCACAAACCCTAAGATGGCCATTGACCCTGAACAGTGTAGCCGGGAGCTGGACGACCTTAAGGTTTGTCACCCATGATAAAGGCTTTCTGCTTAGCACACCCTCTGGTTGTCAGGAGCATTTTTATTTGATTATTATTCAGATCCTGAATTATTCCTGAAGGATTCCCACTTTCAGAGGGAATGTGGACCAGATGACCTTGTTGGGGCTCAGAAAATGATGCCCCAAAGTATGGCTCTTTGGCATGCTGAGCGCTTTGAGCTGAAGGACCCTGGAAGGGCCTCAGAAGCAAAGCCTCTTTCTGACCTTGACCTCCCCTTCTTTCTCCTGGTCCCCTTTCTACCCAAGGCAGGCCATAGAAACTTGAACCCCTTTCCCCTAGAGCGAGGCACAAAACCTAGAAATATTACTCTAACCTTCCCCCGCCTTTCTGTGTAGGAGCTGGCCATACAGAAATTCTCTGACCTACCTTGTCTGATAGTAGGTCATAAGACCCTCGTTCCAGAGGGGTCTTGCTCTATACCCAGGAGGAAGGAATGTCGCATGCAGAGGCCAAGGAGAATCCAAACAGACAGGCCTTACTGTGTTTCCCCTCTCTGTCTTTTACCATTAGGTCATACCTCTTTTTGTCCAATCGCATTTCTGCGTGGCTATGCATTCAACATGCAACCTAAGCATAAAAATAGTTTTCCCTAAGTCTTTGGGTCTTCACTTTTGAAGCATCCTGTATCATGTAAAACTTTGATTAGATAAATCTGTTATGCTTTTCTCTTGTTAACCTATCATTTGTTACGGGAGTTTCAGCTGTGACCCTTACGCTGGGTGAGGAAAGGGATCACGCTGTTCTGCCCCTGCAACCTCCAGGGTCCCTGCCGTGTGGGAACGCACAAGCTCCTGTGTCTCGTCACACCAGGGGCACGTGGCCCGACAAGTTCCTGCCTCGGGACACAGGGTCAATTTGCTGTCTGTTAGCTGAGGGGATTATCAGTGTAGTGACTCCATCACAGAGTCCAACTTTGTATCAGAAAAAGCTCTTAGCCATGAGCTTTTATCTCTGACCATGAAAGTACAAAAGGAACTTATTGAGAGGATACTGAGTAGTTTTAAAAAACAAATCACTGAGAAGGCTAGGTGATTAGGCTAGAAAACAGGGAGGAACCAAAGGTGGCTAGAACCATGACCACAACACCACCACAGAACCATCTACTGGAGGATCTCGTTGCCACAACTGCTGGACACCCTCCACCCCTGCCTTTTCCCACCATCGAGCACAGCCAGTGCAGGACACCAGAGGCCATAGCTAGGAGGCCTGAAGGGCTTCCACAGATGTCCCTGGGGAATTGATGTTGCTGCCACCGCCACCAAAATGAATTCTCTACTCTCCTTCTAATTCCAGTGTCATAGCACCTGACTGACTACGCACTAGCTGGTGGAAAGGCAGGAGAACACCAACATTTGGCCCGTGTGGTCCTGCCTCCTACCAAGACTCAGGTTGCAAAGCATTCCTCAAATGTAAGAAATGGGTTCAGATACTGGGCAGCTGAAAAACTAACATGTGCCCATTGTCAACTTCCAGCTCCACTGGGAATCATTTGCCAAGGATGGACATCTTCCAGAGCTGCTCTCACTGACCCAGTAGCTTTACCCAGGACCAGCTATGTAATTTGCAGGGCCCATCGCAAAATGAATTGTTCAGAAATTATTAGGAATATCAGGCCCCTTGTTCAGAAATTATTAGGAATATCAAGATAGTGAAGCAACAGCAGAGCATCAAACCAAGCATGTGGCTCTTCTAACATGGAACCCTGTGTGACTTCTAAGGTTGCATACCTATAAAGCTGGCTGTGGCTTTACCTTAACCAGGGCCATAGGTCTAACTCTGGGTCTTGGGGCCTTTATGAGCCTATACGAATGGGCTGGTTTATCAGTGTTATTTCATTTTACTTCCTGTTCACAACTTGAGGTGTAATTATAATTACAGATGCTCCTCAACTTACGAGGAGGTTACATCCCTGTAAACCTATCACAAGTTGAAAATATCATAAAGCTGAAAGTGTATTTAATACACCTAACCTACCAAACATCATAGGTTAGCCTAGCCTACCTTAGAGGTGCTCAGAACACTTGCATTAGCCTACGGTTGGGCAAAACCATCTGGCAACGCAGTACACCATAGAGTATTGGTTGTTTCTGCGTGTGATGGTGTGGCTGACTGGGAGCTGTGTTCACTACTGCTGCCCAGATCCTACCACATATCACTAGCCTGGGAAAAAAAATCAAAGTTCAAAGTATAGTTTCTACTGAATGCATATTGCTTTTGCACCATCATAAAGTCAAAAAATTGTAAATTGAATGTTCGTAAGTTGTGGTCCATCTATATCCCTACGTTACAGTCAGAGGAACTGAGGCTAAATAACACTGGAGCCGTGATTCCAACGCAGCTCTCCTGAGTCTTAAGTTCCCCTTTCTTTATACCATGCCATGCTGCACACCAGGAACTCACAGAGGGGAGAGCCGTGGGCATCCCCTGGAATGTGCATAACCTCCTCAGGGGTATCATCCTCCAGAGTTGTTAATGTGATGGAAAAAAAGACTACTCACTCAATTTCAAATGAGACTTGGCTTTTCAATTCCAAGAACTGCACTGCAGGAAGGAAGGAGAGCAATGCTTATTATCTGGGACCTGAATAACCACCACGCTCTAGTTCCTTAATTAAAAACAAAATACAAGACTTTCTTTTACATACAATTGTGTATGTGTATGTAATGTCATATAACCTTAAGCAAAGCATTTACTCAAATTCCAGTGCTTCAGTTTTCTCTCATCTATTAAAATCATTGGCCACAATATAGGATCCACAAATAAAACCAGTGCCTTTCTGTCCCACGGGGCCTTGTTCCCCCAACAGGCACCACCTTATTCTTGGGCTCAGAGCTCACCTCCAGGGCCCGTGTGCAATTCCCATTCTTCTGATTCCCTTTCTGCCACCTGCTCTGGCTCTCAGTGTCCCCCTTGTGTCCAACCCCTTGAATGTCCAACATACAGTCTCTGCCAACCCCTCCTTCTATCAGCAGAATGCTCAGTACAGGCTTCCTCTCTTTGCAATCCTCGCCTACTGCATGCCGGAGTAACACGTCTCTCCCTCCTTTCTCTCTTCTCTTTTTCTCCAGTGCTGTGTGCGTCCTTTTCTTCCCTCCTTCTGGTTCGCTGAGAGCCTCCCACAGTGCCTTATAAAGAGAGGTGCTCAGTAATCTCACCATTCTTATTGATTGCCTTCTCCAGTGACTGTGTCTGTCTCCTTTTTTATTTTTCTACCCTTTTTCACTTCCCTTTCCTTGACTGGACACAGTATGAAATTAAGGCGTATTTTAAGAATATTTATGATGTTTATAAAATATGGGGTTATTTGACATGTTTTTAATTTAAAAATCATAGCTCTCGAACAACATATAGCTGTCTTTAAAAAGCTATAATGAATTTGTTTTTTATTGCTATGTAGTCTTTAATTGATTCCCCCCCCAAGGTATTTTTTTTTTTTCTATTTTAAACCCAAGGAAGGAGAAATTTCCAAGGGTTATTAGTTCATTAGCTGTTGGAAGGAATAATTGATCTGTCAACTCAAAGGATTTATAAGGATTTGGCTCACGGAATTCATGAAAGCAGTGGCATATGTTTAAGTTCTGCCTCAAAAGAAAACATTTCAGAAGGGGCTTCCCTTTACTTTTTGCAAGGTAAAAATTAGCATCTCTCTAGTGTTGAAAAGGCCCCCTATTTTTTAAGATCTTCCCAATCTTGAGCTACAGCTGCAGTATTTGCATCTATACCTGAAATAATTGGATATGTATTTCAACCACGAGAAGAATAGATTATAAATATTACAAAGTTTGTCATTGCATCCAGTATTTTTTTTTTCCTTGTAAAAGGAAAGGAATACAACTAACATTTCTTTGACCTCAAATGAGGTTTTTGCTTTTTTTTTTTTTTTAAGCAAATGCACCCAAATTGGGTTTGGTTCACAAAGGAAAGACTGACTGCAGAGCTAACAGACCCATCATTAGCTATCCCTGCCCTCTCAAATGGCCTGTCCATTCCACTGTTCACAATATAGGACTAAGGCCGTAAACAAGGGATCCAAGAGAACGCTGGACAAGAAGCATACAATGGAGTGGGATAAATTTCTTTAGCATAAATAGCAGTCTCCAAGGGTGACTGGTGTGAATGGATCCCTGCTGTGAGGGTCTCTGTGCCTACAGAGGAGATCTGTGGCTTTAAGAGCTCTGGTCCCACCCCCTGGGCTGTGGAAGTGCTCAGTGTCCCCTGCTGGGCTTGGTCCCAGGCCCCTCTGGGCCTCCCCTTTCCTTTCAAGCTGTGAGTCCTAAGGAACTCAGTGACAGCTCCTCTTTCATTCTGCTGTGCAAATCCTTGAGCTGTTCCTAGTGCTTTCAAAAGGAAAATATAAGACATTTTACTTATTCTGTCCAGCAGGACCATGGAAGTCTGGTAAGACCCAGGGTTATTCCGGCAGTAAGCACCCGGGAGATCTTCCTCTTTGTAATGACTTGGAGTAGAAATTCCCTGAGATGACTGGTAACCCACAGTTTATACTTCCTGCATCCTTTACATCATGCCCTGTGGGACACCATCTGGGTACTGTTCCGCCTAGGACTTGTGTACTGCTGGCCGATGTCTGGATGACCCAAGGACAGAAACTATACTAATAGAAATACATATATCCAGTAGCACATGTCAGCGGTTAATTTCTTAGCAATCATGAGCCAAAAAGTTCAGGTTCCAGAGTAAATGTCTACTTTGTAAAATTCTTTTAAAAGAATTAAATAATACACAGTTAAAAATATCAACTAGTCCCTTGACTCATCCCTTCTAACCTATCCCCTGCCCTGATCCCCAGAGTTGATCACTTTGAACCATTTTCGGGTTTCCTTTTTCTGGTGATGACTTGCATATTAATATGATTACCTGCATATTAATAAATGATGTAATAAATAATAAATGATGTACACATTATTTTTGATTTCTCAACTTTAGACATTACCTATTGATTTCCTGGTATGATATATAGGGTTTCACTCATACTTACCTCTCCTCTTCCCAATATCATTGTTTTTATTCCTTTGTGTATTACTATTGTATCTTTAAGGAATATACTTAAACCTCTGTTTCCTGTGCCATTGATTAGAGGGCGTGCTTCCTTGGCTTCCTTCTGCCTCTTCCCTTATCACTCTATCAGCTGTTGATAATGTTTGCATTCCATTTCAACCACAATTAAGATTTTTTTTCCAGAGGCTCCACTGGGATCACAGTTAAGATTTCTATACTATAATTTTAAGTTGGTTCTAGAAGTTAAAAACCAATGAACAGCTTTCATAGTATTATGTCTATATAAATATGGTACATTGAAAAACTAAGAAATGAGCTATGGTTGATTATATTTCCCTCTCTATAATACTTAAATCATAATCCCTGTGTTAATCAAAGGAGAATGTTCACATCTATTCTCTTTTCTTACATTCCATTATTGGCTTAAAACCATGCCATGTTTTAATTTGCTAAAGTTTCTTTTTAAAAGTTTGTTCTTTTTGTAATTCCTCTGAACTTATTTTCTTTTTTCTTGTTGAAAGAAGAAACATATACCTTTCACCATACCCTGATATCTTCCAACTTCTAACTTACTCTATTATTTGGCAGCCATTCCATTCTTCTAGAAGCCCACTGACTTCTTGTTCTAATTTGCTTGTTCTGAGTTGCTTCTTACTTATACCCCCTCCCCCGTGTGTGTGTGCATGTGTATCCTTTAATATTTCCTGGAGTTTCCAGTTGCCTTTATTTTGTTTCAAAATGAATCTTCCTTTTTTCCCCGGAGCCCTCAGGCTTCTTGTTTTAATCTGGATGGGATTATGACTATAAATATTGTTTACTGCTAAATCAAGTGATGTGCTGCTATTGCATTTTCTGTCTTGTATAACTTAAATTTTCCAGGTATTGATAATTCCATTTTTTTTTTTGTTTAGTTTAAAATGCACTTGTGGGGAATTTTTTCTAATATATCAATATCTCTGTAAGATGCTTCACAGTATTAACTTCCAAATGGAAAAATTCATCAGATAATCTCTCAGGGAATTCATCCATTCATTCATCAGTTTGTTTGCTAGTTTGTTATTTACTTTTTGGTATTTTTTAGACAGGTTCTCCCTCTGTTGCCTGGGCTAGAGTGCAGTGGCATCATCATAGCTCACTGCAACCTCAAACTCCTGGGCTCACGTGATCCTCCTGCCTCAGCCTCCTGAGTAGCTGGGACTTTACATGTATGCCACCACATGCCGCTAATTTTTCTATTTTTGCGGGGGGGGGGGTCTTGCTATGTTGCTCAGGCTGGTCTCAAACTCCTGGCCTCAAGTGATCATCCTGCCTCGGCCTCCCAAAGTGCTGGGATTACAGGCATGAGCCGTTGTGCCAGGCTCATTCTGGTATTTCTATTCATTGTTATCCTGTGTGCTTATTCTGTTTCTCTGATCTCATCTCTTTCCGTTTCTCAACTTTTTAAACCCTTATTTTATTGAACTGTGTCCTCAACCTCCTAAAACAGGGGTCAAGAGTAGTATGGCTTACAAATTCTCACATGTATGAAAATGCTCTGTTCTGTACTCAAGCTTGATTGGTGGCTTGACTGCGTATGGAATTCTAAAGTTTTCCTTCAGAACTTGCTTTAATGTCTGATAATATCCAGTGTTGCTGATGAGAAGTCTGAAGCCCAGTCACATTTGTTTGTGACCTGTTGTCTTGTTATTGCTATGTTGTTTGTTACTTTGGAAACTTTAGGGTCTTTCTTTTATTGTTGCTGTTCTGAACTGTCAAAACAGTGTGTCTAGGTGTAGATGTTTCAATTTCCAAGTGCTCTTTCTTATTCTGTATTATTCCTTTTCCATTGGATCCTGTCATTATTTTTATGGGTACAATATTTTTTTCCAAATCTCTTCAAGAATACTAATTAGAGAGGCTGGGCGCAGTGGCTTATGCCTGTAACCCCAGCACTTTGGTAGACCAGGTGAGAGGATCACTTGAGTCTAGGAGTTTGAGATTCAAGACCAGCCTGGACAACATAGCAAGACCCTGTGCTAAAAAAAAATATATTAGCTGAGTATGGTGGTGCACACCTGTACCCCTGGCAACTCAGGAGGCTGAGGCAGGAGGAGCACTTGAGCTCAGGAGTTCAAGGTTGCAGTGAACTATGATCACACCACTGCATTCCAGCCTGGGTGACAGAGGGAAACCCCCATCTCAAAAAAAAACAAAAAAAGAAAGAAAGAAAACCAGAATATTAACTACTAGGGTTTTTTTGGTCATGTTGTGTTTTGTTTTTAAGTTCTCTTCTGTTATCAGAATTAATTCCGTATCCTACAGTCAATTTTTCTATTTATTTTGTGCCTTCTATGACATGCCATGGGCTTTGCTTAAATGCTTAATAAATCTTGGGGGTGAGTTCATATGTAAGAACCTGGAAATGGAAGGGCCAACGGGAAGCTCTCTGTAAATGGACAGAGCTGGTTGACTGACAGGCCTCATATCTAGGTGGCGAGGGAACCCCTCTGCCCCGCCATATGCCCCAAAGCAGAGGACTCTGCTCTAGGACAGCAGCACCTACCTACGCTAGCAGCTCTAGTGTCCCAGAGATCGTTTGCTCAATTTCTTTGGAGAAAACAGTCCAGCTTTTTGTGGAGGGGTAAAACACTTGGCCGCCTGGTGGTTTCATCACTTAGTAAGCGGAGGGGTCCATATAAAGATCTTCAATGAATCCTGTTTTCAGCCCCATTTCTCACTCTTGCTGTCCCTAAATCTGGAGCCTCTCAAGGGTGTGCTTGGCAGGTTGCTGCCCTCTTCAGTTCAGCTGCTTCCCCGTGTGTTTTCTAGGCCACAGCTTCCTCCTTGGTTTTAGCAGGTAGCCTTCATCTTCCAGAAATTTGTGGAGCTCTTTCTTTCACTGTTGGTTCCCTTCTCATTATCACAGAGATATAGCTCTTTTATGCTTTTTGTTCCCTGTTTATCACCTCTTAAATCATGTCTTTTTCAGAGTAAATCTAATCTAATGTCCATTATTCCTGTTCATCTGCCCAAATATGTCATATAAAAATCTTGTAGACATCCTTAGTGTTTGAGTTAGGAAATAAAACCCAACTGACTGTTTTCTCCTTCTGTGCGCTCACCACTTTGAATACTTCACTTTTAACACCAGATGTGGGGTTTTCCGCCCCCCCCCCTCATCAGTTCTCTGGCAGACACCAACTGGATGTCCTGTAATTTAATTCAATTGGCACTATCTACCTGGAGTTAGAGTCAGATCCCACAGGTTAAGGGCTCAGCCCCCTAAGACTGCCCCACTTCAGATGTCAGTCACAAATCTGGGCCTCCAGAACTTCTCACCAACCAGCTGTAAATTGGGGGTTCCTGTAATCCCCTATTGGGTTCAATTATTTGCTAGAATGGGTTATGGAACCCAGAGAAACATTTTATTTACTTTATTCATTTATTATAAAAAGGATACAAATGAACAGTCAGATGGAAGAGATGCATAGGGTAAGGTATGGGGGAGGGGTACAGAGCTTCCATGCCCTGTCTGGTCTCACCACCCTCCTAACACCTCCATGTGTTCAGCAATCCAGAAACTCTCCAAACCCTTTTGAGTTTTTATGGAGGCTTCATTATGTAAGCATGATAGATTGAATCATTGTCCATTGGTGATCAACTCAACCTTCAGCCCCACTCCCCTCCCTGGAGGTCAGGGCTGAGGCTGAAAGCTCTAAGCTTCTAATCACTTGGTTGGTTCCCCTGGCAGCCAGCCCATCCTGGGGCCATCTAGAAGCCCCCAGTCATCAGTCACCTCATTAGCATTCAAGGAGACACTTAGGACTTTAGAGATTCCAAAGGTTTTAGGGTCTGCTGCCAGGAAACTGGAGGAAGACCAAGTATATATTTCTTATTATAATAAAAATCACAATATTACACTTAGTAAGACAAAGTTCAAGGCCCATCCACATGTCCCAGATAACATTTGAACTTAGACAAGTCAACAAGCATTCTTTGAGTATGTCCTACAACAGGCATTACAAGGTATATATAGATGTAAAAGATATTTTCCCAATCTCATAATCTAATGGGAAGCTCATAGTATAAGTAGAACAAGACCCAGAATTATGGGTATTTTTAGAGGTCTGATATTTTAGTTAGAATAAACCTCAAATAGATTGACCAACTACCTGGCAATCCTTTTCCTTACAGACATTGGAAATCGCCAAATGCTACAATGGAGGGTAGATAATCATTCATTTATTCTTCATTCATCAAAGATTTTTAGAATGTGACTATGCTAGTTGCTGGGAAGGACACAAAAGTCAGTCAGATATATCCCCTGCCCCAAGAAGCTTGGTAGGGGATATAAGACGCGTATATAAATAACTCTTAAATACAAGCCAAAACAAGATTGATGATGTAAGAGGAATATAGGTAAAAGGTGGTGGGAATTGAAAGTGAAGGGAGAGATTACTTTTTGCAAGTGTATGTAGAGTAAGGGAAATTAAAACAGGTTCATTGAAAAATGGCTTATTGAAAGAGAAGTTTGGACAAGTAGAGACAAAGGTGGGGAGAGGAAGTTACTCAGGTGAGTCCAGGCCCCAAAGTGGAATTCAACTTGACTGAAGCCAGAATTTTTTGAAGATGCTCATAATGTACCGTGATAAAGTAATACCCTTTCCCCAGGACATTGCTTCTAGCACCAGCTTAATCATAGCATACACTTCCTCTTACAGCACCTTGCTCAGTGAGGCTTTTTTTTCCACGATCTTAATATCTCAGAACCAGAAATATAGCACCTTCCTCCTCGCTGTTCCAGCACCCTGTTCTTCCTGTTGTCCCATGCAGGGAAATCCATGCCATGTGGGGTCAACATCTCCTTTCCATCCTCCTCATTGCCATGTCTGTCAGATAGTTTTGAATGGCTCCCTCCCTGCTCTCTCTAGCTCCTTTCTGGCTTTCCTTCCTGAATTATGAAGGTTGGAAAGTTTTTAAATGTGCCTTTTGGCACATTTCTCAGATTCCTTGCCACAAGGATTCCACAGGTGGCCTGCATCTATTTACCTCCTAAGACTTGGAGATAGAAGTGACCAGTGTAGGGTCGTAGCTATGCACAGGGGGATCAGATCTTCTGGTGGGCATGGGGGTTGGGAGTGTTTGGCTCTTTGTGGGAGGCTCGGCAAAGATTCTGGCATCTAGTTCCTACTGTCCTATGTAATCCTTGGGCAGGCAGCTGCAGCAATGAAGTTCCTCTTGGAATGTCCCTTTGGATTGCTGTATCTATTGGTCCTTATTGGGAATCCTCTAAACTTGCCTTTCTAGTTGTCCTGAAGATTTTATAAGCTCCCAATACCCTTTTTTAAAAATCCCTTTTTGCTAAACTAGGTACAGTGGATACTGGCATCATGAACTAAATCCCCTCACTGATATAATGTGTTTTGACTTTCTAATTACCTACCCACGTTCCTTGAGGATTTTGACACTCAATTCACAGTGATCTCTTTCACCCATTTCCCCGCCACTGCACCAGGGGATGCAAGATTCTACCTTGACAATCTGTCCCACACTCTAGGTCGTAATTTCTCCATCTCCATGACTGCAGCCTGGAGTTAGTGTACCTGGAGCTGTTCTACTTCTAACTCTAAAAATTCCTCTCTCTGACCTGACTTCCTGTCATTTCACTTTCCCATTCCACTCGGACCTGCTCTTTAACCTCAGAGCAGCCTTCCATCTCATAATCCTTCCCTGTTCTCCTAACATATCAGCCCGGCTTTCTTTCTTCCCATATAAGCCACAATCCAATGAGTATTCATTTCAACTACACTTTCACCGGCACTGAATTTCCTCACCCTTTTGACCTACCTGTGCATTTATTGTCTCTTGTGATAGCCCTTAAGATGTTCCATGCTGGCATAGATAGGTTTCTCCCTGTATTGAATAAGAATATAACACTAGCTGACACTTATAAAGTGCTTGCCATGTACCACACACTGTTCTAAGCACCTTAATATATTAATTCATTGAATCCTCACAACAATCCCATGAGATAGGGGCATGTAATGTCCACATTTTCAGATGAAGAAACTAAAGCACAGAAAGGTCAAGTGATTTGCCCAAGGCCACCACAGCTAGTAAGTGGTTGAGCTGGGATTCAAACTGTCTGTGTTCTTAATAACTAGACCCTATTCGTATTCCCTCAGCATATTTTAATCAAAATTCAGATAGGTATGCCAAGATATCTGTGCATCATTACGTGGATATTAAAAACATTTTTTCCTATTTAACTATAAATGTGATTAATATCTCACTGTTAATATTATATATTACAGTTTCTAAAAGCAATATTGCATTAATATTTACACCAAGTTTTTTTAGTGAAAATTATTTCTCTCTCACATTATTTCCTTACTCTGCATTCTGATTTAAATCTCAATTCTGTTGTGAAATATAGTGTCATGCTATTGCAAATAAGTGTCTCAAGCAGGTATTGAATATCTAGGGAGATGGATTTTATGGATTACCCTGCTGACTCCTCTTTTTCAAAATATCAATTCTGTGGCATCCAATAATGCATACTCTTATAAATGAAGTATAGCAATTTGAGATATCAACTAGTATTTCTTTCTTGAAAAGTCACTGCTTTCCCATCCACTGCCCTTCCTGCAGCAGCCCCCTTCAGCTGTTTGGATTCTCACCCTCCTGGCCCACCCTGACTCAGGCTGTTCTTCCTCCAGTTCCTCTGCTTGTCAGACAGGTGGGAGGACGCCTAAATTCCTGAGGGGCAATGAATATTCTCTTTATAAGCGAAGAAACAGAAGTATTTCACTCTGTTAAATAGGCTCAGCTTTACTTAGAGAGGTGATAATTCCTTGAGTGTTTCCAGGAGTAATTTTGAGTAGGTGCACTGCTATATTTTGGAATGGCTTGGGGTGCTACCCTGGTCTCACAATGAAGCGTCATGCCTGTTTATACTGGCTGTCTGCAGTTCGGTAGCTGGAAGTGTAAAGTCAACATTGATGCTAACAGGCTCTACCATGAAGTTTTCTTATTTAGATTTTGGTTATCAGAGTTTCCGGTTTGTTGGGGTTATTGTGTTTGTTTGTTTTTCCCTCTTGTAAGAAAAAGATGGTTCGTTTTCTGTCTCTAGCTCATGTGTTCTTTCTGAAACATCATTTCAGGCTATCCATCAACTTGACTAATAATAGTCAACTTGACTGTTGACTGATATTTGCTATAAGGAAGTACTTCTTACAGAGAAAACATATTTTGTCACAATAGATTTGAACATGGCTGTTAATCAAATATGAAATGGTTTCTGCTGATGTGGAATTTTTGAAGCTAATTCAGGGAAAGTAAGACCGTACTTTCCTAGAGTTGTACGTTATTGGTTTCAGTATTTGTACTTTTATTATTTTAGAAATCTTTAAAAATCTTACAAGTCTGATGACTTCCTCACTTTCCTTTAATTTGCTTCATATATGATGAATCTCACTTATCAAAACTAAAGAACTCACTGTTTGAAAAGTTAAGTGAAAATTCAGTGGAGTGGGAGTATTTATTGCTTCTAAAGAAGGTTCTTCATTGTAGATTATCCAGGATCCAGTAATGAATGTACACTATCAGGGGCCAGGGATTTAGGGGGATGAATTTCCCAGGGTTTAATCATTTCATAAGGCCTCTGAGTGTGACTTTTTCCCCAATAATCTACTTATCTCAGTAATTTACCCCTCCTACTGCATTGCAAGGAAAATGAGTCTCCCAGGTTGTTTGCATGATAAGTAGCTGGGAATTGTGTGAGCCTTTCAAGAAGAAGCCCTGAGTTAATTGTAGCAGCCTGAGCTAATGGTTTCCCATGTTAGTTGGCAGGTTAAGTGAAGAAGAAGGCTTGAAAACACCCTTTATCACAAGTACCATGCATTTGAAAAGCTGAAATCTTAAAAATGTTTGCTTCATGGAAGATATTTTCCCTTGCAATATAAATGTGTGAGAAAAACATCCTTCTAGAGATGGGACTAACAATTTTGCAAATAGCTCTGGATATTGTCTGCTTGGAAGAGTTTGGGGGAGGTTTTTGTTTTTCCTTTTTTCCAGTGGATCACCCTAATTTGCCACCCCCACCAACCCACCCTTTTTGTGTTTAGTTAAGTCAGAGTTTAAAGAATAAGCCGCTTATTACAAGCAAACAACTAGAAAAATCACTTTGGTGAAAAACAAAATAGGCTTCCTAAAATTTTCTGATTGTATTTCTTTTTAGGTTCCTTTCGAATTTCTTCTTGGAGTTTTTAATACTGTAACACATCAACTATGTTGGGGCTCAGCAAACGATACCCCAAAGTACAGTGCTTTGGCGTGCTGAAGGATATGGTAAGGCCTCAGAAGCAAAGTCTCTTTCTGACATCTTGCTTCCCTTTCTCCCCAAGGCAGGCCATAGAAACTAGAATTCCTTTTCCCCAAGGCAGATAATAGGAACTAGAACCTTTCTCCCCCAGAGTCAGCCATAAAACCTAGAAATAGTACTCTAACCTTCCCTCACCTTTCTGTGTAGGAGCTGGCCATAAAGAAATTCTCTGACCTACCTTGTCTAAAAGTGGATCATAAGACCCTCATTCCAGAAGGGACCTGCCCTAAATTCATGAGAAAGGAATGCCACACAGACAGGCCAAGAAGGACCAGAACAGACGGGTCTTGCTGGGTTTCCCCACTCAGTCTGTTACTATTAGATTGTTCCCTTTTTGTCCAATCACGTTTCTATATAGCTGTCCACTCCTCATCAAATCTAAGCATAAAAATGGACATGCTGCCCTGGGATCTTTGGGTTGTCTTTTCTGAAAGCTCCCATGTCACATAAAACTTTGATTAACTAAATCCTTTGTGCATTTTTCCTGTTAACATCTTTTGTTACAGGATTGTCAGTCATCTGTCCAGATTCTTCTTGGCCACTCAGTTTAACATTCCTGTCTCTCAGGTATGGGGTCGGACCCCTCTGGAATGAGGGTCTACCAGGGAGAAAGGGAGAGAGTGACTTTTCTAGGTTTATGACTCTCTTTGCAGGAGAGGAGTTCCAGTTTCTATGACCAGCTTCTGGAAAGAGGAATTCTGGCTTCCATGACTCTCATCAGGGAACAAAGGGGGGCAAGAAGCAGGAGGATGGGGGAGGATCAGAAAGGTCTTACTTCTGAGGCTTCCAATCCACTTCAGTTCAAAGTACTCGGCGTGCCAAGGAGTCATGCTTTGGGGTATCATGATCTGAGCCACGTAAGGACCAGCAATAGTGGGAAACTGTTATACCCCCACACTCCTTCCAGGCCCTGAGGAGCAAAGGGGAGAAAACAGTGTTGCTGAAGCTCAGAAAGAGCCTGAAGCATAGATGAGGACAGCAGACAGGAAGTGTGCTTAAAAGGAGATGCAGCTATTGCCAGAAACACACTGTTGATGCAAGGAAAGAGCAGGAGAAGAAATACCTCAACTTTGCTCTTCCAGCCGGTGCCTCCCTTGGCCAACTCAACAGAAAGACAGAAGGCTGGACAGCCCAGGTGACGCAATGTGGGGGTCAGCCCTTCCCCGACCAGGGCATGGAGAAGAGTAGCGGGGGGTGATCTAGAGAGGCATCAGCCTGGTGCTGGAATTCCAATTTATGGGTTTTTATTTGTTTCCCTGGGGATGGTAAGAATAGCTGTGACTACATAAGCTGTGCATTACAGTGACATTGATGATTTAGGACCTTAGTGAATGTGTCATTTTAATTGTCAATTTTTTCAAAAACCAGCAATTTTACCTTTTAAATTATTAATTAATTTTTAAATTTGGGTATGTACTTTACTAGTACAATGAACAAGACACACCCTGCGGAATTTAACTCCCTGCTCCCTGTCTTTTCGACTCCCTCCCCTTCCCCATGTAGTTAACTGCTTTTATCAACTTCTCAGTGTCTTTTTCTAGTGTTTATTTTTGCAGATACAGTCAAACATTGCTTAATGATGGGAATACGTTCTGAGCAATACATCGTTAGGCAATTTTGCCCTGTGAACATCATAGAGTGCACTTACACACACCTAGATGGTATAGCCTACTACACATGTAGGCTATATGGTGTGTATCTAAACATAGAAAAAGTATAGTAAACGTACAGTATGAAAGATTAAAAAATGGTACACCTGTATGGGGCAGCTCCATTATAATCTTATGAGACCACCATCGTTGACCGGAACGTCATTATGTGGTGCATGACTGTACAAGCAAAGCTGAATGCATATACAGGTGTTCCTCAACTTATGATGGCATTACATCCCAATAAATCCAAGTTGAAAATATTGTAAGTCAAAAATGCATTGAATATGCCTAACCTACCCAACATCACAGCTTCACCTAACCTACCTTAAGCATGCTTAGGACACTGATATTAGTCTACAGTTGAGTTGAGCAAAATCATCTAACACAAAGCCTGTTTTATAATCAAGTATTGAATATCTCATGTAATTTATTGAACGCTGTACTTGAAGTGAAAAACAGAATGGTTGTATGGATATTCATTGTACACAGCTGAAAGCACCATCATAAAGTCGAAAAATCATAAGTTGAGCACCATTTGTATGCCCATATTTCCCCTCCCTTATATGAAAGATAGCATATTGTGAACACTCGTCTGCATCTAGCACATACATTATTTTATATGTGTACAAGTGTAGCTGAAGGATAATTCCCAGAAGTGGAAATTTTGGTCAGTTTTGCCAGATTGTCCTCCATAGAAATTGTATGGTTTTATACTCCCAGAAGCATTGTATGAGACAATTTCCCCACAGCCTTGTTGAAAGGTTATGGTGCACAGCCTCTGGAATTTTGTAAATTTGATAGATGAAAACTAGTATTTCATTGTATTAGGTTGAATGAACCACATGAAATTGCCGCTTATACAGGTGAGAAATGGTAGAACATTGGTAATTTCATATGGCTCAACCTAATAGCTTCATTTTGTATTTTTCTTATGAGTGACTTAGAATACCTTTTGATATATTTTAATGAACATTTTTATTTTTTTTTTCCTGAACAATCTGTTGATGTTCTTGGTGCATTTTTCTATAGATTGCTGGTCTTTTTCTTACCAATATTAAGAAGGCCTTTATAAATTAGGGAGACTAATCCTTTGTGATAATGAGTTTCAAATATTTTTTTCCTAATTTGTTATTTGGCCTTTGGCTTTAGTTATGATGATATTTTTTTGCCATTAAAAGTTTCTAATTTTCATGTAGTTGTAACTATCAGTCTTTTCTTTTATGACATCAGATTTTAAGTCAAGGTAAGAAAGGTTGTCTCCATTCCAAAGGTAAAGGAATTCTTTCATGGATTTTTTTCTAGACCTTTAATGGTTTTGTTCATTGCCTTTCAGTTTTGGACCCATTTGGACTTTATCCTGGTGTGAGGTGTATCTTTTTCCAAATGGCTACTCAGTTGTTCCAACACCATTTGTTTTAAAAGTTCATCCTTATTTCTACTGATTATGAATGCCATCTTGATCACATACTAATTTTGAAGACCCATTTTAAGTCCTAGCAATTTATTTTAACTTTCTGGCTGGAAATACATCTAAAATATGCAATATTCCTTATAATATCTTCTTTTACATGTTGCAAAATTAATACATATTTATCGAAGAAAATATAGATGAACAAAACTTGGAAAATGAAATGACCCTAATTCTACCATTTACCAATGTTAACATTTTTTGTATGTATGAAACACACTCACATGTATATTAGGTTAAAGCCTAAGCAGTTATAACAAAGACACCCAGCCGTGTCGCTAAGTGACAGTATAATGGCTTACAGAACATAGAACTGTACTTCTGTTCCGTGTAAGAGCTCTGAAGCAAGCAGTCTAGGTTGGAGGGGGGCCTCTTCTCCATGGGGCTATTCTTATTCTTTCATCTTTTCTTTTTTTAAGTTAAGTATGTTAGGTTTAATTTATATACAATAAAATTCACCATTTTTAGGTGACCAATTCTATGAGTTTTGAGAAACATATGTAATTGTACAACTACTACCACAATGAAAACACTTCCACCATCCCCCTTACAGTAATTCTCTCATGCTGCTTTGTGATCAATGCCTCCTTCCCACCCTCCACCACTCCAGCCCCTGAAAACCACTGATCTGATTTCTATCCCTGTGGTTTTGCCTTTTCACGAGGTCATTCTTGATCTATTTTCTCTCTGTCTTGTCTCTCCCTGATACTTTATGGATCCTCATCCACTTGGTCAAAGCAGGGTCATGGGCATACATCACAGCTGCACTTTAGGAAGGGGAAAGCACTAAGCATGAACTGCTGATGTTTTCAGCCTAGTGGGCCACATCACTTCTGCTCACTTTCCATTAGTGAGAATTTTGCTACATGCCCACCTCGCTGGGAAATATGCTCTATTTCTGTTGAAGGGAGGGAGAGTGGATCCTGATGGACTAATCTAGCAGTTGCCCTTGCAGCCTGGCCACCCATATGTCCACAGCCATCTGTTGTCTACATTGAGAACACACCCTCTCCCCAAGGGAGACAACCCTAAACCCTTCTCAGTTACAACATCCAACTCAAAGACTAGGATTTCTGGATGATAGGAAGTCTTCTCCAACAGGTTCTGAGGTGGCTCTGCATGGTCTGGTGACTTCTAAACTAAAGCACAAGCTATTTGCATCTCCACCTCCCATGTCCCCAGGATTATGGTTTCTTTAAAAATTATGGTGCTTCTATTCAGTGTGCTAGGGACCACATCTAAGTTCCATTTCTATGGATAGTTCTGGCTGATTTCTGACTTCCCACTAGGCTCATGCTGTCTTGCCCATCCTGAAACAGTGGATGTAGGAGGAACAGCAGTAAACCTGGTCTCTAGCACAGCGCTGAGCCTCTTCCTCTGGCCTTGTGGGGGGCCTTTAAGGAGGGCTGTGAGCACTCACAATTTCATCTCCTGCTCTTTGAGGTACAGCAGTAGTTGGTTTTCCCAACCCTGAGAGGCCCCGATTCTCTAGACTTTTTCTGTTCCCTTCCATCTCTGCTCACAAACTGGCCAGTTTTTGCATGAGCTCATCCCTTTCTTGTAATGGCTTGCTGAAAGTTAAATTATGTATAAGCATTTATTTCTTTAAAAGACTACTACATGTGCATTATCTCTAAATATATTTAATTATATTATTATAGTTATTTTAATAGAAAACTGTTAAGCAATTTCCTACCACCTAATTTTCAGGATCAAGTTGGGTAGATGTAAATAAACTCCTTAAAAAGCAAACACATAAAGGAATGTCACTAATAGCACAGAAAGCAGCCTTTCCAGCACTGTTGCTGCGGACAGAGAGGTATAGGGTTTTGGCAGGGCGGTATAGATGCATTGTAGAGCTGGGTGAGGACGGAGAGGATCCAGCACTCACCAAGTCTTTTTGTTTAGAGATTATTATTAGAATAGATCGGTAAAATAGATCAGATGAGATACTACAACAGGGAGAAGGCAAATGTTATCATCTACAGTCAGAAAAGGCTAACTTGTAGCCTTTAGAGGACAGTTACAAATTTAAATCATTCAAGGAATATAAAAATATAAACCAGAAAAAAGGAGAGTAGATAACTTAAGGATTCTATTTAAGAACTTAGATAAAACCAACTTAAAGAATGTAGGACAAAAAACAAGGTGGGTGCATTTGAAAGCATATAAATAGTAGGTATATTAATAAATATAAAAGCTGTCTATGTGAAAAGGCTAATTAAATAAATGTACATCAAGTATTATGGTAAAGAAGAAAAAAGAAAAGCACCATATTAAGGATGAGAAAGGGGATAGAAACACAAATGCTGAGTTAAAAATATTTATAGATTTATTGTAATAGCTCAATGAAGATGGTGTTCTAGACAACTACAATTTCCAAAGTAGTTTAAGGAGAAACTGGAGAACTTAAATGGAACTGTAACTGAGAAAGAAACAGGAAAAGTGTACAAACAATTGTCTCCTCCCAAATGCTCTGCTGCTAGATAGTTTTATAGGCAAATTCTTTCATACTTTGCAGGAAAAATAATTTCCATGTTATATAAACGGTTTCAGAATATAGAAAAGAAGGAAATATTCCCGTTTCACTTTTATGAAGTTAGAACAACTCTGCTATCAAAACCCAACAAAGATGACATACAGACACAAATCTTAGGGCGGCCTCCTTGTGAATACAGTTACCCTAAAAAGAAAAGTCCTAAATAAAAATCTAGCAAAACCAATCTAGTTTTCTATTATAAGAATAAACCATTGTGCCCAAGCCAAATTAATCTCAAGAATGCAAAGAGAGTTTAATATTAGGAAATATATTGGCATAACTTACCTCATTAATAAATGGAGAAAAGCCTTATCACTTTAATAGATACTAAAAAGGCATTTAATAGAACTCAGTGTCTTTCTTAGTTGTTTTTGTTTTCTTTGAAAACAACTCTTCAGAAACTAAGAATTAAAGGGTACTTCATTATCATGCTAAACAATAATTATCACAAACTAAATGCTACCATTTTGTTTAATGGTGAAAAGTTAAAAGATCAGATCAGGGACAAAATAAGAATGTCCCCTCTTACCACTAATATAGATCATTAATTTGGAAGACCTTGCCTCTGTAGGAGGCAAAAAAATAAAATAAGTTAAAAAGGAGAAACCAAAATTACCATGATATTTGCAAATATTTACAATTGTCTACCAAGAGGATCAACTGAAAAACTAAGAAGAAAGTTCTTGGCCAAATATTAATATAAAATAAGTATACAAAAATTGATTTCTCATATAGCACTCATAACCAGTTAGAAAATGTCACAGAAAACAGATTGTATTAACAATAGCTACAAAAACTCAGCAATAATAGGTTCTATGAAGAAAACTATAAAACATGGCTAAGGTTCAAAACCCAACTCAAACTAGCTGAACCAAAATAAAAGCAGGGAGGTCATTTATCATAATTGTAATTGGGGGAGGTCACAACTCAAAGGAAGAGCTGCGGGAGTCAGATCAGCTTAAGATTAGAACACAATTCCCAAAGCTCCTAGGACTCCTTGCATTTGGTTTGCAAGATACAGTTGTTGAGAATGTGCACTGAACAACTCTAAACCTAAGGTATTGCCATTCATTGTCATGGTAATAGTCATCATAGATTTATATATTTAGGATAACAGTTTTATGGCATGTGAAGAGGAGTGCTTGTTTCTAATTCACACACAAACACCATGTGGGTTAGTAGTAGGGCCACATTCCATCCCTCCTTTATCTCTGCTTTGGCTTCACTCTTTCCTGCAAGAGATTGGATTTCTCCTTGTGGTAGAGAACATGACCACCCACATCCCCACATTCAAGTAGATTTTCCTCAAGTTAGTATATGCATTTCACACAATCTGATTCAGAATTTCAAAGAAAGTTTGGGGGCTACTTGGAAAAGCTAGGAAAATTCTGCCCAGTGAAAAAGAACAACCTTAATTTGTATGTTTTTATCTCAGCATTATTTTATCATCTATTGTAGGTTTAAAATATCCTTTTCACCTCCAATGTTGATAGCTAATTTTTAAAGCTTTTCTTTCTGAACAATTTTTATATAACTCAGGGAAGTTTCTGAATTAGGTGTTCAGAGACGTAATACCTGATAGTCTTACGTCATTCGAATTATCTGAATGCCTTCTCTGTACTAGACTGCTGTGAGATTTCAATAGACATAGAAGGACAGACTCCCTTCCCACCCATTACTTATTGTATTAGGCTTTTCCACCCAAAGATGGGTATTAGACATTGTAAGTTTGTCAATCTTGCATATGCTTTGGGTAATAAGTTTGTCAAAATGAAAAGAGCAGAAAGAAGGTGCAAAGCATCTGATCTGAAATTATAAGTATATGAAAGAATGTGGGGATTGGTTGGTGAAGAGATTGAGCTAATTGCACATTATTGAGGGCACTGGTGGATGACATGGGTCTTCAATATACGGATATTTGTGGAATAGTAGTAAGTCCCTGAAGTTGTACAAAATTTTCAAAGATGCCAGAGATAATTTAAGCAAGACAGCATGTACTAGGTAACTAGCCAAAGGAGAAATAAAGAGATGGCAAGAAAATGTCAGTTAAAAAAATGTGTTTGCATGGGCAAAAAATGCTGGTCAGAAAAACTGGCATTTGAGATTTTGTTTTGTGTTTGCAAATGGCACTTTCTTGGGAAAGTAAACTCATGCCTGAAAAGGAAAGAGAATGTGTAATGCATGATAATGCCTTTGTAAATATGTGTCATGTCTAATTTCTTTGGCTTATGGAACAATTGGGAAATTTTCAACTCCGGAAATTTGTGAAATTAGGTGTGGTAAATGTTTATTTTGGGTGATTTATGTTCGTGCCATGCCTAGGTTCAAAGATCTCAACGAGATAACCACTTAAATTTCTCTTCATCTCCAAATGTTGGAAAAGTTAGTTGATTGAGACAAACCTGAACTGAAAGCAAAAGAGTTTACATTACATTCGGAGTAACAAAGAACCTAAAGGGGTAGCTTCTAGAGAAAGCAGTAACTCTGCTCCACTGACTGGAAGCAGGAAGTGGTATGACCAGCATTAAATAGTGTAAGAATGAAGACAATCCCCTCTTCTCCTCCCAAATCACTGCGGTTTTATAGCTGAAATTCAGTTCCTTGGACTGCTTTGGAAATGACAAGCAGACACGGTAAGATCCAGCATTCTCTATAGCACATGTTTGGCATTAATCATATGACCACATTTGCACCAGCTGAAGTTGGAGCTCACGAGAGTGGGGAAAATTGTGATGAGATATTAATCTAAGAGAAAAGGTCACCATGCGTGTTCTAAACGCATCTTAGAGAAGGCTCATCCTGGTCACCAGTGCCATCTGAAGTCCAAGAGCAGATGTGAACCCAAGATGGCCTTCAGACTGTGAATGCTCCCTGTCCCCCCCAAAGGGAAATAACCTTCTTCAGCTAGCGGAGAGCAGATGAAAGTGAGGGAGCTCGCAAAACACCCACGAAAGGAGACCAGGAGGCAAGGTTAGCGCATCTGGCTAATCAGTCACACTGTGAGGTCCCCTGAAGCATTTTGCTGTTAAGCCACATCTGCCCTTGCTACTTGGTAGAGCCTGGATCTTCCAAGGAGTTGCAAAGGAATGTTTGCAAGGATGGACACTGCTCAGGTTTTTCGGTTTTTAAAGTGGAACACGAAAGTCTAGCTGCTCACAGAGTTACCTGGAAGAGGGAAAGACAAGGCTGGAGCGGGCCAGCAGGAGGAGGGGCACTTAGGAAAACCCGGACTCGTCTCACCAACGGCCTTACCATTACCAGGAACTCTCCTGTACCTGTGGGTGCCAGGGCTGGCCCTGGGCAAAAGTACAGAGGTCACGTATTCACACCTCGCTTCCTTCAGTCACTGGGGCTTTAGCTGTCTGTCCTCTCCACTCAAGAGCAAAGGACTTCTGTGTGTTCGTTCATGCTCAGATATTGGAGACAGAATGTGTTTTCCTAGCCAAAGACATTTCCATTTTAATTGGAACAGAGGAAAAGGATGACCGCAACACAGACAGGAATCCACTGGTGGTAGAATTTTGGGCACCCTGAAGCTGTCCTGGGAAGACACTTGGGAGCAGAAAGGACTTCTTTTTTCTCAAGTCATCCCCATTTAGGTGATGGTCTGGCCTTGTTAGGTACATGGAGGTGGCTTTGTTTATAGGAACACTGCTTAAGAAACAGTGGAGTGCTTCTGACTGCATCCCCAGCTAACAAACATTTGTTGAGTACCTACTGTTGCTTACTCCTGGAGCTATAACCTCTACTTGGCTTGTATGAAAAGTCACAGATGCTGAAATTAAGTTGTTTTCTCTCTCTCTCTCTCTCTCACCAACCAAATCTATTCTCTTGCCTCCTTTAACCCTGCTTATAACTCTAAGCTTCCTTGGCATTTTAAGTAGATAACGAGTCACTCCATTAGGTGGGAGTGGCAGGAAGGCTGGCAGTGATGGGATTCTGATGCTTAGTTCTGAAGGTGAGTTTCTGTATTCATGAAACTGTGCTGGGAGCAGGATTTATTTTTTTTCTTTTTGACAAAATCTGGTCACATACTACCAGGTTATATTCAAAATGATGTAAGGTTTGAACGTCTAGGAATCAAGTTTAGAATTGCTGTTAAATAAGGTAAACACAAGTGAATGAGAGCTGACATTTATGGAGGTTCACTCTGCATTGGGCGCCATGATGAATGCTCCACAAACATCATGTCATTTAACCCTCACACCTACCCTGTGTGACAGATGCTGGGGTTGTCCCCAGTTAGAAGATACGGCAACTAGTAAATTAATTGAACTCTTCCCTTAACAACTTGTGTACTTTTCTGTATATGTGTTATACTTCAGTAAAATTTATGTAAAAAAAGAAATAAGATGAGCCTACCGAAGCCCAGAGACGTTTAGTAACTTATCTGAAGTCACCCACCTGATATTAGCAGACACAGGACTCATCCACCACATTTGTCTCACTTTGGACACTACATAGCCCCTACTCTGTACAGCCATTCTTTGTACTTAACTATAAATTAAAGTCATGCCCATCATAAACAGTTCATATGAAAAACTGGTTTTCGTATTCGCTTACACAGCTAATCCTTCATTTTGTCATTTCTTCATTATCTAGAAATGTCCTTGTTTTTCTTTTTCAGGCTTCTCTTTTTAACAATTTACTTTCCTTTTCCCCTCCCAACCATTTACTTCTTGGTTGTTGAATAAGTGAGTGAGTGAATAAATCATGTCGTAACATTTATACTAATGCACATTTTGAAGACCATGTCCTAGGTTTGTTTATTTCTTCAGTTAGTCCATAAACAATTATTAAATGCCTGCTGCATGCTAGGGACTAGGACTATAAAGCTGAATAAGATAAGTGTCTTCTTTCAGGGGGCTCAGAGTCTAACAGGGGAAGACAGACTTGTTTAAAAAAATTAAGTCAATAAAGTGTCATGTGTTCTAAGATAAGCTCTCTTCATCAAGAAAGAAGTGGCTAGGGTGAATGAGGAAAATCCTCATAGAAGAGGTGACTCTGAGTTTTGAACAATGAATAAGTTTTGGCTGAGGGCCAGGGATGTGGCAAGGCCAAGGCTCACTGCATTAGTGTGCTTGGGCTGCCATAACAAAATACCAGATTAGATGGTTTAAACAACAGAAATTTATTCTCTCACAGTTGTGGAGATTGGAAGCCCAAGGTCAGGGTGCTGGAGGGTTGGTTTCTGATGAGGCCTCTCTCTTTTGGTTGCAGATGGCCACCTTCTTACTGTGTCCTCATGTGGCCTTTCCTATGTGTATGTGCACAGAGAGTGCTCATGTGCAGAGAGAGAAAGAGAGCCCTCTGGTGTCTCTTCCTTTTCTTATAATGACACCAGTCCTGTTGGGTTAACGCCCCACCCTTGTGACCTCATTTTAACCCTCATGGCCTCCTTAAGGACCCTATTTCCAAATACAATCACATTGAGGATTAGGGACTCAACATATGAATTTAGTCCATAACACTCACCAATACCAGGGTTTCCCTGGTCCACACTTCCTCCTGCTTCCTTATCACTGAGGCACCCTGTGTCTCCTCTGCACATGTCTTCTTAAGGGTCCTTTCCCATGCATTCTCCCTGTTCCAGGAAGTCTTTAAGTAGCGATTCGATAATTCTAATCTGCTCCTTGATAAGAATGTAAGACTGCCAAAACTCTTGTCTGTAGAACACCTGGCTTCAAATGTTCCACGAGTATTCAGAGCTGATCATGATGGAGAAGCAGCAGTTGCTTTCCATGCAGGAATCTTCTCTTGCAATGATTCTGTTCTATTTCTGGCTCTCCTGAGCCATTAGGACCCAGCATGGGGTTTTGCACATAGAAAGGGCTCAGAAAATGGGAGTTCTCTTCCCCTTTCTCCTTTAGCACCACAAGGCCTTCCAGCCAGAGTTCCTGTCTCTCCTTTCTTGTGTGATGCCACCCTTCTCACTGGTGGTTCTTTGCTGACTCTGGGGCCAAATCAGCAAGATGTGGCAAACCGTGCTGCAGTAGGTTTCAGAAGGTGCAAACCCTAGTCCACCTATGGCCTGAGTCATGGAATCTTCATCCCTTGCATCTGTAAGATGGAGAAAATAAGACAACTACAAATTGTGACCAATTAAAAAAGTAAACAAACACAACATCCTAGCGTTACTACAAAGCTCCAAATGGATAACATGTGTGTAAAGGTTCTTTGCAAAGTACAAAGTGCACTATTCACTTCAAAGTTAATCATAATTTATAATTATAATATATTTTTATAATTTATTTTCTGGGTAGATCATTGTACTTCTCATTTCTCCTATCTTACTGTCCTCACATACCCAAAGGACCTTAATCAGGCCTTTGAGAACTCTCTGAAGCTGCCTCGTAATGATAAGGAGAGAAGGAGAGGGCATCCTTCTCCCATGCCCAAGTTACAGTGCTCTCATTTAACAAATACAGTCGCTAAAAAGTCTTCCTCCTAACTGATTAGAGGTAGGGAGCAACTTCCCTGGAAGCTGTGTAACGCAGTGAGGGTCTGCAGCCTGATGTTGGGCTGGAGTCCAGCTCTATCACTTACCTTAAGCATCCCTTTATTCTGTCTCCTGACCTGGAAACCAGGGGTGTCCATGGTATCTACCTAACGTTAGGAGATTTGTGAGGCTTAAATGAGTTGTAACACATATAGTCCTCAGAACAATGCTTGGCACATAGTAAGTGCTCAGTATTAGCTGTTATTGTTTTTCTTTATCTGCCCAGTAGACATGGAGGTCTACAGCTGCTATCTCCCAATGGTTATTTTGTGATTCTACCCAATTCATTAATGTTGGTGAATTGAACTTAAATTTGCTCAAACAACCAGTACCCATGATGAAAGCTATCAGACGTTCCTTGTTTGTTCCATTTTCTGTCAGGTTACTTCAATTTGTCTTGAAAATAGTCTCCACAGTCTGCTTGCCAGCCAGGTGTAAGGCCGTGTGTTTGGGGAGAGGGTGGAGGTCATGACGTTTGAATATCTAGTGACATCTGAGGATCTGAGGGACAGGAACTGGGGAGCGAATTCTGAGAAAGAGCCCGAGGATAGTCAGTGAAGGGAAGACTTGTTGGCCCAAGGGGAAATTCTGCCGCTTCCAGACCAGCTTGGTTAAGCGAGATGATTCTACAAGCCCTAGTAAGCTGGAGCCAGGCCTGAGAGCTGCTGCTGAAGGGGTTCAGTGCCAAAGGTAAGAAGGGGGGGTTCTTTTTAACTGGAGGCTGGAAGAGGAAACTTGTTCCTGTCTGCCTCAGAATAAAGCATGCTGGAGCTCAGTCGTTAGCAGGTAGCTAGAGACATGTGTGAGTGCTTTCTCTTGATTTTGTCTGCTGTAAGGTTGTCTTTCTGAAGTCTGTGTTGTGTTATGAAAGAGACAAGTTTAATAAACAGATTCTATTTTTGTTCCGAGCTGTGGCTTGGAAGAGCATCCTTAATCTCTGAACCAGGAACCCACTTGGTTCCGTGTGCCTGTCACTCCCTCTTCCACCACACGGTGGTGACACACCTAAGCTGCAGGGGTAGGTCTCAAGCCAGCAAATACTGAAGCCCCAGAGGCTGGCACCGCAGTTGAGATTGTGTCACTGACTTTTAAGATACCTTTGCTCTACCCTTACATGATTCATAGATTTAGTGTCCATCTATTTGTCTGATATTCTTCTTTGTGTAAAAGAATTGGCCAGTGGGCAGGAACAGTGTCCATCCACCTCTGGGCCACTTCTGTACCTCCTGGATTCACACTGCCTCTGCCCCCACTCTAATGGCTCATCCCCAAATTCTAGTTCTGCTCTGGCTAGCTGGCAATACCACATCCAGCACTCAGGAATACATAGACATATGAGAAAAACAATCCCCGTTCTCCTTAGTTCAACTAAGGCTAGGCTGGAGGATTTCAAAAAGAACTTTTCCTTGGAAACAACAGCAAAATATACACAAAAGCATAAATAAATGAATAAGTTCACAGAGTTTAGTCTGCAGACCAAGACTTAAGGATAAAATAGCAAGCAATGAAGACTGGTGAGCAAGGCTTGCAGACTGTCCAAGGCCCACCTTCTTTCCCAACCTCAGTACCTGAGAATCTTGTAGAGCAAAGTATAGCAAAGATAGCCCAAATTCTATCCCAGGATAGATTTTATTTATAACTTGTAACCTATGTATTCCAAAGAGGACATGGGGTAGCCTACAATAAAAGATATATTTATATATTTTATTATATATATGTAGATATGTAAAATCTCAAAGTTGTTAAAGAAGAAATAGGAAATGTTTAAGTGTAGAGGAGAACATCAATAGGATATATCAAATCCCTAAACTAATACCATGTTTGAGCATTAAATTTAGCAGAGAATAGAATCTTAGAAAACCAGCATAGAAAGGGAAATATGATGTGTCACTCAATGATACTACTTTCTCAAGAAAGGCAAGCTTTTTCCTGGTATTGAATATTTAGGTCAGTAATTGAAGCATATAATTCTACAGTGATTTTATAGAACACACACAAACTCCATTTGGTTGATAGCAATGTTTGTTTGAGTTCATACCACTTCTAGATTTGATGGAATCCTTATTCCTTCCCAGAATTTGTTTCCGTGTTCACCGTGGCTGTGCAGCACTCCCTTTTTGAAGCTGACCTTTGGTAAAGTGAGGAAACCCCCAAAGGGGCATCCTCTTCAGCAGAGGACTATAGGCAGGAATGAGCCTCCCAGGGAATAGAGTTATCCCAGCCTAATAAGAAGGATGTGTGCTCTGGACTGGTTAGTAGTGTCTGCTATTCCCCTATTTCTCCTTTTCCAAATGGGAGCTTTTAGTAGTGTCATCAGGATTTTCATCTGCAGGTATATACTGGATGTTTTGGAGGTGACTGAATTAGTCAGTCATAATATGGAGAACTACATATGAACTGGACTGAGAAGAATGTCCATCAACTGGAGATCCGGGACTTGCAGAACAGAGGCCCCGTGACTTTCCCTCTGCGTACAGTAGCAAGATATGATTTGACATTTTTCTCCTTTTGGGAAGAAAGTGAAGCAGTTTTGGTTGCACTTGGGAGAGTTGTATTGTGATAATTGTACTGCTAGATTATTGAAGTTTTATATATGTGTGTGTATGTTTGTGTCACATGCACACATGTGCTTGCTGGACAGCCAAGAGGAGACTGTAATGGACATGTGTTCTCTTCTCCCTCTTGCACCCAACACCTGCTGGTTCCATATGGTTCACATGCAGGTGACACTTGCTCCCCTCCCTCCCCATACCTACTCTCAATCCCCACACCACGCCACAGCAGTGAGCATCTAACACAGAATCTGGCCTGGTGATGAGTCAAGATAACATCTAGGCATAGTTTAAAAAGGCAAATAGTAGTGCAGGGTATATTGCAAAACAGGAAACAGAAAACAAGAATTACCTGCTCCACCTTCCTGCTCTCAGGTCCCACTCTCTGGAGGAAAGTACTTGCATCTCTTTCACGTGTCTCTTCTGGGTTTTGCTTTCTTATTTCTGAATAAGATGCTTGTACTGATGTGACTTGGTTTGCTAGTGATTTTAGATGGTGTCCCTTAACTTCCTACTGTGGAAGGTGCTTAGTTCCTTGCCTGCCTGCGCATACACATGCTCAGGCACTCACACTTCTGCCTCTGTGCTACCAATGGAATTAAGCCTAAATCATTACTCAGCATTTTCATTTTGGCCACGTCAACATCGTTCACTGAGCCATGTAGCTTACTATAATTAGAATTCCTTTCTTATACAATATTTTGTTTTTTCAGAACTTATTGTCATTTTTCCATCTCTTTGTCATAATTCTTGCCCTAAATTACTGCCAAGCTAAGAAATTCCTGTGGATATGGTCAAACGCACATCAAATAGTCTATCAGTCCTATATTTTCCTTGGGGTCACCCCTTCCCTGGAGCCTCCGTCCTTCTAATCCAATCTGGTAGCTCTCTAGGCCAGCTGTACCTCTTCTATCCTGGGACTCCTCAGGATAAGTGGTACGGGGAGGGAGAAGGGTGAGTGTCACCTGCGTGTGAACCATGCAGAACAAGCAGGTGTTGGGTGCAAGAGGAAGAAGAGAACACATGTGCATTACAGTCTCCTCTTGGCTCAATATCTTCTGCAGACTTCCCATCACCTCTTTCTTGGTTGGAGCCCCTCTTGCCTGGAACTCATTTTCTTTCTTGGTTTGGCCCCTTGTTGTGATGGAGCATGTCCTTCCCTAGCTTTCTGAGAAGTATCTGGGAAATAAATTTCTTGAGATACTACATGTCTGAAGATATCTTTATTCTCCCCCTTGCAGTTCACTGATTGCATGTAGAATTTTAGGTTGGAAACAATTTGCACTCAGGATTTTGAAGGCCTTTTTCCTTGGCTTCTAGCTTTAAGTGTTGATACTGAGAAGTTCAGTGCCATTCTGATTCCTGAACCTTGTTTTATGTCCCCTTTTGCTTTAAAGACATTCTCTTCACCAGTATTCTAAATTTCACACAGAGGGGCTCAGAGTAAATTCCCCTCTCATCCCGACACTGTTGGATGTTTTGTGGACCCTTCAGCATGGAAATTCATATCTTTCAGTTCTGAAAATGTTTTCTTATAGCTTTGATAATCGCCTCTGTTTTTCTCTTTTCCTTCCCTCTGCTGCACCTGTTAATTGGATATTGAGCTTCCTGGTTTAAACTTCTAATTTCCTTATCATTTTCTCTCCTGTTTTTCATTTCTTTGTCATTTTGTTCATTTCTGGGACATTTCTTCAACTCCATCGTAAAATTCTTCTGTTGAATTTCTTTATTGCTGTTGTCTTATTTTTTAACTCCCAAGTTTTCCTTACTGATTTTTAAATGTTATTCTGTTCTAGTTTCACAGATATAACATACATTTTATTTCTCTGAAAATATTAGTTATTGTTTCTTTGAAGTTTTTTTCTGTTCATTACATTGTATCTTTTCACTGAGTTTCTCTTTCAGTATTTTTTTTGAGGGGGAGAGAGGAGGGAATTTTTTTTGCTTTTTTTTTGTTTTTGTTTTTCCCTCTCCTGTCAAATGTCTAGTGATGCTTGGCTACCCATTAATGTTGGAGAATAAAGCACTAAAAAGACATAATAAAAGTTCCATAGGCATGGGTGGGGTCTGCTGAGATGTAGACTTCACAGAAGGATTATCAGACAGGGAAGGACCTCATCATTTTTCTGGGGATCCCAAATATTAGTATCTGTAGGTCTTTTCTCTTTGGTTAGTCCATTTCTGCTGAGGGGAGCTCTGTAGTCTCCCCCTGACAAGTGGGAGCTTAGCTGCTAGTGTCTGCGAGCCTGACAGGTGGAGGGGGCAGTGAGCTCACCATTCCATATGAAAACATTTATTTGATCTCCCCTCTTTTAACCTCTTGTTTTACCCTTTCCTTCTCTGCCTGTTGCCTCTGTGTTTCAAGCCCCTCTGGTCCAGTTTCTCCTGTGAACCTCTCTCCCAAGAGGATAGGGCAGAGATGGTTTTGCCTGGTTGTGTGGGGTGTGGCAGAGGGGATCTGGAGCGGAGCTGGTCCTCATGCAGTCTCTAGTTAGTCCCCCATTGGTAGCCTTGCCTTCGGAAGCCCTGGTGCCTCCCATCCTCAGTCTTTCTGGGGTCTGGTGACCAGTCAGCTTCCTGCTGTGAATTCCCAGCCCCACCCCAAATCAGTTGTTTAGATGTTTTCATCTTCTACTGTATGAGTCTCTTCTCACTTATCCATTTACTTTCCGTCTTCCAACATTTTATTGCTATATTTGATCGGATGTCACTTTTTCTATTATTCTTTTGGTTTATGGATTTATACCATTTCCCTCCCTTTAGTTAGAGTTTGGGGAAGGGACAGAGATAACTGGGGGTGTTCTGTTTGCGCACATGAAATACATCATCCTTCCAGGCCTCCTTACAGTCCCATGAGGTAGGAAGTGTTATTCCTATGTCGCACACGAGGGATGAAGGCCCTTAGAGGTGAAGGCCATTTCTCAAGGTCGTGCATGCAGTGATCAGCGGCAGAGCCGCAGTTTGAACCCAGGTACCCCTGTGAAGTGCACACTCGTTCCACCACATCACACTTTTCCTGATTCTCCGGGATTGCTCAGGGATTCTTTTTACTACACTGAACAATATTAATCAGGAATACATACCACACACAATCCCATGGGGCCACGTAGTTCAGCTAACAGAGCTTTTTTTCTTCTCTTTGTTCCCTGAAGCAATTATTTTTTTATTTCATTTAAAGACTCGGCCTCTGCAGCTGCCGTGGACAGCTTAGAGTTGTCTGAAGGTTGAAGACGAGAACCAAAGCCCTGAGCTTACAGGCTATCAAACTTGAAAGATGTATTGAGGTGAAATACTGCTGCAAAGCCTCCCCAGCAAACCTTTTTTAAGTGCTTTTTCTTTCCAGAATGAAAAAGAACCGCTTGTACTGTACATGCATAAAATCGTCAGCTCTGGCAGTGTTCAAGACAATATGTTTTTGTAACTGCCCACCCCAATGTAGCAGACAGTATAGTCTTCCAAAGCCAAAATAATTATGTATTGTGCTCTGATATTTAGAAGTCAAAGATCAGTGCATGTGTGTGGGCTGACACACGTGCCTTTCCTTCTTTCTTTTGGAGAAGAAGCCTGTGCTAACAGTTAAATAACTTTGTTTTTCATACTGAATATTTAAGTTGCAAATTTGAGCCATGTGGGGAGGGGTTTGAAATCAAGACAGCAGAACTGCTGCTGAGGAGCTTTGGGTGAAACATGGACTAACTTCACGGGGAAGCATTCAGGTGGAGTTTTTCATCCCGTTTATGATCTTGCCCTACTTACTTATGTATTTATTTTTTTGCCTGACCCAGTCTGATATTTCCCTTGGCGTTTCCAAAGAGATCTGTATGGTCATTGGCCAGTGTGAAATACAGTAATATGGGATTCCCGAAGAAGTTCGTTACAACTTTTCAGAAATATTGAGTAAATCAGTCACTTTTGAAGGGAAAATGTGAAGGTATTGTTTGTCTTTAAAGTATTTGTTTCTCTAAGCACAAGTGCCTTAGCAACTGTATGTGAAGACAGGTTTATTTCAGCAGAATTTGTAGTAAACAATGTGTTCATTTATGACCAGGCACTGGTACATGTAATAGTTTCATTTGCAATTTTCAGGCATGATATAACCAGACCATAACCATTCCAAAAGGCGTCTTGCCATTTTGTGTTTATTTAACTAAGGTGATCACTGTTTCAGACTACCAGCCTTGCATCGATAGGCGTCCTAGATCTGCCCCGTGTAGGAACAGATGGGCACCTTCTTGTCCATATGCTTTGGGCTTAACCCTGGCTTCTGGAGACAGGCCTTAGAGAAAGGCCCATCTAGGTCAGATCAGGAAATGCTGCATTTAAGACAGTAAGCAGTCTGGGCCTCAGGTACACAGAAATGTCCTAGATGCCTGCGCCCGCTCCTCTCTCTGTCTCTTTCTCTCTCTCTCTCTCTCTCTCTCTCTCTCTCTCTCTGTTTTTTGTTTTTTGTTTTTAATCACCATTTTAGAACTCTACGTTGGTTTCTCCTGATTCTGGTTGTTTTATATCCAGCACATGCAGCATAAAGTCTGGTGGTTCATCAGCATCAAGGACAATGTTTCTGTCAAACAGATACTGCCAAAGGTGTTTGTTAAAAATGCCAGTTCCTGAGCTCAACCCCAGGCTTACCAAACCTAAGTCTCTGGGCCTTGGGGCCTGAGAATCTATTTTTCTCTCCTAGCACCACCCCCAACCTGTGATTCTTAGGCAAATCACACTGTCCAGGTCCGTAATTTCCAAATTTCCCTGATAAGAATCACGATTCTTGCTAAAAATACAAATTCCTGGGCCCCATCCCAGAACCACTGAATCAGAATCTCCGGGGTGGAGTGGGGGAAACCTGGGCAGTTAGGAGAGTAGAACATAGTATTCCAAAAACCCTAAGGTCCTGAGGCCAGGACTGCCTGCTGGAAACCATCAGAGGAAATAAACTAAGCCCCACCCCACAACTTTGCGAGACTTAGCAACTGTTAATTAAAACATAAAACTAGGGGAGAGATGGAGAAGGACCTAGGGTCTTTTGGCTCCAAGCAAGTCAAATCAGAAACTTTTTTAGGTTAATTTCATCCATTTACCTGTTACAGTTCTAAGAACTTGTGAAGTTTTCTAATTCGGCTAAGTTGGAATCTGGATGTAAAGTCGACTAATCCTTATTATTCTGCTAATTAAGAGATCTAGAGGGAGCTTTAAATTTATTTGCTTTTCACCGATTATTTCAAAAAGTGTGTTTCATTTGTCCTGGCTTTTCAAAAGCAAGAAGAGCTTTATATGCTTTTAAAAAATTTTTTAAACAACTGTCATTACTTATATCTTCTGAAGTTTTCTACTTCATCCATATGAGCTTCTGAGGTCCAGAAAAACATGTATTGTTTATCTCTGTATCCCTGTGACTCCAGGGTGCAGATCAGTGCCTAGCATGTTAAATGAATGCTGCATGAATTGAGAGGAAAATATTTTATTTTCTCTACTAGGTTTATTTTCTTTAGCTAAGACTATCAGAGTTAAACTTAGCCTTTTTTCTTTCTTTCTTTGGTTGGGTGAGCCTTCTCACATGTGTTTGATTATTGGTTTATTAATCTGAAGATTTATGCAATGCAAAACTGATTTTTTAAAAATGTATTATAAAACTGAGAGACAAACCATACAATTGTACGTACCTGAAAAGAGCTATCCAGATCCCCTATATCCTGCCGAGGAAATTTCATTGCATAAATGGGTTACTATTAGTTTATGGAAAAATTAAGTTACTGGAATCTCTAGTTCACTGATCGTGCCAGTTAACTGAGGTATTAGTGTCCTGCTTAACCTCTCAGAGCTATTAAATTAAATAGTCATGACATGAAACCTCAGAAAAGTCTTATTGTTGTCTAGAAAGATTGTGTACAGGTGTTGCTAGCCTGCTTTAGAATAAAAAAGGCTTCAGTATTCTCAAAAATCATTTCCTCTCCTGAGGAAATGCACCATAATAAAATAGACTTTTCCAGTACTGTAATTGCCGGCTTTCAGCTTCAAAAGAAAACCCTTGAATATTATTCAGGTTATAGTTTCCATCAGACTTTTCTGAATAGACTATAATAATTTTGTGTTTGATTAATAAAATAATTCCAGAAAATAAAAAGAACTATAATCCATAGAGACTGGAGTTGGTGGAAACATTTAGTTGTTTAAAACATTGCTTTTAATTTAAAAAAATGCATACAGTTTGAGCTTATTAAATGAAAAGAGTGTCTCTCTATTTGTTGCAATAGCACCACGTTCCAAGTTGTCGTGGTGCTTTTCTTGAGCTGCTTCTTTAACCCCAGTGACATGAAAACTGAGAATTCTATTTCAAACATAGAAGGTTGAATATTTATAGAAAGGGGAAAAAACCCTTTAATTTAAAAAAGATAATTTCTAATTATAACCAACTCTTTGTCAGAGTAAAGACATTATTTGATGGCAAGAGGTTCTCTTAGACACTCATTGCTTGGGGTCGCACCAGTTTTGGTTTCAGTACTTGCCAGTGCTCCATTTTTCCTATCAGGGATACCTATCGGGTGTCCTGGGCTCTTTTACCCCCAGAACCCTCTCCAGGTTATAGAGCAAGTACATAAACTCTTGCTTCATGACTTCCCACCAACCTGTGCTGGTGTCTTTACATATCCATTTGCTAGAGAACACATAAGTGCAGTTCCCCAGTTTGGGTAAGGAAGAAAAAAAAAGATTTATCTCCATAAAGCTACTGTCTTAATTTCATGTATTCAGATTTGCAAGTTTAGCTGTTGCCTGGATATTTCCTTTCAGAATTTTTCTTTAAGCTGGGTATGCTGCCATCAGGTGAGCAGGAGTATTTTTATTCTGTCCTTCTTGGCCATATAGGTTGGCCAAAGGAGTATGTAATAGAGAAAAAGGCTGGCTTTCCTTTGGCCAACCTTTACTTTTACACTATGATAAATAACTAAGTCTAAGTTATAAGATGGTGTGCATAGTTATAAGTGAAGAGAACAGACACCTGGAGGCACCAATGTTCCAGTAATAAAAAGGATGGCTTCCAATTACATGCCTTTCTGCTGAATGCTTTCTTACACCAGATTTTGAAACAATATAATGTTTGAAGGAATCAATAATGAATGAAGGAATCATTGAAGGGATATCAAAGAGGAGGGATTATAGTAAGAAAACATCATCAGTATTAGCCCAAAAATATCAAATGTACAAAAACATAAAATGTATATCTGGGAGTCTTGGGTAGAGGGGAGAAAATGAAGGTGTGACACTGACGTGGCCTCCAACAGGAAAGTGGGAAGAAGTCCCCAAGGAGGGCCTTGCAGGAGAGGCTTCTACTAGCTGTTGATGCTAAACCCGTGTCTGAGCCTTTTTTTTTGTTTTTTTTTTTTTTTTTGGGGAGACAGGGTCTCTTTCTGTTGCCCGGGCTAGAGTGCAGTGGCATCATCATAGCTCACTGCAACCTCCAACACCTGGGCTCAGGCGATCCTCCTGCCTCAGCCTTCTGAGTAGCTGGGACTACAGGTGCACACCATCATGCCTAGCTAACTTTTCTATTTTAGTAGAGATGGGGGTCTCGCTCTTGCTCAGGCTGGTCTCGAACTCCTGGCCTCAAGTGATCCTCCTGCCTCGGCCTCCCAGAGTGCAGGGATTAAAGGTGTGAGCCACCACACCCCACCCCTGAGCCCTTTTAATACTTTGATAATCATTCCAAGGGACTATATCTGCTTCACATTTAGGATACTCAAAGTAAATGTGGGTCTATATCTGAACCCCCACCAAAATAAGAAAATTTCCCCCAGTGGCTTGCTACCCAAAAGACAAGTTCTCTATAATCCCAGTGGAAGAAAAGCAAACATTGTGCTGTCAAAACTTGCTCGCAATAATACCAAGATGTCCAAAACTGGGCTTGTGATCATCTCCAGCCCTGCTTTTCTTTCTCTGCTTTCAATTTTGATGAGCAAGACCACCAACCACTCCATTTCTCAAGCCAAATACCCGGGAATAGTCCCTGATCCTGCTCAGCCCCCACATCCCATCTGATGCCAATTCTCCTTGTTTCTACCTCCTTGGTTTCTACAGAATCCATACCCTTCTTTCCTTCCCACTGCTTCACCTTTACTTCAGCCCTCTGTGGTCATCTGGGCCACGCCTGTTGTTTCCTAACTCATTTCCCTGTCTCTACTTCTCCTTCCAGTCCATTCTCTGCATGGAAGCTGGGGGGGAGCTTTGGAAAACGCAGATTTGGTTTTGTCACCTCTCCCCTTCCACCGTCACTTGACCTCTCTAACACCTTTCAGAGACTCTCCGCGGCCCAAATTGCTCATGACCACACTTGGAGCCCTCCATGGTCTACTCTCCTCATCTGCAGCCCACCACGTAGACACACAACTCTGCATCCAACATCAGTGCAGTTGTTACTGTGTTGTGCCCTAATGTGCCACCTTATTCATTTCCTTAGAATAGATTCTGTTTCCTAAGCTCTCTAAGCCTTAGCTTCCTGGTCTGCAAAATGGGAATAGTCCTAGTTGCCTCACAATAATTTGGCAAGTTCCTGAAAGATCCTGTCACTGTTTTTATTATAATTGAATTAAATGTTTATATTAACATGGAGAAAACTGACAGGCACACAGTACTGAGTCTTCCCATCCAGGCATATGGTGTGTCCCTCTTTTTGTTCATATTTTCCTATATGTTCCTCAATAAAGTTGTAGAATTTCCAAAACACTTCTTTCCATTTTTATTAATTCCTTTGTTCTCTGTTCATTTAGTTATTAATAAACTTTTTTCATTGCATTTTCTAATTGATTATGACTGGCTTATAAGAAAAGGGTTAGAATTTGTCTATATATTTTTAACTGTACCCTTTACTTTAGTTCAAATAGGTTTTATGTTGAATATTTTATTTCCAGGTTAGGCATTCTCTTTATCTGCAAATAATAATTTTGTCTTCTCCAGTTCTTGAAGGGAAACCCAGGAATAAATGTGGTCAAGCTTTTGAGTTCACAGTTAAGAAGAGGGTTGACTTGAGCAGCAAAAGGGAGGCCTGTTGACACTGGGGCTGTTCTGTGGTAGGGCAGACAGTGAGAAGTCATATAGTCCAGTCTAGAACTGGGCGCCTGGCCGTGGAAGCAGAGAAGATGGTTTGGAAGTTGTGTTATTGATATTCTTAGGTCTTTTTGTACTTACGTGCCATCTTAACTTTATTGTAAACTCTTTATGACTATGACCATAAAGTTGGAGTTAGTCAAACCTGGGTTCAAATCCCAGACCCAACACTGAAGAACTTTGAAACCTTAGGGAGATTGCTTATGCTTCTGAGCTCGAGGTTCAGCAATCATGATAACAATAACTGTAATGATGACGACGGTAATGCGGTGACACCAGTCTACAGTGTGGTGATGGGGATCGGAGAGGATGTGTGTAAGGTCAAGAGCACAGTGCTTGGCGCACAGCAGACCCTCAGCAAACGCTCGCAGTGGTTGATGCTGCTCTGTCCTCATCAGATGGTGGCAGGGCCAGAGCCTCCCTTTTCAGCCCCCTTCAGCAATCCTTGGCCCTAGTCGTGGACGTCCCCACAATCAGCGCCCTCCCTCCACCCACTCTGTCCTAACTCCCCCCTCTGCTGCTCTGCACCTCCCGTGCACCTTCCCCTCTCAGCTCTTCTTCTTTGACCTCTCAACCTGTCACCATCACCACCACCCCAAGACCTCTCCCCTGAGCTCCATCACAGTGCACATCCAACTGCTTTTTAACATCTCAACTTAAATCCCTCTACGGCATATCCAGAACCACTCCTTCCGCCCCTACTTTTCTCTGTTTCAATAAATGGCAAACTATTGATCTAGTTATTCAAGGTAGAAATCCTTTTTCCTCTCCTTCTCTCACTAGGGTGCCCCTTTCTTTTCCAAAAGGAATCCCTGGAATTCTATTCTGAATTATGTTCCCAGTCCCTTCACCTCCATTGCCACCCCTCATTCCATGTCAGCCCCATACCCAGATGCTGGGATAGTTCTTTCAAATAGTTCTCTGAGGTAGTTCTTTCAAATAAGTCTTGTTGACTTTACTTGTACCTGGACACTGTACCCTGCAGTCCAGTCTCCACACAGTGGCATAAATAACTGTGTAACATAAATGAGATCTTGTCACTTTTACTTAGGATAAAATCCAACTCCTTCATGGCCTCCAAGGCCCCGCAGGACTTAGCTTTCTTCAAATTCTGTCAGTCCCCAAGTTCTCTGCGTACCACTCACTTTGGCTGGCATGAACTTTGCCCAGCTTCACTTCTAGGTCCCAATGGATCACCTCCTCGGAAGAACATAGCTGACCACCTCATTAAAGTAGATGTTATCATCATACCTTGTTTGTTTCTTTCTTAGCACTTACCTATGATTTGCAATTATTTCATTGTGTGGTTGTTTGAATGCCTCTTTCCTCCATTAGCCTGTCAATTCCCTGGGGATAGATATCTTGTCCATCTTGACAATCATATTCCCAGCTCCTAACGTGGTACCTGGTACGGAGTGGGTTAGCAGCGGATAGAGGCTGACAGGCTTCTCCACTCAGCCTAGATCCCATCACAAGCCATTTAAATCCTGCCCTCGCTAACCTTCACCCACCGCCATTTCCAACTATTCCTCCTCTTATACCTCCACCCACACCCTGTGTTCCAGGGTGCTTCAGGCCTTCTCATTTGAGAAATTGCAGTGGGGACATTCTCCAGAGTGACAAGAAAGTTAACCAGAAAAGAGTGAGCTCTTTACTCACCTTAAGTCATGAAGATTTTCATCCTGGTTAAACCTCCCAATACTATACGATGGAAATGAGCATGGATGTTAAAAGGTGACTGTGGCCAGGCTACTCCAGAGGCTGAGGCTGGAGGATCACTTGAGGCCAGGAGATCAAGACTCTAGTGTGCCATGGTTGCGCCTGTGAATAGCCACCGCACTTCAGCCTGGGCAACATAGGGAGACCCCATCTCATGAAAAAGAAAAAGGTGGCTCTGACTAAAACTAATTTTGTTGATGTCTTCAGAAGTGATGGAAAGCCTTCTAATCATCTTGCTGATGACCCAAAATTTTGCAACTAGAAATTTATTCCTTTAGTCAAAATCTGTCCTCTGTTTAAAGCACATATATCTATAGCATGAGATATGTATTAATTTAACTTTGGTTCTTTGGGAGATCTTTTGGTTGGGGGTTAAAAGAACAGGATCACTCACATTTCCATAAAAAACATAGGTTTATTATAAGGCCACATGTTCCCACTGTTAGGAACCATAGCAGACTTGATAAGCCTGCATCACTTCTTATTTCCTAGTTCAACTCCAGAGAAAAGAATCTGTTTACCCAGCTTAGCTTCACGTGCTGCACTAAAACGGGTCAGAGGCTGCCGGCCAGCCTGTGGATTTGCTGACCTCGCTTCGTATGTCCAAGTCTCCATGGCGTGGGATCCTGGGGTAGATAGAAACCACAGCTGCCTTGGCTGACCCCTCAGCCAGAGCTTTGTCAAAACAGATCCCTTTTGAAGGGATCTGTTTGCCATGAGGCATGACTGGCAAAGCCCTGATAATAAGAAAAGTGAACATTTATTGAGTACTTACTGTGTCACAGACGCTATGCCCAGTATATTATATATACTACTGTTATCCCTGTTTAATAGATGAGGTCCAGATGGGTTAAATAGCTTGCTCATGATCACACAGATGGAAAGTGGCATAGCCAGGATTTGAACCCAGGCAGTCTGCTCTAAAGCCATAAGCTTAATAATTTCTTACATGTCTGAGTAAAGGGCAGATGATAGCGTATGTAAATTGGTCAGGGTGGGAGAAGTAGAACTTTGTTGACCAGGGAAAGAGCACTAAGGAAGTGTCAGAGAACAGTGAAGGTCTCCCTGCATCAGTTGGGCCAGCCCTCTATTTAGAGGTGAGGGGGAAGCTGTGTGGGCAGAAGAGTTCCACCTCAGAGGTAATAGCTAAGGGAGAGAAGTTCTCATGGATGCTTGGAGTGAGAGTGGAAATATACTGAGGAAGGGACCCAGGAGGTCTGGGCAGACCACTCAGCCCTGATAGGCTGGAGCTAAAGAGGATGGTTGTGTCATCAGAAGCAAAAGAAGTGGAAGTTGTAAAGAGACCATTAACTTAAAGAGTCAAGTAATGATTATTTCATTGGTTTCTATGACTTAGGGACATAATAAAGAAATTATATTTTGAAGACTTCATTTAAACAAATGTGGATATCACTCACAAATTTGTTTTTTTTAGACTTTCACTAATAGAAGTGATGAACAAAGCAAAGCTGGTATCAAATTCCTTTGAGAACATTGGTTGAGATCCAACCAAGCCAGCTAACAGGTGACAGATCTGAACAGGACGGTGTCAGCTATCCTAATAACAAGACCAAATGAGGTCAAAATGCAAAATGGTGGAATGGTAAAGCTAGATTAGTTGGCAAATCTGACAATTTTTATAAAACAACTTACTTTCTTGTCTGACTTTATGGTAGAAAAGTCTCATGAGCAGGTACTGGTTACGGCCATTTCCCCAGAACCAATATAAGTCTGTAATGGTCAAAATATGGATTGTGATTCAGTTACTCTAATCTTATATTCAATGCCATTCAACAAGAATGGAAAAAAAGCAGCCCTTCAAATCCGGGAAACTGTCAGAGGGGACCACTTAGAGCAGATTGTAAAGCATGTTAGACTATACACTAACAGAGCCACTAGATTGAGGTCTGGCCGCATAAACACACGCTCACCCCGTGGTAAGCTGAGCAGCTTGGATTTCCAGTGCTAGACGTAGGAATGGGTGGGAAATCGCCAAAGCAGGAAGGCCTCAAGCCAATTACACAATTAGCCAATAGCTTGTGCTGGCCTCCACACTCATCTAGATAAATTGTGAAATCATCAGTGAGCTCTTGAGCCAGATTCTGTCTTTGTGAGGAGGAAGTCAGACTGTGTAAACCTGCCTAGCGCACCATGCGGTAAGGATGTGGGACAAGTTCCGCTTCCCACCCCCTGCAGGAGCAGAATCGCTGTGCAGCGAGACCTCTGGCTGTGTGTGGCCTGGCGTGGTCCTCACTAGCTGCAGGGGAAGGGTCCCTGCTCGGGGTGGCGACTAGCCTTCACCCAGACCCAGCCCAGTGACCAGGCTGCCCTGATCACACTGCCTGCCAGGCCCTGCCCCAGGGCCCCTGTCAAGACTCATGTCCACCTTATTTCAACCTGCAGAGGGGATGTTCATGAGCAAAGCCTGGGGCTCTGGGAAAGGAGGGGGGCTTTTGTCCTTCCCCTTCCAAGAACATGACCTTTTAGACCCAGAAAGGAGAACTGGGCCCAGTTGCTTTTACTCACGGCACCCAGAGCGCTTGCCATGTGTCTCGTTCATCATTCACCCTCGTGACACCCTGACAGGTAAGTTTGTTTGAGATTCATACCCAGTGACGATTGTGCCTGTAGATTCAAGTTCCTGCCTCTATGTCATTCTAAACCTGGAGTCTCTTCCCCATCTCACTTTTCCTAACACAGCCAAACCCTTCGGGGAATGAAACGTCTCAGGCTTTAGCTTAGCCAAAGGGTGGTTTTTCCCCCCTTCCTTTTTTGTTGTTGTTAAGTTTGATTTATTACTTAGCATTCTAGCCAGGCTCGATGGATGTTCAGAATATTATAAATAATGCGAATGGAAAAGATCGTGCTGAAATGTTGATTGCATTCTTAGAAAGAGAACAAGGACTGGCGCGGGGCGTGTGGCAGTGAGGAAGGAGGTGGGAAGGCGAATCTTGCTCCTAGGGTATTTTAGTGTGTCAATAAAAGACAGTGCTCAGAAGGGAAAGAACTTATATTGCAATCCTGCTATCGAGAACGCAGAAGTGTTCCAGCGGGTGTAAAGAATATACTTCAAGAATGTGAGCACCATAAGGAACTAATCAGTAGACGTCCTTTCTCTCGTTTCCTTGCTCACAGTGCCCGGAGAAGGCCGGCAATGGAGAGGCTGCCCGTGCTTCAAAACTAGCTCTCCAGCGCGCTAGCTTGCGGTGCCCCCTTTATGGCAGACAGCGGTGGCCAGCTGCGTGCGAGTGAGAAAGCACCTCCTTTTGACCTATTTGCACCTTTCCTGGAACTTGTGTTCTTTGGGTGCACAAGAAATATAAACGTTATCCATGACTAAGACCACCGATGCAGAGAAATAAATGTCACACTGGCCCATTGGCATCCAGTGATCACATTTGAAGCTGAAATCATACCACCTTCTTCCTGCCATGTAGTCCTCATCTCCGGTTCTTCTTCTCTTAGGGCCTTTCCTTAGGCTTCTGCAAGGAACAAAACGGAGTCAGAGTTCCTTAGCAGCCAAGGCCATCTGTGTCAACCTGATACTAGATAGAGAAGTCCAGCAATCTGGCAGAGATAATTCTTTGAATCTCTCCATTCTGAGCAAGAACAGTCTTTTGGCCACTCCAGCTGCTGCTATGGCTCCTGCAGACTTCCTCAGAACAAAACTATCTTTGTCAAGAGGAAATGAGGCTGAGGGATATTGGTGTGGGAGTGGGGGTGAATTGTGGCAGCATGTGAGTTGTGTGTGGCAGACACATCCCAGGCTGCTCCACTTCTCTCGAGGCTGTGCTGCATCATTAGCAGGCACAGTCACTGGGCAGGAGCCTTCCTACTGGCTAGGGAGCCCTGTCCCATTATCTTTGTGGTGCCCAGAGAAAGCCACAGTTCTTCCTATCATGGTAACAGATGATACTTTGTTGGATGGTGGGAAGAACTTCCAGTGAGCTTTTGATCCTAACTTCTAAACCAAAGTCCTCAAACTTCAGCACCAGGAGAATCACCTGGAGGGCTTATTAAAACACAGATTCCTGGGAGGGACCCTTGAAGTTGCATTTCTAACAAGTTCTTAGGTGATCTGTGCACCTGGTCCCGGATCACAATGTGAGTAGCAATGCTCTAAACATAAATTACCTAACAATAGAAATGTTTTCGGTAACTTCCTTCTAAGGAATGTCCTCAAATTAGAGGGTGATAAAAAGTTACAGGGAAGGAATGAAATGTGAACTGAGACTATTTGACTCAATACAAAAAGGGTCCCTTCACTGACAACTCTGAGTCTAAATCATCTCTGTTAGAAAGAAGCCCATGAGTGTCTGGTAGGATCCCAACATTTCACTAAAATGTAACTCTGTTCATTTATTTGAAAGGTGAGAATAGAATGTATTCTAGAATGTTATACTCAGCTCACTAACCACTACTGGGGAATATACTGATTTTGAAGTTGGCAATACCCACTGTACTTACTTTACTTGAACCATTTGGTGGTTCTTTAAAACCACTACTCCTTAATTACCAGTTTTAATGGTAGCTTATATGCTTTCATTCATTCATTTACGCAACATGTATTTATCGAGCACTTACTATGTGCCAGGACTCTGATAGCTGGTAGACTATCCCCACATTAACTACCACCGAGTAGGAAGACCATTTGAAATCCATATTACTGATTCTGATTTTTTTTTTTTCTTAAGACAAGGTTTCACTCTGTGGCCAGGGCTAGAGTGCTATGGTGTCATCATAGCTCACTGCAACCTCAGACTCCTGGGCTCAAGCAATCCTCCTGCCTCAGCCTCCTGAGTCCCTGGGACTACAGGTGTACGCCACCACACCCAGCTAATTTTTATGTTTTTTTGTAGAGACAGGGTCTCTCTTACTTAGGCTGGTCTCAAACTCCTAGCCTCAAGCGATCCTTCTGCCTCGGCCTCCCAAAGTGCTAGGACTGCAGGCATGAGCCACTGCGCCTGGCCCATACTACTGATTCTTAATATTCCAGGTGGTATTTGATTCTGAACTATGAGCTGCTATTCAATCAACCAAAAACACTAATATGTGTTGACTGTGTATTATATGACCTTTGTGCTAGGCATGAGAGGGTTCGCAGACATGCAAACACATGGCCTGTCATCTCAAAGAATTGATGGACTAGCAGTGAAGGTATATCATGAACCCAATTAATTGTTAGTTTAACCAAATAATATGTTAATTTCTGTAAAGTACATGTCTGGTGTGCCAAAGAAGCACAGGAAAAACAGTCCTACTACTGCCCTGGGCTTGGACAGAGAAGGTGTCCCTGGGGAGGGAGTGTTTTTGAGCTGAGGCCTAAGGCCGGTGCCGGTGTGCTGGGTGCAGAGAAGCTGGCAGAGGGCCCTGAAGCAGTGTGAACGATTCCTGCCAAGGCACAGAGGTGTGAGAGAGTGTAGCATGTTGAGAGTGGGAGGCCAAGGTGGGAAAACTGGATCGTTTCATTGGGAATGTGTCATAATTCTGCTTTTTTATTTTGCTTTGAAATGACTTCTGAAATATCTGACAGACCATGTTTAATGTAAGCCAGCAAATATTACAAAGCCAAATCTGACCTTTTGGATTGACTATCCTACTTTTTTCCAAAAGAGTGGATAAGCAGAAGGTGATGACATCATTTTAATATTATCCTCTAACACCTTTTATTATTTACACTAACAGCACACGTTGGAAAGGCAGATATTTTGTGTTCTTTGTGTGGTATGTGATAGACAAATCCCTGGTATAGGCTCCAATATGCTAATGTGTGACCCATGACACTCAGCTGTGGCCATCAATCTCCCTTTTTCTAGGACTGTATCTTTATGGTCTATTTGAGCCCCTTACACTTGAAAATCTTAAAAGAAAGGGAGAGAAAGACTTCTGCCTCAGTTGCCTTATCCTCAGCAGTGATTCAAGCTACACTCCAGGCTGGTTGCCTCAGGTGCAACTGTTCCCCAGTCTTTCAGCTCTACTACAATGACTCCTTGGACCTCAAATACTTCTATTCATCCTTCTTGCCAATAGAATCCTTGCTCAACAGTTTTTAGGCTAACCATATTCTAGAATTGATGGCTTGGGACTTTGTCCATTTGTTTGCAGTAGGATCAGTGGTGACATTGTTGAATCTGCTCACAACGTCTGCAGGCCTGTGTTGTAGAGCAGCATGGGGATTGGAGGGTACCACTTCCCGCTCTAAGTTTTCACTTGGGAAAACCAACAATTTGCTGCTACACTGACAGCAAACTCTGAAAGTGGCAGCCTCCCTATGTGAAAGTCCAATTTTACAGATCCTCAGATGACATCTTTGGGGGTGGTGAAAAGTGTTTGAGGATAGGACTGAATGGAGGTGACATAATTGTGGCATCGTCCCTCATGATGGAGGGGCAGGCCCCTTCACTCCACAGTGTGAATGTGCCTGTATTCATACCCTGTGCTTGGTGTGAGAGCTCTGCAGTCTGACTGTCCCCGTTGCTCCTGTGCATTTCCTAGATTGAGCTGAAAGCCCCGGTGCTGCTTTTGGTAAGTGGCCCTTTTTCCATGATCCAGTGTAAAGCATCTTAGAAATCTCTTTTTTTGTTCTCACCCCACCAATCTTGGTGCCCACAGGGCTCACAACTCTGATGGCTCTCATCCCGCTACTAGTGAAAAGTTAGCAGTTGACCAGTGTACTGGGGAGTGTGCACCCCATCCCTAGTATTAAGAGTCTCACTGCAACAATATCATTAAATTAGGGTTCTAAGGCCTGCAGGGGAGAGCATCCAGGACACTCTGGGTAGAAGATACATGCCCCTTCTGATAGAGCAAATATGAATGGCATTTTATTAAAGTGCTCTTAATTTAGGTATTTTTATACATATAGGCTTACAGGCTGCTGGAGAATTTTGTGGGAGCACAAATTTCAAGGTCTGTTTTCATGATAGAAGCTTCATACAGTGAGTTAGAGAAGGTTTTCAAGAAAAGTCTGGCAGCCATATTTGCTTGCTCTGAGAACAGTCACACCCAAGAGCAGGAGGCTGATGGCATCTCCTCAGAGGTCTCTGCCTTGCTGGGGTGCGGCGCAGTGGGGAGGATGTGGGCAGCAGTGAAGACTTAAGGTGATCACAGATGGGAAGGATCAAAGCGTCTCTGTCCAAATATCGATGATGGTGAATGCCACTGTTAGAGCAGGAACAATTCCCAGTAGGGAAGAATCGTAGCTAATCCCAGGTAGTGTGCTCAGCACTAAGCATTTTATCTCATTTTGTCTTCATGACAACCTTGTAAGCTAAGGGTTATTGTTCTCCCAATTTTAGGTTTAGAGGATTGGGTCCCTTACTCAAATGACAGAGCCATGATTTGAGTGTGTGCAGTGTGACTTCTCAGCCCACCGTGCAACTTCAGTTGTTACACCATACAGCTTCCCAAAGAGGGAAACCTTGTATTCCCCCACGCGTTCATACTTCCACACGCGGTTTGCAGCACACGTGGGAAGTGACACACAGTGCTGGGAGTTAGTGGGCCAGAGAGCTTAAGACCACTTAATGGTGACCACTTGAAAGCAGGGGTGACCTTTTGAACACAATAAAGCCAATTTTTTTGCCATGACAATGGGGACAGGCTTCACAGCCACACTGAATAATTATGACAAATGTTCTTCTGGTTACTTGGGAAAAGACTCAGCTCAAAAGGAAAGGCCCATGTCTGGCCGCTCTCTCGCCAGCCCTTATTTTTCTTTTCTCCCACAGCCCTGAGCAGTCATCTTTCTTCTGCCCTCCCCATCGTGGCCCTTGGTTATATATAGTCCATGTCACCTTGGAGGCCAAAGGAATGCTGAGATGAGGTAGGGGCAGATGTGGCCTCCAGGATGACAGAGTGGCTCTCCACCCAAAGCACCAGAAGTAGTGCCAGCAATCCCCACTTTATTGGAAATGCATTCACATGAATTTTTCCACACTTTGGTGACATCGCGTGTCTACTATTTCATCCCACTTCGACCACCACAACCTGGCTTCCTCTCTATTTCAGCAACCAGCTGGTGGCCGGCACTTTGCAGCTCTCAGCCAGCACCAGGATGAAGCGAAACAGCCCCTAGTAAAGGCAGCGGCCATCAGTTTAAGGAGCACACTTTTCATCTGGGTACAGAACGGTCAAAATGGGCCATCCAAGCAGTAGCTGCTATGCAAGAGGCACCCTGCCTCTCGCTTGCGAACAGACCACATGCTCCCACAGACCAAGCAGGTACCCGTTTTCTGGCTGGGGTACCCCTGTGCTAGAGAGTGCTGGAGCCCATTGACAAGTTCTTCCTGTCCAGCTCTCCTTTTTCTACACTCCATAATAAGTCCCCTTTCTGTTTCCAGTGTCATTACATCACCCTTCATTCCAACAGACTTTTGTAATGTGTTATTTCTAAGCTCACATATTATTAACATTTCAGGATGGCAGTTTCCTGATGCCACGTAGGAAGGCACCCTCGTCTTACCCACAACATGTTTCCAAGTCCTGCTGTAGGATGGCTGCTTTCTGGAAAGTATTAGCACTTCCCCCCCCCCACGACCCCCATTCCCCTAGAACCCAAGGGAAAGGGAATGGATGCCTTTGAGACACTACCTAAGATATACAGTAAGATAAGAGAAGCTGGACTTTTCTTTATAGCACTTACTATCTTCTAGTACACTACATCATTTACTAATTTTGGTTTTTGTCTGTCTTCACACACTACACCCCCCCAAAACAAACACATACTAGCACATCCATTTGGTGAGGGCAGAGACTTTTATCCGTGTTGTTCATTGCTGTATCCCCAATGCCAAGCACAGTGCCTGGTAGGTACTCAGTCAATATTTGTTAAAAGCCACCACAGAGACGCAGAATACAGAGGATGTCAGTGTTATTTTAGCTTTCCTAGCCACATCAGGAGTGGAAACCTTCTATTTCATTTGTCAAGTGAACATTTATTGAGCAGCTCAGTGTATAATGTGGAGAATGTATACCAAGTGTGTATGAAGTGTTCAGCACCAGTAATGGTGATGGACACAGCTCTTATTAGAAGCACTGTGGCGGCAGGCACAACGTGCACTCGGCTGGGACCAGCCTGCCCCAGGCCCCCAGTGGGCCCAAGCACGGTATGCCCCAGGGAAGGAGGATCTCCAGCAGTGGGGCTCTAAGTGACTAGTTTGCCCTGTCCAACGTGTTCTTGTTAGCTGTGTTGCCAGAGGGTGAGCTCTCCTGCCCTGGTCTTTGCTCCAAATACCTCTTACCCCAGAACTAGAGCCCATCTCTTATTCACTTTGACTCTTCAGGACAACACATACAGCATTAGTCAACGAATACTTGTAAAATAATATGATATGTGATTGTGAAAGAGGAGAGTTTGGTATCTGGGAAGGCCTCTTAATGGTGACAGCTATTTCTAGGGGGACCTTAGCCCATTCAGAGTAAGGAAATGCAACACAAGACCCTTCAGGAGCATCACCTTTGAACTGTCCTTTCAAGACTAAACTAGTCAAGCAAACTCATGCTCTTGTTGCTCTTATATTTTCCCAAATAACTGGAGACAAATAGTTATTTTTGCTGATGATCTCTCTACTAAAAGATCTTGGTTGGAAGTAAAAGGAAATGACTTTGGCTCATTTAGATTAAAAAACATGTAATTATTTGAGTGACGTTGGGTTACTTGTGGGAACCTAAGGGATAATTGAGCCAATCAAGTCTAGGGAAGAATGAGAACAAAGGCAGGGCCTGGGACCTTCTGGGCTAGGTTTGTGGCTAGAGTGTTACCAGTACTGTGACTGAGCCCCAGCTGTGCTCTGTTGAAAATCCAGAATTCCTGGAGAAGAGAACTTGGTTGGCCTCGCGTGGGTTCCATCATGTCAGCTGTGTATATGCAGGCAGGGTCAAGTTGAACAGAAGTGGCTACTGGGCCACCCCAGGAATATGTTGTTTTGAGGTTTGGAACTCAGTGGCTTAGTTCAGGTCTACCCAGAGGCCTTGGTCAAATGATTTGCTTCTAACAAACCAGATGGATAAGCATTTGATGCATGGACAGAGCATTATCTTGACAGCTTTCTGTATGTCTGGCCTGCCTCTCTCCACCTGAGTTAGAACTTTGCAGCAGTGCCCCATGTTGTCTTGCCAGGTGTCCCTAATTGGTGCCAGGTGATGTATCCCCATCCAAACAGGACAGATGAAGGGGTTTGTAATGGTGAATCCATAGCCCGACTGGAACCATCTAGAAATCTTTTGACAGTCCAGAGGGAATTGTCAAAACAAGATATCCGTAACAGAGTTCCTGACTGTCTTTTCAAAGACACTTGAATTTCTGCCAGACTCCAGACAGGTCACAGTCCCAGGGGTAACACACAGCACAATGAGGGGATGTTTCTTAGCAAATATTGATGCACCAGAGAATCAACATTAAATTTTTGACCTGACAACTCATAATCTGCTGCTTTGAGTGCTGATATGAAGGATTACCTATTTACAATTGAATTCTGCTGTTAACTGTGGTGATTGCTGAGCTGAACTTATTTCAGGGAAGGGAAATGAATAACACTTTAAGAACACAGATGGGGCCTAGAAACTATTCAGCACTTTCTGTACAGGAAGCGACAATAATGGTCGAGTTTTTACATACTCCCTCTAAGGAGCGGTTCTCATCTGCAGAGCTTTATGTTTATTTTAGGGGTAGGTAGGGATGGGGTTGACTTTCTGCCTCTCTCATGAGACCGGCAGACCCGTAAAGAGTCACCCATTGGACCTGGTGCACAGTAGGCACTCACCAGACATCTGCCCACTTCGGTTCTGGTGTGGGGGAGCCTGAGTCTCTCAGCAGATCTTCCCCAGGGCGTTGCTCTTGTTCAGCATCGGGACAGCTCAACCGACAAGTCTGACCTGATGGGCCCTGGCCGGTGATGGGAGTTCTCACATGGGGTCTCCACGACCGAATGTCGAATGTCGGCCTTACCCTGGCCTCGTGGCTGTGACTGTTGCTCCAGAGCCACCTGACGCCGGGCCAGGTGCTCGTGCCCCGGGTGTCGGCCCGCAGACCCCGGAACCCCCCTGCCTTTCCCCCCCGCCGTTCCAGCTCCCCTGCCCTGTCTCTCGCGGCCTCAACTCTTTTTAATTTCCTGTTTCTGGGCCAGTCCTCTCCCCTCATCCCAACCCCCTCTCTTTCCAGGTCACTTCCCCCCTTCCTGCTTCCTGCTGAGAATGCTCTTGCTCTCCTGGCCCCCAGATGTCTCTCTGCACCACCCTTTTCCCACAGTTGCTGCCTTCTCTGTAGAGTTCATTCCTTCCACGGCTCTCTGTTTCCACAGAGCGTCACCTCTTGTCAGCATGGCGCAGCGACGCGCGCCAGCACAGGGACCGGGAGGTGAATTCTCTCCAGATTGGGGCTTGGCCTTCAGAGGGGAGGGCAGAGCTGCCAGGGGGAGGAAGGTGCCTCTCCCCTCCTGGTGTTGCCTCCGCACGAATCCAGCCAGACACACTCGGTGGCACTGGCCTGGCCGCTCTGGAGAGTCACCCTGGAAAAGAGCACGGTCCTTACCTTCAGGAAGCTGGTGCTTCTCAGAAGAATGCAGCCAACGTTTAGTCAGCACCAGCCTCATGCCAGGCCCTAGGCCGTTACAGAATGTCACATAACCTTCCTGCAGCCTTGGGAAATGTGTGTGTTGTCCCTCGTGACCCCCCAGGAAGCCAGGATGCAGGGGTGTGGGGAACTTGCTCACAGAGGCTAGAAAGGAGCCAGGCTGCAATGTGCAAGCCCTTCCTCTTCCCACTGTCCTGTGTTCTAGACTGTCATCTTGTCTAAAGGCAGAGACTGTTTATTGTCGGCATGACAAAAAGCTGAGATAAAATTAAGACTATTTGGTGGCCGGTTTTTTGCCTTGTCATGTATTTCTTTGAGGAATCATACTGTGTCGACTTGTGTGTCACCATCTGTGGTGTGCCGCCTTCATCCTGCAAGACTTCCGTGGCCTGCCTGGGTTGCCTCCTCCCATCCTGACCTCCCACCTCCCTGCAGGCCGGGCTCTGTGATACTCCGTCCTGGGGGACGTGGCCATTTGCCCAAAGCCAGGCCCGCAGCTGGCCTGCTGCCTGCTGAGGGCTCTCTGAAGGGAGCGCAGAGTGGCACAGGCCTCAGGAGTCTGGGCTTTTCTCTTCACCCTGCTTCACTTCTGAGTCCCATTTTCTTACCTATAATTTGGGGGAAATTGTTGCCCTCCTAGTCTCATTGCCTTATGGTGAGAATAGTAGGGGATTTGAATCCTGTAAAACTTTCTGGCTGGATGCGGTGGCTCACATCTGTAATCCCAGAGCTTTGGGAGGCTGAGGTGGGAGGATCGCTTGAGGCCAGGGGTTCAAGGCTGTGGTGAGCTATGATCACACCACTGCACTCCAGCCTGGGCAACAGAGCAAGACCCTATCTCCAAAAAAAAAAACCCAGAAAAACAAAAAACCTTTCTCTGCACATGTGCCTAATGGCATAACAGTACTCTTATTTTCGACTTCTGTTCTTGTTGCAGTGCTAGTATCATATCCATTGTCATCATCATTATTGTTACTAGTGCAGCATGGCCAGACCACCCCAGCCCCAGATCCCTCTCTACCCCTTCTCCCGTGCAGCTGGACGTGTTACAGTGCCGGGCTCCCCTTTTGGTTTGCTTTAACCTCCTCCTCCTCCTCCGGCCTGTGACCCCGTCCTCAGTGCGAGCCCCTGCCCTGACCCCTGCTTCTTCACAGGCTTTTCCATCTGGGTCTTTCACAGTTTCCCCCACCTGGTGTCCACTTGGCCGTGCACTGCTTGCCCGTCGGCTGCAGCCGGCGTTGCGCCCCGCACAGCTGCCCTTCCCAGAGCTAATAACCGGAGCCGATGCTGCCAGATATTCTGCTCTGAACTTCCAGCCTCCCCTGGATGCCCGTCATCACCGCCTGGCCCAGCGAGAATTGCTCTCTCTGTTTCTACGCTAAATGCCACTCAGGTGTTCCTCTGGTTTTTGCTCTTCTTCCTTCTCTTTTGGAGCGAATGACATTTTATTTGTGGTGTTAAGCTGAGACAGGCTCTGCCGCAGGACGTTTACGGAGCACCTGCCATCACAAGGCACCCTTCTCAGGCAGTGGGCCACACAGGGACAGATAATCATTGTCCACAGAGCTGCCATTTATTGAGTGTCAGCTATGTTCTAGAAGTTTTATGTACTTTATCTTACTGAATCCCTACAACAAGCCAGTGAAGTCAGTATTTTTCAGTCTTGTTTTATAGATGGTGGAACCAAACTCCAGAGAGTTAAGAAACTGTCCCCAAGTGTCGTGGCTGGTCAATGGCAGGTCTCATTCACCAGACTGTGAAGCTGATGCCCCTCCCACCACGTCAGACTATATGACTGATCCCTGTTTTTGGAGAGCCAATGGCTTAAGGAAAGAAATGTTATTAAATAATATAAGAACTTAAAGATGGAGGACAGTCATTTACGAGCAATAACCTTGCTGTAAACGCTTCTCGGACGCTGCAGAGGAGGATCTTTGTGGGCTGAGCAGTGGTTATGGGGGAAGTGGAGTCTGAGCTGAACGTTGAAGGCTTTGGCCCTGGCGTGGGCTGGGACTGGGTTGAGGCTGTATGCAGAGCGGAGTGGGCAGGGAATGTAAGGTCTGTTGGGGAGACAGAGGCAACCCCTGGAGCAGCAGAGGGAGGTTGATCCATGAAACAGAGAAAGGAAAGCTTGCAGGGGTGGGTCAGATGCCAGGCTAAGAACAAAACCACACTGAGAAAACTGGAGAACACTTTTTGCCTGGTGTTTTAAGGAAAGCATTATTGGGAGAAATTAAAATTTAGAACTGTGGGGTGAGATGGACGCAAGAGGGGTGAGATCAGAGGCAGGTAGGTGCCTGGTTTCCCCCAGCCCAGTTGCAGGAAGGCTGTAGTGTCCGCAGCCGTGGCCCCAGCGGAGCACACACAGCTCCAGAGTGGGCAGGTCTAGGCAGGGACCTCTGGGGGAGCTGCCATTCTCCGGCCGTTGAATCTGAAAATCAGAATGTAAATACGTTCACCTTCTCTGCACAGTGTCTACTCTTTTCTTGGCTTATTTGCCCAGTCATGGGATTAAAGGGAACATTTACATGAACTTTTGAAAACAAATATTCCAGTTTTGTCTCTTCTCTTGCTCATTCCCCACCTTAGCTCAGGAGTCTGCTGCTAAAAGTCTGTTTGATCAGTGAGAACCAACCAGTTAATACATAAGTAAATGTCACCTATTGACAGGCACAACTGAAAAAGCAAAACCCAAAACAACCAGCTAGAGGAGTCACTCAGAAGTGTCTTCTGTTCATCTTCCAAGGTTATTTAGCTGCATGAGGTTGCTTGTTGGCCCTGTGAAGTGGGAAATGCAAGGCAGACAATAAGAATAGGTATTTAGGTTCAAGATAACCAACAGTAGCGGTGGCCAGAATGGCTTTCTTTATAACAAAACCAGACAAAAAGACTTCCAGATAAAATCCCCCTTCATCCCTCCCTACCTCCCCCATGCGCCCAGTCCTCCCTGCCCCTCTTGGCCCTTCAGGCTTACATCCCATGGTCCCCTACAGCTACCTGGCACATCCACGCAGAGATCTGCTCTCGCTCTCTCATGCAAAGCCAGACTCCATATTGTGTCTCCTCCTCCACGTCAGTAAGTGCTAAGAGCTATCACCTACACTCCACTGTGGCAGAGGTGTTGGCAGCACAGGCCCCACTGTAATTTGCTGGTTTCCAGTATTTCACTGGAAAAAAGTATGGACCATTACTCTAGATGAACAATCTTCAGAAAACACAACACTGTTCCTGAGAGACTGTGTTTAATATCCTTTCCCAGTTTGAAAAAAGGAGTTTGTTTTCTTACGTCTTTTTTTAATTGCCATGAGCTGGACTTGTAAATATTGTAAGTGGTTGAGCAATACTCATCTGGTAAACTGACCAAAGGAAATGGACATTTTTTTCCACTCTTATAACTCTGGCATCCCATGCCTGCCCCTGAAGGGGACTCTTGAGTATTGGAAGGGAAAATCTGTCTTGCCAGGTGCCAGCAGGGCCAGGGCAGGAGCTGAGTGAAGCGCGGAGGAAACGACCCTGTAGTCAGGCGTGTCGCCAGGTGTTTTGTGCTGAGGTTGGGGGCAGAGAGCATTCATTGTTTAAGAAGTTGGCAGGTTCCCAGAAGTTCAACTGTCTTTCCTCGTTCTGAAATGTCAAACATTTCCTTAGCTGGGGGATGGATGAGTAGACCCCCTGAGGTTTAAGCTCTAATTCTGAGGTAAAAGAAGTTCTCTCTTTCACACGTGACTGAATAAGATTCATGTTCTTCCCGTGTCCATCCCTCAGGATGGTCTCCTGCGTCCTTGAGACTGGAAGCATTTTCCTACGTCAGAAGTGCTGGAGGCTCTTCCCCACCTCTGCCTTTAGGAAACATCAAACTTTTTGTGGTTATGTGTGGTGATGTTCTTTTTAAATGGTGCCTTTTACTGATACTTACTGAAATATTTGTAGATGAAATATGTCTGGGATATGCTTCCAAATAATACACTGGAGACAGCAGCAGGTGAGGGTACACATAAAACCAGACAGGCCATGAGTGGATCCTTGTTAAAGCTGAGTGATGGCTTCATCACAGTTCAGTGTACTCTTCTGTCTACTTTTGTATATGTTTAACATTTTCTACCATAAAACATTAAGGAAGGGAAGGAGGACGGGAGAGAGAAAGAAAAGCGGATTAAAAGAGAGCAAACTCTTTATCCTAGTTTTTCAGCCCCAAGGACTCTGGGCCTCTCCCCAGTCAACCCTACACCTTGTTGTGAGTCCGGCTGCTCTGGACGGGCTCCTCGGGTGCACAGAAGGGTTAAGCGCATGGGCTGAGGAGTCTGACCCACCTGAATCCCAATTCTAGCTCTTCCTCTTACCAGCTGTAGGCTTCGGGTAGGAGAGTTAACCTTCCAGGACCTCAGCTTCCTAATACATAGAAGAGAGATGAGGATTAAGCAAGGCAGTGTACCCATGGCATTTACTACGAAACCTGGCATGCATGAATATCCTGTGTACAGTGTGGCTTAGCTTTCCCTGGCTTTAAAAAGATCCTTGGTTCCCCTTTCTGAAACATCCTTCCAAGGAGAGGGAAGACTCCATTCAGAAAGGTGCCAGAGCTGTGATCACATTCCAAGAAAGCCACACTTCTTACAGAGAAAGGCTGCAGTGATAAGGCAGGCAAACACCTCCACTTTGACCAAAAGGACCCAAAGGCCACGGTGGGCTTTTGCTTATCACTGTCACCTCCCTTCTTAAAATGACCTCCTCAGTTGACCCTTGGTGCACACCACTTTACTTAAGCCTGTTGAAAATCTCCTCCCAAAGGACTACTATTTACTATGAAAGGGTTTAAAATGTAAAAGCCTTATTTGTCATTGCTCTTAAAGTCCTCATTTTCATCTTTGGACAAGAACCCAATTTATCACCTCTTTTCAACTCACCGTCTAAGGTGTCAGTTGCTGAAGTGCGTTTTCATTTTTCATAGGTACTGTGTACCTGTCATGCCTTTACTGTGGCACAGTTGTCTAATTCACAGTTTCTGTGATAGAAAAATGAGCAGCTTTAAAAAGAATCACTGTATTAATAATAGTTCCAATAGGCCCACCCACCACTCTGCTAAAACTTTGCTATTAAAGGTCTCTGCCACCCGGGAGTTTTTCTCTCTCTTCTTGGTGTCTCTGCAGTATTTGTTGGTAGATACCATTTTTTGGATTTTCTCATTAATTGGCCTCCTTGACACATTTTCTCAGCCCTCCCTCCCTGTTGACCACTCCTTCTGTGTCTTTCTTACTGTTTCTTCTTGTCCCTTCCAGAAATTCAGTACACATATTCATTGATTTTACATACATACATTGTGCCTCTTTTGTGTACCAGGCTCCATCCCAGATATAGTCCCTGCTGTAGATGCTCACCGCTCACATGCCAGGGAGGAGACAGATAGCAACTGAGTACCTAACTGATGATTTAGTAAGGGTTACCGTGGAGACATAGAGGGGCAAAGACAGCACAGCTAACCTGAGGGCACAAAGGAGTTCCTTAAGGAAGTGACATTGATGCTGAGTTTGGGAGGATTAACTAGGCAAAGAAAGGGGAGCTCTCTGGGCGGAAAGGAGCGCCTGTGTGCAGGCCAGGAGGCAGGGAGGAGTGTGGCGTGTTGGAGGCACAGAAGCAGGCCAGGACGGCTAGAGTCCAGGGCACAGGGCGTGGCTACAGGGCCTCCTAGGCCACCGTAAAGAGTTTGGATCTCAGTTTAGGCCATTGGAGGGTTTTAAGCCAGGAGGTGACCTGATCTGCTTTACATTCTAAAAAGCTTCCTCCAGCTCTGTTGTGGAGAAGGCACTGAGGATAGGGTGAGGCCAGGCAATCCATCACCGCAGGGTTCCAAGTCAGGGATGGTGGTGACTGCTGATGCCTTGAGGCCTCTTCCATGGGATTTCAAGCTAGGTGTGTATCAGCTAAAACCAGATGTGTGTTTTTTTTCTTCCCAATCAGTTCATCTTTTGGCGGGGGCGGGTAGGGGCCGGGTCTCTCTCTGTCACCCAGGCTGGAGTACAGTGGCATGATCATAGCTCACAGCAGCCTTGAACTTCTGGGCTCAAGCGATCCTCCTGGCTCAGCCTCCTGAGTAGCTGGGACTATAGGAGTGTACCACTATGCTGTGCTAAATAAAAAAATTTTTTTTGTACGACGGGGGTCTCACTATGTTGCCCATGCTGGTCTTGAACTCCTGGCCTCAAGTGATCCTCCCACCTTGGCCTCCCAGAGTGCTGGGACTACAGGTGTGAGCCACTGCACCTGGCCAGTTCTTGATTTCTTTGTTCTCCTCACTTACTCCACTCTTCTCGTAATCACCCTGTTTTGAAAATTCAAGGTCACTTATATTGGCCTCTACTCTTGGTCTAGAACCCTCACTGCACAAGGAGATGCTCAGCCTCACCTGCTCTCGCAACTATGATCCTGCCTGAGCCTCAGGAACAATACCTCTTCCTAAAACGCTTCTCATCATCCCCCTATTCCCTCAAAAACTCAGTCCCTCCCTCTTGCGTTAGGGGAGCCCAGGCTGTGGGGTGCCAGTGATCGCCCCACACTCCCGCCAGTCTGTGTCTGCCTCCTCACTCCCATTATCTCCTGATACTGCACAGCGTAAACCTTTCACAGAACCAGGGACAAGTTTTCAACCAAACACCACACGTGTAGCAGAATGGCCAAGAAGTAGCGGGACTCCTGCCCAGGTGGAGCTTTTGGTCAACCTGAAGATGTTTCTGCAGGCAGAAATAAATGAAATGAAAATGTGTTCTACAGGCTCTGGCAAGGAGATGGACTAAAATGATATTCACACACACACCCTTCTCACTGCAAGCATCCTGAAATGCTAGATAAAACCCTCAAATGTTAATGCATAGCTGGATGTACAAGGAAGAAAGGAAATCCCCAGATGAATAGAGAGAATTGAAAACCAGAACCTAAGTGAACGAACTCGCCCTGCAGCTGGGTCATTATCAGTCATCGTGATGTAGAGCAGGAGCCGGCCAACCACTGTAAAAGGCCTGGTAATAAATGGTTTAGCCTGTGCAGGCCACGGATAGTGTGTCGCATCTCATTCTTTTACTTTTTTGACAACCATCAAAAAATATAAAAAGCATTCCTAGCTCATGGGTTGTACAAAAACAGACCATAGCCAGATTTGACCCAGTTGGCAGACCCCTGAGGTAGAGGCTTAGGTTTATATCCACCTGCAGATGGGGGCGGAGGGCGGGGGGGACCTTAAGTCCCTGAGAGAGGGGGGACTCTCAAAAGTTTGGATCATCAGAGAAAGAGGCTGTATTAGAAAAAATTCACCCACTCTCACAGGGAGATGACAAAGAAACTTGCTACATATTTTTAAGTCTTTTCTCAATATTCAAAACAATGGGCATGCTGTGTTTACCTGGGTTGGGTTTAAAATTTACACTGTCTGATCTACATTGAACCCTGAGGATCTGTGGTTAGAATTCAGCAAGTCTGTGAAGTTGGATAGAAACGCAAATTGCATTCTTATTTTCAGTAACATATAATTGAGATGTAGTGTTTTCTTTGCTTGCAAACATAGGCAACGAAACCGCAGTAGTATTGTGACAGTAGTAGTACTACGACTTTGTCACAGTATACTTGTGACTTTGTTATCAGTAGAAATCAGATATTTTCACATCAAAATACAGTGCATGCATTATCTCAGAATTTTAAAAATATATATTTTGATAAGCATGTTTCAGTATAATTGGAAATTTAAAAACACTTCTAAGTAATTATTGGGCCAAAGAAGAAATCATTGTTGAAAATTTGTAAATATTTAAATTTGGAAACTAACAATAAAATTACTCCAAGACTTAGAGGCATAAGATTTAGAAGGAACAAAGCTGAATCCAGAGAAAGCCTATGAGTAAGATTAATAAAAATAAAAGCAGAAATTAATAAAACAGGAAAGGAAGAAACAAGAGATGATCAACAGAGTCCAAACTTGTTCTTGAAAAAGATGAATAAAGAGAGTTCGCCCTGTGGCCAGGGTGCTCAAGATAAAGAGCGCACAGATAAGTGGCGCTAGAAATGAAAGGTATGGTATAGTGTTTAAATTACAAGAGAATATAGTGAACTTTTGTGCCAATAATTCTGAATACTCAGAAGAGATGGGCAATTTCCCAGAAAAATATAATTTAACAAAACCGACTCAAGAACAAGGGAAAGCAGAGCTTCTGGTGTGAGAAACTATCCAAGTGTTGAGTGAATGTTTAAAAGACATTGAATAGCCATTTCATCACTGATTCAACAAATGTGTACTGAGTCTGCACTCGACACATTGCTGTAGCTGCTGGGATGCAGCAGTAAGTAATCAAGACCCCACACTCTATGTCAGTGCTTCCAGTGCAACTTTCTGTGATCTCTGTTGCCCAGGCTGGAGTGCCGTGTGTCAGCCTAGCTCACTGCAACCTCAAGCTCCTGGGCTCAAGGGATCCTCCTGACTCAGCCTCCCGAGTAGCTGGGACTACAGGCATGCGCCACCACGCCTGGTTAATTTTTTCTACTTTTAGTAGAGACGGGGTCTCGCTGTTGCTCAGGCTGGTCTCAAACTCCTGAGCTCAAGTGATCCTCCCACCTCGGCCTCCCAGAGTGCTAGGATTACAGGCATGAGCCACCGCACCCAGCCGATAGAAATGTTCTTTACTGCCTCTGTCTAATGTGGTAGCCACTGGCTGGCTACATGTGACTACTGAGCACTTGAAATATGGTCAGAGCAACTGAGGAACTGAATTTTTAACTTTTTCTCACTTTAATTCATTTCAGTTTCAGTAGCCAGATGTGGCTAGTGGTTACGTAGAGTATTGTGCTTGCATGACCCCGTGGTCTCCTGTGGGAGAGGAAGGAATGGGGCTGTTTAGGTCCTGACCCTTCCCTGAACCAGCTGTAGGTGTGCAGTGAGCAGTCCCAGGGCCAAACAACCATGAGCCCCAGGCATTTGTCTCACCCCTTACTTTATAAAGCGTTTTCCCATCCTTTTTCTCATCTGCTCCTCACTTGCCTCTTGGGGCCTCAGTAGCTCAAGGACTCTTCAGTAAGCAAACTTTTCTCCAGTACTTACTTTGTAGTAGCTGTCCCCTGTCCCTGTTGCGCTGCACCTTGTCCCCTCTGGTACCTGCCACATGGTAAGCACTCCTGGTTAAATACTGGGCGAGCAGATGTGGAAGATGGTGAGTTCATGGAGTGAAGGCTGCGTTCTCTTGGGGCCCCGGTCCTACTTCATCAGCGTTGGGTGAAGGAATGGGCCAGCTCATGCCTGTAATCCCAGCATGTTGGGAGGCTGAGGCAGGAGGATAGCTTGAGGCCAGGAGTTCAAGACCAGCCTGGGCAACATAGCAAGACCCTGTCTCTACAAAAAAATAAAAAAATAAAAAAAATTATCCAGGCATGGTGGCCATGCACCTGTAGTCCCAGCTACTCGGGAGGCTGAGGCAGGAGGATGCTTAAGCCCAAGAGTTCGAGACTGCAGTGAGCTGTGATTGGAGCACTGCACTCCAGCCTGGGTGACAGAGTGAGACCATCTCTTAAAAAAAAAAAGGTACAAAACTGAAATGGGGTTATATTAAAAACAAACAAATAGGGGTTATATTTTTTTTAAAAAAAATATATATATGGGGGGGAAAAGTCCCTCTATTGGGGGTATTTTTACAGATGGGTGACCTAAGTATCTTAGACAAAAGAAAACAAGGTGAAGCCACATGGATAGTGGAGAAAATGGATTCTAGAATGAAACTCTTAAGCCATTTGCTTTATTGATGCTTCATCAATGCATAATCTGATTAGTTATCAAGGGTGGGCCATCGTCAGAAGCTTCTACCTATCCCATTGTCCAAGCTGCAGGCGGATGCTAGAGCCAGGGCTGTAGCATGCACACCCCTCCTCACCCCACCCAGGTCCCCCCATCTTGCAGTCAGGAGTGCTGGCACACTCTCCAGGCAGTGAGGGCTATTTCCAGTTTCCCCGGAGCCCTTGCCTTCTGCAGCCCCCAGCCTACAAAGCCAGAGTTGTGCACCAGCGCCCTGGGCCACTGACTGCCACCCCCAACCCCAGAGCACAAGCAGCTGGAGGCTCAGAGGGAGTGGGCATAGCACAGTCCTCTCTGCAGATACTCCATGGAGCGTGTGATGCCTTTCTGGTAGGAATCACTAAAAGATGTATTTTCTGCTCTGTTTTTCAGGGATGATCATGGTGATTTTATTGCTGCTCGTGGCTATTGTGGTTGTTGCAGCCTGGCCAACCAACTGATGGCAATAAAGAGACCACCAGCTGTGACACCTGCCAATGGACAGACAAAAGCCCAGCACCCTTTTGGTACACAAAACCTGCTCTCAATAAATTCCCCCAAAGCTGTGAACTCTCGATGTGCATTGCTTCAGTAAAAGCACAGAGCTCTGCACCTAGAGCATTGGGTCCAGTGTGGCCCTTTTGGTTTCAACCCTGGTCATTTGGTGCTAGCCAGAGGTCCCTCAAGTGGTCAATGCCCCATGGCTGCCAATGGCTTCCAGCCACCCCGCAGTGTGTGGCCATCCTGGGGGATACTGAATTAATAGGCAGTTTGAAACCTCAATGTCTGGTCTGCTTGGGGAAGCCACATGTCTGTGTAGGAAATGAGTGTACAGCCATGGCCATGTGTGACCAGGTGGCAGGGAATGAGAGAGGTAAGGGCCATGCAGAGGGATGGCCACACAGACACGTGTCTGAGTGTGTAACCACCACCCCAACACCCTGCTGTGCCCAAGTCACCCTGCAAGGTTCAACACTCCTTCTTGTGGTGCTAGCTGCCACTGCTCAGAAATATTTCCGGACTCTACTTTAGGAACTGCCATCAGACCTGGAAACATATTCTTTTTCATTTCCTCAGTGGTAGTAGACTCTCATTTCTCATGCCTGAAACATCTTTATAAAAAGCAGCCCGAATCAAATCTGTTGAATAAGGTAGGCGGGGTGGAAAGTACTGTTTAGGGTTCAAAGGCAGGTGTGATTATGAAGTTGGGAGAACACTGCCTTTATTTGGCTCCTAGCCCAGCTCAGACAGCTCTATGTGTGAGTGTACACAGTGTGTATGGACATGCGTGCGTGTCTCAGGGCAGATGGACGGGGGAGGCAGGTGGAGGGTGCCAGGTCCATGGGATGGAGGAGTTCTGAGTTAGAAGCGGGCAGAAGGCCAAGCATCGTGCTCTCTCCTATCTGCATATAAGGCAGGATGGGCCAACTGGCCTTGTTTTGCCCTCCAGGACAAAAAGAGAAAGAATTAGGGTTGAATTGGGGTTGGGGGTGACATTCCACAGTGCAAGACTTCACTGGAAAGAAGGAGAGAACCAGCCTGTGATAGGGTACCCTGGGGTGGGGGGCGTCTCCTGTGGATTTCTTTAAGAAGGCATGACTTGAAACCCCCTCTGGACAGAGACAGACACCAGGAAGAGCCACAGTGCACACAGCCTGGAGTCATGTTCTTTCCTAGGACCTTGAGAACAAAGACCCCAGGTGTGCTGGGAAGACCTGGGGTCTGGGAGTCTAGACACCTGGCCGGCTCTGACCACACCTCCTCACTCCAGAACCCAGGCTGAGATGACAGCCACTGTGGTCTCTTTGACAGAGGAAAAGGGGGCTCTGGAAGTGCTCCTGCCAGCAATGAAACATTCAACCCAGACGCGAACCCATCGTCTCCACTCATAGTCACCAGGCAGAACTAGTCACCTGGCTCTGCTCAGCCACGAGGGGACCAGGAAGTGCCCAAAAGGTAGAAAAGCCTAAATATGCGATGAATGGCCCTAATGACAACCACAACACTTCCTAGCTCTGTGACCATGAGCAAGTAACCTTTCCATGCCACCGTTTCCTTGTCTAGAAAGTGGAGCTGGGAAGATTTCCTTCCTGCCTTAGGGAGTTGCTGTGAGGACTGAGTGTTTGTTAGCACATGTAAGCACAGAACACACCGCCTGGCTCAGCTGAAGAAAGGATTCTTCCCCTAACCCAAGTCTAAACCCAGGGGCCAGATGCTCTCCAAGTCCAGAGCTCGGGGATTCTAGCACATACTTTTGATCTAGAGCAATAGAACCGTTGTGAGGATGTGAGGGTGAAGCAGGGCTGAGGCAAAAGCTCTTCTGTCTGTTTGGACCCTGATCCCTGCTGACCTCTAGGGGCTGCTGCCATACGCAGGTCCCTTGGGGCCATGTGGAGACGGAGCTACGATGGGCTGAGAGGTGAGCAGGGACAGCTGGGAGGATGGGCCGTGCTGCCAGAGAGCCAGATTGTGACGGAAGGAGAAGAAAGGGAAGCGGGCCTGGGGCGGGTGCACGTGTTCCTGAAGCAGGAGGGCCACACTGGACAGGGGCTGAGGGCTTTGGCTGGTGATGCACCCTGGGATCATTTCCTTGTGGGGTGGGGTGGTTGCTAATGGATCATCCCACAGAAGTTCAAGAATCTGCAGAGCCACATCTTCCAATCTTATGTGAAACCCCAAATCTTGTACAAACAGCATCTCCTTGGAGCCCCGTACTTTGGGGCTCAGGGGAGGCAGCATTGATGGTCTGTTTGACTTTCTCACCTCCTCTCGACTTGCTCAGCATGGAGCCCCGGCAACTCGTGGGGCATCTTTGAACCAGAGCCATGGAGTCCTGGCTTAGTCACATTGAAAGGCCTTTTCATGCAAAACACTGACCCGATGTCTACACACAGCAGCTTCTGTTCTTTTGGCTGAATGGGCTCTAGGCCCAGCCCCAGCATTGCTAGCTGTGTGACCTGGACAAGTTACTTGACTTCTCTGGACCCACAGGCAGGGCAGGGTGGATAAAAAGCTGCCGAGGAGGTTAAAGTGCCAGGATCTACCATCCAGGCTTTGGGCGGTGTGGGCTGCAGAGGGTGGAGACATGCCAGGCAGGAAACCCCCTGCTCCCCTTAGCCTTCCTCAAGGGGTGGGCTCCTTACATGAGACACCCACTCCAGCCAGGCCAGAAGTGGCAAGGCATACCCAAGTGGCTGGGATGTACCCCTTTTGGAGATCTGTTGCCTCAAGAGCCACCCTAGGTGGCTAATGTAAAGGTGGCATTTTCCCCCTCAAAGCTGCCAGGTTGGCAGTCCTGGGTGACCCACAGTGAGTGCCCTGGAGTTGGTTGGGTGAGCCTTAAGCTCTTACCCCAATCATAAAGATGAGCGGTAAGGCAGGGCTTTAGCACCCATCGCCTCGGGTGCTTTTTCAATGAAAATAAACTTTATTAAAATAACAGTATAAAGTATTGTTTAACTTAACTGATTATTAATTATAAGCATTTTAACTCTGAATACCATATAAAGAAATCCAGATACCTGGTACAACTGGTACTTTTGTTCCGTTTAAACTTCCTTATTATTAATAACTGTGACTAAACCTTGGCTGTCGTCAGCCCCAAGACAATCAGTTTCTTTCAAGACCCGCAGGGCCTTGGCCTGGACACGGGTTCCACCAGTCCTTTGTGGCTTTGATAGGAAAAAGCCTCAGCGGGGGTTGTGCTTTCTCCCTGAGCTCGGATCCCTGGAACTTTCCTTCTGCAAGGCTGCTGCAGAACTCCTGACTGCCCCTCTGCTTCAATAACTGTCGGGCTCTCTTCCCTGACTAGTCAGAGAACGGCCCGGCCACATCGCTTCATCTTCCCTCCTACTCAGAAAAGAGTGCCTCAGCCTCCTTGGAATCCTATTCCCTGCTTCTTCAGGTTCCCAGCAACACTGACAGCTTTTGCATAGACTAGTTAAAGATCATCTCTTATCTAGCTGGATTTTCTAACCTAGCCCTCCTAGCCCTGTTAAAATTTAATGGGTTTTCCTCCCCTTATTTTAAAAAGGGAGCCAAGACTCGTCCTCCCTCTGATTGCTTCGTACAATTTCACAGACTTCCTCCTAACCACATGTGAGTAAAAAAAGACGCTGACCTCTTTCCAGAAATGTCTTGCCGTCCCGCTGGGTCTCCAGTTTGATAAAGCAATGAGGGGGATCCATGCATATACTCTGTTTCTCACTGGCTCTGTTCTGCCTTCCACTCCCCATTTTTCGTGGTGTATTTCTTATTCGTCTTTATTTAGTTTTAAAAAGAGCATAGAAAGAGATGTCTGTTCAACAGAATCTGAGACCTAGGGATGTGTCTGCCGCAAGTGGGCATCCCGTGCCAGGGGAGGGGAGGACCCTAGGCGTGTCTGACCTCCCCAACAGCAGGCTCCGACAGCTGCGCACCCCCCTGCAAAGCTCCTGTTACCCGGCAGGAGTCTGGGGTTTTTGACTGGACTGTGCTGGCTTCTGGGCCCCTGATGAGGATCGCTCAGCTTCCTTGTGCCTCAGCATTCCAGTCTCTAAAATGGGCTTTTCCCACCACCCTGGGCCAGTACTTAGCAGCGACCCGGCTGATTTCCTGCGTTGAGTCTGGCAGATGTCAACGCCGTCTCTCCCCAGCGGGAGCATACGGCCCTGGGAGGCAGTGGGGCCGTTTGTAGTCCAGGTTCTCATGTGTCTGCGCAACAGTGTGTTTCCTTCACGCCTGGGCTACAGCCGCCAGCACAGGGCCGGAATGTGGTGGGGTCCCAAAGGAAACATGGCCCTCTCAGGCACGACGGCATTTTTGTTCCGGACAGAAAAAGCCACACCATGACAGTCCTTGAGAACTGGACCCTTGACCGAAAATGGCCAAAGCTGAGAATGAAACTGCCAAGTGCATCACAGAGCTCTTAACCTCAGTCTCTCAGGCCTTAAATCCTGCAAATGGTCCGTCCAGCTGGCCCGGGGAGTACCCAAGGCTGCAGAAAAGGCCTGCTTTCTCCTTGGCCTGTTGGGCCAACTGACACCTGCATCCTGTGCCTGCCTGCCCACAGTCAGGCACTGTCATTCCAGCAGGGACTCAGACCTGAGACTGGTTGGCACACCCATAGACCACTCTCGTTTCTACCTGCCCTGGCTGTGACCCCTGGCTCCTTAAGCACAGCTCCTGTTCCTCGGAGCCAGACCCCCGAGGTGGCCTGTTCCTTCCTGAGAAGAAACCTCCAGCCGGCTCTCCCCCAGCCGGGCTTTCCGTGCCTTCAAAGGGCGGGCCGGGTGACTGCGTTGCTGTGCGGCTAGAGCAGGCCCACGGCTGAGACTTGTCTTCACAACAGCTGGGTGCAGAAATTACAGCTTCCTGGTGACGATCGGCCCCACTTTGCATGGCAACACAACGTGTTCCTAATGACTGAATTGTTTATTTAGTAAAGAAATCATAACCATTTGGAGGTTTAAATATAGCCTCTCAGAAACCCAGTGAGCTCAGCTCCTGGTGGCTGCGTGGTGCTGGCATTGGCCCAGTCTCTGCACCGCACGAAGCCTTTAGCAATGGCTTGAGAAAAAAATCTTTGCAAGATCTCTTGAGTTTCACTAACCCTGCTGTACTTTCTTGTGAGTAGTCTCTACTTGGCTTTGAATAGAAGAAACTAGTTATGTAAAAGGGAGAAACAACTCGCAGGTTCTGAATCAAACGAACGGGGCAGGTAAAAGGTTGCTCCACCGTGCTGTTGCAGGCAGAGAAAATGGGAGGGGATCCCCTTTTCCCTTTCTCCTGGAGCCTCAGGAAACAGCAAGGATGGATCCCAGGGGTGGTTCTTGGGGACTGAAATACAGATTGTCCCATTTGAGAGCCTTTTAGCTCAAAACAGCACTCAGAGCCAACAAGCCCCTATGACTTTCCAAGCAAAGCTGCCCTTTTCCTGCCTTTTTTGGGCAGTTAGGGCTCTGCCGCTTAGGCTTTGTGAAAACCCGGGGCCCTGTCTTGCTGGAGAGTTCTTTGGCCAGAAGCCACATTCCTTAAGTTGCCTGAAGACTCCATCCTTACCGCATGCCCACCACCCAGAGCTCAGGCCACCAATAAAGACTGGGAGATAGAGCACAGTGTACAAGAGTTTATTTAATGATATCTGTATTTAGTTCTATCATGTGGAGCCCACATTACAAGTTCCATCTGGGTCCATTACAACTCTAACCAAAAAAAAAAAAAGGAAAGAAACTTGAAAAAAAAAAAAAAAAGAAAATCCACAACTTTTTCCATGTCATTAAATATATTCATATATAATAACCATAATATATTAGTATGCATTGGAAAGGAACACTGACCCAAACAATATGTCATGGTCACAACTAAACATTTACAATTCTGAGTGAACAGAAATCCAAAACACAGGAGGGCACTGAGGGAGCAGGGGAAGCGCATTAGGGAGCAGGGAGCTGGAAGGGAGTCCAATGGCACAGGAGTGGGACTGGCTTGGTTTCTGGCAGGGGGCGACGCCCCACAAGTACACATTTTGCTACCCCTGGGGTGTGCCATGGCTGTGGCCCACAGGAATGTCTGCCCGTGAACCGTGGCCCTATGGCCCCATCAATGTGTCTAGTTTGGCTGCGGGGGGTGGGGGGGCTTCCTCTAACTGCTGAGAGCCTGAACGTTTTTCACTTTCCTAAAGGAGCCATTTCCCAATGCCTTAGGGTCTCTCCTTGATTTGTCTCATTCCATTCTGGGGCAACTCCAAGGAAGTCTGTACCCATTTCCTGCATGCTACTACTGAGGCAGAGTTCCAGGAGGTCACTAAGGGCCTTGGGGCAGCTCCTGGCCTCCCTGGGCTTTGACCCCAGGTGTCCCTGCCTCCTGAGGACAGAAGCCGTGGACAGAGACCACAGCCTGCAGGTGAGTCGAGGGGGCAGCCCTGTGTCCTTCCCCCTGCCCTTCACCCCCTATCTTCAGCGTGACTGCGTGTCAGTACAGCAGGCATTCTGCTGTCAGGGGCACCAGACCACCCAGCTGGTAAGCAAAAGGACATCTGGGGAACCTGTTTCAAAAACAAAAAAGTACTAATCTGGTATGTTTTTCTTCAAACACCTACATATCACAATTCTGGTTAATACACTCTTCAAAATCAAAATCTAGTTCCGTTTTACATCCATTCCTAACTGTACAAACCGGAACACCTCAATTCCTATTTCCACCTCCTCCCTGGGGTGGGGGACGGGGTGGAAGAGGGGTGCTTGCCAAGGGTGGGTCCTCACCGCTGAGGTTGGTGGCTGCAATCAGGAGTGGTATGCTGGGTTCTGGCTCGGGCCCACGAGCTGGAGAAGGCAGCCTGTGATACCTGCAATCCCACAGTGACCTCGTCCCCATCCTGGTAGATCTGGCCACATTGATACATTTCCCAAGAGCCAGGCCACTGGGAGGACAACCTTTGCCCTTGGGTGTTGACTCAGAGGGAGAGGCTGGAGACTGGTTGAATTTTCATGATGTCTTGTTGCTTGGCAGGCCACTGGCTCTGTTGCTAAGGGGGCCACAGAGACCACCAGTGCGAGTCCCTCACCAGACACAGGGTGAGACTTAGACCCAAAGTGGGATGGTGGAGTTGCCACAGCCCTCCTGGGCAGGGTGGAGAAGCCACACTGGCATAGACAGCAAGAGGACAAATATCCTGGCAGCATAGTGCCTTTTGATGCTAAGGGCACTCAACAGACCACAGTGGGCAGCAGAGGCAGGCTGACAGCTTGGAAAGATGGCCCTGCCCTCAACCCTTAGGCTTAGATTCAGGGAAGCCAAATACCCCTTCCCAGGGCAGTTCTGTCTTCTCCCTGCCCCTGAGGTACCTCTGCCAGTCTCTCCTGGAGTCCTTCCAACCACCTTTCTACCACCGCTTAGGAGCAGCCAAGGCCTGCCTTCCCGGAACCTGGGGCTGCCCTCTGGCGAGTCCATCCCTGCTTCACCCACCACTCTCATTGCCACCTCTGAAGATATTACAGTGCCTGGCTGCTATCACCCGCTCCTATTCTCCAGGCTAGATGCCAGGGTGCTCAGGGCAGTAACCAGGCCAGGATCTCAGTGGCAACTCCCCCAGGAGTACGCCCTCCCACCCTCCTGCAGGAACTGAGCAGGTGGGCCACGGAGCCAGACTGCAGCAAGGGGCAGCGCGGCCTGTGCTCAGAGGGCCTGGCCCTGGAGCCTGAGCCCCAGTCCTTTCCACTTACTTGTGGTGTGACCTCGGGCACGTGCACTCTAGTTTCCTCGCTGGTGAAAATGGTAAAAATCCCTGTCCCACAGAGTTGTCATGAGGACAAGCTGGGAGCATGTGGGTGAAGTGCCTGGCACAGAACAGGTGCTCAGTAAATGGCAGCAGTGACTCAGGCAGAAGTGAGGGAGGCAGAGGGAAGCCAGACTACCGAGGGGCTGAGCTTCATACTTCTTGGTATGACCCTTTTGAGCAGCCAAACTCCGGCAGGGAAAATGAAATCAATTTCCTGACAGAGGGGAGCCAGGCCTCTGAGTCAGTGTGCCGGGTGTGAGGACGCAGGCCAGAGGTCCCTGGACAATGCGGAGAGCTCAGGAAGGCAGGGAGCCAAGGGGCCCCAGGGCACAGGAATGGGTCCTGTGTGAGGCAATCAGAGCAAAAGGGGCTGCTTGCTTGAGGACAGTGTCTCCAGGCGGCTTTGGAAAGAGGGCTGGGCACACCCAAAGGCATGGGCAGCCTCTGCCAGGAGCCGGCCAGAAAGTGGGCAAGGTGCTGCCCAGGCCAGACCAAGAAGCTGTAGGGGCAGCCCCAGAGCCGGGGTGGCTACAGCAGGCTCTCTTGGCTCAGCAGCCTCTGTCCCTTCCCTGGAGGAGACAAGAGTGGGGGCAGCAACAGGAAGTGGTCATGGCTTCCCTGGCCCTCAGAAGCCTGGTCATTCCTGCCCCTGCCTGCCTGTGGCTTGGGCACTCTGGCACTTTGCTGAGCCAGCAAACCCTGTCCCGAGTCAAGCAAGCCCCTTCCCCAAGCCAGGCCCAGCTGCCTGCACAGCCTGCGTATTCCATGCCCGGCCAGGCCCTTTCCAGCTGTTGACATTGCTGAGGGGCCTTGTGGGAGCTGATGTCATTACACAAATAGTGTCACTGCTGTAAACCCAGCCAGTGCCCCTTCCCCCTCCCCTAGAAAATATCATAAAAGGGGCTGGTTCCAAGTTTCCAAAAAGGAAACTCTCTGGGAGGTTTTGCCTTTGCAACGCCTCCTCCAACAGGCAGCTCCAGCACGAGGTGGTGGCCACCCGGCTTGGGCTTCTCAGGGGTGTCCTGGGGCCCACTGCCCTCTGGATGGGCAGGGGCTTCCTCTCCTCTCTCCACAGATGGCCAACCCCCCACCCCACCTCAAGACCCCACCCAGAAGGACCAACTCAGCAGGTGGCAGTGGAGGCCGGAGGCCTCACGGAGAATGTTCGCTGCAAGGGCTGCTGCCGCCTCCCCCAAATGCCTGCCCAGCCCCTTCAGATGAAGCCCAGGTTGTCACAGCCAGGCGTCCTGTGGGAATTCCCAGGGAAGGGTCGGGGAGAAAGGAGGGGTTTTTGTCTTTTGTGTTGGGGCTGGGGGTTTGGTCGGGCTTGCCCAGCACCCCGCCCCAGCTGAGGGCCTGAGAATTCACAGTTCTCCTCACGTCCCCTTCTCCGTGACCATCCACGAGCCGCGTCTGGGGCCCCATCTGTGCGGGTCTGTGCCCGCCCCTGGGCCCCAGGGCAGGCTGCCCCCAACCCCTCCACGGTGACCCCACCTAGCCCCAGGAAAGCGCGTCTCTGCTCTGGAAGGAGCCCGTGAGGTAGCTACGTCTCGTCCTCATTTCTCCAGGGCCCCGCCCCGCGCCGGCTGCGGCCCCGCCCCCACCCTCCCCCCACTTGGGAAAGCCCTCGCGGGCCAAGTCCACGCGGCTGCGCCTGGGGCCTCCAGCTCGCGCTCGGCCCTGGCGCCCAGCCCGTCCGGCGCACCGCTGCCTCCGCGCTAGGCCTTCTTGCACTTGCCCTTCTTCTCCCGCTGCTGGAACTTGCGCAGCCGCCGCGCCCACGTGTCCCGCCACTGGATCACCAGGCTGCTCTTGTCGGCCACGATGCCACTCTGGTCGGGAGAGTCCTCGGCGTTGCCCAGCAGCAAGTACTTCTTGAGGGGCTTGATTTTGGGGCACTTGCAGGCGATGTCCCGCGATCGGATCCACAGGCTCTGGTCACCGCGGCGGATGCGGCTCGTGCCCTGCTTGTACACGGAGATAATGTTCACCGTGAACTTCCACCAGTCCCCCGCCTTGTCCGCCTTCAGGATGTGGATCTGGACAGCTGCAAGGAAGCACAGGCAGGCGGGTGGGCCACGGGCGGGGAGTGCAGCGTGAGTCCCCAGCTCCTGTGGCCGGGTCTGCCCTGCCTGCTCCTCCCTCTCCGAGAGCCCAGGGAGAAGGAAAAGGAGACCAACCCATCACTGGGAAGTGACTGCAGAGAGTACCCCACAGGGGAACGGGTGGGTGGTGGTAAAGCAAATCCTGGAACCCCACCTTCTAATACCTGGGCCAAGGCCACTGCTCCAAGCAGCCTTACTTCCTGCCTATTTTGAAAGTGCCACCCAGCACTGCCTTTGGAGACAATCCCCTTCTTGGCGGTTGCCAAGGCCCACTACAGTCCAGGAAGGCCCGAGAAAGCCCACAGGTACTGATCATGCCCCCAGCACTCTGGGCAAAGTCCATCTGCCCAGGGCTGGTGCCCTCAGTGAAAGCAGTGCTGGCCACTCCTCACAGGCAGGAGGAGAGGGGTGTATCCTCAGGTGCCTGCATCTCCAAAGGCCCCAATTAACACCAGGCCTCATGACACTCCAGACACAGCTTTGTCCTTGACCCAGTCTCAGGAAACCATAACGGGGCCTCAGTGCCCAGGGGCAGAAGAAAAGAACCTGCCCTTCCAGGTGGCCATCGTGCCTTTTTGCAGAGCACAGGGTCCTTGTCCTGCCCGCCTCCCATGCCTTAACTGTCCTTGCCAGGTGGCCTCCCTTCCTCCGTGCCTCTTGAGTTCCCCAGCCCATTCTTCTCCCTTCCAATTCCCCACCAGTTATTTCCCTAGTACAAGGGTTCCCAAACTGGAGTGTGTATCAGAATCCCCTGGGGGGGGGGCTTGTGAAAACACACACTGCTGGGCCCCACCCCAGAGTTTCTGATTCAACAGATCTGGGTGGAGCCCCAGAATGTGCACTTCTCACAAATTCCCAGGTGGTGCTGATGCTGTGACCCAGAGCACATGAGAATCAGTGCCCTAAAAAATGTTAGATGTTATTTCTGCAAGACAGTAACAGGTATTTAAAAAATAGGAAATTCTTTTAAAAAAAGAAAAAAGGAAGGTAAACTTTGCTCTAATAAGTTCGTGAAATACTAGGTTAAACAAAGTCAAGGGGTTTCTTACTGTAGGACTTTTCAGAACATTTAATCAATGAATTGTGTGCATGTGTTGGTTTCCCAAACAACCCTGGCTGCAAAACTCTTTGGTTGGTACATCTCAGGCCACCAGAGTCTCATGGAGCCTACTTGGGGACCGGCTAGGGGCAATAGGATCATTTCCTCCAGTCCAGAGGCCTGTGCTGTGCTCACCTCTGCTCAAGCAAAACTTAGTGGTCTTCCCCACCCCCCCAGTCAGAACAGAACCCCTTCCCTTTGCTGAGCCACCTGCCACACCCTGTGCCCTTTGCCCCACTGAGCAAAGCAGCTTTGTACTCTGACTGGGCCACTGAGTGGACTTGAGCTCTCCTGAGAAAGGAGCAGCAGCCTGAAGACACTGAGACACAGGCAGGCTGCATGGCTCCAGCAGCCACAAGGATATGTCCCCAGGGAATGCCCAGCGGTCATCACACCTCCCCACCACTTACCGCTCCAGGCAATGGTTCCACCCCCAGCTCAGCCTGCCCTCCCATGCTGGCCGGCTTCTCTCAAGGTATCTGGGGGCTGCTCTGCTCCTTCACTCCCAGGGGACCCCCCCCTGCTCTTCTCCTGTGTCCACATTTGGTCCCAGAGGGATGGGGAAGGGCAGGGACAGCTGGGTCCAGTGGCATCCATCACCATCCAACTCATCCTTCTTGGGCGAAGGAAGTGGTGGATTTTCCCATATTTTCATTTCAGCTGTTCCTGGGCATCCTGAACTTTGCACTCCAGTCTGAGGACTCCAAAGAATGACTGCCATGACAACCGTTTCCATGTTTTTGTCACCAAGGGACTCAACACTCAGTGTGAACTCTGGGGTGGGGGGAGCCCTCCAGCCCAGAGAAGTGGCTAGGCCATGTGTATTTGACTGTGCAGACGGAGGTCACCGTGGCAACTGAGTGCCCCTTAGCTAAGCAATGGGGAGCCACCCCCAGCGTCCCTGAGAGCCCCGGTTTCCTCTCCCTGGGACTGAGCTGAATACAGAATGAGCCTCCCTGTGGCTGCTTCTCTGTGCGGCACCTTGGACCCCTGGCCCAGCCACAGTGTGCTCCCAGCCAGCCTAGGCTGGCCCAACAAGGATGCTGCAGAGGGCACTTCTGGGGAGGGGGGGGCCTGGAAGACATGGCTTTGATCCCAGGCCTTGAGCATCTATTAGTGCCATGGGCTAGATAGTGTCCCCACAAACTCGTATGTTGAAGTCCTAACCGCCTGCACTTCAGAGCGTGATTATATTTGGAGATAGGGTTTTTAAAGAGGTAATTAAGATGAGGTCATTAGGTGAGCCCAAATCCAACACAACTGGTATTCGTACAAGAAGAAGAGATTAGGACACAGGTGCACAGAGGGAAGACCACGTGAGGACACAGCGGGAAGGCAGCCATCTACAAGCCAGGATCGAGGACGCAGAAGGAACCAGCCCTGCCACACCTTGATTTTAGACTTCCTGTCTCCAGAATTGTGAGAAAAAAATTCCTGTTGATTAAGCCCCCGAGTCTGTGGTGCTCTGTTCTGGTGGCCCTAGAAACTAACACAATTGATCTTGAGGTCTATGGACATCTCGAGCCTCCAATCGGGGCCAGGCAGGAGGGCAGACCTGGCAAGATCTCTCAGTGTTGCTAAGAAGAGGCCAGAGAAAAAGCTGGCTAAACAACGTCTAGCCTTGAACTGCCCCCACCCCAGGGGACCTTGTCACTCCCTGGGGAACCTGCAAGAGCTTGGCCCTTCATCACAGAAGGGCTGGTGACTCCCTCCCCACCCTCCCTGGCCTCTGGGCATCCCCTTCCCCTCAGTGATGCCCTGGAAAACCAGCCAGCGGATCCAAAGTGGCCACCCCGCCCCCAGCACTTCCCCTGGCATGGCCAGCACAGGCCTGAAGGGGAGAAGCCCTGAAGGGTACCCTACCCCTGGACACCCTGCTAGCTTCAAGAATCCAGAGAGATAAAGCAATGGACACTGGTCAATTGGGACAAAGCAACTGGTCCTGTCCTGCTTCTACCTGGAGAAGACCCCAGCACTCCTGGGGTGGGAAGGCACAGGCCCAGGGGCAGGGGAAGGTGGTGGTAGGACTCATATGATTATGCTGGAAAAAAGCCACATTTCCGCTGCCCTTGGCAATGCCTCTGCACATTACACAGCCCACCAAGTATGAGCTGCACATGTAGTGCACCGGCCAAGTCCCCGCAGTGCACATACAGCTGAAAATATTCAAAATACACATTGCAACAGTGACCTCAGACAGACCTGCCCTGTGCCCTCAGGGAGTATGCTTGTGGGCAGCCACATGGCACACCACAGGGGCTGCTGTCACCTCTGACCAGCCGTTGGCTCATAGTGGTGAATGACTGGGGTCCTCTGGGCTAGATGGAGCCCAGGGCCCTCCAACCCAGATGTGCCTGTGATGTCACCCAACCAATGGGCTGGGCAGCTCTGCCCATCCTAGGACCACAGCCCCAAAGCTGGACCCCTTATATTCTGCCATGGTCTTAACGTTGGTGTCCCCCACCCCCAATTCATATGTTGGAACCTAACACAAATACGAGAATATTAAGAGGTAGGGCCTTTGGGGAGTGATTAAGTCATGAGGACCCCACCCTCACGAGTGAAATTAGTGCCCTTATAAAAGCTAGCTCCCTTGCCCCTTCCGCCATGTGAGGATACACCAAGAAGGTGCCATCTTTGAAGCAAAGAGTGGGCCCTCACCAGACACCAAATCTACTGGCACCTTGATCATGGCTTCCCAGCCTCCAGAACTGTGAGCAGTACATTTCTGTTGTTTATTTATCACCCAGTCTAAGGTATTTTGTTCTAGCAGCCCAAACTAAGACACTCCCATACAATGAAACTTACCCCCAGCCAATTAGCCTCAGCCCTTAGGATGCCTAAACCCCACTGACCTTGCACTAATGTCCTAATGGTTGTCCTCAACAAGGCCAGCACATGGGGCTCTGCTGAGGACCCCCCACCCCGTATTCAGAAAGGAGGGACGTGAGATTACCCTCAGAAAGGGACTGTGAAGTCAGACCAGGGAGATGCAAGGCGTGCTGGGACCCTCAGAGGCTGCGGGTTTACAGGAAGAGGACTGTCGCCTGAAGCCCAAACAGCCGTTCTCTGAGGCGCTGAAAAGGGAGTGCGTGAGGCAGGCACCGGCAGGGCCCCCCAGCCCTGCGTGGGGAGAGGAGCCTGGCCCCAGCCTACTGGCCCCACCGTAAGTGATTAAGTGGCTCCATCTCAGGGTCCACAGCACAAATCCATCCTCCGGTCGTCTGAGCTCTTGCTCCCTCCACAAAAAGAGGGCCCAGGACTGCTGCACGTGAGCAGAAGTGTCTGTCCCACGGGGCTCCGCCCAGGGAGGCCTGTGCGCTCAATGCAGACCTAATTAGGGCTGGGACATGGGAACAGGAACCCTTGAGGCTGAACAGGTTAGGCTGAGCGCAAGCCCACCTGCACCCTGGCACACCAGGGGAGGAAGGAGATCTGCAAACGGAGCAGGTACCCAAGGAAAAGCAAGAAGAGAGGGTGCAGGCTCCAGAGAGCTGGGAGTTGGCCTCCACGGGCCAGGTCCTAGAGTCTAGCTGGACTTTGTCTCCTGGCCTTGCAGTGCATAAGCTGCCCCACATCTGTACACTAAACCTCCCTTTCCTGCTGCCGGCCACAGAACTCCCTTAACAAGACTATAGGCAGGTGGGGCAGCAGCCGCTCCCCCTCACTAATTCTGGGGTTTGCAGGAAGTTATTTCACGCAAAGAACTCTCTCAGCCACCACGGCAGGGTGATCCATGAGGACTGACTTCCCTTGCCCTAACCTGTTGCCCTGGCTGCCAGGGGCATGCACCTCACTCCACCCCTCAGCAGAGGCCTGCATCCAGCTCAGGGGGGCTGGCTATGCCTCTAAGGGGGTGAGAAGGAGGCTGAGGGCCAGGCCCGTGGGGGACAGAGGCAGCGAGGGCAGCCTGTGCCAGCATTCTGGCTGAGGGGGCGGGGGGCTGAGAGAGAGGCCCAGGGTAGGCTGGGTGCCTTGAGCACTTCCCTCTTGGGCAAGGAGGGCAGAATTCAACCTGCCCAGCCCTTGGGGTCCTTTCAGCTCCCACTTGCTGCATCCCTGGTTGCAGTACAAAGCAACAGCATGTCTTCCCCAAGAGCAGGCATCTGGCCATCCTTCCCGGGGTGCCTCAACCTCCCCAGAGTCCCAATGTTGGGGAGATTACCAGGCCATCAAAGGCAACCTGAAAAGTAGGCAGCTGCAGGTCACATCCTGTGCTTGGTTTCCTCCAAAGGGGGACTTGCGGCCCCACAGCAGCCCTGTCTTCCATCCAGAGCCCCAGTTCATCCCAAACCTGCCTGCCTGCCTCCCTCCCCAGCCCCGGCCCTGGCCCAGGAGCCACCACAGCCTGTGAGCCCTGGGCCTTCTGAGGGCCCAACATTACCACCACCCTACAAAGTTAGTGGCAGGAGGTAGTTTGGAGCTGACTCGTGCCCCTACCTGCAGGTTTTGGGAACCTCCTGTTGGGATCAAAGTTCTCCACCTGGCCAGGTTGTAGCAAAGCCATCCAGCCAGTGAAGAAGTTACAGATGCTGCTCATTCACCTGCCTGTTGGGAACTGACACGGGGCAGGAAAAGGCCTGGCTTGGGACAAACCACCTGCTGGGCTGGGCCCTAGGGGAGTGGCATGGCACAGGCTCCAGGGGCTGCTGGCCCTTCTCACCCCAGCAAGGCCTGAGCGCATGAGACACCCCTGAGGGGAGGCTTCCTGCCTCCCGGAGGTCTCCTAGATTTATGGGCTGCTCGGGGTGGCTTGGATGGTCAGCCCCTTCCCTTCCCTCAGCCATATCTTCCTGTTGGGCCAGGCCAGCTAGGGAAGGCTTGTCACCCATCTGCCTCAGAGACAGCAGCCAGGACAAATGGGGAGAGGATACTATCCCCACAGAAACCATTAAAACCATGCAGCCCCATAAATCTCTTGCTACAGAAAGCGTGTCACAAGCTGCAGCTGTTTTCATTAAAACGTAGCTCCGACCACATGCTTCCCAGGCCCCAGTGAAGGTAAGAAAGCACCAAGCAGAGCCAAGTCTCATTCTCAAGGATGCTAATCTGTCCAGAGAAACATCTAAGTCCCTGCCGGACAGTGCAGGAAAGTAGGGCCAACACACCCAAGCCTGGGTGTCACAGCAGCCCCTGCCCGGTGTTTATCAAACGAGGCAGAGTGCTGGAGGCTCACTGCAGCCAGACCCAGCACAGCCACCGCTGTCCCCTGGGTGGCCTCAGGAATCCCGGGGTTGCCACCTCCTGCCACACGCCCCCCAAGGCCCTGCGTCAGGACTTGGACAAGATGGGGACAATCAACTTAGGGCCAGCTGAAGGATTTCCCCTCAACCAAAGAAGTAACAGTGTGCCTCTCTCTCTCACAGCCAAAAGCAGTGTGCATGCTCCCTCAGTTTCCCCTACCAAGTCCCAGTGCTGGGGCTCTGGTTTTAGCAGGGGACAGGGGTTATATGCCTGCGACCACCTGGCTGCTTGGGGATACCCAGAGGAGGGGACATCCAGAGGTATGAGAACTGGAGAGCCGGACTCTGGGGACGATATTAGCCCTCTCCCCTGGGGGATGGGCACAGTCTGGCCTGGCCTGTCCAACTGCACTCCAGGCTCACAAGTGAGAAGCGGTCAGGGGACTGGCCAGCCTGCTTGGCAAGAGGCTCAAGTAGGGGAGTGAACCTGGGCCCTGAGGCGCCCTCACCATGGGGCTTGTCCCCTGCAGGGCAGCCCAGGGGAGAGTCTGTGCCCAGAGAGGGCCCGAGGGCTGCCTCCCTCTCCTGGCTTGATCCCATGCTCAGCCCCCCACCCTTGAGCTGGGGGCTGGGCCCACCACGGACAGGGAGGGGGCCACCGGGGAGCCATCCTGTAGGATGGGCAGGGCTCCCTTCCCCAGAGGGCCTCAAGCAGCCTCAGAGCTGCCCGACCACCCACGCCTACCTCAGTGCCCACAGAGGGTGGCTGCGAGGGTGGGGCCTGCTGGGTGCACACTGAGAGCCACCCAGTGGGAATGACGGGCAGTGAGTGTTCCCCCCTGGCCAGCGCCCTCAGCAGCAATGGGTCCCGGCCCCTGGAGGAAGAAAAGGTGGGAAAGGGCTGGTCTTCCCTGATGCGGTCTTGGTCCAGGCCCCCATTACCTCCAGATCCCTCCAGGGCTCACAGAAACCTTGGTGTGGAGCTTTCTGGCCAGAGCCCACTAGGACCGCAGATTTATCCCCACTCCACAGAGGGGAGTGGCCCATCTGAGAACCCTTCAGTCAACAGTCCTGCCCACAATCCACTTCCCCATCAAGGCTCCCACCTCCAACAAGCCCCTCTGCATGAGAGCAAAGAGCACCCTCCTCATCCCCCACACTGGCACCTGCCATGCAGGGTGAGCATCCATGACCCTCTGCATGTGGGACTCAGCTCTGACTCCTGTCAGCTCCTACAAGCCAAACCACCTCACAGCCTGCTTTCCCAGAGAGACCTAAAGAAAGTGCCTACGGCCCCAAAACAGGAACTGAAGCAGGATCCAGAGCAAAGCTGTGTAGCTGAGCCCTGCTGCAGGGTGCTCGGATCTCAGGGGGTGACCTTTAGCAGAGCCACATTCACCTGGATGAGTGGATTCAGGTGCAAGGGCTTGCAAAGGTGCTTTGTGACCTTATGCCATGCCTTGTGACGCTCCTGCTGGCTACTTAGGAGAGTGGGGCGCCCCTGAGGTGCCCCAGGGTATCTCAGAGGCCAGAAGCCAGAGGCCAGCACAGGCAGGGTGCAGCTGGCAGATCTGTGGAGACTGGGGCAGGGCTAGGGGAGGAAGCCCCAGGAAAAGTGACTGGCGAGCCGAGGTCCTCAGTGCCACAGGCACTAATCCAGGGGGAGGCCACCTGGTACACCTCACTGGGGGAAATGCCCACCCTGTGCCCTGCATCAGTGGGAGAAGTGCTTTGTGATCACTGAGATACACATCCCAGGCAGGCTAGGGGAAAACAAGCATTGCCTGGCTGGTGTCCCTAGCCCTGTTGCTACACCAGCTCTCCAGCCACCTTGGACAGATCCCCGCCCCCCACCCCATCCTCACTCTGAGCCTTGGTTTCCCCATCTGTAAAATGCCAGAGAATACTGTTCACCGGACAGCCTTTGTGGCCTCTTGGAGCTGTCTCTGCCCAATCCTCCTTCCTAAAAACAGGATGTTCAGAGGACAGGAAAACAGTGTGAGAAAGATAAGAGGAAGCTGGGGGGGGGGGGTTGCAGATGAGGGCCAAGGGGTTCCCCAGACCCTTGGGGCCCATCTCTACCCTCTCTACAACGGGCTGTGTTGATCGGGAGTCACTGTACTGAGAAGAGCTGCACCCCCAGGGCCGCCGGTGCCAGGAGGCCCCATCAGCACAGCACCCTGCCCCCACCCGGCTCTCAGCACACGCAGTTTCCTGTGGGCTCAGGGGCTTTTCCGTCGAGCTGTCACTGGGGCTGACTGGCCCTCCTTGCCCAACCTGGTGGTCACCCACATTCCGCGACCTCAGGCTGACTCACGCGGACCCAGCTCCACATCTGGCCTCCATATGGGGCTGGCACTCTAGGGGGGGAGGTCACATCTGGCAGGGGAAATCAGAGGATCCCCAGGGGGCCAGTGACCCCAGGGAAGGGTCAGTGAGCCTCTGAAACACCATGCCACGTGCTGCTGGCTGGTCTGTGTCCTGTTCTCTGGACCCAGGGACAATGCTCAGGGGAGGCGGCCTCTCCTAGCTGTCACATCAGCTGCCTCCCAGCCCTCAGCCAGGGCCCTGCCTTTGGGGGACAAACCCCAAGCTGCACCCCTAACATCTGTGCCCACACAAAAGCCCAAAGGTCACTCCTTGCTGCAAACACAGTAACCATCCCTGTGATGGGCTGATAATTGATCCCATTCTCCACACTTGAAGGGACGGAGCCTGATCAGGAATGGCCACTGACCCCAAAGTCTAGAACAGGAAGCGGGGTGCTAACGATGGGAAGAAGCCATCATTTGCTGAGAGAGCCCCCGTCCTGGGGTCTAGCTGGACACTCAAGCTGTGAGAGCCTCCCCACCACACCGGCTCGTCTGACTCCCAGCCTGAGCAACAAGACTAGAGCTGAGCCAGGACCAGGCTCATGTGCCGTGGCCCCAGCGCATCCACCCCTGCCACCGCACCCTCCAATCCATGGCAGCGCCACATAAGCCACGGTTGTTTCCACCATGGTCTCTCCTCCACAGCCACCTTCACTGCCAGCTTCGTCTACCCACCCGCTGTCAGGGATCTCCTTGGAACCTTCCTCTACCACGTGGCCACAGCTACCACTGGAATGGTTGTGCCAGTCCCACCTCTGCTGCCACCACGGACATCCCTGCCACTGTGCCGAGCGCCTCTGCCCCGTCATCTTAGACATCCCCAACACCATGGTGGCCACTCCTGCTTCTTTGCCCATGAGGATGTCTTTGTGGCCTCTCCTCAGAGACTGAGAGTCAGGGCACTGTTGGGGCACCAGTTCTTGATCTTTCTATGAGACTATTCCATGCTGGGAAAAGCTTGACTCCCTGGTGTGGGGGAGAAGAAAGATCTCAGGCCACAGAGTACCTGATCCTGAGCATGTTATTTATCTTGCTAAGTCTCAGCATCGCATTGACAGGAATCCCTCCCTCACCAGGTGTCTGTGAGGATTAAATAAGGATAAGAACAAAGCTGTGACGTGCCCGGTGCAGGGACGGAACGGTCGCTGGCTCGGGAAGCCCTCTCCTCTTGGGTTTCCGCCACCTCAGGAGGTCCCAGGGTACTCGAGGTATGCTGACCTGTATCAGAATTCTGCTTAGGTCCCCAGACCCACCTATGCCACAGGGCCCCCAAGAAAGCACACAAGCACACACATGTGTGCACACACGCAGAGCCTAACAGACCCTGCTTCTCCCCACAGATGCCAAGAGAACCTCCCCCTTGAGTCGTATCCTCAGAAATAACCCTTGTGGGATCTCAGGAAGAACACTTGAGACAAATAATCTTGTGAAAAGCATTTTGATTTTTCCATCTGGTGGTGCCAAAATGTCTTTCAACAAAAGGGGTGACTAATAAACATTTCTGGGAACGAATAATTTTTCCAAGAACTGGCAAAAGCGAGATGATCTCACCTTTCAGAATGTGAGCTGTCTGTCTTCCCCCTCTGAATCCCAGAGAGAAGAAAGAGGCAGGTGGCAGCACCCAGGCCACCTGAGGCAGCGGCTCAGGCAGTGCAGGAGCCCCGGTGTGTCCATGGGTCTGTAAGCTCAGCACCCAGGGCGGGAGAGGGCAGACAGCAGGCACTCAATGAATGGTGTGGAGGGAGTGGCTGGGGCTGGGAACGGGTGTGTGAGGGACCAGGACTTCTAGGGATGTGCGTTGCTGTGATGGTGTGTGAGTGTGTGCGTGCACACGTGCAGCAGCTATGTGCACACACAAGCACACACACTAAGAGCACTTACACAGAGGAAGGGCCCCTCCAAGGCTGCATTTTCCTGAGTAGTTGGCAGGAATCGCTAATACACTCGGAAATAATGAAGCCTGTCTTCCGTGAATAGCCGTTCCCCGCCTGGCCTTCTTGTTGGCTCTTTTGCAAGCACTTGCGAGAGGAGCTAGATTCCCCTAGAGGCATCAGAGGACCGAGGTGGCCCCAGGAGAGGTGGCCAGGTGATGGCTGACAGGCTCACCGCTGGCCCCGCCCTGGACACGGCACCTGGCATGGTGGCGCTGTGGCCAGTGTCTCACCTAGCAGGACACTGTGTCCCTGGATGACACCTCCATTAGACGGATGTGGAAACCGAGGCCTAGGCTGCTAGGGCTCCCTGGCCAAAGTCACACAGCAAATTAGGAATCTACGTCTCCAGACTTGGGGGCCTGAGCTCCTCTCCCCACAGTGGGAATGGAATGGGCCACCCCTCCCAGTCATGGGGCCCTCCAGACGTGGGCAGCATGGCAGGGCCTTGGCATAGAGGCCCCCACTAACCCTACCCAAGCCAAGCCCTCATCAAGGTAAACATGCCATCGAGAACAAAGGGCAGGGCTGGCGCCCCCAAGCCAGCAGCCCCAGGTCACTTCCCACAGGGCCCCTCCACCCCAGCTCCAGCCACCGGCCACTGCCCAGGGTCAGTGGAGCCCAGACCCATGTTCTCCCACAGCACAATGTCAAGCCTCTCCCGAGCCTGCCCGGAGGAGGATGGGGTCTGGGGCTGCCGGCAGCCAGGCCTGCTCTTCACCCAGCAGGGGCAACAAACCCGAGATTCTAATTAGCAGCTTCTGGAACATCCAAGTACCCTGGATGAAGGAAATGTGTTTCCTAATTGGCCCCCTGCCGGGGTGTCAGTCAGAGACAGGGATTATGTAGCCTCTGAGCTGAGCCCCTCCCAGCCTGGCCTGGCCTCCCTGCTCTGATCCCCAGGCCAGCTCCCTCCTGTCCTCCTGCTGGTCGGTCACCTTCTCCCCAGGCTGGCCTGGGTCTGCCCTGGGTGTGGGAAGGACGCTCCCCACACACTCACACACACTTCATCCAGGGGCCAGGGTCCCAAAAAAGGACACCCAGAAAATTCTCCACAAGGCCCAGCAGAGCCCGATGCAGAGATCTCGCCCCCAGCCTCAGGGCATAGCTGTTGCGGGGCTCCTTCCTGCAGCACCCACGGCCAGGTGGCAGGGCCACTCACTCCTTCCTGGCCAAACCACACTTCATGAGGCCCTGCCACCCCACCCCCAGTGCTCTTCTGAGCCCTCCCCCGTGATCCTATGCCATCCTCTTCCAGACACTTTTCTTGTCCAGCCTCCTGCCTGGACACATGGGCTGAACTGGTGGTGATGACTCCCCAACTTTTAAGTGACCCCAAGGAGTCCTGGAACCAGAAACGCCATGCCCCCAGGCATTAGGGAATAGGAGGGGACAGTGGCAGTCCTGGCTCTGAGACCACAGGCTGGGGGCATGTTAGGAGGATATGAAAGCTGGTGGCACCCCAGCTCCAGCCCCTATCAGCTCCCTGGGGGTCAGTTTGCCCCTGCAACCTGTTTTGCCCACAGCAGAAACGTGGACAGCTGGGTGGTGTTGTGTCTGGGCAGTAGGTTTGGGGGCAGGAGACAGGTAGCCGCCATGAAGTCTGGAAAGGTGAGCATGCAGGGGTGGGGAACCTGTAGGCTTACAGCAAAATGTGGCCTTCTAGGTCCTTAAGTGCGGCATTTTGACTGAATGCAATTTTTGCAGAACAAATCCTTTTATTAAAAGGGTGCAGCAGAGAAAGATGGAGCTTTTCTTGCCTCTTTTGGTGCTTAAGAAAGAAGAATCTTGAAATCATCAGGCTGCAGGTTTCCCACCCTGGACAGGGAAGTTAAAGCCCAGGGAAGGCTGCTGTGGAAGGAGCAGGAGGCTGAGGAAGTCACCTCACTCAGTGGGCCCATGTCCCCATCTGTGACCCAAGGGGACTGAAGCCGCCCGTCCCTAACACCTGCTTTACTCTGATAACCCACAAGGAAGTCAGGTGTGGGGGCAAAGGGAAGGCTGAGATGGGGACAGAGAGCCAAATGGCACCCAGAGGCTGTGCCCCAGCCCTCCCCGCCCAAGAGAGGTGCCCTCTGCTGCCCAGAGGGGCCCACAAGGCACAGGGCCCAGAGGCTCCTCCGAGTCTATAAAAGGAGGGTGTCAGGTTTGGTAGGTAGAGGGGGGTCTGCCTGCTGGGGCCGAGGTGCCCCCTGGAATACCAGGCGGGGGGCAGAACACACTGGAGGGAATAAAGTCAGGAGAAAACCTGAGTCAAACAGAATCAGGTGGAAAATGGCATCCGTGTTGGTAACTTCTGCAAGTCCAACTTTTCCTTTTTTCACTTGCAGAACAGAACCAAGGTGCAGGTCAGCTCTCTACAGACACACTGCTCAGCTTTCCCCTCACCCGCCCCGCTTCACAGGGTAACCTCGTAACAGGTCCTTCAAGACGGAAAACTAAACCAAACAAGCAGACAAAACCATCCCTCCCCCAGCAGGCCCAGCTCTTCCTCTTCCCTCCTACCTCCCTGCTGAGGTGACCCATGGCCTTGTGCAGGGCAGGAGAGGGAGGAGGAGGAGAGACTCCTCTGGACCTGCTGCTACGCCAGAAGCATGGCGCTTGGGTCCCCAGATGCAAAGCCTGGGAAAGCTGCAAACCCCTCGGGCCCTCAGGCCAAGTCCTTGTCCCACAGGAGGGCCGGGAAGGGGAGAGGGGCCCCCACCTCAAAGTCCCCGGCAGACACCAAGGACCCAGGGGTGGGAGGATGCGGCCCTGCGACTGGGGCTCCTCCTTGCGGATGTCACCCTGGCTTGGAGATAGTACTTCCTTTATCTTAAAGCAACCTCAAGTTTGTTTTCAAAATCCAGGTTTATTTTCCTGTGGGAGTTTCTGCAGTGCCTTGGGATATGTGTGCTTTCAAGGGGCTTTTAGGATTTTCCTATGGATCCCAGAAGGGCCTTGAACGTTGACACCCACAGCCTGGCAATTTCTGAACTGACATGTGAAACCTGCCGGTTGCTCCTGCTTCACCCTGCAGGAGGCCGGGTGGCCTGTGGGCAGTGGGGCGGGTGGCTGGGGTCCTGCCCTGGCTTCAGTGTGGGGCACATGTGTATGAATACTCACACACGCTCACGCACGCTATAAAACAAGAACGTTTAAAAAGTTCTCAGCATTCTGCTGGGTTTCTTTGGGCCTCATCATTCATTTCATTATGCTAAAAGGTCCCTACCATTGTCCTTATTAAAGAAAAAAACCTCCAGTCTGGTTCAAGCAGCTGGCCCAGCAAGGACCCGCACAAGACCCGAGTCCCTGGGCAGGGCCACCAGACGCCCTCAGGGCCAGGGAAGGAATGGAGCTCGGGTTCTGGACAGTGAGGCCTCCTCTGCAGGGGCCTGCCCTCTCGCCCTACTGCTCCCATCACCGTTTCTTCTTTCTGCCCTCTCCCCTCCAGCTGCCTTTGGATGAAGAGGTCGTGCTTTACCAGGAGCCCATGAGGCCCCCGGCACTGTGCTGGCTGCTTCCCATACACACTCAGTAGGTGGTATCATCTCCATTTTACAGATGAGGAAACGGAGGCTCAAATAAGCAACGGGACTTGCCCTAGGCACGTGGTCAGGACAGCCTTGGGAAGCTGGGCGAGAGAGAGAGCCTTCCTAAAGGAGGCCAGGTGCTGGGGCCAGCAGGGCTGCTGGGGCCTAGGATGGGGAGGAACCTCCCAGGGCCAGCTGGAGAAGGGACGGACAAGATGGAGCCATATCTAGCTGGATAGGGACGAGGGCGGAGGCAGGTAGAAGGTGGGCAGATATGGAGTGTTGCAGGCTGGGAAGAGCAGGCCCAGCCCCAGGCTCAATCAGCCCAGCCAGCCAGGTTAGGAAGAAGCCCAGTGCTGGAAAGAACCAGGCCTACATTCAGGGGCCCTGGGTCCGGGGCTCCTTCCCAGCCTACGGTAGGGGCCTAGGCCACTCATATGGACGCTTTGGTCTGTACTCAGGGGCCTTGCCCTGCTCTCCCAGTGGGTGGCGGGATGATCCTCTGGGGACTTCTGTTTGCGTCTCCTGTTGGGAAGCCCGCCCCCCAGCTCTCTGTACACTCTGCCCGCTGGCCGCCTGAGGCCCCCTCCCAGGCAGGCTCCCTGATTGCCTCCCACCCACAGCAATCACAGTCAGGCCTTGACCCTGCGTCAGGCGGTGTCTGGCCAGCCCAAGCATCCAACCAGCACAGACACTCTCAGGACCAGAAACCACACAGCTCCTCACCTCCCACAGGGAGGGCTGGCACGAGGAGATTCACAGTGAGGCAGGAAAGGAGAGCCGGACAGGAGCCTGCTGTCCCCAGGGCACAGTGAGAATGGGGAGACAGGACACACCCTCTCCCAAGAAGGGGGACCCTCTGAGGACACAGGTAACAAGGCAGTCTCTGCAGGTGGCTCCCAAAGCTGTCTGCCCCATGGGTCCTGGCTGGAGATTCCCCTTTCCTCTGCATTTGAACTTCAGGTGCATCAGAATTACCAGCAAGCCCTTTAAAACGCAGGTTCCCCAGCCCTACCGCAGTCTGGCGGGACATTTGAAACACATCAGGGAGCTCCTACCCCCTTTCTGATGCCTGGAGGGCTTCACTTTGAGCAACACAGACTCAGGTTGAATGTCCAGAGCACAGATGCATGGACACAGAAGACCACAGAGGTAAAGTGACCATGCTGCGGCCACACAGCTCCTCAGGGGCAGAGTGAAGGCAGAGGCCAGCCTGGGCATCCCAACCTTAGGTGGGCCCCTGGCCTGGGTGCCCATCTGCAGGCCACTGGGGCCCCTCATGCCCCATCTCTGAGGGCCAAAGTGGAAGAGATGAGACATTCCCAGGCATGGGATCCATCCAGCTAGGTTCCCATCAGTCACAGGGACTCCATGACCAACACCCTCCCAGGGCTACCTGCACCCCAACCCTAGCTCCTCACTGGTCATGTGACCCCCTCCCCTCCTTCCCAGACAAGGGGACCCTCACTCACCATAGTCCTTCTTGCAGTACTTTTTCATGTTAATCTTCAGCTTCCCCTTAGAGGCCTTGCAGTAGGAATCACAGTCTGCAGGGGGGTGAGGGGAGCACAGACAAAAACTAATTAGGCTGGTGATGAATAGGCTGGCGGGCAGAGTGGGAGGCTGCCTCCCTAAACACCCAGTGGCCTGTGATCCCATGGGCCAGGCTGGGCGGGCGGCCATCCAGGGCAGGCCCAACCTTCTAAAGAGGCCCTGGGACAAAGGGCCCCTGCCTGACCCACCCAGTCCCTCCCTGGCCTGACGAATCCTTTAGCCGCCACCTGCAGCCGCCTTGGCCTCCCTGAGAGACTCTGGGGGCTCCCATATTGTGCCACCCAAGGCTTCTGAGCACCACACAGATTCTCCCTGTTCTTAAGATGCAACTGGAGCCTGATTAAAGCCGATAGAGGCCTCATTGTCACCCCGCGCCCCGGGTCTGTGTCAAGCGCTGGCTTTCATGGCGCGGAGCCTCTGGCTGGGGTCAGGCCCCAACAAAAGAGGTCACGGAGGAAATTAGCAGCCCATGAAGCATTAGAAAACCCCTTTGGTGTCCACTCTACTGGAGTGTGCAAATAAAATGCCCCACGAAGAAGAGTTCAGTTCTAATGGGCCCTACTGCTGAGAGGCAAGGCTGCCGGGCCTGCGTCCACTGGGTAGCACTTTGAGGGCTTCCAGGGCCTGAGGAAGATTCAGGCAGGACGTGTGGGGCACCAGGGCCTGCCAGCCATCAGGCCTGTTCTCCTGAGGGTAGCCTGCGTCAACCTCCTAAATGCAAAACCTCCCACCTCGGCCCAACCACAATCTCTTGCTGCCGGCAAGTTCTGTTCTTTGGACAGGTGATGCAATTCCTTCACTAGGTCTGTGTGTGATTCCTTGGCATGCTGGCCCAGCTCGTCACAGAGGCCCAGCAAATGCAAGTCTCCCCCCAAGTCTGCCCTGCCCCCACCACTCAACAGGCTGGAGCTCATTCAACTCTCACAACCATTCTTTGATGTGCGGGTGTTATTCCCCTTCTTCAGACAAGGAAACTGAGGCCCAAAGAGGATGAGCTGCCTGCCCGATGCATCACAGGTAGCTACTCCTAAGGCTCAGCCTTGAACTTGGGTCTGAGATGCCAAGATCCCTGAACTCTTGGTTAAGCCATGCTCTGTCTCTGTGAACACTGACAGAGTCCCTCTCAGCGTGAGCAGAGTGGTGAGCTCAGAGCCAGGGATGAGAGATGCCCAGTGTTTTAGCAACTCCCAGATTGCTGGGGGAAGACCAGCCAGGCCAGCCTGGGGGCTGCAGGGGGCCCAGCCTGTTCTGGGAACAATGCGGCACGGGCTGGTGAAAGTGGGCTGGGTGTGTGTCCCAGTGAGGGGTGGGGAGAGGACGACCAGGAGAGTGAAGGTTCAACACACACGTGCATACACATGTGCACACACACAGGTGACTGCCCCAGGAGCAGGTGGCAGCCTCCCTCCCATCCTGCAGAGGAAAACCAAGGCCAAGGTTGGGTGAGGAGTGATTTGTATGGGAGCACAGGGCAAAGCCCAGGCAGGAGGGCAGGCCTCTCAGTGTCACCTGCACCCCAACCCGGGGCTTAGATCTGCAGTAAATATTCAGACGAGACCGCCCCAGAGCCAGCCTCTGGCCCTATGGAGGCAGCTGCCTCCTTTGAGGTCCTGGGATGAACTGAAGGATGCCTCAATTAAAGTGGATACAGGCAGCTCCATCCCATTGCCCTGGGAGCCCAGGCCCGGCGGACCCCTACTGCCTCCTGTGCCAGCCTCTTAGGGCCCCCAGTTAGTAGCTGGTCTCAGGAACAGGAGAAAAACAGCCCCTTCCTGCTCCCCTGTGTTCGGAGCCCTTGGGGCCCTTAGGATGCCCCTGCTCAGTGGCACTGGAGGCCACAGTGCCAGTCTCTCGTGCCAGCTGGACAGCTGGTTGGTTACTGGAGTAGGGACCTCTTGGTGTGCAGGGACTGGGCTATCCAGAGAAAGTGGACCTCACTCTACCGTGGCCAAGCTTGAGAGGTTGAGAGGTGACAGCAGCCCAAATACACAAGTCATGACACCGTCATCACCATCATTGCCACTGCCGTATTTCCCCACTGGGAACAGCCGCTCTGGGCCACGTCTCTGCCAGCTCAGGGACAGAAGACACTCACAGTAAAGCCACTGCTATGGCTGAACCCAGGCTGTGCGTAAGTCCTGGTGGTCCCGGGCGAGCTGGCTGGAATCCCTCCCTGCTCTCTGCACTTAGGGAAGCAAACTGGAACTCAAGTGGTGCCGAGTGACGTTGTTGCAGGGACAGCCTTGAATCCTCTCTCGTTATCTTCTTGTTATTTACGAAAGCTGCTGGCCCACATCAGAGCTTTCATTTCCAATTAGGAGGAAATCACTTTCAGCCTGCCTCCTCTCCATGGGCTGAGAGCGCCCCTCCGTCTCAGGCCCCAAGTTGGCCAGAGAGGGTGCCTTTGAGCGCATCAGCTCTTCCGAGCCTCACGGGAGGCTTTTGGTGGGGGGGATTGCTGTGCCCAGCTTAAAAATGACAGCCCAAAAAGGTTCGAGAGCAGCCTGGGGGAGGCAGAAGAGTCCTGGGATAACCTGGCCCTGTACCTTCAGCAGCACTGTCCCAGCCTAGTAACCTCTGCAGCTCTTCTATCCAGAGCCACGAAGCTGCCTGGGACAGAAGTCGCCCTAGAATGTGCAGCATCCACCACTGCCTAACTGGATGGCGCTCCCAGACCCTGCTTCACAAATCAGAGTCATCACCGTGAATACTAAGAGTCCGCACCTGGATAAGGGTGGCCACTCACCCGGCACGGTCCTAATGGTTTCTGAGCTCCTCAACAATTCCAACTGGGCCCCATTTTACAGATGAGAATATAAGTGAGAGGTGTTACTGACTCAGTTGCCCACGGTCTCAGGCCTAATGAGGCAGTGGCTGCAGGACCCTTGCTCCTAGCCCTCCCATTCCTAGCTCTAGCTATACAGTGGAATCACCTGGAAGCTTTAAATCACCCGGATGCCTAGGCCTCACCCCCAGGAGCTTCTGGTTTCCTTAGGTGAGGGAGTGGCCTGAGTGCCTGGATTGTTAACACTCCCCAGGTGACCCTAAGGTGCCTTGGTCAAGGTGCGAACCACTGTCTGAACCAGGTGGGAGGTGAGGACAATCTCTGCACCCACCACTTGCCCAGAGCATCCACCTTGGCAGAGAAAAGACCGGAGAGGTGGTTGTTGACTCAAACTGGAGAGTGCTCATATAGAGAACCTCAAGTGGCTTGCCCTTACAGAAAATGACGACAGCCTCTGAGTAACTGTAGCAGTTGTGTTTTGCGCGCGCACGCGCGCGCGCGTGTGTGTTCTATGTTCTATGACTTTCCTTTCTGTCAGCTGGAAATTCTTGTCAGGTCACTGTGCTTGTTGCAAAATGTCCCTAGTCCCTTCAGATTTGCTGATTCTAATTTAGTGGTGAGCTAGGAGAACAGAAAGACCAAGCTTGTTAGAATTGTAGGTAAAATACAGGTACATAGGCTTGGAAGGAGAAGCTGAAATGTTCTCCTTTGGGTAAAATGAATAACCTTCAGAACATGGACACTGTGACAGCTATTTGGCTGCTTGTGGACTCTTTGTTTAGGTTGTATTCCAGATAGCTGAGGTCATTGGACAAGTGGCCCCTGGATAAGGAAAATGTTCCTGTATGTTCTTCCTTTATCAAATACATACAAAGCTACAGAGACTGCTTCAAAACGGACAAACCACCACTTTAAAATGGAGCTTTGACTCCTTCTTCAAAATGGCATCTACTTGGCAGCCACTCGCTTAGCCTCTCCTTGTTTTGTTCCAAAATAGCTTTGAAGACAATGAGAAACTGAAAATTCACACTCATGCCAAAAACAAAACTCATGATGACCCAGTGCTGGAATCTGGGAGCAATCTCTATTAATTAAAGGCAGATGGTGGTGGAATAAGCAAAACCTGTTCAGGTTTTACCTCAGGACACAGCTCTTTGTCTGGTGAACAGAAAGATCCAGAAAAATGGAGGATGACAGACAAGGACCAGGAAACAAATGGGTGGGAAGTGGGCAGGGCACTGGACCCCTCCTCCGGGGAAGGGAAGTTTAAGGAAAGGTAGGGACTGGAAGGAACTTGTATTTTTATCTAAATCATGGATGCAGAGAATCAGAAAATCAGGCAGTGGGGATAAGAGAAAGGCACCACCTGCCCAGGGCAGAAGGAATCCAGGTAACAGCTGGTAGAAACCAGGAACAGGAGATGAACTGTGTCTATTTCCCTCCCACTCTCCTTAAATCTGAGGCAAGAATCCAGCCATCATGCTACTATAGGGATCTGCAAATGTTTTTCTGCAGAGGGCCAAACAATCAATATTTTAGGCTTTGAGGGCCACATGGTCTCAGTCACAACTATTCAGCTCTGTTGCCATAGCTCAAAAACAGCCACAGACAATACGTGACCAAGTGGGTGTGGCAGACTAAAATAACACTAAAACAACAGAGCCTCTGTGAAGCAGCAGCAGAAAGCCATGGGGGGAGACAAAGCTGAGCTGAAAAAGGCATAAGATGACACAAGAAGAGAAAAGCTGTAAAAACAAAGACTAAAACAAAAATCTCAAAACCCAATAGTGCCATTAAAATCCACTTTGGAAGCAGAAAAGAGAAATGATACTGTAGAAAGCTGATTCAGAAACATGGTGAATAAATTGGAGGAACTCACAAAATTTAGAGGAAAAGGATAAAGACATGGTAACTAAGAAAAAGAAAAGATAAGGATGTAAGACAGAAAGCAGGAGGTGACAGGATTAGGAGAGAACTACAGCAATAGCCAAACAGAATAGAAACAAGAATCAAAAATAGGATTCCTGAGCTTCAGACAGACCTACAGATGCAGAAGGAAAAGGCTCACTGAAGTTTTTCAAAAATCAAGGAAAAGAAACCAACACCCAGTCACATCTTTGCAAAACATATGCAATACTAGGATAAGGAAAAAACACCATCAACAACAACCTGGTCAGGTGATCATGGAGCAATGTCTGTAAGGCCTTAAGGGGAAAACCTGTGACACAAGAATTTTATACCTAGCTAGACTGTCTTCTACGCATGTAGGCCGCAATAAACAAAAGACATTCTCAAGTGTGCAAGGGCTCATAAAATATTCAAATCATGGATCCTTTTTAATAAGTACTTTGAGAATGTTTTCCAACCAACTATGAAATGAATCAAAAATAAGAGTTTAAGAGGGGAAATTGGTGTGGTATAAACACACTGGTGATGAGCACTGAAACCAGTAAACATAGAGATTTTAAATTTTGTTCTAAAACAGAATGCAAATATCAAAATAATTTTAAAATGTTTGAAAGGGAACATCAGTTTCTCCCTCTCTCTCTCTATATATATACATACACATACATACACACATATGTATAATATTTAAATTTAGTTTGAAACTTTAGATCATATTAAAAAAACTAAGAAGTAAAATGAGGTGAGGAACAAAACTTTGTCTTAAATAGAGAGAATGTAAAAGATGCTATTTCCTGCTCCACTCTGTCAAACAAGAGCTATTAGACCAAATACTGCTTTTGAAAAACCTCAAGATAACCACAAAACTCTGGAGAAGACAGGAAATAAACTACAGTTAATACACCAAAAGATAAGACAGAAAAAATGGAAAATATAAGAAGTAATTACAATAAATTAAGATTAGAGAAGAGCAACTATCTAGAGAAAAAACAATGAAGGTAATGGATCCAACTCGTCTATTGAAAAATTGATTTAAAAACATTAAATTACTACCATCTGACCCAGCAATCCCACTACTGGGTATTTACCCAGAGGAAAAAAAGACATTCTATAATAAAGACATCTGCACGCGAATGTTTATAGCAGCACAATTCACAATTGCAAAGATGTGGAAACAACCCAGGTGCCCATCAATACACAAGTGGATCAATAAAATGTGGTATATGTATACCATGGAGTATTACTCAGCAATAAAAAACAATGGTGACTTAACACATCTGGTATTATCCTGGTTGGAGCTAGAGCCCGTTCTTCAAAGCGAAGTGTCACAGGAATGGAAAAACAAGCACCACATGTACTCACCATCAGATTGGTACTAACTGATCAACACTTACATCACACAGGGCAATAATATTCATCAGTGGGCAGACAAGCGGGAGGGGGGTGGAGGGGATGGGAAAAACTCTCACTGAATGGAGAGCACAGTTTGGGGGATGTCCACGATTATGGCTCTGACACGGGCAGTGCATGGGCAATGTGTATAGCCAAAGTGTTGTACCCCCATAATATTCTGAAATTAAAAAAAAAACACATTAAATTACTGTTTAAGAGGGCTATAACCAAATAAAGGGATTTTAAAAGTCTTACAACTTCAGCGGTGGCAAACGTGTATTAGCGAATGGAAACAAAAAATGAACTGAGACGTAGAAATGCTAATATCAGAAAAAGAAGAATTCAAGGCAAACATGTTTACAATGGACAAAGAAGATCACCTAGTAATTTAAAAAATGTATTTTTTTGGTGTGGAGTAACATCTCACTGAAGTATATTAAGCAAAAACTGATAGAAATACAAAAAGAAACAGACGGAAGTGAAAATGCTAAATTAATTCCAAGAAGCTGAAATTGTGCAGGCCACATTTCCTGACCACAATGTAATAGCTATTATTTGTTATTAAAGAATAAAAAATGAAAATAAATGAAGAGCATTCTCTTCTCGAAGTTAGAAAACGACTAAAACAAAACCCAAAGAAAGGAGGAGGAAAGAATGAATAATAACAGAAGGAGAAATTAATAAAGTAGAATACAGAAAAAAACTTAAAAATTATAAATACATACAGGAGCTGACTCTCTGAAAAGCCCAAATACAAACAAACTTAAACAAAACAAAACAAAACAAACAAACAAAAAAACCAGGGCCAGCATGGTTTGGGAAGCCGAGGCAGGAAGACTGCTTAAAGCCAGGAGTTTGAGACCAGCCTGTGCAAGAGCAAGACCCTGTCTCTACAAAAAAATAGAAAAATTAGCCGAACATAGTGGTTTGCATTTGTAGTCCCAGCTACTTGGGAGGCTGAGACAGGAGGATCACTTGAGCCCAGGAATTTGAGGTTACAGGGAGCTATGATGATGCCACTGCACTGTAGCCCAGGGAACAGAGAGAGACCATCTCAAAAAAGAAACAGACAAAACACTGTCATGTCTAATTATTAATAAAAGAGAGAAGACACTAGGAAGTGAGGAGAAAAGGGTATCACCATGATCTAGAGAACATTTTATAAATTATAAGGCAACTGTATATAACTTTAAGCTAAAATCTTGGAAATCTGAATGAGATACATTATTTTTAGGAAAATAGGACCAAGTTGAACTGAAGAAGGGATATGGAATCTGAATAGATAAATAGTCTTAAGAAATGTCTGGTTCAAGATGGTTTCAGAGGCAGGTCCCGGTAAACATTTAAAGGACACATTAACTTCACACTATTTGATCCATTCAGAAACAGAAAAAGATGGAAAGCTATCAACCACATTAAAGTGCTGAAAATCGACCATTTTGCAACTTAAAAAGGGTGTTTTATATTGTTCAACCTTAATATAAAGGCTAGCCATATACACACACAGACCCTATGGACCAATTGATCAGCCTCATTTACCAAGAGACCCAACATTTCATGCCCTGCAGGTTCCCATCCTACCTCCACCCAGCGGCTGGGACCCTGCCCACCTGGGCCAGGGAGAGCTTACTCCGCGCAGGAGTAACAAGTAAGGAGTGGGCAGGATGCTCTGCTGCCCTGTTCTCTCAGGGGACCCTTCTGGGCTCAGATTGAGGGCACAGGCATATACTGGCAGATCTGCGGTGGGGAGGGGGTGGACCCGGCACCAGGGTCGCCTTTCTCTCCCACCCTCGTCCCCAACAAGAGACAGGAGCTGCCAGGGCTGGACACAGCACTGCTTGGCCTCCCACTCGGACGTGCTCTGCCCCAGGGAGAGCTGCTGAGACCTGGAGGCCGCCATCTGCCCAGCTCGCAGCAGGCCCATCCTGGCTGGCTGGCATCCTGGCTCCTCCTGGGAGCAGCCTCCCCTCTCCTTTATTCCTCCCACCTGCTCCCCTGACCGACCCACGGCCAAGAGCCAAGAGGTGGCTCTGGAGGCCCAGTCCCAACAGCCGAGCCCCTCCCACCTCTTCCTCCACTTTGGGTAGCTGGCCCCTCTGGTCTGCCTCCTGTGCCCCAGGTGCCAAAACCCTGCTGGGCAGGCCTGCTCGCCTGCTCAAGGCTCATCTCTGAGCATATGGCAGGCAGAGCCCGGCAGCCACGGTTGGAGCCAGGGGCACCGCATCTGGCACCTCCCCTTGGAGCAGGGCGGGGAGCTGGCAAAGGTCTCGCTCTCCACAGCCCTGGCCTGCTCGCTCAACACCTCTGCCTCCCTGCTTCTGGGCTGTCAGGCTCTGGAAGGTGGGGCGGTGGGTGTAATGAGCAATGTGGTCTGTCCTCCCAGGGCAGAGAAACCTGGAGGGTTGGGTGAGTTTCAGACTCCAATGGCTTGGTACAGGGGAGAGGCCCGTGGTTCCCCCTGGCCTGAAGTGAAAGGGCTGAAGGAGAGAGGGGCTGGAGCTAGGAAGGCACCCAGCTGGCTCTGTCCATTTTGGCTGGGCCATTGTGCCCACCAGCAGGGGACAAAAGGCAAGTGAGGCCTGTCTGCCCAGAAAGTGTGTTTGGCTCTGCCTGACCTAGAGCCGCAAAGCTGCGTGGAACCTCCCTCCCGATACCCCCAAGGCCAGAGAGTCCAATTATGATGTGTTCAATTTCCAAGGTGCTGCAGGTATCTGCCATGGTCTCACAATGGCCATCACAGGGCAGGCATGGGGAGGATGGGGGAGGCCATCCCATGCAGCTAACTCTTACCTCTTGGTCCTGGGCTGCAGGTGACTCATTGATTCCCCAACCCCCGCCCCGGGTAAGACCACCTTCTTACCACCCTCACCAACAAGCACTTTGTCCAGGGGTATAGCCACCTGTCTGGGAGAGCTGGGGCCCACAGGCAGGTCTTTAGCCCTCACATGTCTCTCTAGGTCTGTGCTGGTCTCACCTACCCAACTCATCACCCCCAAGCCCTGCCTGCCTCAACAGCAAAACACCCATTTAACTTTGGGCTCTGGGGCAGAAAGGCCAAGGACTCCCAAAATAAGGAGCCTCTAGCAACAGACTGGCAGAGGAGCTTGGCAACCTGTGGGGGCAACTGACTAGACGAGAGCCCCGAATGTCTGCAACACACACAACAAAGGACTGGTGTCTTAAATATGTAAACAACTCTACTGAATCAGTAAGAAAAAGACAAGCAACCTGAAATACAAAGGAAAGGAACAGGAAATTCCCAAAAGAGGAAATAAAAAGGGGATAAGGACATGTACACACGTTCAACCTCAAATGATCTAAGAAACAAAATGTAAACCAACAGGAATATAGCGCTTCTGCCTGGCAAACTGGCAAAGGCGAACATGCACACACTCATATGACGTGGTGGGGACAGAGATTAACACATGAGCTTTCCTGAGAGCAGCTAGCACTGAATGTCAAAACCCTGGCAACACACACACCCTTTGGAGCAGCAACCCCACTTCTCTGAATTTGCCATCCATTCATTCATGTAAAGTTTTCCTAAGCACCTCCCACACGGACGGCCCTGGGAGTGCTGGGTGTACCCTGAGGCTAACAGAGCAGTTGAAGGGCATCACAGCAGGACAGAACAGGCCAACGACATGAGCGTACTCACACCCGTGTAAGAGTGCCACTCGGAAAATGAAGACAGCAAGTAGGGCACACTGGCAGAGAACTGGGGGAGGGGGTGGAGAGACAGGTAGAGACCCACTTAGATCTGAAGGCTTGTCTGAGGAGGTGACATTTAGGATGACAAGGAGTCAGCCCTGTAAAATGCAGGGAAGAGCATCCCAGTCCCCACAGGTACAAGGGCCCTGGGGCAGGAAAGTGACAGGCAGGTTGGAGGAAACACAAGGAGGGAAGGTTGGAGCTAAGAGGGTGCCCAGCCAGAGGGAGGCTGTGTGGTTAGCAGGGGGTCCCTGAGGGGTTGCCAACCTTGGCAGGAGTTCAGATTTTATTCTAGAAGATAATGCGCACCGAAACGTCAGGTGGTGGGCCTATGGCTGGGTTTTATACCCTTGCATTGCTGCCTTATCTAACTTTTACTACAATGAGGATAAAACTCTTGTGTTAAAAAGAATACTAAAAATAGTCTGAGATGAGTCTCTTCTCAGTGAGGAGGGGGACCACTTACTAACTCGGGGTGGGACTCCTATGATGAGATGACATCTGTATTCAACAAGGTGATATCTGTATTCCTGGTCCAGGGGACTTCTGCCTTGAGGAAGTGCTACATCCTCCCTAAGAGATGGCAGAGGTGTGGTGTGCGGTATGGTGTGTGTGAAGTTTCATCCTTTCCCAATGCCACCAATGTTAATACCAAGGGACAAAGGAAAAGTGGGTCATCAGCCAACAGATATATTCTGAATGCCAACTGTGTGCACAGTATCGTGTTTGGGAGTGAGGATACTGCTCTAGCTGGGGTGGAGGACAGCTCCCTGAGGAGGTATCCCATGAGGGAGACCTAAACCATGTGGAGGAGGCAGGTGCAAGACCTGAGGGGAGAGGGTTCCAAGCAGGAAGAACAGCCTGTGCTGTTCCCGGCATAGTCCCGGGACTGAGTGAAAGCTGGGGTGCCTTGCACAGGGTGAATGAGGGCAGCAGAGAGGTGAGTCACAAAGCCTGAGGGGACACATGGGGCTGGAGAAGATTTAGCTTCCATTTCAAATGTAATGCAAAGCCACCACAGGAGTCTACCCTGGCCTGCCTTCCTCAGGGCTGCCAGGTGCCGGGGCTTTAGTTGGCATGGGGCTGGCTTCCGCTTTCTCACTCTCAGGGATGGGCCCCTGGGCTGCCCAGGCCCCACCTCACCCTGAGGTTACTTGAACGTGACCTTCACTCTGTACTGTAGTTACAAAGAGCCAGTATCCAGACTCTCAGAAACCTGGGTGGTGATTCTGCTGCATGAATCTTGTTCTTTCTCAAGGACTACAAATAAATATTCCGGTAAAGCAGTATGGATATGAGTTTTTTCTTTTTTTTTGAGACAGAATCTCGCTTTCTCAGCCCAGGTAGAGTGCCATGGCATCATCACAGCTCACTGCAACCACCAGCTCCTGGGCTCAAGTGATCCTCCTGCCTCAGTCTCCCGAGGAGTTGGAACTGCAGGTGTGCATCACCACGCCCGGCCAATTTTACTATGTTTAGTAGAGACAGGGTCTCGCTCTTGCTCAGGCTGGTCTCAAACTCCTGACCTCAAGCAATCCTCCTGCCTCGGCCTCCCAGAGTGCTAGGATTACAGGCATGAGACACCGCGCTGGGCCTGGATATGAGTTCTTTACACTGGTGAACTCAAGTACCAGGTCCTCTTCCTGCATCAAGCTGGGTCTGGGGGCTCAGCTGCTTAGAGCCAGGCCTGGTTCTCCTGCCCTCACCAAGTGCTCCACAGGGAAGGCCTGCCCTTCCTTTCTGCCCCTTCCCTAGCTGTGGCCGCTTTTCCAGAAGGTTCCCTCTGCTGCACCAACAGGGGCAGAGGCATGCTCCTGGAGGGCACACAGCTGCTCAAGGCACAGGGCCAGGGCCCTCCTTTCTCCACACCTTTCCCTACAGAGCTGCCCGCTGTGACAGCCTGCAACATCATCAGGCCTGGGTCTGACAGATCTGCTAGGGCTTCCCCAATACCTCTTCTCCTTTCTTCCTAAGAACAGAACTTTTATCTGAGGAATGCAAGTCCTTTTAATTATTAAGCCCAGAGAGACATTAAAATGAGACAGCATTCATGCCCTACTCCCCACTTTGAGCTACGTATTCATCTCTTGAAACTGCTTGATATTGCCACAAGTAGCTATCAACGAACTTGATAATGCCACATTGGACACTATAACCCACAGCTGTAGCTTAACAATGTATAGCCAATCACCAATCAACGTTACTTCTGTAAGCCAATGAGAATTCCTGACAAACAATTTTGTATCAGTCCATTCCCCCCATTTTTGCCTTTAAAAATCCATTTGTAACTGCTGCTAATTGGAGTGTATACTCAGGGCAACTTGAATCGATGCTCCCCAGTTGCAATCCTCAAGCCTGGCCCAAATAAACTCTCTACGTATATTAATTTTGCTTCTTCCTTTTAGGTTGACATTCCTAAATAGCAAACCCTAGTGTTTCCAACTTAGAACACTCTTCTTCAAAGACTCCCTTGCAGCTCACCTTGGCCATGGACCTACTTCTGGCCCCAAGGACGTAAGTGGAAATCTACTAAGAGGGGTTCCAGGGAAAGGGTCACATCAGCCAAACTATGAGCTGGGGTCCTTACCCTTAACCATCCTGAGCCTCAGTTGGGGTAGTAGTGATTGATAGTAATAACTGTGCTACCATTCACAGGATGAGAAGGTGCTGCCAACTGCGTATGATGGGCTCAAAGTGGCCCTCAGAGGCTGCCAGCTGCGAGTGGAGGGTGAATGATTGTGGGCCCAGTGGGAAAGGTGGGGTTGCAGCGGGGTAGGCGAGGCTTCATGGGGCAAAGTAGAGAGCTTAGATGTGGATGCAGTTCCCAGGCCCCCTCAGACACAGTAAAACGAGTTGGTGCCATGGGGTCTGGGCCACGGAGCCCTGTCTCCCAACAGGATCCAGGCCCCTTTCTAGGCTGTGCAATGGGCCCAGAGCCAGGCAGGGCTGGGGATGGAGAGTACATCAGGCCCCCTGCTAGGACCTTGTCTTTGCCTGAGGTCCACAGTCTTGGGGTATGTCCTCCTCCACTGGAGTGCATGGTGGTTGAATCCTATTATTTGCAGAATATGTGGGAAGAACAGGATCTGAGTCGTTGGGTATTGGGAGACCATATGATGGGCCCTTCACAGGTTTAGCCACCATGCCTTGGCCTCGAATGCCTTTCCCCTTGGCAAACTTGCTTGGAATCCATCCCTGTGCCACCTCCCTGTGCAAACTTTGTCTCAGCCCCAAGCACAGCTGGGCACCCTCTGTGTTCTTAGCCCTCATTTCCTAGTCTGGAATTTTCTGTCTGCCTCCTCTCTGGGCAAATCAGACCTTAGTGTCCCAGTACCTAGCACAGTGTGGGTCACTCCTGACTGCTCGGTGAACCCACAAACACATACACTCTGGGTCCCCCCAGGTGACCACGAACATGGCAGTGTACAATAAGCTGACTGCAGTTGCCTCTGTGAGGTAGCAAGACTGCCTGAACAAAAACACCCACAACACAAGCTCCCCAAACAAAAGACATTAGCCAACAACCTTTGCAGGTACTCTGGTGATACTCGTGAGAACGTATGGGTAAAGGGCTTAGGCATCTTTTAAACCTGCTCAGCTCTTTGACAACAAAGAAGGCACGAGTCAGGCTGGAGAGGGCTTGAGTGGCCCCAGAAATCAGGAGGTCACGACGCCTTGGTCAGGATGCACAGCTAATATCTGAAAAACAGCACCCTTGACCTCTGACTCTGAAGGCTTTTCCACAGGTCTCAGCCTGCTATCTTTGGGGTGTGGAGTTAGTTGGACAGATCACATCTACCCGGCCCCCTGGCTGTTGCACCAGTGGGAATGGTGTATCTCAGAATAGAACATCAGGGCTGCAGGATGCTGGTGTGCAGGAAGGATCCAGCAGGACACGGGGTGGCAGGTTGGCTACCAAGGAACTCAAAATGCTGGCTCTGTGACTTCCAAAGCTGTGTGTCCTTGGGCACATTGCTGCACTACTCTGAACCTCAGGTTCCTCCTTTATTAAACGGGGCTAAGAGTCTGCAATCTTTTAAAGTTCTAGTGAGATGAAGCCTGGCACATGATGAGCACTAAAAATGTTAGCTATCATTATTTTTACGCTAATTTAGGAGCCACGACAGAAAACCAATTTCACCGTATCACGGGCACATCCAATTTTTTTTTTTAAACCCAAAGATATTTCTCACTCAAGTATGTCCTTGATTCACCGAATAACGACTGACCTCTGGCTGTTCCGAAAAGCCAATCTATCTTTAGAGGATGTGGTTCCTTCAGGGCACTTGTCATGCTTTGCAGTTGTACATTTTTCAGTTTGGTTTGTTTATTGTCCCTCTTGCTCCCTGAAGTGAAGGACTTCTCTGCTCTATCCCGGGGGCCCAGGACACATAACCAGCCCTCAATAAACATTTGTTGAATGAGCTGAATCAAAGCAGCCCAGCTGCCACCACTGCGTGGTGGGCAAAGAGACCCTCAGCCCCAGCAATTCCTGCTCCCCTAGTCCGAGGGTGGAAGTCCCCAGGCCCTATGAAGGAACCACACAAAGGAGTGAGTCTGTGTAAATAGCAGAAAAGTAAAGGCTCCAAGCAGGATTCTGAAGGGCGGAAAAAGGCAATTTTGGAAAATGCTGTGAAACACAAAAAGCAAAGCATGGAGAGCGCAGCTCCTTGCCTGGGGAGGACAGCAGGAGCCGATAAATCTTCCCTCTCCAGGGAGGTTTGAAGGGCTTTGGTGTTTTGTTTGGACTTTAATAACACAGATCCTAAATCCACTGCCTTATTATAAAAATATATTTGCAGATTTAAACATACGGAGCCTCAGATTCTGAGGGCAGCTCTCGCAGGAGGAGCCAGGAAAGTCCTGAGCTGGGTAACCCCTGGAAGGTGAGCCCAGGCAGCCCAGCCAGGAAGCCCCTCCTGTGCCAGTCATGCCTGGTATACCGGGACCCCCAAAGGGAAAGACACAGGGCTGGGCTTCCGGGAGGGGGATGAGCATGTTGGGCTTTTCTCCCTGGGCAGATGAAAGCAGCTAAGCTGCCCTAGCCCTCCCCTCAGGAGAGCAGCTTGGCTCAGGGTGGGGTGACTGGGCTGGGAGAGGTCGGGGACTGTATTGACCATGTGGGGGGGGGCACGGCCCCTCTTCTCCACTTGGAACAAGAGGGTGCAAATGAGTCCGCAGCAGGCTCTTTCTTCCTACTGAACAAGATGGATTGGAAAACAAATTGGCTCAAATAAAGCATGTAATTAGATTAAAGCCTCTTGCCCAGAGCCTTTGGGACTGCAAAAAGCCCTCCTGATTGGAGGCAGGAGACCTTGGCTGCGGAACCAGCTCCTGGACATCCAGAATTTTCTTTTGACCCTCAGCTGCCCACCCCAGTCTTCCCCAGCCAGTGTCAACTATGCTGAGGGGACTGATTTGACCGGGAAGATTGCCCTAGACCCTGCCCTGCCACCTGTCCCAGACCTTGGGGTTATCCTGGTCCCTGCCTGCAGATGCTGCCTCCGCCTCAGAGGGCAGCTGTGCCCCATCCACACGCCCCAGTGGGAGCTCAGCCTGTCTGCTGCGGGAGCAACTAGGACAGTGATGAGCCTATACCTGGACAACCCTCACCAAAGCGCATTCTACCCACCATTCCATCTGAGCTACACAACAACCTACAAGGAGGCAGAATAGGTAGTATTAGGACTGCCATCGTCATTACACACAAGAGAAAACAGAGGCCTGAAATATTCAGTGTCTGAGGTTACTGGCTGGTGGGGGCACATTCCCTAACATCAGCTGCCCTTCACTCTGGCCAGGGCCACCCAGAGGAGTCTCTGTCACCAAATGCACGGGCAACCTGATGACCACTCAGCACTGACCCTTAACCTCCCCCCATCCCAATGCAGGGGCTTCACTGCACTCAGGCAGAATGTCTGTACAGCTGTGCCCACCCCACCCATCCCCATCGCCATGCCCTCCTCCAAATAGTGCCCCTATGCCCGAGATGCCTCACCCCTCCTCCCACCAGCCAAGCCCTTGGGAGACAAAGCTGCACTCACAGCCTGCCAGGGCCAGTAGGCTACATTCAAGAAGCCGCTAGACCCAGAGAGTAAATTCCTCTTCTTGCACCTGTCTCTAAAGTTCCCCATCCAAATGGCAGATGAGTTCAGATGCTTAGAGGTAATGAGAGCCCAAGCAGGGAAGAAGAGAAAGAAAAAGAAGAAAGCATTAAAGTCAGGATTCCTACTTTGAAAGACTTGATGATGAGCAGCTTATCTCCAGAAAAAAATGAGGGCTGTCAGAGGAAGCACTGACTGAGAGCAAGTGAACAGGCAGCACACAGGCCCCCAGTTCCCCACCCAACCTCGGGGCAGACATCACCAATTGACCACAGCTCCCTAAGGGAGCCCAGAGCTCAAGGAGATACTTATGGTTGCTTAATGGGGAAGGGGACACATTCTTGCCATCTCTGATTCATTCTGTCATTTGCCACCGTCTGATAGAGCAGACACAGGCCACAGAACCCACCCTCTTGGAATTGAAAAGGTTCTTAAAGGTGGTTCAGCCTTGTACTCCTGTCCCCATTCCTGCTGCCTGAATCCCCTCCCTACTGACCCTAGGATTGGACAGGACTGCTGTCAGCAGAGCCTCACCTGACTTCTTGTGTAACTCCCCCAGATGGCCTTAGTCCCACCTTCCGGAATAGCCCAGCACAAGCCTACCACCTGCTTCACCAACAGAACAGTCTTCCTTCAAGACTTCTGGAGAAAGTGCCAAGGCTTCCGGATTCCTTCAAACTTAAAGGGCATGCCTTATAGAAACCCCCTTGTGCTGATTCCTCTTCCGAACCTCTCTGTTCCTCAGAGAATTGAGGAGACTAATCCTGTTTCCTCTTTACCTTATGGACGTCTATGTTGAGCATGAAAATGCTTCAGATTCTTTGGAAAGTATAATGTAAACCCCAAAGTGGTGATCACAACTGTAAAATCTTACTTCAACTGGAAGTCACTTAGCTGTTTGTCTCAGTTCCCTGGAATACAGGTGAGAGCCAAGAAGGAAGAATTCTGAGCAGCCCAATTGCTATCACGAAGGAAATTCCTTTGGGTCTTCATTCATAGCCTAAGTATTCTTTGTTTATGAACATCGATAATAAATGTTATCACCATTTCTAGAATGTAGTACATTAGGATCTATATATGTAAAGGGCGAAGGGAGAGATTAACACATTGGCAGGAGGAAGGAACAGCCGGCAAACCGAGGGCAAAGAAGAGGCAGAAAACTATGAAACTATGAAAGGCAGATGTAGAATAACTAAATGCCCCTTTGAATAGAGGCAAACGGTCCTAAAATAGTTGAATAAGATTCAAGATTATGACTGTGTTACAGCATATTTCTTTTTGCAAGGGCTGAATCATTTTGAAAGGTAAAATTACATTCAACGTGCATGGCTTAATAAGGCAAGAAAGTCGGTGATCCATTTGGAAAAGATTTCCATCCCAAATATTTTTAAAAGTTCTGTGGCATTTCAAGAATAGTATCTCAGGTATCTGGAAACCTTATTTATGGGGAGTCACTCATTCCACAACAATGTCACAACCATGGCAGAACTGAAGTCCTCCCTGACAAGACCAAAATCTGCTACCTTCTCACATAGAGAATAAAGGTACTGTGTTTGTTTTAAGGAAATAAAGAATTCTCAATATAGTCCAGGTAACCACAGACCCAAATAACCCCCTGTGAAAGGTGGTAGCATCCTTCACATACCAGGCAGAGACACAGCCACCCTCCCGAAGAGCCACTACAGAGTGTGGTGCCTAGAACTTGAAAGATGCCAAGAGACCAGTGGATACCCTTGACTTCATCCCTGCTCTACCCACCTCACCCAGACATGTCCTACATTTCAACAAGATGCCAAGTTTCATCTTTTACACCAGTCTTCTGTTTCTTAACATCTCTTCTTTCCCCAAGAACTCGCCAGACACAAGATGGTCAGCTGCTCCATATCTGTCTCCCAGTGTTGGTGGTATCCTTGCAGTCAGTATTTCCCCAACTTTCTTCCATCCAGACCACTGGGAACTGGAATGAGAGAACCGTGGCCCAGGAGTAGGCATTGCTGTGGATCCTACAGATCCCCAAGTGCTGCGTCTGACCTGCCACTGGGAAGTTCACATATGGGCCTCCCAGACAGACTTCTGGAATAATTCTGGCAAGGACTAACCAACTTTCACCTACAAGGGAGGCCATATGTGTGGGAGGCACCTTTTAGCCTTTCCTGGTACCTATAAGCACCGGCTCCTGTTAAAAGCTGGGAAACAGTGACCTGGGCCCCTTGGGACAACTGAACAGACCAAATCTGCATCAGAGCCAGAGAAATACCTGCCAACAGCCTCCTAAGTCTTCTTCAAGATGCAAATTCTGCCCCATAAGATAAACTTTCTAGAGTTTTTGCTTGAGGACCTCAAATTCCTAGCTATGCCACTGGTTCTAAGCATTGTCTATTAGGAAACAGCAGCCCATCTGGAGGGGCAACGAGCCACCTTGGACTTGAGGCTTCATTCAGCTGGGCAGCAGAAGACTCAGAAGGCTCTCAGTGATGCCTGCCACTGGGTCAGGCCCACGAAGGTTACACATATCTGCTGACACATGTGGACTTGGTTAACAGTTGACAATGTGAATTAGAATCATCTACTTATGTGTCTTTCTTGCATAGGACACCATGAGTCCCTTGAGGACAAAACTCCATGTCCTACTCAGCTCTGTCACCCTAGCACCGAGCGCAGGCCCTTGGTAAATGTGTGATTGATGAATGAATGGGCAATGAATAAATGAACAAATGCACAAATCCTCTGATAGGATTCCCAATGAATTCTGGGAGTTGGGGGCAGGGGAAATACTAAAAGCCACTACCAAGCCTGGCTGAACAAGAAATCCCCCATTTTCAGCCTGTAGCCCAGATGAGGCCAAGGGAAGGATTTATAGAGCACAGGATCAGTATTTCATAAACCCTTCCAAATTGCAGAAAAGGCTGCACCTGCCTCCATCAGTCTGCAGCCACTAATCCGCTGTAACAGCTCTGTGCCCTCCATTCTGCCCCCGACTCGGCGGGCAGAGTTATCCTGTGTATTCGCCTTTAATAAGCTGAAGCCATTCGGGCGCTGTATTCACTGGTATCTGCTCCCACCGGGCCAGCCCCATGGGGTCTCCTTGTCAGCTCTCCCAGCGAACAGGGGATTTTGTGTTCAGCAGGGAAAACAAAGCTGTCCCAATAGGGATCCAGTTGGCTCTCTATAGGCTTCTCCAGCGAGAGCCAACAGTGGACACAGACTGGAATTGCTGTCAGCACTAAAGGGTGATTCAGCTGAGCTAAGCGGGGGCTCCCTGGGAAGGTCATGAAAGAGGGGGATGCTTGTAGTCCTGTCGTGTCCATCAGGCTGGCTGGCTAGTTAGCTCGGCTGGTTAAGCTGATGCCGATGAGGTCATGCCTTGGAACCCAATGTTATCTCTGCCTCGTTTGCCCACATCCCAAACCTAGGCAGCTGTCGGGTAGGAGGCACTCCCCTCAGCCAAGACTGGGCTAAACTGCTTCCTACACACACACAAAAAGGCCCTCAGAGCTCACCACTGCTTTCTGATGCCAAAACTGCAGCACCATAATGACAGGTGGCCACAAATGCCTCCGAAGTCAGCAGAGTGATCAAAAAAGATCTATGGCGAAGACCATATGTGGTTACCAAACACCATTTCATTTCCCCCCACCCCTGGGCACAGACTACATTGCCCAGAACCCCTTGCCGTTGGGGTGGTCATGTGACTGAGTCCTGGCCAATGGGACAAGGGCACAAGTGATACCCGCCACTTTCAGGCTAAGCCCATAGAAGTCTCCCATGAGCAACCTGCGTTCTCTTTCCCTGTCTGTGGCTGGATGCAGAGAAACCAGCCATGACTCCAAGGCCCTAGAGGACGGCAGAGCCATGTGATGGAAGGAACGTAGGTCCCTAACTCACTGCTCAGAAAGAAACCACCCAACCAGGGATGTGATGGACTGCTGTGTGAGCAAGAAATAACCAAACTATACCATCAGGGCTGTTTGTTACAGCATGAAGCCTGTGCTGACCAATACAGGGTTGTGAGAAGCAAGGACAGTGTGAATTTGGGCAGCAGCAGAAGTAGCAGCAGTGTGCATGGTGAAGAAAGACATGGGAGATATTAGTAAGCCTGTTACTACCAAGAGGCTGGCTGGACAGGGAGGGAGGACATGGGTCCCCAGAAAATAACCACCAGGTCTTTCTACAGCGTAGGGCTCTTGGAGAGTAGACAAAACAGAAATCCAGATGGTCCCTAGATCCCAATAAAACTTCCTTTCCCATCATATTACTTGCCAAGCAGAGCAGATGTGGTTGGTGCCCTGCTCAGAGCCCCTTTACTGGGCCCGTGCACCCACCCCCAGCTGTTCACAACTCACACCTGCACCCTTCTCTGAAGGCTTGCTCTTGGCAGATGGACACTGCTTTGCTCAGAGATATCTGGAAGGTCACACATGTCCCTCCACAGGGTGCAGTCCACAGCTGACACCGACTGATGTGGGCAGGTATCACTGCTCAGCCCTTTTACCTTCACGTGGGACTTCTTTGACACAATTCACCTTCCCAAGCTCCCGTGGGATCAGGCTGAGGCTAGACTTCCCCTGCAGCTGTGTGCTTTCCCAGCTTCTTCCCCTGCACTACATCGCTTCCCTCACGCCCTCCCTGCTTTCTCCTGAGCACGCTCCCTCAACAAATCCTCTCAGGCGTCCTGAGGTTCCAGGGATCCCAGCCAAAAACACCAGAGCCCCTGATAACCCGAAAGAATGGCTGCCATTCTACCTCTTCTCTCACCCGTAACAATAAATTGGCCACACGGAGGAAGAAGGGCAGGGATAAAGTCCAGAGCCAGTACAATCGTGGACTGTCAGGCCCAAGGAGGTCACCTTCTCAGACTTTTCTCTGTCTGGTGAAGACAGAAGCTACTGTGAAGATGTCTTGGGCCCAGGGGAGATTTCAGATGCTGAAGTGGGACTTTCCAGCCCTGGGACTGAAGGAGGTGGCCTCATGGGACAATAGGAATGCTTGGCCAAGGAACTAGGGACGTGTCCCACCTGCTGGTGGGAGTGGGGAGAGGAGGCTGGCCATGGGTAGACACCTTGCCCAGCTCGGGCCTGCAGAAAATCTTGAAGGAGTTTCCTCTAAAACCCATAGCTCCAAACACTGTATGAATTTCTAATCTCTGTTCAGCAGGAGGAATCTTTTCTAAGCCTCTGAGTCTTACTTCTCTCCACACCTTACTGCTTGAAAGGATAGCTTGCTTGAGGCACTACAGTGAAGTGCAAACCTTGGCTCTACCTTCAATCCACTGTGTGACCCAAGGCGAGTCACTGTCCTCCTTTGAGCCTCAGTTTCCCCATCTGTCAAATGTGGAGGTCTGATCAGATGACCTATCTCTAGATTCATTCTGGTATCAAGATCCAGAATTCCACTCCCAGGATGCCTTTTGGACAATGCTATGCTGAGATATGTTTAACATCTGACTCTCCGGGGAGGAAAATATCTGTACCATTTGCCAGTTTCCGAAGTATAAATATTCCCACCATGGCCAACTTCAAAATCCCAGCATGACACACTGAACAGAGTTGGGAAGAGATGGCACGGTCACCTCTCATGAGCCAGTGTGAGCAGGTGTGAGCTGGCTCCCACACACCACCAGTCCTCAGATGCCTCTCTGTGCAAAACAGGCTCATTTCAGACCCCTGCTTCATTCCTGATCTCTGCAAACAAAAGCCTTTCTTCTTTCCTCCATCCCACAACACACTTTACTCTCAAGCAGAGACCACAAAACACTGCAAATGACACTTGTCACAATCTTCCCTTCTCCGGAGGAGGGAATGGGAAGGGGTCAGTGCCCCATTGCCTCTCCCAAGAAGCCAACCCACTACTCTTACTGAAGCTGAAGCTCTGCCCTGGATGGCAAAGGTCCATGATCTGTGAAATCAAATCTCTGAAGCACGCCTCGAGGCAGAGGCCGGGGACTAGTGGCCACACCCATAGCTTTAGAGGCAGAGGGCAAGAGCTGCAGAGAGGAAGGTCCTGCCCAGCAGGAGGTGGGGACGGGACAGTCTGGTAGGCTCCCAGGCTTCCCACTCTGCAGGTCTATGTCCACACGAGGGAGGCCACCTAGCAACTGGGCAAACAATGTCCCCAGTCCATTCTCCTCTTCTCTTTCTCTCCCTGGGCCTGGGCACCCTCCTTGGTCCAAATGCCCCACAGTCCCCTCAACACGGCCCTGAAAGGGTCTCCCAGGCAGCCCCCTGGATACTGCACCTAAGAACACAAGGTGGCTCTGTGCACCAGGCCCTGCCCAGCTGCTGATGACAAGACGAGGTGGGATGGGGAATGGGGTCTTGGTGACCACAGTGGCCTCCAAACCGGTCCTTCCCAGGGCCCCAGCTGGGACCCAGGGATTGTGAGCTGGGAGGAGGCCAAAGAGGTCATCGACCCATTCCTCCTTTTCACTGGGAAGACCGGGCCTGGGGCTATCAAGCAGCTTGCAGGATGCTTTAATTGGGGTGGGGTGAAGTACTCAAAACCCATGATCTTAAGCAAAGGATTGAATTGATGGCTGTTAATACTTTAAGTCTGGAGTGGTTTTAGATTGGGCAAGATAGTTAAGCAAGGGACCACTGTGGGTGCTGCCCAACCCCCACCTCCAGGGTGGAGGGAACTTTACCCACCCCAGCTCAGTGGCTGCAGAGGTTCTGCTGGGTGAACCTGTTGCAATAGGGAAGAAATAAGGCTGTCTGCTGCAGGGCCCAGGCACTGCATGTCCCCTCCCACCACAGCCCAGCCCATGACCTCCACGGGAACCCCCAAGAGGCTTCAGGTAGAGCTCTGGGCAGGGCCCAGGGGTCTCTGCACCCACCCCTGCCTCAGCCCAGCTCTGCAGCCCCCACCCCCCACTGCCAGCAAGGTCGCTGTGACAGCTGCATGACATGGAGGTGGGGTCCTGGGGACTCCCATCCTCTCTCTCCCTGACACCTGTCGCTTGTGCCGTTCCCATGAGCCATCCCCCATGAGTCCCTGTGGGAAGAGCTCCCAAGAAGGGCTAAATATTCCGCCCCACTTGCTCCTCTGCCCTCCCAGCTCATCCCTTTATCCCCTCGAGGCTGGTGGCAGCTCCACCTGCAAAGGCCCAGCGACAGGGGAACAATGGGGGTCCTGAAACCCGCCATGCAAATGGCATCCTTTGTGCTCTTTGGGGTGATGGAGGCCCCCGGAGGAGGCGTGGGGGGCGGCAGCGCTCGCCTGGCCCTGCTCACCCCCAGCATGACCTCTGCCCTGGCCCTTTGTGCAGGCCCCAAAAAGGAGAGAGAGAGGAGGGGGTTTGGGGGGAGGCAACCAGGGACAGTGAGGGGATGAGCAAGGTGGTGGAGGGTGTAGGAGAGAGAGACAGAGGGGGAGACAGACAGAAGGGATAGAGAGCAGGAAGAAAGGAAAGAAAGAGGAACTGGTTTGTGCAGGCTGCCCAGGAGCAGGGTCTCCTGGCCAAGGGCAAGTAAACATTAAGCTGGATCATATGAAATTGCCACTTTGTGGGTCACAAATGGTCAAATATAGCAGCAATTCCACATGGTTCAACGGAATACCTATGGGATGTCTGGTCTCAAGGTAGGGGTTAGCGAGCAGGTCCCCCTTGCTGGAAGAGCCCCATTCAGTCTCTGGGTTTTTATCCTGGATGGGAGTTCTGGCAAACTGGGCTGTTGTCAGGAAATCTGGATTTAATCCAGTGGTTCTTAACCAGAGGTTCTTTTGTCCCCAGGGGACATATGATTGTCACCACTAGCCAGAGGGCAGGTGCTTGCATCTAGTGGGTAAAGCCAAGGATGCTGCTTAACATCCTATGATGCACAGGATAGCTCCCACTACAAAGAATTCTCCAGCCCCCATGTCAACAGTGCTGAGGTTGAGAAATTCTAGTTTAAACCTGATTTAAACACCTTAAATAACTGCTGAATGTCTTTTAGCTTCCACACCCTGTGCCCCCAACTGGAGATGGTCCCTTATCTCACTTCCTTGTCCCCTCTGCTGTGGACACGCCCCTGAAGGAAGGTCAGAGCTCACACCCTCACAAAGCCACAGGGCCAGGCAGAGATGGCCAGGCCTCTTCTTTAAGGTTAGGTGAGGTTAATGATGACAACATGCACCATGTGGGTAACACTTTCCATTTTATATGCCACTTCACATTCATTATATCCTCCAAAGCAGCCCGGGCACCAGATGCATTCCTAAATATAATGCTTCGTATATCACATCATTGCATAATGTCTTAATAATCAAACCAATGAGCAAACCAGCTGTAAGAGACACTTGGGGGAGAACCAAGAAGTTCTGAATATGGCCTGGGTACCAGATGATATTTAAAAATGTACTGTTAATTTTGTTAGGTATAATAATGGGATTGAGAAGATGTTATTTTTTGGAGGTGTATTCTGAAATATTTAGGGGTGAAATGTCATAATGTCTAAACTTTTCTTTAAAAATAATTTGGCAAAAAAAAAAAAAGATTGTTGAAGCACATATGGCAAAATGTTAATTGTTACGTCTAGGTGATGGGAGGGTGGCTGTCCACCACTCAATTCTCCCTACTTCTCTGAGATTTTTCATAATAAAAAGTTTAATAATGAGTTAAATCACACATTAATTCAGAATATACTAATGCATAGTAAGACTCAGAATTTGGGATAAATTTCATTTTAGGTCAAGTTATTAATAAAATTTACCATGGAAAAAGGAGCAGGCAAACAAAAGGTTAAACATTATCACATGGGAAACAGCTACTGACTTGAGGAAACAGCTTTCTAAACCCTCAGCTGCATCCCTTTCAATATGATGTGTTTAACTATTAATAATAAATGAACTGGGTACATCTATTATCATATATAATATATAATATATAATATAATACTGCAGCATCTCTCCTTAATGCTTTTGGAGAGAATGTGTGGATTTTATCCTGTATAAATATACCAGGGTTTTTCAATGTTGGCACTATTAGCATTTGGGGCCAGACAGTTCTTGCTTGTGGGACTGTCCTGTGCAGTGCAGGATGTTTAATAGCATCCCTGGCCTCTACCCACTAGGTATCAGTGGCACCCTCCCCCTAGTTGTGACAGCCAAAAATATCTCCAGACATAGCCAAATGTCTCCTGGGGACAGAACAATCCCTGGTTAAGAACCACTGAAATACATGAACATAATAAAATAATTTATTTGAAATGCTCTGTAAAGCAGTCTTTCCACCAATAAAGCTGACTCTCCATGTGTAATCTGTTGTGAAATCTGTTTTTGTCAACTTGGCAATATATTGTATCTTTCCATTTAAATATTCTACAGGTTAATTATATGGCTATGCCATCATTGAGTAACTCAGTCTGCTGAAAGACACGGAGGTTGCTTCTGTCTTTTGTATTGTAAACAAGGCTGCAATATTCACCTTCGCAGCTAAATCTTGGCACACACCACTACTTCCTTAGGCTAAATTCCTAGAAGTGAACTGATGGGGTCACAGATACATTTTGATACATAATATCAAATCACCCTTCATAAAAGTGGTACCATGTTACCCTCATACCACCAGAGTAGGCGAGTGCTTGTTTCCCCAATCCTTTCCAACATTGGGAATTACTTTTTTTTTCCAAATAGTGTCAATCGGATATGTTTTTAAAGTGGTGTTCTTGTTTTTATTTATTATTTATTTATTTTTGGAGACAAGGTCTGTTCCCTGGGCTAGAGTGCAGCAGTGTCATCATAGCTCACTGCAACCTCAAACTATCCTCCTGCCTCAGCCTTCTAAGTAGCACTATAGGTGCATACCACCATGCCCAGCTATTGGGGTTTGTTGTTGTTGGTGGTGGTGGTGGTGGTGGCGTTTTGTAGAGACAGGGTCTTGCTGTTGCCCAGGCTGGTCTCAAACTCCTGGCCTCAAGTGATCCTCCCACCTCAGCCTCCCAAAGTGCTGGGATTACAGGCATAAGACACCCTGCCCGGCCAGTATTCTTGTTAATGTTCTTTTTATTCTTAAGACTTTATAAGTGAAACAATGTTGATGTTATATTTTGCTTACTTAGTATGCGTAATACTCCATATGCTTATTGCCATTTGTACAAATTCTCTGAATTCCTAGTTCACTTTCTCAGCCCAGTTTTGTATTATGATCTGTCTTATTGAATTGTAAAAGTTCTTTATTTATTGAGGATATTAACCTTTGGTTGGCCATGTCAAAAATATTTTTCTCAGCTTTTAGTTTGCCTTTTATTTTTGTTATAGACTTTTGAAGTACAGAAGTTTTCCATTTATATGTATTCAAAATCTTTCCCTTTATGATTTCTGACTTTTGTATCATGTCTAAAAAGCCTTCTTCACTTCAAGATTACATCAATACTCATATTTTATTCTAGAACTTTTAAGGATTCATTAAAGATACATAAATCTTTAATCCACTGGTGATATACAGCATAAAGTAGAAATCTAATTTTGTTATTTTAAAATAAACATCGTTTTCCCAGCACCATTTACTGATTGATTTATCCTTTTTCCTCACTGATTAACAATCACTGCTTTACCATATACTAAGTTCTTATGCTTACATTTAACCCTGTCTCTGGACTTTACTCAGCATTAGTGATTGCTGTATTCCTATGCCAGTACCACACTAATTCAAATATCCAGTTTACAGTATTTTTAAGTATCTGGTAGGGTAAATCACCCTTCATTAATCATCTTTAAAAGAATTTCTTGGCTATTCTCACTCATGTATTTTTCTAGCTGAACTTCAGAATTATGTTTCATCCAATTGGGATTTTGACTATAATTATGCTAAATTTATAGATTACTTCTGGGAGAACTGACATTTTTACAACTTTGTGTCTTGCCCTCCCAGACCAAGGCAAGACCCTCCACCTTTTCTGTTCTTTAGTGTTCCTTGGAGAAGTCTTGTCCTTTTCTTGATATACAATCTGTACTTTTTTTTTGCTACATTTATTTTTGTGTGTTTGATATTTTTATTGGTATTCTAGTTGAGATTTTGTTACCATTATCCTAAAACTGATGTGCATTCATGAGTACTTACTACAAGCCAGACATCCTGTTGTATACTTTTCACTCACTTAATGTGATGCTCTTTTGTAATTAGTTATTGCTGATATGTAAGAAAAGTTACTGACCTTTGTTAATTTTGCAATGGCCTCCTTGCAGAATTCTCTTATTAGTTTTAACATCTTCAGTTGATTCTCTGCTGGTAGGTTTTCTGGTTGTTTCTCCTTTTACAATGCCCACCCATTTTCTGTTATTAGCTGATTCATCTGCTCTGTCTCACTCGGGCTGCCTTGTGGCCAAAGTGTCCGAGCTCTGCTAACTGTTCTCCCATGACCAGAACCTGTGGCCTAAGTCACGCCAGCCCCATGCGCCAACCAACCACACTCACCAGAGACCCTTTAACTGGCACCTGCAAAAAACGGTGGCTTTTAACTGGCTGCCTCCATCTCTCCATGGTTTCAGGTCACCCTCCAGTGGACAATTGAGTTTGTCTTCTCTCCTGGTAGGATGTTACCACACATGATCAGGAATTTTTTAAAAATACCCTAAATTGACCAAACAACATAACTTCCAAGAGGGAGAATGCCATGGTGGTCACCACCACCCACAGACTGACCCTGAGGCCAGGCAACCTTGGCCAGAACCCCAGCGATGCTGCTTTCTAGTGCTCATCAACCTCTCTTGCCTCAGTTTCCTCCTATGTAAAAGGGGGGTATCTACCTCTGTGGGTGGAAGAGGTGACTAAATGGTTAATAATATAAAGCATTTGGAACAGTGCCAAGGATAGGGAGAGCATTTTATATAAAAATATATAAATAAATGTTGTCTTCTTCTTCACTGAGCCAGAATCCATTTATCTTTTATCCTGGGTCAACGTTTTCGAGGTTCATCCATGTAGCATGTTATCAGCACTTCATTTCTTTTCATGGTTGAATAATATTCCATTGAATGGATGTGTGACATTCTGTTTATCCACTGATAGGCAGGTGGGCTGTCTCCACCTTTTGGCTATAATGAAGGCAGGTACTTGACCTTTACTTGGTTTCCACTCTTTAAATCTCTGCTTGGCCCAGGGTCCAACACAAGCTGCTGGAAGGCTGTGACGAGGCCAACCAAGCAGTCCCCTCAGTTGTTCCCGCCTTGGACAGCACAACTTGTTAATTCCCAGTCTTCTCAGAAGCCCCACGTCAAGTTGACTCTCCACACCTGTCCTCATGCCAACACCTCCCACCTCAAACCCCACCTGCCTGGACGGAGAAGCTGGCAGGAATCTTAGCTGGCTCAACCCTTCATTATACCATGGTGTTTGGATTTTTCATGTGGTTTTATTGGTTTTTATTGCACATTTACAATAATCCCACCACTGAATCAAAGGCTTTAGTTGGATCAGCCCATTGAATCCTAACAACCCTTCGAGGTAGGGTCATTATTACCCCGTTTCACGGAGAAAGAACCCAGGAGAGGTCAAGCAGGACTCAAGCCTCAGGCCCCCAACTTTGCTGCCTTTTCTTCCCTCGTGTCCCACCCCCGACACCTCACCAATACTGCACTCAGGTCACACCAGCTCATTTTCCTGTAATCACCCAACCTATTCCCTATCTTGGCAAACAAAAGCCCGAAATGAGACTAATCCATGTTTATCCAAGTTGCACGTCTACAGAAACCCAATTTCCTTCCATGAAAAAATGGAGGTGCAGACAGGCCACCAGATGCAGCATCTCGACGGTCAACCCCCACCCCCACCACGCACACCTGCAGTGCCTGAGCGTGGAGCTCCTCCAGGCTTCAGCTGCGGGCTTCCCGCAGGTCTCTCTCTAGACCACCCTGAAGGGCTGCAAGGGTGTCCTTGAAAGCTACCCCCACCCCAGGCTGGGGCTGCTGGGGCAGTTAGCTGAAGGTACCAGGACGGCCCCAAATGGGGTAAGCAGCAGGAAGACAGGGCCTGGGGAGGTGGGGGGAGCCCAGGAGTTGGCTGGCTCCTTTCTCTGTTCCCCAGCTATGGGTCCAGCTTCTCCTCAAAAGGCAGCTGTGCCCCTTCCAGCTGGGCAGGCCAGCATAGGTGCCCTCCCTTCCTGCGGATTTCTGCGTTCCATTTCCAGCGGAAGGCCCACGGGCAGTGGTCGGTGGAATCAGCTCACGTGGGCTCTGACAGCCAACCTTGCACGTCTCTCCCTGGCTTTACATTTAGCAACATTTCGTTCGGGAGCCTGAAACCAGCCCTGGAAGGAGTATTTACACCAAGGAAAGCGGCAGATGCTACAAATCAGCCCTCTCCCCGCCCCAGCCAGTTGTTAAATATTTCCCAGTATCTCAGCCCATGGGCTTCTGCAAGGGCTTGTGGGACAAGTGGATCGTCAGAGGCGGAAGGAAAGCAAGAAGGCGCTTCTGAGGAGTGAAACCCTGGCAGGAGGAGATGGTCATTCCTACCACAGAGAGCCAGGGCAGGGAGGGCCCCGGGAGCACTGGGTCCCCCCTCCTTCATTCTTTAGGGAGGAAGAAAAAAAGCTATTGCATGGTCCAAGTCCTCACATCCAGTGAAGGATCAACCCCAGACCTACTGGCTCCAAACCAGTGCTCTTTCCACTGAACCAGGTGGCCCCCAGAAAACCAATCTGCAAATCAAGAATGTCCCTCAAGTTGATGGAGGGCAAGGAGGCAGGTGCTCCTTTTTTAGCCCTGAGTGTAGAGGTCTCAACAACCAGTAAGTGGGTGTGTGCTGGAGAAGCCTTGGGCAAAACACCCTTTCTGAGTGGGTGGTCCCTCTCTCCCTTCCTGCATGTTTCCCTCCTGGCCGCCCTTGCCCCAGACCCCCCACGGGCATCGTGCTACTCGCCTCCTTGCCCCACGACAGCTTACCAGCTAGCTCCGTGAGCAGGTAAAGAACATTCCTTGAGTGAGCTGGCCCTTCAAGGGGAGGGGTTCAGGGTAAGGTTATGTCCGTCAGCTTTCAGAACAAATTCTCAGCTTATTGAGTCTCCTCTGTTACGCAGGCAAAAGTAAATAAGCTTTTCTCAGGCAGCCTTGCACAGAGGCCTTCCCTATCCAAACACTGCAAGAGTGGACAGGTTTGGAAGCACTGAGCTCCCAGGCCCCACTTCCCACAGGGCCCTCCTGGCATCCTGCCCGCAATGTCTCAGTTGCCGAGACAAGGCAAGCCCAGGCTCTCTGTGTGAGGAAGCCCCATAGCCCAGCACTTGGGTCCCAGCAATGGCTTATGTTCTGCAAAGGGTGCACCAGAGACTCTTGCCATCTGGAGACCTTCAGAGCAGGTCAGCAAGGGTCTGGCCAGAGCTATAAGTATCCCTCCAGGCTTCCAACCTGCTTGTTCAGCCCATCCGGGAGGAAAGAACTTTATAAGGACGTTTATTTACTGCTTGCTTTAGTTTAAATCATATTTTTAAAGGTTCAGAATAAAGAAAGGAAATAAATAGTAACAAAATCAAAAAGAGTCAGAAAAGTTAATTAACTAGCCAAGGACTGCTAAGGAAGACATTTCAAAAGAGGATGCTACAAGTGTTTATAAGTCGTTGCTCAGGAATCTTATGTCTGGTAGAGCTAAGAACCTCATATACATTATATCAGCTGCATGGAGCCTATGCAGAAATCTTATAAGTCCCCTCCCCTGCATTTTCTCCCCATTTGTCCATTTCTGATGTGGAGGGGAAAATGCCACAAACCACTGCAAGAAACCCTAAGTCAAGCTGCAAAGACTAGAAAAGTGGGAGGAGGAGGAAAGACAGACACAGAGGGACAGACACAGAGGGACAGACACAGAGGGACAGACACAGAGGGAGACATCATTAAGATCTGTCTTGCCCTTGGACGAGCTGCCTACGCAGCCCCTGCTGGGAAGCCTCATCCCCACCCCCACCAACGTGCACAGCCTGGAGAGCTTGTTCAGGTGAGTGTCACTCAGGCAGGTCATTGTCAGGTGATGACGGTATCACATCAAGGAGAGCAAGAATCAGGATTTCGTTTCAGTGTCTTCTGGCTTCAAAACTGCTCTCCCTAGAGCTGGACTAATTTGGGGTGTTTCTTTGAATTGTGCTGTGACAGATAGCACTTCCTCATCCCCGCCTTAGCTCTGTCATCCAGCCACCCAGGTGCCCCGTAATGCCGCTTCCCTCGAACCCTTCTCATCGTATCCCTCCTGCAAGTGGCTCAAACAAAGGTGCCCGAAGACTCTGCAGACAACATGATACCATGCTATCTTTGGCTTTCCCCAGTGTGGCCAGCCTCCGGTGCTCCCTGGAACACATTTGTGTTCTTTCCTATTTGAGGGCTGTTTGTGGACGAGGCACATGGAAGTTCTGAATCTGTTTTCTCTCAAGTTCTCAGTGTACTGCCAATACTCTCCAAAATCCAGTCTTGGTCCTAAATATTCAGGCAACCACATGGGTTTGCAAGCTCCCCAACACCCCACTACAGTCCTATCTGGAGAGGGAAAGGGTCCCCAGAGCCTGCAGGAATATCCATGCTGAGGCCCCCCCATCTTTTTCTGCCCCCCACTCCTACTCCCACCCCAAGTACCAGTACACAAAAGCCTCATGTGACCCCCAGACCAGGGCACCCCACCAGGCAGGGCTCTGTGCTTGCCCTCTGCATGCCCAAAGCTGGGGCTGTACAACCTTTCTTGTGCCAAGGACTAGTGAAGCCTGTGGACCCCTCCTCAGAAGAATATTTCTCTGTGCTAAAGTAAAACACTCAGCACTAAACTAATAATACTGAAGTAGAGTTATCCAAGTGTCTTAAAAAACCCAGATTGATGGTATAGTTATGTTATGAGTGCTTCTTTATTAATGATTATAATGATAATATCACGTGATGTCAAAACAGCTGTGATTTCCACTGGTGACCAAGTTGCAGGCACTGCCGCCTGCTGTGGTCTGCAAGCTCCCTTCATTGTGGAGGAAATGCTCAATTTTCAGTTACAGGTGAATAAAACGGAAGATGTGGATTCTCTTCCCGCCCCAGTTCACAGGCCCCCTGGATTCTGTTTGTAAACCCCTGTGCCCAAGAGCTCCTCTTCCGTCCCCTCTTTGCAGCCCCCGGAGGGAGTTCCATGCCCTCGGCTTGGGTGGTGGTGGGCGGGCATGCAGCTTTTCAACCTTGGTGCACAAGTCAGAGGAGCTCAATTTTTAGGGTTCTGGGCTTGGGAGAGAGGCACTGTTAAAACCTCCTCTATTTTATTCTCAGAGGTGAAGTCACAAAAAAGTGCCCTGTGGCTCCACCCTCTTCAATGTAGCCTGGGGGTCCCACTCACCCACAGCAGAGCCCAGATGGTGGTACAGAGGAGTCTGTGCCTCCAAACACCCCTCCCTGTAATCCCTCGGGCCCACCGCAGCAGAAGCGACAAAGGACAAGGGAGGGGACAGCTTACCCTCAGGCTCCTCCACACTGCTGGCCGCAGTTGTTGGCGGTGCTACAGGTATCTCTTTTCGAGGTTCAGGACAGGATGGGAGAGAAAACGAGGTAAGAAGACATTATTTTTTGCCTTAGAAAGAGAATGAGCCCAGCGCAGGCTCTGCCCAACCTTCCACGACCCTCCCTTCCCTTTCCCAGCCACAGCTCAAGAAGGGAAGCGTCAGGGAGGGGAAGAAAGTCAGCAGTGGCATCCTGTCATTCTCCTTTGGAAGCTGTCCCTTTGCCTGGCAGGATGTTGACCATCATTCTCTCTCAGTGCCCCCCACACAGCCAAATGGCAGACCTGTCACACACCACACTGTATTTTTAGCCAGATGAATAATGAATGTTGAATTACAAGGGAGTAAGTACCTCGTGGTCTTGTACCTGCCACCTCGCTAAGGCAGAGAAAGTGTCTGTCTCCACTGTTACAGTGTGTCTAGGGATGGGCTCCAGGCTGTGGGGGGCAAAGGGCAGGAGCAAGCTGGCAGCAGAAGGCTGACCTTCCCAGGCCTGGCATGTGCCGCACTTGGGCTCTCTGTTGGCATGTTATCAACTCGGCTCAGGCCCGGGGAGCAGAGGGGGGCTTCCCCAGGCCCCACTGCTCGTCATGGGGTGGCTACCTGGGCCCTGCTCACCTCTGAGCTCAACTCCAGCTGGAAAAGGATCTCAGGCAGGGATGGCATGTGACCGGCTGGAAACCTGCCCCAAGGGAGCTTCCTCACAGGTGCAGAGAAGTGTCTGCACCCCTGCCTGGGTTCCCATGGGCCTACATCTTGCAACAGAGCACAGAAGACCCAGGGCCTGATAAAAGCACGTGCTTCATTTAGATTCTTCTCTTTCTACCTGGAATAGTAATTACTTCCTACGACTTCCTGGACCCAACCCTGAGCTCTAAAAGGTGAGGAAGCTCAACCAGTCTCCACTGAGCCCTCTGTTCAGCCGCTGGGCATCGAAGCTCAAGCTTCCTCTTTCTGGACAAGGCCAAACCATGGACCTAAGGGGAAGGGACTCACTTCCTCTGCTGAGTGACCACAAACCCCACTGACTCTAAGCCACTATCTGACTCTTTGGGGTAAGACCATCGACCCCCAGATTCTAGATCAGCTAGGACATAAGGCTTGGTGGATTGGGATGGAATACTCAGGCAGGGGGGCAAATCTGAGAGTCACCCAGAGGAGGCAGCCTTGGCACCTTTAGGAAGAATGGGTGGAGGACACAGCCTGCAATCTGGAGTCAAATCTTGCTCTGGGGTGATTTTATTAGCAACAACAACCCACAGGTGCCCTGTCACAGCAGGACATTAGGAAGCTGTACCTTGCACCAGGCCTTTCTTAGACCACATTCTGGAGGCAACATCTGAACGGCCAAGTCTAATCCTGCAAGTCCACAAATGGGGCTGGAGCCAATGGCCACAGAGCCACCCTGGCCACCCAACCTCAGTGTCCAAGGTAGGCCTGGCTCTGGGACGCACACGGAGAGCCCATGGCTTCTTGAGCTGTGACACCACAGGGCACAAGTCCTCCAGGCACTGTCTGGGCTTCTACAGCCGGTGCCCTCAGGAAGAGCTCATGGAAATACCCAATGGAGACCCAGGTCTTCAGACTGTTGGGGGAAAATGCTCACGCCGGGCATGAGCCCGCCCTTTCTGAGAGGAAGGGAAGAGGCACAGAGCGTGTTGGAAGGTGAGAGTTCCCATTTCCCAAGGTGTTGGCCTCTGATTCTGAGACATCAGCTCCATTTTAAAGCTTGGTCTTTCCACTTGGGGATTTGAAATGTTGGTTCCAGCCATTTCTGAGCAACCTGACAGATCTTAACTCCTTTCAAAAGGGAGAGCTCAGTTTTCCCCCATATTTTCATAACCCCAAATTTCTTCCTCACTTTATAAAAATGTTCACCTTCCAGCTTTTGGGCAGACAAAAGAGAAAGATTTTGACAAGCTGTGAGACCAGCAACTGGAAGTTGTCGTGAAAAGCATTTCAACCTGCTCTGCCCTGGACAGTGACTCAGCTCTTTCCTAAGACTGAGACCTGCGTTATTTGCTATTAGCAACGGCCTGCACATAGCCACACAGACACATCTCCTGATCTAGAAACTGATCAGAAGAGCTACTGTAATCGATACAGCAACAGGTTCCTAAAGCGAAGGCCACACCCAATTAGTGTAAAATGTCTAAGGCTCCCACCTGCTGGGGGAGTGGGTTTCTGCAAGGGCTGTGGGGAATGCTCCAAGGACCCTGTGGTGGCTGCTTGTGTGGCCCCAGCCTCTGTGCTTGTGGCCCCCTGGCACAGGCCATGTGACTCTCAGGACTGATCATAGACACCAGTGACCACCCAGAGCTAAGGGACGCTGAAAATCCCTAAAGCAGAGGTAATCTGACTTCTGAAAAGGGCCAGGTAGTAAATATTTTAGGCTCTGCGGGCCATACAGCCTCTGTAAAACTACAATTCTGTTGTTATAGTCTCAAAGCAGCCACAGACAGCATATAAACAAGTAGGCGTGGCTATATTCCAAGAAAACTTTATTTATGGACACTGAGCTTTGAATTTCATATAATTTTCATATAATGGTGTCATGAAATATTCTTCTTCTGATTTTTGTTTCAGCCATTAAAAAAGGTAAAAGGCTGGGCGCAGTGGCTCATGCCTGTAATCTGAGCACTTTGGGAAGCCGAGGCAGGAGGATTGCTTGAGGTCAGGAGTTCAAGACCAGCCTGGGCAACATAGCAAGACCCCATCTCTACAAAAAATAGAAAAATTAGCTGGGCGTGGTGGTGCATGCCTGTAGTCTCAGCTACTGGGGAGGCTGAGACAGGAGGATCGCTTGAGCCCAGGAGTTTGAGGTTGCAGTGAGCTATGTTGATGCCACTGCACTCTAGCCTGGGCGGAAAAAAAAAAGGTAAAAATCACCAAGCCATACAAAAACAGGCAGTAGCCAATTCCCTGGGCCAGAGGCCAGAGTTGCCAACCCCTGCTCTCTAGAGAATCAGACTTTGCCCCTGGGCTGTGCCTTGTTCGTTGGGATTTGCTCTTTCTCCCACCCTCCCTTCTTGGTCCAGGTCAGCCCTGCACAGGAATCAACAGGGCCAAGGCAAGGGGTAAAGGGGTGGCATGGGGGTGCAGGGGGTGCAGCTCCCAACTAGGCTTGACTTCCAACCAGGGCTAATCTTCTACTCATGACACCAGTGTGACCCTACCAGATATAAAATATTGAAACCCTTCTGGGCCAAACCTCCTGCGTGCCCCCTGCCATCTTGCTCACCCCCTCTTCATGTTCCAGCAACTCAAGGGCTAATGGCTGGCCCAGCAGGATTCCCCAGGACCTCTCAGAGTTGCTATCATCCTTCATAAGGGCTGTGGGTGCTATGCATGGGAGCCCTGTCCTGCTCCCTCAAAGGCCCTGGGCCTTTAGTCTCTCTGTTCTGAATGCACCATGAGCAGAGGCAGCAGCTCCTGGGATGGGCCCACCCCTGGTCTGAGGTCAAGGGGGAATGTGAGAACGGGACCCGTGCTGAAGCAGGAGACTCAGTGTTTGTCAAGACAGAGAGCCACAGACAGGCTGTCTGTGCTGAGCCCCCAGCTTCTTCTGCAAGAACCCTATAGGCTTGGGGGTCTCCCATGGGGACTTACTGATCACCGGGCATTGACTGCAGAGATGCGCGTCAATGAGCACTAAACCCACTGGACGCCAGTGTCTAACATCCCCAAAGGGCTCAACCCCCACCCAAGCCAGAGTCATAAAAAACAGGGTGCCTTGCACATACTTATGCAGGGGGCAATGGGAGAGCGGCTCTGCTGGTAGCCTTTGGCGCAGCGGTTGCAGGTGATGCCTGTCACTCCGTCCTTGCAGGGACACTGGCCGGTGGTTTGGTTGCAGGTTTTGCCAGCGGCGCCCACGGGGTGGCAATCACAGGCTGTGGAGAACACACAACAGGAGGGTCAGGGGGTGGAAGGGGCCAGTGCATACTCTCCCCGCAGGGCCCCCCCCACAGCAGGGGAAGAGCAGAGATGGGGAGGGAGGGCAGGCCCAGCTAAGCCCACACACATTCCAGAGCTCTGATACTGGCCACCTGCCCACCTGGAAATGGGCAATAAAAACCAAAATGGACTGACTTGAAAGGCCTGTTTTGGCAGCAGGGAAGTGAAGCTGGGGAGGCCTTCTGAAGCCCCAGGAGGAAGGCCTACATTCAAATGTTTTCAGGAATACAAAGCCTGCAGCCCTGATCGCTCCTGATTGAGTCAGGACTTGGAGGCCACCTTCCCTTGACAAGGTAAGTCTACGCATTTTCACTCTGTCCTCAGCCAACTCCCAGAACCCAAGTTTCCTTGCCGGCCCTGTAGTGGGACAAATGGGGTCCAGGGCCTGATGAAGCCCTGCAGTTTGCCAGGTCAGAGAGAGTCATAGGGAGGGGCAGTTCCCCAGGCTGCTGCACCCCCCACCACCCTGCTTTGCAGCCAGGCGGTGCGAGGCTCAGGCTTCTGGATCACAAAACCCATAAACTGTAGCACTAGAAAGGGCACAGTGATAATTTAGTTTAAAGCCCTGATTAAATGTGCAAACAAAGACTGCAGAGGTAAAGGGAAGTCCCAGGAAGGGACCAGCCTTGCTGGGGGTGAGGTGCGGGGGAGCAAGGCCAAGCAGCTTCTGTACCACAGGGCGGGCCCCACCCACTCCCCCTGGGTTCGGAAGGGGTGCAGAAGTAAGGCTGCTCACACCACCATGCTGCACCCCGAGGCTCCCTCCCTGTGTTCTAAGCACCCAATCCCAGTAACGGAGCAGCCAGAGAACCCTGGGGGGATGTCCTGATGCTCTGGGCAAGAACAGCTAGACCAGCAGGTACAGGGCACCAGCACTTCCGGCTAAATCCTGCCTCCCTGAACCTAGGTGGTGGACTCAGTGTGGGTGGGGAAGGGGGGGACAGAAGGAGGGAGGCAAATGTCCTGCCTACCCCCTCCCCAAAGACTGGAAGAGGTGGGAGTTGTCTGCAGGAAGGCAGAGTGCAGCACCTCCAGTTGGTGCCCTGTGGCTGCTACGTGTTCTTGCTCCAAATGGTGCAAAAAAAATCCAAGAATACAAGTGAGAGCAGAGATCCTGAGAGAGCTCAATGAGAACCTGCCCAGCAAGCACTGAGGGCACGAGTCTGTGAGTAAAAATGCGGCCTCTCCCAGCCAGTCTCAGCCCAGGAGCAGCTGGTGAGGAGAATCAGGAAGGGGAAGGAGGCAGCGAGGTAGGAAAGCAGGGAGGAGAAGAACGTTTGTCCTTGGAAGAATTGTTTGTCGAAGTTGTGTCTGGACATGCAACAGCTTCTGGAAACGCTGGGAGTGAGCGTCCCGGCCCTGGGTGCCCCTGTCAGGTTCGAGGAGGGCAGGGCACAGGCCCTGGCTCGGGAGGCAGCCTGCAGGACGGCCTGCCTGCCGGTTCCTCCCATCTCAGGGTCCAGTGAGGCTGATGGAACTGCTCCAGTCTTAACCCCTTCTAGAGAGGAGTCATACCTTCTGTCAGGAAATTACCTTCTTCAGTCTACCCTAGATTCAAGCTCATTCCCTGTTGTTTGTCTTTTTCACTCGGTAGTAAGAAAAGACGCAGCCCTGATGCCCATGGGGGCATACCGAGGAGGAGGATGTTGAGAAGGGCATGGCTGGAGAGGGCCTTTGACCTTTCCCTAGAGCCTCTTAAACCCATTCCTGGGATGGGAAGGGAGGCATCTCTAAGTCAGCCGTGTGAACGTGGAGGGCCACAGTGCAGGAGCCCACTGTCCCAAGCCCCTGACATGGGACTCCAGGGACTCATGCCAGCTGACCTTGCTTGGCCCACTCGCAAGCCTGCTGGTAATCCTAAAATTCATTCCAAGACGTTCTCTCCTCGGTGCTGATGGAACACAGCTGTGCACCAGTAACTTCTAGATCCTCAGACTTGGCTGGGGGAGGTCACCAAAGGTTGCCTGGTCACTGAAGGTGCAGCGCCAAGTCCCACATGGACAACACCACTGGCCCAGGTCGTCTTTATCTTGGCAGGAGCCAGCCCAGAACAGACTCTGGGTGGAGGAAGGAGGATCATGCATTGTTCTTCCCCAAGGCCCCTCACAGCTGGAGACCTGCTCAGCTGCCTGGGCTGGCGCAATGCTGGGAGCAGCCAGGCACCAGCTGAGGTCTGCTGGAGCCAAAGGCCATCCTCGGTAACGGCAGGGCAGCTCTGGGTCTGCCGTTTGTGCAGCAGGCACTTCCTAAGGGCCCATCCTTTGGTGCTACGTGAGCTGACGCTTGCTGCTGGGTTTCCAAACCTTTCTCCTAAGATTCTGCAAAGAATCTGACCCATTAGACTGGTCTAACAGGCAGCAGGCTGACTTGTGCTTCCACACCAGCAAATCATTGTTCTAGGAAGAGAAGCCATCAGGGTCCCAAAGGGTGGGGAGCCTCAGAAGCCACTCAGGTCACCTCCATGGCACTGTGACCATCCCCAGGCTTTATTCTGCCCAAGGCAGAGCATTCCTCAGTAATAGCACCCCCATAGATTTCTGTAAACCACCTTAGCACATCCACACTCTCTCCTAAGTGTTGTCTCCTCTGGTCCTCACGACAGCCCTGTGAAATCAGCATGACTGTACAGAAGAGACCACAGACAGGCAAGGAAAACTGCAGGAGAAGGGGGATTGTGCAGAGAGACAGAAAGGGCCTGGAGCTCTGAGGGCCCCACTTAGACCCCACACCCTCTCCGGACGGGCCCCGCTGTCCTTCTGTCCCGCACAGAGAAATAAGCTCTTATCTGTTTAAACCAACACGAAGTAGGCTTTCTGTTACTTGCAGCCAAATGAAATCCTAACAGACTTACATGGAATTCACTCTCAATTCCCAGCCAAATGACCCCAAAGTAAGACCTTCTCCCCAGAATTCATAAATAGGGATGGCTCAAATTATACCCTCTGCAAAGAAGAGTGAGTTTCAAGGTGTAGGGAGAGTTGACAGATGACAACACCTCCATAGTGTGTTCCTCTACAGCTTGGAAGAGAGAATCTGACCAGGAATGTCAAAGGAAGAGATTCTGAGTCCAAAGGAAGCTTCGGGCCCTGGCTCTCAGGAAGACAAAAGTCAAATGCATCCTGTTGTAGTGCCTGAACCCTGAAATACAGACAGAAATTCCTACTAACTCACATACACATACAGACTCACACATATACCCAGAAACACAGAGACACAAACAGATTTCTACTCTCTCACACACACACAGACTCACAGACAGATTTGCACCTACAAACTCACACACACACAGACCCACAAAGCATGCGTGCGTGCGCGCGCACACACACACACACAGAGACTCACACAGGGCCGCAGTGGGCAGGGGAGAGGAGGGTGGAGGGAGCTGGGGAGGAGGTGGACACCAGGTAAATGGATGTCTTTCCCTCTGCAGGAGGATCTGGTGAGGGGATGAAGAGGGAGCCTCCCTAATCCTTCTGAGAACACGGGCTGGGTCAGAACACTTTCCGCCACCGGAAGCCTGCTTGGTGACTCCCCTTTCCCTGGAAGTCAGCCACCTTTTCCAGAGGGAGGTCAATCACTTCCATGGCAGGTCACCCGTCTGCATGGAGCAGGCAGCACCTGGTCACGGGAAGCAATCTACCCGAGGTTTTTTCCATAAAGGGAAAGGTGAGACCAGACAGAAGGCCGGGTCCCTGAGAATGCAGCAAGATCAGGTTTCCCACGAGCACAGCAGGCTGGAGTGCCTCCCCGCGAAGCACAGAACCCAGACTGTCCTTGCTCTGGTTCATGAGACAGGGACAGACAGCTCAGGTGACCCAAGTGGTTTCAGATGGGCGACAAGAGACCCCAGTCTGGACCCTGCCCTGCCAGGGACCCTGGGTTAGTGCCTTCCTCTCTCTGGACCACAGGTGGCCCATCAGTTAGGTCAAAGATCTATGCTCCCACTAAAGTCACTGCCAACTTAACAGGCTGAGGCTTAGTCCCCATATTGGCTCCAGAGGAACCAGGACAGTGACGCTTGGACCCTCACTCCTCTGCTGCTATTCATTGCAGTGTCCTTGCTGAGAGGTCAGAGGGAAGGGTTCATGTTGCAGGGCACACTGGACCTTCCATACACCCCTACTGATGGCCCTGCCCTGCACCAGCACCTGCCTGCATTGTGCCAGAATCTTCTTGTTGACATGTGGTTTGTCAGTGAAGAGAAGGGTGCCCAGGAACTTCAGCGAGCCCTGGCAAAGCTGGCCCAGAAGGTTCTGATTCCTGGCTCCTTGTGCCCGAGTGGCTGCCTTGCTCTGCTCCCTCTGATGCTCTCTGTCCTATAAGCCCACAGCCTCCACTGGGGAGGGGATGCTCTCCAGGGGCTGGCCCCCTTTCCACTGCAACTCCCACCATGGCTTTCTGGAAGTCCATCCTGGGCCCCTATCAAGAGGTCTGGTTATTTTTCCTGAGTACCCTGGCTCCAGGGGCTCTTAGAGTAAGGTAGAACCTTCCAATGGCATATGCTTGTGGAGGACAGGGAAGCTGACTGGGCATAAGCCCCTCTGGGGATCCAGGCAGGATAGGAGAGACAGAACAACTATGGCACCTGCCCTCACTCCAGACTTCATCATGGCTATCACCCAGGCCTCTGGCCAGCCATGAGGGACAGCTTCCAGCCTGGCCTTGTGTTATGGGCCAAACTGTGTGCCCCCCCAATACACAATGCATATGTTGAAGCCCTAATCCCCAGCACCTCAGAATGGCATATATTTGGACATAGGGTCTTTAAAGAGGTGATTAATTTAAAATGAGGTCATTAAGATGGGCCCTGATCCAACATGACTGGTGTCCTTATAAGAAAAGGGGATTAGGACACAGACATTCACACAGCAGGAAGACCATATGAAGACACAGGGAGAAGATGGCCATCTACACGCCAAGGAGAGAGACCTGCAGCAGGTCCTTCTCTCATGCCCTCACAAAAAACCAGCACTATTGATACTCTGACCTTGGACTTCCAGCCTCCAGAACTGTGAGAAATAAATTTCTGTTGTTTAAGCTGCCTGGTCTGGGGTGGCACTTTGTTCCGGCAGCCTAAGCTGACTAATGCCCTGTGTGAAGCCTCAGGTCAGCATTTCTTTCCCCAGGGGCTCTCCCAAGCCAGTCCCTGGACTCATGAGATGGGAGATTGTCCCCCAACTCCAGCAGTCAGCCTGGGGTCTCTTTCATTCCCCAGCTCCCAGCTCCCCGTGAAAGTCAACACCTCTGCTAGGGGAGGGGACACTTCTGCACAGCAGCCCACATCTCTGAGAGCCCCCAAGACCCCCACAGGCTGGCAGAGCAGCTATTAGGGCTTCCGTGATCTCTAGAGCCCCTCCCAGCCTTGCTTCCTGACAGCTCCCACAGCTCGCAGACCAGCCACCTGAGGGCTGTTCCAAAAAGGGCAGCCACGAAAGGCCTCGGGCAGGGTGTGCTGCCGGGTCCCAAGTCTCACTGGGAGGCCCACAGTAAGAGCTTCTGCCAGGGGCCCTGCCCCATCAGCAGCCCCCTCCTTGCCTGCCCAGTGTGCAGGGAAAGGCCTCTGTTCCATTCCAGAAGAAGAAAGTGCTCAAAACCAGGTGCTGGAGGCATCATGCCATCAAAGTGTGATAGGAAAACTCCCTCTCTAGTCCTCATGAGGTTTCCAAGGTGTAGAGAAATGCAACAGGTGGAGAAATCACTCTGCCCTGGATCCTGGGAAGTGGCTCCAGCAGTGAATGCAGGAATCTTGACCACTGATCCCTGGAGCCGACCTAAGGCCTCCTGGGACTCCAAGGCCTGCAGCTCATGCCGAAGGGCCACATCTGCCTGTGGCCCTCCTAAGCTGGGGGGGAAACATTCTTTTGTGCTTTGAGTAAGACTGGTCTGCGTACCTGGATGCCATCCACAAAGAACGTAGGGGTGGGTGGAGCCCTGCAGACAGGCCCTGCCACGTGGGCAGGCTGATCTGTGGCCGCTGCGGAGGCCAGGGAGGAGAAGAATGGGAACACGTGCCGTGCTGTGAGAGCAGCCCACAGAGACAATAAGAGCCAAAATCAAGATCTGAAGGCTTCCCGTGTCCCCATGTCTCTTGTGGGAGTCAGGCCTCTTGGGGGAAGCCTTGTGGGACCCCTCCCCAGAGGCGGCACTGGGGAGAAGACAATGTCAGGCACAAAGGGGTGTCCAAGCACCTATTTCTTCTCTGCTCCCCAAAACAGGGGTGAAGGACCAGCAACCAAGAGGCTATTAGGGTGTTCTGAAATGGAGGGGACCTAAGGTGGAGGGGAAGCCATCAGACAGAGTGGGGTGAGGGAGAGGCTGGGGATGCTGACCCAAGGTCACTGGTCTCTAAGTGAGTTTAGAGATTCGAGGTTTGGGAGATGGGAAAAAAAGAAACCCAAAGACACAGCATCAGAGAGCCCTCGGGAAGGCCTTTCTTCTTATTATTATTATTATTTAATTTGCACAGTCTTCTTATTTGATTTGCAAGAGAGTAAAATTCACTCTTTTTCTGGTGGTCAGTTCCATGGGTTTTATCACACGCATAGGTTCTTACAACCACCACCACAACCAGGATACAAACCAGTTCAGCACTCCCGAGAACTCCCTCCTGCTCCCCCTTCGTAGTCACCCCCCTCGCCTACTCCAGGCAACCACTGATCTGTTCTCTGTCCTTATTGTTTTGCCTTTTTCAGAATGTCTTATTCTGGGATTGCCCACATGTACAATGTCTGTGCACACAAGATGTACAAATGGGATTATGCAGTGTGTAATCTTTTGAGACCACCCTTTTTCACTTAGCAAAACGCGTGTGAGATCCGTCCGTGTTGCCATGTAAATCAATACTTCATTCATTTTCACTGTTGAGTAGTGTTCCTTCGTATGGTTGGGCTCTAGTTTATTCATACATTCACTCATTGAAGCACACCAGGGCTCTTTTCCAGTTTGGGGCAATTATAAATAATGCTGTTATAACATCCATGTATAGGTTTTTATGTGAACATCAATTTTCACTTCTCTAGTATAAATATACTTACGAGTGGGATTTCTGGGTACTATGTATGGCAGGTCTATGTTTAACTTTGTAAGAAATTGCCAAACTATTATCCAGAGCTGATGTGCCATGCTGAATTCCCACCAGCAGTGTAGAGTTCCAGTTGTTCCTCATTCTCCCCAGCATGTGGAATTGCCAGTACTTTATAGTTTCAACATTCTAACAGGTGTGTAGTAGTAGCTCATTGTGGTTTTAATTTGCTTTTCCCTAATGACTAAAGATGTTTCATATATTTATTTGCCATCTGTCTATCTTTGGTGAATTATCTGTTCAATTATTTTGCCCATTTTTAATCCAGTTGTTTGTTTTCTTTTGTTGAGATTTTTTGGGTTTTAGAGATAGGGTCTTGCTATGTTGCCTCGGCTAGTCTTGAACTCCTGGCCTCAAGCAATCCTCCCGCCTCAGCCTCCCAAAGTGCTGGGATTACAGGCACTCGCCATCACACCTGGCCTTGTGATGTTGAGTTATGAGAGTTTTGGGGGTTTTTTGGTTTTGTTTTTTTTTTTTGAGATGGGGTCTCACTCTGTTGCCCAGGCTGAAGGGCAGTAGCATGATCATAGCTCACTGCAACCTCCAACTCCTGGGCTCAAGTGATCCTCCTGCCTCAGTCTCCTGAGTAGCTGGGACTACAGGGGTGCACCACCACGCCCAGCTAATTTTTTTATTTTTTGTAGAGACAGAGTCTCGCTATGTTGCCCAGGCTGGTCTCAAAGTCCTGAGTTTTGAGAGTTCTTCACATATTCAGGATTCAAGTCCTCCATAGAATATGGAATGTGCAAGTATTTTCTCCTCACCTGTGGCTTGTCTTACAGAAGGAGCTTCTCAAAAGGTAAGCCTGGTACATCACTCAGTTCACTCTTCTTATAGCCTTCCAGCGGCTCCCAGCGCTCTTAGAACGGGACCCCCTCCCCTCCAGATCCCACAAGCTGCCCCTTCTTCCCTCGCCTGCCTTCTGACCAAGGGCCTGCCAAGACCTCTCCTGTTTCCAGGCTTGGGTACCACCCTGGAATGCTCTTCCCTCAGCTTCCTTGTGGCTGTTTTCTCCCCACGTCCCAAGTCTCATCTCAAATGTCCTGTTCTCAGAGAGCCCCTCCAGGGCCACCTTGTAGAGCAGCTTCCCCCCCATTCTCCTGATGGCTGATTTCCTCCATACAATGTGCCACAATCAATAATTATCTTCCTCTTCTTGTCTTGTTTGTTTATCGCCAACCTCCCATCAAAAAGCAAGTTCCAGGGCACTGCACCTGGCATGTAGTAGGTGCTCCATAAACACTTGCTGAATCAAGGAGCAAACAGTCTCCTTACCAATCTGAACAGAACCCAGGGCCAATCTGCCGCCCTTCCCACTAGGGAACGGCCACTTCACTTACCCGCGCATCTGGAGGGAAGAACAAGGAGCAAGTGGGAATGACAATCCCCCACTTCCTAGGCCAGCCGCAGCCTCAGCTACACAACACTCTCCACTCCTGAGTTCTCACACTAATGAGGGAGGGAGGATCACCAAAATCCGCAGATAATCCCCAAACTTCACTTCAGCTGTGTGTGTCAGCCTCCTCCCAAGCTACGCTTTCCTTTCCCCCAGCAGTTGCTAAAGAGGCACAAAAGAAAAATGTTTCAAGTTGCAAGGCCTCGCCTTTTCCCCGCCACTCGCCGATCAAGGTGCAGACAACAGGAAGTGGAAGGGGGAGGGGAGCCTCATAATCCCAAACTGGGTTATTTGACCCTCAGTGATCTAGTTAACAAAAGTCTTCCTGCACCTGCTTTACAGCTGAGATGAAAAGCACAGGTCCTGCAAATGGTTGAGAGAGAGAGAGAGAGAGAGAGAGAGAGAGAGTGTGTGTGTGTCACATGGGCCTGGGGCAGGAGGGCAGGGGCTGGGCGATGCGGTGGGGGAGAAGCCGCGGGACAGTGAGAGCCAACTCTGGCCTCGAATCCAGCTCCAAGCCCCAATCCAGTCCGGGAGTCCCCCGGATGCCACCTGGTCTTTCTTAGCGGCACTTTTAGAACCATGTTTGGACGCGTACAACTTGCCCCCACCTCTCTGTGCCAGGCTTCCACAAGCAGCTGCCAGGCACATCTCAACAGTTCAACGCATTTGTCATTTTTGCTCCCAAAGCATGTAAATCCTTTATTGAGAGTGTACAACGGCATGAGGGCAAATCCCCAGGGCCCTGCCCAGTCCTGTGGGAAGTGGACACAAAGTCCACACCCAGGCTAATCCCTTCAAGGAAGAGGAGCCAGTTCTTCCAAGGACCACCACTCATGGAAATATCTAAGACAATCAGAGGGCCAAAGGAACTGTCTCTGTTTTGTGTGTATGCCAACAGTGTCGAGGGTTCTGGTTTTTCTGTTTTCCTCAACTTGCACAAATAATCATAACAGTAACATGTATGGAGCAAGAGGTCCTCCACTTCACCTCATTTATCTGCACCATAACCCTAGGAGGCAGGAGGGACTATTATTATCCCTATTGTCAGATAAGGAAACTGAAACTCTAAAGGTAGGTGTCTTGCCCAGAGGTGGAACTTGAACACTGGTCTGAATAACTCCAAGTTCCATGCTTTTAAAAGCTATTCATCCCAAGACTATGGGATGGGGCCCACACAGTGCTCTCCTGGCAGCAAAAGCCCAAAAGACACTATTTCCCAAGTAAAATGTCCTTAACACTTCAGCTGCCAAATGTGGAACCTCCATTAACTTGGGGAGTTCAAAGATCGGAAGTATTTTTATTTTCTGCTCAAGCACAAGGGACCCCTGGAGATCCTTCGGGAATATCCATGTGGCATCTGGGGTGAAAGCAGACCTGAGAGATGAGGCCTCTCATATCCAGGGAGCTCACAAAGACACCGGTCGAGGATGCCCAGGGAATGAGCCACGGGGCTGGGCCACAAAGATCCAGTTTTGGTACAGTGTACCACATGGGCAAGTCACAAGATCGGGAGCTGTCTTCATTTGCAAGAACCTTGAAATAAAACCACCTCCACCTGATTTTACTAGCTTTTCTGAGTCACCAGATCACAAACTTCACCTCTATAAGGAATTGTCCTATTGTATCAAGGACCCGCAGGATTTTGACTAAGAAGAGCATGTGGAATGTCAATGCTGGAAGGGACTCAGAGACCAGAAATCTGAATGTAATTACACAGATGAGGAGACTGAAGTCTAGAGAGGTCAGGAGACTTGCCAGACGCCCTGTAGACTTGGAACATGGAGCCAAATCTGTAGACAGAGTTTTTGATGCCCACATCCCCCAGGTAACAGGGAAGAGATGCACCAGCACAGGTCACAGTTGGAGTTAAGCTCTTCCACTGGGAATTTTCTCCCCTGACTGCAGGATCTAAGGCATCACTTTCTCTCTCCCAGTGGGGCTGGCCTTACCTGGACATGATGGAGGCCACTTCTTGGGTTGGGGTCTCTGCCCTTGAAGCTGGAGCTTCTCTAGCCACTAACTACATTCCTGCCCCAGATGACCAGCCTTTTCCCCTGCATCTCTCCCCCGCAAAATGACCGGAAATGGAAATGTGACAAGGGACCCACAAAATGAAAGGGTGTTCCTGAGGCTTTTGTAGGGTGTGTGGATACTGTCTCAGAGTCAGGAAGACCAAGAGGGGTGGGGGTCCCAGATACCTAGCTGTGCTGTGACCAAACCCTCAAATGATCAGATCTAAACATACACGTTCACACACACATGCATACACTGTCTATCTTGCAGTCGTGACCGATGACTCATGCCTTGATCTGGACATTGTGGCATCAGGCTGCACTGGTTAAGCTCCCAGCCTTGCCTGGCAAGATTTAAAAATTTAACCCCCCATCCCAAGTTTTCATCAAGAGAGTCATAAAAATATTTAAATGCATTGATTATAAATCTTTCCCCTCAAAAGAATAAATCCTGGGGCCTAGGCCACCTGTGAGTCTTCCCTTAATCGACACCCCCAAGAGCAACTCGCCATCTCCATTTCTTATTCTCCGTGGTTCGCAGCCTTGGCTACACGTTAGAATCACCTGGGAAGCTTTTCCAATTCCCAGTGCCCAGGCCTCATCTGGACCCATTAATCAAACCCGAATCTCTGAGGGTAGAACGCAGGCGGCAGTATTTTTAAATCTCCCCAGGTGATTCCACTGTGCAGCCAAGGGTGAGAATCACAGCACAAATTAGAGGCAAATGATGCTGATAATGCCACAAAGTTAAAGTCAAGAACCAAGAATGAGAAAGACGTGCCCCTCCCCCCATACAAAGTGGTCCAGGGAGCCAGAGGGGGCAGAACTGAGGCACTCAGTGCCCCCACCCCCCAACCTTTGGCAGAGCCGCCAGGGGAAGTAACAGGTGGATGGGAGCCGCAAGAATGTACCGGCAGACAGTGAGGACTATCGGATGCTTCTGCCCTGCTAATGATTGCATCTTCTGGGACTCAGACACCTTCTTAGCAGCCTTCATCAGCCACGTTGTTAACTGTAGGCTTGAAGGGGGCAGGGCCACGAGTGAAGGAAACAGGCTCCTCAGCGAGATGGAACGCAAGCCCTTTGTGTGCAGATGCTAGATGCGGTGGTTAATTTCTTAATTCTCATCGCAATTCGGTTCACGCGGACTCCTGGAATGTCTTTATCCATCACAGATGGTTTGGGAAGATGATAAATTAATATTGTTATCAATGGAGGCATGGCTGAAATGGTTAAATAGCAACGTCTTTGCCAGCTCTAAAAAGAAAGAGCCCCCCAAAGTCCATAAAGAAGACAAATGGTAAACAAAACCTCCTATCTTTTGACAGATTCCAGGACGAGTATCATTCACAAACCATTCTGCGGAGAAAAGGGAGAAATTTATCTCATCTGACTTTGTATAGGACAACAGCCCACACCATAATGAGGCCGTCCCAGTGCTGTGAAATTGCACTGAATAGCTGGAGAGTGCAGCCGCCTGTTCCCTGGGCATGTTTATTACAGCCCTTTGTATGCACCAACCCTGCCAGCCCTGGTTTGCTTCTAAACTAGGGGAGGGGAGAAAGAACCGAACAAATTTGTTGCTATGAAACTTCCCAAATGGGAGACTGCATAATAACGCTTGGAATCTAATGCCCTTGCTCCAAGCTCTTCTTGTCTGGGTCCAGCCCTACTCAAAACCGAGGAGGTCCTGACTCAGCCAATCGACAGCAGTGCATGGGTGGCCTCGGCTCCATGCCCGGGCCCCTCCCAGGCCCTGAGAAGTCAGGCTAAAGAGGGCTCTGATGGCCATTCCCAAGCCGACTTGGGAGTCAAGAAACAATCCCCCCACCCCCACTCCCTGTTGCCCTGTGATAATTATCAGAAACAAAGCAAGGAAGTACAGCCCTCACCTGAGGGCCTATGGTGTGGCTCCCTGAGGTTGGTTCCAGGAGCCAGGGCTCGGGGACAGCACCATACCTATAAGGTTTTGGAAGCTGCTGAAAGCAAACCATCAAAGATCAAAATGCTGGGGCCAATGTGCTTCCACCCCAGGAACTATTTCCTGGAACCATCTGGCCCTGGGGAGACAAGGCAGAAGAATCCCATGGAGGTGGTGGTACGGGGTTGACCGAGAGACCCCTGCGTGAACCTGTCAAGGGCACACGTTCCCTGCTGGCATCCGAACTTCTCCTAAAGCTGGTTCCGCCAAGATCTCACAGTCTCTTTTTGGTGGGAAGTGTGCCTTGAGGGAACTGAGGATTCAAAGTTCCCATATGCCCTAAGGGAGTGACACCAGAAAAGGGAAGAGCTGAGAAGAAAGATCTAGAATTTTCAAGAGATCCCTTTCCTCACCAATCAGATGGCTGGACTTCTCAGGTCACATTTTTGCTCACCAATCAGAGAGATCTCTTCTCACCAATCATGAAGCAGAGCCCTTCAGGCGATGCTTTTCCTCCCCAGTCAGGCACTGAGAGTGCCACCCTTTCCTGCCACATTCCCTCAGCAGGATGCGCCTGTGTCTTTCTGAGCAGAATCCACCCTTAGATTTTCCTTTCCCGTGAGTTCTTCCCCCTAGGTTCCCACCAAGGCTGGGGGCAGCTGCTGTCCAGAGCTGGGAAAGGAAGACACAGCCACCTAAGCTGGCCACAGCATTTGATATTGTAAAGCAGGAACACACCCTCACCTGTTTGCCTCTGACCCTCCTAGAAACACACAAAGGAAGCTGAGCACTCACATGCCACGCAACTGGAGTGGCAGAGCCCTGAGGAACCGCGCAGGCTTCCTGACATCTCTCACTCTGAGTCGGGGGGAAAAGCAGCACATAGCCCTTGTCCCTGCCCACAGCAACAGGGGATGGGTGGAGATGACCAAGCCCCTGCTTCTTCCTGCCTCTCTGGGGATGTGCATTTCTGCTCTGACAGCAGAAACTGGCACAACAGGAAATGACCAGTGCCCTTCCTAGTAGAGCCCAGACCTCCTCACCCACGGGCACAGGACTGCCCACCTGAGGGGCTGCTGGTTAAAATTTTGGGCTAAACCCCCAAGAAATCTATGTGCAAGCCAGGCTGTTTACAATACCCCTGGCCTTAATTTCCTCTGTAAAAGACAGACAACAAACACTTCGTGCATAGGCAAAGGATACTTTCCAACTGAAGACCCAAAGCCATCTCTCCCTTGGACTTGTCTTGCTCACACCTTCCTGACATTGCAGACGTTTCTTGGGTCACTTTTCCTGGGCCACCTTCCTATTCTCTGCTCAAAGTCTCCTGGGGGTTCTCACCTGACACAGTGAATTTTTTAAGGGAAACAGCCCAGCTACCTTTATGCTCATAGTTCTCTTGTCAACCACCAGAGGCAGCCATAAGTCCACAGATATGGAAAGAGATCTCGCTTTTGTCTTGGAAGCCACCCTACTCATCTCTGTGCTTTTGGAATTGAGGAGATTTCTCTAGGAGGAGACAGACCAGGAAGGTGGTTTTTGAGAAAAGCGTTCCACACAAGCAGGGCCACCTTCAGTAGAGCGTGCACTTTATTGAAATTCTGCTGTCCCCGTTTTGAAATTCTTAATCGTTTTTGAATAAGCCCCCTATTTTCATTTTGCACTGGGTCCTGCAAATTATGTAATCTGTCCTATACACAAGTGCCCAACATCTGGTGGATTTCCTGTTAAGAAGATGATACTTTTGCTTTATTCAAAGGCTAAGCAGTGGCCACGTAAGGGTTTCTCTACCACAGCTCCCCACCCAGACCTAAGTCTGCCATGGCTTGGGACCCTCCTATGTGAGAGTCAATACAGGCCCACAATCAGGACCCCATCCATGCTGAGTTGTTGCCCACGAGCCCTCGGAGGTAAATATCTTCTGAGGAAGCCATGCTCACGGCAGGCCCTGGCCCTAGGCCTCAAGTTTTGGGGCAGGAGAGCCCCAGTTCTTGGAATTCTCAAAAGCTAATGTGGGGTTCTCACCCTCCAACATCACTAAATTCCCTGGCATTGCAACAGCTCCTCTGAGTCATCTGACCATTTCTTCATTTTTGTTGGTGGGAGAAAAACAAACAGCAGAAAGTTAAAACATTAGTGCTTGCTTCAGTGGACAAAAATAGAGTCTCCCGTCTCCTTTTAATTTTTTTGTCCTGAGAAGTAAAGCTATTTGCAGATGGATTAAATGTTCCTTCTGAGACCCTGCTCCTGAAACTGCCGACCTCACTGCGACTGTGCGTGTCTGTATGTGTGTTGGGGGGTGGGGGGCGGTGCACACATATCCAAAGAAGTGCCTCTGCGTGCGTTTGGTAAAAGAGAGTCCTTTGTCCCGATTGTAAGCCCAGCTAACATGACTCGCGTCCCTGTGGTATGCAGCACACCTGTGCAGAGAAGCCTGTGAGGGGGAGGGGAGGGGGAGGTGTTGGCGGGTTGGAGCCCTGCACCTCGTAGGGGATCACACCTTCTCCTTTCTTCTCCTTTGAGCCATGTCTCCATCGCCCCTTTGTTTTGGCTTATACCTCCAAATACCAGGGAGGCCCTGTGTGTGTGTGTGTGTGTGTGTGTGGTGTGTGTGTGTGTGTGTGTAGAGAGAGAGAGAGAGAGAGAGAGAGAGAGAGAGAGAGAGAGAGAGAGATGAGTCAGTCTGTGCCGATTTATATGGGGACTAGAAAAAAGAAACAGCAAAGGAGAAGGAGAGAGGAAAGAGAAGGGAAGTCTGGTGTCCCCAAGGACCCCAGCCCCTGCCCCCTGCCCCCTGCCTGTACATACAGCCTACCTTTGCAGGCCTTCCGGTGAGTGATGGGCTTGCCCATGTCGCGGTAGTAGCCCTCCTTGCAGTAGTGGCAGTGGCGGCCCGCAGTGTTGTGGCGGCAGTTGAGGCAGACACCCCCGCTCTTGCGCCCCGAAAGCTTGTAGAGCTCCATGTTGAAGCGGCAGCGCCGGGCATGCAGGTTGCAGTTACAGGCTGCAGGGAGGACAGGGAGAGGCGTCAGCCAGGGGTTGCTGAGAGGATGGGCACCCACGGGGCTCGAGAACTTCCTAACTCCTCCTCCCTTCTCGTCCACTGCCCGGGCCAGGGAGGCAGACCTGTGCTCTGGGAGCTCTTCCTTGGCGCCTCCTGTTTGCACCCACAAGCATTCACTGAGCACTTAACGGTCCCATGGCTGAGGCTCTCCAAAAATTCGTATGTTGAAGTCCTAACCCCTGGTACCTCAGAATGTGACTGTATTTGGAGAGAGGGTCTTAAGACAGGCCCTTTGAGTGGACCCTACCCCAATCTGACTGGTGTCCTTATAAGAAGAGGAGGTTAGGACACACAAAGACAAACCAGGGATGTGCGTGCACAGAGGAAAGACCAGGTGAGGACACAGGGAGAAGGTGGCCATCTGCAAGCCAAGGACAGAGGCCTCCGCAGAAACCAACCCCCCCTACACCTCAATTTCTCAGACTTCCCTGCTCCGGAGCTGTGAGAAGTGATTGTCTGGGGTTTCAGCCCAGCTTGTGGAGCCCTACTGCGGCAGCCGAGCTGACCCAGACACTGCCACCAGCCTGCACTCCCCTTCTCCCCTGCCACCGAGGACTCTGGGGCCTGCCACACCATCTTCCTTTCTACCATCAACTTGGACGGCCTCCAGTCTTGCTCTGGGAACCCTGCGGAGAGGACCCCCATATTGACCTCTCTGGCTTTCCTCCCCCCCAGGCTTCCCTCTGCCTGTTCCCTACCTGTACATGTTACTCAGGACTCAGCACCCTGTTCCTGCCCACCCCAACACCATCCAGAGTCTGCCTCCTTCACCCCTCACCACCTCTGTGTTCACAACTCCCAAATCAGTATTTCCAGCTTCAGGTTTGGGGTCTCCATTTGGACCCAGAGGCACCTCCCCAACATCCATTCACTCCTCACTACCCTGCCCCCTAGGCTCCCTGTCACCTGAGCTGAACCCTGCAGGCCGCCCCCAGGTCCTGCCACAGGCTACACTCAGCACTATAACCAGGGCAGGATTTCTGAGCACCAGTCTGAGTATGCCCATCGGGATAAAGTCAAAATCACTTAGCACGGCCTTCAGAGCTCCAAACGAGCTGGTCCTGCCTCCCCTCCAGCCTCTCGGTCTTTATGTTCCAGCTATTGCAAACTTTGGTCCATTTCTAGAGCCATGTTTGAGGACTCCTTGTCTGCCCCCTCTGAGGCTTTGCATATGTGTTCCTTTCCTCCTAGGACAATCCCCTTCTCCCCACCACCCCCTGCCCCTCTTGCATCCTTCTCATCCTACAAGTCTTGGTTCCAATGTCACTTCCCGGCCCACCTCCACCCTGGCTGGCCGGGCTTGGGCACCTGGCCCGCCCCACATAGCCCTCCTCTCACCACATCAGGATCGTCTGTCACCTGCCTTCTTCTTTAGGCTTCCAACTCCAGGGTAACTCCAGCTGGGATCTGGCCTACTCTTGTTCACTCTACAGCACGATTTTATGTTAAGTATGTACTCATCACATTTCATGGAATTTCTAAAGAAATACATGTTTAGGCCAGGAGCAGTAGCTCACACCTGTAATCCCAGCACTTTGGGAGGCCAAGGCAGGAGGATCACTTGAGGCCAAGAGTTTGAGACCAGCCTGGGCAACACAGTGAAATCCCATCTCTCTTCTCTATAATAAATTAAAAAATTAGCTGGACATGCTGGCACGCGCCCATAGTCCCAGCTACTTGAGAGGCTGGGGCAGGAGGATCACTTGAGCCCAGGAGTTGGAGGTTGCAGTGAGCTATGATAACACCACTGCACTGTATCCTGGGCAACAGAGCAAGACCCTGTCTCAAAAAATATATATGTATACATTTAATTCATATACTTGAAAAACAAAAGCAGAAAGGGAAAAGAACACACCCCTATTTCCACCAACCACTGTTAACATCTATCCTTTTAGGCTTTAATTAACATTTGCTGAGCTGTGGAACTATTTCATTCTTTCCTGGATTGTATTTGTATACAACTAGTTTTTTTAGCCTATTGTTTCATAGTGATGAACATTTTTTTCATGTCAAATACCGTTCTTCATGATGTTCAAAGGTTGTCTGGTACTCCACTGTATGGATATACACAGTGGGCTCCTTGGCATCTGAAGTGGATGCATTTAAAAGTAGGGCCTCCCAGGGTTGGGCATTAGCTTGTTTCCAGTTTTCACTATTACAAACACCACAACGATAACTACCTTTGAACACAACGGTAACCACCTTGAACGACCCATCTTTGAACATATGTATTTGTACTCTGCTCTGATTACTGTTGTACAGTAAATTTCTCAAGATGGAACTGCTGGGTTGAATTTTGGATCTACATGTTTTTAACATCAGATCCAAACTGTCAAAACTTCCCTCAGAAAAGGCTGTACTAGCTTACACTCCCACCAGCAGGATATGAGAGCTCCTATTTTGCCACACCCTTGAAAAGAATAATATGCATTTGGTATCAGCATTCTTTTTAAAAAATCTTTGCCAATTCATCTGGGGAAAAAACACACACATGATTTTAATTTGCATGTCTTTGATTCCTAGGGAGGTTGGGCATTTCTCCATGTGTTTGTTTTTCTTTTTATATTTCTTTTTTGTGCATTGCCTGTTCATGCCATTTGCCCAGTTTTCAAATAAGGTGGGGTTTTTTTCATGTTGTCTGGTGCTCTTATATACAATGGATTAAAAACCATTTGTCTTTTCTACCATACAAGCTGCAAATATTGTTACCAGTTTCTTATTTACATGTGACTTTTATTTGTGATTTTAGGAAAACACTTGCCTCTTTAATTATTCCCTCTGATATTATGATAAGCTTCTTTAAGTGTTCTTCCTAGAGTCACCTTCCAAATCTCCACCTCCTAGTCACTCCATTTACAAATAGAGGTAGACAGGGCTCTAGAGCAGGCACTGTGTGGGATACAAGAGGAAAGACAGCTCCTACCTTGAAGTCTGGAAGCATCTGACAGCCAAATTAGAGCAGAGAATGACTCCTGAGAGCCTTACTAAGTGTCCCTGAGCAAGTGTCCCCAGGGCTGAGTTCAACCAGGTATAAAGAAAGAGACTGAAGCTGCACCCTGCCGTCCCACACAGAGGACAGTCACGCTTCACACATGCACTGTCTCTTTGGACTTACTCTGCCAGACAAGGGGGACAGGGGTCGGTTCAGAGAGGTGACGTGACCAACCAGCCCAGGACCACAGAGCTGGTAAATGGGGGGCCCAGGGCTGCAACCCAGGTCTTTTGGCTCCTGGTCCATTGTCTCAGAGGAAAGGACCCACATCACTGGGAGTAACAGCTGGGCCTAGACTACGGCCAGAATCTAGATCTTTCCTATGAGTACAAAAATCACAGGGCCTGGTGCACCTGCCCGGGGACAGGGATCTAGAAGGACCACCCAGGTCTCACTTTCCCAGGCCTTCCTTGTACCAGGAAAGGCCTCATAGCAGCATCTTTTGGTCCTCCTTGGGAGCAGATATTAATCCTGTGTTCTCCTCTGTAAAGGCAGCTGTTCTGCATCCCCCCAACAGGGCCTACCCTGGCCTCTGATCCCCTTCTGGGAGCTCAGCCCCCCACTATCCCACCCCGAGGGGAAGCTCAGGCTGGCATCTCTCTTCCATATGCACCTTACACCAACAAAAGGTTCTCCCAAAACAACTCATCACACAAAAGAAAACTCTGAGGCCGAACATCAAAAGGCAGCCCCCTCCTTTCCCCATCCTTGGAGCTGTCAGAGGACATCAAGTGGCAATTGCCCATGCTCAGACTTCTGCAAAGTATTTTACAGCTTGTTTTCTTTTCTCTTTGTTTTATTTTCTCTACACAAATGGAAAAAAGCACTGGGCAAAGCAGTTCACATCTGGATCCCTCAGCTCCACTCGGAGGTGTCACCCAACTCCCGGCCTGGCCCCAGCCTCTTCCTCAAGAGACACCTTAATCCCTTGTGCCTTCCTGTTTATCTCCTGCTTCTCTTGGAGGCAAAAATATTGGGTATTAGTTTCATTATCAGATTTCAAGGCGGAAAGGAAAGGGCAGCTCTGTGAGAACAGAAAGGTCTCTCTGGAGAGAAGGGGGTCGGGGGAGACACTCCTGAGGGACCAGCATGGGCAAGGACAGGGAGCCCTGCCCCAGCTGGCAAGGCTCTGCCTCTTCTCAGGGGTCCCCCAGCCACCCAGAGAGGCCCCAAGCTCTGTGCCCCCTTCTGCTATCACCTGGGGATCACTACTGTATGCTGCATTTCAGACCCAGGCATAACGAGGGGCAGGGAGGTAGGAAAAGGGAGGGGCCCCCACCTCCCAGCCAGAAACCCGACAGGGAGGGGGCCCAAGAGATGGGCTCCTATTTCCTGTCCCCATTCAAAGGTCCTCTAAGTCCTATTTTAACACATGCCTGTGACCACTTCTTAGCTCCCAACATTCCTTAAGCTTTTCTGAACCTCTCCCACCAGCCTGGTGTTGCCCCAGCCCTGGCCACCCCCTAGTCAGCTCAATTCAATGCACATTTCCAGGGCCCTAGCTATGTGCCAGGCTCTGTGACACAGGGATATGGAGAGGGACGATGTACCCTCAGCTGTCCAGGGGCTCCTTGTCTACCCGAGGTGTGGGGAGGGCAGAGGAGTACTCATGTCAGTCAGCAAACTCTTGGATCAAATGAGACAAATGCTCTCGTCCACTGTGCTGGTTCGTTAAGGACAGGGCAGTGTTTGTTCTTGTACCCTCCAGCCCACAGCAGGCCTCAATACATTTTTTTTGTACAAATGAGAGAGTGAGAGAGAGAGGAGATGGATGGATGGATGGATGGATGGGGAGGTAGGCAGGCAGGTAGATAAATACGTAGATAGATAGCAGATAGACAGATAGATAGGTAGGACAGACAGAGGATTTATGGCCTGGACCACACCCTGACAGGGCATGGCCTTGTGACATTTCTTTTACTGTTGCTTTGAACTACTTTGAACTCGTCTGCTGCTTTAATTTGCCAATTCACCTTCTGTGCACTTGAGTAGACTGCAGCATTTTAGAGAGAAGAACCCACATCTAAGAGCCCTGCACTCTTCCTGGGACTCCGAGTAGGGCCTTCCACACAGAGACTGAAGAGACTGAACCTGCAACTGTTAGTGTGCTGAATTTACCAAAAGACCCTGATAAACCAACACCCAGTCCCACCAGGACTATCCTAGGCCCAGAAAGCATCCAGCAGACACTGTTAAGCCACATCCAGACTATTTCTCAGGGACTCTGGCCCTGGCTCTCCCAAACTTTGCATGGCCCCAGTGCTCTCTCAGTAGAGCAGGAAGGCCATTTGGCCCTGGGCCTCCCTGGTCTCGGCCCCAGGGCCCCTCCCCTGCCCCCCAGCACACAGGGTCACAATCTCCTCCCCCTTCCAGGGCAGTTCTTTTGAGAAGGTTGCCCATGTAATCTCTGCAGCCTAACAGGGAATTTTAGACTTAGATGTCTACAGCTGAACTGTCCAAAATAACCAACCCCTATGTGCACTGTCCACAGACTGGGGGCTTTTGACACAGGAACTTGTCCCCAGCCCTGGGCTGTCTGCATGCCAGGGTAAGCACAGCTCTCAGATCTGGCATGATTAGCGGCACATTTTGACATGTCCAGGCCACACAAGCAGGATGGGGTATGGGACACTTGCAGGGTTGGGGGGCGGGCACCACTTCCCTCACCAGTTCCTTTGCTAGATGCATCTGTGGCTGCTGGGTAAGGACCAGGAGACCTACCCATCATGCACAAAGTGTTCTCACAATTTCCCTGGGGAAGGATAGGGCAGTGGTTCTCAACCAGGGGCATTTTTGCCACACCCCCAGTGGACATTTGGCAATGTCTACAGACATTTTTGGTTATCACAACTGGGGAAGGAGGGGTTGCTTGCATCTAGGGGTAGAGACTAAAGAGGCTGCTAAATGTCCTACAATGCACAGGACATCCACCCGCAATGGAATCATCCAGCCCCAAATGCCCACAGTGCTCACTTTGAGAAACCTTGGGTTACAGAGATTGTGACACCCTCCACCTCCAGGGTATGTGAATGTTTACACCCCTCTGCCACTGCCTAAGATGCTGTTCTCTAAGTGCAAACTCTGCAGCTTAGAATGCTGCCCCAGAGAGTGACACTCAGGTACTCCTTCAGCAAAGACTTGATTGAAGTCTTTATAAGAGCCAGGTGCTGGTGTTAGTTCAGGGGACACAGTGGCCAGCAAGACAGAGTCCTGCCCCCACGATGCTTCCCATCTCAGAGGGGAGATGGACAGTGGTCTAGTAATTGCATGATAGATCTAGAACATCCCACTGTGACCAGTACTATTGGGACTGACAGTCGGGGAGACCACCGTGCTGGGCCCTTCTGGGACAAGAGGGAGAGGACAAGGCCTGAGAAGAAAGTCCAGGTATAGATGGGATATTCTACCAGTACCGCTCCTGGGGATGCAGTGCAAATCAAGTTCTGATTTAGGGGGTCGCCGGCAGGGCCTGGGAGTCTGCATTTCTAACAAGCTCCCAGGTGTTGCCGTTGCTGCCGGTGTGTAGACCAGAGTAGATGATGGAACTGGAACTAAATTGAAAAGAAACCAGTTAGGAATATAACCCGTTGTGTGGAGAGAGACCCCCTCAGGGAGGTAAAAGGGAGATTTTATAGCAGGGAGTCTGCAGTGGGGCAGTGGACAGAGATCTGGTTTCAAAAGAAACTTCCCCTTAAACGACTAGTTCACAATCATAAAAATATTTGAGAGTTATTTTTAAGAGTTTGGGGTAGTTTGTATTCCCTTTTATTTATTACTTTGCTGCTCTATTTGGTATACTATTTATTTAGAAAATGTTTGACTCTTGTTTATAAATTCTAAGTATTCTGCCTCCAGCGTATGTCTTTCTGAGCCCGGTTTTCAGCATATCCCGAAATGGCTGGGCTGAGCAACCACAGCTCCCCACACACCTGGCTCCTGTCAGCACCTGGGGATCATTCTGAGCTGGGCTCTCAAAGGGCTTCTTTTCGGAAAGGGGCTGAGGCAGAACTGGCCCAAGCATTTCTGGGACCCACGGTCTTTTGTGTCTACAGATGAGCAAGGCATAAGAGAAATGATCATAAGTGCACATAAATTTATAAAACAATCAAAGCCCAGACTATAGGTTTCACTTTATTACTGGCAAATCCGGTAGGGCATGGATTTATTTATGCATTCAACAAATATTCTGGGCACTCTGCAAGGTGCTGGGAATACAACAGTGAGGAGGGCAGCCGTGCTCCCTGCCCTGGTGGAGTCATTGGAGATACTAGGATGTGCTAAAAGTCTGGTTAATGACATTGCCACTATCAGCTCACTCCAAGGTCCACCACTATCCCCTAAACACAGGGCTTAACGCTACAGACAACCAGGTAAAACACAGCGGTGACCAGCCAGAGTGAGCCCAAGAGCCCAGGCAACCACTGTGAGGGCTAGGAGGACATGCCCCAGGAGTAGTCTGGTTCCAGCCAAGGCTCTAGGGTTTGCAATCATTTGAGGGTGCCTTGTTTCAACTTTAATTTAAAAAGATCATTGACAAACATCACCTAGACATGGCCAGGAAAACTGGACAACTTGCTTGTCTAAAAGGAAATAGTCATTAGGCAGCGAGTCAGTCCATGCTGGGCATGACAGAGCCAGGTGAGGTGACGATGTCCTCTGGGATGCCTGGGGTTCCAGAGAACACATGAGGGAAGATGTGGCACTTCAAGACAGGAGCTGGGGCCACCAACAGCAGCCTCAACATGACCTGTTTCTGCAGGCCTGCTCATTCACGTTTTCATCCAAGAAATATGAACGGAGGAGCCCCCTGGATATGCCAGGCTCTGAGCTGGGAACCACGGCTGCTGCCGGGTTGACATCACTGCACTTTGCTCTCTCAACAGACTGTGGCCACCTCTCCCTTCTCTGGAGCTGTGGTTTTCAATTCAAGTAGCCACTAACCCCCTCCCAAGGCCCCAGCCTGTGATGGTTCTCCAACCTGGGTGTGTACATTCACCAGTATTGCCTACTGGAACACAGATGGCTGAGACCCATGCTCAGAGCTTTGTACTGAGCAGGTTGTACATGGGGTGAGAGTGTGCATGTCACAAGTTCCCAGGCAGTGCTCCCATCTGAGGGCCACACTTTGAGAACCACTGGTTGAGATAATGCAGAGGAGAAAAAAAGTCTGAGGACAAGGACCTAGGATCTCCCAATGTAGAGAGGGAGGGCATAGGTGAGTGTAATTATTACTATATAAAATTAAACATCACACAATGGATACAACATCATAAGGCAGCAAGTAAGAGGAAGGAGACCTGGGCGCCTGACTTGTGAGGCCTGGGCTCTGGTCCCAGGTCTGCGACTCCCCCAGCTGTGTGACCCTGGAAAGCCCACTTGGCCCCTCTGAGTCTGTTTTCTTATCTGAAAAATGAAGATATTGGGGTCTGATGATCTGTACGTTCTTTGCTGGTCCTAAAAGTCTCTAACTGCATGATACCAAAACTCGTAGGGGGACAAGGGACAGACTGTGAAGGGCTGCAGGAAGGTACTCTGGAGTTCAGGATGGGGGCCCTCCAGGCTGAGGCAATGGCACTATGGAGAAGCTGCAAGGCAGGCAACAGGGCTGTGGGAAGGGCAGTAAGACCAGCCCCAGGCAGTGGGGGGATCACAGAGGGGACTGATGGCCCTGGGATGGGGGATCCCACAGGCTTCACTTCACTGAAGCTGGAAGGGATGGGAGCCTTTCCAGGGTAGTAGCATCAGAGGAGCTTGGCCCACAGGACTGGTGACCACCTGGGGCTTCCAGAGAGAACAGGTGTGCAGGACCCTCTCCAGGGAATTGGGCAGAGGAAACCATTTTGAGGAAGAAAAAAGTAGTCTTGGTAGGAGGATTTAACAGAGATCAGTGACCAGCCTGGGAGCCCCCTAAAGCCAAGTTCTCACAGAGAGGAGCCCTTACCTCCCTCTAAGGCTCTCTTTGACAGCGCCTCCTCTCAGGACACAGAAGGCCTGCAGAACCACGACATTTATTCTTTAAGCTCCAATTTGAAAACAAAATCTCTGACCATCCCCCTCCCCTTTCCCACCACCTGTGCTTTATCTCTGATATCAGAAAAGCAATCAAAGAGGGTGGACCAAGGTGGTAGGAAAAATGGAAAAAATAGAGAAATGCTTTGGAAACACCCCCTGCCCTTCCCCGAGGAGTTAGAGTGGGCCAGGGAGGCTGGAGTTCCTGGCCTGCCAAAGGCAGGCTTTAGATGGTTTCTGATAAAGTCCCTGGAGATAAGTGGCCTGTGTTTGTCGAGGGCTTAGAGAGCTTTAGCCAAGTCTGAACACAAAGGGGCCCTCTGTCAACAGTCCTTCAGGCCACTAATAGGGCTGAACAAACACTACAGTAACAAGTTCTTCACACCTGTGGGGCTTGGGAAAGGCCCTGGCCTCTTTGTCAAGACGTCTGACAAAAGGGTCAGACAAAAGGGCTGCTAGGAGCATCACTCCCCACCCCGCCCCCAGCCAGACCCTGTTGGGCTTCTGGAGAAGGGACTGGGGTGGGGAGCAGATAAGCCTGAAGTCTGGTGAACCCTGTCTCCTTCTTCAAGCAGAAATGTGGACGCCAGCTGGGCAGGGAGACCAACCACGAATACAGTCTGCTGGTGGCGGAAGTCGGTTCGTGGGGCACTTCGTGGGACTGGGATCGGGGCCGCGGGCAGGATTAGGGTGCCAGGGTCAGAGGCTCTGCTCTCCAAAAAGTGCTGCCCTGGCCCCCTGGCTCTTCCCCTCACCGTGTGGGGCGGCCAGCCCCTCCCTGGTGGACAGGACGACAGGGCCATCCCCCAAATCTGCTTGTCCTCACTGTCATTTTTTCCACTGACTTCTTTTTTCTCTGTAAATATCTTAGCCTTTTCTTTCCCCTGCCCTTTCTTGGCTGCCGTGCCTCCCCCTAAGGCTTTGAAACAATCCCCCTTCTAAGCAACATCTCCCAGGCCCTTCCCTGCAGAGGAACAGCTCAGGGTTCCTGCTGCACAAACATCCTCCTCTTCTGCCCCGCGGGTAGGCCCCTCTCTGGAGGAAATGCCGGGGAGGCTTGGGTAAGCCCCAAGCAGTCGTCAACTCTTTGTCTGCGGCAGCCTCTCAGATCCTCCCTCTGCATCTCGGAGTGCAGGGTGGGTGCTTACCCACCAGCTCCCTCAGGGACCTCGGCCCTGGGCCTCGAGGTGGCATTCCCCATTCTAGGCCTTCCGCACCTCCAACCAGCCCTCCGCCCCAAACTCCTCTTCATCTTGTCACTGCCCTGTTCTGGAACCTTCCACGTCTGCCCACTGCCCACAGATGAGAACTCTCTTGCCCTCAAGGGCAAAAAAAATGGTTTCAAAATGGAGGTCCAGAGACTAGGGGTCTTGCTTCTTTCATATAATCGGACCCTGCATGAACACCCCACCCCTCTCCACTCCTGTCCACGCCCAAGACCTATGCCAAATAGGGAAGGGGTACATTGTTCCCCAAGGGCAAAAACAGGGTCCTGGGGCTAGTGTGGCCTCCCAAGACTTCCTGGTTTACCCTCTTGTTGTAGAAGAGATGAGAAAGGTGAGGCCCCCAGAGGCAAAGAGGCTTTGCCAGGGACCTGGCAATAGTTTGTGGAGACTAACTCTGCACCTACCTACTTCAGGGCTCGTGCCAGACCCCCAGCATGGTGAGGGTGACATGGTCTCAGAAGAGAGAAGCTTGATAACCCCCCGTGGCTGCTGGAATTCATTCCTGAAGGCAGAGCATTTTCAAAGCAGAGGGGTTGTCTGAGCAAAGCTCCCCCGGCAGCTCTTGCTGCCATGAAATCCCCTTTGCCTTGTGACTCAGCCGCCCTGCCCAGATGCAGCATGGGGGGCTTCCTTCCAATCTCTTTTCCCTAGAGGTAGTGTACACACTCCATGTGCTTTATTAAACAGACATATGAGGGCTAATTTGCCAGTTGCACAGGCCAAGCCTTGCTCCTGGCTCCCTGGAGTCATTTCCCATCTGTAACGGCTCCCATCACTGTGCCTGGCACATGCCAGGCTGGAACCCAAGGCGGGACTCCGTGGCAGTGGGAGAGGCCGGATCGAGGGAGGCTTAATGGCTTGCAGTTGATTCTGACTCCAGGCAGAAGAACATGCGATTCCTGGGACACCTTCCCCCTCCGTTTGTTCACCCCCACCCCCCAGTCCCCACCATGGGCTGCATGCCTTGCTGCTTGACTGTTTAATTCAACTCTTTAGAGTTAACTTTGACTTGTGTTGTAGGCTCCAGAGACCATCCAGACTGCAGCCTAAACTGCTCCAAGGATTCGACACTGCACGCCTGGCCCTGGGAGCCCAGGGGATTGAGGTTCCTGCTTATGGGCAGGGACAGGCTGAAACCAGGATTCTGATGAGCCATTCTAGGACAACACCAACATGCCTTATTATTTTCCTAATTCATTCTCCCACTATGGTTGCTGGATTTAACAAATACAAATATAGGAAGCCCAGTTTAATTTGAATTTCCACAAATAATTTTTAGTAAAATTATGCCCTGAGAATTGCATGGCAATCCTATCTCTAACACATTCCAGATCCCCATCAAACTTGTGCCTTGCTTAAGATATGTGATTTCAGATGACTGTTTTTATCAAAGGCAACTCTAATTTTCTCAGCACTCACGAATCCCAGGAGAGGTTAAAAGGGTCCCTCAATTCAACAGGCCCAAGAGGGAACAGTCCTGTTTGGGTTTTTTTAAACTCAAAGGGTGTGTAATTCTTCAGTTCCTGCTTGGTTAGTGCCAGCTTGTCCTTCCCTAATCACTTCCCGCTCTCCATCTGCTAAATGAGAACAGAAATCCTGTGCCTGGGACCACTTGGAGCTGTGCAAGAAGGGAAAAGACCCTGCCCACTGGATGACACACAAAAAAGTGCTTTTCCCATTGCATGACACTACCGTGAATCCCGGGCAGATGGTTCACCTCTCTCTGTCCCCACCAGGCTCTCCCCGTTATCCCCCAACACGCCCCAACTTCACACGAAAAGCACCCCTCCTGGAATCACACTACATTATCTGGAAAAACAAGGAGGAGGAAGGTAAATATGATCAGCATGGCCCAAAATCTTTACCCAAAAAAGGCCATTTTCATCAGGACAAGTGTGGTGGTGAAAATGATCCAAGTCTGAACCCCAATTCTGAATCCAGTTATTTTAATCAAAGTAGGTACAATTTATTTAGATATCAGTAAGTGTTTACGAGATTATAATTAAAGACTTTAGGTGGCCTACCACGGAACAAAGGGAGTGATGGGGGGCAGCAGATTCCAGTTGGCCAACGGAGCTAGAATGGGCCACCCCTGGGAGAGAGTGGCTCTGTCATCTCTGGAGGTGTCCGAGCAGGAGGACAAGGTACAGGAGATTCCTGCTCTGAGGAGGAGGTAGAACTAGACTGACAAAGTCCCTTCCAACTTAGAGGAGACAATTTCTTGCCTCTGGGCTGGGAGATCCTTCAGGGTTTGAGGCAAGGACTGGCCTTGTTAACATTCTCATACATGAGTCAGTGGAACGGATGTCCAGTCTGCAAATGACCCTTCAGAAAGAGATAGAACTTTCCTGTGGGCACACGTGGGATGAATCCAAATGGTCCTTCTGGAATGATGTTCTAAGTTATCAGCTATAGCTAGGGAAAACAGCCTGGGGCCTACTCTAACCTCTTCCTCATGAAGAGATGGTATCTCTGTAGCTGAACCTCTGAACAGGCCTTTGAATCAATGCAGCAACAGAGGGACAGCAGTGGCTTAGCTAAAAATCCAGCCACTCTTTCAGGGTTTCAAAGGCTTCAGGGCAAACTGGTCTGAGGAAAGGTACCAACATAGCTGTCTGCAGCCAGCGTCTCTATGCCAGGGCGGTACCCTGAAGTACCGGCTATGGAGTATTTTGAACATCTCCCCCAGATTTGTGGATGATAAGCCATCGTAGCAGCTTGCTGGCTCTGTCATGCTGAAACTCCCAGGCAAGAAAGAATCCAACAAAGGACTGACGGGAAAGGGGTGTCCTGGGTTAGCCCCTTCCTTTTCCTCCAGTTGTTTTGGGGGCCAAACACTTAGCTCACTAGCAACCAGAGACACTCTGCTGCCTTGCTCTGTCTCAGTACCCAGAGGGCATGGCTGCCCAGGGTCCCCCCTGATGTGTCTAAAGACAGGTAGGTCCCTCCAGTCCCGCTAACCAGTGGAGGGTTATGGAAGGGAGGAGGCAACTGAACTTTCTCGGCCTCCTTCGGGACTGAGCCCCAAGGTGTTGATAAAGAAGGTTGTTTCCTCTTGTCCTTGCCCCAAAGCAGGTGGGAGCATCTGTGCTACAACACTGAACTCTGTGACCAAAAGGCATGAGGGGCTTCTAGGAGCTGTACGAAAGAAAAGACAGAACAAATGCCAAGCCATGGCCTTCAGGAGATGGGCAGAGGGCGGGAGGTGCGAGCTGAGGGCAATACTCAGAGATGGAGCAGCTCACACCTGCCATTTCAACTCACTTTAGCACCATAACAGTAACAGGTGACTTGCCTAAAGTGGTCCCTGTGCACCAGACACCCATGGGTCATTACCCTTCACAACCTCCTCATGAGCCGGGATCCTACAGTCCCCTCCCTGCACCTTACTAAGCTGCTTCCTCTGACATCCTCAGTTTCCCCACCCATAAACGCAAGCACCACGCCCTGGAGGCACACTACGAAGATAAACAAAGGGTACGTGCATGAAAGGGTGCGGAGGTCTCCCGAGGGCTCTCCCAAGCCCTAGACGGCTCAAGTCGCCCAGCTCCCAGCTCGTGACTTCAGAAACTCAATCTCCTTATCTTCCTTCAGTCCATGGAGGCTTGGATGGAAAACCAGTACAGACACATCTGTTCTTCTAAACACCACATACTTTACCGCTTTGCTTTCATCTCACTAAAGGAAGCCAGAAAATAAAAAAGACGGAGACACTGAGGGCAGAATTTTATAGATTTTATCCACCCAACATTCTCACAGACATGGGGTGAGAAAGGCACCCCATCCCCATTTTAAAGATGAGGATGTCAAGGCTCCAGGCTGGGCTCACACAGGGCAACAGGGCCTGGAACCCTGCTCCACTCAGCTCAGAATTTTGGCCCTTTCCTCTCTCCCCGCTGCGAATGGGGGCAGGGGGGAGTCTTCCCCCCAGACCTCCACCCAGTGACTTGGTTGGTTTTGTGACCAGAATAGAACTATTTAAGGTACAAGCTGGGCCGGGCAGGGTTGTTTTATGACAATAGTTCCCCTCAGGTAGACTTTAGAAATGTTTTCTCTTGCCCTAAAATTAGGGGGTTTGGGAACCAGACAGGTTCCTTGTATAAGCTGGTGGGAAGGGGAACCCACATGTGAACGCCCCACATTTCTTGGCCCTAGTACTCCTGGCTGCTTTGGATGTGGCTAATTCCCCAGGCGTCCTCTGTAATTCCACAGTAATGTGGCTTTAATTGTCCCCAAAGCGGGCCATTCTTCCTTTATTGTGCAGTAAATTCCCCTCCAGAGTTCGGATTTCATGTGCCTGCCGCAGCCAGGGAGCTGGCCAGCCTGGGGGGTGGGCGGCAGGAGGCACACTGTCCTGGCCAGCTCCGCTTCTTCTCCTAGGCCTGGAGCTTCAGATGGCCGTGGGACAGCCATCAGGACCCCAGGGGAGGGGCACGCTTGAGGAGGCAGGGACGCTGGTCTGTGGTTCTGTCTGGAAAACGAATTAACTTGACAAATGCAAACAAGCTGCAACAGTGGGATTCATTAGGCAGGAGTTGGAGCGGGTTTCCTCCATTTGCTGGTTTGTTTCGTCAGCAAATGCCACTGAGGCAGGGGAGGTGCTGGGGGCAGGGGGGAACCCAGGGCCTGTTCTCACATCCCACCTGTGTGGCCTGGGCCAGTCACCTGATCTCTCCCTGTCCTCTTTGCTAGTCAGTGAAAGAGAAGCAATTACAAGCACCCCCTTATCAGATGAGATAAGGCCCATAAAACACTCAGCCACACCCTCTGGCCACCTTAGCCTTGGCTTCATTGCACCATGGAAGTGAAGAGGGTGAGCCTGGAGCCCCATGCACGAGTTCCAATCCTGTCTGCCACAGGCCAGCACCCTGCACTTGACCTCAGGTGTGGGTTTGCTAATTTCTCTGGGCCTAACCTTCCCTATCTAGGAATGACGACAATGACGGTGCCCACCTGCCAACAGCACCTGCCAACAGCAGCTGACAGTGGGGAGCAGCAGCTGAAGTTACCATGATCACTGCTGACAACCCAGCTACAGGCATCTACAGCAAATCTACGAGATGCAGAGCCACGGGGCTCCGAGATGGTCAGTGCACTGTCTGACTTCATGGTAGGGAGACGGATATAAGAGCAGTTAACGGTGTACTCAGGGCCCTACACTGGGGGATGTCACAAAGGGTCACACAGGGAGACCCCTGGCCTCTGCAGGCCTGTGGTTCCTGAGGAAGCGAGGCCAGCTCATCCCTAGGGACCTCCGGTTTAAGATCACTGCGCCAGCATTGGCCTGACATGATTTGTGCCCAAACCCATATTTTAAAGAGATTCCTCTGTGACAACAACCTCTCCTTTCCAGAACCTAAACCATCTAGAACACAGGCAAGAACATCACAGAAGGAAAAACATCTCTCTGAGCAGCCAAAATGGTTGTCACCAGACGAGTCCCTTCCCCAGACTGTCTTTACTCTTCATTTACGTGGATTCTCGCACAGAGAAGGGAGAGCCACAATTCGACAGTGATGGGGGAGACAGAACAAGCAACATAAAAACCACAGAGAACGCAGCAATGGGAGCTGGGCTGCCCGGCACACCTCAACATTCCTCTGCGGCAGGAAGATAAAATGACTGACATTTACAGTGGTGGAGCTGATGGAGTCCTCAGAGACAATGTCGCACACCCCTCCCATTTCAGCCCAGGAAAACACACCCCCACCCCCCATCAGCTTCCAGGAGATCTCTTGCCCCCCAGCCCCACCTCCTCCCAGGCAAGCCCCTCCCAGCTTCCTGGCCCACACCTCTGGTTTCTGTCCACTCCTCATCCCACTGCCGCCCTGGGTCATGACAGCATCCACTTGAACAAATAAGTCAAGGCCCTAGGTCCTGGGGTCTGGGGCCCCTTCATCGAAGGACCTTCTCTTCTCTCCTCTGCTCCCATCCAGACAGCCAGTCCTTCTGGACAAAGCCACACCACAGGGGAGATAGACACTTCCATAAATCCCTGACCACCAGTCTCCCCGGACAGCCACCCTTCATCCCTCACATGGCCTCCAAGTCTTAGTTCAGTCATCCCTTCTTGGCGAGGCCTGCCCTGACCACTCTGCTCTCCTGTTCTCCGTGGCACGTACCATTTTATGATGTCATCTAATAGCAGACATGTACTTTACACATTGGCTTTATTACATCAGTCTATAGCATCTATATAACTCACATATTGGTTTTTTTGGTTATATTATCTTACAGCACATGCATACTTTACATATGCATTTGTTTACTATGCTTCACCCATCTAGAATGTAAGCTCCAGGAGGGCAAAAATTATTTTGTTTGTTTGTTTTGTTTCACCGGTGTATCCCCAGGACCTAGAACAGTGCCTGGTACATAGTAGGTACATAGCAGCAATATCTGTTGAGTCAATGAATGAAAGAATCGGTCCTTAAGACTTGTCAACAGGCCAGGCATTGTGGCTCACGTCTGTAATCCCAGCGCTTTGGGAGGCCGAGGCAGGAGGAACACTGGAGGCCAGGAGTTTGAGACTAACCTGAGCAACACAGTGAGACCCCATTTCTACAAAAAAATTAAAAATAAATAAATAAAAGGAGACTTATCAACTTTCTCTACCACCCTCTGGAACGACTCCCTGTTTCAAACCTTCCCCACCTCCTCTTCAGATCTCCACCCTCCCACCTTCCTCTTCCAGGTGCACACTCCACGGCACGAGCCCACCTCCTACTCTCAGAACAGAAAGGCCACAGCCTGCGACCTGCTGCTGGCTGACCCTGAGCCCCCTCATCGGGGCCCATGCTCTCCTCCCTCCCCGTCTGGGCCCAGCTCTCCATCCTGCCTCTTCAGGAAACGTGAACCACCACCTTTCCTTTCTCTCTCACGCAGCCTCTCTCTTGCCGCCCTCCCCTTTTTTAAGAGATACGGTCTTGCTGTTGCACAGGCCGGAGTGCAGTGCACAATCATAGCTCACTGCAGCCTCAATTTCCTGGGCTCAGGCGATCCTCCTGCCTCAGCCTCCCGAGTAGCTTGGACTACAGGCACGTATCACTATACCCGGCTAATTTTTCTTATTTTTTGCAAAGATGGGGTCTTGCTATGTTGCCCAGGCTGGTCTCAAATGATCCTCCCACCTTGGCCTCCCAAAGTGCTGGGATTACAGACGTGAGCCACCGTGCCTGGACCCTTTTGTCCCTTTTCATCCCAATGTTCCTACTGGGGGTTAGTATGTTCCAACGGCTCCCCGTGCTGCCAGCCCCCTCCTCTCCTTGCCTCCTCACTACCATCCCTCCCCAGCTTCCACTGCCTCCCCCCCCACTTGCTTTTCTGTCCACTCCCCTCTGCCTTTTTTGCCCCATGATCCCACCAAGACACCCACACTAAGGCCACCTACACCTGCCATATTGCAAATCCAGGCGACATCTCCATCTCTCTTAGCAGAGCCCTCAGCAGCAGGCTCGACAGCGTCCCCCACATCTGTCCTGCAATTCTCTCTTCCTGTGACTTCTCCACCAGCACACGCACCTGGTTTTCCTCCTACGGCGCTGCCTCCCTTCCATGCCTGCCTTTCTCTACCCCTTAATTAAAGCTGGAGTGCTTCCAGGATAACTTGGGTCTTTTCTCTTCTTACTCGACTATCTCCCTTGGTAATCTCGCCCAATTCACAGTGATTATCTTCTTGGGGAGAAATGACTCCCAAATTCTTATCTCCAGTCCAGAAATCTTCTTTGAGCATCTGACACGTATATCCAGCCACCCACTCCATTTCAAACCTAATGTGGTCCAAGATCAAAGCCATGTTATTCCCTCCCAAATCCAGTTGTCTTCCGGGAAATGATGCTTTCATCTACCCACATGTGCAAGCTGAAAATCCAGGAGTCACCATTGTTACCACCCACTCCCTCGACCCTATTACCTAATCAATCCATCTCCAAGGGCTGTTTACTTTTAATCCCCAAATCTCTCTACTTCTTTCCCTAATCCAAGTCACCATCATCCTTGACCAGCACTGGGGTCACAAATTTGGGCTTTCAACCAGCCTGAGGGCTGGCTGGTGGTTATGAATTCTCAGGAGAGACCACCTTTTCCTTTCTGTGCAGCTCAAAGTTCAAACGGGCTGGTCTCACTCTCCCCTTCGGTACGGCAGGCTTATTTCTCACTGGTCCTTACATCAAGAGTGCAGCCCTTTAGGGTCTATGCTTTATGTGGCTGTCTCCTATTAGACTTCCCACCTTGGGGGAGCCCTGCCTTTATCTCTGGCCTCCTGAGTGTCAAAGAGCCATGAAAGGCCCCAGACCACAAGGATCTGACATACGCCCTCATGTGCAAGTCTGGCTATAGTAGTTGCTCACCCCCACGAACCCTGCTTTCACTCTGGGGACCTCAACAGATGCTAGATCAGTGGTGCATTTTTTCTCTCAAGTTTGTCTTTTTGTTTATTTTTAAAATATTTCATCCTATACTTTGTTTCTGTTGTTTCCAAAGGCAGGGCAGCCATCCTGCCATACAGCCAGGGGTGGGGGTGCTGAGCTTGAGCTGCAGGCCACACCATTCTTGTTCCAGAGCACCTGCTCTCTTACAGTCCTCACATGACCTCCCCCTTTCCTGGTGACCCAGGCATGCACAGCCCACACCCCCCAGCAGAGTTGTTCAGCAGCACACAGCTCTCCCAGGCTACCTGCTAACTGGCGTAAGTATTTGGCTTCAACTCTGCAATGTGGCCAGCACTTATCAAACTGCAGATAACCAACTCTTTAGCGGGTTATGAGATCAGAGTCAGGGACCAAGGACAGTATTAAAAAAAGAGAAGCAAATCGAAAGTATCAGGATGGACCATACATAGTACGGGTTCATTAAACTTTTATTTTGGATGAATGAATAGATTGGATGGATGGACAGATGGATGTAGATGGATGAATGGGTAGGTGGGTAGGCAGACAGGAAGATAGGTAAATAGATATACCAGGCCATAATTCATAATGGTAAATGTATTTTTACCACAAGTCACAGTCTGAACTGTTTAATTTAAATTCCACTGCATGTAGTTATGGTTAGTCCCTGAGGACATGGGCCATGTCTTCTTTCCCTCCTATTCTCTCACCGGACTTCAAAGCAAGCTGGGCTCAAAGGAGGCTCTCAGCAAACAGTGAAGAGATGCTGGACTGAGTTTCTGGAGATGATGAGGGGATCCCTAGCGGCAACATGGACCCTTTCTCTTGGTACTGAAGCCTGCTGGGTCCCAGCAAACTCTCCGCCTGGGCCTTGCCAAGTGAAGGCAGAGTCTGTCCTTTTAACAGCCTTATCTTTGACCCAGAAGCCAGGGTTCAGTGAAACATGGTTTTGCTTCATGCTCTGCCTCAGGAGGAGGTGATGAAGGTGGGGGCAGGTGCTGGGCCTGATGCCTGCTGGGGTCTCCCTCTGCCCTCATTCAGCCCACTCTATGCCCACCCAGCATCAGGCCTGACCCTGGCCCTCTCCTTCCTCCTGCACCTGTTCTACAGCCCAGTCGACGGGCCTAAAGAGTCTTGTTTATGGTCTGATCAGAAGGAGCCCTGGCTCCACAGAGCCTAAAAGACACATTTAGATTCCTAAGCTCGGCATTCGAGAATCCCATAACCTCCCCAAGCCCTTGTGCCACCATCACTCCCAGAAGCCCCCTCCACTGCAGACTGTGCTCCAGCCTTGCTCACCTATTCCCTCTCCTCCCAAAGACCCCTTTCTTTGACTATGAAAAAATGGTAACATTTTAAAAGCGCACTCAGGTACATCCAAGGGGACTTGGGCCCTGGACACATCTGCTCACTGCCAGAGACCCCAGCCCCAGGGCCGAGGGAACCAGTGACATGGGGCACACTGTATGGGAAGCTCAGCCCTCGAAGGATCCTGGCCAACCTCCAAGACCCTCTTCAAGGCCCCATCTTCAGCCCACAGGTCCCAAGTGCCCCCCCAGCTCTGAAGCCTATCACCCCACCTGTACCTGGCCCAGCTACATCACCTTATCTCCTCACGTCTCTCGCGCTCCCCTGTGTGTCCCACCGGGCCCCAGCATGGCACCCAGCACACGGCTGTCAGTACACCCAACAAGTAGGTGCATATGGATTGGCTGACAAGGAGACACCAGAGCCCAGGTGGGAGTGAGTGCCCGTCTGGCCTCTGTCTCCCGCCCACGTGGGGCCCTTGGTGACTATGTGCCCAGAAAAGGGGACGAGCCGAGGTCAGGGAGAGGCAGCATCTGGGGTCTGGCCATCAAGCCCTGCAAGATACCAGCCTCCTACAAGCAGCACGCTCTTGTCCTCCTCCAGAGCCCACTCCTGCCGAGGACAGAGCCTGAGAAAATCGCAGGCGTGCTTCAGCAAGACAGAGCCCTGCCCCATTACGAGGTCTATTTGAGCTTCCTAGGCCTGGGGCAGTATCTCACCACTAAAATTTATGCAAATGAAATAATGAGCAATTTGGGGAAAGGAATGAAATGCTGAGCAGCATCCAAACCACCCCAGACACCCGCCCGGAGGGTTTTTCAAGTTGAGCAATCATTTTAAAGACGATTTAAAGTCACTCACTAGGGAAAACACACACACACACACACACACAGGGGATTCATGCAAACCAGCAGGCCCTGTGGCTTCAGGGGGTCCTCTCACATCACGGAGGGGCTGGGGAGAGGTCGGGCTTGGGAGAGGATGCTGCTCATGGTGCTTTGTGGCTGCACCAGAGTGACTTGGGTAGAGTCCACCGTGAACTCACTGCAGGCACGTGGCCCCTGAGCATACCGAAACACCCACCTCGTTCCCTAAATCAGACACAGAAATCCACCAGGTTCAGCTGGGAAGTCCAGAAATGCCCACCGACTCTTACTAGTGGAGGCATAACATGCCCGCCCCAGGGATAGGGCACCCTGTGCATTTGTTCATTCATTCATACCACACGTCTTCACTGAGTGCCCACCATGTGCCAGTTCTGCTCTAGGTGCTGGGGGCATGGCAGGAAACAAATATTCACTCAGCAAACACTCACTGCCCTCTGGCATCATATCATAACTGATGGGGGGAGTCAGAGTGGACAAAATGAACAGGAGACACCATCGCTGGCTCGCAGTAGTTTACAGTCTGTTGGGAGTGGAGAGACAAAGTATGGACAAAACTCAAACTCTAGGCACTGATAATGAAGGAGAAAGTGCAGAGACCGTTTCTAACAAGGCCATCAGAGAAATCTTCATGGAAGACGTGTCATTTGAGCCAGGCCTTGAAGACTAGATAGGAGCAGGGTGTGTGGAGGAGGGGAGAAAATAATGAAATTCCAGGCAGAAAATGCCATAGAAAAAATGTAGAACAACATGAGAAATTCTGAGTGAGGAGTCGACTTCTTTCTTCTTCTGATCCATGTACATTCCTTTTTGCACACTAAAGAGATCAGGGCTGACTGTCAAGGGACTCCCTCTTTCTGCCCCAAGCCAGGAGCAGGCAGGAGGGGTGAGGAGCAAGGTCAGTGCGGAGCTGGGCTCCGACTGTGGAAGAGCCTGAAATTCCGTAAGGCGTGTGTGGTGGGGGCAGGCAGGGCTTGGCCTCTGGTTGTCGAGTCCTTTCCTTCTTCTCGTCAGTTCCAGTTTCCAGACTAGGCAGGGAGGGTCCTCATAGACCAATTCCGTCAGAATGAAAGTAAAAGGATGAAGCAAAACAAAAAGCATAATGTCATAACGAAAAGAGGGCAGGTGGGCCAAAGGCTGATGTGGACACTGGCTCTTTCTTAACTGTGTACTCCCTCAATGTTTATCCATTTCAGGAAATAAAGTTAGGCTCTGCATGGTTGGTTTCGTAAAAGACTGAAGGACATGGAGAGCTGAGTTCTGTGCCACTGGCTGCGTGTCTGGAACTCCCTTGCTGGACTTCCTCCTTTCAAGCTGTGCCCTCCACGGGCTGTGACTCAGCTTCCCTGCAGTAGGGACTGACTCTAGGAAGATTCCAGAAAGCAGCATGAGTCAGAGCACTGGGAGGATGTGAGGAAATAGGCTCAGGGCTTCCCAGGATAGAGCAAGGAGGACAGGTGTCAAGTGTGAGTGGCGTGTGTGTGCACACACACGTGTGTGAGGTGTGCTGGGCTGGGAGCGTTCAGGCTGCCTCTGAGTACAGGTTGGGCTCAGTCAATAGGTGTGAAGAGCAGCTCAGGTGGACCCAGGGCTGGAACTCTGGTCTCCTAAATACCAGTGCAATGCCCTATAAACATTGCAAGCCAAATCAGATTGCCAGGGAAGGGCTCTAAGGACAAGGACTCCACTGTGCCTTCTCCTGGGAGCCCCAGAACCTCAATCTATGATGAGACAATGGCACCAGAAAAAGTAAGAGTCCAGTCTCTGCAGAAAAAGCAGGCTCCACATGCACCACGTGAACCCAGCAGTGCTGGTCTGTCCTCACAATTCAGGAGGAAGGCAATGGGCTCCCAGGACCACGGTACTAGAGCTGAGCCTCTCCTCTGCACTTGGGGGAGCCTAGGTCAAGGAGGACTATGTAGTTGACCCCTAAGAATGGCTAATGAACTACTGCTGGGAAGAGGAAGTAAGCCAAGCCTTCCAAGAATAGGGGGTGGGGCATGCAAAGGCTCAGAGGCCAGAAGCAGTAGTGCGTGGGGAAGGAAGGATGGACCGGGGAGAGTCAGGAGTCAGGGGCACTGTGTGTCACTGGGCCCTCGGAGTAGAAGGGGATGCCAGTGTCTGGGTACAGAACTCAGAGCATTTGGCCAGGGTGTGGGGCTGGGAGGTGTCCATTTAGGAGGCAGCACCCTCCGGGTCTGGAAGGCAGGGGCAGGCCTCCCAAACTAGACAATTGAGGCTTGGAACAGGTTTTCTCACCTCACTCAGGACCCAGAGCCAAAGCAGGGGCAGGAAGAAGGCTTTTTATTGGGATGTCCTGGCGAGGTTCATTTCAGGTTTGCAAATACCTAGCAAGCAACCGCCGTGGAAAAGACCCCAGGCCTGAGGCTTAACTCTGTGGGCTCCATGATGCAGCGACTGTGTGTGCACGTTTGCCCTGCAGCCCCTGAGGGCAGCAGGCAGCGAGCACCTGTGCACCAAACGTTTGAAAGCTCAGGGCTGCCCAGCGCGGAGCAATCCTCTATACTGACGGCTCTCACCCTGGCTGCACATTACACTCACCTTGAAAGCTTAAAAAAAAGTGTGGTCCCCAGCCCAGATACTCTGATTAAGAAGTCTGGAGTGAGGCCCTGGCATGAGTAGGTTTTAAAGTTCCAGGTGATTCTAATATACAAAGACTGAGCCGCCTGGTTTAGTCAATCCTTGTTTTTCGAGTGAGATCCAGAGAGACTGGTCGGAGAGAGAGGTGGCTGCAACCTCCGCAGTGCAAAGAACACTGGGCGATGGGTGCCACCCTGTTATCACTAAGGAGGGACTGGCAGGAAATCAGTCATTTGGGAGGAAGAGGAGAACTACCATCAGCCCCAGGAAAAAAGAGGTCCCAAGCAAGCATATTTTAAGGAGATCCCATTTATGAGCCTGGAGGGGCTTTTAAACACTCAGCAGGAAGGTCCTTGCACAGAATGGAAGATCACAGCCCACCTGCCTTCCAGCCAGGACAACAAAGATGCGAGGGGCCCTGGCTCAGGCACAGCAAGTCGCCTGGGGGCAAAGAAGAGAAATGGCTCAGCTCTTGCTAGACACCCAGATTCTTCCGCTGCAAGCCCTCAGGCGGGCACCTGACCTCCTGGCAGTGGCTCAACAGGCCCAGTGAGCAAGGACCATAGCCAAACTACCTCTCCAGAAGCCTGGAGCTGCCTTTCCAGATGCCTCCAGCTGATTCTTAGTAGGCTCGGCAATGAGCTGCATCCCTCAGACTCCCCCAGGGGCAGCCAAGATGGGCATCTCAGAGGCCCCTGGAGGGGGCTTGGGAGAAGCTGGCATAGCTCTAGGTGCCTCACACCAGGCAAAGGTGTGGTCAGCAGTGAAGGTGGGGTGAGGGAGACCTCATCTCAGGCCGTGATTGTTTACAATCTGTGCAACCTACTCCAAGAGTCAGGCCAGCCCACGCTCAGCTCATTCTGACCCTAAGTGAAATAGAGCTTTGTATAATATTATCCGTGTGTCTGTGCCACTCATGTTCCTGCTGATTTACTAAACACACAGGCAGCATCATGCCAGACACAGTGCTAGGCCCAAGGGGCACAGAGATGGATAGGGTGTGGTAGGCGCACTCAAAAATTTCCTATTCTAGCAAAGGAAGCAGGCACGACACAGGGAGCAGGTCCCTGCTGGAGGGGGTGGACATAAACGGTGCATACTGAGAGGAGGGTTCCAAGCCGATGAGGGATGCATAGGAGTTTTCCGGGAGGTCAAGGATGAGGGCATCCCTGGCAAGTGGAACAGCAGGAGCAGAGGTTTGGAGGTGGGAATATATAACATTCATGAAAGTACACAGCCTGTTAGTGGACAAAGTGAGGGGAAAACGATCCCAGAGAAGGTGAGCATGACAGGGTTGGAGAGAGGGTGACAAGGCCACGGCTGGACGAGTGCTGTGGAAAAACCACCCGGAAAGCAGCCTTGCAAAAGCCCAAGTGACGTGGTTTGACTTCTATGGAGAGGGAATTCAGACAGAGGCTGAGACAATCATTCATCCATCAAAAAGGAATCAAGGAATTGTTATGGCCAACACAAAGACAGACTGAGTACAGCCCGGCCCTTGAGGAGGCCAGAGTCTAGCGGAGAAGAGGCCAAAATGGACCATTTTAAAACGGGGTAAAAGTGCTTCATTCATTCACTCAGCAAATATTTATCACAAGCCTGTGGGCCAGGCACAGGGGATTTGGCAGTGAACAAAACAGACAAAAGTCCATTTCTAGTGATTGAAGAGAAACAATAAAGCGCACAAGGACACCACAGAGCATGTAAGAGGATGCGAAGTGTTACGAAGAATAATCAGGCAGGAAAACAGGAAAAGGCATGCTGGGTGTTGGGGGAGGTGTTGTGGTTTTCTTAGGGTGGTCATGGAGACCTCGTCGAGTTGGTGACATGAAAGTAAACACCTTAAAGGAGACAAGGTGTGAACCGTGTGGATATATGAAGGAAGAGCATGTCAGGAGAGGAAACAGCCAGTGCAAAGGTCCTGAGGCAAGAGTGTGCCTGGCAGATTGGAGGGATAGCAAGGAGGACACAACCAGAACACACACAGAGAATTAGGGGAGGACACACGAGAAGTATCCAACCCAGACCCAGGCAGAGGGAGGAGAGAGAAAACTCCCTGGTGGAGGTGAGCCTAGCCTCAATATTAACATGAGAATGAAGAGTCCAAGACTCTAAGATAAATCAGGACACAATACTTGTGATAGGTAAGAACCACCACCACGCCACAAGGCTTTGCAAGCATGTGAAGGAGCAGGTATCTGGGATGACCCTGAGGTCTTCAGGATCCAAGAAACATCAGGGACTGAGAAGGAAACCCAGAACGGAGGCAGGTCTGGGGGTACAGACTGATGTGGCCCTGAGTGGTTGAGTTTGAGGGGTAGCCAGGGGGAGGGCTGCCCAGAAGGCAGCTGACCACCCCAGTTGGGGCTTTGGAGGACAGTGAGGTCTCCAAACAAGACTGTGAACTTATGCAGGACAGGCGTTGAGCCAGCAGCTCAATCTTTGATCACCTCCCCAAGCACCGAGGAAAGGCAGAGGAAGGGGAGCACACATTCCCTGAGCAGCTGTCACCTATGAGTGAGGTGGGGGTCTCCTCGCCACCTCCCCTGGTCCTCAGGATTACCTCCACCTGACAGCTGAGGGGAAAAGTGCAGGGAGAGCTGGCCTGCAGGAACTGCAGTGCTGGGATGAAACCCACTTCTGGCCTCCAAAGACCCTGCCCACCTCACCAACTGCCTCCCGGACGCGAGAAACCCAAACCTATGGGCTGACTCCTGCCAAGAGATAGAGAGTCTGACCTGGAATCACCAGGCTCCCCTTGTGAGTGTCCAAGCAAGCCCTCAATGGCTTTAAAGCATCAAGACATAACTTCTCAGGGGCCCTGAGCAGCAACATACCAAGAGCCTGTTCACAGACAAGACACTTACGTCCAGGCGGCTAGGTCGCTGGAGGACGCCTCGACACCATCGCTGGCCTGCTGACGTCACAGCTTTCAAACTCTTTTGTTGGACTGAGATTTTCCATATTTCATCAATCCTGAGTTGCACATTTTCCACTTTGCCAGGTCTGGGACCACTGTCAGCCAGGCAGTAGGGGTGACAGCAGTAGTCACTGGCTGTGCAGAGGGGGAGATAGCAGATGAAAGGTCCAGAGGTGATGTGGAACTCTCCTGGCACACTGCTTTATCACACTCCAAATGGCATGGAGGTGACAGTGTGGAAAACACAGGCATCAGCAAGTCGGAGTCAAAAGGAGATTCAGGGGAGGCCGAGCGGAGGGTGACGTGCTTTGGGGGAATTCCTGATTCCATATACATTTTCCTTTTGACATATGCACAAGCCTTAGCCTTGACAGAACCTTCAATGGGATGAAACTCAGTCTGCCACTCAGAATGGCAGGGCTTGGAGGGACCGTTTCCTCCCAGAGGGGAAAAGCAATCAGGAGAATGAAAATAATCCGTGGCAGTGCTCAGACCAGCAGCCAGACCCCAGCTCACCATGCAGCATTCTTCCCCCGGGATCAGGTGGCTCAGCGTCTCCGCCTCCATCCCTGACTCTGCTCTTCCCTCAGCGGACCCGTGTGCCCTGGGCCTTCCAGGTAAAGTGCCTTTTAATAAGGCCCGAGGAGGCCCAGCCTCCCCAGCAGCCACTCTGGAGCCTGACAAGGAGTTACCCCCTGAATGGTGTCTCCAATACCATAAGCCCAGTGCCATGCTGGCTTGGGTATTTCAATTTCCTCAGGTCTGAGTTCTGCAAAGACGTAATCAAGGGTGTTAATCTCGACCTCTCTTTTTGCCGGACTAGGCAATACAGTGAGCGCCACCTTGGCTAGTGTTACCTCTGAGAGGGGATCACAGAGCCAGCCCCCTGATTTTGCAAGCAGCACAACACAGGCTCTGCCCCATGTTGCACATGGCAGCGTCAGGGATGGAGCTGCAGGCCCCTTGGTTCTTTTTTAAATTCTCTTTCTTCTGTTCCATAGCACTTGGGATAAATGACAAATTTTGCTTAACTCCAGGGACCATTTCTTTCTGTTCTCTCAGTACCTGGAAATCCTAAGAAGAGTGTGATTTTTGTCACGACTCTGCACTCAGGTTAGGTGAACTTCAGCCAGGCAGCCCTGAGAACGGGGCCAGGAGGCAACATTCTAGGGGGCCGCTCAGAATGGGTAACAGGTCTCTCTGGGAATGGGTAACACCAAAGGGACGAGGCATGCCAAGGATCCTGCAGTTTTCTTCCTCCCAAGATTCAAATCCACTAAAAACAACCAGGTGCAGTGTTAGGTTTATATGGAGAAAACTAGTCCAAAAATGGCAGTCTGAGGCAAGGCGCATGTGGAGAAGATGAGAGACAGTCTCACTGCTTTGCACTGGGGACAAGGAGAAGTTCGTGGGCCAAGTTTAGCTGTTGGGCTAGGGAAGCCCCCATTCCTGTCCCTCCAGCTGGCACCCTCAGTCCAGGGTTGACTGCCAGGGCATCATCATCCACCCCTCAACATCCTCCCCAGTCTCCTGGTGAACCCCGCAAACAGCAGAGGCTGGGACAGCCTGGAATATTCTTAGAGGAACTTGAGCTCTCTCTTCCTAAATCCAAGAATTAACTTCACCCCAAGCCACTTGTGTCCAATTCATCAATAAAATCACTGGTGGTGGCACATGTTTTCTCAGAGGACTCTCGAGTTCCCCAGGCTGAGCTGCAGGAAGTCTGGGTATCTGGTACCTGACTCTCTGGCCCCCTGTGCCCATGGTGGGTTTTGAGATCAGCTGAGGGTGTCCTGGGATCCCTGGCAGCAGAGCCTGGCACCCCGCCCCCACATCTGCCACTGCTCTGACCATCCCTCTCTCCAGCCTGCACATGCTCCCCAGTGCCACAAAGAGGGACAAAGAAGCCAACTTGCTCACCTTCACCACTGGACCTGTGTCCTCCGACAAGTGGCGCCAAGCTCCACGGTCACACAGCACTTGAGAAGGACTCGCCGGTCGCTGCTCTCTTTCCTTTTGTTCCTACAGGCCACCCACCCAGTTCTGGTGACACTACCTCCCACACGGGCCCCAGATGTGCCCACTTCTCACCATCATCCTTCCTCCACTGACACCCTGCCATCTCTCACCTGGAAGCTCCCAGCACCTCGTGGCTGTTCCCTAGCCTACAGAGCAGCCGGGGAGATCTTATTAAAACACAAGCAGGATCATGTCGCTCCTCAGCTCAGCATACACACCCTGAGCTGCCCTTTACACTTGGAATAAAACCCAAACTCCCTGTCTTGCACCCCACAACCTCGCTCCTGCGCACCACTCTGACCCCATCTCCCAGGGCCTCCCCCTGCCCTGTCTAGGGCCTCCTCCAGGACACTCATGGGACACAGGGTACCCCGCACTCAGCTGCCCCTCCCCCAAGGTGAAAATGAGTCCATGAGTCCATGAGCCCCTCACTCAAACACTCACCCCGGCTCCCCATTGCCAAGTTGGCCAAAGATAGTGCCTCTAGCTGATATTTGTGACTCTGCACAGTGTGACACTCTCCAGGCCGTGACTGCCCAATGTGCCTGGTTTTTTCTCCCTTCTGTGCTTGACCCCAGGAGGTCCCGCCTGTTCCTCTCTGACCACAGCCCTCCTACCAGTCATCAGAGCCGAACTCCAGGCCCTGATCCTTCTGGAACCTTTCCCGCACAGCTCCCAGCCACACTGAGCAGGGGCAGAGGGGGCCGGGAAAGAGCACCAGCCTGGGAGAACCAAAAGGGTGTGCCTAGCACCTTCCATGCTCCCCCCCCCCCCCCGCTTTTTATTTCCCTAGCAAACCAAGTGGTGGTGAGCAAGCTAGTTCTGTATCACCCACATCACTGGATCCTTCCCAATTCATTAAGTGCTGTATTATTCTGTAATTCTTTCAAAAGTGTTTCTCTCCCCTCCGTCCACCCGTCCTCATGCATCATCCATCCATTCATCCTGACTCTGCTCTGCAGTAAGGCTGACTGGGGACGACTCGTGGCCCCACCACCTGTCAGCCAGACAACCTTAATAAGTTCCTTAGACTCCCTGAGCTTCGGGTTTCTCATCTGTAAAATAGACAAAACACTTAATTTAAAGGCTCTGCAAGGATTAAATCAGATAATGTAACCAAGAGCCCAGCACAATAAGTGATAATAATAACTCGCCTTAGTATTATCACTTAATATTTGCTGAGCATCCACTCTGTGGAAGGCTGTGTGATGATGAATACAAAAAAGGACAAAAGGCCTCATGCAGCTCCCAGTATACCAGAAGTATAAGAAAGACACACACACCACCACCAACAACAATAATAGTAACTACTAACACACAGTGTGTGCCAGGCACTGTGAAATGTACACATACGCTAACTCATTTGATCTTCACATCAATCCTATGAAGCGCTACCCCATTTTACAGAGGAGGAAACTAAGGCACAGAAAAGTGAGGCAATTTATGCAAATATCATAGTAAGGGCAGAGTCAGGGTGCAAACTAATGCTGTCAGGTCCCAGGGTCCATGAGCTCAACCACTGGCCCTGCTGCACATCCAAGAAGACAAGGGCAAGCACCGCAAAGGCAGGTTCCTTTCACCTTCCCACTGCACCTCTCGTCCTGCAGGGCCAAAGTAGGTAGATGCTCAGTAAACTAAGCTGTGATTCTGAATAGGTCTATGCAGGGTATCCAGGTCCTCATCCAGCTGCTGTCTGGCTGTCACCAGAGCCACTCTTCCTCCTCATTATCATCATCATCATCATCGTTGTTGGAAAAGAAAGCACAGCTGAGTGTGGTCTGAGTGCAGCCCAAGTCCATCTTAGGCCCTTCACAAGGTGTGGCCGAGGATCTCCTGGAAGTCTGGGCAGACCACCCAGCAGGCTTCCCACCCACGGGCTCCCTCGGAGCTCAGGAAGTGGAATCTGGAGGGAAGCTGGAGGGAGGAGAGCACACCACACGAGTCTGCCCAAACGACTGTCATGGCAACAGCCCAGGGACAGAGCGAGGACACGGAGTGTCCTCCACCACATTTCCAGCCTGAATTCCCCACCTCGGGAAGGGAAAAACAAGCATTGTGCCCGGCACGCCCAATTATGGAAGAAAAGCGTCTAGGAGTCAGACAACATGAGTCAGCAGAGTAGGGTTGCTGACTTTTAAGAAAAACGGATGTGATTATTAGATGTGGTCGTGGAACAGAGGGACCCAGCTGACGCAGACCCAGCCTTCCCGGTGCCTGTCACCGTGCAAGGGTTAGTGTCAGGGAACAAGCCAAATGTTGCTACGTAGACCTGAGCACTTGCTGGTTCAAAAGACAAAGTCCCTGTACTCAGGATCTCTGAAGAAAAGCTTTAAAAATACAGATTACTTACTCTCAACAGGGAGGACAGTAATCATTGTAAATGTATTCAAAGACTTGGCGCAACAACATGAACGATCCTTTACATTTTTCCTGGTGTTTTACCATTCACAAAGGCTCCAGAAGTCTTAAAATGTATCATGAGACCACAAAAATCAAAGCGGTGTGATAAGAACTGAGAGAAAACGTAATCAAATAGAAAGTCCAAAATGAGACCCATTTATATCATAAAATAGGGGGAAAACTGGGGAGAAAATGACAGACAGTGGTGCTGTGGCAACTGGCTAACTGTCCGAGAAGAATGTTATCCTCTACTTTCATGCCTTGTACCAAGATATTGAAATGTAAAAAGTAAAACTATAAAAATTACTGGAAGAAAATATATGTAAATATTTATGTAACCTTGGGATCAAGAAGGCCTTCCTAAAGCACAAGACCAAGGGCAAAAACCGTAAAATATATATATCTGAATATATGACAATTTTAAACTTTATATGTCAAAAAACACCACAAATTTTAAAAAGTCAACAACCTTGGGAAATATCTGTAAGACAAAAGACGGACAAAAAGTTACTATCTTTCATATGTAAGAAGTACATTCAGAAAAAAAATTGAACTCTTGCTAGAAAAATGTATTAATACCCTAATAGGCAATTCGCAAAATATAAACTAATGAAAAACGTTCAACCTTTTCTGTTGATTATCAAAGACACAAATTAAAACACAAAACACCACTTTTTGTCTTGCAAGTTGGCCAACCTTGTTTAGGGTAATTAATAGCCAATATACCTAATGAAATGGGGGGAGAAAACAGTCCACACTCTGTAAATTTGGCATGATTTTGGGGACAGCAAGACACGACATGCATCAAAAGTCTTAAACATGTGCTTATGCCTTGACCCAGCAGTTCCACATCTAGGAATTTATCCTAAGGGGACATGGAAAATGGCACAAAGATCAACTTAAAAGGATACTCAGCACAGCAAAGCTTAGAGTGGAAAAAATCTGAAAATATCCCAAATGTCCAAATTTAAATGCTTGGTTAATGGAGTCATAGTACATCCACACAATGCAATACTATGCAGCCATGCAAAACCATAGCGCAGAAGACTATTTAGTAACATGGAAAAATGGCAACAATGTATTAAGTAAAAAAAAGCATGATTGTATATTATAGAAATATACACACATAGAAAAAGGTCTATAAGGCAATAGAGACACTAGGGTGTTAACACAGTCACTCTGGCTGATGGAATAAACTGTTATTTGCATTTTCTTCTTTTTTCCTAATCTATATCTTATAATTTTTCTACACTGAACAGGCATTGGCTTTGTAACATGAAAAATACAACAACAACATATTTTATGCAGAAACCAAAACACAAGGTTGGGGGGCGGGGGTGATGCCTTGACAACCAGCCACTCCTTGGCATTTAATGCTCCCCTAGACCCACCCACCCTCCAGGTCAAACTTCACAGCATCCCTTTAGTCTGGTCAAGAGTGTCACTGGGAAATAAAAGCCATTGTCCCAATCACAAAGCCTCTGACCCAAGTCACCATTTGCTAGTTATGAACCAAACTATAGAGGACTTCAGGGTTTAGGGGGAAAGTTGCTGCTTTAAAAAAGGTAATTCTGAAACCAACTCCCTAGAACCCCAATGGACACAGAAAAAGATAATACCCCTCTTGCACTGACTAGATCGTATTCCAGCTCTCCCACATCAAGAGGGGCACTGACAAATTCTGACAAATTGAAGGGTATAGGGCAGGTGACGGAGATGATGCGAAAGAGGTCACAGGAGGACGACCTGAGGAAGCAGGTGTGAGATTGCCTGGGAAGAAAACTTGGCGGAGGGCTGTTTTGTGGAAGTGGGAGGTCAGCCATTCTGTAGAGTCCAGGGAGCCAGTTCAGCTCCACCCAGGAACAAACATGGGGCTGATCAGAGCTGCTGTCCCTGGGCTGGGGCCTTGGTGTGTGGACCAGCTGAGCAGATGGGGTTTGCGCTGCAGACCACATTCATGTGGGGTTGGATGAAGGTGGCTGGATAGCTCACAGGCACAAAAAGGGTGAGGAGGCAGCAGGGCCCTTGCAGAGCGTATGTGGGCAAGCACCAATGCCTGTGCCAGAATAGTAATAATAATCTGAGGTATGCACATAACTGCCGAGAGGTCCCAAACAGAAAATGAGCACTGGGGCTGAGTGGGGAAAATCACAGAGGAAACACGCATGGAGCAGGCCTGGATTAGCAGAGAAGATGGGGGAGGAAGGCAGGAAGAGGATGAGACGCCACTGCCAGATATTATACTGCGGGAGGAAAAATTAACTATCCTTGCTGGGAGAGGCCGGGAGGTGCTGGTTCACAAAAGCCACAGGGAACTAGAACCTGAATACACACAGCTTCTAGAAAAAGAAGGAGGAAACTGTCCTTTGGGAGGAAATGAGAGTTTTATCACCAGTGTGGGGGTGGGTACTGGGTTTACTCTACAACCAGCCTGTCCCTCTTGGGGATTTTAATTATGACATCTAGCTCCCCGCCTGACGTGTCCATCTGGACCACTTGCTTCCTTCTTTTTCCTCATGCCACATGGCCCTGTGTTGAAGCAGGGATGACCCTCTGTCCTGGTCCTAGTGCTTGCCATAATGTTCACCCTGTGGCTTACTCCTTGAGGTCCCTGATGGTTTCCTCTCTCCAGGCTCACAACAGGTCTCCAGGGAGAGCCAAACATGTACTTGAAATGCTGAGGTCAAACCAGACCTGACTTCAATCATTGCCAAGGACTGAAACGACTCTTGGAAAAACCTGAGTATTTTTAAGCAAAAAGAAAATGAAAAGGAAAGTTTATACCGAGCCAAATGGCCACCTGAGCAGCAAGCAGCTGCTTGCTGGACAAAACAACACGGGGATGATGTAAGCACAAATGAACCACAGCACCCGACGATGTCGCTGCGACGCCAGGAAGGGGCTTGAGAAGTCACGGACTTGGGGATTCTTACTGGGACCTCCAGCAGAAGTGTACATGTTGGCCAACACTCCTGCCAGCAGCCTCTTGGGGGCGCTTGTGCATGAACAGAATCCAAATACTGAGCAGCACTGAAGTCATCACCAAAGGCAACCAGGTGTGGGCAGCAGGTATGCCTTACCACAGGGACTCGGTAAAACCAAATCAGAAAGAGGGTCAAGGTGGGAGTTTGACCACTGATGGGGCGGCAATCCTTCCAGCCTCTCCCCCAGTAGGGGACTATTTGAAGAAAACAAAGGAAAACATGAAGTCACCACATTCCTGCATGCTTGGCCATTTATGCAGGGCCCCCAAAATCCTTAACACAGGGAGGAGAGAAGCCCAACATGCCCAGTCCTGGGGATTCACCCTAATAGCAACGTGCACAGTGCTTCCCGTGAACAAGGCACTCCTTCCATACACTTTTAAGAACTAACTTACCAATTAAAAATGGGCAAAGGATCTGTATAGGTATTTCCCCCAAAGAAGATATATGAATGGCCAATAAGTACATGAAAAGATGCTCAACATCATTAGCTATCAGAGAAATGCAAATCAAAAACACCATGAGATACCATGTCACACTCACTACTATGGCTACAATTTAAAACGACAAATAATAACAAGTGTTGGCAAGGATGTGGAGAAACTGGAACCCTCATGCATTGCTGGTGGGAATGTAAAATGGTGCAGCCACTTTGGTAACAGTCTGGCAGTTCCTCAGAAAGTTAAACACAGAGTTACCATATGACCCAGCGATTCCAGTACTAGGCAAATACCCAAGAGAAATGAAAACACATGTCCACACAGAAACTTGTACACAAATGTTCATAGCAACATTATTCATAATAGCCAAAAAACGGAAACAACCCAAATGTCCCTCAACTGGTGAATGAATAAACAAAATGCAGTAGATCCCTACAACGGAGTATTATTCAGCAATAAAAAGGAATGAAGTTCTGATAAATGTTACAACTTGTATGAACCCTGAAAACATTATGCTACATGAAAGAAACCAGACATAAAAGATCGCATATTATATGATCTCATTTATATGATATGTCCATATATTATATGATAGGCAAGACATAGAGACAGAAAGTAGATTAGTGGTTGTCTAGGGCTGGGAAAGTGGGTATGGGTGGAAAGAAATGGGGAGTGACTGCTAATGGGTATGGGGTTTGTTTGGGGGTGATAAAAATCGATTATGGTGATGGTTGCACAACTCTGAATATGCTAAAACCACTGAATTGTATACTTTAAATGGGTGAATTATATGTTATGTGAATTATGTCTCAGTAAATCTGTTTAAAAAACAAATACACTTAATCCTCACATCCCTTTGAGGCAGGCACTGACTTTAACCCTCTTTTACAGGTGAGGAAACTGAGGCACAGAGGGAGTCAGTAACCTTCCCAAGGTCACATATGTAGAAAGTGGTACAGCCAGGATTCGAGGCCAGGTGGTGTGGCCCCACCATCCATGCTCTTGAGCACTACTGGAAACCACCTGCAGTCCCAAGATAGGGTACCTGTCCCTTTTCACTTCCAACATGGAGGGAACAGAAAGGTGGCAGAATGCACCCCTCTTGGCCCTTTACAACAGTCTCCCTTACCCTTACTGTGGACTCCATCTTTCTACCCAAAAATTGGGGGTGGAGGCAGTGGGAGCACATGCCCTGCACTAGGAGGCTCAGCACTTCTTCTTGGTCCAGGCACAGACCAAGGACCAGTGGCTCTGTCTGAGAACCATCTGTCCCCAAGCTTCTGAAGAAAGTGCACAGGCCCAACTCTTGGCGTCACCAGCCATTCCGCGATACTCTACCCCAACACTCAGCCCTTCCTCAGGAAGCACAGTGTCCTTTGCCATTCTCCCTCCAGTCCTGGGCTCCTGCTGCCAGGCAGCTCCCTTCGCTGGCTTCCGATGACAACTGTTTTATGTCCTCTCTGCCTCCCTGCCCCCGTCTCTCAGCTTTCTCTCTATTCACGCACTGTTTCCTCAGACGCTGCATTTTTTCCTATAACATCATGTCTGATCCGGACTTTCCTAAAAGCACCCTTTCACACCTCCAGGCTTCTCCGGGTGTCGCTCCTGTCACTCCAGAGGCGCCCCTTCCCACCCCTCATTCAGGGAGCCACAATGCACATTTTCATATCAAAAGCCACCCCTTGTACCTCGGCCACAAATCCTTCCCCAAAGCAGACAAGATATCCAAAGTCGTCAATAAATAGGATGTGCTCGATGCTTAAAAATAATTAAATCCCATATTGGTACTTTCGTATAGTGGAATATGCTTCCACCTTCGACTTCTTGCTTACCTTCAAAATAATACCTTTCTCATCACCTTTTCTGGGAAGAAGAGGTATTTTTCCACAAGCTCTGTGAAAGGGCAGTCAGTCCCCAAGCAACACAAACAAGACTCTGTACTGAGAGGCAATTGGAAGCTGACCTTCTGGGGCCTTCCAAAGTGACAATGAGAACGTGATGGATGGGAATGTTTTCTGGCCACAGTGTCAAGCCGAGGCAAGCACCGTCTTCCGCAGCTGGGGACTTAAGCTTTCTAAATGGAATGGGGGAAATCAGAAAGATGGGGAGACAGAGAGGGGCAGGGAGAGGAGGGGGCCTCAAAAGGAAGCCCCCTGCCACCACAGCTATCCCCCCCCCACTGGGTCACAGAAACAACAGCTAGTAGAGACCCCAGAAATCACCCAGCTTGACCTTCTGGAGCAAAAGGTGGAGAAGATCAAGCCCAGCGATGCCAAGGACTTGGCTAAGGCCGCACAGCTAGCTGGTGGGTGGGTGGCTCAAAACTCAATGGTGCTGCTTCCTGACGCCAGTGGGGGCTCTGGCCAGCACACCATGCCACCCAGCCCCCGCCAAGCAGCACCTGCTCCTTCAGTCCCCGCAGGGCGTTCTGCAGAGCCACCCGCCTCTGCCGACAAGGGTCTGAATGGCTCGAAGCCTCTCCTCCAAGAACAACAGAGCCCTGGCCAGCACCAAAGAGGCGATGTGCTCGGTTAACCAAACAAGATGACGAGACCCACCGGCGGCTTTCCGGGCCTCTAAGAAGCTTCCACAATCTGCCCCCTGGAGAAACAAATGCAGAGAGGTTGAAGGAAAGGGCCACCCAGCCTGCCCCTGGGGCCTCCACCCTTTCAGCTCGTGTTTGTTTTGTTTATGAGAGGAAAATTCTCTGACTGTTCACAGAGAGGGAGACATGAAGTCCCTTCCTCCACGGCTCAGAGACGGGAGTGCTGGGCTCCTGCCGGCCTCGCCCGCTCTCCTGCGCTGCTCACGGGGCGGCCAAGAGCAGCTAGTCCCATCCAAGGCTGCCCCGGCGCCTTGTCTCTGCCTCGGCCACGGCTTGGGCCATGTCTCTGGGGGCTGCAGCCTCGGGAAATGTCAGTGCCGTGTGTCACCGCCCAAGGTGGAGGATGAGTCAGGGCACAGACCTCGGCTCTTGCCTGCCCTCTGCTTTCCTCCTGAGGCTGCCTGAGTGTGTTTGTGAAGCTGGTTTTGAAATTAACTCTAGTGCACACGGTGGGAGCATTTAGAGCATCTATCAAATCCCTCTCCCTATCTCAGCTGGGATCTGTCCAGCTCCAGGAACCTCACGTGGACGAGGGCACAGGTCTAGCCAGGAACACGGCTTTCTCTTCTCGACAACGAGCTCTGAGAAGGAAAGCCTTTATCGGGTCAGCACGATGCCTACATACCCTGGGGACCCCGGGGGACACCAGCATTGTGGGTCTTTGGTAAACATCTCAAAACCACCTCCATTTCCTACTCTTCCATCCCAAACTCAGAAATCTTTCTCAAAAGACTTGGACTTACTGAATCAGTCTGAAGGTGCTTTCTACCCCACTCAAATGAATGAGCTCAAGTTCACTAGTTCGCTCTCCCATTTTCAGGGCCCCTTTCCCTCAAGGAGCTAAGGCAGGAGGAGGGGGAGCTGTTAAGGCAAAAAGGCTTTCTGCCGCACCCCAGGCACGGTGCATGGGCTCCCAGCCCCCCTTCCATGCCCACTGCTAATCCATCCAAGAAAATTGCAGGCAGCATCTTACACGAACCTCCCACTGTGTCAGGTTCTAGGAACACAAAGACTGTCCTCAGAGGGTTCACAGTCTAAAGAGGGAGATAGAAACAGACAAAATGAGAACAGCAATTTGATAAACTCTGCAAATCAGGAGGAACCAGAAGCTACAAGAGAACAGAGGAAGAAATGTTTCCTAACGGTTTACATTGGTTAACATCCTTTATCCCCACTTTTATTTTTTTAAACTCAAGTAAAATATCAGTATTTTTTTGCAAAAAATCCATACACTACAGAAATATATGCATTCTATATATTAAAAGTAACTTTTATCCCACCCCTAAATACCTTAATAGAGTCACACAGATCTTTTTCTAAGTAAGCACATGTACGTATTTTTTAAGTAATAATAAATATCAGGCTGATCATATTTATACATAAATCCTGCTTTCCCCCCTTATTCCTTTTAAGTCAATAAATAATACAAAATACTTTAACAGCTGAATCATACATATTTCATTTTATGGTGATATTAGAGTTTATTTAACTAATCTCCCATTGTTGGACATATTTTTTTGCTGTTATAAACAATGCTGCAACAAACATCCTTGAACAAAATCTGTCCCTTACTGTGTGCTATATAAATTTTGATTCTGCAGTTAACTTTTTAGTTTTCTTGTACTCTTTCCCTATATTGCATCTTCATTTCCATCTCACCCTGCTGCCTTTTAGTCTCAAACTGTCTTCTACTAAGCAATGTCTGCTTTGCTTGCAGAAAGAAATCGTATTCTTGAAATCTGAGGGTGCCAATCTCCTGAAATTTTCTCCTGGATCTTGCTGTATAATCATTTTCAGAAGTGGGCTCTTTCAGGTACAATTCAGTATCCTTATTCACAGTATTTACATTCTATCAAATTGCTGCTAACACTCAGTTAGCAAATAATGAACCATTGCTCCTCGTGCTGTGAGAGAAAAATAGAAATTCGCTAAAACCCTTTTACCCTGAACCGGATGAGCTGTAGCCCTATGTATGTTAATTGCTTAATCTGCTTCTGTAAGACTGCTTGTCGCCTTGTGAAACTGACTAAGGCCTGCAGCTCATGCTCCTATAAACAGCTCCCCTTGCAGCAGCTATTTTGTAAGTTACAGTAACTTCCGTATGTGTACACTTCCTGGTATAAGCCGCTCTGCACCACCTCCTTGCCCTTGAAGTGTAAAAGACAAATCCCCCTGATGTGAAGGGGTGGGGGGCGCGCGCACACGCGCGCGCAGTGCTCAGAATTTGGTGGCGCATCCTCTCTGAGCCCGCTGGGGTTAATAAACCTGATCTCTCTGCATCCTCATGTACCTCTCAGTGTTTCTCTCAGCAACGTGACTCCGGTTTTGCCGTTACAGTGCAAATACAGGGTTAAGTTCCTGTGAGCTGTCAGTCACAACATTTTCACAGATTGATCAATACTTAACCTTGTTTTATGTGTGTTTCTGTTACTTACTACATATCGTTACTTCATTAGCATTGAACTCACAACGATAACACTATAACTTCTTGCCTGCACAAAGCTTATCTAACACAAGTGTTTTCTCTGTGAGGCACATCACAGCCTTCTGGAGTTTAGGGATGCTAGCCAGCACTTCAGTACTATGCAGGGCAGGGAGCATTTTAAACATCAAAATCACCAAAAAGAAGCACCAACACATGAAAAGCATGGCACCAAGTAGACTGTGAAAAGATACTTGTTTACAGTATAAGGGCTAAAATAAATCAACTAGGAACATGCACACCAGGTAACTCAAATTTTCACCTCTCCGTGCATGTCATGAATGACCGTGAAAGGGTCAAATTTTAGCAAGTAGGTAAATTTGCAAATATGAAATCCACAAATAATGAGGGTCAATTGTACTGTTCCTTTCCTTGGTTCTGCTGTTTTTCTTAAGTCCTGTTTGGTTTCCCTTTACTTATCCTGGAAAAGGCAGGATCTGTACCTGCTGACTATGTGTTAACAGAGTGGCCCACCCTTGGCACCACCGAGGCAGGTTTGGCCTGGCCTGCCCTGCTCACCTAAGAAGCATCTTCCTTTAACTTCCACTGTCTGTTTTCTGGGGGCTCTGAATAGACCAAAAATGTGAAAAACTGCAATGCCCAACATGTGCGTTGACCCTTGAACAACACAGGTTTGAACTGTGCAGATCCACTCATATAAGGATTATCTGCCACCCCTGAGACAGCAAGAACAATGCCTCCTCTTCCTCTTCCTCCTCTGGCTCAACAGTAGCCTTCTGGTCAACCATTGGCTATTAGTACTAACAGTTAAGTTTTGGGGGAGTCCAAAGTTATATGCAGATTTCTGATTGCATACCACTAATTCCCCAAGTCATTCAAGGATCAATTGTATTGCCTCTCCTCTCTGGGGGACTGCAACTCCCAGAATATACTTCCTCTCACAGAATGCAGTCTTCCTCCTTGACAGCCCCCTCACACACACATACACCCTGCTTTTAGTCTAGTCGTTTTCTGGGATTTGTAGTGTTTGCCTAGTGTAGCAGGTTGAATAATGGTCCCCAAAAAAGATATGTCCATGAACTAATTCCTGGTACCTGTAAATGTGACCTTATTTGGAAATAGGATCTTTGCAGGTGAAAGTAAGGATCTTGATAAGAGACCATCCTGGGTTTAGTGTGTGCCTGAACCCAGTGATGGGTGACAGAAAAGGAGAAGACACAGAGACACACAGAGAAGAGAGCCATGGGAAGACAGAGGCAGAAACCAGAATGATGTGTCTGCACGCTGAGGAACGACAAGGTTTGCTTGCAGACACCAGAATCTGGGAGAGGGGCACAAAATGAACTCTCCCTCAGAGTCTCCAGAGAGAACCAACTCTGTTGACCCCTTGACTTTGGACTTCCGGCCTCCCGAATTATGAGAAAATAAATTTCTGCTGTTTTAAGCCCCCCCAGTTTGTGGTCATTTGTTACAACAGCCCTAGGCAACTACTATACCTAGATAGAGAAAGATGTAGGAGTTGGGGGGTGGGAAAAGGAATTCTGCTCTTCCCACCTCCCAGGCAGCACCCTAAGGGATTTCAGGTTGTCTCATTGATACAGACTCTGGGGTTCTGAGTCAGGTTACACCTGGTGGGGAAGCATCATTCTGCCCTTGTTTAAGCATTTGCATGAAGCAAAAATCAGGTCAGAGGATACAAAGGACAAGAGGGAAAAAGGACAGAGACAGACTGGGAGAAAATAATGGCACCACATATAACAAAGGATTTGTATCCAGAATATACAAAGAACTCCAACAAATAAATAAGAAAAAGACAGCCAAACAGAAAACACACACACACACACACACACACACACAGAGGCTTATGAATAGGCATGTTACAGAGAAGAAAACCTAAATAGCCAATAAACATATGAAAAGATGCTTAACCTCACCAATAATCAGGCATATGCAAATTAAAACAATGCAAATGCAAATTTAAACCACACACCATCCTGACTGTCAAAAATACACAAGTCTGACAATACTGAGAGTGTGGTCCCTAGAATATGGGGAAATGAAAATTTCCACGTAAAGCTGGTGGGAATTGGATGCAAGCACCTTGGGGAGCAATTTTACAGTATCTAGTAAAGTTAGAAATGACCAATTAAATGCTTCCGGGTACCTACCCTGGAGAAATCTCACACATGACACCAGGAGACAGACAAGGCTGCTTATTGCAACAATGTTTATAAATAAGAAAAAACTGGGGGAAAGGCTGACTGGCCATCAATAGGAAATGGAAATGTAGCTTGTTTATATCATTGCAACCATATAAGGCTTATAATGAATAAGTAGCAATCATCGCAGAAACACAGCAAGGTGCAGAATGATACATCTAGTTAGATGGCATTTAGATAAACTTATCAACTCATAAAACAACACTCTGTATTGTGCACAGAGGCATTTATGCAATAAAAGCGGAAAAATATGGAAAGATAAATTGACTATACCATTTGTCTTGGAAAGGAAAGGAATTAAATGGAGAATGAAAGGTACTTCAAATTTATCAGCAATGTTTTCTTATTGTAAAAAAAGTCAAAAAGTGATATGAAAGAGAAAAGATGTAAGATATAACTACCATGTGAAGGAGAATATCATGAATTCCTAGAGAATGGATAGATAAGATAAAGTGTTCTGCGAATGCAGAGGATAGAGATGGCCACCGGCCCACCTTGGAAGACTTCCTGGAGGAGGCGGCACTGGAGCCTTGAAGCGTGAGTGGGCAGGATTTGGAGATGGGCCTGAGAACGCCTTCCATACCATCCTACCTCTGCTTTCTTGGACACTCTGGGGCAGCCTTATTTGCTATGTTTATTGAAAAATGTTTTAAACTCTCAAATTTTACCATAAAAAGTAAATGAGTTGAACACTTTCTTACCTGTAAGATATAACCTGTACTATCAGGTGGTACCTGTGGATTACGTGATCAACATCCAGGGGTCAGAAACAAAAAACCCTTCCCAGTCTGCCTTGCAGGAGGCTCTGAGTGTGATGTGGGCTCTGCAGCAGGGAGAAAGCCAGGGTGTGCAGCATCCCTTCATGGGGTAGGCTGTGCCTAAACTGTGGTTCCGGACTTGGCTACACGACAACAGCCAACTGCTTGGTTCTGTAACTTTGTGACCGTGGCAGCCCTTTGCAGCTTGTTCTGGGGATGGGTTGGGGAGTTTGTTCCTGAAAGCTCAGCCTAGAGTCTTTTCTTCAGCCCTCCCAACAATTCTGAGTTACCTAAACTCTCACGAACCCCTTTCTCCTTGAAATTAGTGGATTCAGTTATTTGTAGCCAAGAACCCTGACCTACGCAAGCTTACCGGATGTGTCTTTGTATCAAGCCTATAATATTTGATTACATTTTCTTCTTGTGAGCCCACAGCCCAAGCTAAGATTCCTTGCCACTATGATAAAACCACATCTGATGGATGAGTGAGCCAGTGAATGAATGGGTTTCAAGCATTTAGGGCATACAGCAGAAGGAAAGCTTAGGAAACATTACCCAAAAAGATATTAGGCCAGGGTTTGGCAAACTTTTTTCTGTAAAGAACCAGATAGGTAAATATTTTCAGCTTTTTGGGCCATATAGTTTTTGTCACAATGACTCAACACTGCCATTGTAGGGTGAAAGCAGCCATAACAGTACATAAACAAATGGATGTGGCTGTGTGCCGATAAAACTTTATTTACAAAAATAGGTGGCTAAATTCTGTCCATAGACCATAGTTTGCCAACCACTGCACACTATGGGCTAAAAATACAATAAACCAATTACCAGAATGATTCCAACCTGTGGAGAAGGTGGAAGAAGTCAGTCATTCCCAGCTGAACGAGGCAGGAGTCTCACCCAGTGGCTCCATGTTCACACAGGTCTTCTCCCTCAACCCACACCCCCCAACTTTTACTTTCTCTTAAAATGTATAATGTGGAAACTGTCATAACTGGGGAGTAAGTGCCCACATGTCCTACACATTTTTTTCACATTTTGTCTGAGCGTCTAAGATTCTTTTCTCTCAAATGGCTGACATACACAGAATTTCCATTTCAGTCTTTAATTAAAATACAATTAAAATGCACATGGAAGTTCAAACTGATCCAGACATTAATGTTTGTATTATAAACGGTCTTGAAATACTTTTACATATGGTAATAATAGCTAAACAAATTTGGCACTTAAAGGATAACTTCTTCCCCAGCATCACAGAATTTGGAGAATATCACAAACACAAAATGTACGACAGCTTTACCTAACATCCTGGGTATAAAAAGTGTGATGCTGGGAACACACAGGCCCAAATTCCATCTCGTCTTTTATCTAGATGAGTGACAGTGAGCATGTTACTTATCTTTTTGAGCCTCCATTCCCTCAACTAACTTACTTACATTTATCCATTTGTTTATTTATTTATCTATGAGACAGGGTCTCACTCTGTCACCCAGGCTGGAGTACAGTGGCGTCATCACAGCTCACTGCAACCTCAAACTTTTGGGCTCAAGCAATCCTCCTGCCTCACCCTCCTGCGTAGCTGGGACTACAGGCACACACCACCACACCTGGCTAATATTTCTACTTTTTTGTAGAGATAGGGTCTCATTTTGTTACCCAGGCTGGTCTCAAACTCCTGGCCTCAAGTGATCCTCCCACCTCAGCCTCTCAAAATGCTGGGATGACAGGTGTGAGCCACCTTGCCGGGCCTCCCTCAACTTTAAATGCAACCAGTACATGGTTAGCGTGACAAATGAGATAACCTAAGTGTTTAGCATGGGGCATGGACCCAAGTAAGCCCCTCCATAAAGGATCAGTGCTATGACAATGATGATGATGATGAAGACAAACAAAATGTTCTGAAATGCCATTTGCCAGATGGCAAGTCAGTGGTCAGAACCAAACCCACATTTAAGGTATTCAACTCCATGTGCTAACTCTGAGGCAGGTCTACAACTTCCCAATTCTACCACCTTTCCATGATAATAACTCACACAAAAATACTGCACCAAGATACAAAGTACAACCGGATTCACCTAGGTGCAAATCCTTAGTGCCAAGAGTCACTGGAAGTCCTCCTCCGCAATTAATCACCTGTGCTCACTTGTCTGTGCTCACAGACAAGTTACTTCCCATCTCTGGACCAGGAAGTGTGGCCATTTCAGTGCTTCTCAAACTTCAGTGTGCACATGAATCACCTGGAGAATCTCGTTACAGTGCAGATGCTGATTCAGTAGGTCTGGGGTGGGACCCATGAATGTGCATCACTAACAAGTTCCCAGGAGACATGGATGCTGCTGGTCTGGGGACCACACTTAGGGAATCACTGGCCGAGATGATCTGTTGGCTTCCCCACTCCCCAGCCCCACCCCGAGACTAGGATCAGAACATGAGGACGTCTCTGCTCACCATTCAGTTCTCCTCTCCAGCCACTCCCCTCTATCTTCAGGCCGCCTCCTCTTCCATCCCACACACAGGTTTAAGGGAGGGGAGGATTCCCACAGTTCCTAAAGAACCATGGATAAATTGGCTATTCTCTATCAACAGCATGGGGTGGGGGTGTAGAGAGCACAGATCCCAAGGAATCGAACACCTCTTAGGAACAAATCCTGTTTCTCAGTGTGGAGTCCTCACCCCCCACCCCACTCTCCCCGAAGAAGCCAGAGATAATATGATGAACACTGGAAAACTCCCACGTCTTGATAGATTTACAACAAAACCATCTCAGCAGGAAAAATTATTCTGGATTAATGCCTCCTACATAATACACCTGCTGGCTGGGAGGGTTCTTGTCTCAGCCCCCAAATGTTCCAAAGCCTTTTAGGGCCACCATTCACGCACACCAGGCTCCAGATACTTTCAGAAAAGGCCCGGGGAGGTGATGGCCCACCTAAAGAACAAGCCTGGGGTGGGGCAGTGCAGAGGGAAGAGCCGAATTCCCTAGGGGCAGACAGAGCAGGCTGAGCTGATCCAAGGGGGCTGGCCCCACAAGTCTAGGTCCAGGTACAATGTTTTCCTGTGTGCTCTCCCTAAAGGGCAGGTATCACAGGGCAGCTTCTCTGGGAATGTCCCTGCTGGCAAGAAGGTTAACATCACACCTGTCTATTCTGTAGCAGACAGTCAAAACGAAAAACCTGGTCCCCGGGGTGCTGGTCTCTCACCGGCCTCAGGCAGCCAGCAGGACCTGTCCCACAGTGAGACCCAGACACAGGTCACCCCACCCCTGCCCCACTTACAGGCACTCACCATCACCCGGGGCCTGGGCCTGGCACAGGAATGCCCTGTAAGTGTTGACGAATTTGTCTCTGACTCTGAAATGTCCCATGGGCAGCAGGCCCCTGGCTGTCAGGTCAAGACTGTGGCGCCAAGCTCTTGCTCCACAGAATAAAGCCCACGTGGGAAATCATGCCCTTCCACGGGCCAAATCACCTCGCCTAAAGTCTCCCTGTCTCCAGGACCTGACGGGAATGCCACTTGGGTTCAGAAAATGGCCAGACGAGGGTGTCGTGGCGTCAAACATCCAGCCCAGATGTGCCAGCGTTCGAGAGAGCAGTTTCATCCCAGCTGGCATGCGCATCCTCAAGTGTGCCGGTCTACAGGTCAGCCTATGTGCCTGGCAGGTCTGGCCCTAATGCTACCTCTAAGGTCACGTCCGGCCTCTCCACTTTTTCCAGAGCCCCTCTGGCTCCGGAGCTCCCCTCCTGGGCTCCTCAGAAATACTTTCTGTCTCCCCGGTCCCAAAGCACAGGCAGCTTTGTACTGTCCATTACTTCTGCATGTGCGTCTGGATCTGTTAATAGTTGTAATCATCTATATTTTTTATTACAGTAAAATACACCTAACATGAAATTCACCACCTTAACCATTTTTAAGTGTATAGTTCTATGGCATCAAGCACATTCAAACTTGTGCAACCATCACCACTATCCATCTCCAGAATTTTTTCATCTTCTCACACTGAAACTCTGTACCCATTAAACACTAACTCCCCGTTTCCCCCTCCCCCAACCACCATTCTTTTTTCTGTCTCTATGATCTTGACTACTCTAGGTACATCCTATAAGTGGAATCATAAAGTATCTGTCCTTTTGTGTCTGGCTTATTTCACTTAACATAATGTCTTCAAGGTTCACCCAAGTCGTAATGTGTCAGAATTTCTTTCCTTTTCAAGGCTGAATAAGCTCCCATTGTACCACGTTTTGTTTCTCCATTCGTCCATCCCTGGACGTTCTGCATCTGGGTTGCTTCCACTTCTTGGCTACTCTAAATGATGGTGCTGTGAACATGGGTATACAAGTATCTGCAAGTCCCTGCTTTCCATTCTTTTGGGTATATACTCTTTTTAGCGTTTCACTGACAAATAAAATTGGTCAGACAATTGCTCACAAAGTACACTGCTCACGGAATTTTCACAAACTGAACACATCCATGTGAATCAGCCCCAGATAAAGAACCAGAAAATCATACCCCCTAGAAGCACCCTCATACCACCTCCCCCATAGTCACCACCCTCCACCCAGCCAGGACAACCAAGATCCTGACTTGTGACAACAGCATACATGAGCCCTGCCTGCTTTTGCACGTCACATAAATGGAACCATATAGTATGTGTCTGGCTTCTTTACTCAACATTATGCTTGTGAGGTTCAGCCAACTGTTGCATATAGTTATAGGTTATTCATACTCCTGTATGGCATTCCACTGTGGGATACACCACAAGTTATCTTGCTATTCTATTGTTCATGGGCATTTATGGCTAGTGTCCAGTTTGAGACTATTACCAGTAGTGTTGCTATGAACATTCTAATACATGTCTCTTGGTGAGCATATATGCACATTTCTGATGGGTATATATACCCAGGAGTGGAATTGCTGGGCCACAGGGTGGGCACATGTCACTTTTAGCAGATACTGCCAAACTGTTTTTCCAAAATGTTTATAGTTCTTCCAGCAGAGTATTTCACCAACACTTGATATCTGCCATCTTTTTTTCATTTTAGGCACTCTGGTAGTGCGCCTTGTGGCTTTAATTTGCATTTCCCTGATGACTAATGAAGTTGAGCACCTGGTCATATTTATTATTTCCTCTTTGGTTTTAGGCACAGGTCACGAACCCCCAATAAGGAGGCAAAGCAGGAATCTCAACGTCTCACCCGGCTGGGTCTCCCCAAGCCTCCCACTAAGCCAGGGCTCAGGATGAAATCCTGGCTTGTAATGTGTTATATAAGGTAAGCCTAAATTCTCCACGCACCTGCCCAGGTCACTGTCATGGACCCTGGGCTAGATTAGACATGGCTGGTCTGCTCCTCAATCACTGTGTTTGCTCATAACAACATCCCAAAGACCAGGCCTTTTGCCAAGAGTGCCACATGTCACAGGGTTGGCAATGACAGATGCAAAAAACCAACAATGCCATAAATGCAAGTGTGCAATTCTTCAGTTCATCTTTGGGACCCACACCACAAACAATACAGAGAATTCCACAATTGGTTAAGGAACTAACAGTAACCCATGCCTGGTCTTGTTTAAGAGTCTCACCAACCAACTCCCTGAACTAGACCTGATCCTTTGGTCCACCCAAATTCAATTTGATTCAATCTAGAAAATATTTATTGAGGCCCTACTATGTGCCAAGCAATGAGTTGGATGATGCTAGGGTCACAGACATGGAAGATGGTTTTAGCTCTCAGAGAGTTTATAGTCTACCTGAACATAACTGTAATACAGGATGTGATAAATGTCATAAGGAAGATATGAACATGACCCAGGCAGAACATAACAAATTTTAAGGAGAGAAAATGACTGGTTATAAAGAATCAAGGAGGCTTCATGGACAAAGAGGAGTTTGAGACAGACTCTGAACTATAGCTAGGAGAGCTCAACAGTCAGAAACTGGTAGGTAAGGCCCTCCAGAAAGGGAGGAACAGTATAAACTAAAATAAAGAGGGTGGGAAAGTGGAGGTTGGCTAAAGAAAGTTTCAGCTTGGCAGCAGAATGACAAAAGCAAAACACATAAAGAAAAGATACTGATAGGATGACATAGAAATTAAACTTTGGTACCATCACATAGAGGATGAGGATTAAAAAAAAATATTAACCCTTGGATTTAATTAAAAAAAAAAACCACCAACAGAAGTAAAAGGCAAAACCCACACTGGAAAAATTTATTTGCATCAAAAGGTAGACAAAGGGGATTGTTTACATAAATTCTAGCAACCCTCTAAATCTGCAGTAACCAACCCCTGGACCCATGGATGGGTCTGTGGCCTGTTAGAAACCTGGCCTCACAGCAGGAGGTGAGCCTCTGGCCAGGGAGTGAAGCTTCATCTGTATTTACATATTTATAGCTCTTCCACACTGCTCGCATCACCGCATAAGCTCCTCCTTCTGTCAGATCAGCGGTGGCATTAGATTCTCACAGGGGCACGAACCCTACTGTAAACTGTGCATACGAGGGATCTAGGTTTTGCGCTCCTCATGAGAATCTAATGCCTGATGATCTGAGGTGGAGCTGAGGCGGTGATGCTAGTGCTGGGGAGCGGCTGCAAATACAGATTATCATTAACAGAGAGGTTTGACTGCACAATAAATGTAATGTGCTTGAATCATCCAAAAACCATCCCTCCCCCACCCCGGTGGAAAATATTGTCTTCCATGAAAGAGGTCCCTGGTGCCAAAAAGGTTGGGGACCACTGCTCTAAATGATGATACAGTGATACATGATATAGTGCTTACTGATCAGACATTTATGACATATTGCTGAGCAGAAAATGCAGGTTACTTAACAAACTAGAGTGAAATGCATGTAAAATTATATGTAAATTATACATATATTTACATATATACATAGCATACACAAGACATCAAGCAAGATATCTTGAAGAACTTTCATCAAAATGTTAACAATGATTATTTCTAGGTAGAAAAGGATTACTCAGTAATGTTCTCCGCTTTATATTTTTTTACATTGTTTGCTTAAAATAATACATATTATATTAAATTCAGAGAAAAAGTGATTCAATTTTTAAAATAACATATTCATATTTTGCCTATTACATAGGCAAAAAATTTTTTAAATAACTATTGTAGGCAACAATTCAGGGCATTCTCATATATTTCTGGTAGAAACATGATTGCTTTAATCTTTTTAGAAAACAAATTTAAACTTATGCTTATCTTTTGAACAGAAATTTCACCTCTAGGAATTTATTATGAGGAAATTATGAGATTATATACATATATGTCAAAGATAGTCATCGTAGAATTTTTTAATAGCAAAAAAAGAGAAATTTTTTAAAAGACAGAAAAAGTAATGGAAACAGCCGAAGTTGCTAACAACAGGGCCTTGGTTAAATAAATTATTCTATACTCATAAAGTAAGACTGTATGACACTATTGAAATAATGTTACAGAATATTTAATAACATGGAGAAAGTATTTCCAATATAGCAAATAAAAAGCCCAGATAACAAAATAACATGTAAATGTATAATTCTGTTTCATTTAAAAATTCACATACAAAAGAATAGGAGAACATACCAGAAGAATGTATGCCCAAACATTATCAGTGTTTTCTCTAGATGAAAAGATTTCAGATTTTTTCTTTGTATTTTTCTCTATTTTCTTAAATTTCTATAATTAATGCACATTGTTTTTGGAATCAGAAAAAAAATGAATTTCAGGGATTAAAAACAAAAGTTGTCCTGCCTGAGGGAAAAGCGAGAGAAAAATTGCTCTTCTCTCCAGCAACCATAATCTCCCCCACAACTTCCACTCCTAGCAGCACCTCACTAACACTCTCTCTATTCCACACCCCAGATACCAAGGATGCTACTTTTCTTCAAGTGCAGGTGCGTCTGGAAACACCAGCATCCTCTCCTACCCTGCTCCAGCCCGGGTCATAGGAAGACAGCTTCTGGCTTTGCCTGGCCCCACAGGATCCTCACAGATGAGGTTCTTGCCTGATACCATGGCTCCAACAGTCTCTCTGTTTCCAGGATATGCTGCCATGACTCTTCCCAACCATCCTGCAAGACCATTCCACAGGCTCCCACTCACCTGTCCCCTCTCATCTGCCATGGCCTGCAGTTCAGCTCACTGTGGTCAGTACTCTCCACACTGCCCAGGTGCCTCTCAGCTTACCCTGGCTGCAGGCATCGCTGGGACCCTGCACTGCCAGGTAAGGCTCAGTGAGACTATACATAATGCTGATGAAACCAACCGAGAACAAAAAACAACTTTGGCAGATGCAGGTCACACGGGCAGGTGGCATTAACCTCATGTCTGGGAATGAGCATGGGAGGGATCGTTTACCCAGCAAACTTGGAAGTAAACAATGCCAGGTGACAATAAAGAAGTGAGCAAAACATCCACTCTACAGTCGAAATAACACAATGAAGTCCTTGACTAAAATCCATTCACTCTGCTCAAAAGAATCCTCTGATCCTCATTCAGAACCTATTTATTCTCAGTTTACATTCAGTTTAAAATAGTTCATTTATTTCCCTTTCTTGGGGAGGTCAGAGTAAGTAGATTAAGAGCAGAAAATTAGCAAAGGGGAACAAAGACTTATATGGATGTTCACCACAGCTGGAACATCTGGAAAAACCTAGGTACATAGGGGACTGTTTAAATAAATTATGTTATATGCATTCAATGGCATAATAAGGAATTCATACGTGCTGTTTTGGAAAGACTGAACAATGTATTCAGTGGAAAAAAGCACTTAATTGTGTGCATAGAATGCTTCTATTTGTGTAAAAAATGTGAAGATACTATAATCATATCTGTCCTGGTACATGCATCTAATGTATCTGGAAGGATACAAAATGTTACCTCTTCCAGAGTGAATGAGCATCTCATCAGCATAGGATGGAAACTTACCTTTTACAGCAGTGTTTGAATTTCTGGCTTTTGAATTTTTACTTTTGAGGTATATGAAATGTTTTCCACATCCATGAATTATGGCTTTAATTAAAACAATGGTTTTAAAAAAAGAAAAAAGGGGAGAAGGAAAACTTTCGGAAGCAGAAATGATTGATAACAGGCATCTTGGGAGCAAGAGAGGAGATAAAAGGCAAGTTTCCGCAAGTCAATAGTGCAAAAGAGAGAGAATGAGTGTGAGGGAAAAACAGAAGTTTGGGACCTGCAAGTTAAATAGATAAGTAAGATCCATCGATTGCTGCTGCTATGACTATATGATAGAATGTTTTTAAATTATGTATCAACAATGCCTCTGAAACATCAATATAAGATTAGGTTGCACTGAACACTCTTTAAGCAGAGAAATTTAAAACACTAGAAATATTCCCATTTAAGTCAGAATTAAGACAAGGATGCCTGCTATCATCTCTACTATTTAAAATGTTCTGGATGGTGTAGCCAATGCAACAAGACAAGAAAGAAGAATGAACAGCAGAAATGCTGAAACAGAAGAGGCAGAATTATTGTTATTAAAGATGCTATGACAGCCGTCTACCCACAAAACCCAGGAAGACAGCCCCTCAGCTCAGTGAGCAGACCAGTTACTAAATAAATACGTGAAATCCAATTTCCTTCATATATACCAACAGCAAAAAATTAGAAAAGATACTGGAAAATGATATCATTCACCATGGCTGCAAACAATTCAAAATGCCCACATATAAACTTAAGAAATATACAGGCACCTACATGAGAAAACCACATGGACACCTGATGAACATACTGAAGTTTCAGATAAGAAAATTCAATATTACAAAGATTCCAATTCCCTCATCATTCATCTATAAACTTAATGCAATTTCAATCAGAAACATAGAAGAATTTTTTTTAAGTTGACCAAATCACTCTAAAGCTCATTTGGAAACAAAATGCAAGAGACCAGCCTAGAAATTTTGTAATCATGGGATTCATGCCCTAAAATAATTACAATATTAAAACAGTGTGGTACTGGCAAAAGTACACACATGCGTATCACTGGACAGAAAGAACTCCAGAAACAGACCCAAGAACATATGAGAATTAACACATGACAAGGGGAGCATTTTGAACAAGTTAGAGAAAGGACAATATTGTAAAGATGTAAGGTTGGAGTCTTTACACCTTACGTTAGACATCAGATCATTTTAGGAATGAATTCAAGATTTAGGCATAAAAAATTAAACTATGGAAGTGCTAGAATAAACTAAAATGCAAATGAATACCTACAACATCTTAAAGAGATGACATCAAAGGCAGAAGTTAAAAATAAAATACTTAGAAATGCCTTCACATAAAAATAAAAAGCATTTTTTACATCAACAAGCACTAGAAGCAAAACTGAGAGGCAAAGAACAAACTGGGGAAAATTGTTTGCAATTGCTATAACAAATAATTCACATCTTTGATATGCAAAGAATGCTCACAAATGAATAACAAAATATTAATCCCTCAACGGAAAAAAACACAAAGGTCATGAATAAGCAATTCCCAAAAAAAGGAACACAAATGGGTAACAGACATATTTTTTTATAAATTCAAAGAAATGCATACTTTTAAAACCAAGATGCTATTTCTTACCATTCAGATTGGCAAAGATTTTTTAAAGGACAATATACAGCATCGGTGAGGTTATAGGGAAACTGCTACTTGTTGGTGTTGCCGATGAAAATACAAGTAAGTAAAACTTACCTGACAAGCAATTTGCCAGTATGTATAAAAGACTCAAAAGATTTTAAAATGTATATATCCTCTGATCCACCAACTGTGGTTCGAAGAATTTATCCCAAAGAAAGACCTAAACAGAGGTTTAGCGCCAAGGATGTGCCTCACTGTGCTGTTGGTAATAGGGAAAAACTGTAAATAACCTTTAGATCCAACAGTGGGAAACTCATTAAAATTTGTGATACATTCATGTACCTAAATGCTAAGCAATCATGAAAATTATGTTGCAGCCAGAGTCAAGATATCACTAATTTTTAAAAAGCAGGTTATAAAATAGTGTATGTTTGAATATAAAATCCTGTTTTTAGAACTTGAATGTATGTACGCATTAAAAGGTAAAACAACTGTACATACCAAAATGTATATACACTAGAAGTTTTCCTGGATAATGGGATAATGAGTGGTGTTTTTCTTTGAACTTGTCCACATTTTCTAAATGTTTTAAAATGAATATACTTCTGAATAAGAAAAATATTTCTAAAGCTTAAGTACAGCCATGTTCATAGCAGCATTATTCACAATAGCCTATAGGTGGAAGCAGCCCAAATGTCCATGGATGGATGAATGGATAAACACAATGTGGTATATCCATACATGGAAGTATTATTCAGCCTTTTTTAAAAAGGCTGACACATGCTACAACTTGGATGAACCATGAAGACATTATGCTAAGTGAAATAAGCCAATTACAAAAGGACAAATATTTTATGATTCCACTTATACAAGGTTCCTAGAATAGTTAAATTCATAGAGACAGAGAGTAGATTAAAGATTACTAGAGGCTGGGGGAGGAGGGAGTTGTTTAACGGATTGAGTTTCAATTTGAGAAGACGAAAACATTCTGGAGATGGATGGTGGTGATGGTTGCACAACAATGTGAACATACTTGATGCCACTGAGTTGTACACATAAAAATGGGTAAATGTGGGAGGATCTTCATTGTCTGGTCCTAGTTTAACTTTGGCTGGGCACAGTGACACACACCTGTAGTCCCTACTACTCAGGAGGCTGAAGCAGGAGGATCGCTTGAGCCCAGGAGTTCAAGGCTGTAGTGTGCTATCATCATGCCTGTGAATAGTCACTACACCCCAGCCTGGACAACACAGTGAGACCCTGCCTCTAAAAAAAAAAAATGGTTAAGATGTAAATTTTATGTTATGTATATTTTAAAAATACACAATTTTAAAAATAATAATAGTAATAAAGCTTGACACACAAAAATGTTTCAATTTTTAAAGTTTGGGGGAGGAAAAGTCACTTAAGAGGAACAGCTCATTCTCTGATAATGCCAAATAAATGAGGTGTTATTGTAGAAAGTGAGACATAACTGGCACTCCAGAGACCTTACATTTGGCACTGCCGACTCCCCTGCCTGGCAGCCAGTGTTCTCAGGCTGGCTCTTTTTCAACCCATCTCCCTAGGGCCGGTGTCACACGCCCCCAGTTTCCCGCCTGGCCCAGGGAGGGCCCAGGCAGAGGGTCCCACTGGAGAGTATTGGGAGGTACAAGGGCACTGCCTGGCTCCTGCCTACCTCCTCCCAGCAGGCAGCAGTTTCAGGACAGGCACGTACCCCCAGAGCGGCCGAGCCTCCTCGATGCCCTGCCAGCTTCCCTGCCCCCTTCTCTTGGCTCCCAGTCCATAGGAGGATTTGACTTTCTAATTCTCCCCTCCCCACAACAAAAAGCTAAATGTTCCCCAGGCACTTGGCCTGCTTTCTGTACCCAAGGAGAGAGATGGCCAGAGAAGGCAGGCAGCAAGGAGCCAGCCTCAGCGAGGTCTCCTGAACAGCTGCACCTCGTGCAATCTCAGGCTTTATAACCCAGCATCGATATCCCCATCTTCCCTAAAAGACCAGACACACTAAGAAAAGAGAGAAAGATTAGTTTGGTAGCCTGGCTCCCACTGAAAGACGATCAACGCTGGAAGCTGGAGGAGAAAGGTGTTGGCTCCATCCTCTGCTCACACGCCCATGGCCTGTCCTGCGGCCTCGGCCTCTCCCGCCACGTCCTCAAATGCCCATCTCTCCACTCAGCCTCAAAGGCAAGGACAGACACGTGGGCTGCAGGACTTCTGGGGCACAGAAGCGAACAGTGTTAATTTTGCTTAGTAACTCTGCCAATGTGTCCAAATAGCTTTGTTAGTGTTAAAGCACACAAACAAACAAACAAAAAAACTGTTTGGCCACTCTAACAAGTCCTTGCCAGAAACTGCAGGAGGTTGGTAGCGGGAGCCAGGTTGTAAAAGGGAGATGAAACCCCCAACTGGAAAAAGACGATCACAGGCAAGCAGCTGCAGTTGCAAACGCAAAGCCCCGTCTCCAGTGCTGCGGGTTTGGAGTGAGCAGAGATAGAAGGTCCCAGAGTGGCCTTTGCAGGAAGGGAAGGGACAGAGCAGGGGTTCTCAAAAGGGGCAATTAACACTTAGGTTCCGACAAGCCGCCAGAAACCCACCTAGGACCCAGAGCTGGGAACATCTGAGGAAGTCTTCTGGCAAAACTTGTGCATGATCAACAAGAAATCCTCATCAGCCAGGACATTGCTCTAATGTGTTTATCCAGGTATAAAAAGTAGAAATTGGAGAGCAGCCAAAACATATGCCATTAATTTAATCACAAGGTCAGAGTGCAAAGCAGGCTCCTCATGCCTGGTCTTCTCAGTTCTCCACAACACAGGGGAGTCTGCATCCTGGGCCGGGGGTACAGCCTCCACAGCAGTCGCCAGCACTCTGATGGCAGCCACCCAACGTCCAGGCATGAGGCTGCAGAGAAATTAATCAGTAAACTCAACCGTTTAAATAGTTCAGACACATCATGCTTTGCAGGGGGAACAGGTGCGAGGGTTTCGTGATGGCTGGCCACGAGGAAGCCGGAGAGAGGTTGTTTCTCTGTATTTGGAATTGTTCAAACTCTTAATACTGGAAGGAGAAGAACAGATTTTCAACCCTGAGGTCCTCCACTCATGCTTCCAGCCAGCTCGGAAATGGTTACTGTGGCTCAGCCAGGCTGCCAGCCCTGTCTGAAAACCCAAAACCTGCAAAGAAGATAATTGAAGCAGAAAAATCCTCCATCTGTGGCATCTGAACATGTTCCAGGCTTCTGGGTCTGCCCTGAGGTCTCAGTCCTCAAATGCACAACCCACCCGGGAGTGAGTGGAGGTCAGACTTGGAGCCCACCCACCCCTCTGTCTGTGGCACCTATTTAGTATACGTTGCTGTGGTGTCAGGAGCTCCAGAGAGCATAGAGAGACTCAGCTAGAAGGGACCTCAGAGGACATCTAAGGCCAATCCCCCTTTTCCTAAGAAGGAGACTAAGGCCCAGAGAGGGGAAGGGACTGGCCCAAGCCTGCCCAATGAGCTAGTGATAAAGCCAGACCCCAGACCCAGAACCCCTGACCCCCACTCACTGGGGATCCCTTCAAATCTTTAAGAGCAGGACAATGGGAAATTTCAAGTCATGGAAGAGGTAGCCAATAGACCCTTGAAGCCAACCTGTAGATGGACACCCACCTGGGCACCCACAGACCCCCTCGGTACTGCCATTGAGAGCTGGTCCCCTTTTCTTCTGGTTCCTCCCTTTGCTGCAGGGGTGGCTTATGCATCACCAGTGCCAGCTTGGTAGAGCCGGGGTTCTGGCCTACTCATTCCAGCACAGCAGTGTGGCCCTCAGCTCTCTGCAGCCTCTGAGGAGGAGGGACAGCACCAGGGAGACAGGACAATGTGGCTCCATCCAGCCTCCTGGTCAAGCTAGGGTCTCCACAGCTGCTCCTGAGCACACCACAAGCTCCCAGAGGCAGGATGCCCAAGAAGCCATCCTTGTTCCCTGGGACCTCACAACTCCTAAGCCTTGGGCCACTCAGGCTAGACCCTTAGTGTCTGAGGAGTAGCTCAGATGCACTACAATATCCCTGGACCCCAGGACCAGGTTCAAGGATCACGTGGCCACAACCCACGAGCACTCGAGGAGGACTCACATCTAAACCTTCCTGTTCTGTGTTCTGCAAGGTCACGGTCCTCAAACAGGGCCAACTCTTTAGGAAACACAAGTTTGTTTTAACGTGAAAGCTACTGGGCAAATCAGCACAGGCCCAAAGTCCCAAGCAAAGGAAAGGCAACTGTCTTGAGGAAAGAGAGCTGTGAACTCTGCCTCCCCAGTTTGTTTTAATCCCCTGGGGGCGTTGTGGACAAGAACTGGAGGGAGCTCTATGGATGGCTTCCCACGCAGGGCACATCCTTCCCCTCTCAGCCCCAGGACTCTGGCACGTGGGAGGCAGTGTGTGCTTCAGCCCCTCCCCCACCTGCTGCCTCCCTGCCTCAGCCTCCCCCTTCTCAGCTCCACTGTCCACTGAGCAACCAGGGTGACCCTTCTACAGCACAAGTCAGTCATGGTCCCCTCCCACTTAAAACCCTTCAATACCTTCTTCCTGCTGTCATCAAGATGAAATCCAAGTGCTAGATGAGGCCACGCAGAGCCTGCAGGATCGGACCCTACCCCATCCTCCAGCCTCGCCTCTGACCCCTCGCACATGGCACTCCAGCCACTGTCTGGGTCCTCGACTGCCCCCGACTCTCTGTTGTCTCTGAGGCCCTATGCTGCGTCTCCTTCCCCCTGGAATTCTCCTGACCCCCTGCCTGACCCCAGACCACCTGGCCAACTCCCACTCGTCCTTATAGTGTGTTGGGTGAAACAAGACTCCAGAACAGACAGTCTGGGCTTGAATCCTGAGTCTGACACTGCGCAGCTCACTGTGCGACCTCAGTGAAGCCACTTAATCTTTATGAGCTTCATTCTCCTCACCTCTCATGAGGGTAACAACGCGACTTCATAGAGCCATGATGGGAATTAAAACGTGTGCACAGAACTTCACGTGGCGCCAGGCACAAAGGCGGTGGTCAATGAATGCCAGCTGTGGTGGCAATGACGATGGTGAAGCTGATGGTGATGACGAATGAGGAAGAGGAGAGTGATGATGATGATGATGACGACGACAGCCACATGACGATGCCCACAAGGACGAGGGCAATGATGACAATGAGCATGGTGATGGCAATGGTGGGGACGCTGGTGCTGCAGTGATGGCTGTGAGCACGACGATGATGGTGACGATGATGGTGCTTATGACGGCGATCATGGCGATGATTTGTTTGATAATGATTTCGCTTCCTCCAGGAAGCCTTCCCTGATCCTGCCTCACCGCTGGCTCAGGGGCCTCTGCCCCCTGCTTCCATAGCACCTATTCTACTCCTCCCGTGGCACTTACAGCCCTATATTGTGGCTGCTGGTGTGTGTTCCCCTACAGAGCGAGTGCCTTGAGGGCAGGACCCCTGTGATGGTCTCCACTGTATCTCCATCATTTAGCATAGAGATCAGCATGAGAAAGATGCTTAAGAAATACCAGCTAAATGATTTTAATATTCGGTTTTATTTATGAAGATACCATGACAACTTATCTCCCTACACCTACTTCCACTTGCTACCATTAAAAAAAACCCTCATAAAAAGAATATAAAAAATAGTGATTTTATAAAATGAGTAACAAATGGGATGCTACCTGGTTTTTATGAAATGGCTTTAATAAATTATCAGTTGGGGAAGAAATGTATCTCACTCAGACTCTACAGCTTCCTGCAAGAGACCATCTGGGTGACTCTTGCAAAGAGCCCTGACCTGGAAATCCCATGTGCGGGGACAGGGAGAGCCAGGAAGGAGGGAAGTGGTGACAAGAGGAGACAGTTCTCCGCAAGTGTGCCCCTCTCTCTGTCCACGAGAACCTGAGCTATAAGAACTGGGGCTTTTGTCTTGTTTGTTCACTGCTGAATCTCTAGCACCTTGAATGTGCCGGAGTAGATGCTCAAAATCTGTTTGTTGATTGGCTGAATGAAAACAGCCGTAAGAGCCACTACCGTTTGAGTACCTAACTGTGTATGGGCACCGTGCAAAGTCCTTTCCCATGTGTCACTGAGGTCAGCACTTTTGTTATTTCCATTTCACAGATAAAGTCACTGAGGCTAGGGCTGGAGGGACAGTTGGTGATCCTGTGGACCCTGTTCTGTAGACTCAGGAACTAAGGTGCTATGGCAGAGAACCTCACTGTTGCCAGTATCGATCCCTCACTTCCTTTTAGTTAAAGGGCACAGGGCCACCCAGCTAGAGACCACGCTTCCCAGGATACCTTGCAGCTAGGTGCAGCCATGCAATGAAGTCTGAGGGGATGGAATATGAGTGTAAATGACACGTGCAACTTCTACCTCACTTCCTTAGAGGAAATTACTCTCCCTCCCCTTCCTCTCTTTCCCTCTTCTGGCAGGTTGGAATGAAAACAGAGTGTTGGAGGACCCACTTCTACCATGAAGATGAGGACAACACCCCAGAGGGTGGTAGAACAAAACACAAGGCTGGGTCCTGTCCTGGACAGCACCATGGAACAGAGCTGCCTACTCACCCAACTCACCCTCACCTCCCAGCCATGAAGTGATAGAAAGAAGCATCCACCCACTTGAGCCAATGTGTTTTGAGGTCTCTGCGTGACAGTAATTAAGCCAACGGCTAACCAGGAGGTCCTTGCCCAAGTCACCCAGAACACTTCTTTTGTTTGTTTCTAAAAGCATCCTGATACAAGGGTGTCAGGCTACTGGCTTCACTCTTGTTGCTCTAAGTATCAGAAAGAAGTGTTAGAAGCAGCAAAGAACAAGACTGAAGCTAAAGAGGTCCATAGGAAGGCTGTGGAATCAGCTACAGAATGTCCAGAGGTCTCCCTCCACCAACAGCTCTGGAGTATGGCAGGAAGAAGGAGCCACCACTCAAGGGACACTGCTCTCCACCTGGAAATCTCCTGCAACACGCCATTCCACACACCAGCGAGGGCCACCCTGTGACAGCATCTTGTGAAAACAACACTCTGGTGGCTGTTTCTACACTGGAATGATGACAGTTTGGGCTTTGGGTTTCCCTCCCACAAAATGACCAGACAAAGCAGCTTCTTTTTATTCAAATCATCCTGTGCCCTTGTGAAAACATTTTCTTGCTATTCCCAGCATGTTCATGAAGGCTACAAGTATATCTTATCTCCTGCAATACATGTGCTCTTGAAAAGTTAACAACGCTGCATTTCTACAAACCTTATCCTTTTAGAAATGGATTTGGTGAGTTTTCCATTTAAAGGAATGCTGTCATGAATCTTTACATAAAAGCGGATCATCACCCCCATTGTAGATGCTTTTTAAATATTCGCCTTCCTGGCGGCTATTCATCAGCCACTCTGCAGTTCCTCAACGTGCCTCTCAGAGGTCAGGGCCCAGAAGCAAACGCGATATTGTAAGTATATCTGTCTCTCCCAGAGGAAGTGAAGGTTCTCATCTACAGTGTGCCACAGTGTGGCAACTGTGTTTCTAGACGCTAGGCAGCTAAGGTGATCGAAGACTATATTACCTTCCTTTGGCAGCCACATATGATGGTTGACTCAAATAAAATCCTCCCTTCAACTAAAACCCTTAAGTCTCTATGTGCCAAGTAACAGAAAACCTGACCCAAAATGGCTTAAATTGTATGGGCTTTGGTAACTGCAGGTCCAGAGGTAGAGCTGGTTTCATTCAGGGATGTCATCAAGGATTTGGTTTCTTCAATTTGTCCTCTAGGCCTTTGTGGTATCAGTGTCATCCTATCCTGAGTGTCCCTCATGGTAGCAAAACAGATGCAGCAGTTCCAAGCTTTGTATCCACACCCCACACCATCCAAAAGTAAGAGAGAGGGCTGGTTTCCAGAATCTCCCTCAGAAGAGTTAGATACCTTATGTACAAAAGCCTTCAGCCAATGTCCCCTCATGCCTCCTTAGACCAAACCAGGTCACAAGTCCATTCCTGATCCAACTCCTGTAGCCGGGGAAATGGTGTGTATTGATCAATCATGTGGCAAGGAGAATGGAATCATCCTGATTAGATTACACAAATCATGGACAATGCCCCCAAGGCCAAGGGCAGGACCGTGAGAAGCAGGGGTGGAATGCGTATTGGGGAGATGATCAGCGTCCCCTACAACCGCCCGTCTCTAGACACTAGACAGCTGTGATGATTGAAGATCACATCAGCTTCCTTTGGCAGCCACATCCCATGGTTGACTCATATAAATCCTCCCTTCAACTAAAATCCTTAAGTCTCTCTGATAACATAAGTATTTATTACACTGTGATGGTGCAATTCACGTCTTAGACCTATGGAAAGGATTTCAGACTTATCCCCCCAATTTCTCATCTGATTAGGTTGGTTCCATCATTTTAGCCATTCAAGATAATTTCATAAACTGATTCTGTCACCCAAACCAAAAAAAAAAAAAGAAACTCTCATGACCAATCTCTTCTAGAGGCACTCGCCAGAGTAACGTGCGCTCCCCACCCTCTTGGTGAAGCCCACCGGCCAGCGTCCACGGCAGGCGGCGCACTGCTCACGGCTCCTGGGCCTCTGCCTCGGGCCTGAGTGCCGCTGCTCCCACCAGGCAGCTGTGTGTGTTCTGAGCCTATGGAAAACTGTGTGAAAAGCGTGGTTGTTTCCGTGAAAACTCAACTGTAAAGACTCAACAAAAGCCAGTCACCACATTTACAAAAGAAGTGTTGTCAAAGGAGAAGCAGAGGAGATATCCGAAAAAGACTGGGAGGAAATTATTTTTAAAAAATACGAGATTCTGAACTCAGACAACTTCCCAAGTTTCTCTGAGGAATCACTTCATTTTCGGGAAACAAACTGGAGACTGGAGACAAAGTGGTGTGGGCAAGGTTTATGCAAGACAGACAACACAGAACCCATCGGCAAAAAAACATCTTGGCCCTGCGTCAAAACTTGACAAATGGATGTATGCTTCCAGGTCTAAAGTTAAAATTGAATATATAATACTTATCTGACTTAGTTGATTATCCAGCCAACTACTGCCTTCAACCCCAGGACATTAAAGAGCTTCCCCTATGACTATCCCACCCCACACCCCAGCTTCCTGCCATTTATAACTGTACCAGCCTCTCATCCATCTCCTAAAGGAGTGAAAATATTGGGAAAGGCCAGCCTAAGGCTGGAACTCTCCGTGCCAGCAGGTCGGCTTCCTCACTGATGTGTCTTGATGGAAGGTGGCACTTCACGGCAGTAAGCGTGGATCTGGGGGGCAGGTGAGTTTGGGGATGGAGGGGGATGGGGGAGCAGACTGGCTGGGAGGGTGGCGAGGTTTCCGTGTAAACAGAGCTTGAGTGATGGTGATACGGATTCAAAGGAGCAGGTGCAAATGGGACATCACAGGCATAACCAACAAGACTGAGTGAATGGCTGAGAAGTCAAAGATCAAGAGGGGGCTCCCGGGTGATTCTCTTGGCATAAATAGAGACGACCACAGAGGAAGTGTGCTTTGGTTAATGGGTCTACAGGAAAAGCTGTTTCTCCTCATCCAACAACAATCAGCACAGAAGACTTCTGTGACCTCTGATCACCAAGAAGTGAGTGGCAATTTCTCCCCACCAACAACCAATTAATCGGTTCTGCAGCAGACACCAGCCGGGTGTCCTCCAATTCGATTCTGATGCTATCTACCTGGAGACAGCGTTGGATCCCACAGCTTGAAGGCTCAGTCCCACAAGACTGTCCCCCAATTCTGATGCCAGTCACAAGCCTCACATTGTTTTACCTGTGATTCTCATCAACCAGCTATAAACTGGGGTTCCCACAGGTGCCTCCTTGGGTTTGATTAATTTGCTAGAGCAGTTCACAGAACTCAGGGAAATACTTTAGCTACATTTACCCATTTATCATAAAAGATATCACAAAGGATACAGACGAAGAGCTGCACAGGGCAAGGCATGTGGGAGTAGGCTCGGGGTTTCCCAGGTGCACCACCCTATAGGAACCTCCACGTGTTCAGCTATCTGGAAGCTCTCTAAACCCTGTCCTACTGAGTTTTAATGGAGAGGAAGGAGCGGTCCATGTGCCCAAAGAGAGCTCAAGCAGGGCCACTGCATTTAGCTACCAAAGGTTCTGGTTACCTTTGAAACTAAAAAGTTTCAACAATGTGCTGAAGAAACTGGGGACATCTCAGGGAGCCAGGAAACGTGGCCACTGGGAACCACGTCTTCAGGGGCCAGAAGCAGCTAGAAGGGGAGCTAGAGGAAAGGAATGGTCTTCAAGAAAAGAGAGACACTGCTTACCACCAAAGCCATCTGGATGGGGGGGAGGAGAAGAGAAGCTCCCCAAATTTCAGGAAGAAGTTGAATTTCAGATGCTGAGGAAGCAACCAGAGTAGACAGGAAACGACGCCCAAGCCACAGTGGCTTGCCCCCAGGCACCTGCCACCCCAAGAACAGTGACCCCACCATCCCCAAGCAGGGTTCTACTCCCACAGCACAGTGACAGAAGGTCTGCAGAAGATGCCCTTCCATCGCAACCCCAGCTCCAGGCTGCACAAAGGATCCAGGAGACGTGTACCGTAAAGCTTCGGCTTCCTTGCCGCTTCGGAGCCTCTCTCTGCCAGTGGGTCTCCCCTCCCAGGGCCCAAGGATGGATGTGGTTGGGGGCAAGGGGAGAAGCCGAGGAGCTACTAGGACTGTAGAAGCCACTGGGAGTGTCCCTAGATGCTGCATTTCCCTCCAGCTGGATATAACCCCAGACGTCCCGAGTCAGTTTCTATGTACTCCAAAGAATGGGTTTCAAGGAAAAGAGAAGCCTGGAAGGGGATGTAACACTGTCACCTTGAGCAAACTGTGTCACCTCTCCAGGATATCCGCTCCAGGAAGGCTTTTTGTCTGCCTGACTCACTGATGTCTCCCAACACCCAGAACACAGCCTGCCACACACAGAAGACCCCCTTATCCGTGGGGGATACGTTCCAAGAACCCCAGTGGATGCCTGAAACCGCTGGTAGCACCGAACCCTATATTTACTGTTTTTTCCTGTACAGATGTGTCTGTGATAAAGTTTAATTTATAAATCTAGGCATAGCACAATGTGCTTTGGGGACATTATGAAATCAAATAAGGGTTACTTGAACATAAGCACTGCGATACTTCGACAGTGACTTTCAAGAGGGTGGCATATACAGCGTGGAGATGCCAGACAGAGATTTGAGTCCCAGGCAGGATGGAGTGGGACAGCACAAGATTTCATCATGCTACTCACCACGACATGCAATTTAAAACTTATGAACTGTTTATTTCTGGAATTTTCCATTGAATATTTTCAGACCACAGTTGACACCAGGTAACTGAGATCTCAGAAAGGTAAACCATAGATAAGGGGATTACTGCAGTGGGTGCTCCATAAATATTCATCGATTGGCACATCTGTTGAATTTTTTAAGCCACAATTTTCTAATTTGCAGAAGATGGGAGTCTGGACCATGGTCACCAAGGTCCCTCCTAGCCCAGAGACGATTTCATCCAAGATACCTGAGACTATGCTACATGTGCTCAGGCCTGAGATCCTGGCAGCGTGGGGAACAACCATTCCCCAGGTTTTGGGGACAAGGGTCCCACAGGGCAGGGGACGGCTGGATGAATACTCTGCTGGGCCCACATCTCAACTCAGCTCTTGCTCCTTGTATGTGACCAAAAATAGGACCGCTCTGAAGGTCCAGGATTCACCAGCTCCTGGATGGTTTCTCTTCCTTCCCAGGAGTTTCCTCCCCTATGCTAAATTTTAATGATAATAACTACTGATAGCACCCTCTGCCTTCCATATATTGTCTCATTTAATCCTTACAAAAATCCTATGAGGCAAGGAACACTATTGTCCTCACTTCGCAGGGCTCAGAAAAGTAAACTCCCCAGGCCACGTGGCTGGTAAGTAGCAAAGCTGGAATTTGAACCCAGAAGTTCCCAATCCCAAAGCCTCTGGGTGGTGCCATCCTCTGCCTCCTCTCCAAAGGCCCACATATACAGCCCAGGGGACTCCATGGCACTTCTTTGAGAAGTTCAAAAGAGTGACTCAGGTGATCAAGTTTTCCCTGGGGACACTCCAGGGGAGGTTTCTCTACCCCAGAGACCCACAGGTTGGGTTGATACAGGTTGCCCAGAGGTTAGGCCCAGGTACCTTGGTTAACTCCTTCTAGAGAGGGAGACACTGGGCAAGTTGTATTCTGGAACATAAAACCTCAGCCATAAAGAAGAATTAAGAATAGAAGCTCCTCTTCAATGTGGTAAGGCTGGAGCCCACACAATTCTGACAGAATTCAATAGACTCTCAGGTCCTCATCTTTAAAATGTGTTAGGGAGCCAGAGATGCCAGGGACAGGACATTTATGCTCCATCCTGCACGCACTCCAAGCTGGATTGGCCTTTGTGCCACGCTCTCTCTCTTCTCTGGATCAGCGGCCCCCTTCCATCTGGCTAACTCTTCCCTCCCCCCCATCCTTCCTCCCAGAAGTTTTTCCTAACCACCCCTCCTCCCCACCCCAGGGATATGCTGCCTGGGATCTGGAGAGCAACCTGTGCCTCCCCCGTTGCTCTGTCACAACCTAGGATACTCTCCCATCTAACTGGATACAGACCATGAGCCCCATGAAGGCAAGGGACCACCACTCTTCTGCTCACCACTACATCCCCATCCATCACCAACCACAGCGCCTGAGGCAGAGCAAGGGCTTAGTAAACCTTTGTTGACTGGATAGACGGGCGGGTGGATGGATGGACAAATTAACAAACAGAATACTGAGGGTTGACAAGGAATGCTTAACCACTGTCTGGGAGTGGGAACACAAGAGTCAAGTAATGACAATTAAACCTGTCATGGCAAACCTCTTCCTTGGGATGACCTCCACACTGCCCCCAGGCCCCACAAGCCTCCACAGAAACTGATGACCAACAGGTGTTCACGGAGCATCCGCCCTGCCACACCCACCTGGAGGGAATCTTTGCTCTCCTGCCTGGCTGAGGTTTTGGATACCTTGTATAAGACTAGACAAGTGGGTGGTTCATATGACATCGCCTCTGCCTTGAATTTCCTCCAATGACCTCTCCACAACTTTCCAACGTTCCTGGATAGTTTACTAGCAGTTAAAGTTCATCTTCCCAGCCATTCCCCACTTGTTCCTAACAGGTCCATTGTATCTATTATTATCGTTCACACAGCACTTAAAAATAGAGAACGCTGTCTTTGTCTTGGCTCATTTGGTCTTCGCAACAACCTTGTGAAGGAGCCGGGATTATCTCCATTTTACAGGTGAGGACACTGGGGCTCAGGAAGGTGACAGGACTTGCTCAAAGTGCTAAAATGAGTGGATGGTGTGGCCTGAATTGGCAACCGAGGCTTTTGATTCTCAGCCCACTGCTCCACCCCCGACATCCTGTTGCCTCTGGATGCCTTCCCTCTCACCTCTAATTTATCTGAACTTCTGTTCTCCTGGGTCTGCTCCTCAAACAACATGTAGCCCCAAACCCTGTCTCTCCTTCCTGGCCAAAAGCTACATCATTACTTCCATTCCTTTTCTTTTCTTTTTTTACTTTTGGATCTTTCCATTTCCCACTGGAAAGTTGGGGCTGGTTGTCCATGTTTTGGAGACATTATATCTCCAGCTGTTATCAGTTCTTTCCTCTGTCTCTTCCTTTGTTGAGAGACTCCAAGATGAGACCATGGCCAACCTGATGTTCACCCACCTGCAGGACCACCACCTGCTGCAGAACGAGGCAGCACACATTTCCAGGAAAGAGAAGGCAAAGCAGCAGTGTGGCCAAGGTTTCAGCTTCACAAACGCAATCCTCCCCTCTGACTGCAAATACCCAGATGTGAGCAAAATGCCCAGATTCACACTCAAGACACAAAACTGGGCATCAAGGTGCTCTAAATCACATTGATTTAGGAATAGGTCTACGCTGGATTTCCTAGAATAAATGCAGGGAACCCCCCACCCCTCACCAGCAAGAAAGCACCTCTGACAGTATGGAGCCAGGAGACAGGACCTGGGTCCTCACTTAGGGTCACCCTACCCTGAGTGGTGGCAGGTGGTTGATAAAGCCACATAGGAGGTGAAAATAACCGATTGTCAAAATACCCTAGCAAATCACTTAAATCACCAATAATAGTGCAGTGTGGTTCTGTATATTTCTGTTGGACTCTAATCATTAAGACATGCTGAAGGCTGAGAAACTGTGAGCTAGTCTAAAGTAGGAAACCTAAAGGGGACATGTCCAGGCATTTCCATCCCTCTGCCTTTAAGGAATTCCCAGCTCTGGTCAGTGTGCATGCATGGTGGGGTGGACAGAGGATTCTGAAGACTCCATTCCACCTGGACACAGGGCCTCCCTCATGTTAATGAAGGTGGTGGCTGTCATGAGGCTTAAAGGGCACAGTAGGTTTGTTCGTCTTCCATAGGAAACAGGCTGTAAAATCAGCTCCCACAAATGCAGCCAGCTGAATGACCTTGGGGAATCACTTCATCTCTCTGACCAGCAATTTTTTAAAACTACCTAATGGGACCCCAGGATTTGGGGGCCTCACCTCAAGGGCTACCCTGGGGTTGAGAGGTAGACCAGCCCATGGGGTCTCCCCAACTTCAACCTAAGCAACTCAGCTCTCTTCTGCTCTACCTACAAAGGTTCCATGTAGGATTTTGCTAACTAAAAGAGAGTTTGCCAAGCATTGACCCATTCTAAGGTTTTTTGTTGTTGTTGTTGTTCCCTAAGGAAACATGTTTTCCCCTCACTTCTGTCCTGCCTCTTCCCTGCAGTGCTGGGACTGGCCTACGCCACACCTCCAGGGCTACAGGCTAAAGCAGGGCTACACACAGCCTTAGCATGAGGCCACGGGGCTGAAGTCCCAGAGGTTCTCAAAGCCTCCTCCTCCCAAGGCAGCTAAGGGAGGCAATGAAAATGAACTCGAGGATGCTGACAGCCCCTCCCCATTCATTCCTGCCATCTACCAAGGTCAACTCATCCTAACACCAACCAGATAGGGCTCTCATAAAACCCCATTTTATTAATAGATGAGAAAACTGAGGCACAGAGAGAATGGGTAGCCTGACTAAGACTACACCATCTCTAAGTGTTGGGGCTGGGATTTGAACTCAGGCAGTCCCGGCTCCAGAGTCCATGCTTTTAATCACCATACAATACTGCCTCTTGAAGAGGCTCTGGTACACAAACCAGGTAGGCCTGACCACAACATGGTGAGGTTGCATTTCTAACAAGCTAGAACATTCCACATCCATATCCACATGTTCCTTTGGGTAAGACCCTTGGGTGTTGGGAAAGGCAGGGTGAGGATGGCTCATTTATTCCCACAGTACCACCACTGCCCAAAACATTTCTGAGACTTGCCTTTGGGAGCTGCCCTCAGGGACGTTTGAATATCCCAGATGGTGGCAGCTCCTTACCCCCTGGACCTGGATAGGACTTTTGCATCCAGCCCCAACCCTTGGGTGTCAAATCTGGTGAACAGACTCAGGGATCAAGCTTGGGCGATGTTGTTTTTGGACAAAAACTAACCGCGGCTGTGAAGTAACAAGACTGGCTTTCCCCCACGGGGCTGGTAAAATGGTCATCCAGGCCAGTGGAAGAAGTGTTTTGCCTCCCAAGGTGGCTACTAAAGTGGACAGGACACTCATCTGGATCTGCTAGCTTGAGTCATTTGGTGAAAAACAAGAAAGTCAGCTCCATTCTTTACAGTCACACCTCTGAAGCCAACAAGTCATGAACTTGGAGTTGTTTTTCCAATGGCGGAGATGAATTTCCACTGATTTGCACACTCACTCACCCGCTCCATGGCTCTGCCTCGCAAGGAATGACACACATTTTCGAGAAGGCTGGCCAGGTGAGGAGTTCAGCCCGAGGCCACGCACAGAGAGACGCTCAGTGACCCTTGATGAGAATGAGTCACAGCACCAAGCTCCAACCGAAGTGAGCTGGCCGCATCCCATCCCTAATCCCTCAGAAAAATGCAGTTGCTGAACTTACACGATGTCTTGCGGGAAGCCGCCTCGCCAATGTCAAGTTTCCTTCCTGCGCTGGTTCAATTTCCATGCCACGAGTGGCCAGTACCACTGCCTTCTCTGAAGTGTTCCCTTCATTGTCTAAGTGGTGCCCTCTGGCTCTAGGCGCCAGCAGACCAATCCCCTAAAGTCTTCACTCTACATATCCACTGATCCCTGGGCCTCCAGGGCTGGTCGCTGTCCCCAAACAAAGAGCTCAGAGTGCTAGGACACTGTCAACAAGAATCATGCAAGAATCTTCCAGGTCCTATTTCTAACTGGCTTCCCACTTTCCTGTTTCCCTTGCAAAACTGTTGAAAAGTAGTGGGCAACAGCCCAGGAAAATACCCAAAGAGGGAGTGCTGAACCTGCCGCACCAAGGAGAACCGAGAACCCCAACAGGCTACGCATGCCAAAGAGAAAGCCATATTCACAGAAAGCACTTTCCAAGCCAGGCACTGACCAAGCTGGACCACTACTGTCTATGTCCCTAGAAGGCACAACCCGGATCAACAGGTGCAATTCCCAGATTTTCTCTCCAAGAACTGGCCTTTCAAGAGAGTGGACACAAATGAGTTTCCATAGTATAGTGGTTATCACATTCACTTAACAAGAGAATGGACACTCATCCCCGGATGGGACGAAGCAGAGGCTAAGCATTCTTTTTTGGGGTTAGGTGTACAGGGATTCCTACCTTGGGCTGGGAGTCAGATGCTGGATGCTCTCTATGGTCCCCTTAACCTGTAAAGTCTAATGAGTACGGGAAAATCTGATCCAAGGAAAGATATAGGCACACGCACCCCCTGCCTACCACTGATGTCAGTGCCCTGCCCACGAAGACTGAGATTTCCATCCTGGGCTATTCTGATGGGAAAGTTGCCCTAAAATTTGTGCCCTGACCCGATGAACTCCCAGGGCAGGAGGTGATAGAGAACTCTCACGGGGACTTGCTGAAGGAGTCCGATTTCTTCCCAGGTAACTCATGTTCAGGTTCAGCTCTCTGAACCACCCTGCACCCACCTTCACCCGCAGCTCGGATTCCCACCTCCCACCTCCACATCTCTGTGCTCAGGAGACAGGTGTCTGGGGCCCAGGTGGGAGACACAACTCCTCTGAGCCACTGTTTGCAAAGCCGGCCCCCGTGTATGGCTGCCTGGGCCTCGCCGGGCCTCCGCCATGCAAAGTGAAGCGCAGCTGCCAGCCTGCTTTCAATATCCGCTCGTCCCTCGCTGGCCTACCAGCCAGACAGTCCCCCCGCCTCGCCACCCCTTTCTCTTTGAAGAAAAGTGATTTAATTTCATGAGACTTTGGGATAATCATGTTATGATCTTCAACATTAACCAGAACCAACTCCCTGCTACAGGAGGGTGGGGAAGGAAAGGGGAAGAAAAAAGTAAACAGTCCCATTTGGGATTGCCAGAAATGAGAGGAAAAAGAAAATCACAGCAGCTGCTTTGCTGGTTCCCCTGTTGAGGACGGGCCTCTGCCAGAAACGGGGCCTCTGTGCCAAGGTTTCTGGAAACAAGGAAGTTGGGCTTGGCAGGGCCTCCATTTCTACAGGTTAATCAGCTCAATTCTGGGCAAAGAAATATTGGTTTTCATTCTTTAGCCTACCTCCTCCTCCCTCTTATTCCCACCCCACCCTTGCCTCCCACTCACTTCCCCAACTTAGGTTACCTGACAGCCTCCCCTGCCGGAGCTCAGGGGGCCTCCCTGCCTCCTCTCTTGGGCTGGGATGCCAGGCTGCTTTGGAGACCGGGTCACGCAGGCCCTTTCGATTTTCCTAAAGAGCTTCACCTCCACACCCCTGCCCACCTCTCAAAAAGACTTTTGGGCAACAAAATGAGGTTTGATGAGAAGGCCAGGTTGAGAGAAGGCAAGAATAATTTGGGGGGTGGGGTGGGGCTTAAAAAAAGAAAAAAAGAAGAATTCAGGGCCACAAAACCAGAATAGGGCATCTAAGGGTTAGCTGGAGCCAGGGAGGAATTCTCATGAACAATGGTCCTTCTTGGCAGACAATCCAAGGGTGTGGTGCTCACTTGAAAAAACAGCAAATAACCCAGGCTCCAGGGCCACCGGGGAGGGGGCTGGTGTGAAGTTGGAAAGCCAAGGCAAGGGACTTCATGCAGACCCCCAGGAAGTGACGGGTCACATAGGGAAGGTGGCCCCCTTGGGACTTCTGCCTGAGAAGCATCTTGCTAGACGTCAGCCATGCAGAGGGCAGAGCTCCATTTCCCAGCCCCAGCTTCCCTCTCATCTCTCAGGCCTCCATATCTGCCCAGACCCCACAAAGGCAGCATCTCTTGCCCCTCTGCAGGGATGCTAAAACTGCTGTATCTGCCAGGGGCTATGACACATGGGGACCACTGTGCCATATAAGGCACCTTCTCACATCCCTATCACCCAATCAGGCATCCACTCTGATTGCAAGCTGGGACTCAGCGTGTCTTAGGAATTCTGGAGGGAAACGGATCCTGGACATGACTTTGGAGATATAGGTTTGCAGTTTTAGTCCCTTGCTAGAGTATAGGGAAAACAACTCAAGTGTCGTTGGCCCTACATAACACGGTGGAGTCTCCTGCTGCCCGGGCAGGCACGTGGGCACACCCTTTACCTACTGCTGTACAAGCAGCCCAGGGTGTGGGCTAAGCCAAGTCCTTCAGCCTCCATGAAGCATGGCAAGAAGTCTGGGGCTTAGAAACCGTAATTCACTTTAATACATTTTCTTTTTCTCTGCAAACATGTTTTTAAGGGGTTTTTGTTTTTAAACTTCATATTAAAAAATTTAATTTAAGATAAAGGTCAGACAGAGTAGAATGGAGGGATTACGGAGTCTAATTACCGAGAACGTGAAGAGATATTAGAAAAGTGATCGAAACAGGCTTAGAGCAAGCCTTGGACCATGTCAGGAGCTTAATACAGCAGTTTCAGAGGCTGCTCTTTAAATGCTTGAGAAATGCTAAAGAAAAGCACTCGGTCCAAGGGTATCAGTGTTCAGCTGATACGTGTTACACCAAAAATAGATGTGTGTCCCCAGAGAGAGCAGGCTCCCTTGTGGCAGCTGACGGAGGTGAAAAAGAGCTGGATTCCTCGGCACTCCGGCCTCTGTGGTTTGTGGCTATTCTCTCAATCCGGAAAGTTCCAAGAGGTTGGAGAAGTGAGGTCTGCGGGGAGTGGGGAGAGCAGCAGACCACAGAAAAGCTCTGTGGGAAGCAACGTGGCGGTCACACAACACAGGCACAGTCTGAAACAGTGTATCCCAGAAGTCTTGGGAAGACCCAATTGTGGGTCCAGCCCCCACAAGATGATGGCTTTGCTCCACAAAGCACATGTCTCTTAAAAGTGAGCTCCAAATCAATGGCAGCTTAGGTTCGTGGTAACAGCGCTGGACCGGGAGGCAGGAGACTGGGGTTCCAACTCCATCTTTCCATCATACTTCACTTCTCCAAAGTCTCAGGGGGTTGGGCTCAAAGAACCATGACTGCTTGAGTCTACTTCCTGTGTCTCTCTGACCTCTCTAAATAGTGAAGTGAGTTTGGACAAAAGTAAAACACTTCCCTTTCTGGAGGGAGAAATTTTCTGAGTCGTCCTAAGCAGTGGCTGAAGCAAAATCCACCCAGAAGGCTCATAGCAAACATTTACTGAGCACTTGCTATGAACCAAACTCTGTTCCAAGCACTCGAACTCACTCATTTAATAGCAATCACAGGAGGAGGCATTATTACCACCTCCAGCAGACAGAGAGAGAAACTGAGTCACAGAGTGGCTGAGACACATGCTCAAAGTCACAGAGTTAATCTGTGGTAGAACTAGGGTTTGAACTCAGTCACTCTGGCACAACCTCTTAACCCACTAGGCTACACAGCCTACTAAGAGGAAGATGGGAGTGCAGGGTACCCAGTGTGCTCGGTCTGTGAAAGTTCTCGGCTATGTGCTGGGTGGGGATCATTACCAGACGAGCTCGCCCTTTTCCCCCAAAAGGCTACTTGCTTATTTCTGGGTTACCCACCAAACTCTTCCCAGGAGGATGATCTGTGGGTGGTTCATTTGGCCTGTGGCATGACACAGGGTCTTGGTATACTCATAAAGGAAGGCAAAGGTACAACCTGTCGCAGCCACAGATAGGAGATCAAAACTTCAAATGTTTTGTGAATGTGGGGTTAACCTCACTAGTCTTTTCCTTAGGAGCAACTGGAAGCCCCTGCAACACTTGTCCTCAGGCACTTCACATTCTCACTTCAAGTTGCTCCCACCTATTGGCCCTTTTGTCCCCAAATCTCAGCTGGTGACAAGAAGTGGAGTCCCTAAAGTGCAGACAAGGCCAGGCCTCCATGGTGAAGAACACAAGAAGTTTAAGGGAAGGTCCTGCTCAGAAGACTCAACCTCCTTTTGAAAAGGAAATGACCTCCTTGGCTCCATTATTTTGTTTTTAACACTGTGAAAGTGATTAATCCATAGTCAAACCAAAATAGTTTATACAGAGTCTGCTGAAGATTTCCTCATTATGAAATATGAAAGGAAAAAAAAATGTTCGTTCTCCTGCTTTGGAATAACAAAAGGCCAATAAAGTGGAAATTAAACTGATCATTAAAGAACACCATAAAGAAAGGTCCCTAAAACTTAATTTCCACTCATTTTTTTAAAATTCCCATTAACTATAAACTAGTTGAATAGACCTTTAAAATGTTTTAATAGGAAAATTCCTGGGAGGGGAAGTGAGATCTTGGTGTCTAAAAGGTTCCAATTTAACAGTTGGGAAACGTGTTTTAGCAGCCCACTTCCCCACAGGATTGTGAAATTCATCAACATGGCACTCTTGGTACTAAGTCTTCAGAAATGGTGGAGAAAGCCAGGCTAAGAAGCCAGAAGCTATCTGCAAGGACAGGAAAACTCAGCTTCCTACTTTGAAGAGCAGATGAGCTGATGCCTGTACTCACGGGCTGGGGGTGAATGCATGTCCAGGGCCCACGGCACCAGCCAGGGAGAGAGCTAGTGGTCAGTCTATACCACTGCCACGTGGTTTGGAAACCAGCTGCTCCCCTTCCTGTGTCTTAGATCCCCGCCTGGAAATTTGAGGTTGACACACTGTTCCCTCCCAAGGGTCTAACATGAGAAAAGGCTGATAAAAAACGAAGAAGAACATAATCTAGTCACACAGAAGAGGTGTTTCCCTAACTTCACTGATCCCTTTTTAGCGTGGACATTTACTGACATCCCGTCAATGAACATTTATTAAGTGTCCCTGATGAGGGACACACGTTGGGAGGCACTAAGGCACTGAGCTTGGGGACACAACCTGAACTCTATGGAAGCAGAAGCAAATGTGTGGTTTTGCACCACAGGCTGCAGCACCCAAGCAGGGGGCCTCCGGTGATGCACCGCGCACTCATCCCCCAGCCTGGGGCCCCAACCCCAGCATCACCTGTTGAGGGGCTAGACAGAGGGAGGTGCCTGGAAGAACTCCGGACTGGGCCTGAAGGTGCTTGCACGGCACACACACAGTGGGACATGGGAGGTAGCTAAAGAGGTGAGGAAGATGGGTGGTTTGGGACAGACCAAGAAGAACATACAATTCCAGGCAAAGGAGTTAGGACTTGATTATAAGAGACAGGGATGGAGAGTCAGAGTCATAAAGAAGGGCAGCTCTGGGGGCAGTGTTCCAAATGCACAATGGGCATGTGAGCGAACGCATCCAGAGTGCATTTAAATGAAATGCACCTTATTCCACTGACAGATATATTTAGTATAATGAAAACTGTTATCCTATGGTAACAGGAGTATCAAAGAAACTAAGATACAAAACATTTATTATCTTCTATGGCTCATTCTAAAATTCAGAACACATATTCCTGCTTCATACCCAACTTCCACACTCTAGTGAAGGTGTATTTAATAACCTTAAAAGTCATTGCCACGTCCACATTCCTACAACAGTGCCATTTTAAACACTACTTACTTGCATGGTCCATGGGTTCAATTCCACCATTCTGTATATCTGCTACTGAATTTCCTGTTTGACCCACACGGAAAACAACCAACGCAAGCCTGTGATGTCTTTTTTTTTTTTTTTTTGAGGCAAGGTCTCACTGTGTTGCCCAGGCTGGACTCAAACTCCCGGGTTCAAGCAATCCTCCTGCCTCGGCCTCCCAAGTAGCTGGGACTACAGGCACACACAACCACGCCTGGCTTATGATATCTTTCATACAACTAGTGATTTTCTTAATCAGACAATAATACACTATTATTGCATTTTATACATATTTAACACATTGCATTTTAACCATATTTTTAATGCCTTGTTAATACACCCACATTGGAGTGTCCATTCTACTCTACTCCCTTACATGTATATGTACACATATTTTATACCTTCTCCAGACACACGTGAGTATGTATAACCTCAGGATAAAGGTAGATATTCTAGCAGAGAACCTAGCATTAGCAGAATGACAAATTAGTTTGTGCATTTTATGGTCAACTCTGTTAATCGTAATAATTTGTTTAAATTAACTTTTCCTGCTTTTCTTGGAACCTATCAGTAAATGGCAATGTGATTAAATTTCCACATATTTCCTTTACACCTGAGCACAGTCCACAATTTGATAAGCCAAAGAGCCCAGCACAGGGTCCTGTTCATGGTCATTCACGACTTCCTTCATCCACTGCAGAGTTTTACAGAGGTCACGTGTTGCCCCCAGGCCTGGCCCGGGGACTGAGGCACAGCATCTCAACATGGACTTGGTGCGTGCCCTACGGCACGTACAGTATAGTGTCAGGAGACAAGCCTTCAGTGAGTGGACAAATATGAAAACAGGACTATGGTGACATGGGGTCACCCTTTCGGACCAGATGGTCAGGGATGGCCTGTCTGAGTAAGGCATTTGAGCCAAAACCTTAGGGATGAGAAAAAACCAGCCAAAGGAAGAGAGAACAGCGGGAAGAACGGGAGGGCCGTGTGGCCGCAGTGTGGCCAGGACGCGAGAAGAGGCAGGCCAGGGTCAGAGCAGCAGGGACCGGGGTGTGTTGGAAGCCACTCGGGGGTTTAAGGCAGAGGGTGCTGCTTTTTAGTAAGATCATGCTGCTGTTGTGTGCAAATGGATCTAACCAGGGTGCTAGCAGAAGCAGGAGAGCAGGGTGGGGGCTCCCACAGCCTTCCAGGGGGACAGCGACTTGACTTGGTATTACTAGTTTGAGAGATGACATGAAAAAGACCAAGGAGGAGAGAGTACTGAGCGGACGCAGTGGTGACCTGATGTGGGATGGGGAGCGAGCCAGAGGAATTCAGGATGGCTCGCTCTCCCAGGTATCTGGCCTGAGCAGTTTGAGGTGCCTGTTAGACATCAAAGTGCAGGGGAGAAATGGGAAGCTGTGGGGTCTGAAGCTCAGGAGAGAGGCCAGGTCTAAACAGGTAAAATGGAGAGGCTTGGCACGGCTTCATATAAAGCCGAGGAAATAGGTGAGATCATTTACAGAGACAGTGTGTAAAACGAAGAGAAGGGAGAATCCTAGAGAGAGCTCCTACATGCGGAGCCCGTTAGAGCAGGAGGAGCAGGAGAGAAGGTGCAGCAGGAAGTGGATGGGTGTGTGGATCTATATGCCCACAGCTCTAAACGACTACTGTAATCAGCAAAGTAAACAGGGCTATTTACTCAACACACTCACATCCGTCCCCATCCACTGTCTGGTTTCTATATACCCACAAAGCAACACAGTGCCTATTTCTCCAATAAACTATTAATACAACCACCCACTAGACTTTGAACAAGCAATAGTCAAAGGAGGCACCTATATAACCAGGAGGCTCTGTATTTCTTACATAATGACTGAAAAATAAATCAATCATCCTGGAAAACCCAGTATGGGAAAGTGATTGAGATGGCTTTCCCTCATTCCCACAAGCAGGTGGCTGTGACAACAGCTCCTTCCTGGAGGCATACACCATCAGCCCTGGCTGAAAAATAATCTTCACTCCGTGAATGGCCTGTACTCACCTCTTTTGTAGCTGAGCGTGGAACCTTTGGATTATGGACTAAACCCTGCCTTTGAGCTTTTACGAGGGTGAAACACCACTTTCTGCTTATTGTGGCAAAAACAGAACAAATCATTAAAAGTCATTCATGATGATACCTATAAAAGACTACAGGATAAATGAAAAATAGTCTTTCCCTTAGAAAAAAAAAAAGAAAGAAAAGATATTGACAGTCTCATCTCTAGGGCAGGATTTCTTAGTGGAAAATGCAAAAAGTAGGAGTCCAAGATGTGCTTTCAGATTTTAGATAGGCCTATAACAAATTCTGAAAATGTTTGCCACAACCCTGTATTTTTTTCTTTTTTTCACATAAGGGCAATGCTGGCAAATGCTGTTAGATTTCTACTATGAGTTGACATTGTCACACCTACAGACACACTGGGTGTCATATCACCCCATCACATGATACATGAAATGTAATCCCTGAACATAATTTTATGTGCTATTTTTCTGAGCTTCCTCTTGAAAAGCTGGGTGACTTCTTGGGTAGCAGCAATTTACCTTTCACACTTCTGTAATAATCAAGGTGCCTGATTGCCCTGAATAATATTCCAGGCTGTCAGAATATTTCAGGGCTGTGAATTAGCATTTCAAAACCTTCTGAAACCAAAGGTAGGAGGGCTTTTTTCCTTAGCTAAAAGTTCCCCTGGCTGCAACGGAGCAAGTGTTAAATGCACACCTGGAGAAGCCATATTTCTGTATGGGAAGACTGGATAGGGGTCTCAGAAAAATGTGTCAAAAAACATTCTGGCTTAATAATCATACACCCTGAAATTTCCAGAAAGGGTTTAAGTTCAAATATTCTGCTCTGTGTCCCTATAACTCATGAAAACATCCTGAGAATCCCAACACTTTAGGCACAGAAATAGCATTTTTCTAGATTACTTCTCCAGGAAGGGGAATAAAAATCTTTCATTAGGCCACGGCCCCTAATGTTGAGTTAGGACAACTTCATTCAAAGGAAGTCTGTGGTTGTCAAAATATAACAGTGCCCTTAAAGATTTTTTGTTAGCAGTCTGAGCATCAGGAACTAAAAATCTCCTGAGATACAAGATTGGTTCATCAAACCACCTGATTTAGTGAGTTACTGCTCTTACGGCCATATCCAGTGCCCACCACTTACATCATTGCATGAGGCTTGTCCCCTACTAAAAACTTGTCCTGGATTCCCATTGCCTATCAATGGTTCTCAAAGTGTAGTTCCCAGCCCAGGAGTATCAGCACCACCTGGGAACTTGTCAGACATGCAAATCCTGGTGCCCTATCCCAAACCTACTGAACCTCTGAGGAAAGGCCCAGCAATCTGTGACCCTGATGCATGCCAAAATGTGACAACCACTTGCCTAGATAAACCCCACATTCCTTAGCCTGGCCACCACCTTGTCCACACCTCTCTGCTCCTTCCCCCACCGCACTCCCAATGCTAGCCTAGGTTCTGGCCAGACTGTCTCAACAACAGATGTTCCCTGGAAAGGCCAGCTCCACTCTTCCCCTTGGGCTATTATCACACATCCACTCACCTGCCCAGAATCGACCACCTTCCTCACCCCACTCTTCCACTGCCACTCAAAGTCCTCTACTTTCCAGGAAAGGTATCTGAGACAGAGCCCTCCCCTGCCTCCTCCATCAGGCCTTCCCCACCTCCCTGGGAGCCTTGGGGCTCTGTTGGTTGGACCAACAGAGTGTTCTCTCACTACAAAAGAACATAGCGGTCTTTCCCCACTGCAAAGCAAACAACCTAAGGTGATTCAACTGAGGTCACTGTGGTTGGGTAATTTTCTCAATTTTATGCTTTTTAAATTATAACTTTTTCCTAAAACTTTGTTGCTGGCTCCTTGCTATCTACCCCACTTGAATACCAGCTGTCTAGTAACAAAACAATAAACAATCTGGTGTTCTGCAAAAAGCATTACGACTTCCTGTGCTGTCTGCTGCACACGTCCTAAAGCCCATTGTGGGTACCATTTATTTGGCAGTTAACACGGCCACCCTGGACTGCCGGTTACCCTCCATTATAACATACACAGTTGACCCTTGAACAACACAGGGGCTAGGGGTCCCAACCCCCCAAGCAGTTGAACATCCACAGATAACTTCTGACTCCCTAAAACCTAAGTACTAACAGACTCCTGTTGACCAGATGCCTCACCAATAACACAAACAGTCCATTAACACATATTTTGTATGTTATATATATTATATACTGTACTCTTACAATAAAGTAAGCTAGAGAAAAGAAAATGCTATTAAGAAAATTATAAGGAAATGAAAATATATTTATTATTCACTAAGTAGAAGTGGATCATTATAAAGGTCTTCATCCTAATCATCTTCATGGTGAGTAGGCTGAGGAGGAGGAAGAGGAGAGAACGGGACTGCTGTCACAGGGGTGGCAGAGGCGTAAGAAAATTCATGTGTAAGTGGGCTCCTGCAGTTCAAACCCATGCTGCTCAAGGGGCAACTGTGCTTTCATCCTCATGTACCCTACCCATAATAATGGCTAGTATTCTGTATAAATATGCACACATATTTGCACACATACACACTGTATGTAGCACGCCCAGTTTCCTCTGACAGATGCCATTCTTGTTGCTCTGACCCTCCCCTCCTGGGTCCCAGCGCTCCCAGATACACTCACCCAGCCGCACATGGCCCCCGTTGTTTGGACTTGCCCTCTTGGGGTTTGCATGGGTCATTTTTGAAAATTGAGGTGAAATTCACATAACACAAAACTTATCATGCAAAGTATATCATCCAGGGGCATTTAGTACATCACAATGTTGTACAACCATCCTCTCTATCTAGTTTCAAAACATTTTCATCACCCCCAAAGGAGACTCCATACCCAGGAAGCAGTCATTTCCCGTTTCTCCCTCCTTCAGCCCCTGGTAGCCACCTGCAACGTGCCTATTGAGGACATTTCACATAAATGTAATCATATAGGAAGTGACCTTTGGTATCTGGCTCCATTCATTTGGCATACTGATTTTTTGAGGTTCATCCACATTGTAGCATATATCAGTACTTCATTTCTTTTTATGGCTGAACAATATTCCATTGGATGGATATACCACATGTTGTTTACCCATGCATCCGTTGATGGACATTTGGGTTGTTTCTACCTTTTGGCTATTGTGAATAATGCTGCTATGCATATTCATGTACAAGTATTTGTTTGAATACTCGTTTTCAATTCTTTTGGTTATATACCTAGGAGTGGCATTGCTGGATCATATGGTAATTCTATGTTTAGTTTTTTGAGGACCTGTGTAAGTTCCAAAATTTGTGCATGCTCCATTTTTCCCAGGGTTATTTGTGGGCAGGAACCACAGCTTGGTCACCTTCATACTACACCCAGGCTCTGGCATGTGCCTGCCACATAGTAGGTAGGCATCACAATGAATGATAATGGGGAGGGCTTACTGCGTGCCAGGTGCTATTCTAAATGCTTCACACATATTAACTTATTTAATGTTCATAACAGCCCTCTGAGATAGGTACTATTATTATCCCCATTTTTCAGATGAGGACACTGAGATGCACAGAAATTAAGGAACTTGCTCAAAGTCACATGACCAGAAGTGGCAGAGCCTGGATTAGAACTCAGGTAGTTTGACTCCAAAACATGGACTCTTAAATCACTACATCATCAGCTTCTCTCGTGTTTGTCTCCTTAAAGACAAACACTGGGGGTAGGGGTTGGGGTGGCTTCCTGACACCTGGGACTCAAAAAAATAAAAATGGTCAAACCCAGTAAAAGAATTCAGGATGGAAAACATCTAGCATCTTAGCATCTACTACTAATTTTCATTCTTTTCTTTAAGCTGCTTTTTTTTTTGATATGCCTACCATGGGCCAAGTATCTTTTGTAGGTCCTAATCCGTACAAAAATCCTGTAAGATAGGTGTAATTATCCCCATTTTATGGGTAAGAAGAGTGAGGCTTTTAACATACAATGCTAACTCTTAAGACTTGGCCATCTGGGGCCTCTTAAGACCAGAACATAGAGCCCTACATACTTCCATACACTATGTTCAATATGATGCAATAATTAATATTCATATAAATGACCTGAGTCATTAAGGAAAAGTTAGATTATGTTTCAGCTCTATTTAAAAAGGCAGATAGGCCAGGCATAGTGGCTGTAATCACAGCACTTTGGGAGGCCGAGGTGGGGGGGGTTACTTGAGGCTAGGAGTTCAAGACTAGCCTGGGCAACATAGTGAGATCCCATCTCTACAAAAAATAAGAAAACTTAGCCGGGTGTGGTGGTGTGGGCCTGTAGTCCCAGCTACTCTCGAGGCTGAGGCAGGAGAATCACTTGAGCCCAGGAGTTTGAGGTTGCAATGCACTATGATCACGCCACTGAACTCGAGACTGGGTGACAGAGCAAGACCCCATCTCAAAGAAAAAAGAAAAAAAAGCAGATAAATACAAAATTTCAGAAAGATTGTTATTCAAAATGATTAAGATGAAATTAAAAGTGTTGTACTTAAAGGAGCCACATGTAATTTTCTGGAAAATGTCCCCACATGGTACCTCTCAAACCTGATCATGAGGCCAGTCAATGAGGCTTCACTGTGGGTCAACAATACCACCTTCCTGCCTGATGGTTTAATGGAGATGTTTTGTAAACAGCAACCAGCAGATGAATTATAAAAACAAGGAAGAAACAGCAGCCAAAGCATTACCAAATGGAAAATACCTGCGAAATCAATGAAAACAGGGAGACAAAGGTGTATTAACCAGAATGAGGAGGCAGTCACCAAGAGGCAGGCAGGTCACACAACTGCCCCCGCAAAGCAAACCACCAGGAAGAGCAAAAAGCAAACAAAGACACAGATAACCCTGGGCAGTCACTAGGAAACAGACGCGGGGTCACAGGATCTGTGTGCAATCAACCAGTCACACGTAAAATTGAGGATTAAGTTATGAAATTATTTCAGCCAACACACCCCAATTGCCTGATGTTTATATAGTAAATCCAGTGAGGTCAAAAATAAGGTTGTATAGGCTGGTCCCAGACCTCTCTTTACAAACTATGCGTCCTTTGGTCATGCTGGGGGTGGAGTGAGGGTGAGGACAGGGCGGGGGGCAGGGGTGAAGATGATACACCCCAGCCCCCACCTCAACACCACCATCTTAAGCTAGAGCTGCTCAACTTTCACCTGTTTTCACCACTGCATTTCCACGTAAGATTCTGAATGCAGCAAGAATCCTGAGGACGAAAAGCACCTGAAAAGCAGGTGGGCCAAGAAGGCGTCCCCTGTAATGTCACAGAGGGGTCTGTGCTGAAGTGACCACAGCGGAGCACACGGCAAGCACACAAGCACAAAGGCATTCTCCTCACCACCTCATCTCTCCAGCGCCTCTTCATCCTGGATCCTGACCATGCCAGAGCTACACCTCATGGGCTGCAAATCCCACTCTGGACTCAGAGCAGAGCCCGGGCAAGATCACTTAAGTGCTCACATGTCAAATTCCGAGACCACGGGCACGTTCCCAGTGAGCTGGGCTAGTGGCCTCGCTCGTGCACTGGATGGTGCCCCACACCACAAGGGTGTCCTTCCTCACCCCAAACTGCCCTGGGCTGTCACTCAGCACCCCACACGCTCCACCTGAGGCTGACCAGCCACTGGATCAGACCCGCTGGGAGGTCTCTAATGCAGATCCTCTGTCCCAGGGCCCTTCCTGCTTCTACTTTGTCCCCATTATCCACCCCCAACCAGACAAGCCACCATCCTGAAACCCTCCCATGGCTTCCCATAGACCTCAGAATAAAATCCAAACTCCTCACCATGCCCACACGACAGCAGCCCTCCTGCCTTCCCCTTCTCTCCCCTTCCTCCCCACTGGCCTTCTCTCTGTTCCTCAAACATGGCAAGCTCCTTCCCATGTCGGGACCTCCGCGCTCACTCTCCTGACCTGGAATGGTCTCACCTCCAATCTCCCCAGGGCTGGCTCCTTCTCTTCACTCAGGCCTCGGCTCAAATGGCACCTCCTCAGAGAGGCCTCCCCTGGCACCCTGTCTAACCGCTGCCCTCCCACCGCTACCTGTTACCAGCTCGCATCGTTTTACTTCTCCACCGTGTGCCCCTCCCCACCCGACAGAACACCAGCTTCAGGACAGCAGAGGCCCCGCTCATCCGTCACGGTGTGCGCAGCGTTTAGGGCTCGGCCTGGACACAGGGGTGTTCAGGAACTGGCCGTTGGTGGAAAGAGCGAATGGATGAGTCCTGAATGAATGAGAGGACGCACAAGTGAACGGACGGACGGAATGACTGAGTGCACAAATGACTGAATGCCGCAAGACCCCAGCAGTGTCTCGGATCAGGTGGGACCCACCGGTGGTCCTCAAATCAACATGCGGCCCTTTGCCCAGAGGGGCTGAAACCCAGCAAATTCCAGTCCAGCCTCCGCTGAGCTGCTCTGTTCACCATTTAACCCAACCAAGATGCCGCCAAGAGGGCATGTGTACTCTATTCCTCTTTTTCATAACACAGATAAAACTTTTACACTGTCCATTTAAACCGCCATTGTTTGGCCCTCCCCTAAGGAAACTTCAAAACTAAAATTCCTTTCTCCCCTCATTTTGCCCCTTTGTTGCGACAGAAATGCTCCATTTAGCATTCCTAAAGGGCCATTAGCATCCCAAAGCTCTCGTTGTGCTGCCCGGCTGGAGGCCTGTGTTCCTGATGGACGGCTCCGGCCCCAGGCTGAGCTGCAGCACCCACCGAGGGGCTCAGCCCCTCAACACCCCTGCCACTTGGCGGGATCTCCCTCCAAGCTGGCCAAACTCAAGTTGCCCTCTCATCTCAGATATTTAGCATGTACTCTCACTCTCCGACTCTTGTTCCGAAGGATTTCTCTCCCTCCCCCTTTCTTTCTGCCTCATAAGGGCACCTTTTGATAAATACTGCATGGGGGACACTTTTTCATTCCGATAAAAGACCCCCCTCTAAAAGGCAAGATGAATATCCCCATTATAGAACAAACAGGGGGGTTTAATCCTTCCCTCCCCTCCCACCCCCCTTCACCCTCAATCCTTGTTCAAAGAGAAAGGAGAAGCCACTTCCCCCACGGGGCAGCTCGGACAATCCTGGGCAGGCCGCACACCACAGTGAGGGCTCTTATGTTTCTGTGCTCAGGACAGGCCTGAATGAGGGATTCCTCCCGAAGTTAACATCTCAGCTCGTCAGGGATCCACTCTGTGTGGCACATTGTTCTAGATAATCGCCCTGCTGCTGAAATTAGCTTGTGAATCAGACAGAAAAAAAAACCCTTCTGGAAATGCTAACCCAGTTGCTAGGTTCTTTCTCCAGGAGAGAGAATCGTGTTCACTGTCTGCCCTCCGTTCCCGCCAGACTAGAGTCTCCTCTTTCATGGCAGCCTCGCATTTACTACCACAGCCTGAAAAACTCAGATGTCAGGCACCCAATGGAGATCACTGCCAAAGCAAACTCGAGACCACCCAGTCCCTGGGAAAGTCCTTGAGTGACGGGGATGTGTGTGCCTGACCTGGTAGGGCCAAGGCATTCACAGCAAGATGGGCCACCTTCATGAGCCCTATGTCAAGGGAGGAAGAATGTCTTTCACCCAGAAGCGCCCAAATGGCTGCCTTGGTGACTTCTTCATTCAGTTACAGATTCTTATTTTGGTTAGTCCTCCATGGCTGCCAGGCAAGACCGAAGTGCCCTCTTTTTACATTCTGAGTATTTACAGTGAATATAAGTGCTGCATGTCACATCCCAACCCTGAGCACAGGAACAGGTATTCCCCCTTGAGGATCCAGTTTGAGGAATGGGGGTGGGGGGAACTCGAAAAGGATTACAAATTCTTCTAAGAGCGCAGAAGCTAATCTTTCTTCCCCCAGGAGAAAATGGCTTGTTGCAAAGTACTCACTTGGTGTATACGAAATTGCCAAGACAGATAATAACATTTGGCTCTGTCCATAGCTTGTTCATAAAAACGGAAACGAAAGTTTGCCCACGGCTACAGTTGCCAGCTACTTGTCCTAAGTTCACACTGAAAAAGAATCAATTCAGCGATTTGACCTCATAATGCAAAGCCATTAGTCGTCATTCCACACTGACATCCAAATAGCCGTTGAGTCCAAGTGCAACAGGTAGAGATATAAATATTCCCTCTGCATCCAGGCTTGTGAGTGTCAGGTTGACAGGATTTGGTGATACATAGCTCTGCACTCTTGTGTCAGAGTCTGGCCTTGGTATACATATAGGTTATGAGGGGTTTTTTTGTTTTTGCTGACAGGTACACTTGTTGCTTAGGCTGGCTTGATCTCCTGGGCTCAAGGGTCCTCCCACCTCTGCCTCCCATTAGCTGGGACTCAGGCGTCACACAGCATCGCCTGGCTCTAGGATTAGTTTACCTGCAGCATATATTCTAGGCTGAATACATGTTTTTAGACATTTCCTTACTGGTGGAACGAAGGTCTGTTTTTTCTTCTCTACTCGTGCTCAGTTCTCTCTCTCTTCTATTCAAGTGTTTTTCCAATTTACTGGGATACAGATACTTTTTTACCAATTCTGGGACAAACACACTTGCACATGCCTTTTTGTGCACGTGTGTGTTTCTCTAGGATGAGCACTGAGAATCGGAATTGCCAGGTCATAGGGAAAGCACATTTAAAATGCAGGCCACCATTCCAGTGTCCTATGATCGTGCCCTTCACTCTGGCTTACCCTCTTACAAATGTGTGCCTTTGGTCACATGGGAGACCCAACTGACAAAACATAGAGGAGCCTATATAAAAACACAGACTGAAAAACTACCTAAAACTACCTATTTTGCTTTATTTTAAAATAATCAGTTAAGGGGGATAGGATGGGTAGATGCTGATCAAAGGCTACAAAGTCACCTGTCAGACAGGATGAACATGTTATGGAGATATTGTACAGCACGGTGACTACAGTTAACTATAATATATTGTATACATGAAAATTGCGGGGAGTAGATCTTAAAAGTTCCCACCACACACTCAAAAAAATAACTATGTGAGGTTAGGGATATGTTAATTAGTGTGATCGTGCTAATCATCAATGTGTACTCATATCAAAATATCATGTTAGTGTATTGTAAATACATAAGATTTTTATTTGTCAATTACACCTCAGTAAAGCGGGGGGAAAAATAAAATACTAATCAGTGAAGAAAACCACCCCAGTACACACACCCACATAACTGCAAAGTGGGGAGGGGTAAAATTGAAGACAGGTGCAAGGACCAGCACCCTGGGGCCTGTAGCCCAGTATCAGCTGTCCACAGAATGAGCACCCTGGGTGCACCGGCTCTTATTTACTTCCAATGAATCCAGACCATGGTCAGCAATGGGAGCAGGCCCAGGAGGGGAGCCCTAATACAGGTTTCTTGGCATTCCTAAAGTGTTCACCAGGATGGTCTGGCCTGTCTGCAAGCTCTGAGGAACTGGATTTCTGAACTAAATGCTAAGCCAGGCCTGGCACTGGCCAGGTTGAGCCTTCCTTTGTGTCTGAAAACCCCTTTGTTTGAAGTTGGTATAACTTTAAGTGGCCTGCCAAGGAGAGCCTGTGAGAAAGCGCCAGGCCAGGCTGCTTTCCCGGGGCCCCCAGGGTGCTCTCTGCCCCTGCCAGGGCCACTTCCCCATCTCACCCTCTGTGGAAATCCCCTTTCTCCCGTGATGCACCTTTCCTCAGCTCCCAGGCCAGGGTTCTTGCCAAGCTGAAACAACCCAGTGGAAAGGACTGATTCTCTTGCTCCAAGGTGAGGGAGGGATCAAGAGCTGAGGCATGGAGAAAATATCTGAGCACAGCACTTGAATGACTGGGCAGGGATGGCATTTCCTGAGCACCTGGTAATGCAGGGACTGCGCTTGGCATTTCACAGACATTGTTTCATTTACCCCCAACAATCCTATGACACAGACGTGATTATCCCCATTTCACAGATGAGGAAACTGAGGCTGGAAAGCTCAAGATCTAGCTGGTACGTGATAAAGCTAGGTACCCAGCTGAGGCTTGTACGATTCCCAAGCCCAAGTTCTTTCTACTATACCAGTGATTTTCAAACCGGGATTCATGACTGCTCCAGGACATTGACTTTAATTTTTTAATTTTTTTAATTTGAAATAAATTTCGACTTACAAAAAGTTGCAAAATGGTGCAAAGAATTTCTGTGTAATTCTGTGTACTTCTGTGTACGCTTCATTCAGTTTTCCCAAATGTTACTCTCTTACTTAGCCGTCCTACAGTGATCAAAACCAGGAAACCGAAATTGATACAATACTATTATCTAATCTACAAACCTTACTCAAATGTCACCAACTGTCCCACGCATGGCCTTTTCTGGTCCAGGATGGACCCAGTCCAGATTCTTACATTGCATTTAGGTCTCATGTCTCCTTAGCCTCCTCCAGTCTGTGACAGTCCCTCAATCTTTCTTTGTCTTTAGTGACCTTGATACTCTTGAAGAGTACTGGCCAGTTATTTTCTAAAATGTCTCTTGTTTGGGATTATCTAATGTTTCCTCGTGATTAAATTCACGTTGTGTATCTTCAGCAAGAACCCCGCAGAAGTGATGTCGATCCTTCCCAGTTCGGCACATCAGGCAGCACGTGATGTCAGGACGTCCCATTTCGAGTGATGTTCATTCTGATCTCTTGACTAAGGTGGCGCCTGCCATGTCCCTTCACTATAAAGTTATTCTTTTTCCTTTTGTAGTTGTGGGAAGATACTCTGACTAGCACTATGCAAATATTCTATTTCTTATCATATTTTTATCCACTAACTTTAGCAGACCTTGTGATTCTTGCCTGCAACCACTATTCCTGGGAACTTTCTGCCACACAGTGATTTTCTATTTTCACCATTCTTTCATTTTTTTTCTTTCATTCATTTCATTTTTTACAATTATTATTTGGAATTCTACTGAAAGGAAAAGTGGGCAGTGATTCTTAAAACTTCTGCATGTACTCATTTCATCTAGTGCATTAGCCAAAGTGCAGGTTGCTAGGCTCCACCCCGGAGATTTGACTTTATAAAGCCAGGAAAAGGCTCAGAAATACACATTTTAATAAGTATTTTCCGCTCCCCCACAAGGTTTTGTTTTGTTTTTTTGAGACTGGGTCTTGCTCTGTCACCTGGACTACAGTGCAGTGGCATCATCATAGCTCACTGCAACCTCAGACTCCTGGGCTCAAGGGATCCTCCTGCCTCAGCCTCCTGAGTAGCTGGGACTACAGATACGTGCCACCATGTCCAGCTAATTACGTATTTTTTGAAGAGACCGGTCTCACTATTACCCAGGCTGGTCTCGAACTCACGCCTTGGCCTTCCATAGTCCTAGGATTGTAGGCATGAGCCACCAGGCCCAACCCCCCCACAAGGTTTTTTTAAATTGAGATATATTAGTAATTTACATGCCATACAATTCACCCATTTAAGGTGTACAATTCCATGGTGTTTAGCATATTCACAAGGTTATACAACACCACTATCTAATTCCAGAACATTTTCATCACCCTAGAAAGAAACCCTATACCCACAAGCAGTCACTCCCCATTCACCTCCCCCCCTTAGTCTCTAGCTATCATTAATCGGCTTTCTGTCTCTATGGATTTGCCTATTCTGGGCATTTCATGGAAGTAGAATCATAGAATATGTGATTATATGATTGTGACTGGCTTCTTTCAATTAGCATGATGTTTCCAAGGTATAGCCATGTTTTATCACGTATCAGTACTCCACTGCTTTTTATAGCTGAAGATTTCATTGTATGACTATACCATATTTTATTTATCCATGCATCAGTTGATGGACATTTGGACTATTTCCACTTTTTAGCTATTATGAATAATGCTGCTATGAACATTTGTATATAGGTATTTGTGTGGACATGTATTTTTGTTTCTCTTGGGTATACAGCTATATCTTGTTTTATTGCACTTTGCGATACTACATTTTTTTTACAAATTGAAGGTCTGTGGCAGCCCTGTGTTGAACAAGTCTATCAGCACCATTTTTCCAACAGCATGTGCTCACTTCATGTCTCTCTGTCCCAGTTTGATAATTCTTGCAGTATTTCAAACTTTTTTATTATTATTATATCTGTTACAATGGTCTGTGATCAATGATTTTTGATATTACTATTATCATTGGTTTGGGATGCCACAAACCACCCTGATAGAAGATAGAAAACTTAATCAATAAATGTTGTGTGTGTTCTGACTGCTCTACCAATCAGCTGTTCCCCTGTCTCTCTCCCTCTCCTAGGGCCTCCTATTCCTTGAGGCACAAAATATTGAAATTTGACCAATTAATAACCCTACAATGGCTTCTAAGTGTTAAAGTGAAAGGATGAGTCTCACATCTGTCACTTTGAAAAGCTAGAACTGATTAAGCTTAGTGAGGAAGGCATGTCAAAAGCTGAGACAGACCGAAAGCCAGGCCTCTTGTACCAGGTTAGCCAAGTTGTGAATGCCAAGGAAAAGTTCTTCAAGGAAATCAGAAGTGCTACTCCAGTGAACACATGAATGATAAGGAAGCAAAACAGCCTTATTGCTGATATGGAGAAAGTGGTCCGGATAGAAGATCAAACCAGCCACAACATTCCCTTAAACCAAAGCCTAATCCACAGCAAAGCCCTAACTCTCTTCAATTCTATAAAGGCTGAGAGAGGTGAGGATACTACAGAAGAAAAGTAAAAAGCTAGCAGAGGTTGGTTCATGAGGTTTAAGGAAAGAAGCAGTCTCCATAACATAAAAGTGAGAGGTGAAGCAGCAAGTGCTGATGTAGAAGCTACAGCAAGTTGTCCAGAAGATTAGCTAAGATCAATGATGAAGGCAGCTATACTAAACTACAGATTTTCAGTGTCGATGAAATAGCCTTATATTGGAAGAAGATGCCATCTAGAAATTTCCTAGCCAAAGAGCGGAAGTCAATGCATGGCTTCAAAGCTTCAAAGGACAGGCTGACTCTGTTGTTAGGGGCCATTGCAGCTAGTGACTTTAAGTTGAAGTCAATGCTTATTTCCCATTCTGAAAATCCTAGGACCCTTAAGAATTATTCTAAACTTACTCTGCCTATGCTTTATAAATGGGACAACAAAGCCTGGATGACAGCCCATCTATTTACAGCATGGTTTACTGAATATTTTAAGCCCACTGTTGAAATCTACTGCTCAGAAAAAAGATTCCTTTCAACATATTACTGCTCATTTTGACAATGCACCTCACCCAAGAGCTCTGATGGAGATATACAAAGAGATTAGTGTTTTCATGCTTGCTGATCTGCAGCCCATGAATCAAGGAGTAATTCCAACTTTAAAGTCTTATTTAAGAAATATATTTTATAACGCTATAGCTGCCATAGATGTGATTCCTTTTATGGATCTGGGCAAAGTAAATTAAAAACCTTCTAGAAAGGATTCACCATTCTAGATTGCCGTTAAGAACATTCAGGATTCATGGGAGGAGGTCAAATATCAACATTAACAAGAATTTGGAAGAAGCTGATTCCAACCCTCATGGATGACTTTGAGGGGTTCAAGACATCAATGGAGGAAGTAACCACAGATGGCGTGGAAACAGCAACAGAACTAGAATTAGAAAAGTGGAGCCTGAAGATGTGACTGAATTGCTGGAATCTCATGATAAAACTTGAACAGATAAAGGGTTTCTTCTTATGCATGAGCAAAGACAGTGATTTCTTGACATGGAATCTAATTCTGGTGAAGATACTGTGAACATTGCTGAAATGCCAACAAAGGATTTAGAATAGTAAGTAAACTTAGTTGATAAAGCAGCAGCAAGGTTTGAGAAGACTGACTCCAATTTTGAAACAAGTTCTACTGAGGGTAAAATGTTATCCAACAGCATCACATGCTACAGAGAATTCTTTCATGAAGGCAAGAGTCAACTGATGTGGCAAACTTCACTGCTGTCTTATTTTAAGAAATCGCCACTCCAACTTTCAGCAACCACCACCCTGATCAGTCAGCAGACATCAAAATCGAGGCAAGACCCTCCACCAGCAAAAAGATTATGACTCACTGTAGGCTTACATGACCGTTAGCACTTTTTAGCAATAAACTATCTTTTAATTAAGGTATATACATTTTTTTAGACATAATGCTACTGCACACAGACTACAGGATAGCGTAAACATAACTTTTATATGCACTGGGAAACAAAAAAATTCATGTGACTCCCTTTATTGCAATAGTCACTTGATTCCAGTGGTCTCAAACCAAACTTGCAGGATCTCCAAGGTATGCCTGTACACGTAGGCATAGAATTACTGGGTTATATGATAACTCTATGTTTAATCTTTTGAGGAATTATTTTCTAAAGTGTCCGCACCATCTTACATTCTCACCAGCAGGGCATGAGGGCTCCAATTTCTCCACATCCTCACCAACACTTGTTGTCATCCGTCTTTTTGATTCTAGCCATCCTAGTAAGTGTGAAGTGGTATCTCATTGTGGTTTTGATTTATATTTCCCTGGTGGCTAATGATTTTGACCATCTTTTCATGTGCTTATTGGCCATTTGTGTATCTTTCTTGGAGAACTATCTACTCAAGTCCTTGCCTGTTTTTAAATTGGGTTGTCTTTTTGGTGTTTAGTTCTAACATTTATTTATATATTTTTTGTATATTCTATACCTTCGTCAGAACTGATTTCCAAATATTCTCTCCCATTCTGCAGGTTGTCTTTTCATTTTCCTAATAGGGTCCTTTGAAGCACAAGTTTTCAATTTTGAAGTCTAATTTATCTGTTTTTTCTTTTGTGTCCACATAAGATTTTAATGCAGATGGTCTATGGACCACTCCATGGGAAATTCTCCAAGGGTTTTAGGTAAACATAATATGGAAATTACACTTTTAAAATTTATTAGCATAAAGTTATTCATATTATTACCTTATTTATTTATTTATTTTTTAAGTCTCTGCTGGATCTCTAGTTATGGTTCTTTCTCAGTCCTAATGTTGTTTATTTGTGCCTCCTCTTTCTCCTTGACCAATCTTTCCAGCTATTTGTTTATTTTATTAGTATTTCCAAACAAGCAACTTTTGGCTTTGGTTGATCCTCTCTGGTGAGTATCTGTTTTCTAGTTCATTGACTTCTGTTCTTATTTTTATCTCTCCCTCGCCCCCCTCCTCCTTTTTCTGACTGATTCTGTTAATTTTTTTTCCTAACTTCTTAAATTAGATACTTAGCTCATTAATTTTCAGACTTTCTCATGGTTCTGGTATTCTGTAAAACACACTCCTCTCTTTAGCATCCTGTCTTTCTTCCATGAATTAATCACCCCTTGGCAGGAGGATGAGGAGAAACAGAGGCAGGCGTGAAGCTGGGTAGCCTCCCCATTCCCGTAGGATGCTGCCTACGGAAATGCTCTTCCGGAGAGCTCAGAGCTCCTGGGGGGTGATGTTGGCATATTCCAGAGCAAAACCAAGCCATGTGGGGTCATATTTCATCACGGGAGGTGGCACCCCATGTCAGTTAGTCCTTGTGGCCTCACCATCTTGTCCTTGCAGACTGATTTCTATTTCAGCAAATCTCCTTTGCCAGGCCAAAAGGCAATGAGGCAGATGCTCATGTAAAGACAGAATGAGCCAAAGTAATAAACTCGGCCCCAGCTGTCGGCTCAAACTGCTCCAGCTCCAGGCTAGGAATCATCCTGTCCTCTTCTTTGCTTCTAATCCTATTCCCAGTTAATTCCACCCCCAGCACCACTTAGCAGTGAACCCAAAGGCATCCTCCTAGAACGTGAGCACTGGAAGGGACTGAGACATCATCTGCCTGACTCCCTCTCTGCACCAAGGAGGAGTCCAGGGCCCAGGTCACAGTCCATTCAAGTTCACGACATAGTGCATTTTTTCTGGTATCAGTATAAAATGATCAGCTTTGTGCATAATGCGTTCTGCTCTGAATTCTACTTTTCGGATACTATTTTGTGATCCCTGCTTTTACTTTGTGTTCATTTGCTTAATAAGCTTTTGTACATCTCTTAATTTTTAAAAGGTTAGATGATTTTGTCATTTAATTTGTCAAAGATTGAGAGTTATATGCTAAAGTCTACCAATAATATTGAGTTTTTGCCCCAAGTAAAAAGAAAAACAACGATATGGAGTCTAAGGAATACAATCACAATGAGATTGATTTAATAAATATATTAAACTTTATACCCTAAAAACAGAGTTCTTCTTCAGTTCCCATGGAACATTGACTGAGATGATCTTACACACATGAGATTGTTCTAAAAAATAAAAAACCAAGTCAAACAAAAAAAAAACTGTACTGGATGCAATAAAGTAAAATTGGACATTAATTTTAAAAATATTTTTTAAGGACCTAACCCCTTGGAAATGAAAATCCAGTTCATAAATAACTCCAGTAGCAAAAAGAGTATCAAAACTACAGTAACACAGTCATTGTAAAAACAGTGACAATAAGAGCAGTACAAATCAAAACTTATGGGAAGTGGTCAAAGCTACTCTAGTGAGGAAAAGTCATTGCCTTAAATGGTTTTACTACTAAACAGGAATAAGAAAATAATATTAGTTGAACTGAGCATTCAACTCAAAAAATTAGGAAGACCACAAAAAAGCCTAAATAAGAAATTCATAAAGATAAAAAATAAGAGAATTAGAGAATAAAAAGCATTCAAAAATAAACAGCAGCCTAGAATAGTGATAAGAACACCAGATTTGGGAGCTGACAGATCCTGTTTAATTTCAGCTCTGGGCTTTGTAGCTGTATCCCTTCAGGCAAGCTAAATTTCTTAACTACTCAACCATCTGTAAAATGGGAATAGCAGTTCTCAAGTCACAGAGTTGTGAAGATTTTTAAAATTACTACATCCAAAGTACTTAGCACAGGGCCTAGCACACATTGAGTGTTCAAAAAATATGATCAGGTGTTATTATTATCACTTTCACAAATGTCCAGAAAGTAAACAAACCTAGGCAAAGAAAGAGTGAGAATAAATGTTCACTATTAAAAATTAGAAAGGTGATATTGCCACATATGGAAATTTTTAAAAATATTTTTAGTGATTATTATATGCAACTCCAAGCATAAAAAATGAAAATCCGGGTAAATGATTATTTACTTTGAGAATAAATTACCAGATTTGACTCAAAAAGCACTTGAAAAATTACCAAATAAACATATAAGCATGAAAGAAATTGAAATGGTTATCAAATAACTACTTCCAAAAATGGCACAGGGCCCAGATGGCCTAATTCTAGCAAATCTTCAAGAACCAGCTATTTCTCATGCTACTTAAACTATTCCAGAGCATTAAAAATAATAGAAACTTCCCACTTCATTTTATAAGGTTAAAACAGCCTTGATATGACACAAAAGGCAATATAAAAACAGAAAAGTTCAGGCAAATCTCACTGTGGTTTTTGTTTTGTCTTGTTTTGTGTTTTTTTAGAGACAAGGTCTTACTATGTTACCCAGGCTTCAGTGCAATGGCTATTTACAGGTGCAATGTTAGCGCACTGCAGCCTTGAACTTCTGGGTCAAGCAATCCTCCCACTTCAGCCTCCCAAGGTTCTGAGACTACAGGGGCATGCCACTATGCCCAGCTCAAATCTCGCTTTTGAACATAGATATAAAAATCCAAAACAAAATATTAGCAAAGAATAATACATCACCATATAGAATATTCCAAGAATGCCGGTATATCTCAAACTTAGGAAATCACAAAACCACAATAAGATACCACCTCACAGCCACCAGAATGGCTATAATCAAAATGATAGATAATAAGTGTTGAGGAGGATATGGAGAAACTGGAATCCTCATATGTTGCTGGTGGGAATGTAGTATAGTGCAGCTGCTTGAAAAACAGTCTGGCAGTTCCTCAAAATGTTAAACACAGTTACCACATCACCCAGCAATTCCACTCCTAGATACATATCTAAGAGAAAGAAAACACATGACCACACAAAAACCTGTACATCAACACTCACAGTAGCATTATTCATAATAGCCAAAAAGTGGAAACAACTCAAATGTCCGTCAATTGATGAATGAACAAATAAAATTTGTCATGTTCGTACAATGGAATATTATTCAGCCATACAAAGGAATACAAAGGCATGTACTGATACATGCTGCAACATGGATGAACCATGAAAACATTATGCTAATTGAAGAACTCAGTCACAAAAGGCCACATATTGAATGATTCTATTTATATGAAATGTCCAGAATAGGCAAATCTATAGAGACCAAAAGTAGATTGGTTGCCTAGGGCTGGGGTGTGGGTGTGCGTGGCGGATGGGAAGTGACTGCTAATGGGTGTGGTGTTACTTTTGGGGATGACACAAATGTTCCAGAATTAATTTTAGTGATGGTTGTACCACTCTATGAACATACTAAAAACCATTGAATTGTATACTTTCCATGGGTGAACTGTATGGTATGTGCAGTTATATCTCAGGAATCAATTAATGCAATTCATTACAGTAATAGTCAAAGCAGAAAAACTGTATGATCATTTTGATTAATATCTAAAGGATTAACATTCCATGTATTCTTGAGTATTAAAAAAAAAAAAGAGCAAACCTCCTAGTAAATCAGGAATAGAGGTCACTCCATTGAGTATAATAAAGAATATCTATATGAAACTAGGAGTAAACCATATTTAATGGTGAAACTCTAGAAACATTCTCACTTAAACCAGGATTAAGACAAGGGGCCATCTTGCCATTATTATATAGCATTACTTTGAAGTTATATCCAATGCAGTAAGACACAAAAAATAAATACAAGGTACAAGTACTAGAAAAGAAGGGCTAAAATATTCATGACCTATGGATTATAGTTGAAGTCCAAGAGAAGAGAGTTAGCTGAAACACTATGAGAACTAATATAAAGTTCAGTAAAGTTGCAGCTTGCAAAACACTTATATAAAAATCAATTGTTTTCCTATACATCAGCAATACCTAGTTAGAAAATGAGAAGGAAAAAGATCCCTTTCATAATAGTAATCAAAATTATAAACACATAGAAGCAAAGTTTTTTTTTTAAACATGTGACACTAACATAGAGAAATTTATAAACTTTACTAAAAGGCCTAAAAGAAGACATGAATAAATGGAGACATTCCAAGCTTCTGGCTTTTAAGACTTAAAATTGTAAACGTATCTACTACACACCTAACGGAATGGCTAAAATTAAAAAGACTGGCCATATCAAATGCTGATGAGGAAATGGAACTGGAGAAACTGGGACTCTCATACACTGCTGGTATAAATGCAAAGTAAAACAACCATTCTGGAAAACAGTTTGGCAGTTCTCTTAAAAAGTTAAACATACACCTACTGTATCATCCAGCCATTCTACTCTTAGGTGTTTACCCAAGAGAGATGAAAGCGTAGGTGCACACAAAGACCTGTCTAGGAATGTTTACAGCTGCTTCATCTGTAATAACCAAAAACTAGAAATGACCTAAGTGTCCCTTAACCGGTGAACGGACAAATTGTGGTATATCCACACAATGGAATACTACCCAGAAATAAAAAGAATTGAACTATCAATGCACATAACACCATGGATGAATAAATAGCCATAATAATTATGCAAAGTGGAAGAAACTAGACCAAAAATAATACTTACTATATGATTCCATTTATACCAAAGTCTAGAAAAGGCAAACTAATACACAATGACAAAAAGTGGTAGAAAGGAACAGTAGGAAACATTTTGATGGATATATTCTTTATCTTGATTGCGGTAATGGTTTCATAGGTATACCCATATATAAGTCAAATGTATCAAATTATACTTTTTATATGTGCAACTTGACTGTCAATTATATCTCAATAAATCTATAAAAAATTCATTCTAGAAGAATCAAAGAGAAACACACAAGTACAATTTATGATTTTGTCTAGACTTACAACCTACCCTTTTAATATCCTAACAACCCTAATGGAGACACCTAATGGTGTTTTTCTATAGTTGTCACTGAATAACTAGCTAAATATTTGATGAAAAAAATGGATATCCTTACCTCACACCATATGTCACAATTAATTCCAGATGGATGAAAGATTAAAATATATGACTTTGAGTTCTGGCAACAATGTGGACTGAGGTAATGTAGAACCCCCACCACTGCAAGCATCTAGAAATACTAGATGAAATGTAATTTTAAAAAATATTTAATGCATAGCAGATCTCACAAGAAATAAGAGGAAATCCCCAGGTGCTAGAGGAAAGAAGATTCTGAAAGCCAAGGTATTAACAGAAACACTGAGACTCCAGTGTTCACAGTGTGAGTAGGGAGGGAAAAGGGAGAGGAGAGAGGTGAGGGGAAGAAAGAGTGGTTATTAGACCTGGAAATCGGCCTTAATGCCTTGGGCTTAGGTTTTAGCACCCACACACAGACAGGAGATGAGGCTTTGGGTCTTACAAGGCCAGGAGTTGCAAATGAGGCCCCTGTGTTCTTTCTTTTACCAAATCTTTAATGAGCACCTACTTTTGCCAGACCCCTGTGAACAAAACAGAAGCGGGTTCCTGGCCTTATGTAAATTTACATTCAAACAAGTGATAGGAAGGAACAAGTGGGAGAAAGGGAAAGACAGTTAATAAACACAATCAACAAGTAAATTAAAACAGTATGTTAGAAGGTGATATAACTGTTATGGGAAAAAGGAGTAAGTAGGGCAGGATAAGGGTGAACTCAGGAGTGTGTGTGTGTGTCTGTGTATGTGTATGTGTGTGAGAGACAGCGGGAGAGAAAGGGAAAAAAGACAGATACAGATGGGGGGCCTGTTTGCAGTATTAAATAGAATAGTCAGGGCAAGCCCCACAGAACTAATATTTGAGCAAAGACTTGAAGGAACCAGGGGAATCATCCCACCGGTATCTGGGCACATCTGATGCCTAGAGGGAACTGCTGTTCCAGGGCCCTAAGGTGTGGCATGTTAGAGCAAGGAGGCCTGGGGACTGAAACGGAGTAAGAGAGAGGAAAGTGCTAGGAGATGAGAACAGAGAGCAAGCAAGGGCCAGAACATGCAGGGCCTTGCAGCCATTGTAAGGACCCTGGGTGTTCCTCCGAATGAACAGGGAGCAGCTACACAGGCAGTTACCTCTGCTGTGTGAAAACAGACCAGGGAGGCTAGAGGACAAAGGCAGGGAGATCAGTTAGGAAACTGTAGCAGTAATCCAGGTGGCAAAAATCTGGACCTTCCAAATGCCCCCTGAGTCAAAAAGGGGCTAAAAACCTTTGTCCACCAGGCTAAGATGACAGCAAAAGTTGGTCTCTACTCAAAGCTCTGAGTAAAGGGAGAAAAAGTTCTCCAGTGCAGAAGAAAATGAAACCCCAGGCCAGGAAGGTTTGGAGGCCAAATACATACTCCTCATTTGATATAAGAATTTCCAAGATGATTAATTAATGGAAAATTTGGTCCTAGTCCAATGATACCTCTAGGATGTCTGGCAGAATGAATACAAAATCACTCAATATGGGCATTTCCATAACTAAGACCAGTGGGATTTCCACAAAATCCCAAATAAAGATAAGCTCACAGTCAGAAAGTATAAAACACATAAGGAAATCATTCACCATGAGCAAAGGTCAGCAGACAAAACAGGCAGGAGGATTCATACCCCCAAGAAGTTGAGATCATCCATCAAACTAACAAGGACTAGAGGATAAGTTATTTTAAAGACTATTTACAAGGAAATAAGGCTGAGCAAAAGAAGCCAAATAGTAAAGAGAACATACAGTATGATTTCATTTCTATAAAGCTCAAAAATAGGCAAAACTAAATCTATGGTGTTAGAAGTCAAAGTGATGGTTACACGGGGGTGGGGGTTGGTGGTTGGGAGGGGTATAAGAGGGCCTTCTGGAAATATTGTATTTTTTTTTTAATTTTAAAGAGGTTTATTTTGAGTCAAATTTGAGGACTATGGCCCAGAGCCACGCTTAAGAAGCCTTAAGCAAGCGGACTCCTGGAAATATTGTATTTCTTTATGTTAGTGCTAGATACACAGGTAAGTTCACTTTGTAAAACATCATCCAGCTGAATACACATGATCTGAAGACAGAAGACTGGCTAGTCAACATGCTGGAGGGCAAAGAAGGGATAGATCCCGTGTTGCCACCCCTCTGCCCCAAGGAGAAGAGCTGGGGAGTGGGAGGTGAGGAAAGTACCAGTAGTGTCAGATGGCAGGCCCAAGTGAGGGCCCCCAGTTAGAACTTGTGCAATCTTTTGAAATAACCCCAGTGGAAGGGAGGGTTGGGAAATACATCATTCACGTTATAGAGCTGCTTCTGGCTGAGCAGGGAATGGGGTTGGGTCAGTAGTGAAGACTGGAAAAGTCCTCGGGAAGGCAGTGCATTCCACAGGAATACAGAATATCAGAGCTGACTTGTCTTTGCAATCCAACCCTTCATTTTACACAGAGAAATGAGGCTTAGAGAAGTAAAGGGACTTGTGCAAAGTCACCTGTGCTTCCCAGTATTCACAATTTTCCCTGACAGGGACAGGGGATATACAGATTAAAGATGAGAGGCAACCTGGCACAGTGGTGAAAAGCAAGACTCGAAAGCCACACTACCCAACTTCTAATGCCACCTCTACCACCTGCTAGCCATATGCCCTCAGGCAAGTTACCTAACCTCTGTGTGCCTCAGTTTCTCCACCTATAAAATGGTATACAGATGTAAATTTGTACAACCACTTTCCACTAAATGTTTAACCACTGTCTATTAAAGCTGAACAGATTCCTACACCCTAGGACCGAGCAATTCCACTTCCTGATACACACGAAGAAGTGCATTCAGATGTACATCAAAAGACACGGATAAGTATTGTCCCAGTAGTGCTACTTTTAGCAGCCAAAACCTGAAAGCAACCCAAATGTCTGCCATCAGTGGAAAGGAGAAATACACTGTGGTGTATTTATACCACAGAATACTGGGCAGCAATGGGAACTAATAAACTACTACCGCACATGGATACAAACCACAAATGTAATATCTAGTGAAAGAGGTCAGAATACGATTCCATTTATATAAAGTTCAAAAATAATGAAAACCAATGCATGGTGGGCAGGGGGCATGGTAACTGCAAGAGAGCATGGGACAGCTTCTGGGGTAATGGCATGTTCTTGATGTGGGTATGACGATCCAAGTGTGTGCACGTCATAAATAGTCTTTGAGCTGAACACTTATGATTCATGGGCTTTTCTCTACATATGTTATATTACAGTAAAGAAATTTACTTAATTATAATAATAGAACCCACCTTATAGGGCTGTTATGAGGATTAAATGAAGTAATATTTATAGAATTCTTAGAACAGAGCACGGCAGCAGTAAAGGCTATAGAAATGTGTGCTGTTAAAAGCTCAAAGTCTAGGATCAGAACCCCATCTCTGGGTCTCCTTCCTGTACCCTTCCTCTGAGCCCCCTGTCAAAGTAGAACACAAGGGATCCTCACAGTCCCCACCCTACCCAATATATCGAGGTGGTCCTGAGCTGGGTCCCCAGGACACAAAGCAACAAAGGCACAGAGAGCTTAAGTAACTTACCCAAGTTAACACTCCTGGTAGAAGCAGGATTTAAACCCAGGCAGTCTGAAGCCAAAGATGGGTTTGCACATCATAACCCCTAATACATACATCTTGGTATTTTATACATTATTAAATAGAATTTTGTGCTCTCTGATCTTGATTTAGAACTAAGTGCTTTCTATGGATCAGGAAAATCAGAACTTGCATTGCTCTTATATGTGATCATTTCTTCTGCAGACATCTTCAATTCAAAAAAAAAAAACCAACAATCAGCTCTCTACCCCCCTGATTCAAATTAAATTGGGGTAAGAAATACAGAGGACTGCTCAGTCCCATTCTTCCCTAGCATTTCTGGGTATCAGGATGGCAAATATGTCCAAAAACATGGTTTAAGGAGGATTGATTTCTGTGGATTGGAGTAAGAAGCAATTTCCTTCCTGATGGCAGCTCAGAAGGCCAAGCACTTTCTCACACTGAATTCCCTCCGGGTCTGAGCCACAAAGTAAGACAGGGCTGGGTCTGGGAATAAAGAGTTGGCTGAGACGGACCTGCCCACCTCTCAGGTCTGGCTTCAGGGAGAGGAAAATAAAGTTGACCACAGGGCTGAAGGCAGGGGGGCCTGTGTCCAACAGCTCTGCCCTGGGGCCGTCCAACCCAAAGGTACTTTCATGTTTCAGACGCCAAATTCTGTATCTGTAAACACAATGTGTTTCCTTTTTCATGCTGGGATTGGAACTGTTATTGTTCAGCACTTTCTGCACCAGCCCAAATGTAAGCAGGGTGCTGAGGGCAGTGGCTTGTGAAGAGTCCTTGTCCCTCAATACGACACAGACGTGGTTCTGAGTAGAGCGAACAACCTTCACGTGGGAGAAGCCCCAGGAAGCCTCAGGCATCGGGGCCCTGGCCCAGGTGGGGGCATAATTTCCTTCAAGTGTGCAGCAGTGATAAGTTTTTGTCTCAAAATCCAGGGCAGTTCCAGAGGACCTGCCCAGGACCTTCAGAGCTGACATTCCTGGGAAGACCACTCTTTTCAGGGAACCGCGGTCTCACAAATTCTTGGCATGGAAGAAAACAAAAACACTACAACAGAACAAATACAGCAGGAAAATGCAATGAGGAAGGACTAAAATCCAATCCCTCGGTGGTACAGGAGCCAAATCCGAAACCTGCTTCCTTTTAAGACCCTCAGCACCTCCCCTGTGCCCTGGACACTCAGCAAAGTTCCTCACTCTTGGGGGCCTATCCGTGTCTACAGCTCAGTACCAGCAAACAAGTTATTTGCCTTTTCACACACAGCCTCTTCAACTGAAACGTATTTCACCTGCGGGGAGGGCGTCTACTTCATACTTCTTTACATCCCCAGACCCAAAAGAGCCACCTGAACAGTGAACGCTCCAGAAATGTCCACGTAAAAGGTATTTCCTTGTCTGCAGGTGGGTGGTGGGGGAGGGGAAGGTCTTCTAGGACCAAAAATGGGAAATAGTTTTCATCTCATGGGCTAATTCTGATTCCAATACCCTAAGATTATTTCTGGACCTAGGAGGAAAGCGTACTGCGATTGATTGCCAATGTCTGCCCTGGTTTCAGGATGGGGGAGCAATAGTGTATTTACTAGGTACTCACCACAGCCACTCCAAGCAGCAACAGATGAAATCAGAAGCCCTGACAATGGTAATCAAGCAGGCAGGAAGTGTCCATCGCTTTGGGACTTCAAATATGGAACACAGCACAACATATAGGCTCTTGGGAAACTAAAAGAGATCTATCTCATTTCCTTATTTAGGACTCAGTTATTTAAAGCCAGCCCCTTTAAAGGTCCCTGTGGTCCTACAGATTGTCTTACTTAAGTGGAGAGTCTCTGGAATGTGTGAAAATTGGACACGACAACCAATAATCTCTCTTATCTGCAGGCAGAAAAGAACCGGGGGAAAATCTAGAACCAGCCAGGAGGGGGCATGGATGGGCCCCCAACTAAAACATGACCATGTGTACGGGGAGCTGAGACCTCACACAGGCTAGTCCTGAATCTTCCAGGGAGACAGACTTCCAGTGCCTTCTTCCAGCCAGGCATGAGCTGAGCTGCGAAGTGAACTGGGGTGTTACTTTCTGCCTTTCAAAGTTCTCACCCAACAAATTTACTTTAACCCCTTTAAATAACCTGGAAGTCTACTATCCTTACAGAACCATGGGTCTTCTTTCCATGCACAAATGCACTGCAAAATAAATTCATTTCAACCTAACCGTAACTAGTACACTAATTCCAACAGCAGAAGACTCAGGGATGGCTGGGGATGGCCCATCACAGGCAAAGGCAGAGAATACTTTTCCATTCCTTGACAGTACTCCTGAACCATAGGTACACCTGTCCCCTTGGAGGGTATCTTCCTTTGGGCACTGAGTGCCAGCGGCTGCCTCTGATAGAAATGTCCATCGTGAAGGAGGCTTGGGGCAGGAACTTAAGTGCTGGGAGAAAAAAGCTCCGATGAGAGACATTCTGCATCTTGTCAATCACATGAGCACAGTCTCTTCTCTCCATTAGAGGGTAGAACCGGCAGAAAATAATGCAGGCAGGGCTGAACACACATCTAGCCAAGGCCTCCCAGGAGCTGGGGACGAAAAGGGAGCAATCTCTCTACAGACAACAACTAACAACTGGTATTGGTCTCTGCCTTTTGACATGGGGGGAAATTCACATAAATTATACAACTTTTTAAGGGCAAAATAAAATCTATTTCTGAGTTCACAACAGAGATACATTTTTAGAACAAGAACACAGGAATGTAATACTCAACTCACTACCTTGTGCTACACAAGTCAAACCTCACCAAGCAGATAGCTTTGAGGCAAACATCCGTGTCTAGAGGACTGCCCAGGCAGCCACTTATTTCAAGCACTATTCAGAACAACCATCCCTTATACCCTTGGAGTTGGTTATAATAGGACACAGCTTTTATGTGATCAGCCTTCGAAACAAACGCTGCTGATACCCCCTGCTCTCTATATGCAACAGTGTAGCTGAATAAGCCAAGATGTGCCCTGCAGATTTGTCCACACTTAGTCCTGTTCATGTAAAAACTGCCCTTTGGTGGCAGGGACATCTGTTTTTGAAAAGCCTCCATTCCTCATGGCAATCTGATTAATTGAAACAAAGCACATAAAAAGCACCTAGTACAATGCCTGGCACTCAGTAGGGGTTTGTGGTCCGTCTTCAGGATGCAACCTGACAGCCACCTTGGACTGACATTCTAAACTCTGCAGTTTCCCGGCCACCCAAACCAATGCCATGCCTTCTGAGGCCGCGGAGACCACAAGGGCTTCCAGACGACAGACAAAATGCTGTGGGCCACTCTACAAGTATTAGGCTTAAGTCCCGAGCATTTCAAAAGCCTTCCAAGACCTCCCGTCTCCTTATAATGAAAGGCACTGCAGAAACCCAAGGTATGATTATCCCTTCTGAAAGGAAGAAAAAAATACTGGCTCACAAAATATCCATACTTGTGCATCCACAGATAAGGCTGTTTTATAATCCAGTTCCCTAGAGAGCCATTTATTTTGGTGAAGCCAGTGTGCATAGCAGACACTGTAAGAAGCCATCAAGATAACACGAATAACAACTCAGTGGACTTTTGAAGTGTAAACATAAAAGTCTATTAAGAATACAATGTTGGTTTAATCCCAAGACAAAAAATTTACTTAATGAAAAGCACAACTCATCTCAAGAAGGAAATATCGATACCAGCTGTGAGCAGAAAATGAGGGGATTCCTTCCAGGGAACATCTGAATTTCAACCCACTGCCTTTCCAATATTTACTCTGGACATAAAGTCTCAAATACTTTTCCGAGGATCTCATTTTTCTACAGGAGGAGGAGGTCAGAGAGAAGTCTGGGCAGGGCTAAAAGAGAGTTTGGCAGAGTCTAGAAATGCACAGACCCACAGGTTTACCCTGACAAACTTGCCTCCTTTCTCTGGGTAGAGCAGGGAGCAGCCTCCTTGCTTAAAGGTCCCTGCCCAACAGGTGCTCATGAGGACCCCAGCAGAGACCCTCACTCCAGCTGCCATGGGCCAGTAGAGAGAAATGACACCCGTGGGCTGCTGACTCAGGTAAACTGCACCTCAAAGCACCACACCAGTAGCCAGGACATACCACTCCCAAACTCCTCTGTTCGGCAACAATACTTTTAACCCCTTCCTGGATTTTTTTTATGTTCAGTGAAGCAAAGGAATGGGGAGCACAAGTGTGAAAAGCGATGGCCTTCTTAAAGAGGGGTTGTGATTACCAGCTCTGCTTCACCACCTTTAAGAGAGATCACAGGCCCTGAAATCAAGAAAGACTTGGCTTTCTTGAAATCAAGAAACACTTGTAGATGCTGAGAACCCACAGGAAAGCATTTAAACCTCCTTCACTCCCAGGCATAACTCCTGCCTCCCACCAGGCCTGATGGCAGAGATAAAGGACAATTTCTTATACACAACTTCATATGTAAGTATGTGTGAACCTAACCTAATCTAATCTAACGCAACACAATTAGGGAACCTCCTCCAGTTCTAGCAAGAAGTAACAGGTTGTTCCAGCTTTTTTCCTATACATGGATTCATTCATCCATTCATTCATTCATCCATTCTTCCATCTATCCATCCATTCATTCCATGGAGAGGCAGCACAGTGGATGCAATAAAACAAAGCACACACATCAGGCTGGAGTCCCAGCTTCACCACCTCCCAGTTATGTCGCTTTGGGTAAACCATTTAATGTCTCCAGGCCATGGTTTCCTCATCTCTAAACTAAGGACAATAATGGTGCCTATCACTAGCATAGTCACAATGACTAAATGACTAAATTAACGGGAGTGTTTGGCAAAGAATAAGCCCTCAAGGGTTAATCATCATAATTATAATAATTATAATAATTACTATGACTGTTAAAAACATTCACTCATTTATAGCTATGTGCCAGGCTCTAGACTAGGCAGCAAATAATTTCAGCCTTCTGATTTTGCAAGGGTCTTTAGCGGGACATTGGATTTCTCACGGCAACAACCCCTATATAACCTCCCTCTTTTGCCAGGAATGAGGGTGGACCCAAGCACCAGAGCCATATACAGTCTGAGGATCCCCCCCGCCCTCCCCAAAACCATGTTTAAATAATTATGAGCATTATGTTGCAGGTACCAATGACCATAGGGAGGACCAGCCCAGCACCATGCTCATCTTGCAGAGACATCTTCTGCGTGGGTTTTGGGTTACCGCTGGGCAATGCAAAGCCATAGAATGAGTTGCAAAACGAGTTTTCATAAGCTACACCTGTCACAAGTTATGCAGGGGCTCGTGCTGACATCCCCACAGTAAGATTAAACAGCATGCTTCATCAGGCACTAAATACTAACACAGCTCCGACGTCAGGGGGACACTGATTAAAACTGTTGTCAATAATTTATGAAACACAATATGGTCTTCAGATGCTCTTTTGAAAAAAAGGAAGAAGAAAAAAAGGGCCTAGCAACCCAGGTGGTTTAAAACTGTTCATGCATTTTCCCTTGAATGTACACACACCCCTACCATGCATGGGTGCTTCTTTACACGATAAATGTAAATGCACATGTGTATAAAAGCATGTGAACACTGCTGATACATATGGGCGGAAGAAAGTATTTAGTTATTCCACTGAGAGTTGTTGAGGCTGTAACATTATACATAGTCTTGTCTTTCACATTGTTTTGAGGGGGTTTTTTTCCCCAGAAAAAATCCAAAATTACATTTAAAATAAAATTGGGCTTTACTAAAGTTCACATTTATTCTATAGAGAACTTGACCTTGAAACACCACCAAAAAGAAAGCTGGACCAAAGAAAGCATACAGGATATGTGCATTTCTTAGTAATCTGTAAGTACTTCAGCCCTATGTAGAAGGACTGTTCAGTCAAATGATAAAATCAACATATTTTTTAATTTCAGGGTTTTTTGGGGGGGCAGGGGTTAACCTAGGGAAGGGTGCCACTTTAGTCTATTATAAATCAGGTCTCATTATTTTATAAAAGCAAAGAGAGCATAGCACAGTAATACCCTCATTTTATCAAGATTGATGTTTGGAATTTTAAAAAAATATTTCTTTACTTTGCCTTAGTTGTAAATACTCTGGGTAGCTTGACTTTATATGTCAACAGTGTGAAATTCACAAGATGGGATTATGTTGGGGAAAAAAATCTGAGTCTCTGATAGTACAAAGTTAGTGCCTGAAGGATTTATTAATGCTTTTTCCTAGCACTGTGCCCTTTAGTATCTCAGAACACCTGTCAAATACTAATTCATTCACATATCTCCACTACAGGGCCTTTTCATAAAAAGCTCGACCTTTAATTGTAAATCACTCCTAAATTGTCCTTGCTGGCTTTCTCTTTTACAGAATGATGGAAAAATCACTAAGACTTCAATTAAGACTTTATGGGAACTTCAATCTGATGTTCCCAGCTATATCTACGAGGTATCAGAACATCTATTCAAAAAGGAAACTATAAATAACTTTAACATAGTTGAATTGGCTTTGCTTTTATGAGATGACTGAATAATTGGCAAGATTTAAAGATACTTTAACTACTGGGAATTAAAATAACTTCACTAAAAACCAGAAAAATATTGTTAGCTGATCATTTGTCATGTAGATTATGTACTCATTAGGCCTAATTAAACATTTTGAACAAAACGCTTACTAATTACATTAGTTAATATGTTGATTGCTCAATTTGACCAAAAAAAAAGGTCAATCCAATTTGTGTGCATAGTTAGTGCTTTGGTCAAAAGACAAAATCCTGAACTATAGAGATTATTTCAAGTGCATGATGATCATTACAACAAATGCAGGTTATGTCTCCCCATCCAAAGTGACAGGAAGACATGGGGGTGGGTGGTGAACCTCAACAATACCAACGCTAAGAAGCTAGTAAAATTTTATCACATCAAGTTTATGCACCTCCATGTATTCACTTGCATTTGTCCAATTAGACCCTTCTGTTGACAATACAGACTCATCTTTCATATGCACATACAAACTAAAACTGATAGCAAAACCCTGGGAATCCCTTTAAATGTCAATAAAGGGTTTTACGCACAAAAGGAAGAAAAGAAAAGAGGGAGGAGGGGGAAGAGAAGAGATGGGAAAAACCAACATTTCTGAGGGAATTGAGTAGATCAAAGGAATTTTATTCTCAAAGACCACTAAATTGGACTATAACTACTCTCTCTCTGTGAAATCTTGAAAAGTGCCTTCAAACTGGAAACCAGTTCTGTCCCTTAAACAAGGGGGATGAACAATTAGTTCTGCAAAAGCGGGACATGAGTGTAAAAATGGAGGCCTCGCCATGCAACAGGAGGCACAGGCGTCTGCAGACCAGGACGCCTGACTGGGCCTCTGTGCTGACCTGGCCCTCCAAGACATGTTTTCCATTCGCTTGCTCAAAAGTCTGCATCCACAGTCATGAGGCACAAACTATTCGACAACAACATGACACAATTAATCAGAACCAGACCTAAAAACGTGTGTTTGTGGGGACCAGCAAACTTTGCAATGTGCCTCAGAGGGTGAAGCAATTGAAGAGACTCACACTGGCTGTTCGGGATTGGGGGAGGGGGAGGAAAAATCTATATGTTCACAAAAGAGGTACACCAAATGGTACATTTATGGACTGAATAATTTTCATTATAACAAATGTAGGATTTGGAAATTTATGTCTCATACTGAAAAAGTAAGGTATTGTCTTACTACTTTCCCCTCCTTCACTACCACACACGCTCCCAAGGAGAGAAACTGATGTCTGAGAGTTTCTACAGCAGCAAAATCTTACAATTCAGAAGTAGAACGTATCCTTTTTTTAGCCTCATTTCTGACCCAGCCGTATTCACCAGTGCCCGGTTTTGTCAGATTTCTTTCAGGATTGAAACCCCATTAAAAAGCGAGAAGAAGCTGGGCCCTTAGTTAATTCAAAACTGTTTAATTTCACCAAAACCTGAAGCTAACAAAAAAATCTGGTATACTTTTTTAGACCAGGATTGGATTAGTTTAAAATAATTACTGAACTCTCCTTTGTCATCTGTAGATAGTAATTAATTGAAATAACATCACTCTTCTTTTGCTAACACAAACACGCTGTCAAAAACAGAAAAAAAACCTTTTTTTCAAACCATAAAAAGACAAATGGAGGGTGCAGGAGTGACATTCCTTGGGTGCCGAACTGGCCCCAAACTGCAAATAGTTGTTTGCCACCTCCCAAGGGATTTGGGGCTGTGGAGCTGGAACTTCCCGGGAACTGGGCCGGGGTCCCCAACTGCAGCCTTAGGAAAGGGGGGGTGGAGCGGAGGGGAATCCCAGGGTCCAGCCAAACTGAGGGGAAGGCAACGAATGTTTGCGTTTGCATCCGGGGTTAGGAAGACCCTGTCGGCAAATTTTCTGCAAACCCCCCTCCCAGCAGCATTTCTACCGCTGCTTCTTGGCTTCGCAGAGGGCACTGGGTGTAAACCTGGGCATTCACAGCGAGCGCCACGCAAGCCAGTGGAGCTGCTCTCAGCCCTCCCGGGTCCTGGGCATCCCCGAACGCGCCTCCCACCGTTCCCATCACATCCCAGCAGCAGGCGATCCTCGGCTGCGGCCGCCGCCCGCGCTCCTGAGAAACTGCCGCTGCGAGGCCCGGCAGCCGCCGCCCGCGTCCGCGTCCGCAGCCGGCTTCGCCTCCGCACCCCACTCACCCACGCACTCGTTGGCCTCGCGGGCCGTGGCGCGCTGCCAGGGCCGATCATAGTGGAAGGGTTTGCAGCGGTCGCATTCCGGGCCGGCCGTGTTGTGCCTGCAGTCGCACACCAGGCTGTCGTCGCGGTCGCGCACGCAGCGGGCCGCGTGGCCGTTGCACTTGCAGCGGCCGCCCACCTGCAGGTCAGACACAGCGTAGAAGTATGAGTCGCGCGCCAGCTCCGAGTCGTCCTCGTTCTCGTCGCCAAACGTATGCAGGCGACTGAAGGCCACTCGGATGTCAGTGGCCGTGACCCAGTCCTGCAGAACGGGCGAGTTGTCGAAGTCGTGCGCCGAGGGCCGCCCGTCCAGCGTGCTGAAGGCGATGAGGCCACCCGAGAGCGGACGCATGTCGGTGTGAGAGTCGGTGCACACGGCCTCCTGCTCGTTCTGCTTGGTGATGGGCGCGCGGTGTGGCCGGTTGTACATCTTGCGGCACTGCGTGGAGTAGAACTGAAAGGGCACCCACGTGCGCCCGTAGTCCATGGACTTGTAGATGGCCATGGACTCGGGCCGCGGCGAGCAGAACTGCAGGCTCACGTAGGTCACTTCGAACTTCTTGCCCAGCGACAGCGTGAGCGTGACGTTATGCGGAAACTGCAGGTAGTTCTCGGACTGCCAGCACGTCAGGTTGTGCGGGTTGTTGAGGTCGGTGAGAAAGGCGGGCGGGTGCGCCTTCTTGGGGTCGGACGCGTTGCAGAGGTGGCACGAGCGCAGCCGCTCTTCGCCGCGCTCGCTCACCACGCAGTAGCGCGCCGGGGGCCGGCCGCAGGTGCTGGACACGCGCACGTCCTTGCCGAAGGCTGCGTTGACAAAGTCCGGGATGCAGCGGCGCGGGTGGCCGTTCTCGTCCGAGCAGGGGTCCGGCTGTGCCGCCTGGCCCGCGAACATACTGAGCCCGGGCCCGCCGCGCACCGCGCCCACCAGGCACGCCACTGCCGCCAGCGCCGCCAGCGCCTCCCACACTGCGCGCATCATGCTGCGTCCAGCTCGCCCCAGCCCCGCCGCGCCGAGGAGTCGGTTCGCCTGCCGCAGAAGGCGCCTGCAGAGAGAAGGGAGCTGCGCTCAGCTAGCCCGCCCCGCGCCCTCCAGCCCTCGGCGGGGTGGCGAGCGGGGGCGCGGGCGAACGCCCGGCTTCCCCCGAACCACACCCGCGGCCGACTGCCCGCCTCGCTCCCGCAAAGTCCTGCGGGCAGGCGAATCGGGGGGCCTCCAAGCCCGCACCGCCCGCGCCCCTTCTTCCTCGCCGGGCAGAGAGCGGGCGCGGCGGGAGAACGCTCGGCTTCCCCGCCACCGCCGCCTCCACGCTGCCCGTGGACCATGCCCGCGCCCATCTGCTCGTCCGCAACCAGCCCGCCTCGCACCCTAAGTCTCGGGTGCTGGAGAGCTCGGGGGCTCCTAACCCCGCACGGCCCGCGCCCCTTCCTCCCGCAGCCTGGGCTCCCTCTCAGCTGCCCCCGATCGCGTCCCTGACAGAAAGTCCGCGTTCGGGACTTTACCTCTAGAGAGGGCAAAAGAGAAAGAAAAGTTTGCCTGGCCCAGCCGGGGAGCCCGCGCGCCGGACGGCGGAGAGCTTCTCGCTCGCTGTTAGCAGGCGCGTCCTGCCTCAGCGCGGGCTTGCCAGCTCCATGCCCGGCGCGGCCGCCGCTGCCGCTGCCGCTGCCCCGGCCCCGGCCCAGCCGCCGCCTCTCTCGCCCGACTGACGACGCGGCCGCCCGGCTCCCGCCGCTCCCGCCGCGGTCGGAGTGCCGCCCTGCCCGCGCCCGGGGCGCACACACACACTCACGCTCGCTGGCGCGCACTCACACACACGCACGCACGCCCCCGAAGGCGCCGCAGCCGCCGCCGCCGCCGCCACTCGCGCTGGGAGTGGGGGGCGGAGGGGAGCGCGGGGGCGGGGGGCGGGGCCGCCGGGCGGGGCGCCGGCCAAAACGTCGGCGAGCTGCCGCCAGCTCGCGAGCGAAGTTTAACCCCGGGAAAGAAGAAAGTTAAAGGGAACCGGCCCGGGACGCGAGAGAGGGAGAGCGCGAGCGGGTGGGAACCGGGGAGCCCGAGAAAGAGCAGCAGAGACAAAGGGAAAGCGCGAAGAGCGCCCGGGGAAACCCCGGAGAGGGGGCTGGGCCGGGCGCGCACCCCGTGGGGGGAGGAGGGGTGGCCGGGGACTGTCAGCCTGGCCTGGGCCCCGCGCTGCCCCGGGAGCCCCGCGTCCGGGGTAGCGCGCGGGCGGGGGGAGGGGACGATTTTCTCCCTCCTGGTCCCAGCCAAACACATCTGTGTTTGTTTTCTTTGCTGCGCGGAGGTCGGGCCTTCCTCAAACCCAGCCTGATGGCCCCGGTGGTACTGCGCACCCCGTGGGCACGCAGCCCGGGGGCGTGAGGAAGAGGAGGAGAATGTGACCTCTGCCTGCTTCTCACTCCTACTCGAAGCCCCTAAGGTCCGGCGAGGAGGGGTTGCTCGCCCGCACTCTTACGGTTGTCACTGTGCGTGGGCCTATTTGTTGGGAACACGGCTTCTTTCTTGCCAGGGGACCTACGGGGACAGGAGGCTGAAGGGGTAAAAAGTCGGGCAGCACCTGGGAGCTGACCACTGCCCCTCGAAGACAGGTCTGATGGGCCTGAGGCCCAGGCGTGGGGGCAGCCTAGCCCTCCCCAGAACCCCTGAGGCAGGTTATTGGTACTTCCTCACCCACGTTTTTAAGGGTGTGATACCTTATACCATCTCATGGAATCTCCACAACGGCTTTGCTAAGTAGGTATTAACATTTTGCAGATGAGGAAACGGAGGTCTCAGGAGGCGAAGAAACTTGCCCAAGGTCTCTCTGCAAGTAAACATCAAATCTGGGAATAGAAACCCGGGCTCCTTCCACTCCATCGCATTTGCCAAATGGATAACCCTACCGAATTATAGTCTCATGGGGCCACCCAGCTCCTTCTTGTCTCACCCTTTGTCACCTTAGCAAAAACACTGAGGACAGTGACAGCATCCTTTGGCCATCTTGCAACAGCTGCCAAAGAGCTTTGGGAAAAGAATACACTGGGCTGAGAGTTTGGAACCAAATTTGTTGGTTTATTTGTTACTTTGAGATGTGTGGTCTAGTAAGAGATTTAGATGAAAAGCCCCAGGTCCTGGTTCTGGCCCAAGGGATGCCTTGCTGCATTAGCTCCATTAAGTGCCTCATTTTGTCTTATTAGCACTTCCATAAACCCTGAGAATCTAAGAAGGGGCCTCAGGGCTCATCTGGCCCAGCTCAGTCTCCTTGGATGAAGGCCTCCCTCAGCCTCCCTGAGAGACAGCCACCCAAGCCAGCTCTTCCAGGGATGGGAGCTCACCACAGCCCAAAGAAATAAATCCACTTCATTGTAGGACAGCCTGGATTCGTCTTCTGCCCTGGGGTAGCACTTTAGCTTTGCCTTCTTGTGCAGTTTACCACTCTCTGCACTGTTTGTTTATGCCTTGCCTTGTGGCAGAGTGGATTTCAGGTGACTTACAAGTGTACTTAAAATAGGGCAAAATAACATAAATTAAAAGTGAGGTGAAAGGAAATAAAGGAAATGTTTAACCACTGTGGGCTGTGAAAACCCAGTGGTGTACTGAAAGTCACCGTAGCTCTTAGGAGGACATGCTTTGGAGCCAGAGTACTTGGGTTGAAATTCTCTCTCTGCTGTGTGACCCTGGCAAGCCTTTGTATCTTTCTGTGCCTTGGTTTCCTCATCTGTACAAAGGAGCCAATACCGTCCACTTCATAGGGTTGTGGGCATCAAATGAATTGACACATCTGAATATTGTTGCTTATATATACATACATACTATAGTTATATAATGCACATGAATGTATTTTCACATATATGTATATGTAAATATTCATAAAGCCAGGCACACAGTAAGTGGGTATAGAAATGTTAGCTGTTAGTATTAAATTGCTAGATCTATACAGAAATTTTAAATTATTTAAAAACATTTAATTACATCAAAAGATGTTTATGACATATTATAAAATGAAAAAAGCAAAATTAAGTTATGCACAGTATAATCTCATTTTTATTTTTAAGAAGTATGCATAAAAAGACAACACTGTTAATAGTGGTTATCTCTGGATAGTAAGACTACAGGTGATTTTTATATATCTTTGCTTGTATGTTCTCAATTTTCCACAGTAAAGTAAGAAGGAAAGCTAAGAAAAGAAAGAAAAACCAAGAAGGAAGACAAAGTAGAGGTGGGAATAAGGGTACAGTGCACCCTGGAATGCCCTATTCCCCTCCTGTGGGTGGGCCACAGATTTGTCCCTAAGCTTTCCAGCAGCCAAAATGAAAAGGAGACGATGTCCATTACACAATTCCCAGTGTCCATGAGATAAAAACAGACCTATTGCTCAAGAGAATTACAACTATTCTTGGTACTAAAATCAGACAGGAATTTCTCCTGGAGGGCCTCAGAAAAGGAACACAGTGTGAGGTAATGGACGAACATCCCTGACAACATTCCCATAATAGTCACAACAGTGAACTCCATGGAGCGGTTTCTGTGATGGCCCTCACTATAAGCTCCATCTGTGTGGATGGCATCCCACAGAAACACAAGTCAGGAAAAGACATTCTGGCAAGGAGGGGTCTAAAAGAGGCAAATTGGGGTGCTCCACTCGCTGCTCACCCTACTTGGGTATATTCTGGAGTATCTACAAGACTGGAATGCCAAGTATTTTCCAAGCCTTCCTCCTGTTTCTGTCCACAGCACTTTTGATGGATCTTGCATGGCAGCAAGTTTGAAATTGCCCTCCCTGGAGTGTGGCTTTTCTATGTTGCCAGCTGAGCCTAGGCCAATGGTCTTCAGGAGTGGATAAGTGGGGACACTTTCCAGTTTTATGTGGTCACTTAGGTCCAAGTATGGTGTTTAGTAGTTGCTGTTGGGCAAGGACTGTCTCCCTTACCTTATATCCAGGAGGTCCAGAAACCTTTTGTAATACAGTAGAATTTCTCTACCTCCATTCAAAACCCACCTCTCTGTTACTTCTACAGTTGGTCTGATTCCAGCCTTACATGGCAGCCCAGATCAAGGCTCTGCCTCTTCAAATTTTTGAAATCAGTCTTCTGTCATCCCTCAGTTTTATCTCTTCTAAGTAAAATGTTCCCAGTTCTTTTAATGATTTCTCATCAGACGCTGTTTTCTGACCACTCTGCAGCCTCTCCCAGTGCCCTCTAATTTGTCAGTGTCCCTTCCTAACACAGGCTGCCTTTTGAGGGAACAAATGAAAAAAACAGATGTCCAAGTGTTGTGAGTTTCTCAAAGTGGGGGTTATAAATACACACCCATGAAGGCATGTCAGGCTCTGAGCAGTAGACTCCATGGTGCAAACCAGAGTTCAAAACACAACCATGCAGCTCTTGGGTGAGAAAGCAAATTCCCAGGTGTTTTTGCAAGGAATGCGTTGAGGGGAAACACTGTTCTTGGCACACAACCTTACCTGTGAAGCCTGATGGATCACCCTAGGAAGGGGAGAATGTGGTGGTTTCAAGAAAACTTAGAAGTAGCCAGAGTAGGAGGAGGAAAACCGGGAGATTCAGGTGTCATAGAAACCAATGGGCAAGAGCTGTTGCAAAGAAAGAGGGGCAATGAACAGTGTCACATGCCAGGGCAAGATAAGATCTGAAATGAGTCCGTTGGATCAAACTACAAGGAAGTTATTGGTGACCTTGACTAGCCGTTGCAGAGGAGTGGTAGGGACAGAAGCCAGACTGCCTCAGGCTGAGGAGTGAATGAGAGGCGAGAAAGTGGAGATAGCAAGTGTAGACAACTTGCAAGAAGTGTGAATACAAGTGGTAGGAAAGAGATAGGGCCATAGCAGGAAGGTGATGCTGGATTGAGGGAAGGTTGGGATTTTTTATTGTTGTTTATAAGATAAGGCTATTTGAACATGCCTAAATGTTGATAGGAAGGAGCCAGCAGGAGGAGAGAAGTTGAAGACAGATAAAACTACCCTTGTAAAATTGGCAGTCAGGTGGTCTCAAAGCCTCTCTTATTTCAATGAAATAGGAAGTGACACCATCTGCTGAGAGTGGGTGGGGGAGGAGCTGGGAGCATTGGAGGTTTGAGGTCATTAACGGAGAAGAGGATGATGCTTGCTGGGCAGAATTAAAGGCCCTGTTGAGGTTGGTGACCATCTACAAGGAAGAATGGCAACCAGCAAAGTCATGGGACACACATACCCCTTTCCCCAGCAGCCCCCAGCAGCCCCTATGTAGCCCTACAGAAAGAGGCCATTGGATTACTCTAGACTTGAGGATATTTTCCAGGAGGTGGGACAGAAGGACAAGGGGAGAAGGTGGCTGATGTGATAAATCAGGGAGACAATGCCAAAGGGAGAAGGAAGACAGAACAGGGAGAAAAAGGACATAGAGAGACCAGGGGTCTGGAGCTGTGCTGCTCAATATGGTAGCCAGTCACCACATGTAGCTCTTTCAATTTCACTTCGAATTAATGAAAATTAATAACATTTAAGGCTCAGTTGCCCAGCTGCCCCTGATTTGGACAGCACCAATATAAAGAACATTTCCCTCACCACAGAAAGTTCTATTGGAGAGAGCTGGTCTAGAGGATTCAGGAAGATAGAAGACACAAGGTAGGGGAGGTTGTGGTCCAAAACTGGAGGTGTGAATTGAGAATTCCAGAGGTGGGGCAGCTCTGGGGGATAGAAAGAGGGGGGTTTCTGCTGTGAGGCAGAGGGGAAGGTGATGGAAGATGAGGTCAGGGTACTGGATGGGCTGCCCACCTGAGCATTAAAGACCCTCAGAACCAGCCTCAGGGATTGGGGTGGAGCTGAAGACTGAATCAGGTGCTGGTGTCTTCAAAGAAAGAGAAGAGTGAAGTAGAATGGGAGTTCATTCCAAGGATGAGACATAGACTTCCCAAAATGGAAAGAACCTGTCTTAGACAAGCCTTGATTCCAACTCACCACTTACTAATGATGTGACTTTGAGCTATGTAGTTCTGGCCTTGAAGGAACAGGGGGTTTTGTGGGGATTATTATTATTATTATTATTTTGGTTTTGTTGTTGTTTTAATAAGGAGGGAAGGAGCATTGGGGATGGAGGAGGACAACAGCTCCCCACTTCTGGGTGTTGGGTCTGTGTGGTTTGGGAGAAGATCAGCTGCATTGAAGGGGGCTGCAGTGTGACTAGGGCCTTGGGAGGGCCAGGCTGTGGGGTGGGCACAAGGGTGGAAGGAGCAATCCGTGAATGGAGTGAGGATTCAGGGGAGGGCATGCTCTGGGGACAGGAGCACCAGATGGCACAGGCTAAATATTCTCAAGGAAGGAGGACAGGAAGACAGTAAGGGCTTAAGAGAAAGAGATGACCAGGGGGGCCTTCGTCTTGGGGGTGACCAAGGGTTTTACTTTTTAAATCAAGTATGTATATAATGTTTACTGTGTGCCGAGCATCTTCCAAGCATTGTAGCAATTATTAACTCATAATCTTCATACCAACCTTGTGAGGTAGGCATATTATTCTCTCCATTTTACAGAGGAGGAAACTGAACCACAGAGAAGTAATTTGCTGAAGGTCACATCACTGGTAGATAGAGGAGCAGGGGTGTGAATGAAAATGGTCTGGGCCCAGGATTTGGAGCTGTTAGTCAGCGCCTCTGGGCAAGATGGTCCTGGCTGGGTCTCAATCATCCCTGAGAGGAGGGATGGGCTTCAGGTCTACCAGGAGTATAAGCTGTGGCCTGGATCGACTGTGCTTCTCAGCACCTCTGGTCTGGCCAAGAGGACAGACCCTAGATGATCCGATTCCCAGGACTCTTAACAGAGACTGGGAATTGCAGTGGCCAGAGATGACCAGGGGCATCTGGCCTCTCCAGGAGGGTCAGCAGTCACCTGGGTTGATTGTGTTTCTTTCCAAAATGGAAAGAACCTGTCTTAGACAAGCCTTGATTCCAACTCACCACTTACTAATGATGTGACTTTGAGCAAGTTGCTTTATCTATCTGAGCATCAGCTTTTTCACAGTGAAATGGGAGTGACTTCACTTGCTTGATAGGATTGTTACGGTGATTTTAAAAAATGTATCTGGAAGGAAAACAGCTGGCAGAAAGTAGATGCTCAATATATGGTAGGTTTTTGTTTTTTTAATAATCATAATCCTCAGATCTGTCTATCAGATCTGTCCCCCTGGAAGAATTAGGGGCATCCTTTCATTTCAAGGTTTCTAGAGCTCAGCTCACCAGATGGGCCAAGTAGAGGATTGCTCAAGGCATCCCAGGTCCCTGGATAGGAATTCAGGAGATATGACTGGTTCTGGAAAAGGTTTTAGAACATGGGGAACAGGCCTGTATAGTGGGTAGGGTTCTGGAAATATCTGTTTCCCCAGTATTGTTTATCTGCATCTTCAGCTCAGGCCTCCCTTTTTGCAGGCTTCTTGGTTGAGGACTCAGGAGTTGGGCACAGAAGCTCATACAAACCCCAAATCCGCAAATCCTTTAATCTACTAGGGCTCTTTGAAGGGGTGAAAATGCCTGTGGATAAGGGGAACCAGCAGATGTAATTTATTTTCATTTGCAAAAAGCTTTTACCAAGGTCCCACCCCAAAGGCTATTAAAATAAAGAAAATGGGTCACCATGGGGGGAAGCTTTGTCATGGATGGAAGACTGGCCTTGAGGAAGGAAACAAAGGGTCCAAATAAAAGGAAGCTTCTCTGGGTGGAGAAAATAGTGGGGGGCCTCTGAGCCTGAGGTGGGGCTCAGCACATTTAGCTTTTACACAGACTCTGAAGGAGAGAGTCCTGTAGGTGAAACCTCAGGATTTAGAGATGATCCTGGTGTGATGCCAAGAGGAGGAGGAGGAATTGGAGGATCTCAAGAGGGTGTGTGAATGAGCCAGGGAACACGGACACAGATGGGTTTAATAGGTAATATATTTGGAGAGAAATAATTTGAAATACTCTTATAGAATGAAAGGTTATCAGTTAAAGTTGAAAAAAATATTACTTTAGGACTCAAATACAAACTATTTCCTTAAGAGTGTTTCCTTAACAGTGGCATTTAGCATCCCTGACCCCTGTCCACTAAATACCAGTAGGTTCCCCCACACACACACACACCAGTTATTATGACAACCAAGAAATGGCTCCTCATATTTATAAATTCCCCTTAGAAGAGCCACCCCCATTCTGATTCACTGGAAATTTAGCCCAATATGCTATGAGGCAAAATAAAATAAAATAAAATGAAAGGCAAAATATATTCTCAGGAAGACAACTGGAAATAAAACAGGATGCATTTAGGATCTTCTGGGAAGTTCTAGTCTCATATATCAAAATGCCTGTGGAGGTGGAGGTGACCCGGACAAGAGCAACTCCATTGCAGTGTGTTAGGAATGCAAATAAAGCCAGAGAGGGAGTAGAAAGTGCCAGGAAGGGAGGGGGATTTTGAATAAGGTGCTTGGGGAGGTGTTCCCTAAGAAAGATCCAGTACAACAGAGTGAATGAAGTGAGGGAGGGAGCCATGGGGGTATGGTTTTGGGGGAGGGGGGCAAGGGTCCTCAGTGACTTGTATAAGGAACAGGAGGGAGGCCAGCCTGGTGGGGACTTGGTGAGTGAGATGGGGAGTGGCAGAGGCGAGGTCAGACAGGGCCTTGCAGACTTCAATAGGGAATTTGAACTCATCATGAGCTTGCTTTTTCCATAGCTCTTAATATCATATTGTATCTCAGGCTAATCCATGAGCTTCTTGAGGGAGGAACTGTGTCTTTTCCCTCAGAATTCCCAGTGTTTAACAGAGTGCCTGGCACAAAATAGGAGCACACTACAAATTAATCAAAGACCACAGAATTATGGACAATTGAAGGTGGTAACCAGCTGAATGTGGCAGGTTGAAAAATTACCCCCCCCCCGCAAAGATATCCACATCATAATCCTTGGAACCAGAGAATGTTATCTTATTAGACATAAAAGGGTCTTTGCTGATGTGATTAAGTCAAGGGTCTTGAGATGGTGAGATCATCGTGGATTATTAGGATGGACCTTAAATGCAATCACAAGTGTCCTTATAAGAGAGAGGCAGAGCAAAATCTGACAAGATAGAAAAGGAGAAGGCCATGTGAAGACAGAGGCAGAGACTGGAGTGATGCAGCCATAAGCCAAGGAATACCAGCAGCCAGAAGAAGCTGGAAGAGACAAGGAATGGATTCTCCCCTACAGCCTCTGGAGGAAGCACAGCCCTTGCAACCCAATGATACTGATTTTAGACTTCTGGTCTCCAGAACTGTGAGAAAATAAATTTCTGTTGTTTTAAGCCACCAAGTTTGTGGGGCATTTATTGTATCAGCCATAGGAAACTAATATGCCAGCAAATCCCAGAAATGCCACAATTATGAGAGTCTTCTTCAAATCTTAAAAGGCAAGTTTGGGGTAAAGGAAAGGAACAAAAAGAAGGGCCACCAACGCTCTGGTCTCGAAACATTCTTAAAGTCTTCCTTTGGGTTTTTCTCCTTATGGGCAGTGACCACATCTCACTGATCTTTTACCAGCCAACAACGCTGAGTTCAGAGCTTGCCAAGTGTTTGCTGTTTGCATTAAGGTATTATAAACCCCTTTTCTAGAGGCCAGGGTTGCAGTACCCTTTACGATTTAGAACATGGTTCCAGAAGTAAGTGAATAGTCTCCTGGGCATTTGAGAGAACAGTAGCCACAATATCAGGGAACTTCAGTCCACAGGGACACTACGAGTGTCTTCACCTAGCTGAGGTCAGGCATCTTCTGTTCTTCTAGAGGACCAGAGAATGACAGATTAGGACCCTTGGGGAATTGGTGACTGCTGAACACTGATACACTGGGAGGTGACAGCCGACAGTAGAATCTATCCCAGCCACAACCCAGGAATGCAGGACAGGTCCTGCAACCACCAAGAATTTCCAAGGCATGACTGTATCACATCCCAGCAGAGAGAAGAGCAGAGACAGCCCTTAAAGAGCCCAGGCCAATGATCCCAGATTACAAAGGGAGGAAACTGAAGCCAGGGAGGCTGAGCAAGTTGCTCAGGAGCTGATGCTTCCAGGGATGGCTAGGTCATTGCAATGGGTTGTTTGCCACTCATTGAACCACACACCAGGGAACACCTGCTATATTAGATTCCGGTAACTTAGGTAGGAAAAAAAATCATGATTTTGATGGGAAAATGTTTTTCATGAAAAATGATTACATAAAAAGTTTCTATGCTTAAAGCAGTAAGCTTCTGTTAACTGCAAAAATCAATTATGTGGAACAGCTTATTTTCCCCAAATGTCAGTAAAATGAGCTATTACTGGTTTATACGTCACACAGAAAGAAAATTTAGAGGACTTAACTCCAAGAATGAAAACAGACATGGATCATTGATTCCAAACAGATTGAGTAAGTGCATGGATTATTCAACCATAATAAGATGTCAAGGGAAACTAGGATTTGGGGGGAAGGAGGGAACATCTCCCTCACCCATGGATGCTGACATCAGTCAGGAGCACCATCATGCCAGACCCAAGAACGATGCCAGAAACTACACACAAGTCAGGATGGACACCAACTAGCCCAGGGAAGCCACTTCCTAGCCTCTGGCTGAGCACCTGGTTTATGGGATCTCCCAGGGAGCCCTGTTTCCCAGCTCTGTTTGCAGGGAACTCCTTGGGTGGTCAGCACAGTGGTGCAAGCCCAAGAAGACTGTTTGAATTGTACTCTAGTCATACACAGTCCCCTCCCTTAACATCTCTGTGATGTTGGGCAAGTCACTTCACCTAAGTATCGACTTCCTCTTCTGAAAAATGTGGATAGTAATCTTCCTTCCTTCCTCCTTTTCTCCCTCCCTTTTTCCCTCTCTCCTTCCTTCCTTCCTCCCTTCTTTCCACGGATATCAGGAATATTCAGTAAAAAATTATATGCAAAAGACCCTGAAGTGTCCAAAGCCCTAAACAATTTTTGTAAAGTTGTGTAGGCTAAGACTAGTGCTACCACTATCACCAAGGTTACCAAAGGTATCCCACCCTCTTGACAGGATAACCAACTGCCAATCATGTGCAGGACAGTGGTGGTTGGCATGACAGAAATACTGGGCTTTGGTATTAGTGAGCATCAATAATATATTATTAATAAATCATTAGTAGTAAGTATCAATAAAGAGTATCTGCTTAGGGTCAGGAAGATCCCTCAAGATGGGAGTCTCATAATCACAGTCACAGTCATAATCATAACCATAATGGCAGCTAACACTTTTTGAGCACTTTACTCACTGACACACCCAGTTCCAGGAACTGGTCTGTCAGGATTCGGCCAGGGCACGTGGTGGTGATGGAGAAGCTGTAAGTGAAATTGTGAGCAGCTTCTCTTCTTAGGCAAGATAGGGAGTGAGTGCCATGTCTTTCTTGCTCACTACTCTAACCCCAGCGCCTGGCACAGAACTTGATGCACTGTAGTCACTCAAGAAATATTTGCTAAATGAACACAGGAGGGCCCAGCCAGGGCGTCCATATGTAAGAAACACGGATTTCTTTGTGTCTGGGAGCACATCTGGGCTTGAGGTTTAGTGGGTCTAGTTCAGTTCTTTATCCACGAACCTTCCTTTCCCATCAATTCTTCACCCCTGTAGAGAAGACTCACGTTGCAGGTCACGTTGGACCAGCTCTAGAACTTGGATGATCCTTGGCATCATCAAATCTCATAATCTGTTGTGTACACACACAGACATCTCACATCTCCTGGCTCCAGAGTAGGAGCCGGGCCTTTTCAACAGAGCCAAGGCCCCTCCCTACACTGGGTGTCCTCACCCAGCATCCAAAGGGCTCAGGAGAGGGCTGCCTCCTGCCTGGGCCCCCTGAGCTGAGATCTGATTTTCTCATCATCTGGATAGTCTCAGCAAAGGGATGAACCAAGCTGACCTTTCTGGAGGTTTGTTTAAAGCAGAACAATGTTTGTCTTGTCCAAACACTATGAATTACTCCAGAGAATCCTGCCCAGTTTTACAATCCACAGCTACAAATGGCTTACATAAATAGGGACTCGTCCCCTCTCCTGCCCCCCTCTCTGTTCCTAGCGGCTTCTCCTCCCCCTACCCACTTTCTTCCACTTTTCCAGGCCTTCCCTCTGCCTCCCTCCTTCACATCTTCTCTCCTCCAAGCCCCAGCATGCTGAAGGGGCAGGTGCTGGGTATTCTGGGCCACAACTCACACCTGAGTTATTGCTGACACGGGTCCCCCCATGGCTGGCTGCTCTGTCCCCGGTGTGGGCAGGTTTGCCTTGCTAAGGGGGGGCCTCTGGGCACATTTGTACTGTCTGTGTGGGGCCTGCAGTGTGCACTGTTAGGTCCAGCTGTGAAAGCATGTTGGTAAGAGAAGGCCCCGGAATGTGCAGCCCCTGAGTTTAGGGGCTCAACGTCCAGTCAGCCTGCAGTGCACTTAGGCCTTTCCTCATCTGGCTGAATGCTCAGTTCACCCACCACCACGCCCTCATTGGCTGCACATTCTGGGGGATCTTGAGGTATCTCCTAGAAGTAGACCTTACCCACTATGGCCTCCAGTCCAGGGAGGACACAGAAAAGACTGTTCTGCTGATCAGATGTGACCCACAGAGAGTAAGCAGGGCCCATGGCCCCGGGAGGGAAGCAGCTGCTGGGGAAAGAGTCCAATGTGGGCTGCATTTCCCTAAATATGGTCCATATACCACCTGCATCAATATGCTTTGGAAAGCCTGTTTAAAATGCAGCCTTCTAGGCTTCTCTCCAGTCCTAGAGAAGCTCTGAGGGGCAGGGGAAATCATGCTCAGAGTCTGAGATTCACTACTCTGCCATGAAATCCACTCTAGTGCAAGTCTCTACCTACCTAGCTGGATAACAACAGCAAGTCACTTCAGGACTCAGTATCTTCACCTATATAATGGCTCTAGAATCTTTGAAAGGCTGATTTTAGCTCTTAGAAAGCACAGTTTCAAGGAGAGCTGGATACCAGAATCCAGAAGTCACAAGGGATGGGTGGAGGCATTCTGAGAGAAAATTTAGGGAGCCACTAAAGCTCCAAAGACAGGTGTTGGTGAAGACTTGGAGAGATGCCAGGGGAATGTGGAGCAGGATTGGTAGTTGGGTACGTGAATGGTGTGTGGGATCCTTCTACTGAGGGACCCAGCACTTGAGGGCCAAATGTGATCTCATTTTATCCCCGTTTTGCAAATGAGGAAACTGAGACTCAGAAGGGAGGAGTGACTTCCACTCAGAAGTCGATGACTGGAGTGGGATTCGATCTCCCTTTCACACCTGAGACACTCACCTGGCCATTCCACAAATGCCCCTTCCTCCCAGTTGCGTCCCTTGCCATTCCTGCCTCTCAACCGAGTCAAGGTTTGGCCATAGAACCACAGGTCCTTCTCTTCCCCCAACTGGGGTTCCACTGGGCGGAAGGGCCCAGGGTTAAATTGCCTCCAGTGTGTGAGGTGGCCACACTGGGAGCCCCGACTGCACGAACATCAAGCGCCAGGAGCTTCAGCGGGCTAGAGCCAAGCCAGCCCTGCCCACGCGGAGGCTCCACAGGCCGGCTGGGGGCGCTGTCGGGGCGCGGTCCACAGGGTTAGGGCTGCAGCTGAGCGCACGATCCCGCTCCACCCGTGGGCTGGGGGCGCTGCCACGGAAAGGTCCCAGCATTCAGACTCTGTAGGTTGTTTGTGCCCAACAGTCGGGGCGACACCAGGTCAAGATGGGATCAGAGGATAAAGCCGCCGCCACTCGCTCGGCAGGTGCCCCCGGGTGGACCCTAGGGTCCGGCAGGGGTGAAGGACAGGAGGCTGCTGAAGGCACCGTATCAGCAGGCCCTGAGGGCGAAGGAGCTGATAACAAAAAGAACCCAGAATTTAAAAGTCCGGTGCAGGTCGGGACTGCACCAGCCAGGCCCTTTTCCCACCATCTATGCTTGTGCATTGGACTCCATTCACAATTTGGGAGACCCAGAAGCTTACTGTGTCACCTTGGGCACGCTAGGGACAGTCTGGGCCGCGGGTCCTCCCCTTTTGCGAACCGCGGGGTTTTGGACCGATGCTCCTAGAGCTCCAGCTCCAGGGTCTGCGCCTTGACTTGGAGGCGCCTCCTTCTAGCTTAGCGTTTGATTTTCTAATCAATCTCTTTGTCCCCTGAGGCCTTAACCTGAGCCCCCAGTTTCCCCGTTTCCCTTGGACCCCGCCTGGGTCCCGCTCTCGCCCGACTTTCCCGTCGAAGGCACTCGAGTGAGTGATTCCCGGGAGCGGAGGCCGAGGCCGGCGGGTCCGCGGTGCGGGCCGGGGCTGTATGGAAATGGCCAGAGGAGCCGGCGGGCGCGGCGGCGATTTATTCTGGGAGTGACAGCCCCTTTGAGCGCTCGGCGAATGGCATTTTCTGTCTGTGAAAGCCTTTCTTCCCACCTCTGTTCAGATTAGCCCGGGGGATGAATGCGCCCATTATCCAGCCCGCTGACCATTCTGAAACGCCAAATTAATTACTAAGCACTGAATCAGGCGCCGGGGCCGTGGCACTGGGAGGTGTGAAAATAGCGAGCGGCTGGAGATGGGGAAGGCGAGGGGCGCAGCGCCGAGGGGGCCGGGCGGGGTGGCCCGGGGCGCGGGTGCGGCGGGGCCGGGGCGGGTTTGGCCGGCTGCCGAGCGCGACCTGCCGGCGTGACCGTGCGCGACCGCGGGGCGAACCGGCTGCAAGGGACCCGAGCAGGCAGGAAGGCGGGGAGCCCGGGTCGCGGGCCGGAGCAGGCTGGGGCTCGCCGGGACCGCGGCCAGAGAGCGCCAAGTGCGCAGGGCGCGGGGCTGGTGCTCTGGCGTGCGCCCCGCGCCGCGCGCCGGTGCCTGTCTCCGATGCACCGCCCGGCATGGCCGCCCCAAGACGGTCCCAGCCCGCGGCCACCCCCGTCGCCCCCATGCAGGCTCTGCGCAGCTTCAGCTGCCCTCCGAGGCCTTCAAAAAACTTGGGCGCCGCCCTCCGACTGCAGCCCCAACCCGAGATTCCGCAGCGCGGGGCAGCCGCGGGCCGCCCCCACCCGGCCGGGACTCGGATTCCGCGGGGGGCACTTACCTCCCCGAGGCGCCGGGCGGCAAAGGGAGGCGAGTTCTCGGCGGCTCCGGCTCGAGCGCGCGGGGCGCGGAGGAGCGCGCGCCTTTAAGACTCCTCCCCAAGACTCCGCCAGGTGGTGTCACTCCGGCCGGGTCCTCGCGGCTCCTCGTCCTCACGGCTCCTCACCCCCGCGGCCACCCTGTTCCCCTGCCCATCGCGGGCAGAACCCCAGCCGCTCGCTCCCACTCCGCGGCTCCGGCGGAGTTGGGCCAGAAACGCAGGAGGACAGGACGGATATGATTTGGGACACACAGATAGCCAAGAGAAAGCCACCCATCCTGCCCACTCTAGCTTTGGGTGGCCTGGGGATTTAAGGAATCTTTTTTTTTTTTTTTTTGGCTGAGTGCTGGGGGTGGGGGTGAGGGAGGAGAGGGTTGAGAAGTCTGGTCCAAGGCCGTGCGATTACGTCCGCACTGCCATAACCTCAGGACAAACCTCAAGTCCTCGCTAACTGGTCCTCTTGCCCAAGATGGCCCGCTGACACGCCTCCCCCAATTACCATTAAAATGACTGAAGAGATAAAATAGAGAACTGTTGCCACTTAACACTAGGGAAATGCGTCATTCACACGCCTGGAACTTAGAAAAGTTTAAGGAGACCCGAGGGAAGGTTGAAGGAATTCCACATTCAACAGGAGAGAAGCAGAAGCCCGCCTGGGAAGCCATAGAGCAACACTCCCCACCCCCACCCCTCGTGTGCTTCCTCCAAGCTCCGGGGACTTGTGCCAGTTCACAGTGAGGCCGGCACCTGGGAACCTGCAGAGCTCATGGCTGCTGCAGGGCATGGGTTTGCCAGTATAAACTAGGATTCTAGCTTCAGGCCATTATTAAAGTTTTACGTCATGTGTCTTCCCTTTCAAGAACTATTTTTTGACATTTGTGTTGAGATTGCAAACTGCATTAATAATTAAGTCAGTTTTTCTATCTTCATTGTTTATTGCCATTTCTTTTATGTAAAGTCTTTCTTGTTCTTTATTTTGATTAACTTCTACACCACTGAAATGCTACTTTGAGTAACCTTTGGGGGAACGGCCAATTTTTGAGTCTTTGTATGTCTCAGAATGTCTCTTAACTTACACACAGACATTAGTTAGATGTAGGATTCTAAGGTCATAACCCTTTATTTACCCTTACAACTCTGTAAAATAGAGATGTGGCTAGCATTAAACAGGGAAATGAATGTAAAGTATTTACTTTGCTCTGTGGCTACGACACAGTAGAGGATCCATGAATGTGACTATTTATGACTATCCTTTATTAGTTATTGATTCATTGTCTTCTACCCTTTATTAGTTATTGAGTCATTGTCTTCTAGTTTTATACTTAAAAATTTTTCTCCTAGATTTAGAGAAGATCCTTTTTATCTTTTTTCCAACTGGCTTTAGTTTTCTTAACTTTCTTAAAAGAAAAAAATTTATAGGTTTTGTTACTGCCTCCTTTACTAATTGTTAGGTTAGTCCCTTATTCTCTCTGCACCTTCATTGTTTCTCCTAGAAAATGAACAAATCGGACCACATGGTTGTTGTGGTCCTCACCAGCTCCAAGAGGCTGGGAGTCTATTTGTCTACCATTAAAAAGCAGTGGCCCCACCACAATGAAAAACCGCAATGATTAGGATGGCTGTAATAAAAAAGACAGGTAATAACAAGTGTGGGTGAGGATGTGGAGAAAATAGAGCCATCATACATTGTTGGCGGGAATGTAAACTGGTGCAGCCAATGGAAAACTGTCTGGTAGTTCCTCAAAAGGTTGAACAAAGAGTTACCACATGATCCAGCAATTCCACTCCTAGGAATATACCCAAGAGAAATGAAAACATATGTCCACACAAAAACTTGTACACAAATGTTCATAACAGCATTATTCATAACAGCCCCAAACTGGAAACAACCCAAATGTCCATCAACTAATGACTAGATAAATAAAATGTGATATGTCCATTCAATGGAATATTATTCAACCATTAAGAGGAATAAAGTACTAAAATATGCTACAAAGTGGATGAGTCTTGAAAATATTATGCTAAGTGAAAGCAGGCAGTCACAAAAGACCATATATTGTATGGTTTCATTTATAATGAAATGTCTAGAATAGACAAATCCATAGAGACAGAAAGTATGTTAGTGGCTGTCTAGGGCTGGAGATAGGAGTTGGGGGTAATGGGGAGTGAATGGTAATAGGAACAGGGTTTCCTTTTAGGGTGATAAAAATTGATTATGGTGATGGTTGCACAGCTCTGTGAATACACTAAAAACCATTGAATTTTACACTTTAAATTGATGAATTATATAGTATATGAATTATATCTCAATATGGATGCCACATAAAAAATATTTATTGAGCACTCAATACGTATCAGGTCCTGGGGTAAGTGCTGGTGACACAGAAGTGAACAAGGAGATGTGGGCTTTGCCCTCGTGAAGCTTACAACATAATTGGGGGTTAAGCTAGGGCTCCGTGATCTGACAAAAGAATGAAACACTCTCCTCACACTTATGCACAAAGATTTCGATGGCCTGTACAATGGCAAGACTTTTCTAGATCTTGCCATGTCCTAATTGCTAGGTATTCACTTCCTATTCTTCTTTCTGTCTTTGCAATCCTCCTGCCCTCAAAGAAATGGCTGGACATAGCCCTACAGACTTGGCACTGTACAGTCTTGACTCTCAGAATAGCGTCTCCCAAGAGAGCAGCTACTTGCAAGCCCATAGCAGAGTGATTACAAGCAGCAATCATAGATCCAGGCCACCAGGCTTCAAATCCCAGCCCTGCCTCTCACTAGCTACTTGATCACAGTCAAGCCACTTACCTCCTCTGTACCTGTTTGCTCATGTGCAAAATGGGGACAACAGTGGCTACGTCATAAGGATTTTGTATTAAATGAGTTAGGATATGTGACTTTACATATGTTAACACATTTATATGTTAACATAAAGTGATGGCATGTGGTAGGCACCCTATAAATGTGTTAGCTGATAATATTCATGTTATCGCTACCCATCTGCAAATGAAGGTGCTTCAACCAATCTCACAGATCTGCTACTTTCCGAGAGTCCACTAGGTGGCATAGGCGTACCACTTCGGGCAATGAAAATGTGCCCTGGGTCGTTTGCACAGTAAACTCTTTTTTCGATGCAAATAGTTTGCTAGTGCTGTGGTTGTGGTTCCATCTGTGAGTTATATATAACGACATCACCTATACTGCAGAAAATTTTTCTCGCTGGAAAAAGTTTTCTTCACTCCAGAGAATCCAGTGCACGTCTACCAAGAATGGGCGTGGTCTGGGTAAAATACTAGCTCCCTTCCAGCTCACGTCTTGCTATCCTACCAAGGCGGTGAAGCATATGTCTGAGTTTTCCCACAGCACTATCCTCCTTTTTATAACAAATATTCTGTAACCTCCCCCTTTATCATGTAACCTTCCAATACCCATAATTTCCTCCCCTATATCAACATAATTCCTTACTAGCAGTATAAAGAAGAAAAAGTCATGTGTAGCAATGGTAAAATAAGATGCATTCCAATATGTAAATGCTCAGGCACAACTACATTAGAGGACATAATGAAGTAGTCAAATGCTTGCATCCATGTATAGAATTACCAAGAAGACGACAGGAACAAATGAGGTCTGATGGAGGTGTGTTGATCTGGTGATCCAAACACCTTGAGTGACATTCCCCTGGGCAACCTGATTTTCCAAAGTGGTCAACAGTTCTTGGTCAAGTTGCCCTCCTGGAAATGTTAGTGTATGTTAAAATTGTGAAAACCAAGCCAAACCTAACTTTTGTGTTCATAAACAGAATAAAGTTAGGCTCTGGTCACGGATGATATTTCATCTACATGAATGTCCAGTGGGACATTTGAAAGTTGTAGTGGACAATTCTTTGTTGTGCATAGTTGTCTCTTACATGTATTACAAACATCTGGCACCTCTGGTGCCTGACTACTAAATAGTAGTAGTGACCCCCAATCACTGTGGAAGCCAAAACCACTTCCCCACAAATTTCCACTTGAACAATAGAATCTCCATTGAGAACTACTAGTTCAGGGTCAAAATCGCTTTGGACGCTTTTACCAAAGGTGACATTTGGTCTGCTTGCAGTTTAACTTGTAAAAGAGATTTGAATTTTTCTAGTTCACACAAATACACTTGCAGGGACTTACAGGGGGTTCCAGAGAGAGAAAGGCTATGGAAGGGGGCCTTTTCCTCTATTCCTGTCTCCATCTCACTTCGTGTTAGCTCTTTGTCCAGAAAGGGGAGACCCAAGGGAGGCTGGCCTCACCTGCCAATCTCAGGCACAACCCAGTGATCTTTTTAAGGCTTTTCCTGAAACCCAGCTGGGAAGTAAATCAGCACAGACATAATCCTGATTTTAGCCACAGGGGCCAGGGCCTCTGACCAAACCCCTGTCTTAGGAGAATTTCCTGCTGTACATTTGCTTGGCATGTCAGTCTCAAGCTATTCTTACTCTGCTTTCTCAGGGATGGGGTTGGTGAGACCACAACTCCTTGGGACGAAGTTTTGACATGGCATGTACAGGCTTGCTCACTGGGCACCATTAATTATGTTCACCTCCACCTGCTATAGGGCTTTTTCCGGTCTGTACATCTGGCCCTTCCTTTCTCTCGACAGTTCTGGCACCTCCCTGCCCCACTCAACTTTCAGCTTGTTTGTCTGGAGAGGCAGGTATGACATGACCCAATCCCCTCACTGGTATTCCTGGAATTCAGCGGGTTTAACAAACCAAGACTGGAGTCTCTCCTGAGCAGGGCAGCTGCATCTTTCTGTACACATTCCATCACTTCTGCCAATTGACATCTCCGGGCCAGCTGGTCATCTACAACATGGATTTTGATGCCTCGAGAATTCCCTTTCAGACTCTTTGGCTTAAAAAAGGGCAGCTGAAGGGCCCAGAAGCCCTTCATCAAAAGCCCAACATCATAAGAAAGGATCAGAAGCCTGTGACTGTGTATTTCTGCCATTAGACAACAGACCAGATGGTTTCACACCCAGGCATCCATGCACCTGCAGCTGTAAGCCTATGTGGTTTATCTAGTGCACAGACATTTACTGACCATCTTTGGTACACGAGGCACTGTGGGCACAGTGGGGACTGGGCAGACACAGTCCCTGTTCTCACAGGGTTTACAGCCTACTGGGAAAGACAGACATTCAATAAACAATAGCACAAACTGCTGTGTGATTGCAACTAAGGTGGGCATTGAAAAGAAGCACAGGAGTCATGTGAGAGAGTATGACAAAGGCTGGGGTGGCCAGGGGGCTGGGACTCAGGCATTGCTGAGAAAGTGGCATTGAAGTTGAAACCTGAGGGATGAGAAGGTGCTAGCCAGGTGAAGAGAGTGGGAAAGAGCCTTCCCAGTGGGGGGAACCGCACAGGTGAGGGCTCTAAGTCAGAAGGCAGCTTGGTGTGATCCAGAAATCCTAATAATGGTTGACATTTATTGATCACTTACTATGTGCCCAGCCTGTTCCAAGAGCTTAATTTACAGGTATGATTCTTTTAATGGCCACTACGCTATGAAATAAGGAACTATAATCTTTATTTTACAAATGAGGAAACACGCACAGAGAGGTTAAGTAATTGTCCCAAAGTCCCACAGCATCAAAATCACAGAGTCAGCATTTGGACCCAGGTAATAGTCTGACTCCAGAGACTGTATCCTTAACGTGTATGTCAGAGTCCCCCATGAAGATAAAAAGTCATGGTGCCATAGTAGCAATACATATGTTGGACACCTATAAAGAGACTAACAAAACCACATTCATCATAGAAGGGTGTATGAACTGTATTGTCTTATTTCCTGTATTCTTGATGCTCTGGGATCTGGGGCCTTGCTGATCCTGGAGGGACTGCCCCTTCCAGGGTTAGCTAATCCCTGGATATAGCAAATGACTCCCCTGTGAACGCACCTTTGATGTGCAAACCAACCAATCCAGAGCCCCTACCCAAACTCTCACAAAGGGAGCTGCTATCTATCCTCTTGTCCTAAACACCCCAGGGCCAGGTGTCAGACAACTAGAGACATCCCCATACCTCAGACCCTGCAAAAATCATTCAAACTCCCCAATCCTAAACTGCTTACCCTGCCCCGCCTGGCCTTTCCCTCAGAGACCATAATCAAGGCCCCTGCCACACCTTCCTCTTGCTCCCCCTGCCTCCCCACCCACCCTGGAGCTTCCCCAGGTGGCCTTACATGGCACGACATGCCCCCTCCCTTGGAACTGTGAGTAACAAACTCTCTTTTCAATGGCAGTTGTCTCCTGATCTGTTGCCCTCACCATACCTGAATAATAATAAAACCTACATTTTAAAACAAAAGGACCATGGGTGTTTAGCTGAAGCTCAAGGATTGGAAGCCCAGGAGAAAGACTAAAGCCCAGGTCTCCAGGCTCCAGCTTTGATGCTCGTTCCACTGCTCTCCCTAGGAAGGTCACCCCAAGTTTGGGGTCAAAAGGAATAAACTCTTAAGAAAGGGGAAAGGAGTCTGATTTCCCAGACAAAAACAGTCAGAGTCATGAAGGGAGGAAGAAAGCAGAGTGGATGTTTGAGTAAGTGGAGGCAAGGAGAGAAAGACTAGTGGGAGTATTTTATTCATTTTATTAAATTCACACCAATTATTAATAATGGCAAAATCTCATTTGGTACTTACTCTGAGCTGGGCACTCTTCAAAGTGCTTTCTGTGTAGGATGTCGTTTAATCCATGTACCAACCTTATAAAGTCAGTGTTATTATCATCCCCACTTTGGAGACGAAGAAACTGAGGCAGGGAGGTTAAATAATTTGCTCAAAGTCATGTTAAGCAGGGGGCAGGGCTGGATTTTTAGACTTAGGGGATCTGGAGTCTGCGCTCTTCCCCACTCAGTTATGGCGTTGCCTCTCAAGTGGTTTCATAGCTGGCTCCCTTCCCAGTGGGAGCAGGAGGTGGGGACAGCAGACCCTTCCTCTGCTTTGCATATGGAGGATGGCATAGCAGCAGCATCAAACTCAGCCCCAAAAGAGAGTGACTTCCACTCTCATCCTGAGAGGAATCAGGCAGGGAGTCTGGGAACATTAGGCAACTCCGACTATCACGTTGTCACAACTCCAGGTGCAGGCAACTTGCTGACCACTGTTCTCTTCTGAGGGGCCCCCAAACAGGAAGGAGAGAATGTTCCAAAAGGCTCTGGTCCCTCCTCAGATTTCATCAGGAGCTGCCCACCAGCCACAGAAGGAAGCATGGCAGGGCCTGAGTAGTCAGCTGGGAACCAGAGCCCGTGGTGTTCTTGGGGGTTCTTGCTGGCCCAACCGGCCTAGAGTCAGGACTGCAGTTACAGTTGAGGGCCTCGACCTGGGCATTCTGATGGTACCCACAGAGTGGGCACACCCCCCTCAGTGCTGGTGGAGGCCTCTGCATGAGTTACAGAGCATTACACCAAGAGTTGCACCTCCACTGTCAACAGGGGTGTGCATATGAGGGTTTGGAGGGGGCTGGGAGAGCTGAAGCCCACCAGAGAAAAGGGTGGGAGGGCGTCACAGGGGGTTCACACTCCCTTAGCTGGAGGAGCAAACTCTATCTAAAATACCAGCACCCCCTAGTGGGAGGCAGCCTCCATTCACACTTTCGGCTTCTTAACCTGGAGTCCCTGCAATTCAAGAGGAAAAATATACATCTAAATTTTCACTCACCTTCCACTGATATTTAGCGTTCCTTTGAATAATGAATGTAGGTGACAAATCACAGTAGTGTCAACAAATAGTACCTGTGATTTTGTTGCCAATAAATTATCAGGTATTTCTACATCACATTACAGTAGCTGGAGATAATTTGGAACATCATTTACATCTATCACTACTTGGAAATTATGCTGGTTATTAGATCTGCCACTACATCATGTTATTTAATGCATTAATAAAGAAGTATAATACATATATTACTAGATTTATAATTTGTTTTTATTTATATTAAAGCTGTATTTCAGTATAATTGGTTTCCTTTGTAGTCCCATGTATTTTATTTTACACATTTAAAACAGGGTTCATATGCTTCATTGGACTGTGAAAGGGGTCCATGACATAAAAATGGTTAAGGACCCTGCTTTAGAAAGAACTAGTTTAATCAGATCTTCTTCTGCCGCCAAGGTAGGGATGCAGGTGTGGGATTCAGGACAGGCAGGATTAAGGAGAGTGGGGTGTGTGACAACTACAGTGTTTTGCCTTAGACTGATGTACCATTGACACAGTGGTTTGAATTGAGACATTAATATGTGGAACCCCCAAATCCTGCTGGTGTTTAGGTACAAGGGTAGCAGTGAGGATTCTCCCAAGGGTCAACAAATGCTGGTGATGAGTTTGCCTTTTGAAAAACATCGTAAGATAATAGTATGCTGAGACAGAGTTGAGTCTAACACAACTAGGCAGTATCACCTAAAGGAGAGAAAATGGCTTCTAGGAAAAACAGGCGCATAACATTGCTGCCTATGTTGATATAAAGAAAAAAGATGCCTACTTTTAAAGAAATTTAAAAGTTGTTTCTATTGTGGAATACAACATACCTTCAGAAAAGGGCATACAGCATGCATGGGTAGATTAATAAATAATTATAACATGTAACTACCATCAAGAAATAAAATATTATCCCCTCCCCCACAAGCCCTCCACTGGCTTCTTCCTGACCACAATCCTTCCTCTTTCCTAGAGGTAGCTGTTACTCCAACTTTTGTGGTTTTAATTTGATGATTACTAATGAGATTGTGCATCCTTTTTATATGCTTATTGGCTATGAATTTCTTTTCCTGTGAAATGCAAGTCTATGTCTTTTGTCCATTTTATACTTAGATGTTTTCTTTAACTTATTGATTTATTTGTATCTTATGTGTTCTGGATGTTCAATGTCAGTTATATATGTTGGAAATATATTCTCCAAGTTTGAGGCTTGTGTTTCACTTTTTTAATTAATAGAAAATTTAATTAATAAGAATTATTAATTTAAGATGGTTTAAATCATTTTTTTTGGTAAGGCTAGTCAAATGAAGCAGTGGGAGTAGAGAAGGAACAAAGACATCTGTAACTGGTTGTGATTAATGAGTTGTAAACATCACTGTACTTGGACCACCAATTTAAACAATTTAATCTTATTTTATGATGAAGACTTTTGTGTCTTATTCAAGAAATCCTAAATCCTTCTTTAGTCATAAGGATATTCTCCCATATTTTAAAGTTTTGTTGTTTACATGTAAGCGTTTAATCCATCTGAGGAACTTCTATTTTCAAGTAGAATGTAGTAAGTAGTGGCAAGTTTCTGTTGCAACAACTAGAAACAAATGGATAAATTACAATAATCCTATTTTTAAACACATCAAAGAACTGGGAAAGCAAAGAGATTTAGATTAACTAAAATTTCAGAAAAGTAAGAATGTTTCTTAGGTGAGTCAAGATCAACAGCCTCTTTGGTCTGAAGGACATTTCCTGAGTTTAAGCACAGAGTGAGGACCAAAGTTGCCATAGGGAGAAGCTTCTAATAGGTAGGGAGAAATGAGCAGCGCTTTTAATGGCTGCACGGGCTGGTACAATGGACTGGAATCTAGAGGATCCCGAAACTGAAGGCTGATTTTCCCCACAGGTCATGTGCTGAGTGCTGGGGTGGCATGGAGGGTGGGGAGCTGGGTTGGAAATGTAGCATGAAATTGCCTGCAATCTTGTAGTGCTTAGAAGTGAAACTCCTGCTGGAGGGCGGGGCATGCAATAAATACATAATAGACTCACCATGAAGACATTTGAAAGCAGAGGTGGACTGAACGTAACTAAAACTGTGACGCATCCCAGAACTAGCTCATTCCTGAGTGAATTGAGGCGATCAACCCCTCACTTTATGTGCCTAACAGAGGAAAGGACAAACCGTCACTGGGAAAAAGTAATATTGACTTCAGTCTCCAGGGTTCTTTCATAAACATTGTCTGGCATATAATAAAAAATAATGTGACATGTATAGAGGCAGGAAAATGTGATCAATAATCAAGAGGAAAAAACAGACAATAGTAGCAGACTTGCAAGTGATCCAGATGTTGGAGTAAGCAGACAAGGACTTTATAAGTATGTCAAATAAAACAGAGAAAAAGATAGACAAAATGGATGAAGAGATGGAGGATTTTAATGGAGAACTGGATCTAAAAAAGAATCAAGTGGATATTCTAGAACTAAAAGTTACATCTCAAATTAAAAACTCATGGATTTAACAACAGAAAATAGGACTGGTAAACTCAAACACAGATCAACAGAAAATATGCAAACTGTAGCACAAAAGAGAAAAAGATCAGAAAAGAAGTAAAATAGTCTTTATTCTCAGACAACAGGATCATCTATGTGGAAATCCCAAAGAATCTACAAAAATCTATTAGCACTAATAAGTGTGTTTAGCAATATTTCAGGATACAAGGTCAACATGCAAAAAACAATTATATCTCCATAGACTAGCAACAAATAATTACAAATTGAAATTAAAAACAATACCTGTTACAATGGCATCAAAAAGTATGAAATACCTAGCAATAAATATGATAAAAATATTAAAGACCTATACACTGAAAACTGCAAAACATTGCTGAGACAAATGTAAGAAGATCTAAATAAATGGAGAGACATACTATGTTAATGGATCCTAAGACTCAATACTTGTAAGATATCAGTTCTGGTCAAATTGATCTATAGATTCAATTGAAATCTCAGGAAGCATTAATTTTGGTAGAAATTGACAAGTTGATTCTAAAATTTTCATGAAAATGCAAAGGACATAGAAACAACTTTAAAAAACAAGAACAAAGTTGTTGGATTTACATTACCTGATTTCAAGACTTATTATAACTACAATAATCAAGACAGAGTGGTATTGGCATGAAGATATACAAATAGATCAATGAAGCAGAAGAGAGAGTCAAGAAATAGACCCACACATAGAAGGTCAACTGATTTTTGACAAAGAGGCAATTGTGCTGGAACAATTGTATATCCATATGTAAAATAAACAAAAAACAACAACAAAACAGAACTTGAATCCATACCTCACAAAAATAAACTCAAGTGAATCACAGACCTAAGTTTAAAAACCTAAAACTATAAAACTTCTAGAAGAAAGGATAAAAATCTTTGTGATCTTAGGCTAAGCAAAGATTTCTTAGATATGACATGAAAAGCACAATCCTATAAAATAAAAAAATAATAAATTAGACTTCTTTAAAATGAAAAACTTCTGCCTTGAAAGAAAGACACAATAGGAGAATAAAAAGTTATAAATGGGAGAACATATATCACATATCTGATAAAGGAATTGTATGTAGAATTTATTTAAAAAACTCTAAAACTCAATAATATGAAAAGAAACACACACTCTCACATTGGAAAAACATACGAACAGACATTTCACCAAAGAAGATATACAAGATGGCAAATAAGTACATGAACAGATATTTAATACCATTAGTCACTGGGGAAATGCAAAGTAAACCCACATTAGACACCACTACACACACATTAAAATGGATAAAAAAATTTTTTTCTAAAGACAATACCAAATGCTAGCAAGGATATCAAAGAACTGGAACTCATACCTATTGGTGGGAATGTAAAACAATGATACAATCAGTTTGGTAAACAGTTTGGCAGTTTCTTAAAACATTAAACACACTTCTACCATATGATCCAGCCATTTTACTTCTAGGTGTTTGCCCAAGAGAGATGGAAGTACATGTCCATGCAAAGACCTGTACATGAATGTTCATAGCAGATTTATTTGTAATAGCCAAAACCCGGAAAAAACCTAAATGTCCATCAAAGGTAAATGGATAAATTATGGTAAATCTATATAATGGAATATTATTTAGTAATAAAAAGGGATGGACTTTTGACATATTCAAGAGTATGGATGAATCTCAAAACAATCACGAAAGGTAAAAGAATCCAGACAAAAAAGAGTACATACTGTATGATTCCATTTATTTAAAATTCTAGAAAATGAAAGCTAATCTATGATAACAGAAAACAGATCAGTTGCCTAGAGGCAGGGGATGGATGGGAGGAAGGAACTAAAAGGACTAGAAAGAAACTTTTGGGAGTGATAGATATGTTCATCATTCTGATTGCAGTGATATATTCTCATGGGTCTATACATATGGCAAAACTTCTCAAATCCCATCACATTTATATATGTGTACTTTGTTGTATATCAATTATAGCTCAATAAAGCTGTAAAAAAAATTTTTTAAGCCCACAAAGAAAACTCTAGGCCCAAATGGCATTACTGATAAATTCTTTTAAACACTGAAGAAAGAAACAACACTTATTTTTCATAAAATCTTTTACAGTATAGAGGAAGAGAAAACACTTTCTAACTCTTTTCGTGAGGCCAATATATCCTGATACTAGAACCTGACAAAGACATTATAAGAAGAGAGAATTACAGGACAATTTCTGTCATGAATATATTAATAGATGCAAAAGTTCCAAACAGAATATTAGCAAATGAAACCCAGCAATATATAATTAAGATAAACATTGTGACAAAATTTCCAGGATTGCAAAATTGGTTTAATATTAAAAATAAATCAGTATAATTCACCATACTAACAATATAAAGGATAAAAAGACATATGATCATCTCAATAGATGCAGAAAAAGCACTTAATAAAATTCATCACCTATTCAGAATAAAATTCTCAGCAAACTTCCTTAATCTGATAAGGTATAATCCACATGAAGTTAATTTTGTGTTATGTATAAGGTTGGAAGGATTCTATTTTATTTTTTATATGGAATTGTGCCAGTGTCATGTGCTGAATGGGCTCCCGTTTTCCCCACTGATCTGTAGTGCCATCTCTGTTATAAATCACACTTCCACATATGTGTAGATCTGTCTCCACTGACCTATTTGTCTATACCTGCACCCAAACCACAGTCATAACTTTATAATAAATTTTGATCTCTTGGAAGGAAAGAACCCACCACCACCTCTGCTTGCCGATTTATTCTTCTTCCTAAGGAGTGTCTTGGATATTCCCAGTCTTTTGACCTTCCACATACAGTTTTGATACATCTTAGCAAGTTCCATTTACAACTCTGTTGGGATTTCCTCTTGAGATGGTATCAAATTTGGTGAGACCACATTCTCATACTTTCCTGTGAGACATATTTTTCTTTAGTTCTTTGAACATATTTAAGGCAGATTTAAAGTCTTTTTTTTTTTTAAGAGACAGGGTCTTGCTCTGTCATCCAAGCTGGAGTGCAGTGGCACAATCATAGCTCACTGCAGCCTCAAACTCTGGGGCTCAAGTGATCCTCCTGCCTCAGCCTCCTGAGTAGCTGGGACTACAGGCATGTGTCACCACGTCCCACTAATTTTTCTTATTTTTTGCAGAGACAGACTATGTTCCCCAGGTTGGTCTTGAAGTCCTGGCCTCAAGTGATCCTCCTGCCTCAGCCTCCCAAAGTGCTGGGATTATAGGTGTGAGCCACCACACCCAGCCCAGATTTAAAGTCTTTTTCTAGTAAGTCCAACATCTGGGCTTCCTCAGGGACAATTTCTATTTACTGTTCTATTTCCTGGGTGTATGAGACATACTGTTTCTTTGAGTGTTTCATAATTTGTAGCTGAAAACAGGACATTTTAGATCTGGAGATCAGATTAACACCCCCTTCCCAGCATTTGTTGTTGTTACTGTTTTGTTGTTATTGTTGTTGTTGCTGCTGCTGTTTGTTTGTTTAGTGACTCTCCTGAACTAATTCTATAAAGCCTGTATTATTTGTTGTGTGTGGCCAAGGAAGTCTCTGCTCCTTTAGCTTAGTGGTCAGCTGATGATTAGATAGAACTTTCCTTAAATTCCTTAAATTAAACCAATAGATCTCCCACCTTTTGCCAGGGAGCTGTGTGTGTGTGTTCAGGAAGACCCTCCATGCTTCCTGCTGGAGCAAAGGCTCAAGGTCAGCCAGAGGTAAAAGATTAGGGCCTGATCAGGTCTTTCTCCGGCATGCACACAGCACTGCACATGTGCATGGCCTCCTAGATCTCCAGGACTATGTCAGAGCTTTGCAAAGTACCCTATGGACAGCTCATTCCCAATATTTTCCTTTGAAGTTTTTTGCCAGCTTCTTATCTGCCTCAGTGGGTACCTCTGCCTCAGGCAGCTGGGCTGTTAAACAATTGCTGTGGATTGTTTTCAGCAAATGCCCTGGGAGCAGGGCTTTCCTCACAGAGCACGCCCTGAGTCAGTTCAAATAAAAACAAGATCTCTGAATGGGGCTTTTCCAGGGAGCTGCCAGCCCAGTCAAATTGTGACAGTTCTCTGGGGATGGGGCTTTTTGGGGTGCCCCAAACACATCTGCCTCCTCCAGTGGCTGCAAGTTTGCTGCTTTCCACAGCTACCATGATTCTGAGGATTTCACATCGACCTCAGAGCTGGCGAGAGGGAGACGGGAACAGGGGAAATTAAAATGCCACAAAACTTGCCGTTCTTACTGAGAGTCAGCATTTTTCTTGAATAAATGCTCATCAGATTGTCACAAGCCTTTGGTTAATTTCCAGAATTCTGAAAAAAAGGTTGGTTTTGACTTTTTTTCTTTTTTGGCCAGTGTTCTCATTGCTTTTAGGAGGAACAAGTTTTTGGAGGTCTTCACTCCGCCATTTTGGAAGTGCTTCTCCAGGATTAGATCAGTTTGGAGAGAGTTAATATTTTACAATACTTTTTATCCATAAAAATGGAATATCTTGCCAATTATTTAGGTCTTAAATGTTTTCCAGTGAAGTTTGATGATATTCTGTATATTGTCTTGCACATGTTTTATATTGACTCTTACAGCTTACGCTGCTGTTGTAAGTTTTTAAAATATGTATTTTGTTAGTCACTGGTATACAGCAACAGAATCTATTTCTGTACAATGATCCTGTAGCCAGACACCTTGTTAACTTCTGTTCTTATTTATCACAGTTTCTCTGTGTCTTCTTTTTAGTTTTCTGAGTAGACAAGCCTGTAATCTATGAATAATGACCATTTTTGTCGTCTTTTACAACGCCTTTAAATTGTATTGTTGTTGTTATCTTAATGTTCTGGCTGGGATCTCTAATATGATGGTGAATAGAAGTGGTAATATTGCATATTCTTGTCCTGTAACTGATTCTTTTTTTGAACCCATATGTTTTTATTCCAAATTCATTGCTCTTGGAAACACCATACAGCTCTTCACCTGCTTTTCCAAAAACAGCTTTATTGAAATAAAATTCACATCCCAGATAATTCACCCATTTAAAGTGTACAATTCAATGGTTTTTAGTACATTCAGAGTTGTGCAGCCATCACCACAATCAACGTCTTCATCACCCCAAAACGAAACGCACACCCATTAGCAACCCCTTCTCATTTCCCCCCAACCACCCCACCCCTCACAACCACCAATTGACTTTCTGTCTTTATATGGATTTATCTATTCCAAACATTTCATATAAAAAGAACCACACACTATGCAGTCCTTTGTAACTGGCTGCTTTATTTCACTTTGAATAAAGTTTTCAAGGTTCATCTATGTTGTAGCTTATGCCTGATTTTAAAGAGGATGGTTCCAATATTTTCTTGTTAAAATTATTTGTTTATTATAGGTAGGGTAGATATTCTATTTAGGTTAAGGAAGTTCTATTCCTAGTTTTCTAGGAGTTTTTTTCCCCCATAAACTGATAATTTTATCAAATGCCTTCCTAGCATTTCAATCAGATAATTACATGATGTTTTCTTTCCCATTTTACACTGTTAATGTGATCGATGACACCATAGAATTTTCTACTGTCAAATTACCCTTGCATTCCTAGGATAAACCCAAAGGCTCATAATGTATAATCATTTTTGGTTTCCTAATATTTTTGCATTTAGGTTCACAAATAAGACCGGCCTATAATTTTCCTCTTTTCTACTATCTCTATCTAGTTTGGATATTGAGGTTATGGTGCCCATATAACATGAGTTGGGAACTATTCCTTCTTCAATTGTCTGAAAGAGTTTATACGTGATTGGAATGATCTGTTTCTTGGAAGTTTGATAGCGCTCACCTGTAAAATGGCCAGGGCCTGGGATTTTCTTTGTGAAAAAATTTTAAATTCAATTCTTTCAATTTTTTAATAACTGACATAAGCATTTTATTTCCTCTTGAGTTGATTTTCTTATTTCTTCTAAGAAAAAAATCCCCATTTCAATTACGATTTAAAATGTATTAGCATAAAGTTGTTCACAGTATTAGGTTATTATTTTCATAATCTCCACTGCATCTATACTTATGTCTTCTTTTTCTTTACTTGTGCTTTCTATTTCTTATCCATCTGGCCAGATATGTGTTTGTGTTTGCAAATAACCATCTTTTGGCTTTATTAGTTCTCTCTGTTGAATGTTTATTATTTCATAAATGTTGGCTCTTATTTTTATTATCTCCATTTTTGGGATGTGGGGACTCATTCTGTTGTCCATTTCTAATGCCTTATATTAGACATTTAGTGTATTAATTTTCTGCCTTTCTTCTTTTCTCAGATTAGCATTCAAGAGGCTACAAATTTCCTTTTATGTATGGATCCCACAGTTTTGATATGTAAATTTTCATTATCATTCAGTTTGAATTATTAATTAATTAATTAGAGGTTCAATTTTGCTATGTTGCCCAGGCTGGAGGGCAGTGGCTATTCACAGGCATGATCATAGTTGCACTGCAGCCTCAAACTCCTGGGCTCAAGTGATCCTCTTGCCTCAGCCTCTGGAGTAGCTGAAGCCACTGTGTCCAGCTTCATTTCTAAGTATTTAAAAATTTTTTCCATTGTGATTCTTTTTTTCTTTTACCCAGGGGCTATTTAGAAGTGTCCAGTAATACGGTAATTTGAAATTTTTTTGCTATGGCACTGTGATCAGAGAACGTGCTCTGTATGACATCAATTTTTTGAAATTTGTTGACACTTGCTTTGTGGTCTTGCACATAACTCGTTTCAGTAATTGTTCCATGTGTGCTTGAAAAGAATATGATTTTTTTTTCAAATATTGCGTGCAGGGTTCTATATATATATCATCAAATCCAGTTTAATTGTTTTTGACCAAATCTATAACTTTACCACATTTTGTCTTTTACACTTGATATTAGCCAAAAGGCCAAAAAGTGATACACATTTTATCTTTTGAAGTGTTAATAATTCAAAGAGACTTGTCAAAATCTCCCACAATGTTGGTGAATGTCTGTTTCTCCATGTAGTTCTATTAAGTATGTCTTTATATATTTTTTAGTTTTAAAAATTGTTTTGTGCAAGTTTAGATTTATGTTGGTGAGTTAAACCTGTATCACTATATAATATCTCTACTTCTAATAATACTTGTCTATTTTAATCTGAAACTGACACAACTAATCACCTTTATTTTAGTTAGTATTTGTTTGGTATTTCTTTTTCCATTTTGCTTTCAGCCTTTTTGTGTCTTCATGCCTCAGATACAGCTCTTAGAAACTGTAAGTCATTGGGTTTTATATGTTTTATCCAATCTAACAATTTGACTGTTAATGAGTCACTTTATTTCACTTACATTCACTATGATTATTGATACATTTTGGCTTGTTTCTATGATTTTGACTTGATTTCTAATTGTCTCACTTTTTCTATGTTTCTTTTCTTTCTCCTTCCTTGCTGTTTTTTTTAGAGTGTGTGTGTGTGTGTGTGTGTGTGTGTGTGTTAGCTTGTTTTTTGTATGTTTGTTCATTAGGGGAATTTCACTTTCTTAGTTTTCAGTTTGGTTTTGTATTTAAATTGTTTACTGTTTCATTTTATCCAGTATTTTGGAATAGTACCTTTATCAGTACTGTCTACTATTTTAACTAGAAGTCTATGTATGTATACACATACACACACTCACATAGACACACCTCATATACTTGTGGAAGAATTTTTGTAAGATTGATTCCCAGAAATGAAATTTCTAGGTCAGAAAGTTATATACTGTCTTATGGCTGGGATGGTGGCTCACACCTGTAATCCTAGCACTCTGGGAGGCCAAGGTGGGAGGATTGCTTGAGCTCGGGAGTTCAAGACCAGCCTGAGCAAAAGCAAGGCCCTGTCTCTACTAAAAACAGAAAAAATTAGCAGGGTGTGCTCCTGTAGTCCCAGCTACTCAGGAGGATGAGGCAGGAGGCTCACTTGAACCCAGGAGTTTGAGGTTGCAGTGAGCTACGATGACGCCACTGCACTCTAGCTGGGGTGACAGTGTAAGACTCTGTCTCAAAAAAAAAAAAAAAGTTATATACTGTCTTAAAACTACATTTTAAATTTAATATTTCATGGAACCTTTCCATGTCATTAAACATTCTTCTATAATATTATTATTTACATGCCCATAATATACTACTATTGTATATATTAATTATATTTTAAAACTGATTACCTATTTTTAAACAATAATGTTGCTTATAATTTCACTGCTTATAATAATAAGCAAACTAGTGATTAAAATTCTTGTGCATACAAGACATATTTATTTTTTTCTTCAGTTAAATTCCTAGCGGTGCAATTACTGCTTTAAAAAGTACGTGTGTTCTAATATGTTTCCACACATAATACCACGTTTACACTTCCAAGTAGCAATTTGAGAATTGTGAATCTCCAAATGCTTGAAAACCCTGGGTAATTTAATTTCTTTTATCTTTACCCAATTGTCAGGTGGAAGTCTATATCTCATTGTTTTAATTTACATTTTTCCTTACAAAGTTAAACTTTTTTCATACACTTATTGGCTACTTGTATATCTTTGGTGAATTGTCTACTTATCTGCTCAGACCACTTTTATTTTGGGTATGTATTTTTTATGTAAAAGATATATTTTATATTAAGAATGGTATTCTTTGTTATCTACTGCAAACATTTTGCCCTGGTAAACCATTTGTCTCTTAATTTAATGTTTATGGTGATTTTTCACATATAGAAGTGTTTTTACTTTTATATATACAAATCAATCTTTTCCTTCATAATATCTGATCTTGGAGACATGCTTTAAAAGGCCAGCTATAATTTCAATATAACATACACACTTCCTTTTTTTCTTCTAGACGTCTCATTTTAATTTAATTTTTACATATGTATCTTTAATCAGTCAGGAATTTTTGTAGTATAAGATTTGAGGTAGAAATCACACTTTATTCCCTCCTAATGGTTAGTTAGTTGTCCTAGCCCATTTATTGAATAATTGATCCTATCTTCTTTAACATATATTAAATTTATTCAGATACTTGTGTTTGGTTCTGACCGATCAATTTAGTCCCATTGATCTGTTACACTTTCTACATTAGTACTACAGAGCTTTAGCTCTGTGTCTTTATAGAACATCTTCCTATCTCAGATGGCAAATCCTCCCTCATTACTAAACCTTTGAAAAAGTTTCTTGGTTATGCTCACATATTTTTCATGATGAAATATAAAATCAGTTCCTCAATCTCCTTCCTTGCCCCACCCCCAAAAGCCTCATTTGGCTTTTGATTGAAACTATATTACATTTATAAACTCAATGGGGGAGAAATGGATATCTTCTATAACATCATTTTCCAATCCAGTAATATGAAATGTCTTTCCATTTATGCAAGGCTTCTTTTGTATCCCATAATAAAAGGTATAAATTTTTAATAACAGTGTTATTGAGATATAATTCACATACCATATAATTCACCCATTTAAAGTACAAAACCCAGTGGTTTTAATATATTCAGAGTTGTGCAACCAACATAGTCAATGTTTGAACATTTTTATCTCCCCCAAAAGAAATCCCATACCTGTTAGCATTCACTCCCCATTTTCCCCAACCACCCCAGCCCTAGGCAACCACCACTCAACTTTCTGTCCCTATGGAGTTGCCTATTCTGAACACTTCATATTAATGGAATGATATAATACGTGGTCCTTTATAATTGGCTTCTTTTACTTAGCATAACGTTTTCAAGGTTCATCCTCATTATACTGTGTATCAGTACTTCATTTCCCTTTATGGGCAAATAATATTCCATTGTGTGAATATATTAATACTACACTTCATTTATCCATTCATCAGCTGATGGATATTTGTGTTGTTTCCACTTTTTGGCTTTTATGAATAATGCTGCCATGAACATTCATGTACAAGTTTTTGTGTGGACATGTTTTCATTTCTCTTGGATATATACATAAGAGTAGACTTGCTGGGTCATACGGTAACTGCATCTTTAACCTTTTGAGGAATTGTCTGACTGTTTTCCAAAGCAGCTGTACCATTATCCATTCCCACCAGCAATGTAGGTGTGAGGGTTCCAAATTCTCCACATCCTTATCAACACTTGTTATTATCTGTCTTTTTTATTATACAGTGTGTGGTATTTCATCGTGGTTTTGATTTGCATTTCTCTGGAGATGCTGAACATTTTTTCATATGCTTCTTGGCCATCTGTGTATCTTCTCTGGAGACATGTCTATTCAGATCCTTTGCCTATTTTTAAATTTGATATTTGTCTTTTTGTTATTGAGTTGTAGCTCTTGATCTATTTTAGATTCAAATCTTTTACCTTACATATGATTTGCAGAAATTTTCTCCCATTCTGTGGGTTATCTTGTCAGTTTCTTGTGTCCTTGAAGCACCAAAGTTTTTACTTCTGATGATGCCCACTTTATTTTTCTTCTTTTGTCATTTGTGCTTTTGATGTCATATCTAAGAAACCATTGCCTAATCCAAAGCCCCAAAGATTTACACCTACATTTTCTTCTATGAGTTTTACAGTTTTAAGTCTTATATTTAGGTCTTTGATCCATTCTGAGTTAATTTTTGTATGTGGTATATTCTAGGGACCCAATTTCACAATTTTGTGTATGAACATCCAGTTGTCTCAGCACTATTTGTTGGAAAGACATTTTTTTCCCACTTTTAATTGTCTTGGCACCCTTGTCAAAAATTATTTGACTATAAATGTGAAGGTTTATTTCTGGACTCTCAGTTTTATTCCACTGATATATATGTCTATCCTTACGGCAGAATCACATCATCTTGATTACTGTATCTTTGTGGTAAGTCTTAAAATCAGGAAGTGTAAGTCCTCCAACTTTGTTCTTCTTTTTCAGATTGTTTTGGCTATTCTGGATCCCCTGAATTTCCTATTCCTAGGCATTTTTGTTGCTGGGGTGAATGAGCTCTATTTTCTATTATTTTCCTATTTGATCGTTGCTAGTATATGGAAAATTATTGAATTTCATATATTTATTTTTGTGTCCAGCTACTTTACTGAACTCTCTTATTAGTTCTCAACATTCCTCAGGCCATTAGCTAGGATTTCTCAGGTAGATAATTGTATCATTTGCAAATAACAATAAACTTGACTTTTTCTTCCCAAATTTATGCCTCTTATTTTTCTTCTCTTATTGTTTTGCTTTGAATTTCAGAATAGTGTTGAAACTATTCAGTCACGAGCACCCTTGTTTTGCTCTTTGCTTTCATAGGAATGCCTTTGTTATTAAGAACTAATTGAGATAGATATCATTTATCATGTTGACAAAGTCACCTTTTATTCCTAGTCACAAAGAGTTTTCATCAGAGGGCATCTTATCAGGATAATTATACAGTTTTTCTCCTGTGTCCTATTCATGTGATGAACAGCATTAATAAACTTTTCCATTGATCCCTCTTTGTATAAATGGAGTGTCTCCCAGCCAGTGGGAACAAATTAGCTCACATTAACAGAAATAACTCAGGTTTCACTGGTGCATGCTCCCACCTGTATAATATAGAACAGATGTCACAAACTGAAAGCCAGTAGGTCATGTCTAGTTTGGCCTGCAAGGGATTTTAGAATACTGTTTTGAATTAGTTGCCAGCATTTAAAAATCCAGAGATTTCAGATTAGAATTCCAATTTCTGATTTCTCATTAAAAATCATAAGATCTGGCCATACCAACCCTGCATTTCCACAGGGCCACAGTGGGCTGGAGCGGGGCCCAGAACGGGGTTGGGGGGGCTTTAGAGGTTTCCTCATTTACCTCATTAGCATCCTCTCCATACCCTATTGTCACATACCCTATTGTTTCCTAGATATCAAGTCAAAGGCAGTTGCCAGTTTTTGTATTTGTGCAATTGTTTTTCTTAGGATGAAATTAGGTGAAAGTGAAATGTTCCTTGTAATCATATCTAGCAAATGTGGAAAAAATAAAAGAGGCCAAGAGGGCCATGTGCTTCAAGAGAAATGGGGGCAAGCATATTTCTTGGTGGAAGTGAAGATATTCCTGTATGTTTAACATGCAAAGTGTGTCTGTTGAAAAAATAAGATGTAAGATGCCACCAGAAGTGAAATTCATAAGACTATGAAAAAGCAGTGTGGGGAAAGAAAACCTTATTGCACCAGGAAGAAAATGGCTGAAATTTCAACAGGGTTTATTTCAGGAGGACGGAGTATAAACAATGCATTATGAAATGTCATAACATGTTAAGTGAACACCATCTCACCAGTTCTGCCCCTGAGTTTGACCTGTCTTGCCCTTGGGGATATTTGAGTTTCTGATCCCTGCTTCAGATCCTCCAGCTTCCTTCAAAGCCTGCCCAGTTATCCCTGGGAGTCCCCAGGGTGGTCTCCCAGTGGTGACCATGCCAGGGTCAGTCTCCCTGTGCTCCCCAGGGTGCAAGGCTTTGCAATTTCAAAGCAATGCTTTTCCTCAAGTCTACAAGGGGCCAGAGCAGTGATGTGTTCCTCCCCACCCTCTCACCCAGCTGCTCAGCCCGGATAAAAAATGTCTTTTTGCTTCTCCCTGAAGCTCTTCCCCCATAAGGTTCAGATGCCAACCTGACCCTAAGCCTCTTCTATGTTGATATTCGGGAGCTTCCATGAGAGGCACCCCAGGGCCCATCCATCAACCCCTCCTTTCAGACCCCTGACTTTGAGCCAGATCAATGAGCACAGTGGACTCTTGTGGGTTACCAGTCCAGTTGAAGCATCCCACCAGGCTTATCCGGGATGCTGGCATTCTTTGAACAGACTCCACTTTGTCATAGCATATTATTTATTTATTTACTTATTTATTTTGAGACAGAGTCTCACTCTGTCGCCCCAGCTACAAGTGGCATAGCTCACTGTAACCTCAAACTCCTGGGCTCAAGCAATCCTCCTGCCTCAGCCTCATGAGTATCTGGGACTACAGCTGCACACCACCGCACCTGGCTAATTTTTCTATTTTTAGTAGAGACAGGGTCTTGCTCTTGCTCAGGCTGGTCTCAAACTCCTGAGCTCAAGCAATCCTCCCACCTCAGCTTCCCAGAGTGCTAGGATTACAGGTGTGAGCCACTGTACCTGGTTGTCATATTACTATTTTAAGTAAAGGCTAGATACAACTCGCACTTATTTTATTTCAGATTTTATATCTGTATCACAGAGAAAAATGTGTCTATAGTTTTCTTTTTAAGCTTTAGTATTAGGTTAAAGTGAAATGGGAAGTTTTTCAAAAGTTTGTAAGATTTGCAACTTGTAATTTTTGCTTTTTTAGGTTTATATTTTGAAATAATTTTGGATTTACAAAAAACTTGCAAACATAGAGTTACCATAAACCTTTCACACAGCTTTCCCAAATATTAGCATCATATATAACAAAGTATGGTTATTGAAATCAGGAAATTAATATTGATACAATACTATTAACCAATCTACAGACTTTATTCAAATTTTGCCAATAGTCGTACTAACTATCCTTTTTCTGGCCCCAGGATCCAATCCAGAATCCCTCATTCCATTTAAGTATTATGTGACCATCTGTGACAGACCCTCAGTCTTTGTTTCCTGACCTTGACATGGTTGAATATTTTGTAGAATGTCCCTCAATTTGGGCTAGTCTGATGTTTTCTTAGGATTATTTTGATGTATGACATTTTTGGCAAGAATGCCACAGAAATGATGTGCCTTTCTCAGTGCATGAAATCACGAGATGAATGTGTTGCTATGTATCATTAACAAAACGTTAACTTTGTTCACTTGGTTAAGGGAGTCTCTGTCTGGTTTCTCCACTGTTAAGTTTCTGTCTTACCTTTGTAACTAGTAAGTATTTTGTGGGGAGCCACTTTAAGCAAATATCCCATTTGTCTTAGTCTGAATGAGCTGCTATAACAAAAATACCATACACTGGTAGCTTAGAAACAACGAACATTTACTTCTCACAGTTCTGGAGTCTGGAAAGTCCAAGACCAAGGTGCTGGCAGATTTGATGTCTGGGGAGGGAGGACTGTTCCTCACAGACGGCACCTTCTAGCTGTGAGCACCTATGATGCCTCACAAGATAAGGGGCAGTTTCCTTGGGCCTCTTTTTATGAGGGCACTAATCCCAATCATGAGGGCTCCGCCTTCATGACTTAATCACCTCTCCAAACGCCCTACCTTCTAATACCATCACCTTGGAAGTTAGGTTTCAACATATGAATTTGAGGGGAGGACACAAACATTCAGATCATAGCACCACTTTTATGATACTTTGGCCCATTACATTTAGCATCCATTGATAATTCTTGCCTGAATAAATTATCACCGTGATGATTACCAAATGGTGATTTTCTACTTCCATCATTCCTTCTACCTTTATTCACTGGAATTCTACTGTACTGTAAGGAAATGGTGATTGCCTTTTCTCCCCTATTTATTTATTCAACTTTTACATCAGTATAGACTCATGGATATTTATTTTATTCTATAGGCTATAATCCATAACTATCATCATCTGTGCTACTTAACTTGTTCTGGATTTGGCCATTGGGAGCTCATTAAATTTGGTCCCTGTGTTCTTTTGACAAGCCTCAATCATTTTTTGAGCACTTCATTACTTTCTAGTACCACAAGATGTTCTAGATTCATCTTGTTTTTTCCGTGTCTTGGCCCTTCAATCAGCCATTTCTCCAAGGAGCCCTGGTTCCTTTTATTGGAGGATGATATTTGGAAACCAAGATCTAGAAGCTAGGTGTGCTCACTGCTGGTGGGATATCATTACTTCTAGGCTCCCTCAGCAGAGCTAGGAAATACACATACATCTATATCCATGTATCTATGTATCGATCTATGTATCTATCTACCTCTTAAAAACCATGAGTACGTAGTGACATCTCCAATTCTAGTCTAACACCGTAAAATTCATTCTAGCCTTCCACCTTTTCTTATTTGTAACTTCTTTCACCAATACTGAAAAACCTGGCTCTCATTATTTACAATATATTTACTTATTTGTTCAATCTTCACATATACATCAAAGAGTTTCAGAATTGCTAACCCATCGCCCTGTAAGAAACAGACTTACTAACTGGAGGGCAGACCCCTTAAGCAGCAACACAAACACAGGTTTTTTTGTCTTTAGCCCTATAGAATGTAATCAAAATTTGGTTTCCTTTTCTGTCTTTTTTTTTTTTTTTTGAGACAGGGTCTCACTCTGTCACCCAGGCTAGAGTGTAGTGGTGCAATCATAGTTTACTATAACCTCCTGGGTCAAATGATCCTCCCTCCTCAGCTTCCCAAAGTGCTGGGATTACAAGCCTGAGCCACTGCATCTGGCCAGTTTGTAATTTCTTAACAATTCAATTCACTACACTTATAAATGCAATATCCTCCCAAATATCATTGAAAACATAAATGAGAAATATTTTAAAAATATTTTTCTCCTTCTGTTTGTGGAAATTTAGTTTCAAAGAATACTAATTTTGTCTGATCATGTCCCTTTCTTTTGAAAGTCTGGATCTTTTTGTGTTTTCCTACCTTTGGTTTTTCTCTGTTTGCTCATCTTTACCAGAGGGAGTCTATATTTATCCAGGAATGGCAGTTGAGGTGGTTCTGCTGATCACCATGATGCACTATAAGCAATGAGTGAAGCAAATAAATGCAGAGAGGCATTCTAGGTAGAGGGGTCAGAGTGAAGACAGGGACAGGGATATAAAGTCTGATGTGGACTTTTCTTTTCCCACATTTTATGTACTGAGATATAATTTACAAAGAGCAGAATATGCAACTTTTAAGTGAACATCTCACTTTTTCATACGTACACACCACCTAACCACCACCCAGATAAACATACCTACCACCCCGGAAAAGTTTACTCGTGCCCCATTTCCAGTTAAACTGCCCCTCTGCCCCAAGATTCCCACCATTCTGACTCCTAATCACCATAGACTAGTTTGCTGGTTCTTGAACTTCATATAAATGGAATCATGCAGTATATTTTCTTTTGTGTCTGGCTGCTTTTGCTCAACAGGATGTTTGTGAGATTTATCCATGTTGATACATGCATCAGTAATTTATTCCTTTGTATTGTTGAGTAGTGTTCCATTGCATGAATATCCTACTATATTTTTAATGCATTATAAAAATAATAATATTTGGGTTGTTTCCAGTTTGGGGCTATTATGAATAAAGCTGCTCTAATCATTCATATATATGTTTCTGTGTGGACCTATACATTCATTTACCTTGGATACATACCTAAGAGTAGAATTGAACCAGTTTTCCAAAGTTGTTGGGCCATTGTACACTCCTACAAGCAATATATGAAGTGTTCCAGTTGCTCTAAATCCTTGCCACCATTTGGTGTTTTAGCTTAATTTTAGCTATTCTAATGGCTATAAAGAGATAACTCATGGCTTTAATTTGCATTTCTCCAATGACTAATCATTTGAGCACTTTTTTCACATATTTAATAGCTATTCGTATAACTTCTTTTGTGAAGTATCTGTTCAAGTCTTTTGCCCATTTTACAATTGCATTGTTTGTCTTTGTTACTTTTGAGTTGGAGGAGTTCTTTACATATCCTGGATATAAGTTACTTGCATAGCACAGTTTCTGGTGTCGAAACTGGGTGGATAGTAAAGATGTCAACTGAGACAGGCAAGAGAATAAGTCTGGGAGAAAGATGAGGAATGCATTTTAGGGCATGGAGTGATTAAGGTGCCTTTGGATTGATATTGATCGTCCAGGTATAGATGTTCAAAAAGCACTTGGAATTTTATATCTGGAGCTCAAGAGAGAAGTCTGGCTATAGATTTGGGAGGGATCAGTGTAATGAGAATGGGTGACATTGCCCAGGGAGACCTCAAACACTGCAATGTTTAAGGGATGACAAAGAAAGGGAAGCCAGGAAAAGCAAACAGAAACAGTGGTCAGAAGTGGAGGAGGAGAAGCCAAGGGTGGAATTTTCAAGGAGGGGTGGCGTCAAATGCTGCAGTGACGTAAGAAAATGAAACTATTGGAGTTGGCATTTGGGATTTCCCCGTGACCTTTTTTCAGAGAATTGAGGAATAAATGTAAGATAAGGAAGTGGAGACAGGGTTATACTCCTCTTTGAAAACATTAGGCAGTGAAAGGAAATAGAGTGGTTACAAATAGGCATATATTTTAAAACAAAGCAACAAAAGAGCTGTACAAAGTGGCACATAATCAAGCGCCTAATGAGTGACAGAAGCACCTTCCAGGGTCTTTCCAGCCACTCTGGGGAGGTGGGAAATAAAAGAGGATGGGTAGGTGTCAGGTGCTGATCACGTGGCCAGTGGTCCGTCCTCAAGGGGCAGGGAGACACAGACAGAAGCCAGTGTTGGAGGGGGAGCAACATATAAGCTCAACTTCTGGATCACAGCTGCTGGTGGAGAAGAGAATGCCCACCGCTGAGGGGATGCAGAATGGGATGGAGTTGGCTTCGTGGGAAGCTCAGTTCCCTGGGAGTGAGCTCTAATAAGCACCACTATTGGAGTTTTCCGCCATCTTCAGTTTTAGGAACACTAAGGATATGGAAGAAGTCAAGCATCGCATAACTTCTCTGGCAGGTTCTTTGCCTTTCAAAGTGCTCTCCTAATCCAGTGTTTGGATATGGCATGTACTACGTCTTTCTTGCTACTCAGCTCCTGATTCCAGAGCAGTTCTACGCCTTCCTCCCTACCCTGGCCACCTCTGGGTTGTGTCCACCTTCCTTCTTCTCTTCTTCTCCAAATGCCTATATTTCTGATGTGGCAAAAGTAGGGACTGGGAAGACAGAAGACTAGAGTCCTTGCCCACCCTTATCAAGTTGTGCCTTCTCTGTGAAAGGGTGGTTGTGGGGGCAGGTGTGGTGGGCAAGGAGTAGGAAAGGCACTTGATGGGTCCGAGTTCCTTCCCATCTCTAACGATGGCTGCAACCAGTCCTCCGTGTTCGCCCAAGGGTACTTTCTGTTTCTATCCATTTGGGGAAGTTGCATTTTCTTGGTATTTAGGGAGTCAGGAAAAGAAAAGTCATTGGTGTTCACATCTCTCAAAGCCTCAGGTAGGGTTGCGGCTTTTGACCAACAATAACGTATGACCTTGTGGCTGAGTTTGCGCGCCTCTAGCCTCTAACAGATAGATATTGTGACACAGAGTCCCATTCAATAGTGGAAGTGGAGATTTCAGCTTTGCCCTTTGTTAACCCTAAAGTGCTAACTGAGCAGTAGCCAACCTTCTTATCCCCATTTTGTAAACGGGGAAACTGAGGCACGGAGAAGCGCAGTGACTTGTGGGATTCCCTGAGGAGTCCTTCCAACTCTTGGTATAATGAGGTCTGCTATGTTGTCTGTGGGGAGAAAGGGCCAGGCAAGAAGAGGGCCTTGACCCTGGAGACAGGACCTCCTCCTCCCCCCACGCCCCCCACCCCCGCCCCAGGGGCTGGGACTAGGCTGAAGAGGCCCAGTCCCTGAAGTGATAGCGACCCTGGCGCTGTCCAGGGAAGGTGGGAAGTCAGACCAGAGGCTGGAAAAGCAGTGCTGAAAGTCGGGATTGTCTGGTATTTTTAGGAAGGTTCCTTCAGAAGGGTGGGGGTGAAGGTGCTCGTCCGCACAGCAGGGGTGCAGGCATATTAAGGGTTAAGAGCACCCAAAGAAAATAGAAGTAGGAGGAGGAAGTGGGGCGCTGGGTCGCAATGAGAGAAGGAAGCAGCTCGTCGGAGCTTCCTCTTTCTCCTCTTTCCCCGAAGCCCCCACCCCAAGCCTCTCTCACTGCGCCGCCCACCCCTCCGGAGGGGCCAAAGCCGCGCTTCCGCCCCCTTGGCCGAGCCTCACCTTAACTCCTGGGGGGTCGCTGGTGCTCGGCGCTGGCGTCCCTCTGGCCACCACCCTGCGTCGGCCAGGGTCTGTTCCTTCCGGGGGCAGGCGCGCTCAGAGCCGGGGGTGGGGGTGGGGGTGCCTCTCAGACGCTCCGCGGGCTCCTGGGCGTGACCCCTAGGATGCCTGGGCCAGCCCGCACCTGGCTGACACGGCCCGGCCACCAGGTGGCAGGAGAGCCCGGCTAGACGGCCAGCCCCGCCCAGGCCCCGCCCTGTCCCCGCCCCGACCAAAGCCCCGCCCCGGAGGCCCCGCCCCTCCCCCAGTCCGCCCGAGGAGCCGAGCCTGGGCAGATACTGGGTCTTGCTGCGCTGGTGCCGCTGGGGCGCGATGGCCCAGACGGCCACTCGAATTGCAGGGAGTCGCCGCTAAAGAGGGGCTCGGCGCCCGGCGGGGACTGCAGGTGTGTGGCCGGGCGGCCGGGACGGGTGCGGAGGGCATGTGGGAGCTCCAGGCAGAGCCAGAACGGGCTGGGGGCCTTCGGGGAGCGGTGGGCTGCGAGTGCAGCCGCTGCAGCGAGTAGGCTGGACAGGTCCTGCTGTCTTCCGGCTCCCTAGATAGGGCCCTCCGCGGGGACACTGGGTCTGCAAACCCACGTTACAAGTAATACCGGCGACAGAAGGGGCGTCCTGGGGACCGCATCGTTATCTAGGTAGGCACTGCTGGACGCCTGTACGCAGCCGTGTGTGTCCGCAGCCAGCCTCCTGCCTCCGTCACAGGCCGCCCTGTGTCGTGGAGTCAGGGACGCTGTCCCCTCCGGCTGGGAACGCTCTGGGTGAGCGTTGTCATCAGGGGTCCTTTGCCATCAGGACCTGGGAGTCGTGGAAATGCCCACCTTAGTCTGCCTCTTTAGTTGGGGACCGTGGGCCCCCAGACAGTGGCTGCTGTTCTAGAGAATTGCTCGCTTTGTGCTGTCAGAGCATCCCTGTTTACACACTGGGCGTCCCCGCGTGACTCTGTGTGTGCATGCGTGTGTGGGGGCGCGCGTGCGTGGTTGCATATCGGCCCATCCTAGGCCCGGGGTAAATACACAAGAAGTTCAGGTCAGTAGGAGGAAGGAGATTGTTCAGAGGGAAAAGGAAGGCGAGATGAAAGCAGCAGGATGTGGTATAAAGCGAGTTAAGCAGCCTCGGAGCAGAAAGGAGAGGTGGTGGGTTTAGGCAAAATGAGGGCTAAAAAGTCAAGTCTGCCTCGAAGGTCCCTTCTGGATTGCTGTGTCTTCTCACCCACACTTCCCTTCCTCCTGCCCTCAGGACCACCTGTAAGATGCTGGATCCCACAGCTACTGCACTTGGGGCTCTCCAGCCCTACAACACAGCTTTCCAGGGGTGGAGTCTGGGTTCTGTATTTTGCAAAAATTTTAATGAGCTCCTTAAGCAATGATGCCGAACCATTGCTTGGGAACCACGTGTGATGTGGAAAAGAGACCTGAGTTTCAGCCAGGCCTGGCTGTGTGACCTTCAGCATCTTTACTGTCCCTCTCCCAGCCTCAGTGTCCTAATCTGTAAAATGGGCTCTCATAGTGACCCACAGGGCTGTGTGGAAAATTAAATGGGGCAAGTGTGATGAGAGCCCCTGCAGGTAGGAGGTGCTCCATGGATGTTTGTAGAACGAGGGCTTCTGTGCTTCCTCAGTGTGGCCTTGGTGGTGTGGGTCTTCACCTGGGGGATCCTGGAAGACAAAGCAGACATGGTTTGGATGGTTAAGCTCTCTCTTCCTGCTTCAGGGCACCCTACCCTGCTTTCTGAAGCCTAAATAGCCAGGACTGTAGGGCAGGAAGGCTTGGGGTCTTTGTGTGCTGGGCATCATTGGAGTTTTAAGAACCTACCTCCTCTTATCTTGAGTTTGGGGTGGGGGGCGGGGAATGGTTCATTATCTTCCCTCCCGAGCTACAGTGGAAGCAGAACACCTCTGCCTCCCTGCTTCCCTTTCCTCCCTCCCATGCACTGCTTTTTGTGTCTTTCAAGAATAGTAGGGTGGAAGCTAACAGTGGTACTGGGCGACAAGGGTCTTTGGGAATGACAGTGGTGTGAGGATGAGAAGGCAGGGGGTGCAGGCTGCCCCACACTCCCAGGTCAGTCATTGATCAGAGGCCTGCTGGCTGAGGAGTGGGAGTGGAGGGAGCCAGGAGCCTTTGTGCCCCGGCAGCCTAGGGTCTGGAAGCCCAGCTTGGGTTCCGCAGCACACTCAAGCTGTGCTGACTTGGCCTTCATTCCAAGAGGCGCACCCCAAGGGGCTGAGCTGGCTGGCCCTGTGGAGCCCTGTGAACCAGGAGAGCTGTTTGGCCTCAGCTGGTGGGCTGAAAGCCTGAATCAATTTTTTAAGAGAGGAAACTTCCGAAGGGCAAGATAGAGTGATTATCAGTAGGTCAAGGGAGAGGCGTTTAGTTTGATCTTTGAGTCTCTGGCATAGAAGGTGGGGACAAAGGAAAGACTACATCTGACTTCTGCCCAAAGGGAAGATGATACACTCCCCTAGCAAACATATATTACATATTATGATATTTCATCAATCTGAAGATGTATATATTTTCACATTTTAACAACCCTGAAATCAAGGTGAATCTTACTATCTATGGCATCTTACAATTATAATAGGCAGCAATATTTTTTCCTCAGTGGCACAAAAAGTAACGTTGCCTCTTGCAATCGATGGCATCTTAGATTCTGTTAAATATGATATATGTTTTACAGATTTGGGGTATGGTGTAGGCACACACAGGTACACATACAATTGTCATTCTCATAATTTGCATACATTAATTTTTCTAGTAGCTCTACCTTCTAAGCACCAAAACTTTTCATTGTATCTAGTTTTAAAGGAAATCTTTGTAAAATATGTTGTTTACCTTTATAAATATAGCACACTGGGTATGATTTAATAATTTCTTGAAAATTTTATCAAATGGTTCTAGCCTGCCATTCTCTTTTGTACTCTGTCTGCTCAAGGACACATTTGTGGTCCTTTGTTTTTAATCTTTCTTTCTGCCCTTTTTCTCTTTGGCTATGTTTTCATGGTGTTTGGCCCTGAGCTAAGTACATTATGTCCTTTAATCTTCACAGCCATAGTCTGAGGTAGCTACAACTATTGCACCCATTATACATATGAGGAAACTGAGGGCCAAAGCCCACATGACTAGAAAGTGCCAGAGCTGGGCTGACTCTGGCATCTGTTTTTGATCAGAGATGACCAAGCCCGAGTGGTAGCCTGTATGTTCCTGTGGGTGCCAAGTGCATGCCATTTAGGGCACGACTTTGGGGCCGTGAATTGTGGCCATCAAGGTGTTTTTGTTTGCTTGCTTGCTTCCAGACTAGCAGCTAGGTTCTGGATGTTTGAGGTTACCAGTTAAGTGACTTCTAGATAAGCGAGTCATAGCTATAGCAAGGCACACCCAAGAGAAGGGCGGTGGCCGATGAATGGGAAGAAGTGGGTGACTTTCATGGCACAGAGCAGATACTGGGTCCTTCTTGAGTCTTCTGAGTCTACCAACTGGGATGCTAGACTTTGGGCCTCAGAGTTTGGCTTCAGTGGGAGACTCCTGCCTCTAGCCTCCAGCTTCTCTCCTGCTGCCGTGGTGATATAAGATGAGCTATCTGAGCAAGTTGCTTTTCAGCTGAGAACCCTACAGAGCTGCATTGCCCTCTGGAGAAGGCCCATAGCCCTTGGCATGGCTAGCAAGGCCTCCCACCACCCAGCCCAGATCCACCCTCCTGCTTTCTCTCCTGAGCTCGGGCCAACCTCTGTGCCTTTCCATGTGCTGTCCTTGTCCCCAGATTGCCCTTCCCCTCCTCTTCCTGCCTGGCAAACTGCCAATTCCTCCTTCAATGTCCACCTCAAGCCTTGTGTTCTGAATCCCCTAATCCCCCTCCTCACCCCACAGCACTGACCCCTCCTTCTGTCCTCATCATGCTTTTTATGTCCTCCTGCCGTAACAGTGGCCACCCTGGCCTACAGGGTCTGACCAGTGACTTGGCCTAACTATGGCCTGCTCACTGCAGTCACCTGATGCTCAACGTGGCATCAAGCTGTCACCAGGAAACTCACCAGGATCTCATAGGCAAGAAGTTCACATATAGCAACAGGGGAAGCTGCCTGGACACAGGCCGGGTGGGGAGCTGGGGCTGGGGTCAGAAAGAAGTGGCATGCTTTTCATTTTCATGTCCTCAGAGTCTCTTCTTGTTGCTGTTGTTGACTTAGGCAAATGAGTTTGTGTGGTTTCCTCGTGGGGGGCAGGGCTGAGGTGTGAAGGCTGAACGTGGTTTCTGGGATGCTGCCTTACATGGAGCCAGGGGGCCTTTCTTCTGCCTGGCTCCTCTGCTCCTGGCCATGTGAACTTGGCTCAGTCTCCATGTGCCTCTCTTGGTGAAGTTTCCCCGTCTATAAGATGAAAATGCAGCACTCAATGCTTTCTGCAGCCTCTCCCTAACCTCTAATAGTCAATTCATCTGCTCACCACTCTTGTATGGAGCACACCTATGTGTGCCAGGCATGTGCTCGGCTCCAAGGATGCTGACCATGTTCTTGCCCTCATGGAACTCAGAGCCTAGTGGGTAGGACATTCAACACACACATTGTTGAACTACAATTGTGAGAATTATGGTATACAGTGAGATTATGGAAAGGAAGCCTAATGTAGTTTGAGAACTAAGGAAAGCCTTCCCTGAAGAAGTCATATTTGAGTGAGACTTGAGAAATATCAAATAAAAGAAAATAATGATGATGATGATGATGATATCTATCATTTAGCAAGCACTTGCTAAAGTCTGTTTCGGTGCATTTTCTCAGGCATGCTTTTCAGCAACTCTGTGGGGTGTGTGGGCTTCCTCTCCTGTGAGCATTAAACAACATCACTGCTGACAAGTCCCCAGCTCCATGTCTGGCATAAACCAGGGATGCATCCCCACGCTCCTCTGCCTCTCCCCATATGCCAAGGTCCACCTTGTGGGCATTAAGGACACGAACACTGTTATGGGGGTTCCTTTTGCTTTCCACTGCCCATCGCCAGGGAGCTTGCCCCCCTCTGCATTTGCATGTCTCCATCAACAGCTAAGGGAGTCCCATTCACAGAAAACTCTACCGCGGTGACTGCGGGGCCTTCATTCTGTCTGTCTTAGGAGCTGCTGTTCTGGTGGGGTTCAGAAACCCAGATCCTGATTTTCTGTCTCATCTAAGAAGTCATCTGTTCAGCTCCCACATCCTTCTCCATCCAAAGCTGTCTCCCCAGAACCATGAAGTCTGTGCAGACATATCAGTGGGTTTTTGGTCTGAGCATTTGTTCCTGCGTGGCTTGGTAGTTTGGCTCTTGTCAGGCAAATCTCCACACAGCCACTTCCACCCAACCTGGCCGAGGCAGCCAACCTCCTCCTTGCATTTTCTGCGTTAGATAGATCACATCTACACTTCCAGCTCTTCGAGAAGAGTCTCAAACTCCGTCTAGATAGTGGGCCCCTTTGAAAAACTGATGAAGTGATAGATCATCTCCCCCCCATCCTCCCGTCCCCATAAGCACATGTGTGCAGGCGAATGAGTGCATGCTCTCGCTCGTGCTTTCTCTCTCTCTCTCTCAAAGTTTTGCCTAAAATTCCAGGGTCTTCTTAGGCCTCTGCAGTCCACCAAGGAACCCGGGTTAATAACCCCTGTTCTGGAAAGTGCAACTTTCTCTGTGCTGATTTCTTTGCCCCCATGGAGGATGCTATTGTCAGAGGCAAGCGGGGGGTGATGATGGATTATGAAGACTGTGTAGACAATGCCACTGGTGACTCACTGGCGAGAACTCACAGGCGGTGGGCTGGGGGGCCGAGCTCCCTGACTGTACTCTGAGCTACCACCACATGCACACTTTCTGGATTTCTCAGCAAGTTTTGAATTTACCCCATTTCCAAGATGATTAAAGAGCATTATGTTTGCCAGTGGAGCCCTGACAAAAAGCCTTTCTGCTCTGCTCCCCAAACCAGGGAACTAGATTTAAGGCTAGGACTGACAGACAGAGAAATTGTGTGTATGTGGCCACTCGCGTGACTAGAAACAGTCTAGGGATGAGAGAGGTGGCGTCGCTGTTTCTTTACCACAGAAGGCTGCAGCCTTCCCAGGGGCTGGCGTGAGCTTGGGGCTTTGTTTCTGTAATGTGGTCACTGTTCCTTAGAACCAGTGCCTTGATGTAAAGTGCCACGTGTGAAGGAGGTTTTCGTCAATTCCTCATTTCTAAGGATTTTTAAAAGCATGAATGGATGTTAAGTTTGTCAAATACTTTTTTAAAGCATCTACTAGGAAATTCTTGTATTCATTCTCCTTGTGATAGATTTACGTGACACATTATATCATTAACTTCCTCAGATTGAGCCCTCTGTGCATTTCTGGAATAAACACAATTTGGTTAAGGTGGCTTATTGTTTTAATATGGAGCTAGGTTTGATTTGCTGTGATTTTCTTTGGGATTTTTGCATCTGTACTCATAAGTAAGTTTGGCCTCTGTTTTCCTTTTCTTTGCTGCTGTTGTCAGTTTTTGATATGTTGGCTTTGCAAAATGATTTTGGAAGCATTTCATCTTTTCCTGTGCCCTGGGATAGTTTACGGAGCAGGGGAATGATCTGTGTTAGTTGGAAGTTGGAAGAATGGCTCTGGTATCGATGTCCTCTGCTGCCAGATTCTTGGCTTCCCACTCCCCAAACTTTCTTCTCTTCTGTCTTCCTCAGTCCTCCCAGGTACATACCTATAAACCTCAGCGTTCCCACACTGACACAAGAATCATCTTTGATTCTTGGCTTCCCACAGTCAGCGAGTAGGTCCCATGAGTCCTTGCTGTAGATGCCCTTCAACTTGCAGGAAGGCCCATTTCCACACTGAGCTGGGCAGATCCGTCTGGAGGGCAGTTCAACTCCAGGTGGGATGCTGATCAACCACTTTACACACAGAGAAAGATGACCAAGACGGTGATGACATAATATGAAATGATTAAAGAAGTAGAGGTGCATTTCTCTAAGAAGAGAAGACAGGGCAGAAGTAGTATCTGTCTTCAGATATTTGAAGAGCAGTGTCCTTTGGAAAAGGTGAGGTCCTGCTCCATGGGGTCATTTTCCAGGATGGAAAAGGGATCAGTGAGGGGAAATTGTAAGGTAGTAGATGTCAGCTTACTATAAGGAAGATCTTAGAGAAATTCAGAGCAGATCAACAATGGAATGGGTGGCCCTGTGGTAGTGAGTTCCCCATTGAGGGAGGCATTCAGGAAAAATACATATCAGATATTACAGAAACGAAAGCTGTGAGAATGCAGGCTGAGATAGCTCTATTTCTAAAAGTCTCTAGTTCTCTAAATCATAGCGGGCATGTCTGACTGGTTGTGTAAACATTGGTTGTTCTGAGAACATAATTTGAACTTAAGAAGTTCAGCGGCCTTGAATAAACAAATCCCAAAGCTGGGCAGTTCCCTCAGAAATCCCGCAGCCCTGCTTCACAGCCCGTTTGCCCAGAGCAGGAGCACGTTGGCTGTTAGGAGACTACAGGCATCCGTGGTGAGAGACCCTGTACCCATACTGGACTCCAGATCCTCGCCTACGTCCTATGCCAGGAGCATGGGCTTTTCTTGGGGTGTCTTGTTCTTGGCTTCTTCTGACACCTGGTGAAATAAACGATTTGAGCCCCACTTCAGAATTACCTTCCTCTGTGGGTATCCCAGATAGGCTTCCAGGGCCAACCCACCTAACCTCCAGGTTGAGCTGGTTAATGGCCTCTTATTTTGGGGGTTTTTGAGCCAACATATCACAGCCCTTTGCATTTTGCATTCACTTCTGTACTTTCATTTTGAGAAAATGAAAAGCTCCGAGCTCTCCTTGGCCTAATCCCCAGCCTTTTTGGTACCAGGGACCAGTTTTATGGAAGACAATTTTTCCACGGACTGGGGGGCAGGGGGGATGGTTTCAGGATGATTCAAGCGCATTACATTTATTGTGCAGTCAAACCTCTCTGCTAATGACAATCTGTATTTGCAGCTGCTCCCCAGTGCTAGCATCACCGCCTCAGCTCCACCTCAGATCATCAGGCCTTAGATTCTCATAAGGAGTGCGCAACCCAGATCCCTCACATGCGTGGTTTACAGTAGTGTTTGTGCTCCTATGAGAATCTCATGCCACTGCTGATCTGACAGGAGGCGGAGCTTATGTGGCGATGCCAGCTATGGGGAGCAGCTGTAAATACAAATGAAGTTTCACTGGCTCACCTACCGCTCACCTCCTATTGTGTGGCCTGGTTCCTAACAGGCCGCAGACTGGTATCACTCTGCAGCCCAGGGGTTGGGGACTGCAGGCCTCCAGGATGGCATAGAAGATGTGCTCCCTAGTGCTGGTCCCTAGTTACCTCCTCATCTCTCTGAGCCTGTTTCCTCCTGGACCAAATGGACTCTATGATTCTGACTGCCTGTGAGTTTTCAAAGCCTGCTCTCTGAGAGTAGTCTTCTAGGAGCTGCTTTGATGGGCAGAGCAGAGACGGGACGTGCTTCTTCCCTTGTGGAGCTGCCTTATGGCAGGGCTTGCAGTGACTGTGAGTCCCCCTTCAGACTACAATGACAGCAGTCCCTCCCTCCAGCCCATGCTCCTGTTGGATGGCTTCCTCTAAGGTCACGGGTGGCTTTGTAATGGCAAGTTCCAATGTTCTCTTCCCAACCTGCAGCTTTTCTTGAAGTTTCCATAGTGTTGGATGCCTAATGCACTCACCTGGAGCTTTTTCTCTGATCACTCACACCCCCAGCCATTCCTCTGTTGGCTCTTCTTGCCATCCAGGATCTGCTAGTCTCCCTCACTCAAACCCTTGTCCCCAAGGACATGCCGGTTTTTTTCACGTGGATGCCCTGTTTCAACTTAAGCACATGTGCAGAGCCCAACTCTGCATCCACAAAGCAGGCTTCCTCCGCAGACTTCCCCATTTCTGACTCTGCTGAGACCAGACTCCCAGTCTTAGACCCTCAGGGTCGTCTCTGAGTCCTCCCTCCATCTTCCTTGTTCTCCACTCTCCAGCTGCTTTTGATGATGCTTCCTTCCCCTTGGGTCTTGCTTCTCTCACTTCCCCATTGTACTCCCAGCCACCCAATTCAGCTTTCCTCGCCATACGCCTGCTGGTGGGCCTTTCGGGCCGCAGGCTCTTCCTCGCTTCATCGGGAGACTCTTCTTATGAAAACTTCGTCGCCATGTTCAGAAGCCTTTGCTGGCACCCACTGCACAGGAAAGTCCAGTGTCCTTAGTCTCCTGTTCAGCTGTCAAAGTCGAGTCTCACTCTTTTCTCCACGAATCCTCACGCTTTCTTCCAGCCAGACTGCCTGACTCATTTCTCCCAAGGCCTAACGTGCTCTTGCCTCTCTCATCCCCTTCCTGATGAAGAAAGCTTCCCAAGCATTTTGTTCAACGCTGACTCCCCAGCGCCTAGTGGGGGCCAGCACTGGCGGTGTTCAGCCAGTGTTGCTGAGTGAATGATTACTGGTCGAGCTGCTAGCCCAGAGGAGTCTCAGATGGCTGATGCCCTGGAAGGCTGGGCTGCCCCCATCTAGATCTTTGTGGGGTTCAGTCATGCTTCCTTCAGGGACCGTACCCTCTAAGCATCTTGCTGGCCTTCTGGGCATCTGAATGGGCTTTAGACACCTGTGCCTTTGCCATCCAGTTGAGGACAAGGCAGATGTCCTCCTCTGGGCTGTATCAGACCCTGTGAGCCCCTGGCAAACCCCGGATGCTGAGACCCCTCTCCTTGGGAATCCTCTTACCACCCTCTGGTTTAGTCAGATTTAAGATGAGCAGTTCTGTAAGTCTGAGAGCAGGGGAAGCCCTGGGGAACCTCCCCCCCAACAAGCCACTCCCAGCCTGGTGACAGCTTCTGCATAGGAGCCTGGGGAAGTGTCTGTTTGCGAAATGGTGTTTACAAGGCAGCGGGGCTTCCTGTCCCGCCTACCGGGCAGGCTGTGGGGCAATCAGGAGCTGTGTTTTGGGGCAGTGAGGCAAAGAAACACTTGAGAGATTTCCAGGGATTCGTCAGACATCCCCAGGAGGTACCTGGCCTACTTGCCCCTGGAGGAGGACAAGGGAGAGGGACAACTCAGCTTTAAAAATTGGGAGCAAGTAAAGTATTACTAATAATTATTACTGATTTGCATATTGTTCTTTACAACTTGCAAAAATACAAAGGATTTTTGTATGTGGCCCTCCCTACTAGGCTAATGTGGAACTCTTAAGAGCAAAAAGGCTTCCTCTTCTCACTCCCAAGCAGGGAGCATGGGTCAGCGTAAGCAAGGACAAGGACAAGGTTCTTTTTTCTCCCTTTTTCCTATTTTTTGAAGGGGAGTTATGCTTGGGAGGGGAAAGAGGGCTTTCTGGGGGAAGGAGGGAGCAGTGGAAACGACTCCCCAGGAGAGACAAGGCACCCATTCGGTTCGTAGTTCACCCATGATGGAGTGACACTCCCCTCCATGCACACCTGAGACATGGGCCAAGAGGGCTAATGCCAGCCTCTCTGCCTCCTCAAAGGGCTATGGCAGCCCTGGGGCACCCACCACCAGCCTGGAACCATTGGTATGGCACCCAGAGGAACACGAGCTTGTGTCCAGAGCCCCTGGTCTCTTGGGCCGCAGTGCAAGCATCTGGAAAGGTCTGGGAAGGTGCCTCAGGCTCTTCTGGCCCTGAGGACAGGAATATACTCCATGTTTCCTCTTTAATCAGTAGGTGATCCAAGAGTGGGTGACACAAAGAGGGGGCCTGCCCTCACCACCTGACTTCTGAAGACCTCAGGTTGTTTTCTGTGGTGAATCCTTTCCTGAACCTATTAGAGAAAGGATGTGGAGTGTGACCTGCCCAGCTGCAGGGCCAAGATGCAAAGCCTCCTGTGAGATCAGCACATTGGCCTGTGGGTCATGATACGCTGACAGTGGTTTGTGTAAGGAGGTTTGCTATGAAGTGCAAAGGGAGAGAAAAATAAGGGTGTGGCCCTTTAAAGAACCCCAGCCTGAGGGTGGGGTGGATGAGGGAGAGGAGAAGTGGAGTTGAATGAGGACTGGCCTTGTGTAGCCTTCAGGAAAACACATTTCTGAACTAGTGAGGCTCAGGCATTCAGGACCAAGGCATGTGAGATACTTGGGAGTTGGTTCAGGAGGTTGTTGTAGAAGGTACCTGAGTCATCTAGACAAACAAGATGGTGGGGACTTGTGGGAGTTGATAGAAGCAGGCCCTCAGTGCTGGACTATGTATTGGATGCAATGGATGAAGAAGGAGGTGTCACCAACTTCCCATTCCCTTGTTCTCCCACCCTTGGCCCAATGTACCATGCTATCATGGTCTTACGTTCTCCTCTGAGATGGACGTAGCTGGCTGAGAATGTCCCTTCTTGGGCCATGGTTCAATTCTACTGGGTTCCCATCAAGGCTTCTGTCTAGGAAATGTTGAAAGGCTTGGGTTGGGCCCACGGTTGTCATGTCATAATGGCCACAATCGCACCGTGGGTCCAGAGCTCGGTCCCTTCAGAGAGTCCCCATCTCCCCTGCTCCTCCAACCATAACCCACCCCACATTTTCAAAGATGGGGGATTACTTCTCATTGGCTGTGTTACTCCTAAGATCTGCTCAGTAGATGGAGGTGGGGACATTATTTTTCACTAAACTATTTGATCTCTTTTAAGGAGGAAATGTTTTATAATGTCTATAATATATTCTCACGGTAACTTCTTATTGACGAGTAAGAGGTTATCTCTAATTTGTTTACTAAAACATTACTCTCTCAGCTTGAATTGCTTCAATACTGGCTGGGCCAACCCAGTTTGCTCCAAAGAATGTCTGGCCTTTAAACAACTCAATCCCTGCTGCTGCTTCCCCTGAAGTAGGGTACATAGAAGTGGGCGTGCCATATAGAGAATCTGTGCTGCTTCTGTAGATGATGACTTCACCTTTTATGAGGTGTCCCCTACAAGGGAATTTTGGGTACATCATGTGGTCTTTATCTAGGTCAGACCATAAAACACAAGGTACAAATTTGGGAAAAATCTACCCACTGTATCTAAATGACACAGTAACAAACAAAAACATAATTTGGCTTATTAGATAACTCAGCATTGACTGAGATATTAGTTGGTCTATTGGTTTCTCTGTTGAATTGGAGAGGTCCAAAATAATAGTGGCTTAAATAAGATAGAGTTTTATTTCCCTCTCACGTAACAGTCTGAGCATAAATGATCCAGACTTTACACCACAGCTTTATAGGCTGGGAACCAAGGTTCCTTCCATCTTGTTGCTTTGCCTTCCTTAACATGTAGCTTTCATCTCATGGTCCATGATGGCTGCTCTAGCAATTGCCATCACATCTGCATTCCAGCTAGCAAGGGAGGAAAGGGGAAGGGGAGGCATGTCTCTTCCTTTTAAAAGCATGATTTGGAAATTGCACTTATCAATGTCTATTCATATTCCAACAGCCAGAATGTAGTCATACAGCCACACTTAGTTACAAGAGCATCTGGGAAATGCAATCTAAAATTTCTAAGAGTTGTATTACTATAGAAGAAAGGGGAGTGGATATGGAAGGACAATTATGAGTCTCATCCACATTTGAACTCTGCTAGTTTGAGATCTTTGTGAAATTTCACTGTCACATAAGTGTTCTTTGTCCCTTCTGTTGTGGAGTAAGCATGGCTTCTAAGCCCTATGGAAAACCATTAATAAAGACTAGCATGCTGTGCCAAAAGGTGGAATTAACCCAAATGTCCATCAGTGGATGAATGGATAAACAAAATGTGCACATACATACAATGGATTGTTATTCATCCTTAGAAAGGAATAAGATTTGGACACATGCTACAACATGCATAAACCTTGAAGACATTATGCTAAATGAAATAAGCCAGACACAAAAGTACAAATATTAATACTATGATTTCACTTATATGAGATACTTAGAGTAGTCAAACTCATAGAGACAGAAAGTAGATTAGAGGTTACCAGAGGTTGGGGGGAGAGAGGGTGGGGAGTTAATGTTTATTGAGTACAGAGTTTTAGTTTGGGAAGATGAAAAAGTTCTGTGGATGGTTGCACAACAATGTGAATGTACATAACACCACTGAACTGTACACTTAAAAATGGTTAAAATGGTAAATTTTATATTGTATATATTTTACCACAATTTTTTAAAATGGCATGCTATAAAGGACGAAAAGCAGAATTTTCTGGCATTTTAGGAGAGATATTCCTACAGATGAAGCTACTCAACCCCCTTTGGGTGAAGTTATTAAGCCAGTGATGAAGCCATCTGTCTGTGTTATCATTCAGCTCACCTTTTATACATTGTCATGAGACTATAACAAGACTTGCTAAAATTCAGATATGCTGTTTTTGTGGCATTTTCTTGTTTTACCTGTTTAGTCAGTGAATCCATTAATCCCTTTCAGCTGTTGGTGGTTCCTGGATCCTTTCCTTAGTGTCCACAACTGCCTCCTAATGATGTGTAGAGAATGTTGCCAGAGGACTGGTGGACTCAGACATGTAGTGTCCAGGATTCTACTTTTTTTCTGTTCCCCAAGATGAGGACAGCCTTTTCCAGTGTCTTTGTCTTTCTCTTACACATCTTTCATTTTCTCTGATTTTTCAAAGATAATCAGTAGCAGTTCCCTTTCACAACCTCAGGTTTCTTTATGACTCTGAGATGCATTTATCTGATCTGCAATCCTGAGCTCATTTAAAGCAGCAAGGCTCCCTATTTGCCTTCAGATCCCTCTGTATGGGACCCTTCTCCCCCAGTCTCTCTCTGACCCCGTGGCTGGTGTTATCTTTTAAATCCCAAGGCTGATGTGTCATTCACCAGCTCAAAATTTAGAAATGGCTCCACGTGGCCCTTGAGTAAGCCCTTAAGCACTTAGCTTGGCATATAAGGCTGTTCCCAGTTCCCCACGCCAGCCCACGCAGCTTCTTCTCCCTGTGTGCACCGTGTCATGCTTTGTCATCCTGTAGGGCTAAAGGAGCCATCTATCTCCTGCCTCTTACCTCTGTCTATTTTTCCACCACCATGCCTGAATCTCACCCAGGGCAGCTTCTCCTTCCATTTGCTTAGGAGTTTTGGAGAAGCTTTGCTAACTGATGTTCTCATTCCTCCAAGTTCCTATTATGCCTGTCCCATATTAATCTCCAGTGGGGCACATAGCCCATTGGGTAGTTTCTAGTTGGAAGGCTATTTTAAGTGGTGCTGCTCTGAACTTTGTGGTGCAGGTGCTTTGGGTATACATCTAGGCGTGGACTTGCAGGGTCACGGGGCATGCACTGCCAAAGGGTTTTCCATTTGGAAAGTGGTCACACAAGCTGACATTCCCGCTAGCAGTTGTGAGCGTTCCCATTGCTTCACATCCTCACAAACACTTAATGTTTCCCATCTTTTTCATTCTAGCCCTTCTAGTTGGTGTGTAGTGGTATCACCTTGTAGTTTTAATTTGCATTTCTCTTATGACTGTTAAAATGGAGCACCTTTGCACTTGTGTAGTGGCCATTTGGACATCCTCCTCTGTGAAGTGTCTATTCAAGTCTTTTGCCCATTTTTCTGTTGGGTTGTCCATCTTTTCCGTATTTTTTGGTTGCTCCTACCACCTTGCGTGGTGGCCGCTCGTGGGTCTACCTTCTCCCTGATCATGAGCTCTGTGAGATTTCTGGACTCTCCGTGCCTAGTGAAGTCCCTCAAATAATAGACCCTCCATACTTATTTTCTGTTGAATGAACAAACCAGCTTTGATCGCTACTTTCCAGTGGGGTAGCCATTCTTGAGAAAAAAGGTGAAGGCAAAATAGCAGTGGAGTCCTGCTTCCTCTCGGGCGTCTGTCACTGTCCTGAGCAGTTAGCCTAATCTCTCCTGGTTTGGGCTCTGAAAACAACTTTACCTGCTTTTTCGATATCTGCAGTGTTGTTCTCACACCTTGCGCATGACATGCCCACTGTCACTCTTGTCCGTCATTCGTATTTGGGGGCCTCGCTCCCATCTTTACATCTGCCCCCGGGAGTCACGCTGGTCCCCGCGCCATCCCGCCCTCTCTTCTCCTTTGTGATACTGCGGGACTGTGCCTTCAGATTTTAATTCTCAGAGTTTGCGTTCCCTGTTAAGCCATCCTCTCTGACTCCCAGCCTCTCGGAAATCGACTTTCATAAGGTCTGTGACTTGGGTCTGACTCTGTCTGGCATTTTCTTCCATGATTACTACAAGTTCTAAGGTCACGTGGTCATTTTCTCCCTGTTTTCCTCTCACTTCTATTTTAGGAACCTTTCATTGTTCTTGGTCAGAATTAAAGACAGAAGATAGAATAGTCGTTTTCCTCATCGCTTCCTCGACCTTCCAAGATATGAGGTGACCAGAGGAGCACGGATTCATCTAAGGGCCTGGGTTTAACCTCCTCAGCCTCCTAGCTCTGTCCATCCCTAGGCCTCGGCCCTGGCCGGTTTTCTGACCCACGTGAGCAAAGCAGTCCTGTCTCAGCCAGGCCAGGTGCGTCACCCTTCTCCCTTTTATCTTCCTTCAGAGTTCCTCGTTTACTTCCACGTTCATTTATTCGCTCGTACATTCGGCAAACACGTGCCAAGCATTCTACACTTAGCCCCCACAGAGCTTACATTCTAATGGGGCCGGGGATGGGGGACAGACAGTAAGCGTGATAAAAGTAAAATGTATAGTGTCTCCGCTGGTGATAGAGATGTGGGAAAAAGTAAAGCAGGATGTGCCGGAGGTGGGGCTTGCTGGGAGCCCCCACGGAGAACATAAGACTGCAAAGACGTAAAGGAGTGAGCCAAGCAGACACCCAGGAGAAGAGCAGTCCAGGCAGAGGGAACAGCGAGTGCAAAGGTCCTGAGGCAGGGTGGGCCTGGTGTGCTGCTGGGATCATCCTAGTCCTCAGAACGTGGCGGCATCCATGCTGGCATCTGTGAAGCTCAGTGTTTGAAATGAAAGACAGTGTATTAGTCATCTTTGCAGCTACCATGGCATCCAGCAAAGTATCATGTAGTCATATTCACTTGATAAGAAAGGTTTTTATTTGTGTAAACAAACTTAGGCTGGACAGCCTCTAAGGGCCCTTCGGTCTTTGAATTGCTATGCCTATCTTAGATGCCTGGGGGAGTAGTTTTCTTTCCTGCTTTTCGAGCTTTTCCTTCAGGGCTTTTCTGAACACATGATCCAGTGGCTTCTGGGCATGTGGCCTGGTCTCTGTCAGGGTGTGAGGCCTACACCAGGTGTGTATGTTCCAGATACTATTGTTGTATAACCAATTACCCCAAAATGCAGTGGTATAAGACTGTAACCATTTTATTATGCTCTCAGATTCTGTGGGTCGGGAACTTGGGCTGGGCACAGTGAGGATGGCTCCTCTGTGTTCAGTGATGTCTGGAGCCTTAGCTGGGAAGACATGAACAGCTGGAGACAGGAACTGTAAACCAGAGTGCCCACTGTGGTCTCTCCATGTGGCTTAGGCTTCCTCACATCATGGAAGCATCCAGATGGACGGTCAGATTTCTTGATTTCTTAACATGATGGCTCAGAACTCCAAGTGCAAATCTTCCAGCTAATGAGACAGTAGCTGCGCCATCTTTAATGACCTAGCTTCTTGGAAGCCACACAGGGTCACTTCCATTGTTATCTATTGATTGAAGCAGTCACAAGCCCATCCCGGTTTAAGGGGAGGGGAATCAGATTCCATGTCTTGATGGAGAAGCGGCAAGGCTGTGTGTTGTAAAGAGGATGTGGGATGGGAGATATTGTCATGACCACCTTTAGGAAATACAATCTTACAGTGTACCTTCTGTTTTCCTGGGGAAGAATTCTCATTTTATCTTGTCACTGAGCTACAGTGAATTTTCACATGTCTACTTTGCACCCTGTGTAGCGTAAACTCCCAGGGTAAGATGGTTGTTGGGATGACTGGCCTTCCTCTTCCCACCGCTGCCAACACTGTTGTCCCAGGCTCTCTCTGGGTCAGCAGTGAAGCCTCCCTTATGAATGAGGAGTAGCTGGGGAGCCAGGTGGAGGGAATACAGCTCTGGGACCAACTTCTCAATCCCTGAGGGCTGTGAGTGTGTGTGTGTCTGGGATCAGGGGAAGACCTGTTGGTTTGTGAGGGAAGAGTCCCTTGGAGCTGGTGTCCACTCAAATGCCCCACTCCAGTGGCTAGTTTGCTGGCAAACCTCCTGGGTCCTAGCTGTGCCTCCTGAGTGAGTGGGGAGCCAAGTCCTGCCTGGGAGTGAGTGTTCCTACAGCAGGGGAGGACCCAGGTTCTTACCTCAAGATGGGCTGAGGCTTTGGCTAGAAGCTCACCAGAGCTGAGGCAGCGAGAAATGTTTGCAGGCTCACTTGGCTGTCCCTCAGCAGGGCTGCCTGGACCCCCAGGCACCATACTCTTCCTGGGGTCCCTGGGGAGGAAGAGCCTCTTCAAGCCAGACTTTCTCAAGCTTATTCATTTGCTGTGAACTTGCTGGACATTCATTTGTTAACCTCAGAGCAGGAATTTGTGGAACTAATGCATAAGGGAATAAGTACAGACCTTTTTTCTCTAATCATACATCTCAGTGCCTAGGTCTAGGTCCCTGGATATAATTACCTGGGTGCTGCTAGGACAAGGCTCCTGGGCCCTGGGTTGCAGACACAAGAGGGTCTCAAGGATTGTACTAGAGGGGGAACTCTCCAGCTTCCTGTCCTGGTACTTCTCTTAGGATCACCCATGTTCCTTCCCTGGCCGCGTGCCTTTGAAGCCTGGAGGCAGGTTGGGGAGGAGGGGTGGGCACAGGAGTGGTCCCATGTTCCCATATCACCAAAGAATGTGTTCCCACTCCCCACCCCCCATTCCCAAGGGAAGGAAAAGTTCAACCTCATAATTCCAGAATAAAATCATGGAATGTTAGTTGTCTGAAGGGACTTTATTCATGAAGTAACCCAGCTGGCCCCCTTTACAGAGGAGGCCCCTGGGGAGTGGGACTGGTGGGGAGTCAGGCACAGAGCAGATGCTCAGCAAGAGTATGTTCACTGGGGCGTAACAGGCGATATTACAGGGTTGTTGTTAATTTGCTAAGTGTGATCACAGCATGGTCAGGCTGGAGAACGTCCTTGTTCTTAAGAGACTCGTGCTAAAGTATTAGATTGAACCCTATGAAATTGCTAGTATCTTCTCATGTTTAATATGGTTCAATCCGATGTTTAGGAGTGGTGTGTCACAATGTCTGCAACCTGCACCTTACTTTCAAATGGTTCAGCAGAGCCTCTGTGCGCGCGCGCGCGCGCGTGTGTGTGTGTGTGTGTGTGTGTGTGTGTGTGTGTGTTGGGGGGGGACCGGGTCTGCCCAGCAGGGGCAGCAGCCAGAAGGGAATAGGCTGAAGGGTGTTGGAGCTTCCCTTCATCTTCCTTCCTTCCACCCAAGACTCTCCCGCACCCTGTCCCTGTGGGGGTGCTGGGAGCTGGCAGGGTGGGGAGCCTGCAGGCCGACTCTGCTCAGACCAGCTGCCCGGGCAGGGAAGGTAGCATCCTTTCTCAGGCCGGGGTGGGGGAGGTGCTGCGAGGAGGCTCCGGGTGTGGGTGGGGCAGAGAAGAGGGCCCAGGGCAGGGGCAGAGGGGGGCTGTCCAGGGGCAGCTCTGTGTGTCTGCATGGGGTCGGGCAGGCAGGGGCAGGGTGTGGCTTCCTAAGGAGACAAGGAGGTGGCCAAGGTGAGAAAGGGTGCAGGTCCTGGGATCACGAGACTGGGTTCAGTCCCAGTGCCGGGGTCTGCCCACCCCCCCAGAGGCTGTCACTTCAGCCTCGAACTCCTGGGCTCAAGCGATCCCACCTCAGCCTCCCGAGTAGCTTGGGCTATAGGCGTGTGCCACCACGCCCGCCTAATTTTTTTTTTTTTTTTGGAAATTTTTTTATAGCCAGGTTCTCACTATGTTGCCCAGGCTGGCCTTGAACCCCTGGCTTCAAGTGATCCTCCTGTGTAGCTGGGATTACAGGGACGAGCCACCATGTCCAGTCCCTCGAGGGGCTTCTAGAAGATCCCGGGACCCTGTGAGATCCTTTGCAACCAATGGGAGAGAGGCTGGAGGCAGGTGGGGGATGGGCCCCCTGTGAGGAGCTGGCAGGGTGACCTCACCCCTACCTGAGCTGTCAGCCTCTGTCCCCAAGGAAACTGGACCCCTGGGCCTCCCCACAGTCCCCACGCCCTTCTGACTGGAAATTCTCAGAGAATTCAGACAGGCGTGGGGAAGCCCATACATGTAAATCCTCCCAAAGGGTCCTTTGAGTGTAGGGGGATCGTTCTGTTTTCCCCGTCTTACTGGCTGCATATTGATGTCTGCGTTAATGCAGCAGGAAGGATTTAGGGAGGCCACAGGATGAACTGGCTGGCAGATAGTAACAGGCTGATATCCACAGGCCGCAGGCAGCAGGGGTGACCATGGCAGGGGGGCCCCTGGAGGGGTCCTGGCCACGTTCCTCTGGGGATCCTCGCACTGCAGGCCCTGCAGCCCCCGCTGCCACATCCTGTGCCCTGCCACTGCTCGGGTTGCTCTCGAAGCACAGGCCAGATGTGCAAATTCTGCGGCTGTGCCCAGGGCCGAGCACAGCACAGCTTGCTTTTCTTGGAAATCCTCGGTGATTTGTTAGAAAAACAGGAAACATTGGGGCTGTTAGTGTACATTTTGACTTTTTTGTTTTTGAACTCTTTTCACGTGTCTCAGTCTCGGGGCGTTTTAAGGGTATTTCTGTCCCACCCCGCCCTTCAAGCCTCCCCTGGTCATTCCTCCCCTCTCTGTGCAGCCTCTTTTTGCTCTCTCCCTCTTGTCTTCTGCTGCCTTCTCCCCCCCTGCTCCTCCCCAGCTGTGGGGAGGGGGCCAGATCCAGGGAACCATGGAAACATGGTGACGTATGTCAATCTGGGCATGTGCTTCTGTGGAGACTGGCTTCCCTGCACCTGCTCCCTCCTCCCCCGAAACCCCATGCACCCCCCACCCCTCAATCATGGTGGTTAGGCAGGTGATCTGCCACAGCTGGGGTGGCTGGAGTGACTTCCACCGTCCTGCTGCTGACAGACAAGGGTGGTGTGGACAGACAAGGGTGGTGTGGCCAGGATGGGAAGTCCTTTATCTCTGCCAGGTCAGACTGGAGCTGAAGGGGCACATTACCCACAGGGACACTGAGGCTGGAAGAGGAAGCCAAGCCAGACTGGATGCCTTGAATAAAGAGGAGGAACAGGGAGGGGTGAGATGGTCTGGGTCCAAGCTCTGGCTCCATCCCAACCAGCCCCTCCCTGGCTGTGTCTCAGAAATGCAGCAGGCAGGAGGTGGGGACTGTGTTCATTTTGTGTGTTGAATCTTTGGGAAAGTGCTAGAAAGTGCTGCTGCTTCCTGGCATCCCATGGTGAGTTTTCCTGGGTCTCATCTTGTCAGGGGTGAGCTCTGAGGATGTTTGGTGGTTGGTTTGGGGATTGTACTCAAGCCCTCTCGCTGCAGCATCCCACCCCCCATAATGTGCCACTATGGAAAGGCCCATTTTATGGATGAAGAAACTGAAGTCCCGAGAGGTTACGTGGCTTAACTCGTTGTTCTCCACTCCCCAGGCAGGCCCTTATGAGGCGAGAAGGGCAGTGGCTCCCAGCACGAGAGGTTCTGCCCAGCTGCTCACTCCAGGGGGGCCCCCTTCCTGCTGGCCCCTACCCCTGGGTTTTCATTCATTGCTGGAGCCTCAGCACCACACCTTCAGCTGAGGGGGCCCCCCTCTCCCAGGGGAACCGGGTGTAGGGGCTGCCCTTCTGAAGTCATACAAGAAGTCTGATATGAGAGATTAGAAACTCCCCACACCTCTCAGGGGTGTTTTTTTTTTAAAAAAAGAATTAAACTGTCCAGAGAGAGATAGGATGGGTAAGACTAAGCTGAATTGGGGACCAGCATGAGAACTGTGTAAACACACTGGATTTAGGGAGATTCCCAGAAAAGAAGCAGATTTGAGGACTTCTGGACCTAGGGAAGGAGACTGGGCAGGAAGGCGACACCTTCTCGTGCCAGGACTTCTGAATATGTGAACATCAAAAGGCAACAGTAGGCGTGGGAGAGAGGTGGGGCCCCCTCCTCTCCTGGCCACATTCCCACGCCTCTGGGTTGCGCAGCTTCTGGGGAACAGAAATTCTCACCTAGGGGTCCGTGAACTTGGATGAGGAACACATGGCATCGTTATTATCACTCAACTCTAAATGAAGTTTAGCATTTTTCTTCCATTATGAACATAGGCAACAAACCACAGTCATATTGGTAGCACCTATGACTTTGTCACCAACAGAAATCCAGATGTTTTCGTATCACTTTACAGATTATCTGAGGTTGCAGATACCTCAAATGTCATTTATGCTTTTTACTACTTCAAAGTGATACTAGTGATTAGATTCACTGCTGGGTTTTGTTATTTAATGTGTTAACGAGAAGGGCCTATATTACCATTTCATCAGTCTGATTATTTAAAAATAATTTGACAATTGCATTTCTTCAACGTAATGAATTTCCTTTGCAATCCTGCATACTTTATTTTGTGCATTTAAAACATTATTCTGAAGAGTGGGGTCTGTAGACTTCTCCAGATTGCCAGATGGGCCCATGGCACCAAAAAGATTAGGAATTCCTGCTACTGGAGCAATTAGGTAAAGAATTTGGGGTGTTACCTGACAGCTGGGGAGGGCTTTGGTGTTAGGCAGACCTGAGTTAGCATCCTTGCTCTCACTTCTGCAGACTCTGTGACTTTATCGCTCAGAGCTGTAGTTTCCTTACGTGTAAAAATGGAGATGAAGAACTTCCACCTTGAAGAATTTTTCCATGTGCAAGTGCCTGCCTGGTCCAGCGCCTGGCAGACAGAGGGAGCTCCATCATGGGTAGGAGCTGGTGGTAGTAGCAGCAGTTTATTTAATCCCATGAAACTCGAACAGCATTCTGTTTTATTACAGAGGAAACACCAGGCTAGGTTCATTTCTTATTGTCCCTCATGTAGAAGGGTAAACGTAGGTCACACCTGTATAATGTCTCTCATCTTTTTCTTTTGCTTTGGGCTGGGAAAAGGTTGCCCCCATGTATCCAATATGAATCTTGGTCCATAAATTCAAGTATTTAAGAAATACTTGGTATGTCCACACAATGGAATATTACTCATTCATAAAAAGGAATAACTACTGTTACATGCTACGATATGGATGAGCCTAGAAAACATATGCTAAGTGAAAAAAACCAGATGCAAAAGACCACATATTGTATGACTTCATTTATATGAAATGCCCAAAATAAGCAAGGCCATAGAGACAGTAAGTGAATTAGCAGTTGTTAGAGGATAGGGAGAGGGAGAATGGGGAGTGACTGCTCCTAGGTACAGGGTTTCTTTTTGGAATGATGGAAATGTTCTGGAATTAGATAGTGGTGATGGTTACACACATAGTGAGTATACTAAAAACCACTGAGGTGTACACTTTAAAATGTTGAGTTTTATGTTATATGAATTATATCTCAATTAAAAAGTAAAAATCATTACCAATCCCATGGACATTAAAAAGATAATAAAGGAATATTATGAAAAATTCTATGCCCACAAATTTGATAACTTAGATGAAATGGACCAATCCTTTATTTCTGTTAAAACTCACACAAGGAGAAATAGATCATCTGAATAGGCTGTATCTATTAAAGAAATTGAATCAATAATTAATAACCTTCTAAAACAGAAAGCATCAGACCCAGATGGTTTCACTAGTGAATTCTACCAAACATTTAAAGAAAAAATGATACCAATTCTCTACAATCTATTCCAGAAAATAGAAGAGAGAATGCTTCCTAACCCATGCTATGGGGCCAGCATTACTCCAATATCAAAACCAGACAAAGATGTCACAAGAAAGGATAACTACAGACCATTATCTCTCATGCACACAGATGTAAAAATCCTCAACAAAATATTAGCAAATTGAATCCAACTATGTATACAAAGAATTATACACCATAACTAATAGGGATTTATTCCAGGTATGCAAGGCTGATTCAATATTTGAAAGTCAATTGATATAGTCCGTTATCAACTGGCTAAAGAAGAAAAGTCATATTATCATATCAATAGATGCAGAAAAAATTTGAAAAAATCCAACACTCATTTATGATTAAAAATTCTCAGGAAACTAAGGATAGAGGGGAGCTTCCTCAACTTGATAAAGATCATACATAAAAAACCTATAGCTAACATCATACATAAGTATGGTGAGGAACTAGATACTTTCCCATTAAGATCTAGAGCAAGGCAAGGATGTCTTCTCTCACTATGCATATTTAACATCATACTGGAAGTCCTAGCTAATGCAAAAAGACAAGAAAACGAAATAAAAGGTATACAGATTGGCCTTTTCACAAGATGGCGCCGAAAGCGAAGAAAGAAGCTCCTGCCCCTCCCAAAGCCGAAGCCAAAGCAAAGGCTTTGAAGGCCAAGAAGGCAGTCCTAAAAGGCGTCCACAGCCACAAAAAAAAGAAGATCCGTACATCACCCACCTTCCGGCGGCCGAAGACACTGCGGCTCCGGAGGCAGCCCAAATATCCGCGAAAGAGCGCCCCCAGGAGAAACAAGCTTGACCACTATGCCATCATCAAGTTCCCCTTGACCACTGAGTCTGCCATGAAGAAGATAGAAGACAACAATACACTTGTATTCATTGTGGATGTTAAAGCCAACAAACACCAGATCAAACAGGCTGTGAAGAAGCTCTATGACATTGATGTGGCCAAGGTCAACACCCTGATCAGGCCTGATGGAGAGAAGAAGGCATATGTTCGACTGGCTCCCGATTACGATGCTTTGGATGTTGCCAACAAAATTGGGATCATCTAAACCGAGTCCATCTAGTTAATTCTAAATATATATATCTTTTCACCTTAAAAAAAAAAAAAAGGTATACAGATTGGGAAGAAAGACATAAAACTCTTTTTGTTTGTAGATGACATGATTGTCTATGTATAAATTCCCAAAGAATCAACAGCAACAACAACAAAATTCCCGTAACTAATACACAATTATGGCAAAATACAAGACTAATATACACAAGCCAAATACTTTCCCACATACCAGCAAAGAACAATTGGAATTTGAAATTAAAAATACAATACTGTTACATTAACATCAAAAAATGAAGTATTTATGTATAAATCTAACAAGATTTATATGAGAAAACCACAAAACTGATGGATGAAATCTAAGAAAATCTAAATAAATGGAGAGGCATTCCATGTTCATGGATAGGAAGACTCAATATTGTTAAGATGTCAGTTCTTCCCAACTTGATCTATGGAATCAATGCAATCCCAGTCAAAACCCCATGTTACTTTGTGAATATTGACAGACTTATTCTAACATTTATGTGGAAAGGAAAAGACCTAGAATAGACAACACAATATTGAAGAACAAAGTCAGAGGACTGACTCTACTGACTTCAAGATTTACTATAAAGGCACATCCATACAATGGAATATTATTCAGTGAGAAAAAGAAATGAGCTATTAAAATATGAAAAGACAAGAAAGAACCTTAAATACATATTGCTAAATGAAAGAAGCCAGTCTGAAAATGCTATATACTGTATAATTCCAACTATGTGACGTTATGAGAAAGGCAAAAAATTATGGAGACAGCAAAAAAGAACAGTGGCTGCCAAAGGTTGGAGGAAGAAGAATGAATAGATGGAGTTTAGAGGATTTTTAGGGCAGTGAAAATATTCTGTATGATACTGCAAGAGTGTATACATGACATTATATATTTGGCAAAACCCGTAGAACTATAGAACACAAAAAGTGAACTCTAATGTAAATTGTAGACTTTAGTTAATACTGTTGTATCAACATTGGTTTATCATTTTTAACAAGTGTACCACCCTAATGGAAGATATTAATAATAGGGGAAACTGTGGGCGGGAGGGGGAGGAGAGGGAGTATATGGGGACTCTCTATACTTTCTGTTTAGTATTTCTGTAAACCTAAATCTGTTTTAAGAATTAAAGCCTATAAAGGAAAAAAAAAAAGAAACAATCATTTATCTTTTTACATCATCTGAAATCCAGTTCTGAGCCCCATCCTGCCAGGAGCTGTCCAGGAGCTCAGAGTTGTCCACTTTCCTGCCATAAACCTTCCCCAAGTGGTTGCCTTCATAGCACGGGGTGGAGTGAGAGGAGAGCATTATGTACAGAAAGAAAGAAATGAATAGCACCATAAATTGTCTTAGGATCGGCTCCCAGGAAGCTTAGGTTCTGACCTGAATCTTCCTTTGGCCTCTAGCAGAGAAAATGCAGAAGGAAGCAGGTTTCCCAGGCAACCAGCCCATACTGTGGGTGGCCAAAAACAACTTGTTCAACACCTCTAAGACTGACTCACTGGGACGTTACAATAGATGTGATTTCCCCTTGAGGCCTGAGTAATATCCCCTATTGCTCATATGGTCATAACATCTCGGACACACATTTGGGTGGGACTTTGGCTTGTACACTTATGTAACTGTCCGGGGAGAATCTGCCCAGGCCCTGTGCCAGGCACTGGAGTGGTTAGTTAGAATGGTTAGCATGGTAGACGGGATACTGTCATCAGAGCCGAAAGCCTGGTAGAGGAAACAGGTAGTACAACGCAGGCATAGGGAAAGCAGAGAAGCGCTGGGAGCTGAGAGGGTGGGAGTGGGCACCCAGCCCGGCCTGGGGGTCAGAAGGCCTTCCCTGAAGAAGTGACCTGTAAATGGAAGATGGAAGAATGCATGCTAGGATCCAGACCAGAAGGGGGAAATGTTTCAGGCAGAGGGAACACATACAAGAAGAAGATTATTATGGACAGGGAAGGCAAAGGATGAAACGGTCCAGGGAGGAAGGGCCCAGGCCTCTGTGTTGGGGGGGTTAAGCTTTGTCCCAAGGTGATGAAAAACCATTGGAAAGATTTAAGGGGGCTGGGAGGAATGATACATAATCAGATATGCTTTTGCAGAGACAACTCTGCCTAAGACAATGTATATGCTATTTATGTAAAAAAAAAAATGCATGTGTCCAAGTGCATATTTGTGTATAACACGTGCATTAAAAAGGCCTGGAAGGATAACAGACCAAGCTGGGGGGGGCAAATGTGTGTGTGTGTGTGTGTGTGTGTGTGTGTGTGTGTGTGTGTGTTTGGGAAGGGAAAGGGGTACAGGCAGATGGTAAGGCTAAGAAAAACTTTCAAGATTTATTCTACACACTTATGTATATTGCAAAGACTCTTTACAAAATATTTTTATTGAGATATGATTTATATTCAGTGAAATGCACAGTTTTATCATACAGTTTGATGAGTTATAAAAAATATATACTGTACACCTATGTAACTCATACTCCTATCAAGATATGGAATATTTCTGGCCAGGTGCAGTGGCTCACGCCTATAATCCTAGCACTTTGGAAGGCTGAGGAGGGAGGATAGCTTGAGGCCAGGGGTTCAAGACTGGCCTGGGCAACATAGCGAGACCCCCATCTCTACAAAAAATTTAAAAATTAGCAGAGAATGGTGGCGTGCACTTGCAGTCACAGCTACTCAGAAGGCTGGGCAGGAAGATCACTTGAGCCCAGGAATTCGAGGTTGCAGTGAGCTGTGATCGCACCACTGAGCTCTAACCTGGGTAACAGGGTGAGACCCTTTCTCAAAAACAAACAAACAAACAAACAAATATTTCTATCAGCCCAGAAAATTCCCTCATGCCCGTTCTTGGTCAGCGCTCTCTGTCCCTTCCACAGGCAACAACCATTTTGATTGATTTCACCACAGATTAGTTTTGCTTGTTCTATAACTTCTCGTAAATGGAACCATAGAGTATCTATCTTTTTGTGTCCAGCTTCACTCACACAACATGTTTTTGGTTTTCATCCATGCTGTTACATGTACTAGTAGTTTGTTCTTTAATATTCCTTGTATTGCTAAGTAATAATTCCTTGTATGAATATACCAAATACTTTTATCCATTCTCCTATGGATGGATCAGATGGATTCCAGTTTGAGGCTATTATGAATATTAATGCTATGAACAACATTGCACAGGTCTTTTTGTCAACATATAGTTTCATTTATTTTGGGTAAAGGAGTGGAATTATTGGGTCAAAAGTGTAGTTAATTGTTTAATTTTGTGAAACTGGCAAACTGATTTTCAAAGTTGTACCATTTTATGATTCCACCAATAATGTATAGTTGCTTCACATCCTTAGCAACTTGGTATTGTCAGTCTTTTTAATTTTAGCTATTTTAGTGGTGGGTCATCTCACTGTGGCCTTAAATCTGCATTTTCCTGATGACCAATGACGATGAGCATATTTTCGTGTATTTACTGGCCACTTGTGAAGTACAGTAAGTCCTCACTTAACGTCATCAATAGGTTCTTGGAAACTGCAACTTTAAGCAAAACGACATGAAATGAAACCAATTTTCCCATAGGCTAATTGATACAAACAAGAGTTAAGTTCCTACGGCATATTTCTGATCACAAAAACATCACCAAACTTCTAAATAAAGACCCAAAACATTTCTAATATTAAACATTGAAATAAATGTGAGCTATACTTATATTTAAGAAAAATTAATAAGAACAAGTAAGATCATTATTTGCCCACTTATTCCAGTTGAGGGTTGCCAGTGGCCAGAGCCTGTCCCAGCAGCTCAGGGTGTAAGGTGGGAACCCACCCTGGAGAGGATGCCATCCCGTCACAGGGTGCACTCACAAACACACCTGCACTCACTCAGATGAGGACCATGTAGACACGCCAGTCCACCTAACATGCACAGCTTTGGGATGTGTGACGACATTGGAATACCTGGAGAAAACCCATGCAGACATGGGGAGAACTTGCAGACTCTACGCAGACAGTGGTACCAGCTGGAAATTGATTAAATGACGTTATTCGAGGACCTGCTGTGTCTGTCTTCTGTGAGTGTCTGTTCAATCTGTAATATAAATCATTTGTCAGATATATGTATTTTGAATATTTTCTCCTAGTCTGTGGCTTGCTTTTTCATTTTCTTTATGGTATCTTTCAAAGAGCAGAAGTTTTAAATTTTGATGAAGTCCAATTTATCAATTTTTTCTTTCATGTTTCATCCTTTTTGTGTCCTAAGAAATCTTCTCCTACTGTAAGATCATGAAGATATTCTCCTGTGTTTCTTCCAGAAGCTTTATAGTTTTAGCTTTTTACATATAGAACTATAATCCATGTCAAATTGATATTTGTATATAGTGTGATACATGGCTTAAGTAAAGTTTATTATTTTCCATATGGATATCCAGTTGTTCCAAAGTCATTTCATTAAAGACTGCTTTCTTGATTGAATTGCCTTGGTGCCTTTGTTGAAAATCAATGACCCGTGTCATTGATGGTGGTCTGTTTCCGAAATCTTGTGTTGATATGTTGATCTACATGTTTGTCTTTATGTTGTCGGTACAATATTGTCTTGATTATTGTAGCTTTAGAGCAAATCTTGAAGTCAGACAGTATGAATCCTCCAACTTTGCCCTTCTTTTACCAAACTGTTTTAGTGCTGTTCTGAGTCTTTGGCATTTCCATACACATTTTAGAATGTTTGTCCATTTTTATTTATTTATTTATTTTTAAGCAGTATCTGGCTCTGTCACCTGCGCAAGAGTACAGTGGCATGATCATATCTCAATGCAACCTCAAACTCATGGGCTCAAGTGATCCTACTGTCTCCCAAGTAGCTGGGACTACAGGCGTGCCCCACCGTGTTTGGCTAATTTTTCTATATTTTGTAGAGATGAGGTTTTACTCTTGCTCAGGCTGGTCTGGAGCTCCTAGCCTCAGGCAATCCTCCCGCCTCAGCCTCCCAAAGGGCTATGACATTTTTATGTTTTTAAGCCTGCTGAGATATTGATTGGGATTGCACTGAATCTGTAGATCAACTTGGGGGAAAATTGACATAATATCAGTATTGACTCTTCTGACCCATGAACATGGTATTTCTCCAATTTATTCTTTGATTTGTATCAGCAATTTTTGTAGCTTTAAAGGTAGAGATTTTTCATATTTTTTGTTAAATTTATCCTTAAGAATTTCAGTTTTTTGATGCTATTGTGAATGGTGTTTAAAATTTTTTTCACTTTCTAATTGGTAATTATTAATATATAGAAATACAAGTGATTTTTTATATTGATTTTGTATGCTGTAACCTAGATAAATTCTCTTATGGTAGTTTTTAGTAGATTCCCTCAGGATTTTCTATGTACACAATCATGTCATCTGACAATAAAGACAGCATTACTTCTTCCTCTCTAATTTGTATGTTTTTTCCTTGCCTTATGGCAATCGCTATGACCTCCAGTACGATGTTGAATAGAACTCGTGAGAGCAGAAATCTGTGCTTTGTTCCCAATAATAGGAGAAAAGTTTTCATTTTTCATTTTTAAATATAATGTTAACTATAGATTTTTTTAATAAATGTCCTTTATCAGTTTGAGGAAAGTTCCCTTCTATTTCTAGTTTACTGAGAATTTTTATAATTGGGTGTTGAATTTTTTCAAACACGTTCTATGCATCTATTAAATGGTCATGTGATTTTCTCCTCTATTTTATTAATGTGATAAATTTCATTAATTTTTCAAAGTTAAAGCCACCTTGCATTCCTGAGATAAATCACATTTGGCCTTTTTATATATTTTTACCTATTTTAGAAATATTTATATATTGTTAGATTTCCATTGCAATTATTTTATTAAGGATTTTTGCACCTTGAGATGCAAAATGAGAGATATTTATCTGGAATATTCTTTTTTTGGTAGTGTTCTTGTCTGGTTTTGATATCAAGGTTATGCTGGTTTCACAAATGAATTGGGAAATGTTCCCTCCTCTATTTTATGAAAGAGTTTGAGTAAGATTGATACTATTTCTTTCTTAAATGTTTGATAGAATAACTTTCTTTAACATTTTAGTAGTGCACATCTGCTGGTGACAATTTTCTCAGCTTCTTTTTGTCTTAAAATGTCTGTAATTTATCTTCATTATTTTAAAATATTGTTTTACCTATAACTTTCTCTACTTCCCATCCTCTTTGATTATTTTTATAGTTCTTTTCATGAAAATTTTGCAAACATTAAAATGTAAAAAATTTAGATGTATAATTTTGACAAATGTATACATTCATGTACCCCCACAGTTCTAACAATATATAAAACACTATTACACCGTTAACTTCCATAACCTTCATTTTTGAAGAATATTTTCACTGGATGTAGAATTTTAGGTTGAAAGTCCCTTTTTGATTTGTTTTTCTTTAAGCACTTTAAAGATGGATCATTGTATTCTAGCTTCATTGTTGCTAATGAGAAGTAAGTAAGTCATTCTTATTGTTGTTTTCTATATACAATGTGTTTTTTCCCTCTCACTGCTTTTAAGGTTTTCCCTTTATGTTTGATTTTCAGCAATTTAACTATGATGTGCTTATGTCTGATTTTCTTTGCACTTATCCTTCTTGCAGGTTTTTGAGCTTCTCAGATCTATGGATTGATATTTTTCAGTAAATTGGGAACTTTAGCCATTATTTTTATCTTCATTATTATTATTTTTTTTTTTAGAGACAGGGTCTAGCTCTGTCACCCAATCTGGGCTCAAGCGATCCTTCCACCTCGGCCTCCTGAGTAGCTGGGACTACAGGCACATGCCACCACACTTGGTTAATTTTTTTGTTGCCCAGGCTGGTCTTGAACTCCAGGGCTCAAGTACTCCCCCTGCCTCAACCTCCCAAAGTACTGGGATTACAGGCGTGAGCCACCACGGCTGGCTTGTTATTTCTTTAAATATTTTTTGTCCTATTTTCTTTCTTCTTTCTTTTTGAGACACCAGTTACATATCTCTTAGACCTTTTGATTATGCACAGAGATCACTGAGGCTCTGTTCAGATTTTCAAAATCGTTTTTATTTTCTATGATTTAGTTTGAATGGATTTTATTGCTTTATCTTTAAGTTCACCTATTTTGTTTTTGCAGTGTCCAATCTTTTGTTCAGTCCAATGAATTTTTCTTTTCAGAGACCGTGTTTCCCAGTTCTAGATTTCCATTTGGTTCTTTTTTTAATAGCTTCCAATTTGCCACTGAGATTTCTCCATCTGTTAATTTATGTGCATTTTTTTCTTGAAATTTTTGAAAATATTTATAATACAGGGTGTCCCAAAAGTCACCATACGTAGGGAAAATGGGAAATTGCAGCTAAATGTACCTTTATTTACAAAATATTCATTACAAAATTTTACAAAATTTTTTCTTTGTAAAGAAAGAAAGACTTCTGGAGACTTTTGGGACACCCTGTAGATGTTTTAAAGTCTTTGTCTCCTAATTCCAACACACCTTCCATCTTTGGGTTTATTTCTTTTGAATTATTTCCCTAGTAATGGGTTGCATTTTTCTTTGTCTGTCTAGTAATTTTTTTTTTCTTGTATTCTGGGCATTGTGGATGCCATGTTGTTGAGGGTCTGGATTTTGTTGTTTTCCTTTAAAGAATGTTGAATTTTATTCTGGCAGGCAGTTAAAATATAGGTGGATAAACAGGATCCTTTCAAGTGTTTCTTGAAGCTTAGTTAGTATGTGTCTGAGTGCCCTTACTCAAGAGCTAGAGTTGCCCTCAAGCATTGCCTGTCTGGGGTCTCAACTGAATGCCTGAGGTATCCAGTGATGTTCCTCCACTCTGGCTGATTGGAAACTCAGTGTCTCCCAGCACTGTGCAACTTCTAGAACCTCTATTCAACTCAAGGCCCTCTGGTAGCAGTTTCTTCCAGGCTTCCCAAGGTTGTGCCCTGCACATGCACAGTTTAGTATTCAGCCAGAGTCTCAAGAAAACCCCTATGCAGACTTCTTGAGCTTTTCTTTTTCACATTTCCTTCTTTTCCAGTTTCCTGCCCCACAAATTCCAGCCATCCCAGGAGCTCCAAACTCCAGTTTCTGTCTCCTCAACTCAGAAAGACCTCTGTGCTCTGCTTGGGTTCTGCCTCTATGCTCTACACTCTGGCAAGTGCCTTCCAGCAGAAAGCCAGGGAAATGGAGAAGCTCACCTTGTGTGTTTCCCTTTGCTCAGGGATCGGTTGTCCGATATCTATAAACAGCTGCTTCATGTGTTTTGGCTAGTCTTATAGTTGTTTGTGGAAGGAGGCCAAGTCCGGTGCCAATTTTTCCTTCACATCTGGTGGTGAAAGTACCCCTTCATTTGGGTAGACTCTTGAATATCACCCCTTTTATGAGATAGGGATATTTAAGTGTGATCTGTGTGATTTTAAAAAGTAAAGCTTTTGCAAGGATAGAGATCAGAATATTGGCAGTGGCTATTCTGGGTGGTTTTAAAGCTTATCTTTTAACATTTTAAACTTATCTGCTCAAGGTTTTTAATTTTTGTTTTTTAATTAGACTTTTAAATTTTGAGATAATTGTAGATTCATAGGTAGTTATATGAAATAATAGAGATCCCATGTACCCTTTACCCTGTGGACTCCAGTGGTAGCATCTTGTGCCATATCACAACCAGGATATTGACATTGATACAGTCAAGATACAGACTCTTTCCATCACCACACAAGGATCCCTCGTGTTGCCCTTTTATAGCCACACCCACTTCCCTCCTGCCCCCACCACCTCCTTAATCCCTGGCAACCACCAGTATGTTCTCCACTTGTATGATTTTACCATTTCAAAAATGTTATATAAATGGAATAATAGAGTATGCAATGTTTTAGTATTGGCTTTTCTCATTCAGGATAATTTTCTGGAGGTTCACCCAGGTTGTTGTGTGTATCAATTAGTTCTTTCCTTTTTTCTTTCTTAGAGACAGAGTCTCACTCTGTCACCCAGGCTGGAGTGCAATGGTGCAATCATAGCTCACTGCAGCCTTGAACTCCTGGGCTTAAGCGATCCTCCTGCCTTGGCCTCCCACAGCACTGGGATTACAGGCGTGAGCCACCACAACTGGCCAGTTGATTCCTTTTTTGTTGCTGAGTAGTATTCCATGGTCTAGATGTACCATAATTTGTTGAACCTTTGACCCACTGAAAGACATCTGGGTTGTTTCCAGTCTTGGGCTATTATGAATAAAGCTGCTATAAACATTTATATACAGGTTTTTGTATGAACATAAGTTTTTATTTCTCTGAGATAATTGCTCAGGAGTGCAATTTCTGGGCCGTATGGTAGTTTTAATGTATGTATTGGGTGCTATAAATTTCTCTCTCAGAACTGCTTTAGCTGTGTCCCACAAATTTTGATACATTGTATATTCACTTTAATTCCTTCAGTAAATTTTTGGGTTTCCCTTGAGACTTCCTCTCTGAGCCATGGATTATTTAGAAGTGTGTTTAGTTTGCAGGTGTTTGGAGACTTTTCTGTTATCTTTCTGTTATTGATTTCCAGTTTGATTCCATTGTGGTCATAGAATGCACTCTTTATGATTTCAGTTATTTTAAAATAATTGAAATTGTGGTTGGTTTTAAGGCCCAAGTATGGTCTATCTTGGTATGTGTTCCATGGGTACTTAAAAAGAATGTGTATTCTGCTGTTATTGGGTGGAGTGTTCTATAAATATTGATTAGATATTGTTGGTTGATGGTATTGTTGATTTTCTTTATAGTTCTTTATAGTCTTTATAGTTTTGTTCTATCAATTGTCAAGAGAGAGAAATGTTGAAGTCTCCAGCTATAATTATGAATTTGTCTATTTTTTCTTTCTATTCTCTCGGTTTTCACTTCACATGTTTTGCAGCTATCTTTGGATTGCTGTGTCTTTTTAATGAACTGACCCTTTTGTCATTTTATAGAGTCCCTCTCTGTTTCTGGTAATTTTATTTGCTCTGAACTCCACTTTATCTGATATTAATATAGCCATCGCTGCTTTCTTTCAATTAATGTTTACATGATATATATATTCCCATCCTTTTAACTTCAACTTGCCTATATCATTATATCTGAAGTGAGTTTCTTATAGACAGCCAATGGTTGGTTCAACCATCAAACATAATTTAGAAAACTCAAGAGGAGAAGGAAGGTCTATCGTATTTACCCAGATTTTTTTGCCTACCTTATTCTTTCTTCCCAATGTTCCAAGATTTTTTTCTTTTATCATCCTTCCTTCTGGTTAGAGAGTTTTTCCTTTAGCCATTTCTTTAGAGTAGGGATGCCGGCAACAGATTCTCTTAGTTTTCCTTCATCTGAGAATGTCTTGATTTCCCCTTCATTCCTGAAGGATATTTTTTGCTGGCTTTTGGATTCTGGGTTGACAGTTCTTTTCCTTCAGCACTTGACAAATGTTGTCCCACTTCCTTCTAGCCTTCATTATTTCTGATGAGAAGTACCCTGTCATTCAAATTATATTTCCTCGAAGGTAAGGTGTTGTTTCTCTCTTGTGCTTTCAAGACTTTTTCTTTATCTTTAGTTTTCAGAAGTTTGACTATGACTCTTGGTGTGTATTTCTTGGCTTTATCCTGGTTACGGTTCACACATCTTCCTGAAACTGTAGTTTTGTGTATTTTGCCCAATTTGCCAAGTTTACAGCCATTATTTCTTTGAGTACTTTTTCAGCCCTGCCTTCTTTCTCCTGTCCTGCTGGGACTCTGATGACATGAATGTTAAGACCTTTTGTTTTAATCCCACAGGTCCCTGAGATTCTGTTCATTTTTCTTCATTTTCTCTCTGTTGTTCAGATTAGGTAATGTTATTGTTCTGTATTCAAATTCATTGGTTCTTTCCTCTGTCCCCTCCATTGTGCTGTTCAGCCCATTCATTGAGTTTTTTATTTCAGCTATTTTATTCTCAGTTCTAAAATTTCCAGTTAGTACTTATATCTTCTATTTCATTGCTGAGACTTTCTTATTTTCCATTTGTGTTAAGAGAGATTATAATTGCTCATGGAAGCATTTTGACTGATGGCTGCTTTAAAATATTTGTCAGATAATTTTAAAAATCTGTCCTCTTGGTGTTTGCATCTATTGATAGTTTTTTTTTTTCATTGAATTTGAGATCTTCCTTGTTCTTGATATGACAAGTTATTTTTGACTGAAATTTGGACATTTGGGGTATTATAAGAGTTGGGAGGCTCTGAATCTTATTTAAGCCTTATGTTTTAGCTGGTTTTCTCTAACGCTTCTCTAACAGGGGAAGGGGGGCATTGCCTCATTACTGCCAGGTGGGGGTACAAATCCAGGCTCCATACTCAGCCTCCACTGACATTGATGAGGGGCTTCTTGTTATAATGGGTGGAGTGGGAATTCCAGCTTCCTGTTAGGCCTCTGCTGATACCCCTTGGGCTAGAAAGGGTAGGAGTGTGTCCTTACTGCCCCAGTGTCACCACAGCAGGGTGCAGGGGGATGACCTCATTACTCTGGGCAGTAGTGAAAGTCCTGACTCCCCTCTAGGTTTCCTCTGACACCATCCCATTTGAGGGGGGGTCTCTTTACTGTCTGGTGGAGGTGGAAGTCCAGGCTCCCCAGTAGTGTCCACTGACACCGTGGAGTGGGACGGGGCTCATTACCACCAGTGGGGATGGAAGAACTGGCTCCCTACTTGGCTTTCTTAGACACTGCCCATGGTGGGAGGTTTAGGGGACCTTATTATAGCCTGGCCAGAGTGGAAATCTAGGCTTCCCGCTTGTTCTTTGCTGGCGGAGGTGGCACCGCACTTTTCTCTGTGGAGTTTGGCTGGTATAGAGCAGTTATCTAAAAGTTGTGTCTTGCTAAGCTGCCTTTTTCCTCAGCCTTTGGCTAGAGGGAGCAGGCTTTCTTGGGGCATTTTTTTTTTTTTTTTTTACCTGCACCCATTGGTTTTTTTCAGGTTGCTGGCTCTTCAGCTCCAAGTCTGGAATATGGGGCAAAAAGAGAACCCAGGAAACTTTGCAACTGTGTCATTCCTTGTCTCCAAGGTCCCTAGCCCATCTGCCTTCTCTCTACCTTTCAGAGTCTGTTATATTGCTTTTATATATAACGTCCAGGGCTTGCAGTTGTACTTCAATAGGAATAGGGAAAAGTACATCTACTCAACTTTCCTAGGACCCTTTTCGAATTTTTGTATACCTACCACCTATTATTTGTGTGATAAAAAATGAGGCATAAAATATGTATTATTATAAAAAGTGTTTATAGAAAAAAGTTTAAATTATATTAAATTTTGCCTCTAAGAGATAATTGCTGTTAACACTTTGACATGTAACCATATGGGATAGTTTTTCTTTAGGTGTAGATATAGATTTCAAAAAAAAAAATTGGAAGCATCTTGGGGTTCTTTGGTCACAACGACCATAGATGAGCTTGTGCTGGGTAAAGAAAAACAAAAAGGAACTTAACAGAAGGATCTTGCAGCATCTCGTAAAACCCAACTCTTCTAAGCAAAACCTCCCAAGGGAGTTGCCTCACCTCCCTTTCTCGCTTCGGCCTGTTCCATCGGGTCTTCTCACCCTACACTCATTCTCCCGTGGTCACCCCAACCGTCCGTGTCACCCGGTGCAGAGGCCACTTTGCTGCCCTCACGTCGTAGCCCTTGCAGCAGCTGTCCACGCTCCCTCCTTGAGGCACGCCTGGTTTGGGCGCTGCGCCGTCATGCTCCCCTGCTGTCCTTGAGCTGCATCTTCTCCGTGTCCTTTTGGTGGTTCTTCCTGTGCCACCTCCTGACATTAGATACCCTGGGGCTGAGCCCTGGGCTCCTCTCTCTTTTGTCTCCACACAGTTCACAGCCTCAGTGACCACTGCACTCTGTGAGCTCCCAAATGGAGAGCTGTAGCCCGGACCTCTTACTGGGGTCAGAAGGGGCTATAACTTGGACAAGGCAGGGCTCTTGTTCTCCCCTCCCGAACTGTCCTCTCCGCAGACTTTTCCATCTCAGTGAATGTGACCCACCAATCTTCATTAAAGGAAAAGAAAAAAGGGGGTCAAGCATTCACAAAAAAGTGCACACCGACTTGGGGGCCAAACTTTATTCAGTCATGACGCAGCTCCAGCTCCACCCAGCTGCTATAGCGCTTTTGGCCTGAGCTGAAGCCTGCATTTCCTTAATCCATTTCCATCTGAGGGAATGTCAGTCCCTGATGCTGGCCTGTCAGTGTTGGTTTTCGGTTTGGATTGTATGTATGTATGAGTTTGTAAATGCATATATATAAAATATTTGGTGAGAAGTTGGGAGAGACTGCATCAGCGCCTGATGCCCTAATGTCATAGAAAATGGTCCCTTAGAGTTTTAGAGAGTTCTAGACTGGGCTGAACGGGACTCTTGAAATCAGTGTTTGTTTCATAAAAAGTTGTAAAATCCACACCTGGCCAAGTATCGGGAGGAGTGTCTGATTTCAGTTCTGTCCACAAGCCCTGACGATTTGCTTTCTTGTTAGGGAGATTTCGCTTGTGCTAATAAACCGTATTCATGAATGGGATGGAGAGGGAGGAGGCGAGAGATTTGTCTTACATAACTGGGCAAGAGTTTAAAGAGTAAGAAGGAGGCTAGAGAAGACAGGTAAGCTGATGTCGGAGAGCAATTACTTGCTGTTGGATTAACGGAGAGAAGACGGGGTGGTGAACGGGTTGTCACTCTGGGAGGCGGAAGACCTGTGCAAGGCAAGAGATAATGGATTAGACCAGCCTGTCCCAGACTCACCCTGATGGCGAAGCATCTGGAAGTCACAAGTGCTCTGGAAGGAGCAAAATCCGCTCTGCCCAAAACTGGAAAATATTCATGTCTTTTTTACAAACTGGAAGTGATTCTGTCTGTTGAAAGTGAGGAGCCTGTAATGAATACAGTTTGTCACAGCCACAATCTTTTTCCACATCCAGAAAAACCAAAAAGTTGCCAATAAATGTGCAGTCGGCCTCTCTTGAGTTTTTACATTTACACTCATTTGCCACTTTATTCCTCTGCGAGTGTTTGCAAACACAATAGGCTCTAAATTTGAAAATGGCTGGATTAAGCAGTCTCCAGTGCCAGATGCCCCTGGTTTACCCCAGGGGCCCAAAGGATTGGGTTGCTGCCTGGAGTTTATACTTAGCAAATTGTCATAGTCGTCTTCTGGTTCCCCATCTTGGCAGTAACTTCAGTTTGTCCATCTCTGGCTCTGCTATAGCTTCCCTTACATGCACAGAGATGCTAACTTGCCTAGGGCATACCTCACCAGCTGAGAGAACGCTCTGTGCCTCGGTCTGCTCATCTGTAAAATGGGGGATAAGGAGTGGCTACCTCACATGGATTTAATAAAATAATTCATAGGAAGCACTTAGAACAGTGCCCGGCACATCATAAACTCTCAATAAGCATTATCTGCTATTATTATAATTATTATAGAGGAAGGCAACATTATGCATCCTGTTTTCTTTTCAGTGCTCTACTTGGGTAGAGGAGAGTCAGACAGACCTGGGTTCAAATTCTCCCTATGCTACTTGCTGGTTGTGTGTCCTTGGGAAAGTCTTTTAGCCACCAGGAGCTGTACTTCCTCATCTTTGTATGTTCAGAGTGTTAATAGGGTTGTTCAGAATAAACGAGAGCATGCACTTCAAGCCCTAAGCACAGCATCTGGCCCAAAGTCAGTGCTGTGCCATGTTAGTGTCTTTCTCCTCCCCCTCCTCCACCCTTACCCCATTTCTTCTTGGCCTTAGCCACAACTGTGGTCTTCCTGAGCATTCCTGTGCCCTTTCCTTGGTAAACAAGGGCCTGAGCAAAGTTGGAAAGTGGGCAAAGGCCTGTCTCTGCTTCCTTGGTGGTTCTCCCTTTTTGCACACTTCTGTTTCATCCTCCGCCCTCCCCAAGCCCCCAGCCATGGCCACCTACCTTTGCACGTTTCCTCCCTCTCCTGGCTCTGGAGTACTTCTGCTGCCCACTAGCCACTGTCACTGCTGTAATAGACTCATTTGCTGGCTAAATGATGCCCCAAGATTCTTACATCTTGAAAAATAAGTTAGGACAGAGGAAGTGGGCAGCCCTTACATGTGGAGAATGAATCACTAACAATGGAAATTCAGGCAATTTTTGTGCACGACATCTTCCCTGGAAGCCTCAAATTATAACATGGAGGTGAAACCACACACTTAGAGTGTCTAGAAAACAGTGGAAACGATTTCCTATGAACATGATGTAGGAAAGAACGTGGGCTTTGGGAGTCAGGCCAACTTCGGATGGGCTTTGAGCTCAGGCCATAGGAACTATGATCACAGGAACCTGGGTGAATAAATGGCTTACCCTTCCTGAGCTATAGGAAATGTGAATAATTATGATTATATCATGGGTGATTATGATTATTAAATTAATAATTAAGTGAAAGTGCCAGCATAGTACCTGACATAATTGACAGCTCAATAATTGCCTCCCTCCCTCCCTCTCTTCCTTTCTTCCTTCCTCCTTCCTATCTCCAGGCTGAAACTTACGGAGAATTGACAAATCAGGTTGTTTGTTTTATGCTATTGTTGAGTTCTAGGCGCTCTTTATATACACTGGATATTAACCCGTAATCAGATATATGATTTGCAAATATTTTCTTCCATTCTATAGCTTGTCTTTTCACTCTGTTGATTATATCCTTTGATGCACAAAGTTTTAAATTTTGATGTAGTCCAATTTATCTATTTTTTTCTTTTGTTTTCTGGGCTTTTGGTATCATTGCCAAGAAATCTTTGACAAATCCAATGTGGTGAAGCTTTTCACCTGTTTTTCTTCTGAGAGTTTTAGCTCTTTACATTTAGGTCTTTGATCCTTTTTGAATTAATTCCTAATGATATTGAATCTTTCTAACAACAGGATATGCATTCTCATTTACTTTTGCCTTCTTTTGTGTCCCTCAAAAGTTTTCTTTATAAAAATCTTGCAAATTTTTTAAGTTTTTAAAAATTTTATTATTTTTGTTGCTATTATGAGTAGGGTCTTTTTCCCCCAACATAATTTTTTAAATTTGTTTAGTTGGATAATATTGATTTCTGTATTAATTTGTAATCAACTACTTTACCTAATTCTATTCTTTGTTATACCCATTTTTCAGTTGATTATCTTTGGTTTCTGTAAACATTTTTAGGGTGAAAAATTATGAATTGTGCTAATTTTATAATTGGCAAAACTATAATTCATCAGCAAGATTGAATATGACTTTCTGAGACATATGACAAATAAAGTCTCAGAAAGTACCTCACCCACACACCTGTCCTGAAATCACTCAAAATACTCCAGCTAAGCAAGAAATGAATCAAAATAAAGGACTCATAAATAGGGATGACAGGGTACAAAGACAAAACAGTGAGTCATGAAATAAATCAAACCTAAAGCCACTGTCCAAAATTGCTGCTGTTATCATAGTTATTACATTTAATGTAAATGTCAAAACTAATTATTTAAAGAACTGTGATGTAGTGTAAAAATATTTAATACAAATCTGGATCTGTATTTTAAAAAAAGACATAATGTTGCATTAAGAGAGGGGCTAAAATTACAGATTCAGAAGCAATTGTAAAAATTATATAGAAATTCCTGATCCTTGCTAATAAATTTTAAAATCTAGATTAAAATGAATGATATTGTCAGAAAACCTAAATTTGGAAAGTTGACATGTGAAGTTGAATACCTGAATAGGCCAATAACTGTGCAAGAAATTTGGAAAGTGATTTCAAAAATAGTGAGGAGCTGAGGTCACTCGCTGCTGGGCAGTAGAGAGTGATCCTCATCTAGGCAAGAGGATGCCATGACTGTCCTGGGCTTCCAAGTTCAGAGTCTACTTCTGATTTACCCCACTATCAAACCTGGGTAAGTTCCTTCTCTACTCAGAGCCTCCATTTTCCTAATCTGTAGAATGGGAGGGTTGCACTAGATGGTCCCTAAGGTGCCTTCCTAGTCTTAGAGTCAAGTGTGTGTGTGTGCATGTGCATGTAAAATAGATCACATTACTTTCCAAGCCACACTGTGCATCAGAATCATCCAAAGAGTGTTTTATTTCTTGGCTGGAGGCAAGAAAGGCATCTGGAGTTGGGCAGCAGAAATGTGTGTGTGAAGAAAGCACCCTCATAGCTAATAGAGAGCATTTATTGAATGCTTATTATGTGCCAGGAATTATTCTAAATATTTTTCATATATTAACTCATTGTGTTCAACCTTGAACTCTCACAGACCCCAAGCACATACATGGTGTGCCCTGTCCTTTTAGGTGACACCAACATGGTGATGGACACAAATGCAGACTGGGCAGAGACTTCTCTTGGTAACAATTGGTCATGAGGTGGTCATCTAGATGTTCCAGAATATATTAACTTGAGCTTTCCCTAGATTGAGATTAAAATGAAAACATGGTTTAAACCTTGTCAGAGAGAGGCCTCAGATCTCCCCAAAGCCCCAGATTCTCAGCTCCAGTTTAGGAATTTAGGTTAGGGGATTTTGAGGCAGCCAACCCTGCACTTGCCCACTGTGGCTATAGAAGAATTAGCAACTTTAACGCAGTTCATGCGAGGCAGTGAGGCACTGGATGCCTGCCTGGAAATACAGAAAGGGTATGTGAGGCTATGTAAGTATATAAAGGGTCTTAGAGCCACATTTACCTTTCACTCAGCTTCCCCTAATTAACAGCTCACATAAACACGGTGCAGTTATCAAAACCAGGAAATGATCACTGGCACAATACTATTAACTAAACTATGGACCTCATTTAAATTTTAGCATTTTTCCCCCAAATGTTCCCTTTCTGTTCTATTATAGAATCTGGTCCAGGATCCCACATTGCGTTTAGCTTTTGTGTCTCCTCCTCCAATCTGTGATAGTTCCTCAGTCTTCCATTATCTTTTATGACCTCGATACTTTGGTGAGTACTGGCCGTTTACTTTATAGACTGTGCCTCAATTTTTTTTTTTTGAGACAGGGTCTTGCTTTGCTGCCCAGGGATGAGGGCAATGGCATCATCATAGCTCACTGCCACCTCAAACTCCTGGGCTCAAGCAATCCTCCCACCTCGGCCTCCCAAAGTGCTAGGATTACAGGCATCAGCCACCGTGCCTGGCTCAATTGGGTTTTGAATGATGTTTTCTCATGATTAGGTTGCAGTTATGTGTTTTTAGCAAGAACCCCACAGGAGCGATGTTGTGTCCCTTCCCAGTGCACCATATCAGGGGACACGTGATGCTGATATGTCCATTGCTGGTGATGTCAACCTTGATCACGTGGTAAAGGTGGTGGCTGCTGGGTTCCTCCACTGTGGAATTATTTTCCCCTTGGTAAGCAGTAAATATCTGGGGGGAAATACTCTCTATGCACATATCCTGTTTCTCCTCAGATTTTCACCAACAGATTTTAGCACCCGTCGGTGGATCTTGTCTGCAACAGTTACTACTGTGGTGTTTGCCTAGTGGTGATTTTGTATTTCTCTGATTCCCTCCACATTTATCAACTGGAATTCTTTCATCCTTTCTCCTCCATTTATGTTTTTATTCAATTTTCTATAACATTCAATCATCTGTGATTATCTGCAGACTCATGGGTATTTATTTTCTTCTGTGAATTATAATCCGGTGCTTGCTTCCTTTATTTTGTTGTTCAAATTGTCCCAGCTGTGGCCATTGGGAACTCCTTCAGGTTAGTCCTATGTCCTTTCTGTACTCACCATCCCTTTTCAAGCTGTGACTTACTTTCTGGCACTACAAGATGCACCAGGTTTATCTTGTCTATTTCCTGCCCCAATCCTAGAACCAGCCATTTTTCTAAGTAGCTCTGGTTCCTTTTACTGGAAAATGGTATTTAGAAACCAACATCTGGGCACTAGAATGTGACTCTTGCTACAGGAACATAATTGTCTCTCTTTGCAGACAGAACTAGAAAATATATGTATGTATATTAATCCAAGTACACACACATCTTTTTAAAAATTTCTATTTGTATCTATCTGTATTTACATTTAACACTATGAGTTCATACTGATTCCTCCAATTCTAGTCCATCACCATGAGGTTCGTCCCAGCCTGCTCCCCCTTCCTGCTTTCCTCAACAGTGAGAAACTGGCTCTCATTGTCTATGATATATTTACTTATTTGTTCATTCCTAGTATACACATAAAGAACTTTCAGAATTTTCAACCCGTCTCCCTGTAAGAAACAGATTTATAAGTAGAAAACAGTATTTGTATATAGTTCTTTTTGTCTTTAGCTTTATAGTATCCAGTCAAAATGCTATTTTCCAAAGTTACTTAGGTTAGTTCTTCTATTCCCTCACCCCTTCAATGAGGTTATGTTAATCATTTACAATAGTTAGGTTAATGTGTTATTGTTTGGGTCCCATTTTGGGTCCCTTGCCCCCATATGGCAGTTGGTCTGAATTATTTATTTAATTTCGGGTGTGGAAAACACTGCCGTGGTTCTCAGAGTCAAAGCTTTGCATGCAGGTGTCATCAGAGAACGGTCGCTCCTCCCCATCCCCATCTCATCCCTTGATCCTATCCACCCTTGTCCCACCCCCACCTCCCACGGTAACCAACCTCTTGAGTTTCTGGTGTATCCTTCCTGTATGAGAAGTGAGAATTTCTTTGCTTAGGTCATTGTGGAGATTCTGTCTTACACAGTCAGGAGGAGGAGGGTGGGGCAGAGAAGGGAGAGTGAAGCCTCGGACAGGAAGGCGGAGAGGAAGGAGTGACCCAGAATGGAAGCCCATGGGGTCAGCCCAGGACCGCATGCTTTGGTGCTTCTCTTATTCCCACCTGTGGGACCAGGGCTTCAAAGCATGGGCCTGGAAGATTTCCTGCTTTTCCACCAGGAAAGCAGTGCGAGGTGCCAGCCAGAGCCTGGAGGCCCAGGCCTCCTTTCTCATGAGATGCCCTCTCATTCTGCCCTTCAGCACTGTTTGAGAAACTACCCAAGACAAGCAGCTTCCTCCCAGCCCCTCGAGGGTGCTGCCTTGGAAAGCCAGGCCCAGGCAGAGCCTTGGGGAGGACAACCGGCCTGCACCATGGGGCCACAGCAGCATGTGGAGAGGAGGCAGTAGGACTGCCTCCCTCTGTGCCCTCTGGGGTCCCACTGACCCACCCCCAACTCCAGGCCTCTCTGCCCTGTGCAGGTTCCCGGTAAGGACTACGAGTCCTCTTCACTGGCTCAGAAGAGGAACTTTGAGGTGGGGGTAGTTTCAACACTACCCCACCATGAGTAGGGGCCTGGGGGACATTCCTGGCAGCAGCTGGAATTTCACAACGGAAGCTCCTCTTAACGAGATGGGGAGGGGGATGCCTTGCTTGCTAAGCTTTTGAGAAAAGGTATCATCCCAGGGAGAGGGGGTGTCACTGTCTTCCTCACGCACTTCTGCCCCAAAGCCATGGGGTTCTGCTGACAAGTCACAAGAAACGGCTGGCAACTGACTCACCAGACGGAAATGAGCATACCAAGGGGCCAGGCGTGCCCGCTGTGTGCTGGGTAACCCCAGGACAGCACAGCTCAAGGTCCCTGGCTGGGCTCGGTCTCCCCTCTCCCTCAGGCTCCCAGGGCCCAGTGCCTCAGGTAAGTCCTGCCTCTAAGAAAAACTTGGGGCAAGCTCTAGATGGCCTTGGAATGCCAGGGAGGCTGGCACACCAGAACTCTGCCCAGTGCTCCGAGAATATCCCGCCCTTCCGTGGAGGAGCAGCCCCAGGACACTGTGTCCTGACCCCTTTCAGGATAGGGCTGAGAATGTCATTTGCATCTTGTGTTGCATCCGTTGCAGTGTGGGATGCAAGGCAGGGTGACTCATTCCCGCCTTGTGACATAACCAGCTTGATCATTGCAGCAGGGGTTGGGAGGAGAGGTGTCTTAAAACCCAGTTCGCTCAGTTCAGCCTCTGCTCCAGGCTAGAGACGCCTGGGCCCTGTTAGCCACCACGGTCGTCACCAGTGCAGCCCCAGAGGGTGCAGCTCGGTGTCCACTCTCCAGCACACATCCCTGTGAGCCCTGGTCCTCTTTCTCTGGAGGACGCAGGTCTGTGCTGGGCAGCTGGCGTGGACAGACATGGTGGGGCTCAGGATCCCCAGCAACAGAGAGTCTAGACCTCTTATAGCTGAATGTTGTTAATTGAGTCTTCATTTGTTGGGGTAGAAACATGTGTTGGCTTTATTTTTCTTCCAGTAACTACATCTGACTACGCCGAGGGGCAATGTACTATAGTGGTTAAAAGCCCGGACTCCCTGCGTTCTTATCCTGGTTTTGCCACCTCCTAGCTGTGTGACCTTGGACAAGTTGTTTAACCTCTCTGTGCCACAAATTTCCTATCTCTTCATCCTGCCCCCTCTAGCTTCCCGCAAAGGTGGTCCAGCCTTCACCCTCTTACTGATAAGTTTCCCTTACCCTGCTGGTGGGCCTCTGGAGAAGTATCACCAAAACAGCTCAAGCCTAGCTTTTGTTCCTACTATCCACCCCCAACCCTGACAGGGAGCAAGTCTTTGACTTGCCCAACAGTGGCCCTGCAAGCTGCCCCTCCTGCCCCTTCTTCCAGCCCTGCCATGGCTCACAGGTGGCACAGCAGCAGGTGAGCAAGTTTGCTGGCTGAGCAGACAGTAAAGTGAGGAACACAGGGGAGCACGCTCACCTGCAGGCATCCCGGTCTGTATAAGGGATATTTGAAAGCCCCTCTGCCCTCGGCTTTGGGGACAGAAAGAAGAGTCTTCCAGAATGGCCAAAGACCCCTTTTCTCTTCCCAATCTGATAATGATGGAGGTGAGTGGGTCACTCTGCCGGTTCTGGACTGATACCTCCCAGCAAGCCCACCAGGGTGGTTGAGGCCCCATCCTTGGCAGCTCTCCGTGGCTCCTAGAACTTTAGAATGCAGCGCATTTAGCACCTCCTGTTCTTAGAGTTGGGCCTCAGCCACAATTTGGGAAAAAAGAAAAAGTCCTACTTGATGCCCTTGTCTGTTTATACTGGTGTTAATTCTCCCCAGCTCTGTCCCCACCCCTGGCTGCCTTGAATGAGCCCCATATCCTTCCCAGGTCTCAGCTTCCCCTTCTGTAAAATGAAGGACTTGCTGGGAGACCTCTGAGCTCACTGCCTGCCCCAGCGTCAACCGGGGAGAAATCTGCCTGTGAGGACAAAGGGCGGGTTGGTGACGTCTGGACCAGCCATTCATGCGCCACACTCATCCATTTGAAGGTGCTTGGTGTTCTAGCTCCCCCAGCAGGGTCTGCCATCCCTGAACCTGAACAGGACCAAATTCGAGAGGGTCCTGTGTCTGGGCTGCCACTGAAGGCAGAGGGGCGAGGCCTCATCATAGGTGTGGATCCCGTGGCACTCACCCATGCCAGGCACCAGCACCATCCAAGGTGGGGGAGGGGCCTAGAAACTGGAAATCTGCCTGTTCTGGCCCAAGGTCAGTGGACTCACTTCCTGGGCTACCTGTGGAGGAGTTAGCAAACAAAAGACCCAAAGTCGGTTGTGAAAGTTCCATGGAAGGGCCTAAGGATGTCTTTGGATATCCAGGTGCCGCTAATGGAAACACCCAAGGTTCTTTATCCTGAATCACAAATGAAAGATTTTCTGAACTCAACTGGCCACCTCAACAGCCGGAGGGCATGAGACCTGGAGGTTAGTCCGTGTCCTAGGCCAGCCCAGCACCCTGGCCCTCTGCCCTAGGGTCTAGGTATTTGACAAGCTAATTCCTGCACCCAGACCATGGCACATGCTGCCTCCTCTTTCTGGAATGCTCTCCTCCCTCACTCCTCCTGGCTTCCTCATCCAGCTTAAATGTCCCTTCTTCAGAGGCCTCCTTGATCCCCCAAGCCCCTAGAGTGGAGGAGTTCCCATTGTCCCCCTCCCAGTACCATCCTTTCTTCATAGCATGTTTCACCTTCTAGGATCACCTCTTTCTTTGCCTATTAAATTGCTCAATGTCTATGTCTTCCACCAAGGAGCATGCCTGCCTGCTTGGTTCAGTGCTGTCTCCCTAGTGCCTGGCATATAGTAGGCGGTCAGTAAACCCATGGCGGAGTGGAGGCACCCATGCTGCCCCCTGTGTGCCCACTGCAGCACCAGCCCGCTTCGCAACACATGATCCACCCAGGACATCGGTGAAGGGGTGCTGGACAGTTCACAAAGGGCTTAGTTTTCACTCGGCAGGTGGTTCCTCCCAGGCTGGGGAAGCAGGAGGATTTGCCTATATGGGGCCTCCGTGAGCTGAATGCGGCAGCCATGCAGCTGGACCCGGGTTAGGATTTCATGTCTCTTTGCATGTCATTTGCATGGCTCAGCTCTGAGCTCTGTGCTTCCTCTTCTGTTTTCCTGGTTTGTTTCCAGATCCACAGAGCTGGACCACTGCTTCCTTGGCTTCCCCCGTGAGCTGGCCTGACTGGCCAGTGAAAGGGTCTACCCCGAAGGGGTGAATGCAGTGAGATTCCCACAGGCAGGAGCAATATGGCAAAGACTGTAGCACGGTAGCTATCATGCACTGGAAGCTTTCTCAGTGCCTCTGCTATGGCATTTAATCTTCCTGACAGCCCTATGAGAATAGCGCCATCATTGTCCCCATTTTATAGATAAATAAACTGAGGTTCGAAAAAGCTAAAGAATTTGCCTGAAGCCACAAGGCTAGCAAATATTAGAGTCCAGATTTGAGTCCAAGTCTGTTGGATGCCAGAGCCAGGCTTAATCACTGTGCCAAACTGCTTCTCACGGCTTCCCGAGGGACCTGGGGAACCCTCACACACAACTGAGGGGCTGGGCTGGTCCTGCTGGAAGTGCTCAGGTCCCCACCTGGTGCTAAAACCCCTCATTAGGTCCCCTCCTCAGTGGCCTTCCGGCTGAGCTAAGCACCCCCTGGTCTCTCCTCAGTAGGACACGGAAGGGGGCCAGGCCAGGTCTTTGGATAACTGTTAGCATTGCCATGCCTCAGAGAAAGGGCAGAAAATGGCAAAAGTGGAGGTTAGGGCAGAAAAGAAACAGGTGCCTGTGACCTGGGCACCCAAGCAGTGGATGTGACAAGGTGGGGGTGGGGAGACATGTGAGGACAGCCCCCCTTAGCACACTGGGGGAGATCCTGCAGCCTTCCCCTCAGGAACAGGCTCCCTGCCCCATTCCTGGGGGACTGTGGGACACAGGCCTGGAAATTCAGAAAAAGTGTCCCACGTGATCCTGATTTTCCTCTTGGGGTCCTCCTGCCCAGCCCACTGGGGTCTTGCCACTCTCTGGGCACTTAGTGACACTCCCCTTTGCTCCCATCACTTACCCCTGACTTCCTACACCGTTGTCTCATTCTGCCGCAGGGGTGCCCTGCCCTGCTGCTAAGATACCCGCCCCCCACCACCACCGAAGCTGTTCCTGGTCTGGCGGCAGCTGTAAGCCCCTGATGCTACACTCACAGCACCCGAGCCGTAGCCAGGCTGGTTACACCGGGCTGTGCGTGGCCATTGTCTTTGCTGCTGCCTTGCTGGACCAGGCGCTGCCAAGCCTGGCACTCGCTGGGAAAGGAGGGCAACAGGCTGACTGGCATCTGTCCCCCATGCAGGCAATGACTCAGGATGCAGCCTGGGGCCACGACATGCACGGAGGACCGCATCCAGCATGCCCTGGAGCGCTGCCTGCACGGACTCAGCCTCAGCCGCCGCTCCACCTCCTGGTCAGGTAGGTCTGAGGAAGCTGGGGAGGTGTTCTCAGGGCCCAGGGAAACCTCTGGGGCCATGGTGGGTGCTGGACCAGGCATGGAAGCTGGAAGATTCTAGTTCAAATCCTATTTTGAGCAAGTCCCTGGACCTCACCTGGGAGGTGCCTGGCATAGCACCTGACGTAGTCAGTCCTCAGTGTGTAGCACTTTCTCCTATGATATCTTCCTCATCCCACTCAGGGCTGCATCTTGCTTCTTGAAGTATTGAACCTGCTTAGAAATACCACAGCTGCTGATTCTGAAAGAGCAGCTGGGAATTCGTGGGCAGCTCCCCCCAGAATTCTCTTGTCTACTTGTTTGTAGTTCCTTCCATAGTCCCATCTTCCTGTTGAATAGGAAAGAATCTCAGCAGAGCTTCAGGGAGCAGGAGGCCTCTATGTTCCCCATTCCCAGGGCTGAGAAACACAAGCTTGGGCAGTTGCATCTCTGAAGGCTGGTGCCTAGTTGTGATAATTCCTTCTGCTTGTAGAGATCTCACACCCCGTATCTCGCTTGCTTCCCTAACCTCTCCATGAGATAGATGCTCACTGCTCCTTGAACATACCTGGTTCCTCCCTACTGTAGGACCTTTGCACCTGCTGCCTGTAACTCTTCCCTGGGAACTGCACACAGCTGGCTCCTTCTCATCCAGGTCTCAAATCGAATGTCACCTCCTCTGAAAGGCTTTCCCTGGCCTTTGGAATTAGTCAGATCTGGATTAAAACTAGCTCCCATTGGCTGTGCAACCTTGTGCAATCCACTTATCTTTCCAGGACCCCACTTGCCTTGTCTATAAAATGGGAATAATAATAACAGGATCCACCTTCCTGAAGGAGCCTCAATGGAGATAATGTATGCAAAGGCCCAGCACTGTACTGGCACACAGTAGGTGGTCAATAAATGGTAGTTTTCCTTCTTGCCTCCTCCCCAGGTCTTGATGGAGCCTAAGCTTATAGAGTTGGGAGAGGAGGACATCATTAAGTAAAAGAATACAAAAATATCTGACTTTTGCAAATTTTACCAAAACCTATGACCACATGGACACACTGTTAGGGGCCTCCAGGGTTTTGGAAGGAGCCCATATGTGTGAGGAGGCCTGGAGCTTGAGCTCCATGAAGTTCAAGGTCAACCCACTACCACCCCTGTTGCTATCACTCCCCACTCCCCACTCACACACACACACATGCACACACACAGCACCTCCTCTCCCCAAGACCACCCCTTTAATTTTTAGGGGTTTACCCTTGCTGACTGTGGTGAAACAGATTGACAAAATAAGAAAGTCCGGGGAAGTTACAGAGTGACAAAATGCTCATTGTAGCTTTTAAAATGTAAATAGTTTAGCTTCTCCTTCCTGGACTCCATTGCCAGGCAGTCCTGGGAAGCCCCATGGCTGTCCCAGACTCAGTCCTGAGTCTTGGGGTGGAGCTTGCTGTGGTGACTGTCTTTATTCTTCCATTAATTTCTGCCTCTGTTCTAACTTCGCTGCATCTCATTGACACCAGTACCCACTGTAGGAAACCAGAGCAGGAGAGGTTTGGGAGAACCGGTGCTCTCCATAGGCATAGGCAGCAGAGTCATGGCAAGTTCACTGGCCTCTAAAGGGGATCCCAGCCCAAATCTCCAATCCATGTGTCTCTTGTATATGCAGGGTAGGAAACTTGTCATCATGTCTTGATGGGGCACAGTAGGGTTGAGTGTTGGTACAGCGTTTTCTCCTAGACTTTCTTACTTTAGAAAGGAATATTCCAGTGCAATCCCACAATGGAAGATTCCAGTGTAGATTCCCCCTTCCCTACAGCTGCTGCTTGAGGGTGGCCAGAAAAGACTAGAACTGACCATTCGCCTCTCTCCCTTTCCAGCCGGGCTGTGTCTGAACTGCTGGAGCCTGCAGGAGCTGGTCAGCAGGGACCCGGGCCACTTCCTCATCCTCCTTGAGCAGATCCTGCAGAAAACCCGAGAGGTGAGGGCAAGTCAGGACTTGAAGGGCAGAGCTGGGGTCGGCCTCGTAGAGTCGAGAAGTAGATCCCAGAGAACATCCATCCTGGGGTGCCTGGACTCACAGAGGGGCTTGGCATAGGCCCTGGGAACCCGTGAGTTTTGTGTTTCAGCAGTGCCTGTGCATTGAGGGTTTCTAGGAAGGGCTGTGTTCCTGTCAGTGAGAACACATAATTCACGAGCCAGGGTCTGGAGTTTACACTGCTTCTTAGGACAGACATTGCTTGTAAGTCAAGGTATTGACTAGAAAGGAAGAGGACACTGCTGAATTCCTTTCCTCAAAAAGATCCATAAAAACAAAGACACAAAAGAAAAAACTGATTGGAAAGGTAAACTGAAGCCTCTTCTGACAGTTCAATAAATGAGCTTTTATGACAAAGAAGAGGAGTGTGTTGTGCTGCACTGGGCTTGGGTTCCAGAACAGCTGTGAGTCCCAAAAGAAGATTTGGGCTCTTTCATAGATAATTATCTTTTAAGTGTTTTTTAAAAAAAATTATCTTATATACATGACTGAGTTGGAAAACATGTCACTTTGTCCCTCGGTTAGTTGTCCCTGTAAGAATGAACTCTTGATTTCTCAAGACACCCAAAGTTACAATTCTGGCACCACAATTTACCTGGTGCTTTTACACTGTCATCCTAAGCAAACCAACTCAGAAGAGTTAAACTACCTCTGGGGTGCTTAATGTATAAATAAACCCAAATATAAAGCCTCAACCACCATGTAGCAATAGGGGAGGGTTTCATAGAAAGGTCCGAGCAGCAGGTTTATACATCATCTATGATGTATAAAAAGAAGGAGAATTCTAAATTTGAGCCTGCTAAGGTCATCCATCACAGAAGACATGGAGGGGCTTTCTCTGTGTCTCCAAACCCCACAAGTTCCAGAATGGGCTGAGAAACCTTCATCATTTTGACCAAAGAATTCTAACTCATGTGTTGTGCACATACGTATACGTGCTGTGGTGGGCTCTACCAAAGAGACAATTCACAAAAGAATAAATAGAATTTGTAAACAAATATGAAAAATGTTGCCTTAGTAATAATAAAATAAATGTAAATTGAAACTATGAGACAGACTTTGCCTATCAAATTAGAAAAAAAAAAATTGCAATACCCAATGCAGGAAGAGTGTGGTAAAACTGGTACTTTCATACATACAAGATATTATAAATGGCAAAATCCTTTCAGAGAGTGATTGGCAATGTGTCTCAAAGATCATAAGTATGTTTATAATCTTTGATCTCTTGGTTACACTTCTGGAACCCTATTCTAGATAAATAATCCAAATTATAAAAGAAGGAATGTGCACAATGGTGTTCGTGTGAAATACCGAGAATATAATCTTGAATGTCCACGATAAAGCTAATAAATTATGGACATCTACCAGAAGGAATATTATGCAGCTAAAAAATGATGAACATTATCTAAGGATATAAACAAAATTTAATATATAATAAAATTGCATCACTAAGATTTATTAAATGGTGCAGGAGAAATTGACTAAACATTTGGAAAAATACAGACTAAGATTCCCATACAGCATGGTATGGTATGGTATGATTCACACCGTACAGCAGATGAAATTCTAGTTGGATTAAAGATTTACATTTCAGAAAATGAAGCTTCAAAGAAAAGAAGAAAATATATGTGAACATCTATGTGATGCACGTATGCAAAAGCAAAAATCCATAAAGGAAAAGTTGACACTTAACAATTTCTGTACATCAAAAATGTCTATAAAATTAAAAGACAAACAACCAACTGGAAAAAATATTTACAACACAAATAACAGGTAAATGTATAACCAGGAGGGAAAAGAAAGGTGGTCTTAGAGACCACGTAGTAAAACTAAAATGCACTGATGATGCTATATGTAAAAGACATTAAGAGTAAAACTATACACACTGTGAGTATAGCTTTGTGGAAGAAAATACATGGGGAAAAATGGTGTAAGGAAAAGTACACTGAAACAATAGCTGTGGTTGGGTTTGGGAGGGGAAATTGTGAGTGTTTTTTTGCATTTAATTCTATTTTCCAAATTTTTGTCTGTGGTTACACTGCTTTTCACTTGAGAAAGAAAGAACTAGAATGAGGAAGCACTGCTGTATTCTGCCCCAGTGAGCCCTGTACCCCGTGAATGAGCCTCACCCTCCTCCCCATCCTCTTCACAGGTCCAAGAGAAGGGCACCTACGACCTGCTCGCACCCCTGGCCTTGCTATTCTACTCTACTGTCCTCTGTGTAAGTTCAGGGTGGGCCAGGACGGGAGGCGAGGGAGGAGAGGGAAGCACAACTTCCATTGGGGGCACAGCCCTCACACCTCTGGTGATGAACACAGACAGAGAAACTGTTGAGCAGTGACACGTGAGATGGGTTTCAACCTTCTGATGGCTTCAACATGGCCATCTTGAGAGGCCTCTAGTGACTCCATGTGGCCGCCATTGTGCCTGGCATCTCTGGGCTGCCATGGAGGAACCGTTGTCTCCATCTGTTTACAAGCCATGAGAGAGATCTATGTCCACCTCATTTTTTACCCCAGAGATCAGTTTCACCCAGTGTGATCACCCCCTGTATTCACCAGACCGGCAGCACCCAATGTGTACATTGACTCAATCCACCCTCAAAAAAATCAACATTTGCCTCTAGTAAAGATATTTAAGTAAAGGTGGTTTAGGCATTGAAGACCAATCCCCAAAACAAATGGCAGAAATGGTACCATTTATTAGTAGAATGACCCCTAAGGTGACAGCTTTCTAGATAGGCTCTCTCAAGTGTTGGGTGAGCTTTGGTCTGTTGGGTAACACAAGGCACTTACAGGAGAGACACCCCTGGGCACCATCTTGCCCATCTGTAACTCACTCCCTGGGGATAACTTCCAGTTCTTCCTGACCTTGTCCTGGGACACACTGCTGCCAGGAAATGTGTGTCCTTTGCAGAACATTCCAGGAAGGGAACAGAGGCTGTTCTGGAATATCAGTGAGCTTTTTCTCACCCAGACCCCTCTGCTTTTTGCCCCCTCCATCCTAGACACCACACTTCCCGCCAGACTCAGATCTCCTTCTGAAGGCAGCCAGAACCTACCACCGATTCCTGACCTGGCCTGTTCCTTACTGCAGCATCTGCCAGGAACTGCTCACCTTCATCAATGCTGAACTCAAGGCCCCAGGTGAGTGGAAACAGCTGGCACATTGAGCAGGGCTCATGCAATCAGGATGCTTCCAGCTGCTCTGAAACTGTTCTTGGGCTGTGACCCTCCTCACCTTGCATCCTTTGGTTCATCTCTGCCCGTGCCCTGGTTCAAAACCCTGGAATCTCCACTTCACAGCACCATAAAGCATCTGATGGCAAAATCTGCACAATCTGAAAGCAGTAAACATTGAGGGTAGCTCAAGGAGGAACTCTTAGGGGAAGCTGGAACAGGTGTTCAGGGCAAGGAGACCTTGCCACTTGGTCTGTGCCTCTGATCTGCTTAGCCAAGGGGTCTCCAAGGCTGCCTAGGTTTGAGAAACCCCAGAACACTGACAAGAGGCCTTGCTTGTTCTCTTTGCCCCAGGAACAAATAGGTAATTGCATGTGTGGGTTGATTCAGGTCTGGCTGGTGCTAGGAATGGATGGGTTGATGGCTGCCGTGACAAGTGTGGACAAGGACTTGGTACTCAGTTTTTATATGTGGGGTCTGAAAAGTAGGAGTTCTTGAGAAATTGCAGAAGCTGTTATAGACATGAAAATGAGGTCAAAAGAAACTATGACAGAGCAAGAGAAAACATAATCAAGTATGATTTACTGAGAGGTGGCTCATCACATCAATACTCAAAGGAATAAAGTGACATAAACATCTCAATAAATGCCTCTAAAACATTTGATAAAATTCAACACCCATTCTTGATGTTCAGAACCCCTCAATATATGGAAACTATTACCAAAGAAGTGTTTTTAGTATGGCCACAGCTCAAGGTGAAATACTAGAGGCATTTTCTTTAAAGTCAATAATCTTCTTCTTTTTGCTTATAGGTATTTTGCCTATGCAAAAAGACAAAAATAAAGAATATTTTTTTCTTCTGGAGAAGAGAAAATTTTAATTATTTAGAGCTCAAACAGTTGTTTACCTTTCAAGATAGAGAATCACCTCAATGAAGAATTGTCAGAACAAGAAAACAGATAGTTAAGAGCTTTTCCATAAACCAGCACTAACCAGTAAGAAAACATAATGAAAAAAATTACAATAGCAACTAAAAATAAAAAATAAATAAAAGAAAATTTAATAACTTATATAGAGAAAATGAACTTTCCTGAAGAATAAGTAATTGAAGAGAGATATTGCTGGATCAAATCAATATTGTAGTAACACTGGGTGTTATGAAAATAAATGTAATCACAATCAAAATACCAGCAATATATTTTTTAAATTAACAAAATAAATAGTCTATTTGAAAGAATAAATGTTCTACAGTAGCATTTATTTATGCATTTATTAGATATTTATTTATGTATCCTTAATAACTATATAGCTATAGTTATTATAATAGTACACCATTGGTATAAGAATAGGTAGACTAATGGAACCAAATATAACAGCTAGAAACAGACTACATGTATAAAAATTTACTATATGACAAAGTGGCATCCTCAAACCAGTGATGAAGAAAATTAGTCACTTAATAAATGGTATCAAGATAATTGGCAGATCATAAAAAAATTGAGTTAGAATTCTAACTCAAAAAAAATTAAGAGTTCTATCTCAAACATAAAATTAACTTGCCGATAGATTAAAGGTTTATGTGTGAAAAACAAGACCATAAAAGTGGTAAAAGAAAAATGGGTTACATCAACCTGGAGTAGAGAAGAGTTGCTGAACACGTCCCCCAAAGCAAAAATTATAAAGAAAAAGACTGACGGATTTGAAAGCATAAAATTTAAAGCATTTATGTGGCAAACCCACTGTAAGTGAAAGGTAAATGACAAACTAAGAAAAATATTATATCATACCCATGAAGAGTTCTTTTGAGTCAATTAAACAATAGGCAAACATACCCATGGAAATATGAATAAGGACATGATTCAAGTACATCAACAAAGAACCCTGAATGGCTGAGTGATACCCCCCAAAATATTCACCCTCACTAGTAATAAAGAAAACTCAAAAGTAAATAGTGAGACTCTTTTTTTTCCTCTGTTAAATTGGCAAAGATAAAAAAAGAAAAAAAAAGAAAAAAAATACCAGTGTTGCTAAGAACAGGGGCTGTGTTTGCTAAAGCATCAGAAAGAATAGCCTTTCACCCAGCAATTCCGCTTCTCAACATTTATCCTGATAAATAGCTATGGATGTGCAAAGATTTAGCTACAAGGGTGTTTTTTCAACATATTCTTTCTAATAATCAACTAATGCCAAAAAACCTAAATATTGAACATGGTTGAGTATACTGGGGCAGAGTCATTTGGTGGAATGCTATTCCACTCTTTAAATGATATTGTAGGAATAGAGTTACTGAGATCAAAAGATGTTGAGTAACTTGTTGAGTAAAAAAGCAGGCCTCAAAATACTATATGTGTTATAATCTCATTTTTTTAAAAATTTCAAATGTATACATGTACCAGGCCCTGCTTAATACTGGTAGAATTTAATTCTCATCATACACGTTAAACACACAGGGATAGAAGTACCAAATCTTATTCCCCAACAACTCATGGACCCTAGAAAGCCCAGGACTGAAGTTTTGTTTATAAATTCCTCTGGAAGGTGCATAGCTGTCTTCCCCAACCAATCAGCTGTTCTGTCTGCCCTCAATCAGTCAGCTCTGTGTTGTTACAAATGAGCACAGCAGCTACAGGCTAGGGTTGGCCAGCCCCAAAGTCTCCCTGTAACGTGGTCCTAACTTCATAGTAGAATCTCAGGTGGAGAGCTAAAAAATCAGGAAGCCCCTGAGGAAAATGGGCTGGACTCAGAAAGGTGCTTGGGTACACTATGAATAGACAGTCTATTCTAACCTAACTTTCCAAGGCACCCTAAATGAACAAACCAGTTTAGGTCAAACTCTTTCATTCCTTTCCTCCCTCCCACTGCCCCCCGCAAAAAACAGATTTAGATCTCTTCTGGGCTTCTTGCTGGTGACTTGAGCCCCTTTACCAGGAGGCGAAGCTTTTCCTCTACAATTTTGAAAGAAAGGATTTAAAATGCAAAGGCCTTGGCAGGGCCTTCTTACCAAGGAAGATTTGGTACTTCATTTATACCAAAGATCTAAATGACTCTTTCTTATTTTGAAATGGATAAGGAAGATGTTGTGTTGGGGGAGGGGATCACTTGTGGGGAGACCGCTTCCCAATTTCAAGTAGAGCCAGCTGTCTCTCCTCAACTGCATGCACGCTATGCCTTGAGATATTTTTGTGTGTGGCTGGGCAGGAACTCTGCCCTGGGCAGCCCAGCAAGCAGATGTGGGTGGAGGGGTAGGCGGTGGTGAGGCCCAGGCCCTGGGATGATGGGATGCTAAGCCTGGGGCACAAAGCCAGGCAGCACAGCAACTGGAGATGAAGATGGAATGGGGGCCCTTGGCCTCAGAGCAGGGAGGACCCTTGGAACCATCACTCGCTACTGAGGACCTTCTCAACATTGCTCCTGGGACATGTGAGGCCTCAGATGCCCTGGTGACCAGGGAGAAGGCACTTACCTGGAGAGGGAAGCCCGGGCCAAGTTGCCCATGCTGGAAACTTCTCCTCTTTGAGGGAAAGCAGAACTGAAATAGGAAACCATTAACTCTCCCTCGTGTCAGAGAATCATTTTCAAACAGTTACAAAACCTAACACTTACACAAATATTTAATGAGCTTATGTCAGAGATGTATCAGCTCATTACTGAGGGAACCAGCAAAATAGTAGGGCCTGTTTTAAGGAGGATGTGAGAAACTGATAGAAGGTTCTCACAGAAGCTAGAAAAAGATTACAAAATTAAATACAAAATAGTCAATATCATATAGGGGAATAAAACCATAATCTTTGGGGTTATCTTTTCTACCACACAAAAATCACTTGCAACTTATCTCACATCCACAAGTTAACCTCTAATTGCACAGAACCTGAGCCCTAATCAATAGCAAATAGTAAGTTAAACAAAATTACCTTCTATGTGACCCTTAAGTGGAATTGTCAGAAAATCCTTTAGTATGATTTTTAACAGCCATGCAGTAATCTTTTTGCCTTATTCTTGAGGCCCTCTCACCCCCAATAAAGTGGGGGGAGGGCTAGAACAGAGGCCCAGGAATGTGAACTCTTGGAATAGAGGCTGAATACCTTAGAGGTTGCCAGTAGTTGGGACCAACCAGACCACTGTGGTTACAAATCCTGAGTCTGCTACTCACTAGCTATGGAAACTTCAGCAGGGCATTTAACTTTTGAGCCTCAGTTTCCTCATCTGTAAATTGAGTGTCTAGTAACACCTACCTCTCAGAGCAGTTTGTGAGGCTTAATGCTGGCCCTCATTGATTTCACATTGCTGGGGGCAGTAGGTATTGGGATGATGTTAGCTTAGCAGATGGGTCCTGGCAAGGTCACAGGGAGAAGATGACAAGGGACCTAGAGAGCTGGGCCCTCCACCCATGGAATCTTAGGGACCCAGTTGCCATAGAGACAAATGAAACAGTTCATCCTGCTTTGATGTGGCTGGGTGGCAGAGGAAGTGGGCCTGTTATCAAGGCTGGGGGCCTCCCCCTGCTTCCTGACTCCACCCCCTCATAGGGTCGCCTACTGCCTCTACTCTGGGGGTGGCAGGAAACCTCACATCAGTGCCACTGGGTCCTGCCCACCACAGCCCTCTAGGGCTCAGCCCACATGTTTATTGAATATTTACTCTATGTCTGCAAGGCTATGAAGACCACAATACTTGTCTGCAAAGAATTTATCTGTAAACAGCAGTGGGCATCTTATGCGTGAGTCACTCTGCAATTTCAAAGCACACAAACCTGAAGGATTGCATCTCACCTATAGGGTGAGAGGGAGAAGTAATATTCCCATTTCATACATGAGAAAACTAAGTTCATTGTTTCTTCTCCAAGCTACAAAGTCAAGTGTAAGAGAAGGAACATGGACTTTGGTATGACAAAGACCTGTACTTTGTCACTGTTTGGCTGATGACCTTGGGCAAGTTACTTAAGCTCTCTGAGCTTCCCTGTCAAAAGCAGGATTGTGATTATCGCTGGTGATGAGGATGAGGATGGCAATGATGTGAGGGTTGCATTTCCTGTGTGCCTCTGCTGTATTAACACAGCCGAGGGTTGGTCCCATCTATTGCTCAGAACATCTCTCTGGGTAGTTATTATTTTTCCCATTTTTCAGATGCTGAAACTGAAGACTCGACGGTTAAGTAGCTTGCCCACAGTCACATGACTAGCAAGAGCTCAACCCATGTCTATTTGATTTCAAAAACGATATTGTATTCTTTTCACATTTGCATAAAGCTGTGTTTCTACCAAGAGGCATTGACGGATGACTGGCTGTCTTTTTGTAAACACTTTTCCCACCTTAGGGAATCGCTCCTGCCCTTTTCCCTTTCAGATTCTTAGTGCCTTCCTACCCTTGACCTGTCAAATGAGAAACAAACCTGGGTTAGGTCAGTTTTGCCTATCAACTGGTGGTGGGTGAATTCTGAATATTCTTCAGTGGCAATAAATTTCTCTTGGGACATTATTGATCAGACATTTGCATTTTATAGTTTTTGCCTCTGATTATGGAATGAAAGGTTTACACCCCTTGAAGGAATGTCAAACATCATTGACTAGTAGGTGGGAGAGATTTAGGGAAAAGAGAGGAGGGCAGGTGTTCCAGAAATCACAGGGTACTATTAGTTAGGACTAAGCTGGCTGCCTATAACAGAAAGCCCAAAATAACAGTGGCTTATACTCGTAGGGGTTTATTTTTCTCTTACACACACACACACACACACACACACACACACACACACACACCTGAAAGAAGACAGTCCAGCATTGGCATGGTGGCCCCACAAACATCCTAGACCAGTCTTCCCGTCTTCCTGCTCCACCATCCTTAGCAGGAGGCATCATCCTCAGAGTCACTTCACGGTGTAAGATGCCTGCTGGAGCTTCAGCCATCATGTCTACATTCCAGTTAACAAAGAGAAGGAAGTGAGAGGGGCTGCAAAAAAGGGTCCACCCAACACCTTCTGCAAGGGAGGTTGAGAAATGTGACTTATTAGCTGGGTACATTGTCCAGTGTCTCATTAGTAAAGAAGAAGGGGGGGATGGATATTGGGTAGATGCCTAGAAGTCTCTGCTGTATATGACTTACTTATAAGAGTGGCCTGGAAAACCCAAATTGGGCCTGTTAGAGTGACTGTCAGCAGGGTGATGAAAGGGCTGGTGTGGCAGGTCTCACCTCGCTGGTGGCTCTGCAAAGCTGGAGACCTCATCCCACAGGCATTTCTGCAGGGTCACTGCTCTTGTTCAGAGCAGCATATGTCTTTTGTCATCACTGGCCTATTGATTTCAAGAGTTCAAAAATCCGCTCTGCTGCATGGAGGTGTGCCCGGCAGTTTTCTTCCCCTCAGTGTTTCCCTCTTGCCTTGTTCACCTCATCCCGTCTGGCCCTCCACCTCTCTGCTCCCAGACTCCCAGCTTCCTTGTTTACGTCCACTACTCTGTTTCTTACCTGAAGGCTGTGCTTCACCTTCCCGCCCAGGGCCTCAGGGCCACAGGGCCACAGTCCCCAGTTCCTCCAGCCTCTCTAGAATCCAGGACCCTGGAGACAGGGAGCACGAAGGTGCTGCTTGTGGGAGTGCTGGTTGGGAGGAAAGCCTCAGAGAAACCCAGCCGCTGGGGAGTGTCTGTGTGTGTGTGTGGTGTTTGCCTCAGGGTATGATATGGACGAGACTCACACTGGCAAGCGTGAGTTGATAGTACTCATAGATACTGCAGAGCTATAACCCAACACAGTCTCATTTTAGGATTGCAATACAGTTAGGCCTGGGCCCTGCTTCACCCTAGCACTGACTCCGTGGAATCTTGGTGTTTCCCTTGTAAGAAGAAACTGAGTCAATGTGTGGTTGCTGCCTGCCTCCCCAGGCCCAAGTACCTCACAACATCCTCAGCACAGACACATCTGTTAATGTGCTGTTAATTTAATACCAGTGCTTGCTTGATGAAGGCAGAAGTAGTGATTTTCATGCATCCTTGGTCTTCATAAGACCAACTCAGCTGTTCTGTGCAGAATGGTCATCTATGTGCAACTTTTAAAAAGAGTGGAAGCTTGGATGGGCACACAAGGCTCGATTCTGAAGGAGTGTGACCTTCACCATGACTGCTTGCTGTCCACCCCACCCCACCAGTACCTATTCTTTGCCCCTGTTGGGTGGCTGCTCTTGATTTTCTCCTTGCTACAACCTGGCACAGGAATGAGATTTTTGTTCAGCACTTGCACCAGTCTTGATCTAAGAAGCCAATCCCAGAAAGTTGTTCCCATCTGCTAAGGTGACCAAGAAAGAGTGTGATCTAAGATCAAAGGGAGAGAGGGGTCTGTTGACCCAAGGTTCCCCAATGCAGCTTCCCTGTGCAGAGAGTGTAGGGTAGAGAGACAGGGGTGGTCCTGGGGCTGATACCACACACCCCCCTTAGCAGTCACGGCCTCCCTGGCACCACCAGGTAACATAATGAAAACCAAGGCCCATCTGGCTTGCAGGGTGCTGGGAGACATTTCCAGCCTCACACTGTATACCAGCAAATGGGGACTCAACAGGACAATTTCTAAGCCTGGTTCAAAGGAGTCAGTTTGTACAAAGGTTTATAGGCTCAAAGCCTCTGCCATATCGCACAGTCTTTTCTAATTTGTTCCCAACTCAGGCCCCAGCCCATCCATTACCCCCAAAGCCCACACCCCATGCCAGGCAGTGGGGTCCATTACCAAGAGAGGCCAGGGAGAGGGTTTTGAGGGTGTCTTCAGAGTGGGAGTGGACAGTTTTATCTGATGATTGTATGTTCCACTTGGGAGGTGTTGGTATCTTGGATATTCAGCACTGGCTAACCAACTCTGAAATAGCTCCCTCTGGGTCAGGGTGTGCCAAGAGGCACAGATGTGCTCCTAAATGTCCCCCCATTAAAGCAGCAGAATACATGAAGCAGCAGTCACATGTAGTCCCCATAGCTAACACGAAGCAGCTTCCAGCTCTGACTGCACCGCAGTCCCAAAATGGGATGGGTAAGGTATCCCGAGACACACAGGGGCAGGTGCTGGAGACTGTTCCTTGTGTGGAGAATAAAGGAGATGAGTGAGCTTCAAGGAGAAAGTTGTCAACAGTATCAAACACTCCAAGAGACAAGTTCAAGGAGAAGGATGGTAAGGTTGAGCTGTTGGGTTTGGGGACTGGGTAAGCTTCAGGAGAGGAGTTTCAGGAGGCGGTGGGGTTGGAAGCCCATCGCCAACCATTCTGGAGGAAACCTGATGTGGAGGAACAGTGACATCACAGCCCACTGCTCCTGCAGTGTGACCAACCGCGTGCCCTGGCTCAACAGAGGTAGAACGGCAGTGAAGAAATGGGGTCGGCGGGGTGTGGGTTACCCGTTAGAAAACACGAAGTAGGAAAAGAAAAGAGAAATAAGGTCAGGAGATTTTACATGTGTGTGTTGTGTGGTCAGGTAGACTGGGGGTGTCCGTTTGTGTCCACTACAGTAACTATAGTGTTATTTTGGAGGGTGCAGGGGGGCGAGGGGAGCTTTTCTCTGTAATGTATGTGAGTGGCCACCAGATGGTGTCCCAAGTCCTGACAGAAATAGCCACTGCTTGGGGGATTTTCTTTGCGAAATAGACGAAACATTAATTTCTAAACCTGTGATGATTACATAAAAAACATCACACAAAAGGCTAAAAATCAAAGCAATTAGGTCCCAAGTTAGAATAGCATAATTTGCTAATTTTCTGCCATATACTAAACAAAAAATCACAGACTTTCTGTTTCTAGCTGTCTGTAAGCCCCCAGTTTGGGCTTGCACTTCTGTGGGGACATCCTTCCAGCTCCCAGCTCAGCCCCAGTCCACAGTGGCCCTGCTCTGGACAGGGACTCCCTGAGACTATTTCCAAGGTCTGACAAGAAGGTGACCTGCCCCACTGAATCCTCAGCCCCTCCCTGTTTCCCCTGGTGCATGAGAATGAACTGTTGTTCAGTCTTATCATGGTTGACATAGAACCGAATGCATACTGCAAATGGGCTATTTTCCAGCTACAGAACTGAGTCAAGTTGCAGAAAAAAAGGGAAAACTTCTGATTGTTTCTTCTTAGCATTTTGAAGTCAGAGGAGACAGAAGGAGGACAGGCCAGAGAGGAAGGGGATGCGGGCTGGGGTGCAGATCCCCTAGAGCAGAGATGACACCAGGCAAGACCACAGGCCCCCAAGTGGGCGTGGGATGCCAGGCAGGGATGCAGAGGTGCAGGTGGAGATTGGAAACTCCCCAATCAGCTGAGGCTGAGTGGATGGGCTGAGGGGTGCCTGGCACAGCCATTATGGGAAAGACCCCGAGAGGAGAGCAGTGACAACAGGGACCCAAGAACAACTGGGCAGCCCCGGTCTCTAAAGAGCAAAACTTGGCCAGTCCAGCTGAGATGGGGCCTGGAAATCATAGACTGCTAAAGGCCTCAGAGGCCACAGATCTAATCTGCCCCTTATAGGGGAAACTGAGGCCAGGGATAAGTGACCTGCCCAAGGCCATGCAGAGGAGCCAGAATAGAACTCAGGCGTCCAGCCTGGGCTCTAACCGTGCCTCCCCTGGAGGGTCCAAATAGTGGCTCTCTTCCCCAGGGTTCTTCGGAGGCTCATACGGAAACTTCCAACCTGACTGGCCAGTGCCTGGCTTGCCACAAGGCATAATGCTGAAGTGACAGATAAGCCCATGAACTCTTTTTTTTGTTGGCCCACAGGAATCTCCTACCAGCGACTGGTGAGGTCTGAGCAGGGCCTTCCTACCAGGAGTCACCGCAGTTCCACCGTGTGAGTGCTCTTAGGGGAGGGAGAAGTGGGGCGTGGGGTGGTCTAGGTTCATTTTTCTAGGCTGAGGGTCTTTCATCAGATTCTCAAAGGGGTCTGCATCAATTGTGCTGGTGTCAGGCACACATTACCTCACTTTATCCATACTTTTCAGATGAGGAACTGGAAGTCAGAGAGGCCAAGGAACTCCCCCAAGGTCACACAGCTAGCAGGTGTCTGAGCCAGCATTTGAACTTCAGTCTTACTCAAAAGCCCATGTTCTTTCCACAGTGTCTTTCTGCCTGTTACTGAAACAGCGTTTCCAAACATTTTTGACCAGGACCTACAATTAAAAATACATTTTATATGACAGCCTGGTACACACGTGCACATGCACACACACACACACACACACCCACACACACACACAGCTGAAACAAGTTTCATGGAATAAAACTTACGCCTACTACATAGGATGAGCTCTGTCCTATTCTATTCTATTTAGTTTAAGAAGCAAATTCTGGTTGTGAATCCTCAAACTGACTTCCTTGCCCACTCCTGGGTCCTGACCCATAGTCTGTAAAGCACTAGGGAGGAGGTACCCATTCTGAGGACCCTCTGGAGGTCTTGAAGCATGTGGGTGTGTCTCGCCTTGACATGTTGGGAGCACTCCGGCCTTCACCTCAGAAACTAGCCCCCCTCATCCTACCTCAGCCCCAGCCCCAAGGATTCACTTCACAGTCACACCCCTGAGAAACACTTCCAGAGTTCCTTCTAGATAAGACAAGCAAACCTGTGACAGATGTTGAAAGAGACAGAAAGGACATAAAATTGTTGTAGTTTAGTGAGTAAATAAGATACCCCCAGGGGCTAAGGCAGGTGGGCTGGTGAGGAATCACTAACACCTTTTAGGAACCTCCTGGGCTCAGGCACTATTACTTAAGTGTTGACTCATTTAATCCTCCTGTTTACCCTGTGAGGGAGGCATTTTTCAGATAAGGGCACTGAGGCACAGAGAGGTTAGTAGAAAGAGCTGAGGGGTGGGAAAGGGCCTCCCTTTCCTGATCTGTAACTTGGGAATGATGATAAGTTCTTCGGCAGAGAAATCATGCAAGCGGTGAGGGCAGGGGCTCAGTTGGTCTCCCCCTGCACACAGTGGTACTCAGCACGTATCCGTGGAAGGAGTGAGCAAGCACTTAGCAAGGGAGAGGGGCTCAGTAAGCCTGGAGGGAACGCTGACTGCATTCTCTTAATATTTGGGGGATGTTTGAAAATTTCCATAATAAAGAGATTTAAACACTGGCACCAAGAGGGACTCTGGATGCCCATCAGGAAGGGAGGTAGAGTAGCTGGCCACACCCCCCCCTCCCAGCCTGATGCTAGCCTGTATGGCGTTGGGCTAATTAGAAAAGGTGTCCCCTATAAGCAGAAAAATAAGATGCAGCCCTGACTTGGCACCCCTTCCTCTGGGCAGATGCAACCCCCATGCCATGAGGAATTTCAGGCCCCGCTCACCCCAGGCCACACTGCATGATAGCATGTGGCTGCCCTGCTCTCTGGACCACATGAAAAATGGTCACCTGGCTTCAAGTCACCTTGCCTAAATTATGGTCTTCTTTTGAGAATCTTGCATCCACTCAGGTGTCTTGTAGGAAAAAAATGTTTTATATAAAAGTTAAGATAAAACTTATTTTTCAAAATTAAGTTCAATTTTGAAAAGGTCTTTGAAAACACCAGTTGAAAAATACTTAGACCCCAAGCTTTCCCCTGGGACCTGGGGCCCTGGAGCCGCCTCCTGCTCTCACTTCCTCGGGCCCTGCCTGGGCTGTGAGGAGGAACGGCCTCAGTGGAGCCGAGCACCGGCAGGCATGGTGTATGGCTGCCCCCTGGTGTGCTGGCCATCCCCAGGTGCCACAGCTGGTCCTCTGTGCCCCCAGCACTGTGCTGTTGCTGAACCCGGTAGAGGTACAGGCTGAGTTCCTTGCCGTGGCTGACAAGCTGAGTGCACCCGGGCACTCACCCCACAGCACCTACACCACCCTGCTCCTACACGCCTTCCAGGCCACCTTTGGGGCCCGCTGTGACCTCCTAGGCCTGCACTGCAGGCTGCAGGTATGTACCCGAGGCCCTGGGGCTCAGTAGAGCACTTTTCCAGGGAGGCAGAGCCCCCTCTCTGCTCCACCTTGGCCACAGTCTCTGGGGTACACTGGTCCTCCTTACCCCAAGGGACATGGCAGGGCAGTGGCTGGAGGACTGGCCTCATCAAGGCGGTTTCTGGAGTGCTGGATCCTGACCTGAGCTGGGTGGCACCCTGGGTAGTGGGCTGGGTGCCTGGCGCCTCAGAAGGTGGTATGTGCCATGGGAACGGGAATGAGCTTTGGACTGAAGACCTGGTGTCTAGTCCTGGCTCTGTGACAGGTCAGCTGTGTCACCCTGGACAGCCCTTTCCCCCCTCTGGGGTGCAGGGAGGCACTCCAAAGTCCCTCCCAGCTGCAGGGCCAGGGCTCTGGGCCTTTCTCTCCTGACCATTTCCTGAGAATGGGGGTTGAGGGGGAGGCCTGGCTCCCTGGCCAGCTGCAGGTAGAGGTAGGGGATGAGGCTGAGAGGGGACTGGTCACTGCTGCCCTTGGCAAGACCCTAGGAACTGGAACAGGTAGGCAGCTAGGCCATGGTACAGGAGCAAACTGTCTCTCCTTCTGGGATTTCAGGCCAAGACCCTGGCAGAGCTTGAGGACATCTTCACAGAGACTGCAGAGGCACAGGAGCTGGCCTCTGGCATCGGGGATGCTGCAGAGGCCCGGCAGTGGCTCAGGACCAAGCTGCAGGCGGTGGGAGAAAAGGCCGGCTTCCCTGGGGTGTTAGGTGAGGAGGCTCTTGGGAGGGTGGGGCTCTGCCCACTTTCCCCATCCCCTGTTCTAGCTCCACAGGTGCGCAGGCCAGGTGGGCCCAGTGGCTCTGCTCCACACAGTCATTCGGGGCCCAGGTGCTTCAGCATCTTGTTGCTCCACCATCTCCTAGGGCATTGTCCCTATCTGTAGGGTCAGGGTTGGGTTGCCATCACGTTGATGGCTGGTGGGAAGAGGAAACAGAGTGCTCACTTAGGGCAAGGGGCTTGGCTTTTTTGTTAGAGGTAAGGCTGAAGCTGCCACATCACTTCTGCACGTATCCCTTTGAGCCCACCTTCGTCATATGGCCTAATCTTGCCCTAAAGGAGCCTGGGAAACATCCTCTCTACCGCTGTGTTACCATAGAAGGGAGCACCGATTTTGAGGAGCAATTATCAGTCCCCGTTACAATATTCCTCACAAAAGCCCTATGGGCTAGTCTGTTATTTTCCCATCTGGACATTGTAAAATGAGGCTCAGAGGTTGTGATTTGGCCACATTCAGGCAGCTTGTAAAGGGCATGGCATCTACGTGGTGTGCTTGGAAGAAAGGCCGTCTGGCTGGGAGCCGGGCATCCCATGTCTAACTCAGCCTCGACCCATCCGGCTGTGTAGCCTTGTGCCAGTTCTTTCCCAACTCAGGTCTCTTCTCTAAGACAAGGGGACTGGGCTGGCCAATCTCCAAGGCCTCTTCCCAGCCCTCTTGTCCCACCTTCCCTGTTCTTACAGACACTGCAAAACCCGGGAAGCTCCATACTATCCCCATCCCCGTCGCCAGGTGCTACACCTACAGCTGGAACCAGGACAGCTTTGGTAAGGAGCCGGCTGGGGCCCCAAACTGCCCGAGCTGTCTTTCTGGCCCTGGGTCTGTGCAGCTGCCCCCCAATCTCCCATCTGCGCAGGCTCTAAGCACAGCAGGGTGCAGTGCTGTGAGTCCTGGGCTGGCCCTGAGCCCACTTCTGCTCCTCTTCAAGTCCAGTCTGCCTGAGCCTGTCCCCACTCTGAAGGTACACAAGAGGGGACTGAGGGGCCCGGACACCCTGACAGTGCTGCCCTTTGCTTCCCCACAGACGTCCTGCAGGAAATCCTGCTCAAGGAACAGGAGCTGCTCCAGCCAGGGATCCTGGGGGATGATGAAGAGGAGGAAGAGGTGGAGGAGGAGGAGGAGGACTTGGAAACCGATGGGCATTGTGCAGAGAGGGATTCCCTGCTTTCCACAAGCTCTTTGACGTCCCGCGACTCCACCCTGTCCCTTGCCTCCTCCCAGGCCTCAGGGCCGGCCCTCTCCCGCCAGTTGCTGACCTCCTTTGTGTCAGGTCTCTCGGACGGCATGGACAGTGGCTACGTGGAGGACAGTGAGGAGAGCTCCCCCGAGTGGCCGGGGAGGCCTGGCAGCCAGGAACGCCGGGGCCACCACAGGCCTGGGCAGAAGTTCAACAGGATCTATAAACTCTTCAAGAGCACCAGCCAGCTGGTACTGCGGAGGGACTCTCGGAGCCTGGAGGGCAGCTCAGACCTGGCCCTACCCCTGCGGCGGGCAGGGAGCCTCTGCAGCCCCCTGGACAGCCTGGAACCACCCCACTCCCGGGCCCAGCGCTCCCTCTCCCTGCCCCAGGCCAAGCTCAGCACCCAGCTGTCCAGCTGGCTCCTGGCTCCTGCTTCACGCCACCAGCGCCGCCGCCCCTTCCTGAGTGGGGATGAGGACCCCAAGGCTTCCACGCTACGTGTTGTGGTCTTTGGCTCTGATCGGATTTCAGGGAAGGTAGCTCGGGCATACAGCAAACTTCGGTAAGAGCCATGATGTTGTTGTGCTGGTGGAATCTGGGGCCTGAGGCTCAGGGTCTGAGAGGGAACAAGGGTTCCTTCTCACCATCTTCTTTTGGCCAGGCGGCTGGAGAACAATCGCCCGCTCCTCACACGGTTCTTCAAGCTTCAGTTCTTCTACGTGCCTGTGAAGCGAAACCACGGGACCAGCTCTGGTGCCTGTCCAGCCCCTCTGAACCAGACACCCCCACCCCAAACAGACTCCCCGAGGCACCCCAGCCCTGCAGTATGTCCCCAGCCCTGGGCCAAATGGGGTGGGAAAGTAGAGTGGACATGAGTGAGTTCTCATTACCCAAAGGGAGCCAGATGAAAGTCATCAGAAGTAATCACCTGTGTTTATGGGGCACCTCCTCCTGCCTGGCCCTCGCTCCCAGGTCCCTGCCCTGCACTTGGGTATGACATTTTGCCACGTGACAAAGGCTGAAAGTTGTCTTACTCCTCCAAGGGCAGGGAGAAGCTCAGCTTGGGGCTGCAGGTGCTGTCCTGGGCCTGGGAGCTAGGATGGGCAGGCCTCCGGGTTGCTGGGAATGACCCTCATCTCTTGCCCCAGGAGCTGGGCACGGCCCCATGGGAGGAGAGCACCAATGACATCTCCCACTACCTCGGCATGCTCGACCCCTGGTATGAGCGCAACGTGCTGGGCCTCATGCACCTGCCCCCTGAAGTCCTGTGTCAGGTAAGTAGCCCCTGGGGTGGGGAGAGAGGGTCCGCTGGCTGCAGTCATCCAGCCTCAATCCAACTTGAGACCCCCATGGAGGACAAGGGCTCACTTGGACAAGAGCAAGGAGGGTGGGTGAGAAGTAGGACTAAGCCTTAGAGCTGGAGTCACTGAGGTGACAGGGGAGGGTCCTCAAGGGTCCAGGGGACCTTAGATTTCAGCCACTTCCTCAACTCCTGGCTTCATCCAGCTCAGCCAGAGGCCCCCCCGGAGGTCCATGGGCCAGGTGGGGGAGAGGTACAGGGAGTGGCCACGGGCCCTCCCCTGTTTCCCGCTTCCATCTTACCCTTTCTCCCTGGTTCTATCTGCCTTATATCTCTTCTCTCTGCCTCTGCATGTGTGTGTCTTTGTGTCTCCTCCTCCCACATTCTCTTTCTCTCTTGCCCTCTATCCACCTGCCCCTCTGGCTTGGCTGCCCTGCCGGCCACAGCAGTCCCTGAAGGCTGAAGCCCAGACCCTGGAGGGCTCCCCTGCCCAGCTGCCCATCCTGGCCGACATGCTGCTCTACTACTGCCGCTTTGCCGCCAGGCCGGTGCTGCTGCAGGTCTATCAGACCGAGGTAAGGCCTGCCCCCACTGCACTTTCCAATAGATTTACTGGCAGACCAAGGTCGGCGTCGCTAGGTCCCAGCCCGTGCCCCGCTGGGCTTGCAGGCCCCCGCCCCCACCCCACGGCAGCCGGCGGGCCCCTCCAGGACATTGACACTGATGCATACGCTCCTGCCCTCTCCAGCTGACCTTCATCACTGGGGAGAAGACGACAGAGATCTTCATCCACTCCTTGGAGCTGGGTCACTCTGCTGCCACACGCGCCATCAAGGCTTCCGGTGGGAACTGCCTGAACCCAGGAGATGGGCGGGGAGGCGGGGCCTGGGGAGGCGGAGCCCTGGGAGGTGGGGTCAGATGGGAGGCGGGGCCTGGGGAGGCGGAGCCCTGGGAGGTGGGGTCAGATGGGAGGCGGAGCCACCGGGGGAGGCGGTGCCATGGGGGTCTGGAAGTGGGAGGGAGTGAAGGGTCTGTCTGTGTGTGCGGCACAGGTCCTGGCAGCAAGCGGCTGGGCATCGATGGCGACCGGGAGGCCGTCCCTCTAACACTACAGATAATTTACAGCAAGGTAAGACAGGTGCTGGGACTCCTTCTCCGGGATCTGCTGCTGATCCTTCCTCCACCAGAGCTTGGGTCCAGAGGTGGACTCATATGTTCCTGAGCCCCAGTCTTTAAACTGGAAAGTGTCAGAAGGCTCCCCCGGATGCTGAGAGAAGGAGGGAGGGGAAGGAATGGACATCTCTCTGCCCCTTCGCCTCCAACGTCTCCCTCCCCGTGTGTTTTCTGCCCTCGCCTGAATGCACTCAGCAGCTTCCATGAAGTGTCAGGGGCAGGCGGCTGCTGGGCCTGGCTACAGCGCTGCTGTTGAGAGAGGGGCTGCAGAGGGCGTGGCTCCCAGAGGCAGTGTGAGGGTGTGCAGGGCTGGAGTCCTAGCTGGCTGCATGCAAGGTGGGATTGGTGTGAGAAAGGAGTGTGGAGAGTTGTGGGGAGGAAGAGGGGTGCCCACAAGACACCAGGAGACATGAGCTTCTGAGCAGGCCACACCCCACCCGGGTATAGCCTGAGAGAGGCTTGGCCTCACAGGTGGGAGCCCTCCTTCCTTCTTTCCTTCGGCCATTCAGAAAATATTTATTTAGCACCTACTCACACTGCCTCTGTGCTGGGCAGGGGAAATAGCAGTTGAGCTGGGAAAGCTAGGCCCTCCCTTTAACCTAGAGGAGGGAGACAGACAAGAAACAAGGAACCAAATAAATAGCCAAGATAATTTCAGAGTGGTGAGTGATGACAAAGCAATAAAAGGGCGGATGGATAGTGATGTTGGAGGTTCCTTCACATTTGGTGGTCAAGGAGGTGGGCAGAGGACTAACCCTCACTGAGTGCTGTGTGCCAGGTGTTTGTTACACATCTTCTATGGCCCGGACCTTGTTCTAGGCACTGGAGTGTTCCTAAGAGTGAACTAGGACAGATGTGGTGCTGGTAGACCTGCTTACAGTCTAGAGGGGGTAGTAGGCATTGGTTAGATGACCCCACAAGATGTATAATTACAACTGTGACAAACAGATGAAGGGGAGGTGCATGGTGCTGTACCTAAGTGGCAGATTCAACCCAGTCAGGAGAGTTAGAGACGGCTTCCTTGAGAAGGGAGATTGAATTAATATTGGAAAGAAAACCTGGAGTTAATTAGGCTGAGAAGAGAGGGATGTGCTCTTCAGGCAGCAGGAACATGTGCAAAGGCCCTGTGGTGGGAGGAAGTGTGACCATCAAAGGGCACTGAAAGAAGACCACAGGGGCTGGAGCAGAAAGAGTGAGTGGAAACATGATGATGAGGGGAAGCTAAAAAAACAGGCTGGCCAGCATACCAAGGGCCCTGACTGCAATGAGAGGAATTTTGTCCTTGTTCTAAGAGCAATGGGTACCCATTAAAGGGGCTTAAGTTTGCGGTGGGGCTGGGAATGTGTGAGACGTGATCAGATTGGCGACTTGGAAGCTCCCTCTGGCAGCTCTGTGGAGCACAGACTGGAAGCGTCCACAGGCGATCAGGAAGGCCAGTTGGGAGGCGACTGTGGTTGTCCAGAGGAGAAATGTGGGCAGCCTGCTCTAGGGTAGTGGGGGCGGAGGCAGAAAGAAATGGGAGGTGGAAGTGAGTGGTGTGACCAGCAGGGCTTAGGGATGGATTCCAAAAGGAGAGGCCCAAACTCCCGGGTTCCAGTCTTCTGTGACTGACAGTACCGTCTTCTCAGGCGGAGAACACAGGAAGAGGCCCAGGTGCAGTGAGGGAGGCTCGTGAGTTTGCTTTGGGACATTGAGTTTGAGAGGCCCTTGGGAGTTATAAGGAGAAAGTGAGAATAGGCTGTTGGTTGTACGGGCCCGACACAGAGGTGAGGTACAAAGATGGGTGTATAGGTGCTACTGGAAAAAGGGCATGGATGAGATTCCTTAATGGAGAAAGTAAGGGATACAAAGAGCAGGGGACCTGGGAGAAAGTCTGGAGGAACTTCATAACGTAACGGTGGGCAGAGGCCAGTGATCCAGCAAAGCAGGGAGGCAGCAGCCAGAGAGGTGGTAGGAAAGCCAGATGTGACGTGCATCCTCACAAAAGCCCAGGAGAGTTTTGCAAGGAAGAGAGAGTGATGAACAGAATCAAGCAAGGTCTGCAAGGTCAAGTAAGCTAAGAACTGAGAAGTGTTCTTGGGTTTCACAACATGGAAGTCCCTGATGAAAGAGACACTTAGACAAGGACCCAAAGAGGGGGTTCTGGTCTGGCTCTGCCAGGAACGATATGCCTGTGGGTGTGTCCCTTCCTCACTCTGGGCTGGGCAGGAGAGCCTCAAGACCACCTGTTCAGGTGCTCTTAGCTCTCGTGCCCTGGTCATAGAGGCTAACCCCTGGAGCAAGCCAGTGCCCTGACGTGCCTCCCTGGAGTCATCCCGGTCTATTCGGGGTGGTGCCAGGGCTCTGGGTAATGACAAGGAGCTCCCTGGGGATGTGCTGACTGCAGGCAGCACCTGGCACTGGTGGGTCTTCAAAAAGAAGGCAGCAGGCACTGGGCCTCTGGGCTGAGAGGGTCTGGCTGTGCTGTGTTTCCAGGGGGTGATCAGTGGACGAAGTCGCTGGAGCAACCTGGAGAAGGTCTGCACCTCCGTCAACCTCAGCAAGGCCTGCCGGAAGCAGGAGGAGCTGGGTGAGTGGGGCGGGTCAGGGGGACGGGGCAGGGAGGTGCTCTGAGCCTGGCCTGAGCCCCCCTTGCCCTTCAGACTCCAGCACGGAGGCCCTGACGCTAAACCTGACAGAAGTGGTGAAACGGCAGAACCCCAAATCCAAGAAGGGCTTTAACCAGGTGAGGGCTTCCCTCTCCTTCCAGCCACACTCTCAGGAGACTTATTGGGGCATGCGTGTGCATGTGCATGAGTGTGTGTGTAGGTATGTGCAGGCACACGTATATGTGTGCATGTGCACAGGTTCACGTGTGTGTGTCTGTGTGCATGTGCGTGTGTGTGTGTGTGAGAAAGAGAGAGAAAGGAGGGGTGTCTGCAGTGCCTGTGGGTGGGAGAGGAGAGGTAGGGTGAAGGGTGTGGTTTTGGGGGTGCACAGGTGTGGAGTGTTTTGGGGTGTCAGGGAGGGAGGGGTGCCCGTGAGAGGACATGTACATGTGGGAAGGCTGTGGGGCGGTCACTAGGAGAGCTGTGAGTCCAAAGCAGAGCAGGCTTTGGGTCAGGACACCCGGGGTTCTCGGTGAGGGCAGTGGGCAGTGCAGAGTCTCCCCAGGAGTTACTTCTTCCAGGAAAGGGCAGAGGCAGGGCCTGAAGGGGACCTTAACACCCCTCCCCTGACCCGGTCATTAACCCTGGAGAGATGCCAGCCAAACTCCTGCCCCATCTCCCAGACCGGATGGGCAATTCTGAGAGAAGGGACTGCTGAGGCCTGGCATGTTTGTGGCCAGGGCTTCAGGGCTGACCTGGGCCTTCCTTCCAGATCAGCACATCTCAGATCAAGGTGGACAAGGTGCAGATTATCGGCTCCAACAGCTGCCCCTTTGCCGTGTGTCTGGACCAGGACGAGAAAAAGATCCTACAGAGTGTGGTCAGGTAGGAAAAGGGGGTCCCTGGGAGGGGGTCAGTTTCTGCTCCCCTACCCAGAGGCCTGGAAGGAGCTGGAAGGATGGGCCCTGCCCTTACCCCTGAACCCCTTGTGCTCCACAGGTGTGAGGTCTCACCCTGCTACAAGCCAGAGAAGAGTGGCCTCTCCCCACCACCCCAGAGGCCCCCCGACCCACCAGCCCAGGCTGCACCTGACCTCTGCTCCCTCCTGTGCCTGCCCATCATGACTTTCAGCGGAGCTCTGCCATAGTGTGGGCCTGGTGCCGGACTGGACAGGAAGCCCTGGGCGCGGCCTCCTCTGAGCCCCCCTCCTGGACATTCGCTCTCTGTGGAGAACGAATTGGCACTGTGCTGGGTCAGGGTCCCACGTGGGCCCTGCAATGGGCAGGGGCCAGGGCCTAGATGGTTTCTGGGGTCTTGGGGCTCTGGGAGAGAAACAGGAATTAGGGAGAGTGCGGCCTGACCCCATAGCCTCTCAGATTCCTCACAGGAGAAGGACAGGGATGGGTGAGTTGACCTCTGAAAACCCTGAAAACCCATTAGCATGGTCTAGGACCCTTCCTAAAAGGAAGGTCCGAGGCTCTGGTGCTCTGGGTGTGGTTTAGGTCTCTCCCAGCCCTTGGCTGGGCCTACCCCTCAGTTTGCCAAAGACCTGGGGAGGGGCTCAGGTGGCAGCAACATGCATGAGACTTCTCTTTCCTTCAGTACCACCCCTCCCCCCAAACACACACACAGACACTCCACCCCACGGTTTCTGTCTCTCAGGTTACCTGGTCTTCCGAAAAACAGCACTAACAATTGACCTGTCTATTGTCAAGATTTGGTACAGACTTTCTCTTAAGCCCCTTTCTGGATTTTAGATCCCTGGGAGACAGAGCAGGCTTAAATTCAGTAGCAGCTCAGTTCCCTTCTAGCTAAATAACCAGAGGAGGTGAATTAAATTTCAGCTTCTATTTCCTGAGCACAAAAATGGCAGGACGGGTGGGAATAAGACCTCCTTAAAGGGTCGAGAAGAAATTGTCTACAAATACCCAGCCCTGTGCCAAGATTAGTGCCTCACCCTCTAAACGCTGATTCCTCCCATTTGGGGCCACTGGGATATTCTCCCAGCCTCTGGAATGCTCCTCACTCACACCTTCCCAACTCACGGCTAAGGCGGAACCCAGACTAAGGAGGAATTGCCTTTGTAAGGGTAAGGGGGGGCTTCCCAGGTACCCCACCCTTCACCCCTTCTCTGTCAGATTGGCCCAGTGCCCCCCACTCCCATCTCTCTCTTTGGACTGGTGCACATCATGTGCAGAATCTTCCATACCCACAAGTTCATTGGCACTGTCCCAGCACCTGGGCAAGGTCTCAGAGCAGAGGCTGGAGTGACTGGCCTCACGGAACTTGGTGCCTGATGGTGGGAAGATGGGACTGATGTGTGGGAAATGATAGAACATGACAGCCTGGAATTTAAAACTGCCAGGTTGGGGTGGTTTGCAAAGTTGGAAGCAAATGTGAACTAAGGTGATAGGGTGCAGGGCAGGACGAGGATTTGGACTGGTAGAGGTGGAGAAAGTGACCAGGAAGCATCAAACTGTATCCCACACAGTGCCTCTCTTCTTCTCCTGATTCATCCTGCTTGGAAGGTCCTGGGCTCAGAGCCCATGAAGTCTCAGTCTGGCGTACTCATGACCTGAGAGAAGTGGGCAGGGCCAGCCCCTGCCCTGTGTCGCCATTCCTCCCCGTCCTCAGCATCTGTACTTGCTCCAGGCTTCAGGGGGGGAGGGGGGCATGTACCATCAATACCTTTTTGCTGTGTGAGCAGATTGTCCTACTACATGATCAACAGACATCCAGGAATTAATGAATGGAATTTAATATTATTGTCAAATAAAACTTGATTTGTCTCGTATTTAATGATAAAGTTATTTTGCTACATGACAATTAACTGCTAGTTGGACAGATTGCATAAATCATTTCATATGTAACACAAATAAGATTCTTGGGAGATTGTTTTGTTGATATTTTTCCACTCAAGTAATTTTCCACTCTTTAGAAAATATGTTTTGACTAAAGTTTTTCCCCAGCACAGTTCCATTTAAGCCTCATCATACTCACTGACCCACAGAATGAAAAAATCCTATTCTTAATGACTCAACATTTGGGGTTTTCTATGGCACCTCACTTGAGAAATATAAGCCCATAAATCCAGCTGATCCCTGTACCCCAAACCCCAGGGAAGTGATGGGCCTGACGCTGTTGTTATTGATGGGGGTGCAGTGGACGCTGGACCTACCATGCAGCTGAGAGGAAGGGAAAAGAGCTCAATGGTGGCCCCCTGCTTCTGGAGGGAGAGAAGAGGAGGTGATGGGATGGTGGAGGATACCTGTGACTTGGGAGAGGTGAGTACCAGCCTTCCAGAACTACTCAGGAGAGAGGGAGAGGAACTGGGAGATGCTCTAGCCCTGTGTCGGCTAGCTATTGCAAATGGTGAAGCAGACCTGGAAGCCAGTGGATTAAAACTGATCATTTATTCTTGCTCATGCATCTACGGGACATCTAGGGATCGTCTGATCTAGGTTGGGCTCAGAGTGGCTTGGCTCCAAGCTGCAGGATGGGTGCAGATCTCCTTGGTGGGTCTCTCCAGCACATTGCATGCTGGCACAAGTGGGCAAGTGGAGACACGTGATGCCTCCTATGGACAGGGCCTGGAACTGGAACAGTATCCCTTCTGCCAATATTCAATTGGCCAAAATTGATGAAGAACATCAACCTACAGATTCAATAAACTCAGCAAATCTACACAGGATAAAAGCAATATCAGCTGAGAAAGGCACTTCATCTCCAATATTCTTTCCATAACCCCAGGCTAATCCTGAGAAAAACATCACACAAAACCAGATTATGGGACATTCTATCAGATACACTGACCAGTACTCTTCTAGACTGTCGGGTGTCATGAAAAATGAGGAGAAACTAAAAAACTCACAGATTAAAGGAGACTGGATAAACCTGAAACCTAATGATGTGTGGTACACTGGACAGAATCATGAACCAGAAAGGACATTAATGGAAAAGCTGGTGAAATCCCAATAAAGTCTAGAGTTTAGTTTTTTAAACAACACACACATAGGTACCTCATTGTCAAACTTCTAAAGAAAAAAAAGGTAATGAGAAAATCTTAGAAGACAGCCGGAAGAAAATAATACCCTTTATCTTCAAAGTATCAACAATTAAACTGAGAGCTCCCTTCTCGACAGAAACAATGGAAGCCAGAAGACAGTGAAATGGCATCCCTAAAGTACAGGAGGACAAAACAAGACTGCCAACTGTCGAGGGAAACGAAGCCAACCTCTGTAAAATAATTTTAAAGAGGTTTATTCTGAGCCAAATGTGAGGACCATGACCTGGAGCTACACCCAAGAAACCTTGAGCCAGTGGACTCGCTGTGGCTGGGTTGCAGTTTGGTTTCCTACATTTTAGGGAGATAGGGGCTACAGGTAAAGTCGTAAATCAATACATGGGAGGCATACATTGGCTTGGCCTGAAAAGGCGGGCCATCTCCAAGCAGGGGCTTACAAGTCATAGGTGGGTTTAGGGATTCTTTAGCTGACAATTGGTTGAAAGAGCTGGGCTTTATCTAAAAGACCAGAATGGAAATGCTTAGGTTAAGATGAAAGGTCTGAGCACTCTGAGAGGTCCAGACAGGAGGATCTTTCTTAAGATAAGGATCTGCTAGGATGCTTGAGTTAAGACAAGGGAGGCGTCTTCCATCTTTTGGATGATGCCAATGCTATACCAGAATCAGGTTGGGAAGTAAACTTGCACTATATTTGGTTAACAAAACCTGTTTAGTAAGATTTCATCATTTGTAGGTGTGACTCACTAGGCCCCTAGATGGAATAGATTCCTTTCTATTCCTCTAGAAAGGAATTTGGACAAAAGAAAAAGATCAGAGTGCAGTCCTCACAACCTAGAATTCTACCCCCAGAATTGTCTGATGATATTTTTAAAAAACTTATATATTGCTAACAAGAGATATTCTTTGAATATAAGGTCACAGAATCTATTTGAGCCTGAACAGGTAACAGGTCCAAGATCACAGACACAGTAAAAAGGGAAAGCCAGGATTCAAGCCCAGGCAGTCAGGCTCCAAAACCCCTGCTGTTAACCACTGCGCTATGCTGCTCCCTCAACCCCCTCACGGGAGTGGTGGGTAAACTGAGGCCCAAAAAAGCCAAAATCACACGGATATCTGAGAGGGATGGCTTCATTGTAATGGAATTCCCAAGGAGCTCTGAGGGGTTCAAAACAGAAGCTCCGTTCTTCACACAGCTTCCGGAATGCGGATTCGGAGTGAAGGTGGAGAACTGGGGGGCGGGGGGGGCGGTTAGGGGAGGAGAGGGAAGCTTGGGCAGGAGTGGGCTGGCGGGGCTCCAGGCAAATCCCTGCTGTGCAGTCAGGAAGGAAGCCCTCAGTGAATGGTGAGTGCAGCTCCAGGCCTGCGAGCTCCGGGGAGGGGCGGGCTGGGCGGAGGGAGGGAAGAGAGCGGAGCAGCCCCACCCCCGCGCACCGAGGAAAGGGGCCTCCCCACCAGGGACCAGAGGCCTTCTCTGAGCACCACTGTAGCCACAAGTCCCTGAGGCCAGAACCAGGACGGTTTTAGGACTGAGAAAGCTGAGGAGGGCTTTGCAAATAGGCTCTCCAACCCCTCAGGTTACAGAGGAGGAAACTGAGACCCAGAGAGGCGGAGGGACTGCACAGGTCACACAGGTCACAGAGCTAGAGACGCATGCCAGGATGCTTGCCCAGCCAGGTGGCTTGTCTTACTGTTGCGGGTATGTGTGTGTGTGTGTGTGGAGGGTGGGCGATTTGCATAGGTAATAAGGGGTTGGGGTCTTCGAGTTTTCTCACTGGTCTTCTCATTGACCTCAGCCTTCTTGATCTGTGCCTCTTCCTGGTGTGAATTCACTGGGGAGAGGAAAACAGCGACAGTGATACGTGTTTTCTACAGATCAGAGGCTCCTAGCACCCCCTCCATCCTGAGAAGCGTGCAGACCTGCTCCCAGCGCAGCTCCTCCAGCAAACGCCTGCCGCTCTGCCCCCCGAGGAAGCTGCGGTGTTAGGGGCTGGGGCGGGGAAGGAGGGTCCGCTTGGAGGCTGTGAGAACAGGGGAAGGAAGAGGAGCCCAGGACCCACCCTCCACGGCGGCCCAAGTTCTCTCTGCCCTCTCACCGCATCCCAGAGCTGCGGTACCCAGTCTCGGGAGTTTGGGAGCAGGGACAGTGCACCTGCAAAAGAGAAGGAGCGGGGGAGGCGGTCACGGGGATTTCTTCGGCAACCTGAAGGGCTGCTTTCAGAAGAGGGAGGGGGCTGATTTCCTCTGTGTCCTTCCCATTTTGAACCATGCAAATGCGTTACCAGTTCCAAAAAATGTGCATTTAAATTTAAAAAACAATGTGGTTGATCCTCATGGACTGATATATAATGATCTCCAAGTAAACAAAGCAAGTTGAAGAACAATTTGTATGGTATACACTCATGTGCATAAATCACCACAGGTATTTACGGTGGTTACCACTGGGTGAGGAGGGTAAGGAAATTGGGAAGGGGGAGAAGAGAGACTTTCTCTTTTACTCCATATACTCCTAGAATGTTTGAGCATTTTTACAATGAAAATGTATTTATGAATTGCTTGAGTAGTATTTTTAAATATTAAAACTTTAAAAAAAAGAAACTTGATGATATTTAAAATCAAACTCCCCCCCACACACACACACAAAATAAGAAGAATGACTTGAAAGGGTGAGTGGTTGGATATTAAGCATAGATCTGCTTCCCCTAACTTTCAGCCCATTAGTCCTGATTCTGCACACACGCACCCCGCGGAACAACACTGCCAGAAGTAGAGATTGGAAAATTCCCAGTACATGTACTGTTCCTCCCTTTCCACAGCCACAGCAGACAATACTAGTTGATAACAAATTCCCAGGGACCATGCCTTGGGAACCACTGGCTTAGAGCGTGATGTTGTCCTGCCTGCCCATGGGCCGTGGGTGTGAGAGCTGGAGGGACTGCACCAGAAGCAGATATGCCCATCAGATGGGAACCAGCTGTGCCACTGTCTTGACTGAGGCCAGGAGATTCGGGATTCAGGCTGGCTCAGCCTGCAGGTCTTCTTGAGGTGTGGTGGGAAGTCCCCGGACTGACGGGGGTCCTGGGTTCAAGTCCCACCTCCACCGAGAATGTGAGTCTTTAAACTCTATGGTTTACCCATCTCCATAATTGTACCTAATTCATGAGGTGATTGTTTAAATGAAGTAAATTTTGTTTCTATAATGCTATTTTCTGAATTATTACCTCTCAGAGTTTTCTAAGAATGGATCCTACCGACCAGAGAGCCATCTGTGTTTTGGATGGTGTTAACGAGGGGGGTATAAAAACTGGGAGTTAGGGATTACAATGGAATTGAAGTGCTCTGAATGCACTTCAAAGAAGACTTGGATATGTCTGTGAAAAAATCTGGGAGGGAGGAACTGGGTGCTAGTGTGTCTGGGTCACTAGGAGGGAAGAGAGAAAGGAAAAATCACAAACGTCTACCCTGTTCCAGGCTACCCAGTCCGATGGCATGGCGTGGACGGGGGGCGTCTGGACAACAGAACTATCCATGGGGGGTTTTGAATAGTTTCTATGAGATGTGTGATATACACTCCCTCATCCTCCCAGCGTAATCTTCAGTAAAATCTACAATGCTTATTAGTATTTTATGTGAGTGGGTTCCTTAGCAAACTGAGATACAAGTTCTGCCTCTGATGCTGAGTGATTCCAGAGACAGCTCCCACAGAAGGTGAAGCTGGAGCCAAGGGTACAGGTGATCCCGGGTTTCTTGTATCCAAAGGAAATAATTCTTGTCTGACTCCAGTACCCTGGTCCTCCGGAACTCTCTGAGCCAGCACCTGTCTCCCTTCCCCCATACCTTTGTTCGCAGTTGCAAAAGGATTTAATTTTTGTTTAAAGCTCTCAGCTGCCTTTTAGTGCATAGGAAAATAGATAAGAGGTATTTTTTCTGCCTAGAAGGGGCTAGAGGGGTGCTCTTGGAAAGAGAAATGGGATGGAACAGAAGCAATGGAGCCTGTGTGGGAAAGATAAGTAACTTCACAGCCCCAGGGCAAGTTATGTGAACAGACTTCCAAACACCCAGGCCGAGACAGGGAAACCTGAGAAGACGCCCTCGCAGCTATGCCCAGGTTGGCCAGCCGGGAGTGGGGGGGGACCTCATTTGGCAGAGGAGGGTGGCACAGGGAGAAGGGGGAGGAATGGTAATGGATGATGAGCCTTCTGCGTCTGCATCCTGGGCGTTGATCACTGGAGGTGGCTTTGCTCCCATTAGCTCGGAACCAGTGCAATGAAAGCGGGGAACCCTAACTTTTGAAGTTTTGATGCTGAAGGATCATTTGCCTTGTTGGAAGGGGGAGAGGGGCTGTTCCTGGGAGACTGGTGCACATGAGACACCTGGGAACAGCACAGCCTGGAAAACCCAGGTTAAACACACCCTAAGAACATGGTCTGGAGAGGAAAGACGTCACTGGAGTCGGGCAAAGGGGCAGCAGTGCCCTGCCTTGGTGATGGTAGGGGCGTGCACTGGGGCAGGCTGGGGCTGTGATCCTGCCTAGCCCCACCTCCTCCTCACACGCTCCTTTGTTCCTGGCTGCCTATCAGCTGTGTGTCCTCAAAAAGGAAGGTGCCTCAGCTCCTCCTTGCAAGGGACAGCTCTGGGGCTGTCTATGGTCACCAAGCTGCCCCCTCCGTGCCAGTTGCAGAGACAGCAGCTGATGATAAGAAGAGCAATGCAGCCACAAGAAGCCAACATCAGCTTGTGATTTCCGATTCAGTTAGTCCAAAGCTGATAAGGAGAGGAGCTGCCTAGATGGCCACACTGCCCAGCTGCTGCTGAGTCTTGAACCTACAGGGGCTGAGTTCTTGGTCCTTTATCCTGTCCTGGGCTTATTCATTTCATTCATTCATTCATCCATTCATTCATTCATCCATTTGCTTTCTGTAATGAGCCAAGCATTCTCTTAATATACTCTTATCCTGTGATGGATAGAATAGTGAATAAGACCTAGCTCCTGCTCCCCTAGAACTTACTGGGGGAGGGAGGAAGGATGAGGCAGACATGTGACCTAAGACCTCGAATACAAAGATGCAAGATAGAATGTGATTCCAGTCACATGAAGGGGACAGAAAAGAAGCAGTTATAGGAAGGAGGCAGAGCCACAGAATAAATGATTTACATTTACTCTATGGACTTTTTTCCCCCAAATGCCTTCCTCTGCAAAATGAAGGGTCAGAATAGAAACCAATCAAGCCCCTACAGGAAAAGGTCAGTGACTTCACAGGGTTGAGCTAAGTGACAGAAACCCAGGCTTAATCCAAAAAAAGAATGGAATTTATTAGATCACATAATTGAATAGTCCAAGAGTAGATTCAGCATCAGGGTTTCAGGCATAGCTGAATCCAGGTGCTCAAACAATGCTGTCAGCAGTTTGTCTCTTTCCAGAGCCATATACCCATTAGGCCCAATAGGATGACAGCATAGCATCTGTGAGTTTTCCAAAGGTCTAGAAATGTGTTGGGAGACTTCCCCAAATAATGTTTGACTTCAAAATGTGAAAAAAGAGGAAGAATATGACAAACTAGCAAATGTGTCATTGTGCAGTCGATCTGCTTCCCCCAGCAGCCACACTGTCCCTCCTGGCATTGCCCTCTCCTAATTGCTAAGGTCGGCTGACGCTGTTTCATTCTCTCCATCTGCGTTCTCCCTGCAGTCGTTGACACCGGTGACCGTCCTCCCCTCTTTGACACTCTCTCTTCCCCTGGCTTCCGTGGCACTCTGCTTTTGTTTTGCCTCAGTGACTTGCTTTTTCATTCTTCTCTACTAAATAAAGGATGATGAAGGGTGAGCTCGGAGAAGGGTTGGGAAGAGAATCCCACGGCCTGGATCATTAAGAAGCTGCAGTACTTCTGGGAGGAGCTGCAGCGAGGGGAGAAAGCATGAGGTTGAAGATTAAGAGGGGACCAGATCAAGAAGGACCTTACAAGTCACACTAAGGAGTTTGGCCGTTCTCATGGAAGTAATAGGGAGCCACTGGAGGTTGTAGCAGGAGTGTAACATGAACAGACGTGTGTTTCACTGTCAGAAACAGACCTTTGGCTGTGGGGTGAAGGCAGGATTAAAGGGAGACCTCAGGCTGTTGCAGTGTTTCAGGAGAAAGATCGTGGTGGCCTGATGAAGCAGTGACAGCCATGGGGATGGATAGAAGCGGATGATTCATGAGATACTGACAGGGCTTGGTGCAGTTTAGATGTAACAGGTGGGGGAGAGGTGTTAGGATGACACCCGGCTTTCCAATTCTGAGGTGAGCAACAGAGAAGTGGGTTTAGAGAGGGAAAGGATGAGCTTGGTTTGTACATGTTGAGTTGGAGGTTCTTAGGGGATATCTGGCTGACGATGGTTGGTGAGTCTGCGGCTTGGGAGAGAGCACGGAGCTCCCCGCATCGCTGCCCAGCCAGTGCCAGAGGGGGTCCCTGTGGAGGTGCACCCCTTCCGCCCGAGGGAGTTGGTCGTCTCATTAGATCGGAATAAAGAACCCCCAGTGACCGTGGGTGACCACAGATGCTTCTTTAGAAAGCAGCCTTACAGCAGGATGAGTTCTGGGAGGAGCTTCGATGGCTGGGGGGGGAGGGGAAGGGGAAGGAAGAGGAGGGGACAGAGCTGTGAGACACTGGGCTTTTCTCTGCAGGTCTGGAGACTGCAGCTAAGAACAAAGACACCCATCGAGTCTCCTCCAAGACGTCTGGTTCTCTGGGGCTGGTGGCCTCGCTGGGCCGGACGTGGGGAGCTAATTGGCTGGAGGACTTAGGGAACCAAGAAGGTAGGTGTTGGCTGGGGTGGAGCTCTCCAGGGAGGAGTCGGGAGAGGCAGATCTTAGCAGAGGAGGTGGAGGGGCTGGGGCAGAAGGAGCTGGACAGGGAGCCCCTGAGGGGGCTGAGACACCCCTGGCTCATAGTCACTCAAGCCCAGGCTGCTGGGGCCAGACTTTCTGAGAAGGGTTACGCCAGATGTGGCAGCCGTTAGGACCACTCTGCCAAGTTAAGATTGTTTAAACTCATTTTCACATGATGAAAGGACCAGGACCCTATGAGAAGTCCTCTCCTTCCTTCTGGAATCTTGTATGCCAATAATAATAGGACTAATTATACCTGCCCAGTGCTACAGAGTATGCCTATTACCCCATTTGATCCTCATGAACATTTAGAGGTTGGCTGGGTAAGTGTTTTAATGCCCATTTTATAGGACAGGAGACTGAGGCTTAGGGAGATGAAGAAACTTGCCAAAGATTGCAGAGTAGGGTAGCGGGGAGCAGGACTCAAGGTGAAACATCTGGGTCCCTGCTTGTGCCCTTTTGGGGACATCACCTTTCCATCCCTCTCCTGGGGAATTTGGTGACAGTCATGCTGGTTGGACTGATTCTCTCCACACACACGAATCAAGCATCTTCTGTGTTTGCAGCAGATGCCAGTGTCTGACCAAGGTCCAGTCTCCATCCTTGAGGAGCTGACCGCCTGCCATGAGGGTCGAGACGCGGCTTCAAGTGGCTGATGTTGAAAAGTGCCAGGGTCCTCCGCGAGCGAGGCGGTGTGCGGTGTGGGCAGGATGGGAGAGAGGGACCGCTGGGTGCGGGCTCAGGGAGGGACCTATGGAAGGTGGCACTGGACTGAGGCTCGAGGGAGAGGAAGGGCCTGGTGTGCAGAAATGAGGCAAGAGGCATTGGTGGAGGGGGACAAAGTACACAACCCACGGAGGCAGGAAAGTGGGTGCAAAAGCCAGAAGTCGGGGAGAGGACAACCAGAGGCTCCACTCGGCTGCTAATGCAGAGTTCAGGGAGGACTGGCAGGCGTGGGCCTGCTCCATTCATTTCTTTAGCTCTAAGTGGTTTTCAAATCTCATCTAAATTAGTCTCATGACAAGCCCATGAGACAGGGGCTGTTATTAGGTGTCCTTTGAAGACGGAGGAACTGAGGCACAAAGATTTTAAGCAACTAACCCAAGTTGCCCTAGCAACACAGAGGCTTGGAACCCAGGCAGTCTGGCTGCAGATGCTACGTGCCCAGCTGCCATGCCACACTGCTGTCACTAGGGCCTGCTGCTGGCCTCCATGCTCTTTCCAAGTGAGCACCTTGACAGACACCGTGGGGGTGGGGCTGGGACAGGAATGCCAGGCTGCAGGCACCGCCATCTGGTCCCTGCTGCATTCAGGCCCCATCAGATCCGCCTAGGCTCCCTGCCCCTGGGAACAATGCCCCCGCCCCTGCAGGGGCTCTTACACACCCAGGTGTTTCCTTCCTAGCCGAGGCAGACACAGCTGAGGAAACAGGCCTGCCCTACTCCACGGGGGCCGGCCAGGGAAGCAGGGCCCTCACCTCCAGGCCCTTCAGCCCCTTGGGAATCTGAAAAGTCCTCGTGGGCCTAGTGGGGGTGAGGGCTGAAGCTCGAGGGGGGCTCCTCAGAACTCAGAGCTCTGCGTTCTCATCTCTTCCCCCCTCACTGAACGTTCACTGACCACCATGCTAAACCAAAGAACCAGCTGTGCTGTTTGGTGAGTCTGATCTGCCCCTGAGACCCTGGGGCATGAGGTGCCTCTGGTGGGAGGAGAGGGGAGGCTCAGGAACCCAGCAGGCGGTGGAGAGGCGAAAGAGGCAGGTGACCAGGCTCTGCAGGTCCCTTCTCTGTGCGGAGCAGTGGGCGGAGGACAGCAGGCAGGCACAGTCCTGGGAAGCTCTGTGTCTTTTCTGCCCGGGCCTTTGTCCTGCAGGTATGGCTTGGGGAGGTCTGGTGGGGGGTTCTTCTGTCTGGACGGCTTGTCTCAGGAGTTGACCATGGGGGTTTGGGGTGCTGGAGTGGACAGGGCCTGTCAGACCTGGAATGTTCATGGCTGACACACTGATCCTGAGCTAGGCTTCCTTACATTCTCCTCTAAGTCCCCACATTATGTCGCACCAACTACAGGGAGCAGCAACTGCGAACGGGTGCCCATTCGCTTCTTTCTGCTGCATCTGTAGAACCGCTTCTATGGTTCTATGATCGGTCCTTGGGCTTATTGTACCCCAAGGCAATGATCAGCTGTGTGTGCACCTGCTTGAGGATCATGCATTGCTGATGTTCTATACGTAAGAAAGAATGCTCTCTGAATCTCAATTCAGTCATTTCTTTGTCCATTTGTTTGTTCATTCGTTCTTTATCTCTGATCTCATCCCTCTGAGAAGAACTGTGAAGGATCTGGGATTTTTACCTTACTTATAATTAACAAGGTAGCCTACCACAGTTTCATGGACTCTGGCAAGAGGCATAAGATTCCAGAGTCAGAGATAAAGAGATAAGGGACTTTATTACTCACAGCACAACAAGCAGCACGAGTGTCGTGTACATTGTTCCCTTTGCCCCCAAGTCTCACAGACGCAGCATGGAGGCCAATCCAAGTGGACACTGTGCATCACAGCCGAGGAACCCTGAGCTTAGGAAACCCCAAGTTTTCATTATGAGCTGCAAGCAAACTTGCCCAATTTTCACCCTGAAAGGAGACATTATTTCTATTATATTGAACAGCAGATAAATCTGCCTTCTGCCCTGGAAGGAGACACTATCCTCTAAGGCTGTTTGCTGTACAAACATTTTTGAAAAGATGACACAGAACAAAAGCTCGTAAGGCATGCACAGACAGAAACCTACAGAGAATTGTCTCCCAACACCCTCCTGTTGTCTCCTGGCTTATTGCACCCCAGCTACACTGTCCCTTGAAAACATGGGGTACCCTCTCACCTCAGGACTTTGCCTCAACTACTCTCTTTGCTTGGAACGTTTTTCCTGCAGCTATGGCATGGCTTGCTGCCTTGCCTCTTTCAGGTTTCTACTCAAGTGGCACTTCCCCAGGAGACCTCCCTGATCACCCTTTTAAAAACTGCACACACACTTGGGGATTGGGCAGAATCAGGAGACGTTGGTCAAAGGGTATGAGGCTTCAGTTAGACAGGAGGAATAGGTTTTTTGAGATCTATTGCACAGCGGGGTGACTATAGTTAATGATACTGTATTGTATATTTCAAAATTGCTGAGAGAGTAAATTTCAAATGTTCTCACCACAAAAATGATACCTATTTGAGGTGATGGATATGTTAATTAGCTTGATTTAATCATTCCACCTTATGTATCATAAATCATAACATCGCTTTGTACCCCATAAATATATAAAATTATCATTTGTCAATTTACAATACAATAAAAAAATCAAAAATTTTAAAAATATATATTTAAATATTATGTATCTATATATAACTGCATACCCCTCCCCAACTCTAGAACCCCTCATTCCTCTTTCCAAGTACATTTTTTATAGCACTTATCATCATTGAATATACAATTCAATCATTTGGTTTACTGTCTGTCCCCTATACACCCACTAAAGTGCGAACTTTATGAGAGCAGGCATTTTGTCTATTTTAACTTACTGCCATAACTCCAGGACTTGGAACAGTGTCAGGACTTGGAACAGCGTCTGACATATAGAAGGTGCTCAAGAACTATTGAGTCGGGGAAACAATGTATGAATGCTGCGCGCAGTGGAAGGTGAGACGCCGCAGGGTGGGTGACCATGGGGCTTGGGTCCCTTGGCCACTTTCTGAGCTGCCTTTTCTAGCTGCTGGGCGGAGGCTTGTGTATTGCTTTCCTGTGACGTGCATTCTTGCTGTTCGTGGGGACTCTGGGGGAGGGAAGGGGACTGTGAGATGGGCCCTGATGTGCCGTTTGAGTGGTCAGTGCCTTGCATGTCATTTTGTGGCGGAAAAGCAGCAGGCAAACATTGCAGCCTGGGTTGTCTAAGATAGGGCCCAAGAAAGATCAGCCACCCACAGATGACAGAGGTGGCCGCCATATGAGTATGGCAAAGCACAGTGTCCTTCTCACCATTGAGTCTGTCTCCCCACCTCCTATGGGACTGCTGTCTTCTTTGCAGTGTTCTGAACATCAATGTAATCTCTCTTTTCTGTGCCATTTGTTGTACCGACTGTGCCCAATGGACTTGTTTCTGCTCCCTAGCCTGAGAGTGGCCTGGGGACAGTGGCTCTGTCTTGTCTTCATACAAGTGTCTGGCATTCATTCATTCAACTATATTTATCAAGGCCCTTCCATGTGGTATAAACAATGGCAGGTAATGGGGGCTCAATAGTGAACAAAACAGAGTCCCTACCCTTGTGGAACTTACATCCTAGTGGAGACAACCACACAATTAACAAACATGGTAGGACACATCAGGTGCCAGGGAGAAGTACCATAAATATTTGTTGAATGACCTGGTGCAGTGGTTCATGCCTGTAATCCCAGTGCTTTGGGAGGCAACGGTGGGAGGATTGCTTGACCCCAGTAGTTTGAGACCAACCTAGGCAACATAGCGAGATTCCATCTGTACAAAAACTTTTAAAAAATAAACCGGGTGTGGTGATGCATTCCTTTAGTCCCAGCTACTCAGATGGCTGAAGCAGGAGGATTGTTTGAGCCCAGAAATTTGAGGCTGCAGTGAGCTGTGATTGCAGCCACTGCACTCCAGCCTGGGCAACAGAGAGACCTTGTCTCTTTAAAAAAAAAAAAGTTTGTTGAATGAATATGGGCCCTGTGGGGTAACCCTAGTGCCCAACTCATATCAGGCATTCTGTAATTAATTCTTTTCTTGGAGAACTACGACTTGAACCACAATATAGAACCTGGATTGCCAGTGTGTCTGCTTTCAAGAGCCCAGCAGGTAGCATAAACAATGACCCAGACAGGCTGATAGTGCAAGCATGGGGTCACTGGCACTGCCCATGGCCTCTGCATTGGACACCAAAGCCCTGGGGAGAACATGTTCTTTCTACAGGGGCAGCTGCACTTCAATGCCGACTGATTGTTGCCACACTAGATTATGGGCCCAGTGTTGCCAGATCTTCCAGTTATTTCTTTTAAATAAGAGCTGGAAATCTTGACTTTTTTTTTTTTTTAAATATATATTTTTTTCTTTTATAGAGACGGGGTCTCGCTCTTGCTCAGGCTGGTCTTGAACTCTTGAGCTTAAGCCATCCTCCCGCCTCGGCCTCCCAGAGTGCTAGGATTACAGGCGTGAGCCACTGCGCCCGGCCCGAAATCTTGACTTTTTAAGTATGAAATCTGACTTTTAAATGTTAGCCACAGATTCAAATTTCTAAAAACTGTGCCTTTTTCTGGGGAAGGAAACTGATGCACCAGAGAACAGGTAAGAAGGATGCTTGCTTTTCACTGAATGGCTATTTATGCCTTTTAGATTTTTACCACATGCATGATTTTTTTAATGTGAAAAGTGAATTTGAATAATATACTAGGCAGAGCATTCACTGGGGCTCCCTCATGTGAATCTGTGAAATGAGTAGTCTTGTTAAGTATTGTATTAGTCGGCCTACTCCAGAGTAACAGAACCAAGAGGATATATATAGAGAGAAAGAGATGTATTATGAGGGCTTGGCTCACATGATTATGGAGTCTGAGAAGTCCCACATCTGCCATCTGACGCTGGAGGCCCAGGAAAGTCAATGGTGTGGTTCCAGGCCAAGTCCAAAGACTTGAGAACCAGGGGAGCCAATGGTGTAAGTTTCCATCTGAGTCCAAAGGCCAGAGAGCCAGGAGCACCGATGTCTGAGGACAGGAGAAGATGGATGTCCCAGCTCAAGCAGAGAGAGCAAATTCACCCTTCCTTCTCCTTTTTGTTCTATTTGGGCCCTTGATGGATTTTGTGTTGCCCACCCACATTGGTGAGGGCGGATCTTCTCTACTCAGTCTACCAATTCAAAGCTAATCTCTTCCAGAAACACCTCACAGGCATACCTAGAAATAATGTTTTACCAGCTATCTGGGCATCCCTTACCCCAGTCAAGTTGACACATAAAACTAACCATCACAAGCATGTTGTGGGCATCAGGGCTGTGAGATAGTTTCAGTGTACTCATGGTGGGCCGGGAGTGTATGAGGTCTCTTCCAAGGGTTTTGGGTAAGTAAAGCCACACTGTGGTCATTAAGAAGTTACAGATTTGCAGCCCACCAGCCCCTAAGGGCAAGGACTGTGTCTCATTCATTTGTCTCTAAACTCTAAGGTCTTGCACAATTTCTGCCACATGGTTTGTGTTCCACAGATGCTCTTTGGTTTACTCAGCAACCTCAGCCACCCAAAACCCTGCCAGGAACTCAGAAAAGAGCCAGAGGGGCCTCTGAGCAGCCCAAATAGATGTTCCAAGTCTGTGGATGGAAGTGTTACGTGCTTTTCATAGATTGGTTTCTCAGGCTTTGTTTCTGTATTTTACATACAAGATGATTGCATGTGCTTATCTGGCTTCCCAGCCATCAGCAAACTGGCAGTTGGGTGGAAGAGCAGAGATGGCCAAGGCAGTGCTGCAGCCAACACAGAAGGTGCTTTGTTCAAATGAGAAAGAGGCACCTCCTCTGAGCAGACCAATATGGATGAATTGCAAAACCTCACCCTCCCTGGCTGGGTAAATTACAAAAAGGCCAGTGGGGCAGTAGGCAGGACTACAGCCCCTATTCACCCACCATATGCCAGACAGAGTCAGCACCGCTGACACGAGGGATCATACATGAGAACTCAAAAAGTAGGAGCCATTCAGTGTAGGATGGAGGCTGCTCTGACTAACAACTCCTGCAATATTCAGTGTTTTAGGGCGTGGTACGTATAATCCGCTCTCGTTGAGAAAACACTCAGAAGCATGGTTTGGTGCTTGGAAGGGCAAGCTTTATGTCCTAAGAAAGTCTTCTCATTCCTGAAGTGAAGACAAACAAGATATTGATGCATTTTGAGAATGAGCTATATTCTGCTGGCTTTCATTTCCTGTCTCAGCGCAGGCGTGTCCCCTGAGGGCCCTTCCCCACACTGGTGTGGTCAGCAGCCCCAAAGGACAGGAAACAGATTGCAGAGGTCTGCTGCAGGAGGAACAAGGGGGCACCTGCACAAGTAGATATAAATGCTGAACAAATGTTTGATGAGTGAATGAGTGAGGGAAATAATGAATAAAGGAATGAATGAAGGAGTAAGGAGCCTTTCTGATAGTGATTATTATAGCTTCTTAGAATCTTAGTTTCAATTAAAAATCAGCCCGGAAACAGCCTCAGTTTTCCACAGGAATTCTGCAGAAAGAGACTCTGGCGTGTCTTCTTTGCTGCGACATGTCGAGCACCTAGGGCAGTGCTGCACTCAGTGGACCATGAATACATATTTTAGATAAGTATTTGATGAATGAATGAAGATGAAGTTTCAGTGTACTCATGGTGGGCCGGGTAATATACCCACTGCTTATGGGTAAATGATATCACTTTTTTTGTGTAGTGTAGTATGTGTCATTAGAAGATGAGACTTCACACACGCACACAAAGTACAAGTAAAATTGGGGAAATCTGAATAAAATTATATCAATGTCAATGTCCTGGTTATGACATGGTACTGTAGTTTTGCAAAATGTCATCGTTGGGAAGAAACTGGGTGAAGGGTACACAGGATCTCTCTGTATTGTTTCTTACAATTGCATGTAAATCTACAATTATCTCAAAATTAAAAGTTTAATAAAAAAGAGATAAGGACTCTTTTTTTCCCCAAATATAACTACAATACTGTTATCATCCTTTCCCAAAATTTCTGTAGTGTTCAAATATCCAATTGCCTCTGACGTAATAAATGCAATTGGAAAATTGTTGTAATGGTTTGAATTGGGAGCCAAACAAGGCTCACATATTACCATTGGTTGCTAATGTTTCTTAAGCCCCTTTTCATCCATCGGTCCCCCTCTCCTCCATTTACCTTCCTGTCTCCCCTCACCACCCCTGTCTCTACCTTCCTTGCAACTTAGGATTTTGTCCTGTCTGCATTTTGAAGATTGAATCCTGGTAGTATGCTTCAACATATTCTATATTTCCTATAAATTGGTCATTAGATATAGAGGCTTATTTGCTGTTAGAATGTATAAAACATGCATGGATTTTTAAAAATATTACAATGGTACAACAAGGGTGTGTATTGAAAAGTCAGTCACCTTCCCACCTCGGTTCCTCCGGTGTCTTCCCAGAGGCAGCTGCTGTCTCGTGTGTGAATGATCTGGTTTAATGAAGCTGTGAGAGCACCATTGAATGCACTAAGGTAGCTTTTGCTTTTGAAGATACAGAGGCCATGCACCGCCCCCCTGCTTTTTTGGGTAAATTCTAGAATTGGTAAAACCTATAAAATCATATAAGCATATCATGCCAGTTCCAAATTAAGGTGTGGGCTTTTCCTTTTATTTTAATGCTTTACATATTTTTAAAATTTACATATAGTAAAATTAACTATTAGTGCTTTACAGTTCTGTGAGTTTTAACACACGTATAGATTTATGTGACCATAACCACAATCAGGATACAGAGCAATTTCATCATCCCAAAAAGTTCGCTCTTGCCCCTCTGTAGTCAACCCCTCTCCCAGCCCCTCATAACACTGATCTGTTTTTTAGCCCTGTAGTTTTTCCTTTTCTAGAATGTCATATAAATGAAAGTATACAGATGTAACCTTTAGGGTCTGGCTGCTTTGAGCATAATGTCTTTGAGACTGACGCACGTTGTTATACTAGATCTCTTTTTATTGATGAGTACTGCATCACGTGGATGCACCGCAGTTTGCTTATCCACTCACCCATCGAAGGCATTTGAGTTGTTTCCAGTTTGGGGCAATGATGAATAAAGCTGCTGTACATATCCATGAGCAGGTGTTTGTGTGAACATGAGTTTTCATTTCTCTAGAGGAAATAGCTAGGAGTAGGATTACAGGATCATACAGTAAGTGATGTTTAACTTTATGAGAAAGCCCCAAACCAGTTTCTAGAATGGCTGTGACATTTTGCATTCTCACCAGTAATATATGAGAGTTCCAGTTCCTCTGTGTGCTCTTCAGCACTTTCTATTGTCCATTTTAAAATCTTAGTCATTCTAGGTATATGCTGATATCTCGTGGTTTTCATCTGCCTTTCCTGAACGGCTAATAACACTGGACATTTTTTCATGTGATCATTTGCCGTCCACATATCTTTTTGGTAAAGTATCTATTTAGATCTCTTGGCCACTTAGGGGTGTTACTTGTTTTCTTACTGTTGAGTTTTGAGAGTTATTTATCCTAGATATAAGTTCTTTGTCAGACGTGATTTGCTAATATTTCCTCCTTTGTCTTTTCATTTTCTTAAAGGTATCTGTCATAAAACCAAAGTTTTAAATTTTGATGAAGTCCAATTTATCAATTTTTTTAATGGATCATGCTTTTGGTATTAAATCTAAGAACTCTTTCCCTAACATAAGGTCACAAAGATTTTCTATGTTTTCTTCTAAAAGTTTATAGTTTTGAATTTTACATTCTAATCTGTGATCCATTTTGAGTTCATTTTTACATAAGGTGTTGGGTTTAAGTCAAGGTGTTTTTTTTTTTTTTTGCATATTGATGATCAAGTGTTCCAACACCGTTTGTTAAAAAGACTCTCCTTTCTCCATTGATTAGCCTTTGCAACTTTGTCAAAAATCAATTGGCCATATCTGTGTGGGTCTACTTCTGGACTCTCTGTTCTGTTCCATTGATCTATGTGCCTAGCCCTTCACTAATAACTTTATTGTAATTCTTAAATAAGGAGTGTGAGTCTTCAAACATTATTCTCTTTCAAAATTGTTTGGCTATTCCAGTTCCTTTGCCTGTCCCTACACATTTTACAAATCTACTTGTATGTATTTACAAAAAAAAAATCCTGCTGGTATTTTTATCGAAATTACATTAAATCTATAAATAAGTCTGGAGTGAGTTGACATCTTACTCATATTGGGTCTTCCAAACCATGAGCACATGTGTGTTGCTCCATTTATTTAGATATTCTCTGATTTACTTAATCAGCATTTTGTAGTTTTCATCATACAGAGCCCGCACATGGTTTGTTAGCTTTATCCCTAAGTCTGTCTTTTTTTTTTTTAATTTTGGAGCTGTCATGAATGATATCGTGTTTTATATTTTGGTTTCCAATTGTTCATGGTTAGTATATAGAAATATTGCTGATGTTGCATGTTGACCTTGTATCTTGTGACCCTGCTAAACTCACTTACTAGTTCCAAGGTTCCAAGAGATTTTTTGGTAGATTCTTTGGGATTTTCTTTGTGGACCTGTCACCTGCTAATAGGGTCATATTATTTGCAAATAGTTTTATTTCTTCCTTTCCAATATGTACCTCTTTTCCCCCTTATTACACTGGCTGGAACTTCCAATGTCATGTCGAATAGGAGTGGTGAGAGTGCACGTCCTTGCCTTTTCCTAATTTTTGAGTTGAAATATTCAGCCTTTCACCATTAAGTATGCCAGTTGTGGGATTGTTGTTGTTGTTTGTAGATGGCCTTTATCAGATTAATAAAGTTCCCTTATATTCCTAATTTGCTGTAAGTTTTTCTCATTAGTGAGTGTTGAAATTTGTCAAATGCTTTTACTGCATCAATTGGTATGATCATATGTTTTTTATTTTTTAGTCTTTAATATGGTGGATAACATTGATTGATTATCAAATATTGGACCGGTCTTGCATCCCTGGGGTAAACTCATCAGGTCTTTGTGCATTATTCTTTTTCTATATTGTAGGACTTGATTTTTCTGTATATGTTCATTAGGGATACTGGTCTATTTTCTTTTCTTGTATTATCTTTGTTTGGTTTTGGTATCAGGGTAATGCCAGACTCACAAAATGAGTCGGGAAGTGTTCCCTTCTCTTTTATTTTCTGGGACCTTGGATTATTTATAAATGTGTTGTTTAATACCCAAGTATTTGAAGATTTTCTAGTTATCTTTATTGATTTCAAGTTTAATTTTGTCATGATCAGCAAACCTACTTTGTATGATTTTAATTATTTTAAATGTGTTAAGGTTTATTCTGTGACCCAGTGTATGGTTTATCCTGGTGAATGTTTCATGTGCACTTGAAAATAATTTGTATGCTGCTGTTGGTGTGCATAGCATTCTACAAATGTCAGTTAAATTCAGTCGGTTGATGGTATTATTCAGTTCTTATACACCCTTGCTGATTTTCCATCTACTTGTTCTATTAATTACTGAGGACTGTTAAAATCGCTGACTAAAATTGTGGATTTACTCACTTATCCTTTAGTTCTATTAGTTTTTCCTTCATGTATTTTGAAACCCTATTGTTAAGTACATACACATCTAGGACTGTTATATCTTCTTCATGAATTGACCCTTTTACCATTGCATAATGTCCCTCTTGATTTATGGCAATTTTCCTTGCTCTGAAATGTGCTTTGCCTCATGTTAATATAGCCACCTCAGCTTTCTTTTAATTTGTGTTTGCGTGGTGTATCTTTTTTTGTCCTCTTGCTTTTAACTTATCTATGTCATATTTGAAGAGAGTTTATTATAGACAGCATAGAGTTGATTCCTCTTCCCTTTGCTATCTGTTCTGACAATCTCTGTCTAAATTGGTGTGCTTAGACCATTTACATTTAATGTAAGTATTGACAAGTTTGGATTTAGGTCTACCATGTTATTATTCATTTTATTTGTTCTGTTTTTTGTTCCCCTAATAGAGGGAGAAAGCAATAAGGATTCTTCCCATGCCGTTGGGACCACGGTTCCTCTAGTTAGCGAGAAGAGTTTTCCTTTCTCAGAATTTTAGGCACCTGCATAACCACTGCCTTCATCACTGCTGCTGCCACTGCTATCACAAGATTGCTTGGGACTATAGCAGGAGAAAATGGAAAAAAATGGGGAGGGTTCCCCCATTTCTCTAGTCTTTAAGAGGCCTTTTTATGCTCCTCAGACCAGAAGAGAGGGTTTTTCTTTGACCTCTGTCTCCCCTCAGTGTGCACTTCTGAGTATCAGGCTGGCTTTGTATCCAGGATGATATATAAGAGAGGGGGGGAAACAGAAAATTGTTCTTACTGCAAGGTTATTCTTACTGCAAGTTCTGGTTTCCTTCCACGTTGCCTGCTACCATTTATTTTTCAGAATCCTCAAATAGCTGGTCCATGCATACTATTAAGAATTTTTAGTTGTATTTACTGGGAGAGTTACAGTGGAGTGTACTTATTCCATCTTAACCAGAACCGGAACCTTGAATGTCACATTTTAATGTTTGTTTTTCCTGACTTTTTTTCAATGCATATATGCAAATTTATACTAAAAATTAATATTAGAAATATGTTAACTATTTTGTTATGTACTGTTTAAAATGAATACTTTGGAAAATCTTCTGAACCCGGTAAATATAGATACACATCATCATTTTATGACTGCATAGTATTCTATTGCACATATTAATTCATTTAATTGACATCTTATACTCGTGTCTTTAAGTTTCTTCTGGTTTTTCTCCATTATTAACAATGTTTTAATGAATATTGTTGTACATACCCTTTATCTACTTGTCCAATATTTTCCTTAGGATAAGTTCCTAAAAGTGGAATTACTTTGACCAGAAGTACGAACATTTTGAATTCTGATACTTATTGCCCAGCTACCCTCCAGAAAGACTATATCAATTTCCCTTCTTACCAACTCTGTATGACGGGAAATTTTCTCATATCCTTGCCAATATTGGATGTCATTATTGATGTCAATATTGGATATCCACATTGCCAATGATATCTCACATTTTAATATTCATTTCTATGATTATCAGCGGGCTAAAATTATGTATAGTATGCTATAATTTCAATACATCACTGAATTCAATTTGTTGATGTTTATTTTTTAAATTTTGCATCAATATTTATAGGTGAGTCTAATCTATTTTTTTGGTAAAATATGCATAATATAAAATTTACCATTGTACCAATTTTTAAGTATACAATTCAGTGGCATTAAGTACTTTCACAATGTTGTGCAACCATCACCACTATCCATTTCCAGAACTTTTCTATCATCCCAAACAGAAACTCTGTACCAAATCAATTACTTCTCATCCTCCCTCCCCCAGCCCCCGTAGCCTCTATTATACTTGCTGTTCTGTCTCTGTGAATTTGCCTATTCTAGGTACCTTGTATAAGTGAAATCATAAAACATTTGTACTTTTATGTCTGATTTAGTTCACTCAGCATGTTTTCAAAGTTTATCCACTATGTAGCATGTATCAGAATTTTATTCCTTTTTAAGGTTGAATAACTTTCCATTATATGTATATATCATATTTTGTTTATCCATTCTGTTGATGTGATCCATGGTGTTCTGTTGATGGACATTTGAGTTGTTTTTACCTTTTTGCTCTTTGGAGTAATGTTTCTGTGAACATTGGCATACAAGTATCTCTTTGAGTTCCTATTTTCTATTCTTTTGGGTATTTATCTAAAAGTGGAATTACTAGATCATATGGTAATTCTATGTTTAACTTTTTGAGGAACCTGCCATACTGTTTTACACAGTAACTGTACCATTTTGAATTCCCACCAGCAATGTATCAGGGCTTCAATTTCCCCACATCTTTGCCAACACTTGTTATTTTCTGTTTTTTTTTTTGTTGGTTGGTTTTTTAAAAAATAATAGCCATTCCAGTGGGTGTGAAGTGCTTGATCTATTTTTTTTAATCTTTATTAGGTTTTGGTATCAAAGTTAAGCTGGCTTTGTCCAATAAACTGATAATCTTTCCTTTTTTCTCTATGTTTTGGAGCAGTTTAAATAACAGAAATTTTCTTTACTCTGTGGGTTTGTAAGAACTTAACAGATAAACCATCTGGGCCAGACACTACTTTTTTAGAGCTAGTTCTTTGACAACTTTCTCTATTTTCTCACTGGTTACTTATATAAGCAGTTTTTCTAACTCTTCTAGAGACTTTTGAGTCATTTTTACTTTCCTAGAAAAACCAGTATGATATAGAGGACTCAGATTTTCTTTTTTGCTATCAATAAATATATATGATATTTATCATTTCTAATATTGTCTCTTTGTTCTCTCTCTTTACATTAGCTTTCCTACAGCTGTTTGTTTGTCTGTTTTCCCTCCAAAGAACAAGCTCTTGGATTTGTCTGGAGTTCTTCTGCTTCTCAGTCATTGGGTTAACCGTTTTGGGGACCAGACTTGGGAGTACCTCCTGCTTGGGTTGCAGTGCGGCAGCCTGGGGTCACAATTGAGGGCAGGGATCTAGATCCAGACAGTCTGAGTTCAAGCCCTCATTTCTTTACTTACTGCCTATTTGACCTGGAATAGTTATTTAACCTCTCTGTGTTTCCCTTTCCCCATCTGTAGAAGGGGGTGTGTGGGGGGGGGATAGTACCTGCCTCATACGCTTAATATTAATATTAAAGAGTTGGTATTTTTTAAATGCTTAGAAGAGTGCCTGGCACACAGTACACACCATATAAGTATTTCCTAAATGAAGCTAGACTTCCCTTCAGCATGCTAGAAGCCTACGTCCCCTAGGAGCTTCTCCATTTCCCAAATATACTTTTGGCACCTTCCCACCACTTAAGCTAACTGCCTCTTATTTTGCAGAACCACCTCTGCAGAAAAACAACCCCTTTGCTTTCCATTCTGCCGCCGGTGAGACAACCTCATCCTCCTCACGCTCCCCGCAGGCTCTCATGGAGAGCTCAGGTCAGTGGGGAAGGGGGGCAGGGTCTAGTGGGCCTGCTGCTCAGTGGGGAGGGCCCCTCTTATGGGTGAGTGTGCCCCCAGGGCTGGCAGGACCCTAATTCAGCCATCCAAATGCGAGCGCATCTTGAGAGATGGACATCCACACACTTGCCCAAGGCCCCAGCTGCTTGCAGGTCACTGAGGGAGGATGGGAATAATGACAAGAAGAGCCAAGATTTATTACCAAACACTTTCGATTATTTAACAAAAATGTACATAGCACTTACACTGTATCAAGGAGTAATAAAAACACTTGGCAAATATTAGCTCATTTAGTCTTTTTTTTTTTTTTGAGACAAGGTCTCGCTCTTTTGCCCTGGCTAGAGTGCAGTGGCGTCATCGTAGCTCAATGCAGCCTCGAACTCCCAGGCTCAAGCCATCCTCCTGCCTCAGCCTCCTGAGTAGCTGGGACGACAGGCGCAGGCCACCATGCCCAGCTAATTTTTTAATTTTTTGTAGAGATGGGATCTTGCGATTGCCTAGGCTGGTCTCGAACTCCTAGCCTCAGGTGATCCTCCCACCTTGGCCTCCCAAAGTGCTAGGATCACAGGCATGAGCCACCCCACCCAGCCTTATTTTGTTCTTCATAACAACCCCATAAGATAGGTATTGTTACAGTCATTTTATAGAAGGGGAAACCAAGGCATGGCAAGGCCAGGTACATTTCCCAAGGTCACATAGATGTCGTATGGTCAGATTAGGCTTGGAATCCCACAGTGTAGCTCCAGCATCTGGGCTTTTAATAATTTCACTATGGATTGCCTCAAGCAGATGCCAGAAGGATTTTGTGGGGTAGGGATATCGCTATGATTATCCTCGTTTTCCTAAAAGGGAAACTGAGGCTCAGAGAGGTCAGGTAATTTGCTTAAAGCCTTATGGCTTGTAAGTGGCAAAGCCTACATTCTTCACCCTATATCAACCTGGGACAGTAAGGAAGGATGACCATGCCTCCCAACGTGTGTCATCCAAGAGTCACCCAGCAAGTCAGAGACCACGCTGCAGGCCACCAGGCAGAGACTCTAATGCCCTTGAAGATCCCTGTCCTAGGGATGGGGGGGACCCCCAAGACAGGGTCAGCTCCCTGGTTGTTATCATCACTGCAATGTGGATCCTTCCCACATTCTGGCCATCCTCAGAGCATCGTCCAATCAGAAGTAGCTCTACTGAGTCAGGCAACCCCGGTGAATCCCAGTTTGGCAATATTTTGGGTTTTCCGTAACAAGCTGGCATTTGGGGTGGGAGGCTAGGAGTGGGCCAGCACTGTGAAAAATCTCCTAAATATAATCATGGGCCATGTAACGACGTTTCGTTCAATAACAGACCTAATATACGATAGTGGTCACGTAAGATTATAACACCTTATTTTTACTGTACCTTTTCTGTGCTTAGATATTTTTAGATACACAAATACTTACCGTTGTGTTACAATTGCCTACAGTATTCAGTACAATGACATACTACACAGGTTTGTAGCCTAGGAGCAATAGGCCATAACATACAGCCTCGGTGTGTAGCAGGCTACACCGTCTGGGTTTGTGTCAGTACACTCCATAATGTTCACACAACAATGAAATTGCTTAACAGTGCACTTCTCAGAACGTATCCCTGTTGTTAAGTGACACATGACTATTTCAAAACCAATTTACTTTGCACTTACTTTAATTATAACAATAAATGTATGCTATGCTGTCTTTTAGGAAGAGACGTGTAGCAATAAAGGTTCTTTGGATACAGGCAATAGAAACTGATATGGCTCATTTAATTTGAAAAAAACAAAGTGGCCAAGCATCAAAGGAAGGGCTGACACACCAGACACCAGAAAGGGCAGGAGACAGGGCAGACCTGCCACCAGGACAAGGAGAGGTAGACGATGCCCCTGGAGAGCACACCAGGCCTTCTTCCCTCCTTCAGCCTCTGCACAAACTTCTGAGTGAGAGAGAAAGAGAGACCTTGGCCAGCTTGGTCCTGTGCCCACACTGAAGCCGAGCAAAGTAGGGCACTTGGGTCATAGTCCCACCAAGACTGCAATGATCAGGGAGGGACACTGGGCAGGTGAAACCACCGACATCCATGCCCAAAGGGTGACGGATGGCACCCAAATCCAATGGGTCAGAGGAAACAGTCCCAAACTGGAATGCTTGCCCTGGCAGCTCCGATAGGGAGTGCTCCGATAGGGAGTTCTCCCACCATGACCAGGGCCACAGTTGTCCTGCCTGCCTTCCCACATTGTGATTGTTTTAACTCTTCTCTCCTTCCCTCAGAGTCCTCTCTGGCCCTCATCCTAGAGTTAAGAAGAGGTGCACCTGAGAAGTAAAATATTTATTTTGGGGGATGGAAAAGAGCAATATTTCAAGGGCACCAAGGCTATCGTTATTTTGACATCCCTGCCATCAAGGACAAGATTGCAAGCTTTCTAGAACAATCAGAGCCTTTTCACTGCATGGGGGTGAGGAGGATCCAGTGTAGGGTGGAAGAGGTGCCTCTGGGTGCTGAGGTCCCTTTAGGTGTGACTTTCTACGGTGGGAGAGGCAACATGAGACAAGGGTATGGGCTCTAGACCTGGAATCTAGAAAACAGGGAGAAAACAGTATTGTCCTGCCAAACTCACAGGGTTCTTGTCAGAATCAAATGAGATAAAATATTGGAAAACACTTTGTGTATCCAAGAGTCAGTCAGAGAACAGTAGCTCTATCATAACCCCAGATTTGATTATCACAACAAACGTTTATTCTCACTCACATCACAGTCCGATCTGGGCTCCAAGAAGTCATTCAGGGACTGAAGAGAGAGTATGGAGGACAGTGCAGGGGACTTCATGATTTCACCTGACATACGTCACTTCCACCACATTCCATTGGCCAGAACTCAGTCACATGGCTTTTAGCTAACTGCAGGGGGGTCTGGGAAATGTAGTCTTCCTGTCTACCTTTGAACGTGGTTTGATGAACACATACCATTGTCTTGCCACACCTATGGAAGACTACCTGTGTATATGCCTTTCAAGTGCTGTTTAAATTTTAGGTGTTAATAGTAATATTAATACCTAACAGTAATATCTCACATCCCTGGATGGAGAGGAGGATAGTAATAATGGATATCACTTATTTATTGGCTGTTCTGAGTCAACAACGGTATTAGACATGCATGTCATATACGAACAACCCCAGGACACTTGAAGCACAAGAAACATCCTACTTCTTCCTTTCACCTAATCAAATCAAAACCAGCTTCAAGCTCTCTCTCCAGCCCACCGTGGCTGCAGCCTCCAGAACTGCTTGGCCAGGCTCACATGGTCCATAGGGAGATAGGGGATCCTGTGGGGGGACATTCTTGTGCTCTGGCAAAAGTGGCCCAGGAGACCTTTGCTGTGGCATTCAAAGGCACAGGGTTCAGTGCTTAGCTGCCCTCATCTGATCTTGGCCACGACTGGTAAGCTATGTCCCAGCCAGCCTAGTCTTCCTCACCCCCTGGAACCCCACAACCCTTGTGCCCTCACAGTCTTGGGGAATCCAACCTCCCACGCTTAGATTGTCCCACTCTCCTCTTTCGCTAAAAGTATCAGCTTTCATCCCCACGCCTTTTAGGCAATCCAGCTTGGTTGGCTCCATCGGCTAACTAGGGGTCTCAAACTCCGGGGCCTCCAGGGTCCAGGTAGAGGATGCAGATGAGTGAACCCAGGGCAGTGGGAACAGTGAAGGAATAGAGAAGCTGTGCCCATTGCAAGGGGGCAGCTGCTCCCCAGCCCCTATCGATTGTCACGTGTGAGAAGAACGCATGCCCAGTGTCAACAGATTTTCAGATTTTCAAGAGATGCCAGAAACCTAAACTTTTATGCAAAATCTCCTGATTTGTAAATGTTGGCAGCTAATTTTGCTTTGTTTTGTTTTGTTTTGTTTTGTTTTGTTTTAAGACACTACACAAGCCCAAACAAAACAGGTCTGCGAGCCAGATGTGGAGCAAAGCCTGAGACTTTGAACTTTTTTCTGGCTGCCCAGACTTTGGAAAGCAAAGTTTATTTGAAGTTGTCTCCCAGGGCTACTGGCAACTTCTCTATTTTTCTGTGAAACATAAAAGGTTAACACCCTTACAAAGCAGGGGAACCTAGGGCTCAGAAGACAAAGGCTTGGCTGCCCTTCTAACGAGGGGGAAGAGAGGACAACATGGTTGTCACAGTTGGACTTTTTCTGTGCAGTGCACAGCAGAAGAAAAAGAGCAGGAGACAGAAGGAAGGAAGGAAGGAAAGGAGGGAGGGAGGAAGGGAGGGAGGAAGGAAGGAGACTTGTTACACATTTTTTTCTAATATGCATTAAAATAAGTGCATAACTATTCAGGTTTTAAGATTGTTTGTTTACCACCTAAAATTACCTTGCCTGTCACCAGTGATATACATACTACACTTCAAACCCACAACCCAGAAATGCCATCGGAAGGAAAGGCTGTATTCCAGCCCTGGTTAGTGTGTGGGCTGCCAGCTCTAAGTTAATTGCTTTTGTCACCTCTTGAAGTTCATAGAAGGGGCTAAAGACATTCTCAGGGGGAATGGAGGTGGGGCAAGGGTGGGGCCAGGTGGGCTGAGCTCCCCTCCACTCCCCACCGCTGCCCAGATGTGGAGCTGGACCTTCAGAGGAGCGTGCAGGCTGTGCTCCGGGAGCTCAGCACCCAGGCCCCGGCCCTGCAGAGCAACCAAGGTAAGAACCAGCGGGTGAGTGGTGGCTGCCCCTTCTGCCTCCCCTATCCCACCCCAGCCTGGTCTGCTCACATATTCAGAAAAGGTCTGCCGCCCTCTTTCTTAAGCACCTTCCCCAGCTCCACTGCCAAACCAAATGCCCCTCTGTACCCCAGGCCTGCAGGGCTCCCAGAACGTGGCTGGGGGCACACACCTGCAAACATTGCTGCTCTGCGACCCACATGCACACACCGTCCCCACTTGTGTCCCACCTGCCCTTGTTTCTGTCCTGGGAATTCACTGTCCCCAAAGGGCTACAGATCAGTATCCCCCCGCCCCGCCCGGGTGAGGAGCACACCCAGGTGCACGTGGAATCACGCGTTGGCGCCAACGAAGGAATCAGACCTGGGGCTGATTAAAGTTGCAGTCTGGGACTCCAGAGCTCAGGGTCCTGCTCAGAGGGACATCCTATAAGATCCCCCCAACCCTGCCTGGTCGCGCTGGGCTCCCCTTTCTCCCGGCCCAGGCATGTGGAGATGGTCCCTGCACAAGAAGGTTGAGCGGGATCCCAGTAAGAGCCCGGCGCTGGTCCGCATCCTGCTCCGAGAACTGGAGAAGGTGGGTCCGGGCCTGGCCTGGGGAGGCAGCCGGGGAAGAGAGGAAGAGGGGCGCTGACCTGGCTGAGGGCTCGGTCTCGGCAGCGCTGCGTCTCCCGAACTTAGTCATCTGTGCACCACCTGCATGATATTTACCATGTGTTATACATCTCCCTCCCTGTACTTTTACATGAGCAATATTTTCTTCACATCAATTACCATTGTTTTACTCGAGTAAATGTATTTCAAAAAGAAGCCAGGTGCAGTGGCACGCCTTTAGTCCCAGGTGCTGGGGGGCCGGGGCTGGAGGATCACTTGAGTCTGGGAGTTCAAGGCTGTAGTGAGCTATGATTGTGCCTGTGAATAGCCACCATACTCCAGCCTGGGCACCATAGTTAGAATCCTTCTCTTAAAAAATAAAAAAGGAAAGAAACCCCATAACATGACCATAAATGGAAAACCCATACCCATATCACTTGTCAGAAACAGAAGGCACCTATAAACATAATTATATAACTGTTGACATTTTTCAAAATTATCCTTGTACCACCTAAAATTATCCTCTGAACCACCCAATGTTCTGTGTGCAGCTGTTAGGGAAACGCAGCGCTCCAGGGAGGCTCCAAGTTGGGGGTTTGCTTGTCACTTTCCTGAAGCTCCTGCCCTGAGTCAATGCCACCCCTTCCCAACGGAGCTCCCTGCCCCTTGTATCTCCCCTGCCCTCACCCCTGCACCCCCACGCCCTCCCCTCACAGAGGGGCTCCCACATCTGTGCCCCTTCCTCCCCACCCTCTATCCAGGACAGGCTATGGCCCTTTGCACTGCCCTTGGCTGCCTTCTACCCCATCTCCTGCCCACCCCCAGCCCAGACTGCCTCCTGCTAAGATGTAGGGAGCCTCCCAGCCCAATAAATGTCACATGATCCATCTCCTGTTTTCCAGGCAGAAAGTGAGGACCTCCGGCATGTCATCATTCCCTTGCTGCATACTCTAATGTACGTGCTCACTAAGGTGAGCTGGGGCCTGAGGTCAAGGTGGTAGTGGTGACCCACATGTGGCTGGGCCAGACATTGTCCTCGCCCCTTAGTAGACATTCAGTCCCTGCCAGGGCCAGCCTAGGAAGAAACCTCTCAGATTGCCTGCCTCAAACTGGCTTCTAAGCACAAGCTGCGCCCTTCCCCTCCCACATGGAGAGAGGACGTTAGAGAGGCCATGGGGAGGTCCAGGCAGGGCAGAGAATGCATGGAGAGCCTCGAGTGGCAGAATGAGGTCTTTGGTTTGTTCATATGTGCAACGGGAGCTGTCCTTGACCCCTACACAGACAAGAGACATGATAAAACTTTTCTAATGTCTCAGAAAGAGTAATCAGCAGCTGTGTGTAGTCACAGGGGTGGGTGTGATGCGAGGAAGGCAGGAAGAGGAAGTCCAGCTTGCTGGAGAACCCAGGGTTAGGGTCAGGTTGGGGTATGGCTCAGGCAGAGACAGAGGGTACCGTGAGGAGGGGGGCCGGGGAGCCCAGACCACTGTGAGTGGCTTAGGACTGTGCCATGCAAGGAGGAGCAAAGCAGAAGTGACTCCAAAGTTTTGAACCTGGAGAACTGCAGGATTGCACTGCCCTGGCAGAGCAGAAGGGCTGGTGGGGCGAGTTGATTTGCTGATCTTGACTTGATGTGATGAATTTCCATCTTCGTAAGCTAGAGGAGGGCAGAAAAGGGATGTCATATGGGTGTGCTGGGGGAAGATCCAGGAAGACGTGGGTTTGGGAGAGAGCTGTGAGCGCAAGTCTGGCTGTCAGGCCCGATCTTCCTCCTCCTCTCCCTTCCCCCCATCCCCCACCAGGACCCTCATGACCTGGGCTCTGGGTACCCCAACTCCTCCCTCCCCCCAGGCCACAGGCATCACAGAGGAGCTGTACAGGAGGACCTACACCTTCTGCACGAGATTACTGACCCTGCCCACCCCCTACTGCACAATCGCGTTGGACTGCGCCATAAGGCTGAAAACAGAGACTGTGGTCCCAGGTAAGAGCTGCCGGGCCTCTCTGTCTCCCATGTGACACCTCCAGCACCGCCCAGGGTCTTGCCTTTTTCTCCACGATGCTGAGGAGCTCAAAAGTCTCAGCACCTTCTGTGGGAAGGTGGGGAATGGGAACCAGAGCCTTGGGGGCTGGTTGGCTGAAGTGGTCTGGTCTGCAGGGACGCTCTACCAAAGGATGGTCATTGCTGAACAGAACTTGATGAATGAACTGTATCCCTACCAGGAGAGGTGAGTGGCTCCAGAAAGGTCGCTGCCTTCAGCAAGCTCAAGGTGTCGGGGACTGTGGCTGCTCACTGACAGAAGGACAAAAGAGGAGCTTGGACTGGGAAGAGCCCCAGCAGAGCTTCCCGGCCGTGACATTTGTCCAGCTGTGGAGTGTGTTTGCAATTCAAGGGTGGACTGCCATGTGGTTTTCTGGAGAGCGCTGAAAGCAGGATAGGTCTTTCTTCTTGGGTGGGGTTCAGAGCTACCCAAGGGCGACACGGCCTCGGGGCCACGCCGGAGTTCTTTTGTTCCACCTCCATCCTGCCCTGGGCCATGACGCAGCACCAAACCAAGTAGCCAGAGGTGGAATCACAGTCTGGGCTTCGGTTCAGTCACAGTCACACAATGAAATATGGAGGTTATCCTCTGAGTGTGCCCAGCCCTTTAGATAAGACTGAGGAAATGTCCACTGTTCGTGTTGGGGAGAGGGGTGATGAAGTTGGGGTTGACACCTCCCTCCAACCTGGCACTGAAAGGCACAGCTTGGGTTTGGGCCTGAGTGGCCCATCCAGTGGCCACTCTCCCAGTAGTCATCTTCACTAGTCCTGCCCCTCCCTCACCTCTGCCCTCAGAGTGTTCCTCTTCGTGGATCCTGAGCTGGTGTCTGCCTCTGTGTGCAGCGCCCTGCTCCTGGAGATAGAGGCGGCCCAGGAGCAGCAGACGCCAGAGGCCTGCATGCGCCACGTGGTCTCCCACGCCCTGCAGGCGGCTCTGGGCGAGGCCTGCCACGTGGGCGCTCTGCACAGGAAGCTGCAGGTAAATGCCCTACCCCAGCCCCTTGTGGGTTCCAGCCCAGGTCCCTGCACATTCATGCCAATCACTCACTCTGTTTGTCCCGCTTCTCCTGTTTTATATCACTTCCCCCCAAATAAAAAATTAATATACTTTTCCTAAGGAAAATCTGAAAAATGCTGATAAGCTCAAGAAGAAAATAAAAATCACTCATAAACCTTCGACCTGGACATAATCGCAATGAACATGTTATGGTCCCTTAATAATAATGACAATAATAATTATATAAACAGTCACTGTTTATTGAACATCTATTGTGTTCCAGAAGCCATGTTAAACACTTTACATCTATCACATTTCAAAATTCTCCCCACAATGTTGCAAAATGGATAAAATTATTATTATCTGCATTAACAGATGGGGAAACTGAGGCACAGAGATGTTGACAACTTACTCATGGTCACACAGAGGCAAAGTGCCTGAGCCAGGACTTGAACCCAGATCTTGCTGGTGTCAAGCTTACGTTCAATTGCTTTCCAGCCTCCACATCTCCTTTTTAACAAATTGGGACACTAAACTCCATAAACAGTTTTATTAATATATACTGCCTATGTATGTATGCATATATATGCATATTTATAGTACTTATTTTCCCATGCCATTGGAAACATACCAGATGGAAATATTTTCCTTGGAAAATACATACTTCTAAAGGTTACACGATGTTTTCTCTTATGAATGTGCTGTTACTTATTGAACCAATCCCCTGTTCCTGTTGTTAAGTGTTTAGTCTATTTCCAACACTTATTTCCTAGCTTTTCTCTCTGACTCAGTCTTGGTCCCTATAGTGGCCCAAGAAATCCAGTAGGTTGGAGATTTTCTGGCCAAGGGTTGGCACTGGGTGCTGAACTTCTTGGGTGGGGGAGGACTGCTGCCTGTCAGAGGCGACTTTCTGCAACATGGCATGGGGAAGGCTGCTGGGAGGCTAGATGGGAGGGCAGCCAAGGTTCTGAGCTGCTACGACTCAGGGCTGTGGTGCTGCCTGCAGGAGGGGCCAGACACCCATATTGGGGGTACCTTCAAGGATTCAGCCATCCCCTGCTTGTTATGCTCCAGGAAGTGGGGGAGTCAGTCCTTTTCCCCAGCCCATGACTCAGACCTTGCTCTGCCCATCAAAGTGCACTGGACTCACTGCTCTTCCTCATGTTGTTTTCCTTCTGGAGTCCTCCACAGTCTGAACTCTACCTCTTGGATCCTTTCTTTGGCAGGTCCTTCCTTTTATGTATGGCTGTGTCCCTCCTTAAACCATGTTTAATGCTTTCTGTCATTCTCTTTTTCAAAGAGCACCTTTCCTATATATAGGATGCCATTCCTTTGTAGTCGCCCACCTGCTTGGACCTGTCAAGGGTTCTTGACTCACTCCCCCAACCCAACCATCATTGACTTCCACTCCTTTCATAGCATCCCCTGTAGGTATTCGCAGCACACAGCTACATATGGAAGAATGCCCCCACCCCCCACTAACTCATACCTAAGGCCTCATCTTGGTTTCAGCACACATGTATAGGCCCTAATGTGGGATAGTGTCCCCTCTCCCTGCATTTGGCCATGACTCTCAGGAGGGCAGGGAAGAGAGGATTTTTCCTGATCCAGCTTTTGTGTGCTAACTCAGCAATTCCCACTGCCCTTCCTGAAGCTCTGGTGGTTATTTCTGGCTCACAAAATAGGCCGTAGTGAAGGCATCATTTTGACACAACCAAGTCAAACGTGTAACAGTGCTGATTTTTGTTACTCAGTGATGTGGGAAATAGATAATTTGTCCCCAAGACTCATACCATCTCCAGGTTGGAGGCAGCTGGGGTTCAGGATAGGATTAGGAGTGAGGCTGGGCTGGGCTTGAGGGTAGCAGGAATGGGATAGGATTGAGAGACGTCAGGCCAGGAATGGGGCAGGTTTCAGGGCTGGAGCTCATAGCTCTGTTGCATACATTATTTTGCAATGGAAAAAAGAAATATTGAAAGTAAAAGCTGTATTGTTTTAGGTATAGTCAAAATGTTATATCCTCCCCTCCCACCTCACTTTATCCAGAGCCCACTGCTCTGAGTCTTGATTTCTGTGTATAGAGAATTTGGAGAAGGGGCAGAGGAGAGCAAGGAGAGATTATAGAGATCTGAAATTAGACCCTTGGAAGCTTAGCATTAGGGGGGTCCTCACAGTCCCCTGGCACCCCCCCCCATTGGGTGCTGGGGCTCCTGGACATCAGGCTGGCCTGGGGTTCTCATGTTGACCACCCCACTCCACACCCCTGAGACTCAGCCCCCCTCTCTGGAATTCTTCCTCTTGAGGCAGGTTTAAGGGTGTCATTGCCAGTCACCTGCCTGGGGGGTAGGACTTGCCTGACTGTCAGCTCACATTCTGTCTACTAAAAGCGTGGTCTGAGACCTAGATGGGGAGTAGATTGGTCCCCCCACGTGTCCACAGGACCAGCTGACAAGGTCCCCAGACTGGGCGGTCAGCTAGGGACACCCCGTCTCTCTGACCCTCTGTACTGTGTTCTGGGTGCCAGAGATGGGGTTTTCTCAAGGTAGGGCTGCCCCACATGAGGTCAGGGGTGCGAGGACCTGGGGAGTCTTCTTTGCTAAGCCTTGAAGTCAGGGATTTTCAGAGAGACGTGGGAACCAGGCCAAGGAAGGGGGTCAGGAGACACAGCTTCAAGAGCCAGCTCTCCTATGGGTTGGCAGTGTGACCTTGAACCAGTTGCTGCTTCTCAGGGTATAATTTTCCTCTTGTCCACATGCCTTCATTCTACTGAGCTCCGGAGTCAGCTCTGCCCACAGCCTCTCCCCATCTCAGCTCACTGCATGCCATGCTTACACCTGCTCAGGCAAAAAAACCCTGGGGCAGACTCCTTCCTATTGGTTTTACCTTCAAATGTGGCGGAATCAAGCCATTTCCCACCACCTCACCTGCCACCACACTGACCTCGGTACCTCCTGGCCCCTGCCCTTGCTGTGGCCCCCTGCCTCTGGGATCTCAATCCTGTAGCTGCTAAGACACAAGTCGGGTCATGCCAGGCCTCTGCTGTGCCATCCCCAAGGCTCCCCATCTGCTGCAGAGCAGCTTCTCTGTGGAAATTTCTGTGCAGAAGTTTACTGGGAGCCTGCAGTGGGGCAGGAAGGATGCAAGATTAGGCAGAGGGAGAAACAAGGCTGTTATGTAGATGCTGAGTCTATGGGAAGCTCTGGAGCTGAGCTGGCTTTTTAGAGATGTCTGGAATTGGGGTGAGGGGGCAAGGCCTTTATGCCTACATATCCACCAGGCATTGGATATGGACTGTCCCCGGGAAGGGAGCATGTCCTTGGAGAGGTGTCTCTCTTCCACTGAGGGCAACTTTGGAGACTAAGCTGAGCACTCTGGCTGCCAATTCTCCCAGCAGCAGGGCTAATGACTGCCTCAGTCCTGAAGGTGGGAATCTGGGTCACCACCACAGTGGCTACTACAGTGTTTCACTCAGAGTCAAAGCCAAAGTCATTACAATGGCCTACAAGACCCTTATAATCTGCCCTCCTCTGCATTTCCTCTCTGATCCACTTCCTGTACTCTTCCTCTCATTTTCGCTGCTGAAGCTACACAGGCCTCCTTATTGCTCCTCAAACATACCTGGCATACTTGCACCCCAGGGCCTTTGCACGTGCTGCTCCCTATGCTTGGGATGTTCTCTCAGATATCTGCAGGGCTCACCGTCACTTCCTTTGAGTCGTTACTTTGAGTCACTTTCTCAGTGAGGCTTCCCAGACCACACAATCTCAATATTCATCCCCTCCCCAAAACTCCACATCTTCCTTGCCTGCTTTATTTTCTCTTTGGCACTTATTGTTATGTATTACACTATAAATTTTACTTATTTTGTTTATTGCCTGCCCCCTGCCCCACACACACACTATAAGTTCCCTGAAGACAGGAAGTTTTGTCTGTTTTGTTCACTGCTGTATCCCAGCACCTAGAACAGTGCCTGGCACAGAGTGAGCTGTTCCAGGTACAGGAGATGCAGACATGAACAAAACAGACAAAAATCCATGCCTTCCTGGAATTCACATTTTAGTGGGTGCGGCGGCCATCTCTGTCCTTCTGGGCTACAGATGTTTCAGCCCGCCAGGTGTCTCCCCAGAACAGGGTATGAGGGACAGAAGGGATTCCCCCACCTGCAGGCGGCATCGGGCAACAGCTGTAGCAGGGCAGGGGTGAGCCCTGGATGTGGGAAGCCTTTGCAGGATCTCCCTCCTGGCCCCCAGGGGGAGAGGGGAGGTGCCACGCTGGGCTGCCGTGGTCCTACTGACTTGGGCGGGAGATGGGGTGCGTGGGTGCTGGGCCGGGACCTAGGCTCTGACGCCTCTCTCCCACAGACCAGCTCCCGCCGCACCCTGGAGCACTATTTCCACGCCGTGGTGGCAGCCGTGGAGCAGATGGCCAGCGAGGCCAGCCCGAGCCGCGCGGGACATCTGGAGAGGCTGGAGGAGATTTACTGCTCGCTGCTGGGGCCGGCGGCGGCCGCGAGGGGGCGCTGCGGCGGTACGCGGCGGGTGGCCAGAGGGGGGCCCCGCGGGGCCGGGCAGGGGGCGCCAGAGAGCAGCGCTGGGCCTGCGGCGAGCCTGCGCGCTGCCGGAGGGGCGGGCCGCTGGGCCGCTCCTGGGGCCTGGGGACCTGGCAGGACCGGGCTAAGAAGGCGGGTGATTGGGTCGTGGTAACAGCTGACACCTACAGAGCACCCACTATTCCCCAGTTGCTGTTCTCAGCGCTTTGAATATATTACACATACCGTATTAGATCAATTTAACCCTCACGGTAACACTCAGGAAATAGAAACTATTATTACCCCCATTTTTCAGAGGAGAAAACTGAGTTAGAAACAGGTTAAGATTCAAATTCAAATCCAGGCTGTCTAGTTCTTCATCACTCTGATGTAGCAACCAAAGGGTTTGATGGTTACTACAGAGCATCTAAAATAGCAGATGTGTCAATGTCATTTATACCTAGTATCCTGGCTCCTTATTCCACACACTTCCTTTCTATTTGCGCGTTTATGAGATGATGCCGTACACCGACGGGAAGCTCCATGTGGATGGGGAAGTCTGAAATAGCCTAGAGAAATGTCCCGAATATGTATTTCCTGGCTGTTGTAGGATGGTTCTGATTTGGGTCCTGTTTCATGGTCACCCAAAGTACCCGTGGAATGTGTCAGCCTACACATCCCAGAACACACGGTCACTGATATGCACCTGTAGTTACAAGGCAGTGGGTTAAGGACTGGAAACCATTGGCAGAGTCAGCATGCCAGCACCGGGATTTCAACTTGGCAGCCCAGGTTAGGTGGAGGCCACAGAAGTCAGGGGGAAGTGGGCAGGATAGCCCCTGCCTAAAAACTCAGTCTTCTCAGTTTTCTGCTCTTTTGTTTTGCTTTACTATTCTGTACTGCCTCTGATCACCACGTGGAAATGCCTGCTCGCTTGTGAAGCTGGAACAAGCCCTGGGGTCAAGCTGGCTTTGCTCCCCTTGGGTACCACCTGCTAACAGCAGTAACTCTGCAGGGACCAAGTGAGACCATATGGTGGTCCCCCAAGCCACATCTGGGGGCACCTGTCTCCCACCCAGACTTGCCCTGTGCATCTTAATGACTGGCCAGCACTCTGTCAAGCCCCTGCAGCTATAGGGGGCAGTATGGGACAGTGGTTATAAGCACAATGTCGTGGGTAAGAGCATGGACTCTGGAGCCTGGCTGCCCAGGCTTGAATCCTGGCTCTGCCACTTACTCTGAGACCTTGGGCCAATTACTTAACTTCTCTGTGCCCCGGCTCCCTCCCTGTAAATTGAGGATAATAATGTTACCTGTCACCCAGGGTCATTGGCAGGATCCAGAAAAATGATTGCAGTGTACACCAGGGGAGTAGAAGGGGCCTGGCAGGTGTAAAGTCTGCTGGGAGGGAATGACCACTGGGGACTGCTGGAGTAGTCCAGATTCTGGAAGGAGCAGCAGGGAGAGGGGTTGGCCCTGGCCTCTCCCCTGAACTGCCCAGGCTTTCTCCTTCCCCTGGACTTTGCTGATGAGGTCTTGTAAGCATCATTGAGAGGAGCAGATGTTGACTGAGTGTCTACTGTGCACAGGATACTGGAAGCAGCGCTGAGAAAGACAGAGGTCTTTCCTGCCTCATCTGGATGCCGGTAGGGCATTTACAGAACAGCGGGAAAGCCAGCCTGGCTGCAGCCCAGGACTGGGGGCAGGGGCCAACCTGGGAGAATAGGTTGGGAAGGGCCTTGTGAGCTGGTTTGTGATGGCTCCTAAGGGCCAAGCTGGGACGTTAGTTTGTGGGAAATAAGGAGCCGCCAGGCATTCTTGGCCAGGGAGGGGACAGCTGCTCTGTTGGGCCCTGGATGAGCTGGTGGTGGCACAGATGGAAAGGCAGACCCACAAGACCAGCTGTGGGAGAGAAACGGTACCTACCACCCTTCCAGGCACCCCCACAGGAGCTGGGCAGGTCAGGGAGGGCGGAGGAGGGGCCTACAGCCCTCTCCTCCATGGCTTCCACAGCCTACTCTTTTCTGCAGGTGACCCTGTCCAAGACCGGCCACCTGGCATCCCCCTGCCCAGTCCCTGCATCACCTTCCACCTGTGGGCCGGCGAGGAGCAGCTCTGTACGTGCCCATGCCATCCACTCCTCTGTGGCGGCTGGCTGGAAACGGGGGTGCATGTCTGCATGTGTGCATGTGTGTGTCTGTGTGTGCCTGTATGTCTGTGTTTGTCTTTGTGTGTGTCTGTATCTGTGTGTCTTTGTACCTGTCTCTGTGTGTATCTGTGTCTGTGTTGCTGTGTGTCTGTGTATCTGTGTGTATCTGTGTCTGTCTATGTGTTTGTGTCTGTGTGTATCCATGTCTTCTGTGGGGAGCTGGCTGGACACAGGGGTGGGGCTCTGCCAGCCTCTCGTGCCCTCATGGCCGATGGTCCTCTGCTCTCCCATCCAGGGAAGGAACTGGTGCTCTTCCTCCGCCCGCGGTCTCAGCTGCGCCTCAGTGCTGACTTGGAGGCCTTGGATCTGCAGGGCCTCCGGCCAGACCGGGAGCTGGCCCGGGTGTCCATGCTGTCCACTGACAGTGGCATTGAGCGGGACCTTTCCTCAGGGGCCGATGAACCACATGCTCCCGGCAGCCCTGAGATGGAGCGAGCTAGGCTGCAGCGCAAAGGGGGCATCAAGAAGCGTGCATGGCCCCCGGACTTCCTGATGCCCAGCAGCTGGGATGGGCCCCCAGGGCTGCACCGTAGGACAGGCAGGCCCAGTGGGGACGGGGAACTGCTGCCCGGTGTCTCCCGGCTGCACACGGCCCGGGTGCTGGTGCTGGGGGACGACAGGATGCTGGGGCGCCTGGCCCAGGCCTACCACAGACTCCGGTAGGGCCCCGGTGGGGGGGCAGGGGCAGGTGGGGGAGCAGAGGGGCCTGGCACAGGCTGGTGAAGGATCAAGGAGTGGCAGGAGAGGGTGGGGGGGCAGAGGCCAGGGAGGGACGGGGGAGGACCCCACAGTACACCCCGTGCACAGCCACCCAGGAGCGCCGCGCTTGCTGCTGCCAAGTGTTAGCCCCATGAGTCCTCATCACCACCCTGCAAGGAGGATGTTACTCTGCCCATTTTATAGATGAGAACACAGAGCTCAGAGAGCTGACATAAACTGCCCAAAGTCAGGAGAAAATAAATGGCAGAGCCGGGATGCAGCCGAGTCTGCTTGAAGCCAAGCCCTGCTCTTACCCCTACGCTTTGCTGCCGATTGCCAGGAAACGGGAGACCCAGAAGTTCTGCCTCACGCCCAGACTCAGCCTGCAGCTCTACTACATCCCTGTGCTGGCGCCTGAGGTGACTGGGCTGGGGAAGGGGGGTTGTGCGGTCAGGAGCTGGGGTTTGGGAGAGGAGGGGCAGGGCTGGCCAGGGGAGCACCTGCAGCCTGATGTCCCCAGCTCAGGGACCAGAACCACTATCCTGACAATGTGGATGTGGGAGAGATCTCCAAGGTCTTCTATTCCAGAAGCCACAGATGGGGTGGCTGGATGTGGCCAAAGATAGGTCGTTTGGTGGCAGCCTGCTCATTGCTGTTTTTGTAATGGAATTAGTTGACCTCAAACATGGGATTCTCTCTCTCTCACATACACACACCCCCCCCCCCACGCTTCCTGGGACCACATAAGAGGAAAGTTCAGGCGGTGGAAGCACGTTGATCGAATCAAGGAGATGCAGCCGCACTTGCGGGCTTTACTTGCCATTGCACACTCCACTTCCTATCGAGGAGTCAAAGAAGGCCAAAACAATACTTGTCTCTCCCCTTTTAAGTCTGGTGATCATTTTTCAATGACCCTGGCAAGTGGCTCTCAGCAAAGGGTATTTCAGCTTTATCTGAGTTTACAGAACAGAACAATAAGCTCATGTGCAGAAATGGAGGCCCCAAGAGGTTACATGATTTGACCACATTCACAAAGCCTAGGCCGATGGCACCTGGGGCCCCTTCAGCCAGAAAGGGAGTGCCAGAGAGAGGGGGCCTGATGGGTCTGCCCCATCCCCTTACCCCCAGGAGACTGCAGCATCCAGGCAGCCCGAGCTGGGAGAGCTGGCCGCGTTCCTGGGCCGCGCAGACCCATGGTACGAGAGCACCGTCAACACCCTGTGCCCCGCCATCCACAAGCTGGCTGAGATGGTAGGGCAGCGAGGGTACAGGGTGGGAAGGAGGGGCACGGGGTCTGGGCAGAGGGGGAGCAGAAGACACCACTGGGCAGGGAGGGTGGAATGGGGGTGGGAGGGGGCTGTTTCTCAGATATTGCACTTGACCCTTGACATCAAGAGCCAGCCCCAGGGGCGGGATGAGGCAGGAAGGGAAAGTGAGGGAGGAGCCCTAACTGGCTTGTGGTTTTTAATTCCCTCAGAACACTTACCAGGCACCTACTTCAGATCAGACCACCGTGGAAAAAACGAAGTAAAATATTCTCTTGTCAGTGTGTAGGCCAATTATATCCTTCTTTTGTGAGCTTCCCATGATCACTTTGCAGTGACTGTTAACAGCTGATGCTTCCTGAGCACTTACCGTGTGCCAGGCACTGTTCTGAGCACTTGCAGGAAGAACTAGCTCATTTCATTCTCTCAGCAGCCCAGAGGTAGGTACTCTTGTCAGTAGCTGCTATTGTCCCGTTTTCCAGATCAAGCAGCTGAGGCATAAAGAGATTAGGTAACTTGCCTGAAGTGACAAAATGAGTGGTAGAATCCCACTTGGAACCTGGCAGCACATCCTCTCAACCACAAACCATACCACCACCCTTAACCACGGCTGGCAGTGGGGAAGGAACTCATCTTTTACTGATTTGAAGAGGCTTTGATAAATTAAGAGAATCATACCCTTTTTGCTGTCGTATATGTTGCACTTGTAACTTGCCTATCAGCTTTTTTGACTTGCAAAAGTTTAATATTTTTATGTAGTCAGGCACAGCACTTTTATTCTTTATAGTTTCTGTCTTTGGAGTCATGCTTTTAAAGGTTAAATCAATATTCACTGATAATTTACTCCAATACTTTTCCTGTCTCAATTTTTACATTTAAATAATTAGCCCATCTGCAGTTAATTTTGGTGTTTAGTGTGAAATATGTAATTTTGTTTTGTTTCAAATGTTTAGCCAGTTGTCCTAAAGCTATTTATTGCATAAACTATTTTGCTTCATCAATTTGAAATGCCACTTTTATCATTTACTAAATTCTTACACATGCTTAAGTTTATTTCTGGACACCTATTCTCTCTCGTTGAGCTATTCATTTCTGTACCAATTGGCACTTTTATATTTTAATATCTGGCAGAGTAAGCCTACCCCATTACTCTTCTTTTTCAAAACTTTTCAGACTATGCTTGTTTATCTTTTCTAATAAATGTTAGAATTTCACTTTGTTTTTTTTTTTTTTTTTAATTCTATTGGGATTTTGATTGAGATTTGGAACAGAATTAGTATCTTTAGCATGTTAAGTTTCCCTCTCTTGGAGCATGGTATAGCTCTTTATTTATTAAAATCTTCTTGTATATCCCTCAGTAGAATTGTACAATTTTAATCATATAGCTTTTGCCCATTTCTTGCTAACTTTACCCCTCATGTTTGCTAGTGTTTCTTGCTGTTGTGAATAATATCTTTCTCCCAGTATATTTGGGTAGTAGCTACTGCTAGTATAAAAGGAAGCTATTGATTTGTACATATTTATTTATTTATTTTCATTTTTTAAATTGTAAAAACACACAACATACAACTTACCTTCTTTTACATGTTTATTTTTTACTTGCCACTTTACTGAGCTCTCCATTTTGCTTTATCACTTGACTGATTGGGATATCTTCTTATATATTTTATTCAAAGAAAGATATTTGGGGTGTGCATGCTTTCTGAATTATACCTAATCTGAAAATCCCTTTGCATATACACAAAAGACCTCTTAGCTGGGTATTAAAATACTTTTCCTTAAAACTTGGAGGACATTACAGGAGGAACACTTGATGTAGGCCTCATTGGTGCTCCTTTGTTGGTAGCTTTTTTTCCCTGCCAGGACACATGTAAGATTTTTCATCATTAGTTATATGCTCAAGCCTCTGTCACCCCAAGAACCCAGCACAGTGCCTTACACATAGAGGTGCTCAATATGTCTTTGTGTTCCCTGGGGAGATGGGGCTCTCTGGACAGGTATATTTTGATGAGGAGTAGAAATCAGGTAGTAGGAAAGGTTTGGAATGTGTTGAAGGACCAGCTGGGTTAGTGCATCCCAGAGAGTGTGTGGGGGTTTTGGAGTTTCTCTTTTAAGAAAATGGCACCTCCCACGGTAGCCTGGAGGAAGATGGCTGAAGACATTCCCTGTCTCCCTCACAGCCTCCCTCCCTGGACACGTCCCGAACTGTGGACCCCTTCATCCTGGATGTCATCACCTACTATGTTCGCATGGGCACCCAACCCATCTATTTCCAGATCTACACGGTCAAGGTAAGCATCCCACCTGGGGCTCCTGGGGTGCCATGCCAGCCTGCGGGGCCCCAGCACCCCACAACCTAAAGACTCTGGCTCTGGGGAAACCCTGGTCATGAGGCTTAAAATCATGAACACAACACGCCTAGACTTTCTTGGTTGTTAACTTTACCTTCTTAATCTCTGGATGAATCAGATCATTATTAACTTCTAAGACCTCTAGTGCAAGCAGTAGTAGACTTCTTTACGTGGCCTCTTGGATGATTGGGAGTCAGGGCTAGGCTGCTGTGGGAGTCATCCCCCGGAAACACTTTACCTCGGAAATCCTAAACTCTTGTTTTCCAGTCTCTGGTCACAAACTCCCATTGCTCCAAGGTGCTCTCACCTTCTCTCCCTCCATACCCCTTTCAGCCTGAGACCTCAGACCATTTCATTTGCTCACCGTCCCTCAGCCCTGCTGCCTCGCCTCCTTTCCTACCAGTCAGTTTCTCCCCTGCACCACTCTCTTACCTGTCCCACACTTCCCTTTGCATCCTCCCCTGCTGTCTCCCCTCCAGCAACACCCAAGCCCAGATCGGTGCTCCGATGTCCCTTACCTTTGCCAAACTTGGCCTTCCGAGCACCACCTGGGGAAACAAATCCAAAGCCCTTTGGCTTGACGTCTCTCCACATTCCAGGTGTCCAGCCTCAGCTGTGCCCCCTTGGCAAGCTCCCGCTTCCTCTGGAACAATGGCTGTTCCGATCTTCACCACTGCCCTCCAGCCCTTTCCTTCAGCAAATGACTTTTCCACCCACTCCACTGAATTAAAAAAGCAGAGGCCATTAGGTCCCCCTAAACTTCCTGTCCACACCCAGAAACACATCCGTATCTATTCCCATCTTCACAGTGGATGTGGCCCTCCTGCAGTGCAGGCCAAACCCCTTCACTGTGCCCCTGGCTCAGCTGCAGCCACCTCCTCCTGCACCTTCCTCCTTCGGTCATCTCCTTTCACCTGCTCCTCCCGTTCTTTCGGTCTTGGTGACCTATAACAAACGAAGCAAACTTTGGAGCCTATGAAGTTTCCATGTATTTTCCCACTGAGAGTGTGCACAGCATCGGAGCTTGGGAGAGGAGAACGCCGAGGATCAGACTTTCTGCTGGTCTCAGTTTTATCTCCTCCTTTGCTTTGAAGTTCCATACCCTTGCTGGCACTGAATGGTGGCAGAGAATTCAGCTGTCATCCCAAGATTACCCTGATCTTGATGGCTGATACAGGCAGAAAGCACCTCTTTTGGAAGGCTGTGGGTCCCTCTCCGCTCTAAGGTTGACCAGCTTCTACTGACTGTTGTCACTTTCCTAGCGTCCCTTACTGCAGACCACGGGATGTGGCCAACGCACACCTACATCCGGCTTATTCTACTCCATCCCTTAAAGCCCCAGTCTAGGTAGGCACATGGCCTGAGTCCTGGGCACAGCGGGCAGCACTGCTGTATGTCAGGATTCCTGAGTCCCCAGCCAGGGACGGAAGGAGAGTCGCACTTCCTCCACCCTGTTTGGGCTCATCCAATTCCTCATTTTAGCCTCCTCACTTGCAAAATTCTATTCCTGGTTCCAGTTTTGTTTTGGGGAGAACTCTTTGAGTTGCAAGTAACAGAAATCTCAAAAATGAATTTAAGGAAAAAGGAGAATCTATTGGCTCACATTGCTGAAAAGTTCAGGGCTGAGGTGGCTTCAGAAAAGCCAGATGTGGGAGTTCACATGGTGACCCCAGAAACACGTTCCCTCTCTTCCTCACTCCACAGCTCTCTCTCTGCAGACCTTCAGCATTTCCAGGTCTACATTTTTCTAGCGCAGCAGCCCCACAGGAAAGAGGGCTGCCCTTTTCCAGGACAATTATGGAGGAAAAGGACCGAGGCAGGTGCTCCTCCCCACACCAGTCACCACGGCCGAGGACAAGGGTCACACGTCCACCCTGGAGCCAGGGTGTGGGGTCAGCCTGCCTCACCTTCTCCATCTCCTGTGTCTCCCGTGATGCTCGGACAGCAAGCTGGCTCCTCTAAAACCATTCTTACCAACAACCTCCAAATTGCCAGGCCCAGGGGACGGTCCTATATTCCTGGGCCTCTCTACCGCATTGGACACTGTCGGCCACCACACATTTCCTTTGTTCATACAATTAAATATATAATAGCTGTGTTTCTGTCACGGTTACAAAAATGAAAGCACGTATCTCCCCCTTTGAGAACCTGCCCTCTCTTGACTCCTGTAACACTGTCCCCTAGTTGGTACCCCCTGCTGCCATCAGAGACGCTTCTTGGCCCAGCCAGCGCCTTCGTTCAGTCCAGGTTTTCCATGCTTGCCCTGACGCTCTCCCCTCCAAGCCTTGGCTCATGCCGGGCCCTGGGCCTGGCACTCCCTTCTCTCCCGCACCGCACATCCTCCCCTTCACCCGCTTCCACTCTCACGCCGCACCGCAAAACTGCCCTGACTGCTCTTCCTCTCACCCCGCCACTGGATGGGGTGCTCCTCCTCTGTGCTCCCATAATGCTCTGGGCACAGCCATAGCATTTCCTCTAGCACTTTGTAATACACCTGCAGGTATATTACAAGGCATCCCTTGGGATAAGGGACTGCATTTTGTTCCTCGTAGACGCTCCTGCTCCTAATACAATTAAGTGTGTGTGTGTGTGTGTGGTCCTGGGGCTTGGCTGGGTGGGTGGGTGTGGAGTCAGGAAGTGTGGGGTAGGACAACATTCATGGCTTTGCTTTCTGGTTCCTTTACTTACCAGCTGTGTGGTCACAGGTACCTCTACCTCTTTAAAATTAATTTTCCCCATATTTAAAACAGGAATAATAATATTCACCTGCCATAGGGTTCTTATGAGAATTCAAATGACTAGAAAAATATAGTAAAGAGTTGGGAGAAGAAGAAGGCAAGAAGGTCAGCACACAAAAGATACCGCAGTGGTTAAGAACTTGGGTGAGAACCCCAGCTGTGCTACTTTTGACCCTGGGCGAGTTACTTAATACCTCCGAGCCTGAGTTTCCAGGTCCCTAAGATGAGGCTAATGATACCTTCCTCCTAGGGCTGCTGGGAGCATTAGGTGAGATAATGTAGGCCAAGTGCCTACAGAGGGCCCAGCGCAGAATAAGATCCCAGCAGAAGTGACTTCTGAGCCCTCCTGGGTCTCGGTCCCTTGTTCCTTTGTGCCTTCGTGCTCCTGTTCGCTCCAAGGTCTGGTCCATTCATATTCCCACGGCAAACCACTGCAATTCAGACTTGGACATAGGTATGTTATCCCAGAATTCAGTCCGGGTCACCCTGCTACTAAAAATCTAATTAATATTTGCTTGACTCCCCATTCCTTGTTCTAGGCTCTAGTACCAAACCTCTGGCCCCTGTGATTTCTGTGAGAACCGGGGACTGATGCCTCGTGGCCACCTCTCCTCTAGTCTCCTGCCCTACTCAATTCTTGTTCTTCACTCTGCATCCTGTGGCAGATCTTTTCTTTATCGTGCCTTCCTGGTTTTGACCTAAATTTAAGCCCTTTCTTTGATTTCCAACATGCAAAACAAAATAACACAACACAAACTAAAAAGCCTCTCAAGATGATAAAGTGAATAAACATCTCAGCAACATGAATAACTGAAAATTAAAGCTTTGGCATGGGGAGCGTACTGTAGCTGCACAAAGGTGGGTCTGCTGATGTGCCAATGACAGAGGACATGCACCATGGGGGCCAGGAGGCATCTCAGAGAAAGGCTGTTAGAAAGAACTTGCTCTAGGATGGGGGCCTGTGTTGGGTGATTTGGGGGAAGGTCCCACAAAGCAGGACTTTGCTCAGGATGGGATGCTGGCAGGACATGGGAGTAATTCTGTGACTGGATATCTTGATAATTCTTACAGAAAAGGCCAGGGACTCAGCAGTTGCTCATGTTTGGCTGGGCTGGGAGGGCCAGGATAGCAGCACAACGTTCTGGATTTGTCTTTGGACATGATCATGGAGGGGTCTGGTTTTTGTCTTAATCCATCACACTCACATGGTGGCCTTGCCTAATAATGTTGGCATCTATGAATTGCTGATGCCCAACAGGACACCGTGGGCTCACTGTGAGCACCAGGCGAGCTCCCAGCCTTCAGGGGCTGCTTTTCTCTTTCTCACATCCCTGTTCTCAAAAAACCTTTGGCCACTCTTCCGTGTTGGGACGCCCTCTCTCTCCTGCCGTCCACACGTGGCCTGTCCTCTTCTCTGCCACCTTCCTCTCGGGCTCCTCCTCCTCTGGGATTTCCACCTGGGCCCCTGATGTCACATCAGCCCGCGCACGCCCTCTGCTCGCATAGCTGCGCCTTCTCTGTGCACTTTGGAGGACTGAGTTCTGCTTTCTGTCCTTGGTCTCTTGCCAATGTCTACAAGAGGTTTTCTTACCCTTCCCTGACGTGAGTTTTGTCCCCTGCTCCTGCCCCCCCCACCACTAGACAGTAGCAGTTACCAGGTGGTTTGGGTTTTCAGTAAGTTTCTTCCACTATTTATAAATTTATTATATCGCCATAGATACGGATAGATTCAACCCCAGGAAGTCATTTAATATGGCTCAGACTCTAGCTTTGGCAGGACGGGTGGGGCTGCCTGACCGCTTCTGGACACTTTCCCACCCGTCCATGTCCTCGGGCTGCAGGGGTCATGGGAGCTGTCCCTGGCCTAGCGAGTCAGCCTTCTCCAAACCTCCCGCCCTTCCTCTCTCCAGATCTTCTTCAGTGACCTGAGCCAAGACCCTGCAGAGGATATTTTCCTCACTGAGCTGAAGGTGAAGATCCAAGACCCCAAATTCCCCAAAGGTGAGCATCTGCTTCCCTTTGTCCAAGGTCGCCCTGACTCAGCTTCCCCCAAACCCTCTTCCTCTCACCTCTCACCTAATGATATCTGCACCCCACTACATCTCCCCTGTCCCCGCTCTGTCCCACACCTCTACTGAATGCTGGGGCTGTCCTCGGCCCGTCCAAGCTCGCCCAGACTGAAAGACAGCCTGGCCCCCTGAGGTGCTGCCTTTCCATCCAGGGCAAGGTGCCAGGTAACTCCAGCTCCAGCCCTCAGTGAGGTGGGGAAGTCAGGGTGGAGAGGACTGGGAACCTCGCCCCTTGAACCCCTTCTCATCTCCCCCCAGACGGCTTTTCACCCAGGAGGAGAGGCGTGGCCGAGGGCCCGGGGGCGGAGCTGTCCATATGCTACCAAAAGGTCAGTGTGCATGGGCGTGGTCAGGAGGTGGCCCGGAGACAGAACCAAAGGAACCTTCTGCGCCTTTTCTTGAAGCTGCCCCTAGAGTGTCCCAGCCTTCGGGGAGTTTTGCGGGGATGGGTGGGTTAAGCTGACCTCATGTGTAGACAAGGAGGTGATCTGATTTAAGGAACAAGGGGGCTGCCTCCATGCTCAAAAATATCTTTCTCGATAGCTGACCTGATGCTTGAACTGATTTCACTGGGGTTTTTCCCTCTGGATCTGGAAGGCTGAACATGCTCTCTGGGGCTAGGAGTACTGTAAGCCCTTATCTGCTGGCCCCTTACGGGACCTTAGTGACACAGACACAGACTCTTAGGACAGGGGTGGAAAGCAGGGGAGAGAGGCAAAACTGTGGATGTGGGGATGCATTGGAGGGAGATGTCCTGAGGACCCCCACCTGTTCCTCAATGCCCCTCCCCAGGCCCTGTTCAGCCACCGGCCCCGAGAGGTCACCGTTTCCCTGCGGGCCACTGGTCTGGTCCTGAAAGCCATTCCACCCAGTGACACAGAAGGTGAGGAGCTGGGAATGCAGAAAAAAGAAAGAAGGAAGGGACAACAAGGGGGCAGTTGGGGAAAGAGGAGGGGAGAAGGCCTAGTGATAGAGATGGGGGAGCCCCCCTCATCGTCCCTGGGGTCGTGGAATTCGAGCTAAGCCTAGGGCTGGGCACCGGTGCTGCCCTGGGGGGGTGCATGGTCCCTGCCCACAGGTTGCTCACCGTGGAGTGGCCATACTCTGGCACTGACCTCTGGACTGGGCTTCTGCAGTGGGTGGGACACAGCTGGAAGGTGGAGGGACCCCTGTCTCTGAATTGGACTTGCAGGGCTGGTTGCATTGTTTGGAAATTCTGGATTTTGAATGTTGTTCCAAAAAAACTGCAATAATAAAAGATGCCAGTTTACATGCATACAGTAAATTATAAATATTAACTCTTATTGTGAGATCCCTGGTCCCCTGGAATAATGCAAAGGACAGCAACATGGATCACTGCCCATTGCACACATTTGCCAGAGGCCAGGCAGTGTTCTGTGTTAAACATTTTAACTCTTTTAAGTATGTTCACTCTATGAGATAGGTATTAGTATTAGCAACTTGTTTACTGGAAAGGAAACTAAAGCAAAGAGAATAACTTACCCAAGGTCACCTCTGTGAGGAAAATCAGAACTGGGATTCAAACCCAGATGTTGCCACACAGGAGTCTGTGTTCCTCACCACTGCTCCACACTGTCTCCCCTATGACTGCCAAATCTCAACCGACTGGACTTAAGGGATGTTAACCACAGATGCTTGTAGAAGATCATTCCGGAGCAAATGAGAACGTTCACTGAGGCAGGACTACATCTCATTCACTACTCTATCCCCAGTGTCCAGCTCGTGTCCTGGCACATAGTGAATACTAGATAAACATTTACTGAATAAATGAAGTGCTACTTACACCCAAACATTTGTTTTTTAAAAAAAAGAATGAATAAATTTGGAATATTCCAGAAGAAATATAAAATGAAAATACACATTAGCCAGGCTGGAACGCTTATGAGGAAGCCAACACTAATTCCTCCTCTCCTATCCCACTACGAGTATTTACTCTATCTCTAAAACCCTCTGTGGCTTTGCTAGCATTCCCATTATGACACTTCTCTGTCTATGATGCATTTGTGTTCTTAAATGGGCATCCTAGTGCCTCAATTTTCTTGGCATCTGGCACAAAGAAAAAACTCAACAAGTAATATCACTTCCTGATAAAATTGCTTCCAGGTGAGTTAAATTTGTGGGTAACATATGAAACTGTATCACAGCGAGACACTCTTTAACAACATGAAGGAGATCTGTAATTTTGGTAGTAGCTCATAACCTACAGGTGGTTAAGGAGCAGGGCATCAAAGCACAGGGTCAAGAGCCAGATGGGCAGGGCTCAAACCCCAGCTTTGCCACTTACCATCTGGGTGACCTTTGGCAAGTTGCTTGTGACCTCGCTACCTATTTTTTTTTTCACTTCTACAATGGAAATAATAGACACTAATTTGTGTGCATACGGTAAACAATGAATGTTAGCTCTTGTTGTTAGAATTGCATTCCTTCCGTTTCCTTCACAAGACTCTCCACCCCGACTCTAGACCGTATCGGTATTGGCCTGGTGATGCCAGAACCTCCTTAGAGGCACAGACATTTGAGAACCCTCTTTACCTGGCAAGGAGGGATGAAGCCTGGCCACAGTCACCCAAGAATGAGTTTTCACTCATTATACATTATTAAGAAAGTCAAAGAAACACTCAACCTGTTGAGACCAGTGCCCCCCTCACCCCTGGTGACTCTGTGCTGTACAACATCCTGGGCTAGGTATTCCTTACATCCTAGCATGCCCAACAGTGGCAGGGAAGTTCAACAGAACTTTCGTCCTTTGAAAAAGGGGGTGCAAGAGGAGATGAAGAAAGGTGGTGGGTGGGGGTTTGGGTTGATATGGCTGCTGGGCCTGAGGGTGCAGAAACCTTGTGGGTTCACCAGGGAAGGGAGATGGGCAATGAGGAAGGAACTGGGGCTTGGCTAGGACCCAGGTGGAATCCAAAAGTGAGGGCCGGGCAGGCTGTGGGAGGGGGTTAAATTGAGGGCGGGGGGTCAAGATGGGTTCATGGAGGTGTTCTTAGGACCAAGGAGTGCAGACTCCCCTGCTTCCCTGGAGGCCCAGTCACAGCCTCCCAACTTCATTCCATTTCAGGGCCCTCCCAGCACCCCCCGACTGCTGCCCCTGTTCTAGACCACACGTGTCTGAATGTCAGCGTGACAGAGATAGTCAAGTCCTCCAACCTGGCAGGGAGGTCCTTCTCTGTAAGTACTGGGTGGACTGGGAAAGGGGGACAGTCAGATTGGACCTGGGTAGGTTGCTGGGAGCCCGGAGGAGGGTGTTCAGAGAAAGCTGAATTCTCAGCCTTCCTGAGCCTTTGCTTCTGGAGTGGGTCTTCCTATTGGAAAGAATCCGCTTTCCAATCAGTCTTTCTGAAATATTGAGTGCCAGCTGGTATAAAAAAGGCCCTCCATCTGCTGACCGTTTGAGGACCTCAGACGTACCCAGATAACTGCAAAACACACCCATGTTCTGTCATCCCCGGCCACCACACTCAGCCAGACTCCTAAACAACAATCGCCCAAAGTTTGACCAAATCAAAGCAGCTCTTTCAGCACCCCTGCCCCTACCTCTGCCCCTTGCCCTTTGCCTTTGCCTTTATGGATACTTATGGGTACAGACATGAGACCCATACACTTTCTCCCTGTCCTACGGCCTCTCTGGACTTTACTTCCCTACTGGGCTCAGTCTTAGAGCCCCACGATTGTGCCTGAACCTCGTTCTGACACAGTCACGGCCCCTACTTCTGGATTCCACCTGGGTCCTAGCCAAGCCCCAGTTCCTTCCTCATTGCCCATCTCCCTTCCCTGGTGAACCCACAAGGTTTCTGCACCCTCAGGCCCAGCAGCTATACCAACCCAAACCCCCACCCACCACCTTTCTTCATCTCTTGCACCCCCTTTTTCAAAGGACGAAAGTTCTGTTGAACTTCCCTGCCACTGTTGGGCATGCTAGGATGTAAGGAATACCTAGCCCAGGATGTTGTACAGCACAGAGTCACCAGGGGTGAGGGGGGCACTGGTCTCAACAGGTTGAGTGTTTCTTTGACTTTCTTAATAATGTATAATGAGTAAAAACTCATTCTTGTGTGACTGTGATTTCTGACTCTGACATGCTTATATATTACATATGTCTGAACCTACAAAAGAACCAATGCTACCTAAACTATGAACAATGCTTTCTTATCACATTGGTTGTAAAATACTTCCTAATTTCAGAGATGTTAAAATATGGGGGAAAAATATGTTTTAGAATCGATCAAAATGGCATGCCTATTTAATAGCATGTTTTTCCTTTCACATGGTTTAATTCCTTCTTTTATTTCTTTACTCATTTTAAACATTTTTATTTTATAATCTGATTTATGTAATTACATTATCTGCAATTAGTGGGTATCTAATCCTTCTATTTATTGCATTCACTGACCCCCATAGTAGCTTAGTTCCTTGTATGTATCCTCACTTATGAGCTCACATTTGTTGGGGCTTTATCTGTGGGAAACCTGGGTGGGGAAACTGTCCTAGAGAAATTCTGTATTTGCTCTTGCCAAGTGCCCCGGTGATGTCATCAGCTCAGGACCATATTTTGAGTTCATTTCTGGCTCAGAAATTTCCAGACCATGAAGATAATGTAAATATGTACCCCAAGCCCACATCAGGACAGGCTTGTAGCTGAGAATTTCCAGGAAAGACTTTTCTTCCTCATTCATAGCACAAGCCAAAGCAGACAGGCTTCCCTGTGGTCTCCTGTGCCTGCTGGAGTTCTTTTTTCTAATCCAGTCTTTCGCTGAGAGCTTGGCTTTCAAGAGTCCTTGAAGGGAATCTCAGTTTCACATCCCTGCCTTGTCTTCCCATCCCCCCATGGCTGTTAAAACCCAAGCCCCTTGATTCCTGAGATTAGCAAATGCCCCTGGGACAGCCAAAGCATTTTACGGACTAATTTCGACTTCTTTGGAACTTATTGACATATTCTTCATTGCCTGGCACATAATCAATTCCTTGATATCCTGTGGCAACTAAAAATACATATGTGTTTTCCAGCTATAGAATATACAAAGTGGGATGTTTAATTATTAAATCAAATATATGACTGTAATCTACAAATGTAAAAAATGTTTTGTCCACTTCATCTATCCAAAACTGAGAGTTTGTCAACAGTCCTGCTCTGGTTTTGTTTTTGTCAATTCTATCTCGATTTCTTTGAGCCTGAATTTTCTCCTAGTTTTTGATGCTGCTGTTGTGCAATATGATGCCTTCTTACGCCCGGTCTTTGCATGAGACTATTTTTTTTTCTCTCCTCTTTAGAAGCTTGGGATACTGCATTTCCTAGGGGGTCTGAAATGTCACAGGAATGTAGTTTGGTGGAATCTTTTCCCATTCATTATTTTGCCCTTTTGATGGACATTCTCAGTCTGGAGACTTGCATCTTTCAGTTCTGAGATATTTTCTAATATAATTTAAAAATTAATTTCCTCCCCTTTATTTCTTTGCTTTCTCTTTCTGGAACTATAAATGGTCAGATGTTTGGCCTCCTAGATTGATGCTCTAATTTTCTCATCTTTTCTCTGCCAATGTCCTTCTCTTGTTTCCACTTTGGGGGAGTTTTCTTCAAATTCATTTATTGAATGTTTAAACTTGTTCTCTGGTTATTCATTTTTAATAGCATTCTATTCTTGCTTCATGGATGCAGTACCTTCTCTTCTCTCTCTGAAGATATTAACTACGGTTTATTTGAAATTTTCTTCTGCTCCCTGAATTTTGTCTGTTTCCTCTGAATTCCTGTCCTCTGTTTGCTTGTTGTGGCCTCTCTCCCCGCTCCCCCCCCCACTGTTAGGGGCTGTCTCCAAATATCTGGTGATCCTTGGCTGTCTGTTCACATTCATGAGTGGAGCATTAAAAAGCTGAGTCGATGGTGGGCTTCTCAGCGGGCAGTCAGAAGGCCATGGTCTTTTCCAAGGGGGAAACCCAAACGTCCGAATGTGCAAGTCTCTTTTCCAGGACAGTTTTGTATTTCCAGAGATGAATCCTTTGTCTCCCGCCTTGGGGAGTGGAGAGGGTTGAGGGGATAGGCCTGCTGTCACTCTGGAGCTGGGTTGGACAAGGGGACTCAGGGTTTCACGGTCAGTGAGGAAACTTTCATGCAATCCCCCTCTTTGGAGTATAGCGCTTCACTCCATCCTCCTCCATCTGTGGTCTCCCCAAGTCCACAGTCTCTCTGGTTCTGTTTCTCTGGTCTCTGTGACAGGGGGAGGGCTCATTGCATGGCTGCCCAGGGTGCGTGGGAACCTGAAAGTCTAACTGATCCTCATAGCAGCTTTCAATCAATTGCCCTTTGTCAACTTCCTTCTCATCCCCACCACTGTGGAAACTGCTATCTCCAGCTCATAAGCCTTCCCGGTTTGGACCCTTATGTTTGACCTTCCTCTTCTATAAGTTACCCACCGCCATTTCTCTGTGCTACAAGATTGTGGTCTAGGACTTGAGGTGTCTTCTAATCCCAATAAAAGTGTACCTCCTTGTTTTGAGCTGAATTATAAGAGGGGAAAAAAATGAGAAAATACATACTCTGCCATTTTGAAATCAGAAATCCTTGTCTCTTTATTTTTAAAACATTTTACTTTTATTTTAGATATGCCTCTTATAAATAGCATACAATTCAATTTTGTTCCGATTCAGTCTGACAGTCTTTGTGGGTTTTTAAAAAATATATGGTAAAAAACACATAATGTAAAATTTACCTTCTTAACCATATTTAAGTATACAGTTCAGTGGTGTTAAGTATATGCTCATTGTTGTGAAACACATTTGTTTTTGTTTTTTAACAAATGAGAGTTTAATCCATTGATGCTAACTTTAAGTGTATTTGATCTTTACCATCTTATCTTGTGCATTCTGGGGTTTTTTAAAAAATTTTTTTGCTGCTTTTTATGTTTCATTTTGCCATATTGTTCGGGTTTTGTTTGCCCATTCCCCTTATCCCCCCCGGATGATTTGGATGTTATACGTACTTCTTTTCCTATCAGTGGTTACCTTTAAATTTAAAATATGTACATTTGAAATTATGTTTATATGTTAATACCCAGATGAAGCTGTCTTCTAGCACTGTCATAGAGGTTTTCCCCAGTTTCATATGCCTTTGGTCAATTTTGAATCAGTTCCACCACTAGAACTGAAGCCCTGTTCTCCGAGTCTTTAAATACCCTAAATCCATAAATTCAGAGACACAACTTTCTTACAGTTTTTCGTCTACATGTCTGATCATTACTCTTTGGCCTCTTTTCCTGAACTCTTTCTCCTAAATCCCTAAATAGCTGCTGTTCTCAACTTCTGTCCATGGCTTGCGTCTTTTCTCATTCCCTGGACTGCTACAAATTCACTTAGAATGATTTAGGCCAATTTGTATCTCCCAAATCTGCATCTCCTGCTTTGACATTTACCCCTGACTTTCTGACTCCTGCATTCAACTAAGTTAGCCTGAACTGAATGTCCCACAACACCCCAAACTCAAGATATTTAAAACCAAAGCCAGTACCTTTGATAGTTAAGAGCTCTCTAGAGCCAGACTGCTTGGGAGCAGATCTTGGCTCTGCCATTTACCAGCTGTGTGATGTGAGGCAAGTTACTCAATCTCTCCGTGCCTCGTTCAGTCTCGTTACGTTAAATGGGGATAGTGTCCCTAGTATCCACAGGGGATTTGTTCCAGGACCCCTGAGGATACCAATATCTGCAGATGCTCTAGTCCCTTAGTCAGCCTTCTGTATCCACAGGTTCCACATGTGTGGATTTGGAAGATCCGACTGTAATATTATAACATCACCTACCTCATCCAGCTGCTGTGAGGATTACGTGTTTTTGGCATGTAAAGCTCTTAGAATAGGGCTTGGCCGAGCAAACACTGTGTATATATTAGTGGTTATTTTCGTTTCATCCCCTCCTTAGCTCTCTTCTCTCATTTAACGGTACCATCATTAACCACTCACCTCTGCCAGAAACCTGGGTGTCATCCCTGATGCCTCCTCTTCCTCAGTTCCCCATGTCCTGCAGATTTTCTCTCCCCCTTTCCTCTCTGTCCTCCTCCTTCTGGGTCCAGCCTGGTTGACTAATCATCCCAGTTTACCTGGGAGTAAAGGGGTTTCCTGGACTTGGGACTTCCAGTGCTAAAACCAGTAAAGTCCCAGGCAAATCAGGACAAGGTGGTCAGCCTAGGCCTGACTTCCATCCATCCCCTTTTCCTGGAAAACGCAGTAGCCTCCCAGCTGGTCTCCTTGGCACCACTCCAGTGTTCATTAAGTCCACTTTCCCCATCTCTGCCCACACCACTCTGCACTTAAAAGCCCTCTGCCATTTCCCATTCTCCAAGGGCAGAAAAACTCTCTGGTGTTGCATAGCTTGGCTCCTCTTCCTCTCCATCCACAGCTCTGGCCACTCCCTGCAGGCCCTTCCTGCTGTGACGTTTGGAAGTGTTCCTGAAGCCACACCTCTGTGCCTTTGCTCATGCTGTTTGCTTTACCTGAAACCCCATTTCTCCCTTCCTTTTCCCCCCTTCTTTTTGTAGCTCCTACTCATCCTACAAGAGGAGACTCAGGTGCCATCTCCCCCAGGAGGTCTTTGCCAACGCTCTTCCCCCTTCCCCCACTCCCTGGTGGGCTAAGTGCCCCACCTCTGCATCCCCATAGAACCCTGGGACACAGCCACGGAAGTATTTGTGACACTATAAATGGCATGATCTTTGTATGTAAGTGACCTTCGAGCACCCTGGGCTCAGGGTCCTTGTCTTAGTTCCCCACTTCCCCTAGCTTTCTGTGTGGTGTCTGGCACACAGCAGGGGCTCACCAGATGTCTGTTGAGTGATCTGGTCCACCCACCTTATCCCAGATCTCATCCCAGAACCGGAAGCTCACTCTTTTCAAGGCAGCCTGTCCACTGTAGGAGAGCTGAGAGATCTGCCATCTTGAGCTGAAATCTGCCTTCCTATAGTGCAGCCCAGTATTTAAGCTTTAGGCTCCAACGTGGACCTGTTTACCCTTATGTTGCATTTCCTCTTTCGAAGTCAGTTCCTTACAGTGGTTTCTGTTTTTAATGACCTCTTTAAACAACCTGATCAGGGGCTTTCTGAAAATCTAAACTTATCACTCCATCAAGTTGCCTTTTGTCCCTGCACTGGCTTGCTGGGGGAAAATCCCAGTAGCCGTGCTTTCCTCTTGGAACTAGGCAGGTCTGTGTGCATGTTCTGTCCAAATGCGTAGGATGAAAATCACTGAGCAGCAGGGGGGAGCTCATGGCGAGTGGGAACGAGGTATTCCCAGCTCAGAGAACAGCATGGGTGAGGGCGTTGTGGCTGGCTCCGTGAGTTTAAGGGTCAGCAAAGGTATGACCTTGGTTGGATTGGAAGTTTGACATAGAAGAGTATGAGAAATAAGACAGCCAACAGAAGAATTGGGACACTGGGGTGTGGAAGGCAGGAAGCCACCAACAGAAAACAGGAGACAATTGGCAGCACTTTGCCCATCCCCTCACCTTACTGAGACTGGGACCCTTTACACACTCTGCAGCTGGCCCTTCCCACTGGCCTCCACGGCTGCATTCATAGACTGAAATCGAAGACTCCTTATGGGCCAACGCCAAGCAGGTAGGGTGTGTCTAGGCACACAGACCACAAAGGGGAAGCAAAAGGCATCTGCCTACACTGCAGGCAGGTGGGAGGAGGCCCCAAGACTGCACGTGATTACCTAGAAGGCAGGGCCAGGTCCTGCCAGAGACACCTAGAGCAGCGTGATGCAGGAGAAAGAGCATCGAGTCAGAGTCAGAGAGCTGAGCCCCCCACCTACCACTGTGCAGCCTTCAGCAGGTCCCCTTCAGTGCCTCTGGGCCTGGGTCTCTTCCCCTGTGGAAACTGAGTGTCCCTCACCAGGTACCGTCAGTTCAGGTGTGGTCCTACTAATGATGGCAAACTGAAGGCACCTGGCTTTCCCCCACCCCAAGCTCATGCAGGACTTCAGTCCCCTGCAGTCTCTCCAGGTATTTCTGGAAGGTCAGGATGACGTCCCAGTGCCAATAATCATCCCGTTAGCTGTCCGGTCAGTGCCCACTAGGTTCCACTGCTTGTCCCCCTGACCACGACTGCCTACCATGGCTGACAGCTCCAGGGCACCAAAGCTGCCACAGGTTCTGTTGACAGCAGGGGAGAAGTTCCCTATCCCTTCTGTGTTACCTTCTGTTATGGGGTCTTGGTAACTTTCTGTCTTTACTCACAACCCACCTGTGCAGACTGACAGGAGTCTATGGATAGGTGACAATAGGAGGGTCCTTGGCTGCTTTCTAGACCCTCTGTCTCTGCCACAGGTAAATAGTCTTGTATGTATTGTAATTTAATGCTTAGAACTGGAGTCAGACTTATAAAACCCCTGAAATACCCCAAATTCCACACATAACAACATTCCTGTCACATAGGAGGTACTCAGAAATGTTTGTTGAATAAGTCAACACTCAAACTCAGGTAACTTGACAACCTGACAAGCACCATCCACAGCATTCCAGTTTGTGTTCAAAATCAAGGGCAACAGGTTGGAAAAGAACTGCAGAAATGATGTGAGATCCAAGGCCAAGGGCAGCCTAGAAGCAATTTATGCAGGGTTGTCACTGCTTAGAGTCACTTGCAGGAAGACAGCTGGGACCCCATGTGCCAGACCAAACAAACACACTAGATTCCAGGGTAGGAGACAGATGTTGGCAGGGCGTCATGCTGAGTGAAGGTGACACTCATATGAGCCATCTCTTTGTTGCAGACTGTGACGAACACCTTCCGGACGGCCAACATCCAGATCCAGAGCCAGGACCAGAGGCTGCTGACGCTGTTGCTGGACAAGGACAATCAGCGCACTTTCCGGGATGTGGCCAGGTGAAGTGGGGCCTGCCACTTCTGGGATCCAGGCCCTATGGGGCAAACCGAAGTGGGAGCCAGCTCCTGCCATCTCCTGCTTCTAGCCCAGGGCACCTTGTCAGAGGCAGATCCTGCAGCCAGGCAGGTGTCCCTGGTGAGCGTGAACTTAGGCCACTGCCCCATGACTTGAATCCGTGAAGAAGAGGCAAATGAATGGCCGACACTGGGCAACAGCTGATAATAAATTTTCCCAAGATTCCTATGCATACACTCAGCCTGAAGCCCACCTAATCCAACTCCCTCTGGCACGGGCCCCTCCACACAGGCTGACTGTCTGTGGCATCTGTGCTCCAGTTAACTGACCCTTCCTGGTTTCCCCTGGGGAGGTGTGTTTGGGTAAGGAAGGCATGCACAGAGTAACTCGGTCCAGGCATCTCCTCTCCCAGTTAGCCCCAGGCCCAGGGTGTTCTTTCTCATCCTGACTCTTCCTCTTCCTTCTGCATGGTCCCCTCCTCTATACCCTACAGTAATGCTCTACCTTTCAAATGCCCTGGGCAGATTTGATCCCTGAGATTGGTCACCTGAGCCGTTCTCTCTCACCCACAGATTCGAGGTTGCTCCCTGCCCAGAGCCATGTTCCGAGGCCCAGAAGTCCAAGGGCCTGTGGAGCAGTTCACACAGGCAGAAGGAGATGGAAACCATCAAAGCCAAGCCCAAACCCCTTCTGATGCCCATCAACACGTTCTCCGGTGTCGTCCAGTGAGCCCTGCAGGGGCAGCAGAAGAACCCAGTCCAAGGGCGGCAGGCGCAAGAGGAAGGATGCACTACCCCGCCAGCCCCCAAACACTCCCATCCACAACCAGAACAAGGCCCAGCTCCACGGGGGCAGCTTCTGGCCTTAAGCAGGAGCCAGTCAGTGCCTGGGAGCACAGGGAGCCTGCCGTGGTGGGAGGAGTGACAGAGAAGGGCCCACACAAAGGCCGGAGGACCGCCCGGCAAAGCTGCAGCTGCATGAGAGCGCCCACACAAAGCCCAGCTTCTCCCAGGAACTTCCACCCTTCATCTATTTTCCACTCCCGCTTCTCCCACCGTCTGCTCCCACTCAAGCTCCCCACCCAGCCCTTAAAACCAAGGTTAGAGCTGCTGTTTTTGCCGGAGCCCTGTGGCCCAGGGGAAATGGGAAGGAGGTAAAGCCTGCAGCACCTCCCTCCCAAGTCTCTTCCCTCCCTGCTCTCGGGCCACTGCCCAGCTCACCCTCCTCCAGGCAGGGGCCTCTCCCAGTTGAGAGGAGAATGTCAGATTCAATAAATGCACGCTAAAGTGTTTCTGCTTTCATCTAATGCCCAGCAATATTTGTATTTTAATAGAAATTGGGGGTAGTACTTAATATAACCCAATGAATCCACTTCGGCCAGGCAAGAGTTCTGCAAAATAATAACTGGTGTGTTCTGTCTCCTGCCCCTTCCTCACGGGAAGCTCATACCTCTTCCAGGGACAGTACCATCCAGTGAAACAGTTCTAGGTCCCGGGGACAAAAATACCTGCCTTCCCGGAGCTTTGGTTCTGATGGCGACAGACAATAAACACGGTCAATACACGCACTGTATAAACCCGCAGTGTCTGGGAGCGCTGAGCGCTGTGGAGGACACTGCAGCAAGGAAGCGGGCGCGGGAGTGTTGCGCGCGGAGGTGGGGCGCACGTGGGTCTGAGATTGGCAATTTCATTTAGGGTGGACGGGGATGATCCCTGGGGGTGGTCACTGATCAGGGGACGTTTGAGTAACACCTGAAGAAGATGAGGGAGGGAACCTAGTGGATATCATTCATTCCATTCCCGCTTCCCTCAGCCCGACCCTCACGGTTTTACCGTGGCCCGGGGGGCGGCGGCCGACCTGGGAGCGCTCCCCGGGGCCCGGGGACGCGCCCCTCGCGCACCTGCGCACGTCCCATAGACGGGGGCGGGGCGGGGCGGAGGCATCGGGACGTGGCAGGTGCGTCAGCCCCGCCCCCGCCACACCGCTCCCTCGGGGCGGGGCACTTCCGGGCAGGCGGCCGGACGTGGGGGCGGGGGCGGCCGTTGACTTGGTGACCGCGGCGCCCCCCGAGGCTGGAGGCGGCGTCCGACTTACTCCGAGCGCTGGAGCCGCCCTCGCGGGGACATGGGACCGCGCCCTCCCCGGCCGCGCCCGCCCTGCGCGCAGCGCCGCCCCCCGCCGGCCCGGGTCTGACGGGTCTGAGCGAGCCGCGCGGCCATGAGCGCCAACCCCCAGTGGGACGTCAGGAGGGCGCTGGGGGTGGCCAAGCTCTTCCACCTGGTGTGTGGGGTCCGGGATGCCTGCGTGACCCCCTTCCTGACCCTCTACCTGAGGCAGCTGGGCTTGGCCGCGCCCTGGGTGGGCATCCTGATGGGAACCAAGCACCTGATCGCAGCCTTCTGGGCTCCCTTCTGTGCCTTCCTGGCCAAAAGCTACCGGAAGCGGAGAGCGCTGCTCGTGGGCTCGCTGCTTGGCTCGGCGGGCGCCAGCCTGCTGATGGTGCTGGTCCCCCCGTCGGACAGAGAGCTCGTGCACCGCTCTTGTAACGGAAGCAGTAGCATGACCACCACAGTCGTGCCGCCGGGGGTCACACGGACTGTGAACGTCACCTCTGCCCAAGAGCCTGCCTCAAACCACCCAGCAGGGGCGCCCAACCTCCCAGCCAAGAGGAGTACTGGAGTCGTGGAAGCCTCTGGCTTCAGAAATGGACCAGGGGAAACTGACCATGAAACTTCCAGTGGTCTGTACCGCTATTTAGTGGGCTCCGGTGAAGGAGTCAGAACCACATCCCAAGGTGTCCTCCATCCTATCACCTCAGGAGTGAAAGACAATCCCTGGGAAGGTACTTTTGAGGTGGTCAATACTGCCCTCCCTTTGCTTCCTGGGAGCACAGCACTGGGAAGTCTGGTCAATTTGTCAGCGGCCAAGGGCAAAGCCCAGGTCCTTGACCTCTCCTTGGAAGGGTTGCAGTGGACTTTCATCCTCTCCTTGGGGTCCATGGTATTCTGGGAACTGCTGACAGCCCCTCTGGAGCAGGTGGCAGATGACAGCCTTTATGAATACCTGGATTTTGTGGATGCCACTGACCGATACAGAAGCCTGTGGATCTGGAGATTGCTGGGCATGTCGGCAGGCGTGTGCAGCATCGCAGCCTTGGTGGGGCAGCTGGACTGCTTCCTGATGACCAGTAGCCCCCAGGGTGTGGTGCATTTCTACGGCTACGCGCTGGTCAGCACCCTGGCCTTACTGGTGAGCATTGCCTTTCCTGTTCCCATCTGCCGGCGGCGGGAGCACAGCTACAGAAGCGTCAAAGCACTGTCTGTTGTGGGGAGCAACCCTCGCCTCGTTCTCCTGGCCTTCACTGTCTTTTTGTTAGGAGCTATCACCAGTACTGTGCAGAACTTTCTGTTCTGGCACATGAAGGACCATGGGAGCAGCGAGCTGGTTATGGGTTTCTCGGTTGCCCTCAGCCTGCTGGGGGAAATTCTGCTTCATCCATTCAAAACCACGTTGCTTAGGAAACTGTCCAGGGTAGGCACAGTGGGGCTGGCGCTGGGCTGCCTCGCTGGGCAGCTGCTCTACTACTCCTTCCTCTGGAGCTGGTGGTCTGTCCTCCCTGCTCAGATCTTGAGTGCCATCAGCTATGGGGCTCTGTGGTGGGCAGCTGGGGCCTTGATAGAGGCCCTGGCCACTCCCGGCACGGAGCGGCCTCTGAGTACCATGTTCCGAGGCCACTTTTACGGGAGTGGCTCTAGCCTGGGAAGCTTTGTGGCGGGCTTTGTGGCCATGCGCTTCAGCCTGGCTGTCCTCTACCAGGCCTGCTGCGTGGTCCTGCTGCTCTGGTTGGCCTTGTTCCTGTCCATCCAGCCGAGGCTGCCCCAAGAGCGGAAAATCAACTACTCAAAGCTACTGGCCATGGAGGCGAGTGACAGCAGTGACTCTGAGCAGGGGACAGAACGGGACTGGCTCGTGAAGGCCATGAGGGAGGAACACGCAGACTGGAGGGGCTGAGAGAAAGTCAGAATGCCCTGATCGGGGAAGGAACTAATGGATTGGACAAAACTCAGTCTGCTGAGGACAAAATCCTGCCTTGAAATGCAGGGAGCCTTGGGAGAAAGAAGGCATGTCTATGCCGAAGGTCAAACAGGATGATCTCATTGCATGATTTTCTTTACTTTTTTAGTAAAAGGAGATTTAACTTCCTGCCATTCAATCTTTTTTACATAGTGGAAGAAGAATACATTTGCTAAAAAACAAAAAAATGTTTCCTTTGTATTGACTATATTTTGACATATAAGGTTTTCGAGAGCTTTAATAGTCCCGACTCTTGAATTCAGCAATGGCTAAAGTGACCAAATCAAATTGGCAGTGCCAGGAAGGTCTTGGGGACCTGCAGGATTCAGTTGGCAGAAAGGGCAGCTGACTTGGATGAGTCATGGCAGACTATGGGCCATAAAAGGCATTAGCCTGATCCTCTAAAAGTCATGCCATGGGCAGGGAAGAATGATAATGAAAACCGAAACTCCTCTCTCTCCCCACTGATACAGACAGGTACTCACACTCACACCCAAGTACTTAAGTTTCCAGCAAGAGAAAATGATGGGGAATGTACTATGCGTTGGGGGGGAGAGGGGAGGTTAATAGGTTTCATTCTTACTCTCAAATGTGTATGGCACCAGGGAAAGGATCCTTAGAATCATTGTCCGTATTTACATCAGAGCAAGGGCAATTTCATATCCCTTGGACTCACATTTTGCACACTTTGCCTCACAAGAGCACATAAGAGATTTTAACGTCTGCTTTGATTAGGGTGCAGGAGTCCCCATAGGGTAGGATGCTGTAGGTACTCCCCACTGTACCTGTTCCCAGCTGCTTGGTGGGGTCTTGAGAGTGGCAAACTAGTGCTGCTGCCTTCCCAAACTCCCCAGAATCCTCCCTGACCCCCAGGGAAGGGCCCTTTATTCCAGAGGCCAGTTCCCAAGAGCCTAATTCTTCTACCTTATAATCAGCTAAATATAGGATATTGGATTTAGAAGAAGCCTCACTGTACAAATGCAGATGATGTCTCATAGCTGGAGAAGGGGAACCAGATATATGAATGTCCACTGGGTCAGAAATGGTTCTAGGATCTTTATTCTTTTTTAATTCTCCCTAGGAAACTATAGGGTACAAATAATCAACAAAAAATTACCTCTGCCTTAAGCAATTACAGATTCATTTGTCTCACGTAAAATGCATAGGGGTAGACAGTCCAGAGATGGTACAGCTGCTCAACGATGCCACTGGGGACCTAGAATCTTTTCATCTCTTCATCATGCTCAGCTCATGGTCCTCCCTCCCATATTTGTACTCTCATAATAACAAGATGGCTGCTGCATCTTCAGGTCTTTCATCCATGTTCCAGGCAGGAAGAAGAGGGAAAGACAATAGGACAAAAGGAGAAACAGGAACAAGTGCCTATGTCAGGAAAATAAAAGCCTTCCCAGAACTCCTCAGCTGACATCTGAGTGCACTGTGTCACATGGCCACCCCTAACTGCAAGGGGGTCTGGAAGGCAGAGTATTTTTAGCTGGGAACAGTTACCCCCCCAAGCAAGGTCACGGTTGTGGTAGGAAGAAGAGGGGGCTGGATATAGGATTGGCAACTAGCAGCGTCTGCTGCAGCATCAGCAGTGGAATTCACAGCCAGGTCTGACTCATTCCAAAGCCTGTGTTCCTTTCACCCCAGTAAGTCACCTTCCCCATAGGAATGACTTTAGCGATTTGACCCCCACAGTAAATCAAATTTGTTATCTGCATTTTACAAACGAGAAAATGGAGTCTCAGAAAAGTTACACATTGGGTTACTGGCAGAAACACTACCACAGTTCTGCTCTCCTTACATTAAATTTAGGGCATTTACTTCTTTATCAGTAGTCCCCCAGCCTGGCTGTCCAGCCCAATCTGTGAGCATATGCAAAAAGCCAGTTTCCTGGGTTCCACCAGAATCTCGCAGATGGGGCCCAGAAATGTGTATTTTTAATGCAATCTCCAAGTGATTCCAATGTGTTAACCAGGACTAGTCCACTCAGTTGCCCCTTCCAGTTCTACCTGTCTCACCACTTCTTTGCCAAATGCTTCCAGTGCGCAGTGAAACAAACAACTAGCTATTGAGTGGTTACTGTAGGCCAGGCACTGTTGTAAACACTTTACATGCACTAGCTCATTTCAGCCCCAAAGCAATCACAGGATGTAGTCACCATTAGCATCTCCAGTTTACAGATGGCAGAACTGATGGCTAAGAAACTTCCTTGAGGTCACACAGCTAGCAGGTGGCAGGGTTGGGATTCAGATCCAGCCTGCTGGCTCCCGGGCCTGAGAATTTAATCATGGTGCTCTATGGCTAAGAAATTGGAAAAAAAGAAAAGGAGGGGAAAATTAAATATTAAGATTTAAGGCAGCTATTACTTGAGATTTACTGGATAGTAGATAGTATTTACTATGTGGACAGAACATACAATAACACCAAAATACATGTGTGTCCTCAACATAAAGAAGGATGAGGAACAGGAATGGGCTTAAGAAGAGAGTTAAGTTAGCCAGTGTGGTTTAGTCTGAAGAAGAGGTAGAAGGAAGCGAGAGGAGCATGGTCGGGTAGTGGAGGAGGAGACTGAGGGATGTCATGATTGAAGGATCTAAAAGATTTTATGGGAAGGATGAGATGCTGAGAAATTCGTGTTTGGGTTATTTAGTTAGAATTTGACTACCCTCCATTTGTAAAGATTTGTGCAGCTTGCCATAGGGAATTCAAGGACGAATAAAATGCATAGCCCTACCCTCAAGAAGCTAATAGTCTGACTAGAAGATTACTTACATATGTACACATGTAAGGAAGTACAGGACAGTGTGGAAAATGCTGCACAAAAAGCACTACTGGAGTTTAAGAAAGGGACAGATCATTTCTGACTCAAGAACCCAAAGAAGATTTCATGGAGATTACATGTAAATCTAAGCCTTCAAGGATAGGTACACTTTTAACAGGTAAAGAGAAGGTGGTAACTCAGGAGAGAGCTTCTAAACCAGCATGAGCAGACCTGCAGAAGTGGGAAAAGCATTGAGAATACTTGGAGAATAGCAAGAAACATAGTTTGGCTGGAGCAAAGGATTTGCATAGGACAGTGCTAAAATGCAAGGCTAGAAAGAGAGCTTGGGACCAGATCATGGAGGGCCTTGATTCTGGATAAACCATGGAAGGTTCTGGTCAGGGTCATGACAGGTGAGGGCTACACTGAGCCTTTTTTTAAAAAATAACTTTATTGAGGTATTGTTGATGTACAAGAAACTACACATATTTAAATTGTACAATTTGGTAAGTTTTGACATAAGCATCCACCTGTGAAACAGTCACCACAATCAAGGTAGTAAACATATCCATCACCCCCAAAATTTCTTCCTTCCCTTTATAATTCCTCCTTCCTAGTTCCCTCCTCCCTGGTCCTAGGCAACCACTGATCTGCTTTCTGTCACTATATATTAGTTTGCATTTTTAAAGACTATAGGATGTACTCTTTTATATCTGACTTCTTTCAATTAGCATAATTGCAATGACTTCTGACATCAACTACCTAGATTTAGGCTCAAGGTTAAGGGCACAAGACTGCCCTCCCTTCAGATACCAGGCACAAGTTCAGGGGTTCCCTCTCCCCTCCCAGGGTCAATAATTCACTAGAACGACTCACAGGACTCAGGAAAGCATTATACTTATAATTACAGTCTTATTATAGCAAAAGGATACAAATCAAAACCAGCCAAAAGAAGACATGCATAGGGTGAGGTCTGGGAGGGTCCCAAACATGAAGCCTCCATCTCCTCTCCCAGTGGAGGCAGGACGCATCACCTTCCCAGCACACTGATGTGACAATACACAGAGTGTTGCCTACGAAGGAGATTCATCCAAGCTTTGATGTCCATTGTTTTTATTAGGGCTTCACTACATAGGCATGACTCATTGCATCATTGGCCTGTGACACAATCTTCAGCCCCTCCCCTCTCCCCAGAAGTCAGGCTGATATCAAAAGCCTCAAAGCCCAACCTTCTAGTCACGTGGTCTGTCCTTCTGGCATGGTCAGCCCCCATCCTGAGTCCTTCCATTGGCATAAATTATCTAGGGGTCATCACAAGTCACCTCATTAGCATAAAGTCAAGTGTGGTCTGAGGGCCCCCCCATGGATAACAAATACACTCTTATAACTTGGAAAATTCCAAAGATTTAGAGGCTATCTCCCAGGTACTAGGGACAAAGGCCAGACAAATTCTCTATTACCCAGGATAATTATTTTGTAACCAATGTTGTTGAGCGTATCAATAGTTCATTCCTTTTTATTACTGAGTAGTATTCCATCGCATGGATATACCACAATTTGTTTATCTATTCTCCTGTTGGTGAACTTTGGACTGTTTTCAGTTTTGGTCATTCCAAATAAAACTTCTATGAATATTCATTTTAAATCTTTGTATGAACATATGCTTTCCTTTCTCTTGGGTAAATATCAAGGAGTGAAATGACCACATCATATGGTAGGTGTATGTTCAACATTTTGAGAAACTGCTAAATAGTTTCCCACAGTGGTTGCAATTCCCACCAGCAATGCATGAGAGTTCCAGTTTCTCCACATCCTCACCAACACTCAGTAGGATCAATCTTTTTAATTTTAGCCATTCTAACAGGTGTGTAGCAGTACCATCATCCCTCAGTATCTGAGGGAGATTGATTTTCCAGGATCCCCCCCGCAGAGCTACAAAAATTTGAGGATGCTCAAGTCCCTTACATATAATGGCATGGTATTTGCATATAACCTATGCACATCGTCCTGTCCACTTTAAATCATCTCTAGATTACTTATAATACCTAATACAATTTAAATGCTGTATAAATATAATAGCTGTTATACCGTATGTTTAAATTTGTATTATTTTTCTTTTTTTTCTGCCCCCTCCTCCCCCCCATTATTTTTACTTATTTTCCATTATTTTGATCTCAGGTTGGTTGAATCAGTGAGTATGGAACCCATGGACACAGAGGGCAGACTGTATCTCATTGTGGTTTTAATTCACATTTCTCTAATGACTAATGATATTGAGCATCTTTTCATTGTACTGTGCTTCTGAACATTAATTGGCAGCAAAGAAATAAGCAAGAATAAAACAACCTCAGGTGACCATAAGAGCATAAGAGCACATTACCTATCAGAATAGTAAACACTTCAGAGCAGTGGTCTTTGTTCCTAGAGTGCTTTAAAGGAAAAAAATAAATACAAGAAGATTGATAACTTTGTGTCTTGAATAGTTTCACATACCCACAAGCATCAAGAAATGGAATCAAACCAGATGATCTACTTTTTTATTTCCCCTAAAGTTTGTCTACCATTACCCCTGGTACCCTGTTCCAGGGAAGTGGTTTTTAACATTTTGGGCATATAGTCCCCTTCAATAATCTGATGAAAGGCTGGGCGCAGTGGCTCATGCCTGTAATCCCAGCAGTTTGGGAGGCTGAGGTTGGAGGATCACTTGAGGCCAGAAGTTCAAGACCAACCTGGGCAACATAGTGAAACCTCATCTCTACAAAAAACTTTTTAAAAATTAGCCAGGTGCAGTGATGTGTACCTGTAGTGCCAGCTACTCAGGAGGCTGAGGCAGGAGGATCCCTTGAGCCTAGGAGTTCAGGGCTGCAGTGAGCTATGATCATGCCACTGCACTCCAGCTTGAGCAACAAAGAGAGATCCTGTATCAAAAATAAATAAATAAATAAATAATCTAATGAATGTCACAGGTGCTCTCCCCTGAAATATACACATCAGATTTTTCATGCTTGTCACATTTCAATAAAAAAACAACAAAACTACTCAAAACAACAACAACAGCAACAATAAAACATTCACTGACCTCAGGTTAATTAAACAGATTACCCTGTTTGAGACATATTTTTCTGCCAAAGATCTTGCCAATGGCCCAAATTTGAAAACTTCCTTTCTAATGCTGTCTTCCCTCTACTCCATGATTGTGCAGAGGTTAACTGACTTAGCCACCCAGGATCACAACTCTTAGATGGTAAAGCCATGACTTGAACCCAGATCTCACCACCGCAAGTTTCATGGCCCTTCCTCTGAAGACTATGGGGCTTCTAGAAGTGAAGATTTTACTAGTCAGTGGAGAGGCACTGAAAGTTTTTAACTCTCTCTTGCCTGTTGTATTGTGAATAATGAGTCTGACTTGGGGGAGTTTTGGGGGCCTGAGATGTCTGTTTTGGACAGAGCATTGCAATTGTCCAGACAAGAAGGGGCTGCATCCCAAATGAGAATTGAACAACATAATGTGAGGGAGTTTCAGAGGTGGGATCGATAATATTGCCCTTGGTTATTGATTGGATAATGAGGCAATGGATTAAGGAAGAAGGAGGTATCAAGGATCATGGATGATTTTGTAATTTTGAACCCATGTGATGAGGGAGAAAGTGTGTAGAAATGCCAGAGCCCAGGAGCCCATGAAGCCATCCATCCAAAACCTGAAACGAATGCACAGATCATACTAATTACAGACAACACAGCAAAAACCCCTCATCCTGCTAGCTTCCTTCTACAATTGCTGACTATCATTGAGACCAGAAGCACCACTGTTTGGTGATACTTGTGATGTGGGGCAAAGCAGAAGACATTACTAATATTCAGAAGCTTTTCCACAGCCACGTTTATGAAACTTTTATCTTTTTTCAAGCCTGGAAAGTAAATATTGAATAAGCCATTAACTCATTAATGAAATGGCTTGGAGACATGAGGTTACACTGGACAGAAGTTCTCCAGTCCTGGGAGCCTGAGATCTATGATAGGATCGTGATTGGTGAGATGTTGCCATGATTTTAATGTTTGTCCCCTCCAAAAATCAAGTTGAAATTTAATCCCCCATGTGGCAGTATTGAGAGGTGGGGCCTTTAAGAGGTAATTGGGTCCCGAGAGCTCTGCGCTAATGAATGGGTTAATGGGTTAATGGATTAATGGGTTACCATGGGAGTGGGACGGGCGGCTTTATAAGAAGAGGAAGAGAGACCTGAACTAGAACATCAGCACGCTCAGCCCCTCGCTATGTGATGGCCTGTGCCACCTCAGGAACCTGCACAGAGTCCCCACCAGCAAGAAGGCCCTCATTAGATGTGGCCCCTTGACCTCAGATTTCTCAGCCTCCATAACTGTAAGAACTAAATTCCTTTTCTTTATAAATTACCCAGTTTCTGTTATAATTCTGTTATAAGCAACAGAAAACAGACTAAGACAGGAATCTTCTGCTACAGAAGTAAATCTTAACTGGCTCCCATGTCTGAAAAATGAGGGCCTTGGCCTCTCTGACCTTCTAAGTTCATGCCTCTCGACATTGAAATGATTCCCTCCTTTGTTTTTCTTATTTATTGCATAATATTATGGGGGTACAACATTTTGGTTATATATAGTGCCTATGCACTGCCCAAGTCAGAGCTACAATCGTGGACATCCCCCAAACTGTGTGCCCGCACCCATTCAATGACAGTTTTCCCATCCCCTCCACCCCCCTCCCACCTGCCTGCCCCCTGATGAATATTATTTCCACGTGTGACATAAGTATTGATCAGTTAGTACCAATTTGATGGTGAGTAGCGGTGGTGCTTGTTTTTCCATTCTTGTGATACTTTGCTTTGAAGAACAGACTCTTAGCTCCATCCAGGATAATACCAGATGTGTTAATTCACCATTTTTTTTTTATTGCTGAGTAATAATACTCCGTGGTATACATATACCACATTTTACTAATCCACTCGTGTATTGATGGGCACCTGGGTTGTTTCCACATCTTTGCAATTGTGAATTGTGCTGCTATAAACATGATGATTCCCTCCTTTGAGCCAAGGTCACTCTGCCTTGGTGCCTCTCACCGGGCAGAACGGCATGGAATTCTGGACCCCAAGGGATGCTGAGGCATCGAATGAATTTTCATCTCCTTCTCCTGAACCTGATGCTAAGTTCCTGGTCTGCGTGCAGAATGGCCACATTGAGCCCAATGCATCAGCCCTCTGACTCACCTGCCCTCAGAGCCAAGGTGGGGTGGGGGGTGGGGGGGAGATGAGCCAGAGGGGCAATCTGTGGCAGCTGGAACGTCGCGCCTGTGGTCAGGAGCTCCAGCGTGAGGGCTGCTGTGGAAAGGGGAGGTCTCGGTAGGAGCCTTCAGTGCAGGAGATACCTTCCCACTGGCATCCAACGTTACCTTCAACTTTGCTCAAGTCGACCATCACAGGCTGAAGCCTTGGACACTTGCAGCCCCTCTGCCCTTTGCAAGGGGCAGGGCATCCTCTAGGGCCTCGAAAGCCATTTTCTACCTCCACACGTGGGTGGAAGGCTGTAGGCTGGGCCTGAAGACGGCTCCTGAAAGCCAACCAGGATGGGAAGGCAGGAGGGATTCGACCAGGCGTTCGGAACTTTCCACCAGGGGGCGCCAAACACGCGGGGAAAACTAGCGGCCCGCTTCCCTGGGCAGACCTGGTCCCGTGCCCTGCCCCGACCCCGCTCAGGGTGAGGCAGGCAACGTGAAGACCCTTTAGCTGTTGGAGCCTGGAACTACAGAAAAACCCGAGGACCAGGTGCCGTGGCTGAGCTGGCCTTGTGAGACAGGAGGCGGGTCCAGGAGGGGGGGCTGGCGAAAGGAACAGCTGCAAAGGCTTCCAGTGGGATTGGCGGTAAGAAACACAAGTATTCCAGCCCCGCCAGGGCAGAGCAGCCCTGGATAATTCTTCCTGGCGACAAAGGCTACCCTAATGCTGCTATTCTCTTGATCAGAGTGGGTGGAAGTCAGTATAAACGTGAAGAAACAGGAGAAATGGTTGCATGTACCTCTTGGGTTTCTTAGAGCTGATGAGGGACCACATGAGCTCAGAGTCACAATCATAAAACCAATTTCACAGATCCTCACCACCTGCTCCTCAGCCCCATCCCCTTCCAACCCTGGCTGCCCAAGTCTCACCAGTTTATATGTGGGTGCCTGCAGAGAGCTTCACAAACAAATGGGAAAGATGAAAAGATTTGTCTCCAGAGGCCTTCAAGAAAAATCCCAAGACCCTCTGCTATCATCATGCTACAATCTCTTCCTTTCTGGAAGCAGATGGCTCAACAGTAAAACAGCCTCTTCCTGTTGTTCTTGGCAAGTTACATCAAAATCTATGTTGCACTTAACCCAGGAAAGAGACTACACTTCCAGGAAGGAATCTAGCGCCTGCTTTGTCTAAAGCTGCTTTTCATGGAGGTTGTACTGGCTCACTTTCTAGGTTTCTACTGGGGAATTGTGAGACACCTCACCTCAGGGAGGTGAATTGGGTGAGAGATGTATGATTAGATGTCACCACCGAACCTACCTTAAAAGAGGTAAGAGAGCTGTGAATGGATGCCAGCAGGTGCTCACCATTTTTAAGGAAAGTTGTAAGAGGGATCTGAACACCTTCCCGCTTGATGACAGCTCACTTGTCCCACCTTGCCTTGGAGGTTGGCTGTCAGCAGCAAATAAACCTCACTATGTCTGTCCTTGGGACTAGTGAGCCAGACCAACTTGGGGGCTCGAGGTGTTTGGACATTTGAAGAAGTCCTGCCTTCCACAGAGGGTTAGAGGTAGTGTGGGTGATATCTGAATTTTGCTTAGCACTGTCTTAGAAGAGGGACTAAAGAAACATTTAGAAAACAAAACAATTAAAAAAAAAAACTTAACTCTTGTCAGATGGTGCCCAGAAATCTTTGTCTCATTGCAAACAAAGGAATCTAAATAGGGGCAACTTTGGAAAGAAGGGCCACTAAATACCATTACTACATTCATACTGAGGCACCACCACCACCACCAGGACCACTACCAACGAAAGCAAGTGAAGGGGTTCACATGTGGACACAAAGACATCAAAGAGGCAGGTCTAGCATCAAAGGACACAATCAACAGAGTGAAAAGGCAGCGTATGGAATGGGAGAAAATATTAGCAAATCATACATCTGAGAAGGAGTTAATAGCAGAATATATGAAGAACTTTTACAGCTCAACAACGAAAAAACAAAGGACCTGATTTTAAAATGGGCAAAGGACTTGAATAGACATTTCTCCAAAGAAGATATACAAAAGGCCGACAAGCATATGAAAAGATGTTTAATGTCACTAATCATTAGGGAAATGCAAATCAAAACCACAATGAGATACCATCTCCTATCCATTAGGATGGCTGCTATCAAAAAAACAGAAAGTAAAAAGTATTGATGAGGATGTGGAGAAATTAGCACCCTTGTTCCTTGGTGGGAATGTAAGATGGTATAGCCACTATAGAAAATATTATGGCAGTTCCTCAAGTAATTAAAAATAGAATTACCATATGATCTAGCATTCCTACTTCTGAATATGCCCAAAAGAATAATAGGCAGGATCTCAAAGAGGCACTTATATGTCCATGTTGGATGGATAAACAAAGTGTGATATATACATGTAAAGGAGTATCATTCAGCCTTAAAAAGGGAGGAAATTCTGACACATGCAACAACATGGATGAACCTTGAAGACATGACGCTAAATGAAATAAGCCAGCCACAAAAAGACAAATACTGTATAACTTCATTTATATGAGGTACCCAAAGTAATCAAATTTGTACAGACAGAAAGTATAATGGTAGTTACCAGGGGCTGGGAGGAGAAGGTGTTGTTTAATGGGTACAGAGTTTCCATTTTGCAAGATAAAGGAGTTTGAGATTGGTTGCGCAACAACGTGAATGTACTGAATACTACTGAATCTACACTTAAAAATGGTTACAATGAAGAAATTTATGATATGTATTATAAATTTGTCCAAACACATAGAAAGTACAACACCAAGAGTGAGCCCTAATGTAAACTATGGATGCTGGTTAATAATGATATGTCAACCTGTAGGTTCATCAGTTGTTAACAAATGTACCACTCTGGTGGGGATTGATAGTGGGGGAGGTGTGCATGTGAGGCCACAAGGGATATATGGGAAATCTCTGTACCTTCTGCTCAATTTTGCCGTGAACCTAAAATGCTCTAAAAATACTCTATTAAAAAACTGTTAAGATGGTAAATTTTACATGTATTTTACCACAATTAAAAATTAAAAATAATAGTTTTAAATTTTAAATTGTCTCCATAGTTTTGACTTTCTCAGAATGTCATATACTTGGAATCATACAATATTTAATATGTAGTCTTTTCTGGTTGGCTTCTTTCACTTAGTATATGCATTTAAGTTTCCTCCATGTCTTTTCATGGCTTGACAGTTCATTTCTGTCATTAGCATTTTCAGTGCTAATAAATACTCTGTTGTCTGGTTGTACCACAGATTATTTAGCCATTCACCTACTGAAGGACATCTGGGTTGCTTCCAAGATTGGGCAATTATTAATTAAACTGCTGTAAATATCCGTGTGTAGGTTTTTGTGTGTAGGGCATAAGTTTTCAACTCCTTTGGAAAGGTGGTCACTGGATGGTATGGTAAGAGTATGTTTTGTTTTGTAAGAAACTGTCAAACTGTCTTCAAAGTGGCTATACCATTTTGCATTCCCACTAGCAGTGAATGAGAGTTTCTCTTGCCCCACATCCTTGCCAGCATTCGGTGTTGTCAGTGTTCTGGATTTGGGCCATTCACGTAGGTGTGTGGTGTAGCTCATTGATGTTTTAATTTGCGTTTCTCTGATGACATATGCAGCATCTTTTCATATGCTCTTTTGCCATCAATATACCTTTGGTGAGATGTCTGTTAAGTTCTTTGGCTGATTTTTTAATTGTGTTGTTTGTTTTCTCACTGTTGAGTTTTAAGAGTTCTTTTTATATTTTGGATAATAGTCCTTTAACAGATATGTCCTTTGCAAATGTTTTCTCCCAACCTGTGGCTGCTCTTTTCATTCTCTTGACAGTGTCTTTCACAGAGCAGAATATTTTAATTTTAATGAAGTCCAGCTTATCAATTCTTTCTATCATGAATTGTGACTTTGGTGTTATTATCTAAAAAGTCACCATGAAATTCAAAGCCATCTAAATTTTCTTCTATGATATCTTCTAAGAGACTTATAATTTTGCATTTTTTCTTAGGTCTGTGATCCATTTTGAGTTAATTTTTGTGAAGGCATAAGGTCTGTGTCTAGATTCATTTTTTAAAATTTTCATGTGGTTGTCCAGTTGTTTCAGCACCATTTGTTGAAAAGACCATCTTTTCTCTATTGTATTACCTTTGACCCGTTGTCAAAGATCTGTTGGCTCTATTTCTATGAGTCTATTTCTGGACTTTCTGTCCTGTTCCACTGATCTATTTGTCTATTCTTTCACCAGTACCACACTGGCTCGATTACTGTAGCTTTATAGTAAATCTTGAAGTTGGGTAGTGTCAGTCCTCCAACTTTGTTCTTCCTCAATATCATGTTGGCTATTTTGTGTCTTTTGCTTCTTCATATAAACTTTAGAATCAGTTTGTCAATGTCTACAAAATAACTTGCTGGGATTTTGATTGGGATTGCATTGAATCTGTAGATCAAGTTGGGAAGAATTGACATATTGACAATATTGAGTCTTGCTATCCATGAACATGGAATACCTCTCCATTTACTTAGATCTTTGACTTCTTTCCTCAGAGTTTTGTAGTTTCTCAAACAAATCTTGTACATATTTTGTTAGATTTCTACCTAAGAATTTCACTTTGGGGGGTGCTAATGTAAATGGTATTGTGTTTTCAATTTCAAATTCCACTTGTTTATTGCTGGTATATAGGAAAGCAATTGACTTTCATATATTAACCTGTATCTTGCAACCTTGCTATAATAGCTTATTAATTCCAAGAAGGTTTTTGTTTTGTTTTCTTGATTCTTTTGGGTTTGTTTTCTGCACAGAAGAACATGTCATCTGCAAACAAAGACAGTTTTATTTCTCTCTTCCCAATCAGTATACCTTTTATTTCATTTTCTTATCTTATTGCATTAGCTAGAAATTCCAGTTCGATGTTAAAAAGGAGTGGTGATGGGGAACATCCTTGCCTTGTTCCTGATCTTAGTAGAAAAGCTTCTAGTTTCTCACCATTATGTATGATATTAGCTGTAGGATTTTTGTAGATATTCTTTATCAAGTTGAAGTTCCTTTCTATTTCTTGTTTACTGAGAATTTTAAAATCACACATCAGTGTTATATTTTGCCAAATACTTTTTCTGCATCTATTTATATGATCTTGTGATTCTTCTTATTCAGCCTGTTAATGCAATAGATTACATTAATTGATTTTTGAATGTTGAATCAGCCTTGTATACCTGAGATAATTTCTATTTGGTTGTAGTGTATAGTTCTTTTTATACATTGTTGGATTCAATTTGCTAATTGTTGAAGATTTTTGCATCTATGTTCATGAGAGCTATTGGTCTGTAATTTTCTTTTCTTGCAATGTCTTTGTCTGTTTTTTGTATTAGGATAATAATGCTGGCCTCATAGAATAAGTTAGGAAGTATTGCCTCTACTTCTATCTTCTGCAAGAGATTGTAGAGAATTGGTATAATTTCTCCCGTAAATGTTTGGTAGAATTCAGTGGCAAATGTATCTGGGTCTAGTGCTTCCTGTTTTGAAAGGTCATTAATTATTAATTCAGTCTGTTTAATAGATACAAGCCTATTCAAATTGTCTATTTCTTCTTTTGTAAGTTTTGAAAGATCATGTTTTTCAAGGAATTGATTCATTTGATCTAGGTTATCAAATTTGTGGGCATAGTTGTTCATGGTATTTCTTTATTATCTTTTTAATGTCTATGGGATCAGTGGTGACATTCCCTCTTTCATTTCTAATATTAGTAATTTGTGTCCTCCCTCTTGTTTTCTTAGCCTGGCTAAGGCTTATCAATCTTATTGACCTTTTCAAAAAAAGAGCTTTTGATTTCATTGATTTCTCTCTGTTTATTTCCTGTTTTCAATTTCATTGATTTCTACACTAATTCTTATTATTTCTTTTCTTTTGTTTATTTTGGATTTAATTTGCTCTTCTTTTTCTTGTTTCCTGAGGTAGATGCTTAGATTATTGATTTTAGATCTTTCTTCTTTTCTAATATATGCATTCAATGCTATAAATTTCCCTCTAAGCACTGTTTTTGCTGCATCCCAAAAATTTTGGTAATTTGTGTTTTCATTTTCAATTAGTTCAAAATATTTTAAAATTTCTCTTGAGACTCCTTATTTGACTCCTGTGTTATTGATAAATGTATTGTTTAATCTCCAAGTATTTGGGGATTTTCTAGCTATCTTTCTGTTATTGATTTCCAGTTTAATTCTGTTGTGTTCTGAGAGTGGACATTGTGTGATTTCTACATACATGTTTTGTGACTCATAGTGTGGTCTATATTGGTGAATGTTCCCTGTAAGTTTGAGAAAAATGTGTATTCTGTTGTTATTAGATGAAGTAGTCCACAGATGTTCTTTGCATCCAGTTGATTGATAGTGTTGTTGAATTTCAACTATGTCCTTACTGATTGTCTGCCTGCTGGAACTGTCCGTTACTGATGGAGGAGTGTTGAAATCTCCAACTAGAATAGTAGATTCGTCTATTTCTCCTTGCAGTTCTATCAATTTATGCCTCACATATTTTGATGCTCTGTTGTTAGGTATATATGTGTTGTAATTGTTATGTCTTCTTGTAGAATCGATCCCTTTCTATGTATGCCCTCTATCCTGATACTTTCTTCTCTGAAATCTACTCGTCCAATAATATAGCTACCCCTTCTTTATTAGCATTAGCAGGTATATCTCCCTATCCTTACTTTTAATTAAGTGGTTATATCAAGTGGGTTTCTTGTGGACACTATTTGATCTTGTTTGACCCTGTGACAATCTGTGTCTTTTAATTGATCCATTTAGACCACTGCTGTTCAAAGTGATTATTGATATAGTTGGATTAATAGCTACCATATTTGTTAGTTACAGTTTTCTATTTGATGCCCTTGTTCTTTGGTCTATTTTTGTCCTCTAGTCTTTTTCTGCATTTTGTGGTTTTAATTGAATATTTTACATTCCACTTTCTCTCCTTTCCTAGCATATCAGTTATATTTCTCTTTTTTATTGTTGTTGTTGTTCTTTTTAGTGGTTGCCCTAGCATTTATAATATACATGTACAACTAATTCAAATCCACTTTCAAATAACACTGTACCACTTCATGGGTAATGGAGTACCTTACAATAACAAAATCATACTAATTCCTCCCTTGTATCATTGCTGCCATGTGTTTCACCTATACATAAGCATATATATGTATGAATACATTGTTGCTATTATTCTTTTGAACAAATTATCTTAGATCAATTAAGAATAAGAAAAATAAGTTTTTATTTTACATCACTTTTTTCCTTCTCTGATGCTCTTTTGTTTCTTTAAATAGATCCAAGTTTTGGACCTACATCATTTTTCTTCTGTCTAAAGAACTTCTGTTAACATTTCTTTCAAGGCAGGTCTACTGGTAACAAATTCCCTCAATTTTTGTTTGTCTGAGAAAGTCTTTATCTCACTTTCACTTTTTTGTTGTTGTTGTTGAGATAGTGCCTCTCTCTGTTGGCCAGGCTAGAGTGCAGTGGTGTCATCATAGCTCATTGCAACCTCAAACTCCTGGGCTCAAGTGATCCTCCTGCCTCAGCCTCCAGAGTACCTGGGACTACAGGCGTGTGCCACCATGTGTGGCTAAATTTTCTATTTTTTGTAGGGCCAGGGTGTCACTCTTGTTCAGGCTGGTCTTGAACTCCTGGCCTCAAACAATTCTCCCACTTTGGCCTCCCAAAGTGCTAGGATTACAGGCATGAGCCACTGCACCTGGCCTTCACTGTCACTTTTAAAGGATAATTTTATAGGGTACAGAATTAGTAGTTGGAGAGGTTTTCTTCTCTTGACACTTTAAATATTTTACTCCACTCTCTTCTTTCTTACATGGTATTTAAGGGCAAGTCAGATGTAATTCTTATCTTTGCTCCTCTATAAGTAAGGATTTTTTCCCTCTGGCTTCTTTCAAGGTTTTTTCCTTTATCTTTGATTTTCTATAGATTGGATATGATATGCCTAGATGGACTTTCTTTGGCATTTTCCCCGATTGGTGTTCTCTGAGCTTCCTGGATCTGCGGTTTGGTGTCTGACATTAATTTGGGGAAGTTTTCAGTCATTATTGTCTCAAATATTTCCTCTGTTCCTTTCTCTCTTTCTTCTCCTTCTAGTATTCACATTACATATATTTGTACCTTTTGTAGCTGTCCCACAGCACTTGGATGTTCTGTTCTGGTTTTTTAGTCTTTGTTCTCTTCGATTTTCACTTTTGTAAGTTTCTGTTGAGATATCCTCAAGCTTAGAGATTCCTCCCTCAGCTGTGTCCAGTCTACTAATTAACCCATCTAAGGCATTCTTCATTTCTGTTACAGTGTTTTTGATCTCTAGCATTTCTTTTTTGTTCTTCCTTAGAATTTTTACTTCTTTGTTTACATTGCCCATCTGTTCTTGCGTGCTTTCTACTTTATCCATTAGAGCCCTTAGCATATTAAGTATAATTTTCATAAATTCCTGATCTGATAATTCCAACATCCCTGACATATGAGTCTGGTTCTGATGTTTGCTGTATCTCTGGGGGTTTTTTTGTTTGTTTGTTTATCTGTTTTTTGTTTTGTTTGTTTTGCCTTTTAGTATGCCTTATAATTTTTTTTACCCAGACATAATGTACTGGGTAAAAGGAACTTCTATAAATAAGCCTTTAGTAATGTGGTGGTAAGGTGTTAGGGAGAAGAAGCATTCTATAGTCCTATGAGTAGGCCTCAGTCTTTTAGTAAGCCTGCCCCTTGGACTGTGAACTTCACACGTTTCTTAGTTGTTCCCCTCCCCCTCTCAGGTGGGATAGGATGGTTAGACTGAGCTGAAATTGGGTATTTTCCTTCTTCCATATGGAAGGCTAGAGGAGACTGGAGCTGAGTACTTTGCTTCTTCCATCTGGGAGGCTGCAGCTGGCTGGATTTGGGTATCTCCCTTCCCCCAAGTTAATTAGGCTCTGATAAAACTCCAGTAGGTTAGATGCTGATTAAATAGTTTCTCTTGGGGGTAGACCTTATTAAGAAGAATGGAACACCCTGGTGTGCTTCAAAATAGTTCCTTTTCCCATCCCCGTGACTGAAGCATGAGGGAATTTTTCTCAAATATTCACCGTGAGAACCTGGTAGAGCTCCAGGAGGTAGAACCCATAAGAGTGTAGGGGCCTCCTTATGACTGGGTCCCCCTGGAGTATTTATCTCACAGACTCATCCACACTGAGCCTCTAGCAATTCATCAGTTACAGTTCTGGTTTTCCTACCCAAGCACTGGTTCCCACAGAGGTTTCACTTGTGGGTTTCTGCTCTGGTATGTTGTAATTCTCTGTATTCTCCTGGCTGCCTCTCCAATATTGGGGCAGTGGTTTGCCCTGTGACTTCTCTTATCTTACAGATCTAAGAAGAGTTGTTGATTTTTTAGTTTGTTCTTATATGCCACTTGTGGTCTGTCATATCAGAATCATGGAAGTCACCACTCTGTCTTAACAATAAGTAAATTGTTAAAAATATGTGCAACTCATTTCATATACAAATATTGCACATATAAAATATGTGCAACTCATTGCATATACAAATATTTTATATTGCACATATAAAAATATGTGCAACTCATTTCATATACAAATAATTCTGCATTTTCAAAAGTATTAACCTCTGAAGGTTTATTAGTTGTAATTTGTGACCTTTGGTTCCAACTACAATTTTAACCAAAGTTAAATCAAAGCATATGAGCTTAAAGCTCATATTTCCACAATATCCTTTGTTCATTTTTCTATTAGGCTTCTTGTCTTTTTTTTTTCTTCTTGTTGTTTTGCAAGAATGTTTTGTATATTCTAGATATTAATCCTTTGCTGATTTTCATGCTGGAAATATCTTTGCCCAGTCTGTCACACATCTGTTAACATTGTCTCTGGTATCTTTTTTGAACAGAAATCCTTGATTTTGATGTAATCAAAGTTTTTAATTTTCCCATCACAATTTGTTTTGAGGATTCTATTTAAGAATCTCTCTTGCTAACCACCCCCCATTTCCAAGTTAAAAAGATATTGGACTACATTTTTCAATATTAGCTGTATAATTTTAATCTCTCACATTTAGGTCTTGAATTCATTTGGAATTTCTTTTGAATGTGCTTACAATAGGGACCCACCTTTATATTTCTCCATTTAGCCAGTTTTCAAAAATACCATAGACGAAATAATCCACTCTTCCTCCACTGATTTATGGCACTACATTTTTATACTTAAGTCTGCTTTTGAGTTCTCTAATTATTTTCCTCAATCTATTTGTTCCTGCACTAGAATCATGCTGTTTTTAGCACTTCGTAATGCTAAATGTCATTAGTGCTTTGCTATGTCTCAATATGTGGTAAGGTAAGTCTCTTTGCTCTTCTTTTTTAGGCTTTATTCTCCCTTATAAATTTTAGAATGAGTTTTTCACCGTCTTCTCTGTTTTGGGTTTTATTAATTTTATCCATTGGTTTTGTTCTCTCCTTTTATTTCTACCATTATCTTTATTAGTTTATTATCTTTATCTTTATTATCTTTATTAGTTTCTTCATTTCATTTCTGAGTTCACTCTATTGCTCTTCTTTTTTACTTCTTGAGTTACACACTTACCTTTCTGTTCTAAGTATTTCTTATTTCCTAATAAATGTAGTCATAAATTTTAATTTCTCTTATGGAATTTCTCTTAGTTTCTCTTTAGTACAAATTTTGACATTGTGATTTAGCACAAACTTTGACATTGTAATTTGGTTCTGAGTATTTCATAATTTCCCTTGTCATTTCCTCTTTAGCCCAAAGGTAATTTTAACTTTTTCCCAGGAATGTGGGATTTTTAAGTACTCTCTTTCTATTGGATTCTGACTTTATTTCATTGTGGTTGGAGAGTGCAATTTCTTTGTAATTCATTTTTTAAAATAATTTGTACAGACCTCCTTTGTTTGGTATAAAAATGTGTTTGTGTGTGTGCATATTTTAGTTCAAGATTATTAATTGTATTATTCAAATATTTTATCCTGCTTTTTTTTGGTCTTCTTGGTTTATTATATTCTGAAAGAGCTGTGCTAGAATCTCCAAATATAATTGTTGATATATCAAGTTCCCCCATTTTAATTGTTTTTTTTTAACATTAACTAATGTTATTTTAGGACTTATTTCTGATATCTCATTTTGTATTTACTGTTTTCTGTACTTTCTTTCTACTCCTTTCCATCTTCTTTGGAATAATTCAAAATTTTCATCCTTCCATTGAAAAGTTTAGATTTTCTACTTTCCATTGACTATATCAAATTTATTTTTTATAACATAATACATTTTATTTATACTTTCTTGTTGTTAATCCTAACTTGGTATAAACCTTACTTGTGCTTATTCTTTCCCTTGTCACTTTCTTAAGCTTAACAACATCTATTTGTTTCCTTAAGTGAGACAAGGGCCTTAGCATACTCCCTCCCTCCAGTCTTCCCCTGTACCAGCAGTTTCCCATTCCCCTTCTCCAGCCGTGCTTCTAGTTTCATATTTTACTTCTGGATTATCTATGATATGTAAATTTTTGCAGGGGGAGGCATTGCTAATTTAGATAACAGTACACTTTTCCAAGATATATTTCTCCCCCTTTACTTTGCATACCTCATTTCTTCATCCGGGATTCATTTCCCATCTTACTGGGTTACTTCCCTATTTAAAATGCTTTCAAGGGAAATTGACTTCTGGAACAGTGAAGTGAGGATTTTGGTGAGCCACTCTCCCATAAAAAGAACAAAAATGCTGGAAAAACAACCAAAATCAACCATTTCAGAACTCTGGAAATGTACCAAAGCCACAGAAGAAATTGAAAATCATCTATCCAAGAGAAAATACTGAACTTCAATAAGACAATGGTGTCTGTGGCATTTTAACTTTGAGTTTTTCCCATCCTCTCTCCCTCCCCAGCTTGGTGGCCCAATAGCCATGAAAAGCCAGCTTGAAGCTAATGGAGAGGACTGGCCTCTTTGGGAGCTCTGTTAAAAGCTCTACCCCTTGATCACAGTCAATATTTTGTCCAAATTAACAGCTACCTGAAAAATCTCCATTCCCAAGATGTTGTGGCTATGTTATTTGAGTCACAACTCAGCTCAGGGGTAAACAAACAAACAAACAAAAAAACTATCCCCAGGGCATTACCAAAAGCAATAGCAATCTGATGGCAACATCTCAACTGCCTAAGTCTGTGATTTTGGTTGCAGCAAACAAAAGCCTAGCCAACAACAATAAAAGTTTAAAAGGAGGTCCTTGAGAACTAGAAAACCACAAGGGACTTTTAAAAGCTCCAACGTATTCCTGGGGATCTAGAAGTCTGCACTCATGTGCATGATTGGGATAGACCTTGGAAAGAAAAAGACCCTAGTCGTTGACCCCTGGCTGACCTTAGTCCCTATGCAAGCAGAAACTGAAAGCTAAGTATGTCTTATAAACTTCCTGAAGGTTGAAGGTGTGCCTTCAGATACAAATCCCCTCGGCAAAGGGTAGAAGATATACAGATAAGGCATTTAGGAAAATCTTCAGACCAATCACTGGCTGACCACTAAGGTATGCTGACCAAGGAGTGAACCCTAGGACACCAGACTTAAAAATAAAAATAAGAACTTTCTTAAAAAATGCTAACAGAGAACTCAGGACCTGCATACTGCAGGGAATATAGAATCTACAGAATTAATCCAGGAAAGGCGCTAAACAAATAAGAAGCAACCAGAAAAACAATAACAAAAAAGCAGCAATAATGAAAAACCTGGGGAGAGGGAATCTGATACCAAGTTGTTACAATGTACTGTCTGTCTTAGTCTGTTTTGTGTTTCTATAACATAATACCTGAGACTGGGTAGTTTACATTTTTTTAAAAGAGGTTTCTTTGGCTCATGATTCTGGTGGCTGGAAGGTTCAAGATTGCATTTGGTGAGGGCCTCAGGCTGCTTCAACTCATGGCAGAAAGCAGCAGGGGAGCAAGCCTGTGCAAAGAGATCATATGGCAAGAGAAGAAGCAATAGAGAGAAATTGAGGAATCCAGGCTCTTTTTAACGGCCCTTTCTTGCAGGAACTAATTCATTTCCCCAAGAGGGAGAACTCACTCCCTGCCCCCCAGCAAGGCATTAATCAATTCATGAGAGATCTGCCCCCCATGAATCAAACCCCTCCCACTAGGCCCCACCTACAAACACTACCACATTGGGGATCAAATTTCAACATCAGTTTTTGCAGGGACAGACCATGATGAAACCAAAACTGTCAAAAATGTCCAGTTTTCATAATTAATTTATGAGACATTCAAAGAAACAGAAAAGTATGCCACATACACAGTGAGCACAGGGCACAGGGATTAAATTTAGCAGACAAAGACTTTAAATCAACCATTACAAATATGTTCAAAGAAATAAAGAATACTACGTCTAAAGAATTAAAGAAATGTATGACAACAATGTTTCACCAAATAGAGCATATAGAAATTACAAAAGAAAAAAAGCCAAATAGAAATTCTAGAGTTGAAAAACACAATGCCTGAAATGAAAACTTCACTAAAGGGGATTAATAGCAAATTTGAGCTGTTGGAAGAAAGAATCAGCAAACTTGAAGATGGCTCAATAGGGATTATCCATTCTGAGGGATAGAGTAAAAAAAAAGTAGAGCCTCTGAGACCCATGGGATGCCGCCATGCATGCCAACATATACGTAACGGATGTCTCAGAAGAAGAGAAAGATAAGGGGAAAAAAGAACATTTGGAAAAGAATGACTAAAAACTTCCCAGATGTGGTGAAAACCATGACTGCACCCATCCTAAGAAGCTTAACGAACTCCAGCAAAAATAATTCAGAGATCCACAGCTAGACATATCATAGTCAAACTGATGAAAGTCAAAGACAAAGAGAAAATCTTGAAAGCAGCATAAGGAAAAAAATTTATTTCCTACAAGGGATCCTCAACAAGGCTGAGATAAGCTAACTTCTCCTCTGAAACCACGGAGGCAGGAAGGCAGTTGGGATGACATCTCTGATGTGTTGAAAGAAAAAGACTGTCAATCAGGAATTCCACCTGCAGCAAAACTCTCCCTCAAAAATGAAGGAGAGGTTAATATTTCCAGATAAACAAAACCAAGAGGACTCATCACTAGCACACCTGACCAAAAATACAAAAGGGAGCCTTTCAGGCTGAAATGAAAGGACATTAGACAGTAACTTGAATCCACACCAAAAAAATTAAGGGCACTGGTAAAGGAAACTAAATAGAAAAGTATAAAATATTTTTGTTCATAATTCTTCTCTTTTTTATCTGATTTGAAATCAGCTACATGAAGCAATAATTATAAAACTATAAAGATGGGCTCATAATGTATAAAGATGCAATTTGTATGGCACATACATGTTAGCACATAATAATAGCACAAAGTAGTGGGGAGGGAATGGGAGTATGTCAGAGCAAAAGTTTTGTAGACGGTAGAAATTAAGTTAGTATTAATCCAAACTAGATTTTTTGAAACTGAAATGCCAATTGTAATCCCCAGAGCAGCCACTAAGAAAATAATTTGTTGAATGGTTTCAAAGACGGTCTTGATGTGGTAAACTTTTTGAGGGTTCGTGTGCCTAGCAATACTTTTAATACATGGTCACATTTTAATAGTAGTTAGAGTGAGCACAAAATTCTAAGTTTTGAAAAGTTTTTGTCCTTCAGTCATCTGAAAATATTACTCCATTGTTTTCTTGCATTCAGCTTAATGTTGGAGATGTTTGATGTTAATGTGGTTATTGTTTCTTTTTCTCTGGAAGCTTTTAGAATTTACTTTTTCAACAACAAAATAATAGCATATTTGGGAACAAACTTAATAAAAAATGTATAAGGCCTATATAAAGAAACTTTGAAGGACAAAAGGGAAGACTGAAAAGCTTACCATATTTTTTGATAGGTGATTCAGCATCACAAAGATGTCAATTTTCTCTATATTAATTTATACATTTAATGCAATCCCAATAAAAATATTAACTGGGTTTTGTTGTTGCTGTTCTTTAGTTGATTGCTTTGTTTGGAACTAGAAAAGCTGATTCTAGAGATTATGTGGGAAAATAAATAGAAATAGCTATGAAAACTGAAAAAGAAGCACAATGAGATGGGACTAGCCCCAAAAGATGTAAAAACACACCGAAAGCCTCAGTATATAAAGGCACATGAGTAAGCAGACCAGCTGAACAGAAAATTTTCTTGAAGAAAAGAAGGGCTAGTCAATAAATGATTTGGAGACAGTTGGGCAGCCATCATATGGGGAAAAAAGCTGGATCCCTACTTCACGCCATACTCCAGGATAAACTCCAATTGGCCCAAAGAAAAAAGTGGAAAAAAATGAAACCATAAAAGTATTTGAAACCATGAAAGTATTTGAAGAAAACATAGAAGAATTCTTTAATAGCTTTGCAATAGAGAAAGCTTCTCTAACTATGACTCAAAATCCAGAAGCCTTAAAATATTAATGCATTTGAATATATAAAAAATTCTACCCAGAAAAAGCCCACCATAAGTCAAAAGATCAAACAGAAACTGGGGAAAATATGTGCAACTCATTTCATATACAAAAGGCTATTTTTCCCTGCAAATCTCCTACCAATCTATAAGGAAAAGACTTACAGATTTATAAATAAATTCAATAGAATAATGGGCAAAGTATATCACAGGCAGTTCATATAAAAACAAATACAAATGGATTGACCCAGTAATCCTATTTCTTGGAATGTATCCTATAGATATATCTGCCTGTATGTGAAATGATATTTACACAGGGTTATTTATTACAAAAAATTGGAAATAGCCCAAATGTCCATCAATAAGAGACCAATTAAATAAGTTATGGTATATCCACATAATGTAACATTATGCAATTAAAAGCATCTTTTTGTGTATTGATATAGAGAAATCCCTAATATATATTAGGTTTAAAAAGTAATAAAAATATAGAACACTGTCTATATGCTACCTTTTGTATAGAAAGGGAGAAAAATAAAAATATATTGGCTGGGGGCACTGGCTCATGCCTGTAATCCTAGCACTTTCGGGGGCTGAGGCAGGAGAATTGCTTGAGGTCAGGAGTTCAAGATCAGCCTGAGCAAAAGTGAGACCCCCATCTCTACAAAAAATAGAAAAATTAGCTGGGCATGCTGGCACATGCCTATAGTCCCAGCTAAGACAGGAGGATTGCTTGAGCCCAGGAGTTTGAGGTTGCAGTGAGCTATGATGACGCCACTGCACTCTAGCCTGGGTGACAGAGCAAGACCCTTTCTCAAAAAAAAAAAAAAGAATATATTTATGTCTGCTCATATTTGCATAAAGAAGCTCTGGAAAATACATAAAAAATAATAGAAGTGGCTGTCTTTGGGGAAAGGGTGGGAAACTAGTGGGTAACAGAAGAGATAGAAGTCAGGTTTTCACTATAAACTCCTTTTTTGAATTTTTGAGCTATGAGAATCAATTATCTGTCCAAAATTAAAAAATTAAATTAAAAAATAATTTTCTGTTTGTCTTTGATATTCTTAAATTTCACTCTACTATGTCTAGGTGCTGAGGGGTTTTTTGGGTTTTATTTTTTCTTAGAGATGAGTTTTTTTGGTCAATTTGAGGTCACTTTTGGAAATTCTTGGTCATTTTTTATTCAAATGTTTCCCCCCCCTCTATTTTCTTCTTATGAGAGTCCTCTTATTACTTAGATTTTACATTTTTACTTCAATCCTCTGTATCCTAGTGTTTATTGTTTATCTCTTTCTGATGCCTTCTGGGAGAGTTGCTAAAGGTAGTCTTCCACTCACTAATTGTTCTTTGTATCCATCCTGCCTTTCAGTGTATGCACCGAGTTCTTTATTTCGTTCAGTTTTCATATTCAGGGTGTCCATCTGATTTGCTCTGCATCATTTGTGTTTACTTCTGCTTCATGTTTCTGATATCTTCCCTCATCTCTTTAAGGATATTTGTCATGCTTATTTTAAATTCTTATTCCTTTAATCTGTTGGTTCTGTTTCCTTTGAGACAGGTTGTTTAGTCTGTTATCTTTCTTTTATAATAGTTGCCCTCCTCAGACATCCTATTGTTTTTCTTATGAGTTCATGTGACCTTGGGACCACCAGCTACCTTGGCTGCCAATGTGTACTTGTTCAGTGAGAGAGCCTCTGGTGCTCCAGTCTGAGAGCAACCACTTTCCTTTTGCCTCCCCCAACCAGGCAATACTTTTACTCAGTAAATCTTCCAGAACCTCCTCCTCAGACATTGTTCTTTTCCAAGGGCTGCCTCCCTCTGTTGCAACTGCCTGTCCCATTATATTCATCTTCTTGGGCTGCTGTAACAAGATACCACACAGACTGGATGGCTTAACACATTGACTGCCACACCAGAAAAAAATTTTTTCCTTGGGGCCACAGTGTTTTATTACGAATATAGAATAAAAACTTCAAAAACAAAATGATCCTTTCTAACTTAATGAAAAATTTGTTATTTTTTATTGTTTTCTGTGCATGAGTTATATGCAATTAAATTGTCAATAAGAACATCAGCAAGTAAGATTTCACTAACCAACTGCAGGGTTTTGCCCAGGGGGCCATCCATCACATAACACGTATGCTACAGCATGGCAGCATGAGTTGCCTGCACACCACACAGCTCCCAAGGTAAAGAGACATGTGAGTTACATATGCTTCACGAGGCCCTGGGCTCAAAACTAGCATGAGTTAAATACAACTCACATGGCAGTTAATGTGTTAAACAACAGAAATTTATTTTCTCACAGTTCTGGAGGCTGGGAAGTCCAAGTTCAAGTTGCCAGCAGGGTTGGTGTCTGGTGAGGGCTCCCCACCCTGGCTTGCAGGCAGCCACCTTCTTGCTGTATGCTCATGTGGCCTTTCCTCTGTGTGTAGGCACAGAGAGAGGGAGCAGGTAAGCTCTGTGGTGTCTCTTTTTTTTTCATATTTGTTTTTGTTTTTATCTATAAATTAGCCAATCCCAATTCCTTTTGCCTTCTTTTCAAAGAAAAAAAGATGGAACTTTTGAAGGGTAGTCTAGGGGTGAATATGGTAAAATAGGGCTTTAGGCCCTATAGCTTTTTATTAGGAAATAATTTTTTTTATTTGGGAAGGTAAATATTTATTGAGGCATTGAAAAACCTCTCCATTCTAAAGATGATGGACCCTGAGACAATGGATATTTTTTAATAGGGGATAATGAAGTTTGTTTTGCTTTACTCTTTGGGAGAGGGGTTGGGTGGGATGGGGGTGGGCGGTGAAGGAATAATGCCTGGGAAATGAAGACAGACTCAGATTGGTTTGTGGTATTTTGGGAAGATGCAGGGGTGGAAGAGGCAAGCCCATACAATTACTGTGTTGGGGAGAGGGAAAGAGCAGGTACACAGTGTGCACTCAAAATGAGCAAAAATTCCTTAGTTAAGGAGAGGCATGTGAGTGAAGGGGAAAGGAAGACCCTGTAACCCTAGATGAGGGATGATACCATCTCTCAGGCTTAAATTTAAGTGCACTTAGTTCCTTTACTCCAGGGTATCTGCGGTAGTTTTTAATGGAGAGGAGAGATTTCTAGGGTTCTTATTTTTCCCTCTTTTTTATTTCAGTAGATTTTGGGGGTATAAGTGCTTTTTGTTACATGGATGGATTATATAATGCTGAAGTCAGGGCTTTCAGTGTACTCATCACCAAAATAGTGTACATTGTACCCAAAAGGTAAGTTTTTATCCCTCACCCACTTCCCACTCTCCCCCTTCTTAGTTTCAATGCCCATCACACCACTTTGTGACCATATGTACCCCTCACTTAGCTCCCACTTACAAGTGAAAACATGTGGTATCTGTTTCTCCATTCCTGAGATACTTCACTTAGGATAATGGTCTCCAGTTCTGTCCAAGTTGCTGCAAAAGACATTATTTCATTCCTTTTTATGGCTGTGTAGTACTCCCTGGTGTGGGTGTGTGGGTGTGGGTGTGTGTGTGTGTGTGTATACACACATTTTCTTTATCCACTCATCAGTTGATGGGCACTTAGGTTGATTCCATATCTTTGCAATTGTGAATTGTGCTCCCATAAACATTCAGGTGCAGTTGTCTTTTTTATAAAATCACTTCTTTTCTTTTGGGTAGATACCCAGTAGAGGGATTGCTGGATTGAATGGTAGGTCTACTTTTATTTCTTTGAGGAATCTCCATACTGTTTTCCGTAGAGGTGGTACTAATTTACATTCCCACCAACAAGGCATAAGCTTTCCCTTTTCACTGCATCCATGCCAACATCCATTGGTTTTTTTTACTTTTTAATAACAGGATCAGTGCCCCACCTTTATGGCTTCATTTAACCTTAATTACTTCCTAAAGACCCTATCTCCAAATACACTCATATTGGGGGTTATGTCTTCAACAAATATATTGTGGGGAGGGTGGCATGATTCAGTCCATAGCACCCATGGAATAGGGAACACACAGGTTTGTCCCACCTAAGTGCCCTTGTGTCTGCTCTGATGTGGCTCCCTTTTCACCCTGCTGCTCTGGGGTGGCATGAAGTTAGCATTGGACTGATGCTGGGGGTTTTTTTGTTGTTTTGTTTTTGCCATACAGTGACAACAGGGTTTTTAATAATGGGATCAGTGCCCCACCTTTATGACTTCATTTAAGAGGTCTTGCCAAGGCAATATGAAGAGAGAGATGGCACAATCTGATGCCCCCATCCACAGCATCTGTTCCTCTTCTGCTTTAGACTGCCATTATGCACATGCATGCACGCACACACACTTGCATCTAACCACTTTCTGCCTCCCTAGGGTTTCTACTTTGTTTTGTGTTCAGTTCCAGTACCCCTCAACCTCCCTCCCACTTCTGCAGCATCTCCAGGGACAGGAGACAAGAGCCCTTCTTGGTCTGCGATCTGGTGGGAAACCTGCATTAGCAGCATTTCAAATCCCAGCTTTGCCACTGCTGAGGATGAAGTTTAATCTCCAAGCTTCCTTTTTTTCTTCTATATAATGAGAAGTTTGGAATAGATAATCTCAGGTGGTTTTTAGCTCTAAAATTCCATGATTCTGTGTGGTAAATGAAGAGGTGGCAGGTATGGGACATTGAGGTATTTTAAGACTATACAGTTTCCAAGGAGATAAAGAGACATAAGGGGGAATACCCAACAAGAGAGAGTTATTAGCAAGAATGGATGTCAAGTTTAGAGGGTGGAATGTCAGTCAAGTTTCAGAGAACGAGGGAGGGGAAGGATGTTGTAGAGGCTCACAAGAGAAAGGGAAAACTACTTATTGAAAGGAGGTTTGGAGGAAAATCAGCAAGTCTTAAGAATTATAAAAATGATTAACCACTACAGGAGCAAATGTGATATTTTCTTTTTAATTTATTATTACATATTTCAGACACACCAAAAGGTACACAGAATAATATAATGAGCATTGTGTCCTCAGAGCCCAATCTAAAATATTACTCTTTACCAATATATGTTAATAGTAACCCTCCCCAGAACTACATCCCTCCCTCCACCACCACCAAGAGGAGTTCTTTACACTTCCACAGATGTATGTATTCAGGGGCAATATTTTCCTTTTAAAAAATCAGATTTGATATTTAAAGACTTAGAATTATGACTATTGAGATACTTGTAAAGCGAGGTGTCCTTGCTGAAGGGGTCCAGGCAAGGAGAGTAATAAAGTGGATGGAATAGCAGGTCAGAGCATCAGGAGCTTCCTCGTACCCACTTAAGGTCTTTCCTATGTGAGGAAGTCGCTGGCAGTTGCTTCTGGAGCTCGACATAGAGCATCGGCCAGCTTCCTGGTGCAGGGAGAGAGCCACAATCCCAGAATATCTGAGGTCAGAAGGAAAGGGGTTATTTCAGCTATTGCCTTGCAGAGCTGTTAGTCTGGACCAGTGGGAGTTCTCTTCTCAGAAATGCCAGCATTGGGAAATCAGGCATTGGAACAGAGCAGGGAGCCATTTAACATTTCAGGGACAAGCCATGCAGCAGGCTGAGGTTTGAGGCCAGTTTCCAAGACCAGGGTCAGCCCACAACTAGCCAGTGAGATGAATACAACCAAGGTTCTGCCTCATCCTTTGCCTTTCTGTGGCCCTTGAAACCTCCTCTGAGGGGTCCTGGCGTCTTCAGCTTCAGCAAACTGCCAAGATGGAATAATAGAATTATTCCATGAAATGACAGCCAAGTTCAGGGGGACCACTGGCCTTGCACATTTCTATTAGTGAAAACCCAGTGGGGCCATCTTTAGACAACCCAGCCCTGCAGTGAACATAACTAAGCCCTAAATGCTGCCATAGCAAACAGATTAAAATACACTCCTGTTGACATTAAAAATAATTTGGGAGAAAAAAAGCAAAAAGATTTTTATAATTTTGCTTTTGAAATTATTGTCTGAGTAACTCATTTAATTCACAATTTGCATTGCTTTTTTCCCCAAAAAATCTGTGCATAATTGGGAATTCTTAAGAAGTGAGGAAATTAAATCCACAGATGATTTTCAAATGTGTGAAATGCTTTATGAATGCTAAAGTTAATTCATGAAGCTGGCATGTTATATTTGTACACATTTAATTAAACATTTATTCTCTATTTTGTGATTTCCTTTTTGTATTTTAGAGCCAGTAGTTATTTTCAGGCTTCAAACACTGTTATAGGCACCTGAAAAAGACATAGGCCCTAGGCTCTGTGCCCACAGACCTGGAGGATCAGTAAAGCAGTGAGAAAGTTTTATGGGAGGTACCTGCGTCTGTGGGCACCGACTGGCTCCTTTGTCCCAACTCCCCACAGCCCCGATCACTCATGATGATAGTAAGGGCAGTGCCCTGAAGATAACATCTCCAGATATAGTCACTAGTGTTTGTTTCTTGCTTATTTCTTCCTCCTAGATGCCACAGAAGTGGGGACATTGTGTTGCTCACTGCTATATCCCCAGCCCAGAACAGTGCCAAGCCCATCACAGATACTAAGCCCATCAATATACACAACATAAGTATTTGTTGAATGCATGGTCCTCTTTGGGTGGTGGACAAAAAGGGCTACAGATGTATCTAAACTGTTTGAATCATGTATAATGAGAATATATTCACTTACTACCTTTGTAATTCAATAATAATATAATTTCACAATGAGATATTGCCCTGCATCCATCACAGTGGCTACTACTACAAAGAAAAACAGAAATAACAACTGTTAGTGAGAATGTGGAGAAATTGGAACCCTTGTGCCCTGTTGGTGGGAATGTAAAATGGTGCAGCTGCTATGGAAAACAGCATGGCAGTTCCTCAAAAAAATTAAAAATAGAACTACCATATGATCCAGCAATTCCACATATATATCCAATATGTCCAAAAAATTAAAGGAGGGTCTCAAAGAGATATTTGAATATTCATGTTCATAGCAGCATTATTCAACAACCAAAAAGTGGGAGCAACCCAAATGTCCATCAATGGATAAACAAGATGTGGGACAATGGAATATTATTCAGCCTTAAAAAGGAATGAAATTCTGACACATGCTACAACATGGATGAACCTTGAGAATATGATGCTAAGTGAAAGAAGCCAGTCACAAAAAGACAAATCCTGTGTGATTCCACTTATATAAGGTAGCTAAAAGAGGCAAATCCACAGAGGCAGAAAGTGGAATGGTGGTTGCCAGGGGCTGAGAAGAGGAGGAAATTGGCAGTTGTTGGTTAACTGGCATAGAGCTTCAGTTTTGCAAGATGAAAATGTTCTGGAGACTGGTTGCACAAAAACATGAATATACTTAGCAATACTGAACAGTACACTTAAAAATGGTTAAAAGAGTAAATTTTATGTTATGTATATTTTACTTCAATTTAAAATAAACAAAAAATTTTTAAATACAATTCTAAAGTAAATGTATTAGAATATATTTATAATTTTGAGTGTGGAAGACTTTTCTAAAGAAAACACAAAACCCAGAAAAATAAACAGAATGATCAACAGATTTGGCTAGATAAATATTTTAAATTTTGGTGATAAAAGACACCATAAACAAAATTAAAAGACAAAAGTAGGTTGGGAGAAAATATTTGCATATATATGTTGAGCAGTATTAATCATAAGTGAAATTGGGTTTAGTTAGTAGAAATCAAATGACTGAAGTCAATGAACTCTGAGGAGACACTGGGAAAGAAACAAGATAAGGAGGAGGAGGCTGTAGAGTGTTGATGTCTTTGTAACCACAAGAGTGGCTGAGCCAAGAACACAATTTTCTTCAAGCAAATGGAACTCTGCAGGTATTGTTACAAACTGCCTCCACTACAGGACCCCTGCTCATGTCACTGATACCTTAAACCACATGCAAATGAGGCAAATACAGTCTGGGAGGAGTTTGGGGAAGTGTTTGTGGAAAGTCAAAGAATTGAACTCATGAAGGGATAGACTTAGGTTGTTAACAACAGTCTGCACTGAGCCTGAGAGCTCAAAACATTCCTGGGGACTGAAGGTCTGCTGGATCTATCTCCCAGTGACATGGTTACAGGGTAATAGACCAGAGGTTTCCCCACCTCTTCTGCTTAGTGCCATCTTGGCTTATAGAAAAATCCTAGGACTAGGCAAAAGTAAAGCTCATTCTCCTGGTGATTTGGTGAATCAGCTTGGGTTACTAGCTATTGGTCAGCTTGTCCTTGATTGCTACTTTGGTTGCCTTCCCCGTTCCTTGCTGCATCCAATGACTGTACAACCAACCCACTCAATTAAGTATCAGGATAAGTAGAAGTGAGTATCAAAAATGTAGGCTTACTATCCAGAACACATAAAGACCTACAAATCATTAAAAATGCAAAACAACTCAATTTTTAAAAAATGTGCATCTAACATTAATAGGACTCACACAGAAGAAGAAATGGCTATATATAGATGTATAACTTCACCTATCAGACTAGCAAAAATTTAAGAGATCGGTATATATGGTGTTGGTGAGTGTCTTAGTCAATTTGGGCTGCTATAACAAATTACCACTGGGTGGCTTAAACAACAAACATTTATTTCTCACAGTTCTGGAGGCCAGGAAGTCCAAGATCAAGGTGCTGGCAGATCCGTTGTCTGGTGAGGGCCTGCTTCCTGGCTTGCAGATGGCCGTCTTTTCATTGTAACCTCAGGTGGCAGAGAGCAGAAAGAAAGAAACAAGCTCTCTTCTCCTGTCTCTAAGATCTTATAAGGGCACTAACCCCATCATGAGGGCACCACTCTCATGACCCAAAGGCCCCATTTGTCAAATAATCTACACTTTCTCCTCTGGTCAGTGCATTCCTACATAAACTTGGGTCTGTTTCTGGGCTTTCTATTCTGTTTCATTGTATCAAGGATCACAAACTGGGGCCCTGTGAGCTCAGTCAAGCCTCCAGATGTGTGTTTTGTCTTGTTTTATTCTTGGCCAGAGGTGTTTTTCAAAATTGTGAATTTTAATGCCTTTGGACAGTTCACAGAGTCAGGCCTGTCTGAGACCAAGTTACCTGCCCAAGCCTGTAGGGCACTTGAGTTTTTTATGCCTGGAGTGACACGGGCAACATATTATTTTAACATTTTCATCTTTAGAACACATTTTAGTACCTAGCCCAGAACATTTCCTCTCATTCTTCTTTTTCGCTATTTCCTTAAGTACTCTAATTCTCCAAATGAGCTTTTGCATTATTTTGTCAGCTTTGGGGTGGGGGGGATCTCTCTAGGATTTTGATTGCAATTACATTAAATTCCTAAATTCATTTGGGTAGAATTTACATCTTTATAATATCTGAGTCATCATTCAGAAATTTGGTAAGTCTCTATTCAATTCTTCTTTTATATCCCTCAGTTAAAAATTTTAAATTTTCTTTTTTAAAGTCCTGCATGTTTCTTGGTAAATTTATTTCTAAGAATTTTCTTTTCTTGCTGCCAATACATATTAATATCTTTTTCTATTATATTTTTTTCAAAATTAAAAAAGTAATATTGTCATGTTAAAAATATATATAGGAATATAAAGAGTAAAAAGTGAAAAAACCATTGAAAACAACCTCCCCCACTGCACACCATTCATGTCCTCAGAAGTATGGTAAGATCCTTCTAGAGCTTTTTCTATGCTTAACCACACTGACTAGACTAACTAGATCATACTATACATACCGCTCTACATCTCGCTTTTGTCACTTAACAATTTGTAACAGATATCTCTTCATGTCCATGCATATAAATGAGTCTCATTCTTCTTATAAATTGCATAGTATTACATTAAATTCTAATCATTTTTCATTAGTTAATCATTCTGTTGGATTTTCACAGTACATCATCACAGCATCTGCCATTATGTAAAAAAAGAAAAACTTAATTTCCTTGTCTTTTTGCAATAGCTGGAGCATCTAAAATAATGTTAAATGATTGTACTGACAGCAGAAAGCTAACTTTAACATGAATATCTTTAGTATAAATGTTAATGTTGTCTGTCAGGTTCAGATATTTCTCTCATAGTAATAAAATGCCTTTGTACACTGCCAGTTGGGTTTTTTAAAGCCAGAATGGATGTTGAATTTTCAATGCCATGTTGGCATCTATCAAAATGATGCTACATCTTTTGTCATGAGACATATTGATAGAATTAATTTCTTTAATAGATTTTCCAATATTAAGCCATTTTGTACTCATAATCCTGGTAAATTATCCTTTTAACATTGCCCTAAATTAAATTTGATGTTTCCATTAAGATCGTGATTGGCCTGCTTTCTTTTTCTTTTCTTTCTTCATGTACAATTCATTTAAGTTCTGCTTTCAGCTTACTTCCAAACATTCTTTTAAATTCTCCAAAGGAGTACAGCACAAACTGGTTTGATGCTTATCAAAATAGATTCCTTTTCCTAGGAACACAGATAAGCCAGATTTCTAGCCCCTTGCAATGCAAATAACCATGTGACCAGTTCCCAACAAAGGTCAATGAATAGAAGTGGTGATGACTTCATTAAGAGCAGAAGGGCCTTTTTTGTCTTTTCTCTCTTTCCCCTTCCACGGTGACCTTGGAGGTCATGGGCGAATATGGTGGAGCTGCCAGATGAAAGGGGCTTAGATCCCTGATCACTGCTTGAAAGAGATCTCCCAGGAGAGCTGCCCCACTAGGAAAATCCACACTGGACCTTGTTAAGCCTTGAGGCTGTTTGTTACAGCAACTAACATACAAGGAGTTTTCCATAACATCCATTTTGAAATATATTTAACATAATTTATCTGCATGATTCCACCAATATGGAATATAAGACGTATGACAGATGGAATATGATATAGACAAAAACTGGTTTCCTCACACCCAGTAGTCTTTCAATATTCAGGAAACTTCCCTCTTTTTTGTACCTAGCACTATGCTGGTCTGTATGCCAGGATAATATTTTTTGAGATATTAACCTATAATGTTTTTCTTCTGATATTCTCCCCTACCCCGCCCCCCTTTTAAGCAGATGACTGTCTCAGAGGGAGGACAGGACAGAAAAAAACTATGCCTATTGGTTTCCAACAACCTAAATCCATTAGGAGATTTTGCCTCAAAGGCAAATATCAAAATAGAAAGGGGCAGGGGTGGGTGGGGTAGGTGACGGGGGTGGTTTCAAAAGGAAGCAGGGCTCACCCAGAGAGGGAAGAGGAGGGGAGTTGAGGAGAGTACAGACTTCCGTGAATCCGAGCCAGCCCTGCATCTTGCTCCACAGCCACTAGGATGGCAGTGGGACCCCAGAGAAGGATGGCGGTGGGCAGGGGATCACGTTTCTCACGACTCTCACGCTAGGCACCAAGTGAAGCGGCGGAAGGAGCCCCCAGAAAGGAGGGGCTACGCGGGCAGGAGAAGGGGACGTCTTAGCAGCTACAGCTACCTGTAGGGACCAACCTGGCCCTGGACCACCTGATTCCACAGACAATCACGGATGTTTCTTATAATACCGTGGTGAACAGGTGATTCCAGAAACAGATGGCCTCCTCCTCAAGGGCTGACATTACACAGCCCCCCAAACTGAGCTACAGCGTCAGGGGAAAGGGAGGGAAACCCAAAGTTGACTGTGGCAAGCGCTCGGGATAAACAAGGAGAGAAATACACCTTTTGAGGAGCTTAGAGTCGTTACTGGTGGCTTATTGTCGCCCTGCTGGGGCTGTTTCTCCGGGGCGCTCCGGTGGAGAGCCATCTCTGGTTTAGGGGCTTGGGGTGGGGGTGGGTAGGGGTAGTGGGGGGGTGTTCTGGGTGGGGCGGGGGCCGTCCCGCTGCCTCTGCTGAGCCCTCCCCCTGGCTGGAAGCGACAGGCGTGTGTTGCGGCCGGCTGCGGCCGGGAGGCTGCGGCGGGGAGCGGCGGGAGGCGCGGGGGAGGGCAGCGCCGCCACCACGTCCCCCGTCCGGGGCTGGGACTTAGAGCAGGGATTGGGCTGTGGGTGGGCGGCCAGCAGGGGGCGCCAGACGACCAGCAGTGGCGGGGGTGGGCTTGCTGGGCTCCGGACACCGCCCGGGCCGAGACCCCCACCCCACCCCACCCCGGCTTCCGCTCGCAGGGGACCGCAGGACGTCCGCCTCCCACCCGCGTGTCACACGCGGAGGTGGGACCCTAGGCCATATGAGTTTATGCGTGTGGCCTGACGGGGCCGAGGAAGGTCGCCATCATAAAGTAAATATTTTAAATAGGGGACATTTCTGTTGCCGTGTTTTGGCATTTCTTCCTGTTTTAATTTTCCGCGAACCTCAAACACTGGCAGTTGCCCCGAGTCGCTTACCGTCTTGGGGCCTTGCCGGGCCCTCCGCCTGTGCCTTCCTCCCAGGCGCACCCCGCACGGCCCCGGCCCGCAGCCGGGCAGCCCCTGCGTCCCTCCTGTCCTCCTGGGCCGCTGGCCGAGGCCCAGACCCCTCGCTCACCCTCACCCACTCCCGAATCGGGAGGGAGAGGGAGGCCCCAGGACCCCGCACGAGGCCGAGGCTGCTCCTCTGCCAAATGCCCCTTGTCAGCCGCGGACGCGGACCCTGTCCCCAGGCCCGGGGCTCCGTGGCAACCGGCCTCCAGTCGCGCCTGACCTCTTCCCAGAGTTCCTGAGGGGTAAGGGCTGCAGCCGAGAGCGGGGTCCCCAGCAAGAGTGGGGCCAACGGGGACAGGGGTCAGAGGGCAACGCCTGGGTTCCGTGTGTGGTCCACAGAAGCAGGCAATCTGTCGCTAGGTAACCACATCTCCCATCGCCACCCCGACATATCATCCTGCCCTGCAGATCCCCAGCCTCCAGCCCTCTTCTGCTCAGGCTCCCAAACACCCATCCTCTGTGGGACCCTGAAAGTAGGAGGGGAGAAGCAAGAGCCCCACCACCCTTGAGCCACCTGTGGCTCTGCCACCCACTGTTTCACTGCGAAGGGTCAGCTGCCTGGGCAGGTAGGTCACTGCCACCATGAGTCTGGGCATCATGGAAGAGGAAGACCTGGCCGAGTACTTCCGGCTGCAGTATGGGGAGCGGCTGCTGCAACTGCTGCAGTGAGTGTCTGAGGGCCTGGCCTGTCCCACTCCCTGTGCCTGGGACCACCTACACCCCACCTGCCAACCTGCCCCTCCTCTCCTATGACCCAGCACGCCAAACAATCGTGCCCCCATCACTCTGGCACCGGTCCACGCCATCACCCTGGTCCTACGCCTTGTCACCCTACCCCAGCTCGCTCCCTGAATGCCAGCGTGGCCCTATTTCTCAGCACACCATGCCCTCCCCTGAGGTCAGGGAGAGGACCCCTTTTCCTCCCCATGGGTCTCTGTCTCCATGGGTCGCTCCCAGCCAGCCTGCCCCAGGTCTCAGGATCCACAGGCCTCTCTTGCCCGTGTCTTGGGCAGGAAGTTCCCCAATGTTGAGGAGCAGTCGGAGTCTCCATCCATCCGACTACTGGAGAAGAAAAAGGAAGCCAAGATCATGCATCATGCTATGGAGAAGAAGAAGGAGGTGGGGGACTTGGGGAGGGGACGCAGGAAGGGACAGTGTGGGCTGGGGCTCAGGGAGAGCCTAAGGACAGCCCTCCACTTTGTGGGTGGAGGTGGCTAGAACCAGGAGTCCTAGATGCTGGTCTGGTTTCTTTTCTCTGGGCACAACAGAAAAGATCTGAGTCTTGGGGCTACCTGTGTCCTGGGATGCTTTGCTCTGAGCCAGGCATGGGGTGGAAAGTGGGAGGCCTCCTATGGACCCTCCTAGGCCTGGGGATAGAGCCTTCTGGGGTGTTCCTTGGTGCTCATGTCAAGGGCCCTCCTGACCTCTCTGCTTCCCCACCCCCGCCCCAAAGACATTTCAGCGCAGAATGGAAACCCTGAACCTGCGCTGGGAGGAACTGGGTGTCAAAGAAGCCCAACTGAAGGCCCACATCCAGAAGTTTGAGCAGTTCATCCAGGTTTGAGGGGGTGTGGACTGCTGCAGCAGGCCAGGGGATCCACACTCCGCAGTCGGGAAAATTGTTCCTCCTCCTCCTCCTCATTGCTTTTGCTGGCTCCTCGCCCTGGGTTAAAAGTGTCCTCAGTGCTCCAACAACGCCTGGTGCTTCCCCAGGCATCTCTTATGTCCCCCACCTATTGCTCTGTTTGTATTTCCTGCTTACCTGTCAGTTTCTGCCCCCTCTGGATGGCTGTTTCCTATTTCCTTGCCGGTACCCGGGACATATGGTTTATCCAGTGAATGGATGGATGGGTGGATGGATGTGCCATGGTCAGGGTTAAGCACCTGGGGACACAACAACGAATGAAGGTCCAGGCAGGGGACAGTTGAAGGACCAGGCACCAGAGTCCATTCCGAGACAACCCCTGTCAGCAGGTCCTTAGAGGAACAATTTAATCATGTTAAAATCCAGATTTGTCCAGTCCCGCTCCGGCCAGCACTTATGGAACCCTGAAGGGCCTGGCCCAGCTCCAGTGGGGAGGGTGTAATTATTGTCCTCTACTACAGAGGAGCCTGGCTCTTAAGCATCTTCCATCCCACTCTGTACCTAAACCATGTGGGAAGGGAAGTTGATGGACTCATGGGATGGTTGGGGTGGCAGGAGATTTGGGGCAAAGGGGTTCTCCAAATTATTAGAGGGTCAGCAGTTTCAGAATCCCAGACAGCTTGTTGCAAATACAGAGCCTGGGAACTTTCTCCCCTCTCCTTGCTTTCAGCAGGTCTGGGCTTGGGCCCATGCATGTAGATTTTTTTTAAAGCTCTGTGGTGGTTCTGATACAAAAGTGGATTTGAAGGCCACTGGGTTAGGGCCCCTCAGTTCTCTCCTGGGCTTATGGGGCAGACTGCAAATCCTCCATGTTCTTCTTCCTGTCACCATCACACATGCCCATCCATGTGGAATCACAGGAGCCCCTGAAGAGAGAAAGAAGCCACACTGTGCAGTGTACAGTGCGAGGGGTGGGCTTGTCCCTAATCTTGGGGGAGGGCTTTGCAGAAGGAAGAAGGTGGGGTTGGACTGATTGCACTAGCTGAGCCTCGATCTGTATTTCTGGGCATCAAATTGCCAGCACCATCTTCTCCAGCACCAGCCAGATGACAGTCTGAGCTCCTAGGAACATGCTCTGCAGGATGGCCTTACCCTGCCAGGCCCTCTACACCAGAAACATCTCCTACCTCACCTCCCTATTGCTCGAGCACTGTTGCCCCCGCTTTTGAAATAGAGGGCCTGCTGCCTCACATTTCTACAGTTGGAGAAATTGAAGCACCAAGTACCAAATCGGGAGAAAATTTGGGCCTCCCAACTGTAGCCTGGGAATCTGCCCCATGACAAATGGCCACTGCTAAGAATAGAAACAACAGACACTTTGTCAGAAGGGTTTCTGCTCCCACTTCTGGACTTTCTCAGCCTTCCCTGGGGTTGAGTTCCTCTGGACACTGAGCCTGATGCAACGTGGGTCTCCTCCACCCCTTTTTTCTCCTGGGTTTCCCTAGTCTGCTCTCTGAATTCCAGAGCCCAAATCTCACAGAATCAGAGTCATTTCCCATTGGCTCCCCCAAAGTCCCCTTGGACTTTGGAGTAAACCTCTGTCCTCACGATCTCCTATGCCCCACCTCAGTCCACAGAAATCCCCTCAACCAGCTTCAAACCCTGGAGATCCCTTTCCTTCACCCTTCCTCTCCCACATGGGTGGCCCAGCAATCTCTGCCAGTCCTTAGGGTGGTCTGAGCTCAGCAGACAGTGGGAGCTGAGGGCACCCCCGGTCCCAGGCAGGCCTGGCTCCGGGAGGGCAGGGCACAGCTGCCTGACCAGCGCTGCCTCTCCTGGCCCCAGGAGAATGACCAGAAACGGATCCGAGCCCTGAAGAAGGCCAACAAGGAGCGGGAGCTCAAGAGGCAGCGCATGCGGGAGCTGGCCAAGGCCAAGCAGGAGATGGTGGCCCTGCGGCTGGAGCACCAGCGGCTGAGCGTCAAGCTGCAGAACTACTCCATCTTCAACAAGTACCTGGAGAAGGTGGTGGAGAACTCCGAGGTGAGTTGAGGAGCAGGGGACAGGCCCTAGCACCTCCTGTTCCCCAGAGCCTGGGGCTGTGGGGTGGAGTTCAGCCTCAGCTGGCTGGGGACTGGGGGCCCTCTGGGCCCCCAGGGGCTCTGCAAGATGATCACCCTGTTCTGAGGCGATGCAGCCAGTCCTGGAGGGTGGTTAGAAAAAGCCCTTGGTGAGGCGGGAAGTGTTTCTCAAGGGGTGGTGACCTGGGGGTGTATCTATGTGTGTCTGTGTAAATGTCTTGCATGAGTTGTATGCTTATGTCTACATGTGTGTCCATGGCTATATCTGTCTAAAGCCGCGTGTGTGTGTGTATGTGTGTGTGTGTGCGTGAATGTGTTAGGGAAACCAGGTTTCAGAGAACCTGTGGGAAGCTTTGCCGGCCTCAGCATGTGGCATCTGGCTATCCCGGCTTCCCCTCCTCTCTGGTGTCTTCTATCTACTGGAGAGTCAACTAAAGAGAAGAAGGGAGAGGAACCAGAAAAACACCCAACCCGCTGCAGCACTGAGTGCTTAGTCTGCACTGGGCACAGGGCTTAGTGCTTTACACAAATTTCTCCAGGCCCAAGAGGAAAGCAACCTTATTACCCTTTTACAGAGAGGAAATAGAGGCACAGAGAGGTGAAGTCACCTGCTCAGGGTCTGACAGCTTGTAAGTGGCAGAGCCCTTGCTTTTAACCACTCCTCAGTGGGCTCACGATGCCACTGACAGCTGCTCTTCCTGAAGTCCCTGCGGCCAGAGCTCAGGGAACTTCTCAGCCCCCTTCCTGCTGTGCCTCTTGCAGCATTTGGCACTCTTGGTGCTCCTCCCTGAAACCTACCTTTGCCCTTGATTCTGTGGCACCTTCCTCTCCTCCTGCCTCTGGCCCCTCCTTCTCAGGCTCCTCTGCGGTCTCCTCTTCCCAGGTCCTTCCTTACACATTCTGGGGACTTTGTCCCAGACCCTCCACTTTTCTCCCTGAACAGTTCCTGGGGCCTCCCACAGACACCAGCCATGTCAGTGATTAACCCCCACCGTGCAGCCAGCAGCAGGGAGGGCCCCTCGTCGCGGTGGAGCGAGGTCCTCCTCCAGGGGTGTGGATCCATGTCCTGGGAGGGGATCAAGGAGACAAAGGATGCACAGCTTTTGAAAGTCCCCACAATTTCCATATAGAACCACAAACCTATTAGGTCATTAAATATGAAATGTCCGATTTCAAATCAAAAGTGTAGTTTATTATATCTCAAACAAGAAGCAGTACAATTAATCAAAGTATGCACTTAAGCTATCGACACAGTTTTGCCATCTTAACGGTAGCTTGTTTATGCCAGCAGCAAAGAAGCCTAGAGAGTGAGTGGCCATGAAATCGAGAAAGGCGTTTTCCACAGCTTGTTGAGAATTGAATGTTTTTCCTTGCAAGAAGTGATCCAAAGCCTGGAAGGAAGTGGTGGTCAGGTGGTGCAAGGTCTGGTGGATACGATGGATAACAGAGAGTTTCCAAGTCCAGCTGCTGTAGTTTGAGCAGCATTGTTTGTGCCACATGTGGTTGAGCTTTGTCTTGCAAGAGGATTGGCCTGTCTCTACTGGCCAATCTCAGGCGCTTAATCACAAGCATCCTCATCATTTCATCCAGCTGGTTGCAGTAGACATCTGCTGTAATCAATTGTACAAGTTTCATGAAGCTGTAGTGGATAATACGATCACCAGACGCCATTAGCTTTTTTTTGATGAATATTCGGTTTTGGATTGTGTTTCGGCACTTCATCTTTATCCAACCATTGTGCCAAATGCTTGCAATTGTCAAAAAGAATCCATTTTTCATCACATGTAACAATATGGTGTAGAAATGGTTCGCCTTTTTGTCGTGACAGCAAAGAAAGGCAAGCTTCGAAACAATTTCTCTGCTGACGCTCGTTTAGTTTATACAGAACCCATCTATCCAGCTTCTTTACCTTGCCAATTTGTTTCAAATAGTCCAATATTGTTGGAATAGTAACGTCAAACCTTGCTGCTAATTCACGTGTAGGTTGAGGTGGATTCGCTTCCGCTACAGCTTTCAGCTCATCATTATCCACCTTAGTCTCAGGTCGCCCACGTGGCTCATTTTCAAGATTAAAATCACCAGAATGGAACTTCTCAAACTATCCACATAATGTGCGTTCATTAGCCACATCCTTCCCAAACACTTCGTTGATATTTCGAGCTGTCTGTGCTGCATTGGTTCCACAATGGAACTCATATTTGAAAATAACATGAATTTTTGACTTATCCATGGTTTCACAAAAATTGCTCTAAAAAAAACTTTGAAAGATAATCACAAGCCAAAACATGCCTTTGAAAGACTGAGGATGTACCTTCACAATAAAAATAAAACAAGAAGTGGCAAAGTGAAATGTCAGAGATATCAACTGTCAAACTTAGTACTGCAGGAAATCAGACATTTCATACTTAATAACCTAATATTTATGTCTGAGTCCCAAATCTGTGTTATTTCCTCCATTCTAAGGTACCAGCTACGTAAGATAAATTGTTCATTTAATGATTAGGAGTTGGGGGGGCATGGAGTGAGGGAGGACTACCATATTGAAACAGCAGATAAATTGTAAGATACGTCTCAAATTCAGAGCTGGTAAAATACATATCTTAGAATTGAGGAAATTGGCCTGTATCTCGCTCCTAAACTTCAGACCCCCATATCTAGCTCATCCCATCCACACTTATCTCATCTGCTTCCTGCCACCCCCAGGCCAGCCCTGCCGCAGGTGTGTCCTATGCTGGTGAATGGCACGGCCACCCACCCACAGCCCCACCAGAGCTTGGGGCCTCATCTCTGACTCCTCCCTCTTGCTCAGTCCTGCAGCTATCGATCAGCAGATCCGGTCTGTTCTGCCTCCTGAGTATTTCTGGAATCCAGTCCCTGCCCCTTCCTCATCCAGACCCCCAAAGGTACCTCATCTGGAGTTCAACTCCACAGTCATTCCTGGCCAGCCTGTCTGGCATTCTACAGCCAGCATGATATCTCTGTCTGTCTGTCTCTCTCTCTCTCTCTCTCTCTCCCACCCCCCGCTTCTTTCTTGCTTTATTTTGTTTAAATATTTTAAGCATACTGAAAAGTATAGAGAAACACATAACAGCACCCACATACTCACCACACAGCTTTGTCAAATCTTAATACTTTTCCCTGTTTTCCCCCGATTCTTTTTTCTGAAATCAAACACTACCAGTAATTGAAACCCCCTGTGTGTCCTTCCAAATCTCATTCTTCCCCCTCCTCAGAGCTCATCAATAGCCCCTGCTTTTTTAATTTCTCATTTTCGTACTTGTTTTTATTGTTTTGTAACATATTACATATCCATAAACTATGAATAGCATTGTACATATGGTTCTGTTACTTGCTTTTTCCAATCAGTGATTTTTTAAAACTTTTTATTATAGCAACTTTTAAGCATATACAAAAGTAGAGAGAATAGTCTATTGAACACCCTTTACTCATCACCTAATTCCAACAATTATCAATTCATAGTCCTGTCCCCTGCACTTTCTTGCCTCTGCCATTTTGAAGCAAATGATGTATTTTCATCCATATGTATCTCTTTAGTGTGCATCTCTAAAAGATGAGAGCTCTTTTTAACATACAGTAATAACCATTGTCACACCTACTAAAAATGTGATAGTAATTCCTTAATGTCAAATACCACTATCAAGTATTGTACAAATGCTTTTTGTACAGTTGGTTTGTTCCAATCATGGTCCAAACAAGGTCTTCACACTGCCTTTGGTTGGAATGTTTCTTAAGTGTCACAGACATTAGGCTGACGAAGAGAAGCCAGACACAAAGGAGGATGTGCTGTATCATGCCACTGATATGTTTAAAAACAGGAAAAATTAATCTTTGGTGATAGAAGTCAGAATACTATAATAGTTTCCTCAGTGTTGGGGGACAGATACTATCAACCCTTCTCCATTTATTAGCTAGAATACTATCATAAAAAAAAGGACTTCATAAAGAGACTCTTTCCTTTACCAACTATTTGATTACTATGTGGGTCTTACAGAAAAAACTTGTTAAACAGTTGATATTTTATTTTCAGTTTTCAGAATAATGAATCGGTTCTCCAGCATCCTCTGAAAATGACCTGTGATGTTTTTAATATCATTATGAACTCGTGAATTTTTAACATATTTGATATGTTTCAATCCTTTCCACTTATTCTTACTGATGTTCAAATTGTCTCACCATTGGGCAGTGGGAGCCTCTTCAAGTCAGCACCTGAATCGTTTTGACGTCAGCATTAAGTTTTGGAGATGCATTCCTGGTTGGGCTGATGTAGTTCATTCATTTTAACTGCTGTGTGCTGTTACATTGTCTGCCAAGTGAACTTTTAGAAATGCAGACATAAATTATCTTTCTGCTTCTGAGAATCCTTCAATGGATAAAGTCCACACTCCTTCCTGAGGTTTACTGAGCACTTTTTTGTCTTCTTCAGGTCCATCTCTCCCTCCCCACCTTGAACTGAGGCCACACACACTAAACTACCTTGAGCATCTTGAACATGCTACACATACACCCCCCATTCATCTCCCCCGGGCTGTGCCCTCCACCTGTAGTGCTGCCTCACCTTCCGCCACCTGCTTTTGCCTGGCTATCTTCTATTCACACCTGCAGCCTCATTTCAGCCATCCTTTCCCCCAGGAAACCTTTTCTGGCTGTTCCTACCTCCTCCAACGCTGGGTTGGGTGGCCCTTCCCTGAAGAGGCATATTTGGGGAAAGGCCAACAGGGCAGTTCCCAAGATGCCAGTCCATCATTGGAAATGTCATGAGACAGAGAAAGTGCTCAGGGACTGTCCCTGGATGGCTGGAAGTCACACTTTGATAAGCCCTTGGGAAGGTGAGTTGGCATCACAGAACTGGTGTGCACACCACCTTCTCAAGAGGGTTGGTTGTGGGGTTTCTGTTCCGCTGAGTGGGGCCTGAGGGTTAGGGCCAGAGTGGCATAGTTCTGGGTCATGCAAGAGGAGGTAAGCTGAGCCTGGCAGGCCACTTGCCCCACTGGTACCCTCTCCAACCCCGCTTCTCCCCGGGCAAATGTTGAACAAAAGTACCAGAGAGTACCATGCTTGAAGGCAGTACCTGGCAGTCTCTGTCCAGCCCCACCCCTCAACCATAGAGAGGCTTATCACTCTGTGTTGTCACTGTTTACTTGTTTGTCTGTGCTCCCCCAAGCTGTAAGCTTCTTAAGAAAGCCTGGTTTGCTTATTTCCTGCTTTGTCTCTAGCATTTAGCACAGCTCCTGGCTTGGAAGTAGTTCTTGGTACATTCTTGTTGAATAGGAAAAATCATTGCCTTGAGAGACATCTCAAAATGTCCTCCACCAGCAATTCTCAACCCTGGGGCTGTGCCTAGAAAAATCGGGAGGACCTTTTGCAAACATCAGGTGTCAGGGGCCACCTCAGACCTGTTCATTAATCTGAATCTCAGTTGTGCACCCTCCCAATGCACATGGCCCATACAAGCCCAGGAGAAGCGGGTGGCGGGACCCCAACATCCTCACAACCTCAGCCAGTGAGCCTGGCTCAGGGCCTGCCCGCCCTGGTGTCCGGATCCAGGCATCCACGCTGGGGGTTGGCGGGCCAGGACGGCTGCATCGGGGCTCTGGGGGCGATGCAGTGACCTGAGCCCTGGCCGCAGTTTGAGGAGATCCACGAGGTGATGGCGCGCTACAAGACGCTGGTGAGCATGCACCACGACCTCATGCAGTCCGCGCAGGAGGGCCAGGAGAAGATCGAGCGCGCCAAGGCGCGGCTGGCGCGCTACATGGAGGAGAAGGACGATGAGATCCTGCAGCACAACAACGAGCTGGCGCGGCTACAGATGCGCTTTGACCGCGCCCGCAGCGATGTCATCATCTGGGTGAGGCGGCTGGGGCGGGGCAGGGGCCTGGGGGCGCTGGGTGATTGAAGGCCGCATACACACACACACACACACACACACACACACGCGCGCGCGCGCGCGCGCGCCAGGTTCACGACCCGCCCTCATCCCCTCCCCAGGAATCACGCTGGGCGCACATCCAGAACACCGCTGCCAAGAAGACCCTCCTGCTTGGCACCATTAAGATGGCAACGTTGAACCTCTTCCAGATCGTGAGCAAGCAGCTAAAGGATGCGACTAGTGTGTCCCTGGAGGACACGCACAAGCAACTAGACATGGTAGGAGGAGGTGCAGGTGCCGGGAGTGGTTGGCTTGGCTGGGCCAAGGAGGTTCCCCAAGGAGGTTAAGTGTAAAAATGAATCCGGCAGAGCAGTGGCTCTCAATTTTTAACAGCATGAGAATCACCCCGGGCCTGAGGCATATTGCTGGGCCCCACCCCCAGAATCTCTGACTCAGTAGGTCTGAGATGAGAACTCATGAATTTACATTTCAGCAAGTTCCCAGGTGATGCTGCTGGTCCGGGTTCCACACTTTGTGAACCACTACATTAGCACCACTTTTTGGCCCCGATCGGGTAGGAGGAACCTACTATTGAATCGATTAGTTATGCAAAGCAGTCTTATTAGATTCTAGTGAGATACGTGACTTGCTGAAGACTTATGTTTAAGGCCCACGCTTTGTTAAAAAGAAAAATTGGCAAGTTTAGAGAAGTGTTAAAGTCATATTAGTACCAATCTGGATGTTCTTTGAAGTAATTGAAAGGAAATTGAAAAGGAAGTAACTTTTTCACTCTATGAGTCAAAATTAGTTAATGCCATCCACATCCATGTGCCACCTAAAATCATCTCACTTATGTCCAAAGGTATCCGCATCTCGCATTTTGGGAAACCCTGCACCAGCAAATGCGCTGAAGGTGCTTCCTCTGATATGCAGAGAACCATGACTAAATAATTATTTGCTCCTGTGGCAAACGCCTTTAGCTCTGCTGTGACATACTAGAAAGTAAACTCCTGAAGACTGGGATTTTTGTTTGTTTTGTTCCTTGCTATATCCACCCTGTACCTAAAGCAATGCCTGTCACATGCTAGTCACTCAACAAGTATTTGGTGAATGAATATGAAACACCAGCCCATAAATGCACTTGACCAAGAGGCACTTTCCCTACTTTAAAAACAAAAGGTGAAATGTCAAGGATTTCACTCACTGACCAGCTAGGGAGAAGGATTTCCCTAAAACAGATAAGCAGCCTGCGTCTTAATGCATGTTAGAGAAAATTATAAATATCTTACAGTCCAAAGAAGGGGATTTGTAAGAAAGTTTGTTCTGGAAGCAGCAATTCTCAACGTTTTGGTATAAGGACACCTTTACACTCTTAAAGTCCATTGAGAACACTTGGAGAGCTTTTCTTTATATGGGTTGTATTATTGATGTTTACCATATTAGAAATTGAAACAGAAAATTTTAAGATATTTGTTTAATTAGTTCATTTTAAGATGCCATTAAAAAGCATGTCAACAGAAATAACATTTTTTATGAAAAAATTTTTCAAAAGATATTTTGAGAGACGCACGGCATTATTCAACATGTTTGCACATCTCTTTAGTGCCTGGCTTAATAGAGGAAAGGTGCATCCTCATGTCTGCTTCTGTGTTCGTTCTGCTGTGACAGCATATGTCATGGAAACCCCACTCTGGCAAACACCACTGTGTCCTCATGACAGAACAAGAGTGAAAAAGGCAAATAATGTCTTAGCATTATTGTAAAAGGAATTTTGGCCTTGAAGATCCCCCTCCCCTACAATAGGGTCTCAGGGACTCCAAGAGGTCCTTGGGCCCCCTTCCTTTAGCTGTTGTAAAGAAAGGTGTTATGGGTGGTGGGTCCTCCAGCCCCCTGCTCCTACCTGTGCACTCCCTGCTTAGACCACAGCTTCCAGTCCATCCACTCCGAGATGCTCCGTCTTGGGATGGGGGAAACCTCTGGCTGGGTGGGGTTAACTGTGGTCCTCTTGCCTTTTCAGATCCAGCAGTTTATCCAAGACCTGTCGGATATCTGGGCTGAGGTGAAGAAGAAGGAACAACAGCAAATCCGGGTTTAAGGAGGCAGCATGGTTCCGGAATGTTCTGAGACAGAGACTGTGAGAGAATAAGTTCCTGAGGAGCTTGTAGTCCAGTCAGCCCAGTCCGGCCACTGAAGCCCCAGTGCCTTTCTGCTGGTGAATGAATACCTGGTGGTTTTCTCTTTGGGCCTCCGTCCATCCCTGAAATCATTAAATTTTAAAAGAAGTTTGTTCTTAATTTCTCTCTTTTTGGTGGTTTATTCATGGGGAAGAGTGTCAATGAGCCCTCCCTCTCAAAGCTGGTCTCTTAGGCTGCCCAGGAACTAGAAACCACATCTTAGGCCTGTGTCCCCTGGGCTTTGGGCTTACACACAATAAGTGTTCAGGTGGGCGACAAGTGAGGATCCTTCTCTCCTCTATCATCTCAAAAAATATATTTTTTAAAAAGTTGGTATTTCTAATTGGGTGCAAAGACCCACTAGAAACTATGAAGGCAGCTTCCCAAATCAGAATTCCAAAGGTGCTGAGTCAAGAACTCTTCCCTGACCTCGGGAGCATGCCCTGCTCCCCTATCCCCAGTGTATCTTAAAACATGCAATACAGTGTCAGCTATGCCCATGAAGGAACAGCCAGCAGGCTGCCCAGTAACTAATGAGGGACCACTAATGTGCCAAGTGACAGCCTCAAGGCTCAGGAGCATCTCAGCAGGCTGGAATGATGGATTAAAACCAACAAAATTAAACTGAGTAGAGGTAGACGTAAAGTCTCGAACTTAGGTTCAAACACTTAATTGCACGTTCCTAAATCATCAGTGGCAAAAGCCAAGTCAGAGACTTGGAGGCAGTGACACTTGTGAATATGCACCTTGTTTACATCAGCCTCGAGGAAGCCCTATGAGGCACCACTGTCCCTGTCTCACAGAGCAGGACACTTGCCCAGGGACACTGGCCACAGGACGACAGGGCCAGGATTCACCCTTGGGTCTGCCCATCCTCAACCTGTGCATGCCCCCTTGGCCAGGCTGCCTCTCAGGCCAAGGCACTGTGCTTTTCCCCTCCCAGCTGGCCCAGGAGCAGGCCCAAACAAGGCTCCATGTTTCCTCCCTGGTCCTGCAATCCTGCCGGGATTCCCACTGCCTGCAGGGAAGGCACTGCTGCAGCTGCCCTGCTGGGCTCCTGGTCTGGGCCACAGTAACCCCTCACCTTCATATACAACACCTTATAGCAGTGGTTCTCAAGGTGAGGTCACTGGACCAGCAGCATCAGCATCAGCACCAGCTGGGCACTTGGTAGACATATAAATGTTCAGGCCTTACCCTACACCTGAGAATCAGAAGCTCCAGGGGTGGGTTTTAACCAGCCTGCCACATGGTTCTGATGCATGCTCAAGTGGAAGAACCACTGCTTTATAATGACCAAACATTCTCAGGCACCTGGGCCCCATTCATCTCCTACCTCATGAGGCCATATGTATTATGACCCGTGTCAGCCTGGCATTGGAGAGGCAGATTGATATTGAGAGAGATATATACTGTTTCTGCTGGGATAGATGAAGGGCTTTGTCACAGGGATTTGACCTTAGGCAGTTGTGGGCCCTGGTTAAGCAGTCTGTGTAGGGCTGCTGTTTTCTTGCCCACTACTGGGGCTTGAAATTCCCAGAGGAGGTAACTGGGAAAGAAATACGGAGGTAAAGCGAAAGGGGACCGAGAGCAAGTCGGAGCTGGAGCCCCCGAGGATGGACAGAAACCCACGTCAGTTCTTGTGGCTTCTGAACTTGGTGGTGTGGGTGTCCTGCGGAAGCCAGGATCCTTCTCTGTGGAGCTTAGCACACATGCCTGGCCTGGGGTCCAAGCAGCTGAAGGAGGACCCGGGGTGGGTGGAGCAGGTGCAGGCCCCACACCAATGGGGCACGTCAGCAGAGCTGCGACAACGTATGCAAACTACAGATTGGCTGCCGCTTCCCTTCTGCCCTCAGAGCCCCCATAGGAAGCTCCCTGGGACCCACTCTAACAGGAAACACCCAGGAAAGGAATTCTTGGGAATGTAGAAATAGCTTCTCCTGAGTTGAGCCTCCTGGGCTGGGTCCTGGGAGGCAGGAGAAGGTGCAGAACAGACCATTCCCCTAGCTCCCGGATAAACACATCCATCCCCCGCCCAATTTTCTGCTGTCTCTGTGAGGTGGCGTTTGAGAAGCCCAGCCTGCTAGGACTGAATGCACTTCCTGCTTGGGTGAGGCCCCTCAGCCCCACCCCAAGGCCCTGTGCCAAAAGCCAGAGGCCCTCTCTCTGCCTCCTTCCTTGCTCCATCCTCCAGCTCCACTGCCTTGTCAGCTTCCTGCATGACTGAAATGGGGACTCATGAAGGGTCACACTTAGAATTCCTGTGATCACACATAAGCTCATCTAAACACATGTGTGTTTACACACATGCATAACTCACCCTGATATTGTTGCATTTTTCAGGTTTACAAAACAGCCCAGCCCGGGGGCACAAGAAATTCTCTGGGTCTAGGTAGATTTCTTGAGTATAAGGGAAGCCACAAATCCACAAACTCATTTCCAAGCCCACAGAAAGGAGGAGGGCAAATCCAGAAGGTGCAAGGATTGTCCAGAGCAGAAGTGAGAGCTTCCCATTGAGGAGAGGGAGTGGTGGTCACAGACAGGCCCTCACTCCTCCCTGACCCCAGCCCACCCTAACCCCCCTCAGTCCCTCAGCACGGCTGGGCCCTGTATCTACACAAAGAAGCCAAGATTGCCCAGTTGAAAGAGATTTGGATTCCAGATGCACGAGATCACGTACCAAGAACAAGAAGATGAAGTTAAGGGCCTGATTGGAGTTTTCCCAGCAAGCAAAGACATTAGCTCATGAGCAAAATAACTGATTGGTTCCAGAAATGAATGGTTCTCATCAGCAAAGGCAGGAAGTAGGGCTCTGGGTGTTGTATGGATAAAGGGAGGGAAGCAGTGGGAAGCCCTCAGGGGCTTGCTGTCAGTGCTAGAGCACCTGCTCCCCATCAAAGCCTTTTTGACTCCTCCTGATGGAATGGCGTAGAGGAAGGAAGTGGCAGGGGGTAGGAGGGCCTCAGGTGCATAAGAGCCGAGCCTGCAAGCAGCCAGGTGGGCAGACAGCACATGTCCATCGCAGTGCCATGCCATACACACAGCCCCCAAACAGCAATTGGATCCCAAAAGCTGCTGGTGAGGATGGGACTGGACCCAAGAGTCCAAAGTTCTTCAGGGTGATCTCGGTCTCTCTGGGGCAGCTGAAGAGCCCCTGCTTCTGTGCGATGAACTATCAGCCCTTGGGATCATACCCACTGCGTGATTTTACCCTCAAAGCCCTTTTCCCAGGCTCCAGGCTGGAGTCCCACATCTTACGGACAAGCCTTTCTGTCAGTGGGAGGGGCGCCGAAACCTTCTGCTTCTCCTTTCAAGCCATCTTAGGGTTGATCGCTTGGGCACCTGAGCGAGCTTCTCTGCTCCGAGACTTTCAATCCCAGCAATACTTACTGGAAGGCTCCTGTGTGCATCGCAGATACTGAGGCCAAGCCAGGTCCAACCAGACCCTGCCTCAGGCTAATTCTCTTCCCCTGGGACACAAGGGCCCTCTGAGAGCTGTGACAGGAGCTGAGTGCAGGCTTCACCTTGGCTTCCCCACCTGCAGTGGCCTGAGGTTCCCCTTAGCTTTAACTTTTGAAACTTGAGGAAGAGGTTCCCAGTGTAGACCACGGAATGATAAGAGCCAGGCTTGGAGGCAACCAGCATATGATGTCACCCTTGGAGATGGGGGACAAATAACCATGTTGGGAATTTTATGAGGGAATGAGCCAGATCTAGAAGCATCCAGCAGAATGACAGCTAGCTGCATAGCGATGCGAGACTGATCGTGTTAGTTTTCTAGTCTGCGTAACAAATTACCGCAAACTTGGAGTCAGAAACCAGCACCTACTTAATATCTCACAGTAGCAGGTCAGAAGTCCACGTGGGCTGGACTGGATTTCAGTTTAGGGTCTCACAAGGCTGAAATCACGTCGTTGCCTGGCTGGGCTTTCACCTGGAGGCTCAGGGGAAGAATCCACTTCCAAGCTCAATCACGTTGCTGACACAATCCAGTTCCCGCACTGTAGGTCTGCGTCCCCATTTCCTTGCTGGCTGTCAGCCAGGGGCTGCTCTCTGCTCCCAGAGGCCAACTGCATTCCTATTGCATGGCCCCTTCCATCTGCAAAACCAGCACAGCACATGGGTCCTGGTCAGTCATTGAATCTGACTCTCCTCCAATACCAGCCAGAGAAACTCTGCTTTTAAAGGGTTCATGTGATTAGATTAGACCCACCCAGATAATCTTCCTTTTGCCCTAACACCGGGGGGTAAAGGTGGGGGGGCAGTCTTAGAACTCTGCCTGCCACACTGATGGAGAAAGGAAGTCAAAACAGCTTTTGAAGGAAGAGGGCGTGGTGGTGAGGAGGGACTATGACAAGGTGGTTAAAGGCAGAGAGGAGGAATGGGTGGGAAAAACCTTTTAGATGTGCACCTGACCTAACATTTACTAGTGATAGTTTCATCAAGACAGAGTTCCCCCGGGACTTATAAACCTCTAGGGAGTCAATAAATGGGCTTCAGTCAGTCTGGGAATCTCCTGATTTTTTTTAATGAAACTTTTATATACAAGCATATATGGATTTTTCATGCCTGAGGCAGGTGAGGGTGGGGATGGGCATGGGGGCTGGACAGCAGAAAGTCCATAGCTTTCCGCAAATTCTCCCAGGAATCTTAACCCAATAAAGTTGAGAACTACTACTTTTTAAAAAAAAGTAACAGCTTTATTGAGATATGATTCATATACCACATAATTCACTCATTTAAAGGATACCATTCAGTGGGTTTTAGTATATTTACAGAGTTGTGCAACCACCGACAAAATCAATTTCAGAACATTTTCTTTACCCCTCAAAAAATTCCATATCCGTTAGCAGTCGCTCCCATTTGCTCCCAACCCTCAACCCCCCTCCAGCCCTGGGAAACCCTTAATCTACGTTCTATTTCTATGGATTTACCTATTCTGGACATTTCATACAAATGGGATCATATAATATATGGTATTTTGTGTTTGATTTAGCATGGTGTTTTCACTTAGCGTCATGTTTTCAAGCTTCATCCATGATATAGCATGTATCAGTACATCATTCCTTCTTACGGCTGAATAACATTCCATTGTATGGATATATGGTACTATATTTTGTTTATCCAACAATCAGTTGATGGGCATTTGGATTGTTTCTACTTTCTGGCTATCTTGCTGTTATAATTATTCTTGTACATGTTTTTGTGTGGACATATGTTTTCTTTTCTCTTGGGTATATACCTAGAAGAAGAATTGCTGGGTCATATGGTGACTCACTGTTTCACCATTTGAGGAACTGCCAGACCATTTGCATTTTGAGATACTTTGGGAGCATTTTCATTTCAGGGATTAATGGCAAATTAGCACAAAGGAAGGCCAACCTGGCAAGAAATAGAAGGAAAACCAAGATCCGAAATAGTGGTTGAGGACAGTTCAAGATTGATTAATCCCATGCCCAATTGCAGGCAGCCCAGACTGCAGAGGGCAGGAGTCTGGACTGTGCATTAGAGGCCAGGCAACTGTTACAGCCCAACCCATAATTCACTGTATGAGGTGACAATTCTCCTCACAGCCCCCACATGCACCATCTACGTCCCACTCGATGCCCCCATCCTCCACCCTCACACCTGGACCTCAGAACCCTCGGTCAATAGACAAATAGTGGTTCTACTGAGTGCCTCCTGTGTACCAAGCACTAAGCAAAGCAAAGGGAACAATGCAGTAAACAACTGATATGGTTCCTGCCTCATGGAGCTTTTGGTCTCTTGGGAAAGACAGACATTAAGCCAATCATTATAAATAGCTAAATCATTAAATAATTATCACTGCTCTGGCTGTCAAGAAGTGCCAGGACCCTATGAGAGGAGGTGATGGGGAACCAACCCATCAGGTCTTTCTGAGGTAGCAAAGTAAGGTCTAGGAAGAGACTTGAAGAATGAATAGGGGTTTTTTTTTTAGCCCATGGTGAGAAGGAGGAGAGAGAGAGGTAGTAAACGTGAGTGACCACAAAATTGGAAGAGCCTGGGTCTGGGAGGGGTGGATGGGAAGGCCAGGGTAGCTGGAACAGAGAGGGCGAGGGTGAGAACAGAGCCAGGCAGGGGCTGGATCCTGCAGGGCCTTTCGGGGAGGCCTTTTCCAAGATCCTGGGTTTTATTCTCAGCGGACTAAAGAGCACTGGGGGACTTCATTAAAGAAAAGAAAAAGAATAAGAAACAAAGATTGAGCTCTCGGTAGGAGTTTGTTTATTTGTTTTTTGTTTTATATTGCCAGGCTTGGAAACCCAATTTGGCACAGATTCTGGGATCTGGGGAATGAGGTTTGGAGGAAAGGAAAGAAAATAGATCTTCAAATCTGAAAAACAAACAAACAAAAAAACAAGACAAAATAAAACTCACAAACCTTCTCTGTCCTATATTAGAAAGGCAAGTCTCAGTGCTGCTGGTGAAATCTGGGCTTATCAATCAGGTGGGCCCAGGGTGACTGGAGGTGGCTTCCACCCAGTGGTAGCAGCACCTGCCTCTGGGCCTGTCCAGCTGTTTGACACGAGGCAAGCTCCCCAGTTCAGGATGATGACACCAAGTTGTCACCTTAGCAGAAGCCAAGGGCTGTACCACTATCAGCCGTGTACACAGCAAGTCAGTTGTAAACTGGGGAGGAGAACGCTCAGATTTGCTCTTGGAAAAGATGGCTGTAGCTCCTGCATGGCGAAGGGCCTAGATGGGGGGCCTGAAAAGAGGGAGGTCAGAATGGATACAGGAAGACCATCTTGTTAAAGGATAATTTATTTTTAAAAAAAATAAAATTATGTCTGCCATATAAATATAAAATGGACACATCTTAAAGATTTTATCTGGCTCATTAATTGAAGGAACCAGTGTGATGTAAAACCCAGTTCAAAGAACAGGCACATGGCTGGGCAAGGTGGTGCACGCCTGTAATCCTAGCACTCTGGGAGGCCGCGGCAGGAGGATTGCTTGAGGTCAGGAGTTCGAGACCAGCCTGGGCAAAAGCGAGACCCCATCTCTACAAAAATAGAAAAATTGGCCAGGCGTAGTGGTGCGTGCCTGTAGTCCCAGCTACTCAGGCAGCTGAGGCGGGAGGATTGCTTGAGCCCAGGAGTTTGAGGTTGCAGTGAGCTATGATCAAGCCACTGCACTCCAGCCTGGGTGACAGAGCAAAACCCTGTCTCAAAAGAAAAAAAAAGGAACAGGCACATATATAAACAATCAGGAATGCTGAAACTAATTTGCTAATATATGCAAAAATGATCTCTTCCACCAGGCAGAAATCACTTGCATCTTCCCTGTACAAAACTCATTTGAATTTCTATGAATTCGTATGAACAGAATCATTTGCATCACCTCCGTAAGTTAACTTCTGTCTCTACAGAGTTCAGAGTTGTAAAAGGGTAAAAAGGAAAAAGAAAAATGAAAAGCACAAATCCCTATAGAATCAGATAACCCCAGAAGGGTCCTCTGGAGACAATACCATTGGAAGGAAACCCAGTAATATTTTTGCCTATTTCAAAGTCTCACTTTCCCTGACAATCTGAGGCTGTGGTCCTGGCAAACTTGGACTTGTGCAGAGGAACAACATGTGGAACAGATCCAAGTGGGTGCTGTGGTTGAATTGGGATCGTGTGGTGGGGAGGGGCTCCAAAGACTTTCCTCGCTCCTGACAAGCAGATTCTGAGACATCACAGGAACCCTGCGACCCTTCAGGACTCAGTTTGAAAACTTATGGCCTCAGTATTTCTTAGGTTCCTGACTGCCCAGCAATCTGTGTTACCTGAACTGTCTAGTTCCCTAAATCTTATTCTCAATGATTTATATCATTTAAGTACCACCTCCTCCTTGTACTTAGATATCTTAAAATGTTAAAGGTGAATTGTGCAGTTTTTAAGAGACTGTCTAGCATAGTGGTTTCAAGCACAGACTCTTGGAATCAGACTCTGAACTGACCTTGGGCAAGTTTCTCCACCTCCCTGTGCCTTCCTTTCCTCATCTGTAAAATGGGGATCATAGATCATAGGGTTGCTTTGAGGATTAAATCAATTAGTATGTGTGCACATCACTTAGAACAGAACCTGGGACCTGAGAAGTATTAAGTATTTTCTATTATTTTGCTTCTGTTTATTGAATGAATCCACACTATGCCTCACGGGAAGCCTGGTGGTTGGATTTATGATGCCAGTCTGTCGTCAAAATTGTGATCCTTAACTAATCAACAAGCATTGAAAAAAACATCAATGCTCCTTGCTTTACTGAAAATAAACAAAAAACCAAGCTTCAGGGGTGACTATGCAGATAGGTAGGGAGATTCATCTTCATCATCATCAAGTATTTATTGAGTGCCCACAGTGTGATGTGGGAGGCAAGCAGTGGGGCTCGTGAAGACAGTGAGGCCCACAGCCACGTGCCTATACCATCCTTGGAGAAGGAATCACAGAGCACGTGGAGGCCATGGAAGAAACCAGTAAGTCCTCATGGCTTCTTCCTTCCTGAGGCACAGTCAGAGTAATGAAGGGAGAGGTTAAAGGTTGTTCTCCTGCCGAGTTTTGGCCCATTCTTCTCTCTTTCCCCACAAATTTGTCCTGCATATGCCCTGTCAGGCCTCGTTCAGGCCCCTAATCACAGAGGGAGGGTTGAAGACCCATTACAGGAAGGTCCTCCATGGAAGGTACTGGCAGAGTTAAATATATTGATGATAATAATCACAGTAACAAATCTCGTACAGTACTGACAAAGAGTATTCTGATTGCTCTTCAAGACACTGAGCTTAATTCCCTTCCTCGTGAGTGTGGGCTGGACTCAGTGGCTCACTGCTAACGAATAGAACATGGCAGGAGTGAAAGGGCGCGACTGCTAAGAGTAGGTTGTGAAAGGTGTTGCAGCTTCCTCCTTGCTCTCCCTCTGGGTTCGTTCAGTCTGGGGGAAACCAACAGCCACGCCAGGAGGGCACTCAAGCAGCCCTGTGGAGAGGTGCACGCGGTGAAGAACTGAGGCCTCCCGCCAACAGCCGTGCGAGTGGCTCTTGCAAGTGGATCCTCCCACCTCAGATAAGCCGTCACATGACTGACGTCTTGGTGAAAACCTCTTGACCACACTTTATGATAGACCTGGAGCCAGACCACCCAGCTGAGCTCCTCCCACATTTCTGACCCTCAGAAATCATGTGAGATAATAATCTTGTTGTTTTAAGCCCCAAAATTTGAGGTAATTTGTTACTCAGTATATTGGCCTGCTAGGGCTGTCGTAACAAAATACCACAAACTGAGTGGCTTAAACAACAGAAATTTATTTTCTCACCATTCTGAAGGCTGGAAGTTCACAATCAAGGTGTTGGAAGGTTTGGTTCCTCCTGAGGCCTCTCTCCTTGGATTGCAGGTGCCTTTTCTTTAAGGACACCAGTCATTGGATTAGGGCCCACCCTTATGACTTCATTTAACCTCAGTTACCTCCTTAAAGGTCCTTATATTAGGGCTTCAACATATCAATCTGGGGGGCAGGGGAGAGACAAAATTCCATCCATAACACTCAGCTCCCACCCTGCCCCGGTCACCTATCTGATCTCATTTCCTGCTGTCCCGCTCCAACGCGCCAGGCACACTCCCACCCCACAGCCTTTGCAGTTGCCGTTCCCTGTGCCCAGAATGCTATCTCACTTCCTTAAAGCCTTGGCTTAGATGGCTCAGATGTCACCTTCTCACTGGGGTCCACTTTGGCTACCCTTTCTAAAATTCCAGTCCTCACCCCTGCCACTCCCTTCCCCTTGCCCTCTATATTTTCTCCACAAACATATCTTCTTCTAACATACTGCATAATTTACTAGTTGAGACAGTTTGCTCTGTCTCCACTATTAGGATGCAAGCTCCATGAGGGCATGGGGTTTCTTCTGTCTTGTTGGCCACAGTATCCACACTGCCTAGAACGGTGCCTGGTACAAACATCGAAAGGTGTTTGTGGGCTGGATGAATGAGTGACTTCGGAGAATTGCCTCCCATGGGCAATTGCCTCCCATGGGCACTGGCAAAGGGGACATTGGATGATGCAATGGTAATGAACTGAACACCATGCCTGCTGGAGAAGCCTAACACATTTAGGGGAGACCCAGACAAGATGGAGGGAGCCTTGCTAGCCAGAAAGGGACTGAGGGGTAGAGGTGTGTGGTGTATACCTTACCCCTTGCCACCAGGATTGCCTGTGTTCTGGGTCACATCCTGTATTCTCTCTTATTTCCAAACATACTTATACCCTACTTTTAGGAAGAGTTAATAATATTAGTAACTGCCAGCATGTTATGTAGAATGCTTGCCATGTGACAGGCACAATGCCAGACCCTTTAAACCTAGTGTCTCGTTTAATCTTCTCAACAATCCTACAAGGCAAGTATGACCATAAATCTCATTTTATAGACAAAGAAAAGATGACTAAGAAGCTTAGCTGACTTTTAATATTCAATTTATTGAAACTACAGTTCAAAAAGTGTAGTTCCTCCTTAAACTTCAGCTTTCAAATCTTATTCTATTGGTTTCCAACATATTTTAACTATCACTTTTAAAAGGATTTTAGGTGTTTCATTCTAATTGCAAAGCTAAATTCCTTTTAAACATTTTAAATTGTATTTAGACATTCATTGTGTTCAGTTTCCTTTTATGTATTTTAATGGCCTGACTTAACAAACGAAACCTTTCCCAGTATTTAAATTGAGATTATTCAGCCAATGGATTAAATTTATAAATATGGTGACCTTTGGATTCTCTTAAATGTTCCAATACTATATATAAGTTTAGGAAGTTTTCAGTTTAAAGTCATAAGTCTGAATCAATTACTTATTAATTTTCAATTGGAATTTTAAGATTTTTGCTCTAAATAGGCTAAATTCTATTAAGCATTACAAATACATAAATGTACATAAGTTCTTTTACACATAAATGTTGACACCATGGTTTGGATTCCCTTAAAGTTTCTATACTTAATTTTAAATCTCCCTGGGGTTAAAAGATTCTCAGTCACCAAGGAAACTGATATCATATCCAGTTTTGGGGGTCGCCTTCTAGACTCTCCTGAGATTACATAACAACCACTTTGTCATGCCTGTCGTTGCTGTGTCTGTGATTCCATAATTCAAAGATGGTGCCACATAGGCTAGGACACCTAGATTTAAGTGATTTAAGTTGTATGTTACACCCCTACCCAGGAAGCTCTACTGCCTGATTTGATTTTGCATATCTTTGACTTTAAGATTGGTAAAGTTGTTTCTATCTAACACTAAAGATCTTTGAACCAGATGGAATCCTGCATTCTTTCAAATTCTACTGTCTCTTTGGACTTCACAAGTCTTAGAGATATTAAAATGATATCTGATTGCATCGTGGCTTAGGAATCAGCTGTTTTTCACCTCATGGTGGAACTTCAGACATCTGCCAGCCATGGTAATGGACTTGGGGGTTATCAGTTCCTTCCCAGGTTTGTAACATCACACCCTGTACTTCCACAGTGTTCAAGGTCAACTACCTCTTAGGACAGGAAATAGGGAGACTTCCTTCAGGAATCCTGTGTTGGATTCTCTCCTGCCCTAAAGCATAAAGGTCACACAGATGGGACCAGGAAGACAGAGAAGCATCAGATCTACAGTTAGATATGCTCTGGAGGAAGCACAGAGGGGCCTGAGCCCTTCTTCATTCATCTTCTCTTTTGAATTACAAGCCTGGTGAGACTGGTAGGGGAGGTGGCATTGTTCCCATTTTATTATTAATCAATCAATTCATTAGTTCATTATTGCCTATGTATTATGGGCAAGGTCATTGCCTTCAAGGAGCTCACGGTCTACCACGGAAGCGTACCAGCCAGAGCTGCAGGCTGAATGTATCTACCTTGTGGGAAGGGTATTGGTGAGGTGTGGTGGGGAACAGGCAGGGGGAGATGGTGCAAGCTGAGAGAAGGTAATCAGAGAAGGCTTAATGAAGGGGCCTTGACATTTAGTCATGTTTACTGAGTACCTACTGTATGCCAGGCGAGGAGTTTGGGGATAGACAAGAAACAAGAAAAAGTTAAACAAGGCAATTTCAGGTGGTGAGGAGCTAGTGTTTATTGCGGGCTTATGACATGCAGACAGTAATCTAAGTGATTTACATAGATTGACTGGTTTAATGCTCCCATCCCTTCTGTGAGGCCGGGGACCATTGTTAGCCCCATTTTGTAGGGGAAGAGACTGTTTCTGTTAGCTGTTGCTGCATAAAAATATACCCCAAAACCGAGTGGTTTAAAACAACGACGATTTAATTTTTTTTCGTTTTATTTGAGGGGGTCAGGAATTCAGGCAGAGCTCAGCAGTGACAGCTCATCTCTACTCTGCAGTGTTAGCCAGGGTACTTGATTGGGGCTGGAGGATCAAGAAGGCCTTACTCACTTGACTGGGGCCTTGGGTTGAGCAACCAGCTGGGGCACTTCAGCTGTCCTTTATGTGACCTCTCTCTCAAGCAGGATAGCCAGAACTTCTTTATATGGTGGCCAGCTTCCCAGAGTACAAAAACAGAAGCTGCAAGTGACATAGACTCATGTCCAGTACATCCGATGGGCCCATGAGTGTCACGGAGCCAGCACAGGTTCAAATGGAAGGGAAATTGACATGGAGAAGTGGCAAAGTCACCTTGCAAAGGGCATGCGGGATGGAAAGAATTGCTGTGGCCGTCTTGGGAAACAATCTGCCACAGACACGGAGTTTAAGTAATTTGCTCAAGGTCATGCAGCTAATAATTAGGCTGTGGCAGTCAGTAGGGTAAGTCACACGTGCAGAAAAGAGGAGGACATTTCAGATACATGATGCAAATAAGTGAGGGCCCATTGACATGAAAACCTGGAGTGCAATTGTTCCGTTTGTTGCATTAAAATAAAAAACTTTAGACAAATTAAATTTAACAGAGCTTAATTGAGCAAAGAACAATTTGTAAATTGGGCTGCCATCAGAAGCAGAACAGGCTCAGAATGATTCCGGGGTTGCCATATGGTCAGATAACATTTGTGGACGAAAAAGGAAAGTGACGTACAGAAAAGGGAAGTGAGGTGCAGAAACAGCTGGATTGATTACAACTCGGTATCTGCCTTATTTGAACACAGTTTGCAAGTCGGCTGCCTGTGATTGGCCGAAACTCTAATTGGTACAGGAGTAAGTTACAGTCTGTTTACACATCCAGTTAGGTTACAGTTCACCATACACGGAGAAACCTTTAGGCCAAACTTAAAATATGTAAGGAGGCAGCTTTAGGTAAAACTTAATTTAACAGCTGGAAGAAGTAAGTGGACAAGAATGAAGCAAAAAAGATAGGCTGGGGCCAGATGGTGGATGACCTTGAACACCAGGCTGAATTATTTGGACTTGACTCTGCAGGCAGGGGGAGCCAGGGAGAGATTTTGAGCAGGAGAGTGACTTAATCAGGACTATGCTTTAGGAAGATTAGTCCAGCCCTTTGTATTCTGGGTGAATAGAGGCAGAGACCCCTGCAGGAGTAACAGCGTTGGGGGGTGTGCATATAAATGCAGGAAACATCACACGGGTGGATTTGACACACTTGGTATTTTATAGATGGGGAAACGGGGGCTCTGAAAGGTTAACTCTCCAAGATTTCTTTGCAGAGCAAATGGCGAAGGCAGGTGGTGAGAGCTCAGTGGGTAAAAGGACAAGTGGAGGGGGGAGCCCAGGTTGGAATCGGGTCTCTGGGCCCCTAGTCCATTCAAGCACAATGGGAGTGTTCATGGTAGGGAACCATAAAACGTGGGGCCTCCAGTGACTTATCTCTGGGGCACACTAGTATCAGCATGGTGTTGGTGCCAATCCCATGAGTTGTGCAATGAGATTACTTGGCTTGAACTAGCAGACGGTGTCTGCGCTGGTGGGTCTCCTGCCTTCTTCCTGCTCTGAAGCACTCACTCTCAAGGGAGCGAGGCCTGGTCCATGCAGGGTTAGATTGAGGCTGGGTGTGGAAGGGAACACGGGGGCTTGAATTTTGCCTTCTCCATATATACCCTGAGTTGCTTTGAGAGTCTTTCTAAGTAAGAAAAAATTTAAAAGGCAGCAGAGAAGAGAAAAGAGGCGATGTGATATTCAGTTCTTTCAAAGCTTTTATTATAGTTAGAAAAGACACCAAGTCTTTTTTTCTTTTTAAAGAGCCTAGTTGATCTCATTATTAGCATCTCTGGCTAAAAGGAGGCTCCCTATCCCTTTCTACTAGTTGCTCTTTGGGATTTGTAGCTTCTATTCTTCTGACACACTTCATGTGAGGAGAGCTCATTTTGGCTTCCTCCAAAATTGAACTCTAAATTTAGAATTGGCCTCAAAACTTCTGATCTTTGAGCTCAACTTGTCTGGGTTGGCCCAGCCTGCAACAGCCACCTCTTATCACCGTGAATGCTGTTGTTCCTATTTGGTTCCCTGGTTGTCTTAGAAACGTGGATTGGTATGATCTCTCACAGCCAAGAAATGTGAGCCAGAGCCCACCAGTCTACCCAGGAAGGACCCTGTTCCTGCTCTTTTCTTGTAAATAATGTTCTCTCAGAGCAGAAAATATTTTTCCCTCATTTTCTAAGAGCTGGGCCCCTTGGGCTCATTCCAAATTCCTTCTGGTCCCCCTTCCATCTGTTGCAAGTTCCTTCCTTTCCTCCTCATCCCTGGAATGACCAGAAAGGGCAGGAAGCAGCCCTGGGTCTGTGCCTGGGCCCAGCTGCCTGCCATCTGGACTCAGGCCTATTGACCCCCGACCTTTAGCCATAATCCTGCCCCTCACCTCCCTCCACATAGCCATGTCAGGAGAAGGAGCCCAGAGCCAAGGGAACTCCCAGGGGCTCTGCCCCTCACTTCTGTATGTTCTTGGTCAAATCACTCAACTTTCTAGCTGGACCTGTTTTCTCATCTATAAAATGAAGAGGTGGAATGAACTGGCCTCTAACCCTAGGTGCACTTAAAACATTCCATGCCTCTCTGACCATGACCAGTTTTTACTGGAGAAAGAGTCCTTTAGCATCACACAATGTTGTCCACAACACCCCTGCAGAGCACACAGTCTTGAATACATTAGAGAGTTCCAGCATCCCTCTATGAAACCCAGAGACATAACCCCCAAACTCAAATCAGAACGATTTTGCAGGGAGCCAAAGCCATCTGGATCCCATTTGTGGTAGTTTTGAAGGTCCACAGTGATCTAAAGATAAAAGCTAAATTCTCTAGAGCAGTGTTTCCCAAATTGCTTTCCATAGAACACTAGGATTCCATGTGCAGTTGTGCTTCAAAAAGCTGCTACCAAATAAGTTTGGAGAAAGCTAGGTTTCTCTACTGCAGGATTTCTCAGAGCTTTAATAGGCTAATGTGCCTTGAACTTAGAGCCACTGCTAGAGATATTCTGTTTAACCTTCATAACAGTCTATTTGTTTTTGCTATTTTGCTATTTCCATTTTACAGATGAGAAAAGGAGGCTCAGAGAGGCTTAGTGACTTTCCCTGATTCCCGCAGTTTGGAAGTGAAGGGCTGGGATTTGAACTCAGGTCTGCCCTGTTCCTAACACTGTACTCTATGTTCATCCTATGTCAGTAAGCTCCAGGAAGAAGTCACCGTTCCTAAGCTGCTGCCTGTGCCCCAGCTGAAACACCTTAGGGAAAAGGGACAAAGGGCAGGTTTCTGGGGAAGGGGAGAGGATAGTAAAGGGGTGCCATTTTGTGTATAGAAAGCCTCAGGCCTAAGGACCTGTAGCTGTTCCCTGGAGGTGACTCATTTGTGAAGACAGGGATCTCACAGGTGTCTGCACGACTCCTCACAACTCCAGCCAGTCTCTGGAGTAAGTCAGGTGGGAGTGCAGCCCCTTTACCAAAAATTTTTTAAAAATGGTATATGAAGACTTTGTGGAGGTTCTGAGATACCCATTCTAGAGAAATCCATTTTTGCACCACACAACTCCCGCTCAACATAACTGATTGGACAGTGTCAGCCTCAACCCCTAGGTGGCCAGCCTGCTGGCCAGCTAGCACCCCCGGACCTGGGTGAAAAAGGTGAATTGGGCCATCAGATTCTATTTTGGGAATTTGAACTAGGGAATGCAGAGACCGACTCAGTTACTCTTGCATCCTTTCATTTCTCTAGCAAGCACTTATTGAACTGTGCTGTGCATGAGGGACACAATGGTGAGCAAGCCCATTGTCCCTGTCCTCAAGGAGAGACAGACCTTAAATAAAAATAATGCTCACAAGTGGTATAATTACAACCCAGGCAAGTTCTCTGAAAAGAAGGAACATTGTCTTACGACAATACGTATCAAAGGAACAAGATCTGGTTTAGGGAGTTGTTATGTAGCCATGGAGGGACACTACACACATGTCCCTTCAAGAGACCCTCTTTCGAGGAGTGTGGTTGGCTGACAGCCTCCAGGTGCCATACCTTCAGATCCACCACAGTGTCGCACGCACCAAGGCTACTCCCTCTCCAGGTAGCTTGGAGCCAATGACCGAGCACAGCAGGGTTACAGGTGGGTCATCTCTGCCTGACTCAGGACTACTCTAATGGGTAGTCTTTGCTCTGGAGCTTTCTGTTGGCTTGACTGAGCCCTTCTCAGTGCTGTTTTGCAGCCCGAAGCTCTTCCTAACCAATCCTCCTTCCTCCCCTCTCTCCCTTCACAGGTGTCAGACCCAAAGGCTCTTCCCACCTACTCCTGCTCTCTTATTTCCCTTCATTCTTCCTGTCATTTTCCTCCAATAAATCTCCTGCACATCTAATTCTATTTTGGTGTCTTCTTCTCAGAGGATCCAAACTGACACAGAGGTTAGGGGAAGTGCTCCCTGGGAAGAAATTCAGAGCTGAGATCAGAAAGACATGTGCACCTGAACTAGGGAAAGAGGACAGTTGGACAAAAATGGGTGGGGGTGGGGAAGGAATGGTCCGTTTGGGGCCAAGAGAATGTGCAAAGACCCTGTGGTAGAAGGGGGTGAATGTGGCTGACACAGTGAGCAAGGGGAGGCTGTGGAAGCGGGGGCAGGGCCAGACCACACAGGGTCTTTCGGGGCGTGAGGAAGATTTTGATCATTATCTGAAGAGCAATGAGAAGCTAGTGAAGGATTTTAAGTGGTCATAGCTGCAAGGGGTGAATGATCAAATTGGGGTTTTACAGCTTTACCCTGGCTATTGTGTGGAGAATGAAAAGGAAGGACAGACCAGCAGTTATCTGGGTTAGGAATGACAGTGGCTTGAACGAAGGCAGTGGCAGCAGAGATGGAGATAAATGGATGGATTTGAAATACATTGCAGAGGTAAAACTAGGATTTGAGAGAGATTGGATGTGGGGATAGTAAGACAGAAAATGGTCTGAGGGATGATTTCTGGGGTTCTGGTTTGGGAAATGGGATGGATGGTTGTGGTACCATCCACTGAGATGAAGCACCTTGGAAGAGCACTGGTTTTCTGGGAGAGATTAGAGTTCATTCTCTAAAATACTTAATTTGAGCATTTAATTAATTTAAGGTATCTTTGAGATATCCAAGTAAAGATGTATAGTAGACAGTCAGATATGAGGCTAGAGCTCAGATATGCAAGGCTAGAGATATAGATTTGGAGATTGTACTAGTCAGGGTGGGTAGGTTAACATGTGCTGTGGTCAAAAAAGAAAAATCAGTAAAGACACAGAAGATCTGAACAACATTATCAACCACATGACCTAATTGACATTTGTAGAACACTCCAAGTGCCCTATCCTAGACCACATGTTGGGCCATAAAACAAGTCTCAATACATTCCAAACTACTGACATCTTACAGAGTATGTTCTCTGACCACAATTCAATTAGGAATCAATTACAATAAGATACCTAGCAGAACGCAAATATTTGGAAATTAAACACACACTTCCAAATGACCCATGGGTAAAAGAGGAAATCACAAGGCAAATTAGACATTGAAAATTATTTTGAACTGAATAATAAATTGAAATATAGTCTATCAAAATTTGTGACAGTTAAAGGAGTGCTTAAAGGAAAATATTTAGCTTTATTAAGAAAGAAGAAAGATATAAAATCAATGATCTAAGCTTCCACTTAAAACAAACGAAAAAGAACAAACAAAAAAGAGCAAAGTAAACCTAAAGTAAGTAGAAGGAAGGAAAAAATAATGATAAGAGCAAATATTTGAGACACAGATAATAGACTAGCAGAGAAAATTAACAAAGCCAAAAGTTGGCTCATGGAAAATATCAATAAAATTGGTGAACTCCTAGCTAGCTAGATCGATCAAGGAGAGAGAGAGCAAACTGTGAATTTAAGGAAGGAAAGAAGCTGCATCACCACAGAGCCTGCTAACATTAAAAGAATAATAAGAAAACATTATGAACAACTTTATGCTAATAAATTTGGCAACTTAGATGAAACGGACAAATTGCTTGACAAATTACAGTTTATCAAAAGGGACACAAGATGACATTGGAAATCTAAATAGTTTTATCTATTAAAGAAATTGAATTCATTATCAAAGCCCTTCCTGCAAAGAAAAGTCCAAGCCCAGAGATGATCTTAAATTGAATCTTCTCAACACACACACACACGCACACTGTAACTATGTAGAAGTGATAGACATGTTAATTAGCTGGATTCGGTGATCATTTCACAATGTACACATATATCAAAACATCAAGTCGTATGCCTTAAATATATACAATTTTTATACATCGATGATATCTCAATAGAGCTATTTTTAAAAAGAAAGAAAGAAAACTCCAGGTCCAGATGGTTTACCTGGTGAATTCTATCCAACATTTGAGGAAGAGATAACACTAGTCTTAATGCAAATTCTTTCAGAAAATAGAGCAGGAGGGAACACTTCCCAATTTGTTTTATAAGGCTAGCAACGACCTCATGCCAAAGCCTAACAAAGACATTATAAGTAAGCAAGCAAATAAATAAATAAATAAATCGTCCCAAATTTCAGTATCTTAATTCAGCAAGATCTATTTCTCACTATGCTACGTGTGCAAAATGGATCATAAAGAAAGCTTTGTTCATCATAGATACTCAGGGACCAAGCTGATGAAATTTCCATCTCAGCAGGTGCTTCCACTATGATTAAGGCAGAGAAAGGGGACATAGGGAATTGCATGTTGACTCTTCAAAGGTCTCACCTGAAGTGACATGTGTCACTTATTCTCATGTTCATGACCATGTCCCAAGGGAGTGGGGATGTCTTATGTTCTTGGAAGGCAAGGAGCAATTACCACAGGAGTCACAGACGTATATACAGCAACCGAAGAGCCTAAATAAGGAACATGCACGACTGCTCACTGAGAGTGCAGGGTGGACAGCAAGGGGGCCCTGGGGCCAGGGCTCAAGGAACACCACCAGCCTGGGAGGGCGGACTGAACCCGTAGAGGAGGCTGGGAGGGGGCAACCAGACAGAAAGAGATGGAAAACCAGGTGAGTTCAAGGAGCACCTGGCCACCTGTGTCTAGTGTGATTGAGGGACTGGAACAATGAGGATGTCACTCATACCATAGCAAGACTTACGTCAATGGAGTGATGGAGGGAGAAGGCAGAGGAAACGAGTGAGAACCGAGCGTGATGTGGGGAGATAGAAACAGGGGACGTGGGCCACCCTTTCAAGAGGTTGCTTGTGAAGGGATGGAAGGCAGGAACTGGAGGGGGACTTGTGTTAAGAGAGGGTTGGTTGGTTTGTTACTTCACTGGGAGAGATGTGAGGATGTTTCATGTTGACAGGAAGAGTCTAGTTTGGAGGAAGTGGTTAATATAAAAGAGAAGGGAGTCACAAATAGTATAAGGTTCCTGGAAGTGAGAGCTGGGAGTCGGCGGTGAAGAATGCCGTGCGGTGGGATTGGAGAGCTGTGGCAAGCTGAGGTGATGCGGGTGGAAAACCAGAAGGAGCCAGGAGAGGAAGCAGACGGAGCAAACGCACAGTGAGAAAATTCACAGGCGCTGAGAGAGACGGAGAGCGCCGTCGGTCCCTGGGGCTGTTTTCATTCTGACTTCCAGTTCTCGTCCTGGCTCTTCTGTATCCTTTCCACAACCCCCTTTTTCTTGAAGATATTTCATTCATTTCGCAAATATTTATGGAGCATTTCCTATGTGCCAAGCCCAGGCCTGAGAGCTTCAGAGAGAGCAGTCAACGAGACAGATGCCAGCCCTTACCCTGAGAATCGATTCCTGCATCCCGCGGGGCTGCATGGCCAACCTCTTTGGCAAGGCAGGTGCCCTCAGCTTGGACTGCTTTATTGAAGAGCAACAAATAGAGGCAGCAGATATGGGGGTCAGAGGAAAGTGGACTTCCCATAACAGGAAGGGGGCCATTGGACAGGGCTTGTCAGCTGGAAGGTCTAGGGGACTTTGCAGGAGGGAGGGCATCCAGACACGTCTCTGGGGTAACTGAGTGCAGAGAGTAAGTCCATCCTGTGAAGGTGTTGTGATGTGCATATTGTTGTGTTTGATCCTGTATGTATTCGAAGAAAGAGAGAAAGGGAGACCAACACATTGGCCACCCTCCTATGTAAGCATCCCCATTGTTTGTTTGTTGTTGCTGTTGTTTACTTTTTCTTGTAGAAAGCTGAACACATATGAAAGTGGGGAGGTTAGTACGGTGCATGTCCACTGCCTGCCGTTCTCACTGCCGCTGAGCTGACCTCTCCTCCTCCAAACACCTCTAACTGCTCCACACAGCCCATCTGGCAGTTAATCATGTACTTTCTCATCAAATCTTAGTTTCTGCTACTCTTGAAACCAGCACTATTTCTGGGCTTTCTGTTATGTGGGCTAATAAATGTCTTTCTGTACTTCAGTTTGAAATGAATTTTCAAAAATTCATTCAATTTAATTTTTTAAAATTTGTGTATCAGGGTTGCTTTTCTGAAGGGAATATAGTGGAATTGACACTGTGTGACTTCTGAGGTTGGGTCATAAAAAACATTGCACCTTGTACTTCACTTGCCCAGCATATCCCATTGCATTGTGTTGTGATTTCCAGATGAGCACACAGGAGGTTCTCTGGCCCAGCCCTGGGGAGCCAGACAGGGTTCCCTGGCAGAAGCAATGCCTCAGCGGGGTGCCCAAATCTTACCTTCTCTGAATGCTCAGTGGACACAGGTCTATGAGGCATGTTCAATGAACGACACCCCTTCAGAACAGGCTCTTGAGCCCTCCAGGGTGTCAGGGGAGACATCTGGTCAATGTATGCACACTAAAGGAGAGAGCCAGACAGGTCCCCAGGCCCTATTTCCCTCCCGGGGCACACCTGAGCACTTTCTCAGGGGCCTTCTGTAGCAGGTGCTCCAGCCTCTGTGGCAGCTCTGAGAAGTTGAGCTGCAGGAGGAGCCGCAGTTGCCACAGGAGAGAAGCACAGGACACATACATCCTTATCCCTGAGCTGAGCTGTGGAGGGTGGGAGGCTGGACTACAGAGCCTGTGCTTTGCTCCCCACACCGCTGCTGACCAGCTGTCTCCACTCCTGTCTGTGTCTTCCTCACAGGGGAGAGGAGGAGCATTCTAGAGGGTCCCTCCCCTTCCAACAAGAGCCTTCTGGCTCTCCCGCCCACAAGCTTTCCACTCCCCTCTTGCCTTCCTGGCAGAGTACCTTCCCCCAGACCTGCCTTCTCTCCCTGATTCTGTTTGGACATCACTGTTCTTCTTTTCTTCCCTTTTGCTAAATGTCCTTGTTTATGTGATGTGGCATTGAGCATGCATCGCCAGGGACATTCCTGAGCATGTGTGTGTGTGGGTGTGCATGCACATGCATGCCTGACCTGGCCTATGGGTATGGGCATATGCTGAGGGTGGTGGGCTTAGCTGTGAGACAGACGACTGGGGAGAGGGCAGAGGCCCAGACCCTTCAACACCTCCTAGAAAAGGCCTCCATGCTCTGACCCCTGACTGCCTCCCAGCCTCATGTCTCACCACACCTGGAGGAGCCCACCCTGCTCTGGTCTCTCTCACACAATCTCTCTCCTCAGCCTGGGGTCTCCATTCCTAATTCCCATCTATCATTAGGCTAACTACTGCTTGTCTAAGACTCAGCTCATGTGTCACCTCCTCCCAGAAGCCTCCCTGAGCCCTTGGGTCTGGCTGCATGCCAGTATGGCAGCCATCCACTGCCCAGGACACGTGTTTAAAGGCCAGGATCTTGTCTATACTGGTCACCTTCCCCCAGCATCCTGCACAGTGCCTGGCCCAGAGTGAGAACTCACCGCAGGGTGGTGAATGCAGCTGTGCATTTGGGTTTGGATGCTGGGGACAGGGCAGAGGGAAGAAAGAATTGGGGAGAAAATATGTGTGTGTGTGTGTGTGTGTGTAAATTTTATTCAATTTTTTTTCCCCCAGATAAGCTATCTGGACTGAATTTTCCCCTGGTGGGTTAAGGTTCAAGGGAATGGAATTGAAGGGCTGTTGGGGGCTGTGGGGTTCATTTTATCTTTGGAATTGGGGACAGACAGAACCCCAGTGGGACTGTGCCCCCCACCTCCTACCCACTTACATACTGGCCCCATACCAGGCTGCTTTCTGGAAAGAATGTGAGTTATCACTCAATTTCTAATCTTTCTGGTTTGAGGCCAGGGTCAAACACTCTCGCAGTTCTGACCCCCCTAAATCACCCTCCCTACCCCAAACAAACCTTCAAGTCAGCCAGGGCCAGAAGGGAAGGCTGCCCCGCCCCCTCGGCCCCCTCCTCTCCCGGCCAATCACTGAGCTCCGTTGGTTTCCGGAGCAAAGGTGGGGGTGGCAGGCGGAGAGAGGGGCTGCATGCTCCAGGGACTGACGCAACTGGAGAATTTGGCTTCTTTTTATCACATATATCATTTTGCCATATATGGTCACCGAGAGCTACTGGCAGCGAGGCCCGGGTCCAGATGGTGGGCTCCCAGAGTGAAATGAGCTACATACCAGCCCAGAACAAACAGACCATCGCTCACTCGGCCGGACAGGTGGGTGGGCCGAGAGAGGGGTTATATATAGTTCTGGTCACATTCCTTCACTAATGCATCTTGGCCCCCAAATGCGCAAACAATCTCCATTTCTGGCTCTTTTTACTGAATTTGCTAATTGCTATTCTTCTATAACCAAGGGAACGAAAAAATTCCAGGAGGAATGTGGGGGAAGAGATCTGCAGGCCCTCCTTCCCCCACCGTGATCCTCTGGCCCTCCGCTCCTCCCCCGCCTCTCCCCTTCCTCCTCTGTACAGCCCCGAAGGCTTTCCCACCCTCAGGACCCCCAGAGGGGCTCCCCTGCTGACTCGCCCCCTTTCTCCCCTTGCCCATCGCCATTCTTCCCTGCACCTTCCCAGCTCAAGTGAAGCTGGCCAGGTGCAGAGGAGCCCCTGAGGCCAAGCAAGACTCAAACAGATATGGAGACACAGCAGACAAGATCCTCCAGCTCCCAGAACCGAATGTTGCCTGTGGTTGGATACTCCCCCTTCCCAAATGGCCTGAAAAAGCAAGAGATGCTGCCTCCAGCCTCCCCAGGGAACAGTCGGACCTGACCTGAAGGTAGCAAATATGGTGACACAGGAAGCCAACCCCTGAGATCCAGGCAACTATTGGTGATCCCCAGACGCCCCACTAGAAACCCTCCTCTGACCCCCCAGCCATCCCTCACCCCCTGTCAGGACTGCATTTTCTGCCTCTAGCCTGAGTTCCCGGGTTTACACCTCCAGCCCAGACCCTCTCCAGAGCACCACACTTACAGGTCAGAGGTGGCACTGTTGACCCACCAGGGCAGTGGCGCAAGCCTAAACCATAGACTGACATAGACCAACTCTTGAGTGGTGAGGGCAAGTTTGGGGATGTCCTCTGATGTCACAGGCAAGGAAGGCCACCAGCCTCTCTCATGGTGTCCTGAAGCCATCCTCAGAGAAAGCACTCTCTGGGCAAAATATGGCTTTGATGATCCCTGTCGTCTAATTTGCTCCAAATAACAGCTAGTGGTTCTTCCAGCATTGCACTTCCTGTGAGAAACACAAGGGAGCTGCTAAAAACTCCTGGTATCCAAGCCCAGTCCAGGGATTTTGATGTCATGGTCTGGAGTAGGTCTCAGGTGTGGGATATGATACATGTCTAGTCCCCGCAGCTTCCTAGGTGATTCTGATGTGTGCAGACCAGGCTGGTTCTTTCTAGGGTGTGTGACCTGAGCCCACCAGCTCCTGATTCCCCAACCTGGGGCAGCCTCAGGTCTCCCCAAGCAAACCTGCTCACCAGGGATAAGGGGTGTTTTTGGCCAGTGAGGATAAGACCTCAGGGCCTGGGAGTTGGAATCCTGACTTCCACCTGGCTCCACCTTGAATTACCAGCCCCCCATGCCCCACTCATGCTCCTAATTTCTTAAAACCCAGTTTCCTCAACCACAAAATCAGAAGGTTGAGAAGTTTTAGAAAGATCAAATAAGATTGTTTACATAATAGTAATGCTCCTGAACAATTGCTGTGCACCCTCACCATGCTGGGTGCTGCAGACACATTATTTCATTTGGTGCTATTACTTTGCCCGCTTTAAAGATGAGAGAACAGAGGCTCAAAGAGGCTAAATCCCTTGGCCAAAGTCCCACAACCACTGCGTGGGGAAGCTGGAATACAATCCCAGAGCTTGCATACATAAGCAACAGCATTGCCTTACACACCAGTTGACTATGAAGGGACTTATTGCTGTTTGTCTTTTCCTGGGATGTCAAGACCAAACCTGGCAAGACAAACTGGGAAGGAGCTTCAGGTCATGCAGAGAAATGCCCTTGGCAAACTCCTTGATTTTGACACAAGAGCAGTGTGAGGTTTTGCCTTCCATTGTGGGTCACCCAGGGGTGCTCCTTCATTTAGTATGAGTGCAAAATAGTAGTTGTTTGAAGATGAGGTGACTCCAGCCCACGGAGGTATAACAGCACCCACTGTCTGCCCAGCAGGAAGAAGAAATAGAAAAGATGGCCGAGTGAACAGTGGGATGTCTCCAACCCTGAAATCAGGCAGTGCAGGGGGGTTCAGGCCTCCCTCCATCCTGCCACCCAACCTCCACGTTCTTTTGAGCAGCATTAGAAGGAAGGGGAGTGTGAGCTTAGAAGAGGGGCCAAGATGAGTCAAGTGTCTTTGGGGGAGTGAAGGTAGAAGCAGCCTGAATCAGAAAACTGGGGTATGGGAACAGAAATTGGCAAGGCCAGGAAAAGCCAAGAGGCCAGGTGAGAGTTCAGAGAGATAGCTTTGTCCCTGTGTGTTCTTTGTTGACAGCACTTAATAGAGCTTGGACTTGAGAGATTAGAGTTCAAGAGGCTGTTGATTGCCACTGAGGTACTTGGCCTGAATTTAGGGTAAGCTGCCACCAGTGGGACTTTTGTCACAGTGTTTGAACAGTCTGACTGTAGTTAGAGCATGGGTAACTATAAAATTCTAGTTCTATAATATAAAATATAAAATAAATTATAAATATATAATATAAAATAACTTAGAAAAATATAAAACTATAGTTATGTAGTATAACATTTTTATATATATATATAAGCCCTTTCCTCTCATCTTTATTAAACATACACACACACAACTCTTAATTTAATGATCAAGAACACCAAATTTGGAAGTCGGGCATGGTTGCACTCTCCTGTAGTTGCAGCTACTCAAGAGGCTGAGGCAGGAGGATCACTTGAGCCCGGGAGTTTGAGACCAGCCTGGGCAATATAGCAAGACCCCATCTCAAAAGAAAGCAGCAACAACAACAAAAACCCACCGAGTTGGGAAAGTAATAACTTTATAAGACAAAATATAGAGATACCAGTTCCTGGTGACCTTGTGGCTCCTTTTTCACTAAGGCCAGACTCAAATGGTTCTTGCTCTTCTTCTCCCTGATGAGTTCAGCAAAAGAAAACCTTTTTGTTTCATCTGCTTGATTTGATGACCACACTCCTCACTTCCCTAAGTGGTATTTGTGGCTCAGCTGCACGGCTGCCCTTGGAATTCGCATCCCTGTCGTTCCAATCTAGTGCTCTCTGCCGCTCCACCGATGGCCGTGGCGCTGATGGAGGGGAGGTCTGGGCTGGGTTTGAAGGTTGGTGAGTCACCCTGCTCTGATACTGACACCCAGATCCACCATATCCTAGAGGATGTGAAACACTAGCAGCAAAGTGCCTCTCTGGATTCCGTTTGCTGCTTCCCTCGGAGGGGAAAGAAGCAAGTAAGGGAATCACAGAAAACGCTTGTATAAAGGTTCTTGAGCCAATCAGGTACACCAAAAATAAGAACCCACCAAAGGGAGGTGCCAACAAGGCCCAGGTGTGGCTAGGTAGGAAAACCGGACTTGGCAGGAGCTCAGGTCTTCAAATCCTTATGGAGAATGTCATTCTTTTAAAATTTTTTCATTATTGAAATTTTTAAACATATACAAAAGTAAAGAAAATAGTACAAAGAACCCCCCGGTACCTGTCACCAGTTTTTAACAGTTATCAACCCTCTGTTGTTCTTGTGTCATTTCCTCCCATGTGGTGGTTGGGTTTTTTCTGGAATATTTAAAAATAAGTTTCAGATATATTATTTCATCCATAAATACTTCAATATTTGTCTCTAACAGATAAAGACTTTTGTTTTTTAACACAACCATCATACCAATATCACATCCAACAAAAATAATTCCTTAATATCAAATAATCTGTGTTCCGTTTTCCCTAATTGTCTCAAAAATTCCTATTTTTAGTCTGTTCAAATTGGGATCCAAACAAGGGTCATACATTGCATTTGGTTGACATGTCTCACGTCTTTTAATTTATAGCAGTTTCCACTTCCCTGCTCCGTGTATTTCATGGCATTTATTTGTTGAAGAAACTGGGTCATTTGTCCTATAGAATTAGTCACATTGGCTGACTGTATCCACACGGGGTTGTTTCTGTTCTTCAAAGATGAGGTCAGAAGTTAAAATACCTGGGGTAGGTATTCTCTAACTCTGACTGCACATCAGTACTGCCTGGGAAGATTTTAAACATTTGAGAATTCCTGACCTTTCACCTGGTGATTCTGATCCTGCAAATCTAGGGTAGAGTCCAGGAGTATAATTTTTTTAAGCTGCCAAGGTGATTCTGATGTGCATCTCCCGCTTGAGAAATACTGACCTCGATAGTTGGGCTCTTCTCAAAGGGCTACAGATTATCCAGAAACAATAATAATATAAAGGAGGCGGAGGAAAAGGAAATGGAAGAACAGGAAGAGGAGCAGGACGAGTTGTAGACAAACACTTACTGAGTACCGAGCACTGATTTAGATGGGGATGGCATTATTGAGAGAGAAATAAGAGATTCAATTTACGAGTTTGTAAGTTTAGACCAAGACACCAAAACCCTGACTATAAAAATGCAGCAGACTTCAAGTCCACGGCCTAGCCCATGTTTTAACTCCTTGTCCTCCTAAACAGACATAATTGAGAGATCCCAGATCATTGGTGGGAATCAGACCCTGTGCCCAGAATGGGGGCCTGTGGGCTCCCCATCTTTCCCTGTGTCCTAAACTCCCTGCCTTGAAGATGGAGTCCACTCAGTAGCAGAGATCAGTTTCATCCTTTGTGAGTCTACTTGTGAACAACAGAAAGACTGAAATGAAAGATAATGCCAAATATGTTAAAATGCTTTATAACATTCTGCACATAGACAAACCTCTTATTTAGCATAGGAAGAAAGCCATTTTCTGCTATAATTAAAAGAAAAAGAGTATCTTTCTGTCCTCTTAAATAAATGTTTAATAAGTACTTAAAGAATATCGATTTGAAAGGGTATCTTTTATGGTTGAGTATGACAAATTTCTCATTATTCACAGATGTGAGACAATATTAAACAAGATTTAATTTGGAAAAAAAGTAAAGGAAAAACCAGTAAACTGGATTCATTAAAATGTAACTTAGGTAAAGCAGACTAAAAAGATATTATAAACAAAGTTAAATCAAAGGCAACAGGTAAGGAGGAAATATTGGCCAGATATTTGATAATTTTTTTCCAAAATAAATAAAAACTTCTCACAAATCAATAAAAAAAATACAAGCAATTGAGTAGGGGGGGAAGGACAAAATATATGAACAAGTAATTAACAGAAAAGGATTTCCAAACAGCCAAGAAATAAAACATGATCAACTGTAGTAGTGTAGTAGTAATCAAAGAAGTACAGATTAAAAAAGCAATAAGATACATTTTTTAAACTCATAAATTGGATAAAAAGTTTAGTTTGTTAATAGCATATGTTGGCAAGAATATGAGGAAGTAGTTTGTCTTGTATGTTATTTGTGGAAGTATAAATTGGTCAGTCTGCAGGTCAATTTGACAGTATCTATTGAAATTTTAAATGCCTACCCCCTTGGACTCAGCACTTCCACTTCTGGTACCTAATCTGAAAAAACAATAGTGTGTATGACCAAAGAGCCATTTACAAAGGTGGACTTTCATCCATTTATTCAGTGAATATTTATCGAGTGCCTACTATGTACCAGACATAATTTTAGGCACAGCAGGAATAGGACAGAAAAAGCTTTTGCTTTGAAGAACTTGGAGTTCCAGTGGGAGAAGACAGATCAATAAACAAATGAACAATCTAACAAACAAATTACTAAACAGGATAAAATCAGGCAGTAATAAGTACTATGAGAATATATTTAAGACAGCATGATAGTGAAGAAAAATTGGAACCCACTTAAATGTCAAGTGGGAAAGAGTTGTAAATAACAATATCCATACTATATAATATTATGTAGCATTTTAAAGGATGAGATAGGTTTATATATATAGACATGGCGAGTTTTCTAAGACTTAAATTTTTTAAAATGCACAAAACACAAAAACTTGCAATTCATTATGTAGAATTTAATCCCAATTATATAAAAAAAGTACCAAATTATATACATGTCCATGTATGTATGGAAGTGAAAAGTTCTAGAAGAATACATAGCAAATGGATAATAGTGATCATTTCTAGGCAGGAGATTAGGATGTCAAGGGGAATTTTTGCTTTTTCTGTATGGTTTGAATTTTTTTACAATAAGAATGTTTTTATAAATGCCTCACAAATTAAAAGGAACAAAATAATAGTTATGGAACATAGAAAAAGATGGAAAGCTTCCCAATTCAATTTACAAAACTAGCATAACCCTGATATCGAAACTTGACAAAGTTAGCACAAATAATGAAGACTAGAGATCAATTTCACTTATGAATGTGGATGGAAAATTCCTATGTAGAGTATTGGCAAATGGAATCCAGCAGTATCTAAAAAACCATGACTAAGTAGGTTTTATTCCAGAATCACAAGGATGGATGAATATCAGGAAATCTAGTAATACAATTTATCAAGATAATCAGTACTGCCCTTGGACCTGGGCCACAGGGCCCCCACCCTGGCCCTCCTCCTGCCAAGAGGACTTGGCCTGTGTTTCTCCTTCCTTTTAGATCACACTTCTGGTACTGGGACCCCAGAATTCCCTGCCCAAATGGCCCCAAACCCATTTCCAGGGCCTATAGTGGCCTAATTCCATCGCCTCAAGCGTGGATCTTACACGAGGGTAATACACACCCCTAGACCTGAGGATGGCCAAGGTGAAGCTCTTTGTGGGAGATGGAGGTGCAGGAGGGTGGAGGCTAGATGTGTGGGCTGGGTGTCCATAGCTGGGCACATGAGGTCCCTCGTGGTATGGGATATTGCAAGTGGTGAAAAGAGAAGGACAGTAGGCTTTCTCTGTGCCTCCGTATTCTAGCATGATAGTCCATGAAATATGAGAAGTCTAAATTTGAACCTGGCACCTCAGGTTGTTATGAAGGTAAATATCAAGTGGGAGACAAAAACCTATTTTATTCAACAGTTTGATGTTTTAGTTTACAATTTCTAAATTTTTAGAAATATAGTAGGACTGGCCTCCATTTGTACTCTTGGCTCAGGGCCCACAGTTAAGAGCAGCCCAACAATGGTAGAACCCAGGGGAAAAAAGCATGATGATGCCCAAAATAGAAAAGACACTGGGGAGATGAATTGAGGGGAAGAAGAGGGAAGATAGAAATAGAGACATTCTTAAACTCCATCACTAGGCACTTAACATGTGCTTACCGATGCCTCCCCTTGGCCAGGTGGAGTGAGAAATACCAGTGTAAGCAGGGGTGAAGAAGAGATCTGTGAATTTTGAAACTTTGAGGCAGTGAGAGTGAGGACTGTCATCTAACACTTGGGAGCAATTTTCTGTCTCTAAAAATGGAAACTTCAAATTATATTTAAGGCCAAGCATTTCTATCATTGCTTGTTTTGGCAAAATTCACTAGAATTGGCCCTTTTTTGCTCAACTAGAAAGCAGGTCCCATCCATGATTCTTAGAGAAAATGTGAAGTCAACACAACCTGAATGCATTCCTTAACTCTTGTGGTTCCCTGGGTCAGTGTCTGTGTCTGCTGAGTCAAAGTGTGTAAAAATGTGCCGTAAGTCTGGCTTTTACTATGGACAGGTGGTTTTGTGTTTATTTTTTAAGCAAGATTTCATTTCTGGAGATGAGAATCCAAGGGACAAAGCAGAAGAGGAGGCACTCCAAGATTTCTAAATGGTCTTCTATCTTTAACCTTGTTTGTTCACAACCCCTGGGTTTATTTTCTACACATAATGATTTTTTTTCTTTTTAAATAGCTTTATTGAGGCATAATTTACCTATCACAGAATTCACCCATTTTAAAGGTACAGTTAGACAAGTTTTCATAAATGTATACAGTTGGGCAAACATCACCAGATTCCAGTTTTAGAATATTTCTGTTACTGCAGAGATTTCTTTTGTGCTCATTTGCATTCAATCCTTGCTACCACCCCAAGCCCCAGGCAACCACTGATCTGCTTTCTGTCTCTATAGTTTTGCCTTTTCTAGAAATTTTATATAAATATAATCACACAATATGAGGTCCTTTGTGTCTGGCTTCTTTCACTTAGCATAATATTTTGGAGGTTCACCCATGTTGTAGGATGTATCAGTACTTCATACTGATGTAGTATTTATACTATTACTGAGTAGTATTCCATTGTATGGATATACCACAGTTTGTTTATCTGTTCATCAGTCAATGGACATTTGGGTTGTTTCCAGTTTTGAGCTATTATGAAAAATGTTGCTACAAACGTTTGTTACTAGTCTTTGTAGGGATATATGTTTTAATTTCTCTTGGGTATACAACTAGGAGTGGAATTAGTGGGCCACATGTAAGTCTTCTGTTAAAATATTTAAGAAGCTGACAAACTGTTTTGTAAAGTAGCCACATCATTTGAATTCCCACCAGCAATGACTAAGAATTCCACTTTCTTCACATTCTCATCAACACTTAATACCATCAGTCTTTTTGTGTGTGTGTGTGAGTGTGTGTGTGTGTGAGACAGAGTCTTGCTCTGTCACCCAGGCTGGAGTGCAGTGGCATCATTATAGCTCAGTGCAGCCTCCAACTCCTGGGCTCAAGTGATCCTCCTGCCTCAGCCTCCCGAGTAGCTGGGACTACAGGTGTGTGCCACCACACCTGGCTATTTTTTTCTATTGTTTGTAGAGCCAGGGTCTCATTCTTGCTCAGGCTGGTCTCAAACTCCTGGCCTCAAGCAGTCCTCCCACCTCGGCCTCCCAGAGCACTAGGATTACAGGCGTGAGCCACTGTACCCGGCCTAACATTGTCAGTCTTTTTGATTATAGCCATTCTAGTGGGATATTTCATTGTTGTTTGTTTGTATTTTCCTAATGTCTAATGCTGTTGAGTGTCTTTTCACGTGCTTGTCATCCACACTTCTTCTTTGGTGAAGTGTCTATTCAAATCTTCTGCCCATGCTTTAATTAGGTTGTTTATCTTCTTGTTAAAAATGATCTGTTAAAAACATAAATTGGGTCAAGTTACCTTCCTTGTTGAAAACCTTCCAGTGGTTTCCTCTGCTGGGAGAATGAGGACCCTGAGCCTTCATGGGGCCCGTGGGGCACTGCATGGTCTGGACCCCATCTAATCCCTCCAGCCTCGTCTGCTCTACTATCCCCTTGCTTTGTTCTTTAGTCAGAGTGCTCTTTGTTCAAGGAAAGCATCCAGAATCTTCCTTCCTGGAGGCCTGTGCACGTTTATCTCCCTCCCCTACCATCTCCTCTTCTCCAGGTTACCTTCCACCCATCCTCTCTCAGGTCATTCATCTCTCTTCAAGCTAAGTCAGGAACCTCCGATACGATAGACTTTGTCATGGCCCCCAAGATATGACATCTACTTCATAGCACTTACTACCATTGTAATTAAGTATTTAAACACATAATTTAAATCTTTGTCTCCCATGCCATTCAATAGGGTCTGTTGCTCCATTGTGTCCCCAGCGTTCAGCCAGTGTCGGGCACACAGTGGACATTCTGAACATGTTTGTTGAATGAATACACGAACACAGAGGCCCTGCTTCCCTAAGGAGTGAGGTCCCTGCAAGGCCAAGTTCATTCTAAGCCAGGGGATGACAGCAATGTGAACTGACAAAAGAGTCAGCCGAGGCAGTGACCACAACCATGGCCGTGGTCAGAGCCACAGGGAAGAACTGCGGACTGAAAAAATAGCAGATGTCCCCGAGAGGAACTTTTAACCCATTAAGGAATTACAGTGGATGAGGAAAATAAAATAAAATAAAAAAGCTCTACTGTAAAACAGGACGCTTTGGAAAAGTCTCTGTGACTCAGTCTTTAAGGGAAAAATTCCATCTTTCCACTCTCCAGGTCAGAGCCTAGAAAGTTAACAGGAGACCAATATTGTCAGGAGGCCTAACCAGGTGCCCGATGCCCAGGCTGTGCGTGAAATTTCCTCCCAACCTTTTTCTCTTTCTCCTTCTCTGTCTCTGTCTTAACTTAGAGTGGAAACATAGTCATTGGTGATTGTATTTACTTGAAGTTACCCCATGTTCATCCAATAAAGTTTAGGTAAATTGAACCTTTTGAAATACCACTCTCAGAAATAATCTAAATGACCCCAAATGAGGGTCTTACATATAGTATTTTTCCCTTCAGTTGGTGGCCTTTGGTAGATGAGCTGTTTGAACAGGAATACCTTTTTTTTTTCTTTTTAAAAATTTTTTTCCAGCTTTCTTGAGGTATAATTGACAAGTAAAATCATATATATTTATGGTATACAGCATGATGTTTTGATATAGGTATACATTGTGCAATGATCACCACAATCAGTCTAATTAACATAGCCATCACTTCATATAGTCATCCTTTTTTTGTGTGCACACGTATGGTGAGAACATTTAAGATCTACTCTCCTTAGCAATTTTCACGTGTACAATACATTTTTATTAACTATAGTCACCGTGCTGCGCAATAGGATCTCACTTATTTCTGCAAAGCCATATGACTTGATGACAGAACAGAAAAACAAGACTGCACTAGGAGTGTAAGTTGCTGACATGGATAAAGTCAGCTGTAGGCTAGATGCTCCAAACCCCCAGGCTGGGGACTCCCCCAGGGCTGTGAAGGTGAGAGACCAGGTGTCCAGAGCTGGGTTTTGAGCCCTGACAGGGTTTCAGGATCCTCTAGCACTGTGGTCCCTGGAACCCCAGGGGGCCACTCAGCAGGAGGTGAGCAGCGAGTGAACAAGGAGTGAAGCTTCATCTGTGTTTACAGCCACTCCCCATCGCTGGCATCACCACCTGAGCTCCGCCTCCATCCCCACCCCACCGGTCCGTGGAAAAACTGTCTTCCGTGAAACCGGTCCCTGGTGCCAATAAGGTTGGGGACCACTGCTCTAGCAGATTGTGCCTCTAGCAGATTGTGTATTAAAGAGTGCCTCTTAACTTGTAGGCATTGACTTATTCATTCTTATACGTACATTAAAAATATTATAAAATCTGTAAAGAATATACCAGGATACCTGGTTAACTGTTATTGGGAAGGAGCTTGGCAGATGGTGGTCAGGGATTAGAGGGAAATTTTTGACTAGATAACTTAAAGTAATTTTTTTTATTTTGAAACAATCTCAAATTTACACAAAAGCTACAAGTGTGGTAAAAATATTTTTTCTCCTGAGCCATGTGAGAGTAAGTTGTTGATGTGATGCCCCATCGCCCCTGAATACTTTAGTGTGTAATTCCCACTAGGACATCCTCTGACATAACCACAATACAATCAACAAGATCATAAAATTGACATTGATACATTTCCACCATTCAAGTTTCACCAACTGTCCCAGTTATGTCCTTTATAGCAAAAGGGTCAGGTGTTGCCTTTGGTGTTCTTCAATCTGGAATAGTTCCTCAGTCGTTCCTCAGCCTTCCTGACCACAAAGATTTACAGGCCAATAATCGTATAAAACATCTTTTAATTTGGGTTTGTCTGATGTTTCCTTGTGATTAGATTCAGGTCATGAATCTTTGGCAGGAACATCGAAGAAGTGATACAGGATCTTCTCATTGCATCTCCCAGGCGGGCACATGATTTTGATTTGTCCTGTTACTGATGATATTAACGTTAATCACTTTATTAATGTGGTATCCACCAGGATTCTACACTGTAAAGTTACTCCTTTTCCCTTTGTAACAAATGAGATTTTGAGGGGAGGCACTTTGAGACTATGTAAATTTCTTGTTCTTTATCAAATATTCAGTTTATTCATTTTTCAATTTATAGACTCATAGTTTCCTACTTTTTTACTATTTAACTTCTTATACACTTTTTAGAACCATGTGAATGTATTAACTAGTTCAAGAAATTAATTTTTAAAAAGGAAGGACCTTAAGTCTAAAAGCTCATGTGCCTTCACTGAATTCATCACCCTCCCTTGGCAAGACTTAGGGCATACACCCTCCGAGGCACCTGGCGGGGGGGCAGTGGGAGGAGTGGGCGTGAGTGGGGTGTCATCAACCCCAGTGTGACACAGGGCTGGGGTTGGGGAGGGATACTTCCCCAAATGGAAATGGGTGACTGTTACCAAAAACAAGAAGAATGGAAACTGGACGTCAGAGACAATCAGTGTCGAGAAGAGCTCCCAAAGTAGATGTAAGAACAAAACATTAAAAAAGAGGCTATGACCAGAGGGCATTCATTGTCTAGTGTTGGAAAATAGGAGATTTATTGGAATAGAAATTTGTGCCTGCAAGTAAAGAAACAAGCCCCAAAGATGGAGGTGATCATGGGGACAGTGAGGTCCCTGCCTGCTGGCGGTTAGCAGTGGGAGGCAGGCCAGTTTTTGTGGAGCTGAGACCCAGGTAGCAACAGGCACTGGGCAGCCCCTGGCTGAGGGGGGCATTGAGGGGAAGAGGACCAGCTCTTAGTACGTCTTGACCACTTCTCCAGAAAATAATTTGTCTTGGTAAGAGACTGCGGAGGGTAGAACGACCCATGAATTTGCTAGCAGTTCTTCCCAGAGGTGGACATCAACCCAGCGTTTGAATTTTGACAGTGATACTGGGATAGAGAAAGTTGTCAGCCGCTGCTGAACTCTTCGTAGACTCCATTTTTTCAACGCGGGGAGTATCTGCCAAATTACACGAATTACACTTAATGCCACTCGTTCTATTCCTCTCCCCCAGGCTTTTCTCTCTCCACCTCTCAGCCACAAATCTATAGCGTCTGCTTATCATTCCTGCATGCGCAGGATATTTTAGGAAACTGTTTGTATGTTGGCAGCTGTCCCTGGCCTGGCCAGAGCACACCTCCGCAGACAGACACATTCTGCAGATTTCTAACAAAGCAAATATGTTGATTTTGGCATAGGTTAGCCCCAACTTATCAGACTATATTGCTTGGTTGACTAGGAGAAAATATCTAGGGAAAACACATTTTATGACTTTAATTGTTATTATAGGTGCTTTCAAAAAATAAATCTGTGACCTGTAATATATTTAAGTGAAAGAACTCACATCTGGTTCCGATTAGCTCTGGAGTCTGTTGGCTGACTTAGCACGGGAGCCTTTTCTGGAAGTCAACTCTGTGTCTAGGGATTTTGTTTTCACCCAGAGAGGCACAGTGGAGACCTTGTTCCAGCACAAAGGCATTAACTGTTAATGTGACCCCTTGTGAACATAGCAATGCTAACCAAAGACCTTAAAGTCAGAGTCCTGTCCTGGAGGATTTAGACAGACAAGTCTGCAGGCAAGGGTGGAATGGATGGAGAGAGAGGATTCCAGAATAGCTCAACAGACTCTGCACTGGGCGTTGCCACTTTAGCCTCCATTCACAAGGAGGACCAATAGAAGCTTTGGTACAGACAGTGGCACCTCTCACCCTCGTTCAGGGTAAGAGGACAGAATCAATAATAAACACCATGGTATGTCTCACTTTCATTATGAGCAAGGTGGTATAACCTATGACAGACATGCTAGAATATTTCACTTTCTTCTTATAATTGATAAGAGTTATAATAAACACATTGGCACATCTCACTTTCTTTATGGGAAAGATGGCAGAATTAATTTTAAAAATGGCCATGGGGAGCAGCTTTAAATACAGATGAAGCTTCTCTTGCTTGCCCTCTGCTCACCTCCTGCTGTGCGGTCCAGTTTCTAACAGGCCATGGACCAGTACTGGTCCTCGGCTGGGGGTTGGGGACCACGGCTCTAAGGGATGTACCGTTGCAATGCTGATTTTACCGATAAGGAAACAGTTACAAAGAGGTTAAGTGACTTGACTGAGGGAACTCAGCTAATTGTAAAACAATCATTGGTGACATTACAATAATTTATCTTGATTTTATAGTAAAATCTCATTGTAATGTTTGTGAATGACACAGAACACTTACAGGTATTGAAAAGTCTGAGAGAATAAATTGCAGAAAGATCCTGTTAGGTTCCTGGTCACATTTTTGGCTCTGTCTGCCTTCAGTCTCTCAACAGTTCTAACGCTGCGTCATCCCTCAGCAACGTCCCGTCCTTTCCAAGCCCCAGACACCATCCTGATTCAGGCCTTTACTCTGTCTGCCTTGAACTCTTCTAATGGCCTCTTAACTAGTCTCTTGGCTTTCCTTCACTTCCCCACTCCAATTTAGTTATCACATCACTGCCAGATTAAATGAACACCATACGGTTCTGTCCTAGCCAAAGCCCACCGATATCTACATTCAAGGCCATAGCCAACTTTTCCAGTGTTACTTGAATTATGCTCTCTGATTCAATACTTTTTTTTTTTTGAGACAGGGGTCTCACTCTGTCATCTGGCTAAAGTGCAGTGACGTCATTGTAGCTCACTGCAACCTCAAACTCCTAGGCTCAAGTGATCCTCCTGCCTCAGCCTCTGGAGTAGCTGGGACTATAGGCACATGCCACCACGCCCGGCTGATTTTTCTATTTTTTTGTAGAGATGGGGTCTCGCTCTTTCTCAGGCTGGTCTCTAACTCCTGACCTCAAGCGATCCTCCCACCTCAGCCTCCCAAAGTGCTGAGATTACAGGCTTGAGCCACTGCACCTGGCTCAATACATTTTTGTTGAGAGACCATCTTGAGCCAAAGTGCTATTGGTAGGTAATGGGAAATCAAAACAAAAAGGACACAGTTTTGTCCTCAAATTGTTCATCATAGTAGGAAGACACACTTGTAAACAATTGCAAAATAATGAGATAATTGTTCTAACATAGGAATGAACATTGTACAGAAGGAGAAGATGAACCTACATCTGTCCAGAGGCATCAGAAAGGGCTTCATGGAGAAAAGGAGCTTTGAGCTGACAGAACAAGTGAAAGTCCCCAGTGGACCAGCCTGGAGAGCGAGTTCCAGGTGGAGGACACAGAGCACAGTGACAAGGGAGCAAAGTGTGCGTTCACAGAAGGGCAAGTGGCTAAATCTAATTGGCGTGTAGAGTTAGAAGGAAAGTGCAGGAGGCTGGGAAATCAGGTCCCAGATAACAGCCCTTCAAGAGTGGACTTACTGTATGGATACAATTCCCACCCCCATCTACAAAATGATTTTAAAGTTTGTCTAGAAATTTAAGTGTGAGAATTGCCAAGAAGTTGTTTAGAAAGAAGGATAAGGAGGAAAGAAAAAAAGCATTGCTCTATTAAACACTCAAATATATTGTAAAATTACCACAGTTGAAATTGTGTGGTCCTGGTGAGGATTAGAAAGACAGATAAAGAAATAGAATAGGAAGTACAGAAATGGATCCAAGTTTATATTACTAGACTTATGACTATAAATGTGGCATTTCAAATCAAGATCAAAGTGGTGAATTATTCAAAAGATGGTATTGGAACAACTACCTGAACTATTTGGAAAAAAAAGTTGGATTCCCTTCCTTTCCCCATCGTTCACGGAATAAATTCTAGATCAGCTGTGTGCGATAGAACTTTCTGTGATGATGGAAATATTCTATACCTGTGCTGTTCCTTATGGCAGACCCTAGCCACAAGTGGTTATTGAGCATTTAAAATGGAGCTAGTATCCTGAGGGACCACCCTTTTAATTTTAATTGATTGAAACTTAAATTTAAATAGCCATTTGTGGCTAGTGTCTACCATATTGAACAGCATAGTTCTAGACGAACTAAAAGTACTCATATGGGAAAGAAAAGAAAAATACTAGAATGAAATATAACCAAATTTTTATATAATCTTGGGGTGAAGGTCTTCTTTAATATAATATCAAAAGCAGAAATCATAAGAGAAAAGATTCGCTTGGACTACTACCTAAAAATATAAAACTTTGGAATACATGAAATTCAGTAAGTTAAAAGACAAGAAAAAATTTACCTCATATATGACAGATAAAGGATTTATATTTTTATATAAAGATTATAAATTAATAAATTAATTGTAAGCTATAGTACAATTTTAAATTAATATTGCAAATTAATTTCAAAAGCCTCAGAAAAATAAACAAAAGACATGAATAAGAAACTTACAAAATGTAAAGGCTACTGAAGGTATTTTAAAAAAAGAAGAAGAAATACAAATGTCCAATAAATATGAAAAAACTTCAACCTCACTGCTAATCACAAACTCATCAATCAGAACAACAATGAGATAATAACTCAAACTAGCAATGCCTTAAAAAATGTTGCTACAGGTTAAGCCTCCCTAATCTGAAAGTCAAAATGCTCCAAAATCTGAAACTTTTTGAAGGCCAGTATGACACCATGAGTGGAAAATTCCACACATAAGTACTTAACACAAATTTTGTTCCATGCACAAAATTATTAAAAGTATTATATACAGGCTGGCATGGTGGCTCACGCCTGTAGTCCCAGCTACTCAGGAGGCTGAGGCAGGAGGATCGCTTGAGCCCAGGAGTTTGAGGCTGCAGTGAGCTATGATCATACCACTCTGCTCTGGCCCAGGCAGCAGAGCAAGACTCTGCCTTAAAAAAAAAGAAAAAATTACCTTCAGGCTCTGTGTAGAAGGTGTATATGAATCATAAATGAATTTTGTGTTTAAACGTGAGTCCCATCCCCAAGCTATCTCATTATGTATATGCAAATAGCCCAAATCCAAAAAAACCCAAAATCTGAAAGCTTCTGGTCCCAAGCCTTTCGACTAAGGGATACTCCACCTGTGGAGGCATTGTTGGTAAGGGGTAGGGAAGCAGGCACTTCCTACATTGTACGTGCAAGTGTAAATTGGTGCAACCTTTCTGCAAAGCAATTTAGCAATAATGATCAAATTACACATTCTTGGGTCAAATTTCAAGTGTTCTTTTATCCCTCATGTTTATTTTACATGAAAATCCACAAATTAAGACCCTCAGATTTAGGGTCTATGATGATCCCATCTCAGGTTACACTTGGCTTTCCTCGTGGCAAAGGGGAGCTGTGGGAAGGTGAGACAGTGTCCTGAGAGCTCAAGGCAAGCATGAGCACCTCTTTTCACTGAGCATTTATTTAGCTGTGCGCCAAGCACTTTGCAAACAGCATCTCATTTAATTCTCACGACAATCTTGTGAAGTAGATACCATCTCCCCATTTTACAGATAAGGAGTTCAGTGCAATCATTATGCAACCAGAAAGCTGGGGTTTGAAGCCAGGTCTGTGACTCCAAGCTGTAATCCTGTTGCTGGCAAGGACTCCAGAGCCACAGTAGCATTGAGGCGCCCTTGGGGCTAACCTGTAACTGGTAAGACCCCCCTAAACAGAGCAGCTACGGCCCTGGGTCCTCCTGAGTGGGAGCAGTGGCCTCACCAGGGAAGCCCAGCAGACAGCTCCTGGGGCCACAATGTACTGATCTCTTAGATGTCCCCTTTCTGGGCCCTGAAGCAAAGAAAATTGGTATGTCTGTGAATTGGGAGGAGCAGGGTTTTGACTAGTCTGAAAAGACCAATTTGTTGGGGCTGAGACAGGATAGAGCTCTCAGAAAAGGAATTTGGAGAATCGAGTGTCCTCAGACTTTTCCATCTGCTCCTCAACAAGGACCTGCCAAGTGACAACGGAATGCTGTGTGTGTGCCCAGCCTTGTCTCGTCTCATCCGTCTCACGCTTTGGGCTGGGGCAGCAGGTTCTCCAGCTGGGGAGGGTGGGAGTAAGCTCCTCGGAGAGGGAGAACCCCCAGCATAGTTCGAGCCTCAAGAGCCTCAGATCATCTGAGCGCTCGGAGGGAAATGGTGTGGGCAGGGAAAGCCAAACACCATTTGGTCTCCATCACCGCTCAGAAAGCAACTTGGATCAACACAGCAGTCAGAGTCGGGTCTATGGTGAGAGAGATGGCTGGGACATTTTCCAGAGTGGCTGGACCTGCCCAGATGAACAGGGCAAGGGCAGGAGAACCCAGGGAAGAATGGTCTCCACTGGACAGGGTGGATCAGAATGGGGTAGGGTTTGCTGGGAGGAAGAAAGGGGAGCATAATGATCAATTTTTATTTAAAAAATTCCAGACCTGCCTTTTTCCTGAAAGAAGCAAATATCATGCCTTTGTTTCTGCTTTTAAAGCTGTTAGAAAAAGCAGTATGTGAACTTGGACCCAGCTCTTTGGAGTCTCAGCGGCATTATCAGTGGAGCAGGGCCCTAAACCAGAAGGTGTTCTATCGAGGTCCCTTTGAGTGTTAAGGGCAGAGGTACTCACTTTTTCTTCCAGATAAGATTCCCTGGGACCCTTGTTAAAAACATTCCCAGGTTTTGCCCCATACCTATTCAATCAGAATCTCCAGGGGGTGGGCCTGGGAATCTGTATTTTAATCTGAAACCCCAGATGTCATATCTCATCTGGGATGTGTCACATTCTTACATCAGGAAAATTCGGGAATTGCTGATAGGTGACAGGACATCTCTAAACTCCCCCACCCCTATTTTGGAGAAAGGAAGAGAAAAGGGAAACTGAGACTCAGAACACTGACCTTTAAGTAGTCTGTGATCCCTGAGTCCTTCTGTCCCCTCTGATGTCCCCAACCTGGTACTCAGCAGCCCCAGGACTCTGAGGGTCTTCCATGAACTTGCTCTGCTTATGTCTGGGCACCCAGAAGGAGCATCAGGGGAGCAGCACTGGGCTTGAGGGGCACAGCCCAGAACAGGGTTTGGGAAACTGGGGTTCTGTCATGGCTCTACCACTGATCTTGGCAGAATAGCTTTGCAGGGCTTTGAGCCAGGGCTTGACTTTCCTGGGCTGCAGTTTCTTCATCAGTAAAGTGGGGACAATTAATGAGCTCATTGATTATCCAATAGTCAATAAATATTCTTGACGTCTAACTGTTAGGGACTGTCTCGTAGGCCTGCAGGAAGTATCTGGTGAGGTATTAGCAGAGGAAAGGCTCTGAGCAGTATGAAGCTCGTTATCAGCCTTTCCCAAAGGGAGCATCATGGATGTGGGCTGCTAATAGTGTTCCATGAAAATAAAAAGTGTTCTCTATTCAGTTGAGGAAACGCTTGATTGAATTGAATTAAGCAGTCTTTGATTTAAGACTTCTCTGAGTCTTTTACTGAATGTGCATTGCAACGTGCCAGGGCAAGTGTGTGTGTGTGTGTGTGTGTCTGTGTGTGTGTGTGTGTGCAGGGGGATGTAGTAATCAGATCACCCCAGACTTGTTTGTTTGGTGATACCATTAATTATTACAGCATCTCTCTTATCTCCTCCTTTTAAAAAGTGTGGGATTTGCCAATCAGTGGCACTAAGTACCTTCACATTGTTGTGCAACCATCACCATCATCCTTCTTCAGTACTTTTTCATCTCCCCAAACTGAAGCTCTCTATCCATTAATCCATCCCCCATTCCCCTGGCCCTGGCAACCACCATCCTACTCTCTGTCTCTATGAATTTGACCACTACCTCATATAAGGGAAATCAAACAATGTTTGTCCTTTTATGTTGGGTTTATTTCACTTAGCATAATGTCCTCAAAGCGCATGTTGTAGCATGTGTCAGCACTTCCTTCCTATTAAGGCTGTATGTATATAGTACATTTTGTTTATTCATTCATCCATTGATGAACATTTGGGTTTCTACCTTTTGGCTATTATGAATAATCCTGCTGTGAACAGGAGTTTACAAAGATCTGTTTCAGTCCCCACTTTCAGTTCATAGGTGAAATTTCTAGATGATGGGCTAGTTTTCTGTGGAACATGCTTTGGAAACATTGCTCTTTAAAGCTCTGAGGGCGTACTGTGAAATGAGAACATTTCTGCATTTTCTGGGGATATCCTGCTCTGAATGATGCAGTGGGGAAACATCCTGGATTAGGAGTAAGGACTTGAATTCCTCCCTGACCTCTGTGGGCCTTAGTTTCTGCAACGGTTAAATAAGTACGATAAACTGGATAATCTTTTGAAATCTAAGATTCTTGGGCCTAATGTGGTCCCCGTCCCACGGAAGCATGCATCATGATGGGTGGTGGGTGAAGGGTGAGGGCAATGGGGGAGAAGTCTGGTGAGAAGATATTAGCATTCGATGAGGGATAATTTAATGTCTTTGTCCTTCAACCTCAACGTTTAAATTTTTAACCTATAGTTGACTCTTGAACAACACGGGTTTAAACTGCATGGGTCTGCCTATACGTGGATTTTCTTCCTCCTCTGCCACACCTGAAACAGCAGGCCCCACCCCTCCTCTTCCCCTCCTCCTCAGCCATTCAATGTGAAGATGATGAGAATGAAGACCTTTAAGATGATCCACTTCCATTTGATGAATAGGAAATATGTTTTCTTTTTCTTACAATTTTCTTCATCACATTTTCTTTTCTCTGGCTTACTTTATTGTATGAATACATTATGTAATACATATAACATACAAAATATCTGTTAATCAACTGTTTATGTTATCAGTAAGGCTTCTGATCAACAGTAGGCTACTAGTAGTTAAGTTTTGGAAGAGTCAAAACTTACATGCAGATTTTCAATTGCATGGGGGCTGGGGGAGTTGGTGCCACTAACCTCCAAGTTGTTCAAGGATCAATTGTATTTTTATGAGGGAAAACAATATTTGGCTCTTTCCTCTCCTTTATGCTTCAGTATCCAAACACTTCTTGGATAGCTCTCTGCCAGAGTTCTTCTGTCTCTGGAGCTGATATCAGAGCTGTGGATTCCTCTGCTCTTTCAGCCTTCCCCACCTCAATCAGTCTAGTGGCTGGTGGGGAAGAGAGAGCTGCTGTGTCTCCTCTCCCCCTCTTCTCTTGTTAGGGTGGCTTTCCTTTTCTTCCACCATTAGAAACACAAAAGAAAGAGTAGTCCCATGAGTTTGGCTCTAGGCCACTGAGGGTGAATCTCAGGAATTACCCTTTCCCCAGGGAGATGAGTACTTTTCCACTTTCCTCTTCAGAAGTAAGAGTCTTCCCTCTCCCAATAGGAATCTCTGGCTGCTCCTTGAATTTTAAATATAATAACCAGGTTTATACGTTAAGAAAGCTTTCCCTGGTTCCTTAGCAACAGCTCTGACTTGGATAGTTTGCCATAGCTCGTTCTAAAGGAACTTGCGTATTTCATTGCAATAACATCCCACTGATCCAGAAAGGAAGAAATCTTAACCTTTCAGAACTAGGAAAATCTCAAATGAAGCCATGAAGCAAAACAAAATCCTTTGAGCCCCTGGAATAACCTTCACAAAGTCCCACACTAAAGGCAAGAGCTGTATTTGTAAGAAAAGTCTTTAGACACTGAGATTCTATTTACCCTTTTTTAAAACACATTCTTCTTGACAGTAAGAGAAAAATGGAGAGGGGCTGCTAGAAGGAGACACATTAGCAGCAGTGTCAAACCATCGGGTAGCCTGAGGACAAAGGCAACAGAAAAACTAAAAAAAGCAGACATAATACTGTGCTGTGACAGTTTTGACAGATTCCAATCAAAATGGATAAAATAAAGTGTTGGTTTTTGTAGAGATAAGCTTCAGTTATCTGGAAAGCTCATTGGTTTTTGAAGAATTCAGTGCCAGCAGAACTGCATAATTGAAGCATCGCTGTGTTTTGAACCAAAAAACCTAGCAAGGCATCCAAACAAAGATTTCAAATCTATCAATTGGATGAATCCTCAGGGGTATGTCCATGGCTGGGGGAACGGGTGAGGTCTTGGCTAAGACTGAAGCCCTCAATTTTATGAAAGTTTGATGGTTTTGTGAAGAAAAAACTGACATTTTAAATGCACAAGCAGTCCCTATGTTTAGGCAGAGGCTGAGATTTTAGCCCAAGGGCAACTTGCAGTGTTGGTTTAGGGAAAGTGCTTTAATGGGTCCTTGATTCTGTAAAGGTAGAGTAAGCACCCAGTTGTGGAGTGAGGACTGCTCTGCTCTGCATGATAGTGTAAATGATTGTCTCCTATGGGGTAGAGTTGCATCACAGCCCTGTTTCTAAAATTATTGTTTCTTCTGGGGAGATGTGTGATGCGGTCTTATCCAAGACTAGGAATAGTGATCGGAAAATCCGGGAAAGAGTACTGGGGGCAAACCTCCACCACAGGCTGACGGAGGTTCCCTAAGGTAGCAGGTCGGTGACAGCTGGAGGCAACCTGAACTCTCCTGCTGACATTCCTCCAGGCCGGGTTATTCAAGAACAATATGCAAGAGGAGTAAAGGGAACCCTTGCACACTGTTGGTGAGAATGCAAAATAGTACAGCCGTTATGGAAATCTATATGGAGGTTCCTCAAAAAACTAAAAATAGAATTACCATATGATCCAGAAATCTCACCTCTGGGTATTTACCCAGATTTGAAATCAGTTTGTTGAAGAGATGTCTGTACTCCCATGTTCACTGCAACACTATTCACAGTAGCCAAGTTACAGAATTAACCTAAGTGTCCATCAACAGATGAATGGATAAAGAAAATGTGGTATATATGCAAAATGAAATCCTATTCAGTCTTTAAAAAGAAGTAAATTCTGTCATTTGTGACAACATGGATGGAGGTGGAGAACATCATGCTAATTGAAATAAGCCAGACATGGGAAGACAAATACCGTATGTTCTCACTTACATGGAGAATCAAAAACAATTGAACTCATAGAAGCAGAGGGTAGAATGGTGGTTACAGAGGCAGGGGATGGGAGGAGAGAGGAGATGATACAAAGGGTGCAAAATCTCAGACAAGAGGAATAAGGTTGGGTTTTTTTGAGATCTATGGTACAGTATGGTGACTATAGTTAATAATAGTGTATTTTACACTTCAAAATTACTAAGAGAGGAAATTTCTATTATTCCCGTCACAAAAAATAAGTATTTGAAATGATGGCTATGTTAATTAACTTGGTTTAATTTATCCACATTGTATTCATAAATTATAACATCACTTTATATTTCATAAATATGTGATATATATAATATTAATTATATACATACAAAATATATAATATAATTATAAATGGTCAATTTATAATCAAATAAAAAATAAATTAAAAAGAACAACTATGCAAGGTAAACTTTATGAAATGTGCTGGTCCCGGAGTATTGTTCTGATGCCGTTAGGAAGCAAAGGGCAGGACCACATTCTTGGGGGGGGGGTTCCCCTGAAAGGAATGGATGTTTCATGCTTAGTCATTCTGGGGGTGGGAATAAGAGTTGGACAGAGCCTTGGACTCCTGGAGGAGAAAACTGCTTGGAGGCTTGAGAAATGAAAAGACCGGAGGGAAGGTTTCTCCAAGATACCTCCGTTGTGGGAGGTAAGTTGGATTCTGCAAAGGGGGAACATGTCAGAGACCACAGAGAGACCCCAGGAGGGGTAGGGTTGCCAGACAAAATTCTAGACATCCAGTCAAATTTGAATTTCAGATAAACAACAAATAATATTATAGCATAAGTATGTCCCAAATATTGCATGGGACAGACATAATTACACTAAAAAATTATTTGTTGTTTATCTGAAATTCAAATTTAACTGGGAGTCCTGTATTTTTGTTTGCTAAATCTGGCAACCCCAAGAAGGGGATCTCTGTGAAGATCCTCCGTCCTATCCTTCTATCACCTCCAAGCTTTTGGTAAAGTATTCTTAAGTATTAGAGTCAGCCTCAGTCTTGCTGGGGACACTTGAGGGAAGGGTCTGTGGCCACACTTGGAGTGAAGCCACACTGCACAGAGGGCAGCCGCTACCAGAGGAGTCAGGCTGTGGACTGAGGAGGGGTCCTTGGAGAGAAGAGCATGGGAAGTGATCAAGAACCACAGGGCTGCTGAGGGGGGAATGGGGGATCTGGGCAGATTTGTAGCTTTTGCGAGTATTTCTGCTGGAGTCCTAGAAAACTTGTTGAGGGAAGCCTGGTGAAAGTGTGTGGGCAAAGAGGCTGGGGCCCTGGGCCGTTGTGATTTAGACATTAAAGGGCAGCTGGTGAGGTCTGGAACACTGGGGTTACTCATGCAACTTGAAGCATCAGAGTTAGGGACATTTCTAACCTCCAAGTTATCATAACAGGATGCTAACATACAAATTTTCCTGTTGTCTCTATTTCAGCTGAGGCCCAGGATGATGAGAACATAGGATGATGTTAGGTGCCCTCATAATCTAAATAACGGCTCCAAAGCACCTGTGCAGAACTCACTAAAGAGTGAGGGAAGAAGCCAGTCTAAGGGCTCTCAGAGTGTCACCCACTGGAGGCTGTAGAAGGGGAGCTTAGGACTCCACTAAGAGATTGGGAAGGGAGGTTTTCCCCCAAGTCATCGGGATGTGGTGCAAAGGGCAGGTGGGATGCCTTTCCTGTCCTCAAGCCAGCCAAGCCGACTGTCAAGTGCTTAGAGAGCCAGGCCTGTGTGCCCTGGAGCCGCCACGCCTGGGAAATAAAGGTAGAACAGCTCAGGGCAGCTGCCTGGGAACGGGCTGCACTTGCATTGTGTGTAGGTCACGGGTGAGTGGACTTTCCCATGGGCCCTGTGCACCCATGGAAGGTGGCTGGGCTTATGTTATCTTGAAAGAGGACCTCATGATGAATCTAAAAAGAATTATGCTGAGTGAGAGAAGCCAGACCAAAAAAAGAGTACGTATGCTATGATGCTGTTTATATAAAACCAAACCAATCGATAGTGCCAGAAAGCAGATCAGTGTTGCCTGAGGACGGGGGACAGACAGGAGATAGGAATTACTAAGGGCCATGAGGAAACTTTTGGGAGTGATTAAAGGATTCATTATCTTGATTATGGTGCATGGGCCTCTCCAAAAGTCGAAACTTGTCAAATAGTGCACTTTAAGTATGTGCAGTTTATTTATATATCTCAATAGAGATGTTTAACTAAAGAAGGACTGCATTGTGAAAGAGCTATCTGCCAGGAGAAAAGAGTATGGACCTGGAAGGTGGAGGGGAGGAGGGCTAGGTCAGAAGTTGTTAGCCAGAGAGTGCTTTGCCTGGGCCAGAAATGGGTGCCAGGGGATGCCCCAGTGGGAGACTCTCTGGGGAATCCATCACAGAGGCCCCTGGCACAAAGAGCCAGCATTTGACCACCTGCTGCACCCAGAGGACACTAAAGCCAAGGAAGACTTTTCCTGCCTCTTGTCCTCCCTCCCACCCTTAGACCCCGTTTTGCAAGAGCTCGAGGCAGTCAGGTGAATGGCAGAGGTGTGGAACAGTACTCTAGGGAAATAAGGAGGAAGCCAACCATGACTCCCTTTCCTATTACAAATTTCCAAACCTGGGGTGGGAGAGCAGCTTTCAAATGGTTGAGAGACTGGGGTTTTGATATTAGATTTGATCTCAGTTTTTAAATCCAATGATGAATAGTTTGCTAATTCCTGCAAGACGGTGGTGTGGAAAAAATAAAAGTTGTTTCCAGCTTTGCATACCAATGAGTCTGGCTCATTCAATAACCAATTATGTTTTATTATAGAGACTATCTACCTGGTCTACTCTACCTACTAGGAAGCAAATGATGTGCCGAGTGTTCTTAATCACCTCCTTGGGAAATGAAGAAAAACAACATGCATGGGATAATGCTGGCTAAAGGAGTTTTGAAGGAAAACAACAAAGACACTTTCTGAGGCAATGTAGTCAAGTGGTTAAAAGCATGGACTCTGAAGCCAGACTGCCTGGATTTGAGTCCTGGTTCTTCCACTTCCAGGTTGTGCGACCTTGAGCAAGTTGTACGATCTCTGCCTTGGCTATCTCATTTATGAAATGGTGATAAGGATAATAGCTTAGGCTAAGTTGCTCTGCAACAACAAACAACTCCAAAAACTCAGTGGCTTATGACAACGAAGATTTATTTCTTGCTGATATCGCATGTCCATTGCAGGTTGGCTTTGGCTCTTCCCTCTGGGACCAGCCTGAGGAGCAGCCTTGATCTGGAACATTGCTGAGTTTAGGGCGGCAGGAAAAGAGTGGCTGATGGTGGATCCACGCAATGGCTTTTAAGGCTTCCTCTTGAAAATAACATGTTTCTTTTGTCTACATTTCCCTGGCCAAAGCCAGTTATATGGCCAAGCTTGATGTCAATGTGGTGGAGAGGTATAATTGTCCCACAAAGAGGTGCAGAGAATATTTGGAACAATAACATAGTCTATTGCAGCACCTCTATGTAAAATGCCTGAAATAGCACCTGATAAGGTCATACAAGTGCTATATAAGGGCTATTACTAATACTTCTTTTTTCCATTTGAATTTATTTGGTGGTTTTCCTAAGTAGGCCAGTTGCTCTCAGACCCTGATTGAGAAATAGTCGCTACATTGGGAACTGCCCGATTTGGCAAGAACCACCAAAACACCCTAACTAAGAAATGGTTGGAACCTGGACCTCAAAACCTAATTTAGGGGTCTCATTGAGACATTCTTATGAACAGGAATAAATAATGCTGTGTTTTTCTGGGCCCACCTCTGCAAGTGTCTCCCTGAAAGACAGGCATCAAGGTAATGGGTGATCATGTCTCAGCTATTTCAGGATGATGAGGCCTGCAAAGCTCAGCCTCTGCAAAGTTATTCTTAACTCGCTTGTCTCAAGGCAGACGGCAATAGCTCCACTTCTGTTAAATGCTTAGACCATGGTTGGAGAAAGCCTGGGCTCTGGGCCAGCCGCCCTGTTTCCTGGCCAAGAACTTTTCCATGAAGCTCGATGGGGACCCAGACTGCCCCCTTATGGGGTCTGACACAGAAGGTCTTCCCAGTGTGTATCAGCTTTGAGTTTTCAACAGGGCAGTCCCACCTGGGACTGAAGGCTGTCACTGGATCAGAGGGAGGGGGGATTTTTCATCATCCTTGAGCGTCAAGGCCAGAGTGGCCACTGGACAGGGCCCTTCTTAGCTCTCAAAGACTGTTCTCAGTCCAGCAGAGCATTTCAAAGCCCTCCCATCCAGAAGATGCAGGAAACCAAAACTCACTAGACTATCGCAAGTGGGGAACTGAAGCAGGTGAGCTGTACTTCAGTTCTTATCACGGCAGCTTTAATTTCATTCTTTCTTCTAATGGCTTGCAAACCATTCCGGAATGCACCATACAGCTACTCTCTCCCCCACCTTATCTCTTTTTTCCTTATCAGTTCAATTCAAAATGACAAACATTTATAGATTATTTTCTGCTGAGTAAAATAGGCACTGACCAAGGACGTTAGACCACACAGACAAGGTCTGAATCCCGGTCTTGTCACTCACAAGCTCTAAATAAGTAAGTTCACAAGTATCTTTATTGCAGGGCCAGAGGTGATAAGGCTGCAGCAGAGCTCAGGGGTGCTAGACATTCGTGCTATAGTTAGGTGATGAAGGTTTCCTGGAGGTGGTGGCATTTGAGCTGGGCTTTGAAGGATGATATTGAGGGTTGAATGGTGTCCCCCAAAAAGATTCGTTCAAGTGCTAACCTCTGGTACCTGTGAGTGTGACCTTATTTGGAAAAAGGGTCTTTGCAGATGTAATCAAGTTAAGATGGGGATCATACTGGATTAAAGTGAGCTCTAAGCCAGTGACTGGTGTTCTTATAAGAAGAGGGAAATTTGAACACAGATACAGACACAAATGCAGGGAGAATGCTATGTGACAACAAAGGCAGAGATTGGAGTGATGTGTCTATAAGCCAAGGAATGCCGGGGATTGCTGGCAGCCAGTAGAAGCTAGGAAGAGGCTAGGAAGTCTCCTTCCCCGGGTCCTTCAGAGAGAGCATGACCTTGCTGATGCCCTGATTTCAGACTTCTAGCCTCCAGACTGTGAGAGAATCAATTTCTGCTTGTATAAGCCACCTGGTTTGTGGGTCATGTGTTATGGCAGCCCTAGGAAACTGATAGAGATGGCTAGGACTTTGAGATGGAGGAAGGGACTCTTTGTAGACAGCTACTATGAGCAAGTGTAACAACTTTTGAAAGCATATGGTATCTTTGGGAAATAATTAGTAATTTGATGTGACTGGAGCAAAGGAAGAGAAAAGGAAGAAGGAGCCAAATACAGTGGAAGATGACGGTGGAAATAAGGGCTGGAGCTTTCAGTGCCAGGCTGAGGAGTTTGGCCTTTACCCACTATGGGATGGGAAGCCAGTAATGTTTTTGACTGGAGTCTGAACTGTGCTTGAGATAAATGCTTTCATTATTTGAAGATAAGACATGGCCACCCCAGTATGACTTTGAGTTTCTTTTTGTCCTTCTCACTGGTTTTGACCCCAGTAACATTAGATGGCACTGGGCTTTGTGCCATAGGATGGATGACTCAAAAGTAGGGACAGGGTCTAATTTGTCTTTGCATCCTCAGCATGTAGCTCAGTGTAGGTAATATGTTGTATTATTCAGAGCTTTAGTTGTAAGTAAAAGAAACATAATTTTGCTTAAGCAACCCAGAAATTCACTGACTCACAAAACAGGGGGAAAAAATTAGAAGGTGTATTCGTTTGCTAGAGCTACTATAACAAATGACCACAAACTTGTGTGGCTTAAAACAATGGAAAATTACTTTCTCACAGTTCTGGAGGCTAGAGATCTGAAATCAAGGTGACAGCAAGGTTGATTACTTCTGGCAGCTGTCAGGGAGATTCTGTTCCATGCCTTTCTCTTAGCTTTGGGTGTTGCCAGCAATCCTGGGCATTCCTTGGCTTGTGAACACCTGACTCCATTCTCTGCCTCCATGGTCACATGGTGTTCTCCTATGTGCGCCTATCTCTATGTCTCATCCCTTCTTCTTATAAGGACACCTGTCATATTGGATGAGGGCCCACCCCAATTAAATACAACCCCATTTTAACTAGATTACATCTGCAAAGACCCTAGGTCCAAATAAGGTCACATTTACAGATACTGTGGTAGGACTTCAACATATCTTTTTAGGGGACACAGTTCAACCCACAAGAGATGGATAGCTGACTTCAGATATGGCTGGCTTCAGAGGCTCAAGTAGTACCATCAGGGCTCTGGCTTTTTAATGTTCAGATAGGCTGTCTGCCTGAAGGCCTCTAGCAGCTCAAGGATATAAGTATATAGTGATGGTACATGTGGCATTGGGCAGGGAAGTAGCAGTAAACAGCTCTTGTATATCATGCTTATGGAGGCCAAGAGGGATAGTGAGTCAGGAAAGATGAGAGCAAGGCATGATTGGTGAGAAAGAGCAAACCAGAGACAAATTGAAGACAGCCTGGACAAGGAGCAGAGATAGGGGAGGGGATAGTGCCAGTGGAGTAGAGCTATTATGTCCACCCTGGACACCTTGTTACCTGGTTGGGACAGGTCTCTTTAAAGGGTCCAGTAAAGAACAAGTACCCAATACCAGGCTTGAGGAAAAGCACTCTTTTTATGTAGAGCTCAGCATCTCCTGCCAGGACGGGTGGGGTGGGACCCTCCACCACCACTGCCAGCTCCTGGGGTCTCCAGACAGTGCAGGACTGGGCCAAGGAGAGTCCACCCCTGATTGGCTCAGGGAAAGGCCTCCTGTCTGTCTAGTGAGTCCTAACCCTTAGATTTTTTCTAGAGCTATTGGGGAAGAGAAGCACTCTTTTCTGTGTGTGTGTGTGTGTTGGGGGGGGGCGGTGCTAAACTGGTGGGATGTAAGTGTGAGGCTGCTAGGGACCATCTGTGCCACTGCTTGGGAGAGGCTGCCTCTGGAGGAAATCAAGACAGAAGAGAGCAGAGCTGAGACATGTAGAGAGAGAACCTGAGGTCCAGGGACATGGTTCAAGCAAATGCATCTGGCCAAGCCTAAAAAGTGTCTTCCCGGGCACTTTCCAGAATTCACGTGGGCTGATGGATTCCCTTCTCTGCTTCAGCTGGTGCAAGTAGGCTTTCTCTCTGCTAAGCAAGAGTCCAGACTTCACAAGGCTGCTGCTCAAAGGCACCTCACCTTTGGTTGGGTTGGACTGCAGACAGCTAAAGGTGGCCCTGGTGCCTTGTGCCTCCGAGGAGTTTGGACTGAAGGCTGTGGGGTTCCACCTTCTCCTCTTGCCCTTAAGTGTTTTGTTAAGAAGGAAGCAGAGGCTGGATCGGTGCTCCCTTGAGTTGCTCTGATCTTACCCATTATGCCTGACGTTCCCCAAGGCTGTGGCAGTGGGGACCACACTGAACTTTTCTCTGAATTTCTTGGCCTGCTATGGCTAATACTGAGTCGTAAGCAGTTGCGTCAGACACCTTTGCTAAAAATAGGCTTTATTTAATTCCATGTGGATGCCTTGTACTTAGTGATTCTTACTTTTGCCTCTCATCTGATCTTCACAACAACCATGTAAGAGAGGCAAGAGTCTTGGCCTCCTGGATCCTTGAGTGCAGCCTTTTGACTGAATCCAAATTTTACAAAACAAATCCTTTTAATAAAGGGATTTGTTCTGTGAAGTTTGGATTTGGTCGAGGGGCTGCACTGGGGGATGCCGAGGGCCACATGTGGCCTTGAGGCCACAAGTTCTCCACCCCTGGCAAGAGCGATATTGTTATTGTTGTTATTTCCACCAACATACAGAGGAGGAAACTGAACCAGTGGTTTAAGGGTATATGACTACAGTGTGATTGCTGCTGAGCTATAATCACAAAAAAGTGAGATGGGGCCCTGTTCATCCATTTATCCACCTATTTGTTCAACAGATATTTATTAAGGATCTGCAAGAGCCAGGTTCTTTGCTAGTTTCGATAGCGAGTTTAAAGTAAGCAAATAGGACATGAGTTCTGCCGTCAAGGATTTCATGGTCTATAAGGAATGTTAAAGGTGTGTTTCTAAATTATAATATTAAAAAGACAGGAAAGGTTAGGTTTTATGAGAGGCCCAGGTAAAATGCTGTGGAAATTCAGGGGAGAGAGATTATTTCCACTGGCAGGATTGACATTTGTGGACATCTTTGGAAAGCAAGTAGGATATGGATGTACATGGATGAGGTGAGAGGCATTCCAGGAGGAGGAAAAGCAGGAACCAAGTCAAAATCATGGGGAGGCCCAGGGCATCAGCCAAGACCTGAACTTGGCTGCAAGATGGACATGAAGGAAGGATAGGACAGCTTGGATAGCTGGGTTCAGAGACAGCTCTTGGAAGGCCAGGAGGGCCAAGCTAAACAGGTTGGGCTGTATTCTGTTGTGATGACTGTTTGTTTTTTTTTCAAGCAGGAGCTCCACATGGTTTCTTCATAAAAACTAACCTGAGTAGTGTAGAGGGTAGTTGGAAAGGTAGGAGACTGAATGTAGAAATCAGTTTTCTAGGCAAGAAGTTATAAAGTCTAGAGTAAGGGAATGTTCTAGTTATTTATTGCTATGTTAACATATCACCTCAAAATGGCAAGAATTTTATTATATCTCACAATTGTGTAGATCAGGAATTTGAGTAGGGCTCAGCTGGGTGATTCTTCTGTTCCATATAGCATTACCTAGAGTCACTCAATGGTATTCAGCTGGTAGGCTGGGATAGTTGGGAGAGCCCAAGACAGCTTCCCTCACATGCCTGGCTTCTTGGAAGAAATGGCTGGAAGGCTGAGCTTATTTGGGCTCTTCTCCTTCTCCATGTAGTTTCAGGGCCTCTCCAGCAGTCCAGGAATCTAAGGCTGAAAGTTCTAAGAAAGGAAGTAGAAATTGCCAATCTCTTAATTCCTGGGCCTGGAGAGTGACACAGCACCATTTCTATCATATTTATTAGTTCACATAGCCACAGAGCCTACCCAAATACAAGGGAGGTTGGGACATACACTCACTTTTCAATGGGAGCATTGTTGAAAAGATATGTTCATCCTTCTTCCACCACAGGTAATAATGGGATTGAACAGAGGATGACAGGTAGAAGGTAAATTATAGAGGGAGAAGTCACAGGACTTGGCAACTGCTTGGAGTCATTCATTCATGAAATATTTATTGAGCATTTACTATGTGCCAGGCAATGTTATAGATACTGAGGACACAGCAGTGAACAAAACAGATAAAAGCCCCTGCCCCCATGGAGTTAGTATGCTAGTCGATCAGAGAGTGAAGGATGGCACTAAGATCTCCAGTGTCTGTACCTGGCAGCACGGTGGTGCCATTGTCAGACATAGGGGCCCCAGGGAGGCCAATTTGAATTCAGGTTTGATGGCATAACCAACAAACTAAGTGCTCAATTCTCCTAGCACTTGGGCTGAAAGCACAATCCCAGTAACAGCCCTCCAATTCCAAGCTACTGAGGAAATCCAGGATTTTGCTTCCAACCACAGGCAGTGCCTGTGAGATTACAAAGAGAAAAACAGACACTTTAACAACCTCTTAGATTTCCTGCCTTCCTTGGGCAGGAAAAGCATGTGGAATCATGCAAATCCACAATTCACCAATTCTTAATTCATGGACAATCTTGTTTCAACAATAATTCACCCACTCCCTCTTCCAGACTATTTTGAATAAATCCCAGACATCGTATTATTTTGTCTTAAATATTTTAGTATGTATCTCTAGACAGAGACTTAAAAAATAAGCACAATATTATTATCACACCTAAAAAGTTAACAATTTCTTAATATCATATCGAACCAGCATTCGATTTTTCCCAATTGTTATATACATATGGCTTGTTCTGATCAAGTGCCAAAAAAGGTCCACATGTTATGTTTGCTGATAAGTGTTTTGTCCCTTGGTCTTGATCTACAGGTCTCTCTTCCATCTCTCTTTCTCCCTTTCTTTTACAGGATCTTCCTCATCTGTGGGGGATACGTTCCAAGACCCCCAGAGGATGCCTGAAACCTCAGATAGTACCGAACCCTATATATACTATGTTTTTTCCTGTACATACATATGTATGATAAAGTTTAATTTATAAATTAGGCACAGTAAGAGATTAACAATAACTAATAAAAAATAGAAAAATTATAATAATATACGGTAATAAAAAGTTATGTGAATGTGGTCTCTCTGTCTCTTCTCTCTCTCTCTCTCTTCAAATATCTTATTGTAGTGTACTCATCTATTTTTGGACCACGGTTGACTGTGGATAACTGAAACCTCAGAAACCGAAACTGTGGATAAGAAGGGACTATTGTAATTTCCTTGCAGTTTGTTATTGAAGAAATCAGGTTGTTTGTCCTATAAAATCTTCCACAGCCTGGATTTTTCCAGACTGCTTTCCTATGGTGATGTTTAACATGTTTCTCTGTCCTCTGTATTCCTGGTAAACTGGTGGTGAAATTCAGAGGCTAAATTAGATTTAGGTTTGATTTTCTTGACAAGAACAGCTCAGACGTTGGGTTGTGTATGTCCACCAGGAGTCACATGTCAGGTTGGTTTCCTTTTTGTGACATTAGCATCCATTGCCAATTTTTGTCTAAATCCAGTATTTTCGGGGGTTATAAAGCCACAATGTTCAAATTCTAGCATTCTTTTGTCATTTATCAGCCGCAATACTTCTATGAAGAGAAACTTCTCCCCCATCAACTATTTGGCTATCCTGAGATACATTTATATAGGAATGGCAAGATAAATGCTGGATTTTTTTTTTTTTTGCCTCTATCTACCTGTTTTCAAAATCATGAGATTGTTCTCTTGCCTTCTTCAAAGTTAACCAGTGAAGTTAGCTTTTTTGCTTTTATCATTGTAAACCCATGTACTTACCCATATTTAATATGTTTCAATTCATTACCATCGTTATCATGATACTCAAATTGTGCCTCCCACCTTTGGACAGTGGGAGCCTCTTCAAGTTCGCTTCTGAGTCTTCTTGTCACAAATTAGTCATTTTTGATATTTTGTTTCCTTTCCTTTCTGTTAGGACGGAGATGTTCCAAGCTCATTTCGTGTATTTCCTGCCTCAGACGTGGACTCACCCATTTCTTCCAGGAGCCCTAGTTCCATTAGTGGGAATCAGTGTTTGTAAACCACAATTTATAGCCACTTTGTAAACCACAATCTGTAGCCGCTAGGGGAGCTCATTGCCCTGGGCGGTGGCGGGGTGGGGTGGGGGGCGCTCATTGTTTCTAGGCCTTTCAGTGGGCAGAGCTGGGAAATACTTTTTTTTTTAAATGACAAAATATCATCATCGATGCATGCTGAAACTTGCAGTTCAAATTCAGTACCTCGAAGTTTTTACTTAACCTCATCTATCTTGCTTCTTCCTACACTGAAAATCCTGGTTCTTGACAATAGAACAGAATTGCTCATTTCTTTTAAGTCTCAGAAAAACATTACCACCAACAACTTGATTATTGAAAATGGGTCAAAATTTTTTTTTTACTTCTTTTCTTTCTTTCTTTCTTTTAGGCAGTTCTTTGTTCCCTTAGGATATATCCCACTAGGAATGTACATTCAAGTTTCTATGCTTTAAAGTCACTTCAAATAATTTTTCTCTGTGTGGTTATGTTTCAAATGGGATAAAGAGTTAACATTCATTTTTTTCATTTGCATTAGAATTTTAGTAATGACTCTTTTTAAAAACTTTAATTTGGTTATAGTTATATACACAAAATATTTACATGGTTCCAAAGTCATATCTACAAAACAAGGTATATTCAGAGAGTTCCAGCTTTTATCCTTGGCTCTCTACCCTATTCCTTCTCTTTCCCTATAGATAACTTTTTTAAAAATTATGGCTTACCTTTGGTAAAAATATACATATATAAATATATACAGTCATGTGTTGCTCAACGACAGGGATACGTTCTGAGAAATGTATCGTTGAGCGATTTTGTGGTTGTGCAAACATGATGGAGTGTACTGGCCAAGCCATGATGGCATAGCCCACTACACATGTAGGCTATATAATATAGCCTATTGCTCCTGGGCTACAAACATGTACAGCACATCACTGTACTGAATACTGGAGGCAATTATAACATAATGGTAAGTATTTATGTATTTGTGTATCTAAACATAGAAAAGGTATAGTAAAAATATAATATTATAATGTTGTGGGACCACTGTTGTTATGTGTTCCATCATCGACCAAAACATCCTTATGCAGGACCTGACTGTGTAGACATACATCACCTTTCTCAAATTCTATACATGCTTTTCTCCACCTTCCTCTTTTCCTTGGATGTGACTTCAAAACAGAACTTTTCTTGGAATTCGGCAAAAAAGATTCCTCCCTGCTCTGCACCTCATACTTTAGAGGGCCCCACATATCACAAACACAAACAATACACTTATTAAAGAGTTTGCAGGTGACTTGGATACTAGGCCACCAGCACTCAGCACTGACACATGGAGATGCAAGGTCCTAAACATCCTCTCTCTCGTAACTAACATCATTCAGGCCCCAGGGAAATACTCCTCCTTACCTCTTGCCTTCAGGCCCTGAAACAATGGTGACTGTGTCTAATGCCAGGAATGTGTGTGTGTTGTGCTGCTGCCACCATTGGAGATGGACACAGCTTTGAGCAAGGAACATGCTCAAGTAAGAGCAAAGACAAATAAGCTACTTTGTCAAATCCTTCCTCCCAGCAGTAGATTCTTGCATAACAAAATACAGTTCCCCGATAATGCCAAGCATGCCTGTTTCTCTATGGCCTTGCTAAGATCATGTTGTAAAACTTTTGAGTTTTAACCAATCTGATAGGGTAGAAATAGTATCTATGTAGTTTTAATTTTTTTATTGTTCTTATTATGAGTGAGGCTGAGCATTTTTGTGTGTGTGATTAGGACCATTTGCATTTCTTTTCTGGGAATTATCTATTCATATCTCTAGATCATTTTTCTGTGATGTTACTGGTTTTTTAATCCTCTATTTATAGAAGCTCCTCATATACAGGGATATGAATGTTTTTTCTGTGAATACCTGGATCCTTCTTGGTACTAGACTCTGGATTAGGAGATTTGGGGGATTCAACAAAATATAAGGCATCATCCATACCCCCAAAGGAGCTTCAAAAATTAAATAACAACAAGAGATATAAGTAAGTTCATGAAACAATAAGAAAAGAGAGATCTCAAAGGAGTACAGAATTAATTGCCAGATATACTACCCCAGAAGTTCAGAGAAAAGGAGTGATCAGGCTATGGAGCCCTGAAGATCATATTAAGGTGGAGTTGGATCTAAGTTGGATCCTGAGGAATAATTGGAAACATATGAGAGAAAGTTGGAAGGTGGGACTCCCACGTCTGGTGGGGAGAGCCTTGAAAGCTGGGTTGAGGAGTGTGGTCTTCTTGAGTAGGCCACAGGAGGAAGAGGATGACATGTGCTAAGGTATCCAATGAGAGAATACAGGACATGGCTCCAGAGGCCAGAAGACATTACACCAACGACTCCAAAACCTCCCTCTGCCACAAGATGGATTGAGCCACATATGCTCCTCCACACCCCCCAACACCATCAGAGGGACTGAAGCAGCAGGGGCAGTGGGGAGGCAGGTAGTCTGAGAGACAGGTATTTTTCTTAAGGAGAATGAGCATTACCTAAAGGGACTACTTAAATGATCAGATCAGACAGAGATTCCAACTGGATTAGCCATTAGCTCATGCCACCCCCATCACATGTGAATGGAAGAGGCAGGGGCTGATGAAGAGGGCCAAGATGAGTTACAGACAAAATCAAACACTTACATTGCTCCACACACCACATCATGGTTTAAGCTATAATTTCTGACCCTATTATATAATAGTACTGCAAGGGACAGAATTTTGTGTTCCCCACATCCCAAATTCACATGTTGAAATCCTAGTCCCCCGATGTGATGGTTTTTGCCTTTGGGAGGTGATTAGGTCATAAGGGTAGAGCAATTAGTGCCCTTATAAAAGGGACCCCAGAGAGCTCTCTCACCCTCTTTCTGCCACATGAGGATACAAGGAGAAATTGTCAGTCTGCAACTTGGAAGAAGGTCCTCCCCAGAGCCCAACCAAGCTGTCACCCTGATCCTGGACTTCCAGAATTCAGGACAGTGAGAAATAAATGTCTGTTGTTTAAACCACCCAGTCTCTGGTATTCTGTCATAGCGGCCAGAACTGACCAAGACAAATCCCTGTCTCATAGAGCAGTTGGAAAGGACGATAAGAGGTAACCCATAGAAGGTGTTTAGCACAGTGCCTGGCTCATAATAAGTACTAAGCAAGTGTTAGCTATTGTTATTAGGTGATGAGAAGAGTTGCTGAGAGAGTGAATGCATAACTAAATCAAAGAACGACTGACTGACCGATAGGCAACAGTCCTTGACAGAAACAGTAAGAGCCATGATGGTCATCCAAGCCTCATGCCCCATCCCCCCTGCTGAGAGTCATGACTACCCCCTGCCTGGACCCACACTTGCCCCAGCAGGAGCCGGTGCTGGTCTGACACACAGATTCCTTGGCTGTGTTTCTCTGACAATTATAACTGAGGAATTCAGCTTATTTTGGGTGAAATCCTTGGAAGTCCAAGTTCAGATCTCAGTCTGGGCAGTGCAGCCACATTTTCCAATGAGTAACTCCCTCCAATATAACTCCTGGCAAATGATCCTATCGGTCGCTGAGAGAATGTGCCGTCATGTGTGGTAAATAGTAAGACCACTGCGTGGGGCTTGACTCATCTGTCAAAGAAGGGGTATTTTGAAACCTTGACCTCATTTGCAAACATGTGTTTGCACATACCTTTTGTCAGATGCAACTTTTCCGTTCCCAATTTAGCTCCTCCAGATTTTTCCTGAAATGAAAGATGTGACTGTGAAGAGAGATAGAGAAACTTTTAATAGGTCTTGACTCCAGGTATGTTCTGGGGGAGCTCGTCTGTCTCTGAGCCAACTTCCTGTTGACTCTGGAGCCAGGACTAGGGAGACAGAGAAGGAAAGTACCAAAATGATAACAGCTGCCACTTACTGAGGGCTTACCTGTGTGCCAGCACCATGCTAACCGCTTTAGGTACAGTAGCTTCTTCTTCTGCATCATGACCCTGACACATAGTAAATGGAGACCCAGAGAGGTTAAGTGACTTGCTCAAGCTCATGAGCTGAAATATGAATTCAGGCTGCCTGTCTCCGAAGTGACTCTGTTTAACCACTGCTCTAGACACTACCTAGATATTACCTGCCTTAGGACATCAGCCAAGAGCACCTGGTCCTCTGGTTGGGGACTTGGGAAAGGTTTTAGGTGTTTTCTCAGGCTATCAGGCATTGTGGGGAAGAGAAGGTGACTAAGTGGAGGTCTCTGTGATTTGTAAATAGACAATTTGGGGGAAGAGTGGGCAGCCCTCTATTTACTCTCCGTCAGGCTTCCAGGTCTGGTGCCCCATCTTCCTGACACGCTGTGTCCTCCTCTCCGTGTTCTGTCTGAACAAAAGCCTCATGTCCCTGAGTTCTTTCCCTTCCCTCCCCAAACCCCCACCGAAACACATCAGCATCTTCTGAGCTCTAGCAACCTTTACTGAAATGCTCTGTATTATTTCTCCAGTGTGTAACACAGTGTTTCACACACAGGAGGTGCACCATAACATTGCTGTGGCTGACAATGATAAGCTGTGGATGGAGAGTGGGGAGGTGACTTAGGGCTGGGTCCCAGCTCTGTCCTGATTTGCTGTGTGATCTTGGGCAAGTCTCCAGCTTGGTACCTCATCCATGAAAGGACTAGGTGGCTTCTCTGGCCTCTTTGATCTGTTGAGGCCCAGATCCTGTGATTCCTACATGCACATCTGAAGGGCAGACTCAGGCTTTGGAGCCCCTTTGAGAAAGCTGGGTTCCTAGGCAGGGCCTCTGTGTCTCCCGCCTGCAGCCAATGTTCATATACCAGGTGATGGAAAATAGTGTTATTATTAGTGTGCTCACAATCTTCAATGTGTTCAATAGAAGGATATTGGTAAATCTCCCTTCATGGGTATGTTTAAAGGCAGAGCAGGAAATGAGTGACTTTGATTGAGCTCCCCAGTGGTGTTTCTCATACCCAAGAGCTGAGGTTAGGCCAGAAGCAAAGGGGAGGAGGCTCCCTGACACAGTGCTCCAGCAGTCCCTTAGGATGGCTTCCCAAGCACCTGTGCCAAACTCTTCCCAAGGAGAAAATTAGCTGACTTGACTAGAAATTCATGCTCTTGTACAAATGGGATCTTGGAGAGAATCATCATATCACTCTCAGGTGACATATATATCTTTCTTATGGTGACACTCCATCATTATGGTCCAGGCCAAAAGAGTCACTTGAATGGTGGGAAGTTTGGGGCAGATAGGTGGGCAGTGCCACAGGAAACTCTTGGGGAAAACTTCTGGGCTGATGAGGCTTTGCGATGGGCCCTGAGACCAATGATGGGTATGTCCACATGCTCTGCCAAGACATCAGACCTGTCCTCATGTAGAATTTTGTTGAGAGAGCCCACCCGGTATCCCACAGTGCCTATAAGATGCCATTTGCTCTGGCAGATCTGATGTTTGCTGCATGATTAGGTCAAGAATCATGGGGGTTGAGGGATATCCAGGACTTAGCCCAGTCTAACAGAAATCCAATGAGTGTTCCAGCCTCTGCAGCAGAAGCCTCACAAGTTCGCTGAGATTTTCTGCAGCTGCACAAATCTGAAAACCACCTCCTGATTCTGTTGACTGCTAGAAAAGACATAAAGACACAAATTGGAAAAGCTAATATGAGCCAGAACAGGTTTTAGAAAGCAGGAGGTTGATTAATTACATGATTATTAAACATGAATCTATACAATCATCCAATCAGTCGAACCTGACTGTGCAACAGATATTTTTTGAGAGACTACATGGATGTAACATCATGCTAGGTGCCCCGGGGGATGCAAAGGTAAGCAAGGTGTGCTTTTCCCTTTAAGATAATCTGGAAGAAAACGCCTCCCCCCAAATCAACTGTAATATTGTGTGTGTGTGCACATGCACATGTGCATATGGGGAGGGAGGTGAGGGTCCATAGCTTTCATGAGATTCTCAAAGTGGTCAGTGATTCTGTTAACTGAAATAAGCCAATCTCAGAAAGACAAATACTGCATGATCTCACTCAATTGTGGAATCTAAAAAAGCTGTTCTTACAGAAGTACAGAGTAGGATAATGGTTACCAGAGGCTGGGGAGGTTATGGGGGAGGGAGTGATGGGGAGAGATTTGTCAAAAAGTACAAAATTACAGTTAGACAGGAGGAATAAGTTCTGATGTTCTGTAGCACAGTTGGGTGAATATAGTAAACAATATTATAGGATATATTTCAAAACAAGTAGAAGAGAGGATTCTGAATGCTCTTACCACAAAAAAATGATACGTTTGAGGTGCTAGGTGTACTAAACACCATGATATTTGATCATTACACAACGTATACATGTACTGAAACATCACACTGCACCCCATAAATATGTACAATTATTATGTGTCCATTAAAAACAAAACCAAAGTGATCAGTGATTTTACCACCAACACTAAAACACACTGTTTTAGAAATTAAAAGAAGAAAAGGATCACATTTTGTTGGCCTGCAGATGGGACGGGGAGAAGACGTGAAGAAAGATATTGTGATAGAGGAGGAATTTTTGGTGGATAAGCCTCCAAGAATGGGCAGAATTTCAGTAGGTGGGGAGGTGGGGAAGTGGGGAAGACCCTGGCAGAGAAAGTATTACGACCAAAATCTGAGTGATGGGAAAGCAAGGAGCACATTCAAGAAATTGGGGTTAATCCAGTTCGCTGGATCATCCAGTAGAGGGATGAGATGGGACTACAAATGTTGTCAGGGCGTGTTCGAGATCACAAGCTGAACTGATATTTGCTATTGGCCAAATATTTGTTAGGGGCCAGCTCTGTGACCTGCTTTCAAGGCGGGATGGTCTCTATCCTGAAGAAACTTATAATTTGAATTTAGAGGAAAAAATATGAATAGCTAGGAAACAAACTAATTTTAAATACAAGAGGAATTCAAAAAAGTTTTGGCTAAAGTATTCAGAGAAGCTTCAGGGAGGAGGTGAACTTGGAGTTCAGTCTTGATGGGTGGGGAGGATTTGGCCAGGTGAATTTGTGGAGAAGTACCGTCCAGCTGGAAATAGTACAAGCAAAGGGGAGAAGGGGGCCAGAAGAAAACAAAGAAGATGACAATACCAAGGAGAGGTGATTACTTGGAGAAACAGCTGTGTTGAAGGGCAGGTGATATGGATTTGAGAAGGTAGGTTGACACTAGATTAAGGAGGATTATGAAAATCAAGCTAAATCTCTTATTTTCTCCATGATCTCATTTTTCCCCCCTAGGATTCAGGACTCCCAGTAAAAAATCATAGTAACAAAAGTAATTTTTAAACTTACTGTTATGGAGAATTTTCAATATATGCAAAAATAAGGAGAGATGGGTGTACTCATCACTCCAACTTCAACAATTCACGGCCAAACTCCTTTCTGTACCCTCTCCTGTACTATTTTGAAGCAAATCCCAGACACCATATTCTTTCATCCATAAATATTTTAGTACACATCTTTAGAAAAAAAGGACTCTACTTTTACATAAGCACAATACCATTTCCATACATTTAAAAATTAACGATACTTCATTATTATCACCTAATATCCAGTCAGCATTCAAATTTCTAATTGGTTCATAAATTAGTTGTTTCTAATTGTCTCATAAACAGTTTGATTGTTTGTTGTTTTTTTTGTTTTTGTTTTTGTGGTTTTTTTGTGGCTAGAGCACAGTGGCATCATCAAGCTCATTGCAACCTCAAACTCCTGGGCTTAAGTGAACCTCCTGCCTCAGCCTCCTGAGTAGCTGGGACTACAGGTACATGCCACCACGCATAGCTAAATTTTTATTTTTTGTAGAGATGGGGTCTCAGTATGTTGCTCAGGCTAGTCTCGAACTCCTGGCCTCAAGTGATCCTCCTGCTTTTGGCCTCCCAAAGTGTTAGGATTATAGGCATCAGCCACTGCTCCAGGTCTGTTTGATGGTTTGAATCAGGATCCAAAAAAAGTCACAATTGGTTGATATGTCTTTTAAATCCTTGTTAATCCATAGCATAGGCCCATCTCTTTGTTGTTGTTGTTGTTTTCTTTATTTGCAGTTTATTTGTTGAAGAAACCAGGTTGTTTGTCCTATGATGTTTTCTACATTCTGGATTTTGCTGATTCATTCCTCTGGTATGGTTTAACATGTTCCTCTATCCTCTGTATTTTCTGTAAATTGGTAGTTAGATTCAGAGGCTTGATCAGATTCAAATTTGAGCACTTACGAATAGCTAGATATTATTGAGAAGACTTTCTAAGAGTCCAGTGCTAGGCCAAGTCTTTGCATGCATTGTCTTATCTAATCTTTAAAACAACCTCATTGAGTCTGCACTATCATCATTGCTATTTTACAGATGAGGAAACTAAGGTCTTGAAAAGTCATATTGCTTGTCCAAGGTCACATAGTTGAAAGTAGTAGAGCCAATTTAATTGATTGCTGAGTCCAGATGTTTATCCACTGTGCATGAGCCACTGTCCCCAGCCTTGTAGCTATATATCCGTCCATCCATCCATTTAAAACTCCAAGCCAGGAGCAACACTTTTATTAATATACATCTATAGAAAATAATGAAAGAGCATTACAAACTTCTTCTGAAAGGATGGGTATAAGTCGTTTCCAAAGGGTAATAAGAATGATGACAAATATAATAGTAACACTGAAGAGTAACATTTATTGACTGCTAATTTGTGCTAAGATCTTTACAAGTAGCACTATGCTAAAGCAACTCTATGAAGTAGGTATTGTTATCCGTGTTTTACAGACAAGTAAGTAAAGGCTCAGAGAGGTTAAGAAACTTTCCCAGTATCACACAGGATGTTTTAAAGCCTTTGATAAAAATATCTTTCGAGAATACAATTGATTTGGATATTCAAAACGACGTCCAATGAGATGCCCACATACTTTTTTGCCTGAAGAATATCTGTTGCCAGCAAATCCAGGGCAATTTCTTGATTTTCTCTAACACTTAATGTATAGGACTGACAAGAAGAGAAGCAAACCAGCCCTGGCTGCTTAGAGATGAGGTGGCAACAATGCTGCCTCATATGACCACAGTTAGGCTTGATGTCAAACTTGGGCCCCTGCATCAACAAACGGCTCTCCACATTCCCTCCAGGCCTGATCTACCAGGGAAGAGCAGAAATTCTGAGACCAATAACCCTATTTTCATTTCTAACCATTGATCCATTGACCAGACTTCTGACTGCTCAGGCTGTTCGCCTCCAGCGACCTGTTCCTCTTACCCGTCAGCCACCACCAGGATGACGACAACCTAGATCTATTGTTCGTTATTTGGCGACACTAAAACCATCCATTCCCGCCACTTTGCTAACGTTTTTCTTTCCTTTTGTTATTCTTTTCTCTTTGATGTTATCTCTTCCTGTCACTTCTCTTTTCATCTGTTCCTCAAATATTGACTGAAGGAAACCACACTGAAAACTTGGGAGTTCCCTGATGTATATAGGGTTTGGTGTCAGCTTTTAGGAACTTCCGGGATCACTTCTCATCTTCTTTTGTGCAGCATGTATTCTATACTTTGGCCAAATTCTATTACTTCCCACTATTTCCTGGTATCACTTTTGCTTGCCCTTGTTCATGCTTTGGTTGCTTGCATCCTTGTCCTTGCAGCCCACTGTCCTTAACTATTGCCATCCCGCTCACCTTTCAGGCTCAGCTAAAATGACACCTCCCCAAAACTAGACGGGATCGCCTCATCCATCCATCCTTCCCTCCATCCATCCATCCATCCATCCTTCCCTGCATCCATCCATCCATCCATCTTGCCCTCCTGCCATTTTTTTAATCCAGCAAACATTTATTGAGCATATACTATGTATCAAGTACTGAGCTAGTTCTGGAGAATACAAGCTAGCTTTTCCTTCCAGGAGTTTACAGGCTAGCATTGTGCTGTCCTATATGGTAGCCACCAGCCACATGTAGCTGTTGAGCACTTAAATGTGGCTAGTCTGAATCAACATGTGCTCTAAGTCTAAAACCCACTTTAGATTTTGAATACTTAACATGAAAAAAAGAATATGAAACATCCTATTAATGATTTTTAGTTGATTATATGTTAAAATGTAATATTCTATATACATTTGATAATATATGATTAAAATTAATATGAATGATGTCTTCATACTTTTTAAATGTCACTGCTAGAATATTTTAAATTATATATGTAGCTTGTGTTGGTGGCTCACATTCTATTTCTATTTGACAGTGCTGGTCTTGAAGGAGGATACAGGATGGAGAAGAAAAAGTGTAAGGATTTTTTATAGGTGTTTTAATGAAAGTGTGTATAGGTACAGGGAAGGATTGTTTTTAGTCCAGGAAGCCATGAGAAGAATGAAGGGAAGCAATTTATAATGTGTCAAGCATTGTGCTAGGTTCTGTAAATATCCTTATGCACTATGGTAGGCACTGTAATATCTTCACACATTGGCTTTGCACTTTAAATAGCTCGCTTAATCCTGGCAACGGCAATCACCACAATCTGACTATGTCTGTCCAGCCCACTGGCCCTGCCTTAGTCCAAGTCACCAGCATCTCTCAGCTGGACTATTCACTGCAGCAGCCTGTTAACTGGTCTCCCCCTAACGCCCTTCTATCCATCCTCCACTTTATGGCCAGAATGAGCCTTATAAAACGTAAACCTGGTCGTGTTACTCCCCAAATGAAAACTCTCCCACTGTTCCCCATTGTCCTCTGGATAAAATCTAAATTCCACCTCGTGGTTTACATACACGATTTTGCTCCTCCCTGCCTACCTCCTCAGTTCCGTATCTCCCCACACCTCCATGCTGCTTCTCTTTGCTCTGGCTACTCTGGACTTCTTTCTGGGCTTGCACTCTCTTCTCTATGTGTTGCTTTCTCTGACAGAACTTTCTTCCTCTCTTTGTCTGGTTTACATTTTGTTCTTCAGATTATATTTGCAACATTACTTTCTCTAAGAAGACTTTCTGGAACTTTCCCCACCCCTACCCCACCACCCTTCTGGGTTAATTGTCCCTCTTACTTGTCCTTGGCTCTCACAATGCTTCCCATGACAGCACTTGCCGTACTCTATTGCCTTCTCTCAGCCTTTTTGCATCAGAGGCCTCTGTGAGAACGTGCTAAAAGCTGTAGATCTTCCCCTCAGAAAAAAGAGCACAAGATAAATTTTGCAATTCCAGAGGTGTTATAGAAGCCCTAAAACCCTCTAGGTTTCCATGGACTCCAGATTAAGAATCCTTACTCTATTACAATTATCTGCCCATTTGTTTATATTTCCTGTATGCTCCTTGAGGGGAGGGACCATGTCTATGTCATTATAGGCATTTCCTCAGCACCTAGCCCAGCCCCTAAACACAAAAGACACTCAACAAGCATTTGTCACAGGTATGGCTTGGATAGGACATTAGGGTGCAAGGATTATCATGCCTTCATTTTGCTAAATCGAATTAAATCTGATTCAGTCAGATCGTACATGGTGGACGAGAAATGTTAAATTAGTAATTTTCTGGAACCTCTTCTCATGAGTTTTTCCAGACCCCCAGGGCTTAAGTGGCTCGAGAAAATTCTGAAATATTCCTTATTTCTCAGCTTATTGGAGTCTCTGTTTTTACTCCATCTCTTCAAGATACCACAGTTGAGCACTGATCTTTCATGTTGGTCCGATATCACTGCCCTGGGTGGCTTGTGAGATGGACATCACAATTGTCTCTGCCCTGAGATCCTATTGCTCCCAGGAATCATGTTCAAAGGGGTCCCCTGTCTACACTCCTCACAGACACCTCAAACCTCCCACTGCTTCCTTATTGTCAGGGAAACAACTCTTATCTCTCTGGGATGTCCTGATTTGAACCCCTGTCCCCAATAGGTACGACAGGGACTGAAAACTCAAATATTAATAAATACCAAAATAGATTAGGCAAGCGAAGCAGGTCAGCTTGAGAGACAGTAGAAGGTAGCAGTGACTGAAGCATCCTGGGAAGCACATGCTTTGTTTAAAAATGAGCAGCAGCTAAAGCATCAACAAATTGTTGCTGAATTTCCAGATCTTACAATTTTTCAAGGGAAGCTGGAAAGCTGGATTTTCATGTGATAGCTCTTTTTTCTTTATTTAAAAAAAATAACTTTATTGAGGTATATTTTGCATATTCATATAATTCACAGTATACAATTCAATGGGGTTTTTTTTTAGTAAATTTACCAACTTGTGCAACCATCACCATAAATCAATTTTAGAACATTTTCATCAACCCAGTAAGGTCCCTCATGTACATTTACTGTTAGTCTCTGTGCTGTCCTCCCTCCCCCACCCCAATCCTCACCTCAGGCAACCTCATTCTACTTTATATAGCTTTGCCTTTTATGGATATTTCATATAAATGGGAGGATACAATATGTCGTCTCTTGTGTCTGGCTTCTTTCACTGAGCATAATGTTTTCAAGGTTCATCCATGTAGTTGCCTGTCTTCATCCTTTGTTCCTTTTTATTGCTGAATGATATTCTATTCTATGGACACATTATGCCATTTTTGTCTATCCGTTCACCACTTGATGGACATTTAGGTTGTTTCCATCTTTTGGCTATTATGAATAATGCTACTATGAACATTTATGGGCAAGTCTTTGTGTCCATATATGTTTTCTTTCTTTTTTGGTAGACATCTTGGGATAGAATTGTGGGATCATACGGTGAATTTATGTTTAACTTCTTTTTTACTGGAGTCAGAAACACATAATTTGTTTAACTTTTTAAGAAATTACCAAAGCAGCTGCACCATTTTACCTTCTGCCAGCAGTGGCTGAGGGTTCCTGGTTCTCTACATCCTCATCAACATTTGTTATTGCCCATCTTTTTGATTAAAGTCATTCTAGTGGATGTGAAGTGGGATCTCGTTGTGGTTTTGATTTGCATGTCCCTAATGGCAAATGATGTGGGTTAGCTCTTGATTTTTAAATGTTGGAATTCATTCAAATAAAAAAAAAAGCTGCATATCAGTCCTGTACACATGGAACAAAACAAGTTCATGGGCTGGAACTGTCCTGAGGGAACAAGTTTGGACTTCTGACCTAGACCCTGCAAAACAATGGTCTGTGAACTTTTTCTTTTGGGGGTAAAAGCAGCCTAGACTGCCAACAAAAATTACTATGGAGAGAGAGGAGAAGGATTTCTCACTCTTTTGTAATAAACTTGGACGCTAGAAATAAAACAATTTTCCATCTATTTATTCATAATGCCACATTTTTTTCCAGGAAATCATCATATTACATCTTCGTTAATGAGTCCTTTAGGTACATATTTATATCCCTTTTTCAGAGATGAGGCTAAGTAATTTGTGAAAGGTTAAATAAACACCTAGTAAGCAGCAAAGTTGGATTCAAAGCCAGGCCTGTCTGGTTCTGAATCCTTTGTTTTCCTTTTCAAATTACAGCAAATTCTGGGATGGAGCTACATGGGTGAAACTGGAATCAGAGGAGCTGGCCTGGGATGGATGATAGAGATATAGGGGGACTAGGTGTGGGGAGCAAGGGAGAGGAAGGAATCAAAGAAATTGCAAAACTTGTTTCATTGACAGACAAAGGGAAATTGGGAAGAGAAAAGGAGTTTGAGTGATGGGGAAGTGGAGATAGAAGACAATACGTTTGGAGTCTACTGCTTTTGCAGTTTCCCTACCACGCAGGTAGAGATGTCTAGCAGACAATTGAAAATATAGGGCCCAAGTGCTGGAGAGACACCAGGGCTAGAGATACATTTGGGAACATTCTCTTTATTATTCATTTTTCATCAAGATTAATGTCTTTGTGATGTTTAATTCTAGTGAATGTTCTGCCCTCCTCTTCTGATGGTCCACTGAGTTTGTTTTAAAATTATGGGAAACCACAGAGTCAGTGGCTTACAGGGCTATTTGTGTGTGGATTTGCTAAACATGGAGTACTGCATTGAGAAATGACTCTGGTGGCTGACAAAGCTGAGACTCAGGCCTTAGAGATGGAGTCTTTGGTCTTCTCTAAACACATTTAAAAATTTAGAAGACGAATATCATTCACATATTTTGTAAAATTAACTCGTACTCCATGTAGACTGCATTTGAAGGACAGACCTTTTTATGGAGCCAAGTCACAAGACACCTGGACAAGGGGCAGCCACCCCAGCAGGCAGGTGGGGGTGGGGGACCAGATGCACTAGGACAAAGGACAATACAGAGTTTGATTGGGACTTCCCCAGGAAGGACTCTGCACTCAGCTGCCTTGGAGCCTCTTCTGAATTCTACCAACCCTTCCTTATCACTTCCTGCCTTGTTTTGTTTTTTGTTTTATTCACTCTTTGACAGACTAGAAGTTTCCTAGGCTTAGGCAAATACATCATATCACACGTATTAAAATGCACCCATATCCAATATTTAATAACTTCATTTTGCTGTAATTTTTTGAAAGAATTTTGAAATTTTTCAGTTTTTGTAAGAACAAATAATTTTGTTCATGTGATTTAGACTTTATTATATTTATATATAATTATGTAAGAGTTGTGCTGCAGTTGATTAGATTTTGCAGACGTTTCATTAAATATTTATTAACTTCGATTTTTCCAGTTTCCCTTCCTCATTTTGGGGCCATTTTTATTTTTTTTTTCAGGTCTCAAACGTTTTCTAAGGCCCTTGAAAAGCTCACAGGCCCTAGGGGATATGACAGCATTGCAGGAATCCAGCCTTATAGTCCTAAGAACCCTTCACAGCCCCTCTCAAGTAGGGACTTCTATCTGATGAATGAATGAAGAAACGAATGAACGAGTGAATGAGGTGAATGAAGTCTTTTTCCCAAGTCGTCTCTCCAAGGCCGGCTCTCTTTTCATTCTTTTGGAATCTCCAGCCTAGCCTGGATATCGGCCAGGGAGGCCCCTCCCCCCGCTAACACCAAAACTGCGGCCTCAGAGGGAGGTGTCCGGCGCGCGGCCGACTCCGGCAGGGTCAGCTTGGGACCCAGGGTCCGGACAGTGGCCGGATCGCTGACTACAGCCCGGGCCCCAGCAAAGCCCATGCACACACCTCCCCCTGCGTCCCTTCCCCACTGCAGGTGAGTCGCAGAGCTCCCACCCCCCGCAGCCCCGGGGCTGACGTCAGGCCTCTGGACCGCGCTCTGCCCCGCCCCTGCAGGCGGCGCCGGGGGCCCGCGACTCCGCGGTGGAAGCCCGTCCCGCTGCGGGACATGCCGGCTGCCACAAGCAGAAGCGGCGGCCAGGAGCTCGAGTGTGCTGCAGAGGCGGCCGAACGCTAGGGCGGGACGCGTTCACGCGGAGCTGGGGACTCCTCCCGCGGCACACCTGCCCCACGGTCAGCACAGCCGGGGACAGCGCAGCGCTCCGGCCGCCGCAGGCGCCGCACCCGCTGCCTCGCGGGAACGCAGGTCGCCCAGCCAGCCTCAGCTGTCCATCTCCGTCCGAGCCAGCCAATCGCCCGCCACTGTCCCGGCCGCACCTCCCGGAATCCATGACGGGCGTGAGGACCAACCTATGAGATTGGGGTCTCGATGGCCTGGGCTGGGAGTGGGAGCCAATGAGCATCATTCCAGGTGGGTGGAGGGAGCCGGACTCGGGAAGGTAGCTTCGTTCGGGTTGCTAACGTCTTCCCTTGGAGATGGGCGCGCAAACGGACCAGTGGGTCTGGGGGCGGCGGTGATGGGCGTGGAGCTGGCCCAATGAGGGTGGGAGTGGGTGGAGCAGCCCCAAGCAGCAGTGCTAAAGGAGCCCGGCGGAGGCAGCGGTGGGTTTGGGACTGAGGCGCCGGATCTGTGGTCGCGGCCGGGGACGTGCGCCGGCGCCACCATCTTCGGCTGAAGGTGAGAGGTGCGGCTGCCGGGGTCCGAGTGCGGCCGCCTGTGACGGGGAGGGGGGCGGCTTATGGGGGGAGGGACAGAGCCCGGGCTGAGGGGATCGGGCGGCTCTGCGGGGGCAGGGACAGAGCCGAAGCGGGAGCTGGGGAAGTCAGAGGGGGTTCTGGGCGGGAGGGTTTGTGCTGCAGAGACCTTAGGTTCGTGCGAGCAGGGTCCTGGGCGTGGGTAAACGGGACCCCAGCGGGTGGAGATGGAGAGACGCCTGGAGGGGCGGGGAATGAGGTCCTTGAAAGTGAGACCCCTGCAGGGTTCCGGGCCTGGATGTGCGGGAGGGCAACCCCTTGGGGGCTGGGGATGGAGATCTAGGGGTGGAGATGTGGAGACCAGGTCCTCGGTGTGTGGGATCCCTGGGGCCGCGGGGTTGGGGGCTAGTGCCCTGGTGGGGGTCCCGGGGTGTTCCGCGAGTCTGTGTCTGCCTCTCAGGATGGGAGGGGATTCTGGGGTGGGCTGGAAAGCGTGATCCCGGTGGGGGGGCGCTGGACAGGAAGGGCCCCTGGGTGAGTTAGGCCGGGCCGGGCCCCCCGGGCCGGGTAGAGGGGACCGCCGAGGGCTTGGGGGCGGGCGGCGCGCGCCGGACCTGTGGTGTGGAGGGGCGCGAGGGCAGAGGCTCTGGGCGGCCGGAGGAGCGCGAGGCGGGTTAGGGGAGGGTTGGACTCTGCTGGCGGTGGGGAAGGAGGGCGGGAGGGGGGCGTTATACAGCGCGCTCTGTGGACCGCCCGGGCCGGGGGTGGACGCCTGGCGAGGCCCGGGCGGTTTGAGGGGGCGAGGCGGGAAATGTCGCGGGGGCGCGCTGCTGCAGGGCGGCCGGGGGGAGGGTCAGCCCTCGCCTCGGGATTCCTTTATTGTGTAAGTGAGCTGGGAATGGCTCGCCGCAGTCTCTTCCTTGGCTTGTGCAGTTGGGGTCACACCCTAAGCCCATCAAACCAGACTGGAATTGGGTCAGAGGGAAGTTGAAGCCGCGGAGTCCTGGCATTTATTTGCGGGGGCTTTGTGGGCTGTGGTGGGCGGATGCGGCCCGGGGACGCGGGAGGCCCCCGGCCGGGCCTGCCTGGGAGCTAGGGCCTTAGGAAGGAGGTTGGCGACTCGGCGGGTCTGACCCGGGCTGGTGAGGTTTGGGTAACGTGGCCTCTGCCTGCGACCGTTATCTCTGTTTCTTAGGGCCTCTGCAGCTCCCTTCAAGATCACTGCGGTGGATGGAAGGGGGTGGGGTGGGTTGGGGTGGAGTGGGGTGGGGGAAGGCAGGCGGGGTGGATCCAGACTGCAGATGAAACAAAGACTGCTGTTTTCGCTGAATAATATAATACCAAATATAATACTTTGCCTTTGCTGAGATTTTGTTTTTTAACATTGAAACTGAGGATTCTTTGAGTCAGGTAATTATTCTTGATAGTATCTCACTCTGGAAAACTTTATAATCTATTTATTGTTTTATCTCCTTCATCAGTCTGCCTTTATTAATTATTCTCTTAGTCCCATGCTTTTGATGATCAACTATGCCCTGTCTCGGGTTCTGGAAAAGTGGCCATTTTATGCATCTCCTTACTTCTGCATCTTAAATTCAGTTCTTCCCCGTCCTTATCTGGAGACAGCATATGGTGTAATTGTGTGATGTGGCACGAGCTTTGGCAGCAGAGGGATGTGACCCGGGAGAGCCTGGCTTTTTATTTGGGTTCCTTAGGGAAATCATTACAATGAAGACAGCCCGTATGGAAGGTGAGATGGAGGAAATTTTGAAGGGCACGTTGTAGGGTGGAAGACTATATGCTTCAACCATTTATGTACTTTGTTATCACATATGAGGAATTAAAATCCTGGTGTTGAATCCAAGTTTTGGGAATATTTAATACAGTATAAAGATATTAATTGGGAGATGGGGCAGGCCATAAATAGCAATAGTGGTCTTTTGCATTAGGTTTGTGTTTGTGATCATTTGGTTAAGCACAATTTTGTTAAGTTATCAGACTTGCCCAGTCCTGTAATGTGAGTGACCTCAATGATAACATTACATAAATTGGAACTGTTCTGTTTTATCTGTTATAGAGTAATGCTCTGTCATGGATAATTTGTCCATCATTTTTGTTTGCCTTTTAATATGCAAGCTATTCTTAAAATTGAGTTGTTTTCCTCTATCCACACCTATAGTAGGTGCTAGGAGGCATTTGAGAAGTTTGCTGGATGGCATTTCATTGGAAGTAAAAAATGACCTGGGGGGAGGAGCCCCAGGGGTGTATGTTAAACAACTGTAGGGGATGGGAACTTTGGCTCTGGAGGGGGCTACTTCATGCACAGATAAATGATTTAATTATAATTAGGCAGTTATTTCAGATGACACCAATAATCCCCAGATTATGTCTGCTACAAAGAAGTTCCTGTTTATTCCTTTTTTCCCTAAGTACAGGCATTATTTTGTATAAAATATAAAGCCTTTGCCAGATTGTGTTCACAATCTTTAAGCCATTATTGATAGGGCTTTTATTTAGTAGAGAGGTAGTATAAAGTGCTCTATATGCCCTTCACAATTTCCTCTGTCTCACCTTCCATCATTGTAGCATGTACTGTGGAGCTGAACTCTGGGTGTAATCCCCGCTCTGCTACTTGTTACCTGTGTGACTTGGGCAGGTTATTGGCTTTCTCTGTACCTTAGATCCCTCATCTGTAAAGTGAAGATATTAATAGGACCTACCTCATAGCACTGTTGTGAGGATTAAGAGTTGATATATGTAAACTGCTTAGAATAGTGCCTGGCCATAATTAGTGATGTATAACAATGGTATTTGCTATTTTAAAAATTGTATTGTCCTTTCAGCAAGGCAAAGCATTTGGGAGTGGTACACTGTTAAACATCAGTGTTATTCAGATTGGGTACCAAATGTAAAATGGAGTAAAAAAAATTACAACATATTTGACAAGCACAAGTGAAGGGTTAAACTGAACAAAACATCTTCACTGGCCTCACGAACTCTATCAATTAAGCAACAATATGAGCACCTACTACCTGTGAAGTCTCTGGTGCAATGCAAGGCAGGGCAAGAAGAATGCCAGAACAGCACAAAATGTTAGGAGAAGGAGAAGGATTAAATTGCCTGATTGACCTGAAAAGAACTTCTGAAAGGGTGGCATTTGGGTCAGGAGTTGAAGGAATAGTTGGTTTTTGGTTGTGGAGAAGTTGAGGCTCATATGAGGGTAGGGACTGTGTATATATATATTGACCAATAGGTACAGGTCCCCTGTTACATACCAGGGACCAGGCTAAGCCCTTGAGATATGGCAAGGAACAGGCAGCTGTCTTCACAGCGTCTAGTTGTTGAAGAATCTGAAAAGGCGAAAGTGTTTTGTAATCCTACTACCCAATAAAGAACAGTGAATATATGTTCCATTTTAAAAAAATGTGTATGTATGTAATTTTCCCCCACAAAATCGGGAGCATGCTGTGATTACACTTTTGTGATCTATTGTTTTTTAAAATACTAAATTACAAGCATTTCCCCACCTAGAAAAAGTACTGATAAATTTAAAATGTCCCGATTTGATAAAATAATTTTTAAATGTATAATCAACCTTTTCTAGACCTGCTCTAGAAATAACTTGTTACTCTAATTTATAGTCACCTACTAAGTTTAAGCATACAATTACATGTCCAGTATAAAATTAAAGAAATGTGCACATGCCTACTGGCAGCAAGACAGTTTCCTAAGTGCTGTATAGGACATACAGTTTATACTTAATAAGAATAATAAGGGTAACTTATCAATTTTGTTATAGTTGGATATTTTCCCTAATAGACCCTGTCCTTCTGAAAGGTGGTGTGTGTATCCTATTATTCGTCCTCAGATTAACCTGGGATGTTTCCTACCTCAGAGCCATGCCTCCTTTTTTCTTACCCGTGTGCAGTTTTTAAGTTGGGAAGAAAAGACTTGTTAATAGTGTTATTAGACCAGTCCCTAAAGGTAATTGTCTTTTGAAATTATTCTTCAGAATATACGTGTGCCCATGAATATTTTCTGTATTGCCCTTTCCCAAGAGGATGCCTGAGAAGACAAATGCAAGTGTAGTTATAAAATGTGTTAGCAGTTTTATTTGTAGAAGTCTTAATAACATTAATCACGTTTTGTGATTTTTTTTGTTTCATTTTGTTTTATGATTTTAGTTTTATCCAAGTCCATAACCTTTAAAACATCCACATATTCTTTAAACCATGTTATGAATTAGTCTAGAACATTGGTTTTCAACCTCTTTTTCTACCCCAGCATACCTACTAGTAACAGTGGCTCACCATGGCAACCACAGAACTGTGGAGCAATGGTTGTCAAGTGTGGCCCAGGACCAGCAGCAACAACAGCATCTGGGAACTTGTTAGAAATGCAGATTCTTGGGCTGTACCCCAGACCTACTGAATCAGAAACTCTGGGGATGGGGCCCAGCAATCTGTATTTTAATAAACCTCCTAAGTGCTGCTGATGCATGCCAGAATTTGAGAACTGCTACTCTAGAGCATGAGTGTTTGAAATGCATTACATTGTAACAAATAATTTCTGATGCATCTTAGCTATTTGATTCTAGTAAATTATTATTAGAGGTTAAAGGGCTAGTATCTGTACCCATTATCAGTGATTATTTTAGCACACAGACAGAGCCCTTGGAGAATCTAAAGAAAGTCATGGGTGTTCTTAGGATAGCACACGTGTGCACACACTAAGTGTATGTAACATTTTTATACCAGGAGGGATTTCATGGAGCTTGGAATTTGTCTGTGGACTCAAGGTTAAGAACCTCTTAAGAACTTTGGACTACTTTATGATTTCTCTTGAAACCTACAGAGGGACACCTTGTATCTATCCTTTTGCCTGCAAAGAAACCCCAGCATTTTGGGCTGGATGGGGTGGGATAGAGGGCAGGGAGAAGTTGGGGGGATTTGAAAGAGCCAAAAGTAGGTACTCAGTTGGCTTTTTGTGTTGATTTGAATGAAGTCATGGAAACTGCCTGTGAAATTTGTAATAATATAATTTGTAGTACTAGTAAAAACGTGTAAGGTAGTATCGAATTCCAAAAAGATATTGTCAGGCAGGAATGACAAGTCATATCAGAAAGGTGAGTGATGAATGCAAAATTCTGTCATTTGATCTAAAAAGCCAATTGCACAAGTTTAGGAGGAGACTTAGTTTAGCAGTTACACATATGGAGCTTTCTCTAGTAGACCCTTATGAGCCAACAGTAAATGAGTGCTAAATAAACCAGAGAAGTCTTGAGATATATTGATTGTGAAAGTCACAGAACCAGTACTTTTCCTCAATGTGGCTAGGGTTGTTAATGGTTCCTTTTTCTTCTGCACTGGTCAGTCCATATCTGGACTTTTATGGTTGCTTCTGGGCCATACACTTGGGAAGGCATAAGCATATTGGAGTCTGTTTACAGGTGAGAGATCAGGGTGGGGAATGAGTCTTGATGAATGGTGGAATGCTGATGAGACCAGGTAGGAGCAGCTGCAGGGTGGGCAGCTACCACCATGTCCTCAGAATGCTGTTGTGTGAAGCTAAGTTACACTTGTCTTTTGTGGCCCCATTTGATTACATTAAGGACCCTATGAGGCCATAGAGAAGCTTGTAGGGGGATTGATTTGGGGTATTCATAAGAAGAACTTCGAGTCTGTTGTCTGAAGGTAGAATGGGAGGCATGTTTTAGACCTGATTCTTTACTCTCCTGGCAATCATGTGTTTTTGTAGCTATATCCTGGTGGTCACGCTAATTCTGATACCACTTCTTGGACATTTCATTTTGCATCTCTGTTTTGTTTTTCTTCTTAATTCTTTCCCTTCTTAACTCCCTGTTTAATTTGTGGTGAGGGTGAAAGAGGAGATGAAGAGAAAAAAAGATCAACCTGGAACTTTGCTTTTTTCCTTTGGCCTGTTTTTCAGCCCTTAGTAACTGAGGGCAAATCTTGATGGTTGTCACACAACTAGAGTCATAATTTGTGGTCAGTCCTGAAATTTACCTTGGAAACTTGGTTAGTATGGCCATGAAGAGGAATACCCCAGCTCCTTAACTCAGAGTTTATGCTTTATATTTACCAAAGGTTTTAAGTTTCTTAGAAAAGTAAAACTTGTAAATTATTTTGTATTTCTTAAACTCTAACCTTGCCTTCCTCTACTTCTCTTAGAGGCAGTTGCTCTTGGATCCTTCTGTTTACAATGGCACAGAGAACTGGACTTGAGGATCCAGAGAGGTATCTCTTTGTGGACAGGGCTGTCATCTACAACCCTGCCACTCAAGCTGATTGGACAGCTAAAAAGCTGGTGTGGATTCCATCAGAACGCCATGGTTTTGAGGCAGCTAGTATCAAAGAAGAACGGGGAGATGAAGTTATGGTGGAATTGGCAGAGAATGGGAAGAAAGCAATGGTCAACAAAGATGATATTCAGAAGATGAACCCACCTAAGTTTTCAAAGGTGGAGGATATGGCAGAATTGACGTGCTTGAATGAAGCTTCTGTTTTACATAATCTGAAGGATCGCTACTATTCAGGACTTATCTATGTAAGTAATTTTTCCACATAATCATGTGAGGTGGTGACTGGGAATTAATGTAAATTCTGCATCTTGTCATAATCAAATGAGAATGTGGAATAGCCACACTCTCTGTGTAACATTACTGTTTCTGTTAAAGATAGGATTGTGTCTTGTTTACCCAAGTCTTGGTTTACTTTAAATTGTCACACGTTAAGTGTAAATCATCCAATCTGCAATTAAATATAATAAAACGGTTTTTAAAGTAGTGGTCTGGAGCATAATGAGGTGGGAGAGAGCATGTGGCAGAAAGACCAGGGACTTTAATAAGGTAGTGAAAGTTGCATTAATAGGAGGATACATACAGCAAAATGGTAGAAAATCAAGTGCATATCCAGGAGTACAAAGTGGAGAGGCTGCAAGCTTAGAGGTTTCAGTGAAAAGCAAGAACAGCTTCATTGGGTACAGGGAAGTAGGAAGGATGAATGCTGAGGTTTTTAAGAGGAAACAGTTCAGGATGAGATTGAGGCTGGGGCTGGCCTGTGGTTAGCTCCTGACATGTATGTTACAGTCACTATGTCACTGACCATATAGCAGTTACTGACAATAATAAGGGATAAGGTGGAGAGGAAAAATGCAAGCCAGATACCAAAAAAAAAAAGTCTGAAACGAGAAAATAGGTTGGAAGGGCTGGTAGAGGCAGCAGTGATTTTGAAGAAGGTAGCATAGATAGGACTTGGAATAAAGGGAAGTAGGGAGAAAAGTTGACAGAGTTTGAAGTTAGAAAAGGGTGGTTGAATTTTACACAAGCAGTGTGCTACTGAAGCTCATGAATAATTCAAAACTAGTTTTCTCATAGGAATGGTTTATTTAAGGAATATTTATTGAGCACCTACTGTGGTCTAGCTGCTGGGGATAGTGTGGAGAACAAGACAGGCCAGGTCCCTGCCTTCATGAAATGGCCAATGAGGAAGTGAAACGGGGCTATGGGATAGAGGGAGCAGGAGACCAGCTTTCCAAGGCAGTCAGTGAAGAGCTCTTAGAGAAGGTAGCATTTGAGCTGGAGTCTGACTGGTGGGAGGGAGCTAGCCATGGGAAAAGTTGGGAAAAGAATAATTCATTCATGACCTTTGTTGGAGTAGTTTCAGTCAAGCCTGATGGATCTCCCCCTTTTTTTCTCTATGAAGTAGGATGCAAAGTAGGATAGTGAGAGGCTGCAGGACTGGGAAGGTGCTTTGAGGAGAACAGAAAAGGCTTGGGAAGAGCAAAAGCCAGGGATGAGAAAATGACAGGAGAGTAGCATTGAGAATCCAGCAGGCTTAGTATAAATGGGGCAAAGCTCTATCCCCAATTTTAGATCTTCTCAAACTGTCCAGTTTTTTAATGTCAAAAACAGAAGAAAATAAAAACAGCCCTCTCCCATCATCAGTTCAAAAAAGAGAGAGACTTCAGCTGAGACTGGATAATCACATGTAAGGTGACCGCATTTTTGTCTGGTTGGGTGATTTTGCCAGACCATAGGATTGCTCCAGGTCTGTGCAGGTAGGGGAACTTTGGATCTTCATTGCTGCCACAGGCCATTCACTATCTTTGGAGCCCTGGTTTGGTAGGAGTGGAAGTCTAGGCAGGAAGGGGCTGATGGATCAAGGGCGGGAGTATTTAATGATGTTGAAGAACAGGGTTAATGGGGGTGAGGGAGTGAGAAAACTAGAAAATTAAAAGGTTGTGGTCAGGACCGGGTGCAGTGAGTGGCTCACGCCTGTAATCTTAGCACTCTGGGAGGCCAAGGCGGGAGGATCACTTGAGGTCAGGAGTTCGAGAACCAGCCTGAGCAAGAGAGAGACCCCATCTCTACAAAAAATAGAAAAATTAGCTGGGCATGCTGGCACATGCCTGTAGTCCCAGCTACTCGGGAGGCTGAGGCAGGAGGATCTCTTGAGCCTATGAATTTGAGGTAGCAGGTGAGCTATGATAACACCACTGCACTCTAGCCCGGGTGACAGAGTGAGACCCTTTCTCAAAAAAGAAAAAAAAAGGTTGTGGTGAGAAAGTAACACGGACATCTAAGATTTGAGAGATGGATCAGTTTGGATGAAGCCCAGTGCAGTGAATTGTGCAGGGCTGGAAACATGATGGCACCACAGAAAAACCGTGGAGAACTATAGCGTGGGAAGGAACCAGGTTGGGTTCCTGCCAGAGCCTTCACCTTGCTCCCCGACGTTAGACCTTGTAGGTTGCTGCAAGCAGGAGAGAGGGGAGGTAAACAGAAAAGGGAAGGAGACTGTGGTTGTAAAGGAGAAGGAATGAAGGAAAGGACAATTTATATTATTTGTAGCCATTCCTCATGATAATTCTGAGATTTTGCAGATAACTTTTACTGAGTTTGATTTTTCTTTTTTTCCAACTTAACTCAGGGACAATCTGAGTGAATTTCTGAGTTAGTTTCTTTTCAAAGCACAGCCTCCTTGGTCTTTACAGACGGAGAATCTGAGTTTTTCTCAAAGTATTAAGGTCACAACAGAGGTAGGGGGTTTGGGAGATCGTATTTTCAATTAGTTGGTGGAGAGAAAGCGTTCTTACCTAAGATTCTAGTTGGGCCACTTGACTCTAAAGAAGTCTTGTTAAGAGAATGGGGCTGGAGAGAGCCACAGTTGTCAGCATTGTGATGAATTTGCGTTGGGCTTTGGAATTAACCAGTCAGCTGAGATTGATTGATTGAGGTGCCATGATATAGATGATATAATAATTTGGGTAGGACCTGTTTGGACATATTTCTATAGATAAGATACAACATAAATTCATTTAAACAATGTGGGTTTTTTAAAGTTCTTTTTATTATTGATTTTTAATATAATTGCATTGCATTCAAAGAATATTGTTCATATGATATCATTTCTTGTTTTTGTTGAGACTTGCTTTGTGTAGTATATTGTCAGTTTTTGAGTGTTCTAAATGTGTTTGCAAAGAATATGTGTTCTGTTGGGTGTAGGGTTCTATATGTGGCCATTAGATTAAGCCTTGCTAATTTTTGTCTGCTTGATTTATGAGTTACTGAGAGAAATGTGTTAAAATCTCCCAATGTCTTTTATCCACTAAGTGTGCATCCATAAACAATATAGTTTAGTTTTGCCTGTTTTTGAATTTTTATATAAATGAATCTCCTAGTGTATAGCCTTCATGTCTATTTTGTGTGTGTATGTGTGTTGTCTTTTTTTTGCTCTGGATTATATTTTTAAGATTCATCCACGTTGTTGTTTTGTGCTGCTGTAATTCAGTAGTTCTCAAAGTGTGGTCTATGAACCTCTAGGGTTTCCCAAGACTCTCTCAGGGGATCTGAGAGGACAAAACTGTTTTCATAATAATATGAAGATGTTATTTGCCCTTTTCACTGTTGACATTTGTACTGAGAGTGCAAAAGCAATTATGAATAAAACTCCTGACACCTTATCATGAATAAAGGTAGTAACCCAAGACTGTACCAGTAATCACTTTATTCTTCTCTGCCATTTATTGGCAGTTTAAAAGATGGAGTTTCACTCAAGAATGTCCTTGATAAAGCAGGAAAAATGATTGATTTTATTATATCTCAACCCTTGAGAACGTGTCTTTTTAATATTCTGTGTGATGAAATGGTAAGTATGCACAAAGCACTTATGCTGTATATGGATATGTGATGGTTACCTTGAGGAAGAGCATGTGTTTAGTTATTTGAGTTGCAAACTAAACTTGTTACCTTTTTAATAGAACACTCTTTTCATTTGAGAGAATGACTGATAGATAAACTATGGTTACTCACATGGAAGTATTTGGTCAACATTTTCTTGAAAATTAACAAAGCGAGCTTGTCACTTCAAAGAAAACAACTGACTGTATTTGTTGCCAATGATAAAATTTAAGTTTTACATGAAAATTAGAATTTTAGGAAACTTGTGTCTACCACCATAAATTTAACAGCATATCAATACTTTATGATAGATGGTGATAATAATGAAAATGTTTTGTTTTGGGTTTTTTTGATGTCCTGTAGTGAAATGTCATCCTTTGGAAGATTTGAATAACTTGGTGAGACAGTGTTTTCCAAATGATATATGCATGATGTTACAAAAACACGCATGGGTGAAAGATTCATTCAACATGCAAGATAAGCCGACAGATTTTGATATAACAGAATATGAGGAGTTCACTGATAAGGTTTCAGATGCAATCTTACTATCAATTGTTAAGTTTTGTTATTATCAAAGAGGGATATCCACAGTTAGTGAAAAGGCTGTTAAACTGTTCCTCTCTTTTCCACCTAAATATCTGTGTAAGACTGATTTTCTTCATGTGCTTTAACCAAAACAACATATCGCAATAGACTGAATGCAGAAACAGACATGAAAATTGAACTGTTTTCTATTAAGCCAAACAATAAAAGTTTTGCAAAAATTTAAAACAGTGCCACTCCTCTCACTTTTGTTTTGGAAAACAAAAAGTTATTTTTTGTAAGAAATGTTATTTATGCTAACATGTAATGTATTGTTGTTGTTTTAAAATGAATAAATGAACACTTTAAAAACTCTGTATGTATTTTATATAAAACAAAAGGCCTTTGGGGTCCTTGATAGTTTCTAACAGTGTAGAAGGGCCCTGAAATTTTAAAAAGTTTGGTAGTTTATTCATTTTTCTTGGAATACAGTATCACATTGTAAGATTTTTGACCCAATGAGTTTAACTACTCAACTGTCTTTGTATGTTTGTCTTTTTTCCAGTTTGGTAGTGTTATGAACATTGCTCCAATGAACAGCCCTGTGCATGTACCTGGTGCACATAAGCATGGCTTTCTGTAAAGTGTATAACTAGGAGTGTAATTCCTGGATGATAGGCTATGCATATCTGTAACTTATTCTTCACCTTTTCTAGATAATGCCTGATTGAGTCAGTCTCAGCAGGAAACAGAAGGCTCTCAAACTAGGTATTTTGAGAGTTTAATAAAGGGAAGGTTTACAAATGTGGGTAGAGTGTAAAAAACAAATGAGGGATAGTACAGTATCCCAGCGCTAGTGATGGCAAATCCCAGCCCTTAATACATCTTGATCTTTAGAGAAGCAATAAAGCAATAAGAAAGAGCTGTTACCTCAACGTGGAGAGGGTAGCTGGGTGAAGGCTATCTGGTAGGCACTGTGCCCGGCCTTAAGAGGGATGCAGGCAGCTCATGCTAATTGACAGGGAGAGAGCCTGGGGAACAAATATCCTGATCATCTTCTCTCTCCCTCAATCTCCTGCTGATGTCTCCTGTCAGCTGAACTCAGTTTGAAGCCAGAAGAGAAGGGAATTTGATACTTTTCTTAGGGTCAGCCTCAGTTCCATCTGGAATTGAATTTTGTGTACGGTGTGAGGTAGGGGCAAGATTCTTTTTTTTTTCCGAAATAACTATCTAATTGACCCAGTGCCATTTACTGAAATGTAATCCTTTCTCCACTGCTCTAAAGTGCCACCTTTGTCATAAATCAGGTATTCATAAACATGTCTTGACTCTGTTCTGTTTCATGGGTCTGTGTGCCTATCTTTTAACTATCACATTTTCTTAACTGTCACAACTTTGTAATATGTCTTAGTATCCAGTTTGATAAGTCCTCTCATTTTTGTCCTTTAGGATGGTTTTAGTTGTTAGATCCTTTGCATTTCAATATAATTTTAGAATCCACTTGTCAGTTTTTCATTCACACACACCCCTGTTAGAATTTTGATTGGGGTTTTTTGTGTGTTTTGTTTGTTTGTTTGTTTGTCTGAGACAGGGTCTTACTCTGTTGCCCAGTCTGGAGTGCAGTGGCATCATCCTAGCTTACTGCAGCCTCAAACTCCTGGGCTCAAGTGATCCTCCTGCCTTAGCTTCCCTAGTAGCTGGGACTACAGGCGCACACCACCATGCCCAGCTAATCTTTCTATTTTGTTTTTTTTTGTAGAGATGGGTTCTTGCTATGTTGCTTAGGCTGGCTTGAACTCCTGGGCTCAAGCAATCCTGCCTCGGCCTCCCAAAGTGCTAGGATGACAGGTGTGAGTCCAGCCCAGATATTATTTAAATGGTGTTTTTAATTTTATCCTTGTAATACATATTTTATATATATATAATATTTACATAATTGCCACCGTTGTGTAGACATACTATGTTTTTTACAATTAATTTTTGTATATTGACTTTATATACAGTGGCCTTACTAAGTTTACTTATTGGTTGTAATAGTTTAGCTAAAGATTCTTTTGGATTTTCTGTGAACACACTCATATTGTCTGCAAATAGTGAGTTTTATTATTTTCTTCACAATCTTGCGTTTCTTTTGCTTGCTTTATTGCACTGTCTAGGACCTTCAGTACAATCTTTTTTTTTTAAAATAGAGTGGCAACTAGAGACATCCTTGTATCATTCCTGGTCTCAGAGAGAAAGCTTTCAACATTTCACCATTAAGAATGATATTTACTGTAGTTTATTTATTTTTTTAATATATTGTATTCTTTATCAGATTAAGGTAAGTTTCCCTCTATTCCTAGTTGTTATCCTGAATGGATGATTTTTTAAAAATCCTGATTGGATGTTAATTTATCAAATGTTTTTCTATTATCTAATGAGATGACACTATGATTTTTCTTGTTATTTTGTTATTGTGGAGAATTACATATATTTTTGAGTGTCAGATTAACCTTGTGAGGACCGAGTATTCTTCGTGTTTTATTTATGTATACACACACACACACAGAGTCCTCGATTCTGTTTGCTAATATTTTCTTTAGGATTTTTGCATCTACATACATCAGTGAGATTAACTTAAAATTTTCTTTTCTCCTGTAATATCCTTATCATATTTTGCTATCAAGATTATGCTGGTTTTGTAAACTGAATTGGGAAACGTTTCATCCTTGTCTGTTCTCTGGAACGGTTTGGATGGGATTGATGTTTTTTTCTTTTTTAAATAATGATGGAGTTTTCTTTGTGGGGAAGTTTTTCTATAATAGATATAGAACTTTTCAGATTCTTAATTTCTTATGTCAGTTTTGATAATTATCTTTTCTAGGAATTTGTCTATTTCATCTAAATTTTCAAATTTGTTGACATAAGTTACTCATAATACCCTCTTATTTTCTGTAAGACTTGTGGTGATTCTCTTTCATTCCTGATACTGATAATTTATTTTGTTTTACCCTTCTTTTAGAATGAGTTGCACCAGAGGTTTATCAGTTTTATTAGTCTTTTCAAATAACAGGCTTTTGACTTTGTTAGACTTTTGATTTTGTTGGTCTTCTTTATTTTTCCTACCTACCTACCTATCTACTTTTCACACATTTGTTTTGTTTTTTTCTACTCTGTAGGTTTAATTTGTTGTTCATTCTCTAACTTCTTGAGATAAATATTTAAATTATTGATTTTTTTTCAGCCAGTCATTTTCTTTCTTTCTTTCTTTCTTTTTTTTTTGGGGGGGATGGGGTATCACTCTGTCACACAGGCTGGAATGCAGTGGTATCATCAAAGCTCACTGTAGCCTCAAACTCCTGGGGTCAAGGGAAGCCATCCTCCTGCGTCAGCCTCCTGAGTAGCTGGGACTACAAGTGCATGCCACCATGCCCAGCTAATTTTTTAAAAAAATTTTCTGTTGAGATGGGGGTCTCGCTATGTTGCCCAGGCTGGTCTTGAACTCCTGGGCTTAAATAATCTCCTGTCTCACTTTCCCAAGTAGCTGGGACTATAGATAAGCCCTACACTCAGCTAATTTTTAAATTTTTTGTAGAGCTGGGGTCTTGCTAGGTTGCCCAGGCTGGTCTCAAACTCCTGGCCTCAAGCAATCCTCCCACCTCAGCCTCCCAAAGTGCTGGAATTACGGGCCTGATAGCCAGTAATTTTCTAATATGTTCTTTAAAAGCTATAAATTTCATTCTAAGTACTGCTATTTAGCTATATTCTACAAGTTTTAATATGTTGTGTTTCTGTTATCATTCAGTTCAAAATAATGAGGATGCTTTCTTTGATCCTCTGTATTGTTTAGAAGTGAATTGCTTAATTTCTAAACATAGGGGTTATTTTGTTATTTCTAATATGATCCCCTCCTCACCCCAACTTTGTCAGAAAACATACCCTGATTTCAATCCTTTGGTATTGATATTTGTTAGACTTGCTTTATGGTCCATTATATGATCAATTTGGGTAAAAGGTCATTGCACACTTGAAAAATATGTATATTCAGCAGTTATTGCACACAGTGTTATATATGTACGGTGTCATTCAATCTTATATGTCCTTATGGTTTTTATTTATTGTCTGCTTGTTCTACTAGTTACTATGAAAATCTCTTTCTTTTTTTAATTCTGTCAGTTTTTGCTGTATGCATGCTAAAGCTATGTTATCACCTATATACAAATGTAGAAATTTTATATCTTTCTGGTGAATCATCATGATTCATTTTTAGTGTTTCTTGCAAAGTTGACTTTGTCTCATATTAGTATCAGCTATTTTATTTTGGATTAGTGTTTGCTTAGTTCATTGCTTTCCAAACTTACTTCCAGCTTTTCTGTGTCTTTATACTTAAGGTATGTCTCTTATAAACTGCCTGTAGTTGTTATTTTTGTCCTGAGTCTGATGATATTTTTTAACTAGAATATTTAACTTATATACATGTAATATAATGACTGATACATTTCAGTTTAAATCTATTGTCTGATTTATTGCTTTCTTTTTGTCCTACCTGTTTGTTCTGTGTTTTTTTCTTTACATCTTTTTTTGGATTAGGTAATTTTTTATTGTTTTAATATTTTATTATTCTGTCTTTTTGCCTCTTGTTAGCTATACATTTTTGCTGTTCTCTTAGCTATTCTTTTAGTGGTTACCTATTCTAACATGTATCCTTGACCTGTTAAAGAGTGTTATAAAGTAGAATTTGTACCACTTTGGTGATAATGAAAGGGCCTAAGAACACTTGAAATGCATATACTCTTCCCTCCTAATTCATATGCTGCTGTTGTTTATTTTAATCCTCTCTATATTTTAAAACCCACAAGACACTTATTACTTTTTGATATTGTCACTATTCATTTAGTTTTATCTATCTACCCTTTCTATTACTTTTCACTTTTTTTTTACATATCTTAGCTTCCATCTTTCTTTTAGAAAGAGTCTCTTTTATCTGTATGAAAATGTCTATTTCTCCTTTATTTTTGAAGTTTTCTTGTTTTTGTTTTTGGTGGAGTTGAAATTCAGGGCTGGCAGGTGTTTTCTTTCAGTACTATGAAGATACCGTTGCGTTACATTCTGCCTTCCATCTCTTTCTGTTGAGAATTCAGCTTGTAGTTTTATTGTTGCTGTTTTGAAGGTAAGCTGTATTCTGCATCCCCATTCCAGCCCCACCCTGCCCCATTCCTCGGCTGTTTCAAAAATTTTCTCTTTGTCTTGGTTTTCACAGTTTTACTATGATGTGCTTAGGTAAAGTTTTGTTTCATACACAGTGGTCCTCCCCTTATCGTCAAGGGATGTGTTCTGAGACCCCTCGTGGATGCCTGAAACCATGGACAGTGCCAAGCTGTATATATACTATGTTTTTTCCTGTGCATATATCCTTATGATAAAGTTTAATTTATAAATTAGGCATGGTAAGAGATTAACAACAATAACTAATATTAAAACAGAACAATTATAACAACATACTGTATTAAAAGTTATGTGAATGTGATCTCTTTCTCTCCTCTTTTAAAATATCTTATTGTACTAAACTCACTCTTGTGATCATGTGACATTTCTTTTTCCTTCTTCACAAATTTGTGGATGGAAGATTCATTCTTACTGTAGATGTTAGCAACATCAGCATATGATTTTTTTTTTTCTTATTAAGTTGAGAACTTTCACCATTTCACTTAAAGGAAGCATTTTATGGCTTCTCTTTGGCATATCTGAATTGCCAACATCACAACCCTTATGCTGTGGGGCCATCATTAAGTAAAATAAGGGTTACAGAACACAGTCTGTCTGAGAACTGAGAGGACTACTAAGTGACTAGCAGGGTGGGGACCATATACAACATATATCCTCTGGACACAGGGGATTCATGTCCCAGGTGGGACAGTGTGGGACGGTGCTAAATTTCATCACCTACTAGAAGAGCATGTAATCTAAGACTTCTGAGCTCTTCATTTCTGGAGTTTTCCATTGAATATTTTTGGACCGTGTTTGACCACGGGGTAACTGAAACTGCAGAAGTGAGACTTTGGATAAGGAAGGACTACTGTATTCAGCTTGGAGTTTCTAGTGTTTTTGAATCTGTGGCTTGATGCCTTTTGTCGGTTTTGGAAAATTCTTAGCCATTATCTCTTCAGATCCTGCTTCAGCTCCTTTCTCTCTTTTCTCCTTCTTGGACTTATACACCTGATATGTGAGACCTTTTCACCATGTCCAGTCTACCTGTCACATTCCTCTATATTTTCATCCTTGTTTTTCCCCATGCTTAAGTCTGGCTATTTGCTTCTGATTAAAATGTTGAGCAGCTAATTCTTTCTTCAGCTGTATCTACTTTGTCATTAAACACATGAATTCTTAATTTCAGTTACTGTTTTTTTCAGTTTTAGAATTTTCATTTGGATTTTCTTTTAGTAGTTTCCAATTCTCTTCCAGAATTCTCAATCATGTCTTTCAATTACTTCAACATATTATTGTCCAAGACAATAATATAAGTCAATAAAAATAGACTCACCAGGGATGCAGTTATTATTATGTCTTGGGTTTTACTCACAACTCGTTGCCTTGTATGTCTGGTTATTGTATTATGAAGATAATTTCAGGCTCTGGATGACATTAAGCTTATTCTGGAGTTTTGTTTTGGTCATGCAGTTAGGCTAAGGGAAACTAGGACATGTAGTTCAATCAGGGGTTGACCTCCTTCCCAGCTGGGCTTCAGGCTGTGTGAGGGCTGGTCTATTTCTGGTATAGTCTTTACTCTTAGGGTGTAGCCATCAGGGTCCCAGCTGAAAGCTTGGGGTGTTTACCAATCCCACCCCCTCCTCCTCCTCCTGTGTAGGCTGGAACTCTTTAATTTTTGGTGTCGTAGACTTGTATGTGGCTCAAAGCTCTGCTTATCTTCTTCTCAGGAACAATTTTTGGGATTTGGAACTGTTATCTGCCTAAAAATGAAATAATTTCATATCATCATATATTCAATCACTTTTCACATTTTTCTTATGCTTCATAAGTAGTTGGTCTGTTCAATTCAGGATCTGAACAAGGTCCATATAATTGGTTATTGTCTTAGTCGATTTTGTGCAGCTAGAACAGAATACCACAGACTATAACTTAAAAACAGTAGAAATTTATTTAGCTCACAGTTCTGGAGGCTGGGAAGTCCAAGATCAAGGGGCCACATCCAATGAGGGCCTTCTTGCTATGTCATCCCGTGGTGGAAGGTGGTAGGGCAAGAGAGCGCTCAAGACAGCAAGAGAAAAAACTCACGGCCTCAAGCCCTTTGATAATCGGCATTAATCCATTCATGAGGGTGGAGTCCTTGTGACCTAAACCGCTCCCGTTAGGCACTGGAGATTAAGTTTACAACATTTGCTTTTTGGGGGACCTTCAAACCATAGCATCTGTTATGTCCTTTCTAATCTCTGTGTTTCCCCTCCCTCTTTTTTTATTTGAAGACATGGAGTGAGTTGTGTTATGTAAGTTCCCATATTCTGGGTTTTGTTGATTGCATTCCTATGGTGCTTCCTAGAGCCTGGTAATTAGACCCAGAGGCTTAAACAGATTTGGATTCAGGAGATACCTAATGCCAAGTTGTCTCTTACTTTATGATGTTGAGATTGATCAGTGAGTCAGTAGTGAATCAGTTTAGGATTTGCCAACCCAGTTCATGTATTAGGAGTGTCCTCACCTGCCAGTCACGTACAGATTTTAGTAGCCAGTGGTAAACATTGTCTAGATCCATTATTTCATTAGGGGCTTCAAAATGGTAAGAGTAATGCCATCACTCCTTCTGCATTTATTAGCTTGATGAAAAAATATATTCCTCCCACACACAGTTTTCTTCAAGTTTATTTTTATTTATTTATTTATTTATACAGAGTTTTAGCCTTTTTTCTCCTAAAGGAGCAATAACGATTAATATGTTAGTTATTCTTCCTCTGGCTTCCATATTCATATACCTTCTACATATTATTATTTTTTATTGGTTTTATGTTTGTAACTTCTTTCTCTTTTTATTATTTTACCTTTGGCCCATTTTTAAGAAGAATGCTCTCCCGGAATAAATGCACCTATTCTTATCACTTGATTTCCTGAGGTGTCCATTGTGCTCTTTATTTTATTTCAGATGACTCCTTATAGTCTTTTCTTGCCTTAGTGACCTATTTTTTTCTTAAGCATTTCCTTTCTAATATATAGAGTCCAGGTTGTACTATATTCTGTTGCAGATATAAATCTGTTTCCTAAAGATTTCTTTTAGCTTATTTTGTAGATAATTTCCATAGGTAATTTCTTTCTCTGAATCCTGTGGATGATTATGTTTTCCTTATTTTATAGGTTTTTTCTTTTTCTTTTTTTACATTGCAGTGTAGTGTTTGCAGGTGATACATGTAAATTATTCTTTCCTCCTCCCTTTCCTTTAGGTGGTGGTCTGATTTCTTCTGAGCTACACTTGGGGTGTAGGGTTATGTGACGTTCCCAGTTCAATCCCCTGTTCCTAGTAGGAGACTGTTGTATCTCTGCTCCATTGTGTTGTCATCTGTACCTGCTTACATTTCCTGATTCTCTAATCCTTCGAACCTGTGAAACAATCCATATGCATATCCCTGCTTTCTTAGCAAGAGGCTTGACACTTCAAGGATGAGTAGAATTTGCCAATACTATACAGAGGAGGAAGGGCATTCCAGGCAGAATGGTCAGCAATCTCCTGGAGGCCTAAAGCAGCATAGCATGTTTGAAAAATAGCATTCTTTTTTTGTGCAAATATTTTTGTATGTCTCTCTTAGATAAAGTATACAGTAATGTTATTATACAAACCTTTGCAGTTTGTATAATAAAACCTTAAACCTTTGCAGTTCTTCAGAATTTTCCCAAGGCTCTGGCAATCCGATATTTCCAACCACTCACTAGGCATCCTATTTAGCTCACCTACCATGTCACAATCTCACTATGTTAAAAGGGGATTTATTATCTTTGCCACAAATCAAATTATTTTCCCTTCTGTCAATAACGGAAGGAAGTCTCTGAAGCTTGAAAATGTTGGAGTCCTCCTTGATTTAGGCCTCTAATGGCTTTTTTGTATTGAGAGTTTCTGAGTTCTGCTGAGTCTGCATCCAGCTTTCTCTGTGACTCATCCCTTCTCCGTTTTGTAATGTCTTTTCTCTCATCTAGGCCCTGTTGTTGTGCCAGGACTGTGGATCAGTCTCCGCTTGTCTTCCTGCTTCTCACCTCCTGCTCCTTCAATCTGTTTCCATATGGCTGCCAGATTTATACTTTGTCTAAAATGCTTTCCTCCTACCTCTCTTCCTTCTTGAACCTCTAGTACCTCATCACGTATAGGGGACAAAATCTAAATTGTTTGGTTTGACTTTCTAGGCCCTTATCTCTCACATTGCACAGAACAAACTATTTTCAGCTAGAGGAGTCTTCGCACACTGCCTTCAATATATCCTGCCACCGTAAGAGTTTTATGCTCTTACTACTTGAATAGGAATTCCTTTATCCCTCCTTTGGACCTGAAAGTCTTTAAAAAGAGCATCAAAGCCCATCTGGGTCTGACTTTTGTACCCGATGTTATAGTTTCTGATAAGATGGTCATGATTCTCAGTGCCTGGGGTTGGTTGTGTGTTCTGCACCAGAGCTTTCTCTACTATTTATAATACCTCTTCATCTTTTCCTTTCTCTATCGGGTGCCTTATATTGTGACTTGTTTGTTTAGTGTGTATCTATTGTCTTCATACTAGAGTATATGTTTCTCGAAGGTGTTTAATATCTTGTGTGTGTATTCAAATACTTAATGAAGTTTAATTTGAACTTTCAGGTCCCCAAAGATATATTTTAACAACATACTGCCTTCCTACCATGTGTGTGGAGGAAGACAGAAATGAGACAGTATCATTTCAATGATCAGTTTATGCAAGAGCCTAAGATTTCACCTAATTTTCTAGGTAGTTAGAATTTATCTCTTTAAGCACTTTAATAATATTTACACTTTACTGCCTCTCTTTGGCAAGCATAGGATACTGATGATTATTTTAACCTTTTGTTTTTGATGACTTACTCATATTTGTAAGACTTATTCATCCTTCTAATACTTGTCCTCAGAAAAGTACCTAACACATGGTAGACACACATGTTGGGATTATTTCCAATTGACATGACGTTGTTATGATCCATTACTGTTCCATACGTGCTATGAGAAGTTAAGCTGAATCTGTGTATTTTAAGTTTCTTGGAGCTTTTTTTTTTTGCTAGTCTATAATTATTTGCCTCTTATAAAAGTGAAGTACAGAATCTGTAGCTTCATGATAGACTGTGATCTAATTTTTGAATGAAAAAGTGAGGTTGGATGTATAAAAATTCATCAATGCACTGTTATGATTTGTTAACTTTACTGTACATAAATTAAACTCAATAAAAAAAATTGAGGTTGCCTCTCCTTGGTTTTTCTCACCCTTAATAAAGACTTTATTTTTATTGTCTCTCATTGCCTTTTTGTCATATGGGCGGCAGAGAAACACTGGACTACTTAGACAAGAGACTTGATTGGGAGAAAGTGCACGATGGTGGTCTAGGAAACCCAAGAGCTTCCAGGGTTTGCTGAGGTGTATACTATGTGTATGAGAAGGCCGAGAGTCTGCAGACTTGAGTGGTCAGTAAGTAATTAATGTGGCCTCAGGCAAACAAGGGACAGATGTCCATCTGGCCAGGTCAGAAATAAGGCATTTTTATTATAATAGCAAACAGCCCAAATCAGTGAATTTGCCTTTCGCCCCTTCTAAACCGCTAATCTAGGTAGGAAGTGCATTCCATGTCTGAGCCTGCATCTGTGAGTTCAGGAAAATACAGGGAGAGCATCCAGGGAGAGATGGTTCTGATCACTTGGCTTTTTTGGCAGGCTTGCATTCTCTTGTTTTGGCATTAATAACTGCAATATTCAAAAGAGTCATCCCTAGAAGGCTTTCTGGTGGCAATTGCCAGGGGTCTCAGCTCTGATGGACACAGCTGTTAGTCAGAACCCTTTGTGTTCCCTGGGGAAGCTGGCCATGTAGCCAAACACTGTCAGTCTTCTAGCCTTTTTTAATGTCCTCTTGCTTTTAGATTTTGGTCTACTTAAGGTCTATTTAAGGTCTAACCACCTTAAATAAAAGGTCTGCTTCATAATGCAATTGAGTGTCCTTTCTAAATTCCTTCAGTCCTTCAGAGAGCTAGAGCATCTGGCAGAAATCCTAGCTGCTCTTGTTTTTCCATAGCTCCCAGAGTCCATTTTGTAGAATATTCTCAGAAATTGTTCTATGTAAATTTTAAAAACCCAAAAGTCTTAAGTGTTCGTAGTGTTTATTCTGAATAATGACTATTGTACTAGTCTGGAAAGGCTTGTATCTTTTAGATCAAATGCTCTTGAAAGTTATATTTTAATATAACTATTAATACTATTAATAGTGAATAATAAATGAATTTTAATTGAATTTACTATTTTATTGAATTTAATAGTGAATCCATAACAAGTTAACATAAATTATTTTTTAAGAAAACTATATTTTCCAAAACAAAATATTAGAAGAATGAAAACTTTAAAATTTTTACAAATCTCTTTAATATCTTAAAAGACAGCTGGATTCTCGTATGTTCTTCTGCATTCAAGTGTAATATGTTGTTTTGGTTGAAGTAGATGAAGAAAAGCCATCTTACACAGACATTTCGTTGGAAGAAGGAGGAATATTTTAATCGTCTTTTCAGATAATTGTAGATATTCTTCTTTGATACTATGCCCAAATTCAACAAATCGTATTTTCTTAAAGATTAGTTGCAGTGTGGAATCTGAAACTGCATTAATGAGCTTTTCATACCTGTGTACTCTTGAGAGAATGAATGTGAAAAGACAAATAACACATTGTTTGAACCTTAGTAGCTCTGTGAAGTCCTGAAGTACACATCATTTCTATTACACGATGAGGAAATTGAGTCCAGAAGAGTGCCACTTAATAAACTATCTGTGGGAGAACTACTTGGATAGTAATAAATTGCCTGTTATGGGCTAGATTTAATTTGGGGGACAGACTAATTATCTGAAAGATAAAAAGCTTCTGTTTAAATTACTATGTGGTTTCTGTCTCCTGATTAGACCCTGACTGATAAATGCAGGGTTTTTTTCTGTTTATTTTTTAACACTGTATTTTATTTTTATTCTAGACTTACTCTGGACTCTTCTGTGTAGTCATAAATCCTTACAAGAATCTTCCAATTTACTCTGAGAATATTATTGAAATGTACAGAGGAAAGAAACGTCATGAGATGCCTCCACACATCTATGCTATATCTGAATCTGCTTACAGATGCATGCTTCAAGGTAATTGGAAATGTTGGAATATTAAATACCCAGAATTTCTTAAATATAATTTATAGTATTTCTTAATGTCTCCATCTGTTCTACAAAAGGTTTTAATTTTCTTTTTTAAAAAGATTAATAAAAGTAAAAGTAATGTTTATTGTAGAAAAATTATAAGTTCTTAAGATTAAAATAGACAATGTGGCCATTTTCTGTAGGAAGTTGGTAAATATGCTTGTTGCTCCATAACAATATGTCATGTAAATTTTTATGTTAAAAAGCATCTAGTTTTTGTAAACATTTTATTCCCACTACAAGCCAGTATAACCAAAACTCTATTACATTAGGTTTTAAAACCAACAGGAAGAGTAATAGGAAAGGTGGATGTTTCGTTGGCAAAAGAAAGATTATAAAGTATTATTTGTGATTTAAAGACATGTAAAAGGAGACAACAAAAGTTAAAAAGGATGTTTTGAGTTGGTTGATTTCAATTGTGTTCTTTTGGATCAGAATGGAATATATATATTTGAAGAGTCATTCATTTGAACCATGGCTGTAGACACAATGACTTATGGAAGGCCATTTTTTGAAAGCCAGAATATAGTGGTTTTGAATGCAATGAATATTACTGCTCCACGAGACTGCATTTAAACATGGGAGTTCCTAGTGCTGTGTGAAAGCCCAGTCTTCTATAATAACTCTCCCTCTCTCTCTCTCCTTTTATTTTTTTTAATAAATTCTATAAGGTTTAATAAAAAAATAAGATTCTTATAAAATTATTCCATGATTTCAGAAAACAGGAGATGCTACATCTACCTTTCATCAAATTATGGGTCATGACAAGGCTGTCTTGGTGACTGGGTCTGAAAGGTAGTGTGAGGGAATTAATATAATAAAGTACAACACCCATTTCTTACTTCTAGTTTTGTTTGGATACTTATATCATATACCAGGTCCTTTGAGGCAAACAGCAAGTACTTCAAGACTAGAATAGTGTCATAGGTTGGTAAGGACAGGTTTGAAATTAAAAATGAGCTTAGGCTTTTTAAAAAGATTAAATTTAATAACCTTTTCTTGGGTTCAAAATCAGAGAATACTAAGAAATGGCTAGGGTTGTAGTGGATTGCTGTTAGATAATGGAGGAAGAAAAATCATCAGCTTTTTTGTTTGTTTTTGGTTCTATGTCTCTGTTAAAAAGAATGATCTTTAGATGCAGAAAAGCATTTGTGTTAATGAGCAAACTATGATGTATGTGGGAGAAGAAATTGGAGGAAGTGCCCTCCTCTGAGTCTATATAGTTCCTTGTCTAAACAGATACATTCTCATAATTGAGAATGCTGACACTCTGGTCTCTGAAGTATTATATATAAGGGGAGTTTTCAGAAGGCTAGGCTAGGGACAGGCTCACATATATCATTGTAATTTTTAAAAAGGGGGAAAAAGCTCCTGACCTCTGAGCTTAATATACATGCCAGGAAAGATTCTAGAATCTATTGTTAAGGGAACAATCTAAGAACAACACGAATATATTCATCACATTACTTTAGGCTTAGTAGGAAAGGAAATGCAATAGACAGTGTTAACAGAGTATTAGGACTTCTGATAGCATTCCCTAGTCTTCCATGTTATCCTCCTGGCTGTATGCTGAAAAGTTGCACTTGAGGCGCTGATTAGTGATTGAGGTTGGCTAGGTTTGTCAGGATGTGCGCCAAAGGGCTTGTGCCCTTTTAAACATTTTTATCAACACACTTGAAGATGTGGGATGCATGCCCATAAAATTTGTGGATGACATGAAACTGGGAGGGATAATAAATACATTTGATGAAAAGAAACAGGATTTAAAAATCTCTTGACAGGTTGAATGGGGAGTCGAATCCAACATAATAGTTAATAGGGATAAATGTTATATCCCATTACTGGATTCCCAAACCAGCTGTACGGATACAGAATGAGGGGGAGTTCTTGGCCCCGTGGCTTTGTTGGTCAAAATTCCTCTTAAGTAAATAGAATGAGGAAGATGTGACTTACCAGCATTATCATATTATTATTAATATCATTATTAATACTAGAATGAACATTTATTGAAAATTATTATGTGCCAGGCACTGGGCTAAATGCTTTGTGTATAGTATTTAGTGCATGACAAGCCTATAAAGTAAATAGAAAAACTATCCTTATTTTACTAAGGCACAAGGAAGTTAAATAACTTGACCAAGAAAATGTATATAGTAAAAAATAGGAGCTAAGATTCAAAAACAGGCAATGTGACACATTCTTATCCACAGTAATAAACTTCCATGCAAAAATCAAAAGGAATCAGTTAATAGTTTTGAATACATAAAAATTTAAAAGTTTGATACAGAAAATGAAAACAAAAAACCCACTCTAAACAATTCCCCTTTGTATTCCATTCTGTAAGTAGGGGGTTACCTGCTGCTGATACCCTACACAACACAACTGGGTGGGACATCTCCTAGGGTGGTCAGACATTAGCACATGCAGTTGCTGATAAAGCTCTACCAGCTACCAGTGCTGATCAATCTAGCTAGGTCTTCAATTCCAAACAGGAGTGGATAGCTAAATGTCACTGGACCCATGAAGGGGATCAGTAGCTTGAGAGGGGACCATGTGGAGAATTCAGAGCATATGGCCCCACTGAATTATGTTAGATTCAATTCCCCGTTCAAGCTGTCAAGATCTTTTAAAATTATGTTTGTTTTCATCGGATGTATTTATCATTCCTCCCAGTGTCATATCATGCACAGATTTTTGGGGCACACATCTCACATCTTCAAGTATGTTGATTGAAATTTTGAAAAGTTTGTTTTTTAATGCAAAAAAACCAGAAGGGAGCTTACTTTTTTCTTTAGTTTGGATTCTAGGGGATACTATATCAATAAAATGCAGAGTGTGCCTGGCACATAGTAGTTGCTGAATAAAGGTGTTGAATGAATGAATTAATTAATTAATGAAAGCAGAGTTCTTAAACATAAACTTGATTGCAAAAAATCACACACTCAGTGAAAGCATGGAATAGCAGAATCAACCCAATTGGAAACTAGAGCGGTAGATTAGAAGACTAAAATACAGAATAAGGAGAAACTGATGGCTACTCAGGAGACTGAGGTGGGAGGATCCCTTAAGCCTAGGAATTCAAGGCCAGCCTGGACAACATAGTAAGACCCCCTATCTCTTAAAAAAGAAAGAAAGAAAGAAACTGATAGAACTTATGAGAGAAAGAGTAGGAAACATGGAATGTACATGTAGACTCTCAGTTTCCATGAAAGAAGTGATATTTTTGAAAAAGTTCACCTGAGCTGAAGAAAGACTCAGGTCTTCAGACTGAAAAGTGCTAGGCAGAAATAGTGAAAGGAGACACATGCCTAGTCTTGCATAGGGTAAAATTAGATGATCTCAGTGGAAAAGAAGTCATTGGCATCAGACTTCTCATTTGCAGTACTACATGTTAGAAACGGAATGCAGTAACGTTGAGGCCTCTACCCTGTACATGATGATCTGAGGTCACCCAAGACTGTGCACAGTCCAAGCTGGCTTTCTATTCAGTAGCAGGCAACCAGCACTGCTACCAACCTCTGTTGACCTAGATAGGTAGAAGGGAAAGTTTTGCTGTAACAATAACTGCAGGGGCCACCTTTTTAGGCCACCATGAATATTTAAGACCTGAGATTCTACCCTCTTCCTGGAGTCTTAGAATAAAATCCATTGCATCTCCTTGTTCCGTTTTGTTTTGTTTCCCAGTCATGTTTTCATTTCCATAAGGCTCTGTTTTCATTTTTGCCTTAGGTAACTTCCACTCTCTGATGTGCAGACTTCCTTGTATTTTCAGTATCTTCATGGGGTGTTTTCTTTTCCTTCAGGCTTTAACTGAAATTTCGCTTTCTCCTGCATATGGGGGTTGAGCCCACTGTATGAAGATTGCTCCATTACTCAAATCCTATGCACTGGGAGATGGGGTTAGTGTCATTACTCACCACGCACCTGCTAAATCATTACTTCTTTTCCCCTTGGAAAAGCTGCACCTCCTCTACCTCTTCTCATCACTTACAGCAGCTTTCTTCTTGGTTCCTTTCCTCACTTCATGATGGCCTTGGCCCCTGACAAATTGTTTCCTCTCTGCCCCAAGCCTTGCCATTACCCTGTGTTACTTCCTAGTTTCTCATGAACAATCAAAGACCTTGATCTTTAGGTCTTTAATCTCCTTCTTCTCTCACGTATGCCACCAACTTCTGTAGGGATGCTCTAGACTTTGCCATTAGAATTACCTGATTTTTCAAATAATATTTCAGCAGTTCTATTGCAGTGACCTTCCATATTGGTGGTCCAGTCAAGAAGTCTCCTAAATGTGTTCCTCGCCTCCATGTGGATCTCCAGACCATTGGTGCTTTTACTTTCCCCTTATATTAATATATTAACCAGAACCCCCTTCACTTTCTTTCTTGTATAGTTTAGATTTCATGGCCTATCATTCAACAATCTGTCGATGTTCTTTTGTTATACCTGTTTGGCAAAACTCTTCATGCTGGATGAATCAAGGTATTTGTCTCTGTTTTTTTTTTTTGAGACAGGGTTTCAATGCTGTTGCCCAGGCTGGAGTGCAATGATGTCATCATAGCTCACTGCAGCCTCAACTCCTGGGCTCAAGTGATCCTCCTGCCTCAGCCTCCAGAGTAGCTGGGACTACAGGCACACACCACCACACCTGGCTAATTTTTCTTTGTGTTTTTTTTTTAAAAGAGGTGAGGTCTTGCTATGTTGCTCAGGCTCAAATGGTCCTCCAACCTCAGCCTCCCAAAGTGCTAGGATTACAGGCATGAGCCACTGTGCCCGGCCTGTCTCTTTTAATGCTCTTACTTGGGTTGCTGATGCTTCTGGAATTATGTTCACACAACTGAACAGATCAATACTACTGTAATTTCATGACCAGGAGCCCTGATTCTACTCTTAACACAACTTGCTAATCCCACCTTGCTTCTCTAGTGAGGTCATTATCCCACTCTCCAGAATGACTCTTTCAAACCTCTGCAGGCCCCTACATGCCCCCTCTACTCCCCAGCTGATGGCTGTTTCCCAGTCCACAGAAAAATTGGAAGCCACCAAAGAGGAACTGCCCCAGCTTCCTGAACAGATTTACAAATCATTCTCTCTTGTGTCCACTCCTATCAAAGGCCAGTCTTACCAAGTCCTTCACCTCTGATGTTGTTCACATCCTTTCAGCCTTCTCAGGAATCTCAGTTCTGATTATTCCGAGTTGTGACTGTATCTTCTACCTCCCTTTTTTAATAGGCTGCTAACACTAGCATTAGATTTGCTAAAGTGTTTCCCATTACTTTATTTTTTTTCCAAAATATTAAGGGGTTTTCTTTTTTTTAAATTTCAAAATATTAAGGTTTTTTCTTTTTCCAAAATGTTAAGGGGAATTTTTCCCATTACCTTAAATAAGGAAGTTCTTTCCTCCTTCCACCAGACTTTTCAAACATTGTCTGTAGGTAGGTAGGCAGATATGATTGTTGGTAGGAGCTTGTGAAAATGCTTCTGTTTTCTCAGGGAACTAGAAAGTAAGGTTTCAGCTGAGAGAGGAAGAGGGAAGAGAGATTGGAGGTTTAAGATAGGAACTCGAGGTTTAAGATAGAAATAGTATAATTTAGTCATCTAGGAGAGACAGATAGTACTTATACATGCACCATTGACATTGCGCCAAATATTTAAAACACTTGTTATTGGACATACAAGGAGAATGTGGACCACAATTATAGAGGGAGCTTTTTAATGTGCTTCTCTAAGAATTTGATATATTAAGCAGGGAAATAAAGAACATAAAGATTGTGATTCAACACAATTTAGCAAACTTGTATTGAAAAACGTATGTATAGTACTACTGCCCAATGAGCAGAAAGCACATTTGCCACCATTAAAAATCTCAGTTCCTAAAAGAAGAAATCACAGGCTGCATTCTCTGACCAAAGTGTGAAAAGACATTAACGATAAAAAGATTTCCAGATGGGTTAGTTTTCATGGGAGTGTTTAATGAGTATGAATGCTTTTGTTATTAATCACTCATCTATATGGCTTTTGGTGAAAAAGGAATCAAAACTTACATTACAGATTCTTTAGAAATAAACCACAACAGAATATCACATCTAAAAATTTTATGAGTTATGGCAAAAGCCGCTTTAAGAAACAATTCATAGCTCTAAATGTTTTGTTAGTAAACAAAGATTTATAGACAAGTGAAGCCTTTTATTCAGCAAGGTAGATAAAAGATAACTTTATGATAATTTATTGAGCTGTATATTGTACCATGAGCTTTTCTGTGTGTCATGTCACAATAAAAAAGATTCTTTAAAAGTACAAAAGTGAAATGAACCAAAACAAGAGGAAAAATGTATGAAGAGACGAAGGATTGGAACAAAGAACCCTCACAGAACTGTTAAGGAAAACTAAGAGCTAGTTCCATGAAAAGACCATAAAATAGATCTGTTTGGCAAGCGTGACCAAGAAAAGAGAACCACCAGAAATGTAAAGGTTATGGAGCACCATAAACAAAGACAATGGTGGACTTGAAATAAGATAGAAAATTTAACCAGAACAATGCCCGTGGGAGAAATTGAAGAGATTGTCAAGGATCTACCTTTATGTTTTCAAGACACAAGGCCCAAACAATTTTGGTGGTAAAGTCTGTCAAATCGTAAGGACGAGGTAATTCTTATGTTATCTAAATGGGTTTATACCGTTGAACGATGCAGAATAAAGCATCAAGATCAGAATTTGTCAAAGAAATTTGAATGCTATAGTTTTTACTTTTTATGAAAGTAATATATGAAGATAGTTAAAAAATACACAGTAGGGTAAGGCTTACATTATTGAAAAAATAGGAGATACCTATTCTATCCCATTCTGGGCAGCCCATTCTGGATTCCCTCTTTAGAGGAAATCACATTTTATCTGTTCCTTATGTATGTACATATTTATAAGTAACAAGCTTATGCTATTCTTTTATTTTTTACTTCTAATATTATCTGTAGACTTCCTATTATAGAAAAAGAGTTTTTAACTCACCTAAGCTCTCCCCTCATCTTCCTGGTAGAAGTTAAATCAACATTTTTTTTGCCTTTTAGTATTTAATATTTAAATTATTGGTCTTATTATCACATTTCCTTTCTTACATAATCTGCTGTTTTCCCTGGAGTTAGTAATTTTCCCATTTGGGTACTAGGATGATTTTGCAATTACTTACATGAATTTGACAGAACTACAAGTCGTCTTTCAGCAGATAGAAATACATCAAGCAACTTATCAGGGTCTTTCCCCCCTTGAAGACATACATCCTGGAGCCCTTTGTCCTCCTCCAGTCTATGCTTGTTGCTTTAGATTTGCCTTTGCCCATACCCTAGAAATTCCTTTTGCTTCTTTCCTTGGTTGTATTTCTTACTTTATCAATCTCATACACTGATATTTTGGATAGAGGACACCTCTGGAAGCTTCCTGAGATGCACAGGAAACAGCCAATTATTATGTCAATAAGTTATTAATTGGAGGATGGTTCATCTGTACAGTGAAACACTGAGCAGCCACCTTGAAAAAATGTCTGATGTACTGTGTGATCTCCTGGGTCCAGTGGGCATACATACCATCCCTCCCTTTTGTTTTAAGAGTAAGCATTTTAAGAATAGGATTGATATACATCAAAATGTGAACCTTGCAAATGTAGGTTGAAGGATTTTTTTGAAAAATTTTGAAACTGGGTATAAGTTTTCTATATTAGGAGAAATAAAAGCAAGGAAAACAAGCCATCCTCCAAAAGAAACATCAAGGGAGCCTTTAAAAAGTCAGAAAACATATAACACCAAATATAGCAGTTATAACAATAAATGTAAGTGCTTTTACTACCCCTACAAATAAGAGTGAGCCTAATGTAATCATATGCCATTTATAAGAAAGACATCTCAAAGTAGGAAAATAATAAAAGCACAAGGATTAGCAGGTACCTTAGCCAAATGCACACAAAAAGAAGGCACCAGTCTAAAGTCACTTCAGCCTAGAGCACACTTCAAAGCAAAAACAGGGACAAAGAGGATTATTTTATGTCAGGAAAAGGAACATTTTATAATGAATTATAGTTGTCTCGGATCTATGTATTGAATCTTCTGATGTGGAAATACAGACAGCAGCAAACATCACTAGAAGTAACACCCTTCTAGTGACACTGTTAGGGAACTGTTATCTCATTGGCGAGACAACAAATAAATAGACAATATTGAGTAGTGATAAGTGCTATGAAGAAAACTAAAAGAGGGTGAGGGCAAGAGTGAAAGGATTGGGGGGAGAAACGGTGATTTCATAGGGTGATTTGTTTAAAAATGTACAAAAATCAGTAACTTTCTTATGAATGCCAACTATCCCTTACTACAGCCAAAAATAAATAAATGCTAGCAATAAACACTATAGTGTTGCCATTTCAGGAATGTCAAATAATCATCCACAATTTGGCCTTTTGAATGTGGCTTATTTCATTAGCATAATGCATTTGAGATTCATTCACCAGTAGTTTGCTCCTTCTTAGTGCTGAGTAGTATTCCATTGTATACATGTTCCATGATTTATTTATTCATTCACCATTTGAAGGACTTCTAGAAGGTGTTTCCAGTTTTTGGCAATTAAGACACTGTACGGTCTGCCCTCTGTATCCATAGGTCCTACATCTGCAGATTCAACCAACTGTGGATCAAAAATGTTTAGGGGGAAAAAAATGGATTGTTGTGTCTGCACTGAACATACACAGTTTTTTCTTGTCATTCCCTGAACAATACAGTATAACAACTATTTACAAAGCATTTATATTGTATTAGGTATTATAAATAATCTATATATGATTTAAAGTATAAGGGAGGATGTGTGTAGGTTATATGCAAATATTACACCATTTTATATAAGGGACTTGAGCATGTATGGATTTTGGTATCCAAGGGTGGGGAGGTGTCCTGCAACCAGTCCCCCCCATGGATACCAAGGGATGACTGTATGCATTTGTATACAGGGTTTTGTGTGAGCATTAAGTTTTCATTTCACTTGGGTCAGTACCTAGGAGTAGGATTCCTGGTTCCTATGGTAGGTGTATGTTTAACTTTATAAGAAATTACCAAACTGTTTTCCAAAGTGGCTGTGCCATTTTGCATTTCCACCAGCAGTGGATGAATTCCAGTTGTTCCACATCTTTGTCAGCACTTGGTATTGTCTTTTTGTTCAATTGTAGTCTTTCTAATAGGTGAGTAGTGGTAACTCATTGTAGTTTTGAATTGCATTTCCCTAGTGTATCTCTTGATGTACTTATTTAGCACCTGTATATCTTTGGTGAAGTGTCCAAATCTTTTTACCATTTTAAAAAATTGGATAGTTTGTTAGCTTATTATTCAGTTTTGAGAGTTCTTTGTCCTTTCCAGATGAAGTCCTTTACTGCTGCGGTCCCCAACCCCCAGTCCATGGCCTGTTAGGGACCTGGCTGCAGAACTCTGCTGCCCCCTATCCCCATCCATGGAAAAATTGTCTTCCATGTATACAGCCACTCCCCATCGCTCGCATCACCGCCTGAGCTCTGCTGCCCACCCACACCCCCAGCAGAAAAATTGTCTTCCCTGGTGCCAGAAAGGTTGGGAACCGCTGCATTGGTTAAGTGGTTTTGCAACTTTTTCCTCTCCGTTTGTGGCCTATTTTGGGTTAATTTTTGTATATGATGCAAGGTATGGATTAAGGTTCATCTTTTTGCATATGCATATTCAAATGTTCTAGTACCCTTTGTTGAAAAGACTACTTATTTCTCCATTGAATTGCCTTTGTACCTTTGTTGAAAACCAACAAAGGTCTATTCCAGGACTCTCTGTTCCTTTGATTTTTGTCTGTCCTTTTGCCAGTATCACACTGGCTTGATTACAGTAGCTTTATAGTAAATCTTGAAATCAGTTAGTATGATTTCGCCACCATTGTTCTTCTTAAAAATTTAATCTATTCTAGTTCCTTTGTGTTTCCATATATATGTTTTAGAAATCAGTTTGTCAATTTCTACCAAAAAAATCCTGCTGAGATTTTGATTGGATTGCATTGAATCTATAGATCAGTTGGGGCAGAATTGACAACATTGAGTCTTGCAGTACATGAATGCAGTTTGTCTCTCCATATAGGTCTTATTTGATTTTTTTGTTAGTGTTTTGTAGTTTTCATTATACAAATCTTGCACATATTTTGTTAGATTTACACCTAAGTGTATCATATACCTTAGTATAACTAAGCATTTCGTGGTTTTTTGTTTTTTTACATTAAAAATTTTTTTTAAATTTTTAATTATTATGGGTACATAATAGTTGTATATCTTTATAGGGTACATGTAATGTTTTGATGTAGGCATACAATGTGAATTAATCAAATCAGGGTAATCGGGGTACCCATCACCTCAGGCATTTAACATTTCTGTGTATTAGGAACATTCCAGTTCCACTCTTTTAGTTATTTTAAAGTATACCCTAATTATAGTCACGTTTTTGTGCTATCAAATACCATTCATTCTATCTAACTATATTTTTGCACCCATTAGCCATCCCCACTTTATTCCCCACTCCCCAATATCCTTCCCAGCTTCTGGTAACCATCATTCTACTCTCTGTCTCCATAAGATCAATTGTTTTTAATATTTAGCTCCCACATAAGAGTAAGAACGTGCGAGATTTGTCTTTCTGTGCTTGGCTTATTTCAGTTAACATAATGTTCTCCAGTTCTATCCATGTTGTTTCAATGCATTCTTTTTTGTAGCTATATAATATTCCATTGCATATATGAACCACAATTTATTTATCCATTCATCTATTGATGGACATTTAAGCAGGTTCCATATCTTGGCTATTGTGAATAGTGCTGCAGTAAACATGGGAGTGCATGTATCTTTTTGATATACTGAATTGCCGTCCTTTCTATATGTATCCAGCAGTGGGATTGCTGGGTCATATGGTAGTTCTGGTTTCCGTTTTTTGAGGAACCTCTATACTGTTCTCCGTAGTGGTTGCACTAATTTCCATTCCCACCAACAGTCAACAAGAGTTTACTTTTCTCTACATCCTCACCACCAGCATTTGTTATTGCCTGTCTTTTTGATAAAAGCCATTTTAACTGGGGTGAGATGATATCTCATTGTGGTTTTGATTTGCATTTCTCTGATGACTAATGATGTTGAGCATTTTTTCATATACCTATTGGCCATTTGTATGTCTTTTCAAATGTCTATTTAGATCCTTTGCCCATTTTTAAATCAGATTATTTGATTTTTTCCTCAAGTTGTTAGAGCTCCCTATGTATTCTAGGTATTAATCCCTTGTCAAATGGGTAGTTTGCAGATATTTTCCCCATTCTGTGAGTTGTCTCTTTACTTTATTTCCTTTGCTGTGCAGAAGCTTTTTAGCTTGATGTGATCCCATTTGTCCAATTTTGCTTTGGTTGCCTGTGCTTTGTGGGTATTACTCAAGAAGTCCTTGCCCAGACCAACGTCCTGAAGTGTTTCCCAATGTTTTCTTTTAGTAGTTTCATAGTTTCTGGTCTTAGGTTTAAGTCTTTAATCGATTTTGATTTGGTTTTTGTATGTGGCAAGAAATAAGGGTCTAGTTTCATTCTTCTGCATATGGATATCCAGTTTTCCTAGCACCATTTATTGCAGAGACTGTCCTTTACTCACTCTATGTTCTTGGTACCTTTATCAAAGATGAGTTCACTATAGATGTGTGGATTTACTTCTGGGTTCTCTATTCTGTTCCATTGGTATATGTGTCTGTTTTTATGACACTACCATGCTGTTTTGGTTACTACAGCTCTGTATTATAATTTGAAGTCAGGTAATGTGATTCCCCCAGTTTTGTTTTTTTTGCTCAGGATGGCTTTGGCTATTCTGGGTCTTTTGTGGTTCCATATAAATTTTAGGATTTTTTTTTTCTATTTCTGTGAAGAATGTCATTGGTATTTTGATGGGGATTGCATTGAATCTGTAGATTGCTTTGGGTAGTGTGGACATTTTAACGATATTGATTCTTCCAGTCCATGTGCATGGAATATCTTTCCATTTTTTTGTGTCTTCTTCAATTTATTTCATTAGTGTTTTATAGTTTTCATTATAGAGATCTTTCACTTCTTTGGTTAAGTTTATTTCTAGATATTTTATTTTATTTGTAGCTATTGTAAATGGGATTACTTTCTTGGTTTCTTGTTCTGATTGTTTACTGTTGGCATACAGAAATGCTTCTGATTTTTGTATGTTGATTTTTGTATCCTGTAACTTTACTGAATTTGTTTATCAGTTCTAATATTAATAGTTTTTTTGTGGAGTCTTTAGGTTTCTCTAGAAAAAAGATTGTATCATCTGCAAACAAGGATAATTTCCTTTCCAATTTGGATGCCCTTTATTTCTTTCTTTTGTCTGATTGCTCTAGCTAGAACTTCCAGTACTATGTTGAATAGTAGTGGTGAAAGTGAGCATCCTTGTCTTGTTCCAGATCTTAAAGGAAAGGCTTTTAGTTTTTTTTCATTCAGTATGATACTAGCTGTGGGTCTGTCATATATGACTTTTATTTTGCTGAGGTAAGTTCTTTCTATACCCAGTTTTTTGAGAGTTTTTATCATGAAGGGATGTTGAATTTTATCAAATGCTTTGTCAGCATCAATTGAAATGATCAGATGGTTTTTGTCCTTCATTATGTTGATACAATGTATCACATTTATGGATTTGAGTATGTTGAACCATCCTTGCATCCCTGGGATGAATCCCACTTAATCATGATGAATAATCTTTTTAATGTGTTGTTGAATTCCATTTGCTAGTATTTTGTTGAGGGTTTTTGCATCTGTGTTCATCAGAGATACTGGCCTATAGTTTTCTTTTTTTGTTGTGTTTTATTTTAATAATATTATATAAAAAGAGTATAATGTAGTGAATGAGCTACTTATTTATCTTTTGTGAAAGTTATTTATACCTGAACTACTGTGAGATCCTTCTTGGGCACCTGATGGCATCTGCCAAGGAAAAGCTACCTGGGCCAGGCTCTGTGGGCACAATTCCTTTTGAAGCAATGGCAAACTGTGTAGTAGTGCTAAGAACACAGACGGGCACTAGAGGCAGACAGGCCTGGGTTCTCATTCCGGCATCCTTGCCCCTTAGTAGCTGTGTGACTTGGGGGGATTACCTAACCTCTCTGAGGAACACTTTCTCATCTGTAAAATAGGGATAGTAATACTCATAAGTGATTAGAAATTATACATCCTACACTGGTAATTCTGTCCATGGGCTAGATGTGGGTTTGAATTTCACCCTTTTATTTGAAAATTTTAGCTGAATCCTTAAATCAAGCACTTTGCAATCATGTTAAATTTTATCATTGTACATTCTTTTATTGTAGCTGGCATATATCACATTTTGACTTGAGATAATAGTTAAACTTCATATAGATGTTTTTCCTCCTTCAACCTTATTTTCCACTCAGCGTTTGATACTTTTTTTTCTCCTTTAGGATCAAATTAATGATTACTCTCTTGTTGTGGGTATTCTTGAAGCCATTCTGAAAGTCAGTGGTTTCCAAACCAGCCAGGCACCAGAATCACCTGGGGAGCTTATTTAAAGAGGAATTTTCAATCCCTACCTCCCCTAGTTTAATGATTTAGTGAGGGTGGCACTCTAGGAAGTACATTTAATAAAACTTCCCGGTTGAATTTGATAGGCTGCAGGTTTTGAGAGTCAAGGTTGATTAGGCATATAAAGTCATCTAGGCAAACAACATGTAGAGTAAGCCTGAGTTATTGTTATTTACCTCCAGAAAATCTGGCATAATAATGGGAGGTAATGAGTGTACTTGATTAGATGTAGGACTGTATAATATGGTTGGAGAGGAATTAACTTAGCTTGAGAGGAGTAGAGTTACTAATGTTTTATAGGCTACTACTGCAACTTTATTATATCAAATATTTTAAAACCAGGCAAATGGTCACTTTCTTTTTTTTGTTTGTTTTGTTCTGTTTTATAGATCGTGAGGACCAGTCAATTCTTTGCACGTAAGTAGACGTTGAATGTTCAGACTTGTTTTTGGTTCTGTTGGAAAGTAGAGCAATTATATTTTTGTATGGGGGAGGGGGGAAGTAGAGCAGTAATGTTTAAGAGTTTGATGTCAACCTTGCAATTATTTTAAGACTAAGATTATATAAACTGCTTAAATCTGGTGTTACTATTTGATTGTCAAACTGGGCTTTTCACACATTTTATAATGTTAATCTGTGAAACTTACATCTTTAGTTTGTATGTCTGAGTGTAGGCCTACTGGACATTCAGTAATTTATTCTATTTATTCATTAAACATTTATTGATTATTATGTGCCTAGTGTACTATGTGCTAAGTACTAAAGATTCACGGCTGAATAAAACAATATCCATGATAGGACATGATTAGATTTGCACATTAGAAAGATCACTTTGCCTGCAGTATGAAAAGTTGAAACAGGAAACCACTTAGGAGGCTGTTCAGTTATCTAGGTAAGAGATGGTGGTGACATAGGTGGAGAAGTGGTTGAGTTTAAGTGGTGTTCAGTTTAGGAGGCAGACTTATCAGGGCTTGGTGATTTCCATGCCTAAGAAAAAGGAGCTAAGAGAGAAGACATTATTGATGAAATCAGGACATCTTCTGACATGGGAACATGGGGGGAAGGCCAATTTGGAGTGGAAGCTCAGCAGTTTGGTTTTGGACACATTGCACATGAGGTATCTGGGGCTCGTGTGAATGGAGCTGTCCATTAGGTTGTTGGTTGTGTGAGTGTGGAGCTCAGGAGAGAGATCTGTGCTGGAAATGCAGATCTGAAGAGTCAGCAGCTTAGAGGGTGAAAGAAGCCACGCTGGTGAATGAGATTGCCTTAGAAGAATGTGCTGAGAGAAGGCAGCGTGTGGAATCCTGAGGAAAACCCACATTTGCATGTCAGACAGGAAGAGCCACAACGAAGCACAGAAGGATCCAACATAGAGCCATGAGGAGGCAGGAGAGTGTGGTGACACAACAGCTGAGGGGAAAGAGGCATTTCAGGAAGGGAGAGTGGTCTGCATTTCAGGTTCCATTGAGTTGAATGAGGTATGCAACAGCATGTGCATGGGGAACAGAAGGTGGGGAGTGCCGACTGAGTGGACTGGGAGATGGCAAGGAGGTAGAAGCCAGATGGCAGTTGAGGAATGAAGAGGAGGTGAAAAAGTTTAAAAAAACAAAAAAAAACAAAAAGCCAAGTACAGACCTACTACTTTCACATAGTTTGAGAAAGTGAAGAGTGGTAGTTGAGTAGTGGTAAGAGGTGGACAGAGGATTTTTGTTGTTCTTGGTGGTGATTTAGTGTGTGCAAGATTAAATACTGATGGGAGGAGACAATATCTTGGGAGGATGGGGGCAGGAAGGAAGGAGAACTGAGAGAGTAAGGAGGGCGATGAGGTGCAGAGCACAGTGGGCTCCCTGGCGTGGGATGCCACTCTTCTACAGTGACGGGCCAAGGAGGCAGAAGAGTACCAATGTGGTAAGTAGGGGTGGAGGCTGGGAATTGAGAAAGTTCTAATCTAATGGTTTCTTTTTTCTGTGAAGTAGAAGATTTGGTATCTAATAAGGAGTAGACATGGCAGGATAGGAGGTTTGAGGAGAGGAAGTTAGTCTGCTTTGTTGTATGAATTTTCTTCTAGCACTGTTTACTCTCAAGGAGTTATATAATAATAAATTAGCTTTTCCTAAACAGCAAACCACCCTGAAACTTAGTGGCTCAAAACAGCATGGTTCAGGCCAAGTGGGGTAGCTCACACCTGTAATCCTAGCACTCTGGGAGGCCAAGGCAGGAGGATCACTTGAGGTCAGGAGTTTGAGACCAGTCTGAACAAGAGCAAGACCCTGTCTCTACAGAAAATAGAAAAAAAAAAATTAGCCATGTGTGGTGGTGCGTGCCTGTAGTCGCAGCTACTTGGAAGGCTGAGGCAGGAGGCTTGCTTCAGCCCAGGAATTTGAGGTTGCACTGAACTATGATGATGCCACTGCTCTCTAGCTGAGGTGACAGAGCAAGACTCTGTCTCAGAAACAAAAACAAAAAAACCCAGCATGGTTCTACACATTTCCCAGCAGTTGGGTTGGGCTCAGCTGGGTGGTTCTGCTGATCTGGGCTGGCGAGGTTCAGCTATCTCATCAGGGGCTCACTCCTGCATCTGCAGAGAACTGTGTGTCAGCTGGTGGCTGGCTGACTGTTGGCTGGGTGCCTTGGTTTCCTCACATATCCTCTTATTCTCCAGCAGACTATCCCTGGCTTTTAACAAGGTGTCAGGGTTCCAAGAGCAACAAGAGGGCAAGCTCCAATGTGTAAGCGTTGTTCAAGTTTCTGCTTTTGTCACATTTTGCCATACATTTTTGCCAAGTAAGACTTGTGGCCAAGGCCAGAATCAGTGGGAAACACCACAAAATGAGGCATGAGGCAATTGGGGCCATTACTGTAGACGATCCACCATGAGGGTGTTGGAATGGAACAAAATCCAGTCCAAAAAAAGGTAGAGGACTTATACGTCCCCTCTTAGATTGGGTGGTTTGATGAGGACTTTTGGAAATGTCTGAAAGCAAGAATCACTTAGGGAGGGAATGACTGCTATTTGACAGAATGAAAGGTTAGTGAGCACTAATTTACTTATTACCCAAAATGACCATTGCAGACGTTAGCACTTGTAATTAGATAGTGAACATCATTTTAGACTGAAGTTTGTCATCAATTATTAGGCTTAGTTTTATGAGGTAAGTCTTCCAACAGCTGGGTTATCTTTTCTTGGACACAAAGCAGCAGTCATTAAATACCATATTTTCTTTTCTTCTATTCTTTTTTTAATTGTTAGCTTTTTCCAACATGTTATTGTGAATATTTTCAGTTATAAAGCAAAGTTGAGAGAATTTTGCAGTGAATACCCATATATCTACCACCTCGATTCTACCATTAGTATTTTACTCTACTTGCTTTATCATAGCTATGGGTCTGTAGTCTGTTCATCCCTCTATCCATCCATCAGTCCATTTTATTGTTTGTGTTGGGAGGAAAACTTTTCCTCTTCCAACTTGGGTCCAGTGGTTGGGGGCCTGCAAGTTAACTGACACTAGACAGATTAACAGGAGAAAAGAAAAGGTTTATTTACACAAGCATACTCAGTGATGAGTAACTTGCTGAATTACCAGAAATAAAAAAGGCTTATATACGATCCTTAACAAAAGTTGTCCATGGAATTTAGGGCTTCCTTGGGAAAGTATGGAGGGTTCTGTTGGACTTTTTGATGTTAATGGACAGCTGAGTTCACACTTACCAGTGTTAAGGGTCAATCTTTTCCCAATCAGGAAACCCCTTGGAGGGGGTCAATGGTAGCTCTACATATGGGATGTTAGATAATACTTCTTTCTGTGGCTGCTGATTGTTTAGATGTTTTCAGCTTAAAGTAATTTTCATACCACTTTAGTGAAGTACTAATCTCTTCATTTAATGCATTTTTAGTTAAATTGTAGACATCAGTACACTTTCCCCTAAATACTTCAGTGTATAGCGTCAACTAAATTTCAGTATTTTCCTCTTTTTTTTGGAAGCAAAATTTACTTATAATGAAATGCACAAATCTTGAGTGTTTACTTGCTGAGTCATTTGTGTAACCTCAGCCCCTAACAAGATATAGAGAACAGTACATCACCCCAGAAAGTTCCCTCTCCTAGCCTTGCCATATTTTCTTAATTTTTAGATACCACTAATTATATTTAATAACAGCTTTTCATGTTCATATCTATTATAAGGTTACATTGTGACCTGAGAAGTATGAAAAGGTGAAACAATGTATCCTAGATTTAAGAAAATATGATATGTTCCGTGGTGTGTGGTACCTTTGAGGCTCCATCAAATAAAGTACTTCAAGTGTTTGTAACTGGGGTCGTCTTAAACTTAGTACATAACAAAGCTAATTAATTTTCTGTGTGAGAATAACTATTTAATCAACTCTATATAGTATTTGATATTAAGTAGTTATGTTTACCCAGTATCACAAAGAGAAAATATAATTAAAAGCAACATTGTTTTTTTTTTCTAAATCAATATGTAAGTACTTTGATAAATTCTCCTTAAGCTTTGAAAAAGAAAAACTTTTTATTGGAGGAATTGAAGCTCCTTTAAATTATCAGGCCCAGAGAGACACTGGAATGAAATAGCAGTCACATCTCACTCCCTGCTTGAGCTAAATAAATTCCTCTTAAAGCCACTTGCTATGCAAGCTCTAGAGGCCAAGTAGCCATAAAATGCCATACACCCTACAGTTTAACAGTGTATAGCCAATCACTAACCAGTGTTATCTCTGTAAGCCAATGAGAATTCCTATCAGACAACTTTGTATCAGCCCATTACTTGTTCCCTTTTGCCTTTCAAAAGCTGCTCATGACAAAGGCCCCTGGAGTACTATCCAAGTTAACTTGAAAGTGTGATCTGGGCAGCTGTCCTCAGCCTTGGTCCAAATAAACTCTCTCTGTTAATTTTGCCTCGGCTTCTTCCTTTAGGTCGACGTTGCACTTTTTTCGTGACTTTGCTTTCTAATTTACTTTTCCCCCAAAAGGATGCGCTTCCCATCTACACTCTGGGTCATCTGCCCACAACTCCTCAGCTAGCCTTTGTTTCTGCAGACTCAGGCCAGGCCCTGTGAGCTCCCACCTGCAAGTCATTTATCCCAGTGTGCTGGTGTTCTAGGATGTGGTGAAGACACTCAGGATGTGTCCTGGATCAGGAGAGAGTAGAGTCTCTCACACTTGGCACCTCATGTAACTGGAAGTTAAATCCTGTTAAGGGTGGAATCCTCATGTTGACTTTCCTTCTTGTTAGAATTAAAATTTACAAGGCAGTCACTCTTGATGAGGAAATTATTCTATTTTCTTAAACTTCCTTTCAGAAGACAGTCTATTTACATTTTATGACTCTGCCTGTTTTAGGCAAGCTGATTAACTCAAGTTTTTCTTCTTTTAAGTATATTTGAGTATAATGTAACAACATTTTCAACCATTATTTAAAAACAATAGTTGCTTCACAATGGCTTTCTATCAAGATGTGTCAATCGATTTTTTTGTAAAGGAATTTTATCTATCATATACAAATACTACATTAAGTGGTGATGGCTGAGCCAGCCTGGGTTGAGAACAGTTGATTCCTGCTAGGAGTAGCATATTGTAAAAGTTTTAAAGTAACCAAATTGATAGAATTGACTTAAATAGCTAAGACAACAGTGGTGTAGTTGGAAAACCGTTGTGGGGTCAGGTAGAACGCTGGTGTTCTTTCTTGTCCCGGTGCTGCCACAAATGACGTGACTCTAGATCAGATTGTCAGCATCTCTAGACCCCCATTTGCTTTTCTGATGACTCTGTTTTAGATGTCCTCAAGTCGTAAAACTTTGGGAATTATTAGATTGCTGTAGCTATGTCTCACTTTTGATGGTAACTATGTTATGGAAGAAAAAGTATGCAAATCAACTTGTAAATAGAAGTTTAAAATGTTCTAGACAAATATGCAAGGAAAGGAAACTAACATCTTTGCAAATGTTATCTTCATTAATCTTTGCAATACCCCTGTTATCTCCATTTACTATCACATTATCCAAGACCTGATAGTAGCTAGTGTTAATGTGATAGGGGAGACTTGAACCCAAGTCTTGATCACAAAATCTCTACTCTTCCTAGTAAGCTGATTTCCAAAGGGATAGAGTTTTGAAATAACAGGAAATCATCTACTAATGTTATATGTATATGTTATACATAGATATAGATATATAGGAGGGTATTATGTATGTAGTGTTTCTCAAATTGAGGTTTTCTAAACAAGAACTTCAGGCAAACGGTGTTTTTGAAGCTAGACTGAATTCAATGTTACATATATCCAGAGAGATTAAAGTATTTGTATCAACAAAGATCTGAAAAAGGGATTTCTCATTAGGGAAATTCCCATGGTCCAGGAGAGATTCAGAGAAAGATCCCAGAATTGGTCACATATTAATGATCTGCTTCACTGCTTCTTTGCACTGTTGGTTTTTGTTTTGGGTTGCACACCTTGAGAAGCCAATGAAAGCTATAGATCTTTCTATAAAATGCAAATACCTTCAGGTTAGAAACTCCTGTGCTTCAGCAGATTCAGGGCACCCCCGGCCAGAAAAATTCTTGCTTTGTTCCTGTTAACTTTGTAGTTCTACCACTCTGTGAGGGGTTTCTTCTCCAAAAGAACATGATGATGGGGCCACAGCCTTTCCCCTTAACTGTGGTCTTGCCTTAGACCAGCAGTAAAACAACCAGCCACTTAACGTATGAAACTACTTCGACATTACATCTTATTTTTAGTTGGTGGAAATGAAGTCAGTTCCCTTTGTTCTCCTCACTATTTGGGGTCTTGGCCTATCCTCTGTTCTGGAGATTCTCCTAACTAATTTTCTTCGCGAGAAGTCTGCTAAGCTTTCTTTTTGGTTCTCTTACCTCTTTATTTTTGTTCAAGCTACTTTTATTTCCACTCCTTCCATCTGGGACAGATGTGCCATTTCTCATTGTTTTGTTTTTTTCTCTTTTTCCAATAACTATATTCCTTTGATCCTGCTACTTCCTTCATATTAAAATCAGAGGGTTTTTTTTTTTTTACTTCCATTAATATCTTCATCATTGTCATCACAGCTGTTACTACCACTGCTACCCTTTATTGAGAGCCTTCTGGCCAGGCACAATGCTAGGCTCTTTACATGCATTATCTCAGTCCTATGACGTGAGATATCTCATCTTAAACAAGTATAAACTGAGCCTCGGAGAACTAAATAACTTGCCCAAAGTCCCATAGCTAGAGCGTGGTAGAAGGATTTGAATCTAGGTCATTTTGACTCAGTAGCCTGGCTTCTTAACCATGATACTAACACTATAATTAATAAAGTAACTTAGAGTTTAGTAATTCAAATTACCTCATGTATAATAGATGAACATTTGAGTGGACAGTAATGGGTAATGTTTATTGAATACTAATTATGTGCTTTAGTTGGACTGTATTTTTTCTTCAACAACCCTATGCATTAGGAGCTTTATTATTCCCATTCTTTGATGGAGAATATAAGACCCATAAACTACCCTCTTGGGAGCTCAATAGTAAGGTTTTAGAATATATCTATCTTTGAAGCAATATTTCTATAGCAAATTTACCTTAGACCTGAAATATGGGAAATGTAGCAGAGTTCATCAGCAGTTGTAAAAGTACAGCTGAGTAAGTGTGACAAGCAAACAAGAAATGCTTTAAGGATGCATTGAAGCATTTCCAATGAGGGGGGTTAACTGGGAAACTGCAGAAGCAAACCAAGTTGAAAAGTAACAGTCATAACTATATTTGAGACAAGTCATCATCAGTCTAAATGAGAGGCTCATTTCTCAGCATAATAAAAAATTATCTGTTTGTGCCAGGCACAGTAGCTCGCACCTGTAATCCCAGCTACTCTGGAGGCTGAGGTGGGAGGATCGCTTGAGGCTAGGAGTTCAAGACCAGCCTGGGCAACATAGTGAGGCTCGTCTCTACAAAAAATGAAAAAATTAGCTAGGCATGGTGGTGCGTGCCTATAGTCCTAGCTACTTGGGAGGCTGAGGCAGGAGGATTGCTTGAGCCCAGGAATTCAAGGTTACTGTGAGCTATGATCACAACTTTGCACTCCAGCCTAGGTGACAGAGTGGGACCCTGTCTCTTAAAAAAAAAAAAAAAATTATCTGTTGAAACCAACAACCAATATTATGATTTGCATTGAAACACTATTTTGAATAAAGAACAAAACAGAGAAATCACTCATAGCTATTAGGAAATTACACATGAATAAAATCCAGATTTTTTTCCCTGACCTCCAGCGTCCATGGCATTCACCCCCTTCCTACTTCATCGGTACATTCTACCGCTCCCTGCCTTGATCTTTATTTATATCATGTCCTAGCATCTGGCTATCAGTTCCTGGAATATACTAAGCTCTTTTCTACTTTGGGGTCTTTGCATTTGCCTTTCCGTCTGCCTGAACATTCTTCACTTGCTAGGTCTTGCTCATCTTTCAGGAGGCTTTTCCTTGACCGTCATATCTAGAAGAGGTTGTCCTTTCTTCTTCTCTGACTTTTCCTTTTAGTGTCTTATTTCCTTTGTAGCATTCTTCATGTCCTTGTAATCATCTTGTTTTTCTTGTTTATTTTATGTCTCTTTTCTTAAACTTGAGCTCCACAAGGACATGGACTATATTCACAGGTATATCCCTAGTACTTAGAAGAGTGCCTGACACACAGAAGTTGATTTGTAAATATTTGTTGAATGACTGAATGAAAAATCACTTCTTTATCTATGTACCAAGGGTAGCCAGGTAGAAAATATAATGGTGATGAAAGGACATTAATGACAGAAATAAAAAATATAAAAAGAGCCTAGGAATAAACTTAACAAAAACCGTGTAGGGCCTATATTCATTCATTTATTCAGCAGTATATATCAAGCACCTACTATGCTAGGCACTATGATTTCAAAGATGAATAAGGCAAACATGGTCCTTGCTTGTTTTGAACTTAGAAAAATACAAAATTTACCTGAGAGACCGAGGGATGAAGACATCACTTCTAAAAATAGCATGTATACCGATACTACTTAACTCAAAATTCCACCTGTTGTATTTTACTTGGGAGGCAGGGAGATGGGGCAGGGATAGCAGAACAAAAGTATTTTAAGTTTATGTAAAAAAATAAACCTCAGTCTTCTTGATTTTTATTTTTTCTTTTTTTAAAGAAGAATGATGGTGGGTGCTCTGGTTAGTCATATTTCAGAACCACTTCAATATGATGCTGGCTTTGAAATAAGCCACATGTGTAGGAGATAAGAATAAGATAAGGATAACATTTCACATTGCTTGAGAGTGAATGTCTGTGTCAACCATTGATACTGACATGTAGGCCAAATCATCTGGCAAAAAAATTAGATTAAATCCTTACCTTAACCCATAAATTTTTTTTCAGATTGATTGAAGATTTAACTATAAAAAGTGAAACCATCAAAGTGCTAGAAGACAATACAGATGGATTTAATAATACAGATGATATAAAAATGAGAGTATAGATGGATATAATGTTGGTGCAGGAAAGGCCTTTTTAAGTAAGAACAGCAGGCATAAACCTTAAAATAAAAGTTTGGTAGATTTGGGTACCTAAGATTCAAAAACTTCTGGATGGCAGACAAAGAAGAGGACTATTTTTCCAAAAAAAAGAAGAAAAAAAAAAAGAAAGTAAGAAAGAAGAGGACTATTTTTAATATAATACCAGGGGTGGTTAATAAGCTTAATATCTAACATATTCTTTTAAACCAATAAGTGGGTTATACTTAGAGTCATCAAATCTTAAAACTAGGAAGGATCTAATCGAATGCCTATACTAAGGCCCACAGAAGAAAATTTCCTTACTCAAGGCCGTACAACTGGTCAGTAGGATTGCTTTGCCCAGCCCTCCCTACAGTTGAGATTGTAGTTTTCTGGGTGCAGAGAGTTAGTAAGATAATGCAACCAGTAAGCCTACGGAAAAATTTAAGTTGTGGACTGTTCAAATAGTACAGTTCTAAGTACAATTCTAAGAAAGGGTCAGGGTTTGTTAGAAATATTAGACTTTCAAGCCTTAGATAAAACACTTAGAAGATTATTAGTTGGCAATGTATACATAATAACATTTTTGAGTTTTTTTTTTAAGAAAAATTAATCAAATTAGATATTAAAATTTTTATTATTATCCAAATTAAGATTTTTATTGATTGTAAAGTTAGATTTGCTTTGATAATGTTTTAGGGAACCTTAAGTATTTGAGCAGAGAGGCCATAGTTCGTATATGTGCATATGTACATAGTTCACTATGTGCCTAGCAGCTTATCTGAATTTCAAGCTTAGTACTGAGTAGAAATAAAAAGCAATTTTTGAAATGTGCCAGCCTTATTTGTAAAAATGAATTATTTAATGTGATGGCATTTGTCCACATTGACAACAAAATTCATGGTATTCATTCATTTTGACAACAAATTATGTACTGCCTATGTGTCAACACTGGGCAAGGTTACATGGATTAAAACGAAACAAACACAAATAAACAAACACATGAGGCCTCAGTCCTTGGCATCAGGGAGCTCAGTGTTCGAGGCCAGCAAACAATGGGAAGATCTTAAAATGTATACAAGGTACAATCTTTGGTACAAAGAAGGGAATCATTAGCCTGTTTTGAAGGTTGATCTGAGAAGGCTTTCAGTAGATTTGAAGATGAATATCAGTAACCAGAGGGCATCCCAGAGTTCTTTCAGCTCCTTCAGATTAAATCATCTTAATTTAATTGCTTTAGGAATTCTCTGTTTGCAGTGCTGTATATGTTTCTGGAACTGAGTAGTTTCTTCATGAACATTCTAATAAATTTCACTTCTCTGGCAGAATCCCTCTACCCCCACCAAAGGAAAAAAAAGTATTGTTAACATATTCCTGTGTCCTTTTACTGGCATCTACCAAGAAATATTTGGGTTTATTTGATACTTCCTTTTTTTTTTTTTGATACTTCTTTAAAAAAATTTTATTTTCTAACTACTACTGGTAGTTATTTTTTCTGCTTATCCTCTTTTTATTAATTCTTATTCCAATACAATTTAATTTTATAAATTTTAATTTTGGAATGCATGTGCTGTACTTTCATTAAAGCAACCTATGTTAATATTTCTCTCAGGGGTGAATCAGGTGCTGGGAAGACGGAAAATACGAAGAAAGTCATTCAGTACCTTGCCCATGTTGCCTCTTCACATAAAGGAAGAAAGGACCATAATATTCCTGTAAGTTTTTGCTCTGTTGGTGTTTTTTAAATCTTAGTTTTATTCTTTTATAATTTCAGAAACAAAAATAAGAAAGCCAGTCTACTTCAGACACTGCTGTAATTGACCCCACTCACCCACCCAGCAATGCTTTTTTTCACTCAAGAGGAGCAAGGATACAGGAAATTACTATTAAATAGGTTTTCTAACAGGGCTAACTGGAAATTATGGTTGTGGCTTGAATCCTAATTTCTTGCAAAGCTTTAGTGAGAATTGTTAAAAATTGTTTAGCAGTGCGTACAAAGACTTCTTATTTTCCACCAAGAAAGGATCCTCACATATTTTTAGCAGTTCTTTCTGAACTTGCAGAGTTGCCTGCTGCTGCTGCCCCTAGCAGCTTGAGGGGATGGTAGAGATAAGGGAAGAACTGATGATAGAAAAAGGGTGAGAATAGAAATACCAATTATTCTTAACTTATAGATATGCAGAAGTGGTAATTAATACAGCCTGGGAGAATGCCAGCCAAACCAGCTTCCCCAGTTCTAACCTGCACATTTGCTTGGTGCTTTGGATATGGCTTACTGCTAGGGAAAGACCCAAACTTGCTAACATTTGCATTTATCTGTTTGTAATGAACAGCAGGAATCGCCTAAACCAGTGAAACACCAGGCAAGTGCTTTTCTTTATGCTTCTTAGTCTTGAGTGTTTGCACTAATTTCTGTCTTTAGACTGAATCTCTACTAGAAACAAATACCATTAGTTCTGAGTAAAATCTATTATAAACAATATTTAAGTTTGCAAATTTATTGCTTAGAGCCTTATTCTTTCATCAGAAGCAGCATGCCATTTTGCTTTAAGTTTGTTTTCTAGATAAATGTTAATATTTATTTGCCCTTTTATCATGACATTGAATTGCATGTTTATGAAGCCTATATATAAACTTATGGTTTCATAAATCAAATACTAGGGGTAATTATTTTAGTAATTATTAAACACATGGAAACCTAGCTTTGTGCCATACCCTAAATTTTGAATTTGGAGCTGCAACTTTAAAAGTTATACCTTTTGGGTTAACAAATTTCTGATCTGTTAAAGTTTTATGGCATTGTATAGTTTATGCCTGTATTTGTTTTAACCTAAAGGCCTCGTTGTATTTAATATATAAAATAGAGTTTTCTTTCTGCTGGGCAGGTGGAGGAGTGTTATTCTTCCTAATTATCAGATGCCTGCCTTTTAGCACTACAGAGCATAGCAATGAACAGACCATGAAGCAGAGCATGACCTCAATTTCCTGCCACCTGGGAGGACAGAAAGGGACTGAGCCAGATTCCTCGGATAGAGTAGGACGTCTGTACTTGGACTTAATCCTTTCCCGAGCATTGGAACGGTTTTGGTTTGTCTTCCACAAGTATAATGATATAAAGCTAATATAAAGCAAGAAACAGTAACGTTGAGTTATGGAAATGATCTATTAATATAAAGAAACGATCATAAGTATCTAAAGGAATTATCATAGATACTGAGATTTTCAGATATCTTTCTTAAAATCCTTAAAAATTGTCAGACACCAAAGCTGTACTATATCTATGAAGGTTCTTTAGCTCCTTTAGCTGCGGACCAGACCAGTAATACAAACTGAGAGAGTTAATGAAATAATCATGAAATATCCTATAGGATATTTCAAGATTTCTTTACCAGTTAAAGAAGGAAAATCTGGACCAGAAACTAACTTTTCTTTGTGCTTTAGAGGTACATGCTAAATGTACATGCTAAATATATATCTAGGTCACTAGTGAAATAGTGTTAAGCAGTTAATGTACAGAATTTAGGTTTTCCAAATCCTCTGTGGAACACATAAATCATTATCGTTAACATTTTGTTTCGATGTCATTTTAAACTACAGAGTGGATCCCTGTTGTATGTGAGTAGCATGCCTACCCTAGATTTTACTTTGGGTCAAATCAATCCCTGGGAAACAAATTCTCCCAAAGAAGGCAATAGCTTCTTTGGGCCATGCTTCCCATCAGTCATTGCTGATTTGCATGTCTTACTGCATGTATTCACTATGCACAGAATCTTCAGTGCTGCTTTTCCCAAGTTGATTTTAATAGTAGTCAAGCCAAATAGTAACTATGGTGATGTTTTTAGAAACATTAGAACAGTGGTTCCCAATTAATTTTTCTTCCCCAACACACCTGAGGAATATGAGATACTCAGCAGCATGGGAGGGAATGGTCACCTCCTGGGAAGGGTGCTGTCACAAAATTACTTCTCCCCCTGCTGGAGTGCCCCTATCCATGACTTCCTTACCACATTTTAGAATGATTGTCTTAAAGTTATAGTTGCAATGTGAAAAATAATTTGCAAGGTTACAGTTTCTTTTGGTTGATTTAATACCACTGGTTTGTGATTTTACATTGAACTTCATAGGCAAAACTTGCTCAGGTTCCCAGGAACTGTTTGTATATATCCAGCATTTTATCACTAGATGGTAGTATGAATTGTAAAAACAAAGGGGAAGGTGTTTCTAAGCTCCTGATTTTGTAAGTCTTTTATTTATTTGTTTATTTGCCCATTGTTTTTTTGAAACAGATTTTTTGAGATATAATTCACAAACCATACAATTTACCTGTTTAAAGTACAATTCAGTGTTTTTTAGTATATTCACAGTTAGGCAATTGTCATCACAATCAATTTTAGAACATTTTTATTGCTCCAAAAGAAACCCTGTACCCATTAGCAGCCACCTCCCATTTTCCCACAGCCCCTAGCAACCACTAACCTACTTTCCGACTCTATGAATTTGCCTATTTTGGACATGTCATATGAGTGGAATCATATAATATGTGGTCCTCTCTGTTCTTTATTTAGCATAATGTTTTCAAGGTTCATCCACATTGTAGCATGTGCTGGTGCTCCATTCCTTTTTATGGCCAAATGCTATTCCATTATATTAAATATGTCACATTTTATTTATCTGTTCATCAGTTGATGGACATATGGGTTGTTTGGCCATTATAATTAATGCTGCTATGAACATTCATGTACAAGTTATTGTGAGCACATATGTTTTCATTTCTCTTGGGGGCATACCTAGAAGTTAAATTGCTGGGTCATAATCAAGCCAGCCCACCTGCTTCCCTGCCTTTTCAAGTCATCTCCAAGATGACTTTATATCCTTTCTCAGCCTGATCTAAACTGCCTTGAACAAAAATGTGATAGATAGCAAGTAGCAAGTACAGAAATTAGAGCCTGCCAGTTGAGATTAGAGTCTAGTTTTCAACACGTGGTTGGCTGCAGCCATCTGCCTCTAACCCTCCTCTTGTGGTCAGTAAGACACTTGCAGCTTTGCCCTGCCAGGTCTGCAAGGTATAGCCTGATCCCAGCCCAAGTCCTCTTGCTGGCTGAACTGGAGTTTTGAAAGAGATGTATTCTTTTTTAGCCATTTAAAACTCATCCTATATCACATAGCAAGTGTATATTATACACTATATAGTAAATGCAAGGGTATAGTTTTTACCATGATTGGTAAACCTTTAAAGCATTATATAACTCTAAATACTTAGAACTTTAATAATAATTTCAATAGCTAACTCTGCTTTTTTTACACATTTCCAAATACCATTTCTTGTTTTCATATAGAATGGAAACAAGGGACATTGCTCATCCAATTCTAGCAGAAAAGTGAATTGTCACTGCCCCCTGATGGTTTATAAATGCCTTCATAATTTGATTGAGAGATATTAACACCATTTATCTAATTATGAAATTATTCAACACAGAATTTATCACATTTCATCATAATTTCTTAACTTAAGGCCATTTTGTATATTTTATGATATTAACTTTGTGTCAAGTTTTTTGGGCTTCATTTATGAGTTTTTGAGATCTTTATTTGGTCTCACTGATGTCACAGATCCATTAGGAGAAGTCATATCATGACACTGTTAGTGTAGTAGAACCAACAGCAGGGGCAGAGAAGTACCCAAGCCTGTAATTGTGATGGTGACTGTGAGGGCCCTTCACTCAAATCTTATTGCTGCCTTTGGCTCACCACTATTCCCTCCCCAAGAGCATCCTCCCCGGAGCATCATTTTGATCTGATACTGACTGAGCTAGGTGCAGGGGATACAGCCTGTACAGATCTAACTCTACAGGTTATTTTAAGCCAACACAAGAAAGAATAGAATCAGTAGATCACATATACTCACTAAAAAGAAAAGAAAAGAATCAACAGAAATCTTGACCCAAAGAATCTGTGTAGCCATATCTAGGAAATAGTAAAATGGGATATGCATTACTTGCTTTATCTCCAAGTTAGGGAAACACGTTAAAGATAGATTATGAAAGTCTTTTTATTATGATTTGGCAGGATAGTATATGATTTTAAGGAATCTGTATTTTGATACCTTGGCCTAACAAAAGATGTTTACAGTAAATATAATGCTCCACTTATCAGAATGTCAGTGTTTTTCTGACAGTTTCTACATTCTGATTACACATGTTAAATTAGGCAAAACAATAACAACAACAAAAACCAACTTTAGAGGCCCAAACAATCGACCCAAAGCCAGTACACCAGGGTACTGCAAAATTTTAGTCATAGGCATCCTGATGGAAATGACCACTGACCTCAAGGGAAAAGGCAGTCTATTTTATCATCATTTCTTAATGATGGCTCTCAGTCATCAAAATCGGTTCAGGATACCATTTGTAAGAAAGTTTGGCAGTGTATAATGTTTTAGAAAGATTTACATCAAAAATAGTCTGGTTAAGTGCTTTGAAGTCAATAAACCAGAGGATTCGCTGTACAAGGAGAAAATTATCTAAGGCCAAGAAGAGAAGTGATATTGTGTAATGACATTCACATAGCTTAAGATTATTGACAAGACTGGTTCTTGACTGATTTCAGTTGATCACAATTGTAGATTGTAGTTAAGACCTGTGAAAATGTGGCCAATCCAGATAAATGCTTTAGAGAGACTGTCAGGAGAATATCCCCTTCCTATGTGATGTGCCTCAGGAACACTTCTCACCCTTTCAGCTGAGTGACAGAGCCCAAACCAGGGTTGGATGCCAGAACGGTATGTATGGCGTATATTGTTCCTGTTTTTGGATTTGATGGTGATACAATGCATCACATAACAAATGGCCACTAATTTAAAAATCTTATGTGAGGTTCTTTATATTCATTTTTTTGCTTAGAGAATTTAGTTAGTTTTTCTTTAGGTCTACAATACTGTGGGTATTTTAAAATACAGAGAAAAGATTTGTGTTTAGAAAAAGCAGATTTATTTAAGTCATAAAATACAATTCTGAACTTACATTCCAGAAACACATCACTTTCTAGTGCTTCTCTTGGCTAGAAATGTCATCACGCTTTCTCATACAGCTTTCTGTTGTGTTTCATGATTAAAGCACATATTAATATACTTACATCTTTTGTTTGTAACATCTGTTTTATAGACTAATTTGCACATAAAGAAAGACATTTGACTAAAGCATACATTATACCAAATACTCTATCCTTAGCCTTTTAAATCTGAGCAAGTCAGTAGCATCACCATCTTTACTATCCTCTGAAAGTGGAGGTAAGGACATTGCCTTGTAAGGACATTGAGATATTGTGTGAAACCCCTTGGAAAAATGGAAAGTCTTATACCAATGCAGTGGTAATTGTTCAATTAGCTGCCTTAAATCTTTCAAACAAGGCAGAGTTAAAATAAGCAGAAGTATAAGTATTAATATTTCTTAATTGAAGTCTTATGCTAAATTTCATTTCATGAAATCAGTTGGTTTGTTTTATTTTCAAAATTCTTTGCCTAATTTATGTGCCCTATGTTTAAGTTTATCTTCTCTGTTCAGTGTGACATTTTCTTCTTCTTGTGATCACTTTATAGATACTAATTTTTGCCTTTAGCAGAGCTCATTATCATAACTAAGAATAAGAAGCCAACAAGAGGTGCAGGATGGCAGACAGGATGAAAGGACTGAGGAATAGAGGCAGTGTCTTTTTTTCTTTTTCCCTGAGGACTTGAGTGAAGACATTAGATTAACATATATCTGCTTTTATTTATGTGTGTGTGTGTGTATGTATGTATGTGTAATGTCTTCTAGGGGGAACTTGAACGGCAGCTTTTGCAAGCAAATCCAATTCTGGAATCATTTGGAAATGCGAAGACTGTGAAAAATGATAACTCATCTCGTTTTGTAAGTTTAAAAGCACCAGAAACTTTTTAATTCCTCTGATTTCTAGTTAAATGTCTACTATGATTAAGCAAATGAATTACTTTTCTTCCTAGATTTTAAGGAGAGGATAATAGATGTAGTATAGAACAGTGCTGTTCTATAGCAATATCTCACATGTAATTTAGAATTTTCTAGTAGCCACATTTAAAAAAGAAAAAAGGTAATGTGAAAGTTATTATAATCATACTTTATTATATAAGGATAAGTAATTACATATGTTTTTGATAGATGTATAATTACATAACCTCTCTGAGCTTATTTCTTCATCTTTCACTGGGGATGATAATAATATGAAATTGGTGTGGAAATTAAATGATATGCATGTTGAGTACTTAGTTCAGCACTGAACATAATAAACATTCAACACATGAAGTTGGCATTAGATGTAGTGAATTGACCTTGTTGTATCTTTTAAATTTATTTTTATTTTGTTTATTTATTTTTTTTTTTAATTTTTTTTTTTTTTTTTAGATAAAGGATCTTACTCTGTTACCCAGGCTGGAGTGCAGTGGCACAATCTCCTGGGCTCAAGTGATCCTCCTGCGTCAGCCTGCCCAGTAGCATGAGTGCATGCCACCATACATGGCTAATTTCTTTTTTTTTTTTTTCTTGTAAAGACGGGGTCTCACTCTCTTGCTCAGGTTGTTCTGGAACTCCTGGCCTCTACCAGTCCTCCCGTCTTAGCCTCCTAAAATGCTGGGTTTGTAGGTGTGAGCCACGGCACCCAGCCCTAACCTTTTCATATCGTGCTATTTCTATAGGATTGAGACTTCAGAATAATTTGTTGCTACTATTACTTCTCTTTAAAAATTCTTCTTAGCTGTTCAACTATTCTAATTCCTTGAAAGCTTTACTTCCCCCCTCAGTTTGACTAGCTGTAAAGGTTTGCCTGAGGATATTATCCTAAGTGATAGCCAGATCAGTATTCCTTCAAGGATACCGCCTCTCCCCACTTGAGCTGCTCAGTGTGGACGCTGTAATGGCAAATCATCTCGAAACCCGTGTTCAACAAAATGGGCATTTCTTCAGTAACTCTTCTGCCCTGGATCATAGTCATCAAGTTTCTATAACTTTCCATAGTCAGATTGGAGAAGGACTTCATTGTTCAATTATTTCTACTGAAATTCAAATTAATTCTACTGGTTTTTTTCTCCCTCTTCTGAAGTATTGGTAAAAGTCAAGAAGGCCAGAATAAAAGAGACTTCAATTATAACAGTTCATTGATGGATAATTTTGGGGAATCTAATATCATTGTGACATACTTTTTTAAACTGAGAATGTAAAGTCAGAGTCTGCATGTTAATTTTTTGATGGTATGGTTTCTGTGATTAGTGGAAGGGACCCAGATTCAGGGTCAGAGGACCCAGTTAACACAAGGGTATCCAGAAAACCCTCTCTTTTAATTTGCTAGGGCTGCCATAAAAAAGTACCACGGACTGGGTGGCTTAAACAATAGAATGTATTTTCCCACAAATCTGGAGGCTAGAAGTCTGAGATCAAGGTGTGGGCAGGGTTGGTTTCTTCTGAGGCTTCTCTCCTTGGCTTGCAGATGGCCGTATTCGCCCTGTGTCTTCACATGGTCTTCCTTCTGTGTGTGTCTATGTCCTCATCTCCTCTTCTTATAAGGAAGGACACTAGTTATATTGAAGTAGGGCCCACCTTAATGACCTCCTTTTAACTTACTTACCTCTTTAAAGAACCTGTCTCCAAATACAGTCACATCATGAGATACTGGGGATTAGGACTTCAACACACAAATTGGGGGGAGGGGGGATACATAGTTCAGCCCATAACACCCTGAGAGGTAGTTTAAATGCAAGAGGCTTTCCAAGTTATATAAGAAATAGGGATCTATTTGCTTGGAATATAGTTTATTCCTAGTAAGATAAAATTTGAAGATTCACTTAATCCAAGTTCATTTAGTAATTATTTTAGCTTTTTATGTACAAAGTGGGATAACAAATGTGCCTGTGTCGTAAAAAGCAGGCCTGTGACTTTTGGATTTATGAGAGATCTGACTTCTTTTAGCGCTTCTGCCATTCCCCCTGGATCGCTCCCATTGAGCCTGAGCCGCAGTGAAATCTTAAATTCCTGCTACTGGAAAGCCCTGTGTTTAGTGGCTGTATCACGGGATAGAAGACACAGTGAGCTTCCAGCTTTGGTATGCAAGTCTCTAGGAAGGTTTTCAAGGATGACTTCATGGAAAATCCTTTATTTTACCACATAAATCAAGCTACCAATCTATTCTGATTCTCCTCCCCCCAAATTGCACTCTAAATTCGGGGGAAATAGTTTTGTGCCCAGTTGTCTCATTTTTGCCTAGAAAAGATAAACTGCTACTAAGCCACCATTTATTTCCTTTGGGAAAGAATGTAGTGATTCTATTACTAAATGGTAAGGATTTATCTACTTGCCAGGTTGTTTCCACTCATTATTTTTGTATTTGGGACAGATATAAGTATAATGCTATCTTAGTTATCAATTGCTTCATAGCAAATGACCCTAAAGCCTAGTAGCTTAAAACATTTACTATTTTGCAGTTTCTGTGTGTCAGAAATTCAGTAGCAACTTAGCTGGGTGCTTCTGGCTCAGGGTCACTCATGAGGTGGTCATTTAGATGTTGGCCAGAGTTGCAGTCATCCGAAGGCCTGACTGAGGCCAGAGGATCTTCCAAGCTCACTCAGGTAGCTTTTGGCCACAGGCCCCAGTTCCTCACCTTATAGACCTCTCCATAGGGCTGCTTAAATGTCCTCGTGACATGGCAGCCGGCTTCCCCCAGAGCAAGTGATCCAAGACAGCAAGACAGAAGCCACACAGTGTCTTTTGTGACCCTGTCTTAGAAGTCACATACCATCCCTCTGTTGTATTCGCCTGGTCACATGAACCAACCCTCATACTGTGTGGGATGGGACTGTGTGAGAATGTGGATGCCATAGTGGGGTCATTGAGGCCATCCTGGAGGCCGCCATGAATCCTTAGTGGGCTTTCCACCACTGACACACATAGGGCTTTAACCTGTAATTGCTGTTACTCTAGATCAGTGGGTCTTAGCTGGGGGCTCCCCAGAAGACGTTGGCAGTGTCCGGAGACATTTTTGTTTGTTCAGCTGAGAGTCTGGGTAGTGGTGTGCTATTGGCATCTAGTGGGCAGAGGCCAGGGATGCTGCTCAACATCCTACAATGCACAGGAAAGTCCCCCACAGCAAAGAATTACCCAGCCCAAAATACCACGTATGCAAAGATTAAGAAACCCTGCTCTCAATTGTTCCTTCAAATTATTGTCTAAACTAAGGTAATCACTTTCTGAAATTTATTTGCAAAGTTACACATGAGTCTTCTTAATGCCTGTGATTTACACGTTGTATTCCAAAAGTTGATATAAATAGTTCTGATAGCCTGTTTTGCTGATAGGAGGAATTTCTTAGATTGTTTTTTAGCCACCTTGAAGCAGCTTATAGGAAAGGAGCAAGAATCAGCTATCCATCTAATCTAAATGTTCAACAAACTTACTTCAGCTGAGATACCACCTTCCAACATGTTTGTACTACTATGTAGTAACCTTTAAATGTGCTCAGTCTAATATATTAAAAGCTGAGCTTTTTTTTAATAGGAAAAAGATTTTTTATTACGGCAGTGCTCTTAGACATAGCTATTCATTCAACCAAGAAACAAAGGTATCTTTAGATTCTTGACTTTGGGCTTTAATTCTTAGAAAATCAACTTTTATTGATATGGATAGTATTTTTTTAGAAATGATTTAGTAACTATCTGCTATTATTATATAAGGTGTTAATTACACAATACTAAAACAAGTAGTTGGTCTTAGTAGCTCCGTAGAAAATAATCAAGTAATTAGTTCCACTGATTGAATAATATTCAGTTAAAATATCCCTTTAGTATTTCTCTGTAGGTGTTGCCAACACTTTGGTTCTTGGGGTTTGAAAGTAACCAGTGTTGACTCATTTGACTGTTTTTTGATTTGTTGTGCAGTTCAGTTAATTATCAAGCACCTATTCTTTGCTAAGTAGTGTGCTGCTTAATTGGTATCTCTATTTGGATGTCTAATAGATTTCTCAAATTTAACATATTCCAAATGAAAATTTTTCTTTTCCTTTCAGTATTTGTTCCTTTATGTCTTATGTCAATAAATGGTACCATCAAATCACCTAGTTGCTTAAGCTTAAAACAAAATGAAAACAGCAGCAAAAACTTAGGAAAATAAAATGCCTGGGCATCATCCTTGATTCAGACTTTTTCTCATGGCCCCTGTCCTGCCCAGCAGTGAATCCTGTTCGGTAGACATCCAGAAGATGTTTCAAATCTGTCCATATTTCTCCTCCCTCTTCTAATAACTCCCTAGTTAGTATAAAACACTATTTGAGAAGGTTTCCTCTATTATTCTCCACCACAGTGTCCTATTTATTTCCCTCATAGCACTTATCACAATCTGTAGCTAATTACTTTGCTTATTTATTATCCTTTCTACTGGAATGTAAAATCTTTGACAGTAGGGACTTTGTCTGCCTTGTTCTCCTCTGGGTCCTTAGTTCCTAGCACAGTGCGCCACACATGTAAGAACAAAGTACATAGCAGGCGTATTTGTGGAATTCATTTAGTTAAAATGTGGTTGCCTATAAAGTGCCAGACACTCTTCTAGACCCTGGGAATAGATCAGTGGACAAAAGTAAAGTCTCTAGCCTGTAGAGCTGACCTTCATTTTGGTTTTAACTTTAATATGTCTTCAGTGACATGCCATGTTGTGCAGTTGAGCTCAGGGAAGGTGGTGCATGTGCTAGATCCCCTGAGAATGTATATGCCGCAGTTTTAGAATCATGGGTAGAGGACGTGTAGGAGGCAGTGGTTCTGTGGACAGGCTGGGCCTTGGTTGGGATTGGTGTCATACTGAGTAATGTGATGTTAAAAAATGAATTGTGTATACAATGAAATTTCATGCAGTCATAATTTATAAGCCACGTGCTTACAGTGAAAATATTTGAAACTATAAACTCCATAAGCTTTAAAATCCATTTGGTTCCATTTCTTTGATCTAATATAGACAACTAATTTCCTGAAGAATATCTTTTCTTTCAAAGATACTAGCATATGGTTTGTATTAAAAGGATTCTTTAGGAGAGCATTACCCTTAGGAAAATAATCGTTCACAGTTAGTCCAGTTCTCTGTTTATGGAGAAGTAAAATGCATTCCAGATGGAGGAGATTTATGTAAAATGAATCTCTCATAATAAAACTTTAAAAACAGGGACTTCAATTTCAAAACGATTGTTTGGATCAGCAGATACATCTTCCCTCACAAAGTTTTAGTAAGAATCACTTTCTCTATTTGCCCAAATCCTTTCTTGCTTTTCTGTTTTTTGCCAACTGGCGTAAGCAAGTGTAGCAAGTCCCAACTATTATGTACCTTTTGGTAGATAACTATTCTCTAATAGTTAGAGCTAGGTAAAGGCTGTAGGTATCCTCCCCACAATTTGGCTACCAGAATATAATGAAAGCAAGTTGGAACTCTGCATCCACAGAATTTTATCAGCAAGCAGGCACTAAAAATAGTTGTGTAAGTTGAATGCAGCCCAGTTCTGTCTGTTTAAGTACTCTGACCACAACTTTCCCTGAAAGATTCACTGAGGCAAATGTGACAGTATCAGAGACAGAATATGGCCTGTACCAGGCAGCCAGCATCTTCCAGATCACTGGCTGGACACAGCCATTTAGAATCAAGCCTTAGGAGCATTCCCAGCAGTACAGCCTGCTGGGCTTCCTGAAGTCTTAAGGACTATTTGGTTCAACCCAAGTGCAGAAGGTCTGCATATATCTAATTAGTCCATATCTCTAAATGCCACTCATGTTACGCCAGTAATTTCTAATATCCATTATACTAAATAACAAGGTACTTAGTTCACATAAAACTCATTTTACTAATAACAAAGCTTCTTGTGTGGTTTGGAGATTAAGATAGCTGAAGCATTTCAGGTAGCCATCTGGCCTTTGGATTAAATGCTAGCTAATTACTTCTAGAATGGGTTTTCTCATTTAGGCCAAATAGCTGCCTCCAGCATGGAGATTAAAACTCCACACATACATAGCACCCCATCTATGCTGAAATGTTTTAAAGTAAATTATAGACCACATAACAACTGTAGATACCAAATTGGGAAGGGGAAAAATATTTTCAGAATATGAAACAAACCTGCATTGCCTCTGTATTAAGTTGCTAATAATTAATCTAGGTTCAATTACTACATGTACATTGACACCATACCAGAAAAAGTTCCAGAAAATCTGTGTCAATTCAGAACAAACAAAATTTTTGAAACTAATTAGGATAATTTTCTTATTTTCTTTACAGTATCAAAATATCAAATATGTAAGTTGTCCAGTTGTACATTTTGAGTGAAATTCTTAGCAATTTATATTTTACATAGAAGGAGAGAGAATTCTAGTTATCTTTGCTGTTCAAAATTATTATATAATAGTGTGTAGTCTCAGTTCTTGGATTGGTACACAACGTGTATGGCATCAAAATGTATAACTATAATTAATACATGATGTACTTGTCATGTTTTTGGTTTTTTCCTTGTTTTTGTTTTTATTGGTGAAATTTTGGTTGAATATTCTGAGTGCCATAATCTGGCCTTTATGGAAATCAAATATGGAGTAGGCATTTTCAGCACAAATTTCTTCACATAATGTTTAAAAGATAGAGGACCCACTTAAAAGTAAAACTCCTTACTTGTTTTCCAGTTTAGTTTAGGTGTGTGTTTCAATAAAAATCTTAATTCTGAAAGAGTATTTATAATATATGTCAGGAGAAAGCTTTTTAACGTATAGATTTTATTCCCTTCATTTGGCTTATCCCCAAAAAAGAAAGAAAAGTCACCTTTGCTTATCTGGCCAAGTGGCTGACTGTTTAACACGCAAGTGATAGCCTGCATCTTACTTGATTTGGCAGGATGTCCAACATTAAGTGAAATATTTAAATCCTGGATCATTTGGGGATGTTCAGGAAAGTATTTCTTTTTGGTTCTGAAATGTCGCTTTGTCATGTTGTCAAAGTACTTGGCTGTATCTTATAAAATATCTGAGCGTGAATGTCATTTACCTCAGAGAGTTCATAATTTTCAATTTCATAAGTGTTTATTTTTTGTTAAAGTGTTTTTTAAGTAGAATAAATTCTAGCATTTTGGCTTTTAACCAAGATTTGTTGGTTACTAAATACATCATTTGCAGAGATACTAGTTTCTTTGGCATATCATCCTGCCTCCTCTTGGCCTCTTCCTTGTTGTTCCTCATTGTATCCCCTCCTTTCCTGGCTCTTTGCCTAGCCCTTGTCATTCAGCCAAAAGATATTTCTCTGGCACTCACTATAATGGCTAGAGCGACTATGAACCCCAGTTACGAAAAAGAAATTTGGCTAGGGAACTGACGAGGAAATAAGAGTGTTGCATGTTGGTGACTTTGCTTATGTATCCGAGTAAGTGACCACATGTCTAAATTTTTTGGAACATTTCTTTATAGGTTACCTGTTCAGAAGGCCAAAACCTTAATTTTCTTCCATTTCTCCTTGGATCTATTAATAACTTCCTTTCCTATTATAATCTCCCATGAAGTAAGGGAAAAATAAGTTTGCTAAATATAAAATGGATAATGTTTAAGTTTAGATTTCAAAGTTGTTAGAGTTCAAAGTTATTTGTATAATAACTTTGTCTTATTGCTCAAATAAAGAATTTGTTTTGCTTGATGAAATGTGAACTTCTAATTTATCTGAGGTGGTAAAGAAAAAGGAATAGAAAATAGTATAAAGAGTTGAAAGCATGTTGATATATACTTAATAAAGGACTTAAACATGTTGGTGAAAGTGGAAAGTTTGTATTACGGGATGAATTTTTTAAAGTGAAATATTGTCTTAAGAATTAGGTGATACCATATGATTTTGATTAACCTTTCTGCAGTATTAAAATGAGAAGTTTTCTTGGGCAATTATGTTAGTAGTGTGTCCTCTGCAGCTTTAGAGTAATAACATTGCCTTTTGACTACTGTCTCTTAAAATAGCAATTTTTTATTAATTCAGTGAGGTATTGTATAGATAATATAACTGTTTAAAATTTATAAAGAATTGTAACCCTCAATATAACATCAGGACCCAATTTTAGTTTCTTTTTAAAATAATTCTAACTATTCATAAAGACTGTTAGTTTTTAACTTAATTAATTCTTTCTTGGGGTCTTCCAAAGAGAAAAGACAAAATTTATTTATTTTTCAAATAGAATAAAATTATTCTGTCTTGTAATTACCATGTGGATCCATTGAACGATTGTATAAATCTAAGACATATTATGGAGTATTAGTGGTTTTATTTTTTCTATATCTTGAAACATTTTGCCATTTTTTCATCCTGGGAATTGGTTTATCATTACTCATCCTTTATTCCCAACTGTGTTAAAAAGAATAAAATAATAAGAATAATGGAATTTCCGAGAAGGATGCTACAATAATACCTATTGCATCATCCTTTAGTTTGCTTATTATATTGCCAAAAATATTGCATTATATTTCAAATAGGTATGAAAGAAGACTACAGACACCATCTTTGTAGTCTTCTTTTTTAGGTTCCAGTGAACCTAGTTGAAAAGTCAGAAGTTTTTGATTTCTACCTATAATGTCAAAGAGAAGAAAATTAACAGAGGAAAACATTTCACAAATAGTAGACGAATCAAAAGATGAATGCAAAGAGACAGATGACATGGTAGACTCTAAAGATGATGGTGAAATCGATTCTGTAAGTGAAGTCTCAGGCTGAGTCTTCAGATGATAGCCTAGGATTTTCTCAAGCTCAAAAATAATATATATTTCTAAGGACGGAAAGGAAATATGGCATTAGCTATCCAGTTAGTCATTCAGTAGGAAGGACTTCCTTAGTTGGTATTTGGCAACAAGAATCTAGATCATCTATTTTGCTAAAAGGACATCTAACAGTTTTCTTTAACCCTGTGGGATGTTTGTGTATCAAAATATATCTGATAAGTTTCCTAAGTGGACAAATGCTGAAGACAGGTGTGTATATGAAAATTATTAAAAGAAACAGATGATGTAGAAATGAGAAAATTCATGGATTGACCATTCTAATTGGTGCATGTAAATCTAAAAATGAAAATATTTTCTAATTATGGAGCAGAATAGGTCTATCTCTCTGTCAAAGGTTTTAAATATGCGAGTTTTGCATTCTGACAATGCAAGGGCAATAATAAGTGAGAATTAATTAGCAGAAGAGAGAAAAGTGCCTACAAGTTGCTACTTTGAATAGCTGTTCACCTAGAATATTACATCTCTTGAAAATAGTGGATATAGTTTTCCTTACAACTTAGAAGTTGAAATCAGATTGCAGTGTGTCAAGGACTCCTGCTGTTTGTAGTAGTTTTTCTTTTTTTTTCGTTCTGTCACCCAGACTAGAGTGCAGTGGCGTCATCATACCTCACCACAGCCCCAAACTCCTGGGCTCAAGTGATACTCCTGCCTCAGCCTCCCAGGTAGCTGGGACTACAGGCAGGTGCCACCACACCCAGCTAATTTTTTTATTTTTTGTAGAGACAGGATCTCATTGTTTCCCAGGCTGGTCTCGAACTTGTGACCTCAAGTGATCCTCCTGCCTCGGCCTCCCAGAGTGCTGGGATAACAGGAGTGAGTCCGGCTCTGTAGTAGTTTTTCTTTTTCAAGAGAACTGAAAAATAAATAAGCACAAAACCTCCTTTAAATTTCCATTTAGCTTGAAGCAACTGATGTGCTTGATGAATTCTAAAACTGCTAGGCTCAAATGGCACTACTTTTGTGAAGCCTTCTCTCTCCTTCCTCTGTGTTCCCACACCACCTCTTGGCTATGTGTGGAAGCACACATGCCTCATTGTTCTTCAGGTATTGAAAAAGCACAGCCTTAGTGTTCTCCTTAAGTTTGGGGGGCATTGGGTCAGCATCTCTCAATGTCATAATTATATTATTTGTGTAAGGTGGTTTTTTGTGTAAAAGTAGTACTTATATGATGTCACAAGAGCCTGTCTCAAAAGGATGGAAAATTTTTGTCCCACTTAAAAAAATAATCCAAACAAAAGTTTCTCTTCCCCCTTCAAAAAAACCTGACCAAACAAAAACCAAAATGTCAGCTTTATTATATGACTCTTAATTAGCAGGTTCTCTATAAAAGAAGAATACTAAATGCTCACTACTGATAGTCAAGCAGACTTGTAATGATGGATTTGCATGATAGTCTCCAATGGAACTTAAATCATTGCCTCTTAAAGTCTGGTGACGTAAGATCAGCATCTGGGCTACAGGGCATTGCTGACTGACACCACCCTAAATTCTCAGGGAAGTCCTGATTTCATATATTCTATTCTTTTGTCCACATACACTTGGTCATTTATGTCAGACTCACATCCAGAGTATTTTTGTTTTTACCGTTTGTTTTGATAATTTATTATGTACAGTGAGTGGTTTTTTTATACATGACTGTGTAAGGCAGTAAGAATCTTTGGTCACAGAATGCCTTTGCTTCTTACGGGATTTGTGCCTCTAACTCCCTCTTGAACGCTTTGGGGTTTAGGGGCATCAGGAGCAGACCCTTCATGGATGCACATCTGTTATGACGATGGTATGATGCCTGAGTGTATCAAACCTGCCATGTATTTCACAGTGTAGTAGAGCAACACTGTTAGATAGCAGGAAGTAGAATATGTACATTTTGGTGGGGGCAGAGTTAGAAGTTGGAAATGGTGAAGGAGAACCAAGAGCAGAGGTAAAGTAGCTCCTTGATACATATGTGAGCATACGTGGGATAGAACTTGCTCATGTGAACTGGTTGCACTCCGTTCCTCCTCAAGCAGGAAATCAGTATTATCCATGGGGGTTTCCCCCATGATCCCCACATAGATTCTCTTTGCACCTTGTTTGCTAGCTTGGTTTGGGTTTTTAAAATGGGAAAATTGGGTGAGCTGTTGATGAATGCTCATAATATTGAGCAAAAATATAATGGATTGTTGATTTTAGGAAATGATCCCTTTTTTTCTTTTTTAAAAATCAACTATTTAAGTATAATTTACATATAATAAAATGTAGTTCAGAAACTTCTGTGGTGGCATCCCAAAATTGACTACTCATTTTTTCTAAGTAAAGTAAATATTTATACACTGAAAAAAACCCACATTGGACAGGATGAGAAGGGCCCTAAAGTAGTGAGTAAAAGGATGGGCAAGCTGACTGGCAATGTAAAAAAACTGTAAATATAACGATTTTCACTTTAATAAGGAAACAGCATGTTTTATTTAATACAGTAAACATAAAGAATAGTTGTCAAAATATGTTTTTAAAATTGGAATTTATCTAATAAGTCCTAAGATCTCTCCCTTGGTTGTTTTTAAAAATTATTGCATACAGCCAGACATGGTGGCATGCACCTGTAGTCCCAGCTATTCAAGACTCTGAGGCAGGAGGATCACTTGAACCCAGGAGTTTGATGCTGTAGTGTTCCATGATCGCACCTGTCAATAGCCACTGCACTCTAGCCTGGGCAACATAGAGAGACCCCATTTCTTAAAAAAAATAAATAAATTGGCGTATAATAAAATTCACCCTTTTCCAGTGTATAGTATGAGTTTAGACAAATGTATACATAATGTAGCTAGCACCATGATCCAGAGATAGAATACTTCGATTACTCCAGAAAGTTTTCATTTGCCTTTATGTAGTTAATTCCCTCCTCCTACCCCTACCCCTGATAACACTGATCTGTTTTCTGTCTCTATAGTTTTCAGAAACTTCTCTGGAATGTCAAGTAAATGGAATCATATAGTATGTAGTGTTTTACATTTAGCTTCTTTTACATAGCAGAATGCTTTTTAGATCCATCTGCGTTGTTGGGCTTATTCCTTTTCTCTCTCACTAGTATTCCATTGTATGAATATACCATAATTTCTTTATCCATTCACCAGTTGATGGACATTTAGGTTGTTTCCAGTGTTGGGTTATTAAGAATAAACTGACTATGCACATTCATATGCTAGTCCACATGAACACATGCTTTTTTCATTTCTCTTGGGTGAAATCCCACCTAGGAGTGGGATTACTGGGTCATATGGTAACTTTATGTTTAACTTTCTAAGAAACCGGCTATTTTCTGAAGTGCCTATACCATTTTGCATTCTCACCAGGGTCGTATGAGAGTTTCAATTGTTCTATATCTTTGCTGGTCTTTCTTAAAAACTGTAGCCATTCTAGTGAGTATGTAGTGGTATTTCATTCTGCCCTTTTAAATTTAGATTTCCCTAATAAATGATGATATTGCACATCTTTTCATATACTTATTGACCATTCATATATCTTCTCTGATGAAGTGTCTGCTCAAATCATTTACCCAATTTTCTTATTGGGTTGTTTGTCTTACTGTTGAGTTACAAGAGTTCTTTGTGTATTCCGAGAACAAGTCCTTTATCACGTATGTGTTTTGTAAATATTCTCTCCAAGTCTGTGGTTTCTCTTTTTCATTTTCTTCACAGTGTCTTTTGAAGAACAGAAGTTTTAAATTCTGATGAAATCCAGTTTGTCATTTTTTAATTTTATGGTTCATGCTTTTTACATTGTATATAAGAAATCCTTGCCTAATTTAAGGTCACAAAGAATTTTTCCTGTTTGAAAAGTTTTATAGTTTTACCCCATACATTTAGGTCGCTGATCTATTTTGAGTTATTTTTTGTATATGGTGTGATGTAAGGGTCTAGGTTCTTTTTGTTTGTTTTGTTTTGCATATTTTTCAAGCACCATTTATTGAGTAGACTGTTCTTTCCATATTAAATTACCTTGGCAGCTTTGTTGAAAATGAATTGACCTTACATGCATAGCCTATTTCTGGACTCTATTCTGTTTCATTGATCTGTATCTCTATCATTACATTGGTACCACACTATCCTAATAAAATTTATAACTTTTTGAAATGAAATAGTGATGTGAGTCCCCCAGCTCTGGTCCTCTTTCTCAAAATTGTTGTGACTATTCTAAGTCCATTTCATTTCCCAATAAATTTTAGAATCAGCTTGTCAGTTTCCTCAAAGGAAGCCCTCCAACCCCTTGATTATTCATGTGATGAATAATAGTAGTATGCTTACTAGTATCAGTCCTTCTTAGCAGTCCTAGAATAAACCATTCTTGATCATTGTTTATGTTTCTTTGTTTTGCAAAATGTTTAATTTGACCTTTTATATCTATATTTATATGTAAGATGTAACCACATTTGCTTTTATTTTTCTTTCCCTTCTTTGTGCTGTCTTCGGGTACTCAGTGTTATGATAACTTTATAAAATGAATGGTGGAATAATCACAATTTTCTCTTTTCCTAAAACAGTTATATAGTAAGGGAATCAAATGTTCCTTAGAAATTTATAAAACATAAGACCAACCAGCATTTTTAAAGAAGTAGTTCAACTTCATTATTTTTTGTGATTGTGATCTGTTCAAGTTTTCTTTTGTTTTTTTCTTGAATGGATTTCTGTTTTCCTAGGGAGTCATCAATATTATTCAGATTTTCAAATCTATCAGTGTGGGCCTGGATATATAGTATTCCTTTAAAGCTATTAAAATCTCTCATATCTCAGATTATTTAGAATAGCTTTTTAAAAGTTGTAAATGACTGAGGTTTTATTACTTTCCTTTTCTTAATAATTTATAATTATATTATGTTATTGTCCAGGAAAGTAACCTATTGTTACTTTTTTGAAATTTATTGAGGCTTTTGCTTGAGGCAATAGATAAGATCCATTTTTGTAACCAATTCATGGATACTTGGCAGGGCACACTGTCTTACTGTTTTATTATAGTGTTCATATCCTCTGTGTCCTTATTTGTTTTCAGTTTTCTCTTTTTAATTTATTTTCAGGGCAAGTTTATTCGGATCAACTTTGATGTAACTGGCTATATCGTTGGGGCCAACATTGAAACATGTATCCTTTTTCATAATTACATAATCCACAATAAAGAATGATTTAGTCTTAGACAGCCTCACAGCAACCCTCTGTGATATCACTCCATTATCCAGATGATAAAACTTAAGCCCCAGGATATTGTGGCTTGTTCAAATACTTTCAACCTCTGAATATTAACTCCAAAATGGTGGGTTTTTGTTGCTGTTGTTTGTTTTTAATACTAGGCCATAACTTATTCACGTGGCTGGGGAAGTGGAGAGTACCACATGTTTGTGAGGTATTCATTTGGATGAGTGCTGCATGCAACTGCTATTTAGCTATTGTTGTATTAGCCCATTTTTTTACCATCTACTTCTGACATTGGTAGAATGAGCATGTACTCATTGAAACAAGCCTTATAAAATTACAGAGTTAAAGTAGTTTCAATTAGTGTTAAGTATTAATAGAATAAAGCGGGAGGAAAAAATAAAATATCAAATACATGGAATAGTTCTAAGAAATGTCGCCTGCATAAAATGTCTTCTAGAAATGCCTGCATAGAAATGATGCTGAATGATAGTGTGCCAGTTAGAAAGGGATAGAGATAACAACTCTCCGATACTTACTAGAATAGTCTCCAGTGATAGAAATACATTGTTTCTGTCCCTCAGGTGAGGGATAGATCAAGATTTTTCTGGTTAATTTTTTTTCCATTTACTTTTTATTTGTATCTATTGAAGAGGTATGAGTATAATTTTGCTACATTGTTATATTGCATTGTGGTGAAGTCAGGATCTGGTTAATTAAGAACAGTATTTTATGTCTCTAAATATACTCAGAACCAGCAAAACCCAGAAACACTTGCAAATGACAGGGAATGAATCTATGGGCTTCATATTGGTCCGTTACAGCATCATTCATATGAATGTATTTTTCACCAGGTATGGAGGATGTGTTTGGAATTTGATTTAAAATTTAGGCTGTCTGGCACATACAGAATTAATTAACCTTGGTGGTTGCAGGGAAGGTTTATCTCAAAAGAGGCAATCATCTTCCAAAGCCATGAAACAGACTCTGTGAGAGTCCAGTGTGACCGTCAACCCGTAGACACTCCAGGAGCATCAAGACACTGTGGACCAAGGATCCAAACCGGTCTCTGATCTGCACCCCAAATACAGCCATATGTGCAGTAGTCTGAAGTTCAGGAGCTGAGTTTGTTCTTCAGAGCAGCAAAGGGAAGGCCAGTGGTTAATCTCATCATTTGGAAAAGTCACATTAGGTGCTGAATGTAAAGGGGCTGGCACTTGTCATGTAAGAGGCTTGTAATAAAGGGGGCTGTTGTGGTAGCATAATGGTCCAGCTTATGCATTTTGGAGTCAAGCCAAGCTTTGATTCCCGACTCTACTAATATGTCATTTTGACTAATTTCTTTGTGCCTTGGTTTCCTTATTTGTGAAATTGTGATACTAATTCTGGTATTATAGGGCTTCTCCTGCCTTCAACAACTGTACTTCATTCTTAATAGCTTCTTACAGTTCCTTGTATAGAGCAGTGTTCTTTGAATGTAATCCAAGTGTGGGGTGGGTTGGGGTGAGGGAAGTACGCTATAAACTTTAAGTTTCCTCGGAATCCAGTGATTCTAGAATATTAGTGAGAAACATTAATTACATATGTTTTCTTTTTTCACATACAGAGTACAATTATTTAGAATGGTTCTTTGCAGGATAGTTGATATATATCACAGAAAGAAAACATTTTATGAATTAAATTTGTATAGACACTGAACGAGGACCTTCTTTTAAGTAATTTAATCCTTAACCATCTTTGCTCAGACCTTCTGGAAAAATCTCGTGCTGTTCGTCAAGCAAAAGATGAACGTACCTTTCATATCTTTTACCAGTTGTTATCTGGAGCAGGAGAACACCTAAAGTGTAAGTTACAAACGTTTTTACTATTTTATATTCACGTGAATATCTTTTTTAATATTAAATTTGTTTGAGAGGGAGAATAATTTCAGGAAACAATTTTTTATATACACACACACACCAAATTTCTAGCTGGTTAAATCATGAAAATCAAAATGAAATTGCACTTCCATGCCATGGGGTAAGTACTTTAAGTGGCGGATATGTGGGTATTGTTATATTACCTTTTGTACTTTTATATTTCTTATTTAAAAATCTTATGAGAAAAATGATACCTATTTATACAATTTTGTTTCAACATTTATAAATATAAAAATAAGGAAAAATAAATTTCTTAATAAAATTAAGTAGAATAAATATTTCTATTCCTAGATTTACAACTGAAATATATATATTAAGCTTCCACTAGTACTAGAAAGAGCCTATGATGGATATTTATTTGTTGTCATGAAGGACTAGAAGCTTAGGGTTGGGCAGGGTCAAAAATAAAGTTCTGGTCTGGGTCAGAATTTTGCTGGGTCAGAAGTAATGTGAGGGAGAGGAGAAGATGCACAACTTTCCAAACTCTTCTGAGTCTCAAAGCCAGTGTTGTTTCTATATGATTATCATAAATATTATCTCAATACACAATTAACACATACATAGTAATATTTGGTAACTTTTCTCATCTGGGGTCTAGGCTTTTGTTAAGCACAGACATTTGTGAAACATTGAACCCAAAGTTAATTAAAGAAAGACCTACAAGGAAAAAAACAAGCAACAAATAAATAATTGCCAAGGAGAGACTGAAAATTCAACATCATGCAATATGTAATGCTGAAGAGAAGAAACCTTTCAGACTGGCAATAACTGCGATAGGAATGAGTGTTGAAAGGAGATAGAAAAAGAAAGCAGGAGGCAGTACCCAGCAGATGTTAAATGCGATGTAGACAACAATTAGAGCATGGGGTGACCAGCAAAAATTCTCCATAGGCAAGCAAGAGAGCCAGTCACAAAGCAAGCTAAGAGCACATTTGCACATCTGTTATAGGGATAAATAGTCCTGTCTGTTTTGATTGCTCCTAAGAAACATCCTTCTACTGTCAAGAGCACATTTTTTTTGAAAGAGTAAGTTCTCTTTAATTCATGGCCCCTGCAAGTAGTCAGTGGGGGTGTCCGTTATAATATCCTGTCATAATATCACATGTTGCTCATCACTGTAAAGGCAAGTTAGCCACCAAACAAACTGGCTTGGGGAAAGTGTTTCAGGGCCTTCACTTGGCTTGAGACTTGCTTGGTCCACATCTTACACCTCCTACATCTGTATGTTTATCTTATGTCCATGGTAGTTTTCATATTGACCCCATAGTGTTTGCTGTAAACTACTTGCTAAGACTGGAATATAGAATATGGATTTAAAAGCTGTCCTTCAAAAGATGGCTAAAACATTTAAATCTGAAAACAATAAAGTTTAGTTATCTGGAAAATTTATGTCATTGCCCATCTATTCAATTTCAAATGGAATATTGTGCAAACCACCATCCCAAAAACTCCTATTGAGGTTTTTGCATTGTTTACATCATCATTTTCCTTCATTAGTACAGATAATGGAAATTTGTATATGTTTATGTATTTACATGGATATGTAAAGAAAGAAAAAGTGTGTGCCAGTGATGGGTTGGATGGTGAACTCCTATTTTCCTGTGATATCTGCACAGTTTGAATGTGGGTGTGCTTTAGTCTGTTTATGAGTGTTTATTAAAATTTTATTCCATTGTATTTCCTTTTAGCCGATTTGCTCCTTGAAGGATTTAATAACTACAGATTTCTCTCCAATGGCTATATTCCTATTCCTGGGCAGCAAGACAAAGATAACTTTCAGGAGACTATGGAAGCAATGCACATAATGGGCTTCTCTCATGAAGAGATTCTGTGTATGTGAGATTTCTCTAAGATTTGGATACTCACCTTCATAAGCCTTACAAACTTGGGGTTAATAATCTAAACTAGGAAATGATTGGGAAACTAATGAGAACTGCCTGTAATTTTATGAAATCCTGAGACGTATCTTACTGAAAAGTTTTGTATAGCTAATTTTTAGCACAAAATAAATTAGAATATGTTTCTGCTACATTTTGATGCAATTTTTTTTCTGTTTATTAATATGAAGCAATGCTTAAAGTAGTATCTTCAGTGCTACAGTTTGGAAATATTTCTTTCAAAAAGGAGAGAAATACTGATCAAGCTTCCATGCCAGAAAATACAGGTAAACTGATGATTACTGACTTTATTTCTCTTTTGATGGCTTGTTTTCTCTAAGAACATGTTAACAGTCCAAGCATAAATGCACCTCTGAAGTGTGTTTCCCAAGGGATTCTCAAGAGTGGAGTGCAGTCTCACATGTCTACATGAGGGCCTGCATGATTCCATAAATGAGAGCAAAGGACAGGATGTAGGATGGAAAGTGGCAGTGACTTCTCTGCCTTGGCCTGGGGGAGGCATTAGGAACTGGGGAGAGGAGAGCTGAGCTGCAGGAGTCCGTGCATCTCACCCGGGAGGGAGCTGCAGCTGCTGAGTTCCAGCCAGTTTTTACCTTGCTGGGAATATAGGCCCAGTGTGGCCAAATAGAATTGATTTTTCAAAGAAAGGTGGAAATCTAGATTTTAAGATGAAAATTTCCCTTTTAATGTTGAAAATGGATTTAAATTTGCACTGGTCAGGAATAAAAGTTTGTAAACTTTTATTTTAAAATAAATAAATGTGTTTGCAAGCCTTGTGAGCTCTTAGTTTGCTTCCAATGATCTGGAAACAAAAGGAAAAATGAGGAACCTCTGTATTCCCTAGAATGCTTGATTACTTGAATAAATTATCTTGCCTCAGGACATCCCTCAGAGACAGCCACAATCTACTGTGGCCAGCGAAGGCTGACATAAAGTCACATTTCCTGCCCTTGAAATAGGCCTTTTTTATAAACAGTTTGACACTTGATAACGATTTAATTCTGTCTGGTTCTTCTAAGGTACCTGCCTCTCCTGCTGCATCATGGGCACCATTTTCTGACCAAGCTGTAGCACATCGTCTTAGAGCTTTTGACTTCTAAGACCATTACTTGTATTATTTAATCTAAGTAGTTTGATTGGCATGTGGGCCTATGTTCTCCATATAGCTTTCACATGGTTAAATAAGACTTAAAGTAGAGCACTTGAAGATTGAGGGTAGGGTGTGTATTAGTATAGCTTGGCTTTGAAATCTTAAAATGACCCAGAGATAAAAGAGGATCAGGTCACTCTTCTAAAAGACAAGGCAGCCGGGTATGGTGCGTGCCTGTAGTCCCAGCTACTCAGGAGACTGAGGCAGGAGGATCACTTGAGCCCAGGAGTTCTGGGCTGTAGTGCGCAATGCCAACTGGGTGTCACACTAAGTTTGGCATCAATATGGTGACATCCTGGGAGTGGGGGACCACCAGGTTGCCTAAGGAGGGGTGAACCAGCCCAGTTCAGAAAGAGAGCCGGTGAAAACTCCCATGCTGATCAGTAGTGGGATCGTGCCTGTGAATAGCCACTGCCCTCCAGCCTGGGCAACATAGAGAGACCCCATCTCTAAAAAAATTAAAATAAAATAAAAGACAAGGCAGGCAAATGCTGGCAACCATCTCTTCAAGCCTAAAAATTAGTGTGTATTAATTTGAAAGGATGGAAGGTATTTTTCATCAGACCTAAAACTTGTCTAACTTTAAGACTTGTATTTAGTTTATTTCTTAAAACAATTTAATTATTACTAAGGTTTTTCAAGTGTTCTGTTGTGACTAGGTTATAAGTAGAAATGTAGTATTGAGGAGACATTTTATACTTTAGTTGCACAGAAGCTCTGCCATCTTCTTGGGATGAATGTGATGGAGTTTACTCGGGCTATACTTACCCCCAGGATCAAGGTCGGCCGAGACTATGTGCAAAAAGCCCAGACCAAAGAACAAGTAAGTGTAATATTAATTGTTATTATAGATTTGTTTGAATGATAAGCCATGATCATTTGACCTTCTGATTGACATGTAACAAACTGAATCTATTAAAAACTCTCTTTAATCAATAAAAACTGTCTCTTGCTTGGTACTAATTAAGTATTTTTTTCTTTAGTGTATTTACTTTTTCTTTCTCAGAAAATTTTAAAAGGTGATTTTTTTTTTTAACAAGTAAATTTGAAATATCATCTCCAGTTTTTCCCTGGGTAGATAGATAATCCAGTAGACAAAGCTGCATGGTTCAGGAACCACACCAGCAGGAGGGCTGCTGCTGCCTTGTCCCTGTGCTGGGCCGTACAGCAATAAGAATATAGGAATCACATTTATCCATTTAATTGTGGACTGTTTTAAGAAATATATTAATAGTTTTGATGAAGAAGCTTGGAAGGTAATTCTTTGGTGAGAAAGTGCCACCTGACTTAGGTAACTAGGCAGATAATGCTGCTCAGAACCCCAGGGGCACGGGGGGGGAGTTTATTTTTACTGGGCATCTTCACCCATCCCCTAATTTGATTATCCCCAGTTTTCATGTAATTATACTAATCACACTGTGTGTTGATGTGTGAAATTGAGACACGATTAAGCAGTAAATGCCATTTCAGGTTTTTTGAGTACTGTGTAACTTTAACTCCGTATAATAGCTATTGATGCTTTTTTGAGATTGTTTCCAGAATAAAAGGTTGATGTTGTCTAATTACAGGCAGACTTTGCAGTAGAAGCATTGGCAAAAGCTACCTATGAGCGGCTCTTTCGCTGGCTTGTTCACCGTATCAATAAAGCTCTGGATAGGACCAAACGTCAGGGAGCATCTTTCATTGGAATCCTGGATATTGCTGGCTTTGAAATTTTTGAGGTATTCCTCCCCCTCTCCCTTCCCCCTTCTTTTTATTTAATCTTTTAACAAATATTAAGGCTCTCTGTGTACCAGGTACAGTGCCAGGCATCAGGAATATAATGGTAAATAAGCAGGTACTACTGAATTCACAGATTTGTGAATAATGCAGTGAAAGGGTGCTGAGATAGAAAGAACTGGGAGGCCAGCTTAAGACAGCCTCTTCAGGGAAGGTGTCTGTGCAGGGTAACAGGAGTGCTTGCAGCATGAGAAGCTGCCAGCCTCGGTAAGTTTTCATGGCATAATGAGAGTAAGCCCAGGGTCTTGTGTGGGGGAGAATTTGTCAAATGTTAGAAGCTGCTAGAAAACCAGTGTAACTAGACATAGCTGAGCTGACTAAGGGGAGAAAGGAGTTGGAGACATGGGTGTGCTATGGGGCCAGAGTAGGGAGGCCACAGTCTATGCATCACCCTGCATAGACCAGGGGTAGGGTGATGGTGGCATGACCTGGGAGTCAGGGGAATGGCAGTGTAAGAGGGAGACATGGAAAGGTGATGATCTGTGTTCTGCAGATCATATAAGCAGGTTTTGACAATAGATTTTAATACAGTTTATTATTGATCTGACTAGATTTGTCCAAACACTTACTCACCATCAATGCAGCAAAGGTTTGTGATCACACACCTGCTGTGGTTTTGCAGAGAAGCTGATAAAATTTCGGTCTTCTAAAAATTATATTTTTATCCCTATAAATATAGATACAGATATATCCTATATCCTTATAGATACCGTTTGTCTATTTTCTTTGGTAGACTATATAGTAAGGCACAAATATTAAATTAAATACTTCTTGTGATCAGTGTGTTACTTTAGCTACTATTGGGTGTTGCATTATCTTGTTTTAAAATGAACCCCTTTAAATTTATGAGTTTTATAAGTCTATCGTCATAAAAACTGAACCATTACTGGGATAAGCAGTTTCATCCACTCAGCTGCCACTGCCACTCTGAGAGATTGCTTTAATATGTATTGATTTGTAAATTACTTGAGAAACCATGAAAAGTGGCTTGGTACAAATTGCACTTAAAAGAAAATCTGTTGCATTCCTCTATATAAACAATCAGAAGATAGAATGAAAGAGAAGACCCCCATTTCCAACTACAACAAAACCAGACAAAAACCTAAAAATAACTTTAAGAAGAAACAGGCAAGATTTAAATGGAGACTTTACAATGTTACTGCCACAAACAAAAGAGGACTTGAACAAATGAAGAGATATACACTGTTCTTGATGGGAAAATTTTACAGATTTTATCTGTAAATTGACCATACTTGTTTAAAACCTATTAACAGTAATTTTAAGAGAAGGGAGGGACTAGGCAACCTTCTTCTAAAATTAATGTGAAAAATAAATTAATAAAAATAAAGAATATACTTGAAAATTGTGGGAAAAATGAGAATGTTAAAAGATATAAAACATTATAAACCTATAGAACTTCAAGAAGTATGATTTAATATTTGAATATACAGACGGTACAAAAATGTATGTAGATGCAAAAAATGCAGAGTTGTTTAGTGAGCATTATTTGTCATGAGAAAAGAGTAGAAAAGGCCTGAATGTCCACCATTAGGAGATTGGTTCAGTTTATTATGATGTGTGCATACAGTGGAATACTATGCATCCATTGTAAAGAAATGAGGTGGCTTTATACACTGATATGGAAAGACTCCAAGATACATTGTTAAATTTTAAAAAAATCAAGGTCTCATGCACACACATATTTGTGAGTGCATAGAATATTTCTGGAAGGATCACAAGAAATCGGTGGTACTGATTAACTATAGGGAGAACAATTAGGGGATGGAAGTGAAACTGACGTTTCAGTGCAACTCTTTGTACATTTTAAATTTCATACTGTTCTTTATCAATCTAAAAATCAATTACTTAAAAATATAGTTGGTAGTTTAAATATGGAAGACAAGTAGAAATTCATTAAAAGAAAATACCATTATATGTAGTAGCCCAGGCTAAATAGAGATATAGGATATAATCCTAAAGCAAAGCAAAATCCATTTATATAAACATGAATAAGCACTACTAGGCTGTCTGTAAATATTTATGTGGCTTGCTCTATGTGCTAGTTACTAGGAATACAGTGTTGAGCAAGGCAAACACTGCCCTGCTCTCCTAGCATGACCTCATTCTAAAATAGTGAATATAACAGCTCTCTGAGAATGAGGAAGATTGGAGTAGTTTTATCAGACTATAAATCTATTCCTTGGAGATTGATTAAACCCTTTCTAATTGAAAATCACTTTTTATAATGAAAGAGGTTATATATGGGCATATGCTGCTCATGTGAATAATGTAGAGGCAGAAAATTTGAACACTTCTAGTATGTAGGATGATTAAGAAAATTATACCTATTAATTCATCCATCTATGAATTCATCTAATTGACAACACAATAGAAAAATGGGCAGAGTTCAAAGAGAAGGAACAGAAATAACTAACATGAAAAGATGCTCTAATTCACTTTATGAGAGCAGTGCAATATCAATTTTGATATGGAGAGTGGTCAGACTCTCCATATCAATAAGGGAATGCATAGAAAAGCAATGCAGAGCCTCACACTTACTAAGCTCATTCTGTGTGTCAGGCCAGGGTGAGCTCCCAGCAACAATCCTATGAACTAAAGATGATTCTTTTCGTACCTCATTCTGGAGCCAGCAGCCTCAGCAGAGAGTAGAGTGGGTAGAACCACACACATTCGAGCTTTTTCCCAGCCCACACATGTTTGCCCACTACCACGCTCACCTCACTTTGCCTCTAGCCTTCCAAAGTCTCTTCATTTTTCTTTTTTTTTTATTAGTTTCTGTCTCATTTATTTCTTCATTTCTATTCCTTAACCATTCACTAATAACAACTGAATTGTTTTATTTGTAGAGCATTCAGTTAGCATACTAACTCATTTTAGCAGTTCGGTAATGTGGCCATGTGCAGTATTGTTATTAAATATTTCTCTTTACTTTTTCAAAAAGGCTGTGTGAGTGTGTGTATATGTGAGAGAGAGAGAGATTGAGAGACCACCCCCCCCTCGGTTTTGTCACTATCATTAGATTAAAGCAATAATATACTTCAAACCTAATTAATAATTTTTAATGAACTTTTTTTGATAACTAGATGGCTAATTATTCCTGTTTTCTCTTCTCCTCCCCATGTTTGGAAAATTGTTCTTTCAACATTTGTAGCTGAACTCCTTTGAACAACTTTGTATCAACTACACCAATGAGAAGCTGCAACAGCTGTTCAACCATACCATGTTTATCCTAGAACAAGAGGAATACCAGCGTGAGGGCATTGAGTGGAACTTCATCGATTTTGGACTAGATCTGCAGCCATGCATTGACCTGATAGAGAGACCCGTAAGAGAGTTTATTTGCTCTTTCGCTTTCAGTTCCCGTTCAGGCAGGAATAGGCATAATCTGAGTCAGAAATTATCCAATCTAATTAGTGTCAAAATAATTTTCTAATCTAAATTTTCTAGGAAGGTGATAATCTGATAAAATAGCCTCAGGATGTAAAAGTTAGTAGCATTCCAATAAATCCCTTCTTTAGCTCTCCTTGCAGCTTTACTCTTTCCCCTGCATGTGTGGATATATGGATAGTGGACTCTGCCCACACAGACTGCAGATACCCCTGTGGTCGTGGCATTTGCACGCACCTGTGAAAGGGTACAGAGCCACCTGCCACACTTCCTCAGTAATATAGGGACACTTCATTTAACTGAGAACAAGACATGTCATGTAAATCCATTTTTCAGATAACTAAAGCTTACCCTTGTAAGTACAAAGATGTTTTTGTTTTGGCAGATTCTTTTTTTAATTTGAAGTTTCAGTTTTGGGGGGGTCTTTTGGCATATGTATTTTTAACAGCAATCTTAGAAAGCATCAGAAATTATTTTCTTGTTGCCTTAGTGTTATGTAAAAATACATAGAACTTATTCACTTTCAAGTTTTGAGTGCATAACTCCTTCACTTTTGAAGCTCAGCTCCCTATGATCTCAAATAAATATTGATGATTTGACTGTGTACTCCCTGGCAGTTAGCATATTAGCTTTGCTTATTTCATTTTGCTATCTGCCAAAATATAGGAAAAACTAAAGCATAATAATTAAGCATTGATATCAGTAGTTTATATAACATTCCAACACTAGTTAAATAGATGTGTTTTAACAACAGCTCAGAAGTGTCTCCTAAGACTTACAACAGGCTTTGAAGCAGTTCTTTGTCTTGCTACTTAGTGTCTGGTTGCCACCTATGTCCTTGTGTTTGAAGGTGTTGGAGGTCTGATGGCTAGAGAACTTGGCTGTTACAGTACATGTAGTCAGAAGGAGTACTGGCAAGTCAGGAAGGGGAAGAACCTAGAAGATATTCACCCCTGTTAGAGATGTAGTCCTGGCACATTAGAAATTTAGGTTTAAGGGAAGCAACAGGTAATTTTCATTTGGCTCATACATAATAATATTATTTTACCTTTCAAGGCACTGTAGCTGCGTGTTTAGAGCAAAAATCTCAAATTACCTGTAATTGTGAGGATAGTTGTTTCTGTGTACCTTGTAGCATCATTTAGAGGTATGATTCAAGACACACTTATAGTAACTTCCAGTTAATTTTCATGCATACACAGCACATACTACATTTAATTGCTGCTTTGTTGTCCAAAAAAAAATTGTGTTTGGGAATTTATATAAATAAGGGAATAGAATGTGTCACATTGTACTATTGATGACTATAGTACTTGAGATACTCATTTATATGGGTCCATATGACACTGGCAGTCTTACACTTTAAGAATGTAGTGATTATATACCTATACTTATATTTTAGGATGGAATAGAACTCATAAAATTTTGCTAGGTTGATCTCTTTGTCTGTAGGAGTAATTGTGCTGAAACTGTTCCAAATGGAAAATTAGCAACCCTATGGTTTTTAATGTTTTTAGAGGGTTTTTATAAATCTAGTGGTTTTATGACCCTTAAATGAGTCTTACAAATGTACATTCTTCTTAATGTTATTTAATTGCATTTATTTTGCTTTATCCTCTAGGACAAAATACTTTATGTACCACTTTTTCATATTTTCATTTACTCTCACATAATAACTTTACTCTAAAAATGAAAATGATAGGGGAAAGTTATTAAACATTTCAGCCTTAATGTTGAAATGTTACAAAAATACATGAGGTAGAAAGTGTTTGATGTTTGTGTTTTCAGTTATTTTATAGATATTAAGTGTAAATGTTGGGTTAGGATAAGATTAAGATAGAAAGAATTTATGAAATCCTCAATTAGAGCCTGGAAATGCAGATTGAAGGTGCCATGGGGATATGGCCCTGGTCCTCAAGGACTTGAACTTGAAGTCGAGAACAGAACAGAATATAGTAGTTGGTTCATTGGTTTCATAGTACTGGCTCTTAGTGATGCCCTGTGGTGGCACTGCCTGGCCTGTACCAGGCTTACTTCATCTCACAAACCCAACCCCTGCCTAGCTTGGTGGTGGGCTGGTAGCAGGCGAGCCTCTGAGTTCAAAAGCTGTTCACAAAACCTATGACCATTATACAGAAACATAGGTTCCTAAACTTATAGTTCTTAAGAAATACCTAATTGAAAGAAGAAAGGGTAATAGAGATCTTGACATTGAAGTATGAAGTGGAAAAAATAAAAAGGAGACACAGTAATAGATATTCATAATTATGCTATCACTGAGTTATTTAGAAAAAATTGTATTTGAGATCCTATGTCAGAATTTAGGAATTTTTCATTAAAAGGGATTAAAAATGTAAAGTTATAGTAAAAAGATGGATGTTTCCGTTATCTTAATATTAAAATGGACCTTCATTTCTAAGAGTTGTCAGATAATTGAGGTGGATTGAGTTACCTGCCATTCTAAGCCCCAGCTCCTCTAGGATTACCTGATTCTAGTTGCCTCTGATTATCCTCTTTTTTTAGCTGATAGGAAACCCCATAAATTCTTTTAGGTGAAAGAGCCATGGAGTGAGGGTCTCAATTGCAGAAGGTTCTCTCAGCTTCCACCTGACATTCCGATCAACCATCACCTTTCCTGCCTACATTATTACATTGTTTCATTTGTATTTAACTATAACTTCTAGTTACTTTTTAAAACAGTATTTGTATATATAGCCAGCTCTTCCCTAGTAAATATAAACGTCTTGTGAGCTGAAGAAAACTGATCCTAGAGTTTTATTCAAAAAGCTGATTTATGTGTGTGCACTAAAATTGATACAAGATTAGCCATGTATCACATACTTGCTGTATTTGCAGTGTGACAACCAATGATGACCAAGAAGCCCTATAAAATAAGACCATCACTATTTTTCATTTGTCTTTCACGTGCCACTTATCTCCAAAAAGGACGTCATTGCAGAGAGAACATCAAGCTCTAGGCATTTTTTTTAAAAATTGAGACATAATTCACATTCCATAAAATCCACCCTTTTAATGCTACAATTCAGTAGTTTTTAGTATATTCACAAAGTAACCATCATCACTATTCTGCCACATTTTCATCAACCCAAAAAGAAACCTTGTACCCATTAATAGTCACTCCCATTCTCCTCCTCCCAAACTCTGGCCACCACTAATCTATCTACCTTCTGTCTCTGTGGATTCATCTAGGCTTTTTTTTTTTTTTTTTTTTTTTGAGATAGGGTCTCACTCTCTCACCAGGCTGGAATACAGTAGCACAATCATAGCTCACTGCAGCTTCAAGCTCCTGGACTCAAGCCATCCTCCTGCCTTAGCCTCCTGAGTAGGTAGTTCTACAGGCACACCATGTCCAGCTAATTTTTTTATCTTTTGTAGAGATGGGGTCTTGCACCCCGATTCATCTAGGCCTTTTTTCAATGAACTAATAATTGAGTGACATAAAATAGGCTCTCAAATGTTTGTTAAAACAGACATATAAAGCAATTAATAAACACCCCTTCCGTTTTATTTAATCATCACTTGAACAGAAACTTAAATTGATTAGGATATAAAGTATCTGAAGCATTTCAGTTAGGTGACGTTTTGTAATAATTTATCCAGCCTGGCTGGGTGCGGTGGCTCACGCCTGTAGTCCCAGCACTTTGGGAGGCTGAGGTAAGAGGATGCCTTGAAGCCAGGAGTTCGAGTCCAGCCCGGGCAACATAGTGAGACCCTGTCTCTACAAAAAAATTTTTTTTAATTAGCCAGGTATGGTGGTATGCGCCTGGTGCACTGCAGCCTGGGTGACAGAAGGAAACCCTGTTTCCAAAAAATAAATAAATAAATATATCTAGCCAGTCATTGAATATAAACATTCAGTTTCATCTCTCTATCCCCCAGTTCCTTCCTGGCTTCTTTTATTTGCTGCTTTTTTGGGGCCGTCTACTTGGAATTAGTGTATTTACAATTTACGTACAGTATTTATAAGTTTATGAGATAAGTTATCCATTTTCTTGCCAGTACTTTTTTAGCAGTTTTAGATCTCAGTGTAAACTTGTTGTGGGTTAGATATTACCTTCCATCCTAGCAATTTGTTTTCCATGGATCTTCGTAAAACTCTAATTGTTTAGGAAGTTAAGCTGTCAAACCCAGTGGTATTAAAGTGACATGCATACACTGTCAATTCTTATTGCCTCTCATTATCAGGCAAACCCGCCTGGTGTGCTGGCCCTTTTGGATGAAGAGTGCTGGTTCCCTAAAGCCACAGATAAAACCTTTGTTGAAAAACTGGTTCAAGAGCAAGGTTCCCACTCCAAGTTTCAGAAACCCCGGCAACTGAAAGACAAAGCTGACTTTTGCATTATACATTATGCAGGAAAGGTAAGAGCCCTTATATTGAATAACTTGATTATAATTGCTGTGTTTGAAATTTTTCTATGTTTTATGAGGTGTGACAAAGGTGCTGATAAACATTTATAAACACTTAAATATAGTATATATTACAAACGCATCGTCTTTGAGTCAACCCATTCTTTAGATTGTTCTGTGAAAGTTTTTGGATAAGGCTTAGAGTGGTTTTGGTTTTTGTGTTTGGTTTATGTTTTCCATTTCACCACACCTGGCTCTGGTATGGACAGGTGGACTACAAGGCCGATGAGTGGCTGATGAAGAACATGGACCCTCTGAACGACAATGTGGCCACCCTCTTGCACCAGTCCTCGGACAGATTTGTGGCAGAGCTGTGGAAGGATGGTAAGATAGTGCTTGTGTTTATAGTTCAGCTTGGCTGGGATCTTTTATAATAAAGGTTTATATGCGATTCTTTTACATATACTTGTGTATATACTTTTTACTTTAAAATCTTTCCCTAGAGCAGGGCTGCCGTTTCATTAGAATTTATCCATTTTAAGAATACCTGGGTTAGGGAATGAATAACAAGATATCTGCCTTCTTGGTCAGATGTTGTGGGGAGTGTGGAAACATTCTAGGCCCAGAGCCACAAAGAAGTACATGTATGCCTCAGTCCCAACTCATTTGTAATCTGAGGGCACTGGGACAGAAGACCTGAGAATCCCTGCATGGTCCCCTCTCCCTGTGTGTAGACAGGTCTGTTGAGCCACATCCTGCACCAGTGCCACTCCCCACTCCCCACAAAGCGGCCAGTAAATAAATTCTCAAATACCCTGCATACAAATCAGTTGCTTTTATTTCCATCAGTCTTCATAGTTCTTTTGTTTATATGAACCTCAGATGAAGATTTTTGGTTATTTTTTTTTTATCATAGACTAGAAAATTTTATTAGTATCAGTAAAACAAAATGTCTGTGTGTCTTTATGCATCGTAGGGCCCAGTATCTTCTCCTAGAGCTGAGCTCTCCTGCTTCTTCTTATCCTGGCTCTATCCCACCCCTTTGCTTAGCCTCAGGCCATGGAGGACCTTAGCCCTGGATCTGCCCTTGCCTCAGCCTTGACCCTGAGGCCCGGCCTATCCAGTAACCTGGCTCGTGTCTGCTTTCTCTAGAGCATCTCAAGCCTTATAACCTAGCTGTTTTCTGAGAGGTAGAAAGAAAGAAAGACAGAAAGCAGTAAAAAAGGGGCCAGGGCAATTGGGGCAGAAGAGAAGAATGGACATGGAGAAAGTGAGTGGGGGGAAGGTGACCATGTAAATGATAATCTGCTCGAGAACGACCGTGTCAGTCAGGTCTCACAAGAGCGAGGCGCCTGCAGGGACGGGGTGCACGCATGCAGGCAGGCTCACGTCCTGGGAAGGGACTGTGTGCCTGAGACCACTTGAAAGAGTGGACTGGGGGGAAAGGTTAGCTTTCCCGCAAGTAAAGTAGAAGCTTTTCATCTTTGTACCTTTAAATGAAAGTCTCCAACTGGCTACTGAGTGGACAGTGTCACTTCCAATGACCTAGTAAGCGAGGGATGCTGCGTGAGCACCAGGAAGAGAATCTGCAGTCCCCTCACAGGCGAGCTGCTCCCTGCCCTGTTGCTAGGAGTGTTAGAGCGGGCTGTGAGAAACCGCAATGAGCAGAAAGACTGAGCTTGGGTTGCCACAGGGTCCATAATGCTAGAAAGACCAGCACTGGTGAGTCGGAAATGTGGATGGGAAATGTCAGAAGGAAGAGAGAGGGGTAACGTAGCAGACTTAAGTATCTGCATTCCTTCAGGATTCACTTCAGTTGTGATGGTGTCAGGCACTGTGTTGGTTGCAAAGTCACCTCACGCTCAGCCCCTCCTCTGGGTACCCTTGTAAGGTCTTAGAACACAGCGGAGGAAGTGAGATCAGTATACAAACTGTTAAGTGCCAGAGTATCTGTGATAAATGCCATGTGAATGGTACAGAATGAGTTTTTAGCTATGTGCAATACAGGAAGGGACTACATTTTCCTGGAGTAAGGTAAAATGTCATAAAGGAGGATGTAATTTTCCATGTCCTTAAAGGATAATAATAATCTATTGATTAAATAATGAAAGCTAACATTTGCTGAGCACTTACTAAGTGCCAGGCAGTGTTTTCATCACTAATTTATGAGCATTTATGGCCTGATTAACTTAAACATTTACGGGTAAGAAAGTTTACGTGACCTAACTTGTCTAGGGATGAGTATCTAGGGTGGCATTTGTAGAGGTGATGTTGATGTGGGGAAGAAGGGGTGTAGCATGGTCACAGCTCAGGAGGAATGTTCCTTGTGGTGTGAGAGAGAGCAGGGTGGTAGGCTGAGACCAGACTCAAGAGCCCTGATGGCCCATCCCAAGTGGAATTTGGACTTGGGACTTCATTGAATGACTAGCATCAGTAGGTTTGTGAGCCCAGGCGTGACACAGTCTGAACTTGTCAGATAGATTGGGGTGAAGGAGCGTGGAAATCGGGATTGAGTGTAAGGTAACTGAGGATGGTTGTGGATGTGGAGGGAATGCCTGGGGAAGGGAACAGAGGAGTAGGGAGTTTTCCCTATAGAAGGTTCCAAAACTGGTTTTCTCTTCATTTTGAAGAGAAGCAGGTATTCGGGGAACACTGTATAAGAAAGGAAATTATTACATACTTATTCTGACATCATGAACCCCTTTTGACTCTTATTTTTGTATTCCTTAACCAAAAACGGTGTTGAAAACACCTGTTCAGCACTTGACCCATTCATATAACTAGAAGTCTGTGCTTCCCAGGGTAATCATCTGTGAGAGAGATCTGGAAGCAATGAAAGATGTGCCCCCTGCCCTTTAAGAGTTTATAATCCAGTTGAGAAAGCAAGATATGTAGAGATGCAGTAATAGGACTCAGCTAGTCTGTATCTCATCTCCCAGCTTCCTGGACTTCCTCCTTCCATTCTTCTCCTTTAACTTCAGGTCTCACCATCCCTACATACTGGAGAGGGCTTTGGCAGCAGTTGGTCAGAAATTTTACAGATGTGAGATTTAGCGGGCAAGGGTGGAGGTGGGAGGCTGGGATGATCCATGCAAATTACAAATCACAGAGGAGATGTCTTATAGGTAGTACCATGTCAGGAGATTCCTTACATGCATTTTTGTGTTTTCTATTTAAGAGATAACAGGAAAGTTATTTCTTTGATTACAGAAATTCTTAAAGGAAACTCTTGCAGCCCTGTTGAGTTCCTTCAGCCCTTGTGCAAGCCCTGTTCATCCATACTTAGTCTGTAGCTCTGACCTCACAGATGCACTGTTTACACAGCCGTTTCTAGCCCTTCCCTTTCTACACATATGCAGTTTGGGAGTGCGTTTGGCCACTCTTGTCAAAATAGGCTAAGGGAAATTTTACTTATCCCAAGTTTGCTTTGGCTCTGCTAGCTTTTGCTCTGGAATAATCCTACATGTTTCCTCTCCTGATAGTGCTACTATTTGCAGGACGTCCTGTGATCCATCAGCTTAGTTGGACAGTAAGTTTAGTCTGAGTGACAGAGAAGATCTTGGAGGTCACTCACTATTGGGGGATGCTATTCTTCAGGGTGAAGGGCAGCAGAGAGGTAGTACCATGTTTGTCCAATCTTGAGGATTGTGTGTTTCACACATAAAGTCAGTGGCAGGCACAGAAGTTTGAAGAAGGTTCTAAGGTGGAGAATTTATCATTGCTCACTCTGAATATAGAGGTCTCTTGGGATAAGAGAAGCTTTTTCTTTAGGGAAAGAAAATAGCCATGGAAACCCATTATTTCCCTGTTTTTATTGCCACTTAAATGCAAAAGCAGAAATGTCAAGTTGACCATGAATGGATGAAAATATGACATATGACTATAGTTTGCCTGTGAATGTACAACACCTTGAATATAAAACATTTTGTATTAAAATAGAGTTTTGGTTAGGGCTTTAGAGTTTTCTCAAGGCCAAACCAGGAGAAATAAGATTTATTGGTGGCAGCCCTGCCCTAGAGATTCATAGTGCCCTAATTTTTGCTAAAAGATGTTGTTTTGGGATCTCTCTACCAGCTTAGGACTTCTTGCCACTTCTTAAGGCTTATATACAGAAAAAAAACTAAAGATTGCATTTTCCATGTAAATGTGCCTCCTACAATCTTTTCATGAGTAAGAGTATGATCAATAAGTGTAATCTTATGATTTGAAATTATTTTAACCTTTTGCTACAACAGAACTTGAATTTTGTTTTCCTTAATGGTAGCTACCTATCTTTTAGTAATTTGTATTCAAAGTAAATTATATTTCCAAAAATCTGTATTGGAAGTAAAATTACACAGCAGTGTAATTTTTGACAGTAAAAGCCACTAATATTTACATTTACCATAGTGCTCGAACTTAACTGCAGTCTTGTCCTAATTTACTAATTGTAAGATATTTTCATGATAGACAACTCAAATAGTACCTTATTATTCTTAAATGTCATCCTGCATTTACATGGGGCAATCATTTAACATTGATATGATATAATAATGCTCACACCTGGAGTTGGGAATATGCTCTTTTGATTCAGCATTAATTTATTTATAAAGAACTTTGTCCAAATGTGCAAATTCTCTAAGCAGTAATGTTTGCATGGGATCTGCCCTGGACTAGCTCCTTTTGTAGCCCAATTTCAAAGTTGACTTGTGCTGTCGAATGTCTTTCACACTAACTGAAGTGTTTGTGTATTTGCTCTTCTGTCCTGTTTTTGCTGTTTCTCTGCTTTAGAGATTCAGAATATTCAGAGAGCTTCTTTCTATGACAGTGTTTCTGGTCTTCATGAGCCACCAGGTGAATGTATAAAGCCTGTAGGTCTTCCAAAACAGAAGGGTTTTAAGCCCACAGGAAAAACGTTTCGGGGGGCTGGCAGGGTGGTGGGGAGGGCAGGGTAGGCTGGGGAGGGAGGGCTGGTTTGGGGTTTCTGTTTTTGTTTTGCTCATAGGTCTGCATGAACCTTTCATTTCATGCTCAGTTTTATTATACTTCAAGGCAACTGTTTGAGTGCATAAGCAATTGAATTGCTGCTGCCTACACATTGCTTCTTATTTTATGCATAGCACTTACAGCACCGCATATTAAAAGGTATGTCACTACCTTTTCCAATAGTGCCATTTTGATACACAGTCCTCTAAGGGAATTGTTAAGAATTGATCTGCTAAATGACATCTCCTTTGTCTTTGAGTCACCTTTAAATTTTCAACTCCAAGGAATTCCAAGGAGGAGTTGTTTTTTTTTTTTCTTAGTCACTAACATTTTGTGAACAAATAATTACATTATTTATCTTAGGTGTGTTGGTCTCATCATTATTTATACCTTTTGTTTGGAATTTGTATGTATATCTGGCTACTTGGCCTTTTATTTTGACTTAAAGACATTGAAACTACCTACAAAGCTTGATATGTACAAGTCGAGACTAAGAAAGAGTGGATTTATCAGAATTTATACATTAAACCTGAAATCGAGCTCCAAATATTTGGGGCTTTGTTATCTGAATCCTTAGCCCTGTTTTAAAATACCACCTAACCATGGCTAGAGGGCCCCCAAAAGCTCCGTATAAAATGAAGACCACCCAGTCTTCCAAATGTTTAGTGAAATTGGCAAATAGCAAAATTCAAAGATAGTCAAATTCATCTTATGAAATTTCCTTTATGATTTTTGGAATGTGATAATGCTGAGATCCACATCCATTTCAAAAGTTATTTTTAAAAATGTTAAAGAACCATGCCTATTTTAATCCACCTTAAGATTCCTGCCATCAACACTAGCTCATATACTGGGAAGGAAGTAGATTGCAAACATAGGGTAGGAGGGGAGAAAAGGTTATGCCAAAGACAGCATAAGCTGAAATGAAAATTATACAGATCTCCAAAGGAAGAAATCTCAGTCATCTCTGACCTTGGAGAGGACTGACAATGTTGAGGAAGTGGAGAGAGCGAGCGAGCGAGCGAGGGAGCCTGGAGGTAGTTTTAAGCTATGGTCTGCCTGGGCTTGTGCTGTTAAAAGGTTAGCGCTTGACCTTTTGGATTTTCTCCCAAGGTAGGGCACCCTCTTTAGGTCTATTCCCTGTAATGTTTTTGGATTTCTAATCTCTTAAGAGAATTCCAGGCTGTGAGCTCTTTGAGAGCAGGGCCAGTGCCTGGTTTTGTTCACTGTCAAATCTTCAGCATCTGGTACAAATGAGGCATGAGAAAATTGATGGACAGGTGGGTGGCATTCCCACATCCAGTTTTCAGATGCAGCAGCTTTGCCTAATATTCCCACTGTGGCCTTTCCATCACCTAAAGACAGACTCTCTATCCTGTGGGACTAGGATCTTTGGGGTGTATATTTTTTGGTACCAGCAAGATCTAGTACAGAACCACTCTTAAGTGACTTCATTCTAATGAATGAGCAGGGAGTAAGCTCATTTACCTCACTATATTCTCACCTTGGCACTGAAAATGTTCCTGGTTCTGTCTGTCTCTCTGTGAGGTGTCCTTTGATTGAGTTACTCAGCTGAATCAAATATCAAGGATCTTACTCTCTGCTTCTCCTTGGAGCTCCATCCATCTACCATGGCTAAACATAGTCTTTGAAATTGCACATACTAATTCTGCAGCAAAATCTTTTTCTCTTCAATATGTGTTTATGGGTTCAAGAGACCTCCCCAGACAGGAGTGAGGGGTTTAAATATAAAAATGTGGGACTTTAGTATTTTCAGTGATTTCTGGGAAGACAATGGATGAAGGAGTTTCCAGGGATCCAGAGTGTGATTGCCTGTGACATGCTGACATGTAGTGAGCAGCTCTTTAAAGAAGATAACACAAAGCTAAAAGGGCCCCTGTGCTTCTAAGTGTATTCATAATGTTGGGGAAATTGCATTATGAAAAGCATGCAGGCTTTTGAGGATAAAAATGAGAGACTGGGGTAAAGAGAGGTTTCCAAAAGCATCAAAGGACAAATGCAGAAGGGAAAGGAACAGGATTTCTAGAGGCAGAATACAGAGATCATACAAGTTTCTGCTGTAAACTTAAGGACTGTTTTCTTCCAAATATATTTTGAAAATCTGAACTTCTGAGATAAACCAGTGGTGGAGGATGCAAGCAGAATAGACTAGCAAAGAGTGATTGTGACCTCAAAGTTACAGACAGGGCTTTTGGACTAAATGGGTCTGAGATAATAGGGACCATGAAAGGCTTTAGACCTGATCCAGCTCACGTTGGAAGGACAATTTCTTTAATCCTCACCTGCAGTTTCCTTCACAGAATAGTACCATTTAGGCTCTTTGAGCCTCCACATGTGCTACATTGCGGCTGACGGGTCCGAAGGGAACCAACAGAGAAAAAATAAGGGAACACGTGAGAAGTACCATGAAGCAAGTTTTCATTGTTGGTAGAGAATGTCCTCCGCCCCTTTTCAGCCTTTCACAGAAGCAGCATATGGAATGGGGTACCGGCAGTTAACTTGAAACTGAGAATTACCAAGGAGAGCTTGGTTCCTGCCATGGGAGGGCTTCCCCACTGTCACAAGCTTTTACCTTAGCCACGCTTAAAACATAGAGATGAGGATATTCTAACTTTAAAAACTTTGAACCAGTGTTTTTTCTTTTTCTTGGTCCAGTAAGACATTAAAGGTAGCTGTACTCAAAATTTAGTAACATGACTGATAAAATGGTAGCCATTTAATCTCCTTACAGATGACATCCATTGGTCATAACTTCGTAAGTGCTATTTTAGAATCTGTGCTTTAGGTCTGACACAGTTTATATGCTTAAATTGTCATCATTTCCCATGGATGAAGGTTTTTTGTTGTTTCAGTATCTAATCCTTCATAATTTTTTATCTTGAGTCATAGCAGCAGTTGGGAACTCAAAGAGAAGCAGCATTGGGTACTGCAACTTTAGTTCCTCAGGTCAAGTGGGGACAATGACACATTCTCAGGGTTATTGTATCAACAAGGCAACGTGAGCCTGTGCCTGGCACATGGGAAGCACCCAAATACATGGTGTTCTAGAATTGCAGTTACTGTGGCTGCATCTACAGCTGCTGCAGTTGCTATTGCACCATTGTTGCTGCTGGTGTTGTAATTATGAAAAACAGAGAAACTTGATAAATGTTTATTTCCTAGGCTTTATTTAATGCAAGTCCACTGTTATTCATAGTGTCCCAAGGCTCAGCTGATGGGCAGTCACACTGTGCTGCCCAGTCTCAGCATGAGTTAGAGATATGGGACCAGACAAGGGGAGAAAGCAAGAGCAGAAGCACAGGAGAAATTCTGAGGGTAAAGAGGGGCTTCCTGTTTGCCCATATACCTTGGACGTCTGAAAGGGATAGGAAGGTAGAAATGGGGGGAGGTAAAGGAAACAACATTCAAGTTCAGCTTGAGATAGTGCTTGGGATAAGGAAGATTCCATCTCCTTAAATCACATGCTTCCTAGCAACCTCTGAACTTCCTGGAATTTTTCTAAAAATTTCCAAATACTCGAGAGCAATTTGCAGATTGGTTCTAGCAGTTACATAGCCACTGTAAACTTGTTATTACAGTACTATGTAATAGGGATGTCACAGAGATATACTATTGGATATTAAGATTGTTTCTTAACAGTTAAATATTTGTTTCCAAATCTGTTTTTAACTGTTAGTAACATTTTTGTCTGTGTTAGAGTAGAATTGTCTTAACTTGTTTAAATTGGTATTGAGAACTTGCTACATGCCTCGCACAGTGCAAGGTACTGGATTTTGTGATGTAGTTCTTAATCATCACAGGCCGGCTGTTAAAATTACATTAAATAGGTTTCTTCCCTTTTTTTGGTTTCTAGCTATATTAACTAGAGTGAGTTTCTAAAGATAGCTTAAATACTTCAAATTAAATTTAGTAGCACTAGTATTTTGGCCCATGCACTGATTTGAAAAACAAAAATCTTAAGTACCCCCTGTCTCCTAGATTATCCCCTAGAAGAAGGGCCAGTTAAGAATTCTGGCACCAGACAATATAGTTCCTTATATAAAACTGTTGATGGCAGTTTTACAATGAGATAGATGAAACATTGCATTTTCTGCATTAAATTGTGACTGTGCCCTTAGAGATTTTAATCTTTGGAACTCATTTAATTTCTAAATGTTTAAATAAATTTTTATAGATTAATAAATTAGGTGTTAGTATAAAATACTTTTAATTCTTTTCAGGCTTCTGGAAACCACATAATAAATTTAGATGCCCACCAGCAACCCTAACCAGGTTTTCCTGACATCTCAGATAGAAGAGTTTGTAGCAGGAGAATAAACAAAAGCCAGTCTTCACCCTGAACCCATGGCTGGAAGACACTTTGAGATTTAGGAGCCACATTAGGTCTTGGAAGGAGCAGTACTCTTCATTTCAAGGAGCTGCTGGAGTCTTTTCTTTGCATTTTCTGTCTTTCTTTAACCATTTCAACAAGAAAATGCTCTTTTAAAATAGACATTTTTCTGGGTTTTGATTTTTGAGTGAAACCAAACATTAATAGTGTAGCCCACATTATTTAATGAATTTCCCGAAATGTTTCTCTTTCACCCACAAAATAATTTTGCTTATTGGTGGAATCTAACCCTGAGTTTAAAATTTTGAATTTAAAAAAAAAGAACTGAAAGTCTAAAGCATTAATTTTTTATAATCTAAATATTTAGCTTTGGATTACCCTTATTAAAATTAAATTTGAAAACCAAGCTCATTATGATTATATTTGTTGGTTACTATATTTAAAAAAAAAAAGCCTGGAGCTCAGTGTTAGACACAGACAACATGTTGTGTTTAACACACTGACTGGCACACTAGAAAAAAATTTTTTTCCTTGGGGCCACGGTGTTTTATTATGAAAATAGAATAAAAACTTGGAAAACAAAATGATTCTTTCTAATTTAATGAAAAATGTGTTATTTTTTATTGTTTTCTGTGCATGAGATATATGCAACTTGAAAAATAGTTCACGCAGCTCCCAAGGTGAACAGATGTATGAGTTACATATGCTTCACAAGGCCCTGGGCTCAAAACTAGCATGAGTTAAATACAAGTCACATGGCAGTTAATGTGTTAAGAACTGCCCTTGCAGGCTAAAGTACTGCAAAACCAATGTAATTGAATCCCTGCAAAGTAAATATGGTGTTCTTTCTCTTTTGTTGTGGTGGTGATTTGTTCTACTGGTAAACTTCGTACAAGTTCTGTCAGTGGATGTTTATTAAATAGCTACTGTATGACCAGCACCACACTCAGGCCAACACGAGGTGGGGGAGTGGAAATCATCTTTGCTGGTGGTCAGGGGGGCCAGAGAGAAAATGGGAACAGCTCTCAGGACCCTGAATGTGTGAGATGCTGGAAAAATGTCCCCTGTGGAAGCTCAGTCTAGTGGAGAAGATGCACAGCATGGAAATGTCATCCCAGGGATCTGTCCCAGGTGATTTGAGCCTAGAGAAGGGAGTGGCCTTGGAGGCAGGATGTAAACCAGAGCCTAAGACTTCCCTGAGGTAGTTAGGTAAAGAAATGGAGTTTTTAAAAGTGTTTAAGAGTTTGCCAAATTGACTGGAGGGGGTTGAGCATTCCAGGCAGATGGAAAAGGATGGAATGTGAAGTCATTGTGTCTTTGGGAAAACGCAGCTAGTTTGTACAGTTGGAGTTTAGGGGTGTGTGGAAAAGGCAAGAGAGGTACCTTCGTGGAGCACTTGAATGTTTTACAGGCACCTCACAACTCTGTGAAGTAGGTCTCCTTAGCTCTATTTCAACAGGAGGAAACTGCTGCTTGGAGAAGTTGGGTAACTTGCCCCAAAATCACCCAGCTCATGAGTGACAGGTGTTTCTGACTCTCTGGATCACATCCATCACTGTGCTGTACAATTGGGCTAAGTCATGTGGACCATACCCAGCAGGCTATGGGAGGTATTCAAGGATTTAATGCCTAGTTTTGTCTTTTAGAAATGGCTATTAATCATTACACTGGGGAAAAAAGGTGTAAATGGAAAGAACCATGTAGCATGAGGGTAGAGGATGATATGGGAAAGTGAGGCTGGAGGAGGAGCCAGGTGGGGAAGTGTAGGATCCAGGAAGAAGTAGGAGCCCAGCCAGGGCAGTGGAGAGGAGCGGTAGATGGAAGTTTGGCTTGACCAGTTTTGGTCAGTGGTCTCATTGGGTAGGAAACCCAGGAGGAAGAACAGGATGGGGGTGTGGTGGGAGGGGTAGAGACCACGCTTAAGGGTGGGACTTGGGCCTGCCCTCCCCTGTCCTCATGCTCTTTATCTAGCTCCTCCTCCTCTGCCAGGCTCCTCGGGGCTAGTCCCAGGCCTTCATCTCTCTCTGTTCTCCCTCTAGGTAGCTCACCCAGTTCCATAACTTTAAATACTGTCTGTAAGTTGACAACTCCCAAATGTACCTTTCTAGTGCAGACCTCTCTTCCTAGCAGAAGACTATAATATTTCACTTGTCTGCTTGACATCTCTCCTCCACTTGGACGTCTCGCAGGCATCCCAGACTTATGTAGAGTTTGGGTCTTGTCTTCCCAGCCACAAAACCCACCTTGCTCCCCATCTTCCCCACCAGCCACTCACTTGCTCAAGCCGGAATCCTAGGAATTCTTGAAATGTCCCTCTGCCTCACTTTCCATATCGAGTTAATCATAAAAGCAAGTCGATTCTTCCACTAAGATATCCCTTGAATCTTCTTTCTCTATCCATAATCTCAGTAGTTCAGGCTGCCATCATCTGTTAGAGCCTCGGCTACTGCAGGGGTCACCTATCTGGTTTCCCCAAGCCATTGCACATGCAGCAGCTGCTGTGAATATCATAAGCTCCTACTCATACTGTGTCCTTGGTGCGGGCCTTCCTTCGCTTCTTCCTGCCCCTGATCTTTCACACGCTGTTTCTACTGCCTGAAACGGTCTTCCCCCAACAGGCTCATTCTTACTTTTTGGGTATTGAATGGCATTTCCCCAGGAAGATCTCTAACCACTCATTTCTCCCATAGCATCCTGTTCTTTCATTCAATGCATTTCTTACTATTTGTAATTATAAATGGATTTAATGTTTATTTCATTTATCCACTGACATGTATGTATCAAGCATGTTAGTGCCAGATAACATGCTGGGAGCAAGGATGCAATGTCAAGTCAAGCAGACACGCTAGAATCAAACAAGAATTGGTAGAAGACAAAGGTACCTTTGTGACATCCGGATGGAGAGTAGACTACAGGTGTTCAGCAGCTAATGCAAGGTAGTCAGGTGTATGTAGTTGGAGTCATAAATGAGATCACCTGAGATGAGAATATGGCTTGAAAAAAGCAGAGGACCAATGTCTGCACTTGTATCTTGCCTTATTCTAGAAGGATTTTAGGTGAGTTGAGTTTGGGTCCCTAGTGAGTGCCACAAGGTACATGAAAAGAAGTGAAGCCATCAAGGAACAGGAGACTAGAGTGGCTGGGGTAGGGGGAGAGGAGTACAGGAGAAGGTGGGGTTCATAGAAAAGCCAGGAGTGGAGAGTAGCATTTTAGAATGCTACTGAGATGTCAAAAGGCAAATGTACCAGGGTCAAATAAAGTAGCACAGATGGCATCTCTTGCATTAGCAGTTGCCCAGCCTGAGTAGTATTGGGCAGGAGAGGAGGAGAAGGGGCTAGAAGCTAGCTGGTTGCATGCTGGGAGATTAGTGGGAGAGGGTGTGAAGTGTGTGAACTACTCTAGAAAGAAGCTTGGCTCTGAGGAGACAGAAAGGAAGTGGGCAGATGCAGGGTCCAGGGAAGATCCTTGTTTCATGGGGCATGCAGAGGTGAGGTTTGGTCCTGCCTTCTGCTGGGGCAAGTGAAGAGGTGTCAGTTGAAGGCACAGGAAAGAATGGTGGTCTCTGAGGCAGGCGGACTCCAATGCACAAGTAAAAGGAGTAGCTTTGACCCAAACCCTTGAGTCTGGTGCCTTCCCTTGGAAGCAGCTGAAGTGTAGTATGCATGCCTGGGCCTGGAGTTAAACAGCTGTTACCCACCCTTCTCCCAACTTCCACGTAAAGCCTGCATAACTTGAGCAGGTACTTTACCTCCTGGAGGCATGGGTTCCTTTTCTGTAAAAACCTCACTGGAAATCAAAAATTGAGTGAGATCTTGCACATAAAGCTCTTCACACAGTGCCAGGTCCCCATGTGCTCTGTCATGGGAAACAAATGAAAGAAATGAGGTTGAGGAGGGCATTAAAAAGGGCAGTTCAATTGATACTCTGATTGTTTTTTTAATATTTTAGAAATGTGTTTCATTCATATAACAATTTTTTCAATAAAAGCATATGCACATTATGCACCAAATGTTTTGCTTGTGGCTGGTGCACTGTTTATAATCTTATCTTTAAAAGTATTCAGTCTTTGTAGATAATGTAAATGCTGCTTTAGTAATAGGGGAATGTCTGAGAAGTTTAACCATGTACACACACAGGAAGCTTAGGCATTTATTCTTTTCAGAAGAGTCCTTCCTATTTTGTGTTCTTGCCCTTTAATAATGTTATTTATGAGGAAAGAGCTGAAGTTTACATGTTGCTAAAAATCTGAACTGATGTAATCTAATCTTCTTGCATTTGTTCTTGAATCTTAAATGACTTTTCTTACTGAAAATCTAATGACTAATAAGAGATAATTCTGATCCCCAATCCCTGAGCATATTCATTAAGTGGATTTTTACAATCAAATATTTTTATGAATATTTTATGAGCCATTTCCTATTTTGAGACTTTTCACAAAATCAGTTTGTGTATCAATAATGCCAGCCAATGATCTTTCATTTACCAACTAATTGTAAATGTAACAGGCAGAATGTTATCAAAGGCAGTGAAACTAGTGCAGCAGAAGGCATCTGCTGGTATGTGGTAGTTTGGAGTTGTCAAAGCACTACTATATCCTGCCATATAAGTGTGTGGCTGTTAGTTCACGGCTTGTGCAGTGTCTAAATATGCTGACTGCCTTACCTATATGGCATCTCTTATCATTTGTTCCACAAAGCTTGTGCTGCTGCACTATCACTGTGTCTTTTCTTTCCCTACTAAATAGTTAACTTTGGCTTATATTCCTTTTCTTTTTCCTTTTCACCAGTGGACCGTATTGTGGGTCTGGATCAAGTCACGGGTATGACTGAGACAGCTTTTGGCTCTGCATATAAAACCAAAAAGGGCATGTTTCGTACTGTTGGGCAACTCTACAAAGAATCACTAACCAAGCTGATGGCAACTCTCCGAAACACCAACCCTAACTTTGTTCGCTGCATCATTCCAAATCATGAGAAGCGGGTATGTGTTAAGCAAAACATACACTAGTGTTTAAAATTGATCAAGGTCAGGTTACAAAGATTAAACTATGAAACTATTGTTTGCTTGATTAGGCTGGAAAACTGGATCCACATCTGGTGCTAGATCAGCTTCGCTGTAATGGTGTCCTGGAAGGGATCAGAATCTGTCGCCAGGGGTTCCCCAACCGGATAGTTTTCCAGGAATTCAGACAGAGGTATTGCTAACTTTTACCTTTTTTGCATATGTATCACAGCTTATCTTAATATGAATTAAAACAGTGATACAATGGGGAAACATTTTCCCTTATTCCCTGGATAGTTTCAGTTTTCTTGTATAGCAAAGGGACAATTGTTGTTACCTTGATTATTGGTAGAAAGATTGAACACCTACTGTATAAAAAGGCAAGTGTGCTGGGAAATGCTGTGGTGCTGCAAAGAAACGTTCCCTGTCTTCAGGGTCCTGGAGTTAGCTGTGAGACAAACATAGAAAGCTGAAAATTATAGCTTACTCATTCAGACAGTTCTACCTGGATTCAAACATAATTATTTTTAAAAGTGATTTTTTAAAATAGATGAGTAATATATGTTCAAGAGAAGTAAAAAGTAAATAAAAATCATTCAGGAGTGATTCCTGGAAATGTAGTGGGATATTTCTTTCCATCTTTTTTCAATTAATATATTGTTACATGTGTGTGTTTGTTGTATGTATTTTTTTCCAATCTATATGTTCATATGCACACACATGCATGCAATTATAGTCATTTAGCTCAAATAGAGAAGGGAATAGGGTAGATTAGAAAAGGACTATGAAAAGGGAAAAGATAATAGATACGAACATATGATGGGAAATAGTTATCTTAGAATTTTATTCAGTAATTTTTTTTAATGGTTAGGTTAGTTTTCTTTTTTCCTTCTTTTTTCTGGAAATCAGATTTCGAAGTGTGACAGCATTTGTTGTTCAGTGAAATCAGTGGAGCTGCCGGGTCAAAGAATGGCCCTTGTGCCCTTTCTCCCATTGCTCCAGATGGGATCAACTTGAGAAGCTCTCCAGTCTCCATGTGTCTCCAATGACAGGAAAGCCATCATTCTGACCCCATTGTATGATAAACAGTCTGGTAGATTTTCACTCTTAATTGAAAGGAGAAAAAGGGGGCATAATTGGCATCCAGGATACAAAGTTGATTGATATAGCCAGGATTCATCCTGTAATATATCCAATGTCTTTTTGCTAAAAAATTTTTTCTAATTGAGGTGTAACCTGTGTGCAATGAGGTACACAAATTTTAAGTGTACACCTCAGTGAGCACCCAGACCAATGCCGTTTTGCATATCACCCTGGTATTTTTGAATGCTCTAAGTAAAAGCCTGTGAACATTGCTCTTGCAGCCTTTCCTGTTATCTAATAAATGCCTACAAATTGACAGTGACTTAAAGTACAAAAAGCCAGATTAAAGATGTGAACATTTTGTGGGAAATGAAGAAAAATGAAAGGTTTTTAAAACACTATGCTTTTGATTCTTCCCTGCCACAACCTCCCAAACCTAGTCTTTGACCTGAAAGAATTAACCTCATTTTCACTTTGCTTCTTATTATAAGAGATAGAAACTAGATCTGCAGAAAACCTCAGATTATCACCTTTCATTTCTTTACTCTTTAATGTGTATTACCTATCATTTTATTGCCTCTTAGAGTAGAACTCACAGTTAGTAGGTAAACCTGTTCATAAATTTCTACAAAAGACTTTGGAATCTTTTCCTACAGATATGAGATCCTAACTCCAAATGCTATTCCTAAAGGTTTTATGGATGGCAAACAGGCCTGTGAACGAATGGTAAGCTGTTCTTGATTTTTATGGTTTGTAGACTATGAATATAATCTTCCCTATAGCAAAAAATAAACGGACTCTTTCTCTCTTAGATCCGCGCTTTAGAATTGGATCCAAACTTGTATAGAATTGGACAAAGCAAGATATTTTTTAGAGCTGGAGTTTTGGCACATTTGGAGGAAGAAAGAGATTTAAAAATCACGGATATCATTATCTTCTTCCAGGCTGTTTGCAGAGGTTACCTAGCCAGAAAGTAAGTGGGTATTCACCAATTAAATGTTCACTAAGGATGTGTTTGTGCTAAACATTGTGTTTTGTGCTAGGGATGCATGAGTGTGTGAGACATGTAAGTCCCTGTCCTCATGGAAATTACTTCTAGTGGGAGAGAGAGCCAAGTAAACACATGAACATGCTAAATAATGGTATGCCACAATAGGAGACACACAAGGGGCCAGGACAGAGGGGCTAGGGGTCCTGCTTCAGCTTCTCTGAGGCTATAATGTCAGGGGTAAGAAGGCTAGCCCTGGGAATAGAGGAGAGGGCTTTCCAGTGAGGGACCTATAACAGCAGCCTGGGAAGAGTTTGGTATCACTTGAGAAGGTGAAGCAGTCTAGGGTGGCTGGTGCATGGTGAGTGAGAAGGAGCAGGTGAGAGAAGAGGCCTGAGAAATGGGCTCTGGGCAGGGCTTAGAAGTGCAGTGGAAGGACAGTGAGGGGGGATCTATGTTTTCAAGGCCACCTGGCTGTGCTGTGTGGAATCCAGGAAGCAGGCCAAGAGTGGAATTGGGTGGCCAGTGGAAAGCTATTGTAGTGATTCGAGTGGAAGATGGTGCCTGGGCCCAAGAAGGTTATGGTGGAGACTGAGAGAAGTTTGTTGGATTTGAGATAGAATTGAAAGGACTCAGAACTGGTTTAGAGGGTAACTGGTGTTTTCTTTATTTCTTACTGAAGACTTAGGCTTTGGGAGTGAGAGAGATTGAGAGAGGTGAATAGTTTGCCATCAGACAGCTTTAACAAACAGAATATGAACGCCTGGACTGGAAGTTACCGCTCTGCAATAGTGTCCTTCAGGCATGAGTTGGAAAGCAGCTGTGGTTCCCAGGCAGTCTGCTTGCCCAGACACTGGTGACGAGGGCTTTAAACAGAAGAAGGTGGTGGAAGCAATGCTTATATTTCTTTGCCTAAAGACAGAATACTGAGTTAAAAGGATAGCATGGAAAGTTCAAGAAAAATAGATGATATCCGGCTGGGTGGCTCATGCCTATAATCCTAGCACTTTGGGAGGCTGAGACCAGGACTTTGAGACTAGCCTGACCAACATAGCCAGACCTTGTCTCTACAAAAAATTTAAAAATTAGCCAGGCATTGTGGCACGCACCTGTATTCCCAGCTACTCAGGAGGCTGAGGGAGGAGGATCACTTGAGCCCAGGAATTTGAGGTTGCAGTGAGCTATGATGACACCACTGAACTCTAGCCCAGGCAAGACTTTGTCTCAAAGAAAAAAAAAAGATGATATCCTCAATGACTGATACCAAGAAACATTTGGCAAGAAGGAGCAAAAGACTTGGGTTTTTATATATTTATGCTTAAAGCATGTTTAAATAATAAAGTGAAACTGTTTATAGCAAAGACCCTCCTTACTGTGTATCCATTGGACTGCAGAATGCCTATCTTAGCATAAGGAGTGAGCACTGGCAGATGCCTTTCTAACTTCCTAGGGTTAGTAAAAAACTTTACAACTACCAGAAACATACTATAGCTGTCAAAAGTGCAAGAAATGAAGTATATAAATGTACTTTGTGTGGCTTTTTTCATTGACATCTAAACTTTGTTTGCAAAAATTTTGAGATAGAAAGTCAAAAACAAAGATATTACAGTTTCGTTATCTGATCTTAAGGACTTAAAACTGACAAATTCATGTAATCTTAAATGTAAGCCAGCAGGCCCATGTCATTGGCAGCCTCTATTAGTCACACTATGTATATGTGATTTAAAATTAGGATACATCGATGAAAGAAGACAGAACCAGATTATAATGTGGAAAAAGGCAGAACAGTGCTTATAATAGTGAAAAAGATAAGTATCTTTATGGAAATCCATGAACTTGAGACTGAAGCACCCTGGAGGACATTTTGATAACCATAAACAGAGGGAAGGGGACAGAAGTGATTTTGAACAGTTGTGAAGTCTACTTCCCAGATACTTGAAGACAGGATGCTGTGTTTCAGATGCATGTCACAGGGCGGCCTCATGAAAGCCCGCAGGATAGCACCAGACACGTAGCAGATGCTCAGTAGCTATCAGCTGACTACTGTAGAGTAGGAAAACCAGCTGCCTCATCCCACTAAACAAAGTGCCTGGCATGTTTCTGACTCTTCGTTCCAACAGTTTTATTAATATCTCCTACAGGGCCAAGGAAGCAACTAGGGCAGTGGTTGTTAATAAGAAGATTGGGTGAATTTTCACAGCATTCCTGAAGGCAGTTGCAAGAATTGGGAGGTGGATGCTTTAAAGGTTCAAAAGACATTTTTGAAACTGTGGTTTTTGTAGTAGAAACTCTTAGAATTAAGACTTGGCCAAACCTTTTTGGGTGGTAGGAATAAGTTAGAAGGTAGAAGGCTTTGTAGGGAGTAAGAATAAAAGCAGTTATGAAGCAGTGGACTCAGGGAAAATTCTAACCAGCAAGGAAGAATTAGTTGGCAGTATGACAGTTGTGGGATTTCTATGAGGAAATGTGACAGGCAGGTCAGCAGACTACTGAAAATTGGTCATTTATGCTCTAAAACAGCAACTATCAAGTCTTTTTTTAAGACACTCCCACTTGCATCCTGATACATCTGTTTGCTGGAGTGAATGAATAATTCTACATTTTTTCATATCTTTTTTATCTCCTTCAATTGCTTCTCTTTCCAAGGAGCATCCTATAGCTACTCCTGCAGGTATAAAAGGACTCAAGAGAAATAATCACAGATTATTTCTAGGAAGTGCCCAGTTCGTTCATCCACTCAGCAAACAGTTTGAGGAGGCCTTGCATGTATCAGTCACTTGATTGTGCCCTGGGACCACAAAAATAACTGGGCCATGGTCCCTGCTTCTGAGGAGCTCAGAGTCTAGTTGGGAAGATAGTCATATAAGTAGACAATTGGAGTGAAGCGTCAGTGCTATGACAGAGGGATGAAGGTCTGTCTGAGCTCTGTAGCTCCGAGGTCATTCTGGTGCTCTGAAATCTAGGAGAGGAGAATATTCGAGTAGTGAGTAGTACACAGAAGTGTGCAGCAGACAAGGCAAAATAGGTTTGGCTAAGGAAAATGCTGCTAAATTCCAAGTCTAGCAAGTCCTTCATCAGTATCTAAAATGCAGCTTCAGTAGAGTGGTGGGGTAGAAACCAGACTGCTGGAAGTCAGGGAGTCAGGTCGTAGGAACATTGGCCTGTGGATCCTGAAAGTTTGACAACAAGCAGAAAAAGACAAATTGTCTATCAGCAGGAACAGCAGGGTAATGAGCTTTGTTTGGTTCTGGGGTTGTTTTTGGCAGGAGAAGGGGTGGGGTTTCATAAAGGGGGCAAGTGAAAGTAGGAGAGTAGGATAGTGAAAGTGCTAGAGTAAAGGTAGACAGGAAGTGGGTCTTAGACCACATTGAGGGATTGAGAAGGTAGCATGGTATAATAGGGAATGCCCAGACTAGGGTTCCACAGTCCACCAAGTATCTCTGCATCCTAGAGGAAGTCACGTGACTTCTCTGAGCCTTCATCTGCAAATGAGAGACATGAACACGACGATCCCCAAGCCTGCTCCAGCTTCAGGGGGCTGCACTGTGTTATGGCAAAGTGGGGGGAAGGAGGAGAAAAATGACCTTAGAGGGGGAAGAATATTTCTTCTGTGACAGATCAAAAGAAAAACAGGAGAATAGCTAATAAAGGAGCAATGAAGAGCACCAGCATAGGGAAGGCAGGGGCCTTCTGCCACGTTGTCTTCTTTGCTTCAGGAAACAGGAGGTTTATTCATGCCCAAGAGTGTGCGCATGTGTGTGTATAGGGTGAACGGCAGCAGAAGAATGTGCAGGCTGCATCTGTGAAGGAAGGGCGGGGACCGGTGCCGGTGCCGCAGGTGGGCTGAGCTGGCGTGGATTAGAGCCGGTGGTCCCATTTCCTTTCACGTTTCATCCGAGGACTTGATTGATGTACCCATTCCCTATCCTAGCCAAATAAGAATGTTTGCCTTTAGAAAGTCTTCTTACGATAACAGCTATTTAAACAACCTTTTTCTTTATATAGTAAGTTCTTATTGTTCTTCAGGGCCTTTGCCAAGAAGCAGCAACAACTAAGTGCCTTAAAGGTCTTACAGCGAAACTGTGCGGCATATCTGAAACTACGGCACTGGCAGTGGTGGCGAGTCTTCACAAAGGTGGGCTTGGATTACTTCTCTCTACATCCCTTTCTGAATAGCAGAGTTTGGGCCAGGCGTGGTGGCTCATGCCTGTAATCCTAGCACTTAGGGAGGCCACGGCGGGAGGATCGCTGCAGCTCAGGAGTTTGAGTTTGCGGTGAGCTATGATGATGCCACTGCACTCCAGCCCAGATAATAGAGTGAGACCCTATCTGGTAAATAAACAAATAAATAAGTAGCAGTTTGATCAGTAAGAACCTATAGGAAAGAGATAGGATGATAACCTGCTTAACTTTGTCATAGGTGAAGCCTCTCCTACAAGTTACTCGCCAGGAGGAAGAACTTCAGGCCAAAGATGAAGAGCTGTTGAAGGTGAAGGAGAAGCAGACAAAGGTGGAGGGAGAGCTGGAGGAGATGGAGAGGAAGCACCAGCAGGTGTGTGCGTTGACATCATCATCCACACGCTGCCCTGAGTCAGTACGAGATCTTCCATGGATAGCACCTCTCACCCATTTAATTAGGAGTATCTTTACCTACCATATCATCTTATTTTATGTGAGGCATTTTCACTCATTTCCAAAGCATATACCTTTTGATAATAGAGTTAACAAATACATTATATTTTAGATTTATATAAATTAAAATCAACCTTACCCTTGCATCTTTGCTTTTGTCATTCTCGCTATCGAGCACGTGTGTAACACCTGTGTTAGATAAGTCTCCCAATACTATCATCTTCCTATGTCTGCTAATGATGGGAAATAGAAAAAAGTAAAAGGATGAGATATTTGAGTACAAGGCCACCGCCTGCCCCTTCTCTAGCGACAGTGGTCTTGAAAGAGCATCTCTCTTACAGGCAGTTTTTTTCATGGATAAAGCAGATGCTCAGGAAATTTTTGTGGATGACAATAATAGAATTGTAGTGTTGAAGGCCAAAAATGTTAATGATAAAGGCAAAAGAATATTACTTAGACGTTAGTAGTGACCATGAACTTGATCACATTTGAATAATATTTTCTATCTCCTATTTATCTGTCCCTTTGTAACTTATCTTAATAGAACTATAATTCTTAAAATAGCATGAATTTAATATGTATTCAGAACAACTTGAGATATCAGGAACAACCAAAAATGCTTTCATCTACTTATTTTGCTATAGCCAAAAACATATTTGAAAGTTTTACCAGTGATGTTATATATTTTTAACTCCCAGTTTCTTTGGCGACATGCATTCACCACTGAAATCATGGTGAATATATCTTGTGTATGCATTGGGGGCAAATCATAGTACTAGACACTTTCTTGTGATTGCAGCTTTTAGAAGAGAAGAATATCCTTGCAGAACAACTACAAGCAGAGACTGAGCTCTTTGCTGAAGCAGAAGAGATGAGGGCAAGACTTGCTGCTAAAAAGCAGGAATTAGAAGAGATTCTGCATGACTTGGAGTCTAGGGTTGAAGAAGAAGAAGAAAGAAACCAAATCCTCCAAAATGAAAAGAAAAAAATGCAAGCACATATTCAGGTATCTATAATAGTTTTTATTTAGAATTATATTTTGGATTTTCAAGTGGATCTGTTGAATAAATAGCAGCTGTATATTTGGGTTCTTTTGTCCATTGAGAAGCAAGAGGATTCTAGGTTATGAGTACCTATCTTTAGAAAGATGACCGTCATTTGAAGCACAAATGTAATAGATTTTCTTTGAACATAGATTTTTTATTTTGTATAGGAATCTTTTTTATGTTCTGATATGGCATCTTATAGTTTGCAAAGAAATTCAAAGAAACCTCCCAGGGTGTATTGCATTCTGTAGATGACCTAACTTGCACTTTATATTGTCATTAATAATGCTGTTGTTCACTGCATTCATTAGATAGGCCTCTACTAAGTGGTTTGGTTCACAAGAAATGCTTTGCACTGACATAGGAGATGGCCAAGGGTCAGAATTTTTAAAAAATTAGCCCTTCCCTCGTACTTACTTTCTTTTTGAAATACAAGCTAAACTTGCGTAAGTACAACTGTATACATGGTTGAACACCCAGACAAATGATATAGATAACAGTTCTTCCGTCCATATCCTAGGACACACCACCTCTGTCTCCTGTCTTCCACCACCACCCTATTAAATATGCTCTTGAGTGTCAGGCCATCAGGATCTGCCACTGTTGCTTCATGGATCCAGTACCAAACTTTCTTTCTCCATGCCTCTCCTTTCATATTTTTCTTACTCTACAACTTATCTTTGCAAAGTACAGATAATGCAGATGTTAGTCAAAACCACAAAAGATATCATCCTTAGTAAACATCCCATACAATAAATCATCCAGACACCTTTCTGTCATTTTTCAACATAAAACAGCATTCAGATATATCTTAATAAGTTAGCAGAATATCACAAAAACTATAAAAAGTGCATACTCTTTAATCCAGCAATTCTAAATCTAGGACTTTATTCAAAAGATAAACCAATGGAAGCCATCTAATTATTCAACAATAAAGTATTATTAAACCATGGTAATACTATACAGTTATAAATTTAAAAATATTTATTTTCATAGATATTCATAATATATTAATAAAGATAGTTGCAAAAGAGTGTGTATACAATAAGATCTAATTTAAAATATTTATATGACTTATAAATGTATATGTATGGTTTTATATGGGAATATCCAGAAGATCTAGAAGAATCTTCACCAACAACAGTGAGGTATCCCTGATGCTATTATCAAAGGTTCTGATTTTCTTTTTTCTTTGTTTAAGAGCATTTGCTCATTTCAATAATATTTTACTCATGTAGGATAAGAACACCCAAATTCATCTCTAATCTCCCCAACCTATTTTTTTAACTCCATATTTTAATAACTTCATGTGAAATATTTGTATTTCTTTACTTTATTTACAAAACAAATACGTACTTACAGAAACATGGTTTGGTTTTTGTTTTGCTTTTTTAAGACTATCTTCACATTCTTTTACCAGATTCTTTTAAACTTCTGGTTTCTTGCCCTATCATAATTCGTTATCTCCTTTTGTGACATGGAAATTCATTCAAACGCATTCTTAAAATACTTACGGTATTATAAATTATTAAGTATTGATTTTTTTCCTCTTGTAGAATATTAGAGGTTCTGTATTAACTGCATGGCCCTTGGGAAAACCCAACCTTTTGGTCCTTTGCCTTTTTTTTTTCTTTTGCCTGTGAGACTTTGGGAGATTTCTGACCTGCCCCCCTGTTCAATCAGAACTACTTCCTAGAGGTATTTTTTGGTTAGGTTTGGTTTTTAAGATTAACTTCCTGATTTTAATATTAATTAATGATTATTGTAGAAAACCTAGAGAATACAAAATAGCACTTAGAGTTTCCTTCCAGCTGTCATCCCCATTAACTCTATTATTTTTTCTTGCATTATTCTAAACATATATATAGGTTCCTTAATTAATTGAAATTATACTGAACATACTGTTATGTTACCTGCTTTTGTCACCTTATAAGTGTGCAGTACAGGGGTGCAATTAGCAAAATCCATACTGTGGGAAACTGTAGGACAAATAACCTGGTTTTTTAAACAAATAAATGGTGAGAGAGAGGGAGAAGGAGAGAAAGAGGGAGGAGAAAGAAGTATAGGGGAACCTAGAGATTAAAAGAGTCCTAAGAGAGAGATCATTCAATCACAATATTTGAAACTTATTTGGATTCTGATTTGAACAAACAAATGTATTTTTTAAATGGTCTTTATCTTTTAGAGATACAGCCTGAAGGTTTTACAGATGAAATATGTCGTCTGGGATTTGCTTCAAAATAACCCAGGGGGAAAAGGGAGAAGGTGGAGGTTTAGATGAAATGAGATTGACCATGAGTTGATGCTTGTTAAGGTCGGGCTGATGCTTGTATGTGGGGCTCATTATGCTACTCTGTCTGCTTATATGTGTGTGAAGTTTTTCAAAATAAACTGTACACCTTTTGCAAGGGTTTCGTTCTAAAATTAACCATGAGTAAATTATTTAGCCAAAGTTATGCTTGAAAAGTTTCCTAAATTGGCCATACATTGATTTGTATGTACAATCCTGTTCAATAACATATGCTGGTCATATACAGTAATATGGGATATGAAATAAAGATCTGCATGTGAAAGTAAAAATAAGTGTAAATGCTAGACTTCCACCTCATTGGTGACATACTCCTGTTGTGAAAGGCACACTAGAACTGAGACAGCTCATGTCTCACTGACCTGTACTATTTAAATTGTTTTCATGTTCTCTTTGTCTCCTCTTTGGCTGAACATGTAAAGTTTAATTCAACTAAATTAAATATGCATTTGATGTAGCTCTGCTATATTATTCATATTTCCCTGTGTTGCTAATTTTATTCCAAAATATGAATTTTAATTACTATATGTTATTCCCTTTTGCAAATGTACCAACATTTAATTATCAAGACCTTTTTGTAGCATGTTCATAGTTACTCAATATTATAAATAACTCTTCACTATATGTCTTTTTATGTAAATCACATCTGTTACAATTTCCTGAAATTTCTAGTTTAAAAGTTTTCAAAGCTTGCTACACTTTGCCATGTTGGCTTCCGGAAGGATTGACCCAGTTTGAACTTTGGCCTATAGTGGATACAAATGCCTGTTCACGTAACATTTCATATTTTTTAAAATATTCCTTGCCATGTTGAAAATAAAAAATCAGTATGTCATTTTAATGCATTCCTGTGCACTGTGGATGTGTGGTTGAATCTCATGGAAGGAGTGGGGAGACTGACTGTGTTCTTCTTCACAAGGACCTGGAAGAGCAGCTGGATGAGGAGGAAGGGGCTCGGCAGAAGCTGCAGCTGGAAAAGGTGACAGCGGAGGCTAAAATCAAGAAGATGGAAGAGGAGATTCTACTTCTTGAGGACCAAAATTCCAAATTTATCAAAGTAAGACTATTTCCATGAAAAGTTGATTTTAGAAAACAGAAAATATTTATGTTGATTCGCTCACTGAAAGAGGCTTCAAACAGAAAATTCTCAAGATTTTAGGTTCATTTACTTGATTTTCTCTTTAAATCTCTATATAGATTTCTAAAGACACAGGGACCATTTAGTTTTTTAAACCCAGCAGACATCCTTATATTTTAGACTTTTAACTTGTACATTTTGTGTGCATGGATCATTCATTGATTACTTGTTTCCATCTGTGCAAGCATTAATTCATCCAGCACTGGTTGTGGGACTCTGAATGCCAGGCAGCTGGGCCAAGTTCTAAGGACAGGCACCAAGATGAGTGAGCCTTCCTGCCTTTTTGGAGTACAGTCGTCCATTGCTTAACGACAGGGACACATTCTGAGAAATGCATTGTCAGGCGATTTTGTCCTTGTGCAAATGTCATGGAGTGTACTGACACAAACCTAGATGGTATAGCCTACTACATACCTAGGTTATGTGGTAGAGCCTGTTGCTCCTAGGCTACAAATTGTACCGAATACTGTAGGCAGTTGTAACACTATGGTAAGTATTTGTGTATCTAAACTTATCTAAACATAGAAAAGGTACAGTAAAACTATGGTATAAAGCAGTGGTCCCCAACCTTTTTGGCACCAGGGACTGGTTTCATGAAAGACAATTTTTCCACAGTGTGGGGGTGGGGGGAGCATGGTTTGGGGATGATTCAAGTGTATGACATTTATTGTGCAGTCAAACCTCTCAGCTAATGATAATCTGTATTTGCAGCCACTCCCCAGCACTAGCATCATTGCCTCAGCTCCACCTCAGATCATCAGGCATTAGATTCTCATAAGGAGCACGCAACCTAGATCCTTTGCATGCTCAGTTAACTGTTGGGTTCGTGCTCTTATGAGAATCTAATAGGCGGAGTTTATGCAGTGATGCAGGCAATGGGGAGTGGCTGTAAATACATACAAAGCTTCACTCTCAACTGCGGCTCACCTCCTGCTGTGTGGCCAGGCTCCTAACAGGCCACAGACCAGTACCAGTCTGTGGCCCGGGGGTTGGGGACTGCAGGTATAAAAGATAAAGAACGGTACACTTGTATAGGGCATTTACCCTGAATGAAGCTTGCAGGACTGGAAGTTGCTCTGGGTGAGTCAATGAGTGAGTGGTGAGTAAATGTGAAGGCCCAGGACATTACTGTACACTACTGTAGACTTTATAAACACTGTGCACTTAGGCTACACTAAATTTATTATTTTTTTAAAATGTAACTGCACTACAACATTATGATGGCAATGACATCACTAGGCAATAGGAATTTTTCGGCTGCATTATAATCTTAAGAGACTACCATGATATACATGGTCTATAGTTGATCAAAACATCCTTACAAGGCACATGGCTATAAATAATCCATGGGGGAAGCAGTGCCAATATTACTTATTTTCTCTCTAGTTAAAGAAAGTTGACTTTTATGAGTAATAGCAAACCCAAGTTGTTATTTTGAATGCCTTTTCTGAAGCAGTCAATTTTTTCTATTCAGGAAAAGAAACTCATGGAAGATCGCATTGCTGAGTGTTCCTCTCAGCTAGCTGAAGAGGAAGAAAAGGCAAAAAATTTGGCCAAAATCAGGAATAAGCAAGAAGTGATGATCTCAGATTTAGAAGGTTAGTGCTTGGGGATAGAGAAATTTAGAAGTGGGACATGTGACTGTAGATTCTACTTCAATCAGAATGTGTAATAATAGAAAGTGGTATACAGGGTGATTACTAATAATAATGACCTTCAGTTTGGGTTCACTTATTAAAATTGGTCTCTTATAAATTATTTTGTATTGCCTAGTCACTTAGTATTTATGATGGAATGGCTTAAAATGGTTTTACTTTTTAAAGTTTAGTACTATGGTAAAAGATATTGCCCTTTGGTGGGCATGGTTGGGCTCTAAATTAAGTTTGGGTGCTACAAACCGTTCAGACTTCCTTTGTGTTTAATCCAAAGCTGCAAAACAGTGCCTAAGTTTCACCTCACAAAGGGACTGGCCAGTGACATAAAAGCTGGCAGGGACAGAGGAGACACTGCTGAGGGTAACAGTATCTCACTCCCATGGCAAAAGTAATGTCAGGAATCCTAGGACATTAGGACTTCTGCAAAAGAAATAAGAAAAAAGGGGGAAGTTGGAAAAAGCATGCAGAACCTTTACTCGGACTAGCAGCTGGAGACTGTGTCATCAGCAGAGGGAGGAGGGGTGGCTAATGTCAGAAAGCTCTGTACAGGCACCTGCGGGGGCTGTACCCACTCTTCCTGCATGCTTTTATGGTGGGGAGAAAACGGGGTTGGGTTTTTTTTAACGAACCAATTAGGGTTTTGTTTGTTTATTTGTTTAGTATAGACAAAAGAGGGAATGGCAGTGTAATTAGGCAATAAATTTTTTTCATAAACCATTTTTACTAGTATATGGCTCGTCTGCTAGGGAAGTACTCATAAGCAGACGGGCCAGTTTTTTCTCACCTATGTGATCAGCCTGTGATACTCAGTCTTATCCTTGCAGCAGATTGGTTCCTACTGGAGAACACAAAGGCATACAGGGTGCATTGTTGTGAGGAAAGAGTTTGAATGGAATGGATCACTAGCACTAATTAAGGAATCACTGCAGAGTTTTAGAGGGGAGGGTAGAAAAGATGCCAAGCCCTTTCTGCCCACTCTTCTGCCTTCTCTCTCCCAGTGCTCAGGGAAGGCAGTCTTCTCAGTTCAAACCAGGGGTTCCCGTCGAAAGGGGAATGAGTGACAGGCAGCTAGGGGCACTGCCCGGGCACCTGTGCAGCTACTTTCCAGACTTGGGCACAGCAATGAGTTTGACATAAGAGGGCCCAGATCCCTTCAGCTCTTATCGTGTGACTTCACTTCCCATGAAAGGATGTCCTTAGATAACCCAGTTTCTTCCTTAAAATTCCATCCTCACACTAATTCTTCTCCCCTTCAGTTTGATCTTGGTGAGTTTCAAATGACTGAGCAGTTGACACAGTGTTCTCAAGGCAATGATATCTTTTGAATAAAATGGCTTATTTTCAACTTTGATCAGTTTAAATTTTGAGTTTATATGTATGGTGTGTCTGTCACTCAGTGTGTTGAAGAGCTTCTTAAATATTGTCTTAAAGAACGCTTAAAGAAGGAAGAGAAGACCCGTCAGGAACTGGAAAAGGCCAAAAGAAAACTCGATGGCGAGACGACTGACCTGCAGGACCAGCTTGCCGAGTTGCAGGCACAGATCGACGAGCTCAAGCTGCAGCTGGCCAAGAAGGAGGAGGAGCTGCAGGGCGCTCTGGCCAGGTCCGTAGCTGCATAGCCCAGTGCTGCTCGGTCCCCATGGGGTTTAGTTCCAACAGGCCTGTCACTCCTGGGAGCATCCGAACACCCAGGGAGAGCAAGATGGGTTCCCTTGCTGTTGGGTGTCTGACTTAAGAAAGTGAGAAACCAAGGAGTACAGAATTTGTGCCAGGGCGGCAAGAAAGTCTCATAAACCATCCTCAATAGTTACACTTAAAAGTGATTAATCACATCATGAAGCCCTGGGAGAATCACACCAGAACAAATTATTTTACCACATCAGTGTTTTGGTTTCTGTAAATTACAGATTAACTTCAGTGTGTTTTGGAACTTTAGAGGAAATCACTTTTCAGAAATGATATTCCTCCACTAATAGCATGATTTGATATTTGGTTCTAAACCATTCAATTTTAGAATGCAAATCATATATAATACATATATTTATATCTAATGTTTCATTTCTTTATAAAGAATAACTGTTTGGCTACATAGTTGTAATACTTGGAGTTTAATTTATAATGTGTTACAATCAAGAAAATCTTGTAACAAATATCTCTCTCACCTTAAACATCCCAACTATTCCCAATCAGAAAAATTACCAACATTTTAAACCAGACTTGTAAGCACAAAGACGCACTGTGGAAAATAGGAAAGTAGCAGGTATGAAGGTGACGTGTCTCTTCTACTGTGTTCCTCAAAGATCTTTGAATCTGCTGGTGCACCACAGGCTGGGTACCAGCATGATGGACTAGACTGCTTCCTTGAGCAGTGCTTGAACTATGGCAGTACTTTATTTCAGAAGAAATGTTTTAATATTCTAATGGTTAAAGTGAGATTATCCTACCTTTTAATGGGGAATTATAGCTGTTTGGAAAGGGGGCTGGTCTGGATCCTAGTTCTGGCTCTGCCACTACTACCTTTGGGGCCTTCAGCAAGTCATTTACCTGAGGACCTCCTGCCTGCCCCAGCAGGCCCTGAGTGTCCACGCCAGCCTCGGGCCCCAAGAAGAGGGACGTGTGACTGGGGTCTCCTTAAGGAGAGGTACTAAGTATACCTCTCTGAGTGTTTCTAATCCTGGATGTTTTAACAGAGGTGATGATGAAACACTCCATAAGAATAATGCACTTAAAGTTGTGCGAGAGCTACAAGCACAAATCGCTGAACTTCAAGAAGACTTTGAATCTGAGAAGGCTTCACGGAACAAGGCAGAAAAGCAGAAAAGAGACTTGAGTGAGGAACTGGAAGCTCTGAAAACAGAGCTGGAGGACACTCTGGACACCACGGCAGCGCAACAGGAGCTACGGTGAGTGGGACAGGGAGCACAGTGCGTGGTGCCCACCGACCTCTCCACCAGGGTCGTACAGAAACACTCTGGTGTGCCTGCCCTCTTCGGGAGGTGGTGTGTTTTAAACAGACCAGCCTGTAGGTAGAAAATCCTTGTGCAGGGGCGTGTGGATGGACCAGCAGACTGAGAGGCATTGGGTGAGATGAGATCAGAAAAGCCATGTTTACACAGGACAGCTGCACACAGAAGAGAGTCAGAGATAGAGACAGATAGGACTAGAGGGAGAGATGAGACAAACACAGAAACAGGAGGAGATACAGGCATGTGCTGGCAGAACCAGGCAGTGGGAACAGAGTAAGCAAACAGATGAAAGGAGGGATGCATTCAGTGAGGTGGAAAGAAGGGTGAGTGCTGGTATCAGAGCTGCGCATTGTGCAGCAGCATATGCACTATGACAGGAGCCAACAGCCAGGTGCAGGCATGAAGAAAGTGACAAGCATAGGTGAATGCAGACAGAGAAGGTTCACAGGTAGAAAGCTGCAGCATGGCAGCCCACACACAGACAGTCACAGGAGAGCTTTAGGGGTGAGCTGATGAGCAGAGTGCACGGGGGGCTGGCCTGCGGTTCCCACTGGCATGTAGATATTTTTTCATCAGCAGCTGAAGTTGTAGGAAATGTTCCAGCTTGCTCTCTTGGCAGAGGCCGGCAACTCCTTCCCCCAGACTCAAACCACCAGGTGCCTGAGGTCCATCCCAGGAATCCCAGCCATAAGGCAACCCTTGCTGCCTTGGCTGGTAGATTTGGCTGCTTGTGCACACACGCCCACACACAAACACACACACACAGACCCCTATGCCCCTGCTGGCTGCTCCAGAGTGTGAGTGACAGGAAGAGTATCTCGTCACTCTGGGGAGGTTGCTAAGGACTGGAATAAAGCAGGAAGGGCAGAAGGAATCATCTATGAACACAAGTATGGTCAGAGAGGTAGGAAATGACCCAGAGGAACCAGGAGGGAAATCTGTTGTGGTGAATGCACATGCTGTTCCCGGAGAACAAGGATGTGACCATCCGAGTCCACCCAGTAGCTGGAAACCTGGGCACCTGGATGTCACAGTGTCTGCAGAGCAGGTCAGCTCAGTAGAGCAGTGAGACTGAGGTCAGATCGTGGGCATCCAGGGAGTACTTGGGGTGAAGAAACGGAGGTGGTAAGCCTAATGTTTTTCTAGGATTTTGTTCATGAATATGTACAACTACAACAGCAATACAGAGATGGTTGGTTTTTGGTTTTTGTTTTCAGCCTGTGTTCCCCAAAGAGAAATGGTGTCTTGGTTGGAGCCCATCTGAGCCAGGCAGGGTTAGAGGTTTCCTACCCCACTTCAGCAGAGTAACTGCTTTTAGCAGTTTAAGTCCTGGCTTTTTTAGAACCTGGAAACCACTGAACTGAACTTATTTGAAATCTCCATTCTTCAGCTGGGCTTTTGACAGCAGTAGAAAAAAAGGCTCTGGGTGGGGCGTGGTGGCTCACACCTATAACGCCAGCACTTTGGGAGGCCAAGGCTGGAGGAACGCTTAAGCCCAGGAGTTCAGAGACCAGCCTGCGTAGCATAGCGAGACTCCCATGTGTGTGTGGTAGGACGCGCCTGTAGTCCCAGCTACTCGGGAGGCTGAGGTCGGAGGATGGCTTGAGCCCAGGAGTTCAAGGCTGCGGTGGAGTATGACGATGCTGCTGCACTCTAGCCTGGTCAAAAGAGCAAGACTCCATCACTTAAAACAAAAAAAAAGAAAAAGAAAATGTTCTAATCATTTTATTTTTCCCATTCAATTCTTGCAAAAAAAAAAGAATATGAATGATATGTACATGTTTATGAAAACCATGCATATGCTCAGCTGTCCTCACTGATCCTGTTTTGTGAAGATTTGGATTGGCCGCAGCTCCAATGTGTACCCCACTCTTGCTAAGGACTGAGAGGTCTCCGGCCCCCCCATCTGTCCACTGGCTCTTCCCTGAATTATCTATTGCATGATTAGTATACACGTGCTAGTCCTCAGCAAATCAAATTCTCTTCTTCAGACTTATTGGCATTTTAACTCTCTTGAGGACTTACATTGAAAGACTAAAGGAATTGGGTTGTTCACCCTGGAGGAGAGAAGGTGAAGAGTTCCTTTGACTTTTGGATTCAAATAGGGGTTAGGAAAAAAACTATTCACCCAAAAGATAATGAGCTGATAGCAGGAGAGATTGTGTTGAAGTCTGATAAATGAAAGTACTGGCCACTAGAAATGAAATAATCCTGATGGAAGACTTGCAGAGGACAAGGCCAGACAGTGCACATCTTTGACCTCTGGCCAAGCTAGTGGAACTTGTAGCTGATTTAGGCTGGACCACAGAGAATTTGCAGTGATTCCTTCTGGCTAGGCTACATGCGACCACAGAGCTGGCACCCTCTGGGGCCCTGTTCTCTTGGCACAGTGATCTCTGTGCCTCTAGGTCTCACTACCCCACTGGTAAAGAGGGAAAATGTATCCACACGGGAATCACCGTGTGTGAGTCGCTGGTTATATGTTTTAATGTATAGAGCAAGTTTGCCAGCGACATGCTTCAGGATTATTGTAAGGTTACAGCTAATTAAACTGTGTTAATATAGGTCTTAGCAGGAGTAGTATTTACCTCACTGGTTTCAGTCTTTATCAAACTGTATGCTCAAACCTGGTGCTCAGATTGACAGATTTAAAGAGTGAGTTGTCACAGAGAGTGAATTCTTTTCTAGGTGGTGAAATAATTTTGGTTATTCAAGTTAACCTCTACATGTTATAGCCAATTACAAAAATATTAAAAAGCCATTTAAAGATATTTAATACTTATATAATCTTGATACTCTAAGTGCAGGTTAGATAAAACCTTAGTTTATCTCAGAACATTGGAATCCTATGGTCTTATACCTGCTGTGTTCTCATATCAAACACCAGAGACCCTCTCTGAACCAGGAAAGTGACCCTTCAACCTGCCTTATAATTTTCCCGTCCCTCCAAAAGATAACACCTCATCCCCAACCTTAAGCCATTTCCTGACAGAGTTTTGGGAGTATGTTAGTTAATTACAGCTACTTTACATGAATGATAAGAAAAAATCTTGCTTTTGTTATGGTACAAGGTCCTGACTGGTTTGGCCTTTGCCACCCCTTTGTTTTTGAAAGCTTCTTTGGAATTTACCTTTTTCTGGTTTTATTAAAGTCTGCTAAGGCTGTGGCAGGCAGTTTGGTGTCTTGTGTTAACCAATTCCTGAGCTGCAGTGAAATCAGCCTGCCTAGAACAATTTGCAGACCTGTAGAGATACCAGGCTGTGTCTCGATTGTAAGTTGGATGTGGAATGGAAATTGCACTGGTTCTAGAAGTATTTCGGATATCACAATAATAGATATGCTAGCCTACTAGATAATAGCATGTCAAATATTTATCCACCGAATTGATGTAATATTTAAAACAAAAACAGCACTTTTTTTAAAAGTGTTTTTAATTTAATCAGTTGGCTAATTCTCAACTTCTTTCTTAAAAAATATGTTTCTCTAGTACAAAACGTGAACAAGAAGTGGCAGAGCTGAAGAAGGCTCTTGAGGAAGAAACTAAGAACCATGAAGCTCAAATCCAGGACATGAGACAAAGACATGCAACAGCCCTGGAGGAGCTCTCAGAGCAACTAGAACAGGCTAAAAGGGTAAGGGAAACCCTGCTGTGTGCCCAGGGTGTGTGGGAAATCCACCATCAGATAGGCTTCCACCCTCCCTGACCATCCCGTTTAGTCATATATTGATTAATTCCCAGGCTTTATACAACACTGTGGTGGGCTGATGGGGACCCAGTTGCTCCTAAGGTAGGAGCTGCATTTGAAAGCACACTGCTTACTTAGAAAAGCCATATGCAACTGCATGGTTCCCGCTTTCATCTCAAATCACATGTTCCTCCCCAATGTCCCTTTTACTGGTATCATCATCACGCTCCCAATGGCTTAGCCCAAACACCTTGAGTGGTTTTAAAGTCATTCTTCTCTCATCTGCTGCCAGTAAATGATAAGTCCTGTTGATATTCCCCTGCAGGTGCTCCTTATATTCATCTCTCCCTTCTTGTCCCTCCCTTCCTCTGATCTCATCTCAGCCACCACACACACTGTTCAGTGCCATTCATTTCATTGTTCCCTCTTCTGTATCTCATAGGTAGGTTTTCTATTCTGATGAAACTTAGCCTCGTGTACCCTCTAACTCACACCATCCTCCCGTGCGGACTGGTCTTCCTCATCACTTCCCGTAGTCATCCTTCCTTCGTGCCTTTGCTCTTGCTCTGGCTTCTCCATCTTTCTCTACTCCGCCTAGCACATGCCTTTTAATTTATACAGTAACAATATTAACAATTATTAAACATTTATGTTAGTAGGTGTCAGTCACTGTGCTAAGTACCCTGTGTGGGTTGCCTTCTTTAATCTTCATTACATCCCAGTGGCATAGTCTCTATCATTTTCATTTATGGGATAAGGAAACTGAGGCCCAGCAGCATTAGGTAACTAAGCCAGGGCCACACAACTGGTAAGTGGACAGGCAGAGTGAAGCCAGGCAGTCTGGCACCAGAGTCCCATGAAACCACCCCACTCCACTCCATCTCATCCCTGAGGTGAGATGTCCCTAAATATCTGCATTTACTATCCAGAACAGTGTGTACAGGTGTGTTCCTTACATAGAAATGTTCACACTCAGAGAACGGCAGACATTTTCATTCATTCATTCAGCAAATGTTGACTGCAGGTTCACTGTTTGTCATGCACAATTCTGCAGATACAAAAAACAGTGCTTTTTATGGAGTGTTGTAAAATAACTAGTAAATTATTTTTCTCTTCCCTCTCCTAGTTCAAAGCAAATCTGGAGAAGAACAAGCAGGGCCTGGAGACAGATAACAAGGAGCTGGCATGTGAGGTGAAGGTGCTGCAGCAGGTCAAGGCCGAGTCTGAGCACAAGAGGAAGAAGCTTGATGCGCAGGTCCAGGAGCTCCACGCCAAGGTCTCAGAAGGTGACAGACTGAGGGTGGAGCTGGCTGAGAAAGCAAGTAAGCTGCAGGTAAGCCAGGAACCTCGACCTGGACACATATTGCCATAACATAGTCATAGTGACCATGACAGACCCATGGCTAATGTGCTATGAAATGCCTGAAAATTGCCATCACAAGTAAATACATCGAATTATAGGTGTCCCTAGTATATATTACTTTGATGAAGTTAAATCGTATTTATCTTAAGACTAAGACAGCATGCATTGGCCTCAAACCTAATCAATTCCACTTTGAATTATGTTTATAGTTCTTTGAATGGTTTTAAGCACAACTTCAACTGCCCCATTAGTCTAGTAAATAAGAGAATAGGAACAATGGGCAAAAAAATTATACCTAGTATTGGTGAAGATTTGAGAAAATTGAATTTTTTATACACACTGATTGAAGTATAAATTAGTACAACCTTTTCTAGAGGACAGTTTGGCAATGTTGTATCATGAGCCTTAAAACTGGGAATACTCTTAGACCCAGTAAATCTATATCTAGTTATTTATCCTAGGAAAATACCTAAGGATGTCACACAGATTCAACTTTGAGACTATTCATTGCAGAAGTATATAAAAGGATATGCAGTTTATCCCTCAGTATCCACGGGGGACTGGTTCCAAGATATCCTGTGGATACCAAAATCTGCAGATGCTCAAGTCCCTAGTATAAAATGATGTAGTGTTTGCATATATGCACATCCTCCCATATGCTTTAAATCATCTCTAGATTACTTATAATACTTAATACAATGTAAATGCTATATAAATAGTTGTTATATTATATTGTTTAGGGAATAATGACCAAAAGAGTCTGTACATGTTCAGTGCAGATGAAATTTTTTTTCCTGAATATCTTCGATCCATGGTTGGTTGAATTCCCAGATGTAGACCCCATGGATACAGAGGGCCAACTGTAATTGAAAATAACTTTAATGTCCAATAATGGACTTGGAAACAGCAAAACAGTATAGTCGAATATTTATTGGTAAGAAAAGATGTACACTGTGTATTGCTGCCATGAAGAAACATTACAGAACTGTGTTGTGTCAGAGGCCCAAGACCACCTTATAGCTCAGTGGTTCACTAGGAGGGATCAGGACTGAGCATATAGCCCTATTCACAGTGATGGTTTATTACAGTGAAAAGATACAAAGCAAAATTAGCAAAGGGAAAGGGCGCCTGGGGTGAGGGCCTAAGGAAAGCAAGCTGGAGCTTCCAGTTCTCCCCCAGTGGAGTCACACGAGATGCACTTAATTCCTCCAGCAACAAGGCATGAACGGTACATGTGAAATGCTTCCTCCAAGAAGCTCATTAGAGACTCAGCGCCCAGGGGATGGTCATGTAGGCACCCTCTGCCTGGCACTTACCAAAACTCCAGACTCCCAGAAGGAAAGCATGTGTTCAGCATAAACCAGTGTTTGCACAAGTAGTTGAGGCACAGTGAGCCCCTCTTTCTGTTCAGGGAGTGGTGGGACCCTCCGAAAATCTAAGTTCCCAGATACCAGCCAAGGGGCAGCACTACATGCAGACCTTTCTAAGGAGAGCAGTGTCAGGCCTGCTAGGTTAACACGTGTGTACTGAAATACTTTGTGTGTGTGTGTGCTCTCACAAATCTGGAAAGATATTCCTAAAGGGAAGATCTCAAAAACAGCATTATGAAGTCTGCGTACAGTGGGGAATGAGGCGAGTAACGTATACCAGGCCCCTGTGCTGCACCAGGCATGTGTTAGGCTCCTACGTACGTTGTTCCCCATTTAATCCTCAATCATCCCCATCCAACAGGCGAGGAATCTGAGGCTCAAAGAAGCTAAGGATCTTGTCTCCTCTGGTGACTTACCTGGCAACTTACAGAGCTGGAGTTGAAGGCAGGAGGTCCCTCTTGACTCCAAAGCCCTTCTCCACCACTCTGTTCCCAAGACTGAAGAAGTGTGAGCTCTCTGAAGGATGTTGCTAAAAAGAGTGAAAATGGAAACATCATTAGCTTGTGTGACATGTGTCTTTCCCTTGGCTAATACGCCTATAGGACAAATGAGAACCAAGGGTGCCCTGCTGTCCTTTCTGAGTCCCTTGGCTTCTATAATAATACCTGCTGTCCTCACAAAAAATTATCTTATACCATGAAGATGTTTTTGGAAAATATGTTAGAGCTATTATTAACTAAGGAGGAAAAAGAGGAAACAATATTACCACATTATTCATGGACTCTGATCATAAGAAATACCTTAAATATTCATGATGAACTTATAATACCAGATTTTTAAAAGCTTAAAGAACTTCTGACTGAAGACCAGAATTGAAACTTCTTTGAGTCTCTTTAATGAAGTTTTCAAGTTCTATAAGAATATGAATTATACTTGCCCCTAAAGCATATGGTTAATGCATCTTAATGTGAAAAAGGACCAAAATCAAACACCTGCTTGTTTTACAGCCCCTTCATATAGGATAGCAGCCATCCATTCAAAGGATTGGTGTAATTTTTATCTCTTCATGATAAAAATAAAACAAGATAGTAAACCACAGTTAGGAGACACCCCCGCGCCCCTGTGGGGGCTCTATCATCATCCTTCTCCCTGCCTTTGCAAAGGGTGCAGACTGCGCCAAGTTGTCTGTGGAGGCAGGCAAGGACTCGTGCCTACTCCCTTGAGCACTGTTTGGAGGCAGTAGACTCATGGTGGTGAAAGTCTTCCTTAACTCAGTTTGGCAGTTCCAGGTTCACTCCCCCCACCCCCCAAACTCTGCTCTGTTTGTGTTCTGTTTAAGAGCTGTGGTTCTGAACCCTTTCTGTTTGCTTACTGTCAAGTTGAATTTAATCTTTTACTCCTTGCAGAATGAGTTGGATAATGTCTCAACCCTTCTGGAAGAAGCAGAGAAGAAGGGTATTAAATTTGCGAAGGATGCAGCTAGTCTTGAGTCTCAACTGCAGGACACACAGGTATTCCATGGGGAGCAGGGTCTTTATAATAACTAACTTTCTATAATGTGTAAGTTGTTGAAATATGTCTGTCCCAGAATTACCTTCTGTATCACCTCTTGTCACGCTGCCTGGGCTGTGGTTTACCCAAGCAGTGGTCCTACTGTACACAATGCCTTCCTGGCCATTTTAATAAGATTGTTTTATTATGATTGAAATTTCATTATGCTGACCTAAGAGAAACATTCCATTTTATTAAAAGGTAGGTTGAAGCTTGCTCATCATACTGTTAAGATGTATATTGAATCATATGTTCTGGATCTTTTCAAGTCAGCTACAAGTTAGTTGAAAATAATGTGGCACTTTTTTCGTGGAGTTTTGCATCTTATTTTTGTTAAATTTACAAGCATTTATGAGTTTTTATTTGCCTGGTACTGGGCTGGGTGCTGGGGATATGGGGTAAAATTCTCAGACAAGCAGAAAGTGGAATAATTAGGTAGTTGGGGACAAGTTCAGTATAAGCGGGGCATATACTATGACAAGGAACATCCTGGTTAGTAAGACTAAAGGAGATGAGGCCAGATCACAGAGAACTGCATACAGCATGTGCCTTTGAGATTTTCAAGTCTGAAAGTAACAGGAGGGACGTGTTTGCACTTACATTTTAGAAAAGTTAATCTAGCAGAAAATATAAGGACAAATAATCAAGTGCCCAAGGCTGGAGGTGATCCTGGTGAGAAATGGGAGTGGAGAGGAAGGGATTCTGGAAGTGACTGATGAAACATGGGATATGGGGGATGCAGGGAGGGAGACCCCAGCCTGGGCCCCTGGGTGGACATTGCTGCCGTTAGTCCAGAGCAAGTATTACGCAGCTATTTGTGTTAAGAGCTTTGAAAAAGTTATCATGTGTGTTTTTAAATCATCTGTGTGTATTAGTGTCACTGGGTATTTCTCATACACTGAGGCTGTCTCTTTTTTATAACATGAATTTTTTAATAGAAGTGTTTTTGTTTTGGCAATAAATATAACTTAAGTATTGACCTTTTAAAAAAATAAACAGGAGCTTCTTCAGGAGGAGACACGCCAAAAACTGAACCTGAGCAGCCGGATCCGGCAGCTGGAAGAGGAGAAGAACAGCCTGCAAGAGCAGCAGGAGGAGGAGGAAGAGGCCAGGAAGAACCTGGAAAAGCAAGTGTTGGCCCTACAGTCCCAGGTGCATATGTCCTCTTTAGGAAACTGTGGTGGCCTAGATGTGTGTACCTAGTAGCTAATGTCCCTGCTATGCTAGACTGTTTCAACTCCATTTGGGACAGTTAATTAGGTTGTACTAAATTAAGCCCGTTCAGCATTTTTTCTTTGACCCAACCAAATGCTGATATACTATGCTGGTTATAATGTTGGAAGCCATTAGATTAAAGACATAGGACTGTGTCAACTATGTAATGTTTCAATGCAGTCGTCATTTTATAGACTATTAGCTAAGAAATTAAGTTATAGTCTATAGAGTCATTTGTTTTAAAATCATATAGTATTTGAAATACAATATTTTTTTCTTAGCACAAAATATTGAAAACAAAAATTTTTTCTTTATTTTTCAAATGCAAAAACCAACTGAGTTCTTTAATGTTGATCTTTTTGTTTTTCCTTGCACAAAACCTAGTTGGCTGATACCAAGAAGAAAGTAGATGATGACTTGGGAACAATTGAAAGTTTGGAAGAAGCCAAGAAGAAGCTTCTTAAAGACGTGGAGGCGTTGAGCCAGCGCCTAGAGGAGAAGGCGCTGGCTTATGACAAGCTGGAGAAGACCAAGAATCGCCTGCAGCAGGAGCTCGACGACCTGACAGTGGATCTGGATCACCAGCGACAGATCGTCTCCAACTTGGAGAAGAAGCAGAAGAAATTTGATCAGGTGGGGCATCTGGGTCCTGTCTCCCAAACCCAAGGCCTGTGCCACATGTTGTTTCTTCCTGGCAGAGCTCTCGCTTTTGTTGTTTTGGTTTGAAATGATCTGTTCTTATTTAAAGACAATTAAAAGTGATACAGGCCATGTGGGGTGGCTCATGCCTATAATCCCAGCACCCTGGGAGGTCGAGGCAGGAATCACTTGAGGCTGGGAGTTCAAGACCAGCCTGGGCAACATAGTGAGACCCTGTCTGTACAAAAAATTTAAAAATTAGCCAAGCGTGGTGGTGCACACCTATAGTTCTAGCTACTCGGGAGCCTGAAGCAGAAGGGTCACTTGAGCCCAGGAGTTTGGGGTTACAGTGAGCTGTGATCATACCACTACACTCCAGCCTAGGCAATAGAGCAAGACCTCATCTCTTTTTTTTAAAAAAAAGAAGTGATGCATATTTATATCAAAATTGGAAAAAGAAAAGCAAAAAAAAGGAAATACAAGAACACCCATAATATAGTAGTAGCATTCTTAGCAATAAGTCAGACAGGTAGTGAATGAGAAGAATTTATACTGCTGTTTTTACTGTTTTTAATACTCCCTCATGCCATTCTGCATAGCTGTTAGCAGAAGAGAAGAACATCTCTGCCCGCTATGCAGAAGAGCGGGACCGCGCTGAAGCAGAGGCCAGAGAAAAAGAAACCAAAGCCCTGTCCCTGTCCCGGGCCCTCGAGGAAGCCCTGGAGGCCAAGGAGGAGTTTGAGAGGCAGCACAAGCAGCTCCGAGCAGACATGGAAGACCTGATGAGCTCCAAAGATGATGTGGGGAAGAATGTAAGTCACCAGTGGGCCCCACATCTCAGCACAGGACAGTATCCCTGGGCCCTGCTTGGGGCCCTCAAAAAGGGAGCAGGAGACTCCTTACGAGTGCCTGGAGGACCTGGGGATGCACAGCCCAACAGCAAAGCAGTCTAGGAATATATCGGCCTGTGTGGGAACAAGGGAGTAAAGTCTTCCGGGACCAGCTGTCAGGTTTCTGCAGTCCCTCCTCCATTGTCGGGCTTGGCGTTCTTGCAGCAGCACTGGCAAGTGGTGAAAGTGTCCCAACCTGCATCCTGGCAGGGGGCCTTTCAACAAAAGGGTTTCATTGTTCTGCAGTCACCAGTAGTTGTAAAACACTGGGTCCCCTTCCATCGATCCAGGTTAGGGGGCTCTGTCTCCAGCACAGAATAGGGACCTGGAGTGGAGGAGGTGGGAACTGCAGCTCTCTCTGACCTGGGTCTTCCCAGTGAGACCCCGTTGTTTTCTGAGGAGGCTTCAGTTGTTTGGGGAGCGTATTTACAGTTTGGAGTTTCTGTGGCATTGTTTCTCATTCCACTGCATATATCTTCCACAAGAGCTGCAGTGATTTGTATTTACCTGACGTCCCTCCCTTTAGTGTATGACGTGTAGAGGATATCAGAAGGGACCAGACCTGGCATTCAGAGATGAGGTTCTGGGCCTGGCTTTTCCACCAGCTTCCATTCTGACCATGGGAAGCTGCTTAAACTTTCTAAACCTGAGTTTCCTCATCTGTCAAATGGACATTAAACTTGCCTGATTTCATGAAGCTACTACACTAGCTTCGAATAGTATAAAGTCCTCTATAAAGGTAAGGTCTCATTTTCGTGGGATATGGCCATCCAGCCACATTGTAAGGGAAGGAAGACTGTGCTACCTTCTTGGTGGGTCTCCTACAACCTGGTGCCCAGGGAACCGCCCCATGGACAAGAAGAGGCCATTGATCATAGAAAAGACTGTGATTACGTAGTAAAAGGTGGAGAGAACTCCACAGTTGATTCCAGTTCCATATTACCTGATCCATAGTTTTCCCTAGAATCAACACTCACATGTCCATCCCTTAAACATATCTTTTGTGCCTACTGAGGACCAGACACTGCCTAGAAATGGGCCCTTCTGCTGTCCTAAGTCTTCCTCTGCTCTCTCCATGACACGGTCATGGACCCAGAGGGGATGCAAAGCAGCACCTAGGCCCACCTCCAGAGGCTGTCATAAGGGTCAGATGAGACAGGACATAGGAACACTCAGCACAGTGCTTGGCACAGAGAGCTAGGTCAGTGTTTGTCCGAAGAAAGATAATCCTCTTTTTAGCTTACCCTGCTTCTCAGGCTTAACCCTCCCTAATATTCAAGTTTCCACATGTGTTTTCAATATGAATGATCTTTTCTACAGCAAGAAGAGGTGTCTGTCTTGCCTGTTCCACACTGACAGCAGGCAGGGGTCAGTAGACAGATAGGTTCTCCTGACATTGCTCTGCTTTCATTGTTCTTTGGCTTACTGAAGATCCCTCACCTTAAAGGTTGTCAAAGGATGATGACTAGAGAACACGTATGAATAAAGAAATCAGTGCTATAGTTGTAAAATGCATACTCTGAAATGAGGAACAGCAGCAGCCTTGATGTGTGTGCATGTGTCAGGAGGCTGGCCCAACGTGGCTAAGTGGCCAGCGTGCTGTGAGTGGGCCCATAAAATAGGAAGACTGCTGTCCTTAACTTGTGCTTCTGCCAAGGGTCAGCTCTTTCCTGATGCTTCCGGTGGTTTAGGTGCATGAACTAGAAAAATCCAAACGGGCCCTAGAGCAGCAAGTGGAGGAAATGAGGACCCAGCTGGAGGAGCTAGAAGATGAACTCCAGGCTACAGAAGATGCCAAGCTCCGTCTGGAGGTGAACATGCAAGCCATGAAGGCCCAGTTTGAGAGGGACTTGCAAACCAGAGATGAGCAGAATGAAGAGAAGAAGCGTCTTCTGATTAAACAGGTAGGTCAAAGGAAGCGTGGCCTCCAGAACAAGGATTTGCACATTCTCAAAGCCCAGTTCTGGGTCAATATCTAGTTCATTCATGTTAGAACACACTAGCTGGAGTAAAATTAATTTAGTTGGACATTTGAGAATTTTATTCTTTAAATTTTATTGTAATTGGTTTAGATTCTCTACTTCTCAGACAATATCATTGCTGCTTACAAGCCAGGATATTTATCAGTTGAAAAGCCCTCAGTGGAATCTCAAGGGAAGATGTGGTTAGGTTCAAGTTCTGTGTCTCAGAATGTAGTACAGGAAAGAATCAGTGCATACCGGACAAGGTGATTCTGCAGATTTCTATAGTTCTGAATCCTAATTAAATCTCTCTTGAAAAAATGCAGATACTTAATTTTTTTATTTTAAAAAGTTGCTAGCCATTTACGATTTGTATACTTTTCTGAATATATGTTAAACACTTTTCTGAATGTATGTTAAACTTCTAATCTAAAACCTGACTTTAAAAACTGGATATTTGACAGTCCCTTGGAGTTCATGGTAATAAGTCCTGGACTTAGAATATATTTAATTTTGCTTTTTTTAAAATTTTCATTCTACTAATGTTTATTCTATTGGTCATTTATTGCTAGATAACAAATTACCCCAAACTCAGTGGCTTAAAACAACATTTATGATGTCACAGTTTCTGCAGGTCAGAAATTGGCTCTGGTGCAGGCAGGACCTCAGTCCTGGCCGCATCATCTGAAGGCCTGGCCAGATCCCAGCACGCTGGCTCGCCTACACGGTGTCAGCAGGCCTCGCACCTTGCCCCGTGGGCTTCTGCAAAGGCTGCTTGAGTGTTCTGGAGGCAGCTTCCCAAGAGTGATCCCAAAGAGCAAGTGAGCGAGGAGGAAGCTTCTGGGCCTTTTATGACCTAGTCTCCAAAGTCATACATGGTCGCTTTCTTTTTATTTTGTTCATTGGAAGTGAGTCACTAAGTCCAGCCCACATTGAAGAGGCTCTCACTCTTAAAGGTGGAATATCAAAGAATTTGTAGGCACTTTTTAAACCACCACATTTACAAATACCATGTAAATGGGTATACATAAGGAGCCCCTTGTTACCTTGTGCCTTGAGGTACAGACCAGGTCTGTGCAGGATAAAGCAAGGAGACAATGGGTACCTCTGCATTACGTGGGAACAGCTGCCTGCTCATCCCCCACACCGACCCCCTTGCAAAAGCAGGAGCAACACAGGTCTTCTTTCTCCCCTTTGGAGAGGACTGGTTGAGCCACCCCTCACCCCAGGCCTCTTTGCTTCTTGACATCACCCCAGAACACTTCCCTTCCCAGGAGGATGCTATTCTGGTCCAAGGGAGGGGCAGCACCTTGAAGGCAGGGAGTTTTCCTTGCTCATCTGTGAGCCCCAGTGCTAGAGCGCTGCCCAGGGCACAGCAGCCCTCGATAAATACTTCCTGAATGAGTGGGCAAAGCAGGACAGGTGAGAAGGACTTGTCAGGTACTGACAGACTGTCCTGGTGCACTCACAAGCTGAGAAAGTTAGAGCTGAAGAGCACCTTTTTCTCAGCATCCCCCACACAGTGGTGGGAGTAGCAATAGTGCCTCCTCCCTCTTGTACACTAGGAAGACAGTCCCAGAGTGAGTGGGTGACTGCCAGGATTTATCTGCCTCAGGCTCCAGCCCACGTTTGTCTCTTTTTCTTTGTCCTCACTGTCCCATCAGTCTGCTGCAAAGCTGGCCTTCATCTTGTCACCCTTCCATTGCACAGCTTCCGTTGCCTCTCTCTTTCCTGCTGCATGGAAGGCAGTTTCTGCCTGGTTCTGAAGCCCCTGTAACCTGGCCGTGCCCTACCTCCTCTCAGCTCTAGGAAGCAGTTGTGCCCACTCTGTCCTATGGGTGTCTCCCCAGAGCTCCAGGTCCCCTCTGTGTCTGTCCCAGCCCTTTATCTATCGAGTTGTTACCTCGTCATCTTAGATCTTTCCATCTTTGCGTCACTGAGACTATGAGCTTGAGGTCTGAGATTCTGCTTTCTTATGTGCCCTCCGAGCAATCAGTGGGACTGGTTTGTACCAGGTGTTGTTTAAAGCTCCTTTTGAACAAAATTCAACTACTGTGTTTTTCTGTTAATAATAACTGCTTGGTAACTGAGAGCACCTCGAGAGCAACAGAAGGTTCCGCTCACCAGAGTCGCCAGAGCCCTTACACAATGACAGGCTGCCTGTTCTCTGTGAGCAGATGCTTGGGTTTAACCAGGCATAACCCAAGGCTGTCCATTAGGTGCGGGAGCTTGAGGCAGAGCTGGAGGACGAGCGGAAACAGCGGGCACTTGCTGTGGCTTCAAAGAAGAAGATGGAAATCGACTTGAAGGACCTTGAAGCTCAAATCGAGGCTGCGAACAAAGCTAGGGATGAAGTGATCAAGCAGCTTCGCAAACTCCAGGTACGTGCAGCTAGCTGTCGGAGCCCCTGGGCAGTGTCATGTAGCCCTACTGAGATCTAGCTCTAGGGACCCCTGAGGCTCTTACACAGAGTCAAAGTGTGGAGCTGGGGAGGAAAGTGCTAAGCGGCGTCCAGCCTATCACTTGCCACCAAGCTCCGTGCTGACCCAGTGCCACTCCAGGGCACACAACGCAGCGGTCACCCGTGCCTGTGGGTTGGGGTGGCAGGTCGTAAAGATGGCACGTGTGCATCTGCTGTGTCTATAGGATATGCTTGAGCCCCCTTAGTGAGACAGAGCTGGGGTGGAGTCACCACGTGGATCATCCTTGCTGGAAAACACTTTTGTGGCCTTGAACAGCCTCTGGCAACACCTAACTAAACACCCACCTGCCTCACCTTGAGAGGAAGGTTGTATTACTTCCCTCCATTAGTGCTGTGAGCTTTAGTGATCTTTTCAGTCTGTTTTGCTACCCAGATGACATGCCAGTTTTCACTACCACAATCACAAAAAGTGATCTCTATAATAGTTCACAGTGTGGGTGCATGGAGTGGGCCCTCACATATACTACTGATGGACACATAAATAGGCACAACTTCTGGGTGGAATTCGTCAATTATGACAAAAACTTTAGAAAATTTCCCTTCCTTTGACCTTGGTGATTCCATATCTTGAGAATTTATTCTATTTTTTTGAAGATTTTTGCATCTATATTCATAAGGAATATTGGTCTATAGTTTTCTTGTGGTATCTTTGTCACTTCTATATTTATAATGAATGTGTATTACTTTTATAATCTGGAAAAAGTATCATATATTTAAAAACTAAGAATGTAAACTACAGTAAAACCTTCTTATTAAATCTTAGGCTCAGATGAAGGATTACCAACGTGAATTAGAAGAAGCTCGTGCATCCCGAGATGAGATTTTTGCACAATCCAAAGAGAGTGAAAAGAAATTGAAAAGTCTAGAAGCAGAAATCCTTCAGTTGCAGGAGGTTTGTTTGTTTACTTATTCATCCATTTGTTCAACAACTGTTTGCCCTTAAAATTTCCCCAAGATCAAAGAAATATATCTTAATATCTTTATAGCCTACTATAGTTGTGTTTTTTCTTTTTTTTTTTTAATAAGTATCCATTTTTAATAGGGTCCTGAACCATCTCATTGCTTCAGTTCAGCAAACAGAAAGTGATCACACTTTGACACTTGCTCATGTATATTCCTCTACCTGGCTAAAGGCAAAGGAGCAGATTAGTAACTTTTCAAGCCACCTTCTAGGCTGGTGCCCTGTAAAAGAAAAGGGAGTAATACTTATTGTTTATTTGGTGTTGGTAAGTATTAGGATCATTTAACTCTAACCTTGGTGATACAACATTGCCTTGTTTTACACATAAGCACTATTCATGTGATACTTAAAAGGAGAGAAGTTTGTTTCATTAAATTCCTATTCTTTTATTTATTTCTTTTGTAAGTTCTCATGGGGAAGGGACTGATGAAGTGTTGCATATAGTATGGAATTATATCAGCACAAGGCACATTTGAATATATACATTTCTGTATAGATGAAGGATGATCAAAATGTATTCAAACCTGAAAAGATAATAGCTTCAGTGAAATGTTGATATCAGTTAATATGAAAAAAACTCCCAGTATAACACCTAGATAATGTTAGATAAAATGGTACCAAAGCAGGGTTGAGCTTGCAAGAAAGAAAGTGACCTCCCTAGGTATTAGGAATGGAAAGGGACTGAAACCCAGACCAGTGAACCCTGAGCAGATGCTGAGATTCTCCCGAGAGTCAACTTTTGGTCCCTCTTTGTTTTCTATTTTATTGTTGTTTGCTCTTGCCTTTATTTCTTTGGGTTTTTTTTCTTTTTCTGAGTTCTTGAGTAGGACACTTAGCTCATCAACTTTGACATTTCTTGTCTAATATGTTCAAAAAAGACTTCAAATTCCTCTGTAAGTTCTGTTTTCACTTTATCCCACAAATTTTGATATGGAGTGATTTCACTGCCATTTAATCCCAGATTGATCTAATTTCTATTATGGTTTTTTCTTTATCCCATGAATCATTTAAAAGTATGATCTAAACTTCTAAATGTATGGCTTTTTTTTAGTTGATTTCTAGTTTTATCACATTGTGGTCAGAAAATGTTGAGAATAGCTCTAGGGCCTAGAACTTGGTCAGTTTTTATAAATGTTCCATATGTGCTTAAAAAGAATGTGTATTCACCAATGAAGTAGAATGTTTAGGCTCAGTATCCATCATGAGGTTGATCAGTGATAGCCCCAAATGCTTATCTCCCCAAAGATGATGGGGCTCTTGGCGCCAGCCTCCTAGACAGCTCCTAGGCCATCACCTGAGTGTCCCAGCAGCAGTCCTTGTACCCAGAGCTCTCAGCTTTTTCTGAAAGCTTAAAGTGTTCTGAAAGCACACAGAGCCAGAGGACAGGAGCACGATGAGTGTTTCTAGGACCAAAGAGGACTGAACACCAGAGGCCAGATGGCAGAGCTGTCTGTAGTCAGCAGCCCTGTGGTTAGGCCCAGTGCATTCTGCCTGCTGCCCTCACATCCTGGACAGCTGCCCCTTCTTCCCTCCTGACTCCCACCTGCCCCATATGCGAGGACTCTATGTGCTAGAACTTGGGCCTTTCGGAGGACCTACGTCCTCTGCACTAACATAGGAGGCAGGGGCACATGCCAGAGCATTTAGATGAACTCTTGTGCAGTCCTGCTCCTTACACATCTTCCAGATATGCTCAGGCCAAATGCAGCATCTTTTGGAAGAGGAAGCTGGTGGCAAGAGCCCTCCCTGGACAAGGAGTTGGAACTCCATGGGACTTTGGGCCAGTCTCTTCATCCATGTGGTCCTCAGTTTCTTCATTTATAAAATAAATGCACCCTTGACTCCTTTCTGTGGCAATCATCTGTCCAAGGAAATCTGTGGACAAGCAGCCATCAGGCAGTTTGTCCTCCTGTGCGCTGGCAGGCACAGGGCTGTCCCCGTTGCCCTGCCCAGTCCTGCGGAGCTGCAGTGGCCGAGGCCCCATCCCCTTTGAGGAAGAGGCCCTGCTCACTGCAGAGGCCCAGCTCCCCAAACACCTGAGCCTCTGAGGTCAAGCCCCACCACCTCCCCCTGGCAGCAGCTGCGGTCCTTGTTGCACCACACAGCTGCCTTGATGTTCACTGATCTATCCAGCTAGTGTACAATCTCCAGACTACATGTGAATGACACTTCAAGATTGTAAATTGGTATAGCTCATATTTCTTTAGGGTTTGGGGTTTGTGTAAAGTTTGCGCTCAGTTTATATTAAGAAACACCAGCTTTCCAAGAAGGGCAGGAATACAGCCACCTCTTACATTGGAAGTGACAGCAATGGACGTTTTTGTTTTAGGATATTAATACCACACATCACCTGGCTGACATGCACCCAAACAGATTTTCTTCAGCAAGCTTGCCAGCTTAACTTCTCAAATCTAAGTTACAACTTGAGAGCATTTGAACGATGACTGGAGCGAGGTCACTGCAGCTCCAGGCGCTGTCAGATTCCACAAGTGAGGAAACTGGTAATGGCCAGAGCTTAACTCACAGTCTTAACTATTTAGGAACTTGCTTCATCGGAGCGAGCGCGCCGACACGCTGAGCAGGAGAGGGATGAGCTGGCTGATGAGATCGCCAACAGTGCTTCTGGCAAGTGAGTCTCCTGCTGGCAGGAGGGAAGGGGCAGCCTGGCTCTGTCCTTCCAGGTAGTCTTTGGTTCTTCGCCCTCAGGCACACCCGCGGCTGAGAAAGCTGGGGGTGTCATCTGGCATCTGGGAGATGGTAGCTGGTTTACACACCCATTCAAGGGCTGAAAAGATGAGCACAAGATGCTGAGCCAGGGCTGCCTCAGCCACTGGCCATTGCACCCCCGTGCCACTCCTCCTGCCAGCCTTGCACACACCAGCTGTGCACCGGGTACTGCACTGACTGCATCACAGGCCTTTACTCTCACATTCATGAGGGTCCTTAGACATGACCTTTCTCTGAATTCATTTTTCATTAAAAGTCATTATCCTTTATTCCAATTAAGTTGATTTCTCCACTTAATTACTGGACTGAGGGTTCATCTTGTTACCTTTTTGAGCATGCCATGATGAGAAGTTAGAATTTTATTCTCAGTACATTGGAAAACCATTAAAGAGTTTAAGCAAGAGAATGCCGGGATCTTGTTTGCATTTTGAAAGGTGACCCTGGCTGCCGTCTGTGGAGAACAGACAAAGAAAGACAGAGGAGGCAGAGGGAGGGCAGCTGGAAGGCAGAGATGGTGGGCCTCCTGCACCCGGGTGCAGACGAGGGGGTGGAGAGAAGCGAGTGAGGGTTTGGAAGTATGATTAGTGGGACCTGTGGATGGATTGGGGTATGGGTGCAGGGGAAAGAGAGATACCAGGAAGGATGCCCAGGTTTCTAGCAGCAGGGTGGGTGGAGGCGCCTCCCTGAGTCTCCCCGTGCTGTGCTGAGCTGGTGTTGAGCTGTCGCCACTTCCTCACCTTGCCAGGTCCGCCCTGCTGGATGAGAAGCGGCGTCTGGAAGCGAGGATCGCACAGCTGGAAGAGGAGCTTGAAGAGGAGCAGAGCAACATGGAGCTGCTCAACGACCGCTTCCGCAAGACCACTCTACAGGTGGCCCATGCAGCCACCGTCACCCGGGAAGGGCTGTGCTGTCCCCAGCACAAGTGACTAAACCTGCGTCTCCTCTCCAGGTGGACACGCTGAATGCAGAGCTGGCAGCCGAGCGCAGTGCTGCTCAGAAGAGCGACAATGCGCGCCAGCAGCTGGAGCGGCAGAACAAGGAGCTGAAGGCCAAGCTGCAAGAACTAGAGGGTGCTGTCAAGTCCAAGTTTAAGGCCACCATCTCAGCCCTGGAGGCCAAGATTGGGCAGCTGGAGGAGCAGCTTGAACAGGAAGCCAAGTAAGAGGTTTTTGCTATCGTAAACCAAAATTCACTGCATATCTGCTACAGGCCAGGCCCAGTGTGTGTGTCTGAGGACAGAACAGACACACGCCCTTTGCCCTCAGGGGGCTGCAGGGGAAGAGATTGCAGGAACAGCCAGAGTCAGGGAGAGGGTGGTGTGGGCCGTAAGAGAAGCACTGCAAGTGTTCAGAGGTTGGAGGGACAGACAGCCGCTGTGAGCTGTCAGGAAGGCTGGCCTTTGCCTGTCAGCTCCTCCTGGAATCAGCTGAGGGCTAATCACACTGTGCCACATGATTTCCTAGGCACCGTAAGTTTACATCTCTACCCAAAGTCGATTTCCCAAGTTTGTGGCATCACATGAAATGTTATAATTGGCCAGCAGAGAAGAAATGCAACATGACAAAAATAAAAGCTTTTCTTCTCCCATAGGAAGGGTGTGCTTAACAGTTTCCATTCTGTCATGTTAAAGTCTTCAGCAATTTGTGAAGAGTTGCACAATACAGCTTTTGGCAGACATTTACAGAGCTATTAGATCACAGACTGCCAAAGCTAGAGCAGACCTTCCAATTCACCCTCTTGTTGGGGAGCTCAGAGCCCAGAAATGCAAGGCTCTGCTCAGAACCCCACATCCTCCCCAACCCAACATCCCAGTACTTCCCACCCCACTCTTCAACTCCACTGGACTAAAAAGAAACAATTAAGGGTTTGTTTGGTTTTCGTTAGAATTAACATAAATCACCCTTTCAGCTGACTCCATCCCTGTCGGTTTTTGCGTAACATTTGTTAAGGAACAAAAGAACCTTTTCTGTCTTCTATGGAGTCCTCTAAATAAGTTACCTCTCCTTCATGTGGAACAACGTAGACCTACCTAGAAACATGGATTTGTTTGACTTCTAATGAAAGAGTGTGTGAGGTTTGTTTTTCATTTTTGGGGGTTTTTTTCCAATGTTAGCTGCCAAAGCCCCTAGCATCCTAGTAGGTAGTAAATTCTGAAGTGAAACAATCACTTAATAAATTGGTTTTTTGTCTGTTTTGTTTTCTAGGCTAAAAGATTAGGTAATTAGACTAAGCAACTAAAGTTTTTGTCTTCAAAAAGTCTGTGCTCAGTATAACTGACTGGTAGCTTGCATGTAGCATTGCTATTCGGAAGATCACTGAATACAGAGGTTAATACCTGCGTGTGCAAGAATAATGCACTTTTTCTACCTGTCAGTATTGAGGGATACAGTAAAGGCAATTCCTATTTTGACCAGAAGGAAAGTTTCAGAATCGTGTCATTCTTTGCAGAGAGGTCCAGGATGGCCTTCCACAGTGGTTCATCTTCCAAAGAAAAAGGACTTTAAAAAATATTTTTTCCCAAAACTACTCACTTTCATAGGGAACGAGCAGCCGCCAACAAACTAGTCCGTCGGACCGAGAAGAAGCTGAAAGAAATCTTCATGCAGGTTGAAGATGAACGTCGACACGCAGATCAGTATAAAGAACAGGTACATGAAGAAAGCAGGGCAGAGTGAATGTCTTCCGCCTTGGAAATGCTTTAGCAAAGAGACCGTTGGAAAATGAGCCAGGTGGCAAAAATTGACTAACAAAATTAAGAAAACGCTATTTGAAACTCTTAATCCTAACATTTCAACTATTAATAACATTCTGCCATTCCATATTCCCAAGGGGCACTCAGTACACAAGATACACAGGAGGGTGGGTGGGAGCAAGGCGGGAAGGCTTTGAAGTGTGAGGCCTGAACTGAATTTTAAAGTTACATGTTTTCTCCACTAGAATGTACACTTCATGAGTGCAGAAACTGCTGCCTGTTTTGCTCACTGTTATCTCCCCAATACCTAGAACAATTCCAGGACATAGTTGGCAGTCATGAAATCTTGGCTAGATGGAGGGGTGGATACAGGAGATGTTGAGTAGAAAATGAAGAGAAAACAAATAGACTCTATGCACATGGGCCACAAGTGGTCTTCATTGCCCACATCCAGACATCCTTTCCTGAGTATGAGGGAATATCTCATAGGACCGTGAACTTGTGGTCAGGTTTGCAGTGAATGCAATGTGGGGAGCTCACTCCTGCTCCCTCCCCTGTGCTGTGGTGACAGGGTTCCACTGCCTTTGGCCCAAACCCTTCCCTACTCCAGTCTAGCACCCTGGCCTTCCCTTCCCACGCCCACCCTTGGGGCCTGGCAACACTGAGGGCAGTGCAGGTGGGGGTGGGCTGGGCCCATAGGGCACGGGCCAGGCCCCGTGTGGCTCAGGAGTGTAGCGTCCAGGGGCAGGCTCTTTGTTTTCATGCCATGTCTTCCCAGAGTGGCTCTGCACTTGAATCCAAGTATAATGTCTGAAATACCCATACTTGAAAGGAGGTATAAAAATGCGTTATACAATCTCCTGGGGTTGGGGATTGTCCTGCATTGTTGGCTCTTCTTCGTTTTGCAAGAATAGCAATTCCTTTCACAGTCCCGGAGGTTACACGTGTGAAGGTATTAAACTATGTCATTTTTCTGCAAAACACTCCCAGGTAAAAACAGGGTTTTAAGTTTTTTAAAATTTCTTTTAGCATAGTTTGCTCTGTAGATACTGGCTTTGCTGAGAGTGGCAGGCCAGTTAAAAAGCCTTAGAGCAGCTGCCAATCGTGTGTGTGTGTGTGTATGCGTGTGCTCACAAGGGTAGCAGGCAGAGAGCTATGCTGACACACTCGGGGTACAGAGAGGCTGACATTGGGTTCACCGGTTTGGTTTGTCTTGGTTCCTATAACTTCCCCAAGATGGAGAAGGCCAACGCCCGGATGAAGCAGCTTAAACGCCAGCTGGAGGAAGCAGAAGAAGAAGCTACCCGTGCCAACGCATCTCGACGTAAACTCCAGCGGGAACTGGATGATGCCACTGAGGCCAACGAGGGCCTGAGCCGCGAGGTCAGCACTCTGAAGAACCGGCTCAGGTGAGCAGGACAGCCTGAGCTTTCAGACAGCTGCCTTGTGGCTTAGCCTAGGGTTAGGGTGTGGCTGGTCTGAGAAAGTTACCTGGATTCATGTGCAGTTACCCATTCTTTTTTTTGAATCACTTCATTAGAGATTTCTGACCTTTCCAGTAGTCCTTGGGGAGAAGAAAAGAGGAGCAGGCCAATTTTCTTTGCCATTTGCTAGGGGACCATACTAATGCCCTGCACAAGGCTTGAGCTAGATCAAGTGTCCATCCATGTCTAGACATCCATTAGCGAGAAGAAGTCCCAGCCTGTTACAAAGCAGGGTGGGAGCTCCTCTCGGGAACTGGTGCCGTCAGCCTTCCTCAGCATCCTCCTCCTCTCCTCGCCGGATCCTACGTGCATCAGTGACAGGGCAGAACAAAGGAGAGCCAAGCTAAACTTCTCTACCCCAGAAGAGTAACAGGTTAGCTGAGGTGTCAGCAAACTGGCCAATGGGCAAATTTGGTACAGCCAGCAAGCTAAAAGTAGTTTTTACATTTTAAACAGTTGTAAAAAACACAACCCATAAATCCTAAATAAAGTATTTAGTATCTGGCCCTTTACAGGAAAAGGTTGCTGACCCTTGGGTTAGCAGGTAGAGCTTGGCCTTAATCCGTCTTTCTTCCCGTTTCTCTCACAGACAGTCTTAGGTTGAATCAAGCCACGCCCGGTTCTCTGGGGCACGTGTACTCCGCCGGCGGGGGCACAGGAGAGGTGGGAAAGCAGGAAGCCTTTCCTGTCATGCCCACCCACCACAGGGACACATGTCCCAAGGACAGGGTGCAAACGGGAGGTTCAGTGACGTTAGGCAGTTGAATAACTGGACAGCCGTGTGCTCTTGTCTGCTCACCACACACACGTCTGCTCTCTGTTCTTTCCAGGCGGGGCGGCCCGATCACATTTTCTTCAAGCAGATCTGGCCGGCGCCAGCTGCACATTGAGGGGGCTTCCCTGGAGTTGTCTGACGACGACACGGAAAGTAAGACCAGTGATGTCAATGAGACGCAGCCACCCCAGTCGGAGTAGAGTCTAGGAAGCCAGAGGAGGCAATAGAGTGGGACACATAGGAACCCACCGCCCCAGCCTGCCTTGGGGCCTCCTGCAGATTGATTAAGCCGGCAAGCTACGGATTCCTTACTGAAAGATCAACTGTGTCTTAAGGCTTCCCAGCCTACGCATACTGTATCCTGCTTCAGATTTAGGTACAATTGCTCCCCTTTTTATATCTATACATACACAAAACACACATATTAAATAGATGGTTTCATCGTTGCATCTATTTTCCATATATTCATCAAGAGACCATTTTATAATACATGTTAAGAACCCTTTTCAAAACAGGAAACTCCAGACCCTTCGTTGCCAGTCGCTGGGTTATTGGGGCAGCCCGTGGTTGTTGCTGTTGCTCTGCATGCTCTGTCGTACAGGCAGGTAACTTAGTTCCGTGTTCATGTGGCCCTGACTCCTCAGCCACGTCAAGTCTCTTAGAACATTGTGAAACCTAAACTGCACTTGTATCTCTCATTTCCTTCAAATAACAATCAACACGATTTCAGTGAGCAAACTGTGAAGGGGGCTTTGGAAAGATTGGGGGGGGGGTTGGATTGGAGGAAACAACATCCATCTGGGGTTACCATGCCCATCCCCCAAGGGGTGGCTCTGCCCCTCTAGTTGGTGGTGTCCCCGCATCTACTCATGTGAACTCTCCTTGGCCAGGGCTGGGTCTGTGCATAGAACGGGTGGTGGCCGCAATGCAGCTGAGGCCCCAGGTGGCAGCCATCAGTCACGTAGACTCCGGACCTGCCTGGCTTTGCCTGTGCCCTCCTCACTTCAGGAGAAAGCAGCTGTGGGCCCCAAGCAGGAGTTAGCAGAAGGCCCCTTGCCAGCCAGGCGCTCATTCCAACCTTGCAAATTCAGCCGCTGCTTTGAGCCCAAAATAGGAATATTGGTTTTGTGTCCGAGGCTTGTTCCAAGTTTGTCAGTGAGGTTTCTAGAACCTCAAGAACAGATGCCATCTTCCTGAATGTTGACATGCCAGTGGGCGCGAGTCCTTCTTCATTTTTCCTTTTCTCTTCCCTTTGGACAGTGTTACAATGAACATTTAGCATTCTGTTTTTGGTTGATAGTTGAGCAAACTGACATTACAGAAAGTGCCTTAGACACTACAGTACTAAGACAATGTTAAATATATTATTTGCCTCTATAACAATTTAATGTATTAAGTTTTGACTGTGCTTCATATCATGTACCTCTCTAGTCAAAGTGGTATTATAAACATTCAGTGACAATGAATCAGTGTTAAATTTAAATCCTTGATCCTCTGCAATGTGCTTGAAAACACAAACCTTTTGGGTTAAAAGCTTTAACATCTATTAGGAAGAATTTGTCACATGGGTTTGGAATCTTTGATTTTCCCCCTTTATGAACTGTACTGGCTGTTGACCACCAGACACCTGACTGCAAATATCTTTTCTTGTATTACCATATTTCTAGACAATGATTTTTGTAAGACAATAAATTTATTCATTATAGATATTTACGCCTGCTCTATTTACTTGGAGAAAAAAAAACACCCGTGGAGAATAAACAGACCTCAATAAACAAGAATAATCATGTGAACATGGAATCTGTTTTCTCACCTTCTGTTCTCGATTTCCCATCTGTGATCTGATTCAAGGGTGGTAGCTGCACAGACTTAAAATGATGACACCAGGCCCACATTTTCTGAGGGGTGCGGGCTCCTAGGAACTATCAAAGGACAGAATGATTCTCTAGACAGGCCCGGCTCCAAGTCCTGCTCTCACCAGTGCTGCACGGTGTGCAGATGCATTGGGAGGCAAAGGACCACTGAGGGGGGCAGGGCGGGCTGCAGACCCAGCTGTCAAGGGAGCAATTTAGGAGGGTTTTGGTCACCAACCAGTGAAACTCATGACTGGATTAGAGCATTTTAAGAGGCCCAAGAAGTCTCAGGCTGCATTTGCAGGCAGCATATGCACTGAAGATGCTTTGGGAGGAGGGAGGATTAGGGGAGACCCAAGGGCAGCCTCTTGTCCAGCGAGGGCTGGAGAGAAATCCCAGTGGGGCACAGACTCACATAGGGAATGCAGGTCTCTTAGTCTGTAACATTCTTAGGCTGGTTCTGGTAGTAAGGGGTCTGCGTCTAGGCTTCCTGGCAGCGGTGGAGATGTGTGAAATGGGCAGAAGTGCTCACTTTCTCCCGCGTCACTACTATGGGAGAAGAAAGGTGAGTTGCAGGTGCAGTGTTTCAGCTAGGTTCTCACCCCTGCATCCAATATCTTAGTCCAGGAGTCTATGGAGACTTGTTTTTCTCAAAAAGAATTCTTCCCTCCTGGCTCATCTAGCTGGTGTTCAGTTTCCCAACTACTCAGCCCATCAGGAGAAACAATCTACATGGACTGAGTCCAGGTCCTGATTCCACAAAGATGCTAGCTAGAAGGAACCTTTCTTCACTAAACCAACCACCACTCTGTAGTCTAAGGACAGGTAGTTCATACAACTTTTGTTGGGCATTTAGAGCACAAGGAAGATTGTTTACGGCAGCTGGGCTTTGAGCGTGTCAAAAAGTCAAAGAAGCTGGCCAGCTTCCACCCAGCGGGAGGCTGTGCTGGGGTTTAACTCACGGTTGTCATACAAACTTTAAATGCTCTGCCCTTGCCACATCACAGGAACTTTTTTTCAATGCAGACGTTAGGGGATTCTTCTACACTGCCTGCACTGGTAGGGATAACACCTATTTCTAGCCCGCTGGCCTTGAGGGTATCCTTCCAGACCACTAATGACATGAGAAAGACTCTAGAACCCCTTATATCTTCTGTCACCAATGTTCCCCATCCCTGGAAACCTCAGCTAAGATTAATTTTGGGCCATAAGGCCAAGTTGTTCTCCTAAGCCAGCCCTCCCTGTGGCTCTAGGCATGACTGACCCATGGCCCCCTCCCCTAGAGCCAGTGTTGCCGAGGGACAGACATGTCCACAACAAGACTGGGGAAGAAAAGAGCTCACAGCTGTCAAACTCTAGGAACCACCCCTTCCTGCCCCACCTTTACCATCTCCAGAAAAAAAAAAAAAAAGCCAGAACAGGCCATAGGTTGGAATCTAGAAAGTGAAGAGGATGGCTGAACGTGAAGCCTGTGGCAGAGACCCTGGGGCGACTCCACCCACACTGGCTTCCCAGTCATTCTGGGAGGGATGCACAAAAGCACTTCTCCCTCCCCACCTTTCTGGGGCAACATCTGTACCCAAAGTTTTCCCAAATTTGGAGTGTTTGCCAAAATGCTGTCCTGTGCCAACTGTCAGGACCAGACAGGACAGTCTATTTCCTTTTGTAACCACCTGTCATTTGGGAATCTAGAAAATCATTGCAAAGTGTGTCATTCTTATCAGAAATCTAATACGAAACTATGGAAAAGGGTATATTTACATCATGATGAGGGTTTTCAAAGACCATGTTGACTGCAATTACAGTGCCTGTGTACTGTATGCAAAAGTGTGGCCAGGTCCTTCAACCCCTACTGAGACTAGAAATTCACGTTTCATTCATTACGGCAGTGAGGTCTGTTTATTTTTTCAAAGTAGCCCAATAATGATCTCCGCTCCAGCTGACTGCTTGTCACAAAGCCTTATTCAAGCTGGAACATGGTATCATTGACAAACTGGGTCTGAGTGAAACACCCAAGCAGAGCGCTCCTTCACCAAGGATGTACCTACTGCACAGACCCTGAGAGGCCCACGTTTTCACTTGTCGAATCCCATGCGTCTCATAATCACTGTCAGTAGATGGCAATTGTGATGTCATTGCCTTACTCCTCCTGGTAAAATCAATAAAGGCCACCATCAAAACTGGCAGAACAGGCGCCTGCAGCTTAGAAGAAAATTCTGGAGCCACCAGTGGAATATGCTTTTCTGCAGAAATGCATCACCAACGCTCACCACAGCACAGAGGGCAGCACTGCTTGGGAAAACATGGATGAGGACTCTGGGTCAAAAAGTGGTTAAGAGCGTCAGACTCACAATATGAATCTTTAAGAATCTCTCTCACATTTTCCTTTTTGTATACGAATTAAGTGTGATATGATGGCAATCTGTCTGAAGAAGTCTATATTCTCTTTCAATAAATATAAAAAGTTTAAATGATAACCATTTTCATAGTTCTAATTGGCATATTTTTCTTAACAGCTTACAAAATAAAGATGTGTCTTACAATTGCTGGTGTCTGAGATTCTGTGAAATACACTGCACTCTCCTCAAGAGGCAGCCTGAGAACCTGTATTAATATTTCCCCAAGTGAGACCTGGCAAGTCATTAGGCAGGTTGGGGAGCCACTGCCTTGTGCTACTGCTCAAAAATCTTGACTTCTCAGCACAGGTCTTCAGGCCAACGTGGGCAATGAAAGAAAACCAGTGTCATTACTTCAGTCAATTTTTTAAAAATGAATTTGGGCAACTTTACAGATAAATTTAGAGCCCACAAATAGTAAACCATTTGCATCCTTTCAATTTCACCGCTGTTTTTTTTTTTTATAAAGTTGCAATTAGCATGTTCATCTATTTTGTGTCCTTTTCCCATCAGTCATTTTCAGCCTCGTGCATTAGCACTGCTGTACACTCGGGGCTCTAGGGTGCCCTGTTCTGCTGCTAAGTTGTCATAACCATTCCCTACCATCAGACATTTGTATTACCGCTATCGAAATTGGTTTGTTCTTACTACCATGGGGTATTATCCCAAAAGTGGAAAGAATTTGTATAGCTTATCACACTGTTAGTTTGATTCAAGACTTACAGAAAATATAGTGGCACAAGGAATGTAAAAGTGTACTTATTTCCATAAATTCTAGGTAACAGTGGCATTAATTTGCTGATTTTTTTCTAGTTAAAACAATCACCTTTTTTTGAATCAAAAACTCTTAGCTCTACCATCTACTGAAGGGAGCAGTAAGGTTTGGGACTCATTCAGACACTCATCTGTTTATTCAAGTATGTGCCAGAAAACCTGCTGCCCAGGCCCTGCCCCCACCACCCTCCTTCCAGGCCTTCACCTACAAATCACAGTCCAGCCAGGACGGCAGGATTTTAACACGGAGACAGCAGTCAAACTTGACACCGGATTAGAAAACACCCCGCAAATAAAAAGGTGAAATTTCTGTTCATTGTGCATCATGTTTCCCTTGGGAAGGCTTCCTGAAGAGCCAACAGGAAAAACACACACAGAATTCCTGTGGGTGCAGACAGGAAGCACGACAAAGAATGACCCCAAGTCATGACCCCACACAGCACAAACCTCCTTTGGCCCCCACAACACCAGCACTATTAGATTTGCTATTACCAGACTTGCCTCTTCACATGCACCATCTTTAAAGGAAGTCTATTACGTTAATATTTACTCAATTATTGTTTTTTCCTAAAATTCAAAAAGGGCTACTGTATTCCTATATAACATATTTTTAACAGTCATGGGACCACTTTTCAGGTTAAGATGCTTCAAGTCATAGGAAAATGATTTACAAAGATGATTCCTCTTCTCCCCTCCCAAACCCCATTTTTAGGAAAGAATCAGGAACACATCTATTTTTTAAAGCCAAGCTTGTGTTTACAATTTGTTTTATTTAACCTTTGGGGAAAATATATGCAGGAAAACAATCCATAAAGAAAGAGCTGGAATGTAGAAAAGGCTCATCTTAGCATCTTCTGGGCAAACAGTGAATCAACTGACTGCTTGGACCCATCCTACCTTCTGGCCTTGTTCCTACCACAGCAGGGCTGGTTGTTCTCAGTTTGAGTCAGGAAGGAGGGCAGATCTGGCTATAGGGTACTCCCTAAAGCCGTGGCTCCACCTGGATGCCTCCCCTTTCTCAGAGGTGCCAGCTTCCATGTGGCTCTCAGAAGACTCGCACTAGTGGCATCTCTGGGACAGCTGCTAAGAGAGGCAGAGTCTTGCACACCCCAGCAAGTGAAGGACTTGGGGAGGAGAAAGGCTGGATGAACTGCACTCTTCCCACTGCAAAGGCTGTGCTGGCCCCGCAGCTCACCATTTCCAAGCCTCAAAACCCACTCATCTGGGACACAGCATAGAAGTCAAGGACAGGGAGGCCTTGAGTTTGGAGAGGTTCTGCAGAAAAAGACACTGGGCTTGTTCCCAGTCCTGGCTTCGCTGTGAGCTAGCCATGTGGGCCCAGGTGAGTCAAACCCTGGGCCCACTGTCTCTTCTATCAACTGAGGCAAGAGCAGCACATCCTGCTCTCAGGTCTCTTCTATATAGTTCTCACATGCCGCAGTGTGACTCAAGGTTCCAGCTTTGGCTCCTGGCTCTTAACTGCATTGGTGGGATGTAGTTCCTGGCCACTCTGGGCTGAAAGAAAGTGGAGCACTGGCTCCTGCTCTCATCCAGGAAGACATTTAGGGAGCAAGGGATGGGGCTGGGTAGCTGAGATGAAAACACCTGGAGGCCAAGAGGCTTTCTTCACCACTGGGACATCAGCCCTGCCAGCAGGGAGAAGCACCACAGGGACCCAGCTCAGGGAGGGCCCCTTCCTGATTTCAGGGAGAGCCAGGCAAAACCTGGACCCCCACAGCCCTAGGAAAAGAACCCACGCAGAAGCACTCTTTAGCTAGATGGGCAAACAGTTAAGTAATAACATTCATGCCAGGTAGCACATGCTCTCTCTGAGCAAGTACAAAGTAGCATCTTGTGCCAAATAATCCAAACAGAAAGTAGAAGATGAGGCCTGGGGGGTCAACTAGTTTCCTCATGGCACATATGCCAAGGGCTGTTGCAGCCAAAAAAACCAAAAATAAGTGGGAGTCTCCTCCCCAAGGGACCAGGAATAAGCCCAGCAGTGCACTGCTGTCCTTTCAGGGACCTGGCCCTTGCTCTCCTGGACCCAAAGCAGTGGTGACTTCTGGTGAATGACACGTGGGCCTCTGCAGGCAGGGCCCCTCCTCCAGCCATCAACTGACTGACCAGCAACTGACAGAACCATCTGGATAAGAAGAGCCCAGGGTGTTCGGCTGCAGAGGCACTGAGAAGTCACTGGGGAGCCGGGTTCCAAACGTCATCTGTGCTTTAACCAGAGCAGCTCTGTGCATTGTTTTAGATTTGGGGTTCCTGCATAAACAAAGAGGTCTGCTAAATGTTGAAATCTCTGATCTAATCCAATCCTGATGATGATGGCTGGGAAAGCAGCAGGGAATTGCTGCACATCAGTAAGAGATGTATGAGTTGTCTTCTCAGCCGCTCTGGCGGCACAGCCGGGCACAGCACCCACACATACCACTGCAAGTGCTGGGGGAGTCGGCTTAGGACAAAATCTCCAGAAACTAATAGATTTCCTGCCCACATGTTAACAGACAGAAGAAATGTTTGAAAATGTGTCCTACTTAATGTTTCTCATTCACTTAGAATTTTGATTCACTTAATTTTCATTTACTTATGGTTCTAAAACTATAAAGTACACTGTCTGCTTATGCTGTTATAAGCAAACCATGTTCAACATCTGATGTATTCACGCAGACTGCCGGGTTACACGTTCCTCAATAGGTTACCTTGTGTCTTGCTACCAAACATCTGGCACCCCCTCTCACTTTCTAGCATTAACCTGAGGGATGAGGAGAGAAGCCAGATCCAAGTAATGTCTAATCCTGGGACATTTGTCATGAAAGGCAGCACAGCTGGACAACCAGCTCCCAAATCCATCCCAGGTACTCAATGACCTTGAAAGCTCCTCCCTCAAAGTCCTGGTACTTCCTCCCGGATTTTCACATGGGGCCTGGGCCCTTCCCCGGCTGCTCCTGGAAATCACAGCCCAAACTAGAAACAAGCACCAAGAACCAGCATGAGAGCTCTGCTCAGTGCACGTGACATCTCCTGAGGCTGCTTGACTCTTCTGTGTCCCATCCCACAGCCGCTGTCCATTACACACACCATGGCAGGGCAGAAGTGATGACTGAACCTGGTTCCAGCTCTGCTCTCACAGGATGGCAGGGACCCAATAAAGCAACTTTAATCCTTTTTTTCTGTGAAATTTATTGTTTCCACATTAAAAGATTTTTTTTTTGAGGGGAAGTATTTTTTTTAACCACATGATGATCCTATACAGCTGCCCAGAGTAGGACACCATCATAAGTCATTAACATGCCATATGAGATCTGAATAAATAAAAGCTACAAAGCCCAAGTTATATACAAATATCTTAGGCAATAATGTTTACAAACCTATGTACAATAAAACAAATGTAAACAGTAAATGCAGCATGAGAGTAATCAAAGGGTGCACAGGGACAACCACTTTTGGTCAGTCTGCCCCCAGGAGCTGGCACCAGCCAGCCCTGGAATCAGGCCACTCAACCCTTCCTAACACAACTGGAGGGGCCCTCAGAAGAGAAAACAAAAATGCTCTGAAGATGTCACTGAACTGAAGGACCGGGAAGCTGGCAAGAGGTTGCCCCTCTTCCCCCGAGTCTGAGGCACACAGAGGAGAAGACAGCACAGGGGCTCCACCTGCGTGTGCCCAGGCCCCATACGCTCCTGCCATCTGGGGCTCAGACGGGCATTTTGCTGCTTTGGGAGGCAAGTCCATGGAATGGTAACTACTTAAGTAAAATCAGAAGGTGTAGAAAACGTTCCCTAATTCAGTAACCTTCCTGACTCTGCCAGAAACAGGCCCAGACTGTGAGGGGTGAGCTGGAGGACACATGATTGTGAGCACTGAGATGCTTGGGTGGAAGCGCAGGGGGAGGGCACACATCGACCTGATTTGGGGGAGAACTTCTAGAAGATCTGCAATGTCCTAAACACAACTAAATCCTATCAATACAGCAGAGTGGGGGCTATGAGGCAGGTGTGATGAATGGGTACTTCTGCATCCAGTGACCAAGTAATACACGTATGTATCACCTTGTGACCCACAAAAGTGCAATCATGTGAAACCAACGGCACTACGGCGAGAAGAGAAAATAGCCAGTATTGATATCGCGCAGAGTCCTGGGGCTGGGTGGGGCCCAGCAGCCGCCACTGCATGCAGCCTGCCCTCTGCCAGCCATGGGGAGGCAGACAGAGGGGCACAGGGCTGGGCCCAGGCACCGAGGGGCGAGGCGTGGGTGTCCTGGGTTGTTGGAGGAGGGCAGGAGCCCCCACCTGGAGGCCGGGCACTCACACACTGAGAGGCAGCATACCCGGTGCTGATGACGGGCGCGAGGAGCCCAGACCAGGAGGAGGAGGAGCTGGGTCAAAGCCGTTTACTGCCCTGCGGGGTTGACCAGAGCAGGGAAGGGAGGAAAGGGGGAAAGAAAAAGAAATTGTTATTTAAAATCACTCTATACACAGTAACAAACTCATTTGCTTTCTAAAACTATTCTTCTTCCTGGCCCACAGTAGGGCCCTGATGGCCCTAGGGGGAGTGGCTGCCTAGAAAGCGTGGGCTGGTTAGACAACTGAGAATTCATGGTCCTGGGGAACCGAGACCACGTGGCCCTTCTTGGCAACTTCATCACACTGGCCACTGCTGCCACAGCCCTGATTTTTTCTAGTAGAGCAGGTCTAAATGTCTGGCAGTAGGGAACTAGTTAAATAATGGTATAACTAAACAATGGAATATTATACAGCCATTAAAAACACATTCCACAGAGTTTTTTAATAGCATGGGAAAATACTAAGAATGTAACTAATACTAAGTGGAAAAAGAAGCAGGTTACCAAACTATGTATATTTAATGATGCAAAGGAAAAAAAAGTAAATGGTATATATTCTAGATTCTAGACTATAGCCCCTTATATAGATAGATATTACTATCTATGGAGCTAAATCTAGAATACACTTACTATATATACACACACACATGAACATAGAATCATATATATCATAAAAAGAAAATTTAACAATAGTCACTTTTCTTCCCTCTGGGTTTGGGTAAATTTTGTTTACTAATTTATATTTTTTTATTATTTTTCCAAATCTCCTACAATGTACATAAATATCTTAACATGGGGGAGAAAAATAATGTTTTAAAAATTGTTTAGCAAGCAAAGCTTTTCTCTGTTGAGTCATGTGCAGGCAGCCCGGCCCAGCAAACAGCCCGCAGCCAGGACCCAGCACCCGGAGCGCCCCAGCCCCACCCGCCTGGCAGCGCAGCCACAGGTAGCAGCGAGGGAATGAGGGAGGCCTGCAACCTCTCTCAAGAGGCCATCTCAGCCTTTCCATCCTCTAAAACTCCCCAGCAAAATCTGTCCCACTAGCAATTTGAGAGACTCAGCCAACCACAACAAGAGGCTGCACCGCAACACACCTGCCCACCACTGTCCCCCCACCTACTCCTCAGAGGGGTCCAGGGAGTTGAATATAGACTCATGGAGAGAGGTTCTCTTCCAAAAAAAAAAAAAAAACAACAACAAAAGCCTGCAGACACCTATTTCCTGCAAAGACAACTGTTTTGTACACTGAAGAGGCAAGTGTAACCTCAGAGAAACAGGCATGCAAACAGACTTGACAACCCTGTCCACTTTGAAGAAACGGAGTTCATGTCTAAAGAAACTAAACTCAGAGTATGTATTTGGAGTTTGAAATCAAGGCATGCACACAGAGACCAAGAGCAACAGGAAGGAGGCTCTGACAAATGTCATTTCTCTCTGTTGTACAACGTCCTGGATTTTCCTTTTTGTCTTTGGGCTAGGAGAGGTCTGATTTTTGAGCTTCATCACACTGGAAAGCTTTAAACCATACTTCCCCATTCTACCAAGGCTACATGCCTGTGCCTCTTCTGGGGCCAAGGGCCTCATCGTATTTGCCACTGTAGTCCTCATATAATAAGCTCCATCTGTCATTTGTCTGGCTAGTCCCAAAGTTGCCTGCTTCTCCTACCAACCGCAGGTAGAACTAGGCAGGCCCCACAAATGGCCTTGGCTTTCAACATGTGAACCTCAGATTCGCAGCCTCACAGATCACAGTAGCAGGGCAAGTCACCAAACTTGTACTGCAGACAGCCCCCAAAACTCGGTAGAAAAGGAGCACTGTCGGTTGCCAAGAAAAATCTGGCACCTAGTTCACAGGAACGTGCAAAAGCAGCAACTAAGAGGATGGTTCCATGTGCAGGTTTAGGGCTGGGGCTCCAACATTTTCAAGTTAGGTGGACCTTTAAGGAATATCAGGTTCATCCCCCTTGTTACACTGCTAAGGAAACCAAAGCAAGAGCAGGTCTAGGCATTAACCTGAGCTCAAGCAATGGGACATCAATGGGGAAGTTGCGCCCACAACCTGTCTCCCAATGCCCCAGCCATACCTTCCTAGTCTCCTCCCAGTCAGAGGCCATTCCACAATCCTCGGCAAGCAACCGCTCTGGTGCTGCCAGTGCAGGTCAGCTCTGATGGGAAAAGTAAGTGGTGCTGTCCAGGATACAAAGGGAGAACAGGAGCTAGGTAAGGAAATGCAACTCTTCATTTGAAGGTGGGTGGAGTAGAGAGAGAAAGGCAATTCTGCCAGGGTCCCACCAAGCATGTCTCTTCTAAGTCAAGAAGTGGGAAGTTAAAGACCAGAGGGGGATTATGGGTCTGGTGAAGTCCTTTCAGGGGCGTGCAAAGTTGTGCAATGGGGAAAGGTTTCCAAGAGAAGAGATATCTCTATACTCACCATGTTTGGTTTCAGGGAGCAGCAAAAGAGCCAAAGGGAAATGTCCCAGTGGACAACACAGGACTGAAGGAAGAGAGAACGGGCAGGCATGGAGATAACAGGTCTGGGATTCACATATGTAAAAAAGGTTCCAGAGGCTATGAAATTTCATGATCTTACCACCAAAGGCTAGTTAAGGAGTCTGAAAAATAGAGAATCCACCTATGAAAAGGTGTGAAGGTCAGTTGTAAAATGGCAATGGAAGACGTGAAAAGGGGGAAGAACCTGCAATCAATGCAGCTTAGAAGCTGCTCAGGAGGACAATAAATCGAATGCAACAGGATTGAAATACATCTGTCCAAGATGCAAGGAAGGGTGCACCTAAGAGGGCAGGAGAGGAAAAGACAAAGAGCGGGCTGGAGCTAATTCAGAAGATCCTGCAGGCAGACACATTCCAGACCCGTCTCCCTACTTCAATGGATAATCGTGTACTCAGAGCAGCTCTGGTCCTCAGTCCAGGTTTTGCTAACTGAAAAGCAGTTCTGAAATGTAAGGAAGGCCTTACACATGTCCCCATCTACCATTACAATTTAATTTGGGAACACAAGTATGAGCACAGAGGTGAGGGAGTGCCCATACACAAGGCTCCATTATCATTAGTGCCTAATTTGAGAAAACAGAAGCAACTGGGTAACAGGAAGAATCCCAGTCCCATGAAAACAGACCAGTGTGGTCCTAGAGCCAACAGTGAACCTCAGCCCCAACTCCAGACTCAGACATCATCTGCAGCGCCCTACCCCGTATCAGGAGTGCCAGCTGGCACACTAGTCACAGCTGCCCCAGGACCACTGCAACTAATCTGTTCTTGTTTTGCACAGCTGAATTAATAATAGTATCTAGTTGAGTCAAACAGGATCTTGAAAGCTCACTCATGGGCTGTAAATTGGTTAAAGCTGAGTCAGCCCCATGCAGTTAGTAAAACCAGTTAATGTGTCTTCCACCACACACCACGATTAAGAAAGAATGAAAAAGAGCACAGCAAACAAATTCAGTTACCCATGAACAACGTGGGAAATATGACTTTTTCTTGCCTAATAAAAAAAAGGAAAAAACATTAAACAGTAATACAAATACTATTTTCACATCATGCCCTAAAATTACTCCATGGACACATACACACAGCCCAAAAGAAATTAGAATGGCTTAAAAAATAGGGCACGTGATACATAAGAAACTAAATATATGGGGAAAAAAGAATGTTTTTGAGAGAATCCAAGTGACTACACTACACAGGAAATCTGTATCCTTTTAGATGGGTGATATAAAAGAGCTATTAGTGGTTGGAGGAAATACAGCAACACCTGGGAAGTAGGCACAGCAACCCACCTCTTAGGCGCTAGCAGAAGTGATCACAGACTAGATAAAATCCTGATTCCAAGAAACCCTCAAACAACCAGAATTTGCAAAATACTTTTGAATCCCACAAAGCAATATACCTAGTTAAGCTCTAACTGCATCTGAAGATTGTGAGGGCGGTGGGAAGGTGGGGTGAACACATGTACACCCACACAATGCACATGCACACAAATCTACTTTAACTCTTTCCCCCATACAATCTTTCTATAGGTCTCTAGAAGCACTAGAAGGTACAGTGTCAGTGCTGCAGACTCCTCAGGAATGAGAGGGCAGGCAAGTTCCAGAGCCAAAGGCTTTTTTTCAAATGGGGAGCTTTTTCTCACGCTAAAATTACAAGCCACAATTCTACACTTGCTTTTTTTAATCTGCCAGACTGTATAATAGATCTAGGATTGTAATATTTCCCCCCCATTCCTTTTGTAGCTGGTACATACCATCTTGGTTTTTATCTAGTCAACAGATCAACAAGAAGAATGGACAGAGATAAAAAGTCAGGCAGGCCAGAAGGAAGCCAGAATCAAAGCAAAGCAGCAAGGAAGTGAAAACATAGCAAAACCCACAAAAGAGTTATCCTCAGGAATATGGCAATTAGACAAAGATAATAACTCAAGCAATAGCAGGTTAATATTTCAGCGTGCATATACAATCCATTTATCATGTGAGCTAAACACTTGCGCAAAGGCCAACCCATAAAAGCATATTTAATTCTTAATAGAAACAGTAGCATATAAAATTTGTACAATTTAAAACCAAAACTAAGTATCACCGTTAACCATTTCTATTGGGAAGCACACTTCCAGGTTCAGATTGGGAGCCTATACCTGCATCTAGGATGCTCCTCAAGGGAATCAGTCAGAGTGCCCAAGGACCACTGGTTTCAGCTTACACTGACTCCCCTACATCTCTCTAAGGGCAGGTTCGCTCCGGGCAATCCCTGCCCTGATGGTCTGCATCAGGAGCAGTAAGTCTGAAGGGACGGTGTTCCCTCCCTCATTGTGACTGTCCTTAAGGACTTTTCGGACCCAAAGGCATCTGTCCAACTCATCCATTTATGACTCACACCTGTTCTCACATCATAAGGTACCTGAGGCCTACCAAGAAATATGATTCCAGAGAAAGACTAGTAACTACTATACTGGAGGTAATTACAAGTTGCAGGAAAAAATAATCAGGCACTGTTTTCCAACACTTACGAATACTACCCTCAAACTTCCTCCATATCATTTGGGGGAAATGGCTACTCTCATGTAAAAATACCTATCCATTCCATTTACCATTACAGCAGAAAAACGGGGCACTCCTCAAGTTTGCCTGAAACTCCTAAGCCTGGAAAATCAATTTTATATTTACCCCACCTGAGGAGCCCCAATGGGCAGATTAAAGTTCTGATTTGTATACTGGTATTTTACAATGTGCTTTTAATAGAATGTCCTTAATGAAATATGTATATATCAGGGTAGAATTCTCTTAAGGGACAAAGATAAACCAGAACACTACACTACAAGGACGGTAAGACTCTTTTTAGAGTGGACTGTGTATCAAATTAGGTCCTCCATAAATGTACCATAATTATTGCTGACAGAAAATGCAAGCTCCTTTAAGAAATTGTGAAAATTTCTAGAGTTGCACCTGCATTGCTTTCACAGAAAAACTAGAAAGAACTGCCTCTACTACTCAGAGACAATGGCAAGGGATCATGGGTGCCTCAGATGGCTGTTCCAATTAACAACTACTTTAGGTAACACAGTCAGCATTCGCAAACCACAGGTCCTAACTAGTTACCTATATTAAGGCATACACATAAAAGAGTATAGCCACAGAGTATTTAAAAAATAATAATAAATTGAGGTAGAACAATATATACTGACATGGAAAGATATTGGCAATATAAGCCATGATAGGCATGTTACAGAGCAATATTTAAAATATAATCCCGTAAGTGTGTGGCCAAAAGCTCATAGCAAATGCATAAAAATATGATTTTACATGCCTAACAGTAACTATAAGGAATGTAAAAATAATGTGAAAGCAAAAAACATTCACTTTTTACTTCACATACTTCTATACAAACTGACATTTCTTGCATTAAAGATATATCACTGCTTCAACTTTAAGACAATTTTTTTAAAATTTTAATCCCCCCCAAATGTCTTTCCTTCATACAAAAATTGTATCTCCTAAACTGTATCAGATCCAGGTGCCTAATACATCAGGGCTTTATGTTTTTCTAAAATCTTCAGACAGGAAGTTTGTAGTAGAGTTTTGAGTATACATAATTGCAGCGTTCTCTTCTACCCTTAAAAAATATTTGCTAAGAAAGTCTACTAGCCTATAAGCCTCTTGAGAACAGGGACCGTCTCATAGTCATCTTGACTCTCCAGAGCCCAGCGCGGCTGGCTACCTATTAGGAGTCTGCTTCCCAAGACAGAGTTTCAGACTCAGGGTTCCCACGGTAACAGACTCCATGAGGACTAGAAAACAGCAAGACATTTCAGGTACCCTAAGATTCAAATGATAACAGGTTTCATGTAGGTTTATCAAACTGAGTTTACCTTTCCAAGGCTTTAGGTAAGCTCACTTAATAACCTGCAACTATACCACTCAACAACTCAATAACTATACCATTCAACAAATTATCACTTAAAACATCTAGGACTTACCCTTTGTCAAAGAAAGACGTATGCCCTGATCGAGAGAACTTCGTGCCATTGCCATTCAGAACCCCGCAGTTAACATTCCCTGAAATATAGGATTTTCGTGATGCTTGGTCCTTTGCAAAATTCCTGCAAGCTGCTAATTTGGATTCTAAAGCCTACAAAAGGAAGAAGGAATGATGTGGTTGTCAAAACAGTAGCTGCACATAAAAATTTACATTTCAAACCATTTCTATTTCAAGCCTCCAACTTTACTCTCAGTTGATAATGGTGGTTAGTTAGGCCATAATCAATCACCTTTCTAATAAAAAGAGGGAATGTTTCTGCTGACTCCCTTTCTAATGAGCTCAGAGTATTTTTATTCATTCCTCTCAGTATTACTGAAGGATATAGATATAATCCTCCCCTGACAACTTAGAAAAATGTGGCACAGGTAGGTACAGACAGATCCCAGGTCTCTTGACACTATCCATTGTTTGTTTCGAAGTTGTAGACTGTTTGTTAGTTGGTATTGGGGTGAAGGGGTGTGTGTGTGCGTGTGTTTGCGTGTCTTTGGGGAGCAAGCACTATAAAGAATCCAAGGGAGAAGAGAGGGGTAAAAACCTATCTATCGGGTACAATGAACACTATTTGGGTGATGGGCAAATTAAAAGCCCCAACTTAAGCATTATAAAAGGTATCCATGTAACAAAAACATTTGTACCCCCTTAACATTCTGAAATTTTTTTAAATTTTAAAAATGTTTTTAAATCCAGAAATATCACTTGAGAATTTTTTAATGCAGCCAACTCTCTAGGTTCTTTAATTTAGTTTTTTCTACTGCATCAGAATGGATAAGAGCATTTACAACCCTTCACATGAAATTTAAAGCTGTTTTATTTCTGAGAGCACACTGTAAAATGTTTAACTGATACCCTTTGTCTGTAATTAAATAATTCATCTGCAAATGACACTGTCCCTTTAGCATTTAGCAAATCAGGTACCCTTGCTTTGCACCTGTCAACACCTGGCAAGTGCCAGGCTCTACCAATAAACAGACAGCATGAACAGAAGTTTTATCTATTTCCACACACACAGATATCACCAGCGCCCTTTTCCCATAAACACTTTGACCAAATCAAACCCCTCCCCCACAAAAAGGAAAATATAATCCATGGCAAAAAAAATAGAGTTCATTTCTATCATCCATGACACTAAACAACTGGGAATTCATAGATAGACTAAATCCACAGATAAGATATACTTCACTTTGAGAATCCATTTGGACCTCTTGCCCCCGTAATTTCAACAAGGACTGTTAAGAAACAGGAACAAAAACAGACTAAAACTTCTTTTTCTTCTCCTTCTTTCCTATGACAAAAGTACAATGAGCTAGTGAAATAACGACAGAAATAAGGAAGAGAAATAGTGACCTTGTAGGATAGACTGCAAATAAACATTATGCAGTAACTTATTAAATATATACATACACAGTAGAAACTGAGAGCCATTAATTCCCTATATTCAAGACACTTGTTCATTCAAATATTTGCTGAGCATCTATCACAGAGCAGGCACAAGTTATGTTTGAGGTATCAGTGACACATACAAGCACAAGCCCTGGGTCTTTTCAGGAGAAAAGGGTGGTCTAGAGATTAAGATTTGGATAATATCCACAGCCAGTGGTAGATGAAACCACGGTTGTAAATAACAAGATCAGAAAATTAAGGACAGAACTCTTGAGTAAAACCAACACTGAAAGGGTGGGCAGGTAAAGACCCAACAAGACGACTAAGAGGAATGGACAGAAAGGTGGGAGCAGCCATGAAACAGCATCAGGGAAGCGGAGGAAAGGGGCATTTGAAAAAAAAAAAAACAAGTTTCAAGTAAAATTAGGACAGAACAGCAACCATTGGATTTGACAGCACTGACATCACCAATGAGCAGTCTTAGTGGCATGAGCAGGGAACAGAGCCCAGACTAGAATGTCTGGGGAGTGCATATGCAGTCAAAATGCTAACAATAAATGGAGACATGTTTTCAAAAAGCTTGGCTGTGAAGGGAAGAGAGAAGCAGGATGATGGCTAAAGAGAGATATAGGGTAAAAGAACAGCTTTTATTTTGCTTTTCAAGATTAAAAAAATTATGTAATATGTAATACACAAATATTACACAGGAAGTATATTTGTATTATAGGTATAATATGTGTAATATACAAATATTACATATAAGTATATTGTATATGTAATGTATAACATATAAATATTACACATAAATATTAATATATATAGTAAAAAGCTGAAGATACAGGAGAAATAAAGATGAAAAGGAATGGAATCCACAGCACAGATGGACAAAATCAGCCATGGGCAGAAATATGACACTTTTACCACTGAGACAAAAGGAAAGAATGGCTACAAACAGAGGTAATGATAGCAGGATAAGAACTGAAAGTGAGAACAAAAGTCAAAGGCGTTTAAAGCAGATGGCCTTGATTTTCTCTGTGAAGAGGACACAGGAGTAGGAAAAGGGTTTCCAGTTCAAGTCAGCGGACAAAGTAGTATAAAGAAGTATAAAATGAAATATTCTTAAAAGCATGGATGGGCTGGCAGATAACAGCAGACCAAAAGTTCTAGTGACATCTTAGAAGACAGACTGTCAGCTGGATGGGTAAACCATGCACAGACACCAAATTAAACTTTCATGCACCACTTCTGAATAAAGTACTTCAGCAAAACAAACAAGGAACAAAGGAAGGCAACAACGTGGAGTTGAGGAATAGGCAGAACTAACCCAAGAGTATAATGCAGAGATATTCAGGAATGACAGCCATACAGCAGTCCTAGAAGCATATCAGGGCATTTACAAAGAGTGTGAATAAGAAGCAGATATATATAAGAGATACAGCAAAAAAAGTGTACGTTTCTTCTACACACAAGAAAGGTAATTAGAAACACTGGGAAAAAGAAAAAGGCAGACAAGTCAGCTATGATATAAATATGAAAAAATCTGATATGATTTTCAATAAATGATAGTTAAAGAACAAAATGCTTGAAATATCTGTTGAGTGACCCAAATATAAAAGCCCACCCAAGAGCCCAGCTTCTCCTGTGTGATTATGCAGTAAATAATATATACATGGGCATCGTTGTAAAAGCTACTTGACTAATTTTCAATTTTTAGAGTCAACCAACAGAGAGCTCACAACCAGTGAGGGCTCAAGAGGGGGCAAAGAGGGACGGGGTGGGCAGGGGGAAGTGTTGGGAAGAAGAGTAGGGAGTTAAGATACAGCCTAATAAACTCAGAAACAGAGATTTAAGGAAGATATTTAAAGTTATAAAAATGACCAACAGAAGAAAAAAAACAAAAATAAAAAATTGGGAGGAGGTGAAATAAATTACTCATCTCTGCTTAGAGTTGATTAAATCAATATACAGAAATATAAGCGCATTATTTTGAGTTACAGAGGTAAATACCAGAATTCTTATAACAAAGAGGATTTAAAAAACGGTTATCTTGGTAGTGAGGGAAGATCATTCTATGTACTGTATGAATGACTTCTGCACATTACTTTTTATAGTAACTGTAAAATGCAGATTCAATGTGATGATTAGAAACTAATACATTTTATGAGCTAGAGAAGGCAAACATAGGACCTTGTGTGTTGGCCTCCCATTTCTTCTTTAGATAAAGTATAATGCAATTTCTGATTTTTTCAAAGTGTCTCACGCAAAAAGTAAGTGAAGGGGCGGTGGACAGTGGAAAGTCGTACAGCTTGATTATTTAAAAAAAGAGAGGTAAAAGTCACCGAGGGAAATAGGAAAGGGAGTTAACACTAGAAATGCTAACTCTATAGTGGCATAAATCCACAGGGTTCTGTAATTGTTTCTAGTAATCCAACTGCTTGGCTGATCCAGATTGCAGGTTTCCTTTATAGTCAAAGAGACCATGAAGTCAACAGGGTCAGAGTCAGTGATCTGAGAGACACTCAGGAAGTGAAAGCAAGAGATGGCCGATAAAAACAAACAAAAAAAAATGGAGTACTACTCTTGATAAGGTCAAAGATTATGTATTATTGAGAGTAAAACTCTGCTTGAGCAGAAAAACAAGTTTAATATTTCAAAAGCCAAACTGTTCTGGAATACGAGGCTCGAGCCAAGGAGAAGGGACTGAAGCTGAGGTGGTCAAGGAACAGTAAGATGGGCAAGACTAACAGCAGAAAGCAATGCCACGAGCCAAATGCTAGAGTTCCACAAAACACCAGAGCGAATGACCAGAAGGATGGTAGACAGCAGTGAAGAACAGGACTAGAGGTGACAGAAGACACACAGCAGGCCTTCAAGGAAGCATTTTAGACAAGGAGGGAGGCATCGTGCTATAGAAACAGCAACGGGAACAGGAAGAACGCCCAAGTGGCAACTTCAGAGCTTAGGGCACAGGCCCTTCTATGCGGACACTGGCAAGCCCAGCCCTGAAGGTGTCATCTGGACTAGTCTAGGCTGGTCACCGGATGCTTTTGCTTCTGAGCTTCATTACAGTGTTTACCACAGGAAGGTATCCTTTTTTTTTATTTCCCTCACTCCAAATTAAGAAATAATTCGATACCTCAGCAGTGGAAACACCCAGTGATAAATAATTAAACACTTACCCCTACTTTCCGTAAGAGATCCCCAACGATGTTTAGTGCCGATATCCTAGCAGAAGGAGTTAGTGGACTGGTACCAAAACCATTTGGTATAGCTGGAGAAAAATAAAAGGCAAGTGATTACTATTGCAGTTCCCTGAACATTTGAGTTTTGTTGTTGATGTTACAAAGTAGTATACATTCAACCCAATATCAAAATACTGTTTCAAACTATGGATAAAGTAGAGTGGAGATACCATAAACAGGTTTAACCCTTCTCCAATTGATTTAGATTATATCCAATTTTTCATCATTACAAATAATGCCACAAGGACATATACCCTTAAACATCACCTATTTCTAGAGAAGAGATTCCTAAAAATAGAACTGCTAGGTTACAGTGTACACCCATTTTTTTCACCTTAATAGACAATGCCAAAATGCTCTCTAAAAAGGTGGTGGCAGTATCAGCAATCTGTATGGTGGTATCCTCAATAATATTAGATATTATCTCTTTTTTGGGCAATTTGATAGTCATATTGTTTTAATTTCTGTTTCCACAAAAACTAGTCATTTGAACCTTCTCTTCTGAAAACCATGTTTACTCTTTGCATTTTTTTCTACTGGGTTGTTTTTCCTTTTATCAATTTGCAATGGCTCTATACATTACGGATATTCACACATTCCCTTATATATGTTGTATCTCTCAGTATAACATTTACCTTTTAAATTATGTGTTTTGGTAGGGGAACCTTTGGCTTCCCCATCTCAATATCATAATGTTCCCCATATTTTCTCCTAGTATTTTTCTAATTTTCTTTTTTTACATTTAGACCATTTAATTCACCGGGAATTTATAGTTATCTATGATATAAGGTAGATACCTAAACTTTTTTCTTCCAAATGGATAGCCAATTTTCCTAATACCATTTATTGAAGACCCATCTTATCTGCAATGGCACCACAAGCATAAACTGAATTCCCTAAATATATGAATATAGTTCAGTTCCACTGAATTATTAGTCTATTCCACCAGAAGTAGTATGCTATTTTAATTATTACAGGGTTAAAATGTATTTTGATATCTCAAAGGGCAAAGGCCCTTCTTGTAATTAAGACTATTTCAAACTTTTCTTGGCTATTCTTGCACATTTACTGTTCCAGAATAACTTTAATATCAACTTGTCAATTTTTAAAATCCTGTTAGGGTTTTTATTAGAAGTTGAAATTATAGAGTAATTTGGAGAGAATGGATATTGTAACAAAGTTAAGTCTTCCCATTCAGAACCACAGTATTTACCCTGATATTTACTCACATCTTCTTTCATGCTCAGTAAACATTTCACTCGTGCACATTTCTGTATTTTTAAGAGATATATGGCATGATGATTAAGAGCTCTTGAGCTAAACAGCTATATACAAATCTAATTCAGCCATTTAATAATTGTGTGACCTTGGGTATGTTACCCATATGTAAAAGGGGCAAACAGCAGTTACCTCATAAAGTTGTTATGAAGTTTAAATTAGTTAATATACTTTTTAAATGTGTAACACACAGTAAGTACTCAATAAAGGTTAGCTATTATTTTTTATCTGTTTGTCTTCTACAGAGTGCTAATCATCAACTAAAATACTTTGTGGGTTTGTTGTTGTTTATTGTCTTCTCCTCTAGAATATAATCTTATGGAAGGTAGGGACTGGTGGTTTTATTCACCACTATACTCCCAGCATCTAGAATAATGCATGGCATGTAGCAGGTGCTCAATGTGATATAAACTGCTGTACTTTTCTTGGCAGGGATTTCTGGATCTCATTTTTCCCTATTCCCCTCAAGTTTTGTATTTTAGGTATTATTAAATATGTGCTTTTATAGTAAGTTGCCTTAAATGCTTTTTGAAAACAGGCATTGTATAAATAAAATGCAATTAAAGACAGACCACTTTATAGAGATCAGCTCCTCAATGTTGCCACCTGCTTCTCACAACTTCTGTGCTTTCTTTTCATGAAATTGCAGTGATCCAGTATATAGCAGCTTTTAGGTTAGTCAGTCATGCTATCAGTTCCAGTCTAAAAATGTATTTATTTGGACAAATATGACTGCCATAGAGTTGACACATCATTCTGCCAGAGCAGGCTCTATGTCCTGTTGACTCCCCAGGTCCCTGAATGAAAACTTTAATAGGCTTCAAAAGAATGACACCTTTGGGTGTCACCTCAACTGAGGCTTTTAACTATTCTGACTAGTGCTCAACTAAAGAATTTTCAGAACTTATCTGTGTAATTCTAATTAGTAACACAAAGCAAAACTTTGTTATGGTAAGTAACTTTATATGGTAAGTGGCCAAAGAAATAAAACTATATTTAAATATGATCCTAATACTTGTGACAAGGAGGTGTGCACAAACACACACGATAGAAAAAAATCTCAAAATGTTAATGGTAGTTGTCTTTGGTAAGATAACAGAGGATTTTTATTTTCTTTTTTTCTCTTCTGTGTAAAATTTTCTACATGAACATGTATTATCACTATAATCAAAAAATAAACTTTCCTTAAAAACCTTTAACTTTTAAAAATCTCAAATTATTCAGTTGCTTTTGTCTTAAATGAAGCCATCACTTCATTGTTTCCTACGTATTAGGGACCTAGGAAAACAATTCCTTCTTCTGCTTCACATAACGCTAGACTTAACCAACTTTTAAACTGAAATTACTCTTTAAACCTTAGCAACCTGCTTCATCAACAAACCCTCCATCAACCACCTCAAGAAGAAATGACATTACATACCTTTCGGTGAAGGAAAACTGTTTTCTGTTCCTTTGCCAACAGGAGTAGCTGGCAAAGAGAGTGATGCTTGGACAGCAGAATCCATCTTTTCACAGTCTAGAGTTGGAGAACTAGGAGCCGACTTTCTGGTTACTTCCTGTTGTCTTTCCCGAACTGCTAGTTCTTGCCTTAAATCTACAAAATGTTGCAAACAAAGGCAGTAATACTCACCAGAGGGAGCAAATACATCAAGCAAAGCCACATCTGAAATGCCATAAAGATATTCTTTCTAAATCACTATTTCTCAAAAATTCATTTCCTATTTAATAACTTTCATTTCTAGGAGAATAAAAATGACAACTGTCTAAATAATCTTTTAGAATTTAAAAACGCTACAACCTAAGAGAAAGAGAACAGTTACCTACGCCCATATGCAAACAGAAATAGTGAACCTATAACACACAAAAATAAATATTCTTTACCAACTCATTTTCTTTTATTTTGAAATGATGTAGTTTGGGGATTATTGCAAAATCAATGAAGTGCATTCTTATAATTTTTAATGGGTTGGTATTTTTATCAATTATCACTACAAAATATTTTGTTTTAGAAAAGAAATATTCACAACAGTTTAAAATTTTTTTCTTGCTTTCAAACATTGAATTTTTAACCAAAAATTAATCTTTTCTAGTCATGCAACTAATATACAAAATACTTGCTTATGTTACAAAGGATACAAAGTTACCCCACTTCTGGGTATGTACGCAAAAGAATTCAAAACAGGATCTCAAAGAGGTATTTACACATCCATGTTCATAGCAGCATTATTCACAATAGCCAAGAAATGGAAGCAACCCAAATATCTTATCCACAGATCAATGGATAAAGAAAATAAATACATACAATGGAATATTATTCAGCCTTAAAAAAGAAGGAAATCTTGTCACATGTTACACCTGGATAAACCTTGAGGACATTATGCTAAGTGTAATAAGCCAGTCATAAATACCATATAATTCCACTTACATGAAGTATCTAAAGTAGTTAACTCATAGAAACAGAAAGCAGAACTGTGGTTGCCAGGGGATAAGGCGAGGGGAAGACACGGAGTTGCTGTTCAATGGGTACAGTTTCAGTTTTGCAAGATGAAAAAGTTCTACAGGTAGGTTTACACAACACTGTGAGTATACCGAACGCTACTGAACTGTACACTTCAAAGTGATTAAGATGGTAGTTTATGTTGTGTTTTTTACCACAATTACAAATAAATAAATAAGACACAAATTATGAGAAGCTTCTCAGATAAATACACCACCTCCTCAGGAAAAAAGGCATGAAAAAACAATCTCTAAAAGAGTCAATAAACATTGGACAAAAAGTTTCACAAGTAGTAATCAAAGAACTGAAAATTAAAAAACAAGATAGTAATTTTCAACTTTCAAATGGATTTTTAAATCCTTTTAAAATATATTTTTAGCAGTAGCAATGCTGGTACAGAGTGTGAGGGCATTCTCAGTCATTGCCAGAGGTGCGGAGGTACCACTAAAAACATTCATCTCCTTTGTCACTTCTAATAATCTCTCCTAAAGAAATCATCAGATATCCCTAAATATTAGGTATGAGGATCCTAGTCACAGCACTATAGCAAAAAATTAACCATCAATAATAAAGAACTCATTAAATAAAGCATTACTATATAACAGATTATATAACATTTTTTAAAACCTGTGTTAAAAGATTTTTTAATGGCATGGATTACATTCACTATATTAAGGAGTGAAAAAAAGAAGGGAAAGAAATATGTACATGTGCATCTCTGTGTGTCTGTGTAGTGTGGTCTCAATTACATAAAGGAAAAAATACATAGATATGTTTATGTGTAGTCACAGGAAAGACTGGAAAGAAATTTGCCAAACTGTTAGTGGGTTCTCTCCGGATAAAGGGATTAGCAGTGACTTTTTATTTTCTTATGATATTCTGCATTCTATCATGCATAAGAAAAAAAGGGGGAAGGAGGGAAAATTTTAAAGGAAAGAAAATATTAACTATATGTATAATATGTATACAGCACAATGAACACATGTTATATACATAACACAAAATTATTTAGGTAGAAGCAATAAGGAAAAAACCCAAACAAACCAAGCAGTATATGCAGTGGTACTAGTTAAGGCTTTGGAAAACAGACCAGGGTTTTAATCCCAGCTGACAAGCTATACTACCTTGGACAAAACTCAAACTCTGTGCCTCAATTTTCTCGTCTATAAAACGGAGATGATAATATCTACCTCTTAACACTGATAACATAGGTATTAAATAAATTAACAGATTAGAAGCACTTAGCACAGTACTAGATTGTACAACTGTATATACAATTGTAGTTTTAAAAAAGTTGAATCTTTAAGCCTCCTCTGGTTTGGGGACAGTAAGGTAAGGGATAATTATAGTTGTCCCTCGGTATACTCAGGACCCCATGTATACCAAAATTGGTGCATACTCAAGTCCCGCGGCCAGCCCTGTGGAACCCACAAATATATGAAAAGTCGCCTCTCCCCTCCCATACTCAGGTTTTGCATCCCCCATGAATATTATATTTTCAGTCCAGCGTTCAGTTGAAAGAACATCCGAGTATAAGTAGACCTGTGCAGTTCAAACCCATGTTGTTCAAGGATCAACTGTATTATTTAAGTTATAAATTTTACCTCTTGCTTCATCCTTTAACCTCTGTACAGAGACCAACAAAGATTCCTTTTCATCAAGTTCACTTTCTAAAAATGCATTTCGTTCAATGGCCTGATTTAGCCTTTGTTCAAAGTCTTCCAGTGAAACTATTGTTGCCCTAAAAAGAAAATCAGAATTCATGAATAAATAACATGTGCAAACAGCTAATATTAATACAAAAGGAAACTGTCAGTTTATCTCATGACATTTACCAAGCTAGGCAGCCTGGCCTTGTTCAAAGAGAATGACCTCACCCCCTTCCTGACCTCCGGTGGCATTTAGTATCTCTACTGTCATGTGGGCCATTCAATAAATTCTCTTAAATTCCCATTTAAATTCCATAATGTTCCTTAAAGAAAGGCTATTTGTTGCACTATTTATAGCTCCATTGGATTTTAAACACAATACAATCAAGTTTACACATTTTCAGGAAGAAAACTTTTCAATAGTTTTAGAGTATATAAGAATTAACTAAAATTTTGTTTAAAACTTTAAGTCCCAGGTCACATTCCATTCACTTCCTGCCAACCCTTTTCTTCTTCCTGCCATTTTTTAGTCATTCATTCAACAAACATTAACATGCACCTACTCTGTGCCCCTCCCACTATGTGCTATCTGCTACAGAAATAAAATTCCCTAACTTCAAGTTAGAACTCTTAATGCCATGTCCAATTCAATCAATTCCTGTCTACTGTCAAAATGTCTCTCAAATCTATGTCCTCTTCACCCTTCTGTCCCAATCTTCTGCTTTAATTCTTTATCCATCACCTGGATTACTCCTAAATGGTCTTTACATCTCCTCCCTACTTCCAATTCCTCAGTATTATCTTCTCAAATCAAAATATGATAGTATTCCTTGTTTTAAAAAAAATCTTAAAAGAGCTCTCCACTGCCTATAGAGTGACTTTCAAACAGAGTACACAAGGTTCTTTGCAATCTGGCCCCCACCACCTTCCAGGCACATCTTGTTCAGCCACACTATCTCCATACACATTAAAGTGAAATAGTAATATCTCAAGCACTTTCCCGCCTCTCTGCCTTTGCATCTATCTCTTTACCTGGTTAACCTCTATTCCTCCTTGCAGATTCAGCTCCAATATCTGCAAAGGCTTCCCCAATTCCCCCAGGTGCTTTGGCTGCTCCCTTCTCTGTGCCCTGGAGCAGCCTGTACACTCTTGTTACTAGAGCATTTATCTCAGCGAATGACCATATCTGTCACCCTCAAGGGCAGTGACTGACTAGCTTAGCTCTGTATCCTTAACTCTAGCATCATGTGAGTCACTTAAGAGTCACTCGATAAATACTAAGGAAAGAAATACCAGACAGTAATTGCAAAGTAAAAGAAATTAAGTTTGGAATGGTTAACAAAACTAATTACAGATGCATGAAAGCTTGGCAACAGTAATAGTAAGCCACTGTACGTTGATCAGGAAAACTGTAATGAAAGCAACATTTTGAGAAAATTCATCAGTCAGTATTAAGACAGAAGAGAATGAAATGGAATAAAAATATAAAGATATATCAGCTAGGAGATAACTGCAGAATCCAGGTACAAGATGTAAGGACCTACAGGAAGTATGGAAGTATTGAGAACACAGAGGGAAGATAGAGGAATGTGTGTTTTAAAGAAAAACCAACAGGACCAACAATGGTACATAAGAAAAGGAGAAAAAGGGAAAAATTGAAGAAGAAAAGCTTGGAAGGGCATTATCTGGGGAGATAAGGATCTTTGGTTCCTTTCCATCCAACAAGCTACAGGTGACATAAAATACCAAAAGGAAATGTTCTGGCATTAAGATCTAAGGTGACAGGTTGAGCATAATGGTAAAGATTTTAATCACCAATTACCAACTTTGGTTATTCTAATAAAATGCATGTACTCATTTACCTTTTTGCTCGCTCCAGGTCATCATTGGCCTGCTCCAGCTCTCTCACATACTTATGCAACTGCTCCTTAATGGCCCGAGTCTGACTTAAATCATCTTCTAATACTGAGACCTGCTTGTAGCTCTGTGCATATTGATGTTCTAGTTTCTCCTGAAGGCATTGGTATAGGAAAGTATGCATCATTAATATATAGTCTTCTTTATTTATTTTTTTATTTTTATTTTAGAGACAAAGAGTCTCACTCTGTTGCCAGTGCTGGAGTGCAGTGATGCAATCATAGCTCACTGCACCCTCAAACTCCTGGGCTCAAACGATCCTCCCACCTCAGCCACCCAAAGTGCTGGGATTAAAGGCTTGAGCCACCACGCCTGGCCTATAGTCTTCTTTAATAAAAGATGTAACCCAAGTTAAGGAGGAGAAAAAATCCAATTCACTCACAATCTGAGTTGATGGTACCCCTCTCCATTTTTACAATATTTAAAAAAACTAAATGATTAAATGATACATTCATTCTAAGTGCCTAAAACCATGTAGATAGTCAACCATTTTCCTCTTGGAAAGAAATCTTACTGATCTCTCTGAAAAGAGGTAAAATAAAACCCTTATCTCAAAATCCCCAAACTTGCTGGGGGAAGCTGTGGCTTCTCAGGCTACATGCAGCCCAGAGTAAACACAGAGAAGCAGACTGCTTCTCAGAGTTCAAATTCCCTACCCCTTACCCGCCCTCCTCCATCTTCCCCAAACCCACTAGATCCAGACATGGAAACACCCCCAAGCATTTGGCTACAGCAGATGGTAAAGAGCAGAAAAAGGAGTAAATCCTTTTACTCCTGAAAATTCATTTTTAGAAAAAGGAAAAAATTTAGAAATTTTTAACCCAAACTAAACTTCAAAACTGAAGAGGCTATGAACAATAATGAAATAAATACATAGGCCATATAAATATAATTTTAAAACACTGCAGAATGAGGTAATCTATCAAAACAAATAATCAGGCAGCTTTTGAAAATTATAGGAACTAGAAACATTATAGCTAGAAAAGCAACAGCTGTGAAATTCTAAGTGAACTTCTGAACTCTAAACCACCTTTCCCTTGATTCCACTAAAGAAAACATTTTATTCAAAAATTCCTATTAAGCCTTTTTTAAAACTATTTTTTGTTGCCTGCTGCTCTTAAGCACCACCGAAAAATAAAATTTTCATTTTAGTAAAACCCAGCACGTTAGACACCAGCTTCTACTGCTACAATTACCTTTAATGCCTCCACTTCATATTTCAGTCTTTGGTTATCAGCTTGCAAGTCTCTATTTCTTTGTTCAGCCTGTACTAACTGCGCCTCCAACTCTGCTTCTAATTCTCTGCTTCCTTCCTGGAATTCAACTAGCTCATCCCGAGCTTCCTGGAAGCTAATCAGAAACAAAGTGGGAAAGATGAGTTATAGTAGGAACCGAAAGGATCATCTTTCATATGATTACGTATCAATTCAATAATTTTTGCCTGAATGCTAAGGCTCTCATAAAATATACAAACAATAAAGACAATCTGGTTTTACATCTCTTACTCTATATATTCAGGGCTCAATGAAAATTAGTTAATAAGTCCAAAAAGGACTCACAAGTCAGTGATTACAATGTTTATGAAAAGTCTACATGGTTCAATACCATTAACTTCTTCCTCCACAGAACTCAGATGGGGGTGGGAAGGAATGTATCTTTATTTTCACTGAAGTAACTTAAATTTGCCATTTTCTTCAACTGTGTTCAATAAAAATCACAGATATACTCATATCACAACAGAATTGTTGCAGATATCTCTAAATATCATTTATTCTCATCACTATTTCAAAATTGGGTAGTTATTACACTTGTCCCTAGATCTTTTATTTAATGCATTAATAAAGAAGTACATACTATCCCAAAAATTAGTTTAATATTTAGATAACTTTTTTCAATATAGTTGGTTTTCTTTGTAATTCTATTGCCTAGTTTTACACATTTAAAAATATTATTATTATTCTCTCCTAGACTTCAGTAATAAATAAATAATAAAAATATTATTCTGAGAAGTCCAAAGTCTTCCCCAGCCTATTAAGTCATCGATGACATAAAAAATGATTAAGAACCCCTGCCATAGTTACACGCCTTCTATATCCACTGGCACAACAGAATAACTGGCTTCAGTAATAACAATCAAAGAACAAAAAAAGGTTTAATAAAGCTTAGTAAAGTGTTAACAAAAGTAGGAAAATGTACAAATATTTTAGAAAGATTCCATTAAAAAAAGAATTTAAGGCAAGTTTTGGTGCCTAAAAGGTTATTACCCAAAGGTTTTCCTAACTAAGTAAAATAACTTAAATTTTATAAAATTCTCTATACCCTTGGACCTCTTCTCCCTCCCTCAAAGCTTTGCTGGCTCCAGACACTGATAATGCTTGCCTGAAGAGAATTAAAGTCTGTTATATAGAGCCCTACACAGTTTATCAGAATCTGCAAATGACCAAAATGATGAGGCAGAATCAGTGCACACACAGCAGGCCAAAGATGGCCCAGTCTAGGGAAAAACATAAAAGGAAACAAACTATCGTAAGAAATCATAAATGACACTGTTTGCCTACTATTTTAATAATTTGAACAATATAAAGATTTGTGGCATTTAAATACAAGCAAATTGTGACTATTTCTACAATCTCAATCCTAAATCTGAAACTCTAAATTTAGCTTGTTAAAAAAAAAAATACACAAGCTAGACATGGTGTATTCCAAATGCCCTCCCCTATTTTTAGTATGCTTCTTAACATTACCTTTGTTTATACTTCAAGGAAAGTTCCTTCCAATAAGCAGTTTCCTCCTTTAAACTTGAAAAATCTGGTATATCTTCACCATCCATGATCAAGAAAGCCTGTGAAATGTTAAAGACAAACTTACAAATTAAACAGAGAATGTAAGAACCTAAGAAAAAGTATAAAATCTGGGATAACACTAAATCTGCAGCATTGTGGAGGGAGTTAAACATGAAAGATTGTGAGAGTGTTAATTCTTTCATATAACTCATATAACCCAATTATTCTTTCATATAACTCAGGCACATAAGTCACTTCACTGCCCCACTCTCAGGGACCACCAATATTGTGGATGAGGTCATGAGAGGAGAGATCAACAAAGTCCTTTGGTACAAAGCCACGTGAGGCACTTTCAGTTGCAGCACTAGGTTCTGGGTGACTTTGCCCCAGAGAATCATGCTATACACAGTTCCAGCAGTTGGTTTATGGCCAATTGGTCTTCTGGAGATCAGGAGCCAGAAGCAAGCATATTGTAAGAGGTGCTGCTGCTCCACGTCCGTCCTTATTGTACAATTGCTTCAAAATACCTGCTTGGAACATTTTATGCCAGGTGACCTTAGAAGATCAGGCACCATATTCCCAATAATTTACTATTATGGCATTTCTAAAAACTTCCTGTTAATTATCTTTTAAGTCCACAGATTCCTCCAAAAGTCCATTAATCTCCAACTTCAATGATTTTTCCTCTGGGTTCTTCAACGAAGACATTCAGCATTCAAAAAGGAGAAAAAAATCTATTTATTAATAGTTAACCTTACATTTGTACTAGCTACCTAAAACTCCCAGTTGATTGTCAGGTCAGATGGAATAGCAAAGACATTAGGCCCACTCTACATTCATGCCTACCATTTTCCTACCACGCCCTCCCCAAGCATCCCACTTTATATTCCAGCAATGCTGTTCAAAATTGTCTTAACACACCATGCTATTTCAGGTCTGTATGTTTTCTCTACGTGGCATGGCTCTCCCTTTCTTGCATTTGGAAAGCTCCTACTTAAACTTAAAAATCTGTCATCTTTTCCAGAAACCCTTTCCTGTTCTCACCTGGACAGCATTAAAATCTCCTGTGTTCTTGGCTACCTCCATACCCAACACATGCTTTCACTGATACAATTACCACATAGCAATGCATTTGCTTACACCTTTGTGTGTCCCCTATTATGTTGTCTATTATTCTCATTTATTTCTGTCCCAGCACAATGCCTGCACAATAATAGATAATAATATCGACTGAATTAAACCATAATTAATTCAACCTAATCCTACTAGGCAGCAAGAACTCAAGACCAGCTTTAAAAGTAAACTAATAAAAAACCTGGAGATGTAGAGAACTTAAGAGTTCATCTAGCACAATCCACTCATGAAGGTTTAAAAAAACTCAGTCACAGACAAGAACAAATATAGAACTCCAATTGCAGGGTGGGTATACCAAAGAGATATGAGAGTGCTTTTTATTGAAATAAACTAAGTGTATAAAGTTGCTTTTTAGTTTTAATTCCTTTGAGGCCTACTGCAAATTTTTCTTTCTTAGGGTTTTCCTGACCACAGCATCCATTATTACCTTGACATCTGTCAGGGAACACCCAATTATCTTAAATTACCAATCAGCCTAAGAGTTCTTTGAAAGACATGGATCCTTGACATACTTTGCATCTCTTCAAGGCACCAAGCGTAACTAACGCCTTGCTCAGAGATAGCACTTAATACTTGCAAACATTTACTGAACACCTATGTGTCAGACATTGTTAAGCACTGGATAACTATTTATTAACCAAATACACTCTCCTCTAATCTCATTACCCCTACACTAGCACACTTTTGTCTGTATTATTCTACTCTTGGAAATATCTTTATAGCATGACAGCACTTTAAAATGTAAACCTCACAGGGCACAGAGTCCAGTCGAGGCTAGGTTCTAGGGTTCCAATTCTGCCATTAAATTACTTAAGTAAACTGCTTAATCTCTGAGGACCTCAGTTTTTTCATCTAATGAGGGTTTGTACTATACTAAATGACTTATGATGTTTCTTCAAGTATGTATGCTGATTAGTAAATAATACTGATTAATTTTATAATTCTATCCCTTCATCAAAGTTCCCAATTCCCACTCCACTTTCCCAGATGTAAGGGTAATCTTATTTGTAATTGTAATTTAATTTGTATAGGTGTGAACAAAGATGAGGCTCATCCAGCAGCGAGAGGTGTTTGTATTTCAAAAGAAGATCCAAAGCATGTAAAGGCATCATCATGTGGTATCAACACATTAACAACCCAGGTGAAGACAGAATTACAAGACACATGAGAGAAGCATCTAGGGATGAGGCAAAAATCCCTGTGTCCCTTGAATGCTCTACACATATGGTCTTTCCCAAAAATGCTCTAAAAATTGTTGTGATTACATTTGAAATTTATAAATCCAGCCCTAAAGAAGCTGATTATAAATTCATGGGCTCTGGTCCTCAGATTTGGATAGATGCTACCACTGGAACACTGGCAATTATGTATCCATGTGCAGCTCAAATACTCAGTTTCTGATAACACAATCCAATAAATCATGGTCTTGCAAAATGTTATGAAGACCAGGGTAACAAAAGCAAGCAAAGTTCTGCTGCTACTTACTCCACTTTTAAAGAAGAAACATTTGAAGAGAAATGAAAGGTTGTCTCTCCAGATGGTTCCTTGAGGGCAGGACCTGTGTCTTATTTATAAATCCCTACACATCACCAGAAACATGGAACACAGTAGAAGTTCAATAAATATTTGAAATGACTTACAATCTTTCTTTCATTACTCCCTCTTCACTTTCACAGTACCACTTTATTTTATTAACATCTGAATTCCTATTTCAGAAATGTAGTAAGCAAAAAGATTTGTAGTTTACTTCAATCTCACAATGCACCACCATGTATTAATATTTAACCAAGATTATAGGCTGGGCATGGTGGTTCACACCTGTAATCCCAGCGCTTTGGGAGGCTGAGGCGGAGTATCACTTGAAACCAGGAGTTCAAGACCAGCCTGGGCAAAATAGTGAGCCCTCATCTCTACAAAAAAAATAGAAAAATTAGCCGGGCATGGTGGCATGCACCTGTAGTCCCAGCTACTAGGGAGGCTGAGGTAGGAGGATCGCTTGAGCCCAGGAGTTTGAGGTTGCAGTGAGCTATCATAACGCCACTGCACTCTAGCCTGAGCGACAGAACGAAATCCTGTCTTTAAAAAAAAAAAAAAAAAGATTATAAAACCTATCATTCTCAGTTGTACAAAATTATTGTCTGATGCATGCCAACCCACATTCACAGTCACTTATATAGGCCCCACATCAAAGAATAGTCAACTGGTGCGACTTAGTGGGGAGAACCTTGGAGACACCATTGTGCACTAGCTACCTCAAATAATCACCATCCAGCCCTTCATTCTTAAATGTAAATGGACAAGAACCACCAGACAAATGAGAAAACCCAGTAGAATGAATAAGAAAATCCTAGGACCTACTGAACTGAGAGGAAACAGATAATTCAGGAAATGAGAGGAGTTTTTTTAATACAAGAACTCAGGGGGGCTACCTCCCACACATTTCCTGAGACAGTTACAAAAGAAGGGAGAAAACCATGACCAGGACAACACAGGATGCAGGAAATAGGGACTCCAACCGAGGACTGAAACAAAGAGATGTCCCAGGATGAAGCCTAGTCTGTCAGGTTGAGAGAGTAATTCACACAGATGGCTCCAAGAAAAATGAGGAATTCCACAGAACAGCAAGCATAACTGAAAAGCCAGATAAATCTGAGGTTGTGGTGATGGCACATTACTCTATTGTCAATAAGAAAAAGAGCAACTGAAAATCTCAGGAAAATAAAAAAGAAATATAAGAAAGCCCTAATCCTTATATGAAACATTTTTAAATTAATGATTTTAAGTCTAAAATTTTTACTTTACTGATTTTATATTATTTTACACAACTGGGATAAGTTCCATAACTTTATAGTCATCAATTAACTTACAATTTTTGGACTTAAATTTGCCATAAGCTTCATGTGTTGCTCTTAGAAGATTCCGGGATTTGGTGAACACCTTTGTATTCTCCTTTTTTACACCCATTCTAATTTTGTAGACTTTGATGACATTACCTCTCAGCTTTGGTCTGCCCAAAGCAGATGTTTCTTGCCCCCCCTCCTCTTTTTTTTAATCAGAGACGGGGTCTCTGTTGCACAGGCTGGAGTACAGTGGCATGGTCATAGCTCACTATAACCTCGCACTTCTGGGCTCAAGGGATCCTCCCGTCAACCTCCAGAGCAGCCGGGACTATAGGCACCTGCCAGCACACCTGACTGTGTTTATTTTATTTATTTATTTATTTATTCTGTAGTAACAGTGTCTCACTACATTGCTTAGGCTGGTCTCCAGCTCCCAGACTGAAGCAATCCTCCCACCTCAGCCTGCCAAAGTGCTAGGATTACAGGCATGAGCCACTCAGCCCAGCCTATTTCTTGTCTTTTTAGCCTATAATCATTTGGCAGCCATCTTAGTCCCCCAAATATTTTCATTGTTATGGTTTAGATTGTCCCTAGATTACCTATATGCCTTTCTGGAGCTGAGTGACTAGTGCCACTTTAGTACTGGACATTTTATTCACTGGTAGGATAATTTTTCTTTTAAGTTTTCAGTACTCTGTTACTATGCAGCATTTAATGATATTGCTGATTGTGTGGCCCATGAGCCAGTGTCCTTATGGAAGTTCCTAATGACTGTTAAATGCCTTCCCTGTCATCTAACATTTATTTGAATGTATTTGAATGTATTTGAATGTGGACTCAATCCTTCTACAAACAGGGTTAGGATTGTTTTTATCTATAAATGTTATTCACATGCCCACTTTGAAACTTTTCTGTGTGGGGTCTTTTGTTGTTGTTTTTGACCCATTTATACAGTATCAGAGGACCTACAGGCAGTTGTTGCTTTGAAGAGCAACTAGTTAAGTAGTGATCTCTGAGGAACAGCACTGTACACCTCTGGGTGTACTGTGAAATTTCCATTTGTCTCTGACTTTTGGTTCTTGTACAGGAACATATTCTTAACACAACCACCAACTTTTCCATCAGTGTCCCCTGATAACTCAGGCTTTAAGTATACTTTTGCATGAAATTTCTTGAGAATCTAGTTCTAGCTCTTGAACCCTTTAGTCCAACTATTTACTTTAATGTCAAATAATTCTAGAAAAATTATTTTAATGTTTTTACTTTACACATGCTTCTTTATTTTCTTGCTGAATCTTAGGTAAACTGAATATTGACCACAATTTTTCTAATCTAATCAATGGGCTTTCACAACTTGCTTATTGGCCCCTCAAACAGTATTATAACCTGTGCCAGAAATATTTTACTAAAAAGACCATCATCTTTTCCAGAAGAAATTAAAAATATTTAACCAAGAATAAGTCATAGGAACAGCATAGAACAGCAGTTAAGAGCCCAGATCCTGAAGCCAAACTGCCTGGGTTTGAAATCAGACTTCTTTACTCACTAGTTGGGTGACCTTGGGCAAGTTACTTAACTATGAGGTACTCCATTTCCTCACCTGTAAAATGGGGATAATCATTAAAATGAGGTTGTTAATGAAGATTAAGTGAGTTAATACTTGTACTTAGGACAGAGCCTGGCACATAGTAAACACAGCATAAATGTTCATTAAATTATTTAAGAAATTGGTACTTCCATAGTGGACCTCTGAAGTATAACCACAAAGTAAACAGGCTTCAGAATTTAAAACATAGAAATGATTCCTTAAAATTAATCATTACTGGAAGCTATAAGCATATTCCAGTGATACCATTACCGAAAACATTTCTAAAACTTCTCTTTTAGAATAGCCTGTAAAAAGTCAGAGTAAGAACTAAGCAAAAAGTTCTTACTTGTGGTCACACTTCATTTGTATTGCTTCTTAACCAGTATTATCCAGCTTTATTACTCTAATTTTATTCATCAGACTTACTCTTTTTAAAAATCACATTCTTTACAAATAACAAAAATTTGGTACCACTGCAAATATTCAAAGACCGTTTCAGGAACTATGAAGAGAGTTTGTTCAGTTTGCTTCAAGTTACATTGGGAGGATGTGTTCACTGTGTTATTTGAAACTATGTAACTGGAGATATTAAGGCTATAGAAAGTTAGCCAATATCGAAAAATACACTGCTAAAAAAATGTTCTAATGGTACATCTACAATTTTCTAAAGCCAGAAGACAGATAATTATGTATTCTCTGCCCCCTCCAATCTTTCTTTAATACCATGTCCATATGAATGGAGCATGAGTCTCAAAAGTATGATTACTTTTACATCAAGCATCATCATACTGTGTATGACCTTCAGATATCCAGCAACAATCAACTCACTTGGGTTTGAAATAGGGCCTGTCCAAATGCCTTATTTGCAAGGCAACTAATCTTTGTACAATGGTAAGAAAATCTTTACATGATATTGTTTCTTGTTAACAGTTGTAGAAGGAACTAATGAGGTTGTAAGAGTTCTTTTGGAACTCATTGTTAACATACATGCCTTTTTCACTGTAATTCTACTTCTCTCAAAGGTGATATTCACAATATTTTTAACTCTTCGAAGTCGATCATAAATACAGTCTCTCTTTTGGTCCTATCAAACTTCTTTTTCTACCTTATGGAGTGCTCAGAAACTTACATCAGAAGTAATTTTAAGCTTTAGTAACCAAATTTATTTCAGCATGGTTTACAATGAAAATAAAAATAAGTTTTGCAGATGTCATGAAAGCAAGATCTAAGTTTTTACTGAGGGTTCTGATTTTAAGTGCTCCTTATCTAGCTTCAATTTATTTAATTAAAAAAGTCAAAACAGAACTACAGCTTTAGCAGATTTAGCAACTTCTCCCATCCAAGTACTAACCAGACCCGACGCTGCTTAGCTTCAGAGATCAGACAAGATCTGGCGCGTTCAGGGTGGTACGGCCACAGACAGATTTAGCAACTTCTATCTGGACCAAGTCAACCCCTAACCAGGGCTAGCCAAAAGTTACTCTTTGTGCCTTATGCACTCCGATTTTAATTAACAATAATTTTAATAATAATTCAGAAGAGACACCTCACTCAGTTTCCCTTTACTTCTCTTCAGCCCATGACTTAATGCTGCGTTTTGGGCAGCAAACTGAATGTTGACCACAATTTTTCTAATTATCAACTTCATGATTTAGCAAAGCTATGACCCTATCTCCTAAGTACATTAAGAGCAACGCAATTTATCAGACAAAATAATTAACCAGCAACAAGCTTTAGAGTAAGATTTTTCTCATAACCGAGCAGCAGTTCTTATCTTAGGTGAGTTTGCTCAAAAATAATTCAATAAGTAATCTACTAGCTTCTGGTATATCTTTGGCAAGTCAAATTTTCTGCTTTGCTTTCTAGCTGAGAAGGGTATAAAAGTCCCACGAAAAGAAACCAGAATTCCGAACCTAGAAATGTAAAATCTGATTCAAGCTAAGCCACTCACTAGTTGTTTGAACCCAAGTATAAATCACTTAATTACCCGCCACCCCGGCTGAATTTCCCCATCCAAACGGCGATAACAGAATCAGTCGCAACCACAGAGTGATGAGGTTCAAAACAGATAGGAAGAGTGCTCTGAAATGTATTAAGGTGCTACAGAAATGGAATGTGATAATCAGTAGTGAAAAAACTCTCACTTCGTTTGCAAAACTTAAAGGGTCACCTCGTTGCTTACAGCAAAAAAAAAAAAAAAAAAAGAGGCGAGCACAAGCAAACTGAATCCGTTGGTGACACTTCCCTGAACTCCAAGGGGGATGATTAGCAGTTCGAGCCCGGGAGTCAAGGGAATGCCAATCGGAGCCCAACGTGGGCTGCTCCTGTTCTCGCCCCCCACGACAGAGAGGCGCTGAGAGATCAAAATCCAACCTGGCTCCAAACAGCCCTCGCAGCTGAAGGGATTCGGTGGAGGTAGGAGTGGGAGGGTTGGGCGCGCTGCTGCCACCTCCGACTGGGCCACTCCTAAAGCCACCAGCGCCCCGGCCCACGGTGCCACGTCCCGGCCTCCGTCACCGCCACCCCTCACCCCACCCCGGTACGGAGGTACATCCTTCGGAGGCCGCCGGGCTCGTTCCCTTGCAGGCGCCCCTGTGGGCCACAGCTCGGACCAGGGCGAGGAAAGGGCAGTTATAGCGGTTGGAACAGTTGCCCCCGGACTGGGCGCCCCAGAGCCCGGACCTAGCCCGGCCCGTCGGGACCTCGGACACAGCCCCCGCGCCGGGCAGACTCCCCAAGGGCAGGCCTCGGCGCCGCCGGCCCGGCCCGACCCCCTCGGGAGCGTCCCCGTAAGGCAGGCTCACCTCCACTGTGTCAAAAGCGCATGTTCGCCGCCGCTCGACCGACGTTTCTGCTCCGCTGGCCTGGCCAGGCCCGCCCAGCCGCTCGGCTCTGCTCCCCTCCGCAGCCCTGAGCTCCACTGCGCGCACCTCCGCGCTCGGCTCCTCCCCGACACGTCAGGAGCTCCCTGGGTGTCCGAGGCCATTCTGTGACGCACGGGGGCGGGGTTCGGAGCACGCGCGGGAGCGCGCGGGCGTGCGGGGCGGGGCTGCGGCGGGGCGGGCATCACACCCGGCCGTCGCAACCCGACGCGCTGACGTCAGGCGGCGCCGTCCTTCTGCGCAGGCGCCTCCAGACCCCACGACGGGTGGGGTTTTGGCCCCTGCAGTTCCCTGAAACTTTGCGGTTCGGGAAAGTGGTGCCAGGGGGGTGTGAGGACGTGCCTCAAGTCTTTCCGCCATCAGGGCCCTTCAAGTGTCCATGTTGCGGTGTTCCCGTTTATAAAATGAATCTCGGCTCATATTCCACCTCCAGGTCCACCCCTGACCAACCAGTGGAACAGGGGTAGTCTGTTCCCCCTTCATCACTCTCACAAAGCCCTATGTTGTTTCCACAGCGCTTCCACTATCTGAAAGTTTATACTTGTTCTTGTCTTCCAGTAGAATCTTAAGTCCCATGGGAGCTAGAAACTCTTCTGCGCTTGGTACTAGGCAGAGTGGGTGCTCAAATATTTGATGAATAAGTGAATGGATTCCTTGGTGACACCAAGGGATTTTATATATGTCCATTTACGTGTGTTATATACCTGAGCATATATTCATATATATATGTACACATACACTTATGTATATATACACATACACACACGTTAAATACAAACAGATATTCCCCTGGGGGACTTGGAGAAGGAAGCGAGCTGGAGGAGGTACTAGCTGAAAAAGGAGAGAAATAGGGATGGACAACCGCTGATGGAGTGGCAACTTAAAGGAAGAGAGCCACTTTAAAAACTATTATAGGGTGCTGTGGCTCATGTTGGTAATCCCAGCACTTTGGGAGGCCGAGCAGGATCAGATTGCTTGAGGTCAGGCATTCTGACCAGCCTAGGCAACATAGTGAGACCCAGTCTCTACAAAAAATATAAATAAATATTTTTTTTAATTCGTGGGAAATGTGCATTATGAAAAAACCGTGCACGGATTTCAAATTTTTTGTGCAACAAAATAAACTCATACTAACTTGTTATAACATGTCTGAACAGGATCTGGTTTGAGGCGCTATGAAGGATAAGACATCAGTTTGAAAAGAACCCCTATCAGGGCAACATGAATTCTGCTAACATTGAAGCAAGAATAAACATCAAATTTATGGTAAAGTTTGGGTGGAAAAATGGTGAAATCATTGAAGCTTTATGAAAAGTTTATGGGAACAATGCCCAAAAGAAATCAGTGGTTTACAAATGGATAACTTGGTTTAAGAAGGGACAAGACGATGTTGAAAATGAAGCCCACAGTAGCAAACCATCCACATCAATTTTCAAGGAGAAATTAATCTTATTCCTGCCCTAATTGAAGAGGACTGACAATTAACAGCAGAAACAATAGCCAACACCATAGACATCTCAAGTGGTTCAGCTTACACAATTCTGGCTGAAATACTAAAGTTGAGCAAACTTTCTATTCAATGGATGTCAAAAACTATTGCACCTAGATCAGCTGCAGACAAACGCAGAACTTCCAATGGAAATTTTAAACAAAAATGGGATCAAGATCCTGAAGCATTTCTTCAAAGCACTGCTAACAGGAGATGAAACATGGCTTTACCCATATGATCCTGAAGACAACGCACACACATCAAAGAAATGGCAACCGAGAGTTGGAAGTCCAGTCAAAGCAAAAGTGGAGGGGTGAAGAGCAAAGGTCATGGCAACAGCTTTTTGGGGATGCTCAAAGCAATTTGCTGTTCACTTTCTGGAGAGCCAAAGAATGGCTCTCATAATAAGCACTATCTGCTTATTATGAGAATGTTTTGAGAAAGTTAGCCAAAGCTTTAACAGAAAAATGCCTGGGAAAGTGTCACCAGAGAGTCCTTCTCCACCACAACAATGCTCCTGCTCATTCCTCTCACCAAACGAGGGCAATTTTTCAAGAGTTTTAATGAGAAATCATTAGGCACCTTACAGTACTGATTTGGCTTTTCCTGCTCTTTGTTTCCCAATATTTAAAAATCTTTAGAGTACACCCATTTTTCTTCAGTTAGAAATGATGTGAAAAAAGACTGCATTAATATGGTTAAATTCCCAAGACCCTTAGTTCTTTAGAGATGGACTAAATGGCTGCTAGCACTCCTTACAAAAGTGTCTTGAAATTGATGGAGCTTATGTTGAGAAATAAAGTTTATATTTTTAATTTTTATCTTTAATTCCATTTTTCCACAGACTTTTTGAAGTCCCCTTGTATATACTGACAATTGTGCTAAACACTTGCTCTGCGAAATTTCATCCTCACAATGGCCCCATAAGATAGGTACTGTTATTCTCATTTTTTAAATGAGGAAACAGACTCAGCAAGATGAAGGTGCCTGAGACCACTCAACTAGAAAGAGGAGGACTCAAGACTCAAAGTTACCCAATCTGGATTGTCTAACTCGAGAAACCATCTTTTTTTTTTTTTTTTTTTTTTTTTAGAGACAGGGTCTCGCTATGTTGCCCAGGCTGGTCTTGAACTCCTGGCCTCAGGCAATCCTCCCACCTTGGCCTCCCAAAGTGCAGGGATTACAGGCGTGAGCCACTGCGCCTGACCCAGAAACCACACTATTAACAACTACTATAATGCTCAAGAAGGGTAACTATTAATAACTACCATCTATTGGGCCAGAGCACAGTGCTAAGTGCTTTATAAACGGTATGTCCCTCAATTCTCACAACGAGCCCATGAGGCTGTAATTATTACCTCCATTTTACATATTGTAAACTGAGGCAGAGAAGAGCTGGGGTTTAAACCCAAACAGGTCTTACTCCAAGGCCAGTGGCCTAGGATAGCTTGGAAGCTGGTCAGGGCTCTGGGGCTCTGCTTCCCTGGCTGAAGCTGTGCTCTGGCTGATGAGATCACAGACAGGGAGGGGACTGATGAAGGCTTTCCTGTGGACCTGGTGCCAAGACAGAACAGTCCCACCCCAAGAGGAAAAAAAAAAAGGCTGCAGCTCTTGCCCCTGCCTCCTGCCTGAGGTGCTGGGAAACGCACTGAGTCATCTAATGGCAGGCCAGGCCCCTCAGAAAATGTTGACATCATCTTCCAGGCTGCTGCCCCTCCCACGAAGCCTGGACCCAGAACTGGTGTTTGTCAGGACTGGTGTGTTGGCCTCATCTTAATGAATGGGCTTTGCTTGGCAGCGTTCTCAGAGGTGTTGGAGGCCCTGCACTGATCTCCCTCCTTGAAGACTGAGCTTTCTGCTTGGGAGAGAGATCCTGAGGCTGGGCAGGGCAAGCAACAGTCAGCAACCTCTGCTCCAGCCTCTGCTTGCAATATGCCAAATCAAGGGAAAATATAGTGGAAAGGAAGATGGAAGGCAGTCTCAAAAGGAAATAGAAGTTATATTATAAAAACTGCCTTGTGAAGATAGAAAAGGTGGGTGAGGGCTGCCCCACCCTTCTGCCTTCATAAACCATTAGGAAAGGGTTTGCTGAAGCATGGGTCCCAATACGAGGTCTTTCTTGGATTGAACCAAAGAGGTGAATGTCACAGTCCCTGCAAGCATGAATAAGCATCCCTACATCTTACCTGCCAAAAACTCTGAGATACAGGAAACAGAGGGCAGTTTCCACCACTTGGAGGGGTGGAGGTTGACCAGCTGCCCTAGGGGAGGTCTGGGTATGAGCCCAAACTCTAATGCTGGACTTTGGCCACATCACACACTCACAAAAGGTGATGTAATGCACACAGGCCTGCTACGAAAATTCTGAGGAGTTGGGGCATATTTGACTGTCTACTGAATCAGGTGAGCAAGACACCTCAAAATCAAAGACTTGATTCAGCCCAATCTCTCTATGTTCCTTTGACCAGTATTCTTTCGCTAAGCTCTAAGGGCATAGGTCAAGTTGGGTGAGGGGCACCCAATGGCTGGCTGGTTGCTAATGGTCTGGTGGATATGTTCACCAGATGTCCACCACCACCTCCAGCTCTATATGCCTAAACCCCAAGCAGATCTTCCTTTTGCCTCAACAGAAATTTCCAAAACAATTTTCATGTTTCTCCCAATGATGCCATCATTCTCCTAGTCACTGAGGCACAAAGCACTCATCAAATCACCCTTAATTATCCCCCTCCCCGGCTTGCATCTCAATCCTGTGGTCACCAAACCCCAATGACTTTCCCTTCATAAACTCAAATAAATCCATTCATTTTTCAGTACTTTCCTCCTGCATCTCTCCCAATCCAAAGTCTCCTATTTATCTGTCCCTCCCTCCCCAAATTTCTCTCCCTTGAATTTCTTCTTGTTCCAGCCAAGAAGTCCACACATAGCCATCAGAATAAACTTTCTAAAATCTCACTATATACAGAGCATCCCTGGCTCCGAAACTTTTTGTGGCATCTTGTTACCTTTGTGATAAAGTACAAACAATATAGTCTGGCATTCAAGGCCCCCCCAAAGCAACTCCAACCCACTTCTACAGTCTACAACCTACAGTTCACCTAACTGGGTCTAGCCAGACCCTCCACTGCATCCCCCAAATGGATGGTTCCTTGCCTCTCTGGGTTGTCTTATTGACTCCCATGCCCTGGGAACTACAGCTGCTCCCTAGACTTGGCCGACCTGCCTTGCCTTCTGCCTTTTGAAGCCTCACTCATAGGCTACCTCCTCTAGGAAGCCTTCCTTGATACCCAAAGCCCCAAAGTGAGCAGTCCTTCTCTGAGCTCAAGTAGAGCCACTCACAGTTCACAAGACACTTATTGAACACAGCCTTTTGGTCATGGAGGTATTCAACCTCCCCCCAAACAACAAAAACTCACTGAATGCAGGGAAATGTTGATTTTCCTAATATCCCAGCAACAGGCACTTAGCAAACACTCATTTAATATGCTTCAACAAAAGTGAAAGAATGAATTAATGGTTTGGTGGCTATAACTCCAAAGGCAAGACTGACAGAACTTTCTGGAAAGTGCCCTAAATTCTGAAAAAAAAAAAATCACCATAAACAGAAAAGATTTTCACTAGTATGAAAGGCAGAACTTAGGTAATTCCAAGTTACAAAGGAACTGGGATTCGGGTCACAGGCAACTGTGTGTTTTCTCTAGCTCAAATCTTAAACCCAATCTACAGCACCTACAATCCCCAATGCAACATCTTTTCTTTTTATAATAAAAATAGTAATAATAATAATAATTTTTTTTAATCTTAAAAAATATACACTTGGGCCTTGAGGTGAGAAGTGGATTTATAGAAAGAGGAGAGTCATTCATCAGCTAGGAGTTTAGTGCCTGCTGTGTACCAGGTACTGTTCTAGGCCTTGGGAATCCCACCAGAACTTTAAAAAGCTTCTATTCTAATGGGGAAGACAGACAATAAGCAAATAGAGAAATCTATTCCTGTCAGGCCATGACAAGTGCTGAGTGGTCCACAGAATGCCAGAGGCTTCAACCAGAAAATAAATTTCCCCTTCTAAGATTTTGAATGGTAACCAGTTCATGTTTGATCCAAAAATGCCCCACTTCTGGTTGGTCTCTGACCCTTGGCCCAGGTAGCCACAAACAACCTAGCCTGGGGTATTCCTATACCACCTTGAAGGGAAAGAAAGTTCCATTTGTTCTCTTTATTGCAACCTCAGTAACTTCTTGAGCAAATGGCGCTCACCAACTACCCAAAGCAGCTCAGGCTCCCAAACCTCAGCTCTTCCATCAGAGTTTGTCCTCCCAATTTTCAAACTCCAGTTGGTTGTCAGTCAACAGAAAGGCAGGAATTAGACGGAGTTGCTGTGCAGTATTTTAGGTTTCAAATCTCCTTTCTGTTCCTTCCCTTTCCATTGTGTCTGTCTGAGAATGAGGCCTGCTTCTGGTCCTAGGACCCTGTGCTGGGAGGGTGCTTCACCCTCTGCAGGCCTCCAGATGTAGCCGGCTGAAAGGTGGCTCTTGGAGTCGAGAAAAATGAGGACAATTTAGATCCCATCGAGATCCTGCCCCGGTTGTTGGTACCTGGAAGGAAACAGCCTTCATCCTCCTTATCCAGGCAGGTAAACTGAGGTCTCAAGAGTCTCTGCCCCACCTTTGATCCCCTTTGGATGGAACCTGACATCCTGCCATGCTCCCATGAATCTCTTGGAGCTTGTCCTAATTTCTTCCCCAGCAGCCTACCTGAACTGTGGACGACTCCTGGTCTGGAACCTTGGGGGTTTCCTGGCCTCAGGGGCTCTGCTCCCCAAGCCTCAGTCTCCACTGTCAGCCCTGGCTCCCATCCCAGTCACCTGAAAGTCACTACCCACACCCCAGAGTGGCAGCTGCCTCCCCAGAAAAGGATGACACAACACTGTTAATTGCTAATTGGGTTAACACCTGGCAACCCCAAGGGTTGTTGACATCACACCTACATAAACAGCGTGACTGTCCCTGGAGAAAAATGATATCTGCTCACATACCTTTTTTTTTTTGAGACAGCATCTCTCTCTGTCGCCGTGGGTAGAGTGCAGTGGCATCATCATAGCTCACTGCAACCTCAAACTCCTAGGCTCAAGTGGTCTTTCTGCCTCAGTCTCCCGAGTAGCTGGGACTACAGGTTCACAGCACTATGCCTGGCCAATTTTTCTATTTTTTGTAGAGACGGAATACTCTCTCTTGCTCAGGCTGGTCTCGAACTCCTGACTTCAAGCAATCCTCCCGCCTTGGCCTCCCAGACGTGCTAGGATTACAGGCATGAGCCATGGCACCCAGCTCTGCTCACATACCTTTACACAGACAAGGCAGACTGGGTTTACCTACTCCCAAGCCAGACTAATAAAATAACAGGGTTGAAAAGAAATGAAGTGTTTCTTACCAGCTTAAGCTGATTGTATCAGGCAGTTTCAGCCAAATTCCCATTACCAGGTAAGCCAATGAGTCAAAGTTACCAGGACCAAAAGATTATGTATTCAACCATTCAATAAATATTTATTGAGTGCCTGGCCACCATTCTAGGCCCCATGGATAGAGCAGTTAACAAAAGAAGCTAAGTCCCTTCCTTCCCAGGGTTTTCTAACAATGAAAGAAAAGAAGGGAAATAGAAGGAAAACAGAAAATAGATAAACATAAGTATGTCAGCTGTAATAAGTACTAAGGGGAAAAAAGTTAGCCAGGACTTTTCAATATTTTACATTTAGGGCCAGGCGTGGTAGTTCACACCTGTAATCCTAGCACTTTGGGAGGCTGAGGCGGGAGGATCACATGAGTCCAGGTGTTCAAGCTTGCAGTGAGCTAAGATCATACCACTGCACTCCAACCTGGGCAAAAGAACAAGACCCTGTCTCTTAAAAAAAAAAAAATCCAACCTTTCAGCCAAGAGACTCCAGTAGATACAAGAGTGACCTGGGCACTCATGTCACTAAAGCTTCAATGGGAGGGTTCCCAATTCTGCAGCCCCAATCATAAGAAATAATTCTTTCTGCTATGACTCCCTAATTAGCCCAACCTGATGTTATATACAATTCCCTCCTGTAAACATATGTGCTGGCTGTACAGATGTAAGTCTCCACCCTACAATCTTTTCAACTTCATATTTCTAAACACCCACTAACTGACAATATAATGATATTTGGCACTTTGAGGGGTAGAATTACCTGGGACATCAACTATAGCTAATCTGGAATGTAAGGATTGCTTCTCTGGGTCATTTTTGTGACCATTATCTAAATAAGAGGAGAACAATACCCAGACTATTTATAACTACAACTTAATATGGTAAAATGATAGTCTATGGGGAAAAATATAGATCTCAGAGGAAATTTCACACTAGTTTTTATCAATTCCTGTATGATACAACACGAGTCTAGATGTCCGCTTTGAAAATTACAACAAGGGGGTTTTGTGGCCTTTATATGGAAAACGTTTTCTGTTCAAAATTAGGAGACTGGGCTTTATTCAGGAGTGTTCATACCACAGAGGCTAATTTTGACTCATAAATGCTGAATTGCAGAAATGAAACATCCCAGCTTTCATATTAATCACAGTAGAAATGTCCCTTTGGAGGGGAGCAGGCCAGGCACAAGAGAAGACATTCACTGAAGTGCTGGGGGCAGGGGAACACTTTCCCCAAGCATGTTGCTGTTTCAACAATTTTCTAAAGATCATGTGTTAACAGGGTGGTTATTAAAACCCTGGTAAAAAGATATTAGAGCAAGCAGTTTGAAAGCAAGAAGCCCAGACACATAGAGAAGGTAATCAAAGGGTGGTGAGATCCACCCTCCACCCCCAGCCATGGCAGGCACCACCCTTTCTCAACACTCCCCACCCTGTTGTGAGAACCCAGCCATGCCTGGTGTTAACTCCCTCCCAGGTGTTTATTCACCTTGGTCCAATCAGCTCCATCACAGGTAAGTTTGCTCAAGTTACTTCCCTTCTCTGATCCTCAGTTTCTTCATCTATAAAATGAGCAGGTCGAACCAGATGACATTGTTGACAATGCCCATGAGTCAGGACCCCATCCTGTCATCCAGACAAGCACCCCACTGGTGGGGCAGAGAGCCCTGCCTCTCCTTGGCCAGTCTGACCAAGGGTCAGCTCCCTCCTAGGTGAGTAAGGGTAGTGGCCAAGGATAGTCTTATTCATGCCAATGTTCCTTTCTATGCCCCAGGGAATTGCTGAACTTACAGAATGAACCAATTCAAGGGCATCTAATGTCCGATCTATTTGTTTCCTGTGGCTGCTGTAATAAATTACCGCAAACTTGGTGACTTAAAACAACATAAATTTATTCTCTTAAAGTTCTGAAGGTCAGAAGTCTAAAATGAGACTTACAAAGCTAAAACCCAGGTGTTGGCAGGGTTGGTTCCTTTTGAGGGCTCCAGAGGAGAATTAGTTCATTGCCCCTTCTAGCTTCAAGAGGCCACCTGCATCCCCCAGCCCATGGCTGCATCACTCCAGTAGCTGCTTCTGTCATTATAGTGCCTTCTCTGACTTTGATCCTCCTCCCTCTCTCTTAAGGACCCTTTTGATGGCATCATACCACTCAGATAATCCAGTATAATCTCCCCATCTCAAAATCCTTAACTTAATCACATCTGCAAAGTTGCTATTGCCATATAAGGTAACATACTCACGCCAGGTTCTAGGGATTAGGACATGAACCCTTTGGGGGCTGTTATTCTGCCTGCCACTTCTGACATTCCAATTTTGCCACCTGTACAATATTTGCCATTTCTGTATATCATCTTTGAATTTTTCTTTGAATTGACTCACTTTTTAACAAATCCTGCATTAGCCTCCCTCTGAACGATCTTCTCTATGAAATCATGGAATTCATTGCTAGTTGTATTTTCCCTAATATTCCATAAAATAAATGCATAACTATTAAAGTTTCAAATGTTCATCCCTTACCACCTAACATGACTTTGTGTGCCACCAGTAGTACATAGATCATCCTTTGGGGAATAAAAATAGAATCCAGGCTCCTGCTTTTACAGAAAAGGGTAATTTGTCCAAAAAATGCACACCAGTGAAGAGCAAAACTTCAGCTACACCCACAACCTCTTTTTCCTGTCTCCATGTTCATTAATTACAACTTGAAAGTATGTCAGCTTTTTCTTAATGGCATCTCTAACATTGATGATTCGTATAATGTAGGGCTTAGGTCCCCTTCTGTTATACTCATGGATATTTTATACTTGGACAATGGGATTTCCTATCGCTTCCCATCAATATCTGTATTAAATAGCAGCCTGTTTACTCAGCTCACACCTGGACATCGTCCAAGCCCTAGGGAAGAATGAGCTTAGAAGGGAGGTCAGTGGCCAGTGGTGACTTTGTAGTTTGCCCCCTGGCATCTGTCCCAGCTGCAGATTGAACTTTGAAACCACTTTTGAGGAGACAGAGTTCCTTTCTGTACGCACAGTGTGGGATGATGTAATTTTCCTCTTCTTACATAACAACGTAACAATGGGCATGCAATAAAAATAGCTATCATATATTGGCTGTTTAGTATGAGCCAGGCCCTGTGATAAGTGCTTTACAAACACCCACTTACAACAACACTATGAAGTAGCTATTAATGTTGCCACTTTACAGATGAGGAAACCCAGTTTCAGAGACGTTAAGCAATTTGTCCAGGATCACACCGCCAGTGTGACAAAGTTGGTACTCACAGAAACAGAGATACAAGAGAACTTGGAAGTCATATGACAAATGAAAAAACCAGAGAGGTTGAGCAACCTGCCTAAGGACATATAGTTAGTGGCAGACTCAGGGACAGAATACAGGTCTTCAACTCTCAGACCAGTCTCTTTCCTCAGATTTTCTCTCTTTTAAGCTATTATTTCTTGGATGGAAGGCTGCAGAGGTTTCTAGTGAAAGTCCCAGAATGACCCTTCTTGCTCTCTCCCTCTGACCCAGGAAAAAACACGGAAAGCACTAGAAAATCTCCATGATTCATTAATTTGGAATTAGTAATCATTTAACCTGAAAGGAATTAAAGTTTACCTTTATCTTTTCCCCCCCAAAAGAGATTGCTAAGCAGATACACTGTGGAAACAAGATTAGATGGCATCATGATCAAAAGAAGAACTTGTTAATGAAAATTTTAACCCAATAAGAACCTAAAAGTGTGTCAATAGGGATTGGCTAAATAAATGATCATATATACATACAAGGAAATACTGTGTGGTCACTAAAGATGATGTCAGAGAACAATGTATATGAGAAGAAATTATGATTTAGTAAGTTTAAAACGTGATACAAAATAAAATTACTCTTCTTTTTATAAATATTTAATATATACTCAGAAAAAAAAGACTAGAAGGATATATTTATAAGTAGTGGCTATCTCCATGTGATTTACATTTTCTTTTTTGTGTTTATCTGTGTTTTCCAAATTTTCTACAGTAAATACATATTACTTTTACAATCTGAGGGAAGAAAATCATCAGAAACTTTGGACACAGTCATTGAGAATTGCTACTTTCTGAAGTCTGTGCTCCGAGACTACATATATAAGAAAATAAGGGATCTGCCATAAACCTTTTTACAGAGCTGGCCATGCATTAATGATTTAGCAGTTATCCTACCCCAGTAGAAAAATGAGCAACAGACATAAAATAGGTGATTCATACAAGAAATATCAATGGCCATTAAATACCTAAGAAGATCCTCAACCGTATCATTAATAACTTTTAAAAATGTAAATTAAAATGACAATGAGATATTACACTTTTTGTTTAGTAGATTAGCAAAATGTAAAACAAATGATAATGTCCAGTGCTGGTAAAAGTATAAGGAAGCACATTCTCTCCCACAACGCAGATAGGAGTGAAAAATGCTATAACCATCTCTGTTACCATGGTGGATTAAATACATGTATCTTCGCTTCCTCCTGAAACCCCACAAAAAAAAAGAACAAGAATTTTAAAAGGTGTAAATCCACAAGGTCAGAGGATGGGAAAGGAGACGGCAGTGGACGAGAGATGTCGACAGAATCTTGGAAGCTGGAAAGTGGATTAGCGAGTGGAGGCTGATGGAGAGGATCAGACAAGGCTGAAAACTAAATGCCAACTGTAAGTAAGCAGTGCCATGTCTCTTACTGCAGAAAGCCTCAGGAATTGGAGGTTCCAGGGTGGGGCGGGGCTAAAAACAGGAAGATCTGTTGAAAGTATGTATGGTGTGTTTGCAAAACATTTCGACATGGGCTTCACAGCCCAGGCAATGGACAAGCCAAGACATTTACCGTTCTCTCAGCCCAGCAGGAGAAGGAGGGTTTTTTTCCTGGAGGAACAAAACCAGAGGAGCCCCAGACTTAGCAACACTGGGCACAACAGAAGGCAGGGTTAAATCACTACGCTATAAAGAGAAGCAGGGTTTGGGGAGGGGGTAGTTTCGAAGGCTACATATTGAATGATGAGACCCCTCTCCTGTCCCCTGATGGCCTTAATGCTAGCAGCCTAGCTTGTCCCCTCCAGACAGGAGATCAGAGAGTTCTTCTGGGGGTCTCCCAACTGCATGGCCTGGTCCCCCCTCTTGGTCACCCTACACAGAGGCCTAACAACCAACAAGCCCAGGTGCGTGCACACACACACGCAAACACACACAACCTCCAATCAGCTTCTTATTCCTTGATCACAAAAATGAACATTCAACAAGGAATCACTGAACATTTGAGGAAGCCTCTCATGTGAAAGAACAAAATAACACAAAAGAAATTCAGGAGTAACAGACACAATGCAAGAAGCAGAATTTAGCTGAAAAAAAACTGTAATAAATATCTTCAGAGAAATAAACAAAGACATTACATCATGGAACAAGAACATGGGGTTCCAAAAATGAAATGAGAATAAGAGCCATTTAAAAAAAAATGAGGGTTGAAATAAAAATATACTTTTGAAGAGTATAACCACAAAATTGAGAAAATCTCTCAAATAGGGGAACAAAAGACATACCTCCCAAATAGAGGATTAAAAGCAAGAAAATGAAGGAAAAACCCAGAAGTCCAACATCCAAATGATGGAAGTTCCAGTAAGAGAGAACAGAGAAAATGAAGAGGAAGAAATTATTTTTTATTTTCATTTTTTATTTCTTTTTTAAATTTTTTTTTTTTTTTTAGAGACAGAGTCTCACTCTGTCACCCAGACTAAAGTGCAGTGGCACAATCATAGGCCACTGCACGATCAAACTCCTGGGCTCAAGGGATCCTCCTGTCTCAGCCTGTCATGTAGCTAGGACTACAAGTGCATGCCACCACATCTGGCTAATTTTTAAAATTTTTTCTAGAGACATGGTCTCGCTATGTTGCCCAGGATGGTCTCAAACTCCTGGCCTCAAGTGGTCCTCCCACCTCAGCCTCCCAAAGTGCTGGGATTACAGGCATGAGCCACTGCACCCAGCTGAGATTTGCTATTTCAATTGTAAGCTTTGTGTTGCTTTAATAAACATAGATATTAAATTTAAATAAAATGGTATGACATTTCTTAATGGCACCTGGACAAATGAATCAAAACTGTAAATACATGTATAGCCTCTCACTTAATGATCCAACTCCTAAGGATTTATCCTAATGGAATAATAGGACTAGTATGCAAAGATGTATGTTCAATGATGTTTACTGAAGCACTGTTTATTATTGTAGAAATAAATTGGAAACACCCTAAACACTCATCAGTAGGAGACTGGTTTAATAAATCATGGTACATCCACACAATGGAATACTATGCAGCTGCTAAGAAGGACAGGTAGATATTTAGGAATTAACATAAGATGACGGTCAAGAGATATTATTAAGTAAAAAAAGGTTATATGACAGTAAGTAGATTTTACATTTTAAAAATTTGTTTAAAAGTCTAGACTCTATATGCCAAGGTGTTCATCTTTAGGGATAGAATTATGGAAAGACTTTCAATTTCTCTGTATTGTTTAAGTTTTTGTCAACTATCATATTATCAAGAAAAAACTGTCTAGTTCCATTTAGAAAATGAAATAAAAGTAAACCCGAACCCTAAAGAATACAATCATATGATTTATAAAACACCTTCACAATCATTGTCCTGCTTAAGTTTTACAAAAATCCAATAAAATAGAGATGTTTTACATTTTGTAGAAAAGAAAACAAGTTCAGAGGGAAGCAACTTGCCCATAAGCAATTAAGCCAAAGAGACAGGACTTAATTGCAAGCCCCTAACTTGGTCAGCCCAGCATGATTTCAGTGCATCACACTGACTGTGTCTCTGTCAGTTCCAGATAAACCTGTCGGAGCCCAGCGAGCTCCCTCTGCAACCCAGGAAAATGTTAACTGGGCAGTTCAGGAAATAGAAAACCAAATCAAGGTGATCAGAATCTTAGGGAGATGTGGACAGATGATGTGGTTTCAGGAAGCCACCAAAGCAAACCCCTTTGGGACATAACCAACTTTACAAACTAACCTCAGCCTTTGACAAGGGCAGAGAGGGTCCTCAGACCACAGCAACCCCCGACTCTGATGGTCTCTCAGGTGTCTCACCTGGCCCAGACTTTCTCCAATCAGCCGCTCTCCCCCCACTCCTCATCATCCCAATGTACCTGGTCCTGTGTCCCAGGCCTCAGCTGATCAGATCCACGGCAGTGCACGGGGGCCCACGCTGACCTGGCTGGAACAAAGAAGTCAACAGGAAGAGTGACAATCACCGTCTGACAAAAGAGACGCAAGGACAGGAAGTGGGTTAGAGCCAGGAAGGCTGGGGCCTGCTGTCTAGAAGGGAGGCAACCGTGCCCGCCTCGACTCATTGCTCAGCTGGAGTTAAGCAAGACTTCAGTGCTTTGAAAGGGAAAGAAGAAATTCAAGTCCTAACTCCTTAGCCAGGCCTCGGGCTCCTCATTTCCACTGCATGCGTAGTGTGGAAGCCACTGGTCTTCCAGACAAATGCCCTGTCCTCTCCCCCACTTTCCTGCCTCTGTCACTGCATTTGGAGGGTAAAGGCAAGGGGAAAAGCTGTCATTAATTAAGGAGGGGAGATGAATGGCTGCCAGCATTGTTTGTGTCTCTATGGGGGCCCAGCACAGAACCCGGACAGCACACACATGGTACATAAGAGACTGAACTTAACAGCAGATAGCCTCAACCTGCTACTTTTAGCTGTGAGAAATTGAGCAAGTTGCTTTGCATTTCTGAGTCTCACTTTCCCATCTATAAAATGGAGGCAATGCCAGTACTGACCTCATAGCCTTGTTTTAGGGCTTACATGAGATGACATGTCTAATCAGCTCCATACAAGTCCAGCTGTAGCTGTTAGTGGTTGTCCCCTTTCTGCCTTTCCAAATCTGTCCCCCTCCTTAAGGCTTTACCAGAGCAGACCACCCAGGAGTGAGGAGTCACCTGAACACCTCTTGCCTCCACAGTGGCTGTACGTCTCATGTGTCAATTACTCTTGCCACACAGAAGAAGCACCATTGTTAAAAACATCTACTGATCCACTTCACTGATAATTCCTTTCCCATGGCAATGTCTTTTCTCCCCAAGGTTACCCAGTGAAGGTAGGGGCTGGGTGGATTTGTCTCTCTATCCCCTGGAGCACCCATCGGAGCACTGGTTAGTCCATAAATATCTGTGGACCTGAGAGATGCTATGGAAACATCACCCCTATTTAAAGCATGTAGGTAAACTTAGGTACCTGGGCTGGAAGATCCATAGCAATGGGACTGAGGTTTTGCAGGATGTGGCAAAGCCTTGCATGAGGGCAGGGCCAGGGTGACCCTTAGCGCCGCTTAGCTCCTCTTGCAATCCCCTAAAGATGTGAAATGGGGGGATGTACTGAAAGCTGCAGCTCCATCTGCCTGGAAGTCCTGCTGCACCCACCCATCCATCTCCAGAAGGAAGCCCACGTAGCCTGGAGTATATTAATCCCCCTCAAAAGCAGCCCTTAGGTTTGCCACCTGATCAAGAGACCTGCCCTCTTCCTGGCTCTCTGTCCTCAGATGATAGATATCCTGTCAGCTGAGATGGCACCTGCTTAAATATGGCCCCCACCTCTTGCTTCCTCCAATTACGACCCCACCAGGGCTATCTGCCTAACTTCATACATCTCTTAGGGTACCCCAAGCTTTGTTGAGGTTTACTATGTACGAGGCACTGTGCTAAATGTTTTATGTACAATATCCTGCTTTAACCCTCAAATAACTAACTTTCTAAGGTAGAGGCTCATTTTACAGATGAGCAAATTGAGACCCAAAGATGTCACACAACTTGCCCAAAGTCATGCAGTAAGTGGGCTCACACTCTGACTTGTACTTCAGACATTTCTGTGAAATTGTGTTCACTCTAGGAAACTGTAAACTCTTTGAGAGGAGTCCAGATTTGCTTCTTTCTCACCTCCCTTGTTGCACAGAGACAGGACCTTGCACTGTGAGCATGGTCTAAATTTTAGAACTACTAAGCATGAGTCATCATCCAGGAGCTTTTAGAAATGCAGAATCTCAGGCCCCACCCCAGTCCTACTGAATCATAATTTGCATTTTCACAGGAGAACCAGGTGACTGATTTGCTCATCAAAGTTTGAGACCACACTGGTCTAAACTGAATTGAAGCGATGCTGCTGTACAGGCACCCACAAGCCAAGCAAACATAGGAAAACAAAACCAGAAAACCCACAGGGCTCTTGATCTTGGGGATTGCACCTCTGGAGGAAGCACAGAGGTTAGGGCTGGCAGGTTCCCTATGCCTTGCTCAGCTTCCACTTCCTGGGTGCTCCAGCAACATCTTGTCCCTGGGAGTCTGGATAGCAATGGGACGTCTTTAGAGCGCCACCTGCTGGCCTTTATTAGGTATGCATCACTCTCCAGGCATCCCCTACCAGAGCCGCAGCTCAGCGTCTGACCGTCCTGTAGGGGAGATCCCCTGGTTCTTTCTAACTGGGTTTATTTCTGTTCCTTCAACATTCACCATTCACTATTCCTGTCCCTGATAACTCCTTACTCTCTAAATGACAATAATGCAGCACCCTATGTTTGCTTAGCCCCTTGACCTTCTCAATTCAGTTCAATTCATCAGACATTTGTTGAGCTCTTAGTGGGTGCAAAGCATTAAGACTTCAAAGGAACATTCTTCTTCTCACTGGCATAGAAGCAAGTGGTCAGTAAGCAAAGCAGCCCCTTAGTGTTCTGACTAAAGTTAAAAGCATAAAGATTTAAGAACTGATCCCTACAAGAAAGTATTTACAACATTCTCACTACATATTTCTATTCACTTATATTTATATCCATTTTAAATCAATAAAAAAAGCAAAGCTGTATTGCAAGCACAGCTGCATTAAAAGGAAGGAAAGCATCCAAATAGGAAACGGGGCACAACATACAGATACGTTCATAGCAGAAGACATGCAAATAGTCAAAGACATTTTAAAGAAATTTACTTATTTTATACCTTTCTTACCTTCTTTTGAAATAATTAGATTTTTAAAAATTACTCCATTTCCCCATTAGCTTCTTAATTGTACATTCTTTTATTATTCTTTTGATGGTTACCTCAGAGATTATAACATTCATCCTTAAACTATTAGTCCACTATAATTCACACTTTTACCACACCCCAGATAATGCAAGAATCTTACAACAATTTAACTCCACTATTCCGCTTTTACCTTTTCGCTACTATTGTCAAGTAGTTCTTCACGTATTTTTATCTGTTAAGATATTATTATTGTTCTATGTGGTCAATATTCGTATATTTTCCCCACATATTTACTTCTTTCCACTCATTCTTTCCTGTATTTCTGTGCTTCTGTTGGGATCGTTTTCTTCCTGACTGAAGAACTGCCTTTAGTGTTTCTTTTAGTACCACTCTCTTGAAAATGAAATCTCTCTCTTTTCATTTGTAGACCTCTTTTATTCCATCTTTATTTTTGAAGAACATTTTTCTCTGTAGAAAATTCTAGATTTAGCCGGCCATGGTGGTGTGTACCTGTAGTCCCAGGTACTCAGGAGGCTGAGGTGGGAGGATCCTTGAGCACCAGGAGTTCAAGGCTGCAGTGAACTAGGATCGTGCCACTGCACTCCAGCCTGGGTGACAGAGTGAGACTTCTTTTCCGAAAAAAAAATTAAAAAAAAAAAAAGAAAATTCCAGATTGGCAGGTATTTTCTTTTAGCCCTTTAAAGATTACAATATACATCCTTGACTTCTATTATGTCCTGATTTACATCATTTATCTTGAAAGAATTATTATTGCTCCTCTAAAAGTAATGTGTCCTTTTTCCCTCAGCCAATTTTTAAGAATTTGTCTTTGGTTTTACTACAGTGCTCGTAGGTGTGGATTTTTTATATTTATTTTGCTTGAGACTTGTAAAGTTTCTTGAATCTGTGGCTTAATGTCTTTCATTAATATTGTAAAAGTCATAGTCAGTAACTCATCAACTACTACTTCTCACCTAGTCATTCACTCTCCTTGACTCAAGTAATTCCAATGAAATGTATTTAGTCCTTTACACCATGTTCCATATGCTCTATGCTCTTTTCTGTATTTCCCACCATTTTTTCCCCCTCTGTTTCAGACTGAATATTTTCTACTCACCTATCTTGCAGTTTACTAATCCTCTCTTGTATTGTGTCTAATCTGTTGTTAAACACATCTATAGAGGTTTTTGTTTCAGTAATTGGGTTCTTTAGTTCTAGAATTTCCATTTGATTCTTTTTAAAAATAGTTTCTAGCTCTCCATCCACTTTCTTCAGTGTGTTAAAGTTCATATATGATAATGCCAATATGTTGTTGTTCTTTGGATTTGCTTCTATTGTCTATTTTTTCTCTTAGTTTTTGTTCATTTGGTCTTGTCTCCTGGCATACCTGCTAATTTTTATTAAATGTTGGATACTGGATAGAATGAAAAATTGTAGAGGCTCTGGATGATGTTATTCTCCAGAAAAGATGTAAATTTTTTTTCAGAGTAGAGTCAAATCATTTAGTCCAATCAGGAATTGCGATGTTCCAGGTTTTGTGTGGGCTGTTCTATTTCTGGATTGCCCTTATTCTTAGGTCATAGCCCTTTAGGAGTCTCACCAAAACCCTAGGATGTTTACCAGATTCTTCTTTCTTATTAGACCCTGACCTCCAATTTTTGAATCCCCAGCACCTTAAGAAGGCCAAAAGTTATGCTTAGCTTAATAGCAGCGTACTGCTTTGCTTCTGCCCCACCCCTACCCCAAATATGATTTGGCAAATTTTCAGGGAGAAAAAGCTACATGGAATGTGGGGCTCACCTCTCTTGTGCTCCAGGATCTTGGTTCCTTAAATTCCATTTGCTTTGGACTCCAATTTTTTTTTTTTATTTATTTTTTTAATTTCAGAATATCATGGGGGTACAACATTTTGGCCATACACATTGCCCCTGTTCTGCCCGTGTCAGAGCCACAATCGTGGTCGTCTCCCAAACTGTGCTCCCCACATCCATTCAGTGAGAGTTTTTCCCATCCCTTCCACCCCCCTCCCGCCCGCCCGCCCTCTGATGAATGTTATTGCCCTGTGTGATGTAAGTGTTCATCAGTTAGTACCAGTTTGATGGTGAGTACCAGTGATGCTTGTTTTTCCAATCCTGTGACACTTCGCTTCGAAGAATGGGTTCTAGCTCCGACCAGGATAATACCAGATGTGTTAATTCACTATTGTTCCTTATTGCTGAGTAATACTCCATGGTATACATATACCACATTTTATTGATCCAATTTTTTTTTTTTTTTTTTTTTTTTTGAGACAGGGTCTCACCCTATTGTCCAGGCTGGAGTGCAGTGGCACGATTATAGTTCACTGCAGCCTTGAACTGGAATCAGGCGATTGATCCTCCTGCCTCAGCCTCCCGAGTAGCTGGGACTACAGGTGTGCACCACCACGCCCAGCTTGGACTCCAATTTTTGAGCCCTGTGATACTACGCAAGCTTTAGGCCACCATTTTCTGCTGAGCCTCAATGCCTCCCAAGCAAATCAGCAAATTCTGGAGGGTAAAAAGCTCTGGAGACAATACCCCCTCACCTCAAAGTGTTTTCTTTCTTTCCAAGATTCTGTTTACTTAAGTTCTGCACTTATTGACTACTTTCTGATGTCTTAAAACAGCTTTATGAGTGTGTGTGTATGTGTGTGATCTAATTTTCACATTGTACTCTAAAAGACTCCTAATCTGATACAAGCCACTCTGTCATGACCAGAGCAAAAGTCAACTTATCTGGGGAAAACAGACCATGAGGGGAGGAAAGTGGAAGCAGCAAAGAAAGTTAAAAGGCTATTGCAGAATTCCAGACAAGTTGATGACGGTGTCTTACGCTAGGATACTGACCGTGTGTGGAAGATTTTAAGATGTTTTTGTGTTGGTAAAGACAAAGTTACAATAGCATCTAGCCAAGGTGGGTGGAGGTGACAAAAGGCAATGTCATATGTTGCTGGAGGGAGTCTAAATTGATACAACCTTTCCAAAAGGTAAATTGGCAATATTTATCACAAATCTTAAAATATTATCCTTTGAACTATCAATTCCATTTCTAGTGACTTATTTTAAGGAAACATCTCCAAGGTTTTGCAATAAACACACTTGCAGAAATCTTTTATAATAGGGAAAAATTAGAAACAAAGTAAATATCAATCAACATGAGATTAGTTAAATAAATTACTACATCCATTAAAAATGAGGGTATAAAAAAATGTTTATTGGGTTCGCAAGATAACAATTGAAAAAAATCAGGTCCTAGAGGAATTTATACAATGTGATCCCACTTATCTTAAAAATAATTATATATTATACCTATACATATAATATATAATTATTTGAAACATAACTACATATTATATATGGCTGTATATTATACATATTATATATGTATGTACATAGGTGTGTATATATACTGGAAGAATAAACACCAAAATATTAATGGTAGTTATCTGTAAAAGTGATGTAGAGCTTTTATTTTTCTTTTGTGTGCATGTGCTTTTATGAATTTTCCTCATTTTTTCAATAGTAGTGCTATTTTTATCATCAAAAAATTTTTTATTTTTACGCCTGACTCTGTCCCTGACCCTGGCCTTACCTGTCTCAAGATTCGAGACCTCTCAGCTGTCAGGGAGGATTTATGTCCAGGGATGAGGAGTGCAGACTCAGGAAATCCTTGCTCAGATCAGCCAGCTCCCTTCCAGCTCTGGTTCTCTGGCTGCTGCCACCACCCCGAGGAGTGGGGAGAGGTTTCCCTTCCACATACCGTGTCCCTGCCCACTTCTTGGTTAGCTTCCCTCCCCTGCCTGTCCGGAAGCGTCTCTGCCCCTGGAGTTGGGCATTGGACATGCCTGCGCATTCGACGACAGGCAGAGGGGATCCGAGGGCAGGGAGCACGCACAGGAGAGGTGGATGACAGGAGCGCAGCACCACGCGGGCTGGGCGCGGGCTTGGGGCATTACTCAGGCCCTTCCTGCTCGCCTGGTGCCCCGCCCTGCAGGTCTCTGCCTCCTCCAGGCCCGCACACGCGGGTCACCGTCCTTCCTTGCTGGTTTCATCCTCGAGTCCAAGCTGTTTTTCTCAGGAATCTTTCATTTGATCTACGTCTGTGGCTTCCCTTCCAAAGGGCTCTCAGGTCAAGCATTTAAACCCAGCCTTGGGCTCAGCCACGGAAAGTCCTGGAGTCGCCCCTTTCCACCCCAAGCCTGTGTCCCCTTCCCAGGCGGCCAGCCTTCATCCACTCGTCCCAGAGTCCGCATGCACCACGACTTAGATGGGGCAAAAGTGAATCTTTTTTACTTAAAAGTATGTATTAATTTTACCGTTTATCAAACTATAATTAGAACATCAAACCTGTGACTTCAGGGGCTTATATTTTAAGTCTTTAAAGTACAGGTGCTTATATTTGAAGTCTTTTTGAGGTATGGATGCTTATATTTAAGGTATTTCTAAAGAAGGAATAATTTTTTAAGGTATAGATGCTTAGGATGAGGCTAGAGTAGGTATTTAAGTTTAAAATGTGGCCCATTTTCTCTAGTCAAATAAACAACTGTACATGTGGTACTTAGATATGGCAACAACTAGATTGCTGCTCTCTGCCGGGATTCCTCTCTCCATCAGAAGCCCCAGCAGTCCTCGAAAGCCCCTCTCTCTTCCCCAGCCGGCTTCCCCCTCATCGCCATACTCACCTCCCACAGCACCTGCCCAGAACCATGCTTTTTCACGGTGGACATTGGCGTGCAGGGGCTCCAGTAAGCCTCTAACCCAGCTGTGGGCTTGTTTCCTGTCTCCAGCCAGCCTGAAGCTTCTCAGTCCATTGTGACTTTGAGGAAAGAATTTGGGTGTGGATTCCAAAGGAGTTTAGAACAGAAAGCAGAGTGACTGTGTTGCCCAAACTGCCCCTGCACCCCACCTCTGGCCCAAAACACATGAGCTAGGCTTGAGAAGGCAGATTTTTTCACTTAACAAACATTTATTATTGAGCTCTAATAATCCCAGTCTCCTGTGCTAGGGTCTACAGAGATGAGTTAAATAGGATCCCCTCCCTCAAGGTCTTGAAAGACAGAGAAGAGATGGGGGGGTGGCCGGGGAATGTGATGAGGTAGAAAGGCATTCTTGCCAGGAAATAACAAAAAAGGCATGAAAAAAAAAAAATCACAGTGCCCCATAAGCCCAAGGCCTTCAAGGGACCTGAGCTGAAAACCAGTAGTGTACCCATGCAGTGTGGCCAGAGATGGGGGCACGGAGGCAGGCTAGAGAGAGTCTGGGGGAGCCAGTGAGGGCCTCATGTGCTCGCTGAGTATGGGCTTTGTCCCGAGGGCAGTGGGGAGCCATGGAAGTCTTTGGAGGGAAGAAAGGAGATAGGATGAGATCTGTGGCCTCTTCATAGTGTTAGGCTAAGGGGGCTGGGGGGCTGAGGGCCTAGAGGGGTGAGTTGGGAATAAAAACCAGCCCTTATTCTGCCTACCAAGCCATGTGCCCTGATGGGGCCTGAGAAGGAGCAGTACCTTTTTCCAATTTACCTCCTGAGGGAGGGGCCTCTTTATTCTCTGTTCAGAGGCCCAAGGTGCCCCCTGTGTTACCAGCAGCCCTGGGCTATGTAATAATGGGAGAGATCCCATGAGGGTGGAACAAAGGGGACAGGTTGGAGAGAGAGATTTCAGAAGCACGGACCTGCCCTTGGGGTGAAACAAACCCTTGAGCTGGCTGGAACAAGCTGGGGCCAGGGCCATAGACTGCAGATGGGTGGGAACAGTTGGGGCTGCACCAATTCAGGGTCCTCTCCTGGTCTCCCAGTGGGGACTGTGGCCTCACCCAAGAGGTCTTAGCGGCTAGATGGGCCTGGCTGGACAGGGCTAGCTGGCAACAAGGAGGTAAACAGGGCATCTTGTGGGATCACTGAAGCAGCCAATTTTGCCCCTGGGCCTCTGTGTAGGTTTCCCTGGGGACCACTTCACACTTTTGGGGTCCTTCTGCCCTGGCTGGTTAGGCCTTTCCATCTGCCCACATTTACCAGGCCAGTCCGGATGCTGAGGAGTGGAGGAGGGTAGTGGGAGGAGGGTCAAGGGTCATGTGCACACACAGTCATGGCTGGGAGGTGCCCCACCTCCTGCCCCTTGGGCATCGCTTCATTGTAATCACTGCGTGATTGAGCTCTAATAATCCCAGTCTCCTGTGCTAGGGTCTACAGAGATGAGTTAAATAGGATCCCCTCCCTCAAGGTCTTGAAAGACAGAGAAGAGATGGGGGGGTGGCCGGGGAAGGTGATGAGGTAGAAAGGCATTCTTGCCAGGAAATAACAAAAAAGGCATGAAAAAAAAAAAACCAGCTTGCCCCAGCACCCCGGCCCTGCCTCGCTTGCATGGCTCTGTCCTTAGCCAGAGCCAGGACTGGAACCGACCTCCGCTGACCAGCGATGGGCATTCAGGGCAACGGCTTCCTGCCTCCAAGCAGCTCACAGCCCTCAATGTCCCTCATCCAGGCCCTGGTCAGTAGTCTAGGCATGCCCACAAGAGCATGTTTGGCTGGTTAAAATCATTGTCAGGTGTCTGTTCATGAACAGCAGCCATATAAAAAGACCAAGAGCCTCTGCCCCGGCAAAGGTTGGCCTCACCTGTAAACTCACATTCTCCCTCTCTCCTGTCCCCCTCCTCACCTCCTCTTTTCTCCACTGCCTCTGGGCCCATGTTTGCTCTCCAGCCTCCCTCCCCTTCTGCCTTCCATATTTGGAGTGACTCATTTTTACTCTTATTAAAATGTTGGCCTTGGCATAAGGTTCCAAATGGTGCTAGTGACCCCATCCTATGAAGGTTGCTCCTACCCACTACCCCTACTTGGTCCCCACAGCTGGTGGAGGTGAGGTGGGGCAGAGAGCCATGGGATGCCCCTGCTGCTGTCCACCCAGAGTTCCTCCAGGGAGCAGGAGAGCCAGGAGCTGCGGGGATCCCAATTCCCTGGAGATGCTGCAGTGGAGAATGCTGGGGACAGAAAAGACACTGGGGACAAAGGAGCAGGTCACTCTGGAGGCTCCTGCGGCGCTTTGGGCCTCTGTCTGAAAGAACCACCTCAGCTTGTAATCCTCCTCCACCCAGCCTGGAGGAAGAAGCAAATCTCCAAGCTTACCCAGGACCCCAGCAATCCTCGAGGCCAGAGGTTCCCACACTGGCTGCCCCCTAACATTAGCTGGGGAGGCTGCTAAAAACTCAGATGCCAAAAACTCAAACTCTGTGTGTGCTGATAATGGAGGAAGCGCCAAGATGTATTGTTGAGTAAAACAAGCAGGATGCAGATGCAGAAGCGTGCTTGTGGTGCACTACCTTTAGGTAAAAAAAAGGGGGGGAGGGAATACAAATCCATATTTGTACATGCTTATGTAGACATAAATGTAAATAACATGCACAAAACTAACTGCTAATGGGAGTGGCTACCTTTTTATTGTAGTAAAATACACATAACATAAAATTTACATCTTAACCGTTTTAAGTGTACATCCTTCTCCAGAACTCTTCTCATCTTCCCAAATTGACACTCTGTACCCATTAAACAACTCCCCACTCTCCCTCCCCCAGCCCCTGGCAACCACCATTCTACTGTCTGTCTCTAGGATTTCAACTATTCTAGGTACCTCATATTAAGTGGAATCATATAATATTTGTCCTTTTGTGTCTGGCCTATTTCACATAACTTAATGTACTAAAGGTCCATCCATATTGTAGCATGTGGTAAAATTTCCTTCTTTTTAAAGGCTGAATAATATTCCATTGTGTATATATACTACATTTGGTTTATCCATTCATCTGTTGATGGACCCTTGGGTTGCTTCCACCTTTTAGCTATGTGAATAATGGGGCTATGAACATGGGTGTACAAATATCTGCCTGAATCCTTGCTTTCAATTGTTTTGGGTTATATCCCCAGAAGTGTAATTACTGGATCATATGGTAATTATGTGTTTAATTTTTTGAGGAACCACTATACTGTCTTCCACAGAAGGTGCACCATTTTACATTCCTATCAGCAGGGCACAAGGGCTCCAGTTTCTTCACATCCTCACCAATGCTTTTTTTTTTTAAACACTCTTGAAGGGATGGTTCTCTTGTGAAGAAATGCACAGAACAGGAAATGAGCAGGTGGGGCAGGGAGGGGAGTTAATCTTCACTGTAGGTCTTTTAATACTGTCTCACTTTGGAATCATCTGAATGTGTTACTTATTCAAGAAATCAAAATGTTTTTCCAACATTTTTAATAAAAATTTCCAAACATACAGCAAAGTTGAAACAATTTTATGAGAATCCATATCTCTACCACCTGGATTCCACCGTGAACATGTGCTATTCTTGTATTACCACATATATATCCACCCATCTATCCTATTTAAAATAATAAATATCTGCTCTCTCTCTCTCTCTATATATATATATATAAAACAAATATATTCTAAATATAGAATGCAGTTTCTTAGGCCTCTCCTAAGACCTACTAAGTCCTGAGTGGGGCCTGGAAACCTGCTTCTTTAATCAGTTCTGATTGTGGCATTTGGGAACTCTGTCCTGGTCCAGCCACTCAAGCCCTGCAGAAACCGGACCTGTAGTTAGTCAGCAGTCAGCCGCCCTTGGCTGGGATTCTTCCCTTGTCTGGAAGCCCCTTACCCTCACAAAACTGTCTCTCCAAGGGAGGTCTTATCTCGCTGGGGCCAAAATGTTCTCCAGACCCATCCCCATCCCCACCCAGGTCACACTTCGGTGCCTCAGCAACATCACCCCCAGTGTGTCCCCAGAATAGACACAACTCACCAGTGTGGCCTGCCCAGAGAAGAGAGCCCTGGTCCAGCCCTCCCTGAGCTGGAAACTATTCTTCCACGATTCAGTGTGCATTCGTCCCTTCTGCTGAGAAAGGCAGGACACTCTAAAATGAGATGGCAACATTCGCAACAGACGTCTTTCACTAAACCAGGACCAGATTGGTCAGGCCCCTCTTATCCCGCCCTTTAGCCTTCTTTTTGTCACACTTGTAATGATGATAATGGTGATAGATAGATACGCAGGTCACGGAAAGGGCCCTTACTGCATACCAGGTGTTGTTCCAGGCACAGTATTTGCATCCATTCATTTTATCACCACTGCAATCCTATACAGTAGGTACTATTATCCCCATTTTTTACAGATGAAGCAACTGAGGCACAAAAGGATTAAGTAACTCACCCAAAGATACATGGCATTTTCTCTTTAGTCACCACCACACATAAACACACAGAAAGCACTCATGAATGCTCATGTGCAGGTCTTAATTTCCCAGATCTCCTTACTATCAAATCCTAATATAATAGATCCTTCTGGCTAATATACTTGTGCTCTCAACCTTTCCCGATCACTAATTCCCTGTGCCTGCCAAAACTTGTGCTTTTTGGTTTTTTTTTTTTTTTGTGTGTGTGTGTGTGTGTGTAAAAGGTAATCTTCATAGTCAAGCTTCATGTCAGGACCAGTGGAAAAGATACTGGAGGCTTAGGAACTTTATACACCCCATACATCACATCATGTAAGTCTGAGTCTAAGGATTGCCTGGCCTGGCTTACTCTCATTCCTGCAGGACACACAGGGGGTTGACACTGAGGTGTTTTTGGGAGAAAAGGACAGCTGTAGGAAGAGTCACTGAGCCACACTGCTGAAGTTACTAAGAACTTTGTGATGAGCCCCTAGAGGTGCTGATGGAAGGAGAGAGATTTGGTGAGCCCTCTGGCACTAGAGTTGTCAGATGAAGTACAGGATGCCCAATTAAATTTGAGTTTTAGATAGAAAACGAATCATTTTTTAGTATAAGTATGTTCCAAATATTATACTGGACATACTTATACTACATAAACATTTGTTGTTTATCTGAAATTCAAATTTACCTGGGCATACTGCATTTTTATTTGCTAAATCTGGAATCACCTGGAACTCCCAGGGAAAGAACAGGAGAGACTATCATGACAGCTCACACACACCCATCTCTGTGTCCCTGGGGAGGTGGCCAGGTGCACTTCCCTTACTGTCCTCTCCCCCAGCTTCAAGGTGTCCATCGAGCCAGGGCCATGGTTGATCAGGCAGAAGAGGGTCATCCTGCATCCATCGTCCCATGGGGTCGTCCTATGGGGTCACACTCATGCTTGGCTGTGCCTTGGATCTAGTGACCTACTTTTTTCAGAAGAAAAACTGGTTTCTTGGGGACTTCCTGAGAGGACTGAGAGGGAATCCCCCAGAATAGTTTCCAGTTCTCCCGACTTCACTCCTCCCTTATTCTTAATTTTTTTTTTCTGATCACAAAAAAAACATATATTCAGAGTGAAAATGCAAATATCACAGAAATATAAAACTTTAAAAGTTTCTCCAGAGATAACTACTATTAACCATTTGACGTGTCTTCTTCCAGATTTTTCTCTATTATCATGTATAATTATCATTTCCATAAATAGTATTGTATTATACAGACAATTCTGAAACTTGCTTCTAGCGCTCGTGGTGTCGGGGACTTCTTTCTGCGCATGTGTGTGTCCCTACATCATTGGTTTTACTGTCTCATTCTTTACATCAGTGGTGGTTGGTCTTTCGGAGCTCTGAGCCCCTTTGAGTGTTTGATGAACAACAAATGCACATAGGGACGTCACACAAATGTTAATACAGTATATGACTTGGGTGTCATAGCCTTCCTAGGCTGACCTACTGACCCCTTCACCCTGTGCAGGGGGTGGGTAGGAGGGGAGGCGGGGATCACCAAAATGGGTCCAGGAGGGTGGGAAGGGCTGTGTGTTTGACTTTCCTACTGTTGGGATGGGGAGACCCAAGCCCATGGAGCCTCAGTCAAAGAGGTCCTGAGTCACTGCCTCCATTTTGAGACCCCCTGACTCTCCTGAGTGCCCACCCCTGGGCTCCTCCTCTGGCTGGGGGCTCCTCTCCTAGCATCCTCATCAAGATCACCTGACTCCAGCAGCTGCCAAACCCCTGGGCAACGCCAAGAGCCTCCTGGCCTCAAACGGGTTGGGCGACATTCACTCCCCTGCGTTGTCCTCCCGACCTGCTCAGTCATTAGGAAATGCCTTGACTGCCGTCACAATAACAGCAGCAGGAGGAGACTGTGCTGCTGCCCAGCACCTCTGCGTGGCTTGGATCTGCTCTGAGGAGGCCCTGGGTGGAAAGGTGGATGCTGCTCTCTGGTTCCTGGCCAAAGTGAGTCTGGGGCCCTGGCCGGGGGTGGGGAAAGAGCTTGGCAATGCTCTGGATGGAAGCTGAAATGATGCAGGGGTGTGTGTGTGGCGGGGGGAGAGAGAGACAGAGAGACAGAGACAGACAGAGAGAGATGCCTATGGGTGGGGAAGTAGTCACAGCTGAAGCTATAAGGCTTTGCACTGGGGCTCCAGGGGGGAATCCCAGGTGCCTGGAAGTGAAGTGTCTCCCTGTCTCACTGTCCTGAGTGGGGGGTGGTTTCCCTAGTCTGGTGACACCTACCCCCCTCGCTCTTTCCTCAAAATGGGCTGCTGTGGGGGGCACCGGGGTTCAGGAGGTCACTGAGGTTCAGGAGGTCAGCTCCCTTGGGCCAGCCATCGTCCTCCCACTGCCTTACAGGTGGCCAGAGGGGCAGCCCTGTTTAGGGTCACTCTGAGGAGGGAAGTTTGGGTGGTCACTTTTCCATTGGTGCTTCTTCAGCTACTCCTTTGACCAAAGTCTGGAATGCCCTCCACGGAGGCACTGCCAAACTAGCAGGGTGACTCTGAACAAGTTACTTAAGTCCTGAGCCTCAGTTCCCTTATCTGTGAACTGGAAATAATACTTACCTCCCAGAGTTGTTGTCAGGATTAAATGAGGAAGGGATGCAAAATGCCAAGCACATAATTAGTATCCAACAAATGGTTGCTGTTGTAATTATTTATTATTAGCTCAACACTGGTCCCACCTCCCCTAGGAAGACCTTCCAGCCCTCCTCTCCCCCCAGTTTCCTAAGGTGTCAAATGGAGATACTTTTGGCATATTTATTGCATTTTTATTTAACCAACTTGTGCCCAAACCAGAGCATGTTCCTTGCATTTCTTCTGCTGCACTCTCCTTTGCCCCAGCACCCAAGACAGAACCAGGCCATAAGAGGAACTCAAGGATGAAGAGTGGAATGGGATGAAGAGAAAGGGAGACACGCGAGGAGGGAGGGGTCAGGGAAGACTAAGAAAGGGAGGTAAGAGGTGGGGAAGGAGGTGGCACTATCCAGGCATGAATGGTATGGCTCTCCTGAAGCATACAAGAGAGAACGGATTGCCCAGAGAAGACATCAGTGGGGCCAGGGATGTCTTTTGCACTCCCTGCAGCCTTTCTACTTTTCCTTGAACTCAGATGAGAAGTAGAGGCTCTCTTCCTCCTCTCCTGCTCATCCCGAGGAGGACAGGGGCTTCCTGACTTGGCTGATATCTACTCACCCAACCTATCAACTGATTCTAACAACCTTCTCTCTATTGCCCTCTCCATCTCCCTCCTGGGTGACCTTGGCAAGTCACTTCCCTCTCTCTAGACCTGGATCTGCTCACTTATAAAACCAGGAGGTTCAACTAAATAATCTCTGAAGTCCTTTCTTCCCCCTGGTAGTCTCTTATTTGCTCTTCATCTCTTGTCTGTCTTGATCCCTGCTTCTCAGTTATACAAACAACTTAAGCTATTGATCATCAATCCTTTTAAAAAAATCTTTTTCAAGAAAACTTACAAATATCCACTAGGCTCTTGAGTTTCATGAAGGACTTCCTTGATCACTACTTATCCCCAATGCATAAGCTCAGTATCTAACATGTAGCAGGTGCCCAGTGAATTATCTGTTGAATAATTGGATGCATGGATGGATGGATGGATGGATGGAGTTGCCATCATACACCTGTGGGAAGTTATGAAATGCAGGGAACCTATTAGTTGTCGGGTGGCTTAAGAAAATCGTGGTCATCCTGATAACAACCCCTGTTTAGTTCAGACATTTGCAAATGTGTTATGAAATGAAAACTACTGAAAAACACTTAATTTTTACTCGTTGCCCATCACTTACCTAACCTATTGCCACCTTGTTCAGTTATTCTAATTTAAGGTGAGCTGCCCTCAGTCAAGGGGGTGTGTTCTCTTAGTCATTCACTTAATAAGCAACATCTAGGCACAAGAGGGAAAGAAGAGAATGCAAATGCTATGGCTGGCTCAAGAGCCATGACAGGGGTCCCCAAGTCCCCTGTGGGAGAAGAGGGGACAGGACATGGCCTGTCTGAACGATGACACCTACCATTTGTTGAGCATTTACTGTGTGCCAGATTTTTCACTCATTAGCTCACTTAATAGTACTATTATTATCAACCTCATCTTACAGATGGGAAACTGAAGCTCAGAGAGGTTGAACAACTTGGCCAAGGTTATACAAACAGTAACGGTATATTAAGAATTTAAACCCTGCTCCAGAGTCTGAGCACTTGACCCCCTCTCCCCCCAGCCTGGGGACCACAATGACCACCTCGGAGACTGAAGCTGGAAACCTCTGCAAAGGGTTTGAAAGGGCTGCCTCTAGGACCTCAGGTTCCCTAGCCCCACCTCCACATACTTTTGCTCTTTCTTAGTTATGGGATATTCTCAACTTGGCAAATGGATTTAGACCCAAACCAAGAGAGGGGAGAGATCCTTAAGGATGTGAGATCTTAATAGTTTGTCCTTCCTATTAACTGATCTTGTTCCCGTTACGTCATCTCTCAGGTCTGGGGGCGGCCACACAGCTCTATTTTGTCAGTGTGTCCAGGGATCTTTTGTCTCAGTCGAGGATGGAAGAAGATATCAGTAACAAGGAATCACAGTTCCTTCTATAGAGGCTGTTCTAGATAAGTTTAGGCTACAGATGTGACACTGGGGACTTAAATGAGGGCACTTGGACCTCACCACATACCCAAGTGGGTGTTTCCCTTCAACATCATCGATTTGGGAAGCCACGTACTTAATCCAACAATTCTGCTGAGAACATCTTTGGGGCCTGTCCTCTGCTCTCAGATCGTGTTTAAAACCCACCTTGTTACTTTACAGTGACTCCGCATCTTTGATTCCAAACAGTATCATGCCACTTAGTCATTCATTTACTTTCTCACCAGGCTTGGCCCCGAGTGACTTTTGGCCGTTTCTGATTTATCAAACATATCCTCAAAAGATGAAAATCTTCCTTCACCGAGGTTAATCAGAAGCTTCTCTCACTGCCTCGGGCAGCTCTGTAAGAATTTGAAGAATGACCGAGCTGTGACGGGTAGAGGAATGATGCCACAGCTCCCTGACATGATGTTGCGGAGGGCCAGCAGACATTTGGATGTGTAAGCCTGAGCTTCATTTTTGGAACAGTCATTGCTTTATAGCCATACTTAGCACAGAGGAAGGCGATCCAATGGCTGGATGAAATCCAATGGATCCGCCAACCCCAACTGAGAGGAGAGGCTGAGGAGTAGCACAGGCTTTTCTGGAAAATGGCCACTCTGGGGCCAAATCAGAGACTGGATGTAGTGCCACTGGATGTAGTCCAGGCCCAAATCAGAGATGGGTAAGGCTGGGCATGAATCTTCTTAGCCACCTGCTTCCCCTGGGAACTGGGTCTTCCTGTCTCTGCTTCCGGCATTGAACCAGGAAGAGGCGAGGTGGTGACCTCACCATGTGTGCATGTCGTGGCTGAGGTGAGGCATCAGGCATTCTTCACACACCTCCTTCCCGGGTCCAATGTGACTGGGATCTCTTGCGTTCTGTCTCCTGATACCGCCTTCCAGAAGCATCTGCTCATCTCCTCCTAACAGTCTTAGACTCTAGGTCTTCGTCTCTTGGTTTGATTCAGGTGGGCCCCTGAGGAGGAGCAGCAGAAGAGGAAAAAGTAGGAGGAAAAGAAAGCAGAGGCAGATGACAAGGAGAGGGAAGAAGGAGGCAGTGGGGGCAGAGGTGCGGGTGGGAGGCGAGGACCAGAACAGGCCCTGATGCTCACCACCCTCCTGCCCACAGGTGACCCTACCTTCTCCAAGTGGCCATGTCGGAGGGGGAGAGCAAGGACAGCTCAGGCAGTGAGTGCCCTGTGTGCTACGAGAAGTTCCGGGACCTGGGGGGCGCCAGCCGGACACTCAGCTGTGGCCACGTGTTCTGCCATGACTGCCTCGTCAAGTACCTGCTCTCCACCCGCATGGACGGGCAGGTCCAGAGGACCATCGTCTGCCCCATCTGCCGCTATGTCACCTTCCTCAGCAAGAAGAGCTCCCGCTGGCCATCCATGCTCGACAAGAGCTCCCAGACCCTGGCTGTGCCCGTGGGCCTGCCCTCCGTGCCACCGCCGGATAGTCTGGGCCACACAAACCCCCTGGCCATGTCCCAGCCTGTCTGGAGGCCCTCCCTGAGCCAGGCGAGGCTGCCAGGCAGCCCGGGTCAGACTGCCCAGCTCCCCTTGGACCTGCTGCCCAGCCTGCCCCGGGAGTCGCAGATCTTCATCATCAGTCGCCACGGGATGCCCCTGGGGGAGCAGGACAGTGTGCTGCCGCGGCGCAGCCTGGCAGAGCTCTCGGAGGTCTCCCCAGCACCCAGTGCCACCCGCTCGTTCTGCTGCCGGTCTCGGGCCCTCCTGCTCATCACTCTCATCGCTGTGGTGGCTGTGGTAGCCGCCATCCTGCCCTGGGTGCTGCTGGTGAGGAAGCAGGCATGAGTGGGGCACATGGAAGGACAAGCCTGGCCTGAGAGCTGCTCTGGAAGATGCCCGCTGCTTGGCTGGGCTGGCCATGGCTTAGCAGAGGGCAGAGGGCCCCGGCAGACCTTTTCTAACCAAGCTCTGAAGGGTGGGCAGGCAGGCAGAGGGGAGGATCTGGCAGAGGGAGAGCACTGGACGGGGCAGGATGGGAAGTGCAATGCTTTCTCCCGACCCCATTCCCCAAGTCAGGCAGGGGCACGGGCATGCCGGGGAGGCGAGAGCTGAGCTAGGCAGCTGACTTCCGTGTGCGGCCCCAAAGGATCCTCTGTGGATGTTTCCCCTTCCCCTAGGCTAGAGCTGAGCAGGCTGGGCAGATGGGTGGTCACTGCCCTCCTGTGGGGTCACGGGCCCTGAGGTGCCGACCTTCAGGTGCGACCTACCCAAAGCCGGGTGGGTCTCTCTAGGGACAAGGAAGCTTCGCTGGCAAATGTGCAGCTGGGTGGGGGCCCAATGGCAGGACTCCTCCAGGCCAGAATGTCCCCTAGAATTCCCCAGCTCACCCTCAGGAACAAACAGAAGGGGCGGTACAGGAGCCGGGGTGCAGGTCCCCCAGGACCTCAGCTCTCATTCACAGCCCTCACAGCACCCACCCACCCCCTCCCTGCTCCAACCCACCAGCCTGACGGGTCTCCCCAAGAGAGAAGCTGGTCTCAGAGGCCGTGTCCCAGGACTTCTGGGGGAATCCACAGGAAAGGGTCTTCCTGGAAAGCTAAGGCCTCAACAGGAGACAGGCGTTTGTTGACAGAGGCCATGGCCAGCAGAACGGCCCACAAACAGGGCCAGAGGTCTCCTCGAGCACTCCAGGCCCAAGGCGGGGCCCACATTTTGAGTCTTGGGGTTCTTAAGGGTGGACTGGAAGGTAGGGAGTAGAGGGGAAGCCTGACAGGTGAGACTTGAGTCAGCCAAGAACTATGTGGCAAATTAACCCCGGGGGGCTCCCACCTCCCAGCCCCATCTTCCTCCTCGTCACCCAACCACTCATTAGAGGCCACACCAGCTGGGCCAGTTTCCGAGGTGGATTCTCAGGCTGGGCTGGGTGAGAAAGGGTGGGGAAGAAAACAGCTGCACTGTTCAGGGACGCTACTGTCTCACCCAACGAATGCTGGAACCCAGGTGCTGCCAGCTGCTCACCAAGGCCTCTCTACCTGGGGACCCCACGCTGGGCTGCACTGGCCCCACCAGGAAAGTCTCCAATCTCACCAGAGGAGCGAGTCATTCGGGGACAGCTATTGGCTGTTCATTGAGGCCCCTAAGTCAACCAACGCCTTAAGATTGAAAACAACAGAAACCTCCAGCTATCCTCTCAAGTAAGTGGAGGTCAGCACCCCAAGTGTGCCAACAGCGGAGCCCTCCACAACCTACACCCCTCGTGGCAAAGTTTGCTGTCTGGGAGGAAAGACATAGCACTCTGCCTCTTCCCTAGTTCACAAATGCCTGTAGTGGTGGTCATTTGGGGACTGCTAGGGAATGGGTCCACACTACAGGGGGTTTGGGGAGACACAGAGGGCTGTGTCTTACGGGCTTCTTTGTGCTCTTTTCAAGACTAGAGAAGGGCACAGGTGCTCTGGGGGGAGGGCTACAGATGGATTCCATGAGAAAAAATATTTATTATAGGAGTAAAAATAATATCAAATTTACAAAGACTCTAATGAGTCTGTTTTAACCTCAGCCAGGCTGTTTTAAAGTGTCATGAATTTCTGTGGACCTAATTCTAGTCTTTCCAGATTCTGTTGTATTTACCAAAAGTTTCTTCCAAAATACCCTCAGTGTCTTCATATTGTCCAGCGGTGACTTGTAGATGGCACTTCTTTTATTTTCAAAGAATACCAAAAGCTATTTTTAAAATAAAGGTATATATTTTCTCAAAGATTCCAAAGATTTTGCAATGCACATGGGAAGCTCTGAGCTTGGACTTTAAGGGTAATTCACTCTAAATGAAAAGGTTTGAAAACACAAATGCAAATGGTTCTTACACATTTATTCAACCACATTTGTAAAAGAAATACAAATTAAAATTCTTCTGGAATACCATTTTCCACCTATGAGCTTGTCAAACCCTGAAAGTCTCATGACCCATTCTGCTACTGAGGGCAGTAGGGGAATTATTGGTGGGAACGTGTATTAGTAAAACCCCATTAAGGGAAATTTGATATTATCTATCAAAATTTCCACTTTGACCTAGCAATTCCTGTTCTAGAAACATATCCTACAGATACACTTGCACATATGCGCAGCAACATCCATAAAATGTTATATAATTGTTATATGATAACAAAGGATTAGAAACACCCTAAATGACAATCGGTAATAGGGGACTAGTTATTTAACTTAAAGTCCCGGGAATATCACACAGTTATAAAAGGAACAAGGCAGGAATCTATGAACTGATGGAGAAAGTCTCCAAGGTTCGATGACAAATGGGAAAAAGCAAGATGTTAAACACTGGATATCAGATTCTACAATTTGTGTAGAATAAAGGGGAAATTAACATTCCTATTTGCTTATTTACACATAAAGAAACTAGGAAGATACACAAAAACCTAATAACAGTGATTAACCATGGAAGGGGATGAGAAAATGATGGAAATGAAGGGGAGTTTTCACTTTACCTTTGATATTTTCTGATTTTTGAACCAAGTAAATGTATCACTTATTCAAAAATTGAACTGAAAAATTATATTAGAAGCTAAAGATATGTTCAGTATCCAAACACCTGTGGCCTCATGAGGAGCACTGAAGAGCTGCCAAACCATGTGCCCTGCGGTTCCAGAGTGTCAGCCACTGGGCTCAGTGGGGCTGGTTTGTCTGGTTAGAGCTACAACATCTTATGCTTAACAGGCACCCAAGAAGTAAGACCGAAAGTTTAATATTCTCTGTGTCCCTAAGTTCCTGTGGGTTTCTTTGGGTCCTATCATTTAATGTGCTTGTTCTGATTCCCTCTTCTCTACCTTTCCTTTTGGTTCTCAAATAAAATCTTGTGCTTTAAGCAACCACCCTGGGGTTAGGGCATTATAGCAAAATACAATTAGATAGACAGACAGAAGGATGGACGCCTGGGGTTAAACATAAACTCAGCTGCTCCTCTTCCTCCCCTTGTCCAGAGGCACCCCCCAACACACACATCGCCACCTCCCACCACCACAATAACCTCCAACTCTAATACATGCTTACATAGTCTAAGCCCGCCAGGCAAGCTTACCATTGCCGGCTGCCAGCGCATTGGAGACAGCTGTGCCCCTCACATCCGGTGCCGTACCCTCTCCCCTCAATGAACCCTCTGGGGGACTCCTAGGACTGCTCTGCTGCCATCAACTTTTGATGTCCTATCAATCCAAGTGTCCTTTTTTTGGACTGTTGCCCAGTCTGGAGTGCTGTGGCATCATCATAGCTCACTGCAACCTCAAACTCCTGGGTTCAAGCGATCCTCCTGCCTCAGCCTCCCGAGTAGCTGGGACTACAGGTAGGCACCATGATGCCCAGCTAATTTTTCTATTTTTTTTTTTTTTTTAGTGGAGACTAATATTTCTATTTTTAGTAGAGATGGAGTCTCACTCTTGCTCAGGCTGGTCTTGAACTCCTGAGCTCAAGCGATCCTCCTGCCTCGGCCTCCCAGAGTGCTAGGATTACAGGCATGAGCCACCATGCCCTGCCCTTCTCACTTTTCTTCATCCTCCTTTTACCTGATACAAATGCACTCCACAGCCAATTCTCAGCACGAGCCACTTGCTGTTTCTAATAAGCGCTGCTGGTGCAGGCCTCTGGGCCTTCACTCATGTGGCTCCCTCCACCTGAAACACTCCCCCCAACCCCACCATCTACCTGGAAAACTCCTACCTAGCTTTTTAGAAAAAGCCCAGTTCAAGAGTTACCTATGTAGATGTCCCCACCCCCTACCCCAGGGGAACTGACCGCTCCTATGCTGTGACCCCCACCCTCTGCATCCCGTCTTCCCGGGACACTTTATCATGCTTATCTGTTGACATGTCTGTCTCCTCCTAGACAAAGTGCTCCTCTAGGGAGGTTAGATCTTACAGATCGTGGTATCTCCAGTGCCTGACACAGAATTCCGTAAACAGTAAGAGCCGGATAAGTATTTCTAGAATGAATGAATGAATGACCGTGATGGTTTGGTGTGTAGAAAAAAGATTAGTCCAAGTGACTTTTGGTGTGGAATCTAGATAGAAACCCCGCTTCACAAAGGCGGGCTGAGGGCTTCACAAAGACCAGCTTCAAAACGATCCTAAAGTGCCAGTTTCAAAGGACCATTTTCAAATCAAGGAAGAGGAAGTAGAAAAGACAGGGAGGGACAGAGAGGGCTGCCAGAGGATCATGCAGGGTGAAGCCAGGACACCCAACAGACACGCGTTAAGATAAACAGACATCGTAACTAGGCTACCGGTAATTCGCATCTGTGTGTACAACTTGTACCCCAACAATCTTCACACTGTATCAAGCTGTCATGCTGTCCAGATGGTGGGCTGAAGGGTTAATTTTGATGACTCAGTGTTGGACAGAAGGATGGCGGGGAAAGGAGGCCTGAGAAGGAAGGGTGATGGCAGAGGATGGGGGGAGCTGAGCACACACAGGGCCTTTGTGGGGAGACAGGAAAATGATGGGGACACCTGAAATTAAGGACAATAAGGAGAAAGAGAAGGGGTGAGGCTGTGAAGGCCAGAAAGGAAGGCAAAGTAGGAAGGGAGGCGCGTTCAGCAGCCCCCTATGCTCTCAGCATCCAAATCAAACTCAGCGCAGCCCCAGAGCCCCTGGGCTTCCCTCTGATCGCCTGTCTCCAGCCACAAGAACCTGCTTCCTGGAAACAGCAGTCAGGCTGCTTCACACCTCCCTGCCTTCCCTCCAGCTATTCCCACTGCCTCATGAAGCTAATTTTAACATTCTTCAAAACTCAGTCAAGAGTGACCTCACCCCAGAAGTCTTCCCTGACCCCAGAGCTCTCTTCTGCTCCTGAAGCACAGAAGCACCAAGGGCAGCAGGCTCAGCCAGCACTTTTCCTGTGCTCCTGCGCTGTTGATTCCATTGTATCTCTGTCCTTTTAGACAATGAGCTTCCCGCAGGCACAACTTTGACTTACATCTCCAGTGTCTAGTTCAGAGCTGGCCCATGAAATACCCTCCATAAATATTTGCTGAAAAGAGTTGCAGCAGAGGAATTCTCGCTTAATTTTTCAATTACAAATAAAATCCAGGGCGATTTCTTTCCCAGCATATTTAAGAACACAGCTATTTTTAAACCACGAAAACGCATGTTCTGACTCTACCCGGCCCGAGTGGTTTTTCACTCTTTGACTGGACCCAGTAGGTTCCTACAAATTGGGGCCACATAAAGTTACGAGGGGGTGGGGAGCCAGCCTGCATGGGTTCAGCTATAACCTATGGGTTCTGTATAACCTTGCACAAGTTCCTCTCATTTCTGTGGCTCAGCTGCACCACCTGTAAAATGAGAATAACACTACCAGCATCAACAGGGCTGTTTTGTGCACTAAAGGAGTTAATAATGTAAAGTGCGTGGAAGACTATCCCTAGCACTCAGCAAGCTCACTAGTCTTATGTATTACTATGAAACGTGTGTCCTCTGTCAGTATGACACCTGCATTATTCATCCAACGGGAAGTCGGAGCCCTAGCAAGCGCGTGCCCCTTGCAGGGAGTGCGCCACACCCCGCCCTGCTTCCGCCGAATCCTGAACTGAGTGAGAACGGGCAGAATACTCCGAAAGGGACACACCTCTCCGCACTGAAAGGCTTCCTCAGGCCCAGCTCCTTCCAAGTGTGGTCTACACACCAGCACCCTCCGCATCGCCTGGGAGCTCCTTAGAAACGCAGACTCAGATCTATTTCCGCGGGGGTGGGGGGCGATCGCGGGCCTCAGTCCTCGGAAGGCCCTTCCCCAGCCAGAGCTGAATCTCGGGCGTGCCCCACGGCGCAGTCAGCAGACGCCGGCTGGGGGGCGGCAGCCGGCGTCCCGCTGGAGCTTGTTAGGAGACAGACACGCTTGCCACGCCCGCGCCACTGGCCCAACGCGGGTGGTGAGATTCGGGTTACGCGGGTGACCGGCCAGCCGAGCTCCCAGCGCCGCCTGGCGGCCCCAAATAGAACCTGCCCTTTCCTGGCTAAGGGGGCGCCCGCCGCCCGGCACCCAGGAGTGAAACAACGGGGTACCTTGAGGCCGCTCGCTCCCTAAACACCCACTGGAGCAATCTGACCCTAAGCAGCTCCTGCCACTTGCCCAGGGACAACCCTTCCCCAAGGGATTCGGCAGCAGCACCCGGACCTCCGAAGGCCGACACCAGGACCTGGAGGAGGGAGTTTTGCAGTCCCTAGCAGTTCCCCTCCGAGCCACTAGGAGACACTAGCCATCAATTTCGTTCCCAGTTTACTCTTCCCGTTCAAACTCCGCGCCCTTCTCGCGCCAAGAGACATTGGTATCGCGAGATCTCTCGTAAACGTACAGAACCGGAAGGAGCGTGGCGTTCTTTTCCTTTTTGCGGCCATCGCCGAAGCGGCAGCGGGTGAGGATTTGCTGGGCAAGGCCATGTAATCCGCTGCCATCCGTTCTTGTGCACCGTGGCTGCTGACTTCGGGGGCCCTGCTTCTCTCCCGCCGGCCTAATGGCAGCCAGGGAGGGGGACTAGGATGGTTTTGACTTCTTGTTCTTAACTCAAGGGCCGCCGGGCAGGAGAGGGATGGAGGGGCGGGGGATTTGGGGGCTCGGAAAGAAGAGCTGAATGGAGGGATCCTGTGGAGATAGAGGCAAGTCTAGGCAGCGTTGTTTCCTAGAGAGTGGTGTCCTAAAGTAACTGTTCTTGGTAAAGTCTTCACGGAACTTCCAGACCGTGCTCGCCCATTGGAAAGCTTATTCAACCCAAAACGAGTGCAGGATTTTCCAGGTTTGGGATAGGGGCCTGACTCATTTATTTTTGGAGGGGCTAAATGTTTTCAGACTCAACTCCGTAAAAGGTGAACATTGGTTGTTCTTTCTAAAACGTGATGTTGAATTTGAAGAATTGAGTTGTTGGTCTGCTCTGCCTTCAGCAGAGATATTTTCAAGTTCAGTCTTGACTCCCTCACTCAGTACTTGAGTTTGGAGAGTGTAAACAAAAAATTTTACAACTAAAACAAATGTGTTATTAATGGAAAAATTTTTCATCCCGTGACCATTTATGGAAAACATCCCAGTAAAGCAAAAATTTTAGAGTTTCAAGCTTCATTTCATAGGCCATTCAGTTCAAGCAGTTTTGGATGGAGTTACAGAACATGACGGTTTCTATGAGCATTCTAAACTATCAAGATGAAATTATTGTTTTTATTTGGAAACTGAATGAGATTTTGGTCATTTAAGAGTCTGTAACTTTTTATTTAGCCAAAATGAAGTTCAATCCCTTTGTGACTTCTGACCGAAGCAAGAACCGCAAAAGGCATTTCAATGCACCCTCCCACATTCGCAGGAAGATTATGTCTTCACCTCTTTCCAAAGAGCTGAGACAGAAGTACAATGTTCGATCCATGCCCATCCGAAAGGATGATGAAGTTCAGGTATGTAGCCCTACTTGTTCATGTTGTCTTGATGGATATACCACATACTTAGCTCAGAAGAGGGATTACATTCTGAGGGAGATGTTTCCAGACCTTTTTGATCCCAGAATGGGATTGCATAAGTTGAGCTGGGGACCAAAAAAACTAAAAGGTATGCTGTTTTCAGGTTTTGCTTTCCTTTGGTGAAAATTAATTTCCTCAAGCATGAGATGCAGCCATAATTAAGTTACCGACTCAGAGAAGTGGAACATTACTTTGGGGTCATCCTTTTCTCAGTATGTTTGGTCACTGAAGAGGCATTTGAGGCCTGGTAAACAGAATTGCTCAGAATCTAGATTCAGAAGGTCTAATGGAACCATAATTTCACATGAGTAAGTTTACCAGTAAATAATTTGTCAAATCTATTTAAGGGAAAATTTCTATAAATGGTTCTTAGGTGTAACCTGCAGCTAGTGATTAAAGAATTCAGGTAGTCTTTAAAGCCACTGGCAAACCAATATCATTTCATGAGGGTAAAGTGAAACCAGTTCCCAAATAAGAGCAGCATGGGTTGAAAACAACCATTGGTCCCTGCTGTAGCAGTGCTAAACTTGCCAGTAGACTTGGGAGGCAATCTCTGTTTTCAATATATATCAATACAAGAGAGTCAGAAACTGGAAAGAAATACCTGACAAGCTGAGGGCCACTAGGATTCCTGGGTAGGAAACTGTTAGTTAATCTCTGGGAAAGAACTGGTTTATTCCCTTAAGCATTTGTTGCTGCCCACTCTGGCACTGGATCGGGCACTTTAATGTGTTGTAAATAAAATAGGTGTGGTCTGTGGCTGCTTTTCAGATAGAGTAACAAGTTTCTTATTGTCAACTTACTACAGAATGCCAAAGTGGGCTCTTTATTAACCTTTTAACAAGCCTGCCACTGCTGGTGTGCCGTCATCTGTAGGGGTACAGTGTACATCATTGTAGATACATGGGGGCATGGTTCATTTACAGGTTAGTTAAAGCCAGGGATGGAATTATTGACACGTTTCCCTTAATGATGAAGTCTTTCAGAATTGAAATTATCTGTAGAGGTAATGATGAGTGAATGGTGGGTGCACTATTCACAGTTTTCCTGATACACGAGGTTAATCTTGTTCTTTTATCTGAATATTTGTTATTTTTGAATTTGCATTTAGGTGGTTCGGGGACACTATAAAGGTCAGCAAATTGGCAAAGTAGTCCAGGTTTACAGGAAGAAATATGTCATCTACATTGAGCGGGTGCAGCGGGAAAAGGCTAATGGCACAACTGTCCACGTGGGCATTCACCCCAGCAAGGTAGGTATTTTTGAAAATGCTTGAGAAGAAGGAAATTTCAGCAGTTGTTGACAGATGTGATTGCTTGTTTACAAAGCAAACCCATAGAAATAATTCCTGATTTTAGATGTTCTGGAAACCATGTCTTAGAGCAAATCCTACTTGTATTGAAAATTCTAATACCACTTGACACGTTTCTGAAATCAGTGTGTTTAACGGTCAATTCTGTGTGTATATTTAACATGCCTTTTCCTCAAAAGCTATTAGTAAGGTGATCAAAAATCTAATAGTTAACATATTAAAATCTGGGAAATAGGATAATTATAAGATGAAATAGAGCTTTAGCCCTGTTTGTTTTTGGGTATTTAACAGAATTGAGTAAGCAGTAAGGTAGCTTTATGGCCCTGAGCAATAGGTATTGAACCATTTACAGATGGGGAAAAAACCCAAAGCTGAGAGGTTAAGATTCCATGGATAGTAATTACGTCTAAGCCGAGATAGAAAATGTGGTCTGATTCCCATAGCAGTGGATGCTTGCCCTGGATTCTCATGTGAATTCTCCCCAAAATTGTAATTATTGGCAATTGATGCACAAATTATGGCCTCTGATTTGATACTGCTGTCTATAATTTCTGCTTTCCAAGTTTTAAAAAATTTGTTTATGTTTAGTATAAAGGTAATAAATGTTCACAGTGAATGTTCAAATACTGGGGTTTGGGGGACGGGTTTGATCTTAATGTTGGTGCCATAAATTTAATTTTCAAACCTCTGCAAAGTTGAAAGGCTAGTAAAGTAAAACACCTACATATTTCTCACCTAGATACTCTATTAAAATGTTGCTACATTTTCTGTGCTTCTCTTCTCCCCGCCACCCCCCAGTGAATTATCAGTGTCATGACACTTTCCTAATTACTTCAGTATGTATCTCTTAAGAGCAAAAGCTTTTCCATTTTTTAACCTATTCCAATCATATTTTTGCCTCCCACCACCAATCTGGTGGCTAATTCTTAGTCTTTTTATACCGTACTTATTAGTGTAGCATGTGATAATGTTGATCTTTGAGTGGCTCAGTAGTCAATCTCCATCTCTCATTCCAGTCCTAGGACTTCAGATATCTAGAAGCTGATGGTTCCAACCCAGATCTCTTCCCCTAAACTCCAGGTTCAATATCTAATTGCCAACTGTGCCTTTCAACTTGGATATCTAATTAGTATCTCAAATCTAATGTGTTCAAACTCCTGACTCTGTCTTTAGACCTTTGACTTTGTCTTTAGACCTCTTCTCAGAGTTTCCCATCATCATAGTGTATGGCAGCTCTATCCTCCCAATTGCTCAGACCAAAAATGTCATTTTTGATTCATTTATTACATATGCCACATCAGTCAATAAGAACTGTTGGCTGCTGTCTCATATCTAGAATCCTGTCTGCTTGTTGCCAGCAGAGTGGCCTATAAGGCCTTACCTCATCTCCAACCAGCCAATTTCTCTGCCATTTTTTTCCACTTCACATATTCTAGTCTGCTGGCCTACTTGGTGTTCCTTCAATCATGCTGCTGAGAGTATGTCTCCTGGTCAGCAGCATCTAGCAACTTGGTAGAATTGCAAATTCTAGGTTCCTAGACCTACTGAAGCAGAATTGAGGATTATCACCCAGGGATCTGTTTTAACAAGCCCTCCAGTTGATTCTTAGACAGACTGAAGTTTGAGAAACACACCTATAAAACTTTAGTCTCCTGCCCTTGGACCTGTGACTTGCTATTCTCTTTGAGACAGTTGTGCCTAGGTGGCTAACCCCTTCAGGCCTCTGTTCAAATGTAGCTTTATCAGTAGGACTTTCCCTGGTCACTGTAGCCCCTGTTCCTCAGCCTCCCCACATTTGCCCTATTTTTCTCTATATCAAGGTGATATACATTCATTTAGAGCTGCAATCCCCAACCCCTGGGCCAAGCATCACCGCCTGAGCTCCGCAGCACCCACCCCCTGAGACACCCCACCCTCCCATCCCCAGTCCATGGGAAAATTGTCTTCCATGAAACTGTACCCTGGTGCCAGAAAGGTTGGGGACCACTGATATAAGTGCATGACAGCAGAGATTTTGTTTTGGTGACCATGTTGTATTTCCAGGACCTAGGTTAGTGTCTTTTTCCCACTTCCCTCACCTTCCTTCATAAGACTAAAATTTATCACAATATGGATGTCTTTAGGATTCAGACTGTTGAAATAAGATCTGTACTGTGACCTCACTAAAGGTTTTGCATGTGAAAGCATGTGTGAATGTTAAATTTAATTTCTAACCTTACAATTCTAAGGTTACTTTAGAAACAAAAATGTATTTGTATGTCACTTGGTTAACTTGTAAAACTGGGGTGGAAAGAGTAGAATAGTTGGTATGTTTCACAATAAAGAAGAAATATATTTTATAATAAAGCACAGAAGAGGCTATGAGAAGCAATACTAATGCCACCTTGCCTTTTCTCCTTTGTTGGTAGAACATTAGTAAATATAAGTCAAATAAATAAATCATTTTCTGTTTAGGCATCCACTACCCGTGGTTTAGGAAATAGAATTGAACATTGCGCCTTCCCCTGCATTGTTTTAGTAATTATTTAAAGCTGGGGGGTGTTTTTTCTTATTTTTCTACAGGTAGTTATTACTAGGCTCAAACTGGACAAAGACCGCAAAAAGATCCTTGAACGGAAAGCCAAATCTCGCCAAGTAGGAAAGGAAAAGGGCAAGTACAAGGAAGAAACAATTGAGAAGATGCAGGAATAAAATAGTCTTATGTACAATTTTCATTAAAAACTGCTAAAATGGGCCTTTGTTTTGTGTGTGGTGCTTTAGGACACTACCAAGTTTTCAGTGGATCAGTCTGTTACCCCTTTGATTTGTCTGTCTTAGGATCTGGAAAGGGAAGTTCAAGTGACATTCGCTGTTTAGAGGCAGGCCACTTGTGGCTTGATTCCACTAATGAAAAATACTATATAAATAGAGTTGGTCTTTTACATTTGAACATCAGTTCTTCAATTATTGAGAGATGCTTTTTTCCTAACAATTTCCCAAAATCAGGACTAATGAGATAGTGATAATTTTTTATAGCAGGCAGCAGCATTTGGGGGTACAGTGTAGCTGGAGGGGCTCGCTGAGAAGACAACCAATAAGAAAAGCTAATAGGAAACACTTCCTCTCTTGAACCTGCCTTTTCCTGTCTTCCTACTAATGGGCTACTATATGGACATACAGCCTACTTTTTTAGTTGATCGCATAAAAGTTTGCATTGCCATTGGATAAAAAGTCTTGCTTAGAATAAGATGTGCTGGCTGGGCGTGGTGGCTCACGCCTGTAATCCTAGCTTCTCTGGAAGGCCGAGGCTGGTGGATTGCTTGAGCTCGGGTTAGAGCGAGACTTCATCTCAAGGAAAAAACAATCAGCCGGGTGTGGTGTGGCACGTGCCTGTCGTCCCAGTTATGAGGGAGGCTGAGGCGAGAGGATCGCTTGAGCCCCAGGAGTTGGTTGCCATGAGGCCACTGCACTCTACCCAGGGCAACAGAGTGAGGACAATGTCCCCACAAAAACAACAAAGCAACTAGACCCTCCTCACAAACTAAATTAAAAAAAAAAGATACTGCTTTGACTTCCCAGTGGCATGTAGAACATTGCTTTGAGCTGTTGTAGAGAGAGGTCTCAGGTTTTCTGGGCTACCTATGGGCCCCATCTACCGGCTTGTTATCTACATAGGTGCTGGGTGAGTGCCATCAGACCAAAACCTAACAAATCTTTGGGTTGCAGTATGAAATGCAAAATGTTCATTTAAAATGCAGGTTCCTCAGAGGATTCGGTAAAATGGTGTCAAGTGTCAAGCAGTTGACAAGTGGTCAACACAGTGCGCTCCACAGCCATTGCTCACATCACCTAAGCAGACAGAAGCATTAAGGCAGTTTACTTATTAGTAAGGCTTTGCAACAGTGTGGGAATGGGTAAGGGGCCCCAAGTTAAGCGACTTGCCTAGCCAAGGTCACACCTATGCGGGCCCCAGCTATCACTTTGGGGACCGCACTAAACGTGTCGCAGTTGAGGACTGAACTCTGATCTTTTTCTTTTGCCCAAATTCCTTTCTAAAAGGGCCTAGTGAGTCACACCTACAAATGATTAAATCTCAGTAAACAGGTTTTTATGATGAGGTTTACTTCCGGACCTGATTCCAGTATAGCATCAAATGAAAGAAGACACTCATCTTAACTCAAACATTCCTTTCCACTGATTCCTGGTCTTTGGAGAAAGCCTAACTCTTTCAGCCAATTGTCAGCTAAAAAGTCTTTAAACCCACCTACGACTTGTAAGACCCCGCTTGGAGATGGCCCGCCTTTTCGGGCCAAACCAATGTATGCCTCCCATGTACTGATTTATAACTTTACCTGTAACCGTAACCCCTCTCTTCCTAAAATGTATAAAACCAAACTAACCCAACCACAGCCAGTCCACTTGCTCAAGGCTTCTTGGGTGTGGCTCCGGGTCATGGTCCTCAAATTTGGCTCAGAATAAACCCCTTTAAAATTATTTTACAGAGCTCGGCTTCCTTTCCGTCAACATAGTGTTGTCCTGGCTGGGCACGACTTCGCCAGACCCAGTTCAGAGAAGAACCGAGGGTTCCCTTTCATCTGCGGCGGCCCGGCGGGAGGGGCGGGGCTTCCGGCCGTCGCGGACCGGCTTCCGGAGGGGCGGGCACTGCGGCGCCGCAGGCTGGCGGGGGCCGGAGGTGAGGGGGCGGGGAGGCTGCGCGCTGGGCTGGGGGCGCAGGGGGCTCCCGGACGCTGCGGCCCCTGGCGCAGCCCTGTCACCCTCCAGGCCTCCGGCGCTTCCGTCCACTCCCGGCTCAGCTCATTCATTCCCGCCCAGGTGGGTCGGGCGGACGAGTGTGGAACCAGCCGGTGGGAGCCGAGTCTGCGGAAGTCAGGGGAGGACGGCTGCACAAAGAAGGTGATGTAGAAACCCGTCTTCAGGAGTAAGTGGAAGTTCCTGTGGTGTGTGGAAGGTGCGGGGACACTGTGCTAAGTGTTTTGTCTGCATTATCATTGAATCTTCATAGTAATCCATTGTGATAGATACTGGTGTTTTCCCCATTTTATAGATGAGGAAACTGAAGCCCCAGAGACTTTGCCTTACTCACACAGTAAATGGTACAGTCAGAAATTGAATTCCCAAGGCTAGGCTCAACCATACCGCTCCACTGCCTCGCTAATAACGATATACCTCTAAGCGACGTATTTGACAAATGTCCTTTTAACACCTTTTGTGCTCAGCTCTGTATTTGTTTGCCCTCCGAAGGGACACAGGCAGGTAGAAGCCTCAATCCTTACCTTCTAGGTTGTATTCACCTGAACCAGTCGACTGAAAATGCAAAGCAAAGTGCTCCAGTGAGCGGTACAGGCTGTTCAGAGGAGGGAGAGATGGCAATCAGCTAGAGTTGCTGAATACATCTGGAAGGAGGCTGATGTGAGCTGGCTCTGATTTGGAAGATCAACGGGAAGAGGTAAGGTTGAGAACAGCCAAAGCAAAGACTCACAGGTGGGTGAGGAAGGGAGTAAACATGACTTGGGAGATGTTTCCAATTTTCTCTAACCAAGCTCATTTATCAGTTACCCCATCAGCACAGATCACACCAGGAAGCTGAGTGGTTAAGGCCATGTTTCTGTCATGTTTCTTTAAAAAAGATACTGAAAGCTCAGAAATCTACAGGGACGAGCAGGTAAGATTAGTAAATGAGTAGGTCATTTAGGGAGTATGGGAAACAGGAGAGTGCAGGCTACATCTAAAGAAAAATGCTGCTCATGCCTGTAATCCTAGGAACTCTGGAGGATGAGGTAGAAGGGTCGCTTGAGGCCAAGAGTGTGAGAGGAGCCTGGGCAACATAGGGAGACCCCCATCTCTAAAAAATATTAGTAATAAATAAAAAGCCAGTGGCAGTGGCAGGCACCTGTAGTCCCAGCTACTCAGGAGGCTGAGTCAGGAGGATTGTTTGAGCCCAGGAATTTGAGGCTGCAGTGAACTGTGATTGTTCCACTGCACTCCAGCCTGGGCTACAGAGCTTGACCTTGTCTCAAAAAAAAGAAAAAGAAAGAAACATGCTGCCCTCTCCACTATAGCGAGTTGCTGCCAGGCAGCAATGCCCCCATTGTGGCCAGATCTTCCCATTTTGAAGAAAGCCAGAAATCTAGAAATCTAGTGAAATCTCCCAATCTGTAAATATAGGTAATTCATTCACATTTTTTTCAGAAAAATCACTGGATGGACCAACCAAATAGGTCTATTAGCCAAATGTGGCCCTTGGGCTGTGCTTTAGAATTTTATGGTGTAATAAGGACCATATATCATATTAAAAACTGAGATTTTACATCCTTTGGTTCTAAATTATTTCCAGCCTGTCATCTTGGTTCTTTTACAGAATGGAGGTAATGGAGGTAAGGCTTTTTCCTGAAGGGCTTTAAACAGCAGCAGTACAGCCTCCCAATTTCTGAGAGATGCTGGTTTCAGTGAGGAATATGGAAGGTCCTCATCCTAGATCCCATTGAATACCTTATGGTTTCAAGTCTCTTCTGAGGATCACTAGGACTATGGGTTGGTAATACATACTCCTTGGGAAACAAAGTCCCATGTCAGTGATTGAATGGTACTGGTAGATGAAACGAACATAAACTTGTTTCTTTACTGCAGGACTTCTCAGAGCCTTTCAGGATCTTGAACCCAAACTTAAAGAGCATTTTGCAAACATGCAATTTCTTCAATTCTAACATGCATATTTTTCATGTTTTTGAATTTGGATGTGTCTTGTCAATACGTTCATTTAATATAGGTTCTCTGTTTTTCCTCTCAAAAAGAAAGTTGTCATTAAGTTAGTGGTTTTACAATCAGTGGTGTCTTAGAATCAGAAATATTCCATGATTAACCAGAGGTTCTGAGGAAAGGAATTTGAAACCCTTCTGGTGGAGGACTTTCAGGACCTGGAAGCAGGCCCAGCTTAACTGAGACTCTTGCTCAGAGCTTTTAAAGGTTTCTGTCTTTCTCTGCTTCTCAGGATTCTGCCCTGCCCCTCAGCTCTGCATCTGATGTCTGGGATCTTGGGGATCTTGTTTTCCTAAGCTTTTTGGAATTCCTGCAGTCATCATGAACTCCTCCCCTGGGCTCATCACCATCCTGTATCTTGGGGTTATTCTAACTAAAGAATCCTGGTGTAGACACCTGAGTATCAAGTACTTTCCCTAAGGAATTCTCCAGTCTTGGTGGCATGCGAACTCTATTTGGAGTATCTCTTTTCAGCACAATAATCTGACATATCTTTATGCACATAGACTTGATACTTCCATTTCTGGAAACAGACCCTGCTGACTGTATTTGGAGCCTTCAATCCTGTACCTGAAAGTGTCTCCTGGCCTTGGAGTGCCCAAGTTCACTTGGACTCTCTGCTTTGTTCTGGAAATACATGGGCTCCAGCTCTGGCAGTGTCAAAGCAAGCCAGACCTACAGACCTCCCAGGAAAGCAAAACTCCTTTCCTTCACCCACAAAGCTTGACTCATCTTGTTGGATATGAGACTTTTTCCTTACTTCTTTTTTTTTTCTTTTTTCTATTTTTATTTTAATATAGAGACGGGGTCTCTATATTAAAGAGAGCTCTTGCCCAGGCTAGTCTCGAACTCCTGACCTCAAGCAATCCTCCCACCTCGGCCCCCCAGAGTGCTAGGATTACAGGCATGAGCCACCGTGCCCAGCCCATACTTCTTCCATATAGTATTCACATGACGCATGTTCACAGTTGCTGATGCTGGCGTGCCTTCATTCTTGGTGCCCTCTACTGTCTCTTCCCCGGTCCTGCTAAAGCTGCTCCTTAGCCCAGGCCCCAAGACTGCTGCCTGAAGCAGCAGCCAATGCTGTTTCAGGAGGCAGCAAAACATTTGAAGATATGACCAAAGATTGGAAGTATTTGGAAGCCTCTCAAAAGGACTGCTACGGGGACACAATGCTGGACAGTTATGAAAACATGGTCCCACAGGGTAAGGACTCAGAATCTTCATTTATTAATTCTGTGTACCATTGTCGGGGAAAACCATCATTTAAAAATATCCCCACCACTTTCTTCCTGATTCTTCTAAAGTGAGAACAGACTCTTCAGCCGTAGAACGAAGATCGTTTATGTTGAAGTTAACACTCCCTGGTGCTAACTTCAGTTTAAGAGTTTCCTGTTATTGTGTATGCCTTCTAGCAACAGTCTCCCATTTATATTATTTTAAAAGGTACTGAGGGTAAGATTTTAGCCTATTGCCTTAGGGATTTACATTTATCCTCTCTCCTATTCAATTATTAATAATAAAGACCAGTTAATTAGGTTTCATGATGTAGGCTAATGGTTTTATTATTTGTTCTGTTTGCTTAAAGTCTAAAATTACTACATATTTGTAATCTTACTGATTTCAAATTCTTTTGACATGCTTTGGTTTTGAATGGCTTTCTAGTTGCTTTATACTATACTCTGTTATCTTTCTTCCATATAATGGTCTTCAAAAATCAGATGAAAGAATTGATGAGGAACTTGGGAGGGAAAGTCTTCCAGATGGAGTTTCAGCAAATTTAACTTTATTCTGTTTTCTTTCTCCCTGTGTTAGGATCCTTCTTGCGGTTCTCCATGATGCCACAGAGAGCCGGAAATGATCCACCCGGTATTTCAAATGCAGGTGAAATGGAAATGGAGATAAGTAGCATGAGAGAAAAGTTTCTTATAAGTGTAACAAAATTAGTAGAGAGCAAAAGTTACAACAGCAAGGTATTTTCCAAAGAAAAGTACTTTCAAACAATAAAGGAAGTCAAAGAAGCTAAAGAAAAGGGGAAGAAGTCATCACGTGATTATCGCCGTGCCGCAAAATACGATGTGATCTCTGTACGAGGCACAGAGAAACTGATTGAAGCTACTCACAAAGAACGAGATCGAATACGGTATTATGTACATAAAGAAGAGTTGTTTGATATTCTTCATGATACACATCTCAGTATTGGACATGGTGGGCGGACACGCATGCTCAAGGAGCTGCAAGGAAAATATGGGAATGTCACCAAAGAAGTCATTGTTTTATATCTGACGCTTTGTAAACAATGCCACCAGAAGAATCCAGTACCCAAGAGAAGCCTTGCACCCAAGCCCATGACTTTTAAGGACATGGACTCCAGATGCCAAATTGAAATACTTGACATGCAGTCAAATGCTGATGGCGAGTTCAAGTTTATTTTGTATTACCAGCACCACTTGACCAAGTTTATTATTTTACGTCCATTAAAAACCAAACAGAGCCATGAGGTGGTCAGTGTCTTATTGGATATTTTCACAATTCTTGGTACACCCAGTGTGTTAGAATCTGACAGTGGCGTAGAGTTCACAAACCAGGTTGTTAATGAGCTCAATGAGGTATGGCCAGACCTAAAAATTATCTCTGGTAAATGCCACCCTGGTCAAGGCCAGGGCTCCCTGGAACAACTAAGCTATGATATAAAGAACATGGTAAGTGCCTGGATGCACAGTAACTACTCACGTAACTGGGCCGAAGGCCTACGATTCATGCAGATGATGAGGAATCAGGCTTTTGACATTTCCTTGCAGCAAAGTCCATATGAGGCAATGTTTGGTTGTAAAGCGAAACTTGGGCTATATTCCTCAAACTTGCCCCGGGAAACTGTGGCCATTTTACAAACAGAGGAAGAGCTAGAAATTGCTGAAGAACAGCTAGAAAACAGCCTTTGGATCAGGCAGGAAGAAAGGGCTGAGATCGGAGCAGACAGATCTGATATGGATGAGGACATCGATCCCACTCCTGAAGCCACAGAGCCCAGCACCTCACAAGGGGCCCCTGGTGTCCTCTGCTGGTGAACAGATGCCTGCTGGGTGAACACTTACAACTCTCTGGGCATTATACAGTCATCTGAGAACTGTTTCCAGAAGCCCTAGGGGAAAGGAATGAAGGCTGCATTCTCAGGTTGAGTTGTACATAGTAGTCCTTGCTCAAAGGGGAAAAGTGGATTGGGTCTGTGTATTTGTTCTCGGGGCTGCCATAACAAGTTACCACAAACTTGGCAGCCAAAAACAATAGAAATTTATTCTCTCACAGTTCTGGAGGCCAGAAGTGTGAAATCAAGGTGTTGGTACAGTTGGTTCTTCTGGGGCTCTGATGGAGAATTCATTCCATGACTTTCTCCAGTGGCTACCAGCGTCCTTGGTGTTTCTTGGCTTGTTTGTAGCAGTGTAAATCCGGTCTCTGCCTGTCTTCACATGGCCTTTTCCCCTGTGTCTTTGTGTGTGTTCTCCCTTTCTATCTTTTATAAGGACACCATTGGACATCAAATCCATGTCATTGGATTTAGGCCCACCCTAATCAAGGATGATCTCATCTCAAGATCCTTATCTTAATTATATCTGCAAAGACCCTTTCTCCAAGTAAGGTCACAGGTACCAAGGGTTTGAATTTGGACATATATTTTTAGGAGATACAGTTGTCACCACAGTCAGTGGAAAAACATGTTTGTCTGCAGAACAAGAACTGATGGGGTCTCAAGAGTGTAGAGGTGGTGGGACTGCCCTACATACACCTAGCACATTTTTCTGCCCCTCAGACACCCCAAAAGATGGAGGCATCAGAGGAAAAGGTGTAGATGAAGGGAAAGTAATGCAAAGAAAAGAGGTTAATTCAAAATGCCCTAGAGACTGGCCACCTCACTAGCTGGGTTCTGTTTCCCGTTTCAAGAGAAACCCCATGTGCCATCCCTGTTCTCAGAGTGGCATGTGCAGGGAATGGTGTGACCTGCATGAAACATATTTTGGAATTAGGTCAGAATTAAGGCACGGCTAGAGTTTGGGTGTGCATCTGCCTCTTTTCTATGCCTTAAACATGTAAAAGTGTGTTGTATTCCTAGCGCGGGTCAGTGCATTGCAGGAAGTAACTGATAGGGAAGCAACCAAGGTCTCTGGAACAAAATGCAAGAGTTGGCCTGAGGTCATTGCTCCAACTAGAGAGGAATAGGGCAAGTCCATTCTGGGCCATCGTTCAGGTTAAGGAGGACTGACTCAGCTAAAGGGAAGGATCTGCCTACTGCTATGTTTCCAATGCCTAGCCCATCAGAGGTGCTCAATGAGTTGAGTGAATAAATGATCTGCAGAAATGGGCACCAGGAAGGAGAAAGGGCCTGCAGTCCTTTATTCTCCATACAAGGTCCTTCCTGTATATCCCAGAGCCATCTAAAAACCATTCTGATAGTCCCCTGATGCCAGTTTCCTCTTCTATAAGGGGCACTCACAGCCCTGATTCTGCCTCCCTCACAGGATTGTCATGAGAGATGAGCGAGGTAATGCATGTAAAGGGGCTTTCTCCATAAACAGTGATGTACTACGATGTGACTTTTTTTTTTGCTACTAGCAGTTTCTATCCTCCATGTGAGTGTTGGAGACTTCTTTTCATTGCTATTCCTTTTCTGATAGTGCTAAGTTGGAGGGTATGCAGGGAAGCTGCATTATGGTCAGGAGGTGACATCACTTTCCAGCTTATTTTAGGGACCAAAATCTTGCTCTATCCTTAGCTAGCACCTCACTTTCCATTCTCCTTCCAGCCCATTGACCTTTGTTACTCAGCCTAGCAGGGTCTGGGAAGCCCATCTTGACTAAGGAGGTTACCGTTCCCATCCCCCATGCTGACCTTCTACCTGCTGGTTGCTTGCAAACTGGGAAGCACGTCATCAGCTCCTGTGGGTGAGAGGTGAGATGCGTTACAACACTGCTTTCTTTCCCAGAGGGTGGCTGCAAATAACCTAGGTTTCCAGGAGCTGCTGCATCACTCTTCCTCTTTTGCTTCTTAATGTTGGCAGTGGGAAAGAGTTGGAGGTGGAGTCCCAGACTCAGTCTGGCCTTACTCTGCATTATCATATTTCACCATCTGGAATAGGGGTCACCAACTGGTGTGCCACAGGCTGGGCTCAGCTTGCAAATATATTTTGTCCACATAATGTTTTTTAAATAAAAAGAAATTGCCAGCACTTTAAAAACTGGAGATACCATATAAAAATCTAGATGTCTAGAACCTCTTGAAGACTTGGAAGATGTAGCCACACTGGGCCCACATTTCTGCGTAACAGCAAATGAGGGGAGGAAGCACATGCATGGATTCTCCAGGTGGCCACCATCTGGCCCACTCGTGTGCATATGCATTTCTGTGGCCCCCTGCTAAAGAAAGGCAAGTGAAGTCAGAATGTGAACAAAGGCCAGAAACAGACCCATGTAGCTCTAAGAACTTACACTAAAAGTGGCACTTCACATCATTTGGAAGGGATGTATTATTCAGTTAATGGTGCTCAGTCAATTGGCCATCCATCTGGAAAAAAAAAGAAGTCTGATCCCTAAACATTAAAACTATAAGCTGGGTGTGGTAGCTCACACCTGTAACCTCAGCACTCTGGCAGGCCAAGGCAGAAGGATTGCTTGAGGCCAAGATTTCAAGACCAGTCTGGGCAATACAGCAAGACCCCATCTCCAAAAAAAAAAAAATTTTGTTTAATTATTATTATTATAGTTGGGCATGGTAATGTATGGCTATAGTCCTAGCTACTCAAGAGGCTGAGGCAGAAGGATTGCTTGATCTCAGGAGTTCAAGGCTACAATAAACTGTGATTGTGCCATTGCACTCTAGCCTGGGTGACAGAGGGAGACCTTGTCTCCAAAAAAACTATAAAAATATTGGGGAAAAAATAGGAAATTATTGTGATCTTGGAATGGAGAAAGGCTTCCTAAACAATATATGAAATTTAGAAGCTATAAAAGAAAAGATTGATATATTTGGCTACATAAAAATATTTGTATGACAATGCCATTTAAAAAGTAAAAAGCTGGGCATGGTGACTCACACCCGTAATCCTACCACTGTGGGAGGCTGAGGCGGGAGGATCACTTGAAGCCAGGAGATTAGCCTGGACAATATAGTGAGACCCCCCCTCTACAAAAAAGAAAAAGTTTTTAAAAAAATTACAGATAGGGAGAAAATATTTACAATATCTAAGACACATAAGGTACCTAATTTTAAAAAGAGCACGTACAAATTGATAACGGAAAGAGCAACCAGTGGGAAATGGGTAAAAGCTAACCAAAAAAGAAAAATAAATGGCTGATGATGCTTAATGTGCCCTTTTGTAGCTATGATGTAAAGGAAGAGCACTGGACTTGTAATCAGATTGTAGCTGTCAATTTAAATGAAACACTCAAGTTATTTGAGAGGTTTTTTTTTTGTTTGTTTCTTCCATTGTGCATGTAGGAAAAGAAGAAAGTGCCAATAATTTTGTCTTGATTTAACAGAAATCTTACTGATAAGGAGATGTAATAATTGCTACATTATTTTCACAGCAGCTGTATTAGTTTCCTGGGCTGCCATTATGAAGTACCACAAACTGAGGGGCTTAACAGAAATTTGTTATCTCACTGCTCTGGAAGCTAAAGTCTGAGATCAAGGTGTAGGCAGGGTTTTCCTTCTGAGAACCCTGAAAGAGGGTCTGTTCCCTGCCTCTCACGTAGCTTCTGATAGTCTCAGATGTTCCTTGGCTTGTTAATGACATTTTCCCTGTATCTTTACATCATCTTCCCTTGGAAGTCTTGGAAGACTTACAAAAATCCCTCTGTTCAAATAACACCTGCAAGGGCAAAATTTATTAAACAGAAAGCAAAATGAATTGGTAGCCATTACACACATTCATACAATTCTTTATTTTGTGCAAGAGAAGCAAATTGATATTCTTGAGAAAGATCTTAATTTAATACCCGTCCAACTAGATTATTTGGCCTAGTTTTATAATGCAGAATAGTATCTGAAAGGGTGGCCTTGTAAAAAATCACAGGAAAATATCTAGTCGCACAGTTTCCCCAATAACAGCTAAAGATCAATCCTCTGAGCTCTGTCTGCTGGCTCGCTCTCTGCTCTTTCTCTTCCTAGCTGACAGGCATCCTGCCGGGTTCCGTTTTCACAACATCTGAAAAGAGCCTATCAGACAGAAAGGAAATGTAAATCTTTCTCTTTACATTTGCCAGAAACTTTTTAGAGTTTGTTTTACAGCGTTAGAGTTCCTGAGTGAACAGCAGGGTTCGAGCTTCAGGCCTCAGCCATATCTCCTCAGTCACATCTCCTGCCATAATCCCTTCTCCACGGAAAGGCAGGGGAGCCAACTCTTGGACTTTTGACATCTTGCCGCAGTTTCTGTTATCATCTTGCTGGAGAAGAAAGAGAGGAGCAGATGCGGCAGTTTCACAGTGCCCTGTTAATTTGGTTACAGCCAAAAACCTTCGCCCCCTAAATAAAAAGCCTGAATACCTGGTTTTCTCTGCCAGCATTCTCTACCTCCTTCACTTCTGTGTTTGCCCTTTTTCTGCCCAGGGAAAAATAAATAAACTTTCTGTCCTAATCCTTGTCTGGAGAAATCTTTCTCAAAACCCGGGTGCACTAGCTCTCTCCACCCTAACAGTATCTATCCCTGCACATGTACAGGAGAAATGGAATGTTGCCCTATCTTTTTGAGATTGTTAATTATTAAGATTTGCATTTTTAAAGCTAATCTCTGGAATTCTGTTATCATGAGTTTTATGGAACTCAATTTTACAATGAAACAAAAATGGATAGTAGGCTAAAGAAGATATTTTTTAACAGTGAAGTGAGGAGTCTGTAGCAGTTTTCTTCCACAGGGCTCTGCGTATAAAGTAGATATGTAACCTTGATTAAGTCCCCAATCTCATCTGCAAAAAGAGCATGGTAACCCCAACTTGGAGGGGTGGTGAGGTTTATAAGAGAGGCTAGGTATGGAATTGGGGAAAAGTATCACTTTTCCTCCAGTTTAAAGAGCTTTCACATGGTCCAGTCTACTAGGAATGACCAGCAAACTGAGGGCAAGTCCTCCCAAAAAGCAAGAAAGGGAGAGCTGGAGGCAGGATAGCAGCCAACTTGGGTAAGTCCTATCCAGGTCCATGCTGGGCTGGATCCTGCATCCTGGCTTCTGCCGTTGGTGCATGGCTCAGTGCCCTTGTACCACAGTCCTGCCTGTTCATGTGCACAGCCGCATTCCAAGCCACAGGCTGGCCCCGGGCCTCTTGATCAAGATGTGCTTATCATTCAAGGTTGAGTACACCCCTTTCCAGCTCCTAAGAGGACTGAACAGGGTCAGGTCATTGTAGTATTGTTATTTTTTTCTTCCTTTTGTTCTCTACCTGACCCCAGGGTTCAAGAGTGCTATGGAAGGCCAGGCACAGTGGCTCATGCCTGTAATCCTAGCACTCTGGGAGGTTGAGGCGGGAGGATTGCTTAATCTCAGGACAACACCAGCCTGAGCAAGAGCAAGACCCCGTCTCTACTAAAACAAATAGAAAAACTAGCCGGGTGTGGTGGCTCGAGCCTGTAGTCTCAGCCACTCGAGAGGCTGAGGCAGGAGGATGGCTTGAGCCCAGGAATTTGAGGTTGCAGTGAGCTGTGATGACGCCGCTGGCAGACTGTAGCTGGGGAGACAGAGCAAGACTCTGTCTCAGGAAAAAAGGTGCTATGGAAAGAACTACTCTTGCCCTTAAATGCACTTCTGCTATTAACAGAGGGGAAAAAAAACAATAAGTACTTCAACCCTCACCTCACCTCCTTTTTGGAATGCTTCCTTTGGTTTCCCTGAAACTGAACTTTAGTGTTTTTCTCCTACCTATGGCCATTCATTTCTCCCTCTCTTGTCTGTTTTCCAAGAATCTGTTGTGTTTATTTTTCTTTCTCATCCTTGACCATTTCTTCTAGTCTCAGTTTCAACTGTGACTTTTATGTGCAAGACTCCCTTACTTCTCTCCCAATCTCCAAACTTCTACTACTTAAAGGCTTCTCAGAGTCAATAATCTCCCCCAACATACTCTTCCTTCCACGTTCCCTAGTTCTATTAACGGCACCATGGGTCACCCAAGCTAGAGACCTCAGTTGTCCCCGATGTCTCATTCTCCCTCACTGCCCATAGCCAATTATTTGCTAAATCATGTCATTCCTACCAGTGGCAGATTATATTTTACAAATGCAGACACGATAGTATATCTATAACAAGTTCTAGAACCTTGCACTTCCCCATTAAGAGATGGGATTTTTGCCACCTTTCTGCGAACCTAGACAGACCTTTGTTCCTGTCTCGACCAATATAGTATAAAAGAAGTAATGTGGCCAGGCGCAGTAGCTCACACCTGTAATCCTAGCACTTTGGGAGTCTGAGGCAGGAGGATCACTTGAGGCTAGGAGTTCAAGACCAGCCTGGGCAACATACCCAGACCCTGTCTGTACAAAAAATAAAAAATTAGTTGGGCATGGTGGCGTGTACCTGGTAGTCCCAGCTACTCAGGAGGCTGAGGCAGGAGGATCGCTCGAGCCCAGGAAGGAGTTTGAGGTTGCAGTAAGCTATGATGATGCCACTTGCACTCTAGCCCAGGCAACAGAGTGAGACCTTGTCTCCAAAAAAAAAGAAAAATGATATATGTCTTCTGAGTCTTCGTCATAAAAATACCACCTCACTCTCTTGGAATGCTCACTCTTAGAACCCAGCCACCATGCTGTGAGGAAGCCCAGCTTGTGGAGAGGCCCATGTGGAGGGGAGCCAAGGCCCCCAGCCCTTAGCCCTGGCTAAGCTGTTAGCCAACAGCCAGAACAAACTTGCCAACTGTGTGAGTGAGCCTTCTCTCTTTTTTAAATTAAATGTTATTTATTTATTTTTGAGATAGCCTCCTCTGAAGATGGGATTACAGGCGTGCACCATTGTACCTGGCTGTGAATGAGCCATCTTGAAAGTAGACTCTCCAGCCCCTAGTTGATCTTCCACTGATTAATACTATGTAGAACAGAGACAAGTCCTGGCCAAATTGCAGAGTCATGTGCAAAATAAATAAGTGGTGTTGTTTTAAGCCTGCAGTTCCCAACCCCCAGGCCGCAGCCCAGTACTGGTCCATGACCTCTTAGGAACTGGGCTGCACATCATTGCCTGAGCTCTGTCCCACCCCCCAATCTGCGGAAAAATTGTTTTCTGTGAAACTTAGGAACTGGGCCACACAGAAGGAGGTAAACAGGCAGGCAAGGGAAGCTTCGTCCGTATCTACAGCCACTAGAGCTGCTCCCCGTTGCCACCTGAGCTCTGCCTCACCCTCACAACCTCCCCAACCCCAGTCTGTGGAAAAATTGTCTTCCATGAAACAGGTCCCTAGTGCCAAAAAGGTTGGGACCGTGCTATATTAAGCCACGAAGTTTGGAGGTGGTTTGTTATGCAGCAATAGATAACTTATACACTAACTCTGAAATGTCTCTTTAATCTGTTACCATGTCTCCAGTCCCTCAGGTCAGGCCCTTGTTACCTTGCTTGATTTGGAGACAACTTGCCTAGTGAATCTTCTAGAAGTGAAGCTCTACTCTGAACAATAGTTAACACTACCAAATGCTGATTTATATACAGTATTAAGTGCTTTACATTCATTTTCTTATTTAATCCTTACAACCCTACAAAGTGGGTTGAAGCTGAAGGAATGAGTTTAAATAGGTGAATTAACTTAAGGACTTAATTTTCCTCTCATCTAGAGAAGGAAATGAAGCTCAGAATACTTAATAACTAGCCCAAGATTCAAACCCAAGTCTAAGTCCAAAGTCAGCGCTTGTAAACACCTTCCCTGATCAAGAATCATCAGCAGTTCCCCATTGCTCACAGGGTAATGACCTAAACTTCTTAAACTTGACATCCAAGTCGGAGTACAATTTGATCCCAACTACCTTTGCAGTTTTGGCATTTGTGGCCTTAGGTCTAGGCACATGGATTTTCTGGTTGCACTTGTTTTGTGTGGGGTGGGGGAAAGAAACTCAGCTAGTCTAGACACTGCCATAGTCGCTTATTCTTTCCAGAGCTTGGCATCTTCATCTAGAATGAGAGATGATTAAACCAGCTCATATGGACGTTCTCTTCCAGTTCTATCCTGTATAGTATGGAAACTGCTGTCTTGTACTTTTGTGCTTCCTACCTCTCCTAGAACCCAATGCCTGAGCTCCCTGCCAGGACCCACGTCCCCAATTCTGAGATGGAGAGAAGGTGGGAGACTCAGAGATCGATGCTTTTGTGAACATTCTCCATTTTCCACTTTCTCAGAACTAGCTTTGGCTTTATGTTGTGTAATGGAATCTGCTTTTCTACAGCTCTAGGGGAAGAAGGAACATTTTCTCCTGACCTTTCTGAAATTCTATTACCAGTGGTTTTTTTGAGACCAAGCATTGGAATGCATTAGTTAGTACTGAGAAGGAAGGGCATGCTTATTTTGCATGCTTTCTGGACGTTAGGGCAACAACAGACCATTAAAGCATGGTTTGCCAGGGTTAGTTGCAATCACTTCGTGAGCCAGTTACCTCTGCACGGTTACTTTAACCTTCTTAGATTTGGTGGCTTTCGGTCATATGTAGAATTTTAAGGAGAAAAGATTTTTTGTTTTTTTAAATATGTGATTTACAGATCTTCCATTTGTTTTGTGAAAGTTTTACAGAAATTGATTTGAAACTTGAAATACTTTTTTTTTTTAAATGTACAGAACAGCAGTGCATGATACTTTTAAATATAAAAGAGCAAGAGCCATCCCAAGACTTTCATTCAAAAAGTTAACTGATGGCAGAACAAGTTTGTCCCTGGAATCTTCAGAATTTTGTTCAGAATTCTGTCCCTTTGAACTTACTGAATTTGGTTTCTTTTTTAGTTCCTGGTTCCTCCTTATTTTTGTTATCTTGGTGCTAATCTTTGTTTACCCAGGTTCTGACATTTTTACCCTGGAATTAATTACCCCAGATGGCTGACTCTACTATGTTTTCCAAGCAAACAAAGTGGACAGGAAATGTGAGCTTCCTGAGCAAATTGCCTTTCCGTTCTAATATGAAACTTTGCCTTTTAGAAGCTTACTTATCTTATGTCTACGTTTCTTAATTATAATTGATTTATGATTTTTTTTGTTTGGATATAATGAGATTTTCCCTTTTCCATTTAAAATTTGGTCCTGATGTTTTGCTTTTTGCTTCCCCAAGTCTCCTTTGCAAAATCTTATCGTTCTATTTAATTTGAACTGCTGCTACATCCTTTCTGTTGCCTAGCTCCTTGCTCAGAATAACTTCTCCTCACCTGGACCTTTGGCCTAGGATACATTTTCACTTTTAGGCACTTCCCCTGACATTACAGGGTGAGTGCTTAGCCGATGATGAGCTCTTGTGAGCCTTCCCTTTGGGGTTTGCACAGATGGCCCACTTCTAACTTCGGTGAGTCATGCAGGGACCAGATGTTTGCCTCTCTCCTCCTCCCCACTCTACCCCAGCACTGAGTGTGCTGTTCTTTGAAGGACATCCCCTCTCTTTTTGCCTGTCTTTCTCCTGATGCAATGGCAAGAATCCTGGGAAATGGCTGCCAGGGACCAGTAGGATCTTGCTCAACACATAACTTAGGTCACTTGTAATAACACAACTGTCTTCCAGTCCTGAAACACTGCCTCTCTGCCTTGAGTGGGGTGGGGAGAACCAATCTAGACACCTGGAAGCTGCCACCCTTCTTCATCTCCAGATGTAGGTGCTCCCTGTGTCAGGAAGAAAGGCTCCCTGAAATCCACTGTCACTTTGCGCTTTTCCTCATTCAGCTCTCCTTACCCACCCCCTGCTCCTAGCCTGTCAATTTCATTCATTCGACACTTATAAGTACCAATTACATGGCAGGCATCATGCTGGCCTTTGGAGGTACCAACAAGTAAAGAGACTGCTAAATGCAAAAATATGGGCACAAAGCAAAGACTTCTAGGTCTGTAAAGGGATGCTCAGTGCGGGCTTGCCACAAAGGTCATTAATCTGAGTTTTGAAGGATTTTTTGCAGTTCACCGATGAACATTCTTCATTCTGCCTACTTTGTATTATAGGACTTCTTGCAGGGGAAATACAATCAGCAGGATCCTTAGTCAGAAACGTGACAGACACCACCTTAACCCAGTGATGAAAGTTAACATTCCCAGTATAGCTACAACTACTGCTGCCCCCTGATATGATGTACTGAGGAGAACACAGCAACATTTCTGTGATATTTCTACAAAAATGCATCACATGAATCTAATTATGAAGAAACAAGAGACAAACCCAGACTGAGGGGCACCCTGCAAAATAATTGGCCTGTGCTTTTAAAAAATGTCAGTGTTGGGCCGGGCGCAGTGACTCACACCTGTAATCCTAACACTCTGGGAGGCCAAGGCGGGAGGCTCCATGGAGGTCAGGAGTTCAAGACCAGCCTGAGCAAGTGTGAGACTCCCATCTCTACTAAAACCAGAAAAAATTAGCAGGGTGTGCTCCTGTAGTCCCAGCTATTCGGGAGGCTGAGGCAGGAGGATCACTTGAGCCCAGGAGTTTGAGGTCACAGTGAGCTATGATGATGGTGCTGCACTCTGGCCTGGATGATACAGCTAGACCCTGTCTTGAAAAAATTTAAAAGGTCAATATTATGAAAGACTGAGGAGCTGTTTCAGTTAGAGTAGGCTAAAGAGACATGAAAACTGAACACAATGCCTGACCCAGGCTCTTCTTTTAAATAATGAGCATCACTGGGACGATAAGCAAAACCTGAATATTGTCTGAAGATTATAGTATTGAATCAGTGTTAATTCCCTGATCTTGAGAATTGTGCTGTGGTTATGTAAGAGAATGTCCTTGTTTTTAGGAAATACATGTTGAAATGTTTTGAGGTAAAGGAGCATCGTGTCTGCAACTTATTCTCAGATGTATAAAAGTGTGCATGTGTGTGGAGAGAGGAAGGGAAGGAGGGAGAGAGATAAATGCAGTAAAATGTTAACATTCGGGGAATCTGGGTGAGGAGTATACAGGAAATCTTTGTACTGTTCTTGCAACTTTTCTATAAATCTGAAATTATGTCCAGAAAAAGTTAAAAGAAAAGAAAAGTCGGGGTCCCACCAAAGAGGAAAGATGACTTTGAACGCGGGAATACAGGGCAGTAACTTGCAGTTTGCTCTTTGACCTGCAGAGGTATGACTCACGGCTGCCTGAAAGCTGCCAGGCCCTGTGCTGTTTCCCCTTTCTGTGCACAGGTATCTTCTAGGGACTCAGTGGTATATAGTGTCTGACAAATTCCTCAGCTAAACAGACATGGAGCCAGAATTCTCAGAAATACCAAGGACAATTTCTATCCCACGGACCAGGCTTCCCCCTAAACAGCGGTCCCCTACTGAGAACAGTTCTTCCTTCTCATTAATTGAATCCCTCAGTGACACCTCTGACTGCAAAATAGGAATTCTTAGCCTGTTTCTGCCAAACACTCTGAAACCTTGTGTTTTCTCCATTGTAGAAAATTAAGCTCTGTACTCCCTCTTTCTTGATGCTTGGTTTTTTGGATTTTCTCTTTGTTTGTTTTTTCATTAATAGACTTCATTTTTTAGAGCAGTTTTATGTTGAAAATTGAGGGCAAAGTACGTAGTCCCCACATACCCCTTCCCCACCACCTCCCCTACACAGCCTTCCTCACTGTCAACATCTGGCACCAGTGCAGTACATGTGTTACAATCAATGAACCAACACTGACACATCATTACCAACCAAACCCCATAGTTTATGTTAGGGTTTGTGCTGTACATTCTATGGGTTTTGACAAATGTAAAATTACATGTATCTACTATTATAGTATCATACAGAATAGTTTCACTGCCCTAAAAATCCCCTGTTCACCACCTATTCATCCCTCCCTTCCTAGCCCCAAATTCCTGGCAACCATCTTTTTACTGTCTCCATAGTTTTGCCTTTTCCAGAATGTTATATAGTTGGAATGATATAGTATGTAGCCTTTTCAGACTGGCTTCTTATACTTAAGAGTACGTATTAAAGTTCCTTCATGTCTTTTTGTGGCTTAATAGCTCATTTCCTTTTAGTGCTAAAACTAATATTGCATTGTATGGATGTACCACAGTTTATGCATTCACCTATTGAAAGACATTGTGGTTGCTTCCAATTTTTGGCAATTATGAATAAAGCTGTTATAAATATTTGTGTGCAGGTTTTGGTGTGGGTGTAAGATTTCAATTCATTCATTTGGGTAAATACCTAGGAGCACGATTGCTGGCTTATATGGTAAGAGTATATTTAGTTTTGTAAGAAACTGCCAACTGCCTTCCAAAGTGGCTGTGCCATTTTGCATTCCCATGAACAGTGAATGAGAGTTCCTGTTCCACATCCTTGCCAGCATTTAGTGTTGTCAGTGTTTTGGATTCTGACTATTCTAGTAGGTGTAGTGTTACCTCATTATAGTTTTAATTTGCAATTCCCTAAGAACATATGATGTTGAACACCTTTTCATAGGCTTATTTGCCATCTGTGTATCATCTTTGGTGAGGTGTCTATTTAGGTCTTTTGTGCATGTTTAAATTAGGTCATTCATTCTTATTATTGAGTTTTAAGAGTTCTTTGTATATTTTGGATAACAGTCCTTTATCAAATACGTCTTTTGCAAATATTTTCTCCCAATGTGTGCTTTGTCTTCTCATACTCTTGAGAAACTTGGTTTTTATTTACCCTATCTATATTTCTCTGTTTCAGAGCTGGCTGGCTAATCTTAGCTAGAGCCAGAGACTACAGACTTGAACTAACAACCTTTGGAGAGTTAAAAAAAAAAAAAGCTTTTTTCAAGATAAAAGTTCATTTACTAGGTTGCTGTGAAAATCAGCATGCTGAGCAGTGAACCAATTTATTATAGAAAACTGTAATAAAACCTAACAGTGTTCTTTAAGACATTAGATTAAAGATATAAAGAATATACAGTAGCCCTCCCTTATCCATGGGGGATATGTTCAAGACCCCCAGTGGATGCATGAAACCATAGATAGTACCAAACTTTATATATACTATGTTTTTTCTTATATGTACATAACTATGATAAGGTTTAATTTATAAATTAGGCACAGTAAGAGATTAACAACAACAATAATAAAATAGAACAATTATAACAATACAAAATGGTGTACAATTTAAAACTTTTATGAATTGTTTATTTCTGGAATTTTCCATTTAATATTTTTGGACCACAGTTGACTGCTGGTAATTGAAACTGCAGAAAGCAAAGCAAAACCTTGGATAAGGGGTAACTACTGTAAATTCTAATCTATATTGAGGAACAAGGATCCAACTGTCAAATGGATACCTGTGCTGTATCTTAAAATCTTTCTGTTCTTTTTCTGTCAAGATTATCTGTAAACATTTCTTTAGTTACTCAGACTTCATAAATTTATTGTTATCTCTTGTGGTATATTACTAGCCTCTTCAAGCCTTGCTAGCCTATTGTCATTCAAATCAGTCTGTAAATCCTAACTGTGTAAGTGTTGGAGTTGTCTTCGTAAAACAGAACAGCTTCAGTTTCAATCTATTTTTCTCTTTTCCCTTTAACCAAAGAAGTTGTGTCAATAAGGAGAGTCTCAGTTATACTGGTAATAAGCAACCCTAAAATCTTGGTAGCTTACAACAACCAGGTTAAATTCCCACTCATACTGCTCAAGCTGCCATAACAAAAGTCCATAGACTGGGTGGCTTAAATGACAGAATTAATTTTCTCACAGTTCTTGAGGCAAGAAATCCAAGATCAATGTTCTAGTTGATTCAGGTTCTGGGGAGGGCTTCCTTCCTGGCTTGAAGACAGCTGCCATCTAGCTGTGTCCTCATATGGCCTTTCCTCGGTGCATGTTTGCAGAGAGAGAAAGAGAGAGAGAGAGCGTGTGCTAGCTATCTGGTGTCTCTTCTTATTGGGACACTAATCCTATTGGATAGGGTCCCAAATCTTATGATCTCATCTAACCATAATTACTTCCTTAAAAGCTCCATCTCTAAATACAGTCATATTGGGGATTAGGGCTTCAACATATGAATTTGGGAGTGACACAATTCATCCATGGCACTACTGATCCATCAAGGATCAGCTATGGGCTCTGCTCCATGTCTCGTTCTAGTACCCAGGGCAACAGATCAGCCACCATCTCAAATGTTGTTAGTTATTGTGGCAGAGGGAATTCACACTGGCAATTAAATGTTCCACATCTACTTCCAAATCTCATACAAAATGTCTCTGTGGCTCAAGCTGACCTGAAATAGTGCAGGGAAGAGACTTCTGGAAAATAGTTCCAGTTTAGCTAAGCCAACACAATACAAATCTACCATGGCTGGCTTTTTTCAATCCTATCAAATAGGTGAGGAAGAAATAATACCAATCCTAACAGACCCTTTCAGAAAATGAAGAGGAAACATTTTCCAACTTATTTTATGAGACCAGTAAACACTGATACCAAAATCTGACAAAATGTTATGGTTTTAATGTATGTGTCTCTTCAAAATTCATATATTTGCCCTTAAACCCCAAGATGATAGTATTAAGAGGTGGGGCCTTTGGGGAAATGATTAAGTCATGAGAGCTCCACCTTTGTGAATGAGATTAATGCCCTTATTAAAAAGGCTTTAGGTGACCAGGTGTGGTGGCTCATGCCTGTAATCCTAGCACTCTGGGAGGCTGAGGAGGGAGGATCGCTTGAGGCCAGGAGTTCAAGACCAGCCTGAGCAAGATCAAGACCCTGTCTCTACAAAAAAAAATAGAAAAATTAGCTGGGTGTGGTGGAGCATGCCTGTAGTCCCAGCTACTCGAGAGGCTGAGGCAAGAGGACCACTTGAGCCCAGGACTTTGAGGTAGCAGTGAGCTATGATGACACCACTACACTGTAGCCTGGGTGACAGAGCAAGATTCCATCTCAAAAAAAAAAAAAAAGAGTTCGGAGAGTTGCTCAGCCCTTCCATCTCTTCTGCCACATGAGGACACAGCAAGAAGGCACCATCTTAAAAACAGAGAGGAAGCCCTCACTAGACTCTGAATCTGCTGGTGCCTTGATCTTGGACTTCCTAGACTCCATTCTCTTTTTTAGAAATTACCAAGTCTAAGGTATTTTGTTATAGGTCACAAATGGACTAAGACATTCAGTTAAATTTTAAAAATCATAATTTACATAAATATCTGGTTTGGAAGCTTCTCTTGAAAAATCAGAAGCTCTGGTAGGTATTTTAGTTAAGAGCCTGGACAATAGCAAGACCTTGTTTCTACAAAAGACACAAAAATTAGCCAGGTGTGGTGGTGCATGCCTGTAGTCCCAGTTGCTCAGAAGGCTGAGATGGGAGGATCCCTTGAACCTAGGAGTTTGAGGTTGCAGTGAGCTACGATGACGCCACTGCACTCTAGCACAGGCAATAGAACGAGACCTTGTCTTAAATAAATAAATAAATAAATAAATAAATAAATAAAATTCTAGTTAAGGTTTTTGATTGCATACAACAGAAATCAACCCTGGTTAATTCAAGCAGAAAAGTAAGGCTATGAAGTAATTTACAGAAGGCTGAAGAACAGGCTTGAAGGAGTGAGAACCAAGTGAGGCTGAGTAGCCAGAACTACAGCAATGGTCATACCACATGAGAGTTTTCTAGGAAAAGAGCAACCCTGCGCTGGCCCCTAGATCATGGTCACCTCTGCTGTAGGACATAGGGTGCTTCCCCAGTGATTCCCATATTCCTTTGATTCTTTGAACCTAATGCAAGGGATACAAAGTTGCAGGATACCAAGCTTAGTCGTATGTCTGGGCTCTAGATGCCCAAGAGACAGGCAAGGGCATGTCTTCCCTCTTGCAGTTTCTTTAGTTGGAAGCAACTCCCCATCTCCCACCTATGTTGAGATTATCTCAAAATAGGAAAAGTATATGAACGCTGAGCAGCCCCAAATTTAAAATGCCCACTACAGCAATCATACATGGAGCTGAATTACACCTGCCCTTGTTACAGGGGACAGTTTTCCAGAATGCCACAGTCCTGCTATTCCCCATTGTACCCCAAAATAAAATGAAATTTCAGTTACCATTTCCAATTATGCTTTCCTGTTGTAAAATATTTTTTGTGCCCAAGTGTAAGGGTAATAAAATATGTCCACACGGTCTTTAATATTTGAACTTAAAGAGGCTGATTCAAGAGGTTGGGCTTAATTCCCCTTTTCTTGAGTGTGGGCTGGACTTTGTGACTCACTTCTATCAAACAGACTATCGTGAAAGTGATGGTGTATGACTTTTAAGCCTAGATCATAAAAGATGTTGCAGCTTCCTCCTTGGCCTCTCTCTTTGCTTGCTCTTGGGAATGCCAGCTGCCATGTCATGAGGACACTCAAGCAATCCTATGTTCAACATGACTGGAAATTTAGGCCTGTAGCAAACAGCCATATGGGTGAGTCATCCAGGTGGGAGATCCTCCAGCCCCAGTCAAGCCTTTAGATGAGTGCAGCCCCAGCCAATACTCCAATTGCAACCTCATGAGAGATGCTGAGCCAGAACCAGCCAGCTAAGCTGCTCTCAGATCCCTAACCTTAATTAGGGATCAAGGCTGCAAGACATTTTAGGCTAATGGAGTGAATGAACCTCAGTAAGGTTCACGGGAGACCCACAATGTATTTAACAGAACGATGGTGGCAGAGACACTACCAGCTTGGTCAGAAAATGATAGAGACAGTACAAAAAGAAAAGAGGGCTTTGGACCCCAAGATTCTACTAGCAGGAAGTAGGCTGAGAAAACTATACAACTGCAAACACAGGCTGCCTTTCATGGAAAAGGAAGGATGATTCAGAAGGTAGAAGCAAAAGCCTAGCATGTGGAGCCAAGAGCCATGGAGGATACATAAATGGCCAATAAACACATGAGATGCTTGACATTTTAGGGAAATTCAAATTAAAACCACAATGAAATACCATTTCATATCTACTAAGATGGCTAAAATAAAAAAGATGGACAATAATAAGTATTGATGAGGATGTAGAAAAACTGGAATCCATACATACTGATGGAAGGGTAAAATGGTGCATTTGCTTTGAAAAACAATTTTGCAGCTCCTCAAGAAGTTAAACATAGAGTTACCGTATGACCCAGCAATTCCACTCCAAGTTGTATATCCTACAGAGTTGAAAACATATTTTCATGTATATGAAAACTTGTATATGAATGTTTACAGCAGTAGCATTATTTTTTTCTTTAAATATTTGTGTTTTTCAGACAATATAGTAACACAGATATATTGACACTGGTGGTGGGCATTGTGAACATTTGTAACTCTTTTTTTCTTGTTGAGACAGAGTCTTGCTCTGTCACCCTAGGTAGGGTGCAGTGGCGTCATCATAACTCACCACAACCTCCAGCTCCTGGGCTCAAGCAAGCCTCTTGCCTCAGCCTCCCAAGTATCTGGGACTACAGGTGCTGATTTTTTCTTCCTATTTTTGGTAGAGACGAGGTCTCACTCTTGCTCAGGCTGGTTTCGAACTCCTGAGCTCAAGCAATCCACCTGCCTCGGCCTCCCAGAGTGCTAGGATTACAGGCATGAGCCACCATGCCCGGCCATACGGTAGCATTATTCTTAATAGCCAAAAGGTGGAAACAACCCAGTTGTCCATCAACTTACAAATGGATAAGCAAAATATGGTATATCCATATTTATTATTGGAATATTATTCAGTCATAAAAAGAAATGAAATACTGATACATACTACAACTTGGATGAACCTTGAAAACATATGCTAAGTAAAAAAAGCCACACACAAAAGGCCACATGTTTTATGATTCCATTTATATGAAATGCCCAGAATAGGAAAATCCATAGAGGAGAAAGTAGATTAGTAGTTGCCAGGGGCTGGGGGGAGGGAGGAATGGGGAGTTATTGCTAACAGGTACAGGGTTTCTTTTTGGGGTGATGAAAATATTCTGGAATTGGATAGTAATGATGGTTCACTAAATATGAATATACTGAATGTACTAAAACCACCAAGTTGTGTACTTTAAAATGGTGAATTTTATGGTATGTAAATTATATCTCAAAAAAGAGAGAGAGAGAGAAGCATGGAGATTCACTCCTGGGCAGAAATAGGACTGAATCCCAATCAAGGAACTTTCAACATTTTCCCAGCTGGATTTCATAATTGCTATGGACCAGTGACTCCTGTGTGCTGCTCATTCACAGCCCCTCCCCCACCACCTTTTAAACAGTAATGTCTATAATGGTCCTCCCACCACTGTATTTTGGGTATGTGGGGGGAAGATAACTTGTCTCTTCAGTTCATAGGTATTTAGATTGAGAGGACTGGTACTTAAGGAGTTAAATCCAAAGGGTCTCTCATCCATAGGGACCTAATTTATGGTGTATTAGTTTGTTCAGGTTGCCATAACAAAATAGCAGAGATTGTGGGGCTTAAACAACAGAAATTTATTTTCTCACAGTTCTGGAGACTAGAAGCCCAAGATCAAGATGTAGAGAGTTTTGCTTTCTTCTGAGTCCTCTCTCCTCGGCTTGCAGTGGCCACCTTCTTGCTGTGTGTTTGCATGGTCTTTCCTCTGCGTGCACACATTCTTGGTGTTTCTCTGTGTGTTGGGTCCTATTCTCCTCTTCTTATAAGGATACCAGTCAGATTGGATTAAGCCCCACTCTAATGACCTCTTTTTAATTTAGCCACCTCTTTAAAGACCCTATCTCCAAACACAGTCACATTCTGAGCTACTGGGGGTTATGACTTTTACATATGAATTTGGTATGGGAGATACAATTCAGCCCATAACAAATGGAAAGATTTGGAACTTTGAGCTGATTGATGCTATAATAGGATGAGACTTCTGGGGGCTGTGGGAGAGGAGAGTGTATTTTGCACATGGAAGGATTGTAAATAACTTCTGACCAGAGGGCAGGCTGCAGTGGTTAGAAAATATATCCACAAATTCTTGATATTCCTCTCCTGAAGAAGTGAAGTGTAATACCCCTCCCCTTGAGTGTGGGATGGACTTAGTGACTTGCTTTCAACCACTTGAATATGGTGGAAGTAACAGTGTATTTCTTCCAAGGCTAGGTCATAAAAGACATTGGAGCTTCCTCGTCATTGCTCTCTCTTAGATAGCTCACTCTGGGGGAAATTAGCTCTAAACACTCAAGCAGCCCATGAAGAGGCCCATGGGGCAAAGAATGGAGGCTTCCTGCCAACAGTCATGAGTGAACCATATTGAAAGTAAATCTTCCAGACTCATTCAAGCCTTCAGATGACTGCAGCCCCAGCTAACATCTTGACTGTAACCTCATGAGAGACCCCGAGCAAGAACCATTCAGATCCAGCAACCTCACTACTGGGTATTTAGCCAAAGGAAACAGAATCAGTATATCTAAAAGATATCTTCACTCCCATGTTTATTATAGCATTATTCACAATAGCCAAGATTTGGACTCAACCTAAATGTCCATCAATGGATGAATGGATAAAGAAAATGCAGTATCTAAACACGATAGAGTACTATTCAGCCTTAAAAAAAGGAGGAAATCCTGTCATTTACAACAACATGGATGAACCTGGAGGACATGATATTACATAAAATAAGCCAGGCACAGAAGGACAAATACTGCATGGTCTCACTTATACGTGGACTCTAAAAAGGTTGAACTGGTAGAAGTAGAGAGTAAAATGGTGGTTGCCAGGGGCTGGCGGTTGAGGGAGGGTTCAAGAGATGTTGGTCAAAGGATACAAAATTTCAGTTAGACAGGAGGAATAAGTTTAATACATCTATTGTTCAACATGGTAACTATAGTTAATAGCAATGTATTATATTTTGAAAAAACACTAAAAGAGTAGATTTTAAGTGTTCTCACCACAAAAAATAATTAAGTACTTGAGGTAACGCATATGTTAATTAGCTCAGTTTAGCCATTTCAGAAAGTATACATATTTCAAAACATCATGTTGTACATGGTAAATATATACAGTTTTTGTCAATTAAAAATAAAATAGGCTGGGCGCCATGGCTCATACCTGTAATCCTAACACTCTGGGAGGCCAAGGTGGGCAGATCGCCTGAGGCCAGGAGTTCAAGACCAGCCTGAGCAACAGGGAGACCCTGACTCTACTAAAAATAGAAAAAATTAGCCAGGGCACGGTGGTTCACGCCTGTTGGCCCAGCTACTTGGGAGGCTGAGGCAGGAGGATGGCTTCAGCCCAGGAGTTGGAGGTTGCAGTGAGCTATGATGATGCCACTGCGCTCTAGCCCTAGTGACAGAATGAGACTCAGTCTCAAAAAAAAAATTTTTTTTTAAAAAAGAACCATTCAGCTAAGGTGGTTCCAGATTTCTGACCCTCAGATACTATATGAGATAAAAAATATTTATTATTTTAAGCCACCAATTTTGGGGTAATTTGTTATTGGGTGAGTGGCTCCCTTCATATCAGTGGTCATGACATCCCTTTATTTGGTGTCTCTTCCCTCAGGATGACTAATTCAATAAGTCATCTGATAAATCCTTATTAGCTATTGGAGGGAGGATCAAAAGGGAGTACAGAGTAGAGATTGTGGAATGTCTGTTCCACCTAATTTTCAAGCCCCTGTATTGGTTCTTTGCTCAGAATCTTCGCTTGGAACTAGGTTAGGAATTCCACAACTGCTGATCAGGGGTGGTAAGAATAAGAATCTCAAAAGAGACTCAGCTGGTTGCAGTGGCTCATGCCTGTAGTCCCAGCACTTTGGGAGGCTAAAGTGGGAGGATTACTTGAGCCCAGGAGTTCGAGGTTACAGTGAGCTGTGATCACACTCCAGCCTGGGCAACAGAGCAAGACTGTCTCTAAAAAAAAAAAAATGAGGGGGAAAATCAATCATATATATTAGGTTGGACCTTATCAAATTGCCAACATTTAACTGCTAGAATGGCACATCATATGGTTCAACCTAATATATGTATTTTTAACATATCTGATCCACTCACAATTTGTCCCTGCACTCCTGTAGCTAGGTGGTATCATGGTTCCATCTGGAGGGATAGATGTGACCAAGATCAGTGATGGGTGCTCTCCTGGGAGGCTGGCCTCTCTGGGCAAGATGTCCAAAGCCAGATGGGCATCATCAGCCCTGCCCAAGCTGGCTGCTGCATGTCTTCATGAAACTGAAGACCCAAATGTGCAATTTGTTTTTTGGTCTTAGGGCTTAGCCCTAATTAATATATTCCTTTCTTGTCCTGTTTTAATCCTGCTGTTACAGGGTAGAAGGTGTGGGAGACTTGGGTGGAGAGCTATAGCAGCCAGGGTGGAGGGGGGTTATCCAGGGCACAGAATCCTGTGAGTTCTCAGTCATCGGAGCTGGACACAGAGGGTGGGATTGCTGCCCAGGACACATCCTTGGCTGACCACCCGTGTAGTACAGCCACACCCCTATTGTGCTCTCTTTGTTTAACCTGCCTCTTCCCCTGGGGCCATTTGGCTTTTGAATCCTTCACTATGAATAAGCCAACAAGTTCATGAGTGTTATCTCTCTCCTAATCAGCTTTACTTCCCCCTACCTGCTAACTAGCAAATGTTGGGGCAGGGGTAGCAAAGAGAGGCTTAGCTCTCAGGAGGTGTTCGCTGTTGCCCAGTGTACTGTGGTAGAGGTTGGGCAGGTTTAGGGACCGAGTGGTGCCAAAAGGCTCCTAGGCAGAAAGACCCGGAACACAAACTTGTTCTTTTTCCTTTCTTCTCCCTCCTCCACCAGCTTGCCTCAGCAACTGCCAGACACAATAAAGAAGAGACGGATATTTATTCCACGCCACCCAAGCTGTAAATAAGGAAGAGGAGTGCACAGCTGCTCCAAGATCCTCCCTTCCTCATTCCTTGCAGCGATGAGGACCAGCCTGTCCAAGGGCTGAGGGAAAGGATGAGGAGGGGGATTCAGATGAACAGGCAGAACTTGTTGCCAGGAGTTCAGAAAAGGCTACGGATGTGCATTCTTTTGCTCACCACCCAGGACTCCCTCCTGGGTGAGAGAGGAGTCTGTGATAGTCTGCTCGCTCAGAGATTCTTGTACTGAGCTGGCATTGCTGCTGCAGGACACGGCGCCAGAGGGATGGTTCAGAATCAGACTCCAGAAACTTTTATGGTTGAAGTGGCAAAGGATCGCTGGGAAAGGACAGGGGACAGGGGAGAGGAGAGTTGAGAGTGGGAGGGAAAGTGACAAGCAGGGTGAAGCCAAAGGGGAGATAAGACCCTAAACACCTATCCCTGGGGACCGCCAGCCCCTTCCCTCCACACTTACCCTGCCCTGACCCTCCACCCCTGTCCCCTTTTTCCCCCAGGGCCCTCCGGGCCACTCACCACAGGTGACATATAGGACAAACACCAGCCAACCAATGAAATAGCTCCAGCCGATGGGGATTGATAAGTTCCCCTCCAACTCGAAGATCCAGAGGTTAATGGGGAACAACAAGAGGGTGGAGAAAATGAAGGTGACTGGGAGACAAGAAGCAGAGAGGTCTTATTCTTATCTAAGAATCCCACACGGGCTCCTCCTCATCTGCTGCGCTACAGCCACAAACCACAGCTCCCATCACCACACACAGAGCACCCGGCCCCAGAGGGTCACGGGTATCAACCCCTCCATCTCCACCTCTCCGGTGACCAGCAAATGGTGTAACTCCACTCTCAGTTCTGTTCTCCCGCCACCCCCGAGGCCCCAGCACCACCCCCACAGAAGAGGGAGAAGTGCCCGGGAAGAGGAGGGTTGGGAGAACTAAGGACCTGTTCCAGAGCTAGGGGGCACCTTCACAGAAGCTCAAGATGGTCCCAATCAAGCCAAAGGAGGGCAATTTCTGAAGACCAGGCAGGTATGGCAGGTGCAACCAGATGGTGAGGACAAAGCCCAGCACCACAGTCAGGTCGAAGCTTAACTTGGCCACCTTAAAGACAGGCCGATTTGTCCACAGCTTAAAACTGTCTAGGGAAAATGACAAAACAGGATGAACAGAGGCTTCAAAAAAGACAAAATATAATTGAATGAGCAAGTACAAGAAAATGTTCAGGCCCATTAACAACCAAAGAAATGCACATTTGAGATAACAATGAAATATTGCTTTCACTTGTTAAATAAGCCAAGATTCTTGATATGGACATTGTTTGATAATCTCCACCATATGAAAATGAAAACCTCTATAGAAAAAATGGGCAGAGGACTTAAACTGCAATTCTCAAAAGAAGATGTACAAATGTCCAATAAACATATGAAGCTCAATATAAGGAACTGCAAATTAAATGTGACTTTTTAAAAAACTGTCAAATTAGCAATGATCAAAATAAAATCGACAATACCTAGTATAGGAGAGTACTTAGAGAAAAAAGGTGCTGTCATACACTGCTGGTGGGCAGCATTTCTGGTGAGTGGCCTGGCACAAAATATCCAAAAAAACCTAAATTGCTAAGGCTCTTTGACCCAGGAACGCTTCATGGAATTTATGTTAAGGAAATAATCAGAAATCTGTACCAAAATCTAGGTACAGGGATCTTCTTTGCAGAGATATTAATATGTCCAATAAGCTCCTAGACTTACAAGAGATTTGTAAAATATAGTATACCCATATATTGGGTTATTGTATGTTCATTAAACATGGTGATATGGCCGGGCACAGTGGCTCACACCTGTAATCCCAGTACTGTGGGAGGCCGAGGCAGGAGGATTGCTTGAGGCCAGGAGTTTGAGACCAGCTTGGACAAGATAGTGAGACCCTATCTCTTTTTTAAAAAGTGATATAATAGATACTTGTCTTCAAATAGACTGTCTCTGGGGAGAAACATGAGAAACTGGGGAGAGAGACTGGCAGCCAGAGGTAAGAGGCTCACTTCACTATACAATCTTATGTGTTCTTTGAATTTTCACTCTGTTCATATATTATTTAACCAAATTAAAAAAAAAATTTTTTTGAGATAGTGTTTCACTCTGTTGCCCGGGCTAGAGTGCAGTGGCATGATCATTACAACCTCAAACGCCAGGGCTCAAGCAATTCTCCTGGCTCAGCCTCCCAAGTAGCTAGGACTACAGGCACGCACCACCACACCCAGCTAATTTTTTCATTTTTTGTAGAGACATGGTCTCACTCTGTTGCTCAGGCTGGTCTCAAACTCCTAGCTTCAAGTGATCCTCCCACCTCAGCCTCCCAAAGTTCTGGGATTACAGGCATGAGCCACCGTGCTTGGCTTTAATCAAATAAATTTTAAAAATTAGCAATGTTCTAGGGTAATTATTCAATGATATGAGCAAATGCTTACAACTGAAAAGTGGGATTTGCAAAACAAAATATGTAGAAAAATTGCAGTTTTGAAAAAATATGTATTTTTTATATATAAAAGACTGGAAGTAAATCTATTACAATGTTCACTGTGATTATATCTGCATGGTGACATTTTAGGTGATTATTATTTTCTTTCTTGAACTTTTCTGCATTTCCCACAATAACTGTGCCACTTTTTTTATCAGAAAAAAATTATATATTTAAACAGGCATTGCTGGCAAAGGTACAATGAAACAAGCTTCCTCATACATTGCTAGTGGAAGCATAAATTGCTATAATACTTTTTGAAAAGCAATATGAAAAATTTTATTAAGAGCCTTAAAATATTTATACTCCTTGATTCAGTAAGCCCACCTTGGGAAATCTATCCCAAAGAATTAATACTAAATACAGAAAAAACTTCATGGCTAACAAACTTTGTTGCTCCTTTTTTTTTTCAAATATAAAATTGGAAATAAATTTTCCAAAAATAGGAAAGTAAAATAGTCAAGTAAAAGATGATAAATCTATTAAGTTGAATATTATAGTCACTTATAATAAGGAAATTTTATTATATATTATAAAGATAAAATTTTAAATAATATAAATTAAATAATAAAAATACAGTCATGTTCCACATAGCAAAATTTTGGTCAATAACAGACCACATATATGACAATGAGCCCATAAGATTATAATGGAGCATATATAGAAACCTGACATATGGCACTTGATACTATAATAGCATTGCAGATGAAGTAGGGAAAATGATTGATATTCAGTAATGGCGTTGGGGGCATTTGTTTTTCCATATGAAAAAATATATATAAATAAAAATATATATACCATCTAGGTTTGTGTACGTACACTCTATGATATTCACACAATGATGAAATTGCCTGACTAATTTCTCAGAATGTATCCCTGTCATTAAGTGATGCATGACTGTAATTTAAAGAATATAAAATTGCTTATGAAACTTGAGTACAACAATGTAAAAGCCATTATTTAATTAAAAATATAAAGCCTGGCTGCCTTTGAGTAACACCACACAGCAAAGTGCTTACATGAGTTTTAGAGCCAGATACACCTGAGTTATAATTCTAAACCTGCCATTATTAGGTGGATGCATATGAAACTGCTCCTTTTGTAGGTGAAAAGCAGTCAAATATTGGCATTTCATGTGGTTCAACCTAATAGCTTTATGACCCTGAACAAGGTACTTGTCTTTTGAGTCCCAGTTTTCTCATCTGGAAAATAAGGATAATTATCCCTTTCTCTTAGGGTTGACTGAGGATTAACTTGAATAAATAGAGTGAGTGTGCAATAAAATGATAGCTTTCATTTCCCTAAATTTATTATAAGGATGTAATACATTCATAATGGAAGAAAATAATCACTGTGTGACTTCTTTTTTTCTTCTTCTCATTTTCATGTTAAGGAGAGTGAAGAAATGGAGAAGGGAGTCCAAAGCTCTGGTTTTCCCTAAGAGCTGAGAAAGGAGGCCCCATTCTGCAGGGGTGAGGGCATAACTTGAGACTAACAAGAACAAGGAATGAAGCCTCTGCAAGAATTTGGGGAAGGAAGGAACAAGGAAGCCAGACGTGGAGAAAGGAAAAGTTCTTGGAAGCAGAGCTGGCCCAGGAAAGTGTCTGGGACCAGGGCCTGGAGAGACCTTCCAGGAAGGGCTCCCAAAGCTCTGGGTATGCAAGCCTAGAGCAAGGACGGCCCCACCTCTAGGGAGCTCTTCTCACAGGTGAGTTATGTGATTGATTAATGAGCATTCCCCTGCACTGAGAGTCCATGCCTCTTACATTTTTACAAGCACAGACTTGGCTCTGGGTCTTATCAAAAGCAGTGACGTTTTTCCATTGGGTCAGTCAAATCGATTTGGCCAGGCTGGAGAAGGAAAAATTATCCTTAGAGGCCTCAGTGCCAGTGGAGCCATCTTGCAGGCCAAAAAGTGAAGATGACCAGAGGGAGGAGAAAAGAATATCCAAGGTGCAGACATACAGGCCAAGGCAGGCTGGAGGCCTGGGGTGGGATAGGGGGTGGAGGGGCTCACCTTTCTGGCTCTCTAAGTTGGAACAGCTCTTGGATCTGCAGAAGTGCAGGAGCCCCATGGACATGATATGGGCCGATGTGTAGATTCTATTGCTGACATTCATGGGCCAGCGCTGGTAGTAGCGGCTCCCAGAGAGATGCAGCCATTTCTTGGAGAAGATCATGACCAGCAGAAGGACGAAAGCAACCAGGCTGAGCTCGGAGGCCAACACCTGTGCTATCCAGCGGGAACTGTGTGTAATTCTCCATTGAAAGGGCAACAAAGAGAAGCGGCGCTGGTCTGTGGGCAACTGCCTGTTATTGCTGGGGTAAGGGATGGAGCCCAGCACCCTCTCTTCTTGTTCCAGCTCACTGCCATCCCACCCTGCTTCCCGGGCCTCCCATTCCTTTCTAGGCCTCCGATGTTGGGCCCTTTCTCTGCCTGATTCAGGGAACTCACCCCTAGAGTCCGCTGTTCCCATCTTGAACACTCCCGTCTTGCACCCCATCTCCCCTTTCCCTTGCCAGGCTCAATTGTCCCTCATCTTTTAAATACTTTCATCAGGTGGAGCAGTTGCCACTGTAGTGCCTGGGGGCTGAGAAAGAACGAAGGGAGGCTCTTTTATTAGGCATCTGAGCTCCTGGTCCAAGAGAAGGCCTCAACCTATTCAGCAGAACAGGGCCCCTAACTGCCATGGAATATTCCTGGGGAGCAGTGAGATGGGGGAGGGGAGCCATGGCTTCCGCTCTAACTCTTTCTCAAAACCCTGCCCTTCAGGCCCCAGCTCAGGACTGTGGATCTGATGCCTCCCTTCCGCTTCTGCCTCCCTTTGCCCAAGAGCAATGGTCTCTGAGAGTCCCTGCTACGGTTTGGATATGGTTTGTCCCCACCAAGTCTCATGTTGAAGTTTGATCTCCAGTGCGGAGGTGTTGGGAGGTGAGGCCTGGTGGGAGGTGTTTGGGTCACTGGGGTGCATCCCTCTTGAACAGATTAATGCCCTCCCTCAGGAATGAGTTCTCACTGTTAGCTCCCACAAGTGCTGGCTGTTGAAAAGAGCTTGGCACCTCCCACCCCCAGCCCCGCCCTTTCCTCCTCTCTCATGATCTCTGCACACGCCAGCCCCCTCCGCCTTCCACCAGCAGTGGAAACAGCCCAAGGTCCTCACTGAATGCCTTGAACAATGTCTTGATCTTTCCAGCCATCAGAATCGTGAGCCAAATAAATCTTTTTTCTTTATACATTACTCAGCCTCAGGTATTCTGTTATAGCAACACAAAACAGACTAAGACGGTCCCCTTTTCTCTTCCTACTTCCTCTGCCCTGACCGCAACTCCAAATGCTCACTGATGGGGACCAGGAATTTGTCCCCAGGAAAACATCCTCCCTTCCAAAGATGTCATTAACCTTCCCGCAACTCTCCCCAACCCCTCCCCCATCTCTACTCGCTTCCAGTCAACTGTCACCAATCCTTTCCCTTTCTTTATCCCTTGTTTTCCTCTCAGCACCAGCAAGAGGGAGAACATAGAATGAGAATGGGGTCTGGGGGTGTCACACAGCCTGAGATTCTTCTAACCTACCTTTAAGTTATAAGAAAATAAATCTGAGTCATCTATGGCAGCCCTCTCATAGTGACTTCCAGACCTCAGTTCGTGCCTGGAATTCTCATGAGGAGAAAGCCTTCCAAATTTGGGATGTGCGTTTGAATCCCACCAGAGCTGATTTCCTTTGTGGAGACAGTGATACATGTGGTTAAGAACGCAGGCTTTGCGATCCAACAGACAGAGGTATGAATAATGGATCTTCCTCCTAATAGCCTTGTGAACCTGGGTGTCATATAGTTTCTTTATGCCTCAGTTTACTCATCTGTAACATAGGGGCAATAGTGTTTGTCTCATAGGCTTGGTTTGAGTATTGAATGAGATGATGAACAAAAAGCACTCACTGGTTCATAGAAAATTTCCAGTGAGTGGCAATTATATTATTAAATTATCATTTTAATTGTTATTGCAGTCTTTTACTAGCAAACAGGGAAGGAGCAAAAGATAATTCCTGGCAGGCATCCTTGCCTGTCAGTGGCAGCTGCGAATGATGGAACAGAACGCAAAGGAGTTTAAGCAGAAGGAGAGTTAACTATGAATGCCAACGTCACATGCACAGCTGGACCTCAGGAGTGGTTGGAAGTGGGAATTCAAAGCCTGTGAGGGCTCTTCCTCTGTGTTCTCTGCCCCTCCCTCAGTGTCCTGCTTTTTCTCTGCAGACCAGCTTCTCCTCTGCTCTGGTCCACATGGTGGAAAATGTGGCCCTCACACCCCAAGCAGTGCATCTTACACCTTCAGCTGCCAGAGTGGAGACCTCTTAGTCCCAAGTCCAGACATTCTCTGGCCCTGCCCGGGACAAGTGCCATCCTTAGACCAAGCAGCCACGGGCACTGGGTCAGGAGGCTGAACCCTGAAGATGGGAGCAGTAGGGGACAGTGCTGGAAGAGGGAGTAATAGGCCTGTTGGGAATGTCATTCATACAGAACCAGCCATCATTAAGATTGCGTTTCCTTCCTTGAATCCCTTTTAGTTTCTCCTGGAGTTTCTAAGGGTTTCTAATCATGACAAGTGGTTCTCACAGCAACACACAATAACATAGAAGAATCTTGGAAATATAATGTTTCCTGAAAAATGCAACTCCAAGAAGACTACTATACATCTGATACCATTTTTATAGAGCTTATAACCAAGCAAAACTAAGCAAAGCATTGTTTAAGCATAAATACATTTCTGATGGCATGGTATTTTTACAAAAGCAGTCAGAGGCAGAAGAACAGGATGGGGAGTGTTGCACTGGCTCATACACGTTATTGGTAATAGTCTAGCTTCTGGGTTGGGTGATAGGTACACAGGTATTCATTATATTATTATCATTTACAACTAATATGCCTGTCACATAATCCTGTGAATGTATCAAATATTGTTTTTCAGAAGGTAATTACAAATAGTTCAAGAAAGGAAATGTAATCTTGGTGATTACTAGCTCTGCAACAAAATGTATTTATATAGTCACAATATATAAGGTAAACACTTCTCATTGAGTTTCAACTTTTAGAATCAACAGATGGACAAAGCACGGAAGACTTAATTTTAGCTACAAAGGTAAACATAACTGTTATCAGCATTGATGTTGCCCAAGCGAAAGCCTAGAAGAGGCAAACGAGAAGGTGGAAGGAGGAGAAGGGAGCAGAAGTAAAGGGTGACAGCCCTCCCAATGACACAGGGAGACTGGCTTCCTTGCTCTTAGGTTGGGATAACTCTGGCACATGTTCTACAGCGGGAGCTGGCAAACTTTTTCAGTAAAGGTCCAGATTAGGCTTGGTGAGCCACACAGTCTCCATCACAACTACTCAACTTGGCTGTTATACTGTGAAAGCAGCCACAGACCACACATAAGTGAATAGGAGTGGCTATTCCAATCAAACTGTTTTATGGCCCAGGACACAGCTGCCCAGCCTGCTCTATGCTATCGTCTCCAGTTCCCCAGGGGGATAAAGCTCCAGTTGCGCATATTAGTAACTGGTCTAATGCCTTTTATGGACTTTCTTCCCTTCCCTGTCTCACTTCCTTGCACCTTTGCTACTGTGTCATGGGGTCACCTCCCCAGTAACTATTTGCACTCAAATCTTTGCCTCAAGGTCTGCTTTTGGGGGAGCCCAAATGAAGACAGGTGAGAGCTATTATTATTACTGCTTTTCAGAAGAAGAAACTGAGGCACAATGAGGCTAAGTAATTTGTTCAAGGTCACAGAGCCAGCATTTGAATCCAGAAAGTCTCACGTGAGAGTTCTGGATATATTCAAAGTGTCCCGGAAAATCAGCAGAGTAGGGGAGGGGGACAGTGGTCAGAGGAGTGGGGACACCCCCAGAAGGAAAAGAATTCCCCAGAGTAGTGGGGAGGACAGAGAGACGTGGACTTGTCAGTGAGCACCCAGGGAATGACGATTATGGTCATCTGGGCAGATGGGAACTTGGGCAGCTTCCCCAAATAGTCCCATGGCCCAACATGACACAGAAGCAGCAAAGAGCCACCAGACCTAAAGGGACCCCTTGGACAGAAGCAATGGGTACGTCAGTATAATCTGGGAGGACAGTCGACCGGGCCCCTGGGGGACATGGTGACACATCGTGCTCTAGCTCTAGTCCGTGGTGGGGGGGGCAAGCTACATTTTGTTTTCCACTATAACCTGGTGGAATGAAGGTTCTACCTTAAAAATTAAGTTGAATTATAAGAAATGAAAGTTGTTTAATGTCTTGTACATCTAAGTTTGTGGTTGGAGATGAAATCTCCCGCAAAGGATAGAAAGGTTCCTCATACAGAACACAAAGGGGGATGCAGCCAGCCTCAGAAAGAAATTGGAACCAGGAAGTGAACTCTCTTTTCATGGCTCCCCTGTAACATCTCTGTGTCTGTTTCATACTTCTCTGCTACTCCTACATTTTTACATTTGTTCTGTTCTAAGAGCCCAGACAATGAACATTTCTTGGTTCCGGTCCCAAATTTCCAGGGAAGGACACTGATTGGCCCAGCTTGAAGAAGTTGTATATCCCACTACCAATCAGTCATGGGCAGAGGTCAGAACCATGTAGTAGAATATGGCTTCTGGGAGCCCATCCTCGGGTGGGGTGGATAGTTTTCCAGGAAGAAGAATTTGGCAGATTACCCAGCAAGTGTCCTATGCAAGGGCACCATGCTGCAAGGCTAGCCCACATGCCATCTTCTGGATGAGGGCTTCCCTAATCCCAGCCACTGAATTTACCTATCCCTACAATTGTCCCTACAATTCCCAAGCACATTCTGATTGATACTAATCTCCATGGTCGTGCCCTATCATGTACCCTGTATCATGGACTTTTATTTGTTTTATTTGACCAGCTCTTCTTCCTCCATTTGAGAGCACCTGTGCCCTTTGTGACAGACATCTGATTTTCAGTTTGGCTCCTCAACCATCTGAAAAACCTATGCTGTTAAGAGATTTCTCACTTCAAGAGTCAGCTAGTTTCAACTGCAGAAGTAGAAAAAGCCAAGTGTTCATTTTCCCAACCTCCAGTGTAAAGTACATAACCTAAGATCAACCAGACACGATATCCTTGGACTTAAACTTGGAAGCCAGCGACCCCAAGCAGGGACTGTGGAGAATCTATTTTACAATAGGGACAGCAGCAGGGCCAGGAGCAGCAGCGTGGGCTGTGGGCATTCCTGGCAGTGTAAACTGTATTGTCATGCCGACCAGGACACCTGTGTATACTGCAGCCATAGTGCATATTTGACACACCAGTTCCGCTGGGTGCTTTTGGTGGTAGCTTGGGCTATGTTACCTCCTTCACTCCTGCCTGTTTCATGGGTTTGATTCTTCAGCTTTCCTGGAAATTCAGTGACTACCCAATTTCCTTTCCATAAATGCCACTTTCTGCATAAATCACCAAAGTTGCATTCTGTTGCTTATAACCACAATCCTGACTGATCCATCCTTCCTTTTGGGAAATGCTCCTTCCTCATTTCAATAATATGTGTTCGAAAGAAGCACTTATTCTCCATTCATATTTCCATGATAGAAGAAAACCCCTAACCTCTCTCATTACTTCTTACTCTTGCAAAGGAGGTGGTGGCTTATCTGATTGGCAAATGTGGCAGTCAGGACAGGCTAGGTTATGCTGTGGTAACAAACAACTTCAAAATCTCAATAGCTTAAAACAGCTAAGATGTCTTTGTTGCTCAAGGTTCATGTCATCGTTTGCTGTCTTGGGGCTCTTCTCTGTGTAGTCCTCATTCCAGAACATAGGATACTGGAGCAGGTACCGTCTGGAATATTACCAGTTGCCATGTCAAAGGGAAAAAGACAATGTGTAGCAGATCAAGCACTGGCTCTTAACGCTCCCACATGGAAGTGCCACATGTGAAGTCTAATCACATGTAACTGGTCATAGCAAATCACATTCCTGCACCTCACTCCAAAAGAGTTCCCAGAAGAAGAAATAGAACTATTTCATTAATGGCACCAATAATCAACACAGTGGGTTTGGGAGAAGGAACATGTTGTGGCTAAGCCTCATCTGGGTTCTGTTTGGCCATCTGCTCACCTGTGGACGGTGTGTGTTCTCGTCTGCTCTCCGCCACACAGTAGAAGCTCCCCTGTGACTAGACAAGTCAGAGATGAAGTATTAAAAAGCTGATTTAACCAGAAAAAATAAAGCCACATTTTACAGACATCTTTATCAGTAATAATGGTGTTACTTGTATCTCTATGTGCTCCCCTCCTATGAATTGACCCCTGAAAACTCATCATTGTGGTTCCAGTGGGGGCTGCAAAGTGGTGAGCATCTGACCCAAATTCAAAACGGTGACCCAAGCTAGATCCCTCCAGAGTTCTTTTTAACTGAAGCCAAGTGCAGAGTGGGCGGTGAAGCTGGGAGCCTACGAGGAATTCCTTTCATTCTCGAGGGGGTGGGGTGGGGATGGGGGAGTCCCACTGCTCTGACCACTTCCCCCTCCCCTATCCTGCTGATTTTCCAAGACACTTTGAATATACCCAGAACTCCTGAGTGAGACTATCTGGATTCAGATGTCTACCAAGTGCTAGCTGTGTGACCTTGAATGAGTTACTTAGCCCCTTTGTACCTCAGTTTCTTCTGAGAGAATGAAACCAACACACAAACTTCTGTATTTTCACCCTGGTATTCTAAATGCCCAGTCTAGTCTTAAATAAAAGGGCAAGCCATGATCATGACCAAATTAACCAACTTTGGCAGTGTTATAGTGTAACAAGCAAGCAGACTTTGAGGTGGACTTGCCCACCTCAGATTTGCATCCTACAATTTGGAAATTCATTGCATGCTCTGCAGAATCTAAACAGGAAGGTGCATAGGAAAGGAAGAGCTGCCAGTGAGGTAAATGGCCTCTCTGGAATATCTGAAGGAAATACAATTTTACTGTGGATTAGCTGAATCAGTTAGGACTCTGTATAGCTAATAACAGAAAGGGCAATTCAAACTGGTTTAATGATGGGGGAATTTAATGGTCTACAGAACTGAAAAATCAAGAGATAAGTTTTGGGTGAGATTTGATCCTGGAACTCAAGTGATGGCAACAAGGACCTGGCCTCCCCTTGTCTCCCCATTGCTCTTCTGTGGTGTTGGCTCCATCATTAAGCTATGCAGTGGCCTCCCAGCAACTCCAAGCTGCCCCTTATGGCAGTAAAATGGCAGCCACTGATCCAGACCTCACATCCTCATGCCACAACATCCAGGGGAAGAGAGAATGGCTCATTCAGTAGCTCCTGGATGGGTCCAGGTTAACCGTCTCTGAACTCATTGGCCCAAAGTGGGACACACACCCATGACCCAATCACAATGGTTGTCTTAAGCCAAGGAGAAGTAACTAATATACATCCCGTATCTCAGAGGACAGTGGGTAAAATCAATCTTTTAGCTAACTTTTACTTCATGCTTGAAATAAAATTTGGTATAGAAGAAAAACTGAGTATAAGAAGGAAATCAGGCCGGGCGCAGTGGCTCACACCTATAATCCTAGAACTCTGGGAGGCCAAGATGGGAGGATTGCTTCAGGTTAGGAGTTCGAAACCAGCTTGAGCAAAAATGAGACCCCCCCCCCGTCTCTATTGAAAATAGAAAAATTAGCCAGACATGGTGGGAGCGCCTGTAGTCCCAGCTACTTGGGAGGCTGAGGCAGGAGGACAGCTTGAGCCCAGGAGTTGGAGGTTGCTGTGAGCTATGAATTATACACAGTTGTTTTTCTTTTTTACTTTCTTTCTTTCTTTCTTTCTTTCTTTCTTTTTTTTTTTGAGACAGCATCTCGCTCTGTCACCCAGACTAGAGTGCAGTGGCATGATCATAGCTCACTGCTGCCTCAAACTGCTGGGCTCAAGCGATCCTCCTGTCTCGACCTCCCAAAGTGCATGGATTACAAAAGCGCACCACCACACCCAGCTAATTTTTAAATTTGTTTTGTAGAGATGGGGTCTCGCTCTTGCTCAGACTGGTCTTTAACTCCTGACCTGAAGCAATCCTCCCAGAGTGCTAGGATTACAGGTGAGAGCCACCACACCCAGCCCATTTTTTTTTAAGGCAAAAACAAGTTTATTGAAGCAACAAAGAAACAGAGGGAAGACTTGCTCCACAAGTAGAGCAGTGGCTATTTCTCAGAGCAACAGCCTATCCATTTATTTACTTACTATTTTTAAATTTTTTTAAATATTAATTTTTAAAATTACTATATCATAGTTGCCCATTCAAGTATTTTATAATAAAACTTTTTAAAAGAACCATTGGAAATTATCAAATAGGCAAAGCTTATTCTGCTAAACGAAAATGACATTCCATCAATTAGAAATTCAAAAATAATGTGGGCTACATTTTGAAGAAATAAGTTTCCTATCACTTTATCAGAAGTCTTATTACTGATTGTCAGGGAGGCTGAAGCGGGATTTATGTGTTGAGTGAAAGGATAGACCCCAAGACTTCCAAAATCTCTTCCAATTATTCTGTCAGATGGTCTCCCTGCCACCTCCATGATTTGCACAAATTCCAAGGAGTCACCTCTTTGTCCCCACCTCAACCCACAGCTTCTGGCTCTTATGTCAGCGTGCATTATGTCAGTTTCAAATCTGCCCTTTCATTGAAGCCATGGTGCCTACATCCAAGTGCCACAGGGCCTCACCCACCCCAGGAATGTTTATCAAACAGTCCCCACTAAGACAGCGCTTGTGTGCATGTGCTCTCTCTCTCTATCTCTCTCTCCAACTGCTAAGAGAATAAATAGCGTTACCTATCTCCAAGCAAAAGAATATATCCTTGGACAATTTACTACATAATTTCTCTCCCCAAGGAACAATGAGAACAAGACAAAACCAATATTTATTTACGATCCTTGAGACCTTCTAATTCATGACCCACCCCTGACTCCTCTCCTTCTAAGTGGTTGGATGTTCTTTTTTAATATCCATTTTGGGGTATTTTTTTAGTTTCTCTGGATACCTTAGATGGGGAGATACCCCCTCATCTCTCATATCTGCCTCCCCCACACACAGCCTGGTGATGGAGGGGCTCCCAACATCAACAGATGCCTCCAGTGGACCCTGAGGATTTTGAGTACAGCAGGTTTGTTGGTTAAAATGCAGCAGCAGTGGCTCATGCCTGTAATCCCAGCACTTTGGGAGACCAAGGCAGGAGGATCCCTGGAGGCCAGAAGTTTGAGACCAGCATGGACAACATAGTGAGACCCCATCTCTACAAAAAATTTAAAACATAGCCAGGTGTGGTAGCACATGCCTGGAGTCCCAGCTACTTGGGAAGCTGAGGCAGGAGAATTGCTTGAGCCCAGGAGTTCGAGCCTGCAGTGAGCTATGATGATGCCACTGCACTCCAGCCTGGGTGACAGAGTGAGACCCTGTCTCAAAAAAAAAAAAAAAAATACAACAGCCAACAGGCTTTCAGGAAATGGGAAAATCCCCACCCTCAGAGTAAGGGCAGAGCCGTGAGAGGAAGCTCCTCAATGAAGTTGCTCAGTTCTCTCTGTGGTTGCGTTCTGCCCAATAGCCTCATTCCCCCTATAGCCTGACAACCCTAAACTCTTCACAGAGAAGATGTTAACTGGTCATTTCACTCAAATGTAACTAAATTCTATTCTTTATTCTGCCTTTTAATTTTCCTTTGTTTAAAAATTTTTGAGTAATTTATTGACCAAAAACATTGAAACTTTATGTTGCAACAATAGCTAATATTTTCTGAACACTCCTTATATTGCCAGATACTGTTCTAAGTACCTTACACCTATTGGTTAGGTCCTTAAATCCTCTAGATAATCCCAAGAGGCAGGTATAACTATTATCATTATCCTCACTGTATGGATTAGGGAGCTGGGGCACTGAGAGATTAAGTAATTTACCCAAGATCACACAGCTAATAAGTAGAAGAATTGGTATTTGAATACAGGCCAGCCAGTTCCAGAACCTATGTTCATTAACATTTACCTGACCATCCTCTAGCCTTTTATGGGCCTTATACTAATCTCTCCTAAAATCCCCTATTTGGCATTCCTTTGTCTCTACTTCCAGGGTTCCCACAGCAAAGCCCCATCCCTCAGAGGGTTTAGTACCCTTTAAACTGCTCGGAATGTCCCTGTATTCCTAACATAGGTACATAGTAATTTATTAGACGGATATGGGGAGTTGGCTCACAGAATCATGGCGCCAGGTTAGAGGATGGGCAGGACCAAGGGAGTTTGGGGGCAGTCAGGCAAGAAACTGGCAGAAATCATAGCAACAGACTACTAGCACAAAGAGTTCCGTCAGGACACAGCCACTGTGATAAATAACTCCGAACACTTCCCCCCATCCTTGTGCTACCCACCAAGGTTCAGAGTTCCAGAAGAGCACATCTAATTATAATATTACGTTTATTCTGCACGGAGGCAGCCTGCCTGCATCCTTCAATCCACTGCCCAAGCCACAGAACAACCCTAAGCCCAGAGACTTCAGGAACACTTTCTCTTCAGGGAAGGAACCGATTCATTTCTGAAATTTCTTTCTATTCATATTTGGGGTGAGAAGAAACAAAGCAGACTGAGGAAAAGAGGTGAGAACCAGGGAGGAATGCCAACAGGAGTGGGTTAAATGTCAATTAAATCTAACAAACATTTGCTGAACCTCTGCTAAGTGCCCAGATCAAAAGGAGGATGAAAATAGAGGGCTAGTGATCGAGGGCAAAATACGGGGGAGGGAGGGCTGGCCCAGCGTAGATTCCGGCCTGGAGAGGCAAAGAGGCCTTGGATTTGGGAGTAGGAGCAGAGACTGGTTTTCCATGAAGCTAATAAAGCTTAAGCTTTAAAGCCCTAACTTTCACTGGCCCCTTTCAGGCCCCCTTGGAGAGCCCTAAAAATGTGTTCACATAGGCATATGTTTCTATAAAATTTGCAAAATCCTTAACCAAAATTGGTTATTCTTTCCACTCCAACTTCAGCTCTTCCCCACCATGTCCTATAGCATTGAAGTAGCCTTGGGCACTTTGGGGATCCAACCAAAGGAAGTTGAGTGGAAAAAAGATTTAGTCTGCATTTAGTGACTATAGTAGGCAGACTTCTAAGATGGCCCCCAATGATTCCCATCTCCTGATATTCACACCCTTTTGTAACTCCCTGCTTTTTGAATAGGCTGGATTGAGTAATTTGGTGGTATGCCACTTCTGTGATTAGGTTAGTGAGGAACTAAATGCCACTAACAACTGCTGAATGAGTGTGGAAGTAGATTCTTTCCCTGTTGAGCCTTCAGATGAGACTGCAGACCCTAGGCCTACACCTTGATTGCGTCCACATGAGAGAGACCAGGGAGCAGCAGACCCAGCTAAGCTATACCTGACTTCCTGGCCCACAGAAACTGTAAGATAATGTGTGTAAAATATGTGCTGTTTTAAGCTGCTGAATGTTGGGGTAATCTGTTACACAATGGTAATAACTAAGACAATGTGATACAATAATGTGTTTGTAGTCACTTCTGTATGTAATTATTTCTAACTGTCCTAGTGTGAGAATGGCTTCTAGGAATACTCCTAAAATCTACTCTGCTGATCACCCAGTCTGATCACCCAATATTATAAAACAAAGGTACAGGACAAAAGGTGGTAACACAATATGAACAAATCCTACAATGCCCAGTGCAGGAAGTACATATGTAGTGGAGGAGAAACAAAATCGAGATAGCCAGAGCCACAAGCTAGTCTGTGGAAAATTCTCTCAATCACTGGGTGTGAAAAATTTAAAACTAGAGGATTTAATTTGTATCAAAACTGACATTCTCACCTGTCAGTAATATCCTCAACAATGCATCATCTATAACTAAAAATGCACTATACAATTTTTTCCTTTTTGATGGTAAAGATATAAGTTAGAATTTATCAGGATTCTTGTGTTCATAGGGTGCAAATCTGTAACAGGACTACAAATGACAAGTATGTCTATCTGGAAGTTGAAAGTTTTATGAATACCCACATATAGGATGGCCTTTGGGCATATCTGATGCAGCTCCTCCTGATAAAGTCTGGCAGTTGCAAAGAAATGGACACACAATTGCCTACAACAGAGCAAATAAGCCTGTAAAAAGAAATATTTCAGTGACAAAACTCTCATATATATTACTCAGTAAACTAACATATGGAATAATTTTTAAATTCTTGGATTATTTGATAATACAATTAATGAATAGGGGATCATATAAGAAAATTCATTGGAAAATATTTAACTTTCTTGATAATTTGGCACAAAACTCATAATATGTCTTTAAAATGAGGACATCTATGGAAAAACTGGTTCATGATTATTGTTGATTCAAAGAGCACTTAAGATTAGCAACTGCATAGGAAACTCAAAATGCTGTGAAATTGTTACCATCATATGTGAAACTTGATAAATGCTTTCCCAAATGTGACAACATTCCTAAAAATGTATATGCTATTACCAGTAAAGAGTACTGAAACCGAAAGAGACCTTTCTAAAGTAGCAATAATAAATACATTTCAAGGTGCAATCCTAGCACTTTGGGAGGCTGAGGCAGGAGGATTGCTTGAGCCCAGGAGTTCGAGACCAGCCTAAGCAAGAGTGAGACCCTGTCCCTACAAAAAATAGAAAAATTAGTCTGGTGTGGTGGCGCGTGCCTATAGTCCCAACTACTGGGAGGCTGAGGCAGGAGGATCACTTAAGCCCAGGAGTTGGAGGTTGCAGTGAGTTATGAAGATGCCACTCCACTCTAGCCTGGGAGACAAAGCAAGACATTGTCTCCAAAAATACATACATACATATATATATATACACACACACATACATACACGCTCACACAAAATTTCATTCAAGCATGCTAGAGGAAAAGCTGAATTATCCTCTCTATAGAAAATTATATTATAAAATCGTTGGCATATGAAGAGGCAATGACCGTATGCAGCCAAAGATCACAGGAGAAAGACATTAGAGATGTCTAGAAATTCATAAAATTATCTTATTTTTCTGGGTTTTTAATGTTGTTAGTTGTATTTTTTTTTTGACCTGGTTCTTAGTGTGTAGTTGTTGTTAGTTGTATTTACCAGCTTGTTAAACTGAATGCTTCATTATCTCTTATTGTTTTGAATAAAATTTAATTTTGTACCCAATTTTTAAAAATTTATTTTATTTTATTTTTTAGAGACAACTATGTTGCCCCGGCTGGTCTCGAACTCCTGAGCTCAAGCAATCCACCTGCCTCACCATCCCAAGTAGTTTGGACTACATGCACGCACCACCAAATTTTTAATGTATATTTTGTATTCTTCTTGAAATGGACCTCACAAAATCTGGATTCAACCCCAACCCCTTCCCACAGAGGGCAGCTTCAGATTTCTAAAGAAGGACAGAGTGGAGAAAGGCTTTGGCCAGTGGGTTGGATGTGGAGTGGTTTGAGCTTAAGCACCAAGGCAAGGCTCAAATGCCCAGTGGTAGAGGTGCCTGTGGACACCGGCGGAAAATGCCAACTCTGTATCGTCCAGTGCTGGAGAGCCGAGAGAGGAGGCCACCGAGTCAGGTCCGAAGCCAGTCCCAGCCAGATCAATCAACTAAAGGCAGGTCCCAGGACCTCAGGATGGCCGGGGCGACCGTGAGAGCTGAAGGGGATGACGAGCCCCGAGAGGAAAGATGGAGGAAAGACAGAGCCAGCCAGGCTGAAGGGCTCAGGCAGTGGGCTGGAGGGGTCCTTGGGGGTAGAAGCGGGGGGTGGGGAGGACAGGAGAGAGGCGGGGAGGGGGTAGGCGTCTCTCATCCACCTGTTGCTTGTGGTCATGATTACAAACCCCTCCCCCCAGCTCACTGGCAGTAATGGCCAAGAAGATGTTGACCCAGAGCCCACAGAAGGGCCAGCGCACAAAGAGAGGTCAGAGCCCTGTCCTATCTGCCTTATCTTATCAGCTCCCCGAATAGGGAGGCTTCAGATATGAGGAGCAGGGCTGCGGGTGCAGAGAGCACATACTGACTCAGAGACAGGTTCCCAACAGGGGCCCAGCGTCCGACCTGTCCCCTCAGGCACCTCCCCCAGGCCTGGGACACACCTGTGCCTTTCCTAAGCCTATGGAAATGTTCATTTCCTCCACTTCCCCAGTGTGATCGACTGAAAATGGGGTAGTGGCAGCTCCAGGACTCCCCAAGTGAGTCAGTGAACCTCTCTACACCACCCCCTACCACCCCCACCACCTCCACCCCCCCCCACCATGCCTGGAACGTGGGACAGGGCACCACTGAGAGACTTCTCCCAAGTACCCTTCTACCACACCTGTGAGGAAGTTGCAGGAGGCAACCCAGAGAGGCAGGAAGAACAGAAGCAGGAGGGGATGATGGGCACCCACAGGAGAGAGGCAGATGCCTGGGGATGCAGCTGCCTGGGAAGGCAGGGTGTGGAAAAGAGAGGGAGAGAATTCAGAATTCAGAGCCAGGCTACCTACTGCTACCTGTCCCCCCAGCATCCCTCTCTGCCTCCTTACCCCATCCCCATTCCTGTCTCCCATCCACTGTCCTCCTGGCTGTGGTCCTCGTCCCCCCACACTCGCCCCTTTCCCATATAGCTGTGTTTCATGCCCTTCGGCCCCCTCAGACAGACCTGCAGAATGCAGACCCCTCCAGGACTGCACAAACACATCCAGGTCACCCCAAAGTGAAAAGGGGGTTCGAAGATAACAGAAACCAACCCCAGCACGTTAGGAAACATGGCAGTTCCCTTCCCTTCCTGTCTTCTCCAGTCTCTTTTGGAACATATATGGTTATATTTCATGTGCCTTTATGTCTCCAAAATAACTCTTATCTGGTCTGCATCTCCCCACTATCCCACTATTAGAATATCTTAATTGGAGCATGGGGGTTTCCTTAGTGGCAAGACTCTTGTAGGGGGTGTGGAGCTGGGAGGGAAAGGATTAGGGTACATGTGGAGCTCTGTGTCTGCCCCTGGATGTCTGTCTGTCTCTCTCTGAGTAGCTCAGTGTGTCTCTGTCTTATGCCAAAGAGGGAGAGGGGAACTTGGTGGGGAGGGGCTTTCCCCACCAGGAACCTTGAATGAGCATATGCACCAGTTCCATCCCTACCAGCACTACCTTCTTTCCTAGACTGTAATCCCCTGTTGCCGACCCTGGCAGAGTCTTTCCCCAGATCTTCCCAGGGCTGCTTCCTTCTTGTCATCCGGGTCTCAGCTCAAATGTCATCTCTTCAGGGTCTTCCCCAAAGCCACTCCCCACACATGCATACACACACACAACATTCTGTGTGACAGCCCTTGTTGTATTTTCTTCATGGCACTTACTGCTATCTGATTTTATCTTATTTATTAGTTTGTTGACTTGGTAATTGTCCCCCCCAAGCCACAGAATGTAGGCTCCCTGAGGGCAAGCCCCTTGTTTTTTTCATCTCTATATCCCCAGATCCTAGAACAGTGCCTGGCACATAGAAGGCACTCAATAAATTGGTGTAGAATTGAATTGAATTAAACACAGAGATGCATAGCTGGTCAGTACAGGGCCTTTATTGCTGACTGACTGCCCTTTTGTCTTTCTTGCTACATCTTCATGCCCTGCCAGAGCCCCAGACATGCTGGCCCTGCCCTGTCTTCCCCAGCCTGCAGCAGCCCCCAACCACAGCAGCTGCAAACCTGCTGCCACCGTCACACTACCTTAGCTCCCTCAGGAGCTATGAGTGGGCCAACATGCCCAAGCCTTGAATCTGGCCTCCAAGCCCCAGTCCCCAGCAAAACTGACCCCTGCTCTTGACTGCTTTCCAACCAGCCCCACCCCTCTTACAAAACCACCCTTGGAAACCAGTGTTCCTATGAGTACACACTCCCCTGAAGAGCCTCAGTACAACTCCTCCACCATTTATTGAGGGTTTCCCACATGTCAGGCACCATGCTAGGCGAGTTTCCAAAGTCATGGTCATGCCAAATGCCAGTGCCCTTCTCCTCTGAGTCTCCCAGAGTCCCTGCACCTCCTGTGGTCAACATGGCGGTTTCTGTCCCGGGCAAGTCGCCATGCCTGAGCTGAAGGGAAGGTGTGATGGCCTAGCTCAGGGAAGGCCTTGTGCCAGGCCTGGGCCCCACTTGCCAGCTACAGTCTGCTCTGCTGTCTCTGTCCCTCACCTCCTTCTCGCATAATGCGGGGACAGTTTCTCATAGGAAGCAGGTGCTCTGGATGGGGTTGGGCAGCCGCACTAGCTCTCTGTGCTCTCCCCACTGTTCAGCCCAGTGTTTCTGTGAGAGGACCAGTATGACAGCAAGAAAGCCCAGGGGGCTCACCAACTGGCCTAGGATCCACAGCTCCCATTTCTTCACCCAAACCTGGGAGCCAGAGCGGTTCTGAAGCCTGAGGCTGAGGCTGGCTGAGTAGAGATCAAGTCGGGAGACCTGCAGGCAGCAATCATGGAGGCCAGTGTTTGGGGCAAGGAGAAGGAACTGCAGACTTCCGGGGGCCTCGAGCCCCAGCTGCTGGCCATCTTCAGTTCCTCAGGCTCCTCTGCCAGGCTGCTTGGCTGCACTATAACGTCACCCTCCAACTGCCATGGAAAGCTGGCCTCCAAAAGACCCGAGGCCCAGAGCTCTCATCCCCAGCTCTGGCATCTGACTGCCAAGCCACACCCAGCACACTCTCCTCTGGAGAGAGTAACAGGAAAAATGGGGGCGGTGAATGGAGTGCCCAATCATCTGCAGGGGGAGGGCAAGCACCACACACACCAAGTTCATCCGAATCGCTTCCCTGCTGCGTATACACACATACTCACATGTGCAAGTGCACACAGACAGATTCTCTGAGACACACACTCTGGATTCTTCTAGAAGAGAGGAACCAGCTTGAGAGGGCACAGGAGGCACCCCAGGAATGGACTCTAATACTTCCCAGACTCAAAGGCAGGGAAGTTGTTGCTGTAGAACCAAGCAGGGTGACTACTGGTCTCTTGGGCCCAAATCACCATCTTCTATGAATGGATGGGTCTCTGCTCATCCCTGTTGGCTATTTTATCCTAGGACTTTATCTCCAAGGAGGCCCTTTTTGAACTGCTGTGACCTGGATTCGTCTTCCTTGGCTGAGCATAGCAGGGATACTCACTAGCCATCGGCTCAGCCAGTCAGCACCCTCAGCTGCCCTGCACCAGCCTCTGTCTCCACTGGCAACACATTCAAGTCATCCTCTTTACTTATCGCTGTGGGCTCAGACAGCTCTGTTTTCACTGACTGCCTGTCCTGAAGCTCAGTCCCTATTGGTTGCCACTAGAGGTAGTGTTTCCACGGACAGTGAATCCAGTGGCAGCGTGGGCTTTGTCCTCTCTGTGCCACGCTGCTAGGTGTCTCCCAGAAGTGTCCTCTCCCCGGCCTGCATTAGGGTGGAGGTGCACTGGGGATGCCTGAAGAGGGCCCAGCGGCCTCAAGAAGCCTCTGATGCTGGCGAAGGTGCTTCCTCCTTTCATGTTCCCCTGTGACTTCACACACCAACTGGGCGGGGAAGGCCCCAGGAAGCCCCTTCAGCCAACCTGGGGAAAGAGAGACAGGGGCCCAAGTGGGTGGGGGCAGGGAGCAGGTGAGGGGGGAAAGGGGGCCCGTGGGGTCTCAGGCCTTGGGGGTCATGGTGAGTGTAGGAATTAGTGGAGAAGCCTGGAGGTGGGGTGACAGCAGCATCAGAGAGGGTCTGGGTCACTCCTCTGTCAAGCCCTGCAATGGCTGTTCATCTCAGAGTAAAAGGCCAAGTCCTTACAGGGACCTGCCAGGACCTGCATGATCTGGTCCCTGTTACCTCTGTGACCTCATTTGCTTCTCCCCTTTTCTTGCTCCCTCTAGCCACACTGGCCTCCTTATAGCCCCTCAATCACATGCCAGGCTGTAGGGCCTCCACCTGGGACACTGTCCCCCCAGACACCATGTGCCTAAATTTCTTACCTCCATCAAGTTCATGTGTTGCCTTCTCAGTGAGGCCCAGCTCAGCCTCCCTGTTTAGAGCCGTAGCCCTGCCTGGACCACTGTACTCGTCACATTCCAGCACACTTTATAATTTTCCTATTTACTTTGTTCATTCCTTATTGCCTTCCTCCTCCACTACAATGTGTCTCCAGTAGGGCAGGAAGCTTTGTGTGTGTGGTTCACAGTGCCTACAACAGTGAGTGGCACTTCACAGGTGCTTAATAAATATTTATTGAATGAATAAATGGAAGACTCTCTCACCTTCGGAGCTCTTGTGCAGGTGCTTGGGGGCAGCCCTGGACTCCAGACTCCGTCCCTCAGTCTTGGAAGGTACACACAGCTCTGAACTCAGTTCCTGGGAACAGTCTGGTTGGGGGTGGGTGACATTACAGTGGGATCAAGACTCTTTTTAGCTTCTCCCCCATATTCCCCTTAAGACTCACATTTCCTTCCCTCTTCCCCTCTAGGGGAACTCACCACAGTCCTCATAGATGGTGTCCGCGGAGCAGGGAAGAGGGCCCGGGGTCGGGAAGGCTCCCAGCCAACGCTGCATATCTGATCTGGAGGGGATGGAGAGAGGGGTCATAATCAGCCCAGGAGATCCTCCTGGAGGTGAAGCAGGGCCCACAGAGGAGAGAGACTGACGAAGGAGGTGGTGGCATCTGAGAGGTCAGGTGAGGGCCCCAAGGATGTTTTCTGAAGGAGACACAACTTACAGGGACGAAGCTTGAAGTAGCCGGTGGGTGGGGCGGCCCTGGTGGTTGCTGAGAAGGGAGAGGCGGAAGGTAGGGGGTCCAGATGGGTCCGGAACCTGCTGGGCCTGGACCAGGGAGCGATGGGCATAGTCCAGAACCTGCAGCCGCTGCCCGCTGCCCAGGGAAGAGGACATTCAGAGGAAGAGCAGGGGGCCAACTGGATGCCCCCTCCCCACCCCAGTCTGGGCTCTCTCCTTCCCTAGGACCCACCTCTTGGGTTGAGTGATGAGTAGCAGGTCACTAAAGAGCAACAGGCAGAGGGGGGTGAAGCGGGGGCGTGAGGTGAAGAGCACACCCCCCCTGCGGCACCCTAACTCGGTCAGCTCCCCCTGCAACTCCAGGCGTCGTGACCAGGAGACCAGGGGCAGGGCCTGCAAGGAAGCAGAGGAGGTTGTAGTTCCGCAGCACAGTGGGGAAAGGCAAGATGGAGAGTCTGGGCAGGGACCCACCTTGACTTTGTGGAAGCGCAGCCTTTGGGTGAGCCGGATCAGCTCTTCAGTCTGCTTCATGCGTCCCACCTCCGCACTGCAACGCTCAATGATCTGGGTACAGGGAGCTGAGTCACCCATCCTGGTGGCCAGCCCCACACCCTTCCCTCACTCCCTACCACCCTGTCACCCTCCCAGCTTCAGCTTCCTTCCTGCCCACCTTGCTGACAGCACCCAGGGCTTTCTGGGCATTCTCCTGGCGGCTGGACCCCTCCTCTGTCTGATGCAGGATATTCTGGGGACAAGGAGGAAGGGTGACTGGGCCCCCTGCTCTGTGGCCCTGGGATTCAGAGGGGCCACAGCTCAGAGGACCCTGCCTGCATTGGTGAAATGCTCAGTTTGGGGTTCACAGGGCTAAGGGACCAACTTCAACAAGGCTGAGAGACCTCACTACTTGCTGTCTGCATAACCTTGAGCAAGTCACGTTACCTGTCTGAGCCTCAGTTTCCCCATCTGAAAATGGGGGACAATACCCGCCTCGCATATCAATAGCCTTGTCATGAGGATTCAGGGAGGTAACATATGTAAAGTGCTTAGCATGGTCCTTGGCACATAGTAAATGCTGAGGAAGAGTGTTGCTATTATTTTGATGATTATGAACCACAACTCTTAGGTCAAACGATGTAGCAGAGTAGTTCAGGGTGCCTGGGTTACAATTTTGTCTCCATTCATTATTTCTGTATAACCTGGGCAAGTCATTTAATCTGTGCCTCAGTTTCCTCATCTTAAAGTAGGGTAAATAATAGCTCCTACCCTTACACAGTTGTTGGTAAGGTTACACAGGTACCCAGCGCTCAGACCCCTGCCTAGAACAGCGCACTCCCTAGCTGTTGAGCTATTGTGATTAGCATCATTATTATCATTGCATTATCTACACTGGGGATAGCTAAAGCTGAATAAGCGTAGAGAAGCTGATAACCTAGTTGGGGACTCCTTACATAAAGGTCCCCAGAGTGGGTGACCTGGTTAGGGAGGAGTCTCTACTTTGCAATAAAAGAATGTTTCCCAACCTTTTTTTTTTTTCAGTATACCACACTAAGGAGGACTTTTTGGACAAATTTCCCTAAATGTCCCCCCTACCATGAAATTTTAATTCTACAGATATACAGTAAATCTGTTTCTTTCTTTCTTTCTTTTTTTTTCTTTTTGAGACAAGGTCTCACTCTGTCACCCCAGCTAGAGTGCAGTGGCCTCATCATAGCTCACTGCAACCTCAAACTCCTGGGCTCAAGCGATCCTCCTGCCTTAGCCTCCCAAGTAGCTGGGGCTACAGGCACACACCACCACGCCTGGCTAATTTTTCTACTTTTTGTAGAGATAGGGTCTCTCTCTCTTGCTCAGGCTGGTCTCAAACTCCTGACCTCAAGTGATCCTCCCGCCTCGGCCTCCCAGAGTGCTAGGATTACAGGCGTGCAGCCTGTGAATCAGTTTATGCACCATGGCCCTTTGGTGTACCACAACCATTGGAAGGTCTAAGATTTTTTTCACCTCCAAGAACCAATTTTTGCTCCCTTGGAGGCGATATCACCCCCGTTAGGAAGGCATGCCGGTAAAACAATACAATTGGAGAACACCTCAAAGACCACTCACCACAATCCCCCTGAGACCCGGAGAGGGAAAGGGACTTGCCCTATGTCGCTCAGCTAGTTAGTGGCAGAGCTAAGTCTAGAACTCATGGCTTCAGCCAGGGACATTTTTCCTGCACTTGTTCTGCCTCCTGAGCATTTGGGCAGCTCCAGGTCGGGCCTGGTGGGTCCTGGACTGAGAGGCACAGATTAGGAGTTGTGATTTGGGGGATTTCTATGTTAATGGAGGAGCAGGAAATGGTGATGGCTGGACAAGAGACCCTTGGGGTGAAGGGAGTTCTCCAACGGACTTGGTGGGGCAGAAAATGCCCCAAGCCAGGACGGGTACCTGCAGCAGCATGCGGAGCCGGGTGATGCGCTGAAAGGGCAGAAGCAGGAAGGACGGCAGCGGAAGCCGCTCACACTTGGGGAGGCTCTGCAGCCGCTGCAGCTCCGCGGAGAAGCGCACGTTCGTGTCCCTGCAGAAGGAGCGCCCGGCGGCTAGCGGCTGCCGGGAGGCTTGGATGCCCCAGCCTGCTGTGGCCTCGAGCCCCACCCCCCCACACCCCCCGCCCCAGCTTCCTCCCTCACCTCTGGGACACTCACATAAGGCGGCTGTAGGTCTCTTCCTGGTACTGCTGGTTCCGCACGTAATCCACATACACCGAGAAAGGACCCACGGCATGGGCATGCACCACATCACACAGGTCGCTGATGTGGGGGGAAGAACGCACACGGGACAGTAACGTTCCCAGAAACCTGAAGGAGTAGGGAAGCAAGCACTGGAGGGGGGCAGAGAGCCAGGTCGCCCAGGTTCTTGAGCGAAGAGCTGGGAACTAACTGGGCCCACTCCCAGCTGGGGGAAAGGTAACGGGATGCTCAGCAGCCTGAGGCCAGGTTTCCTGGGACAGCAGGACCCCACTGACCGCTCGCTGACTTCCTGGACTCGCTGCACATTGGAGAAGAGCGTGTGGTGATCCCGAGGGGTGAGCGTGTCCCGGAGTGCCTGGCTCAGCACGAAGGTGTCGGTCAGCAGCCGCAGGGAGCGCAGGTAAGAGGCCTCAGATGTCACCACCTCAAACAGGCTCTAGGGAGAAGAGCAGGGCAGTAGTGGAAAGCCCAGCTCAGCACCAACCTCAGACCCTGGTCACCCTCCTCCCCTATGCCTGGCCCACCCAGCCCAACCCCAGGTGTGCCCACCTCCTGCATGCGCCTCTCCTGGGGGCTGAGGGTGTCCAGGAGGCCGCTGGCTTGCACAGCAGGAAGCTCCTGCCACAGGGTGTTGCGAGGTCCAGGGGGCCGTGCAAAGGTGGGAGCTTCTCCAGCATTTGCTGGAGAGGGACCCCCATCCTCACCAACCCCCCACAGCTCCTCTGACAGCACGGCTGCTCGGTAGGTCTGGTACAGAGGTTCTAGAGGGCAGACATAGCACCTCAGGGAAGTCCAGTGTCCATAAACCCTTCCCCACTACTTGATGGTCTCAGCAGGGACCCCCAAGTCCAGAGGCTCTCACCATCCTGCAAGGGCAGCTCCCAGTTCTGCTCCTTCAGCCCCTCCAGCCCCTCCTCATCCCTGTGGAGAGAGAAAGGGATGGGAGTCCCCAGAACCACTGCTGTTGCACACTCCAGGGGTGCTATTCGCTTGATACCAGAAGGGATATCAGCATGCATGTTACCCAGGGACCCTGACAGCTCCCCTAGAAAACCCCAGTTTTTTTTATGTGCATGTTGGAGGGGAGCCCCTGAACTAAGTGGGACACATCCATTCCTGTTATCTCAACTACTATGTACCACAGACTGCCAAGTCTCTATCTCAGCCCTCTCTTGTAGCAACCGCTGTCTGGAATGCCCTATTTGTGCTTCAGTGAAGCTCAACGTGATCAAATGCAAACTCTTACACCTCCCCACCAGCACCTGTGGCTCTGTCTCCCCTCTCCGGTCACAGCACCACCACATACCCATTCACCCAAGCTAAAAACCATACTACTACATGTTTGTTGAATAAATGAATGGATCCAGATTACCTCTGATAATGATAGTGAATCTAAGATGATTAACAAGGCCAGATCACACAGAAGAGATGGTCATGATTGCTAAATGGATTTTTGGACCATAATTGCAATAGAGGCTCAAGGTGAGGGAAGGGAATTGCAATGGAGCTCTTACTCTGGGCCCAGCTCTTTACCAATAGCATACCCCAATGACTCCATGAAGCAGTCGGTGTGCTTACCCTCATTTCATAGATGAGGACACTGACAACCAGAAGGTTAAGGATTTGTATGAGGTCACGTAACTAATAAGGGACAGAGCTGGGATTAGAAACCAGGGCTGCTTGTTTCTAGAGCCCTGGCCCTTCTCCCCTCCACCTTCCCTTCATGGAGGTGGGATTTTGCTGCACCTAAAGGTTAGTCTGCCCTCAGGTAGGAGCATGGTGGGGAGAGAAGGGGGGACTAAGGGTGGGGGTGTTTGGTACCTTCCCTCCATGGATGCTGGAGGAGCATTCTGAGGAGCTTCATCAGGACTGTCCCCTGGAGAGAGAAGCCAGAGTGAAGAGAACAACCCTCCAGCTCCCCCAGCCCAGGACTCCTGACTCCAGCGCCAGCAGAGACTGTTACTATGAGAACTACAGTTCCTGTCAGCCCCAGAGCAGCAGCTGGTAGAGGAACAAAGAGCCCAGGGCCTCTTGGGGGTTGCAGTTCATGGGGTTTCAGACCACCCCTACCCTGTCCCTTTACAATCCAGAGGTCCACTCCCCCAGGCCCTGCACCTGTTTGGATTCCGTCTTCGGAAGGTAGATCGAGATCTGGCTGTGGAGGGTCCCCAGAGATGGTAGCGTCCTGCCTGACCCGAGTTGGTTTTGGGGGCTTGAGGGGCGGCAGAAGTTTGCGCTCGGCAGTGGAGCGGTAGGATGTGAGGACGACTGGGGGGTGACCGATGCTTGGAGGGTTGGGGCGGGAGCGGGAGGTCCGCAGTGGCGAGGCCCGGCAGGGAGCCCTGGGGCCCTCCTCCTTGCCCCCTACAGGTACCCATCGGAGTTCCAGGCCAGGCCGGGCTGTGTGGCAGACACAGGGGCAGCAGGGGGGGCAGGCCAGAGCAGCATCTGTGGGAGACAGGTGTCCTAAGAAGAAAGCCCTTGGGGCCCAGCCGCACCCCACCCAGGCCACCTCCAATCCTTAACCTGCCCAGCAACCTGAATGTTGAGGTCCAGCCCCAGGCATCTATAGATCTCCTCCACCCTGACTCTCTTCAAACCCTCAGAAATACAGAAACTAGATTTTCCAAACACGAAATCCATTTTTGGAAAGGTAGCCCCTGAAAGTTCCCAGTCTTAACATGTGGAAAATGAAGACGATGGGGTGCCCCACCACACACTTACCTGGAGCACTGTTCTCCTGGGACCCCCTCCTCATGAGGGGAGCCTCTCTTTCTCCGTTCACATCGGCTCCCCCTTGGGGACCTGGCTCCAGGGCGTTTGCAGCCTGGGCTCTGCCTTCAGTACCCCATTCAAACCTGCCAGCCAGTCTCCGCACAGCGCCAGGGGCCGAGGCAGAGCCATCCTGCACCAGGCCCCCAGCCGTGGGAAGCAGGGGTAGAGGTGTGCGGGGTGACCCAGAGGGCTTGGGTGGGGGCACTGGAGACTGGGGAGCAGGTTCTGGGGAAACAGAGCGCCGGGACACTGGACTGGGGGTGCTGGAAGCTGAGTCTGGGAAAGTCTGGGAGTTGAGGCTGGTTCTAGAAGCTGAGGTGGGCAGAAGGGCAGGGGGCTTGAGAGATGCAGCTGGGGGCTCCCAGAAGATAGGGGTGCACATCGGGGTTGGTGCATCACTGGCGGTTTGGGGAAGTTCTTGTGGAGAGGAGCCATTGTGGGGAGGCCCTGGGGACTGGGCAGCCCGGGGTCGAGAAGGGGGGCGTGGGCGGATGATCCGAGGTGGCTTCTGGGTAGGGGGTGTTGCTGCAGGAAGGGACTGGGCTGACATCTTCCTCTGAGCTCTTCAAAGGAGTGGGGTACTCTGCTGGAGTCATCCCTTGAGGAGAAGAGAGGGAGAGACCCTTAGAGCCCCCTAGGTAGGTAGGCTGAGGCCATTGGAAGCCATGATTTTGGAGTCAGGAGGGAAGGCTGGCATACCTCCCTCCTTCCTTCCCATTCCCAGTGTCTTCTCCTTTCTCCGCCTCTTGCCCCTCCTTGTCATTTCATTTTCTGAGGCCCCTGGACCTTTCTGCCACCACAGTCAGGCCGGAGCAGATAGTGAGGCTGGCGGGGGGAGGTTGGTGGCTAGGTGGAGACCCGGGTTGGGGGGAGGGGATACCAGGGGATCAGTAAGATCAGGAAGGGCAATTGTGCTGTCCCTATAGGCTCTCCGTGTCTGCTGGTGAGCTGTGCATCAGTGGTGTGTGTTGTGGAGGTGTGTGTGTGATTTGAGTGTGTGCTGTCTCTAGTGTTATATGAGTGGGGGGCTGCATGGTGTGTTGTGACAGTGTACTTGTCTGTGCTCGCTGGGTAGGTATGCAGTGGGAGGATGGAGTGTACACTGTGTGGTGTGTGGCCCACTAAGGAGTATGTGGTGTGAGTGTTCGAGATCAGGGTACCAGTGGGTATGTGTGATGTGCGTTCTGTGCTATTGGGGCACAGCGTGTGCGCGTGTGCGTGCCGGCCCTGGGCTCTGAGGGATGCATCACTATTTCCCTGCTCCAGCCGGCCCTCCGCCCCCCATTTCCCAGTTCCTCCCTCCGGACTCTCCCTTTCCGGATTATTTTTAGTCTCCTTTTCCTGCCATCAAGATTCCTGGAGCCTCTGACCCCCGGAGACCAGGAGGCTCCGGCAGGGTCTCTCCTGCCCCTCATCCTCTTATCCCCACCTGCCCCCAGGGCTGGTCACAGAGCGGGGCCAGGTGGAGGCCTGGGTCCTGCCAGAAGGCCTGGGGAAGTGGCCAGGAGAGCAGACTGAAGAATAGGACCAATAGGGCCAGGACCCTGGGACCTGGGCTTCTCTTCCTCTCGAGGGGAAGGGGGCTGCAATCCCAAGAAGGCTGCAGGATCGGGGCTGGGAAACAGGGGAGCCCCCAAACTCCCTTCAGAAGTCAGCAGGAGAGTCAGATCCCTCCAGACCCCATATTGGGTTCTTCAGAAATAATATAATGTGGAGGCTGGGGGCTGTAGACTGTGAGTCTTGCTGCTCAATGGCCTCTGCATTTTGACAGGAAGCCACTTAGTAAGGTGACCCACGCAGTGGCCTTGACCTCTGTCCAGCTTCTCCCCAGCTGCTGCCCCCCTCAGGGATTCTGTCCCCCTCAGTACCTGTATTTACTTCCTTCCCCACACCCCACTCAGGGACCCAGGTACTCACCCTTGAGTCCCCTCCACTCTCAGTCACCTCCCAGGGCTGAGTGAGTAGGGGCAGGAAACAGGAATTGGATCCTCCTCCCAACCGGACACCTCCCCCCAAACCACACCACACTTCACATGCGCACACTGGGGCCCTGCAAGATGTGAGGGACCTGGTATCCAGGGTCTCAGAGGTCAGCGGCATTGGCATCGGGGGAACAGCTGAAACTCAGGCATGGGAGCAGACTGTTCCGTATGTGCCAGTTCCACTGGCACTGCTCTATGGACGGCGGGGGGCTCTCAGGGGCCGGGGGTGGACAGGGGTGGGGTGAGGATGGGGTGGCCACGTGGCTGGCAGTATGGCATGGACATCTGGATGCCTCAGTCTCAGCTAAGGGATGGTGTGTGTCCCTCCATAGCATGTCTGACCATCTCTCCCACGACTTGCACAAACCCCTGTCTCTTCAGCTTCCAACCTGTCCCCCTGGGTGTGAGCCAACCTACTATTTCACACCAAGGGACTCCCCGAATCCCCAGGCTTCCCTCCTGAACTCTGTAGTATCTCCCCATGAATTTACCTTTATCTTTTTGGAAGCAGTTTCTATTTTCAGCCTGTCCTGACTGCCCCTTGGAGCAAGAAGTGCTGGGCTGAGTATCTGTTCCTGTGTCTCTGGGCGGGAACTGAGGACCCAGATTGAGATCTCTGTGGAGGAAGCCAGTTCCTCAGCCCCACCCGGCCATTGTGTGGGGTGTGTGTTTGTGTGTGTGTGTGTGTGTGTGTGTGTGTTAGAGGAGGGAGAGAGGGCGAGGGCTGGCGGGGCAGGGCAGGGAGGAGTGGCGGAGGAGGGGCAGGGAGGGAGATCAGGATCTGTCTCCCCCAGGTGTGTAACATTTATGGGGCTCTTGCTGCTCACCAGTCTCAGTGCTTGTTTCTGTCCCACTGGGAGGCTTTCATGTTGATTGGCTGGAAGTCAGTACCCCTGGGGATGGGTGGGCTGGGGGGTGGGGATCCTTCTCACCCCTAATTTGCTCTGTGATTGAGGAGCAGAGTTACCAGGGGCTGTGGGAGTGTCCAAAACAACTGAGGGGGTGTAATGAGCCACACCCCAGCCTGGGAAGTAGGGTGGTGGGAGGAAGGGCCACAGGTCAGATGTGAACTCTGGGGGCCTATGCCTACACCCAGGTGCCTGCCTTTTGTCAGACCTACACACCCCCCAAACGAGACACTGAGAAGAAAATCCAGAAAGCGGGCAAAAATATATGATTTAACCCGTTTTTTCTCAAAGTAAAAGCCCAAAGTCCTAATGACCAACACCGCCCTGTAGAATCTACCCTCCTGCCTAAGCTCTCCTCTGGGGCACACTCCTGCCCCAGGGGCTCCACACTGTCCGTGCCCTCTGCCTGGAAATCTCCTTCCCTGTGGATGATTCCTTCGCCGCCTGCAAGTCATTAAATGACTTGCCTTCTCAGGGGGACCTGCCTACCACTCTTTAAAATTGCAACTCACAGCCTCACACCACATTTCTGAACTCCCTTTTTGATTGCAGCAATTATACCTTATGACATCTCATATGGTTTACTTACATATTGTTTATAGTGAATTATCTTTTCACATTAGAAAGTAAGCTCCTGTCTCTCGGATCTGCTTGGTGAAAAAAGAAAAAAGCAAGCAAGCAAGCAGACTTCCTGGAGGCAGGATATTTATCTGTACTGTTCACTGATATACTTAATATTTGATGAATTGAACTAAATTGAATTGAATCCTCCCCACAGCTCACTGTTCTTAGTCTCTCCCTACAGACCATTTCCATAATTCTGGTGATGCCACCAATTTCTCTCTCTCTCATTCTCTCTCTCTCTTTCTCACAAACACACACACACACACACACACACACACACACACACACCAGTGCCAGGCATCCAACCACCCAGCCCTCATCTCTAGGTCCTTTCAGGCATCCAAGGAGAGGAAACCTTTCCAAGAATCTCAAGATCCTATCAAGAAAGCTGGATATGGATATGTAGCCAAACAAATCCTCTTTTGTTTTTACTGAAATGGGAATATCTTTATTAGTTTTGCTACTTACAAAAATAACATTAAAAAAATAACCAAAATGTATGGTTATTAGCTGCAAACATGGATGGTACCTGGGATGGCATTAACCGCTCCAGGTCTGAGTGGGGAGGTGGGGTCTCGAGAGCAGAGAAGAGGAGGGATTAGGCAGGTTGAGCAGTCCCTGGACCTTTACCTGTCCTCTCTGTCTGGTCTGAGCTTACCTCCCCTTCCTCCCCTCCACCTGTCCCACCCCAGACAGACCCACCTGGGGGCTTTTCACCTGTCTGTTGAGGAGAAACTTCCCTCACTCCCAAGGACAAGAGAGACCACTTGGGTAACTGAAACCCCCTAGAGCTATCTGAGAATACTCTAACCTTCCTAACAAAGAGGTTCCACTGGGCCCACTGCCCAAAGCAACTGCAAAGATGAAAACAATGACTTTTCTGATCTATAAAAATCACCATCTATTTATTTGTGTCCCATCTCATTCCAGAAAGAAACTGAGCTCTGAAAATCATATCATGGGATATACACGAAATTATTTTTGCATAAACATATTTTATTACACATTTTTTCAAAGATACTGGAGGGTTTTGATATAATAATCCATTCTCTCACCACCCCCACAAAGCATAAGATTTCTAGTTTTTCATATTCCAAAAGGTACCATCATAGTTTCAAGTCTGTACTCTGCCTTCTCTTAACATTGCCTTATAACCATTTTTCATGTTGCTACATGATCTTTGCAGCTATAACATTTTCCTGGAATATAATGTTGCATCAACTAGATTTTGCCATCCTGGTAACAGTAGTCCCGGTCTTCTAGGAAACTCGCCACCCCACTTCATGTGTTTCCAATGAGACAGCCAATCACAACAGCTTCCCTCTGGCCACGTGACTCAGGTGTGGTCAGTCACAGTACCCTATTCCTCTGACCATAGAGGCTGGCCCAGGAATGAGCAAGTCAGGACAGCCTCCTGGGGAAAGAGAAGCTTCTGGGCCTGTGGGGAAGAGAAGTTTTCTCTTTCCTCCAAGCTCACGAGGCAGGAACAATATAAGTCTGGAGTTGTCTGTGCCTTGGTAGACAACAGTGGGAAAAAATTAGCCTCTACCTTGGGGGAACAGAACCAACAGATGGAGGGGAGAGCCAGGCATGGTGGTGCACACCTGTATTCCCAGCTACTGGATTGGCTGAGGCGGGAGGATCGCTTGAGCCCAGGAGTTCAGGCTTTAGTGCACTATGATCGCACCTGTGAATAGCCACTGTACTTCAGCCTGAGCAACATAGCAAGACCCCTTCTCTTAAAAAAAAAAGAGAGAGATGGGGGTGCTTATAATGTCACTTGAGTCCCTTGGACTTCCCAGTTCCTGAGCCACTACATTCCCTTCTGTGCTTGAGTCAGTTTGAGCTGGGTTTTTGTCACTTACAGCTGAAAGAATCTTGAGCATTACAATTCCTTCCCTAGTGCAGGACACTTGGGAAGCTTACAGTTCTTGCCATTAGAAATAACGCTGCAGTGAACATCTTTATGCAAAAAACAAAAACAGCTTCAATTTCAACTAATTTCAATTCAAAATATTATTAAGGAAGAAACCCCTAGGGGCTTCAATGTCACTGGTTTTGACTTTGCTTGGAGATTCTTTTCTGAAAGGACGGAGGAGTCCGCAAGTGTCAGCCTCGTCTCTTTGCGTCCACATCAGGCAGCCTCCTTCAGTCTTCCTTATGTCACTGACCTGGTAGTTGGGAAAGGTTTCAGGGAGGAGAGGCACTTAGACTGTTCCTTGAAGATCAGGAAGGGGTTTGGCCAGGCAAAGAGGCAGGGCATGGGTGACCATTGTGGGAAACCAGGGAAATGTAGGCACAGTGAACAGGAAAGTAGGCACATCTGGAGAACTGTCAAAGGTAAGCTTAGCTGAAATAAAAAGAAGGATATGAGGCTAAAGGAACAAGTAGAGGCCACATCATGAGCAACGAGACAGAGCAGACAGGCACTGAATGTTTCTGAGCAGGAGTGGGAGGAGTGGACAGCAGCAGTTTTTTTTTTGTTTTAAATAGAGACAGGGTCTTGCTCTTGCTCAGGCCTCCCAGAGTGCTAGGATTACAGGCGTGAGCCACCAGGCCCAGCCAACAGCCCATTCCCTCTTCTGGTACCAGCACCTGGTTTTCCTTTGGGGAATTGCCCCTCATCATTCTAAGCCCACATGGCTCATTCTGGGGGAATGTATGGCCTGGAGGCAGCCAGGCCATACATTCTTTCTCCCCTAGCCACAGAGATTGGTTCAGGGATGAACATGTGACATGAACAGGGCCAAACCATACTCCACGGAGGATTTCTATTTAAGCTACTGGAAAAGAGACTCTAGGCTCTCCGGTAGGTTGCTTTCAAAGATGGCTGCAACAATCCCTCCCATCCCAAACGCCCAAAGGCAGTAATAGATAACCAAAAAAATTCTCTTTCCGCTGGGGATGCTAAGCTGGAGGAACATAGGCCTGGAGCTGCTGGTGGCCATCAGTGAGGTGGACTGAGAATAAAACCAATATAAGGAAAGTAGGACACGCCTACTGTCCTGTTCACTGTGCCCACATTTCCCTTGTTTCCCACAATGGTCACCCATGCCCTGCCTCTCAACCTGGCCAAGAGGTGGAGAGAGACAGATCTGAGTCCCTGAGCCTGCTGGAATGAAGTCATGTCCATGTCTGGAGTTTTCAGTTGTGTGAGTGGGTTTGAGTTTCTGTCACTTACAACCAAAAAAAAAAAAAAAAAATCCCTTACAAAGGGAGCTCATAATGAAAGAAGTGTTGAGTCCAACTGCCTCTGGCAAGGCCAGGACCTTTAAGTCCAATAGAATCCTTTATGGAGCACAGAACATCTGGGCCTCTTTCCTGTCTGGAAAGTTGTTAAGGTACTAGCTTGCCTGTGGTGTAGGATAGATCAAGAAGCGGGCAGGCAGTAAGGAAAAGCTGGCCTGCTTTAGGAATTTAGACAGGTTCTGAGCCAGGTGAGGATAAACACAGAGGATTCTGTCAAACTGCCACCAGGTGGAGTTGAGCACTTCAGGTGCGACTCTAGCAGCCAAAATGGAACCCACCAGCCTCTGGGCCACCTGGGAAGAGGTATGAAAGACACAGCCTGGTGCCCCCCAAACCTCTGCATCTTTCTTCCGCCTTCTGTGTGGTACCACCTCTTTTCTCAGACACCTGGGGCCTTTTATGTTCCACCTCCAGCTCCTCTCAAATCTATCTCAGGAAGCTGGGCGTGGTGGCACCCACCTGTAGTCCCAGCTACCCAGGAGGCTGAGGCAGGAGGATTGCTTGAGCCCAGGAGTTGGAGGCTGCAGTGAGCTGTGATGGCGCCACTGCATGTCAGCCTGGGCAAGAGTGAGACCCCCCATCTCAAAAAATAAAGAAAAAAATCTATCTCAGGACATTTACTCCTGGGAAAAAATGATAGCCTGTAACCCCAGCACTTTGGGAGGCCGACTGGGAGAAATGCTTGAGGCCAGGAGTTGGAGACCAGCCTGGGCAATATAGCAAGACCCTCATGTCTACAAATAAATTTAAAAATTTGCTAGATGTGATGGTGCCTGCCTGTAGCCCTAGCTATCTGGGAGGCTAAGGCAAGAGGCTCACTTGAGCCCAGGAGTTAGAGATTACAGTGAGCTATGAATGTGCCATTGCACTCCAGCCTGGGTAACAGAGCAAGACCCTGTCTCTACAAAAAACAAAAAAAAGACAACATGATATTGGTGAAAGAATAGACATGTAGATCAACAGAACAGAAGAGAGAGTCCAGAAATAGATCCATACAAATATAGTCAACTGGTTTTGTTTTTGTTTTTGTTTTTGGAGACGGGGTCTAGCTTTGTTGCCCTGGTTAGACTGCAGCGGTGTCATCATAGCTCACTGCAACCTCAAACTCCTGGACTCAAGTGATTCTCCTGCCTCAGCCTCCCAAGTAGCTGGTTCTACAGGTGTGCACCACCACTTCCAGCTAATTTTTTTATTTTTTGTAGAGATGGGGGGTCTCACTATGCTGCTCAATCTGGTCTTGAACTCCTGGCCTCAAGAAATCCTCCTGCCTCAGGTCTCCCAAAGTGCTGGAATTACAGGCATGACCCACCACACCCGGCTGTCAACTGATTTTTTGACAAAGGAATAAAGGCAATTCAGTGGAAGAAGGATAGTCTTTTCAACAAATTATGCTGGTAAAATTGGGCATCTATATGCCAAAAAAAAGAAGAAGAAAGAAAGAAAAAACTAGATCCAGATCTTATATCATTCACAAAACTTAAAATGGATCATAGATATAAATTAATACATTATGCATTTGTCAAAACCCACAAAACTTTACAGTACACAGAGTGAAACAATATATGCAAATTTTAAAAAAGAATTTAGCAGGTCAGGGTATCACAGCATGGAGTGCAGATTGTGACAAAAGAATCTAATGATATTAAAAAATGTATGAGATAACTTTTCTGAAGGGAATTAGGGGGTTTGAACTAAAATAAAATCTTAAGGCTTCCCCCACCAGCTGACTGAATGGACCCCCTCTTGGCCAAGGGGATACCCTAAAACTGAACTGCCGGCCATGAGGAGGGAGGTCAGACACGCCTCATCATGCCCCCCTCCCTTCTTGTAGATATCCTTTGACAGGCCTAAGGCTATGCAAGACAAATCTGCAGGTCCTCAGTTTGCACAACAAATATATGTCTGGTGGTGGCTTGTCTCTGATTAACAGACTTCCTTATCTTATCTTAAAACATTCCAAGCCTTTAGACAAAGCTTCATTTTTTTTAACCAATTACAAGTCAAAGAGTCTTTTAAACCCACCTATAACCTGTAAGCGCTCCCCCCAATGCTTTGAGATGGCCCACCTTTTCAGGCCAAACCAATGTAAGCCTTCCATGTATTGATTTATGACTTTACCTGTAATTACTGTCTCCCTGAAATGTATAAAACCAAACTGTAACCCAGCCACAGCGAGTCCACTTGCTCAAGGTTTCTTGGGCATGGCTCCAGGCCATGGTCCTCAAATTTGGCTCAGAATAAACCTCTTTAAATTATTTTACAGAGTTTGGCTTCTTTTCCATTGACAGGGGAAAGGTGCTGACCTAAGTAACTTTGGAAATGAGTGGAGTCTATAAGACCAAAGGCAAATGGAATTACACATAAGCACTATACTCTGGTTGGTAAGGTTGTTTCCCACAGGGGTATGAGTTAACAATTCTGGGCTGGGTGTGGTGGCTCATGCCTGTAATCTCAGCACTTTGGGAGGCCATGCCAGGAAGATGGCTTAAGGCCAGGAGTTTGAGACAAGCCGGGGCAACATAGCAAGATCCCATCTCCACAAGTGTGCCTGTAGTCCTAGCTGCTCAGTAGTCCTAGCTGCTCAGGAAGCTGAGGTGGAAGGAGGATGGCTTGAACCTAGGCTCATCCTTTGACTCAAAGACTTAGCAGTACACTGGGGAGATGGAGATGACTCAGACCCGACCTCCTGGGCATCCAGGAACTCCCCAGCTAGTGAAGAAATAGGAAAGTAAACAATTGCTAATCAAAATTAGAAAAGTGGGTAAATGCTCCAGGAACAAAGCAGGATGGGAGTGACTGAATACGGAGAATTTGGAAAAGCTTCAAGACTTGGAAATCACCACAAAAAGGGGCGAGGGAGGGCATTCCAGGCAGTGGAACAAGATGTACAGGGCACAGAGGTCTGACAGCTCTTGACTTTGCAGGAAACCTAATTGTTGAGCACCTAGTACAAGTCCAACACTTTCTCTCAAGTATGTGCAATAGATGTCACTTCTATTTTGCAAGGGGCCTCTGAGATGCTAACTAACTTCCCAAAGGCCATCCAGCTGGTAAGCAGGAAGATCCAAACTGGAACTCAAATGATGCTCTAAGTCTGGTGGCTTCTTCTCACACAGGTGAACCCTCTGCCTCTCCCTCCCCCCCCCCCAGGTGACATTCCCTATCCCCTTGCCTTCTTTCTTTGAGCCTTCTCTCTCAACACCTTCCCACCTAGCTTCCCCAGTCTCTTTCCTCCGAAGTTCTTGCGTGATTAACCATTACCAGCCTCATGAGCAAGGACAGGAGTCTAGAATCTCAGGATCAGGATCTCCTACCACCTGCTCGCTCTCTTTAACCTCAGCCACGCCGTAGAGGGGATCAAAATCTCTGCCTAGGCCTGCCCTGCCTTCTCCTCCGGGTTGCTGTGAAGATCAAAAGAGCTTAAGGATTTGATCAAGCTTCTTCTCCATCCTTCAGACCTTCCTTCCTTGGCGCCCGCAGCCAGCCACACCCTGGCGCTAGAATCTACAAACACTTTACTCAGCCTCAGGAGATAGGTACGGTCCAGCAGGTGTGTCCCATTTCCCCACGCGCGGGGTGCTCCCGCCCAGGCGGCCACGCCCACGGCGACCGGTGAGGCGAAGGGCCTCGCCTCCGGGGCTGCGCCTCGGCTGGCGGCGGCCCGGTCTCCGCAGGTTACCGCGGGTGAAGCTGCTGAGGGCTCCGGTAGCTGCGTGAAGACATTCATACCTGGCCCGAGACCCGACTTCCTTCCTGGATCCAGATCTCGTTGTTGTCCTGGGGACGCCACCGGATCTTCTCCCGGATCCTTTTTCTCCTTAACCTACTGGTTTTCTTTTTCCTGCCTCCCCGGCTTCCATCTCGTAACTCTGCGTTTCCCTCCTCTACACCCCGGGCCCCGGTAGTGTAGCCCGCCATCCCAAGCATCCCGCCTGCCACCTTCTGGCTTTGCCCCTCCTTGACCTCAAATCCCTTGACCAACAAGGCCCTGCTGTAACCTTCTCACCACAGTGACCTAAACTCCTCTCTCTTTCCTCTTTGCCAGCTCCTGTCTCCCAAATCTAGCTAACCCTTGACCTCTTGACATTTGACCCTGACACCCTTGACTCCAAACCTCTAAATTCCTTACCTTCTGCAGACTGTACGGCGGAAACTGAGGTCTTCCTCTGACTTCCGACCCCCCTTTCTGAGACTCATTTTGATTTTCTTACTCTTGGGCCAGTTCCTCCTGCTGCTATCCCACCATGGACTTCTTGATGAGTGGTCTGGCAGCCTGCGGGGCCTGTGTGTTCACCAATCCCTTGGAGGTGGTGAAGACCAGGATGCAGTTGCAGGGAGAACTGCAGGCCCCTGGCACATACCAGAGGCACTACCGAAATGTCTTCCATGCCTTCATCACCATCGGCAAGGTGGACGGCCTGGCTGCCCTGCAGAAAGGCCTGGCCCCTGCCCTCTTATACCAGTTCCTGATGAATGGCATTCGACTGGGCACCTATGGGCTGGTCGAGGCTGGGGGCTACCTGCACACGGCCGAAGGCACCCTCAGTCCTTTCCGCAGCGCAGCAGCTGGGGCCATGGCTGGGGTCATGGGAGCCTACTTGGGGAGCCCCATCTACATGGTAAGAAGAGGGGTCTTGCCTGGGGCCTTCAGGGCAGATCCTTGGTGTAGAGTAGGAGCCCAGTCTTCCACAAGGGCATGGGTGGCAGAGTGCTGTCCCCCTGCAAGTAGGGGAGGGCATCAGGAAAGTGCTGACAGGCTTTGTATCTCCTGATCTTCCCTATACACATCCCTCCAATGGACACAATTGAATGTTATTGATTAAGATTATGGGCTTTGGAATGAGTCTTTTTAGAACTTTAATCTTGGCTTTGAAAATTACTAGTTGTTGAGCTTCAGTTGCCACATCTGTAAAATGGGAATAATTGTAGTGCCCTTTTTGTGTGATTATTGGGAGGATTGAGGGAGACAAATGAGATAATACATGAAAGCACTAGTACAAATCCTAGCACGTACTAAGCATTTGATAGTATTGCTTTTTTTATTTTATTATCATTATCTGATGTTGAGGTTGGATTTGTGTAGGGGAGGATGAGGAATTTGAATAACATCAGTCAGTGTAGGGATCAGGAAGGTCCTGGGCATCACAGAATTACAATCTCACCATCTACCCCTTTGAGTTATCTGATACAGGTGAAGGGTTGACAGCCTGAGGCCCATGGAGGGGCAGTGACCTGCTCAAGGTCACACAGCTGCTTATTGCTAGGACTAGGCCCTGCTTGTGCTCCTAAGAGCAAAAGAGACTGGGAGGCAGTATGTTCTGTAGAAGGAGAAGTCTGGTCTCATTCCCAGGGTGTGAGATTCAGGGATAGTGGTCTCTCCAAAGTCGGATGGCCACATGCCCCTGTGGGGATTGGGGGCCAGAAAGCAAGTTTTGCCCAGGTCTGACAGAAAGCCTGGTCGAGGTGGTGGCTAGAGATCTGGTCTGCGAATGGGAGCTGGCATGAGAGGCTGGACATCCAGGTCTTGCCTAACATGAACAGTCTTAGGAAATATTGCCATTCTCCAGTCTCTCTCTCCACCTCCCACTCCTAGCCCCAAAGGGAGGAGGATGTGGATGGGGTTGGGTATCTTGAAGTGCTAGGAGATCCATCCCCCTGGGACAGGAGCCAAGGGACACAGAGTCTCATGACCAATTTGTTAAGTAGGAACAACAATAATTATCAGATTAAAAGGATATTCATTGCTGAACACCCTAGAGGAAGTGTGAGGGGGTCAGGCATTTCAGTCTCTGAGGCAAGAGGATGGCCACTAGGGCATAGGTTGTGATACTCTCTTGTTTCCAGGTGAAGACACACCTACAGGCACAGGCAGCCTCAGAAATCGCTGTAGGGCACCAGTATAAGCACCAGGTGAGGGTTCCCCAACCTGGCTGGAGTCCCCAGCCATCCTCTTCCATTTTCCCCCAGCTTTCTGCCTGAACCCAACAGCTCCAGCCCCAGCCACTGCTCTGCCCAACCCATCAGCTCAGTCCCAATCTGCCCCTGGAGCCCACCCAGATATTCTTTCCAACATCCACCCCAGTTCCTCTAATCTGCCCATTTCTCCCGACCTGCTAATATCCTCACTTCCATACATCCTGCCCCTATTCTGGGGAGGGATGGGACAATGGGGTGGTAGACAACCGAGGGCCCACAATCTGGCTCTAAGCCCACATTGAACTCATTGGTCTGGACAACAGGTGCCTGTTAAGGACCCATCCTTGGCAGTGTTAGGAGGTGGCAGCCCCTGATGCTGGGGTGACTGAAGCCCGCCCCCATGGTCTTCCCCCCACCAGGGCATGTTTCAGGCGCTAACCGAGATTGGCCAGAAACATGGTCTGGTGGGGTTGTGGCGTGGGGCCGTGGGCGGCCTGCCCCGAGTTATCATCGGTTCCTCCACCCAGCTGTGCACCTTCTCATCCACCAAGGACCTCCTGAGCCAGTGGGAGGTACTGCCCAGGAAAGAGGTGGGGCCATCTGGGGAGTGGGGGCAAGGGGAGGGCAAGTTGAGGCGGGCCCTGGAGGGGATGGTGCCAACATTCAAATGTGAGGGAGCAGCAGGAGGGCTTGGGAGTTACTGACTCTGTAGACCCTTCCTACAGTTCTCCTGTCACTTCTTCCTAGAAGGGGCACCCTGGCCTTTCTCCTTCACTGTGTTATCACACTGTGTTAGAATTGGTGGCATGTAAGCTCTAGGAGTTACCATCTCTCTGTATCCCCAGGGCAGGGCCTGTCCTGTACCTAGGGGTTGAATGATTGGCTGATTAACAAAGCTCTTCCTCTCTCTCCACTTAGGTCTTTCCTCCCCAGAGTTGGAAGGTGGCTCTGGCAGCTGCCATGGTGAGTGGCATTGCAGTGGTCCTGGCCATGACACCCTTTGACGTGGCCAGCACAAGGCTCTACAACCAGCCCACAGATGCACAGGGCAAGGTAAGGAAGCGCTCTGGGATGCAGGCAAGCAGGGAAGCAGGGGGTGGGGAAGAGACTGTGGGTGCTGGCGGGACAGCCTAAAATGCAGCCTGCAGAAGTGAGGCCCCTTGTGGGCTCTGACAAGCTCCTTCCCTGCACTCTCCCTCCCTTTCTGATATGCTCTCAGGGCCTCATGTACCGGGGGATTCTGGACGCTCTGCTGCAGACGGCTCGGACAGAGGGAATTTTTGGCATGTACAAGGGTATAGGTGCCTCCTACTTCCGCCTTGGCCCCCACACCATCCTCTCCCTCTTCTTCTGGGACCAGCTGCGCTCCCTGTACTACACGTACACTAAATAACAGCCACTCTCCCACACTCCACCAAACTGGCACTCCTTGGACACTTGTGCCTCCACTACTATGTCCTAGTGACTGACTACTGACCAGGTGACCTTTCATCCATCCAAGGGGACAGCCAACCCCACTCCTCATCTGCTCTCTCAGGGTTCAATCAATACAAGGCATAGTTTCCCTCCCTTCCTTGGGTGTTGCTTTAAACCTTCCCTACCCATCCCCCTGTACACTTCACACCCCTCTCTCAGGGCTGAACCAGTCACTCCAAAGTGTATTTCCTCCCTCTCCATTGCCAGCCTCGGGTCCCTCCTGCTCCCATGCACAGCTTTAAACTACCCCCCTCTAAGACCAAAGGGAATTGGGGGGACCCATGTGTCTTGTTAGATGCAAAGGCACAGAGATTATATTGGTTATAAAGCAAGTTTATTTCTGCAGAGAGGTGTCTTATGTTTATGCACAGGGAAGAAATAAGAGGAAACCCAGATATTCAACCTCTTTTTCCCCCTCACAGATCTGGTCCCCAAGTCCTCAGCAGCATCATGCAGTGTTTCCGCATCTTTACTGAGGACCAAAGATGTTTGGATCATGAAGGGTCAGACTGGTCACCAGCTGTTCAAAGTCACCCAGGCTCCAGGGTGGACATGACAGATTTTCAGGGCCAAGGGATGACCTGTTGGCAGGGCTTGGGGTGGGGGAAGAGATTGAGAGAGAACATCATTCAGGCCTGTGGTTTGGAAGTTCCCGTTTCCTGTTCCCCATAGGACCTGGGTATCTGTGACCCTAAACCTGTGGCCCAGTCCTGCTTCCTTGGAGGACCCCACCAGCCAATCTCCCTGCTGCCCCTTCCAGCCCAATTCTCCTAGGAACCCAGTCGGGAGACATCCACCCTTTCCTTCTTCCTTACGGGGGCTGATTGAAGGTGAGCAGGAGATCAGTCTGGTACTGGGGCAGCCGCAGCAATGCCTGATGCAGTGTCACATCCTTTGCTACCTAAAAGGATCAGAGGGAGGATGTTTACCTGGATCCCTAGGGCCACCCTCCTCACCCTTCCAAGACATCCCACACTTCTGGCCCCTCACCTGCTGGTTTTCCTTAGCTACCTGCTGCTTGCCAGAGAGGACCCAGGCTTCTTGACAGCAGCTCCTCAGGGCCAGGTTCTCCAAACTGAGAGGCTGCACAGACTCCACTTGCACAGCCCGAGCCCCCTGCACCCCGCCAACGTCCTCAAAGTGGTACCTAGGGTGGGAGAGCAGGGTCAAGGAGTGGCATCTCTCACCACCTCCCCAGGAGTATCCTTAAGTCTTAGGCGTTGCTCACTTCCGGGGGTATAGTATATAGCCCCTGGAGTTCTCCTCGCCCGGATTAACCGTCCCGCCGTAGGCCCCGCCCACTTCTTCGGCTCCGGCCCTCCCATTGGCCAGCCGTGGGCCCCTTCCCTCACCGCGCAGCCGCTTGGCCCCGCACGTGGGCCTGCAGCTCCAGAAGTTCCACTATCAGGCTCTGGTCCGTCACTGGATGGCAGAAAACTTCTTGATTGTCGGGGACCGGTCGGAGGTCGCTGGAGGGAATTGAGTCAGACCCTGGTTGACCCCAGCTTCTTCCCGCAACCCACCCGGTTGGCCTCCACCCAGGCTTTCTCACCTTACATCAATGGCCCCCGGGGGGAGGATGGCGGAAAAGGCGCCCCCGAACAGTGGATAGTCTCTTGTGGGCTCCATGGGCCTGAGACTAGGGTATGGGCATTAGAGATGTTTAAAAGAAACCCACATGGGGTCACGTGGCATCATTTCTCTGGCTTTCGCAGCTGCCACCGCCACCTCCTGTCTTGCTTGGTTCCCGGTCCCTTTAAGATTTGGCCCCGCCCAGCAATCGCTCTGGCCAATCGGTGCCCGCGCCGCGGGGGCGGAGCCCAGCGATGCTCTCCTAGAAGCCAAGCCAAGGGAGCTTGGTGGGACCGCGGGGTCTAGGTTTAAAATTTGCGGCGCCCTCTGTGGTCACTAACATGCACCCCCCAGCCTCCTCCTTTTAACGGGGTAGCACCTTCTACGAAGGTCGCCAGAGACCTTCCTGAGGGGCAATTGCTCCTTGAAGGGGCCCTTGTCTAGGCGAAGTCTCCTGTGTCCGGGGAGAATAGTTTCAGGATGTTGTCGGGGCCTCTTGACGGCGAATGGGCTGCCGACCGCTAATTCCTGGATCCGATGCTGGGAATTAGGGGAACAATGGGTCCAGGTGTGGGTCCAGGTTAGGATTCGGGCCTCTCGCCTTCCTGAAAGCGAGACCCAACCCGGAGATTAAAGATCTAATCCCCCTTAAATCTTCGTCTGGGGGTGGGGGGGTCGAGGCTCCTCGCTCCTCCCCACACATACACCTGGACGGAAGCAGGGATTAAACCCTCTGTTGATTTTCTTTTACAGATTTTTAATGTTCTTAAAGTTTTAGCATAACTATATCCTCCCAGTTAATTTCTCCTTTTATCTTTGATCCTCAGCACCTGGCGGAGTGTTTAGAGCTGAACAGGCCTAGTATATATTGTTGAGTGATTGAATAGACTCATTAGTGCTAATGGCTGAAACCCAGGAGACCGTTCATGCCCTCAGGGGTTCTAGAGATCACCTACTTCCCAGCCAGCTCAGGGGTTCTAGAGATCACCTACTTCCCAGCCAAGAACTGGGCAAGACGATTCTCATTTTAGACCATCCCACAGGGTTCCAAGTGCTGACCATACACCTCTGGACCCTAATAATTTAGTGAAATGGGGCCCAGGGGCACATATTTATTGGGCCCTTACTTGCCCGGCCCTATGTGAAGGGCTGGAGATACAATTAGGACACAGCCCCTGCACTTCACCTGGTGTACAAGGAACAGTGGAACACACTTTCAGTCCGAGAATTCACCAGGACATCCTAGGGGTATTCTAGCCGGGGGAACATCAGGAGCAAAGACTTGGAGAGGAGAGGGCATGTTTTGGGGAATGCAAGTATATCAGTTTGGCAGGGGTAGGGGGTGTAGGGAGCTGGGAGTGGAGGTCGTGGTGTAGAGTGGGGATGGGTGGCAGGGAGCTATGTCTGGCCAGGTGTGCAGGGTTTTTGGAGAGCATACTAAGGAGCTTGGACTCCTCATTCCTTACTGCAAGCATCAGACCTCTCTCTGAGCCTCATTTCCTTATCTCTAAAATGCCGCTAGGATGAACTGAGATGTGGATATAGTTGAATCTGAATATGTTTCTGGGTAAAGAGAGTGGACTAGGTTTGGTCCATGAGGAATTCTAGAGTGAAGGGGAGTGTTACAGGCTCCAGATGGAGAAGGAGCCAGGCCATAGGAAACCAAAGGAGCCAGGTCAGAGGGGTCTACCCCATGCTCCCTCTCTCAGATGAGGAGTGACAGACTTCTCTGCCCCTCCCTCTGCATTTCTGCCAGCCTGCCATCTGTCCCTCCTCTCTGCCAGGGGCAACACCAGCTCTGGCTGCTTTGGAAGCAGTCAAGCAGGTAGAGAGTCCTTAGAGAAGGACCTTCAAGGACACAGAAGTTAACAGGGCCCTGGCGCTGGAAACAAGGGGTGGAGGCCTATTTGTGGGCCAGGAGGAGGTCAAACAATGTTAGGGAGGCAGAGGAGAAAGCCCTCCCCCCCAGTTTCCTCATTTTGGGCCTCTGGTGTGTCTCATGTTCTGCTGTGAGCCTTGTGTATCTGGGGACTGCTGGCCCTCCATAGTTCTGTGAGTTCTTGGGGGAGGGATTCAATGGGCTTTTCAGGTGGTAGGAAGCAGAAATAGTGGGGTGGAGGCCAGACCTCCTCTGGGAGAATGGGGTGGAAGACCACCCTCACTTAGCAAATCCCCACTCTTGTCTCCACATCCCTTTCTCCCTTCACCTCTTTCTTTGTGCTTGTCACTTCTGCTGGCCCTCCCAAATGCTGTCCGCACTCCCCTACACCATCCCCCTATCCCCCGCCATCCCTGCCTTGTGTTCAAATTCAAGCTTCCCAAGAGACAGAATCTAATTGGGTCAATTGGTTGCCATTCAACCTGAAAGTACCTATTTGGCAGGCTCTCCTTCCTGGCCACTTCTCAGTCCACCAGCCAGACGCAAGTGAGATCCCTGGTCCAGCTGGCTGTGGCTAGGATGATGGATATCATGGGACAATCTCAGCAGACCAAGATGGCTGGTAGCCACCTTTCTCAGGAGGGCGTGTGGGTATGGTTGGCTCTCAACCCACTGGCTGAAGGAGGCCTGCAACTAATTAATTCTGTTTCCTTGGGATATTCCTTTATCCAATGCCCTGCATGCAGTTGATGTAGTTGTTTGCTTTAGGGACAAGTGTCCTAGAGCCCCTCCCTTTGAAGGCACCAAGAGATGGACTCAGAGACAGCTCAACACCCAAAGTCAAGTATCCCTTTGGGAAGAGTTAGGGCAACATATATTTCTATTAAGCATGGGTTTTTAACCTTTTTTTCTACCATGGACCCCTTTGGCACTTTGGTGAAGCCTGTGGTCCCCTACCCAGAATAATATTTTAAAATTCATAAAACATATAGGAATACAAAGGAAACTAAAATATTTAAATATCAAAATTTAAAACCCAGATGTTTGATATGGTAAAACTCTGCTTCTTTGTTATATTAATGAGATCTAGCAGCAGGTGTAATAAATGTAATGTCAAAGTAGTGTTGCACATAAAACATAGTTCAAGAGATCCACAGCAACTCTAGGGTGAGAATATTTGTGATAGTTATTATGATGAAGGCATGGGTAGTGCTAATACTACTGCAGTTGTTATCTACAATCACAGTGAAAGAAAGTGCTGAATTTCAATTAAGAGGCTATTGAAAATAAAGATGTAATTTTTTTCTATCCAAGTTCATTGACTAGAGGTTAAGAAACCCAGCTATAAAGTATTATGTGTCCCTAGCCATGTACTAGGCTCTAGGGGAGGAGCCAAAAATGTGTGAAACACGGTGCTTCTTTCTGAGCCTCCAACCAGACCAGGGAGAGCGGGGGCATACTACAGCTCACATCCTGTAATGAGATAGACATTAGTGCTCCCACTTAGCCCCTAGCTGAGACAGCTGCCTTGGAGAGATGCCTAGTGGCAATCAGTGGTGGCCACAGTAGATATCTAAACAAGGGCCTGGTATCATGATGGTAATGTTTGAGGAAGACCAGTGTGTCCTTGTGTTTGGGTTGATTCTATAACTGTCACCCAGTCCCCTCCCTGGAACTTTCCAGCCCCGTATCTCATCATTTTCCCCTCATAGTCTATGTGCTAGGCTCTCTGAACTTTCCTCACTCCCTTGATTGAGTCCACCTCTTTCAAGCCTCTGGGCATTTGCACATGCTGTGCCCTCTGTGTAGAACTTTGTTTCTCCCCTCTTCCCTAGCTAGCTCGTCCTCAGATCTCCAGGACTGGATTAACTGCTCTCCTATGGGCTCCTATGGCTCCTTTGGCCATTGCAGGCACCTCACTGTATTGTAATGCACTAAGCATCAGGAAGGCAGGGACCACATCTGTCTTTTCACCTTTAGCTTCCCACTGAGTTGCACAGGGCCTGGCCCGTAAGTATTTATTGAATGGATGTTGCTTAAGAGACAGGAAATTATTTACCAATTAAGACTAGTTAAGGGCCAGGTGCAATGGCTCCTGAGGCCTGAGAATCCCTTGAGGCCTAGAGTTCAAGACCAGCCTGGGCAACACAGTGAGACTCCCGTCTCTACAAAAAAAAAAAAAAAAAAAAAGAAAGAAAAATTAGCCAGGTATGGTGGTGTACACTTGTAGTCCAGCCACCCAGGAGACTGAGGCAGGAGGATCACTTGAGCCCAGGAGTTCAAGGTTGCAGTGAGCTGTGATCATGCCACTGAACTCCAGCCTGGGTGACTGAGCAAGACCTTGCTCTAAAAAAAAAAAAAAATAGAGATCCTTTTTTGATTCCTAAGTGTGGTGATTGGGTTTTCAAGCTCATGTGTAAGAAGTGCCTCTCTCAAACCTTGCTACAACATGGGCACATTACCAGTCTGATGTGAAAAAAAAAAAAAAGAAAGAAAAAAAGCAGAAATTCTGGACACTGAAGTTCAGTGGAGCTTCCTGGTTGATGAACACATTGATGTGCCAGAAGGTGACACACCCTGACTCTCTGGAGAGAGAACATGGAAGTTCAGATTCTGGGACTTGTTCCAACCTTGCCTATGTATATACTTTATAATAAAACTATAATTATAAGTATAGCACTTCCCTGAGTTCTGTGAGTTGTTCTAGTAAATTATTGAACCTGTGGGATTGTGGGAACCCCTGAACGGATAGCCAGTCAGTCAAGGTGTGGCTGACCTGGGGACCTCCAAGATTTGTGGCTGATATCTGAAGTGAGGGCAGTCTTGTGGCAAACTGAGCCCTTAACCTGTGGGGTCTGACACTAACTCCAGGTGGGTGGCACCAGAATTGTATTGCCGTACATATGGAGGGATGAGGGTCTGCACTAAACTGGTACAGGTAGGAGAGGGGAGATGAAGCCAGGATAAGCAATAAGCAAGGGAAATAATAATATGGGTGATCCACAAGGTATAGAGGAAGAATGAAGAGCAGATTCAAAGATGGAACCCTGGCCAAGAAGAACAGAGACACCAATGACAGAAATAGGGAGTTGGAGGGCGAAGAGGAGAGAGGGCCTCTGTTCTTGCCCCCACGTCACAAGACTGGGCACTTTACCCTTGGCCCCTACTTCCCAACAGCGAAGTCCAATTTCTGTGATCCTGCCATTCATCCCGTTTCACTGTAGGATTATCACTAGCCAGTGTAGCAGGGACAACTAACTGCACCGTGTGCCAGTGCTCTGTAACATTTCTTTGTAAGGACCCTGTGTCTGGAGCCAGCTAACAGCACACATCCCCACCGCCCTCCAAATGAACTGCACATTCTCTCAATTGGGTTCTGACAACCCTCAGTTTTGTTTTGTTTTTAGAGACAGGGTGTTGCCCTGTTGCCCACTCTGAAATGCAGCGGCAAGATCAAAGCTCACTTCAGCCTTCCAAGTAGCTGGGACTACAGGGGCATGCTGCCACACCCGGCTAATTTTTATTTTTTCTTTACTTTTTGTAGAGACAGGGTCTCGTTATATTGCCCAGGCTGGAGTGCAGTGGCCAATCATAGCTCACTGTAATCTCGAACTCCTGGCCTCAATCGATCCTCCCGTCCTCCCACCTCAGCCTCCCAAAGAGCTAAAATTACAGGCATGACACACCGCATGCCTGGCCTAATTTAGCTCTTTTCATCTCCTTTATTTAGCTGAGGCAGGTGGGATGTCCCGGAGTGGGAGGGCTGTGTGCACTACGTGGGGAAAGGATCCAGGAGAGAGGAGGAGGACGGGCCGGCCCCCTTGTCCCTTCTGGTGCCTCAGATCCCTGGGCAGTGGGAAGCTACTCAGCTGGTTAGATTGTTAGGTTAGGGGTGGCCATTCCTTCTCAGCCTCCTCTTTCTCTGTCAACCCCTTAGACACTGGGCCACCAGGGCCTGCTCATTCCCGCTAGATAACCTTACCCATCCATGTACCGTATGAATATTTGCCTCCCAAATATTTACCTCCATCCCAGATTTCTTCTTCTTCTTTTTTTTTTTAAGTAAGGTTAGCAGAGACCAAATCTATTCTGATTGCCTCCTGGAAACCTACACTTGCATGTCCCACTGACGCCTCAAACTCAACACAACCTAAACAAAGCACATCGTGTTCCTCCCACACATGTGTTCCTAGCATAGATAATGAAATTATTAGCTATCCAGTGGTTTAAGCAAGAAGCCTGGGCATCATGATGGGCTCCTCTCTCCCTTCCTTCTCCTCCCACATCCAGTTCCTGGTGATCCTACCTCCTAATATCTCTCCAATCTCTCCACTTCTCTCCACCTCCACTGCCACTACCCTAGTCTAGGCCAGTGCTATTTCTGCCTGAAGGTGGCATAGCTTTCTCCTTGGACTCCCACATCCTCTCCTGCCTTCCTCCTCTGCAGCCAGAGTGACCTCTCAAAAACACATATCTGGACTGGGCACGGTGGCTCACACCTGCAATCCAAGCATCTTGGGAGGCCAAGGCAGGAAGATTGCTTGAGGTCAGGAGTTCAAGACTCAGCCTGGGCAACAGAGCAAGACCCTGTCTCTACCAAAAAAAATTTTTTTTAAATTAACTGGGCATGGTGGTGTACACCTGTAGTCCTAGCTACTTGAGAGGCTCAGACAGGAGGATCACTTGAGCCCAGGAATTCAAGGCTGCAGTGAGCTATGAATGAACCACTGTACTCTAGCCTGGGTGACAGAGTGAGACTTTGTTGTTACCAAAAGTTCAGTATGAATGAATGAGGACAAGGGGTTTGAGGGAAAGGAAAGAGAAGTTTATTAACTTGTCAGGAAGTGAAAAGGACGGTGCACTGTCCTCTTAAAGAACCATCCTCTTATCTATAAGCAGAAATGCAGAGCTTTTAAAGGGAGTTTTTAGCTTCAGGCTATTGCTGTTTAACTATAGCATCTCTGGTGAAGACAATCTTGTGACCTCTGTCCGGGGGGCTTCAGGCAGGAATGCAGATTTTAATTCCCAAAAAGGGTAGGGGGAGGGTTTAAAGAGATAACTTGTAATACATTTTGCCCTTTTTCAGACCCTTACTTCTGTTACATAGTCTCCAAAAATAAAACAAACAAAAAAACCCCAAAACACAAAAAAAATACAGATCTGTTTATGTCTATCTCCTATATAAACCCCTTCAAATGGTTCCTATTGCTCTTAGGATCAAGTCCAGATTCTTCAACATGTTCTGTCAGGCCCTTGACTTTGCCTGTCCTCTTTCCTGTTTGTGCTTAATGTTCCAGGCTGGCTCGGTCGCATTTGTTCACTTTCTTACTGTGTCTACCATCTCTGGGCTCTGCAAATATTGTTCTGTTTTTTGGGAGTGCCACCCTCTCTGTGTAACAAACTGCTGCTCATCCTTCAGGTCTCAGCTTACCCCAGGAATTCTTCCCTGATCAGGGCTGCATCCCCTGCTTGGACCTCCTGTGGTACCCTGAGCCTCCCCTAAAAGGCACTTGATTGAAATCACTTGTTTCAAATCTGTCTCCTTCACATGTGCTACCCAGGACAAAGCCCTTGACAATGTAGTTACCAGAATGACAGACTGGGTGGGGCCCTATCTTTCATAGCGCTTTGTCCCATTCTGTAACTGCAGGCTGCTCTTCCAGCCTGACCAGGCTGGCAGGGCTGTACAAACCCATTCGTGGGCAGGAGAGGGTGGCCCAATGCCTCAGGCACTCCTAGTGGGCTGCTTACACTGAGGTTTCCTGAATCCTGGGACAAGACACCAAGACATGGGCCCCCCTGTAGCAGTCGTGGGGTCTCCACCATTTCGTTCTTTGCTTCCCCCAAGTGCCCAAGGACATATTGAAGATTTAGATTTTTTTGCTTTCCACAAACACAGAGTCTTGAATGCAGTAGGTACTGTGAACCATGGCTAGCCAGACCCCAGGATTCTGACAGCCCAGCCTCTGTGGGAGACATCCCTCCAACAGGCTTACTACTGCCTGATGCCCACCTCCTTTCCAGCCTCTCCTTGTTGTCCATGCTTTGGTTTGGGTATGGTGTCCCAGACATGATTTGGAGGGAAGCCCATTGGTGGGCTGGCTTGTAAAAGAGTAGAGGGTACCCTGGCTGGGAGCCTGTCTGGAGAAGACAGGCCCTACCAGGTGGTCCTACTGGACTCCCTTGCCTGCCTCTCTGAGCCTGGCCCCTGCCTGCTGCCTCCCTGTCCCCCTCACCAGTAGTGCTCCTTCCAGCAACTGAAGGTGAGAGTAATGCGTGCTCAGTTCAATGCTGTGTCTTCTTCTGTGAAATTAAAGGGCTCTATTGACTGCCAGGCAGGTGTAAAATTAAGAAAGAAAACCAACTTAACTGGTTCTCCCTGTCTCTCCATCAACACTGAGGCAGTGTCCTTCATTTGACTTGATAACAAAAACTTGTCTAAGCTGGGTGCAGCGGCTCACACCTGTAATCCCAGCACTTTGGGAGGCTGAGGTGGGAGGATTGCTTGGAGCCAGGAGTTCAAGACCAGCCCAGACGACATAGCAAGACCCCATCTCTATTAAAAAAAAGAACTTGTGACTTTGAATGACTAGAAAAATTAGGTAAAAAGGGAAATGCTTGAGAGGATGTGTAAAGCCAAACTGAGATGGAAAATATAAAATTCACTGAAAACCTTTTACCTTGAAAGGAGAAGCTATAGCCCTGTTTATGTTAGATTGCTTAATCTGCTTCTGTAAGACTGCTTGTTAACCTCCTAGTCACAGGAATGCTTGAAAACTATAGCTGTGGCAAGAAAGATAACTGGTAACTGGTTAACATGACCCAGCGTATGTTCCTGCACCAGCTCCCTCCCTGCAACTTTCTTATCTGTATGCACCGCTCTGTACCCTTCCCCCTTGTTCTAAAGTATAAAAGACAAGTTCCCCTGACCGGGGGTGCTCAGACTTTGGCGGAAGACCCCTCTGAGCCCACCAGCGTTAATAGTTAATAAACCTGACCTCTCTGCATCCTCGTGTACCTCTCGGTGTTTCCTTGGACAGCGTGACTCTGGTTTTTGCCATTACAAAACCACCCATGAACCCAATCCACTAATTCACTCTTCTATTAAAGGAAAAAAATGTATATCAATCTTTACTAACTTTAAATTCACATTTATTTATTTGTCAACATACATTTTTTGAGCACCTAGTAGGTGCCAGGCACTGTGCTGGGTGTTAGGACACAGTGGAGAGCAAAAATGGGGTTCCTGGAGAGACAGATCTTTGATCAAGAAACATAGTTCAATGTAAGACTGCAATGGTGAAAAATAAAGTACAACAGTGATTTGGGCTGAGAAGGGAGGTACGTGGTGCTACTGTAAGAACCTCCTGTACCTACCAAGGATTTGAGCAGAGAGCTATTGACTTCACTGAGACCCAAAGGAAGGACAGGCCTTGATTATTAGGTGTGGATGTTGTTGTAAATGTTTTTTTTTTTTTCTTGGACCTCAGGTGTAGAGAACTGAGGTCATCATACTCCTCAGTTCATGTCATATTATCTTTTTTTAAAATTATTTTTTTTTAGAGACAGGGTCTCATTCTGTCACCCAGGCTGAGATCATAGCTCACTGAAGTCTAACTCCTGGGCTCAAAGGATCCTCCCACTTCAGCCTCCCACGTAGCTGGGACTACAGTCATGAGCCACCACACCTGGCTAATTTTTAAATTTTTACTTTTTGTAGAGATGGGGTCTCACAGTGCTATCCAGGCTGGTCTGGAACTCCTGGCCTCAAGTGATCCTCCTGCCTCAGCCTCCTAAAATGCTAGCATTACAGACATGAGCCACTGCCCCTGGCTGGCATATTATCATTGAAGGGCCACTTGAGTGTTCTCTCCTACTACCTTTTATCTCTATTTCTCATTTCTATTCTCCATTTCCCCCAGAGGTGGGTAATGGTGAATTTGAGACAGCCTGCTCTGTTGTCTGGCATTCTCAGAGAAAACTGGTGGGTTGGGATTTTGCCAAATGGGTATGATGAAGATATATTAGGTCAAGTTGAAGGGCATTAGAAAGGCTGTTACTAGAAGCTGAACAAAAGAGAGATGAAGGAAAAGGAGCGACAGATTGGGATAAAGTAGCTATTGTATTGGAGGTCCTGATGACTTTGAAATCTCAGAGTATTGTAGATGAAAAAGAAGGAAGGGAGGTTATGATGAGAAGGGTGCTTGAATAAGCGAGTCTGGAAGTGGAGATCTGGGTGACTACAGAATCCAATCTGAGTTTGAATGGAAGTCACTGGAGGAACATTCAGAGTGTTAGACGGTCCTCAACGTGAATCTAAGAGAATGGAAGGGCGGACAACAAGATTGGGAGCCAGGGCCTAATGCCCTTGAAGAATGAGGAGGAGCTAGGAATGGTTGAATATGATAAGGTTTGGTTATAAGTGACAAAAAACACCAAAATTAATAGGATTCAGGCAAGAAAGATGTTTGTCTCCTACACTCAAGACACCCAGTGACAGTGTTTCCAGGGCTCATATGGCATTCCTGTGTCAAGAGAACCAGTTCCCTCCTATCTTGTTGCTCTGCATAGCACCAATTCACAAAGCTACCTCATGGTCCAATATGGCTGCTGAACTTCCAGCTGTCGTGTCTACATTCCACACAGCACAAAGAATGGATGAAAAGGAGCATGCACCCTTCCTTTAAGAACACTTGGAAATTGTACACATCATTTTCTCTCCCATTGGCCAGAATTTAATCATAGCTGGAAGGGAAGCTAGGAGATGTTATTTTCAGCAGCCATGACCACAGCTAAGATACAGGAGGGTTCTATTTCTAGAGGGAGGAATCGGATATTGGCCAATTGGCAGCCTCTTCCACCTGCCACCTGGAGTGATGGGGAAGCCAGTAGAACACAAAGGAGGAGGTAAAAGGGATATAGTAGATTGGCATGAGCCTAAAGTGGGCAATATTTTCTTCAAATTGGGTGAATAGTCTGGAAGTGGTACAGGGAGGACCCCAACTCCAACTCCCCAGCCTGAGGAATATGAGACATGTGGGGTTTGAGAATAAAAGGCACCAACTGGAAGGCTACAGAAGTGACTCTCAGCTGGTTTTCCATGGAGGCAAGGAGAGGCAGAGCTAGCCTGTAGGGCTTGCTAGAGGGCCCTTGGGAGGGCTGGGGGGTGATAGAAGTTGGGTCAGGGGCCAGCAAGGACGGGGCTGTATGAAATGAAATGAAATGAAAACAGGGATGAGAAGCCGAGAGGCCTTGGTCTTGACAGTGACTGAGGAGGGCGGGCTTTGCTTGGCCAGGGTGATCCAAACCAGAAACCACTCCACCTTCAAAACCCATGAATGTACCTGTCACAGTCAACCAGGTCACCTCGCATGTCATCCTACTTTTGCATCAAGCACTCAGTAAACTTGACATCTAAGCCTTGGTATCAGCCCCAAAATTGTACATTTGAGATCGTAAGTTTAAAAAATATACATATATCCTTTCCCAGGTCAGGAAGGAATGTTCAAATGTCAAAAATAATCATTACTAGCTCCATACTGCTCAAGGCAGGTCACTTTGCAAGGCAATGAAAAAAAGATCTAAAATAGTTATTTTCTCCTACCCATAATTTAACATTGTTTCATTATTACTATATCAGTTACTTCTTAGGGTGGCTACTGCTCAGCCTCCCTGCCCCCCTTCTCCAGGCCCTGATGCCCTCTGGGATCTGAGATTCCAGTCTCCATTCTCAGGGAAACTTACTTAATCGAGATGTTGAACTTTTAAGAGGCCAAATGACTTGAATTGTACAACAGAACAGTCATGAGGAAGTGACCTCTACACACATTTGTGTAGAGGAAGCAATGGATGATGGGAGACAGCTGTCAGCAAGAAATCTTGATATGCTGCTTCTGGGAAATGTGACTGCAGGATGGGAAGCAGATGTAGCACAAGTGAGCACGGCTGTCCCTTACAAGCTGTATGACCTAGGCAATCTAGTTAACCATAATTCTTCCTTTTTTAAAAAAGGGGGTGGGGCTGTCCAAATTCAAACCTGCTGAATTTTTGTGAGAATTAATTCAGATATAAAATGCCTAACCCTGCTTGGCTCTAGGCGAGTGCTACAAACAGCTATTATTTTAAATTCTATTAGACCATAGACTCCCTGGGACCAGTGACAGTGCTTGGCACAATAGCTAATCAACAGACATTAATGGAATGAACAAAAGAGGTAGTATTCCAATATATTAAGGGCTCAGTTCCAGGGATGAGGGTGCCAACTTCTTTTAGAAAGGAAGCTGCTAAATTAGAAGCATATATCAGGAATATTGAGTTCAGAGGCCAGCATCAGGCTGGCCAGCCCTGAGACATAGCCAGAAACTCTGTCAGAGAAACTTCTGTAACAGTTTTTTACATTTAGCACAGTGCAACACTGTAAGAGAAATCCAGAAAGCTTCTGCTGTTTTTCAGATGAGAACAATGAGGTTGTGAGCAGCTGACTTGTATGCTTTTGCACATCTGTTCCCATCCCCTAAACCTAATGATGAGAAAGGGGGCATCAAACATCCCTCAGAGCCCAGAGGAGGGAAATGAGGCACGAAGGTGATCACTGGGTGGAGTGCAGTGGGGCAATGGAACCCCCCCCCCGCATGCATCCTAACTTTCCATCACAAGCTTTTTTCTGAACCACATGCTGTTTCCTGGGCCTGAGGAAGGGCACACACCATGTTAGAACAGAACTGAAAACAGATCCAGCAGCAGAAGGCAAAATAAGCAGGCAGATTATCAAGTCAGCTGAGATTTTTTTGGCATTTTGGTCCTTGTCTGTCCAAGATACTTTTGGAAATAATCTGGGGTGCTCCTGAAGGTGACAGGGGAGAAGGCCAGGAGGCCCAGGTGAGCCCGCCCAGCCTGCTCAGCAGCCTGCTTCCAAGGTCCAGTTTCGGGCATTGATGAAGAGCTGGAGCCAGGGGGAGGTGGTCAGAGTGTCAAATGGAGCAGGGCGCCATGCCCACTGCCAAGGCCTCACAGCCCGCTCAGGATGTGGCATGAGAGCCAAGTGGCGGCCATCACGGGAACAGACACCAGCCACGCCCCCTGGGGACCCATTGGGATTCAGGGGGTACTGCTCTGTGGGGTTCCCGTCATCATCTGCCCAGTGTAGTGGAGCCAGGCCCCTGGCCTCGATCTGGGCTTGGAGTTCCGGAGAAGAAAATGCCATGTAACCTGGAAGGAAAAGGAGAAGGGAAATGAAAGCCAAACTCCTTCATGCCCTCCACCCATCCCCCACCCTAAGACCCTTCCCACTGCCTTGCCAGGGCCTGACCTTCCCCATGGGCGCTCCACACGGGCAGCACGGCACCTTCCATCCCTCGCAGCATTAGGGCTGGTCCAGGCCCCACACACACACTGGCCCAGCGAGACTCGTAACGCCCAGACAGGTTGGGGCGCAGCAGGAGCCCGGGCCGGGCTGGCTGGGAGTCGGGGCCCATATCTCTGGCATCCTCACTGGGGTCACTTCCCACCCAGCCCAGCAGAGCCAGCAGTTGACAACCGTTACACACACCCAGGCTGAAGGTATCTGGCCGCTTCTGGAAGCGCCTGAGCTCAGCCCCAGCCTGTGGATGAAAGGTCGCGGCAGCTGCCCACCCTAGGAGGGAACAGGGAAGTCAAGGTGAGACATGGAAGACCTCAGAAAAGGGGAAGGAGGGAACGAAGCAGCAAGGCTACTCTTCCCAAGGAGCCCCCTCTGCAGAGCTCGGGGCAAGTACAAGGGAAGAAATTAGTTCCTCTGCTTAAATCAGATGTTGCCAACTCCTGGCCAGAGATGGCCCATGATTGGCCAGCAGAACATTCTCAAAAATTTTTTTTATTTGCCTAACATTTAAAGATAAGATTTTATATAAAAACCTGGATTTTGGGCTTCTCTTGAAAAACAGATCTAGCCATGTTGAGCCATCTTTTCAATAGCACAACGTACTAGAGCTGAGTAGCAGCTGTCCCTTTAGGTAGGACATGTGACCTCCATGTTGGCGCTGCCCCACCCAGCCCTCCTGCCTCATTTTAAGTTACCTACAGGCCTTCTGCTGGCATCTGGCCCAGAATGAATGTCTGCTCTGGCTCTGTGGAGGTGAGAGGCTAATCTCCGGCCCAGGAAGTGGGGGGCTAAAGGCACCTCTCAGGAATGCACGTGGGAGAGAGTGGGCAGAAGCCTACACACCGACCTTTGGCAGAGCCCAGGGCATCTGCGTAGCTGAAGCCACCCACAAAGGCCATGCCGCGGAATGTGTCCAGCCCGATTGTCCCAGAGCAGAGGTCCTGCATTGTCACATCCCACACCTGGTAGGATGGGGAGAGGAAGTGTCAGAGGACACGCAGCTGAGGCTGGATCACTGCCCCCAGCTCTCCCACCCTACCCTGCTCACCTCAAACCCAGCCAAGTGGAAGGCATCAGCCATCTCCCGGTCTCCGTTACTGCCTTCCTCTCGCAAGATGGCGACTCGGGGGGTGGGGCCGCCTGGGGAGAGAAGAAGGAGCGTCTCTAGCCCAGAGGGTTACTTCCCCACCCCAACTCCCCAGACATCTTTTTCAGGGCAGGCCCAGACATCCAGGCTGTTGGCTGCACCCTCCAGGCCCAGTGTGCCCAGGAAGCCAAGCCTCTGCACACACTCCCTCACCAGGCTCCCGGGGCACAGAGGCTTTGGGAAAGGTGGGGGGCAGGCAGTAGCGGGGCCCAGTCCGCTCCCTCAGGCCCTGTTCCTCCTCAGCCACACAGCGGGGCTCTGCCTGCAGCCGGTCCAGCTGGAAACTCGTCTCCTCCCAGAGGGCTCGCAGCTGCCCAACAGGCTCCTCCAGAACCACAGCCCCGTTCACTGACACCCGGATCTAGGGAGAGGGACAAATCTAGCAAGGGCTAGGAGAAAGGACAGCCCCCTCCACAGCTGGCAGAGGTGGACCTAGGCCATCCCCCTCCGACTGCCCACTGTGCGCCACTCTCTTCCTCGCTCCCTCACCATGGCGTGGGGCCCAGCTTCGCCCGTGCAGCCCAGCTCCACGCAGTGGAGGCCAGCGCCCCGGTAACGCTTCAGCACTTGCGCCAGTTCTGGCTCCTCCACCTCCAGCACGAGACCGGGCTCCTCGGCAAACAGCACAGGCAGCACTGGGAAAGCAATAAGAGGGGAATCAGGGGGATGGGGCCGAGGGCCCAGGGAGTGGAAGCAGGGATCAGGGTGGGACCAAGGATGCTGCATCAGGGACATCTCAGGGATGGGAGGTCTTAGGGGTGTAGTCAGGAACACAGTGAATGTGCCATCGGTCCCATCCAGTTCAGCTGTCAGCAAAGACAGCACAGAAGAGACAGTCGGGGAAGACTCAGGGAAAGGGGTCGGGGGCACTCTACTCTTTAACAGGAGATGAGGTCTGCAGGGTGGAGAGGGCAGTCAAGCCTGAGCCTAGACTCCGGGGTCCTTACCATCAACCCCAGGGGCAGGCACATCCACCACTATCCCACAATTTCCAGCAAAGGCCATCTCTAGCAGGCAGGTGACAAGGCCTCCATCGCTGATGTCATGGCCTGAGCAGAGGAGGCGGTCTGGAGGAAGGAGAAGAATGCTTAACCACCTTGGGGCCCAAACCTGATGGCTCCACCCGCCTTCTGGAGAGCTGGTTGAGTGTGTGAGAGAACTAGAGAGAAGGGCCTCGGAGTCCCTCCTGCCCCATGCTCACATGCTTAGCTGGTGAACGCCTGCCACGTGCCTGGCACCATGTGCACCTCCCTTGGGGGACTCACCTTTCAGCAGCCCCTGGGTGATGTTGAAGGCACGCACCAAGTTCTCAGGAAGGTCCAGGTTGGGAGGTTGCTCCCCAAGCTGGGAGAAGCATTGGGCCAGGGCTGTGCCCCCCAGCCGGTGCTGCCCAGGGCTCAGAGGCACGTACAGCAGATGGCCTGGGGAGACAGGGAGCGGTGAAGGGAGATGAACAGCCCAGGAGGACCCCTCCCTGAAGTGCCCACAGCACTGCTGCTCCCAGCACATGGTGAAATGCCCCAGAGCACCAGTTCCAGAAAGCACCACAGGCCAGTGTTGACATGAGGGGGCCCAGTACTCACAAAGCAGACCCAAAGCAAGGACCACAGTCAAAACACATAAGGCAGTAGGGATGGGGATGGATCTATACCTCTCCCTCCAGGATGTTTGAGGTCTGGGGTCACAGTGGCTGTGATGTCTGGGCAGACAGCATAGGCTGAGATGACCAGCGACCCTGCAGACCAAGGACGATTGAGAAAGAGTGAGCTGCTAGCCCAGCCCCGCAGCTCCTCCTCCTCTCCCCGGGGCCCCCCGAACTCACCAGGAGCCCGCACAGTCTCAGTGCCCACCCGGGCAGCCATGCTGAGGGAGTCCTTGCCACCGTCCACTGCCACGCCCAGAGCCGTCATCACTGCCACCATAGCCTCACAGGCATCAGCCAGAGCCGCGCCCTCCCCTGGGAGCTTGGCTGCCCACATCCAGTTCCCGCTGCACTTCACGTCCTGGGGGCGGCGGAGGCATGGCGTTAGAGTGGAGGAGAGATGAGGAGAGTCCGGGGCTGCAGGGGGCTGGAAGGTTATGCATAGGAGACGAAGGCTAAGAGGGTGAGTGAGTGGTGGATGTGGAAGTGTCCCAGAGGCCTGGGGGTCCAGGGCAGAAGCTGTGGAAGAACTCACCCGCAGGTCAGTGACCAGAGCAAACACCAGGTTGGTGAGAGCTTCGGCCACGGCCAGCCGGGCGGCGACCTTGGGGTCCAGCAGGCTCTTGACTGGCTGCTCTCCCAGGGCCGTGGCAGCCCCTACGAGCTCCTGGTGACTCAGTGCCACAACTGCTACATCTGCCAGAGGAGTGTGCAGGGGCCCAACACACTGCTGCTGGGCCACCAGGCCGCCCACGGAGCGGTCCACCTGTGGAACCGGTGGGGTTGACAAGAGAGCAAGGGACAGGGAGAGAGTGTGCTCTAACACTTGCCCCCAAGGGACACAGGGTGGTGGGTGACCTGGCTTTCCCCCAACATGCAGACAAGAGGGTGGGCAGCAGGGAGACCAGGCCATCAGGGTGGCTGCCTGGCCCCTGCCACTTCCCCCCAGGGCCTGGGAAACCCCCACAGTGGCCACTGAGAGCAGAAGGCCAGGGGTAGGTGAGTGGAGGAAGGGCACAGGGGGCAGAGGGGGCATGCAGAGAGGACCTTGTTGGTGAGGTAGCGCTTGCTGGCCACAGCAGGCAGCCTCAGAACCCACTCCAGAGCCTGGCGCACGCTCAGCCCTGGGGGCAAGGCCAGGGGCTGCAGTACAGGGGCATCCCTCTGGAGGAAGAAGTCCTGCAACACATGATAACAGGGAGTGTGTGCACCCGGGGAAGGCTGGGCACACAGGTGATGGAGCACATGCAAGGTAAAGGGTGGTCTGAGAGGAGGCCACAGAAGAAGAAACCCAGCCTCCCACGCCCACCACACACACCTTCCGGGGCATCTTGCCCAGCACCCAGTTGAGCTCCAGGTCCACAGGGGTGGGAAGGGGTGTCGGGGGGGCACCCCCCTGGCCATTTCTCCCCACAGGACACTCCCGATCATCCACCAGCACTATCTATAGACCACAGGAACACCACCAGAGAGAATGAGACTAGGAACACCAGCAGGGAATGCTCCTAGAAATTGGGACAGAAATGCTCTCTCCTCTCCACCCATTTGGCTTCCCCTGTTGTGCCCCTACCCCTCCCACCTCCTATATCCTATTCTCCATACCTTGTTTGCCACCATCTCCCATCCTCCTCTCGTCTCTCTCCCTTAACAGTTCTCCTTCTAGCTCACACCCAGGGGGCTCAAGTCTGCCCACAGCATCCACCTGAGATTCCCTGGGCCAACTCACCCTCCTGTCTCCAGTGATGGTGCCCACAAAGCAAGCTGGGCAGCGTTCCCGGTCACTGACACGACTAAGGAAGTCCCGGTGTGGGGGCCGCAGCAGAAGTGCATTTGACTCCTGGTACTCAGCTCCCCAGATTTCTAGGGCATTCAGGGTTGGGTCCCCCAGCTGCACAGCCATGATAGGGAGGAAAGAGAAGGGTCAGTGGGCACTCCCAAGTTTCATGTTGTTGCTAGGAATGGGGAAGAGCTGGGCAGAGGCCTGTTGGGCTGGCAGGAGTGGGGAAAGACCCCAGACATCAGGGGACGAGACCCACCTGGAAGCGGCTGGTATAAATGATGGCTCCAGCTGGGTCACTCAGCTCCTTCAGGACGTTGCCTGGTGAGAGGATTGCAAGGAGAGGTGGTGACCTGGGCATGTCAGCTCCAGGCAAACAAAGGGCAGTCCCCGGCCTCCAAAGGAGCCTCTAATTCTGTGTGTTCCTGTGTGAGTTGATGCTGTACCCTTACTGCCAACCATCCCACGGCAGCAAGCATCTACCCCCTCCAACCCTGAACCTGTCCAGAAGATATAGGGGGTGGAGAATGGGACCTAGAGCTGAGGGTGCTTGGTTTCAGATCCACAATGCCTCTCCCTAAACCAAATGTGGCAGGAGACCAGGTAAGCCTAGTCCCTTGTCCCAACCCCTTCCCTCACCATTGCCACCAGCTCCCTGGTCATGGAGGCTGCAGATGGGGTTTCCCTTGGGGGCCTCCACACAAGCCCGGATCACGCGGTTCATCTTCTGTTCCATCTCCGGGTCTCCCCGCTGCACAGCTCCAAAGTCCAGGTCACTGGCATTGTCTCCCTGCACCTGGGGGAACACATGGCATGGCTCAGCTCTGGGAGCTTGGGGCTCCCATACCCCACCCACACACAGGGCCCAGCAATATTAGAGTCTGCATCTTTAGCTATTCCCACTCACTTGCACAGATGAAGCAGCTCCACCCCCAACTCCAATCCTGTAGACAGGACCCCCAACCTTTACAACCTCCATGCCTGTGAGGAGGGAGGGCAGAATCAGAACACTGGAGAAGCCACCCAAAGCCACCTCTAAAGCAAGGCAGTGTGAGGGTGAGGGCAGCTGAGATTAGGGGAGCAGGAGTCTTAATACTCCACCAGGTTGAGGGGAAAGTAAACTGGTGTAACCTCTGTGGAGGACAGTTTGGCGATATCAATCAAAATTACAAACACACATATTCTTTGATCAGGTTAATATACTTTGAGGAACTTATCTTACAGATTTATTCACACAGGTATAAAATCACCTATGCACAAGATCAAACACTGTTGGTATTGTCTATTGTTTGTATTAGCACAGACAAGAAACTGCAGCACTGTTTGTATTAGCAAAGACAGGAAATAGTCTAAAGGCTGACAACAGAGAACTGATTAAATAAATTATGGCATATCCATACAATGAAACACTAAGCTACGAAAAAAGAGAATTACATATGAACGAAGTAATATGATTTCATCAGTATGAAATGATCTCCAAGATATATTGCTAAATAAAAAAAGCAGGATGCAAAAATATGTACACCCATTTACAACAGCATCAAAAAGAATAAAATACTTAGGAATAAATTTGACAATAGAAGTGCAGACTTGTACATTAAAAGCTATAAAACATTTTATTTTATTATTATTATTTTTTAATTTTTTTGAGACAGAGTCTCTCTCTGTCACCTGGGTTAGAGTGCTGGGGCATCAGCCTGGCTCACAGCAACCTCAAATTCCTGGGCTCAAGCAATCCTCCTGTCTCAGCCTCCCAAGCAGCTGGGACTACAGGCACATACCACCACGCCCAGCTAATTTTTTCTATTTTTAGTAGAGACAGGGTCTCACTCTGGCTTAGGCTTGTCTCGAACTCCTGAACTCAAGCAATCCTCCTGCCTCAGCCTCCCCGGGTGCTAGGATTGCAGGCGTGAGCCACTGCGCTCGGCCTTATAAAACATTTTAGAAGATCTAAACAAATGGAAGTGTTGATAGAGCTCATGTTCATAGACTGAAAGACTTAATATTGTTAAGATGGCAATACTCCCCAAAATGATCTGCAGATTCAACACAATTCCTATCAAAAATCTTAGCTGCCTTTTTTGTAGAAATTGATAGGAATTGATAATCCCTAAAATTCATATGGAAATGCAAGGGGCCTAGAACAGAGAAAACGATCTTGAAAAAGAACAAAATTGGAGGACTTATACTTTCTGCTTTTAAAACTTACTACAAAACTACAGTAATCAAGACAGTATGGGTGCTCACTTCGGCAGCACATATACTAAATTGGAACGATACAGGGAAGGTTAGCATGGCCCCTGCGCAAGGATGGCATGCAAACTTGTGAAGCATTCCATATTTTAAAATTATTTTTAATTAAAAAAAAAAAAGACAGTATGGTACTAGCATAAGGAGAGATGTATAGATCAATGGAATAGAACTGTGAGTCCAGAAATGAACCCACATGTTTATAGCCAACTGACTTTTAACAAGAGTACCAAGACAATTCAATGGGGAAAGAATAGTATTTTCAAAAAGTGGTGTTAAGACAACTAGATATCCATATGTGAAAGAATGAAATTGGAGCTATACTTCACACCATATACAAAATTAATTCAGAATGTATCAGAGACCTAAGTGTAAGAGCTAAAAGGATAAAAGTATTAGAAGAAAACATATTAGTATCTTTGAAACTTTGGCTTAGGCAATGCTTTCTTAGATATAACACCAAAACTATAAGCAATGAAAGAAAAAATAGATATATCAAACTTTCCCAAAATTAAAAACATCTGTGCTTCAGAAAACACTATGAAGAAAGTGAAAAAACGCATAGAATAGGAAAAAAAATATTTGCAAATCATTTGTCTGATAAGGGCTAGTATCCAGAATATATAAAGAACCCTTACAACCCAACAACAAAAGACAAATCACCCAATTAAAAAATGGGCAAAAGATCTGGATAGACGTTTCTCCAAGGAAGATACACAAATGGCCAACAAGCATATAAAAAGATGCTCAACATCATTAGTTATTAGAGAAATGCAAATCAAAACCACAATGATGACTATACTCAAAAGGACAGATAATAACAAGTGTTGCCAGTCTGGCAACATCTTGACAAGTTGAACATAGTTACCATATGACCCAGCAATTCCACTGCTAGTTATATTCCTAAGAGAACACATATTTATACAAAAACCTATAGACAAACATCCAACAGCATTATTCATAATAGCCACAAAGCAGAAACAACCCAACCGATGAATGGATAAACAAAACGTGACATATCTATATAATGGGATATTATTGAGCCATAAAAAGTAATGAAGTACTAATACATGCTACAGTAAGAATGAAATTTGAAAATATTATGCTAAGTGCAAGAAGGCAGACGCAAAAAGCCACAAACTGTATGATTCCATTTAGTCATGCACTGCATGATGACGTTTTAGTCAATGATAAATCAAATATGACAGTGATCCTATAAGATATAATGGAGCTGAAAAATCCCTACACTGTAGTCACGTATTTGTGATGATGCTGGTGTAAACAAACCTACTGTGCTGTCAGTCATATAAAAGTATAGCATATACAATTACTGTATATACACTACATAATACTTGATAAAAAACAACTATGTTACTGGTTTATGTATTTACTATACCATATTTTTTGTCATTATTTTAGAGCGTACTCCTACTTATGAGGAAAAAAACTTTCACTGTGAAACAGTATGCCGTGCTACATTGGCAGCAGCTTCATACATCTGGCGTTTACCACATCTCTTGATTACATCATTTTCTCTTGTGGTGTTTTGTTCTTCATGGCCCCTAAGCATACAAAATCCATGGATAATGTTGCAAGTAAGAGCCCATATCTAGTGATTGTGTAGCAGGCTATACCACCTACGTTTGTGTAATACACTCTATGATATTTGCACATTGATGAAATTGCTTAACGATGCATTTCTCAGAACATATCCCCATCACTAAGTGAGGCATGACTATATATGAAATGTCCAGAATAGGAAAATCCATAGAAACAGAAGTCAATTAGTGTTGCCAGAGGCTGGGGGCTGGGGGATGGGGAGTGACTACTAATGGGTACAGAGCCTCCCCACCTGGGATGATGAGAATGTCCAGGAGTTAGCAGTGATTGATGCACTAACCCTGACTCAACCATAACAGAATCAATACATGTGACCAAAAACATTCGTACCCCCATAATATTTTGAAATTAAAAAAAAATAGAAAGTACTGATTGATGCACAACTTTGTGACTATACTAAAAACCACTGACTTGTACACTGAAAGAGTGAACCTTATGGTACATGAATTACATTTTAATAAAGTGGTTATTAAAAAATAGTGTGCACATTATGCCATGTGTTTACAAAAGAAGCAAATATACATAGGGACTTTTTTATACACGCAGGAAATACCTTTGATATGACACAAAAGTAACAAAAGTAACTTATTAACATGGTTGTCTCTAGGGACAGAAACTGGGAGAAACTGGGTGGCCGGGGGCCAGAGGAAGGAGAGTTTTTACTGTATAACTTTTCTGGTCTTTTGAATTTTGAACCATGTGACTGGGTCACCTGGACTGTATCTTCATTCTACCACTGCACCTAGCAGTGCCCAGCACAGAAAGGGAGTGCAGTAAGTTTTCTTGATTGAACTGAGCCAGCAGATAAAAGCCCCTGGCACACAGCAGGTACTGAATAAACACTGGCTGCCTTGACTTAGCAGATGTGACCTAGAACCACAGGAGTAGCGGTGAGGAGGGCCCCTGACACACACAAGTAAACCAGGGCCCACTGGCATAAAGCCCTCTCCTGCCTTGAAAACACATATTGGGGAGACATGAGTTGAGACATTAAAAACTAACCACTGCAGTGTCCTCTAAACCCCCTCCCTGCAGCTGCCCTGTGTGGGGGAGAAAGCTGGCTGGATACAGAGAAAGGTGCAGGCTCTCACCTGGCTCTGGGGGCTCCTTGCTCACATGCTCAGCTTCCATGGAACCAATACCCCCACTGAACATGATGGGCTTGATCCACTCACGCCGCTGACCATTAGGGAGCTGGAGTCCCAAGGAGCGGGCAAAGCCTGAAGCATGGACATCAGAGGGAGGGAGGCAGGGACCTGTCACCCAGTCTCATCCCCCCAGTACCACAACCAATGGGTTGCACACCCTACCCACAAGCCCCTCTGGGACTAGGTGTCTGTCATCCCTGCACACCCCCAGCCTCACCAGCCAGCACTGGTTCCCCAAACTTGTTGCCATAGTCAGAAGCCCCATTACTGGCCTCAATGGCAACCTCCAGGGGCCGGGCAAAGTTCTCAGGATACCGGAAGCTCAGATCCTCCCAGGGCAGATGGTAACCTGGGAGAAAGAAGAAAGTTGAATGGACTGTAAAGACAGAAGATGGAGGAGCCAGCATCCTTAGGGAAGAGTCAAAGCCATCAAGGACCACCTGCATGGTTGGAACGTTCCACTTTAGGAAGGTATAGCGCTTACAATAAAGCATTGGTCTTGCTGTCCCTCTCCCATACCAGCCTTCTCTCTGACTCTCAGGATCAGAGTTCTTAAGGTTTTCTAGGACACTAGATTTGGGGGGAAGGTGGTGATAAGACCAACCCAGTATCATGTGTTCTGGCTGAGTGGATGCTAGTTTCAAAAGAAAATTGTGGATCTGCAAAGCCAGTCTGGCTACCTCGGTCTCCCCTGGCCTATACTCCTCATGACCACAGTCAGTGAAAGCCCAGCTACCCTAGGGCCCCCCTCCCAAGAAAAGGCACCCAGGATGACCATTTGACCTAACAGATAAAAGTGTCTGGTGCCTGCCAGGACAAGGAATCTGGAAAGAAAAGTAGGTGGGTAAAGAGGAAGAAGATGGGACCTGGGATATGCAGGTTTCCAAAGCAATAGCCGGCAGTGCCAGCTACCACGTGGGCCCCGCGGCCTGTGCACTGGACATCTCGGATCCGGCCCCCCGTGCCTGTGGTTGCACCACTGAAGGGGGCTACTCCTGCAAAGAGAGAGTGGGGAGAGGTCTGAGTGCCTCAGAGATAAACCCCATCTCTGACCACTCCTATTAGAAATAAGGACAATCAGCTTCCATGATTATTTTTTCCAGGCTCAGACCAGGGGCCTTGGCCCTTTGCCCTCCCCTACTCTCTGATCGCACTTATCCTTCCTGGGGACCCAGCTCACCTGTGGGGAAGTTGTGGGTCTCTGCTGTGAAGACAACATGTCTCAGCCCCTGCTGTTGCCGGAAGCGACTTGGCTGTGTGGGGTCCTCAGGCCGTAGGAATTGGACTTCTTTCCCCTGGATTGCACTGTGGACATACCCATTCTGGACCCTGCTTCCTTCCTGGGATCTGCACCAACCCAAACAGGGCCTGGGGCCTCCCCTCCCTCAGGCCAGACACCACCCCAGCCTAGGGCTCAGCCCACCTGCTGTTGTCACAGAACTTGAGGATGTTGTTGGGGTTCGAGGCTGCCTGGGTGCTCATGATGGACTCAAACAATGAGTGTGCCAACTTCTGCCCATCCACATGGAGTCGGCCCTTGAAGAACCAGTGTCGGCTGTGCTCGCTGCAGGGGGTGACGTCGGGAGGAGAAAGCAGGGCAGAAACAGGGGGTCATTTCTCAGTGACATGTCTTCTCACCAGCATTTAACAGCAGAGTTATAGCCAATTCATACTTAGATACTAGGTCAAAACATATTCCAAAAAGTCATATTCTTCAAGTATTCTGTCATTGTAGATTATCCAAAGCCAAAGTGAAGATAAAACCAAGATTTGAATGTAGGCTCCTGGACGGACAGGGGAGCCCAGGCCCTCAAACAGACTCAGGGAGGCCCCTAAGCCAAGGGAGAGCCATAAAGGTGAGCCCCTGCAGTCTTCCCTTCCAACCCCTAAGGGCTCAGATATCAGAATGACCTCATTCCTCCCCACCTGTTGGACTGAGCCAAGTCGAAGGCCTCCACGGTGCTGGGGTTCCGTTGCAGCTCCTGGAAGTGCTTGGTGTAGAAATCCAGGTCCCAGGAGTCTAGGGCCAGACCTAGGAGACAAACCCTGGAAGAGCTGACTGTCGAATTCAGGCAGCCATATTCTAGGTCTCAGCATCCCTGCTAGCCTATCCCAAGCCCTCCGCTTCCTCCTCCCAGGGACCCCTGCCCACCTAGCTCCTTGTTGGCCTTCTCCAGTGCAAGCCGGCCCTCAGCCAGTATGTTGATAGGAGTGTTGAGGGGTGCTGGGATGCTCTCAGGGGAGAAACTCTGGATGGGGTGGGGGAAGTGCTGCTCCGTCATCCGGTCGTGCAGGGTAGCCAGAGCGATGGCCTCCACCTTAGCCGAAGGGGGGTGGGCAAACTAGGGGTAAGGACACACACAGAGGGCAAGGGGTGAAGAGTTGAAGAATGGAGAGAAATCGCCCACCCTTGGCTCTCCAAGTCACGCAGGACTAGCCCACTGCCACCCCATATAACACCTTTGTTCAGATTACAAAAACATGCCCTTTCCAGACATGAGTCCATGCCAGGATGCACAGATTAGTAAAAGGAGCACAGGCTGGATTTATGCCCCATTCACCCCTCAAACAGGTACCCTCAGGCAGTGAACAACCTGCACAACCATACAGGGCAGGCCTAAAGCCAGGAGCTCCTCCTGCTTCTCCCTAGAGTTTAGAATCTAATCTCTTATCTCTGGCCCATCTCCTTCTAATAATTCTCCACCCTGATTGCCCACTGCCTCACCGAGAGCTGGTAGCGCCGGGTAGTCTCCACACGATCCACGGCCCCCAGCCCAGCAGCACGGCACACTGACACGATGTTGGTGGATGATGGGGTGGAAAAGTTCAGCCTGAGCAGTGGGCCGGATGGTTAGTACCTGAGAGTCCCCAGCAGGCCTCGGCTGGGAAGGTGGATCCTACACACTGCTGTGCAGCCAACCTCCCACTGCTACTGCCTCATCATTGGCCTCTAGCCTCAGACTGGGCACCAAGAAACCTGCTTTCAAACCAAATCAAACCATAACTGCCCTTTCTAGCACCAAAACTGCTTTGATTTTAACTTCTCAGAATGCAACTTATTTGACTTCCAGAACATGCCTGGGAGCTGGCTCGGTCTTCAGCGGCATCTACCCAAATGGGGAAAGCGTGTGTGTTGGCTTCCTAGGCAGGGGTAGCAAAGGAAAATCCAATCTCCCAAGGATCACAAGAGAAAGCAGAGGAACGGCAGCAGAGGGGTGGGCAGTGTGTTTGAAAGGATCACGAGCCTTGGAACGTGGAACGAGTTGCTCCAGGATAAGACCCTTACCGGGGCCCGACCTCCAGCAGCAGGTCACCGGAGCCAAGGAGGAGCCAGGACTCCTGAGCAACATCACCCAGCAATAGGGGGCAGCCAAATAGCCACATCAGCTTCTTCATCTCCTCAGCACTTGGGGGGACCTCAGCTGCAGGGAGATGGGGCAAGGACACCTTGAAAAACTGCCCCTGGCATTGGGGCACCCCCCCCCCCCCAATAATCCGATACCTGGGCCCAACCTGTCCAGTTCACATTGTAGCACAGCTCAGTCTCAACACCCTGCAGCTCTGGCAGCTTCCCTTGTAGTTTTCTTCGAGTGTGTCCAGAGGCTGCCCCCTCATGGCCAGAGGGACGGACATAGAAGTGAAGGATAGGGGACATCTCTGCAGGTGTCCTTTGCTGAATAGATGACTTAGGTTCCTAAAAAATAACATTAACTAAGGCCTATCTGTTGAACAGATTTCAAGTTTCAAGGACAGTTCAGGCATTTTCCAAATGGAAAGTAATAGGGGCATTTAGAGAAACGAGGTAACCTGAAAAATGTAACCTTGAGGATTTTAACTAATCCTGCAAAACGTGGCCTTTAATGGGGGGGGGTCTATACATACATCCTTGACACATGTTCCTGAAGCATCTGCACTTTGCTGGGCTTCAGGCAAGGTCTTAGGAACACTGCTGTGAACAAGACAGAAACCTCTTCTGCCCTCATAGAGTTTATATTTTACTGAGGGAGACAGGCAAGTACCAGACATTTCCAGTCCAGGGTGGTTAAGGTCAAGGGACTGTGAGTACCAACCCAGCACTTTAGGAGTTGGGAAAGACTTCCTGGGAGAAAAGGCATCTGCCATGTACTGTGTTCCCCCTGCCCCCAGTTTCTATGTTGAAACCCTAATCCTCAATGTGATGTTATTCAGAGGTGGGGCCTTTTGGGAGGTAATTAGGTCATGAGGGTGGCACGAATGGGATTAGTGCCCTTATAAGAAGAGGCCAGAGAACTAGCTCTTTCTGCCATGTGAGGATACAATTAGAAGTCTGTAGCTTGCTACCTGGAAGAGAGCCCTCACCAGAACCTGACCATGCTGGCACCCTAATCAGAGATTACAGCCTCCAGAACTAAGAGAAGTAAATTTCTATTGTTTATAAGCTACCCAGTCTATGGTACTTTATTATAGCAGCCCAAATGGACAAAGACAGCATCTAAGCTGAAACCTAGAGTATGAGTTGGACTGGACCTGACTGGTGAAATCAAATGACAGTTCCTCCACTTCAATGCTTTCAAAATATTATGTCCCTGCTCAAGGTAAATGCAAAGCCTTTAGCTTGACACTCAAAGGCCCTCCACATCTATCCCAAACCACTTATCCGCCTGGCCTCCTTTCTGTTCCTTTGCTCCCCTCCTAGAATGCCTATGTCTATCCCCATCATATCCAAAGCCTCCCTATGCTTCAAGAAGAGTACAGTCTCACCAACTCTGGGAAGCTCCCTTTGCTACCCCAGCACTCAGAGATACCCCCTTCCTTAGCAGAGCGGAGGGCTTCTGATTTACACCATTCATTCAGCCACGATCATGCACACAGGGCTCACAGATGTACACTGCCTCTTTCCAAGGAAGCAGGAGATTGAGCCAATGAAATTGCCAGTATTCAACCATTTTTTGCCAAATATGGTAATTTCATGTGGTTCAAGCTAATATTTGCCAATGGATTCCTTTGGCAACTTTACCCAGTGCTGACTCTCCTCAAAACACCAGACTAATATATTCAAATGCTTATGTGACACCTCCACATAGATGTCTCATAAACACAGAGAATAGCCTGCTATAGCCAAAACAGGAATTTGGATTTATCATTTCTCCAGATGTGCTGTTTCCATAGTCTTCCCCACCTCAGTAAACATTATCATCATTCAATTTGTTGCTCAAGCCGAAAACACAAGAAGCAACCTTAATCCTTCTTTCCCTTACTCTCTAAACCTAACCTACCAGCAAATCTATTTCCAAACATATCTCAAATCTCTCATCTTTTCATTTCTACTACCTCACTCTAGTCCAAGCCACCACCATCAGTCTGCATTGGCCTCCTGACCAGTCTGCCAGATTCCACCCCTTCACAACCAATTTATCTGCCACATGTCAGCATAAAGGATCAGGACTTCCCAGTACACATGGTACAAATTCCAACTCAGCACCCTGGCTTACTGGGTCTGGCCACTCTCTGGCCTACCTCTCCAAACCTATCTCACACCATTCTCTTTCTCACCCACAATGTACCAACCACACTAGCTTCTTTTCTATTCCTCTAATTTGCCAAGCTAAGTCCTGGAAGGCATTTTTTTCACCTTGATATATGCAAGGCTAGCTCTTTCTTGTTATTTAGATTTCAGGTGAAATTCGCCTTCTAGGCAAGGCCTTACTTGACTAGCCACTCTTAAGCAGCCACTATCAGATGGCCCTGTTTTATTTACTTTTATGGAGACAGAGTCTCGCTCTGTTGCCCAGGCTGGAGTGCACTGGTGCAATCATAGCTCACTGCAACCTCGAACTCCTGGGCTCAAGCGACCCTCTTCCATGTCCCACCATGTCTGGCTAAAAATTTTCCCCCATTTTTTGTAGGGATGGCGGTCTTGCTATGTTGCCCTGGCTGGTCTTGAACTCCTGGCCTCAAGCAATTCTCCCACCTTGGATTACAGACATGAGCCACCATACCAGGCCCTGATGGCCATTTAAATTTCCTATGTAGTACTTATCACTACCTGCTATTTTTATTTTCCGCTCTATACTCCCCACTGGAACAAAGCCTCCATGTGGGCATGGGCTGTAACTGCTTCACTTCCATCGAATTACCAAGGCTTCCAACAATACCTGGGCTAAGAAGCAAAAAAGTAAAACTTGTTGACTGACCAAATGAACTCTTGTTTCCTACCACTCCTCAGCCCTTCCTCCCGTTTCAGGACAGTATTCCTGAAATCATTTGATTTACTCCACTTGATTTTCGTTTATCACACCCAGTGAAATGTAAGTTCCAGGAGCACAGGGACAGGGTTTGCCCACAGGAGGGCTATATCCGCAACGACTTGCATGGTGCCTGACACAAAGTAGGCGGCCGACAGATTTTCTGTTAGTTGAATGCACGAATGGGACACAAGGGCTGCGTTTACATGGGGGTCACCCGTGCCGGAGTCTGCGGAGCGCACGCAAGTCAGCTGATGGATGCCTCCACTAAAGCAAGCGCGCGGGCCCCAGCTGGATGCAGTTCGGCGTGGTGGGGATACTGGATCAGGCTTGGGGTGGGTGACGAAGGGCTGCACCTGGCATGGGGATACAAGCTCACGCGCGGTAGCTATACTCACGTGGAAGAGACTTTCGCGGACCCAGAGCTCCTCGAATCGTGGCGCGCTGGTTACGTCATCCGCATGCGCCGCGGGCACAGACCTTGCGTGCTGGAGGCCGGGCGACTCCGCCCCGCCCACTTCCTCTCTCCATGGGCGGGGCCACCGCCGCGCTGGCCTCTCGGTTCGTGGGGAGGGGCTTATCCTCCAGGTGGTTTCTCCCACGCATCTGTTTTTTTTTTGAGACAGAGTCTCGTTCATGTCACCCTGTGACAGAACAGTGGTGTCTGCACTGACAGAGTGTAGTGGCGTCATCGTAGCTCACTGCAAGCTCCAACTCCTGGGCTCAAGCGATCCTCCTGCCTCAGCCTCCCGAGTAGCTGGGACTACAGGCATGAGACACCACGCCCGGCTAATTTTTCTATTTTTGGTAGAGTCAGGGTCTCACTCTTGCTCAGGCTGGTCTCGAACTCCTGAACTCAAGCGATCCTTCCTCCTCGGCCTCCCAGAGTGCTAGGCTTGCAGGCGTGAGCCACTGCGCCAGGCCCCACAAATCTGTTTTGAATTAACGTTTGTGAAAATACGTTCAGCTCCATGTCCCCGTGGGGACAGTTAATTATTACATCAGTGAGTTAAGGCCATAACACAAGTATGAATGTTGTGCTCCGGCTGCATTAAGGTGGAAGCACTTCTCTCCTTGGCACGATCAGGGAGACTGAAAGATGCTTAGGGGTTATCAACCAGGTGGGCAGCATTTGAGCTCCCGAGCTCGCCCACCCAATCCCACATGAAGGCCGGCAGGGTCTCAGGTGAAGGTCTAAGTGACAGGATGTTTCAGTGACAGGGTTTTGCGGGGTGGGAGGGTGCACCAAAGCTCTGAGCAGGGTCCTGAAGTTGCAGGGTGGGGAGCAGCTGGGAAGGAGCCGGAGGTGGAGCCGGGACGCGCCCACCGATGGCGTCACCGAGAGGCCCTCCCGTGAACACCCGCGCCTCCCAGGAGCGGAGCTTTGGCTCATCATGGCGGTATGCCAGGCTCAGGTTCCTACCTCCGTGAGTGCTGCTCTGCGTCCCTTATCCCTTTTTTCTTGTCTGTCTTGGGTTTTCTTTCTTCTCCTGCTCCCTTCACCTTGTATCTCTGGGTTCCCTGACCTCGCTGGCCGCGCCCGGGGACGAGGGAGGCTGTGAGGAGATTCGCTATTTCTCTTACTGGTTCTGCGAATATTTTAATTCTTTCATTCATGCGGTGCCCACTGTGAGCCTTAAACACGTCTCGGTTCACTCTCCAGGGTTTAAGCCTGGTGGGAAACCAGGAGCAGGTTAGTGGGGGAGCTATGGGGCTGGGGGTTTCTGGAGGAGACCCCTGACGCAGCTGTAGGGGAAAGGGCAACTGATCACCAGAGAAAGCTTCTGAGCCCCGGAGTGCGTGTAGGAGTTATCGAGGCAAAAAGGCGCTGAAAGAGGTTTCAAGCAGAAGCAAACACATATTCAAAAAGAAGAAATAGAGCATGTGTGTGACAAACTCAAGAAGTTCAATTGGGTGATGGTGAAGGGTTCAGAGCTGACAATCTTGTAGGTCTTGCTGAACAGCGACTTTAACCTGAGGATAACTGAGAATTGGCGAGTTTTAAGCAGAAGAGCGATTGGATGAGATTTAGGATTTAGTTTACTGAGGTAGCAGTGTGGAGAGCGGCCTGGAGGGTACCATTACAAGGCTGTGGTTGAAATGCAATGAGAAGTTGGTGACCCCTACCATGGCAGCAATGTTGAGGTTCGAGAATTGAAGACAATAAAAAGGTTATTAAGGAGATAGAATCTTAAGGACTGGGTCTTAGGTAGGGAAAGGCAGAGGTTAAGGAGGACATCCAGATTTCAGGGTAGAAAAACTTTGGTAGACGGTGCTATTTGCTAAGTTAGTGAACATAGCACTAGAAGAGTGCTAGAAGAGGAGTGGGTTTTGAGGAAAGTTCAGTGCTGGGCATGCCTGCTGCCTGTAGTTTGGCCATGGAGAATCTGGCAGGCAGATGGATAGGACAAAAGCTCAGGAGGGAGATATAGGAAAACATCATCATTTATTCATGGCTGTTAAAGCCATGCAGTGGTTGAGATCATTGAGGGGAAAGCATATAGTGTTCATAAACTTCAGCCTGTATCAATATTAATCAGTGGAGCTTATTTAAAATACACCTAGGTCTTCAACCACTCCCATTCTGATTCAGTAGATGAGACCATGTTTGCCTTTTTGAGAAAACTTAGGTGACTTCACTTTGAAGTAGCAGTACCACTTTGAGAAATAATGGTATTCAGTGTGCCAAGCAATGGACAGGCCATCAGAGGAATAGGAACTAAAAAAGAAGACTGAGAGGGAGACAAAAAGTATAAGAGCCTGGGCTTTGATTGTGTTGGTGGGGTGGCTCTGCATGATCATCTGGTCCAGTGTCCATAACTCTGACCATGAATGAGAGTGTTTGGCTGAGGTGGGGTGAAGGTCAGTGGTAGGGCTGTCCATAAGGATGCTGAAGTCATTTTAGAACTTGAAGACTGGTTTTTCAAGCTGTTTTTAAGCTGGAAAAGACTTGCTGAATGTGGAAAGTTGACCAGAAAGTTAATGGAGGAGACTTGGAGGACCAGGGATGGAGCTGTAATGGTTTAGAAGTAGAAAGGATTGAGAAAGGTAAAGGGCCTACCCCTAAGTACTGTTGAACTCTTTATTTTAAAAATAAAGCTGCCTGGCACTTGGAGTAGACCAAGCTGGTCTATTTCCCTAAAGTTATCTATATGTAATGGCAACTATGTGTCTAGAATCTGTGTGAAGTATACAAAGATGGTCCATGTCCTTCTTAGGAAGCCCACATCTTAGCTGAAAAGACAGAACAGGAAACAAATCCAGAGGGATTGTATCTTGTATGTACTTAGTTTATGGGAATTTCAATGCATACATTTGAATTAAAAAAAGAAATGATTTTAAAAATTATACTCTGCCTATGTCCTTTTTATGTACTGTCCACTAATTAGGCACATTTACATATACATATTATATATAGTACAATACAATACCGTGTCCTATTTTTTATGAGCATTTTGAAGGATTTTTCAATGGTATCTCTGCCCATTCTTGCTTTTCAAATTGTTGACTTTAAAACCAGACTCCATGTAAAATGGGATACCACTAAATGTGGTGATCATTGCTCTTAATAGAGCTACGTACAAGGTCCTATGGGAGCTTTAAGGAAAGAGCAACATTCTGCTTGGGATGGTCAGAGAAAGGTCTACAGAGGAATGTATATTCCAGTTGAGCATTTTAAGGATTAGTACATGTTTGTTAGAGAAAGAGGCAAGACCAAAGCTGTATGGCCCGCTGTCTAAGGTATCTGTATGGCTGGATTAAGACTTATAAGGTTTCTTCAAGTTCTAAACTCCTTTACTTTTTAAAATTTTATTTTATTTTTTTAAGAGACAGTGTCTCATTCTGTTGCCCAGGCTGGAGTGCAGTGGCACGATCATAACTTACTGCAACCTTGAAATCTTGGGCTCAAGTGACCTTTCTGCCATCACACCCAGCTACTTAAAAAAATTTTTTTTGTAGAGATGGGTCTCACATGTTGCCCAGGCTGGTCTCAAATGCCTGGCCTCAAGTGATCCTCCCACCTCGGCCTCCCAAAGTGCTGGGATTACAGGTGTGAGCCACTGCACCCAGCCTCATTTTATTTTCATGTTCATTTTACATGCCCTCTGGATTCTTTTTTCTAGTCCTTTATTCTTCTCAAAAGTTTCCTTGGTGGGCAAGATAGTCATGATTTAACTAGATTCATTTTCCTCAGGAACAAGCCTGGCTTGAGACTGCCCAGGCCTTCATCCAAGAGACCCTGTGTCCAACAGGCAAGGAGCCTAATGTTCAGTTGACTCAGTTGGTAATGGATTGCGTGAAGACTGTCTGGTTGTCCCAGGGTAGGAACCAGGGTTATACACTACCTCTCAGCTACAGGTAAGGGTTGCGGGCGAGGTTGAATTTGGGGTTGAAAAGAAAGGACCTGTAGTTAGAAAGGGGAAAGTGGGAAGAGTAAGTGGAGGAGAGGGTGACCTAAACCACGCCCCCTTCTCACTTTTTATTTATTTATTTATTTTTTTGAGATGGGGTGTCGCTCTGTTGCCCAGGCTGGAGTGCGGTGGCATCATCATAGCTCACTGCAGCTTCAAACTCCTGGGCTCAAGTGATCCTCCTGCCTCAGCCTCCTGAGTAGCTGGGACTATAGTCATGCACCACCACTCCCAGCTAAGCACATCCCCTTCTGCAAAACTTTCCTGTTCTCCATCAAGCTTTCCTTTTCCTAAAGTTCTCCTAAATTGGGTTAAGTCAAGTTTAGAGAAAAGGAGAGAAAGAGGGGAAGACAGAAAGAAAATTTGGAAAAAGCTCTTAAAGTGAGGAGAGAGGCTGGTATTATCTTTGTTTTGTGTATTAGGAAACTAAGACAGAGAGAGATGTATGAGTTCAAGAAGTGTAGACTGTTGTGTTTAAAACCTGAGTTTAAGGTCTTCCGAGGGTGTTTTTTTTGTATTTGCTTATTTTACTGTACTACCATTTCCTAAAGTGTTCTTGCAATGTTAATAAAGCACCACAAGAAAAGGGGTTCATGGCCAAATAAGTTTGAGAGACTTAACCTGTGTTAATAAGTCACAGGGCTTATTAACATATTAAAGGCTCTGAAAAGTCCTGCAAAAAGAAATCTGTTTGCCTCCTCATAGAAGTAGCCACTTTCTTGAATATGGGGTATATTATTCCCATGAATATTTTTATATTTTTACTACACGTGCATCTATCCATAAGCAGTATACAGTAGAGATTTGCATACCTTTAGTCTTTATATAAATTGTACCATACCTTATATACTCTCTGCAATTTGCTTTTTGTGCTTAACATTATGCTTCTGAGATTTATTCATATTGATACATATAGCTCTAGCTCACTTAATGCCTCTGTGGTATTCTACCTTGTGAATATACATATCACTGTCTATTTATCCTTTTAGAAATAAAAAAGGTAGAAATCTGTTTAGCACAGGATATTTTTAATTTTTTCCCTGCCACTCCCTTAACCTGCTTATGAAAGTTTGTGAAACACTTCACATAGCCTCATTATCTGTGTCAGTAAAGGCAAAGGATTTTGGTGAGAAGACAGCTTAATTATCCAAAACATAATTTCATACTTCTGTGTAAGTTTTTTCATTCATGGACTTTGTTATAAACCAATAGTACTTAAAATGCTGGTCTGCCAAAATGTAAATCAACACACTGCTTCCTCTACTGAGAATGGCTTGCCTGTGAAAAAGAATTAGCTGAACTAAACAGTGTGCTAGTGACACTGTGTATAGTTATGTACTTATTGCTCAACTTTTATAAACCTTAACATTTTGTTACATTTGCTTCAATTCTTTTTTATAAGAAGTAAAATGTTAGAGATTTAGTGAAGTCCCCTAACTATTCTAATTCAATTCTCCCCTACTCCTTCTCCAAAAGTAACCGGTGTTCTGAAGGAGGAAGTGCAAGCTCATAGGGAATGCACACCATCAACCTCATTAGCTGTTTCCACATTGCTTTCTAGTGGACTTGTACCAACTTACACACATACTAGCGTACCTCTATGTCTTGAGCCTTTTCCCAATCTGGTGTTTACCTTTGTTAAAAAATTTTACTTATTTATTTTTGCCTATTTGGTAGGCATTAAATGATATTTTATTATTTTAATTTCAAAGTAATTTCTGAGGGTACTTGCACCTGGGTTTTGTTTCTTTTTCAATTTTTTGTAGAGGTGGGGTCTTGCTGTGTTGCCCAGAGCTGGTCTCGAACTCCTGGCCTCAAGATATCCTCCTGTCTCAGCCTCCCAAAGTGCTGAGATTACAGGTGTGAGGCACCGCACCTGACCTAAATGTAATTTTTATTTGTTTTTTCATTTTCTATGTGCCAGGCACTGTGCTAGGCCTTGGAAGTTAGAAAGCAATGACAAATGCAAAGGACTGAGGTTGTCATCTTCAGTATCCTGACCCAGACCCTGAAGAATGTGGGGAAAGTGACCCCTATCCTTACTATTTTCTGTCCTGAAAAGAGACAGTTCTCTCTAGTTATTTTTTTCCTGGGCCTTCACAGAAGTAGGAAAACACAAAGAAAGAACATGGACTTTTGAATAAGACACACCTGGCTCTGCCACCTGTGCTTGCTTCTGTGTACCTGAGCCTCTCTCGGTTTTCTCATTGGTGGCATTTACAGGTTTTGTTTTTGTTTTTTTTTTGCCACTTCAGAGAGGAATATAGGCTTTTTTTTGGTAAAGACTAAAGGCAGTATTAAGCGTGACTGTACCCAATATAGTCCAGTGTGCATAGCAGGGGCTCAACATGTGTTAATTTCTGTCTGTGCCTTTTATCTTCTCCAAAGCTGTTTAGGGAACAATGAGAGCATATGCAGAAGGGGGGGTGTGGTCATCTAGAACAGCATTCCCACTTTTACTACTCACTTATGGATTATATTCATGACTGCAACAAGGAGGATTCACTGTGATGTTTGTTTTGTAACCCTATTCTGTTTCTTTCCCACTTAAAAAAATCATGGGAGGCTGGGCGTGGTGGTGTGCACCTGTAGTCCCACCTGCTCAGGAGGCTGAGGCAGGAGGATCACTTGAAGCCAGGAGTTTCAGGCTGTAGTGTGCCATGATCATGCCTACGAATAGCCACTGCTCTCCAGCCTGGACAACATAGTGAGACCCTGTCTCTAAAAAATAAAAAACATGGGAATGCAAGCAAGTAAGAATAATAGTATTATAAAAATGTGAATTTATCACAACTGTGATAAATTTAACTATTATTTGTGACACATCCAACACCCATCATCTCAGCTTCAGCTTCCCAGCCAGTCTCTAGTACTGTGATACTCTAGGCTAGGAATGAAACTTGCCTGGGGCCACTGTGGTTGAACCATCAGGCAGATGCCTAAGTGGCCCCATTGAAGTTCTCTATGGATCTAAGAGCTGAGATGTTTTCAAGGGAGCTGTCTATAAAGTGTTCTCCCCACATACTTATTTCCTCAGGTCCCTCTTACATTCCTACTTCATTTCTCTGGGTCCTCTCCCTGGCACCGTCTTGCTCAAGATATTACTCAGCACACTCTTTCTTCCTGCTTTCCCTAGGTACTGCCCAGCCTTTGGACCCAGCACCAACCTCATTTTCTTAGGCCTTTACCTAGCATTTTCCCTTTCGATCAATCATACAAACTCATGTCTTAGTCCTTGTTCCCCTTCAACCTTTCCTTGGGCTCCTGGAGATTTGTCGGGGTTGAGGGTAACCTCCTAGGCTTGGACCTGACTTTGTAGGACCTCTGCTCTCTTCACTCTACAGCTTTGTCTCAGTACAGGACCTCAGGATCCACCAGCATCTGCCGTGCTGCAGCCACCTGTCCTGGAGCAGTAGTGCATACCAGGCTTGGGCCCAGGAGGCTGGACCAAATGGGACCCCTCTGCCCCGGGAGCAGCTTTTACTTTTAGGGACACTAACAGACCTATCAGGGGACTTGGAACAAGAGTGTAGGGATGGAAGCCTCTATGTGAGAGATAACACTGGAATCCTGTGCTGTGAGGTAAGTGGAAGGCAAAGGTCAGGTGCCTTAGAGCCTAACGAGAATGGTGTCTAGGGAGCAAGGCAATTAAGTCTCTGAGGGAACAAAGGAGGATGGGGGTGGATTGGATGCTAGGGTCCTGGTTAACCCTTGCTCTTGGTCTTTTCTAGCTCATAGATCCAGACCTTTCTTGGTTGGGCCATCTCTTTCTGTTCCCCAGTTGGAGTTACCTCCCTCCTGCCAGGGGGAATTCCTCAGGGGAAGGGCACTTGGAGCTCTGGGATGCCCCTACACCAGTGTTTCCTTTGACCATCAATCCTGGCCCTCCTACACCTATCCCTGTCCTCTACCCAGAGAGTGCCTCCCGCCTGCTGAGGCTCAGGTAATTGTTCCCCCACTGCGGGTGGAGGGAGCACTGTGAAACCTGGAGGATGATGGTGGGTCAGCAGTGGGAGGGAGAGAAGGGTATTGATAGTAACATATATGGAATGTTCCAAATCAAGGGAATGATGGGGCTTTGAATATTAAGAATGTTAAGAGGAAGTTTCTTCAAGGGAAATGTGCCTTGTCTAAGGGCAAGAAAAGTTTGGAGGTTTGCAGAATAATAGCTTTGTGCTATGGATAATTTACATCACTACCATACTTTCTTTACCGTGGAAGGGAAAACATTTGTGGGGAAAAAGAAGAGAAATAAAAATGACTTCTTCTTCTCCTCTTTCTTCCTTCTTAGAAGCAAGCTCAGAGGTGTGCAGCGAAACCTGGCTGGGAAGCTGGTTCGATTGAGTGCCCTGGTGAAAAGTCAACAGAAAGCTTACTTTGTCCTATCTCTTGGTGGATCATCCTCAGGTGTCAGCCAGGCTGTCAGCCATGTGCCCATTGTCGTGCAGGTGAGGAGCAGGGTCAACTCAGGGGCATGGAGGTGTGGAAGGGGTGTTAGAGCTTTTAATAGGAAAGATAACATCATAGACAGAACCACGTAGGAAAGCAGGGCAGCTGGGGTGGGTTGTTTTCTGGAACAGTGCTGTTGAGGGAAGGTCAGGTAATGTTGTCTATGTGTGGAGGTAGGGAATAGACTTTCCTGCTGTGCAGCTCATTTGAGTACACAGCTTTTGTATTGTGTATGACCTTTTAAAAACCTGCCAGAATCACTTGTTTTTTACCCAGCATTAGGAGGATGACCAAGTAAATCATTCACCTTAACACCATTAAGACATTGAATAAATGCATTTTAAAAAAACTTGGTGCTTATTGTTGACTCTTTACATCAGCTGGTACAAAAGTCATTAATTTTTATTCTAACCATTGTTTTATGACTTATATAATTATCTGAATACTGTTTCAAATATTGTTTCAAAACAATTAAAGGAGGAAAGGTCTTTCTAATATGTATATCAAAAAAGGAAACTATGAAGTTTATGAGCATGGTAAGAATTCTTGTGTGTGTGTATGTGAGAAGAGCTTGAGTAACAGTGATTAGAGTGTAAAGTAACTAAAAACGTTGAAACTAAAAATGCTTAGTTTCACCTGAAGAGTCAGCAAATGAAAAAAAAAAGCTTAGATGCTGCCCAAATTTCTGATCTTGATTTTACCTGCTGGGTTAAAGAAGATCTTATTTATTTTCCTTACATCACAGTGTTTTAAATCTCCTAGAGACCATTAGAAAATTCTGTGAAGGGTAGGGTTGGCTCATTTGTATGTTGTATGCCAAGGGAGAAATCTCTGAAATGTGCTTGAATTTCTGCAGGGTGACTAAAGTGGAGTAAGTCATTCAGGTGGTTTATGATCTTATTGTAGATCCTATATGGTACTGATTTATGAAACAAGCAGAGAATAATACAAAATAGTATGTAAATTCCGAGATGTGTGGTATAGTTTATAACTGCTATAGCAGGTCAGCTAGAGTTTATCACGTGGGGGGAAGCTTTGTGAGAGACTTTAGACTTGACCTGGGTCTTAAAGGTTGGATAGGATTTGGATCACTAGAGTAGGGGAGAGAATATTCTAGACTGGAGAATAACCTGTACCTACATTCAGCCTTTACTGAGCATGTGCTATATGCTAGGCATCTTGGTAACTCAGAGGCACAAAATTGAATAAAATAATGGCTCTCGTCCTCTGGAAGCTCTCAACCAGATGAGTGAGCCAGTGATTACTGTGAAGGATCCTAAAGGCTGTGGACATGCACATGCATGAGGCGTAATGAGGGTGCAGAGGTGGGCTTTGGAGTAAGCCCCAGAGGTCAGGGCAAGAGTGATCTTGGTATGTTTATGAGCTACTGGAGAGACATGTTGGAGACATATGGACACTCTAGATGACCCAGTCAATCTCTTCTCTACTATACTATATAGTGGAGTGTAGTAGAGGAGCTAAGGTCATCTCTTGGAAATGAAAGACTAGACTCTGAAAAGAGGAGTAAAGGTTAAATTTACTGCTGTGCTAGGTAGACAGGGAGAAGAGATTGCTAAGTAGTGAGAGGGGCCCAGCTGGAGAGGGTCAGCATCAATGTGTGGCACTGGGGTGTCATGGATCTATCTTCCTCAAGTAGGGTTTTGCCTTAGAAAAGGAGTTGAGGAAGCAGAGAGCTGTGGTGATATGGTATTGGTAGAGTCCATCATGAAGGGTAAAAAGGGCAGGATTCAGGGGCCAGGCACTCAGACCCTGCCTGGCATTCAGATGGGAAGGGAAGGACCTCAGTGTCTGAGTGAAGGAGAAGGGACTGAGATGTCGTAGGTCCTAGTGAGAGGGTAGAGGACAAGTTTAATGAACATGGGGAGAGGATTCCTTCATTTCTTTGTCCAAACTGTTATTAACGATGTGTTTGGTGTCAAGCTGTAAGTTTACGTAAGTTCTTCGCAATATCTTATGATGAGTTGTGACATCCAAGGTCTAGTTGGTAGTATTCAGCTGGTTTTAGAGTAGAAATGGAGGTATGTGAAGCTGAGCTCAGATGACTGTGAAGTTCAAGTGTCTTGAGTCATCAGTGTGTTTTGAAGCCCCTGAGAAAGGCAGCAGTGCTCTGTTACGCCTGTGGAAGGAGCACGCCTTGGAAGATTATTATATTTACGACTCATCTCACCCATGAAACGTTCTTTCTTGTGCTTAAAATTCTTCAACAACTGCCCTACCATTTTCTCTAGTCTGTAATATATGGTGCATGGCATTTCTGGGCTTTTTTCCTCATCTTGGCTCTCCCGTCTGGCCTCCTGCAACTCCCAACAACATTTCCTCTTCTCCATCCTGACCACTATTTTCAGTGCCCCCAAATCATGCCTTGCTCATTCTGAATTCTGAGCATCTTTGTGTTGCCTCCTCCTTGAATCACCCTTCTCTCTCCCCTCCACTTGGACAAACCAGATATATCCTTCAGGACTCTGTTCAAGTTCCACTTCTTTCACTAGGTGTTCCTGATCATTCCAGTGCATCCTGACCTTCTCGTTCTTTCCAAATGCTTACTGATACCTTACCAATACATACTGGTTTTGACACTTGATTATATATGGCTCTGTATTATTGCTTAGGTTTGTGTCTGTATTCCCCAGTGGTGTGAAATATGCTCTAGAAGAGGGAAGAATTTATTGTACTTTTCTTAACATCTATCCCAATACTGGATTCATATGTACCCAATACATATTGATCACATAAATGAATGTTGTTTGTATGTTATGGGGTGGGATGGGGAAATGCTGAATAGGGCTTACTTTTCTCAATGGAACATTTATGTATTTTGAAGGAAGTTTTAGGGATGGTTTGTATCTTGGGGAAGAGATTAGTAAATATTTGGCATCTCCTATGAGAGGAGAGATCTGAAAGTTCTATGGCCTAAGATTTAATTGGCAAACAGTGAAAATGAAGAGGTGAGGGAGGACTTGGGGGAGCAGGTCTTTGAAGTCAAATCATGATGGTAAGGGACTCTAGCAGAGGGCAGCGTTGGGGGAGATATCTCATGTGCCATGTTGCCTGCTTCCGCACAAGCCAGGTCCCTGCCCAGTTGGTGTGGCACCGAGCCCTTTGGCCTGGTAGGGCCTATGTGCTGACAGAACTGCGAGTATCCAAGATCCGTGGTCACCGTTACCGTGTCTGGACGACCAGTCCCTCCTCCCGTCTGCTGCTGCTGAAACCAGAATGTGTACAGGAGCTGGAACTGGACCTGGAAGGACTCCTCTCGGAGGCTTACCCCAAGCTACTCCCCATGCCCAGCAACGCCCAGGACAGGAAGGGGCAGAGAGGTCTTGTCCGGGACTCCAGACTCTTATCATATTCGGTGAGCATATGAGATACCCTAGAGCTTGAGGGGCAGGGAATGTGGGTCTCCAAAGAGGAAGGAAATAGTGATCAACTGGACCTCTGGCCTCTTTGCAGGGAACAGTCACTGGTGTGTGGAATGAGCCTGCTGGCCTCTATGAGCTGGACGGGCAGCTGGGGCTCTGCCTCGCCTACCAGCAGTTCCGTGGCCTCAGGAGGGTGATGCGACCAGGGGTCTGTCTGGAGGTACATGAGAGGTCAGGGTTGGTAACAAAAAGAGTCCCTCTCAGCAGCTTCTCTTACCCTCATGGCCTTGTCTTTTTCTGCAGCGGGGTGGGAACTTGTACAGCAAAAATATACAAATAAAAAGTGTGTGTGTGTCAGGGGGAGTGCTTTTGTAAAGAATGATTTGGACAAAAGGTCAGATTGGAAAGGAGTAGAGTCTTGGGCACTGTGAGGAAGGGTTGAGGCCAGAGCATCTCCTTCACAGAAAGGCCTTCCAGCTGGAGGAGGAGGTGGCTGAAGCACAGGTGTAGGGCCCGGAGGCTCTCAGGCAGCCCGGGGAGAAGCCTAAGCCTTGCCTGTCCCACCAGGAGCCACCTGGCCCCCAGCAGACTGGGTGGAGCTCGTGGGAGATGAAGGCTGACTGTAGGGGAGTGGGTTGTGATACAAGGTGAGGCAAGCCAGTATAGAAGAGATTGTGTCTCTTCCTCCTGGAAACCAGGCAGCGGGTTCACTTTTCCTGCCTTCCCCCAGCTCCAGGATGTTCACCTCCTCCAGTCAGTGGGTGGAGGGACAAGAAGGCCAATGCTAGCTCCCTGCCTCCATGGTGCTGTTCTTCTTCGGGGATTCTCTCGTCAGAAGCCTGGAACTCAGTCATCGCACCAAGCCTGTGGGGCCTCCCTGTATGAGCAGCTGGTCTGGGAACGTCAGTTAGGACTTCCCCTCTACCTGTGGGCTGCCAAGGCCCTGGAGGAGCTGGCTTCCAAGTGAGGAGGACGAGGGTCTGGGGTGGGGAGGTGGTGGGAGTAGGACACTTCCTCTGCAAGGGAAGCAGGATCCTTGCAGATGCGGCGTCTTAGAAGAGTGACTGCACTTTCTTCCCTGGCCAAGGCTGTGCCCCCACGTGCTGAGACACCAGCAGTTCCTGCAGCGTTCCTCTCCTGGGAACCCCAGCCTGGGGCTGCAACTCCTGACTCCTACCCTGGATCTTCTAGCTCCACCAGGCAGCCCCACTCGGAAAGTACATGATGAGATCCTTGAAGAGCCGCATCACTGTCCCCTCCAGAAAGTATGAGGCTGTGGGGGAAAGATGGGTGGCAGAGCAAATGTACTGGAGGACACCCAGGGCACATGGGACACACAGCCTGATTTCTTTTCCCTCGTAACAGTATGCTCGGCTGCAGACTCCCTACTCTTTCCCCACTCTGGCTACCTTGAAAGAGGAAGGGCAGCGCAGGGCCTGGGCCTCCTTTGACCCTAAGGCCCTCCTGCCCCTCCCGGAGGCCTCCCACCTGCCCAGCTGCCAACTCAATCACCGCGTGGCCTGGTCCTGGCTCTGTCTGCTGCCCTCTGCCTTCCACCCAGCCCAGGTAAAAGGGAATGGGGGGCGGGGGGTGCCAGCAGGGCTCAGGGGACTTACTCTTTTTGCCATTCTCATTGCCACTACAATAGTCCAGGTCACTGTCATTTTTTGTCATTTCTAAGTAGACTGCTCCCTCTGTTCTTGGCCCCCTCTAATTCATTCTCCCTGTAGCATATAGAAAGGGGGTAAAAAATGTAACTTGAATTACAGAACTCTCTTGTTTAAGTCCTTTTTGTGGTTCTCCCAGTACATATAAAATAAAACCAAACACCTCATTATGTCCTGTGAGGTCCTACATGGTCTCTTACCTCCAGCCTCGTGCCCTTTCTCTCCTGCTACATGTACGAATGCATGTGTGTTTTTTTCATGTCTGTCTTCCCCACTTGAATATAAGTTCTTTGAGGTCAGAGACTGTATCTTTTTAGTTCACTTTGTAGCTCTACCATTTAACACAGTGCCTGGCACATGGTAGATGCTCTGTATTTGTTTAATAAATATTTGATATGTCGGCCTTCATCCTCCTGCAGGTTTTACTTGGGGTTTTGGTGGCTTCATCTCGTAAAGGTTGTCTGCAACTTCGGGACCAAAGTGGTTCCCTGCCCTGCCTGCTCCTGGCCAAGCACTCACAACCCCTCACTGACCCACGGCTCATAGGTTTGGAGTTCAGATGCAGAAAGAAGGTGGTGCTGGGGTAGTGGTTCTCAGAACTGGGGGAGCCCAGGATCTGCTGGGGTTTATCAGAAATGCTGAAGTGAGACATGTTGATCAACAACTTTTGGGAGAAATTTGGGGAGCCATAAGGCAGGCAAAGAAGCAGGGGGACCCCTAGCTCCAATTCCCAGCATGCATTTCTTCCACCATAGCTCCAAGCACGCACACTGGAGTTACAACTCCTATTTCCTACATTCTTAGTTAGAAGAATAATGGTCTTATTTGGGCTTATTGAGTTTTGTAGACAGGGAAACCCTGGAGGGAAAGTTTCTTAGATTTAGGGATAGGCATTTTAGGGATTTGTGAGAAAGTATAATCAAGGCCTTTCAGCCTAGGAGGCCAGGGTGGGATTGGACATGTGAATGGAATGGTTTCACCTTGGAGGTGTCACCCCTCTAAGGTGGGGGTCGGGTGTGGGCAGCAGTTAGGGGAGCATCTCTGGTCTAGGATGGGCAGTGGGACCTGTAGGGTGGTCTGCCTCACTGCCCACCCCACAGTTGTGTTTTCTTGCCAAAATAGAAAACTTGCTTCCTCTAGGCTGTCTGGTGCGGGCAGAGAGGTATCAGTTGATCGTAGAGAGGAATGTCAGAAGCAACTTCCCTTCCTGGAAGGAGCTGAGCATGCCAGGCTTTATCCAGAAGCAGCAGGCCAGGTCAGCTCCTTGGGGTAGTGGTTGTACTGCTGAGTCTGAGGGGAAGGAAGGGCCTGGTACAGGTGGTGGGATGCTGAGGTCCAAAACATCCAATGCCTGCATCATTAGGCAATCTATTCCTTGTCTCTCCTAACAGGGTCTATGTCCAGTTCTTTCTGGCTGATGCCCTAATCCTGCCTGTGCCCAGATCCTTCCTTCATTCAGCCACCCGCTCAACACCTCAGACAGATCCTATGTGCCCAGACAGACCTCACACAGGACAGAGCCGGCTGTTCTTGCTGTCCCACAAGGAGGCCCTCATGAAGCGGAATTTTTGTGTCCCCCCAGGGGCCAGTCCAGAGGTGCCCAAGCCCACCCTCTGTTTCTACGTGTCAGGGAGCTGGCTTGGGGGCACACAGAGGAAGGAGGGGACTGGATGGGGCCCACCTGAGCCTCAGGAAAGTGAGGACAAGGATAAGAAGGTAAACTTGGACCCCAGGGACCTGGACCTGACCTCCTATGCCCCGAGCCCCTGGCTGGGACCCCAGCACCCTGCTGTCCTGCACAGGTTCTCCTCATCTTCCTTGGCTCTTCAGTCCGCTGGTTTGAGTTCTTGCACCCAGGGCAAGTGTACCGACTCGTGGCTCCTGGCCCCCCCGTGAGTGTGCTACTTCATACCCCTCCCCTGAAGGCTTTATGGGTTGGGATCTGGAGGGGTGCACCAGTGCCTGGTCACTGTCTAGGTCTCCTGGAAGAAGTCTGGATTAGATAAGCTAAAAGGTCTGTCTGTGTCGAGATCACTTCCTTCTCCAGGCTCCAGAAAGAAAACAAAATTGGGTCAGAGTATTTTATGAACCTCCTGCTGGACTAGAACACACTCAGAAACAGTCATCTTCCCATTTCCCAGCAGACATCAGTGTTCGAGAAGGATGGTTCATCTTGCATATCTCAGCGTCCTCTGGAGTTGGCTGGCTATGTGTCCTGCGTCACTGTCCAGGATGAGTGGACTCTGGAGCTTGAGAGCTCCCAGAACATCCCAGATGTGCAGGGTACAAACAAGGCACTACCTGAGTCCTCACTGACCGACCTGCTCAGTGGCAAGTAAATGTCCACCAGCCCCTCCGGTTAATTTGGCCACTCTCTCTCCTGTCGAGTAAGCTGGGTTTCGTGAACAGTCTGTTGTTTTCTGCTTTAGCATGTGTTTCTTTTTTTTAATTATTTTATTTTTTATCTAATTTTTTTTTTTTAGAGGTAGGGTCTTGCTTTGTTGCTCAGGCTGGAGTGCAGTGGCCATTCACAGGCGCGTTCATAGTGCAGTGTGGCCCTGAACTCCTGGGACAAGGGATCCTCCTGCCTCAGCCTTCCTAGTAGATGGGACTACAGAGAGCATATGATGTAGCTGATAGAGGAATGTTAGTGTAAGAGGGAAGTTGTGTTTCATACCTGATTTTTCCCCCAGCATGTAACTTTTGAAATGATCACAAGCAAGCTTTCTCACAATTAAGGAAAGCCTTAGCAATGAAAGGAAATAAAAGAAACATAAGAAAATATAAGGAAAAAAGCTCAAAATCTCAAGAAGGACCTTCCTTTAGTGCAAGAAGTGGTTGGATTATGGCATTGGGAACAACTCTACTTTCCTCATGGAAGCTTTTTGGGGAAGCTACATGTATAAATGAAGAAGCTGCAGAGATATTTCCCCCTATGTTAAAAAAAAAAGGATTTTATGTGTAATTTTTATGAAGCTGGTGTCTATTAGTAGTGAATGTTTTAGAGGACCTATGTTTTGAAGGAGGGGACATGAGCCCCAAGGACTCATGATGAACTGACTGAGATTCCAGGTGTAAATGCAAGTGGAGATTTACCTCTGCCGGTAAGGCCTCTGGTTACAAAGTTGTACAGGTTTTGAATGATCTGCCACAACTCTGTTTTTCCCATAAGCCCTGTTATTTTTTGATGTGGCAGAGTTGAAGTTTTCCAGGACTTTAAATATGAAGTTCTAGCCGATATTTAGCTCCTTTTTCTGTCCTTTGATGTGTTCTCTCATCTGTGCTTTCTTGTGCCTCCATTCTCAGTGTATTTCTCTGACCTTCCAGCTTCACCAATTCCTTGGTGTCTTTCTCAGCTGAGATTTTGTCACGGACACTGTGTGAGCCCCTTCTGACCCCTCTCCAGACGAAGCCTGGTAATGACCCCTCCTTTGGGGGGAAGGTGTGAAACAGAGTGATGGGACCTTGTGGTCCTGACAGATCCCACTAACCCCTACCCCTTCCTTCTGTAGAGAACACTGAGGCCACGAGAGGGTGCGTGAAGCTAAACGTAGCCCTAGCGGCTACTGACTGTGAATGCCCCCCTCACCTGGACATATATATCGAAGACCCACACTGGCCTCCCTTGCTAGGACTCCTTCCAGGAGCCCGGGTCCACTTCAGCCAGCTGGAGAAAAGGGTTTCCAGGTGCAGATCTGTGTCGTGTGGCCTGGCCTCCTCTCCCTACTGACGTGGTTCTCTTTAATGCTCACCCCACTTAACCTTGCTGCAAGGACACCTTCTCTTTGATGTAACTTTCCATATGTCAGTCTGCCATTTTGTGCCCACTACCCTGACGAGATGCTGCACGCCAGTCCTTCTCTTATTCTTCCCCCAGCTTTTGTAGGGCCACAGCCAGGGTACGTCCCTCAGGGTGGTGGCCAACCTGTGGTACATGATCTCTGAGTCCCAGCTCTTACCCCAACTTGACTTCTTTCTCCTCCTAATCACTATTCCTCCTCTGCTTGCAGATCCCACAATGTTTATTGTTGCTTTCGGTCATCCACTTATGTGCAGGTCCTGAGTTTTCCCCCGGAGACCACAATCAGGTCAGTGTCTTGGGCCCTGACCCCTAAACCTCACGGCCTCACATCTGCATCCCTCACATGTCCCTGGCTCTGAAACTTTTACCGTCACTATAGCCTTCTCCAATCCCAGCAGAAATTGTTGAGTCAGAAGATTTCCTCTATCCCAAATTTAAAATGTGCAATATCTATCATTTTACCCAGAACGATTTAGTGTTCTAGGCTTTCGAAGGCTTTTCAATGTAACATGCAGATATTTCTTGGCTAACATCGTGGTGTTCAAGTCTGAAAAATAATTGATGACTATCAGAGATCAGGAATCAAAATGGGGGTACCAGGGGGCTTTCAGGAAAACATGGAAGCCACTGCTGTGCCCATCTTTATGCCTGCTAAGTCCTTCCAGACCCTCCCTGCTTTCAGAACCCCTTTTCCTGTTTCTTGACCCCTGTCTCTCTCTGTCTCTCTTTAGTGTTCCCCTGCCCCATGTCTACTTGGCTGAACTTCTACAGGGTAGACAGGCCCCATTCCAGGCCACTGCCTCTTGCCATATCGTCTCTGTGTTTAGCCTTCAGCTCTTCTGGGTGTGTGCTCACTGTACCAGCATCTGCCCCCAGGTATGGGAGGGGAGAGGCTGAGCTGGGTGTGGAGCGCCAGAGGGATGTGATGGGACCAAGAGGATTTTTCCAACCACTGTCTTCATCCCAGGGAAGGTGCACTCGTCAGGGCCCCATTTGCCCCACGCAGACGTCTGTAAGCCAGGCCAGCATCAGGTGAGAGCACAGTTGGCCACCCATCACACCGTTTACTTCATTTGTCTGCTGTTTCTATGTTAGCATAATTCCTGGCTTGTAGGAATTGCTTAATAAATATTTTTTGAATGAATGAATGAGGGTAAAGTGAGCTAAATACTGCAAACAGTGGGGAAGGAGGCATGTTGGGTCCAGGGATTGGTCACCTGGGTTACTGTGGGAGTTTTCATTTCCTCTGTCCTCCCCCTAGGCTCCTGGTAGAGGATGGGACTGCTGAAGCTGTGGTGACCTGTAGGAATCATCATGTGGCAGCAGCACTAGGGCTGAGTCCTAGTGAGTGGACCTCCCTCCTGGAGTTTGTCCGAGTGCCAGGGAAAGTGGCCTTGCAATTTATGGGGCTCCAGACCCAACTTGAGGTGAGATATGGCTGGGAGGTGGGGGCTCAGATACCCAGATTCTTGGGGCTTTGGCAGAGAGTTTTGGAACTTGGGTCCTGATTAATCCTGAGTTTCCCTTTCTAGTCCTCAGCCAAGATTGACGAGCCCTTGACCCTCTTCCTCCGGACACTTTGCACCAGCCCCTCTGTCCTCCGCCCTATTATGCTCTCTTTTGAGCTTGAGAGGAAACCCTCTAACGTTATCCCATTAGGTAAGGTTGGAGATGAGGGGTGTCATGGTGGTACAGATAGATGGGTCCCTGGGATGAAGAGGGATGAGGGATTGATAGGGAATTTCTGCAGGTAGGGAGAATAATGGTGGATGGAGACCAAAAACCGCATGCCTAGGACTTATGTTTTTCCTCTCTTCCCATTTCAGAACCTCCTCGGCTACAGAGATTCCAGTGTGGAGACCTCCCTCTCCTGACTCGCGTGAATCCCAGACTCAGACTGTCCTGTCTTTCTATCAAGGAGTCAGAGTACCCCACCTATCTGGGGGTCATTGCTTCCTCCTGTTAACCTGAACTGCAAGAATGGCCTAAAAGTTCTTCCTGTCTTGCTGAAACCTGAGGCCTGGGTCCTGGCTCTTCCCCTTTGTCGTGGCCTCTACTTTATCTGTGATTGAACTAGCACTCGAGATCCCTGGATTCACAAACTGCTACCCCACTGTAATTTCTCCTCCTGGGTATTCTGGTGCCAGCCTGCCTTGCAGAAATTGCGGAAACAGACAAATCATAGTGCTGTTGATATTTCCTCTCTGGAGTCAAAGCACCTGCACTCGAAGGTTGCCCTGAGCACCTGGATTCTGTCTTTGTGGCAGGAGCCAGAGGGAGACGACTTTCCCCTCGTGGGGGTGCTGATGACAGGCCCATTGTCCTATAGTAAAGCTCTGGTGAAGTTTCTCCCCTGTGTTCATCTCTGGGGTCCCAGGCCTCCTGAATCCTGGTGGCTGGCCAGTTGTTCACCATCATTTCAGCCCTTTGTTTGCCACCAGGGCCAAAGGTGGAAAGTGATTTGGAGAAGAGTTTCTGGTCTGGCCGAAGAAATAACACCAAAGTTAGTCCCTAAAGGAAGTAGGTTGGGGAGTGGAGGACAAGGTAGAGAACATGGCTATGATGGTCTCAGTCAGCAAGGCCTGGACTGGTAAGAAGTCTGGCATGAGAGCCTAGAGTTGTTGGGCAGTACAAGATGAGGAGGATGTCAAGCGCTAGGAGGGACATGTGAGAAAGCTGGGTGCCTGTACAATAGGGCCCCAGTCAAGGGTCAGAACTGTGGCCTTCCCAAGGGTCAGGCCTAGGCGAATCCTTAACACTATGAGACCGGCAGGAACTCCTAAATTATAACACACCGAATTAGGGGATCCAGGAGCAATTATTTGGGGGTGCTCATGCATTTGGCTGGTATTCCACCATTGCTTTCCTGGCTGCTCACTAGGTGGAGAGAGTGAGCTGAACTATACAACTCCTAGAATTGCACAGAGGGCATTTCTTCGTGGCTGGTAGGGGTCAGTTCCAGTTTGTGTTTGGGAGGCTTTTGGATCAAGTTTAGTCCCACACACAAAATATCTATGAGTTTCACTTTGTGCCTATACTTAAGACTAGAAATACCATATGTAAAGAATAGAGGAGTAAGTTGCTGCAATTGGCCGGTTAGCTCAGTTGGTTAGAGCGTGGTGCTAATAACGCCAAGGTCGCGGGTTCGATCCCCGTACGGGCCAGCAAGTATGTTTTTGTTTTGTCACCCTATCATTGCACCCTTGCTCGCTGTTGCCCAGGAGTTTCTGTCCCGAGCCAGTTGCCCTCTGATCGCAGTACGAAATTGCACCTATTGCTTCTGAAAGCCTGTGTGGTGCTTGCGCTCCCGGAGGCTTGTAAGAGGTGTTATCCGGGCCAAGGCGAAGGGGAGATTCCCGGGTGGCCGCCGCGTCTTCTCTTCCCCGGAAGCGCGTTACTGGAGGCCGATGGGAGAATAGGGGGAAATCAGGGACGGGGATCAGAAAGGCGGGGCGGGGTGGAGTGGAGTGGGATCGTGAGCGACAGGTCGATCCGATTCTGTTCTGCTCTGGCGTTATCGCGGTCCAGTTTCCTAGCCATTGCAGTCCTGGAACCGAGAAGGTGGTGGGGATGCTGAAGTGTTTGCCGGGCGTGGGAACAAAGAAAAGCATACGATGAAGAACACCGCTAAAGTTGTGTAGTCGTGGCCGAGTGGTTAAGGCGATGGACTAGAAATCCATTGGGGTCTCCCCGCGCAGGTTCGAATCCTGCCGACTACGTCCTCTTTTTTCGTCTCCAACCTACCGTAGGAGCATATTCCCTTTCTCCAAGGCGAGAGACTGATGCAGTCGGCGCCCTCCAAACCGACGTCCCGGAATTCTAGAGTCCGGGGAATTCCCCAGCCCGGTTCTAACTTCTGCCTAGATATGAGATCTTCAACTTATTTCTTTCAACATTGGGGAAATTTCACGGTTAGATGACTGACACAAAACCCAGTTGGTTAATCAAGTTAGTTTCAGAAGAATGCAATATAACTGGGCTTCGGGTGCTATATTCTTGTAGAGCAGCTTCGGAAAAAATTTCTACCAACGTCGGCGCCGTGGCTTAGTTGGTTAAAGCGCCTGTCTAGTAAACAGGAGATCCTGGGTTCGAATCCCAGCGGTGCCTTTGTTGAAACTCCAACAGGGTTTTCTTCCATTTTGTGGCTGAATCTGTATGCCTGATGGATTTACGGATTGTTATTATATCAGAGCGCTCAGGAATTTCAGTTCCGCCCTCAGAGCACCCAGATATCCTGCTGAGCGGTGCCGTCAGTCCCAAGAGACCGACACTCCAAAAGAAGGCCCTCTCACCACGGCAGGAACGCTGTGCAGGCCTAACTGTCCTTCGCCCAGCTGATGCCACCTCTCCCGGTGGCCACCTCACCCTGGCTGGGAAAGGGCTGCTCCACCGCCTATGCCTCTTTCCTCTATCATAGGACGTCCTCTAGAACCTCAGCCGCTTTCTTTTTTCTGAATCTTCGTTATATTTCTTTTGGTTTGGCACCTCATAATTTTATATTATATATATACTATAAAATACATATTTACGTACACAGTATTTAAAATTTGGTGCCGCTTCTAGGTGCAATCCTGTACCAGGCCTTTCACGTGCAGTTACCTCCATCCCTCTGCACTAGCGCGAAGTCAGGGTAAGGCGTAAGCAGGGATTTGGCTAGCCTGGCACCATCTGGTTTCCCGCAGGGCTGGGACCATGTAGACAGGGAGAAGAGAACGCCATTCGCCATTTGAGTGGAGTCTCCAGGGAGCCTGGTGTGGAAGGGCAGGGTGCATTTCTGGAGCACTGAAGCCAGGCTAGTGAGGGTTAGAAGTAAATGCCAGAGAGAAGGCGAGAAATAGGAGTCATGGGCTTTTGGCAGGGCCTAAACTAGCTTGAAAATAGGCAAAAAGCTCTAGACGCCATCCCTTGGCCCAGTAGCCACTGTAAGACGTCTCAGCCAAAATTTTGGCTTGAAGAAATCGCTACCTTGAGATCAAGCAAGTGACACACCGTCGAGACCATGTTCATGCCAAGCACTGGGCTGGCGCTATGCATAACCAAATGAATAAGGCACAGCCCCTTTTCTCAGAACTTACAGGAAGACACAATCACAACGCAATGCGCTAAGGAAAGGGACAAGGTGCTGTGAGAACACAGCAGAGAAGAGGCATCTCCTCTGGCCTGAGGATGGAGGGTGGTCAGGGGAGGCTTTCTGGAGGGCAGGACCTAAGTCTTAAAGACCATGTAGAAACTTGCCATATGTTTTATTAAACAAATGCTATGCATTGTTCTGGGCCCTGGGAATACTGAAGGGAACAAAATAAATGAAAAGTTCTGCCTACTAGAGTTTATATTGGTGAAGGGGAGGGAGAGGGAGTGACAGACAATAAACACACACAAAAAAATTTTAACTAAATTATATAATAACGCTAGATAAATGCTACAATCAGAGAGTATGTTGTGGGGGGAGGGGTTGATTACAGAAACGTCAAAGGCTTATACCCAGCAATTGCAAAAAGAGACGAATTCAAGACATGCTTAGGATTAAAAAAAAAAAATAGGACTCAGTAACTGATAGGATGTGGAGTCTAAATAAGAAGGAGAAATTCAGGATGATGCCAGAATTCTCCTTTAGGGAAGTGTTAGGGGGTAGGTGCTGCCACCCCAAATTCACCAAGGATCTCTTCTTACCCTTTCCTATTTCCTACCCAATCTCAAATGCTGTGACTGCCCCAAGTCAGAACTCAATCTTTCAGTGTCAAACTTTGACTCCTGTTAAAATGTAAAATACTACCTCCAAAGTTTTCAACAATGATCAGCTGTTTACATCTTAACTCTTGGTTTCTAAAAGTGGGGTCGAAGGATGGAGCCTCAGGGTATCTGTGAACTCCCTGGTATTGTATGCATCTTTTTAGGAAGAGAGGCCATAGCTTTCATCATAGTCATAAAGGACTTAGGCCTCCCCAGATTAAGTGCCTGAGAGGAGATAAGAGAGAGGTGACTCAATCAATCCCCAGAGAAAATTGGGGCCCAAGAGTATGGAGACAGGGACTGGAAAAAGTTGGGGAGAAGATGCCAGAAGATCTCCCTGAGAACCTCTTTACCCACCTCAGAGACTTGGGACACTGATGGGAAAGGCTGGGCTCACCTCCGCTGCCCTCCCCCACTGTCTGGCCAGGGACACCTGGGAAAGAACAAACTAAGAGCTGAACTTCTCACTGAAGTCCCTCCACCAACATATCTGTGGGTTGGGCATTAGGAAGGGCCTGGTCCCACAAATCACACGACTGGGGTGTGGAACATGATGGTTCCAGAGATGCTCCCAGGCTGCTCCAGGGCCGCTGCAGGTTAGAACCCTGCTGGGAGGACTTCCTAGAGCAGGCGCTGAACTGCGGGAAGGCGGGGACACGTGGTCTGCCACTGCCCCCCCCCCAATCTTGCTGGGACTCCGGGTAGTCCCCAGGTAAGAACATGGTGGGTGTATCAAGAGTTTAGAAGCTCACTAAGCAGCCCGGAGGACACTGCAAAGCCCCAAAGCCCGGCCTAGAGGCCTTGGACCACATTCATGCGGCCGCTTGCCTCAGAGCCCCTTACCTTCCGGGGAATCCTAGGAGGCAGGTAGAAGGTCTCCTTCGGGGCCATCCTAGCAGGGAACTGGACAGCAGAGGCTAGACAGGAGGGTGGGGTAACCTGATTTTACAGTCCAGAAACCCTGGGACCAGTCTCATGGCCTGGCGCCCCGCCCCACTCCGCAGGTTGGAAAGCCAGTTCCCCTCCCGCGCCAGCTACCCGGCTCAATGACGCCTCCTCTGTGGGTCTTCTGGGCCCCCAAAATCATTGCCTCTGTCCCTCGCCTGGGCACTGCCACGCGGTCTGGGAAGACCGTGGGCTATTCACGGGCCTGGCCCTGTCCGTCACCCCAGGAGGATGGATGGACGCAGGGAGGGCGAGAGGGGCTGTTCACCTAGTGATTTCAGGGCTCATTAACAGTCCCCAGGCCGTCCTGAAACCAGGAAACTCCACCGTTTGTCTTCAAAGCTCTGCGCCAGTGGGGCGCGGGGGGCGGGGGGTTCCGAGGACTGCAGGCGGAGTTAAGAAGAGTCGAGACCCCAGGTTATGGAATGGGCCCGGGTCCGCGACCAGAGAGCGCGAAAACAGGTGTTCTAGGCAGTCCCGGAAGGCGGTGCGGGGCTGACGCCAAGACCACTCCCTCCCACTTCCTCGACGCTATTTCCTGGGAGGAGTCGGAGCTCGCAGGCCAGGAGCCGGGAGAGATTCCCAGATTCCTACTCCCAAGTATTCGGCCTCGGAGCGGTCGGTCTCCGAGCGCGCGCCAGGACCGTTCTACCGCGCAAGGTGGCCTCGGGACTGCCGCAAGCCTGATACGACCTCTAAGGGCGTCCGCGGCCGTGCTGGCATGTCGGCTCGTTGGTCTAGGGGTATGATTCTCGCTTCGGGTGCGAGAGGTCCCGGGTTCAAATCCCGGACGAGCCCACATTTGCTTTTTTGCTGAAAACTAGGAGTACCCCTAACGTAAGAGTTACTTGAATAGTGCTGCGGGAGGCTGGACTGGGAAGTGATCGGCGTGAACTGATGTGCACTGAGCTCTTTTGTGACACCCCGGTAGCAGGAAAGTCAGTTCGCGGTCCTGCGTGGTGTGCCAGGGAAAGGGGAGGCACGTCCAGACTTGGGCAAGCCACTCTCTTTCTGCTCCCCGCCTTCCTGCTTGGAGTCTCACCTCAGCCACCAAAGCCTGGTGTCGGTTTGAATGATGCCCGTCAACCTATGGTTGTGGATGACAGGTAGTGAAATGAGCGAGACTCATTCGGGGTGTGTTTGGGAGAGCCCGGAGACTGTCAGAACTCGGGTCTTTGCAGCCTTGGAGGCACTCCGTCTCTTTCGGCCACTCCTTGTTTCAGACTTTCTGGCCACTCACGCTCAGTTATGGTCTGTAGTACGCATAGATTTCTGGTCAGCATTTCTCTGTGGCCCTGGGGTGAGCACGCCAAGCACGGTGAAATTCTCAGATCAAGGATTCGGAAAAAGTAGGCTTTAGCGTTTTCCTCGTTAGTATAGTGGTGAGTATCCCCGCCTGTCACGCGGGAGACCGGGGTTCGATTCCCCGACGGGGAGCAAGACGACGGTGTTTTGGTGGTTTTCTCCAATTGTATTTTAAATTCATTAAATCCCACTTATTTAGTAAAGTCCTGTCCTGGGCCCTCGGATGGAGCTATAAAGATGGGGAGGAAGGAGGAAGGGGAAGGGGAGTTTGTCCCGGCTCTCGGTGCCTCATTCCAAGTTTCAAGTTTGTATTTTACTTCGAGTAACTTGCAATTTAAACGTGTGCCTAAATTAGCCATTATTCTCTCCACTCAGTATGGTTATCAGACGTGTTCGTTGACGACAGCTTAGAAAACACATATGGGCAAACGATACAAAATAGACACAGCCCGCGAAATCCGCAGTCCGACTTGGCTTCCTGCGCTTGCTCCCTCCTGGACGTCAATGCGCCTTTCCGGTCTCAGCGTGGACCTGAGCGAGCGGCTTTGGCTCCCAGCCCAGGGTGCCGAGACCGGGTTTTTGTTTTCTTTGGCCTCCCTGCTTTTTATGTGTGTGGATTCGCACCGCGAGCCGCGCCGAGGAAGCAATTCCGGGCGGAGATCCCGGCGCGCTCTTCTCGCTGGGAGGCGCCTACAGCGGCCCGCCTGGGGCCGCGGGGGTAGCGGAGGGCGAGTCCCCTTGGCGAGGAAGGTTCCTCAAGATAACGCTCAACCCACGATGCTGGGGCCCAGGAACGCGATGGGAGGGGGGAAAAAAAAATTTCAAAAATGAGGACACGGGTTGCGTTGGCCGGGAATCGAACCCGGGTCAACTGCTTGGAAGGCAGCTATGCTCACCACTATACCACCAACGCCACCGTGCGAAACGATTTCCTGGAATCATCCAAGGTTTTCCTACATTGCTTCGAGTGACGTGAGCCCGAGACCCGGCCCGGGTGGAGCCAGGGACCAGGAACTGGCGGGGCCGAAGTAGAAGCAACGGCTGCCGTCTGCCCAGCGCGTACCTGTGGGCGGCGCTAGGCTCCCATCACCGCTAGTACGCGCCACTCGCCCTGCGTGAGACTTTGGGGTCATACCCAGTCCACAAATGAAGAAACCAAGGTCCCGAGAAACTGAGTAAGGAGGTTTTCTGAGTCACCAGCAGAGATGGGCTTAAGTCTAAGATTTGTGGGACGAGCACTGCAGCAACGCCGTGAGGATTTATCATCCCCAGAAAAAAAATGTCCCAGACACAGAAAAATCGCTTCTCTGTTGAGTGAGCTTAATATGTTTCAAGGTTAAAGGAATTGAGCCTTAAGCCAAATGCACCTAAACACAATTTGCCTCTCTTCGTCGTTTACCCAGAGGACGAATTCAATCCCTATGCGCACGCGTCTCGCCTCCTGGGGCCTCGTAGAACTGCATCGACAAAACCTTGGAGGCGGGGCCTGAGGACAAAACTCCGCCCCTCAGTGCTGACGATGGGTCTGTTCACACGACCCGTCAAGCCGCGAAGTCGCGGAGGCCTCGTGGCGCAACGGTAGCGCGTCTGACTCCAGATCAGAAGGTTGCGTGTTCAAATCACGTCGGGGTCACTAGGAACACCTGTTTTAGATATCCAAACGGGTTTACGGTGACGTTTTTCAGGAAAGAAAAAAAACCCTTCCTCGTCGTCTTTTATGAGAAAATCACAAACCTGAGTGTTTCTGTGATTCTTTTTGTTTTTCTAAACTATCTGGATTTTCTCCTACAATACAAATTTGGGCACTTTTATTTCATTTTACTCTCCGTCAAATCGACCCATTATAATAGTAATACCTTTAATATTCTAGGTATCCTAACACAGAAATTGTTTATTAACATTCCCCAATTCTTTCCCTTTTTTTTTCAGAGGTGGTGCCTGTGCTATTTTTTTTTTCTTTTTCTTTTTCCCCAATTCTTGTTCAGAAAATGTATTTGGAGCAACAAATGTTATTTACTGGAAAGAAGGTAGCAATAATTAGTCATTTTTAAAGTAATAATAGTCAGTTACAGTCATAATCCTAAACCACTGTTTTCATTGTTGGCGATTTAATTTATATTTGCCAGTGGTGTCCATAATATTGCACTCCATTGTCTTCACTCATCATTGTAACAGAAATACGATTTTATAGTCCTTGTAATTATAATTTTAATGACTACCTAAAACTTGATGCCAATTCTGTAAATTACTAACAATTCTAAAGCTGGACATTTTGCTTGTCTCCTTATCTGCACTTTTTTTCTTATTACTTAAAATGTTGCCATGAGCATCTTTTTTCTTTGCTCTGCTGAGTAGGTCTGTGACATAAATTCCTGGAAGTTCCAGGATAAAGGTTCTCGTTAGCTGTTCTGCTAATTGTACTACCTTCCAAAGGGCTGTGTGACTTTGTCAAGCAAAAACGATCTTTCTTTCTTTCTTTTTTCTTTTTCATTAATTTTTTTCCCAGTGTTGTCTTCTTGCATTCAGAATTGGGTCCGAATTATTTCTTAAATGTTTTTAATTGTCTCTGCTCTTCTATCCATGGCAACTTGACGTAGAACACAAGGATATTCAATACAAATAATACCTTTCTCCGTAACTTCTCAGCAGTCACTAGAAGCCCCGAATCATGCGCATTTTTGCTGCTTTCCTTATATTGAAATAGAAAGATCCAGGCCAGCCACCTGATAGGCCTTATCTGTCCCAGGGAAATTTCTTCCCTTGACATCTCCACTAACAATGCCTTTGTTAGTGTGACCAGGCGGTCTCACCACCATCCATGCCGCAGACATCCCCCAGGCTAGAATCTGTGCCCCGCCCTCCTCTCCTCTCCCTTGCCCCTGTCCCTCCTTTGCCAGAGCAGTCACTATGTTACGCGTACCAAGACAGAGGCAGACAGTCGACCAGCCCTTGTTGCAGAAGCTGTGTGTGCTTGTTTTGAGGAACTGCTGATGAATGAGCAAGGCAACAGCCTAGGAACTCGAGTGACCTAAGGCGGATCGGGGTGTGAGGCTGGCCGCCCCCACCCCCATTGTTCCCCCCAAACCAGAGCAACTTGCCTGCATTAATGATTTCATAAGAAGATGCAAAGTGATAGTTTTCTAATTCTATCACTTTGTCTGCATTTATTAGCTCACACACACACACAAATATATTCAGAACAAAATAAGGAGGAAATACTCGTGACAAATTAGTCCTCGTTTCTCTAACTGGTCACATAAGGGTAGCTGGTATTAATATTTATAACTACCTTCTTCTACTGCCCTTAGTCTTCAGCAAGCACCTCAACTGGTCCTGATTCTTTGCCCGGTGGGGGACCCAAACCTTCATTCCTGAAGGGTGGGGTCCATTAGGAGTTTTCTCCTGACTTGGGTGGTTGTAGTCAATGGAAAGCTAGCATTTTGTTATGACAGCCTAAGCAGACAAAATGCTGCAGGGGGTTTAAACAACAGACATTTATTTTCTTGCAGTTCTGGAAACTAAAAGTCCAAGATCAAGATGCCATCACGGTTGGTGTCTGGTGAGGCCTCTCTTCCTGGCTTGTAGGTGGCCTCCTTCTCACTGTGTTCTCATGTGGCCTTTCCTCTGTGCAAGTGAGGAGAGAGCGAGCTCTGGTGTGTCTTCCTCTTTTCATAAGGACACCCGTCCTGTTGGATTAGGGCCCCACCCTTATGACCATATTTAACCTTAACTACCTCCCTAAAATTCCTCTCTCAAAATATAGTCAAATTGGATGGAGGTTTCAGCTCCAAGATATGAATTTTGGAGAGGCACAATTCTGTCCATAACAACAATAGAGGAAAATGGTAAAGAAACAATATACATAGACAGACCTAATTCTTGAAATTTTATACTGGAGTTTTACCTGTATGTCTTTTATTTTCTTAAAAAAACAAAAAGCAAAAATAGCAAAACATGTTAAGATTTGACTAATTGAATAGTAGGTGATTTTCAAGAGTATTCTTTTGCATTCTTTTTTTTTTTTTTTTTTTTGAGACAGAGTCTGGCTGTATTGCCCTATGTAGAGTGCAGTGGTGTCATCATACCTCATTGCAACCTCCAACTCCTGGGCTGAAGTGATCCTCCTGCCTCAGCCTCCCAGGTAGCTGGGACTACAGGCACGTGCCACCACACCCTGCTAATTTTTCTATTTTTAGTAGAGACGGGGATGTGGATCTTGCTCAGGCTGGTACTGAACTCCTAACCTCAAGCAATCCTCTCACCTCGGCCTCTCAGAGTGCTAGGATTATAAATGTGAGCCACTGTGCCTGGCCTCAAGTGTATTCTTGATATGTAAGATATTTTATTATTTTTTGTGGTGAAATGTACTTAACACAAATATCATTTTAACTATTTTAAAAAGTACAGTTAAGGTTCCTCTTTTTTTTTAAATTTTTAAAAAAATACCTCTGGAGTAGCTGGAACTACAGGTGCACACCACCACGACTAGCTAATTTTTAAAAATCTTTTTGTAGGGATAGGGGTCTTGCTGTGTTGTCCAGGCTGGTCTGGAACTCTTGGCCTCAAGGGATCCTCCCTCCTCAGCCTCCCAAAGTGCTAGTATTACAGTCATGAGTCACCTTGCCTGGCCTCAAGGGTTTCCAGTATATTCACACAGTTGTGTGTCAGCCACCACTATTCAATTCCATAACATTTTCATCATCCCCCAAAGAAACCTTATACCCACTGGCAGTCCATCTCAATTCCCCCCATTCCCTGCTCCCCCAGTCCCTGGAAACCACTAATCTGCTTTCTGTCTCTATGGATTTGCTTATGCTGGATATTTCATGTAAATGAAATAGTATGTGACTATTTGTGTCTGGCTTCTTTTACTTACCCTAATGCTTTCATGGTTCACTTGTGTTGGTTGTAGCATGTGTTAGTACTTCATTCCTTTTTATGGCTAATATTCCCTTTTATGGATATATCATATTTTGGTTTGGGTTTTTTTGGGGGGGGATTGTTTTTGTTTTTGAGACTCTCTGTCACTCAGGCTGGAGTGTAGTGGCACCATCATAGCTCAAACTGCAACCTCAAACTCCTGGGCTCAAGCAATCCTCAAGTGTCCCAGCTAATTTTCTGCAGAGACAGGGTCTCGCTATGTTACTCAGCCTGGTCTCGAGCTCCTGGGCTCCAGCGATCCTCCCACCTCGGCCTGCCAAAGGGCTGGGATTACAGGCACGAGCCGCTGGGACCGGGCTGCATTTTGTTTATTCATACATCAGCTGAAGGACATATGGGTTGTCTCCACCTTTTGGCCATGGTGAATAATGCTGCTTTTGAAAATTTATGTACAAGCTTTTGTTTGAACTCCTCCTTTCAATTCTTTTGGCTCTATACCTAGGAATGGAATTGCCGGGCTTTCTCAGACTCCTTGCCCCATATATCACCTCCTCTTGGCCCCAACGTCCCACTTTTGGGGAGGATTCCCCGAGCCTCATCATAAGCTTCAAAGGGATCAGAAACTGCCTCCTAACACAAACTTGCACCCTCCATTAGCATGCCATCTTTTTAGAGATTACTTGTCTATTAATATTTCATTCTGCAAATGGCTCATGAATCCATCCACCCTCTAAAAATTTAGAACACTACAGGCAAAGCTCAAGTCCTCTCTGAACACCACCCACCTCTGCCCACTCTCTCCTCCCCATACGAGGGACTCTGTGGCAGTGCAAATGATTGAGATGCGTTCAACTGTGTTGATATGGGGATACTTCAAGGTAAACTGACAGACAAAAGAAGCAAATGGGAGGGCCGGGCACGGTGGTGCACACCTGCAGTCCCAGCTACTTGGGAGGCTGAGGAAGGAGGATCGCTTGAGCTATGATGACGCCACTGCACTCTAGCCAGGGCAACAGAGCGACACTCTGTCTCAAAAAAAAAGAAAGAAAGAAAAGCAAATGGGAGAAAAATGCATATAATATGATACTGTTTGCACGATTTTTAAAAGACAGACATATATTAATATATACATAGAAAAGTTCTGGAAGGGTGTATGAGAAAATGCTAGCAGGAGTTACCTCTGATGACATACACACAAGGATTTGGGGATGAACCACAGAGGAGCCAGAACTTTACCTCTACCCTCTTAGGATCTCCAGCAGGGCCTGACAATTAATTTGGCATAAGACAGATTAACAGCAGAAATGCATACAGATTTATTTAACGTAAGTTTTACGTGACATAGGAGCCCTCGTGAGGAATGAAGACCCAAAGAATTGGCAAGATCCAAATGATTTTATGCTAGGTTGAACAGAGATAGACAATTGTGGGAAAGTAACTAAAATATATTGGAGAGGCTAAAGGAAGATAAGAATTGTTTTAACAAGGTCTGTTTGTACAGAATTATCTTTTTTTTTTTGCAAAGAGGGGTAACTCAATGTATAGAATTATCTTGATTTCAACTTCCCATCCTTGATTATCAGAATGTTTCTTTTCTCCTGATATAGAGAGGGCAGCTTTCACATGGGAATTTTATCTCCTAATTTTTAAAAAGTGAAAGGGGATCAGAGTGTCCTTCTTGCATTTGCAGTTTTTCGAGTGCCTTTAACTCAATATAGTCACTATGCCAGAGCAGTACATAATTGGGGTAGTGTGTTCTGAACTCCATCAACACTTAAGCACCTGATGACAGTGGTTGCTTCTGGGGATGGGAGTAGAGGACTAGGCAGTTGGAGTTGGTAGAGAGGCTTCTCTTTTCTTTCTTTCTTTTTTTTCTTTTAGAAATGAGGTCTTGCTATGTTGCCCCAGCTGGACTAAAACTCCTGTGCTCAAGTGATATTCCCCCCTCAACCTCCCAAGTAGCTGGGACTCCAGGCATGTGTGACCATGAGGTAAATGTAAGCAAGAGGCTTACTTTTAACTGAACTGTGTAGATTTTATTACTTTCATGCATATTTAAAAGTCAATACAACAACATAATGGCTGAATCTCACAACCATAATTGCTATAGACTGAATTGTGTCCCAATTCCAAGTTCATATGCTGAAGCCCTAAACCCCAATGTGATGGTATTTGGAAATGGGTCTTTGAGAGGTAACTAAATTTAGATGAGATCAAGAGGGTAAGGCTCTCATGTGAGGATTAGTATCCTTATAAGAGAAAGGAGAGAGAGAGAGAGAGAGAGAGAGAGAGAGAGAGTGTTCTCCATGTACATGCACCGAGGAAAGGCCATGTGAGATCATAGAGAGAAGGTGGCCATCTGCAACTAGGAAGAGAACGCTCACCAGGAACCAAATTGGCTGGCACCTTGATCTTGGGCATCCAGCCTTCAGAACTGTGAATAGTAAATTTCTGTTGTTTAAGCCATCCAGTCTATGTATTTTGTTATGGCAGCCCGAGCATGACTAAGGCAATAATGCTGAATGAAAGAAGTCACAGAAGAATATGTACTGTATGATTCCATTTGTAAAAAGTACAAAGCAGGCAAAACTCATATATAGGGTTAGAAATCAGGATAGGGGTTACTCTTGGGAAAGGCAGTTGTGACAGAAAAGGAGAATGAGGAGTGGCTTTCTGGGGTGCCGGAAATGTTCTGTTTCTTGATCTGGAAGTTGGTTATACAGGTAGGTTCAGTTTGTGAAAATTCATCCAGCTGTACATTTTCTGTACGTGTACTTCAATAAAAAGTTTCAAAAAGCTCTCATCACCAGGAAATGGAGGCATAAATATTATAAATAAATAAAGAATAAAAAATAATGAAATACAAAATAATGAAAAAATAAATAAATTAAATTAAATGCATGTAGTAGTGTAGTGTAGTGTCTGGTCACCTGGGATGATGCACAAATGGCCTGTACTCTGGAATTGGATAGGGTCTCAGGCCTCAGTCATCGTAGCAGGAGACCCTTTGGTCCAGGCCTGTAGTTTGTACCAAAGATGAACAGTTAGGCTACAATAGCCAAGAGCAAACTTCAGTAATGATGTTGTTTGACCTGGGGGTGCTCAAGTGAGTCTGGATGGAGGAGGACAGCCATGTCTTGACATTCCTACTGAACTCAGCAGCATTGCCTCAGGTTTACCTTAAGGAGGACAACTTAGTGGGGAAACATGGAGGGCATTGACCAGGCTCTCCCAAAAAGCCCCTTCCAGACTCTTCTGAGTCTACCTCTCATTTCTGGAAAGGGCTTGCTGGTTGATGATGAGAATTCCTGTCTTGAAGTTTCTTATTGCGGTATTCCATTATCAGAAATAAAAGGAACTGGCATCTGTGCCTACCAAACATTATACTATCCTAGCCATCCTGCCCTGACCTTTGGAACATAATACAGTTCTGACCCTTCCCAGTCATGTGAAAAATCAGCTCCTGGCAAAAGAACAATGACAATCCCCCTCATGGCCACTTGGCTAGTAGCTACTAATAGAATCTACATCTAATATGACCTGAGAGGTGAAAAGCAAAGCAAGAGTAAAGCAGCAAAAGAGTTACATTTAGAGAGAACTCTAACTTATGTCAGTATAAACCTGGGGAATAATATTTGCAGGAGAGTGGATTTTGAGTGTGTCTAAGCAAGGAGAGCAGAATATAATTTTGGATGGGGCTGTGCTTATTGCTATAGGTACAAATTGGTGGTATTCAAAGTGTGGTCCACAGACTGGTGCCACTTCATGAACTGTTTCTTTTTGGCCCAGAAGAAGTATAGAATTTGAAAGGAAGCATTAAAAACTCTTATAGCATTTGTCTAAGTACTTTTATATATGTTGTTGATAACAAAAAAAAGTGGGCTTGTAATTTTTACATATTTTTAGATTTAATTTTGCAAGGAATTCATTTGTATTGTTATTTTATAAAAGTGTTGATGTGTGAAAGATTGAAAATAATCAAGGCTGGTCCTTCCCCACAAATCATTTGAGAGGCACTGGGGTAGATAATAGAGATTTTGTTTACCAACTTGTGGAGGCAGATGGAAGATCTGAGAGTTTTTGTTTTGCTTGTTATGAAAAATGCAAATCCTGCTTCTATGCTGGCCCATCAAATATTCCTGAAAGGCCAAAAATGTTCTGACATAATGTGCAGGTAGGAATTTAAAGATCCCAAGGGATAGGGACATTGTATTGAATCTATTAGGCATATCCCACCCATGCACTCTGTGCCATGATAGGTTCCAGAAAAGTCTCCCTTCACTAAGTGGAGAATAAAGTATACTGCAAGTTGTAGAACTTTTATAAAGCCCTTCATTGGTTAATGCCAAGTATGCTGGTAAAGGTGCTGCAATTGAAATGGGCTCTCTGATCTTGAGAAGTGGGGTTGGACTGACCCTAAGTAAAAACAGTGTACCTCCATTAACAAAGTGATTTTTCACAAATGGCAGCATGGTGGCCATTATCATCAAATCTCTGGAGATGCCTCATCATATAGAGATCTCAGACTTTTTAAATAAATCATGGGCTCCCCAGAATGAAATTGTCGGCAGTTGTGGCAAACACCGATTTCTACCACCTCCTCCTGTTGCTTTCATGGTAGCAGCTGGACAAAATACTGACTTTACCAGCCTCCTTTTGCAGTAGTCACGTGACACAGCTCTGGCCAATGAGAAGTCTATTGGGTACTTCTAGAAAGGCTTCTGCTTTTCCTGATAAAAGAGACAAAGACAGTTGGCAGCCATCTCGAAATCATAAGAGAAATGTTAAGAGAATCACAGATATGCCAACCCAGATCTCTAACATTGTTCAGTTATCCTGAACCAACCACCTACCTCCTGATTTCTTGCTATGTAAGGAAGAATAGATCCCTGTTGTTTATGCCATTGTTAACAAGAGTTCTGTTATTTACAGCCAAAAGCATTATGAACTGATCTAGAAACTTTATAAGGGCTTATTTGTCACATATTTGGTTGAATCATATGAACTTGCTATTTTTGTAAGTCAAAATAATTGAGTATCAGCAATTTCAATTGATTCAACCTGAATAACTAAGAACACTCTAGGTTTGTAGATGTATGTCAGTTGGTATGCATGATGTTATTTATATACTGGTTTTCATCCATGGTTCTTGGCTCATAACTCTCATAGTCCTTGTTATTTCCTAAGTGACTAAAAAAATAAGCATACCTTTCATTAAAGTATACCTCTGTTTTGTCCTTGGTTCCTGAAGCAGCTTTGAAACAGCTTCAGAGTGATAAAGGTGGAAGACAGTATTTTGTTATAATATTGGGGCACTTTAGACCTCAAAATCAGGCCTCAGAAAACTCTCTGGCTTTCTCTTGCCCTCCTTTCACCTGCTCTGTTTTTTCCCCATGGCAGGCAACAGAAACTAAAAATATACTCTAATCTTCCCCTTGCCTTTCTGTCTTGGAGCTGGCCATATAGAAAGTCTCTGACCTACCTTGTCTGACTGTAGGTTATAAGACCCCCATTTCAGAAGGGGTCCTGCCCCATACCCAGGAAGAAGGAAAGCTGCACACAGAGGCCAAGAAGAACCTATATAGGCCTTGCTGAGTTTCCCCAGTCAGTCTATTAGTATTAGATCAAACCCTTTTTGTCCAATCACATTTCTTTTTTTAATTTTTTAAAATTTATTTTAATTTTTAAATATTTTTAGAGATAGGGTCTCACTGTCTTGTCCAGGCTGAAGTGCAATGGTGCAATCCTAGCTCACTGTAACCTCGAACTCCTGGGCCCAAGCCATCCTCCCACCTCAGCCTCAGCCTGGAGTAACTGGGAGTACCAGCACATGCCACCACACCCAGCTAATTTAAAAACATTTTTTTTGTAGAGGCAGGGTCTTGCTATGGTGCCCATGCCTGGTTGTCCAATCACATCTCTACGTGGTTGTCCATGCTTCAATCATGCCTAGCCAATGTAGTCTCCATAAAAGGCCCAAGAAGAGGGGATAGGGAGAGGTTCTGGATGGCTGAGATATCCTGAACATAGAGCTATCCTGGAGTGTGGCATGCCTGGAAAGGGCATGGAAACTTCCCACCCCTTCCACCATACCTTGCCCTATGCATCTCTTCATCTGTATCTTTTGTAGTACCCTTTATAATAAACCAGTAAAAGTAAGTAAGTGTTTCCCTGAGTTCTGTGAGCCACTCCAGCAAATTTAATCCAACCCAAGGATGAGGGTCATGGAAACCCCAATTTATAGCCAGTTGGGCAGAAGCACAGGTACAACAACCTGAGGCTTGCAATTGGCATCAGAATTGGGGGGCAGTCTTGTAGGACTGAGCCCTTGACCTATGAGATCTGATGTTGTCTCCAGGTAGATAGTGTCAAAATTGAATTGAAAGACACCCAGCTGGTGTCTGCTGCAGAACTGATCGGCTTGCTTATTGCTAGGGAGAAATGCCCACACATTTGTCACAGAAGTCTTCTGTGTTCATTTGCGTGGTGTGAGAGCAGAGGGAAAACAGTTTGTTTCTTCTTACATAGTATGCTTTTGACAGCAAATAACAGAACTGAGAATGCATTAGGGAAGGAGACTTATTTTCACGTAAGGAAAGTGCTGATGTAGGCATGCAGAGGCTCAACAATGTCATCAAGTACTCAGGTCCTTCCCAGGCCTCTCTTCTGCCTTCTGCAATATCAAACTTCAATGTCAGGCTGCTTCCTTCAGGAGCATCACAAACAGCAATGGGGGCTGCATACTTCTGTAATTAGGCCCCTTGAGATTTTAGTATCCTGGCATTTTATGATCTAAATAATATAAAATTTGATTACGCCCTTACTTGCTTGCACATGTTAACTGCTTGCTTCCTGCCCAGGACCCCTTGTTCTCACAGTAACTACTAACTGCTAATGTACTGGGTTTTTTGTTTGTCAAGCAGGAGGGATAACTCCAGGGTCACAAGGAAAATCTATGAATTTGTTTTGTAGGAGTGAATGCCCTTGAGAAAGCTGTGACTTGCTCCTGATGCCCAGAAGAAGTCTGGTTACTCAAGGTGTTATCAGAGACTAAAAGCAACACAGAACCCTCTCCCCGCCCCCTTATTCCCTAGCTGCATAAAAGCTCCTTACTTCAATTCCTGAGGAAGATGGATTTGAAAGATTTGGCTCTCCCGTCTTCTCACTTTGGCCAAATGGAATAAATCTTTGTCTATCTCCAAGCACCAGTGTCACAATGTTTGGCTTTAGCTGTGCATCAGGTACACAAGCCCGAATTTGGGATTCTACACTTCCTTGTTCATTTCCAGCGGGAGAAAAGAAGTTTCTGCCCAGCATTCTGAGCAAGAATCCTGATTCCCACTAACTGGCTCACTTAGGTCACATGCTTATCCCTGAACCAGTGACCATGATCTGGAATAAAAGGTATTGATTGGTATAAGTCAATCAGGGCTCACTCCTGGACCTGGGGTGGGGTCAGCTTCCATATCAGACCCACAAAACCGTAGAATCTTTCAGAAGTGGGAATAGCTGAGAGAATGATGCTGGCTAGGTAACCACAATGTCCATTACAATAGGTCTCTCTCAAGTTAGGGATGTTGGGTTGTCAACCACAGAAACTAACTAAAACAGAAACCGACTACACAGAAAGGGGACACAGGTGGTTCCCTAAAGGAAAGTTAGGGTGTTATTAGAAGAAAGGGGAAGGGTGCTAGACAGAACATACTTACAAATATCCACTGGTTATTTCTTTTTCTGTCTTTCTTTTTTTCTTGTCTAATATTAAACAATATCTATCCACTGGCTATTTCATAGAAAGCCCCAAAATGCATTTATTTAACCCAGTAATGAAATTTGGGGGTTAGAAAGAGCAGAAAAGGAGAGAGCCTGGCCCAAAGGAGGAAAAATGAGAGTAAGTGCTAATAACATAGCAGCTGTCAGGAGTCCTGCAGAGAAAGGTCCTCTGGTGGAAAACTCCTCCCAAGAATGTGAGGACTTTTATGAACAAAATAGTAATGACACAAGAATAAACACACACGCAAAAAACAAAAAACAAAAACAAAAACCCAGAATAGAGTGTCTAGAAATAGACACAAGTATATACGATGACTTAATCTACCAAGGGCAGCATTTAAATTCCGTTGGGAATGGGGCAGTTTGTTTAACACATGGTGCTGGCATAACTGGCTTTCCATCTGGCAGAGAACAAAGAAAGACCCTAACTCATACATATATAAGGATGAATTCCAGTTATATTAAAGATTTAAATTTTTCAAAAAGAAGAAATAAGGAAGAAAAGGAGGGACAGAGAAAGAAAAGGTGAAAGAGAGAGAGAAAGAGGGGGTGTAAAAAAGAGGGAAGGAGAGAGAAGAAAGAAAATTCAGCTCCGGGACTTGGGAAACTTTCCGAAGCCAGAAGCCCAGCGTGCGCCGGCTCTCATTCTGCCTCTTCCGTTTGGTCCGCACGGCTTACATCACAGGAAATCTAGCCAATGAAAATTGGGCATGGGCGGCGCGCTCAGCCAATGGGGTCGAAGCGGGAGATTTGAAAGGGCCTCGGCGAGGGCGCGGCTGAGCCGATTCAGTCGTTTGCGGGCAGCCGGGAGAGTAGCTGTTTCTCGGGCTCCAGGTGAGCTGGCCTCCTTTCGCGGGCCTTGCGCCGGGAGAGGGCAGATGATCTGGCAGATCGGGGGTCCGTTGGGCAGGCCCACGCGCACTCGCGGGGCTGCGGAGCGCTCTAGGGTGGAGAGAGGGTCCTGGAAGTGGGTGGAGCCAGCAGCAGGGTGGGGGCGGTGAGACTAGCCCCCGGATGTGCCCTGACTGCGGCGGCGTGCTGACCTGGTCCATCTCACCCAGCCCAGGCTAGCACTTCCGGCTAGATCGGTCCGACCTCTCCCTCCCTCACTCTCTCTTTTTTTATGCTTTTCACGGCTGTTTCCCTTCTCCGTCCAGCTTTCCTCCCCCTTTCCCTCTACGGATGGCGCAGAAGGAGAACGCCTACCCCTGGCCCTACGGCCGGCAGACGGTAAGGCCCTTCCCTCCTTCCCCGCCTCCCATCCCCCGCTTGTCGGGTTCCTACTTGGAGATTTGAGGTCCTGCAGAGAGCAATCCTCTAAGCACTGTCTTCCCCGTTATGCGCCAGCGTAAGCCGGCAGAACCAGGTCTGGTCATTTGCAGCCACATCCTGTCAGGTGCTGCCAATTTGAATCTGACCAGCCAGTGACTCCCAGCCTGTGAGGACCTCTGCAGTGCTGAGCCTACTTGTCACATGCAAATGATATCTGGGACTGAGCAGGCAGGATCTGGCATTCAGGCCATGATTCCTAACCCATATCCTGAAAAAATAAACTAGGCAGCAAATAGAAATAGACTCTAGAAGAAAATAAAGTCACTGTTTAAAAGGTTCATTTGGAATTTATTTTAATGATGATGTGAGGTAAGGATCTAAACAGATTTATTTCCCAGTTGTCCAGACACCTTTCATTAAAGAGTCTACCCTCTGACTTGAAATGCCACCTTTATTATATATATATATTAAATTCCCACGAAGATGTGGGTCTCTTTCTGGACTGTATTTTGTTCAACTTGCTTATTTGTCCATCTGTACTAATATCACTGTTTGGGATCAGGTTTTTAGGGATATTAGGGCTTTCTTCTTTTGGCCAAAGAAGGAGGTGCCCCTGCACAGCCTTAGCTCCCTGCTGGTGGTACTTGGGGATCCTGGAGAGTCCATCTGTTCCCTTGTCCCCTGCTCCCTCCATCATGGAGCACTGAGTGAGGCTGTCATGAATGGAGTCTGAATGAGAGACCATTGTCACTTTTACCTTGGTCACTCCCAAAAGAAAGTGTCTATTACTCTGAGAAGTTGAAAGTGAGAAGTGATCCAGGGCCATCACAGTAGCCCTTGGTATCCCAAAAGCCTGTTGTTCCAAAGGGGTAAATACTGGTGTCTGCTGCAATGTTCAAGGCCTCAAGGATCTTATCTAAGCCTTAATAGACTAAGCTTTGCAGGGGACTTTGAGAAGGCCCCTGTGCCAGAACCCCCTGAATTGTGGGTGTTCACAGACCCAGCCCTCTGCTGCCCTAGGGGTAGGGGGCCGGTGAATGAGTACGGTGTTATGTACAGGACTTATACAGGTTGAACAGCTTAAGGCCTGAGAAGGTGGTGTGGTCCAGGGCCAAAGAAGTGAAATGTTAGGTGTTGGGGTGAGTCCTTTGCCCCCATCTTAGGCCAACTTAGGTTGTTTATTAATAACTCATTTCAATATGGGACTATGAGCAGAGTCTTGGGGATGGGGAGCAAAACTGTGGTATCAGTGTTTCTCTTTGAACTGGGGGTGGGTGGGTGGTTCTTTAGCAAGTAGCTGAAATGCTGCTTGCAGCACATTCCAGCCAGATCACCAGGACAAAGGCACCCTCAGAGCTACCCCCTGCTCCTTCTCAGGCTCCATCTGGCCTGAGCACCCTGCCCCAGCGAGTCCTCCGGAAGGAGCCTGCTACCCCATCTGCACTTGTCCTCATGAGCCGCTCCAATGTCCAGCCCACAGGTAACTGGGATAAGGGGGAGAGGATTGACCTGAGGCAAGGAGAGTCTATGGGTGGGTGTAGGGATGAGAATGTCAAAGGAGGGCCTCAACTTACCTGTCCTCTCCTTAGCTGCCCCTGGCCAGAAGGTGGTGGAGAATAGCAGTGGGACACCCAACTTCTTAATGTAAGTGCCCCAAGCCTTGGGGTGGAGGGGGCTGGAGTGGAAAGTGAACAGGCAGGAAGTGGGGGAGGTAACACCTCAGGGCAGGAGGAGTAGAAATGGGGCAGCCCAGGGCAGGATGGGATGAGGGAGCGGGGAGGAAACAGACTCCTTAGCTGATGACAAACCAGCACTGAGTTGCCTTCCCCCACTTTCTAATCAGGCGACCCTTCACAATTAATGACTTTGAGATTGGGCGTCCTCTGGGCAAAGGCAAGTTTGGAAATGTGTACTTGGCTCGGGAGAAGAAAAGCCATTTCATCGTGGCGCTCAAGGTCCTCTTCAAGTCCCAGATAGAGAAGGAGGGCGTGGAGCACCAGCTGCGCAGGGAAATTGAAATCCAGGCCCACCTGCAGTATGGGTTGACACCCTCTGAGCCTGAGCCCCTCTGCTCCCTTGCCCCCAGCTCCCCATTCAGCCCCACCTCATCCAGATGGCTGTCTCTGTGGCTGTGGCCAGCAAGCCCCATTTAGCTCTCAGTCTGGCCCAGAGGCTTGAATCCAGAGAGCTGCCCCCATTTGCCTCTTACTGCCCTCAGCCATGGTGTCACTGGCCTGGCCCACATCTGACCCCTGTTTGCCCCTGCTGTCTTTCCCAGCTCCTTTATGTCAGGATGCAGCCTGAGGCCTCCTCTGTCTCTTCCCCCAGGCATCCCAACATCCTGCGTCTCTACAACTATTTTTATGATCGGAGGAGGATATACTTGATTCTGGAGTACGCACCCAGGGGGGAGCTCTACAAGGAGCTGCAGAAGAGCCGTACTTTTGATGAGCAGCGAACAGCCACGGTCGGGGCGGGTGGGCACCCGGAGTGCCGGCAGGGGCCTTGAGGCTGGGGGTACACTGCTTGTAGCCGGAGGTCCATCCTTATCTGATTGCCTGTTATTGGCCCTCCCAGATCATGGAGGAGTTGGCAGATGCTCTGATGTACTGCCACGGGAAGAAGGTGATTCACAGAGACATAAAACCAGAGAATCTGCTCTTAGGGCTCAAGGGAGAGCTGAAGATTGCTGACTTTGGCTGGTCTGTGCACGCCCCCTCCCTGAGGTATGGTGGGCTGGGAGGCCAGCCCTGGGTGTGAGGCTGGGACATTCTAAATAAAACCCCCCCAAATCTTGTTACCCAAAGACATTGAGGTTATCCTCACACAAATATAGACACAGCAGTATCTTTACAAAAATAGGAGAGAGTTCTGTCACCCAAATTTTCCAGTCAATATATTAGGACTCTTGCCATATCACTGAGAATACTCCCACATCATTTTTCATGGCTTCATAGTATTACACAGTAGAGATGTAACCTGATTTATTTAAGTAGAACATGCTTGATGGGCATTAGACTTGTCTCCAATTTTTCCTTTAATTCCAGGATGAACATTGCCCTCGTATCTGATTATTTTATTAAGATATATTCCTCAGTGTGGAGATGCTAGGGCAGTGTGTGGGCCCACCTCTGGGCCTTTGGTAAATATCACCCACCCCTCCCCAGTGGCCATGCCTGGCTGGAACACTCCTCTGGTGCATCCTGCAATCTCTTGGCTCCCTGCTGTCGGGCAGTAGGGAAAGGAGAGGCTGTCTGTCCCTGCGACCCCTGCCCACTCCCCTCATCCCACCCAGGAGGAAGACAATGTGTGGCACCCTGGACTACCTGCCCCCAGAGATGATCGAGGGGCGCACACACAATGAGAAGGTGGATCTGTGGTGCATCGGAGTACTCTGCTATGAGCTGCTGGTGGGGAACCCACCCTTCGAGAGTGCATCACACAACGAGACCTACCGGCGCATCGTCAAGGTGCGAGCTGATTAGGGCTTTGTGCTGGCAGCAGAGGCAGGGCCTAGGGTGGGCAGAGCATATTCCTCACCCTGCATAACTTGGAATAGAATGGGTAGTCAAAGAAAATGTAACCAGGGTGAAACTAACGGTCCTTCCTTCTCCTTTCTCCACACCTGCAGGTGGACCTGAAGTTCCCCCCTTCTGTGCCTGTGGGGGCCCAGGACCTCATCTCCAAGCTGCTCAGGCACAACCCCTCAGAACGGCTGCCCCTGGCCCAGGTTTCAGCCCACCCTTGGGTCCGGGCCCACTCTCGGAGGGTGCTGCCTCCCTCTGCCCTTCAGTCTGTCCCCTGATGGTCCCTGCCTTTCACTCGGTTGTCAGATGTCTGTGTTTGTATGTCTGTGTATGTGTAGGTGGAAGGAGGGGTCCTGGCCTGTTCCCTTATCTGTCTTCTACCTCCTTTTTGTTTAATAAAGGCTGAAGTTTTTTGTACCAATGAGTGTAGATATTTCTAGGTGGAGGCTTTGCTGTGGAGGAAGCTGTCCCCTGGGTGGTGAGGATGAGCACCTTATCACTACCCCTGCTAACACCCTCCCTCTCAGCTCTGACACCCACATGGCCAGCTCCCAATCACCCCCACCCCACTGTCTCTTCTTTCCCCTGCTCTGACTCCCAGAGCCTGGGGGCGCTGGGGGCCCTCAGCTCCCTGCACCACGCTTGAACACCAGCCATCTCTGCCATCTCTCACGTCTCACTGTCTCGATTGTCCGACTCTAGTCTTTCCTTTCCCGGTTCATTCCCTGCCCCTTTGCCAACCTAAGAGCGACTGGACATTGCTGTACCCTAGAAATTGTCTTTTTTGTTTGTTTGTTTTACTGCTTTGTTCAGAACCTAGTATAGGAGCAGATAAAGCAATAGTGATGGTGTCTTGTTCCTGACAAAAAGTTTCACTGTTAGGTATGATGCTTGCTGTAGGTTTTTGATAGATATCCTTTATCAGGTTAAGGAAGACCTATTCTAGTCCTAGCTTGTTAAGGGTCTTTAAAAAAAATTTTTGCTTGGTATCATGAATGGGCGTTGACTTTCATCAAATGCTTTTCCTGCATCTATTGATTATTTGCCTTTTTAATCAACGTGGCTAAATACAGCAATACATTTTCTTATTTTTATTTTATCCCAGTTATGCATGCTGTATTAGATTCCTAGGGCTGCTGTAACAAATTACACAAATTGGTGATTTAAAACAACAGGAATTTATTCTCTCACAGTTCTGGAGGCCAGAGGTCTGAATTCAAGATGTCGGCAGGGTTACTTCCTTCAAGGGCTCTAGGGGAGAATCCCTCTTCCAGTGTTAGGTGGCACCAGGCATTTCTTGGCTTGTGGTTCCATAACTCTGCTTCTGTCTTCACAGGGCCCGGCCCTCCCCTTACTCTGTCTCTCCTCCATGTATTATAAGAACACTAGTCATTTGACTTGGGGCCCGCCCGGGTAATCAGGATGATCTCATCTCAAGATCCTTCATTACATCGATAAAGACCCTTTTTCCAAAAAAATGCCACAGGTTCCTGGGGTTAGGACGTAGACATATCTTTTTGGGGGCCACCATGCAATCCACTATACATACCCATAGGTTAAAACAATTGAATGATGTTCCAAGGCTGCTTTTTTAAAAAAGCAGTCTGCCCATTTTTCTCTCTCCAGAGACAAGCCAGTTCCAAGTCTTTTCACTGTTTTGTTTTGCTTTGGATATTTACCATATTTTTCTAAATCACCATGCTTCTTAAGTTTTCAGTTTTAGGCATTCCCTATTGTTTTCCTGCTATAAAATTTAAGGATTTCAGTCTTCTACCCCACTGCCACCATACACATATACATTTTCTGTCCCCACATCCTTCTGAGCTGGTTACATCATAATTTTGGTTAGGTTTATTCATTTGACAATAGCTATTGAGTGGCCTCTACATTCTAGGCACTGTTCTAGAGGCTGGGGGTGAAGCAATGAATAAAAGAGAAAAATCCTCTGCCCATGCTGACTAACACTCCTACTAAGCCTCCCCAGTATGTTGGCTTTTCTACTCCCCACACCACCAAAGCTCCCCACTGCCCCCTCACTCATGGCCTCCCCTCTTACTTCTCTGAGAAACAGCAGAGTCAGACAGGGTTCTTTTATATTCCAACCACCAACTTGCCCAAGCTACCTCTGTTCACCTATTGTCTGCCTCCCCCCCCCACTCAAGTGGGTGTATGAGGCAGCGCCTCCAGGTGTGCTGGACCCAAGCCTCTTACCATTTATCAACTTCATCCCAGCAAGTGTCCCCTTTCCCTTGTCTACCATTAATATGTCCCTTTTTTGCCAGGTGATTCTCATCACCATACAACCATCTAGTACCAAAAAAAATATTCTCTTGACCCCGCATCCTCCAACTATCTCTTAATTTCTTTGCTGCCCTCACAGCAGAATTTCTTGAGCATTGTCTACACTCACTGTCTACACTGACTTCCTCACTTCTTATTCACTGTGGCCTGTGTCCGTCCTCTACCCACCGCCCTTCAGCTGCTGAAACTGCTCCAGCCAAATCCCATGGGCCTTTCTGACCCCACCTCCCAGCCACATTCAACTTGAATGACCTTCTCTTCTAGCAATACCTCCCTCCCCACCTTTCGCCTCTGGGGAATAGCACTGTCTTTGTTTTCCTTCTGGTCTGGCTGGCTAATTGTTTCCTCTAAGTCCCTTGAGCTGGGTCCTCCTCTGAGCCCTGATGGTGGACCTGGCTACGGTGGGTTCTCTTTTCTTCCCTATTTATACTCGTTGATCTCCTTCTATGCCATAGCTTTAAATATGACTCCCATATTTGAATCTCTTACCTCGGCCTCCCAACCAAGCTCGAGACTGACACATCCTTGCAATCTCCACTCGATGTGTCCAATAGGCTTCTTAAAATGAAGATGCCTAAAACAATATTCTTGATTCACTGCCCTCCCCACCAAAAAAAAAATCATACCATACCCATCTCAGTTAATAGCACCATCATTTAGCACCCAGTTACTCATGCCTGTAATCCTAGCACTCTGGGAGGCTGAGGTGGGAGGATCCCTTGAGGTCAGGAGTTAGAGACCAGCCTGAGCAAGAGCGAGATCCCATCTCTACAAAAAAATAGAAAAATTAGCCGGGCATGGTGGCACCCTGAGCAGGAGGATTCCTTGAGCCCAGGCGTTTGAGGTTGCAGTGAGCTGTGATGATGCTGCTGTGATGATGCCACTGCACTCTAGGCCTGTAGACAGAGCTAGACTCTGTCTCAAAAAACAAACAAACAAACAAAAAAACCTAGGAATCATCCCTGGTTTCTTTCCCTTTTCTTCCCCATCTCCCCAGATCTTCCTAACGCAGAGTCTTAGCCCCACCTTCATTACACACAAACCCCTCACTCTCATAATGGTTCAAGTCACCATCCTGTCTGGCTTGGATGATGGTAACAACCTCCTAACCGTTCTCCCTGCTTCTGTTCCTGCCTGAGAGTCCATTCTACACAGAGCTGAAGTCAGAGCACGTCACTTCTCTGATCAAAACCCTCCTTTGGTTTTCCAGTGTACTTAGAATAAAATCTGAACTAACCGTGGTTGGTAAGGTTCTATCTCAGAGATTTTCAACCCTGGCTGCACATTAGAACCATCTGGAGTTCTTAAAAAGAAAACAGAACTCTCAGGCCTCGCCCTAAGAAATTCAGATTTAATTGGTCTGGGTTTAAGCTGAGGCATCCATTTTTTAAAAAACTCCCCAGTTGATTCTGAGGAGTTGGGAAACACTGCCCTAAGAGATCCTGCCCTTGCTACTGCTCCAAGCTCATCTCTGACTGCTCTTCCAGTTCCATCATGAAAGCACTGGCCTCCTTCCTCCTCCTCGAACATACCAAACTTATTTCCACTCAATGCCTTTGTACTTGTTCTTCCCTCTCTCTAGACTGCTACTCTCCTGTCTACTTTGAGGAATGGTAAGAATCAGTGATCTGTGCTTGAGCCCCCAGAGACTTTTCTAAGAGGCACCATCTCCTCACTCATGAAAATTCCAAGTATCCAGAGCAAGAGCCACCCCCTGACTGTAATGCAAAAACATGACATAATTCCACATGCCACATAAATCCTACATTCCACCCCACATCCCACTCAACAAACCCTACAGAGAACACAAGGGCTGGTGCCCTGGGATGTGGGGAGAAAACTCTCCTAGTTGACAATCTTCTGAGAAAAGATATCGAAGTGCTGAGCCCAGCTGACTGAAACATTTATACATTTTTGGTACTTGATAGTCACCTTGCCTCACCACTGAATGGATGATGCCAGAAAAAAGGAGAAATGAAAAGCCACCTTTCTTCTTCCCAGGGATCTGGTCTTGTTCCCTCGACAGGTTGGCAGTTAACTTCTTCCTCACCTTCTCTCTCAAAAGCCTGTCTGCATTTCTCTGGAACGATGTGGGCACTGGCAAGATGGGGTGAGTAATCTGCCCCCTAGCCCTACTGAAGCCTGCGGGTGGGGGTGAGATCTGCAGGGGATGGAGCTTTCACTTGCAGTCAGCACACCTGAGTTCTGATTCCTCCTCCACTGTTTATTAGCCATGTGACCTTGGCAAAGTTATTTGTTAAGACTCTAAGATTGGAATAACAATCCTTTCTTACCTACAACATGGGCTGTTCTCAAGTGCAGTAATGTACATAGAAGTTTTTACTTTCAAAAACCATATTTTAAAATGCTATTTATACCCTGTCTTATTCCAGAAAGAATTTAAAGTGGCTTACAAGTTACATAAAATAGAAATAACATAAACAAAGAGACACTGGGTGGCCCAACATTTGTCCACTACAACTTTCAAGATGCATCTAGAATGTCTACATGCCCAATTCTGTTGCTTTCATGATAGTCTGAGCTACCATCACCTTGTACTTGGAACTGCCTCCTCACTGGTCTACTTGTTCCCTTGTGTCCCCCTGCAACCATTTTCCACAACAGCCAGTAATCCCCAAACATGATCCCATCACATCACTCCTTTCCTGTGCTCAGCTTCCCATTCTTAAGGGAGGTTCTCCCATCTTATAAGGCAAAAAGGTCCCCAACCTTTTTGGTACCAGGGACCGGTTTCATGGAAGACAGTTTTTCCACGGATGGGAGTGGGGGATGGTTTTGGGATGATTCAAGCACATTACATTTATTATGCACTTTATTTCTATTATTATTACATTGTAATATATAATGAAATAATTATATAACTCACCATAATGCAGAAGTCAGTGGGAGCCCTGAGCTTCTTTTCCTGCAACTAATGCTGGGGCCGATCTGGCAGGAGGCAGAGCTCAGGTGGTGATGGGAGCAATGGGGAGCGGCTGTAAATACAGATGAAGCTTCTCTCATTTCCCCACCGCTCACCTCCTGCTGTGTAGCCTGGTTCCTAACAGGCCATGGACTGGTACTGATCCACGGCCTGGGGGTTGGGTACCACAGGTCTAAGGAGTATCTACCCTGCCCAAATATATATGGGCTTTTTTTTTTTAAGCAGAGGAATGACTACGGTTTTTATTAAGCTGCAGGTGACTCTAAAATACAGATAGCTGGCAATTGTGGACTCCTCAGGCCTGGTGAAAGAGTGAGCTACCGTCATGAGGACTGACTGGATAGGACCCTGGCAGGGACCTAGAGGTGGGTGGTGCTGGGAGGTTCTGGGTAGTTGCACTTCTGAACGCTGGCATGACACTCCCTCAGGTCATCTCTCCATCCATAAAAGAACAAACATATCTTTTATCAGCTAAGAAGAGTTAGTAAACTGTTTTATTAAATACCAGTGCTTCAGAGCTTTGGCTATATGTTGCAATTTACCACCTTTCCAGTGTTTGCTGCACCATTGCAATTAGAAGAAATCTCCATTCCTAACAGGAACTACAAGGCCCTGCGTGATGCGGCCCCTGTCTGCTTCTTCAGCCCTACGGCTTGAAGTACTTCCCCTTCCTCATTTTGTTTTAGCCTCAATGTCTCCGGCCTCCCACCCCAGTTCCTTGAATATATCAAGCCTTTGCCTCTGAGACTTAGCCCCAGTTCTTCCCTCTGCCTGGAAGGTGTCTGGTTCTTTCTGGTTCTTTTCAGTTAAAAGCCTTTTCATCAAAGAGAATTTTTCTGACCCTTTATCTAAACTAGTGACTGCTCAGTTATTCTCAATCGTAACACTTTATTTCCTATATAGCGCATATCAAAATTTGTGTTCATTTCATTTGTTGAATATTTTACCTCATGGCAAAATCACACACCATCCTGCAAGGGGAGGGACTCTCAACGTGGAGGGGGCAGGAGACAGAACAAGTGGCAAAAGCACAGGGAAGTCCATGGGCCCGCTGCGCTGAGCACAATGAGTCGCTCTGGGCAGTTCAACCGCTAGGTCAGTCAACCCAGCAAGAAGGAACGAACCAATCACGCTCATGCTGAGAATTCTGATTTCATCCGTAGTCAACTAGGAGCGGCTCAATCCCGATGGTCAGAGCAGGATGTGCAATTTCCATCCCAAGAACCTTTCTAGGAACCCCAAGTCTTGTTCCCATTTGTTGTGTTCGCTAAGCTGTAAGTGTGGGCGGGACGATGGTGGGCGGAACGAGTCTGAGCCCCGCCCCCGCGGGACTCCGGCATTTCGGGACCTTGTACTTTAAGATCTGCCCCCTCAGCTTTCCGAAAAAGCGGGGCAACGAGCACGGCTGTCACCTCCTTCTCTCCACCCGACTGGCTCTCACGTGTGTTCGGCTGTTCAATAACAGCTCTTCTTCCGGGACTTCCTGGTCGCCGCGACCAATCAAAGTGTTCTTCCTGTCCTTACCATGGTCAGCCTGCTGCCAACCGGCGCGCCTCTACCAACGCCCCTTAAAGGCGCCGCCACCGCCTCCAGAGCGCCGGGCGAACCATATTCCTCGGTTCCGGCCCCCACCTGCAGTATGGAGTCGTCTCGGGGTCGGCCCGGGCTCGAGACCAACCTTCTGGCTCCAGCGGAACAGCAGGCCGCGATTTTCGGCGGCGGGGCAGGCCGAACTCCCTCTGAGCCGCCGTCAGGCCTCCGGGTGTCCGGGAAGGAAGAGGCCGAGAACGTTGGGGGCGCGAGCCGCCACCCCGGGGCGTCCCCGAAGACTTCGAGCTGCAGCGTTTTCCACCGGCCGGAACAGGAGGCTCGGGAGGACGAGCCTAGGCCCCAAGGGACGCGGTCTGGGGCCGGGAGAAGCTGGGGGGCGCCAGGAGCCGAGCACGACCCGCCCCTGTCCTCCCGGCACAAGGACCCTGAGCCGCCCGAGGACAAGCCTGCATCCGAGGGGGTCTGCCGTCGAGGGAGCCCGGGAAGCGACGGGATGAATGTTGAACAGCAGCAGCAGGAAGAGGAAGATAACGACGAGGAAACGGCGGCGGCGGCGGGCAGGGCTGGCCGCTCGTTCTCTAGTCGCCTTCAGGACAGCCGCAGCCTGGATGGGCTGAGCGGGGCGTGCGGCGGCGCCGGGCCGGCAGGGAGTTCGGAGTCCGGAGCCGGCGGCGGACGCCGGGCCACCATCTCCAGCCCCCTGGAGCTGGAGGGCACAGTGAGCCGCCACGGCGACCTCACCCACTTTGTCGCCAACAACCTGCAACTCAAGATCCGTCTGAGCGGCGTCCCTCCACCCCTGCCCCCTGCCCCTGCGCGGCCCTGCCCAGCACCTGCACCCACACCCACACCCACACCCACACCCACACCAGTCATCCCGCCCATCGACCCCGATGTGCTGCGGGATCTGGAGCGGCTGAGTCGGGAGCTGGGCGGCCGGGTGGACCGTCTGCTTCGCGGGTTGGGTGGCGCGGTGCAGGAGCTGACAGCGCTGAGCGTGGGCTGCATTCAGACCTACCGCGACGCCGTGGACTCCTTAGGAGAAGCCGTGGACATGAGCATCAAGGGCATGTACACCCTGCTGGCGCGCTGCGAGGAGCTGGAGCGGGCTCTGCAGCCGGTTCAGGGGCTAGCGCGCCAAGTCCGGGATATCCGACGCACTCTGGAGGTGTTGGAGGCCCTGTGCAAGTGACCAGGGGCCAGAAGAGGCCGGGCTTGGCCAGGGCAGGGCCCAGCAGGACCCCAAGGACTCATCAAGGAGCCCTGGTGGGAACTGCTGGCTGATGGAGGCCTATGTGTTGGAGGCTCTTCCAGATGCGTTTAGCTGGCCGGTGCCCACTCTCTGGGCCTTAGGCCAGTGTATATGGGGAAGTTGTAAGGGCTCTCCTGGTGGGAAGGGATGTTGCTCTGCTTCTATTCAGTTGCCCATCTGAAGCTACCCTGTTCTTTCCAACTCTTCTCCCTAGCTAGAGCACCATCCCTGGGAACACAGGGCTTTAGGACTTGGCTTGAAGGTGAGGACATGACTCCCACATGTGATCAAGAGAAGGGAACAGAGGAGGCCCCAGCCCCCACTGTGGCCATTATGACTCCCAAGGCCGCATCTCAGGTGCCAGGGGCTGGGGGAGCTTGAGTGGTCCTTGGCCAAATACCATGCAGGCAAAGGATGGACACCTGCAGATGGATAACCTCCTGCTTCTGCCCTCTGGCCTCTACCATACCACTTCCCCAGCCAGAACCAGGGTGGAGCTAGGAGGAATGCATTGCATGGTGGAGGGGGTGAGGTGGGAGGTGTCTCACTGCTCTCAGGGTTCAGGTAGAATTGTTGCTGGTTTTGAAGCCCACCTGTTGTGGAGTGTTCTAATCAGTTTTGGCTTTCTGAGATTTTGTGGAATTAAAGTGCTGCTGCTGCTAAGGCTGAGGCTGCGTCTGTGTGGGGCTGCAGTGACTGATGAGCTAAAGGAATGGGAATGAGGGTTGGTCTTGTGGCCCTTGCTGGGAGTGGGCTGGGGATCCCAGGCTTGATGTGGAAGGATATAGTTCCTGCTCTTAGGCAGTGTGGATCTGAGGGGAAATGTGACACAGATAATCACTTACAGGTGCCCAGAGATCCAGTTAAAGCAGAAACGCAAGCCAGGTGCTCTAGAAGAGAAAGGGAAGGGGTTGTCTTCTCTGTGGAGGAAGACTGGGAACAATTGTCAGCTCCATTCGTGACCATTTCTCACACTCTGCTGATCAGTGCCACATGTTATAGTTTGAGGAAAACTTGTCCCAACCCCTAGCGCCTTCTGTTTACAATTCACATAGTAAGTTTAAGAGCGACATGTTATGGTCATGAGATTTAGAAACAGATCACAGAAAGAGCTCTGATTTCTCTAAAACCACCCTCCTCAAGACACTCCCACTTTAGAGTGAACTCCAATACGTTTCTATTATGGGCGTGGAATAGTCTGGGATTGGAAATGTTGCTTCACGAGCTTTTCCCAGTCACGTTATTTATCCCCAAAATTAATTAGTCACTAGGTCTTCTAAAATGCTAAGTACTGGCCCGTACGGGGATCGAACCCGCGACCTTGGCGTTATTAGCACCACGCTCTAACCAACTGAGCTAACCGGCCAACTGGTGGTTGATTTTTGATATGAAATTATATGAGTTTACCTTACTGCTCAGCGCTATCTCGCGCGAAATTTTTAATAGTAAGACTGCTCTTAGAGATATGAAGGTAGAATACGAAAACTGACTCACTGAGCATTTACTCGGGCCGCGATACTGGCAAGCACAAATGATGCGACTTTGGCTCTTGGTTGCAGATTGAGGCGCAAATATGATGTGCACGAGGTACAAAACGTTCATGACAACCACACGACCAGAAACGCAAGATGCCCGCGGGGCAAGAGTAGACGGATACGGGGGGAATTATGTAGGGCGGATGCTGCCAGACCCAGCGACTCTCTTTGCAGAGCCTATGCAAAAGCAGCCAAAGCACGAAGGCACCGCTGGGATTCGAACCCAGGATCTCCTGTTTACTAGACAGGCGCTTTAACCAACTAAGCCACGGCGCCTTCCGCGGAAGCAGCCGTACTGTATTTCCCTGGGCAAGTCAGCTGCATGGTAGGTGTGTGACTGTAAGTGCCCTCTCTGACTTGAGGCCCTACTGGAAAATGTGACATAGAGGACAAAGGACATCGGTGGGGGAGCGAAAGAGTGCAAGGGAGACACGGAAACTAAATGGGGTTGGGGAAGACTGAGATAAACAAGAGTAATAATAGTAGTTCTGATGCTACAAAACTGAGCACGGAGCACGGCAGCCGACGAGGATGGGATTCGAACCCACGCGTGCAGAGCACAATGGATTAGCAGTCCATCGCCTTAACCACTCGGCCACCTCGTCCTCGAGAGAAATATTCGGGCTTTCTCATCTGGCACCTGAACTCTTAGTCCTGCCTGTGGGGGCAGCCTCTGTCGCGAAGGGAGAGCATGCCGTGGGAGCTTGCCCGGCACCGCGAAGGGGATTTGCAGGGCGGAGACCGAACGATCTCCTTGCCTGAGCGACCCGACCCTCCTCCCTCTGGGCTGAGCGGTCCGGAGCTGCGCCTGTCCCCAAGAGCCCCGCTATCCGCCCAGAATTACGGTGCCGGGATCCGCCGCAAAAACCCCCACGAGATTGTTAGGATCCTCCGGCGGGGCGGGGCGGCCTCGGGACTTCCAGCCAGAAGCCCTTCCCTTCCGGCCCCTAAAAAATACTGCTTCTTCTCTGACCTGAGCGCTGGGGCTCGAGTACAGTAGAAAATAAGGGGAATTAAATAAAAGCAACGGAATGAAACCTTACAAAGAAGGCTGACCCCGACGTGATTTGAACACGCAACCTTCTGATCTGGAGTCAGACGCGCTACCGTTGCGCCACGAGGTCGGCCGGCCGTGAGGGTGAACAGGTCTCTTCTTGACCATTGTGAGGCCATGCGGCCGGGGTCCAGCCGTCAAGACCTGGGAACCGAGGATTCTCCTGCCCTTCCGAACACCCGCAAGGTGGTGCCCGTGCTCGTCCCCTTGACCCGCGGGGACTAGCTTAATAAAACTAGTAGCCATTCATCTTCGGGATTAAGTCTTAACTTCTTAGCTGGGCACCAAAGTCAAGCCGTAGAGTGCTACTGTTAAACATGAGCGCTCTGGAACCAGGTTGCCAGGGTTCATAAACAGGCTTTGCTACTTACCAGCTGTGTAATTAGGGCTAGTTTTTTGTCTTTGTTTTGTTTTAGGTACGGGGTCTTGCTATGTTGCCCAGGCTGCAGAGCAGTGGCTATTCACAGGCGCAATGATTGCGCACTACGGCCTGGAACTCCTGGCCTCAGGCGATCCATCCACGCATCCGTCTTTGCCTCCCCACTAGCTGGAAGTACTGGCGCCTGGCACCACACCTGGCTTAGGATACTTTTTAAAAACTTCCCTGTGTCTCAATGTCCCCATCTTTAAAATGGTAAAGATTATAATATATAACTATTAATTTATTTACTACAGATAAAGTGCTCAGAGCCTGGCTGGTAATAATTACTCAGTTATTGTTATCATTATTACTATCTGGAACTTGCCTGATTCTTTAGCCACTCCCCCTCACCTCCCATCTGTCAACCATGCTGACTCCTTTACAGTCACCTAAACTCACCATAGTCTCTACTGTTTGTGCCACTGCCCCTGGTATTGCTTGATGGTCTTTCTAACCCTTGGTTACCTGGCTGAGCCTTACATACTACTCAGGACTCACTCAGAAGCTCACTCCTCCTCACTTCTGGGGGAGAAAGCCCTTCCGGTGTCTCCTTCAAAATGACACTTAAAATACCATAGTTTAATTGTTTCCTTGGTGTGTCCCTGACTAGACTACTAGAGAGTGGGAAATATGTATTCCTAGTATCCGGCACAATTCCTGGAATATGTGTTCAATAAGTATTTGTGAAATTAGTGACGGATAGCTTTAGCAAAAGCACTGGGGTGGGTGAGAGCCTGGCTTACAGAGGAAGGAGACATGTCTGGGTAGCTGAAGAGCATGGGGTGAGTTAGAAAATTTTGCTAGAAAGGGAAGTTGGGTCGGTGAGTATGGTTACCAGGGAACGTGGAGTTGTTCTCTAGGCACAGAGAGGTTGTGCAGCAGGTGTGAGGAGTACACTCTGATGCTTAAATCTCCTCCTTTCATTCTACCAGTTTTCAAATTTTAGAAATCAATAAATAACTCCACTCTGTTCACATTGCCCAATATGGTAGCCACTAGGTTGTCTATTCAATATGAGGCTATTCAAATTAAACTAAATTTTAAAAATTCAGTTCCTCGGTCCCACTAGCCACATGTCAAGTGTTAGCTAGCTTCCACGTTGGACAGAGACAATACATAATATTTCCGTCATCACAGAAAGTTCTGTCGGACTGCACTCGTCCAGAAGCTGAAAGCTGGGAGGCTGAAGGGGTGTATACTGTTGCCATCAAGGTTTGTTTGTGATTTTCTTTCTCATTTTTTCATTTTAAAGTTGGAGACCAAAATTGAAGATTGGGATGACAATGTAGGTTTCTGGCCTCTCAAAACAAACAGATTGCTCTCAGCAATCTGGCAGCACTGGACTTGGTTGCCTCAAGACGATTGAAGCTGAGCAGCTGCTGCACCCACCTTCACCCCCCTCAACTCCTGCACACGCTTTAATTAATGTATTTGTATGACAGGGCCTCACTCTGTTGCCCAGGCTAAAGCGCAGTGCAGTGGCACGATAATAGCTCACCGCAACCTCGAACCTCTCGCACAGCCCGGACTAGAGGCACGGGCCACCATGCTCGGCTAAATTTTTTGCAGAGAGGGGGCCTAAAGCGATCCTCCCGCCTTGGCCTCCCAAAGTGCTAGGGTTACAGGCATGAGCCTCTGTACTCACTTTAGAATGGACATGGGCTCTCCCGGGCTTTGTTTCTGTTTTCCCCTGACCTCAAGGAAATTCATTTATTTGTTGCCTGACCCCCACCTGGCAGCGCCTGGTGGGGCTGGGGCAGGGACACAAACCTGGCCCCAGTGGGTCTGGAAGGCAGAGCATGGAACCAAGGAGGATTATTCTTGACCCTTAAGTTCTCATGGAATGTGCCATGCTAAGTTTTGGACTTGTTTGGGATATGTTACCCCTTTCTTCCAATCTTTCCCTTGTGGAATGGGAATGTTTATCCTATGCCTGTCACACCATTGTATTTGGGAAGTGCACAAATTATCTGATTTTACAGACTCACAGCTGGGGAGGAATTTTGTCTCAGAATGAATTATACTTCCAATCTAACCTCTATCTCATTATATGATATTTAGATGATACTTTGGACTTTAGAATTGATGCTAGAATGAGTTAAGACTATTGGGGCTGTTAGAATGAAATGAATGTATTTTGTGTGCATGAATTTTGGGGGAGCCAGGATGGAATGTTATTGGCCGAATGTTTGTGCCCCCCACTACCAAAATTCATATATTGAAGCCCTAACCCTCAGTGTGATAGTATCTGGAGGCGGGCCTCTGGAAGGTAATTAGATTCAGATTAGGTCTTGATGGTGGGGCCCTCATGATGGGATTGGTGGCCTTCTAAAAAGAGGAAGACAGAGACATCTTTCTCCAAGCGCTGGCACAGAGGAAAGACCATGTGAGCTCATAGCAAGAAGGCAGCTGTCTACAAGCCAGGAAGGGACCTCTCACCAGGAACCAAATCCACCTGCAGCTTGCTCTTTGACATGCCTATAGCCCAGAACTATGAGAAATAAATGTGTTGTTTAAGCCACCCAGTGTATGGTATTTTGTTATGGCAGCTCAAGCTTAGACACAATAAATGAGTAAAGTAAAAAATAAAATGATTACAAATTATTGAGGACTAGTGAGACATAAGAATATGGTGGTTAAGAGCTCAGATTTTCAAGTCCAACTGGGTTCGAAGCCTTGTGTCACCCATTACAGGGTCTGTGGCCTCAGACAGATAAGTATATTGCTCTGTGCCTCAGTTTCCTTATCTAAGTCTACCTTATAGAGGGTGAGGTTTAAAAGACAGTGCATTTGGCATCTCAGCAGCACTCAACACAGTTGATTGTTCCTTCCTTCTTAAGATACTTTCTTCACTTACTTTCCTATTTTCCTGCCAGTTCACTGGCTGCTTTTTTGTAGTGTCAGTCTCTGTTGGTGTTATTTAGTGTGCAGATAATGGGCTTTAGCTCCAGAGAGACCTTTAGAATCCCAGTCTTTATCATATGTTAGTTGTTACTTTGGCAAGTTGCTTAACTTTCTCTGAGCCTTTTAAAATTATGTAACATGTAGGTTATTCCTACCCAGCTTGCTTTTCAGAGTTGTCATGAAGATCAAATCAGGTAATGGAGATTAAAGAGTTTTCATCTTGCTCGGGTGGCTGAAACAGGAGGATCACTTGAGCCCAAGAGTTTGAGAGCAGCTTGGGCAAGAGGGCAAGACCTCATCTCATAAAAAAAATTTTTTTCAGCTATAACATGCTATAAAATTATTATCAAACATGTATGTGTGTGTGTGTATTATTTTTAATGGAAGGGTAAGCCAATACTAAAAAAATGGGTTACCTGGAGTGGAAAGAGGAAGGACAGAAATGGAGGCCTGACTTCTCTGAATATATATATATATTTTTTTCTCTGAATATATTTTATTTTGTAGATTTCAACTTTGAAACCATGTATTTAATAAATGTTTAACATAATTTAAAAACAAAATTAAATTTAAAATTTAAAATTAAAAAGCTATTCATATAAACTCTAGGATCATTTTGTTGATATGTACAAAATAGCTTGTTGGGATTTTGATTGGGATTTCATTAAGATCAACCTGGGACAAACTGACATCTTAGCAATATTGAGTTTTCCAATCCATGAACATGGAATGTCTTTCCATATACTAGATCTTCTTTGATTTCTTTCATCAGTGTAGTTCTCTGTGTACAGATCTTGTACACATTTTGTTAGATTTATACTTAAGTAATTCCTTATTTTCTTTTCTTTGGTGCTATTGTAATTTTTTTTTTCAAATTCTAATTGTTCATTGCTGGTATTTAGGACAGCAATTGACTTTTGTAGATTGACCTTATGTCCGGTGACCTTGCTATACTCATTATTAATAGTTCCAGAAGTTTTTTGTAGATTCTTTGAGATTTTCTACATAGAAAATGTAAAAGCAATCCATAAAAGTCAAAAGTAGAATGATACCACTGAACCTAATGGTATAACAAGTTTGTAGCTTAACCACTAGAGAAGAATTACTTAAAGTAACTTATGTATTTATTTATTTACTTTTAGAGACAGTGTCTCACTCTGTCTCTCAGGCTGGAGTGCAATGGCACAATTATAGCTCACTGTAACTTTGAACTCCTGGGTTCAAGTGATCCTCCTGAGTCTGGCTAATTTTTTCCTTCTTTTGTATCTCGCTATGTTGCCTAGGCTAGTCTTGGTGCTATGATTACAGGTATGAGCCACCCCTCTGGCCTAAAGTTACTTTAAAACACAGTACCAAGACCCATCTCTACAAAAAAAATTTTTAAATTAGCTGGGCATGGTGGTGCATGCCTACAGGCCCAGCTACTCAGGAGGCTGAGGTGGGAGGATTGCTTGATGTTGAGGTTACAGTGACCTATGATGGAGCCACTGCACTCCAACCTGGGCGTGGAAAAAAAACCCCAAAAAACTCCAGTAATTGTTTTGATTGTACATTCCTGTTGAGATATATACTAAGGATAAGACAAAAACAAAAATAGCCACAAGGAAAAGTTAAATTTTCATTTTAACAAGAAAAGTTAAATTTTCATTAATCATATTGTTAACAGTAATGGTGACATGGAATTAAGCAGATAGGTAATTATGTTAATGTTGCTAGGAACCAAGATGTTCAACATAAGAGAAAAAAATATGGATAGAAAATCAAAGAAGTAAAAACCTTGTAATACTAAATTTAAATTAGAAATATAACTCCATCTCTACAAAAAAAATTTTCAAAATTAGCTGGGCATGGTGGTGCACACCTGTAGTCTTTAGCTACTTGGGACGCTGAGGCAGGAAGATTCTTTGAGCCCAGGAGTTCGAGGCTACAGTGAGCTATGATCACACCACTGCAGTCCAACCTGGGCAATAGAGCAAGACCTTGTCTTTTAAAAAACAAAACAAAACAAACAAACAAAAAAACGAAACGCACCCCAGGGTTTAGCATAATTATAATTCCTGGCACACAGCAGATACTCATTAAATATTTGCTGAAAAGATTTTGGGGAAATGGCTATAGCTGTAGGTTATGAGTATTCATATTTATATTCCTAAATATGTTAGGGTAGAAAAAAATGTTAAAAACCACTGGGGCTGGTGGTAACCTCCCCAAAAGTGTAAGGGTCAAATCTGTGTGGCAGCAGGAGTTCAGCTATTATCTGATCTGGTGGAGTGACCAAGGGCACTTTATTATGAATCCCAAACGCAGTAGGAGTCACAAGGAGGAACCCTATCAGAAGCCAAGGTATGACTGATCCAATTAGAACTATGGATCTAGGAGAGGTCACTATATCAGCCAATATAGACCAGTGACCATGCTTTCCATGGGGCAAGTCAAGTAAATGATGTCCATAATATATATATAGGCTTTTTTTGTGCCCAGGCATTTGACCTTTACCAGGATCTTGTCCTGGAGTATGTAAGATGTTATGCAAGCTCCCTGCCAAAGTATGGGATAACAAGGAGGGGAAGGAAAGTTAACATTATGCAATAAAACCAGACAAAGTTAATGGTGGCAAAATTAGTGTGCAAATAAATTAACCTATCTTCTATTCAAAATCATCAGTTCACAATGGATTACCACAAACACCACAATTATGGAAAGACTGAAACCTAAAAAAAGAAAAAATATATAAGTATGAATTCAAGATGTATTTTTTCTTTAAAATAAAAAAAAAAAAGGAATTCTTAGTTGTGTCCACTGAAAAAACCTAGAAACAATCACCAACCCAGCAGCAAAAAGTATGCCTAGTGCCTAGATACTATTTCCCATCCTTGAAATGAATCATTCCAGATCTGGGGAATGTAATATAAAGATAGGCCTGGAATATCTTGTCATTGCTAGATAGAAAGGAAGCTATCAAAGATCCTATCCTAACATGATGTCAAAAACTCAGGGGCCTGCATCAAAAGACATTATCAAGAAAAAGAGAAAAAAAAAACCCTACAGAATGGGAGAAAAAATTTCCAAATCATATATCTGATAAGGGTCTAGAATCCATAATATATAAAGAACACATAGCTAAATAACAACAACAAAACAACTCAGTTTAAAAATGGTCAAAGGACTTGAATACACATTTCTCAAAAAAAGATATACAAATGGCTAATAAGTACATGAAAAGATGTTCAACATCATTAGTCATTACAGAAATGCAAATCAAAATCACAATGAAGTATCATTCCACTAGGATGGCTACAATAGGAAAAAGGAAGTAGGAAGGAAGGAAGGAGGGAGGGAGGGAAAAGTAACAAGTGTTGGCAAAGATGTGGAGAAAGTGGAACCCTCATACGTTGCTGGTGGAAATGTAAAATGGTGCAGCCACTTTAGAGAACAGTTTTGCAGTTGCTTAAAAAGTTAAACATAGACTTGCCATATGACACAGGAATTACATCCCTAGGTTTATACCCAAAAGAACTGAAAATAGGTACTCAGACAAATACTTGTACACGAATGTTCAAAGCAGCACTATTCACAATAGCCAAAAGACGGACACAAACCAAATGTTCATCAACTGATGAATGGATAAATAAACCGTGGTCATATGCATAAAATGGAATACTATTCAGCCATAAAAAAGAATGAAGTGCTCATGATACAAAGGAGATTAGCATGGTCCCTGTGCAATGATGACACCCAAATTTGTGAAGCATTCCATTGGGGGAAAAAAAGGACTGAAGTATTGACAAACACTACAACATGTATAAGTCTTAAAAACCACATCCTGACAAAAACCAGACACAAATGGGCACATATTGCATTATTTCACTTATATGAAATATTCAGAAGAAGTAAATCCATAGAAACAGAAAGTAGATGTGTGGTTGCCAGATTCTAGGGGGAGAGGGGAATAGGGAGTAGGATGGCTTAATGGATGCAGGGTGTTCTTTTGGAATGATGAAAATGTTTTGGTATTAGATACAGGTGGTTGCACAACATTGTGAACACACTAAAGACCGCTGAATCGCACACTTTAAAATGGTTATTTTAGGCCAGGTGTGGTGGCTTACACCTGTAATCCTAGCTTCTTTGGGAGGCCGAGGCAGGTGGGCAACCCTCCTCACAAACACCCTCCCTTTAATAAAAAAAATGTTTTTTAATGGTTATTTTATATTATGTGAATTTCACCTCAACAAAAAAAGAAAAAACTCAGGAGCCAATTGGAAAAGGCTCCCACTGACCAAAATTGGGACAATTAGACCATCAGAAAGAACTGCAATGGATTGAAACACACAAAAGATGTTAAAACCTACAAGTTCACTATGACATTAAAAACAACTAATTAGTTACTTTTGCAGGATGCTAGAAAACGAACTTATTGTTCTGAAAACTAGTAAATAATGAGGAAAAATATCACATTTATCCTGCCTTACTTATATCACCTGTATCTCATGGTAAACAACACATTGATGATGGCAAATTCTTATTTATAGAAGAACCCCAGCTGAGAAAGACAGAAGGAATAATAGAATTAGGAAATCCCCATTTTGCAGCCCCTAATGAAATAATAGAGCCAGACAGTGATGATCAATTAAATCATTAGGTGAAAAACTGATGAGAAACTTTATAACTGTGGCCTCAATCTGACTACACCTGAGCCCAAAGCCAAGACTTAACACCAGGAAAGAGAGACCAGCAGGCCTCCTGATGTGATGGAATAAGAAGTAAAAATCACCACTCATGGTGTATTTTTACCAGAAAATTGAATGTGAGATTGATTGACCACTCGGTCTCAGAACCAGTTTGCAGGAAATACAAGGCCTAGAGGAATATGTTAAATGACATCACAAGAATATGGCCCAATGCCTTCAACAGATAAATTGCAAGAAAAGAAAAGAGGGAGGAGAAAGGAGGTAAGGCGATGGGGAGGAGGAAGAACCCAAGATTAAAAGAGATTTAAGAGACATGATAACCAAGTGCAATGTGTGGACTTTATTTGGACTCTAATTCAAACAAACAACAACAACAACAACAAGGAGGCAGTTGGGCAATTTGAACTATTTGATAATATCTAGGATTTACTTCAAAGTAACCTAGTGGGAGCTGTAAGGGGGGCATAGCTGAAGCAAGGTAGCCATGTACTGACAATTGCTGAAGCAGAATTGAGGGCTTCAGAGGGGTTAATTATACTACTTTCTTTGTTTTTACATATGTTTGAATTTTTCCATGGTAAAAACAATCTTTTAAGTCCTTTTATTACCTGTTCCAAGGTTAGAACATGTGGGTCCCAGCCCTGGAGTGAGTGACCACCTGGGGAAGGACACCTGGTCACCAGCAGTACTTCCTATGGCCACTGGCTGGTTTTAAAACTCAGTTTTGTGAGCAGGCTAGAAATATTAATAGCTTCTCCTCTGTAGGGCAGGCTTCTGTGAAGCAAGGTCATAGAAAATGATAGGACAGCCCACTCACTGTTAATTCACTACATGAAATGTGACTACCCAGTTTTTACTTTCTAATAGGTCCCCTAGGCAAGAAGCCTATTTATAAGCAGAATGTCCCAAACCTCCAGTTGTCGGAGCCCAAAATCTAAGTCATCCTTGACCCTCCCTTTTCCCCACTCACCCACAGCCCCATGTCCAGACCTTCTTTATCTTCTATATAACTCTTGATACCCTCTACTTCGCTCCACCTTCTTGTCTCCACCCTGGTCCAAGTCCCTTCCTGTCCCTTCTGGATAACTTTAAGGCTTCCTCATTAGCCTTCTGTTTAAAATCTGCTTAAAATCTATTCTCCAGGTTGCAGAGTCATCTTCTAGACTACAAATCTGACCATGTCCCTCCCCATGGCTGCAAGGCCTGACATGATTTGGCCCTTGGACACCTATCCAACCTCATTGTGATCTTTTCTTCCCCTTCCATCAATAAGCTTCAGAAATGCTGGCTTTCTTACTGTTCAACAAATACACCGGGCTTGTTCCCATCACCTTTGCACTTGCCATTTCTTCTGCCTGGAATGCTCTTTCCCCAGATTTCTACATGGCTGACTCTCTTCATTCTATTCAGGGACCTTGGAAAATCTTGCAAAAGCAGGTCCTGGACTTTCCTCACTTTTGCCCTATGACACAACTTTTTTCATCTGTGAATAGTCAGACTTGATAAACGGTCACTGGGGGAGCTCAGTTCTGAAGGCCTGGGTTTTCTATTTCCACGAGAAAATGCATATAAGTTACAGGTAGAGGGAAGAAAAGTACCAGGAGCCCTTCAGTCTTCACACGTTGTCTAGGTCTTAAGAATGTTTGCATGCTTGTAAAGTTCTGTGTTTGAGAATGCAGGAAGCTCACCTCTCACTGTAAGTTAGCTGTCATCACGGTCACTCACTTTAGGAGTCAAATGGCAATGCAGGCTACTTAGAAAGGAGAAAAGCAGTGGTGTCTACTGTGCTTGATGGTTTTGCTTGTTCTTCCCGAGATGGGGGAGGTTTGAAAATATTTTCAGAATTTTGAAAGGGTCCAACAGTTAAGAAGAGAACCTTCTCTACACGCCAGAGCTGAGAAACCAGCTCCAGTAATGTCTGGTTATCATCCAATATTATTATATTTGAATAGAAAATAAAGGAATTTTGCTGAACCTCCCTCTTTCAAAAAACAATTCCTCAGTAAAGTCTAAACGATTGCAATTTTTATTTTATAGGGATAAAATCAAGTTTTGGTGATCGCATTGTAATTATGAGGAAAAGGTTGTGTGTTTGGTGAAAATCCTGGGACAGTATAGAAAAACCGCCCCCCAAACTGAGAGGGAACCGAGAGACCAAAGAATGACTCAAACAAGGGCAGCTCGATGAGTTACATGAGTTTATTAGAGGTTACTTACTAAGGCACTTGCTCCTGGGTGGCACAGGAATTTCTTCCACAGGAGCTTTCTTATAGCAAAATCTGCATCTGCCCACCCTGCGGTATTGCCTGAAATCCCTTCCCAATGAGTAATATAAAGTTTTTACATTGTATCTTTGCTTGCTCACAGTGAAACCTATCACGCAGGCACAGTGCTGTCATCATATGCTGTCATGCAACCCGTGTTATGTTAATGATATTACAATTTTTCACTAGACTGGGATTTTCGTATTACAATTAACTAGGACAACCGAAGCAGCTCTAAAGCAGTCGGGGCCAGTTTGAGCCAGCCGTTTCAGGGCAAGAACGCGCTGAGGCACCCAAGAAAGTTTATCTTGGTAGCTGTTTAGTCTACTTTGTAACAATTTTGCTGAGCATTCCAGGCTAGCACAGTGTTTCTCTTATGAGATCAAGAACTTGCATTTTTCCCTCACTGGGTTGCCTTCTAAAGAGGTGGTTTTGGCCAGGGAGCAGTGTCCCACACCTATAATCCTAGCACTCTGGGAGGCTAAGGAGGAGGATGGCTCACTCAAGCTCAAGAGTTCAAGACCAGCTTGAGCAAGAGCGAGACCCCATCTCTACAAAATATATAGCTGGGTGTGGTGGCCCGCACCTGTGGTCCCACTTACTTGGGCTTGAGCCTAGGAGTTTGAGGTTGTAGTAAGCTATGATGATGCCACTGCACTCTAGCCAGGTTGACAGAGTGAGACTCTGTCTCTGAAAAAAAAAAAAAAGAGAGATGGTTTTATACAAAAGTGTTATTACATAGTTTCAACATATAGTTTCTAACAACATTTAGAGACTCTCAATCCTAGAAATCATTCCTTCCTTTTTATAATGCAATTTCATGTCTCAATGATAACACTATTTAAGACTCAGAAAAACTTAAAAGTTTATTGTTTAAAAGGTTTTTTCAAAAAAGTAATTGGGGGGGTGGGAGAGGACAAACAAAAGAAAAAAAAAGAACAAAAAAGTAATTTGATTTACAGAAAAGTTGCAAAAATAATACAAAGAATTCCAATGTGCCTTCACCTCATGCTTGCCTCATCATCACCTTTCTATACCTAAACAAATATATTTTTTCTAAACCATTTTAGAGTAAGTTGCAGACAAAATGCCCCTTTACTCCTAAGTACCTCAATGTGTATTTTCTACCTATGACGTTATCTTACAGGAGGACAGTACAATTATCAAAAATCAGGAAATTAACACTGATACAACGTTATTATCTAAGCTTATTAAAATTTTGCCAATTGTTCCACTGCTGTCCTTTATAATAAAAGAAAGTTATTTTCTCAGCCCAGGATCCCATCCAGGATCACACATTAAATTTGTCACGCCAAATTTGTCACCTCTCTTTAGTTTCCCTTAATTTGGAAGAGCTCCTCAGTCCTTGTCTTTGATGACTTTGACCAAAAACATTTGATTTTGAGTTCTGGATTTTTTTCACCCACTGGTTTGGAAAAAGAAAATCCATTTATTATTTTCCAGGCCTGGAAAAAAGAAATGCCTTCCCTGTCATTTTTGGCCAAATTCTCTAAAACCAAGTTTAAGAATAAATGGCCCATTTTCCAAGAGCCTTTCCTAGATCTTATTATTCTAGTTTCCCTTTTTAAAATTTATTTATAGCACCTATTACCGTGCAGATTTGTTATTTGTTGGCAAGTTTGTTGATCTCCTTGACTAGAATATAAAGTCGATGAAAGTAGGGACTTTTGTCTTGTTCATCAATGTACTCCTAGTGCCCAGCACAGTGCCTCGCACTTACTAGATAGTCAATAAATATATAAATATTTGTTGAATGAAAGAATGAATGAGGAATGCCTCTTGGGCTTTTAGTTTATACTGGCTTGAAGGCACTGAGATGGGGAGTGGCCTGGGGTAGGAAGGGAGCCTACTCTTACCCCACCTGAAGGGTCCAAGTTGGCCCTTAGAAATGGAGTGGGCTTAGCCTGAGGTCCCATCTGTTCTCCTGGGAAATGAACCAGAAGGTCCCTTGAGGGATTCCTGTTGAGGCCCAAAGGTCAGTGAGGTCATCTATGTAAGAAGAACTTGGACTGTAGCTGGGTAATGTCGGAGGCCCGGCACCTCAAAGAAATAATGAAATGGAACTGAGTCTGCGTCCCAGCCAGCTCTAAGCCTCCCAAGGGCGCAGGGACTGTTCTATTCCCTTCCTCCACTCCCAGTCTTTCCGGCCACCGTGCTCCACTCTGCTCCCGAAATTTCATCCACCTCCTAATTCAAGGACGCTGGCCGTTTTCTGCACTCCGCAAATCCCTCACCAAACTGAGCAAAGTTGTCTGAAGGAAGTTAAGAGTCTCCCTCAAGGAAGGTTCAGGCCTGGGGTCCTCAGACAATCAAGGGCTCAGTGAAAATATGTGAATGCCGGATAATCAAGGGACACTCGCCTCTCCACGTTCGGTTCCCTTGCCTCTAGGACCCAGAGCACTGGGAAGCTAAAAGGATGCGGAGGGGAAGGGGGAGTGTCCGTGCCTTGGGCGTGGCGGTGACAGCGGCCTTGGGTGATCGACTCTTACGCAGAGGGCCACCCTAGGCAGTAGCGGGGGCTGGGGGCCGCGCAGCTCCCGGCGTGGGCATCCGGGGCGGCAGGGGTGTCCCTGAGCTAGGGCGGGGCGGGTTTCCGTTTCCAGGCCCTGTGTGGGCAAACTGGGCGACGCAGGGCCCACTTCACACCGCACAAGCTCAGGTATAGGCCGCGCGCCGGTAGGTAGCAAGCGGGCCAGCCGCAAGTCCTCACCACCTACTGGGCCACCCCTACTTATGCTCTCCGGGACGCCCCCTGCGGCGCGAGAATTTCCTGCTCTCGCGAGATTTTTAGAGACCTAGGGGTCGCGCCCGCGTGCGCAGTTACCAAGGCAACTGGGCGGTGCCTGAGCGAGCGGGAGGGAGGCGTTCGTCGAGATTTTGCCTGCTAGCTGAGGAGACATCTAGAGTGGTCGTCCCTGAACTTCCAGCCTCAGAGGTCACGGCCTCCACTCCGGGCGGTGCACCTGTCCCCGAGGGCCATGGGCCGGATCTCGGGGCTCGTGCCCTCTCGCTTCCTGACGCTCCTGGCTCATCTAGTGGTCGTCATCACCTTATTCTGGTCCCGGGTAAGACCCGCGGCTACCCTTCTTCCGCCCCCATTCCCAACTCTGAGTGGTCCCAGCCCAGCCATGCCCCTTCCTCGCGGGTCTTACCCACTTGGGTCCTCCCATTCTCCACCGCCCTCAGGCCTGCCCCTCAGCCCGCCCTTTTTTCACTTCTCTCCCTCTCTGCCCTGCTCTCAGGACAGCAACATCCTGGCCGGCCTGCCACTCAGGTTCACCCCCGAGGAGTATGAGAAGCAGGACACTCAGTGAGCTGTTGGGACGGGGTGGTCGGAACAAAGAGGTGGTGGGAACTGAGAAGAAGTTCAGAAGGCTTGAGCCAGTCCCCTTCCTCTCTGCAGGCTGGTGGTAGCGCTCTCTGTCACCCTGGGCCTCTTTGCAGTGGAGCTGGCCGGTTTCCTCTCAGGAGTCTCCATGTTCAACAGCACCCAGAGCCTCATCTGTATCCTTTCTGCTTGTCCACCTTTCCCGCGTGACCCCATTTCCATCACGACTCCCTACAGCCACGGAGCTAGTCCTTTCTGGCACAATAGTTGTCTGCCCTAGCCGACAAAGAATCTCTCCGGTTGAAAGATCTTAGGCATTGTGAGAGATTTAATACAATCTTCAAACACTTATTAAACCCTGCTAGGCACCACTCACTGGACATCCCAGAATGAGAGTAAAACACAGTTTTCTACCTTGAGGAGGAGGCAGACACACAGACACACATCTGTAATTCAGTGTGATAAGCACTATGCTATAGGAGTGTGTAAAGATATAAAGCACTATAGGAACTCAGAAAAGACAAAAGGAAGTGAGGCACATGGATCAGGGAAGGCTCTTGACTCTTAAATTGTGGAGCAGGAGGACCAGGGTGCTAGAGGCCGATTCCAGCAGCAGAGTGTCGCCGTCAGCATTCCTGTGTGGCCTGGGGTAGGTGGGGAGCCTACTCTTACCCCACCTGAAGGATCCAAGCTGGCCCTTAGAAATAGGGTGGGCTTAGCCTGAGGTCGCATCTGTGCAGGCTCAGCTCTGGCCTCTCTTCACCTGGTTGTCCTAAAACTAAGAAGACAGGGCTGCTGACTCTAGCCCTTACAGTATGGTGAGGGAGCAAGAGATGAACCTGAGTGCTGATGCCAGCCCCATCACACCACTGTCCTTTTCTGGCCCATCACTACCTGTCGATCCAAAGAACTTTCCTTGACTCTGGTGCCTTCCCAAGCCATTGGGGCTCACTGTAGTGCATCTGTGGCCCTATCTTTCTTCATATTTGAGCGTTGGGAGTGCACCACGTACTGGTACATTTTTGCCTTCTGCAGGTGTGTTTAGACTGGCTTGAAGGTGCTGAGATGGGGAGTGGCCTGGGGTAGGTGGGGAGCCTACTCTTACCCCACCTGAAGGGTCCAAGCTGGCCCTTAGAAATGGGGTGGGCTTAGCCTGAGGTCCCACCTGTTCTTCTGGGAAATGAGCCGGGAGGTTCCTTGAGGGATCCCTGTTGAGGTCCAAAGGTCAGTGAGGTCACCTATGTAAGAGGTACTTGGACTGTAGCTGGGTAATGTCAGAGGCCTGGCACCTCAAAGAAGTAATGAAATGGAGCTGAGTACGCACCCAATATTTGGGGATGAGGGAGGAAGGTTTCCCCCACCTCTGAAGATTTTCTCCCACCCAGCCTTCCTTTTCTGTATGTGTGAGATACCAGATCCATTCAGCCTGTAGTCTTGAAGTTTCACCCCCCCCACCTCCCCTACACTTTGGGGGTGAGGTCTCTGGTTTGGAGAATTGGTTATTTACATTGGAAGGGGCCCTGAACCCACCTGCCTTCCGCAGCGCCCTCCCAGCTGTCACTGAAATGGCATTATTCGTCGCTGTATTTGGGCTGAAAAAGAAACCTTTCTGATCACCTTCATGGCGGGAACGTAAGGATGAAGGCTAGAGGAGCGAGGGCCGCTTACCATTCCTGGAAGAAGGAAGAACTACTTCTGATGGAGGATGTCAGTGTTGGTAAAATTATCTCCTAAGTCTGGGATTATCAGCGTTTATTTAGTACTTTGTAATAAAATATATTTTATAGTAAGATCAAGAGTTATACAATTTTCACGGAGCAATTAGTTTGCCTAAACTGCTGGAGAGAAAAGAAAGGCTGTTTTCCAGTCCTGCAAACCATGAGATAGAAGGTATCGCTTCTATTTTGATTATTACGGTAGACGTCTGGCGGAAGGGAGTGGGCGGAGATATGTAAATAAGTGGCGCTTACGGTTCGAGCTTCCATCGGAATGAGCGGAGCATTCTGGGAGGAATTGTTTATCCCTTTTCAGCAGCCGAATAGAAGAAAAAATTCCTTTACACATATTCAAAGATATGCAGCAATAGAATTGGAAGGCCCCTAAATAGTTGGGTTGCTCGGGCTAAGGCGTTCTGGGCTCACCCTAGCTTTGAGTGGGATCTTTTTCACTGAGTAGGGAATGCCTGGGGAGTGTTGGTATCGTCAGGTAGGATAATCCTTGCCTGTTTCTCCGTAAGGAGAACAGATGAGAAAATGATGATTGGAGATCGCTATGACACGTGATTATATGTCTTTGCGTTATCAGGACTTGCAACACCCTGATTTCTCCTGTCTGATTCTTCCTGACGATCGGTTTTTCTTGTTCTGACATTGTTTTGGTTGTTAAGATTAGCTTGTGATTGGTAAGATCATCATAGATTCGCGGCTGATTGATTGATGTTTCTTTTTCTGAGTTCATGATTGAACTATTACCATGGTGAGACTAATCTCTTCTCAAAGAATGTCTGTCAACCAGCGAATGTCTGTAATCTTGTGCTTGCAAGATGGTTCCCATCCCCTAATAATGGGTTAGTTGAACGATTTCATTTTTCAACTTTAGCATGGTGCAAAAGCCATTCTCATTCAGTATCAACTTTACCATGATGCAAAAGCAGTATTCACTGAATAGAAATCATAGTTGGAGTACCAAACAACCATTCTGTTTTTTACTTTCAGTATTCAATGAATTACATGAGATATTCAACATCTTAGTGTAAAATGGGCTTTGTGTTAGGTAATTTTCTGCAATTGTAAGTGTTCTGAGCACGTTTAAGGTAGAAGACCAGGCTAAGCTATGATGTTCCATAGGTTAGGTGTATTTAATATATTTCCTTTTTTTTTTTTGAGACAGGGTCTTGTTTTGTTGCCCAGGCTGGAGGACAGTTGTGCCATCACAGCTCACTGCAGCCTCAAACTCCTGGGCTCAAGCAATCCTTTCACCTCAACTTCCTGAGTACTTGGGACTACAGGTGCACACCACTAGACCTGGCTAATTTTTCTATTTTTTGTAGAGACAGGGTCTCCTTTTGTTGCTCAGGCTGGTCTTGAGCTCCTGGCCTCAAGCGATCTTCCCGCCTAGGCCTCCCCAAAGTGCTGGGATTACAGGTGTGAACCACCATGCTGGCCGCATTTTCAATTTAAGGTATTTCCTACTGTCGATGGGTTTATTGGAATGTAACCTCATCATATGTCAAGCATCTGTATTTCTAAATTCCATAATTTTAGTTATTTGCTATATTACATTTTTTTATTTCAAAAATTTTAATGAGCAAAGAATCATTTTGTATCTTGGATTTTCTATAAAATGATCATTTGATCATTTGTGTCAATTATACATGGTATCACAAATGTTCTTTTGTCAAACTGTATCAGTGGCAAGAAGGGCCACCTCCCTGGTGGTTGGAGCTTCCACTGAGAAACCTAGCAGAGCACCCCTGTTGTTCAGTTAGTAGCCTGATGAGAACACCCCTATTCCTGCCTACTAGTGCACAGCAAGAACATTTTCAAAAGAAAGTTATTAAAACACATATGCACTATTAGGCATTATACAAACACACAAATTACAAGAATCTAAAATTCTATTATATTACAGGATGAATATTCTCTGATTCGTTGTATGTTGGGAAGATTCTCTGTACACTTTTCAGCCTCGAATGGTGGAGCCCAGGCCATTCCAAATAAGTAAAAAGGAGATGCTTTCTGGTGATGCCTCACACTCATAAACTTTTCCTCTGTCTCTTTTCATGGCAGCCCTTCATCTTTAGCATTCAGTCAATGGATACTTATCGAGCACTTAGTATATGCAAAGCACTACCGTAGGTACTGAGGGAACAGATGTGAATATGACCCACACTGAGCTTTGGCCATCACAGATCTTAAAACTGCGGGCCAACCCCTGGGCTACAGACCAGTAGCAGTCCGCGGCCTATTAGGGATCACTCCGCAGAGCTCTGCCCCCCACACCTATCCCCGTCCGTGGAAAAATTTTCTTCCATGAAAATTAGGAACCAGGGGGCCCACAGAGCAGGAGGTGAGTGGTGGGTGAGCAAGAAGCTTCATCTGTATTTACAGCCGCTCCCCATCACTAGCATCACCACCTGAGCTCTGCCTCCCCTCCATCCCCCGTCTGTGGAAAAATTAAAAATTGTCTTCCATGAAACCAATCCCTGGTGCCAAAAAGGTTGGGGACTGCTGTCTTAAAAGAAACAATTTCCAGTACTCCCAGAGTAATTTAATAGCAAATTGTGATAAGTGCTACAGGAGACTTAAGATGCTATGTAGTAGGGATTAATTTGCCCAAGGTGGAAGGAGTGTTGGTTCTACAAGAGCAGTTTGAGTGGGGTCCTAGAGTGTGGCTGGAGCAGAGGTAGGATTGCAGAGTATGGAGGAGGTGACAAGGTTGGGCCTTGCTGGCCACAGCTAGCGGCTTGATCGGGAAGGCCACATCCCATTATAATCTGCCTTTCACATTGACCCAGTGCAGTTCTCCTACCAACTTGGGAAAGCTAACTTTTTCAGGAATTCTGTGAACCAGTTGTTAAACACAGCTATTGTTTAAAAATTAAATTATGTAAACTTACAATTAAATAAAATTATATATATATACATATATATATATTTTTTTTTTTTGAGAGTTCCTGCCTGGGCTAGAGTGCAATGGCTTCATCATAGCTCACTGCAACCTCAAACTCCTGGGCTCAAGTGATCCTCCTGCTTCAGCCTCCCGAGTAGCTGGGACTACAGGTGCATGTAACCATGTCTGGCTTCCTGGGGGATTTTTTAAAATAAGTTTGGAAGTGGGGAAGATATTTCTAACTATGATAATAAAATGCAGAAGCCATAAAAGAAGATACTCATACATATAAATATATATTTAAAATGTTGGCCAGGTACAGTGGCTCCTGCCTGTAACCCAGCACTTTGAGAGGCCAAGGCGGGAGGATCTCTTGAGGCCTTGAGTTGGAGACCAGCCTGAGTAACAAAAAGAGACTCCTGTCTCTACAAATAAAAAAATTTAAAAATTAGCCAGGCATGATGGCACTCACCTATAATCCTAGCTACTCAGGAGGCTGAGGTGGGAGGATTGTTTGAGCCCAGAAGTTCCAGGTTGCAGTGAGCTATGATCGTGCCACTGCACGCCAGCCCAGGCAACAGAGCAAGACTTTGTTTCCCAAAAAAAAAAAAAAAAAAAGTTAAAACTATGCATGGTAAAAAAAATCATAAGCAAAAGTTGAAGGATAGATGACAATCTAGGGACAATATTTGTAATTCATATTTCAGAGAAAGGGCTAATTTTGACACATAAAAATCTCTGATAAATCTTACCAACCCAATAAAAATGTACAAAATATTTCTGCAGACATTTCACAGATAAGGAAATACAAAGAATTCTCAAATATATGAAAAGATGCCTAACCTCATTCACCATATGAGAAATGCAAATCATGTTTAACTTAGTAATTGGTAATCACCAAAAAGTTTCATAATGTTGGAGTGTGGGTAAGCAGGCCTTATCTATTTTTAGGTGGGAGTAAAAACTGGGTAACACATCCATGGAGAACAATTTGGCAATATCCATCAATATCAAAATAAATTAAAATCACAAACATCCATACCCTTTGATCTAGGATTTTCACATCTAGGAATTAGCTCTACATATTTGCACATAAGTGAAATGGGAATGTGTAGGTTATTCTTTGCAGCTTTGCTTGTATTGGAAAAAGGCTGGAAAAAACCTAAATGTCTGTCAACAGGGGATTGGTTAAATTATGATACATCCACACAGTGGAATACTATTCCAGCCAGAAAAAATTGGATTTCATGCACTATAATGGAACACTCTCCAAGATATGTTCAGTGACAAATGTAAGGTGCAGAAAAGTGCATATAGTTTACTTCCATTAGTGTAAATAAGTAGAAAACTGTAAATGTGATTGCTTGTATATGTACAAAACATCTCTGGAAGGAGGCCACAGGCAACTGGGAGTATTGGTTGTTGTGAGGAAGAAGATTGAGTGGCTGGGATATAGGGTGGGAGAGAGACTTTCTCCATATGCTCTTTTGAATTTTTGAACATAAATTATATTTTTAAAAAACATACAAACTATAAGAGTTTAAACAAATGTGAGCCTGCAGCTGCTTATATTGCCTGTCTGGAAATGAAGCTACATCAGAGGCAAGCAGAGCTGAGGAATGGAGAAACAGATCCCCAGTGACATCTTTTGAGTGCTTGGATCCTGCTGTTTATAGTTATGTTCCAGTTATGAGATTCTCCTTTTTGGTTTAATCTGTTTGAGTTGGGTTGGCAAGCGTCTTGGTCATTACATCCATCATAGCAAGGATCATGCTGTGTTTTAACAATCTCTTTTTGTGTATATTACTGTAGCCTCTGATGCCAGCACAATGCCTAGCATTGTAGAATGAGCCCTCATTTAACAAATGAAATATTCTCCCAAGGAGAAATCCTTTTGCTCCAGGACGCCATGCAGAGTGGGAGAGCTGGGATTAAAACCCACGTCTCCTGGCTATCAGGCCAAATCAGCTGACTCAATTCAACAGATGTTTATTGAGCACCTACTACCTGCCAGGCTCTGGGCCTGACATGTCATATGGAAGAAAATAAGGAAGATGTGGCTTCTCAACAACCACTGTCTGGAGGGAGACTCCCTTGCTCAAAATATGAGGAGCTTGCTTAACCCAGTGAATCTCTAATGAACGGAGGGGTTGAAGAGTAAGGATTTGGGTCCAGCAGGCCTCTCAGGCTTCCAATCCCAGAAGATTCTGATCTGCCTATATCTTGTCCTGCCTACCTAGGGCTCTGGCATGTGGCACCCCCAACCACCCACACTACGTTGTCTCCCAGTGGCCAGAGGCCTGGGCTTGACCTGCTGCAGTGACAGGAGTTGGCTCCCTGGCTGAACTGGTAGCAAGTAATCCGGGCTTCACCAGCCCAGCCAGGGCTGTCCTCACAGAATACTGGACACACGATCCTGACCAAACCCATCCTCCCCAAACAGGTGCCTGGGAGTCCACCGTTAGCAATCCATCTACCTGCTAGGCTGAGTTCTCTTGGAAAACACTCCTCACTGAGACCATCATTCACTATCGTTCATTATTCATTTGCCTGCCTTGTTCCTGGCACCGTGCTTGGTGTTTGTGCAGGGAGAACTACATAGATTAAAAAGATACCACTTGAAGAAGGAGGGGAGAGAGAGAGAGAAAAAAAAAGATATCATTTATGTATGTATGTTATGCTTTGGTACAAAAAGATTTTTCAAAAGAGATGCCATTCTATATGCGAAAAAACAAGGTGATTAACCAATAACTAAGACTCCATTGAGGCAGCTCTCTAAGACTAGGTTTACTTGAAAATAAGGTCAATATAATATATTATCTACATTATAGCGTTGATTGTCATGGGAGGTATTTACAACAACATTCATAAAAGCACTGTTTGTAATAGCAAAAAAATTGGAAACAACCTAAAAGCTGCTCCTTGAGGGAATAGTTAGATAAACTGTGGTAAGACTTCTGGTTAAATGTGGAAATTTGGCCCCAGAGAAAGCCTGCCACCTACCAACATTTGAGAGTCCCCCATGAAAAGGCTTTCCCTGTCCTACAGCAAAGCCAATAGTCAATAAGTTCACCTTCCCCCTATACACACACACACACACACACACACATACACACATAGGGCTTCCAGTAGGCCTCTTGGTGGCTCCCTATTAAATAGAAACAGAGAGACAAGGATCAGCAGATATTTGAGGAAAGCCCCCAAAATAAAGGGTTTCCTCCCATATATATTTTTTAAAAACCCAATCAAAGGAATCTGGAAGAGACAGAGATACTAGAGGGCACAAGAAAAAGAAAACTATAATTGGAAAGTAAAAAAATCTTAGGTGCACATCAATGCTTATAGTCTATTAGCATTTGTATTTATAAAAAGAAAAAAAGAAATATCTATGTATATACTTGTGTCTGCATCAACTATCCCACGAGGATTTACAAGATTGGAGACAGGAGCTATCAGGTCAGGGTACCAGACAGCTCAGAACACGGGATCACTGAACCTTCTTTTGTACCCTTTGAATTTTTCAATGTGATTATGTACCTATTTTTAAATCTAATATTGAATTTTAAAAATATAATTATTATCCTCAGAGATATCGAGAAGATATTGCATTCTGGATTGAAAAAAATTAGATAAATATAACATTTTTTTTTCAAAAAAGAGGATACATGAAACCTTCCAGAAAGTAGAACAAAAAGACAAATTAAAAAAAAAAAAAGACAAATGAGTTGGGAGGTAGCCAAGGTAACTTCAGCTTTATGTTTAAATGTTTTATTTTTTGTGTATTTATTTTGAGATGGAGCCTCGATATATTACCTAGGCTGGTCTCAAACTCCTGGGCTCAAGCAATCCTCCCGCCTCAGCCTCCTGAATAGCTGGTATTATAGCTGTTTGCCACTGTGCCCAGCAATGTTTAATGTTTTAATATTTATGAGAAGAATGCAGTCACATTTGTGTGATTAAAAAACAAATTGAATGTACTTGGCAATCCATGTAATGTGTCTGGCACACAGTAGGTCCCTTCCCTTCCCTTCCCTCCAGGAGCCCAGAGCCTGACACATAGCCCCGGCAGCCTTCTGGACTGGAGAGCTCCCCAGAGGTTACAGGGTTTGAGCAGCTGATTGCAATGGTGAGGGGCTCACCTCCCAGCCCCCATTCCAGGCACAATTTGTTCCTAATTAGAAGACCTTTTGTTTACAAGCTGTGTTGAGGGACACACAAAGTCCCTGAAATTAATTACTAGTTCAGTCAGGTTTGAGTCATGTGGATGGAGCAAGTTCATGAGTCAGTGTGGGAATGATCCAGCCCCCTTCCACCCCAGCTTCTAAATCAGTAATTGTTTGAAGAGGAAAAAGCAATAAAAGAAAGCCTTTATTAAAATGTGTCTCAGTAGCCTATAACAGAATCACCTTGGGCCCCTCCCCCATCCTTTGAATGAGCCTTGGGGAGTGGGCCAGTCCCACAGCAGGGAAATGTAGAAGCCACATCTCAGTTATGCACATACATTATTTTTCTATTTTTCAACTTACCTCTTTTTTGTGTCTTCATTCTACCTGCTTGCCGAAAACACTTTCTTACTCATTTCCAGGTGAACCCAGTCATCCCACCCCACCCCTTCTCCCGCCTCCACCATTGATCTAAATTTGGGGAGTTTGTTGGCACTAGATGGGGTGGGGAGGAGCTGCTCAGTGGGAGTCCTCTTTCTGAGATGACTCCTCTTGGGCCCCCCACCTCCATGGGACATGTGTGCCCTCATTTCTATTCTGCTGCTGCTGCCCCAGGATCCAATAGCAACAGCAATGTGCCAGCTTTCCAAGCCACACCCCATGGCCTCAACTCCCCAAATTTGTCTAGGATGCTATCCCTTCCACATCACCCCCAAACCAGTGCCTAACATCTTGCTTGGTCCTGCACTAGGTTCCTCCCACAGGGGGTGGGGGGGCTCTGCCTGTTAGTGCCTACCTGCTTCCAATCCTCCCTGTCTTAATACCCAGACACTAAGGCTTTTGAACCTAAAAGGCTGGAATTTGGCATCTTTGTTCTCTGACTAGAAACTAAAATGGTTTCAGGACCAAAAAGCAAGAGCCAGCACCCCACAGCGTGATCTGAGACCCCCGTGGGAGCCGCTTTTTTCTTCTTTATCACATAGGCTGAGCCACTGCAGACATTGTGCACCAGTGCACAACGACCAGGGATCTGGCTGCTCCTCGGAGGGGAAGGGAGCCAAGAGTATCTTATCTTAGATCGGGCTGAGTCCCCACACCCAGCACACACACTCCCTGCTCACTCACCTCCCCCAGACAGCTGGGAAATGACACCTCTGGTGACAGAGCCATCCCTGGGCTTCTGCTGGGAGGGGGTGGGGCACCGCAATGGAGGAGGATCTCACACCCGGAGGCCCTGAGAAACCTGGGGGGGGAGGGAAGAAGCTGGCTTCTGTTTGTCTCAGAGATCAAGGCCACCAGCCTCCCTCCCCCACTTCTGGGGATGTAGTGTGCACCCCCACCCCAGGCAACTAGGCCTCCCCTAAAATGCCTCCTTCACCCTTGAGGTTTGCTTTGACCCACCCCACCAGACAAACAGCTCGCCTGGTCCCATCTTCTCTGACAAACTGGGTGGGAGTGTGTACCGCTGCTGGGTCTGTTTAGAGGACCTAAATGGAGATTGGTCAGGGGTGGACCAGGCCGTGGATAATCTGCTACAATGTTATCCAGATAAAGCCATTTAACAAATATATATTCAGTGCCTGCATGTGTAATGTATTTGGGGTCCAGAGAGAGGAGGGGAACTGTCCAAGGTCACATCTGTGAGCCTAATCCTCAGGTAAAGTAGCACCATATGACCTGAGCCGTCCTTGCCTACTGTACTTCCCTCTAAAGAGAAAAAGAAAAGAAAAAAAAAAAAAGCCTGTCTTTTTGGCCTGCGCCTGGGTCCGAAGGCTGAGCCCTGTCCTGTGGCCAGGGTAGCTGACCCAAGTCTGGAGCAAAGCTAGGCTTTGGCCAGCCAGCAGACACCAAGTGAAGTGGCCTCACGGGGCAGCCTCGGGTCCTTAGCTCGCTCGACCTCAGCCGGGCCTGGTCCATCTTTGCCTGCCAAGTACCCCTGATCTGAACTTCAATTGTAGGGGAGAGGCAGCTTTCACATCTTGCAGCACCTCCTGGGACTTGGTTAAGGGGGAAGAGGCTGCCCCATCTCCTTTTCTTCATACCTTCCATACTCAGCGGCCAGGGGCCCCAGACCTTTAAGAATTCCACTTGCAGGGTGATGGGGTGGGGTCAAGTCCCACCGCTCCACTCCCCCCAGCAGCAGGGACCGAGATATCCGCATTGCCCCCTTCTGATTTCCCACCCCCTGCCTATTCTAAGTGCTGAAGGCGGGTCACCAGGTGTTGGGACCTGGGCGCAGGGCACACCTTCGGCTGTGTGGGGTGCGGACTGGTTTATCCAGTTCACGGATGAGGGACGATGTGGCTTGTGGATGAGGTGTGGGGCCCGGCTGCGATGTGCCAGAAGGAGCAGGTGGCAGAGGATTTGGGGGCGCTGGGAAGGGCTGTGGTCAGATAGGGCAGGGTGGCGATGGGTTGGGGAAGCCGCAGCAGTCAGCCTTGGGGTCGCGCAAGTGCCAAGGGAGGTGTCGGGCAAGGCGGCGCGAGGCCGACGGCCCCGCCCGCCACGACCCCAGCTCGGCGCGCCCCGCCCCCGCGGCCGCGCTTGCGACAAGTCGCCTGCCGCGCCCCGCCCCCGCCCGCAGTGCCCGGATGCGGGTGACGTGCGGCCGCCATCTTCCCGTCCCGGGCAGCCAGCGCCAGTCGGAGCCAGCGCGAGCCGCCGCCGCCGCCATCACTGCTGCTGCCAAGTCCTCCGCCCGCTGCCCCCGCCATGTGAGTCGGCCGATTGCCGCCGGCACGCGCTTCCCCGCGCCGGCCGCCGCCCTTGGGAACCGGGCGCGGGGTGTGCTAGGGGTCCCGCCCGCACCCCCCGCGTCTCCCAAACCCCGGGGCCAGGCTGGCGCCCGTGACTGCGCGCGGGCGGCTGGGGAATCTTGCGTCCCAGGCTGGCTGGCGCGGGCGATGGCCGCGGGAGGGAGCGGACCCCATGTCTGCCCACCCCGCCCCTTTCACCGCAGCTGCCTGTCATTTCGAGTCGACCCCGGATCGCATCTGTGAGGTCGCCTTCATTTGACATGCGGGGAAACTGAGTCCCGGAGGGGGGAGGGGGCCTCCCTCAAGGTCACGCCGCTCATAGGTGGCGGGGCCAGACAGAGACCAGGGCTTCCACCGGTGGCCTTCCTCCCGAAAAGGAGGACTGGAGGGACGACGGATGGACAGGTGGATGGGCGGAGCCCTGGTTGCGGGGCCAGAGGCTCCAGGTCCTGGGTCTGAATCCATCCCTGCTCCTCAGGTCTGCTACCGCTGCCACCGCGCCCCCGGCCGCCCCGGCTGGGGAGGGTGGCCCCCCTGCGCCCCCTCCAAACCTGACCAGTAACAGGAGACTGCAGCAGACCCAGGCCCAGGTGGATGAGGTGAGCGTGGGGGGAGTCAAAGGCAGTTGGAAGAACCCTGGGGGTTGGCAAACAGGTTTGAGGGCCCATCTTGGGTTGGGGGTAATGACAGTTCACATTCATGGGTTTTGGGACAAAGACATACCATGCCCCATCCTGTTCTTCCTCTCAGCACACACTTGGAAGGGCACTGGGGTGTTAATCAGTCTTGCTAGCCTGGGGCATGCCAGCCTGGCTGGAGAGGTGTGCTCTGGTGCTGGACAGACTGCCTGAGACTCAATAGATAGGGGGTGTTGCTATGACATCTGAGATGTCTGGCTGTCAGCATGCCCCTGATGTATGCTTCTTGCATGTCCCCAGGTATGCTAGGCATGTTCTGTGTGTGTCCTTGGCATGTTAGCCTGGCAGCATCAGGGTGCATGTTCCATGTGTGGCACAATGGGCACATGTTCGAGGAGTGCCCTCGTTGGGGCAGGCCTTGGCACACCCCCTGCCTCGTGGGCCCCTCCCCCAGGTGGTGGACATTATGAGGGTGAACGTGGACAAGGTCCTGGAGCGGGACCAGAAACTATCGGAGCTGGACGACCGTGCAGATGCACTCCAGGCAGGGGCCTCCCAGTTTGAAACAAGTGCAGCCAAGCTCAAGCGCAAATACTGGTGGAAAAACCTCAAGGTAAGGGTGATGGCAGGTTGGAGGACAGGTGGGTGAATGGGGGTATCATGGCTTGTCTCACTGACCCTCCCCTCTCATCCCCAGATGATGATCATCTTGGGAGTGATTTGCGCCATCATCCTCATCATCATCATCGGTGAGTGGGGCAGGAGTGGCCAGGGCCCATTCTCTGGAGAGGTTTCCCCAGTGGATTCTGGGTATTGAAGGTCATTAACCTAGTTTTTACTCTTCAGCAAAAAGCACATATAGCTGCTAATGGCAATTCTAATTCATCTAGAGCCAAAAATCTTGATGTTTAGTCTGCAGTTTGCCTTGTTCTGGGAAATTTCTGTTAAGATTTTGGAAACAGGAAAGCTGGTGTATCCATTGAGGACCCTTTGGGCCTAAGAGCCCAGTCTGGGAACCCTGGAATTGGGGAGTGGGAGGAAGGCCCAGGGGCTTGGGACATGACCAGGGAGCCAAGCACGCCATTGACATCCTGTGGTCTCAGAGGCCCAGAGGATTAGGGTCTGTGGCCCCAAGGCCATACTGTGGAGTTAAAGAGACCTTGGAACCCACCTGTCTAGCTCCCTTGCTTTACAGATGGAGAAACTGAGGCCAAAAGGGGGGAAGGGATGTCAGCCAGCTGGGGAGTGGGGAAGATTGGAGGAGGGCCAGGCCTGACACAACTGCTTTCTTTCTCTTTCTCTTTCTCTCTCCCTATCCCCGTTCCTTGTCCTGTTTCCCTCTCTCCACAGTTTACTTCAGCACTTAAATCCCCGAGGAGTCTGCCCTGCCTAGAGAAGGGCCTCTCCCCAAACCCCCAGCCGTTCCTCCACCTCTCAGCCATATCTTTCAGCCCCCCTCCCCTGGATCCGTGCGTGTGTGTGTGTGTCCGTGTGTGTGCCCCCCCTGTAAATAGCCAGCTGTTATTTATACATATATAATATTATATATATTTGGTCTGTTTGTAGTTTTATTACTAGAAGATTTTTCCGGTTGTCCTTAACACCCTTTCCTGAGGTTCCCATCACTTCTTTTCTCTTTCCTTCCTTCCCTTTCCCTTTCTTCCTGACTAATCCCAAGTCCCTTCATTTGCATCTGCTATGCAATAGTCCCTCTCCTCTCCTCCTGCTTCCTTGGATTTAGCTGAACCTTCCTCCCACCCTGGCCTTCCCCTCACCCTCATGCCCCCCCTTGAAAAAAAAACAAAAAGCACCTGTCCAGGCCTCTCCTAGGTGCATCTTTGCATCCATTGGGAGGCTCTGAGACTGGCCCACTTGGTCCTAAGAATCCCAAAGGTCTTCTGGGAGCTTCCAGCATGTTAGTTAGCATATCATTTGCATACTGACATCCCTTTTGGTTTCCTTCTTTTTGTTCATCACTCTTCTCTCAACCTGTGCTTTTTTTTTTAACTAAGGAATTAGTCCCCATTGGTCCTTGTATCACACTTTCATTTGCACGATACTACTTGCAGGGGGTGGGGAGCCTGGGCTTTTGGGGAACCAGGCTTTTCTGGCCCCCAGAATTGCCCCCTCGTAGCCCATCTAGTTTGCCTCCCCTACCCCCATTTTCCAAACCTTTTGTACCCTTCTCTCCTTCCCCCAGCTGGTGTGTAAGTGTCGTGGAGTTCAGTGTGTTATGATGGACCAATAATTCTGCCACTCGGGGTCTCTCCCCACATTCCTGCTCCCCTGTTTTCATGTGGGGCACTCAGCTGACATTCCCATGGGGTCTCCCTCCCTCCAATCTGCCTGATCCACCACCTCCTCCCACCAGGAGAGTTGGGGGTTGGCCACAATCTGATCTCTTTTGGGAGGGGTGGCTACCAGTGTGTGGGGGCTCATCACTGCCTTGGGGAGGAGCGGGGCAGGGCAGAGAATCCCCCCAATTCCTGCCTGAAATCTCTGGTCTCACCCCTACTGGGGGTTGGACTGAGAACCCTCCTCCCCAATTTGGGGAGTGTTGCCCCCATCACTGCCCAGCTCCTCTGACTGCTCCCCTGAATTTAGGGTGGGGGTACTAGTCACTGCCAATGTGTGTATGGGACTTGCTGGAAAATGGGGATCCCCGCCCTCTCCAGGGCTGTGGAGCCCAGAGAGAGCTGTCCTCTCATTGGGTAAAGTGATAGAGGAAGGGTCTAATGTCTTTTTAAATGGCACAAATTTCAGAGTCTGAGGGTGCAGTCCCTAACCTGCCACTGGAGGGGGCCCCCAAACTCTTTCTCCCCCCCCCCTAGGTTTTCTGTGCAGAGGGGGAGCAGGGATAGCTAAGATGTGGTGTGAAATGGTAGGAGAGATGCTGGGGGTGGGGGTGCTGTGTTCTAGACCCCCCAATATTATCCCAGTGTCCCCTGCCCCCCACTTCCCCCACCCCATACCCCCAATTCTGTGGCGCATCCAGATTGTGAAAATGTACAATAAATGTGTAATGAGTAACCAGGTGGTGTCTGTTTCAAGATTTTTTCTTAACCAGTGGGAAGAGGATTGGATCTGCAGGTATAACAGTAAGGTTGAGAAAATATATTGGGAAGGGACTGGGCTTTGCAAGAGGCCCTGACCTTGGGCAGTGCAAAGTGTGATTTCCAAAGTGGCCACCGGGGGCACCAGGAGTTGGTAATGGGAAGTGTCGTGACCAGCCAGTCTTTAAGTCTGGTGAACCCTGCAGTGTGGGGTTCCCAGCTTCCCTTCCACTCCTTGCCTGGGCCTGCTGTTGTTGGACTTCTTTCTACCCATTGATTTAACTCCTGAGATGCTCTGCAGTCACTCCCATGGTCATTCACTTCTAGGCCAGAAGTAAATAGCCACTTCTATGAATCATCTCTTCCCCTTTGTGCCTAGTACAGTGCCAAAGTCCAGAAAGGGTTAATAAATACTTGTTGAAATAATTGGCTCAGGAAGACCCAGCTGAGTATGGCATGGAGCTGGCTGTAGATGGCCTACTACCCCTGTACTCTGTTGTATGACTTGTGACTTTAGACCCCACACTGAACTCTCTCAGCCTCCCGGTCCGGGATGCCCCTGATGTGGCACCTTAGCAGCATCCCTGTACCCAGGAGCTTCGATAATGAGTGGAGGGTCCTAGGTGAGCTCTGGAGGGCCAGCTTCTCTGGGCTGCAGCACGAAGATCCAGCAGTATAGGAAACCTACATAGTGTTTCCCAAACCTGTTGGCTCCTAAGAACTACCCGGGGTGCTTTAAAAGATAGATTTTCAGGCCCCTTCTCTGGAGATTCTGATTCACCGGTTCCTAGGGGCCCATATAATTAGGTACACAGTCATTACTATAACATCCAACTTTATTGAGGGCTTACTGTATGCCAGGCAGTGCTCAGGGTTTTGCACTTCATCTCCTGAATCCCTTCCAGGTTTAGGGTTCCCATAGGCCCTAGGACCCGTCTTGTATATGGTGTTAGGGACCTGGATTCAAATTTTACCCCATTACTAACTAGCGTGTTAATTCGGACAGATTATGTAACCTCTCAGGATCTCAGTCTCATTTGCGAGGCGGTGGGCAGTAGTGAGCCAGCCTCCTCGGAGTTTGTGAGAAGCGCCTGGCCTGGCCCACAGAAAATCAGGAAGTGGCTGTCACCATCATCGTCATGATGCAGTGCTGAGATCTGAAGGCCGCTTTATCCTAGTGGTCGCACCCTCCAGCCTGGGGGAGGGAGTGTTCTCTGGGACACAAAACCCTAGCCCCAGAGCTGGGGGCGCTCTTGTTACGCCCCGCGGTCTGCACAAAGTGCCCCCACCTACGCCACCGCCACTCACAGCTGCGCCTGCGCAGACTTTGCAGTTCTGGGTAAGAGTGTCGTCAAGGAAAATCCCCAGCTTCTGAGTAAACAAGTTGCCGCGTGAGACCGCCGGCACGTGTCCCCTACATCTCCAAGACCTCTCAGCCTATGAGAAAGTTTGGAGGGCAGGGCTGGCATTTGCGTCACCGATCTAGGCAGATCCGGGATTTTTTTACAGCCAATAAAAACTTCGGAAGTAAGTGGGGGAGTGGCTTCCGGTCAGGCTCCCAATCAACGCGCCAGGGCGGCCCCTCCCTCACGTGTCTCTATCACTGCCGGTTGGCATGCTGACCAATGAGAAGACGACGGCGGCCAGAGGCGCCAATGGAGGCTGTGCGGGGGCCAAGCTGCTGCACGCGGCGCGGGGCATGGCTCGGCGCCCCTAAACCAATAAGCTTGGGGGGCGTGGCAGCTCGGCCGGTGGGCGGGTCTGGAGGAGCCTGTGGAGTTGCTGTGGTCCCAGTCGGGAGGAAATTTGGACTCTGCGTGCGCGCTGAGCAGTGAGTGCCCAGGGTTGGGGAGGGATGAGGGCGGTCGATATGGATTTTTTTCGGGTGGTGTGTTCGGTCAGGAGGGGTGTTAATGGGAGTGGGAAGGTCAGGCAAATCCGTGATCGCCGTCCTGGGAGCTCTCGTGGTTGTGGGGAATAGGGACCTCGAACTCAGATCTAGAAAGACAGGGGTGGGAGTTACTGACATCGGATCTCTCACTGCTCTAGGGTGCCTGGACCCCTGACTGCCTTGGGGGAGGGGCTTGGAAGTCCTCAGTGACCTGAGGGAGCTGAAGTTCCTGCTCCCAGGGAGGTACAGGGACCGGATCCCTGAGAGCTGGTGGGGGATGTTCCAATGTATGGCTGCTGTTTAGGTAGGCACCTTAAGCGCTTGAAAGAGGTAGAAGTTCTGAGGCCCTACTAAGGACCCTGGGGAGGGTACCAAAGGGTTGGCACGGTCATTTGAGAAAGGGTGGTGTGATGATTTGTGAGACCTGGAGTCAGTCACAGCCCTGGGTGTCTTTCTCATGTATAAAGGAGAGGGTTTGGGCTGAGAGCCATCCTTGAGGTGGGGTAGCAACTGTTGGGTCCTGAAAGGGAAGATACGTTTGTGCAAAGGGTTTGTGCAAATTGGCTGTGCACATGTCTTCCTGAGCCCCTGGAGGTGGTAGGCACAGGGTGGAGTTGGGAGCAACAGGGGGCTCTGGTATTTGTACAAACAATTAGGCCTGTGGTGAGTGGCCTGGGGTAAGGTGGAAGAGTGAGGAAGTGGGGTTCCTAGGATATCACTGGGGCTGATGGCTGCTAGGGTGATCTCAAGGACCTTGTGAACAAGGAAAAATGGGCCATGGTGATGAGAAGTGTGTGGGGAGTTCAAATGGAATGTCTCAAGATCGGGCCCAAGTGGGAGAAGGAGTTGGATGGAGTTTATGTTCTAGGCACCAAACTTAGAATCAGTTGGATATTTGAGAGGCCCAGGTTTGTCAGTGCTGGGATGCAGGTTAGAGGTTGGGTAACACCTCACAGGTTCCTGAAGGGTAAGAAGCCAGAATGACAAGCCATTATTAGAGCTCATATTTGAACGTTGGGCTCCATTTTTTGAGTCTGAGAACATGTTATGAGGCAGACAATTTAGGCAAGCTTAGTAACTTCTGAGCCTTAGTCGTCCCCCATCGAATGGGGATAATAATAACTGTCTGACAGGTTTGGTCTGGGGATTAAATAAAATAATGTATGTTAAGTGCTTAGCATAATGGCTGGGTCATGGTGAGAAACTTATGTGAATGCTGTGCCTGGAAACTGTTTTCATATTCTCAAGTTTTTGTGCATGTTTTGATGACTCCCCATTTCTCTCTTCCTGGTTTTTCTGGTCTTCAGGCACCAGCCCAAATTCCCTCATTTTTCCCTTCTATCCCTCTCCTCAGGCCCCAGTCTCGGCCACTTGCTCTGTCCCAGTTTGATTTCCTCATCCTAAACCCTTTCTCCTCCTTGCCCCTCCTCCCTCTCCCTCTGCTGCCATAGTAACAAGAGGCTCATGTTCTGAAGGGGGCCTCTGGGAGAGAGCAAAGGTGCGCGTTCTGTCCCAGAGCCTGGGCTTCCAACTTCCCCCGCCCTGGCTCTTTGGCACCGGGCCAGCAGATGTGTACAGTTTGGGAGAAGGGAAAAGCCAGTGCCAGGAGCTGTAGGAACAAACTGACCGGGGGGGGGTGTGTGTGTGCAGATGCGAGTCGTGAAAAGAGCCAGGCATGGGGGCGGAGGGAGACCCCTTCCTCCTAATCCTCTCTCCAGGAATCCCTGGCTTTGGGACAGGAAGCCTGTCGTTGTGTTGGGGGAGGCGCCCAGGCCGGGTGCATGTCCTGGGCCACCGGCCAAGAGAACACGATGTTCCCAAATGCGCTGGCCGCCGCCCTCTCGGGCTGGCCGCCTCCCAAACCACTGCCTCTCCAGCCTCCCTGCCCCACATTCCCCGGCTGCCTCGCCCCGCCCCCTTCTTCCGCTTTGACGTCAACGCTGTCTCCCGCCCCCTCTTCTCCATTGACGGCAGCAGGGCCTGGTTACTGTGGGGACGATGAGGCAGGGCAATCAGGGCCTTGGGAGCAGGTGGGGGCTGCTGGAGCGCTGGACACTTTTGTTTATGCAAAAGACAGATAGGAAGGTGGAGGTAGGAGAGCAAGGACTGCCACGGTCAGGGGAGATCACACCTAAATCCCTGAGGAGAGCTGGGGAGGGCAAAAGACCATGTTTCCAGGCCGGGCGCGATAGCTCACGCCTGTAATCGTAGCACTTTGGGAGGCCAAGGCGGAAGGATCGCTTTGAGCCCAGGAGTTCGAGACCAGCCTGATCGAGACCCCGTCTCTACCAAAAATTAGAAAACTTAGCTGGGTGTAGTGGTGCACGCCCATAGTCCCAGCTACTCGGTAGGCTGAGGCAGAAGGGTCGCTTGAGCCCAGAAATTTGAGGTTGCAGTGAGCTTTGATGAAGCCACTACACTCTAGACTCCGCAACAATGTTCAAAAAAAAAAAAAGTGTTTCCAGAGAAGAGATGTCTGAAAAGGCGACAAGGACAGGACCACAGTATATGAGTTGGGGGCAGAGGGAGGGAAGGCTAAGAATATGCTCCCGAATCCTGTGTTTTCCCGTTTCCGTTTTGCTGGGTTAATTTATAACACTCCTGTGTCCAGCTTTTCCACAGAGCCCTCCCCTTCACTCCCCCCATTGTTAAGGAAAGCCTAGGCCACGTGACAGTGAGGGGCGTGCACCCACAGCTGATTATGTCAGCAGCTGCTTGGGGGCCTCTTCACTTGCTACCCACGTTTCTAGGAAGTCCTGGGAGGAACTAGTCATCCCAGTCCTGGATTGGGGGGGGCTGTATAACTGCAGCTCTCCTGGACCCAGACTGGCATTTTATTCAGTTAAATTAAGCCCTTGTTCTCAGCCCCTTCTGCACTGCTGAGGTTTTTCCCCCACCTCCCCTACCTATCCTTGTTAAAATTAAAACCATCATATTTATTGATCACCTACCATGTGCCAGGTCCTGTCCTGGGTGCTGGGGAGTACAGTAAATGAGACAGATGAGACTCTGCTGGGTTCCTGGATCTTGGCTTTCTATTTTCCAAGCAGTGGGAATATGAAGCCCTTGCCACCCCACCTTTCTTTGTCTAGGACCCCAGTTGGCCTCTTCTTTCTGCTGTCCCCTTTGTCCCTCTGTAGTCCTAGCTTCCTGGCCCCCACTTTTGGATCAGCCCTAACTGTAGGTGGTTGCATCCTCTGGAAAGAATAAGTACGCACTAGTCACCAAGTAGGCTGCCTGGAGACCTTTTCTCTGATTGGCCATAGAAGCATCTGCCATTGTTTCCCTTCATAGCCCCTAGTGGCTCAGGCTGCTCCTTCCATTGTCTGCATCCTCTTTCCACCCACTCACCCCTCTAATCACACGTGGACCCTCAACTGTCTTCCTCTCAGGATTTTGAAGTATCAGAGGAAGGGGTTGGGTATAAGGGCTTTATTATGTGTGGTGACAAGGCTGGGAGGGCAACCCAGGAAAGGCCAAGCCAGGTTTCTGTTTCTCTAGCTCCTGTCAGGGACCAGTCATCTCATCCAGCTTGGTCCAACTCCCAGGGTCTGCATTCCTTTTCTGTACCCCTGGAAAGGCCAAGGTGCTAAGGTGTTTTGTTCTGCAAGGCTGGTTCGTTCAGGAAGTAGACATCTCTTGAGCACCTACTGTGGCCCAGGCATTTTCCCTGAAGAGAGGCAGCTTACTTACCTCCCTTCCATTATTCACCGTGCAAGGCGTCCTGCGCCCATTGGCTGGGCGGTGTCTGGGGCCCTTCAGCCTAGCGCCAGCACCCAGGTCCACGTGCGCCAGTGTGTGTGACACAGCCCTGACCTCAGTGGGGGCCAGTAGCCAATCAGGCGCCGGGAAGAGATCCCCAGCCAATCGGGGGCGGGGCCTGCGGCTCCGGCGGCAGGAGGCCAATGAGGGGGCAGTGCCTGGCATTATGCAACCCGCCTCCCCGCCCCGCCGAGCCTCCACTCTGCTGCGGGCTGGAACGGCGGCGGGCAGGCGGACGGAGGACACTCGCACGGCCAGGTAGGAATTTCCGCGACCACCCTGGGGCCAGTCTCTGTCTCTGAGCCAGACCGCCACCACCTCCAACCTGATGGGCCAGTTTCGGCCTAGGCGGTCAGATGGCACACCGCCTGTCTTATCGCTATCCACCTCTCCCTGCCCCCGGGGACCTAGGTGCTCCTTGCAACCCTGCACCGTGTGTTTGCACTCCTGACCGGCTCCCCTTACCTCCAGCTTTGCCCCCCCACCCCCGTCCCAACCATCCCTGCCCCACAACCGACCCTCAGCGGGCATGCCCCCTGTCTCCTATCTCGTCACTCGGGGGTCCCCGGGTTTGCCTCCGCACCAGGACCCCTTTAAGCTTTCGGCGTTCCCCGCCCTCCCCTCTCCAGTCCCTGGCCGTGGGCCGGCTGTGATGTCAGCCCGCTTCGGGCTGGAACATCCCGTTCTCGGCGCTAGTTCCTGCTGTTGGCCAGTCTTCCCTTTTCTCCTGGCGCTCAGAAAATGCTCAGGGGTGGGGGTGTGGTTGGATGGGGAGTCGGGGAAGAACTATCTGCTGGCGGTTGTGCATCCCCTGCTTAAGGCTTCGGAGGGGGAGGGGCGGCTGGAAAAGTAGGAGACTGAGGAGAGGATTCCCAGGTCTTTGACGATGGCAGGTGCCAGCTTACGTCCTGGTTGTGGGGGGTGGGGGAAGGGGCCAAAGAAGGAAAGTTTGTGTTGTCTTGACCAGAATGACGGGGATCCAGGTGAGAACTAGGTTGAGGAGCTTTGGGGCAGAGGGCGGTGGCGGTTGTATTTCATCCTGAGGAGGCCAGGGCCAGCCCTGGCACCCTGATAGGCCGTCCCTCTAAATACGATCTCGGGGCCATCCGGGGACTGGGGATATGGTAGGGGTGGGCGACCCCTGGCCGCGCCCGCCAGTGTGGGAGTGGGTCGTTTCCGCGCCCGCTTCCGCCGGGAAATGGGGGAGGGGTCGCCTCTCCCACCCTCCTGTGGTCCCTCCAGCAACCGCTGAGCTCAGCGGCTGACGTCGGTTTCCCTGGCGACCGCGGCGGCGGCGGCGGAAGCGCGTGGTGGGGCCGTGCACGTCGGCGCGCATGTGCGGTGGGGGTGGCTCCGCCCCCGGATAAAATTAGTGCTAAGGCCTAAATATAGGAGGCGACCTGGTCACCCCCTGCTCTGTGGCCTTGGAGTTCCAGGCCGACTGGGGACCTGATGGGAACTTGGGGATGGGAAATGTTGGGGCTTTGGCCCGCAGCTGTAGTTCTAGTGGACTGCTCGGGGCTTCCTGGCAGGGGATGTGGTGGAAGGCCCAAGAGAGCCCCCTTCCTGCCAGTGGCCCCGCTATGGGACGGGAAACAGAGTTTACCTCAGCTTCAATAGGAAGCCCCAGGCCTGCATCCCCGGAGCGTGGGGGCAGACAGGGGAAAGCCTGAGTGAAGCTAGTGGGTGCTGTGGGGTTAACAACCCAGCTTTCTCCGAGCCCTTCTTCCTGGTCTCCCTCTCCAGGTACTGGCTGTGATCAAACTTCTCAACCCTCAGAGACTTAGATCTCCCGCCTTACAACCTCAGCCAAGCCTCCAGGCCCCCTCGTCCATCCGTGGTGGCCTCTTTGCCTTCCCTGTTTTCCTGTCCTCCCCATGGCCCAGACATGAGCAGTCCCCTAGAAGGGGCTGATGGGGGAGGGGTCCCCAGGCCTGGGGAATCCTTTTGTCCTGGAGGGGTCCCATCCCCGGGGCCCCCACAGCACTGGCCTTGCCCGGGTCCCAGCCCGGCCGATGACACTGATGCCAACAGCAATGGCTCAAGCGGCAATGAGTCCAATGGGCACGAGTCCAGGGGTGCATCTCAGCGGAGCTCACATAGTTCCTCCTCCGGCAATGGCAAGGACTCAGCCCTGCTGGAGACCACTGAGAGCAGCAAGAGGTGTGTATGGATGTGTGCTGCAGGGCCTGGGAGTAATCTTGTGAGCAGGCTGAGCTAGGTGACAGGCCTCATGCTGCTGGCCACCTGCCCCTCACCTTGGGCCTGTTGCTTCTCCCCTAGCACAAACTCCCAGAGCCCGTCCCCACCCAGCAGTTCCATTGCCTACAGCCTCCTAAGTGCCAGCTCGGAGCAGGACAACCCATCTACCAGTGGCTGCAGGTATGTGGGGTGAGGGATAAGGGAGAGATCTGGGGGCCTGGGCCACACTCTCGGGCTAATGTCTTTACCCCTCCTTCCCTGTGGGCCCTGCAGCAGTGAGCAGTCAGCCCGGGCAAGGACCCAGAAGGAGCTCATGACAGCACTTCGGGAGCTCAAGCTTCGACTGCCACCAGAGCGCCGGGGCAAGGGCCGCTCTGGGACCCTGGCCACGCTACAGTATGCACTGGCCTGTGTCAAGCAGGTGCAGGGTGAGTGATGCTTCCTGGGAGAGAAAGGCCAGGGCCTGGACTACCGTGGCGGGACAGTGTCCTTACTGAATGCCCCCCCACCCTCACCCTGCAGCCAACCAGGAATACTACCAGCAGTGGAGCTTGGAGGAGGGTGAGCCTTGTGCCATGGACATGTCCACCTACACGCTGGAGGAGCTGGAGCACGTAACATCTGAGTACACGCTTCGCAACCAGGTCAGCCTCGGCCTGGCCTCTCCATTCCAGTGCACCCCCAGTCCCACTCGCACAGCTCCCGAATCTGCTCTTGCTCTCACCCTCCTGCCAGGATACCTTCTCGGTGGCTGTCTCCTTCCTGACAGGCCGGATTGTCTACATTTCGGAGCAAGCAGGCGTCCTGCTGCGTTGCAAGCGGGATGTGTTCCGGGGTGCCCGCTTCTCAGAGCTCCTGGCTCCCCAGGATGTGGGCGTCTTCTATGGTTCCACGGCCCCATCTCGCCTGCCCACCTGGGGAACTGGGGCCTTGGCAGGTGAGGTGCTCAAGTGCTTGGAGGGAGGGATGAGCAGTCCCAGGAAGTTTTTGCTGTGAGGGGCCGGGGACCCAAGCCTTCCCTTGCTGGCCCCTTCTCAGCCTAGGGAGGGCTGTGCTCACTGCCCTCCTGGTCTGTCTCAGGTTCAGGCCTCAAGGACTTCACCCAGGAGAAGTCTGTCTTCTGCCGTATCAGGTAGGTGGAGAGAGCAGAACAGGCCTCTCCCTCCTTCTCCACCCCTCCACTGTGTCTGCTGTGTATGTTGTGACCTTGAGGTTGGAGGTGTGGGTGGCTCTTCATTGAAAGTTCCTAATGCTTCTCTCTCCCTTGCTAGAGGAGGTCCTGACCGGGATCCAGGGCCTCGGTACCAGCCATTCCGCCTAACTCCATATGTGACTAAGATTCGGGTCTCAGATGGGGCCCCAGCACAGCCATGCTGTCTCCTCATTGCAGAGCGCATCCACTCGGGTTACGAAGGTGGGCAGGTCAGGGGCCTGGCTGGGAGAGGGTGGGAGGAAGGACATTTCCTCTGGGCTGGGGTGAGGTACAGGACATGAATCGGGGAGGTGTGAGCCAGTCCCCTGGAATTTTGGAACTGGAGAAGGTATTCCAAGGATGAGGGTTTGGGCCTTCTTAGGGGTAGAATTGGATAAGAGCCCTGAGCTAGGAGAGGGCAAAGAACAATGCCTTGGTGGTTCTCAGTTTTACTATTGGCACGAGGCACAAGGATGGTCCAGACTATCTTCGTAGGCCACAGGGTCAGGGTGGAGCTGTGGCGAGGACTGCCAGCCAGCCTGGGCCCCAGTCAGAGTGGAGGACTGAGGAGCTGGACCATTCTGGATGAAACCCAATGCCACTTTCTGTGCCTCAGCTCCCCGGATCCCTCCAGACAAGAGGATCTTCACCACAAGGCACACACCCAGCTGCCTCTTCCAGGATGTGGATGAAAGGTGAGGTCAGGACCTGGAGGAAAGGGGGCTGACCAGGGCTGAGGCCATGGCCACTCTGATGCCTCTTCCTATTTCAGGGCCGCCCCACTGCTGGGCTATCTGCCCCAGGACCTCCTGGGGGCCCCAGTGCTCCTGTTCCTGCATCCTGAGGACCGACCCCTCATGTTGGCCATCCACAAGAAGAGTGAGTCCCTCTCATCCTCTCTCCTTTCCCAGGTTTCCTGGGCGTTTTGAATAGGTACCCTTGTGGTTGTGTCTCTTGGTGCCTTGGTCTCCTGGGTCTCCAGTGGGGTGGCCTTCCACATTACTCAGCACTCTTTCCCACTGACCCCTACCTCATTTTCCACTCCCATCAGTCCTGCAGCTGGCAGGCCAGCCCTTTGACCACTCCCCTATCCGCTTCTGCGCCCGTAATGGGGAGTATGTGACCATGGATACCAGCTGGGCTGGCTTTGTACACCCTTGGAGCCGCAAGGTGGCCTTCGTGTTGGGTCGCCACAAAGTGCGCACGTAAGTGGGCCATGCCCCCGAGCTGGCACTGGAGGTAGGGCAGTGTGGGAGGGAGTAGGACTTGGGGCAGGGCTGGACTGACCCTCCCCTACTCTACAGGGCACCTCTGAATGAGGACGTATTCACTCCCCCGGCCCCCAGCCCAGCTCCGTCCCTAGACACTGATATCCAGGAGCTGTCAGAGCAGATCCACCGGCTGCTGTTGCAGGTGAGAGTTGAGGGAGGGGGCGTGGGAGGTAAAGGTGGTGGGAAGCAGGGTATAGATGTTTAACCTGGCTCTCTCCCTGCTGCAGCCTGTGCACAGCCCCAGCCCCACAGGGCTCTGTGGAGTTGGCCCTGTGACGTCCCCAGGTCTTCTGCACAGCTCTGGCTCCTCCAGTGATAGCAATGGGGGTGATGCTGAGGGGCCTGGGCCTCCTGCCCCGGTGAGTGACCCTCTCCCACCTCCCTCTAGTCCATTTTGCTGTCTTTTCGGAATCGGCGCTGCCAGTCCCAGAGCTTTGCATTGTCCCCTTTTCCCTCTCCTCCCTGCCTTTTCCTTCTTGTTGTGCTCCATCAAGGCCTCCATGTTTCCTTACTGGCATCTTCTTGTGTTATTGTGCCCTTGGCCCCTGACATTGGCCAGGCCCCCCAATGCTGCCCACTGCTCTGCTGTGGCCCACAGGTGACTTTCCAGCAGATCTGTAAGGATGTGCATCTGGTGAAGCACCAGGGGCAGCAGCTTTTCATTGAGTCTCGGGCCCGGCCCCCGCCCCGGCCCCGCCTCCCTGGTGAGTTGGTGAGGACAGTAGGTGAGGAGTGGGGCCTGGGGATCCCCTGATCTTCGACCCCAACCCATTTACTTTTTTCTCTCCTTGCCTCAGCAACAGGCATGTTCAAGGCCAAGGCCCTTCCCTGCCAGTCCCCAGACCCAGAGCCGGAGACAGCTCCTGCTCCAATCCAGGCCCCACTGGCCTTGGTCCCTGAGGAGGCTGAGAGGAAAGAAGCCTCCAGCTGCTCCTACCAGCAGATAAACTGCCTGGACAGCATCCTCAGGTAAGGCGGCCTGGCACCTGCTACCCTCGGGCCCTACCCCTGCCACACCCCAGGCCTTGCCCTTATTTTCTTGGCCACATCCTTCACCAGGTACCTAGAGAGCTGCAACATCCCCAGCACGACCAAACGTAAATGTGCCTCCTCTTCCTCCTACACGGCCTCCTCAGCCTCTGATGATGACAAGCAGAGGACAGGTCCAGTCCCTGTGGGGACCAAGAAAGGTAAAGACCCAGTGCATGCCCTGCTCCTCCTGTCTCGTCCTCGTGGCCATGTCTCTCTACTTCTGCCTTTGGGGCCCCCACGTCGCTCTGCCCTGCCTTCCTCCCCAGCCTCTTGATCTCCAGCCTCTTCCCTACCACCCTGTCTGCCCTGGGATCCCCTCTCTTGACCTCCAAGTGGGCGTCGGGGTGGTAACTGGTGCCATCTCTCTGCACAGATCCTTCGTCGGCAGTGCTGTCTGGGGAGGGGGCCACTCCTCAGAAGGAGCCAGTGGTGGGAGGCACCCTGACCCCGCTCACCCTGGCCAATAAGGCAGAGAGCGTGGTATCCATCACCAGTCAGTGTAGCTTCAGCTCCACCATCGTCCATGTGGGAGACAAGAAGCCCCCGGAGTCGGGTATGGGCACGGAGTGAGGGGGGCAGTGCTTGGGCTCCATGTGGTCCCCCAGCTAGAGCTCCCTCCTGCCTGCCTTTCCCCTCCGCCTCCAGCCCCAGTGGAGAGAAGGAGGCCTCTCACTTAGCCTTAGTTTCTTAATCTCCACCCTGCCCACCCTTGCTGCTTTGCCCTTCCCGAATCCTGCTTCCCTTCTTCTTTCAGTTGAAACACAAGTCTGGGGTGGGGGGATCAGCCCCAAGGTGTTGCCCACAGAGGGCTGAAGGCGAGGAATGTTAAAGATCCCTGGAGGGTCTTTGGATATTGACCTTGAAAATGTGTCAGGGAAGGGCAAGGGGTGAGCTTCCCTTCCAATGAGAGTTGCGAAGGGGTCATCCCAGGGGGTTTCCTGGCAGGGAAGCCGCTGGAGGGGACTGAATATCCTCTCTCCTCCCGGGACAGCTTTGCATGGAGAGGAGGGTCCAGGGCCAGCCCTCAGCAGGGAGGTGACCAAGAGATGTAATGAGGCCCAGGCTTGGCTGTGGGGCAGAGGCTCGGGTTGGCTAGGCTGTTGGACAGGGAGGGTGTGGTGTGGATGTGTTGACCCTTGAGGCAATTCTGATGACCTTTCCCCTATCTCACCTTCCTCAGACATCATCATGATGGAGGACCTGCCTGGCCTAGCCCCAGGCCCGGCCCCCAGCCCCACAGTAGCCCCTGACCCAGCCCCAGATGCCTACCGTCCAGTGGGCCTGACCAAGGCCGTGCTGTCCCTGCACACACAGAAGGAAGAACAAGCTTTCCTCAGCCGCTTCCGAGACCTTGGCAGGCTGCGTGGACTCGACAGCTCTTCCACGGCCCCCTCAGCCCCTGGCGAGCGAGGTAGCCACCTGGGGCTTCCCTGAGCCTGCCCTCTGCCCAGTCTAGGACCAGACTGTCGGGGGGTGGGTCTTGAGGGAGATGTTCCTGCTCCAGGGACCCAGGCTGGTGCTACCTCAACCACCAGGGCCTTGTCTAGGGATGGGCCCCTCGCAAGCCTCTCCCCACTAAGCTGGGGTTCCAGGCTGCAGCCAGAAAAGGGCAGCCTGGGGGCCGGCACTGAGACAGGCAGGCAGAGGTGCTCTGTTCCAGGTAAGCTACTTCAGGCCTGGCCTGGGGCAGGGGCAAAAAGTGTGCCTGCTTAGGATTCTGTTGTCACTGATCAAGAGATCTGCATAGACTCTGGGCCAACTCTGTGTGGGATCTGGGCTTCCAGGGCAGATGGAAAGCAGCCCCTCCAGGTGCCTGAGGGAGACCCCCGCAGGTGGACACAGGACTCAGGACTCAGGACTGGGCTTTCCAGCCTACCTCTTTGCTCCATCACAAGCTAGGCAGAACATGGCCTCGACTGGCAGGAGGAGCACCCAGGCTGGCAGTGCCTGCGGGATTTTGGTGGATGGACCAGAGCCATCTGCCCATTCGTCCATGGACCCACCCTGCCTCCTGCCGTCTGCCAGCATGCCTCTATCCTCTGAACACCCCCAGCTTGACCCCTCATGTAACCTTTCCTTGCCCTGGCTCCTTTCTCAATAAATCCCCTTGTCCCTGCCTCCTGTGATTCTTCCCTGAAGGTGCCCCTACCTCCTGAATCCCCTCTGTTCTGTGTGGTCTGAGAAACTCTGTCTGGGGCCTTTGCCTGCCCTTTCCCTGGTCAGAGCGTCAGGGCAGTGGCGGTGGTAAGGCACTAACCCCCAGGTTGAGGCCCTCACTAACCCTGGTCTCTCCTCACAGGCTGCCACCATGGCCCCGCACCCCCCGGCCGCCGACACCACTGCCGATCCAAAGCCAAGCGCTCACGCCACCACCAGACCCCCCGGGCCGAAGCCCCCTGCTATGTCTCCCACCCATCACCCGTGCCACCTTCTGCCGCCTGGCCGCCCCCACCAGCCACTGCCCCCTTCCCAGCCGTGGTCCAACCCTACCCCTTCCCAGTATTCTCCCCTCGAGGAGGCCCCCAACCTGTTCCCCCTGCCCCCACTTCTGTGCCCCCCGCCACTTTCCCCGCCCCCCTGGTGACCCCAATGGTGGCCTTGGTGCTCCCTAACTATCTGTTCCCTGCCCCATCCAACTATTCCTACGGCGCACCCCAGACCCCCACTGAGGGGCCTCTCACCCCTGCTTCCCACTCCCCTTCCCCATCCCTGCCTCCTCTGCCCACAAGCCCTCCCCACCGCCCAGACTCTCCACTGTTCAACTCAAGATGCAGCTCCCCGCTCCAGCTCAATCTGCTACAGCTCGAGGAGCCCCCCCGTGCTGAGGGGGGCACTGTTGCAGGGGGCCCTGGGAGCAGTGCTGGGCCCCCGCCTCCCAATGAGGAGGCTGCTGAACCAGAGGCTAGACTGGTGAGCACTGACCCCTGCGCCCTCCCAGCAGCCCACCAGCCCTCAGCCCTGCCCCTTTCCCACCCTCCTCCTGCCCTCTGCTGGGCCACATCTCAGTCTCCAGGAGATGGTGTTATAGGGAGTGAGACCCCAGCTGAAGTCTGAATGAGGCAGAAATCGGCTGCCTCCTCTGTGAAAGGACAGTCCTATCTGTCTGACAGGTGGCAAGGACCTGTAACTTCTGAGAGTGCATCTGCCACCTGGAAAGGGCCCAGCCTCACGTCCCTGCTCTGCGCCAGCTCTCTCCTCTCTCAGCTTAGCCCCATGGAGTGGGGAGTGGAGGCCACTTGGGTTGGGTGTGCCTCCCCCGCCCCAACCAGTGGCAGCTGTTGAAAGGGAAGCCTGGGTGCTGATTCCTTAATCCTTCCTGTGCCCCCACCCCTCCCACTCCTCCAGGTGGAGGTAACTGAGTCCTCCAATCAGGATGCACTTTCCGGCTCCAGTGACCTGCTGGAACTGCTTCTGCAAGAGGATTCTCGCTCTGGGACAGGCTCTGCAGCCTCAGGCTCCTTGGGCTCTGGCTTGGGCTCTGGGTCTGGTTCAGGCTCCCATGAGGGGGGCAGCACCTCAGCCAGCATCACTCGTGAGTGCCCACCTTCCAGCACCTCCCAGGGTGGGACAGTGACTGGGGAGTTGGGAGGCCAGGCCCCATCTTGGCTGAGCTTCCTAAGGCCCCTGGAATGGACATAGGGCCTTTGGGGGAGGCCTTGTGAGGCCTAGGGTGGGAGTGCCGGCTGGCCTGACTTTAGTGGCTGCCCCCCTACTTCACAGGCAGCAGTCACAGCAGCCATACAAGCAAGTACTTCGGCAGCATTGACTCTTCTGAGGCTGAGGCTGGGGCTGCCCAGGCCAGGGTTGAGCCCGGGGACCAGGTCATTAAGTACGTGCTCCAGGATCCCATTTGGCTGCTCATGGCCAACGCTGACCAGCGTGTCATGATGACCTACCAGGTGCCCTCCAGGTGAGGCGTTTCAGAGGCTTCCTTGGCCTTCCGTTCAGGGGTAGTAGGGTGGCTGGCCCACCCTCACTCCCCAGCTAACTTGAGGTTTTCTTTCCTGGGAATGATTCTGCCTTGGAGATTCCTATCCTGCTCCCTGCCCCTTGGAACCCAATTCTTAGTTCCTCCCAGGCTGAGAGCAGGTTTCCTGGCCTTGGAAGCTATCACCTCCCATCATCCTGGTCTAGGGGAGGAGTGTGAGGTGGTGGGTGGGGAGTTGTGGTAGAGGAAAACTGCCAACTTCATGGGTCCTGGACCTGGTCCGGGATCCCAGCCTATGCCTTCTGAATCCTTTCTTGGGCAGGGACATGACCTCTGTGCTGAAGCAGGACCGGGAGCGGCTCCGGGCCATGCAGAAACAGCAGCCTCGGTTCTCAGAGGACCAGCGGCGGGAACTGGGTGCTGTGCACTCCTGGGTCCGGAAGGGCCAGCTGCCTCGGGCCCTTGATGTTATGGTGAGAGGAAAATCCTGGGATGGGGGAGAAGAAAGAATCGAGCTCAGGTTCAAGGGATAGAGGCTCAGGGCAAACTCCTCAGTGTCCTTGGATCATTAATTCTGAAGGCTGTTAATTCCACTAAGTTTGTTGCTGGATTATGTAGTATTAAGCCACCTGAGTTTTTGTAGAAGTTTTCCGAGCCTCTCCTATACTAACATACGTTGTGACTGTCCCATAATGGGGTCAGGGTAGAGGGTACAAAGTGTTTTCCAACCTCATTGGACTCCAGGTGCATCTGTGTGGACTAGTGTTTGTTGGGAGTTTTGGGAAGCACTGTTGGGCTGGGGGTGGGAAGCTGGGCAGGCAGGTTAGCAGCGAGGACCCTGCCTGACTCAACTCTTGTCTCCTTTTACACTCCAAGGCCTGTGTGGACTGCGGTAGCAGTGCCCAAGACCCTGGCCACCCTGATGACCCACTCTTCTCAGAGCTGGATGGACTGGGGCTGGAGCCCATGGAGGAGGGCGGAGGCGAGGGGGGCGGTGGTGGTGGTGGTGGTGAGGGTGAGGGCCTCAAGGAGGCCCAAGCCCAAGCTGGGGCCAAGGTCTCAAGCTCTCAGGACTTGGCCATGGAGGAGGAGGAACAAGGTGGGAGCTCGCCTAGTCCAGCCTTACCTACCACAGAAAATGGCACCAGCTAGACTCCATTTTGGGACCACCTCCAGGAGTCCAGGAGAGGCTTCCTTCTCCTATGTCCCAATTTTCAGAACTTGGATGTGGCTAGACCAATCAATTGGATAATGCCCAGCTTCTCCCACTGAAGGGGGCTGGACCCCCATCACCAGCCCAGGATTCAGGGGGCTGCCTCTGACCTCTTCAGAAACAGAGGGTGGAACTCCTCAGCCCAGCCCAGCCCCACCCTTGGTGAGGAGTCCTTCCCTCCCGTGGACAAGGTTGCTGACAAGCTGCTGAAGTGGTCTCTCCAAATCCCAGCTGAGCCTGAGTCTGGCCCTGAAGGTTGGGGTTGCACTTATTTATTGGAGGAGACAGCTCTCTCCCCCACCTCCTCTCCAGATGGGAGGAGAGCCTGAGGCCCAAGCAGGACCCGGGGGTACAAACCCCTAGCTGCTCCAGGGTGGGGGAGGTTGGTGGACCATGGAGTCCCTGGTGCTGCCCCTCAGGTGGGACCCAGGCGTTCTCAGCTGTATCCTCTACCAATGGCATTTGTGTTTTTGATATTGTGTCTGTTATTACTTTTTTAATACAAAAGGAAAAAAACCCCAGGACTTTGTGGAATAAAGTTTGGAGTTTGGGTGAGGGGAGCGTGTTGAAGGGAGTTGTGGCCCTGCTTCCGGGGAGGTTGTAGTGGGGGTGGGCAGTTCCATCCCCTGACGAACCCCATTCCTCTTCCCCACACCCTTTCCAGCTGAAGGGCCTTGCTGCACCCACTAAATCTACACCTGACTCAGACTCTACTCTCAGCTCCAGCATTACCTCAGCTAGTTTTGTTCTGGAGAGATGACAGGCGACTGGTGGCTAAGGGCTTGGGCAAGCTCCAACTTGGGTCACAGGTGACCAAGGTATGGGGAAGCCTGCTTAACCCCGTGGTACCCTGAGGCAGTTGAGGGTGTTTAGCTTCTTGGTCACCATACCGCAGAGGGCCCAGTCTGGGTAACTAAGGGACACGGGGTCGTGTGCCCATTCATGGTCGAGTGTCCCACACCTGTGGGACAAAGAAGGAGCAGAGTGTTAATCCTCCAGTTCGGAACCTGAAAGGGGAGTAGCCTAGGAAAGGATAAATCACTGAGGACCCACTACCACCATTATTGTGTAGTTGTTTCTTGGCTATTGGCGTCCACTTATACTTGATTTACCTCGAAAGGAAGGGCGTTCCTTGCCGGCGCCGTGGCTTAGCTGGTTAAAGCGCCTGTCTAGTAAACAGGAGATCCTGGGTTCGAATCCCAGCGGTGCCTCCGGCAGTTATGACCTGTATGTTATTGCCTCGAAGAGAACGCGTTTCCACTACTCCCAGATAGGTCTTTCTTCTTACCAAGCCAACCCCTTTGGGCTTACCGTTCTCGTGCACTTTTAGTGTGTATGTGGAGGCCGAGATTCTCACTTTGCTTTCATGAGCCAGGGTGAAGTGGGCATCGTTGGATCTGCTCTCAAAAGTAAAGGAGACTGGATTTGGACTCGTTTTGTTGGGGCCTTCCTGAGCTGGGGGACGGGAGGGAGAACCGAAAAGCTGTCGCTCCAAGAGGGCCGGCTCAGGGTTGCTGAGCCGAGGCGCATGCGCACAGACGTCTCGAGACAGTAAGGGTGGGGTTGGCGGGAGGCGGGCATGTTGATAGGCAGCTATAGTTGCGCAGGTCCGAGGCCGCACGCGGCTGTGATGGCCGAGTGGTTAAGGCGTTGGACTCGAAATCCAATGGGGTCTCCCCGCGCAGGTTCGAATCCTGCTCACAGCGTCAGCAGTTTTGGTAGAGTGTTACCACCTTCGTTTTCTGGTCCTTTCTTCCCGTGGGGAATCTCCCTCATTATTCGGCGGCTCTCAGGGACACAGGTACCCGGGACCAGACCCGCGAGCGCCCTCTTGCGAGCCTAAGACTCCTGCCGACCTGCAAAAGCAGGTCTGACAGTTTCAATTCATTACTCCACCAAACTCAGGTGGTTCTCTACTCAGCAGTCATATTACATTTCCCTAATCCACTCACCTTCCTACTCTCCTATACTATTTCATTCCTTCTCTCACCTCAAACCACGAATCGCCTTCTTCATTCCTCAGCTTTACTTCCTGTTTCACTGAGAAAATAAAGCATTCCGAGGAGTTTCCCACCGACATTCACGATCTCGTCTACCTGCCTACCTGCTCTTCCCTTTCCTCGTTACTGTAGATGAACGCTTCTCCCAACTAAAGCCAGCCCCTACACTTACCAGATTTCCCATCCGCTCTGGCCCACTCAAGGACATTGCCCTTTTTCCTATACGATCCAATTTTCCCTCTCTACTTGATTTTTCTCATCAGCCTACAAACACTAATTTCTCCCAATTTAGAACAAGCAAGACAACACAAACTATCTTGACCCCACACCCACCTCCAGCTACCACTCCGTTTCTCTGCTCCCCTCTACAGCAAGCAGAACAAGTTATCTTATACTCTGTCTCCAATTCCAATTTCCCATTCTCCTTCGAACCCTCTGCAATCAGGCGCCCCCGCCCCCATCAACGCTGCCCTTGGTGAGATTGCCAAAAAACGACCATCACGTTGCTAATTCCATTGACCACTACTTAGCAGCAGTTGGCACAAAGGCCTACTCTCCCCTCTTAGAAACACTTTCTTTACTTGCTTTCTAGGACACTGTACCCTTCTGATATTCCTTCTACTTCCAAGGCTCAATTTTCCAACCTCTTCTTTTCTTTACCTGTACTCACTACCATGGTCATCTCCAGTTTCATGTTTTTAAATACCAGATAAGAAATACATTAATACATCCCAAATTTTCATCTCCAGCTCCAGAACTCTTCTCTGAATTACAGATGCTCATATCCTATTGCCTAATTATCATCTATACTTGGATATCTAATAGGGACCACAGACAAAATGGGCAAGCCAATCTCCTGGTCTTCTCCCCAAAACCTGAAGTCTTCCATCTCAGCAAATGGAAATTCCATTCCTTTGGTCAATTAGACTAAAAACCGTAGAATCATTCCCAATTCTTCTCTTTCTGTCACACTCCACATCAAATCAGTCAGCAATTTCTATTTAAAATATGTCGAAAATTTGACGACTTGTCACTACCTTCACCACTACACTCTGGTGCAAGCCACCCTCATCTCTCACCTAGATTATTGCAATATCCCCTAAATTACCCTAAATTATTTCCTGACTTCCATTCTTGTTTCTAGTTCCCTTACAGTCTACTCTTAATGCACCGGGCAGAGTGACCCTTTTAATACATAAATCAGATTCTCTTTGAAATCTTCCAATGGAGGCATCAATATGAATTCGTGGTTTTTATAGAAAACATATACAAATACATATATTTCCTAGCTCTGTTCACTGAGCAAGCCTAGAAGTAATGATACACCAGTAGTGATGAGCACACCAAATGTCCAGACCTTAGTTACTAAATATCATTCTCTACTAAAATGAACCTGGTCTCCTTGGAGAAAAGGTTGATTCCAGGACTGGGGCTGGGGAATTGCAAGATGATCTTGGAACACTTTGTTGCACCAGAAAGTAAAGAAATGCTCAAAGAGAGCGTGTATATCAAAAAGATACAGCAGCTAAGGGCTGCAGCCAAAGAGGCTCCCATTGGCTAAATCTGGGACAATTTGAGCATTAAAATAAATAATGATTGCAATGGATATATTACATTGAATAAAATAAAAATCCAAAGTTCACAGCAATATAAACAAATACATAAATAAATAAATAGGGTTGGGGGAAGCTCTTTCTTACAGTAAACAGAAGCAGTGCTAGAGTCAGAAATTATCAATGGATACTAAATTAGTGGGCAAACTTGTGATGAGGTATAAGTAGTAAAGAGTCTTAAAGTATCTTCCTACAAGTTGCATATTATTTGCTAAAGGAAAATAATAATTTTACAGTGGAGAAACCTGGTGAACACCATTTTAACCATGTGATCGAGGTCAATATCTGTTGGGATAAACTGACACGTGTCTTTGATGTGATGCATTGAGGACACAGTATCACCTCTGTGCTAATGTTCCTGCCAAAAATGCATGACCTAAATAACTTGGATCTAACTATGAAGAAGCATCAGACAAACCAAACTGAAGGACATTCCATAGAATAATGATCCTGAACTCTCCAAAGTCAAGGTCTGTCAAGGTCAAGAATGACAAAGAAAGATTCTTCCAGATTAAATCGGGCTGACAGCTGGGCGAGGTGACTCATGCCTGTAATCCTAGCACTTTGGGAGGCCAAGGCAGGAGGATGGCTTGAGCCCAGGAGTTGGAGACCAGCCTGGGTGACATAGAGAGACCCCATCTCTACAAAAAATAAAAAAATTAGCTGGGCGTGGCAGCACGAACCTATAGTCCCAGCTACTGGGAGGCTTGAGCCCAGGAATTAAGAAATTACAGTAAGCTATGATTGGGCCACTGCACTACAGCCTGAGCAACAAAGTGAGATCTTATTTTGAAAATAAGTAGATAAATAAATAAATAAATAAATAAGGCTGAAGAGATATAACAAATGCAGCATGTCATTGTGGATTGGAAAAAGCAAAGGACATCATTGGCACCATTGAGGAAATATGAATGTGGACTGTGGATTAAATAAGAGTATTATATTAATTTTAATGGTCTGATTTTGGTTATATACCATTATGTACTGTTATGCTACAAACATCCTTGTTCTCAGGAAATACACACTGAGTAACTAGGTGCAAAAGGGCCCAATATTTCCATTTTCCCCCAAATGGTTCAGAAAAGAAATATTTATAACTATATAATATTTGAAGAGAAATGGTAAAGCAATTGGAGCAAATGTAAACAATTAATGGACCTAGGAAAAGAGTTTACAGGAGGAGTTCCTTGCAACTTTTTGGAAAGTTGGAAATTATATAAAAATTAAAAGTTCCAAAAACAAAATGATATTTAAAAAAATAGGGGAAAAGCCCTCGTCACTCAGGGATGAGTAGGTCCTTACACAGACCTTACAATGACCTAGAAGGTCCTACTGAGCTGCTTCCTACTTTGTCTCTGAGCTCACCACCTACAGCTCCCACACTGGCTGCCTTCCTCCCAGCCTTGCCAGCCCACTTGCTGCTCTCTGTTGCTTTGACAAGTAAGGCATACTACCACCTCAGGGCCTTCGTGCGGACAGTTCTCTCTGCCTGGAACGTTCTTCCCCAGGTATCCTGTAACCTGCCCCTTCACCAATTAAATTTCACCTTCTCAATGAGTCCTTCCCCGATCATAACATCTAAAATTACAATTCTCACTCTCCACTCCTCCTCTCTGCTTTATTTTTCTTTATAGCACCATCTAACAAATGATATGTTTTGTATAATGTGCATTGACTGTTTCTCCCACAAGAACATATGACCCATAAGGCAGACATCATTGTTTGTTTTGTTTGGCGCTATATCCCCAGGGCCTAGAACAGAGCTGAGCCCACAGTATGCACCCTATAAATATGTGCTGGAGAAGGAAGGAATTTCAGGGTTCCAGGCCTTTTTTGGGCGGGGGGCGGGGGGGATGTGGTGGTTGGGCTGGAGCGCAGTGGCGCGGTCATAGCTCACTGCAGTCTGGAACTCCTGGGTTCAAGGGATTCCCCCACCTCAGCCTCCCAAAGTGCTGGGATTATAGGCGCGAGCCACTGCGCCCGGCCTCACCGCTCCTTTTATTCTGCCGGGGTCTGTGCTGCCCTCTCTTTTTTTTAGTTTTGCTACCCAAGGCAAGCTGAGGGAGGCAGGACCTGGATCTTCTATCGTGGTTCTTCCCTCGGCCCAGGGGCCTGGTACTCCTGCTTCCCAACCCCCATACCCCCAGGACCCAGGGGAGCCCAGGAAGCCAGCCTTGCCTTTGAAGAACTGAAGAGGGAGGAGCTGAGCCTGGGAATCCAGGCCTGGGAAGACGTCACAGCGGGAGAGGGGAAGCTGAGACGCTCTACCAGCTGTGTTGTCTCTGTACCTTCCCCTCCGTAGAAGCCTAGCGCGTGTGGGACATAAGCTCCCCTCCCCCAAGTCCCAATATGGCCCACTGCTGAGAGGGCAGTCAGGAAGAGGTAGAAGGCTCAGTCACCATACACACACCATTAGGCCACGATGTGCATGGGCATAGCCACAAATGCACATGGACACAGGCCCACACTGATACAGAAGCGTGCAAATCATATGGAGACCCTCATGGACGCCCTCTGCCACAGCCATGTTGGGGATAGATGTGGGGGACATCCCACAGGCCACAACTGCACTGGAGCAGTGAGCTAGAGAAAATCACCTAGCCTGGTCAACTAATCTCACACTGGGACAGCTGTAGGTTTCGGGAGCCTGAAGCTTACCATTTTTCTTGGTAGGGAGAATGTTTTAAGAAAAAATACAAAATTAGGTATAAAAAGTAATATTCAGAGTGAAACAAGAGATCACAACTTGCAAATTTAAAAAGCTGACAAATGCCACAAAATATGGAAAAATAACTTACAGGTATTTGTATTAATGAACCGCCTTGCACATCTCTATAATACTTTCCACAGATTAGCTGCTGGCTCTGTATAGTTCAAATCTTGTTTCTCTTCTACCACCCATGTAATCACAGTGCCAGGAACCATTGGACATATTCATATCACATGTACCCTCTGGCCCTGCACCCACATAGCACGAAGCCTGGTGCCTGGGCACAAGGGACAGTAGTGTCCCTGGAAGCCATTCCTACACCAGATGACTAGGGTGACTTCATTATATGTTGAAACGACTGCACATCACCTAAACATATCCCATGAAACTTCAGATCTTACGTGTCTCCAACTCACCTTCCCCATAACTGGATCCCCAAAATGTCCAGTCATTCCAACACCAAGGGGAGAGTGTGACAGAGAAGCAGCCAGAGGAGAAAGAGACTGGTCTTTGCCACGTGCAGTGAAAAGATCTAATGTTTGCAAATTTTACAGAAGCATATGGCCCTGTGAACACGCAGCTAGGGCCCTCCCTGTGTAAGGGAGGGCTCCCGAACTTCCTTAGCTTCAAGGTGAATTGGCTTCTGCACTTGAAATTCTTGGTCCCACATCTCAAACAAACTCTCCATCCTATTCAAAAGGAACATGTTACACCTTATCTCTCCTCAAAGGGCCTGTAGCTCTCCCCACTCCTGCAATGAGCTTGCTCCATTGTTCTTGGATAAAGGGGAACAACCAGAGAGAGCCCACCTTATCCTTCCCACAAGCCAACCGACCCACACCCTTCTCCCCCACCTCATGTGGGACAGGGTCTTCCCTACTTCTGAGGTTGATTTCTCCACCTGGCACTGGCCCACCCACCCCCAGGTCTTGGGTGTTCCCATCAAACTTACTCTAGCAACCCTCTTCTACTTCCTGTGCTCCTGGCTGCCACACATTTTCATGTTCCCTATTCACAGCAAAACTTGTCCAGGTTGTCTATAGCCACTGCCTGCATACCTTCATGCCCTATTCTCACCTCGACCTGCTCAAGTGGGACAGTGCAGAGGTCACTCTCCTCTAGATCCTCTGTGACTTCCAAGATGCCACATTAGGTGGCTGCTTCTCTGCCTTTGCCTTGTTTGACCTCCTGGCAGCTTAGATAGAGTGACTGCTCTCTTCTTTTCAAAATTTTATTTATTCTTGTTGGATACACGGTCAAAAAAAGGAAAAAAAATTGTTTATTATTTAAAATTGACAAATAATAACTGTATATATTTATGGCATACAATGAGATGTATGTGTTGTGGAATGATTAAATCAAGCTAACTGATGATTAAAACAAGCTATAATATATAAAGTTATTTTTATTAGGAATATAACTTTCCTAATGACAATTTTCCACTGGCTTTCCATTCCACTTAGACTAAAACCTTATTTTTTTGTGGTGAGAACATTTAAAATCTACTCCTTCAGCAATTTCAAAATATATAATACATTATAATTAACTATGGTCACCATGCTGTGCAATAGATCATGAAATCTGCTTCTTCATACCCTCTCTTTCCTTGGTTTCCAGAAACCCAACCCCCTTGGTTTTCCTGCTACCTCTCTGGCCACTCTAGACTCCTTTGCCAATTCTTCCTCCTCAACTGACCTTTAAGTGTTGGGCTGCCTCAAGGGTCCATGCTCAGCTCTTCCTCTCTCCATACTCTCTCCCTAGGTGCTTCAGTCTCACAGCATTAAAAGCCATCTATCACCCAATCACTCCCCCATTTTTACCCTCCAGCCCTGATCCCCAAACTTGTATATGCCCAGCCTGCATGTAACCTCCACTCGCATGTCTCAGGGGGATCTCAACTAACATGTCTAAAGCATAATGCTTGATTTCTCTCCCCAAACCTCTACCCCCAATCCTGAAGTATTTCCCATCTCAGTAAAAGCCACCACCATCTACCCAGTTACAGTCATGTGCCACATAAGGACATTTGGGCCAACGATGGCCCTCATATACAACGGTGCTCCCATAAGACTATAGCTGTCTTATCGTCATAGTGCCATGCATCATTACATTTTCTTTTTCTCTTTCTTTCTTTCTTTTTCTTTTTTTTTTTTTAGAGACAGGGTCTCGCTCTGTCGCCAAGTTAGAGTTCAGTGTCATGATTTTAGCTTACTATAGCCTCGAACTCCTGGCCTCAAGCGATCCCCCTGCCTCAGCCTCTGGAATAGCTAGAACTACAGGTGGGCACCACCATGCTGGGCTAATTTTTTTTTAAATTATTTTTTGCAGAGACAGGGGTCTGGTGATATTGCCCAGGCTGGTCTCGAACTCCAGTCCTGCAGTGATCCTCCGCCAGGGCCTCTACATTTTCTATGTTTAGATACACAAATACTTACCACTGTGTTACAATTGTCTACAGTAATTCAGTACAGTGACATGCTGTACAGGTTTTTAGCCTGGGAGCAATAGGGTAAGCCATCTAGCCTAGGTAGATTATACCCACTAGGTTTGTTTTACACTCCATGATGTTCACACAACTAACGACGCATTTCTCAGAACCTGTCCCCGTCGTTAAGTGAAGCATGACTGTACTTAAGTCAAAGACCTAGAAGTAACCCGTTCATGTGCTCTATCCACCGCTACCACCTCGGTAGGAGCCACCATCATGTCTGCTCCAGCTCCCCGAGTGAACTCTCTGCTCCCTTTCTCCACAGAGCAGCCAAAGCCGTCTTTTAAAACATAAGTCAGACAATACAGCTTTCCTAATGAAAATCCTCCACTGGCTTCCCATTGCACTTAGACTAAAACTCAAAGTCCTTCTGGAGTCTTCAAGGCCTTGTGGGATGGGCCACGCCTGCCTCCCCCATGTGATCTCTGCCATTCTTCAAAGTTTCCATCCCGTTCACTGGCCCTCTTTCTCCAGCTCCCACCAGCAAAGCGCTTTCCTACCTCAGGGTCTTTGTACTTGCTCTTCCTTTTGCCTGGACTCATGGCTGCTGGGTTCAAATATCACCTCATCATAGAGGCAGGTTCTGACCACCCAGAGTTAAGTAACACTTCCCTTTCAAGTCATTGCCACGACCGGTTTTTTGAGGGTTTTTATGTTTGTTGGTTTGTTTATTTTCTTCCCACAGTCTTATTACCATCTGAAACTACGTTATATTCTGCTTTCTTGGTTATTTTCTGTCTCTCCTCCACTCTGACATAAGCTTCAGGAGAACCCAGACCCCATGTACCTCATGCCTAATAATAGTTGGCACACAGGCTCCAGAAATACCTGCTGAGTGAATAAATATAGCAGCTGCGCGCACAGACATATAGATGCCCAGATTGTTTTACAATTTCCATCTGGAGGCCAATGTCACGGCTTAGAGCTGACAAGAGAGCATTGCCAGTCGCCGACACAACCCAGAGAGAAGACGGAGACCCAGACCCTGGCCCAGATGAAGCAGATAGGCTAAAAAGACAGGAGACAGAGACAGACCCAGGGTGAGTTACAGAGAGAGACCGAGATAGCCGAAGGCCGAGACCGAGACCCAGACTCAGCAAACCAGAGACCCGGGCCCACAGAGGCCCTGGCAGCGGCCGGAGACAGTGCCAAGAAGAGGGGCGTGGAGGGAGGCCGAATGCGCCGGAAGAGAGCGGAAAGCCAGCCCTGAGAGTCTAGGAGACCTGGGCCGCCCCCGCCCCCGCTCACAAGTGGCCGCGGCAGGTGGCCGTGCGCCCGCCAGCCCGCCCGCCGGCCCGACGCGTGCGGGATCAAAGCGGCGGGGAAGGGGCGGGGAGGGGAGGTGTCAGGAACCTGGAAGTGTGAGCGAGCTTCCCAGGGGATGGCAGGAGCGTGGGAGCGCAGAGAGTCCCGGGAGGCGACAGAGACCCTGAGAGACAAGAGATCCCAGAGACCTGGAGAGACCCAGATGCGGGGACGCAGATGCTGGGAGACCGGAGAGACCCGGAGTCAGAGATGCGGAGGGACAAGACAACCGAAGACCCAGAGAGACCCGGAGCCGAAGTCGCTAAGAGGCCTGGAAAGAACGTGAGCGATACAAAGATAGACAAGCTAACAGGCACTCAGATACCCGGCAAGACAGCGAGACAAAGAAGGCCCAGACCCATGAACTTAGGAAAAGGAAGGGTCAGAGAGAACAGAAAATAAGGGACAGAAGAAGAGAAACGGAAAGAGCAAGGGATTTACAGTGTGTAGGGCGGGGAGACCCGGCCCCTCCCCCGCGGAGGGCCGAGAGGACCCCCGGGGCAGGGATCCCAGCACCGGGTCCTTTCTCAGGGTCACGCCTGTGGAGGTGCGGGCTGGGGGCGGAGGGAGGGATGTGGAGACAGCAGGACCCCCAGGCTGGGAGGAGGGGAAAATGAGGACATGAGGAATCAGGGTGTAGGTCTGGGGTTTCAAACTCTCAGACAGTCGAAAGACTAAACTAAATGTTTAGTAGAAATGTTTAAACGACGATGCTTCTTAGGAAGCTCGTCAAGGTCATCATGCCCCTTTGTGGGAGGGGAGAAGAAAAACGTCAGCGTGCATTGGCCGGGAATCGAACCCGGGCCTCCCGCGTGGCAGGCGAGAATTCTACCACTGAACCACCAATGCAGACGACAAAAGTTCTTCGAAGGTTATATCTGAGCTTATAGGAGGTTGAGATGGAAGTAGCCAAGCAGACGGTGTAGGCCAGCGGCTCAGGAAAGGAGTGGCTCCAAGTGGTTAACGTGGGTGGAGCGCCAAGCCATCCTTCCTCCCGCCAGGATCCGGCCACTGGGCCATAAAGCCGCCCCATATGGCCAGGGGCGGCCCCACACCCGGGTGCGAACAGCCCAGGGCCCCGAGCCTCGCGTGCAGGTGAGAAAAACTCAGCCCGAGCCCAGGTTCCCAAGGAGGGGGGCAGCGGGGACTGCTAGTGCCACACATCTGCGCTCCCATTTGGCCGAAGTAGGGGGAGGTGGGATGTGTTGGGGGCCCTGATCCCAAATGGGAACCCCTTTCTCAAGGTCTGTGCCCCTCCGGGCTGGGGTTTTAGCAAGGCAGGCTCCATTGGGGGAAAAATAAACAACAGAAAACCACAAGGTGTGGAGGGCCGCTGGGAGGGCTTGAAGGAAGCCCCACTCGTCTCTGACTTCACAGCTATCTTCCGTCTCGGTCTGTAACCCTGTCCTTCCGTGTCCTTGTCCCTGGCAGTCTTGCTATCCCGTTCAATTTCTGATTTATTTTCTCAGGCACTTTGTCCTGAAGCCTCCGAGTGTGTAGGCATCATTCGGCAGAGGGTCATGCTCTTGGTTTGAGGTGGGTGTTGGTCCCTTTTTTGTAACCCGTTCTTGTCCCTTTACGAAAACTGCCTGCTCCCTGCTCACTTAGTCACGAAGGGCCTCCAGAGGCAACCAGCGGGCACACTTGTGTGAGGTGTTCCGTCTTCCATACTCCTTAATCTCCTATGATCAGTTTGAATACAATAGTACCGTAAGTGGAAAGATCTCTTCGCTCCTTCCTATGCTTCAAAGACTTGCTTCCTCTTCCTTGAAGTTCCCTCTATTCCCCACTTCAAGGAGACTTTTTTCCTGGGGCACTGACTTAGCTCTGCTTCTATAATAGCTACTTGATGACACCTCGTCTTTTCCACTAGATGATCCTGCGGGATACTCTGGGCCTCTACTGCATGTCTCAGTATGAACCTCGCAGCCTAGACCAGTGTCCTGTACGCACAATCAGCCTGCAGATGTTGGGGGACTTCAATAGAACTGACATAGAGCAGAGTGCCTCTTCTACCTCCTGGCAGAGCTCCACTTAAGTCAGGCAGATCTACCCAGCACACTCCGGTTGCTCCCTATCCCGAGTAGTAGGTGGATTTTGGGGAAGATGTATAAAATCCAGCCTGGGGGGCTGAGAGGTGCTAACTCTTATTTCAGAGATAGTGAGCGTACAGTGAGTCTCCAAGAAAGCTTCAATTCTGGGGCAACTCAGAACTTCATCCTTAAATGAGTTCTGTCTCAAATAACCTAATCTCCCTCTGCCCCTAATAGCTTCCTCCCTCCAGCTGGGTCCCGCCTCCTCATACAGCCTTATGGTCCGTAAACCAGTCTGTGCCCACTAGCCCCTCACTTCCCACACTCCCAGGCCAGTTCCTCTCCTTCCCCTCCCCCTCTCACTCCTCCCCTTTCCGGGAGCCTTGTGCCGGGGTCCTAGCCAGGCGGAATCTGGGTGCTGAAGGGGGCGGGTCCGGGTCCTATCCCTCCTACCTGGCACCGCGGGATATAAGGCTCCAGGCGAGCAGGGATCTGGTCCACACCAGGGTCCGGAGGAGCAATGGTCACCCGGGATCGAACTGAGAATAGGGACGGCCCCAAGGTGAGAGGTGGGAGGGGAGGGGGAGCAGAGGTCCCTGGTCTGGCCAGAGGACCGGGGTCCTGATACAGTGGGTCAGGGGAGAGCCTGGGAACGCAGGGCTGGAAGGGGAGAGGTGCCCAGGGACCCAAGGAGCCAGGAGCTGGAGAGGAAGCTACGAAGTATGAAGAAGGGGACAAGGGTCAGAGCAATACCTGCGTGGGCAGCGGAAGCACAGGTCTAGGGGCCTGGGTAATGGGGCTTGGCACCTGGCGGCCTGGAGGGCGTGGGAGGGGGCCAGAGTTTGAGTAAAATAAGCAATAAGGGGATGGAGCCAAGGGAGGAGGGTGGGAACAAAAAGAGAAGATAGGCACTCGCTCCATGCAGGCTGTGAGCTGGAGCTGGTTCAATGCGGTCTTGTAGAGAAGGCCCCGTGGCATTGGTTCCAGAGGCCCGAGGCCGTGTGTAAGATTTTAGGAGAACCAGTGGAGAAGCGTGACGTCCTAGAAGGGTTTGAGGGAGAAGAAGAGGCGCGGTCGCGCTAGGTTATCTCCCTTTCTACACTCAGGGCCGCCCGCTCTGAGCCCGGCACCGTGAGGCCCACGTGCTTGCAAGCAAAGAGGGTCCCCAAAGTTCTCCACTGAGACAGAGAGAGAGAGAGAGACTGCACGAGACGGAGACGTAGAGAGAAAAGAGAAGGAGAGACACAGAGAGGGGAGGAGGGAGGACGAGACTCAGGAAAATGCGGAAGACCCGGGAGAGAGAGGAGGCGAGCTACAGAAACTGACCCTAGGGGCGTTGGGAAGGGGGAGCGGAGAGGGATCGACCGGGCCCGGCCCTCGGCAATCTGGGGGCTGGGGGAAGGCGTGGAAGCCGGACTCTCCCAGCGGCGGGCTCAGGACGCCGGCGCGGCCGCGCTGAGTCTCGGTCCCGTCGGCCCGCTCTCCCTTTCCCGCTTGTCGCAGATGCTGAAGCCGCTTGTGGAGAAGCGGCGCCGGGACCGCATCAACCGCAGCCTGGAAGAGCTGAGGCTGCTGCTGCTGGAGCGGACCCGGGACCAGGTCAGTGCCTCTGCCAGCCCCGGACCCCCAAGCATCCCGTTCCCGCGTCCCAGGGCTTTCCACTGGGGTGGGGACATATGCTGGATTGGCGACCCGGGCCCCAAGGCATCCTGACCCAGTCCCGCCCTTGGAATCCCATCCCAGACCCCTTCTGGCTCTCAGAACTCGATCTTCTTCGCCGCCCCTCGGGTCTGTAAGTTTCACGCCTGGCTCTGTAAATTTCACTCCCAGAGTCGGTCAGTTTCACCCTTTGGGTCTTTAAACGTCCGCTTCCCTCCCCTCCAAACCCCTCTGAGCGGCCAGTTAATTTCACTCCCTGGGTTGCCGGGTGGTTAATTTCACTCCCTGGGTTGCTGTTTCAAACCCCCTCCTCACATGTCGGGTATTGGTTCCATCCCCTCGGGTTGGACAGTTTCATCTCAGGGTGGGCCAGGACCATCCGTGGTCATCCACTCCGCATTCGGTCGTGCGTTCTGTAAGCAGCCCATAAATGCGATCCGGGGCACCCCCAGCTCCCGCATCCGCGCCTCCCTTCTTCCCCCTGCCACTTTCCCCCTTTCTCCCCACCCCTTTCTGTCTCTGCGCCCTCCCCTCCCGTCTGTAGAACCTCCGGAACCCGAAGCTGGAGAAAGCAGAGATACTGGAGTTCGCCGTGGGCTACTTGAGGGAACGAAGCCGGGTGGAGCCCCCGGGTACAGCGCGGGGGTGGGGCAGAGGAGGGAGGGAGGGGGGAGTCACGGAGCTCGGGCCGGGGAAGATTGGGCGGGCCCAGCGGTGGACGGTGGGCTTGGGGAGTGGCAGGTTCTGCTCCGAGGCGAGGTTAATAACACCCGCGCGTGTCTGTCTCTGTGTCTCCCTCATTTTCTCTCTCTCTTCGTCCATCTGGTTTCCTGTCTCTGTCTGTGCGCCTGTCCGGCCTCGGTATCTTTGCGCCCCCCCCCTTCCCTCACCCCTGTTGGGCCCCTGCCCTGCCGCCGTGGCTCCAGGGGTTCCCCGGTCCCCAGCCCAGGACGCCGAGGCGCTCGCCAGCTGCTACTTGTCCGGCTTCCGCGAGTGCCTGCTCCGCTTGGCGGCCTTTGTGCACGACGCCAGCCCGGCCGCCCGAGCCCAGCTCTTCTCCGCGCTGCACGGCTACCTGCGCCCCAAACCGCCCCGGCCAGAGCCGGTAGATCCGAGGCCTCCAGCGCCGCGCCCACCGCTGGACCCCGCCGCACCAGCCCTTGGCCCCGCGCTGCATCAGCGCCCCGCAGTGCACCAGGGCCCCCCTAGCCCGCGCTGCGCATGGTCCCCATCCCTCTGCTCCCCTCGCGCCGGGGATCCCGGCGCGCCGGCGCCCCTCACCGGACTGCTGCCGCCGCCACCGCCGCCTCACAGACAAGACGGGGCGCCCAAGGCCCCGCCGCCCCCGCCGCCCGCTTTCTGGAGACCTTGGCCCTGAGCTTTCGGGGGGTGGAGGCGGGGGCTGGGGGTTGGGTAGAGACTCCAGCGCGTGGGCAGCAGAGGGACCCGGGCGTCCGGGCGAGGAGGTGTTGGGGAGGGCGGCGGGGCGCGCGGGCTCAGCGCGCGGGTGAGATGTGGTCTATATTAGAGTATCTATATAAATATATATTTTCCTGGTTCCTGTCCCTTTTCCCTGACCCGCTCCCCCTTGCGTCTAGGATTGTACCCTCTTTGCTCTCGGCCCAGACCCAGTCCTTTACGAGTCCCTAGTGCATGGAATAAAGTGGTTATTAAATCCCCGTGTGTCCCCGAAACAGGGGCCTGCCTTTATCTCGACGTCCACGCCCACTTTCCCTTCCCTTCTGTCTCCCACCCCCAGTCCTGCTCTCCATGGCCCAAGCTCCGGGGCAGACAGGTAAGTAAAGAAGAGAGCAGAGCGGAGACTGAGGTTGGAACTGAAACCAGGTGGAAAACAGAGATAGGGTAGGGGAAGAAGAGATGGGAGCCTTTGAGAAAAAACCAGATAAAAAGAAAAGAAAAAAATTAAAATAAAGCCGACTCTGGTGGGATTCGAACCCACAACCTTTGAATCGCTCATTTCGTCAACTAGAAGTCCAATGCGCTATCCATTGCGCCACAGAGCCACCTCGCAAGCAGGGGCATCTTGTGGCTTACCGGTACTAGCACCGGAAGGGGCAGGATGGAGGATGGGGGTGTGAGAGGGAATTGGGCGGGGCGTGTCAGTGGCGTGCGGTTTGGATCTCAGAAGCCAGCCAGGTAGAGGTAGCGGGCGCAAAGCTTGTCAGCCAGGTGGCAATGAGGGCGCGCAAGAAACAGGGAGGGGAAGCAACCGAATATGAGCGAGTGAGGTGCAGAGCTCCGGCTGCCTGCTTGGGGCGTTTCCAGCTCAGGCGCACCCCACTCCCAGATGTGGTCCCACCCAAATAAACATTTTTTGTTTTAAATTTCTGTGTGTCTCTGTTTTTTCTGGTTTATCTTTTCTACCATCTGCTGCTATGCAGTCCGGAGTCTCGATGGTTTCCCATTCCTGATTTTAAAAAGGTGGAAAAGGACATCAATCAATTTGACTCTATCATCTTTGCCCACCTTCTTCCTTCTAGTCTCTTAGGAGGACAATGGGGAAAGCTTGCTTCCGTGCAGGTAGCGTGGCCGAGCGGTCTAAGGCGCTGGATTTAGGCTCCAGTCTCTTCGGAGGCGTGGGTTCGAATCCCACCGCTGCCAAAGAGGAGGTTTTTCTCTTGGTTTAAGCACCCTGAACCGTTTCATAACGGGTTATCTGCGATACTCCTTTAGTTTTATGAAGCCCCCGTTTCTGGTTTCACCACCATCAAAGTCTTCCATCTTTGGTCTTCTAGATCTTACGTCTGCATCCCAGCCTCAAATCAAGACTTGGTACAAACTGCTGAAATCTTCATTTTTTCACATCTGATCTCTATTTTAACATATTTTCAAATACAACATTCTCATCTCAAAATTAGCTCAACCTGAAATATTCTTAAGTGACTTACTGTATGTTCTGCCAGCGGTGTGCTAGAGAATCCTTTTATCCCCTGTGAAAAGCTCAAAGATTACTGTCCTAATTCCCTTTTGTTTTTCAGATGCTCTGGGGTCATAAGAGAAACATGTCATTTAGGAAACCAACAACAGAACCTACTCATGTTAGGTTAAAAAGCGCAAGGTTCCACCGAGATTTGAACTCGGATCGCTGGATTCAGAGTCCAGAGTGCTAACCATTACACCATGGAACCTACTCGCCAAAGGGTGGCTTCACAGACTATATATATTACTGTACTTTCTATTCTGCATGTTTCCCCTGTCCACCCGTTATTTATAGAAAACAAGAAGAGACAAGAAAATGCATTGCTGAATATGGTGGACACCGCTATCGAGCAGCTGAAATATAAATTCAGATGTACTTTTAGCTTCTATACACATCGTATTTAGAAGACTTTGTATAAAAAAAGACAAAATTTTATCAATAATTTAAAATATTGATTACATATTAAAATAAGACTTTGGAGTATTGGGTTAAGTAACGTATATTGCTAAATTTTATTTCGCCTTTTTCTGTTTACACTTTTTAATGTAGGTACTAGAAAATTTAAATTGGAGTATATGGCTTACATATGTACTGCTCTAAAACATCTTTACTTCCCCTCTACTGTCATTCGTTCTACCTTTTGGAGAGTAAGTTACCGCCCCACTTAATACCATTTCCTTCTAAAACAGGGTAAATGTGTTTTTGTTACTGTTCACCATTGTTTTATTCGCAGGGGCATAATACATTAATTGTCCTCAAAAGCAAAAAGCCAGACGCCCGAACAGGGACTTGAACCCTGGACCCTCAGATTAAAAGTCTGATGCTCTACCGACTGAGCTATCCGGGCTCTCGAGACGAGTTTACTCTCCTTTGTATAAGAGATTTTCATATACGGACATCCCGGCGACAAGACCGAGAGAATTGTATCCGCGCAGAGGAATCCGGTACAGACGCAGGGCCAGGGAATGAAGGCCGCCTGCTGCTGACTGCTCTTTTTTTTTTTTTGCCTCCCTTCTTCAGAGGCCCCGCCGAGGCTGGGACGCTGGGGCTAGAGCTTCGCAGAGGCTGGAACTGTGCGGTGCCGGGACTGACCGCGCGGGGCCGCTGCGGGCTACAGGCTTCCCTCGCAGACAGCTTCCTCCCCAGCCCTTGTGACCTAGAGCCCGGACACCTCGGGCACCTGGGCTCCCGCCTATCGTCCCGCAGGCTCGGGGAGGGCCTGGAGTGGACAGAATGCTACATGGGGACTTCAGACACTGTGCGCCCGGGACTCCACTTCGGTTTCCTGGCCGGCCCTATTCCAAGGGAGAGACCGAGGTCGGGCGTGCCAAAGGCTGGGGACAGAGAGGGCCGGGCCTGGGGGAGATGGGTGTCTGGGGTGACAGGAGAGGTGTTCCTGACCGCCTGCCGGGTGCTGGAATGCGGGTGCGATTCAATTGCGTGTGGCTGTGAGATTTATGGCCAAGTGCGGCTCACCTGTGTATAGTGATTCATGTGGATGATTCACGCGTAGGAATGCAGGTGCCTCGCGCTCAGTTCTGGCTGGGAGAGAGGAAAAAAGGGTCTTGGGGGGAAGTTGGGGAGTGAACGGACAAGGGTCCCAGGGCATCAGTCGGACCCCTGACCAGGTAAAGGGCAGTGTCCTAATTATACAGGCGTCACCTCCTCCCTGTCTCCATCTCAGCATCTGGTCCCTCCCTCCCCAGCGGGACCCAGGCTCCTGATATCCATCTGGGTGAGCCAGCCAGAGGGACTGGCTGTGCTAGAGGCACGCAAACAAGTATTAGGGTACAAACTGTGGGCGGGGAGAGGGAGCTGGAGCCTCCAGCGAAGAGCTTCGGAGACAGCCCTGGAGAGCGCTGACTCTCAGGACCACCCTGCCCCCCAGACCCCTAGCCTTCCCCTCCGGAAGTGCAGCCCTGCCGGGCCTGCCGCTCACCTCCTCCAGGCCGGCTGCTGCTGTGGCAAGTTTTGCGGCCAGTCTTCCCTTCCATCATGGCAGTGTACCGCCTGTGTGTGACCACTGGTCCCTACCTGATGGCCGGCACACTGGACAACATCTCCGTCACGCTGGTGGGCACGTGTGGTGAGAGCCCCAAGCAGCGGCTGGATCGAACTGGCAGGGACTTCGCCCCTGGATCGGTGAGTACAAAGGAGAGAGGGAAGCGCAGCCCTGAGAGGCAGGGCCTGCAGGGGACCCTGAAGGAGAGGAGGATCACTCCTGTACTCATCAAGTCAGGATGCCGGCTGTGACCTCCTCAGTCACCATTGCGGTCCCTGTCTTCTCTGAGAATGATAAACTCTATCCAGGCAGGGCTGTGGAGAGGAAGGAGCACTGAACAGAGAGTCCGGAGATGTCCTCTGGATTCCTAGCTCCTCCTATAATTGATGGTGGCCATTGGATTCTTCGTTTCCTCTACTCTGGAGGGGATCTGCCTGCTCTTATCAGCCCCCAGGATTGTTTGCTGGTGGCCTACACAAGGGTTCCCCAGTGGCCAAGGAGGCTAGTGAAATCCACTAGCACCCACTCTGCTCGCACATCGTGCGGGGAGTGCCTGCTTCTACCTGGATGAAGGGCTGCTTTTTTCTAATCCACACAAAGGCACCCTATGGTTAGCAGCAGACATAGGTGTAGACGCACTGTTGCAAGGTGCAAGGATGGCCTTGGTGGTTCCCTGCCTCTCACCTGCTTGCTGCCTTGGTCCCATCAGGTACGGAAGTACAAGGTGCGCTGCTCAGCAGAGTTGGGTGAGCTCCTGCTGCTGCGTGTACACAAGGAGCGCTATGCTTTCTTCCGAAAGGACTCCTGGTACTGCAGCTGCATCTGTGTCACTGCCCCGGATGGTACCGTTTCCCACTTCCCCTGCTATCAGTGGATTGAAGGCTTCTGCACAATGGAGCTAAGGCCAGGAACAGGTGGGCCAGAGGAGAGAGCTAAACTGTACTGCAAAAGACGTCTTTTGGGATTAGGGGTGGGGTATCACAGAGCCCAGGGTGCAGGGAATAGGATTGGGGTCGGGAACTCTGGGCTCCCAAGTAGATGCTTTCTGAAAAAAGTGAGTCTTTCAAGCCCTGAAATGCAAGAGCTTTCTAGGCAGTATTTACTCTTCTGGAGACACACAGACACATGCATTCAAGTAGATATGCACTCCTGTCACACACACACACACAAGCAGGTGGCTTTCCACGCCTCCCTGTGCGCTTCCCCAGAGTGAATTCCTCGGGAGCCCAGACACGAATTAACCCACCAGCTGAGTTATTAGACTTTAACAGGTGAAGAAGCCCTGAATGTTTAGAGAATGTAGCTAGAGAGGCCCTGTCCTTTACTACTAGCTTTTCTAGTGTGGATGACATCCCTGTGAGGCACTGTTAGTATCCCTTGTTGAATCTGTGGGGCCTTTCAAGGACCCTGGGCTTGAGTGCCTTCAGCCTCCAGAGCTGTCTGATCAAGAGAGGCAACACTAGGGCAGCTCTGAGTGTTGAGATGAATCTCAGGGATGAGAGATGGGTATTCTAGGTCAAGGTGAGGCCAGTGAACATTACTCCACAGCCCACAGTGAGCTCTTCATGGACATCACTGTAAACTCCCATCCGTTACTATGGCACATCCATCCATAGCGTCACAAAATATATTTGTTCATCAGTCGTTCACCAAGTGCATATTCTGTGCATGGTGCCAGGCACCATGCTAGATGTGGGAATACAAAAAATGAATACAGCATGACTTCTGCCCTCAAGGAGTGTATAGTCTGGAAAGGAGACAAACATGCAAACAATTAGGAAGATTGTTATAGTTTGGGGGGTCACGTTGTCTCAGGTTGTCTCAAATCCCTTCTACTGATGAAATACAAAGAACATGGGGGAACTCTCATGTGATTCACATGGATGTGGCTGTGGGATTGGGCTCAAGGCTTGGGGGGTTCAGGCAAAGTTTGCAAAAGGTGTTGTTTGAAAAGAAGCTTATACCAAGAGTAATTTTCATTCCCCACAGCAAGAACCATTTGTCAGGATTCCCTTCCCCTCCTCCTGGATCACAGGAAACGGGAGCTCCGGGCCCGACAAGAATGCTACCGGTGAGGGTGGCTTGATCTGACTTCTTCCTGCCCCTTTATTCTGACCTCAGCCTCCATCAGATTGTTTCCAACTCTAACCTCAGTTCCAACCTTGGGAGCCCAACTCCAATCAGGACTCTCATTTAAACTTAATCCCACTTTAACAATGACCCTGAGTCTGAACCCAGAATACCGGTATTAACAATTGCCCCAATACCATCAGTGAATTCATACTCAACCCCCAACTTTCCCTGATGAAATCCAGATCCCAGTACCAGGCCCTAGTATTCACCAATCCTCAGCCTCACTCCCAAACCTGCCATGGTCTTAATCCCCACACAAACCCATCTCTAAACCAGTGTGGGCATTAATGTCATCCTCAAATGCTACCCTGATCTGAAGCCCAGTGCCTTCATGGAGAAAATTCCAATGCTTTGTCTCCTGTCCAGAAAGTTGATGGTTTCTGGAGTTTTCATCTGAAGTCATATCTTTAAAAGCTAAGACTTCTGTTTAGCCCAAGCTTGACCTGCCGCCTCTGACCTCTTTCCCATGGAAGCTGGAAGATCTATGCTCCTGGCTTCCCCCGCATGGTGGATGTCAGCAGCTTTGAGGAGATGGAGTCAGATAAGAAGTTTGCCTTGACCAAAATGCCACCTCGTGTAGACCAGGGTGACAGGTGAGGACCAAGGCTTGGGAGGGAGGTAGAGGGGAGCGAAGTGGAGGGTCTGTTGGGAAGATGGGACCCCAGCAGCCTGGAAGGAGGAGTCAGGGTCTGTAATAAGTGCAGTTTCATTCAGGAGTCAGAAGCAGAGTGGACCAGGGATGTCCCCGAGGAGTCTGGCAGAGAGGACAAGAGTGAGGAGATTATTTCAGGTCAGGAGCACAGAGGGCAGGGGAGGAGCCAGGAGGGAGGTGAGACCTGGGGACTTTGAGGGCAGGACAGGGGTAAGGTATTAAGGGGAGTGGACTTCAGGGCCCACTGACTGATTCCTGTCCTATTCCCCACACCCCCAGCAGTGGGAATCGGTACCTGCCTGGCTTTCCCATGAAGATTGACATCCCTTCCCTGCTGCACATGGAGCCCAATATTCGCTACTCAGTCACCAAGACAACCTCGCTGCTCTTCAATGCCGTCCCTGCGTGAGGCCACTGCCCTCTGTGCACTCTCACTCAGTCCCCCTGCCCCCCTGATGCCCTGCGCACATCTCCACCCTCAAACCCCTTCCCTGCCCCCGTGCCTCCTCGCCATCCCAGCCTCCGCCCCCCACCCTCAGTCTCCCCTCCCTCCCCTTCCTCCAGGCCCTCCTCCCTGACCCCAGCCGTCCCTCACTGAGCAAGCACTATTGAACACAGGTGACATTGTCCCTGGACCTATCAGATCGTTAATCTCCCCTTGCCACCCTGCCTTTCCCCAGTGCCCACACTCTTCAGGGCATATCAGCATCTTTACACATCCTACCTAACTGACCGATTGCCATAGACCTAACTGTTCTATGTTCCATTCCCTTTCCTTTGATTCAGCCCACCTAGTGAGTGCTTGTTATGAGCTGGCTATGCCACAGCTCATAGTGTAATGGGGGATGATATGCATCCACTGGGTTTACCATGTAATGCAGGGAATGAGGGGTGTTTTGTGAAAGATTCAAGACATGTGTTTTGGGGGAGATCAAGCAATGCTTCACAAAGGAATTTGCTTCTGAGATGTGCCTAGAAGAACAGATAGATTTTACAGTAAGTAGAGATGTAGGAGATGGCTTTCTAGGAGAGGCAACTTAAATGAAACCCTGGAAATGGGGGAAAGCCTATTTAATTTCAAGTATTTTTTTTCCTTATTCTAAAATAATGCTGTCAGGCATGGTGGGCTGTGCCTGTAGTCCCAGCTACTCAGGAGAGGACTGCTTGAGCCCAGGAGTTCCAGGCTGCAGTGAGCTATGATCACACCTGTGAATAGCCACTGCACTCTAGCCTGGACAATATTGCCAGACCCCATCTCTTAAAATAATAATAATAGGCCGGGCATAGTGGCTCATGCCTGTAATCCTAGCACTCCATGAGGCAAAGGCAGGAGCATCCTTTGAGGCCAGGAGTTTGACACCAGCCCGGACAACATAGCGAGACCCCTGTCTCTACAAAAAAGAATTATAAAAAAATTAGCTAGGCATGGTGGCATGCACCTGTAGTCCTAGCTACCCAGGATGCTGAGGTAGGAACATCGCTTGAGTCCAGGAGTTCGAGGTAACAGTGAGTTATGATGGTACCACTGCACTCCACCTGGGTGACAGAGCAAGACCCTATCTCTAAAAATAATAGCAATAATAATACTAGCCAGACATTGTGGTGTGTGCCTGTAGGCCCAGCTACTTGGGAGGCTGAGGCAAGAGGATCGCTGGAGCCCAGGAATTTGAGGTTGCAGTGAGCTAAGATGATGCCACTGCACTCTACCCAGGGCGAGAGTCTCATTCTGTCTCAAACAAAATAAATAAATAAATATAATAATAATAATAATAATACTCACTGTAAAAAATCAAACAGTATAGACATCCACAAAAGTGAAAAGTATATATCCTTCAGCTTGCCAACCCCACTTATACCAGTCCAGTGTACGAAGTACGTCTCTGGTTATGTCTGGTGCGCAGTCTTGGTTGGCCTTGTCTAGTGCCCAGGGTGGGAGAAAAACCTAGAAAGGCTGGTAGAAAACAGCTGGTGGGGAGCTTTATGGGCTAGCCAGGCATGGCAGTTGGGGCTTTTTCCTGCAGGCAGAGGGGAATATCACAAGATGGACGCTTGGAAAAAGCAGGCCAAAGCACTAGTGAGGATGACTTGGCCACGTGTACTATCCCTCCCAGGGATGGTTGCATTTGAACCAATGTCCCCCCTAGGCTGCAGAACCTCCACTGGGCCTAGACTTTTTCTCCTGTGTTGACTGTCAGGCACCTCTACCCTGGGGATTGACCCTCCAGGCTGAGGGCACAGTGGCCCCCAGCAGACCCTAGACACTCCCCTCACTGCCCCTCCTTCCCTTCCCCCTCAGGTCGTTAGGCATGAAGCTTCGAGGGCTGCTAGACCGCAAGGGCTCCTGGAAGAAGTTGGATGACATTCGGAACATCTTCTGGTGCCACAAGACCTTCACTATAGGTGTGCAGAGCGAGGCAGTAGAAGATGTCTATCCTTCACCTTATCTCATGCTCAGACCCTTTCCTCCCATTCTGGGAAAGGGCCTGCTCTCAGTCCCCCCAGGGAGACTGCTGGATTCGGGTGGGAGGGGCTCCTGGTTTCACTAGTGGCATCTCCCAGTTTCCCCTCAGGAACCCAGGCACCTCCCCTGAAGAGGGAACTAGAATAGGGGAGTGAGGACAGAGAGACACTGCTTGCCTGGAAGAGGGTCACAGTCATTTAGAGGGTCCTGATCCTGGTTAGGGGCACATGACTCTCTTCCCCTACTCCTACCACTATGAGTTTCAGGCTTTGGGGCCAGAAAGACTTACATTCGAATCCCTGCTCTGCCACTCGATTGGGCAAGTCATTCCATCTCTCTGACCCTCAGTGTGTAGTCTTAAATTGAAGATATAATTATACCTACCTCATAGGTTTGCTGGGAGGAACACCTAATAGTGATGAGCAAAGGGCTTGGCAGGACCAGGACCTAGGGAAGTAGTTTTCAGACCAACTGGTCCCATCTCTTGCCCCCTAGAGTATGTCACAGAGCACTGGTGTGAGGACCACTTCTTTGGGTATCAGTACCTGAATGGAGTCAATCCTGTCATGCTCCATTGCCTCTCCAGCTTGCCTAGCAAACTGCCTGTCACCGATGACATGGTGGCCCCCTTGCTGGGACCAGGCACCTGCCTGCAGACAGAGCTAGAGGTGAGTGAGGAACTCAGCAGTGGGCCTGTTTGGTGGGGTTGCCATTATGGACAAGGGATGTGTGTGGAGGGTAAGGGGGAATGGCCTGGCCTGCATCACAACTGTGGGCCTCATCCTCTGGGTAGCCCTGGTTCTGCACTGTTTAAGTAGAGCAGAGATGGATGAGGGCCAGTTGGGGCTTGGGAGGCTTTGAGGCCTGAGATGGGGCCTGGTGGAGGGTGTGAAAGAGCAGGACAGCTGCAGGGACAGTTTGGAGAAGGCCTTGCCCCTGTTCTGGGGTCTCCAAGGTCCTAGGTGCTGAGGCCCAAGGAAGGCTGCTTTAGGACAAGCTATTGGCAGGGCCCCCAGACATAGCAGGGACAATCAAGAGGATGAGGAGCTCTGACCGTGTGGAGGTACATGATGACCCGGGCTCTCTCGGGCAGCCAAGCCCTCCAGAAAGCCAGAGATGTGGTTGGTTGATTCTCATTGTATGTTGATTTTACTGTTGTTGGATAAAGGCAGGTCAGATCTCCCAAGGGGATTCCATCTAAGTTGAGGGAGTAGGAAGGACCAGGAATGGGGGGAGGAGGAGAGGACGCTGGTCGGGAGCCAGGTGAGAGGTTGCACAACGAGGGACTCAGCTGGACCTCATTCCAGACATTCTGGGAAGGGTGGGGTACCCAACGTTGGGCATTAGTGCAGGCACCAAGAATTTCAGAGGCCCGAACACGGGACCTTAGCCCCTCCCTGGGGTAGAAGTGAGCAGAGAATGGAGACGGAAGCGGAGCGCGGGTTGAGATGGCACTCCAAGCCTCTGTGTGCCTTCTCCAGAGGGGGAACATCTTCCTAGCGGACTACTGGATCTTGGCGGAGGCTCCCACGCATTGCCTAAACGGTCACCCCCAGTACGTGGCCGCCCCGCTCTGCCTGTTGTGGCTCAACCCCCAGGGGACGCTGGTGCCCATGGCCATCCAGGTGAGCCTGGGGGCGGGGCTTCGGAGGTGGGGTCCCTCAGGGAGCACACAGCCATGAACCCCTTGATTACTCTCGGACGCAGCTCAGCCAGACCCCTGGACCCAACAGCCCCATCTTTCTGCCCACTGACTCCGAATGGGACTGGCTGCTGGCCAAGACTTGGGTGCGCAACTCTGAGTTCCTGGTGCACGAGAACAACACGCACTTTTTGTGCACGCACTTGCTGTGCGAGGCCTTCGCCATGGCCACGTTGCGTCAGCTGCCGCTCTGCCATCCTATCTACAAGGTCTGTGCGACCCCGGGCCGGGACGAAAGGGAGCGGGGCCTGGGCCTCCTCCTCCCCTGACCTTCGGGTCACGTGACCTCGCTCCGCTCCGCTCGCAGCTCCTGCTTCCCCACACTCGCTACACACTGCAGGTGAACACCATCGCAAGGGCCACGCTGCTCAACCCTGAGGGCCTCGTGGACAAGGTGCGGCCTCCCCGCGCGGTCCCTGCGGCCCAGTCCTTCGGCCCTGTCTGAACCAAGCCCATTCCACAAGCCCCGCCCCTCTCCTACTTGCCCCGCCCATACGCCCTGTCCCCGCCTGCCTGTCCCACCCACGGGTCTCACTCCCTCAGGCCACCGTTCCACAGGCGGGGCATCCCCAGCCCCAGCACTAGTCTCCCCTGACCCTGCGTCCAGCCGGGCTCTCGCCTCTCCGGCTTTCAGTTCATTCTTTTAATTACCCGATACCTAAGGATCTCCTCCTGTGCACGTGACAGGGCCGCAACCTGCGCAGCCCGCGTCAGGCCGGCCCCCATGGGTGTTTGATCCGTGGCCGTGGACTGCTTGATTAACCGAATAAGCCTCTCCCTGGGCCGGGTCTCTAGCCCCACCTAGTCCCCAGAGGCTGGGTTGGGGGTTGGGCCAGCCCGGGAGCCAAGCTGTGCTGTGTCCCCAGGTCACGTCCATCGGGAGGCGAGGCCTCCTCTACCTCATGAGCACGGGTCTCGCCCACTTCACCTACACCAATTTCTGCCTTCCGGACAGCCTGCGGGCCCGCGGTGTCCTGGCCATCCCCAACTACCACTACCGAGACGACGGCCTGAAGATCTGGGCAGCCATTGAGAGGTGTGGGCCGGGACCCTCCAGCCCCTCCAGCCCCACAGGGCCTCCTGGGCTTGGGCGGTGTGGGCCCCCGTGCTCCTGCCGGCTGGGGCGCTTGGGCTGGGGGTTCTAGGGGTTTTCCAACCCCAGCATAGGGAATTCTCAAGGGTAGGAATTGGGTTTGGGGTCCCTTGTGAAATGGCAGGTAGTTGCCATCCAGAGAGGGGCTAGGGTGTGTGAACGTAGTGGGGGGAGGGAAAGAGGAGGTGCCCAGAGGAGTCAGAGTACCAGGGCTGGTGCACCGGCTAAGTATGGGTGGGGGCTCCAGGCAGGCAGGTCTTCCTTCCTCCTGGGTGCTGAGTGAGGAGGGGGAGGAGGCAGCATGAGCCAGACGCTCCTTGGCGCACCTCCCCCCAGGCCCCTGTGCAGGAAGGAGGCACAGAGCACCCATGACTCAGGAGTGGGGGATGGGACTGAAGGGAAGCCTGGGCACTCAGGTTCCAACTGGATCTGGGCATCCCCATTGAACCCCTGTGGATGCTCAGTGGACTCTGGCCATCTGCCTGTCCCCAGCCTGAGTGGCAGTGGGCCTTGGTTTTCTGGGGAGGCCTGAGCCCAAGATTACTCCAGTGGCACCAGCATCTATTTCCTGCAGCTTTGTCTCAGAAATCGTGAGCTACTATTATCCCAGCGAGGCCTCCATCCAGCAGGACTCAGAGCTGCAGGCTTGGGTCGGCGAGATTTTTGCTCAGGCGTTTCTGTGCCGGGAGAGCTCAGGTATCCCCCTTCATGCCACGTCCCACACAAGCTCTCATTCTGTACCCCCCCCATTAATCAGTTCTTATTTATTGACCAGCCTTTGAAGTACATATATTATTGTCCTCACTTAGTAGATAAGGAAATAGGCACAGGGCAGGTTGCTGAGGCAGGATTCAGAGCCAGCTCCCACTGTCTCCAAAGCCCTTGCTTTCAACCACTGCACTGTGTCCCTCTTGTCCCTTGACCTTTATGAGAGCCCATCTGTTCACTTCAGCTTGCTGGGCTCTCCATGCACCACATCATGCAGTAGGAGCTATCTCTGACTTGAAAGGATTCTGGCACCTTCTCTGATACTCTCTCATGCCTGTCCTGCTAGGTGGCCCTTCAAACCACTCACCTCTCTTCACTTCCTTTGGCTGCAGACCTCTTCATGGAGTGGGTTGGTCTTGCTGCTACCTGAGTCCTTATTTATGCCTGTCATCTAACCTTAACTCTCCCCTCTCTCTGACACTGCCTGAGAGGCCTCTGAGACATACCAGCACCAGTGCCCCCCTCTTGGGCCTCCTTTCCTTAACTTCAGTGCCCAGCAGATGTCCCAGACCATCCTCCTTTCTTTAAAGTCTTCCTTATCTCCAGGGAGGATGTGTTCTTCTAACCTTCCCACTTCTTCCTGAGTCCCAGCCATCTCCCCATCCCAGCTGCTGGCTTGTCCTAGATCTCTGACACCTCTCTCTACCCTTCCCTAATGGAATTAGCCTTTTTTTCTGTTTCTCCTCTACAGCTGATTCCCAGACTTGGAAATCCCCCAAGTATCCATTCCCTGAAGGACTTTTCTTTTTTGGTGTCTCATAGTCGCCCTTAAGACCAGCACATGAAAACTGTAAGTCATCCCTCTATAGAATGATGTCTGGCCTTGCTCAGGTTACATACCCTATTGCTACTTTTCATCACCTACTTACCTAGTGCCACTGTATTATGCAGTCTGTATTCCAGGCACTCAAAAACATAGAAGAGACCTCTATATCTGGGTGTAGTAGAAGAAAAGGAAAAGCTCAAAGTGGCACAAATGTCCATCCTCCAGTTCTGCCAACCCTGGCCTGGGATTTCTCTCAGCAGAGATATGGCTTTCAGCTGACTTAGTGCTTCTGGAGACCACCCAGAGGAGTTCCTCTCTGGGGAGACCCAGGGAGGAGGGATGGTCTCAGGTCACCTCCAAATAGAATAAGCAGCTATTGCAGCCCTACCTGTAATAGGCTTGGAAGATTTTCTTTTTAAACAAAAATTTCCAAACATACAGAAAAGTAGAGAGTATAGTGAAGGGAGCACCCACCACCAGATTCAACAATTGCCAACCTTTTGCCATATTTGATTAATATTTTGCTTTTGTTTATTGATGAAGCCTTTTAAAGTAAATTCCAGTCATCATATTTCACCCCATCAATATGCATCTGAAAAATTGACATTTTTCTACACAATCACAATGCTGTTATCACACTGAACAAAATTGACAATAATCTCCAATGTCACCCTCCTATCTAGTCCATATTCAAATTTCTCCACTTGTTCCATTTTCCCCAGCTGATCCTATTGATTCAGGAGCTAATCAAGGACTAGATGGTGAATTTTTTCGGTTTCGACTTGAAAGTCTCTCTTAATTTGGAACAGCCCGTCTTCTCCTCTGCTTTGTAAAATCATATGATATAGACTTATTGAGGAGCCTGGACTAGTTGTTCTGCAGAATAGCTCACCTTCTGAATTTATCTAATTTCTTCCTCATGATGTCATTCATCTTGTTCCTCTATCCTGTGTTTTTTGTAAACCGGAAGTAATATCTGAAGGTTAAATATTTTTGGTGAGAATTCTGTGTCCTCTGCATTGCATCATATTGGGACACGCATAATATCAGGTTGTCTCACTATTAGTGATGCCGAGAGTGATTTGTGGGCTAAGGTGGTGACAGCCAGATCTCTTTTGAATTTTTTAAAGGGTGACCCTTCCCTGTGTTTTGCAAGCCTACTGTTAATCATGAGCATTCCTGATCCTCTCCCCTCGGGCAGCTGTTTCATATTTGAGACTGTCTGTTTTCTATTTAAGACGCAGAGGTGGATCTAATTACTGTTGGTTCACCTTGATTCACTTCTCTGATCTCACTTTATTAAACTTGTCTCTGTTTTAGTACATCAGAACACTCTTCTGATTGACAGCTCTTTTAACCAGTACAAACTTACTCTAGCTTCATATACGGTATTTAACAGCAAAACACACTCATCAACCTCAGTCTGCTTTTGGCTTCCATATTCCAAGGGAAAAGATAAACAATATGAACTACTGAAAAATTCCCATAGATAGTCTGACTCCTGCTTTACTTTTTTACTCCCAGCCTCCAAGGTTAGACAATCAACCACAAACAGAACATTCAGAAAATTCCCACATGCTCCCAGGCCGATGCCCTTCCTCCAACCTCTCTGTCTGTCCTGTTGCAACAGCCTCTCTCCAGTCAGCCTGACTCCAAACCTTGAGCCCTCTTTGACTCATGTTCCCCTTTCTGTTTTCCTACATCCATTTGGGTGGCTGATCCCTATTGTCCCTATTATTTCCCATTGTCACCACCCTAGTGTCAGTCCTCCTCACAGTGCTCCTGCATGGTGGCAGCTGCTTCTCAATGACACCCACCCCTCCCAGCCTCTTGTTGCTTGCCTGCCAAGCTTGCAGGACTGCCACCCTGCTAATCCTCTGAAATACTGCCCAGAAACCAACCACATGGACCTGCACTTGGCTGTAGCCTCACCTCCAATTAGGTCCCCTCCCTGCCCCCTCAGCTTGCTTATGCCCCATACCTTCCCACTCTGGCTTCTTAGCCTCTCATGCATTTGTTTCATTCAACCAATAATTACTGGGCTCTTAATATTTTTTAAGTATTGTTTTAAGTGCTGGGGTTTAGCAGTGAACAAGACAGACAAAAATCCTGGCCTTAATGGAGCTTAGCATTCTTTTGGGGGAATACAGAAAATCAGCAAACAAACAAATATGTCAGGTGGTTATGAATGCTAAGAAGAATAACAAAACAGCATTGGGGCTATAGTGTGTCAAATAGGGAGATAATTTCATGTAGGTGGTCAGGGAAGGCCTCTCTGAGGAGCTGATGCTTGAGTAGGGACTGCAGGCAGTGAGGGAGCTAGTTCTGTGGGTAACTGGGGTAAGAGGAGCAGGTTGATGTGTAGTATGTGCAAAGGCCCTGAGGTCTGAGCATGTTGGTCATGTTGGTGTGTTTGAGGAATACCAGAAGGCCTGTGTGGCTGGAGTGGAGTAAGTGAGAGAGAGAAAAGTCCAGAAGTAATGAATTCAGAGAAGGAGCTGGAGCCAGATCAAACAGGGCCATGGTAAGGTGAGTGAGATGGGAAGCCCTTAGAGGTTTTTAGTGAAGGATGACATAATCTGATTTGTGACCTTAAAGGATCACTCTGGCTGTCATGTGAAGAACAGGCTGTAAGGGACGGGGGTAGAAGCCACAGGATTCATCCAGGAGGGAGATGATGGAGACTGGGTGGTGGTGGAGGTTGAGGTAGTGAGGAAAGACTGGCTACTGGAAGTCTCCCATGCTGACACATGCGGGATGAGACAGAAAGAGGAGGGGTGTGCTGATCTGGGCCTGAAGAACTGGGAAAGAGCACTGGAATGGAACCACCGTGGCAGGGCGGGGGTGGGGAGGGCATGGGGCAGGGAGTGGAGCATCTGGTCTTGCAGACGTTCAGTTTGAGGTGTCTCGTGGATGCTCAGGTGGAGATGTCAGGTAAGCAGCTGCAGATTCGTGCCCGCTGCTGAGTTTAGACTTCAGGAGCCAGGCACAGCCGGAGCTGTGAACGTGGGAGTTGTCGGCGAGGGAGGTGGCTGAAGCTGTGGGCCTGGGTGAGACTAGTGAGGTATGGAGGGAAGGAGAGCGAGGACCAAGCCGGAGAGCTCCAGCCTGAGAACGCTTTCCTCTCTCACCTTTTTCCCGTTCAAAGCTCACCCACCCTTCAACTCCAGCAGGCCCTGTTGTCCTCCAGGATGTCCCGCCTGACCACTCGGGCCCTGGTGCCCGCTTCTGCCCTACTTGCCCTCTCTTCAAAGAGCCAAGCTCTGGCCTTGGGTGCTCCCTTCTGCTTCCACCACGGCAAGCTTTTGAATACCTCGCTCTGTGGTCCTGTCTCTGCCGCTAAGCCCAGCAGAGGGTGGGTGCTTGGACAGACAAATATTGGTGAACTGGGTAGAATTAAGTCATTAAGTGCTAATGTGGGCTGCAGACTGGAGTGCCTTGGAAGTCAGGGAGAGGCTGCGCAGCACTTGGCTTGAACTTGGCTCTGTCACAGCACCTGCCTGCCCGGCGTCTTCTGGCCTGATCCCAGTTCTCACCTCCTTATCCTACCCTCCTTCAGAGACCGCAGATCTTGGTGATGACCATCCCTAGCTTCAAGTCAACCCTAATCTTAGTCTTAGGACAGTCGTGGCCAAATGTTCAGCCCTTACATCCTCACTTTCCCCCTGTGGTTAGCCCCAGCCCTGAGCTGCCCCTAGGAATTCATCCACACCCTCTTCTCTTCCTGCCCACACCCAGGCTTCCCAAGCAGGCTGTGCGCCCCAGGAGAGCTGGTGAAGTTCCTCACTGCAATCATCTTCAACTGCTCCGCCCAGCATGCCGCTGTCAACAGTGGGCAGGTGAGGCTGCAGAGGGCAGGCCTGGGGGCAGCGGGCCTCAGCAGTGGGCTTGAGCTCAGGTTGAGAGCGTGGGCGGGTCAGGGTTGGGGTGGGTTTAAGGTTAGGCTTGGGGTTGGAGTGGCCACTGGGTGGAGTGAAGGGCTGGCCTCGGGGGATGCCTGGGCGGGGCTGGGCCCATGGTTTTAGTGGCGACTCACGTTGATGTTACCTTGGGAGTAGAACTTAGGGGCTCCTGTCATGGTTAGAACATGGCCAGGTGGAGTATCAGGTTGTTCCGTGTGGCGTGCCAGCCCAAGGCCCTTTGAGTCCTCCTCCTTCCTGGGTGACTCACTCTGCCCAGTCCTGGAACATTGGGCGGGGAGTGACGAGGAGTGAGCCGGGCTCCTGCCCTACTTCTGGGACTTTCCACCCTCTACCCCTTCCTCTCTTCCCTTTCCAGAATCCCCTCATTTCCCAACTGCAAGACTTGGGATGGTGGAGTGGGGGCAGGGAGGGTGACGAGGGAGCTGGTCCTCCCCTTCTGGCCGGCTGACCCAGCTGCGGGGGGGGGTCTCCACAGCATGACTTTGGGGCCTGGATGCCCAATGCTCCATCATCCATGAGGCAGCCCCCACCCCAGACTAAGGGGACCACCACTCTGAAGAGTTACCTAGACACCCTGCCGGAAGTGAACATCACCTGTAACAACCTTCTCCTCTTCTGGCTGGTCAGCCAAGAGCCCAAGGACCAGGTGTGTGGGGCACTGTTGAGGGGTTAGGGCTTTGCAGGGCCTGGGCAGTGGAGGTGGTGATGGCTGTTCCAGGGGTCTTGAGGACTGATTGTGAGATTTATGCCCACTGCTGAGCTGCTTTGGGTTCTTCAGTTTCTTCAGGAAATGATAATTGACCCCAAAAGACATCTGTTGAAGCAAATACTAGTTTAGTGGCTAGTTCACAACTTCCATCCGATTCACAAGTTTACCGTCTATTCATCCATTCACTCATCCATCAACCATTCATGCATCAACTACTCATGCATTCATCCAAACATTCAACAAACATCTTTTGAGTACCTTCCATGTGTCAGCATAGCGCTGGGCACCAGGCGTATAAAGTTGAGTGAGAACTTACTGCCTTCAAGAAGCCTGTGGCCTAGTTGAGGACACATACAGGTAAATGAAAAAGGGCACTGCAGTGTTGTAGGAATTACTTATATATTAAGTCCTCCATTCAGCACCTGCGGTGTGCCAGACACTGCTATGGGCAGCTCTGAACCTTGTCCTCATGAGCTTACAGTCCAGTGATAGAGGTAAGGACAGGGCCCTGTGGAACCTAACTGGGTCGGGGGAACCCAGGAAGGCTTCTTGGAGGAAGTGACATCCAAGCTGAAACCTGTGGGACAAGTAGCGGTTTGGCAGAAAAAGGAGGGGCAGGGTTAGTTTCTAGGCAGAGGGAAGGACAGGACCAAGGAATGAAGGCGAGAGTTCCCTGGTGTGTTTGTGGGATCACAAATGGTTCGGTGCACTGAAATAGCAGAGTGGAGAGGCAGGTAGAGGTCTGTCTGCACAGTATTCTTTCAGAGGAGAATGGGGAGCCTGTCAAGAGTTTTCAGCCTGAGGTGACGTGGTTAAATTTGTTTTGTCGAGGGCGCTCTTGTGGCTGTGTGAATGGATGGAAGGGGCAATTTTGGAGGCAGGATGACAAAGAGGAGGCAGGTCTGTAGTTTAGGCCAGGCGAGCCACCCTATAGTGACCAGTTCCCGTCATCTCCATTTCCACATTGCGCCACCAGTCACACCCCTGCCCAACTTGTCTTAGCCACAAATTCTCCGGCAGGTGAATATCCTCATTTCTCATGTGTGACTCTGTTTGGTGCTAGAAAGATTGCAGATGTTTCCTGGGAATGGCAGGAACTTGTCCCTGGGTCCTGCCCCTCTCTGGTCCCAGAGGGATGAGGGATGAGTAGGCAAGAGGGTGAGGGTGGGGGCTCTCTCCTCATAATCCAGTAAGAGTTGAACCTGGAAACTTATAAAAACAGTAATAGAGGCAGCTGTCACTTACTGAGGATCTCTCACATCTCAGTCATTAAATCAGATACTTTGCATACACTATTTTAAAATACAGAACAAACAAGCAGCTATATTTAAAATACTTAGTACAGTGCTGACATGTAAGTGTTCAATAAATGGTAGTTCCATTTTACAGAGGAGAAAACTGAGATTCAGAGAGATTAAGCAACTTGCTCAACATCCCATAGATAGTAAGCAGGCTTTGAATCCAGCTGTCATATTTCTGTGTTCTGTTTTTTTGATGGCTACACTATAGTTTTAGAAATTAGATGTCAATTTGGCAAATAAGACATAAAACTGGTTCTTTGAAAAAATCAATAATATAAAGCTTTAGACAATTCTAATCAAGAAAAAAAAGAGGAAACATAAATGTACAACATTAGGAATGGGAAAGGCATACAGCCACAAATACAGAGAAGATTTTTTAAATTACAAGAAAATACTGCTAACAGTTTTATGCAAGCAGATTTATAAATCTACGTGAAATGAATGATTTTGTAGGAAAACATAAACAACCAAAACTTAACGCCAGAAGAGATGAAAACCATATATGAATGTAAAAGGTTGTAAAAGATCTGATCCTTTTAAACTTTCAAGGAACAAGTAATTCCCAAGTCATTCACACTGCTTGAAAGCATAGAAAAAGGTTGAAGCTTTTCGAATCATTTTACTGGATTACAGGATTACAGAACCCCGATACCAGCACCTGGTAAAGGTAGTACTCTTAACAAGGGAGATGGGTCTTGTGTAGAGGGCTCCAGTCCTAGGTCCACACTAACCATCTGTATGACCTTAAATATGTATTAATAATTTGGCTTCTCTAAGCCTCAATTACCTTATCTATAAAGTGGGAATGAAAAGGGCACCTGTCTTAAGGGATGTTGTGTGGTTGTGATGGTCCATGTAAAGTGCTTACGTGTTAGCTGTTATTAAGAAAATGAAATTATAAACTTGTTCCACTTAGCTGTAATAATCTTAAAAATATATCAGCTAACGAAGGCCCATAGTGAATAGCAAAACAATAATACACCTTGACAAAGTTTCATTTATGGAATGAAAGGAATGGTTGGTTCAACCTTATGAAATGTAACAATATAATTCATTACATCAATAAAGAAGCATATAATATGATCATCTCAATATATGCCGAAAAAGCATTTGATAAATGTGAACATCCATTACTAATAAAAACTCAGTATAAAATGAAACCCCTTAAGGAAACATTACAATAAAAAGTGTATTTCAGAAAACAAAAGAAAGCACTGTATTTATGGCCAAACAGTAGAGGTCTACTCATTAAAATCAGAGATAAGAAAATAATGTCCACTATTAACTGCTGTTATTTAATACTGATCTGAAGGGCTTCACCAATGCCATAAAACAAGAAAAATAATTTTTAAAACAGTATTATATATCAGTTATAGTGTATGAAGGTTATATTAGATGGGAAGTTGTGCTGGCTAGGAGGCTGGGCCCACGCATTGTCATGGTGAACTGGTTGTGTGATGTGATAATGGAGGGACAGTCCTGTATACAGGATGGCATTGACTGAAGTTCATTGTGATAGTTCATGATTGTGGCTGGCCGTGCTATAAAGTATAGGTGTATGGTGATGGTGACTGTGTTGCAAAAAGTTCCATTATGTTGGTTGACTATGAAGATGCCTCAGAACCAGGATATTGGTTGTCTTCAGGGGCTGAATTTTGTGAAATTGCAAGGGTAATAGGTGTTTTCTTGGGTATATTTGCTGAAGGCAAATATGTTTATGTTGATCTCAGTTGTGTGATGAATGTGGTTGTGTTCTTTTAGTTCTTTGAGCAGTGGATCAGGCCCTGGAAGGGACCTTTAAAGATTTTTTAGTTCAACCTATCTACTTTCAGATGCAGGAACTGAGTCGCAAAGAGTCAGAGTAACAGGCAGAGGTTACCAGCAGAGGGAGCCCTGAATTTAGGATGGTTGGCTCCCAAGTCACATGCTGTCCCCTATACTGTGTGGGCTTTGGGTGTTGGAGGGCTGTTCTGTGTCAGGCTGAATGGAATGGTGGTTTGGAGTCCTGGTTTGACCCCAAACCAGGGGTGTTTACAATGGCTGCAGCTGGGTCATGTTTCAGATGCCACCTGGACACTACTGTCTGCATGTGGGATCCTTCTTTATTCTCCATCCCATCCTGAACCTCATCCTGACCTCTGACCCGATTTTCCCCCAGAGGCCCCTGGGCACCTACCCAGATGAGCACTTCACAGAGGAGGCCCCACGGCAGAGCATCGCCGCCTTCCAGAACCGCCTGGCCCAGATCTCAAAGAGCATCCAGGAGCGGAACCAGGGCCTGGCACTGCCCTACACCTACCTGGACCCTCCCCTCATCGAGAACAGTGTCTCCATCTAAGCCCCTCCTCATGCCACCCCAAAAGAAAAGAAGGTCTGAGCATGAGGAGGGCAACTTCTCAGGGTCCTCCAGACCCTCCCATCCTTCCTGTTCTCAGTCAGCCTGAACCTTCTTTTCCACACGTGGGGACCTTTTCCAGCCAAGATGGCTCCAGCATCATGTGAACGGGGCCAGAGCTGGGAGGTACGAGTACAGGAGTGTCCAGGGTGAGAAGCCACTGACTAAAGTCAAATGCACAATAGGCCCTCCAAAAGGAAGGAATCCCTTCACCCTTTGCTCTACTTTGGGCATCCTGTTCCAGCCTCTTGTGGGAATCTGTCTCCCCCCGTGGGATGCCAGCTTGGGTTTCTGAGCTCTCCTTCCTAGTCCTCCCCCATCTCCAAACTCTTTCTCCTACCATGCCTTTTGCTTTCCCTTTCCTCAAGCTCAGGACCAACCAACCCAGCTCCCTTCTCTGGAAGAGCCTGGAAACTGGGCCCAGTAGGGCCGTGTGCCTGGATCTGACATGTGGTCCCCTTTGCCCTTAGCCCAGCTTACCTGGGCCTCTAACTGCAGTTCTCGGGGATAAGCCCCCTGGCCTGTGCGTGTATGTGGGGATCTCTCTCAAGCTCTTGTCCTATCCCACTCTAATCCCATTTTTTCTTTTTGTCCTTGAGCCCAGTGAGTTCAGTAAAAAACAACATATTTGCCTCCCATTTCGTTTTTTGCTGTGGTGTGTGTTTGTGGGGTGGGTGGGGGTGGAAGTGCCAGGGGACAGCAGACATAGGGAGCACCAGTGAATCCATCCGTGGATCATCTGTTCCGGAGACAGGAAGTCTCCCAGCTCAATCCACCATTTAGCCAAGCCCCATATTCCTGCCTTTACCTCCCAGAGCATGTAATCAGGACGTGAAGGAACGTCTGGACTCACAGGACTGATAGGGAAAAAGTAGGTATTTTGCAAATCCTCAGAGTCTGGCTTCTGGGTGTGGTAGTTGTTAATGTTGCCACTGACACCCAGTTCTTCTGGACACACAGAAGACTCAGCCTTGGTCCCTCTTACAGATGGGTGGAGTCACCAGATGAGTTTTGGCTGAGTTATGAGCAGAAGTGATGCTGGTCGTCTCCAGGCTGGCATGGAGTTCCCCAGAGTTCTCTCTGCCTCTCTCTTCTGGAAGCACGTGTTGACATGGCACTTGCTTGTGTGTCTGAGGGACTAGAGCAGAGGCCCCTGCTGATGGAGTCGGACATGGAACTGAGTGGGAAATAAACTTGTGTTGGGTGAAGCCATTGCTATTTGGGGATTGTTTGTTGCTGCAGCATAATCTAGCCTATCCTGACCCCATGGGTGGTATCTGGGGAGTCTGATTTTCTCCCTCCCAGCCCCACAGCCTTTAAAAATAGCAATCTCGAGTCAGTCATCCCCGTCTTCTCTCTCCACAGCCGCCAAACCCCTTCCTTGTTTCCTGTTTCCCTTGACCTCAGAGCCAGCCCACCTTACCTCCTCTGCCACCTGAGTCAAATTCTGTGCCTGACCAAACTCTAGTCACAGCCTCTGTCTGGCCAGAGTCACATTGTCTTTGGACAATGACAGGGTAACTGCTCCTCCATCGTTATGGTGTGGGTGGCAGGGGGATCAGATGGCTTTAGTATCAGAATAACCAGTGACCCACCTGTAGCCTTACGTGGCCAAGGACTTTGCCGAGTGCAGAGTCTCGCAGCCCCACCACAGACCACCGTCAGTGTTCATTCCTCCAGTCAGTGGGGAGCCACCAGCATCTAAGAAAACAAAAAGTGCTTGCAGTACAAGCACAGTTTCCACAAAAAGTTCAACATCTAACCACGTTTCCTCCCTAACTAAATTGCCATCCCAGGGCCCCTGCTATGTTGCAATTTTGGAGCAGCCACAGTTCCACAGACCTGGGAAAAAACACTGCCCATCCCTTTTCCCCATTCTTTCCAGCCCAGGAATCTTCTCTCTTTAACCAAACCCTTTCTGTGTGCGTGGGCACGTGCACGCGTGTGTGTATGTGTGCGTCTCTGCGTGTGTGTCTGAGTCTGTGTGGTGGGGGAGGCTGTCTTTGGCTGTTGGATTTTCACTTCCTGTGTCTGTGATTCCTGGGAGAGGATCCTCATGCGATTGTGTACAAAGAGGTGCGTCTGGGGCTATCTCACATGCAGATACCAACCTAAGAATTTAGCTCAAATCAGCAGATTTGTTCGCCTCAGAACAAAGTGAAAGGAGTAAGAAACGCCCAGAGGCGCCCCCTTGTGGCCAGCGGGGCTGTGGCCGAGGCTGGAAGTGCAGGACCCTTTAACCCCGGCTTTGACTTAGAACCAGCAGAGAGCAAAGGCTTTGGCATGCTCAGGCACCCCCTCCCGCCAAGAGGATAAACACTCCTTGGCCTCCACAAAGGTAGCATTGGAAGGCATGCCTATCCTAAAAAATGCCCCTGAGCCGGAGAGGGCGGGACCAGGGCGGATCCTTGGCATCTGGTTTTCCAGAAAGCCAGCTTGGAGGGAGATTTATTGGGCAGACACACCCGTCCGCACATAGGACTTCTGCCCTGACTCTGGGCACCTCTGGGGACAGGATGTGGGGAGGAGGCTCACGTCAAGCTGCTGGAGCCCTGTGAGGGAGGGGGCTTCCTCCAGCTTGCACTCTGGACCCTTCCATGCTTTCCAGCCAGTCTGAAAGGCCGACTGGTACAGTGGGAAGCACATCAGCCCTCTTTCCCCAGCTGGCCTTGAGCAAGTCCCTCTGCCTCAGTGGCCCAAATTTGTCAGATAAATTGGTGGGATGAGAAGACCTGGAAAGTCCCTTCAAGTGTTGACATTCTAGGATCTGCTTGCCTCATGGCTCTTGTCTCCCTGGGCACTGTTCTCAACTTCAGGGACATGGCTGTGAATTTCCCAGGGACAACCCCTGCTTCCATGGCTGGTGGAAGAGAGAGACAATAAACACATAAACAGCTAAATCATTTTGTATGGTGGCAAGTGCAGTTGGACATACAACCAGGTGGTAGGCCAGCATGACTGAGGATTAGGGGGAAAATGTTAGGTATGGTGATCAGGAAAGGTGCCCTCTGAGACTTGACACTTGAGTTGAGACCTGCATGACAAGAACAAAAACTCTTGAAACAGCTTGGGGGAAAGGTATTACAAAATTTCCAAAGAAGGATGGATCATGTGCAAGGGCCCTGAAGGGCACATGTTTGGAGCACAGAGAGAAGTCCAGAGTGGCTAGAGAAAGGTGTTGGGTCATGCACAGTCCTGTAGTCCGTGGTAAGTCCTTGGATTTGATTCTAAGGACAACACTGTTTTAAGCTCTGGTGAATCTTAAGCAAGAGAGTGACCTGATTTGATTTTTTTTCTATGTGTCCTAGGGGAGTGGGGCCCCAGGAGTTGCTCCTTGCCTTGTAGGGCTTGGGGAGGGGCCAGGCAGTGGGGATGCCCTGGCAGTGAGGACCCGATGTCCTGTGTGGGTGGCCCCCAGTGAGCCACCCCAGCGAGCTCACATCCTTCCCAGGAGCCTCTCCTGCTCTCCGGGTCCCGCCCCTGGTCCAGGAGAACCAGTTCATCAGCCCAGTGAGCACCTACCGAGAGTCATGCATCCACGTTTTGGTCATAACTGGGGAGTGTGCTGTCTACATCCTCATGCCTAATCCCATCCGGCCACGTCCACAGCCCCACTGTCCCCACCATCCCCACCTCCTTCTCTATCTCCCTCATGAACCTGTTTCCACTCCAGACTTGTGCCCTGAGCAAACCCAGGGCCACCACCCCTGCTTTTTTGGGAAAGGGACTGGTTTGGGGGAGACCTACTGATAGGTGGGGGGAGACTTGGGGAGTTGTTTTTAGGTCGGTCCCTCCGCTTGTGGTTGCACCCGTCCTCTTCTATGCCTCAGCTCTCTTCTCCGCCTCCCTGAAGCCCTCTCCCATCCTGTCCTCCAGGCGTCTATGTACCCCTGCCTTCTCCTCACCCCCACGCAGAGTGATCGTACCATTGGATTACAGAGGTTAAGTTTGGGCCTCTCACCCCAAATGCCCCAGGACGCTGCATCCCCGAGGGAACTAGTGGTGCAGTGTCCCAAGTCCCTGAGCTTCAACTTGCCCACTGCACCTCCCTGCTCCTCACCCAGCCTTAGCAGCTAGAAAGGGGAGCAGCCAGAAAGGAGGAGGCTGAGAGAGTTTGCATGGAATTTGCATCTTCAGGCTCCTAACATCCTCCAAGAGTCATCAGGGTGGTTGAGCAGAGCCCAGGAGGGAGATCTAGCCTGACAGCTCCTGCCTTCAGCCCAGGACAGTCAGCCCTGCCACCCAAAGCTCAGCATGACCCTCATCCTCGGCCTTCTCCCCTCTCCTTGCTCCATCCCCTTAACCCCTCCCCCTTGCCTACATTACTCCTGGCCCCTCCCCTCACCCTTAGCCCAACCCAACTCTCCTTTCTGAATCTTCACCCTAATTCTATTTTTTTCTTTTTTTTTTTTTTGATTTTTTTTCCTTCCCCCCGCCCCCTCTTCACCCTAATTCTAAACCCACCATTGATTCAATCTACAATCCTGATCTTGTCCTTATCACTAACCCATCCAACCATGTTTCAAGAGTCTCCCAGGTACCAGGTACTGTGCCAGGAACTGGGCAGAAAACCAAACCAAATTATGGACAGTCTAATCTTTAGGGGAAATGGACATCAAAAAAAGATTGTTAGCTCTGGTACTGTGAGAGCCATTTATATTAAATTTGGCTTTCCTTGAAGAAGCAATTATTGAGCTGTGATCAGAAGGAAGAGGAAGTAGTAACCAGGTTCAAGAGGTAGAGCAGAAACAGCATGTGCAAAGGTCCTGGGGTGGGAAGGAGCTGACTTCAATTCCTTCAGGTCTTTACTTAAAAGTGTCCTTCCCAAGGAGCTCTTTTCTGGTCACTTTACATCAAAAATTTGCTTCCCTATACTTTTTTTTTTTTCCTGGGACGGGGTCTCTCTCTTTTGCCTGAGCTAGAGTGCAGTGGCATCATCATAGCTCACTGCAGCCTCAAATTCTTGGGCTTGTGAGATCCTCCTGCCTCAGCCTCCTGAGTAGCTGGGACTACAGGTGTACACTGCCACATCTGGCTAATTTTTAATATTTTTTGTAGAGAACGTATCTGGCTATGGCCCAGGCCAGTCTTGAACTCCTGAGCTCGAGCAATCCTCCCACCGCGGCCTCCCAAAGTGCCAGGATTACAGGCGTGAGCCACTGCACCCGGTCCTGCTTCCCTATACTTTATGTTATCCTTCCCTGCTCTCTGTTTTTTCTCTTTAGCATTTACCATTATTTAACATATTATTTCGTGTATTTGGTTATTAGGTAATATTGTCTGTTTCCCCCACTAGAATGCAAGCTCCATGAGAGCAAGGGTTTGCTTTGGGTACACTGCACTCTCAGGGCCTGACACAGTGCTGGGCACACAGTCAGGGCTCAGGCAGTGTCTCCTGATGAATGAATAAAAGGCTCGTAATCCCAGACAGAAGAAAGCAAAGGGGAATGTGGCCAATCAGGCAGGCTATGGGGGCTGTGTGAAGGGATAACGTCACTGTCCCAAAGGCAAGGAGAAGCCACTGCCAGGCCTGATCACGGTTGGGGGGAGGGCATAGAGGGTGATGTGAGCAGGTTTGTGTCTTGAAAAAGGTCATTTCAATCCCTAACTCCAGCCACATCCCTATCCCTAAACTAAACCCAAACTGCAGTCTCTACCGCATCCCTGATCTAATCCAGAACCTACTGGAACCTTCTCTCCATCTCAGAATCCCAGCCCCCTTTGGCCCTAACTTGGCCCAGCCCATTATGTGACCTTCCCTTGATGGTGACAGAAGGGTGCCACCAGGAAGGAAACCAGGGCTGGTGTTTCCTGGTTGGCAGGACCTGCCCCTGGGAGGTGGAAGGAAAGAGGGCAGGTCCAGAAAAAGGGGATAGGAACATGACTCTCACCTCACTCTCCCTGGGTCCCAAATGCTATCTGCTGAGAGTATAATTCCGACCCTCTCTCGTCACTGCTCCTAATATATATATATATTTTTAGAGTCAGGGTCTTACTCTGTCACCCAGGCTGGAGGGCAGTGGCATGATCATAGCTCACTGCAGCCTCAAACTCCTGGGCTCAAGTGATGCTCCTGCCTGAGTAGCTAGGATTGCAGGTGCACACCACCACACCAGCTATAGATAGGATTTTTTTTTAATGTTTTTATTTTTGTAGAGACAGAGTCTTGCTATGTTGCTCAGGCTGGTCTCGAACCCCCAGGGCTCAAGCCACCCTCCTACCTCGGCCTCCCAAAGTGCTAGGATTACAGGAGTGAGCCACTATGCCTGACCTGCTGCCCCCAATCTTAATCCTAACACCTTCTCCCTATCCCAGGGCCTGACCCCACCCCAGCCCTCACTGCTCTGGCTTCTATAATTCTATGGGAAACTAGCCCCCAGTCTCAACCGCCCCCCACTCCAGGTTTATTTTCTTCAGAGCACTTAATATCCAAAATTATAGTGAACAAATTATTGTTTACTGTTTCTTGTCCTTCTTTCCCAGCTATTCAGTAAGCTCCTTGTATGTTTTATTCCTTCTTTGTATCTGCAGTGCCTAGAACACTGTGCGTCACGCTCAATAAACTTCTGTGGAAGGAAGGAAGGGAGGGAAGAAGGAAGAAAGGAATGGCCTGGTTCCCAACAAACCCAGTTCTACTGGAGCCCAACCCTGATTCTAGCCCTCTTCCTAGCTTCATTGTTTTTTCCAGGTGAGTGTGTGTACTTCATAAAATTAAGGGATAACATAGATATAGTAAAATGCATAAAGTGCTCTATAAGCCACCAAATCAAAACATAGAACACTTCCAGCTGCCTCTGTGGCTCCCCCAAGCTAGAGGTACTCACTATCCCGGCTGTGGAAGAATTGCTTAATTTTGCCTGTTCTAGAGCTTCTTGTCAATGGAATACAGAGCATGCCTTCTTTAATGTCTGGCTTTTTTCACTCAATATCATCTTTGTGACATTCATCCATGTTGTAGTTTGTTCTTTTCTTAATTATTATTTTTCCTGGGTAGAATTCTATTTTATGATTATACCATAAATTATTTATCCATTCTTTAGCTTAATTCTTATGCCTCAGATTTCACTCCATCTTCTAATTTTGTATTCAACTCCAATCAATCCCCCCTCAGCTGATCCTGGCCCCGCAGGAAACAAGAGATACCCCTCTCCCACCCCCACCATCCCTCCCTGTGGCATCTCTAGGGCCTCTCTGCACCCATGCAGTCCCTGAGCCCTAGCTTCAACATCCTTCACCCTTCCTGTTGTGGACTCCGGGCCCTGGGGCAGAAGGATGGGTCAGGCTTCTCTTTGCAGCCACTACCTGCCCCGTTTCCCAGAGAGGAATTGCCAGTCAGCAGGCCAGCCTGATGGCAGGTTAGTGCTGTTCCCCTAGCCCCTGCCTACTGGGGGGCCCCAGGACAAGTGCAGGTCACCCACTGTCCATGGCCCTGCTTAGCAGGGGTGCCAACACTGCAGCCAATGGGTACCGGCCTGAGGAAGGAGCTTATTAGGCTGATAAAGATCTAGGGGCCCCACCCTGCCCCCTCCCTCAACTTCCCTGGGGCCCTGGCTCAGGCCGGACTGGCTCCCCCACCCTGAAGGCTCCTTCATCCACAGCATCTTCCATCCGCCCTCTCAGAGGCAGGCCCAGCACCCTGCCTGCTGTTCCTGCCCCCAGCTCCCAGAGGGCTTGGAGCCCAGACGCCTGCTCACCCGCCACCGGCTGCCACGCCCCGGCCTGCCAGGCTGGCACCCCACACCCGGGCTGCCAAGGGCAGCAGCTTCTCCAGGCTCTGGGCAGCCGGCAGGCCCAGTCGTCCTGCCTCACCTCTCCACCTCGGAGGCCGGCCCTTGGCACCCTGTGCCCACCCGGCTTCCCTTGCCTGCCTTGGGCCCCCCCACCGTGAGACTCCCCTGCCACACACAGTGTCTGGGATCGAGCATCCCTCTTGCCTCCTGAAGAGCAGCCATGGCCACCTACAAAGTCAAGGTGGCCACGGGCACCGACCTCTTGTCAGGAACAACGGACTCTATCTCACTGACCATTGTGGGCACCCAAGGAGAGAGCCATAAGCAGCGGCTGAACCACTTTGGCAGAGACTTTGCAACTGGGGCGGTGAGTGTGTGCGCGCGTGCGCGTGTGCGCGTGGCACTGGGAGGGATGGAGGGGCGTGGGGGTGGGGGGTGAAGCCGAGTGAGCTGAACTCGGCCAGGAGGGGCTGAAGAGCCAGGGACGGCGCCGAGGGCCGTGGGCTCCTAGGGCAGCTCTGGATGCCTTGCCCAGACCTGGCTCCCGAGCTCCCGTCCCCTTCGGCCATTCCCCATCTCCCCCTGCCTAACTCTTCACTCATCCCCACCCCACGCCCCTCTTCTCTCAGAGCTGTCCCGCCCCCTTTACCTCCCCTTCTTTGTCCTGCCTTTCCACGACCTCTCTCCCCTCTCCCTTATCCCTCTCTCCCATTCTTACTCACGCTCCCTGAGTTAAGTTGCATCATAACTGGCTTAAATGGCCTAAAGTCGCACTGGATTCTCTGTGACTTAAAATGGTATCAGACCAGGCTGTCCAGTGGGAAGCACCTTTTGAGGGCCCTCAGCCCTCGGACCTGACTTTGAGTCAGGCCCAGCCACTTGTCACTGTGTGACCGTAACAGGCACTCCATCCATGGGGTCATTTCTGAATCTCCACATCTTCATTGATAGAAGGGAGAAGAAGGGGCTGGCTGGACCACCTCTGCCTACTCTAAGGCTATGCAGGAGGCTTGGGAAGCCTTGGGCCCCACTTTGTACTCCAGCCCCAGGGGTCTGCATGGTTCCTGCACCCTCAGGCGACTGGGAAGGAAAATGGGAGAAGACAGGACCTCAGGAGCTGGGGATGGAGAGAAGGTGGGCCACGGTCCTGCCCAGCCCTGGGTAGATGGGTCCAGCAGGGGACAGCAAAGTTTGACAGGTCAGAAGGGAGCTCAATGATTAGGGCGACAGCCCACCTCTCAGTCAGTCCCGGGAGGTGAGCATCATGCAGCGCGGGCAGGCCTGGGTGAAGGGCCAGAGCAGTGGGGGGCCTGAGAAGCCAGGGTTGAGTCCTGCCTTCTCAGCCCTCCCTGTGTCCTGCCCAGGTGGATGAGTACACTGTCCAGTGCCAGCAGGACCTGGGGGAGCTCATCATCATCCACCTGCACAAAGAGCGCCACTCCTTCCTCCCCAAGAACCCCTGGTACTGCAATTATGTGCAGATCTGTGCGCCCAATGGCCGCATCTACCATTTCCCCGCCTACCAGTGGATGGATGGCTACGAGACCCTGGCACTGCGGGAGGCTACAGGTAAGCCCTCATCACCTCCCATCCCATGCCATTAGGCCTCTCACTCCAGCCTGGCTACCCTGGCATGGCCGCCCTCAGCTCCCATCAAGCCAGCCGGGCACCAGCCCCACCAGGGACTCCCAGGCTCTCCTGCCACTCTCAAGCATTACCCTCAGTCCCTGCTGCCACTCTGGGCCCAGCTCGGGGCTGCATCCTGGAGGAATGGAGATACCTGAGACAGCAGAGCCTGGCAGCAGACAGCATTGCCAGAGCGTGTACCCCAGTACCTCTCCAGACCTCTCCTCGACTCCTACAGGGTGCCCGGTCCCTCTAAAATACCCCTTGTTACACTAAGTACAGGCCTCAGTACTCCCACGGGACACACTATCTATTACGCCAAATAGCACGTCCTGCTACTCCAAAAAGACTCCCTGTTACCCCAGTAGGATTCTGTCCCTACAACAGGATGCCTTCTTGCTCTAACAGGATGCTGCATTATTCCAGCTGGTGCCTTGTTATCCCATTAAGAAGCCCTTTTAGTTCAATAGCTCTCTATGGTCCTCTGGTTTCATACATTGTCATGATGCTCTGATTTTCTAATTGAGCATTCTTTAGACTGATGGGATGTTCTATTCCTCCAAAGGACTCCCTATTACCCCAAGAGGACACCTTATTTCTCTAACAGAACTCATTGTTACTCCAAAAGGCCCCCCTTAATCAAGTAGGGATCCATCCCACGCCAATAGGAGGCCCTGTTATTCACACAGCCTGTCGGGGTTTCTCCAAGGTCAAGGCTGGCCAAGGCTGCCCAGTTGTTTTCTCAGCTGCTTGGTTGCTCCCATGGGAGGGGGATGGGACCTGAGTGCCTGAGCTCCTTGCACCCACCCCTGCCACAGGCCCTCGTCTGGAGGGTGGGCTGGGGTCAGCTGCCTAATACGTGGCTGCTCCATGGGGACTGGAGGCCTGTCCTCTATGATCCCCTGGCTCCACCACAGAGCTTCTGCTGACTTCCCTTGAGGCAGATGGGAAGGCAGGGCAGAGCTGCGCACACCTGGGGGCCTGGAGCGCCATCCTCCCTGCAGCTGACTACCCTCTTCCACTCCCATTGCCCCATGCTAGGTCTTCCCCAAGGAGGGGGAATGGGGCCTGAGCCAGAGAAAGGCAGGGGCAGAGGGAGGCAGGCCTGGGGGAAAGTGGGCATGCCAAGGGGAGGGTCTCACTGGGGACTCAAAGCATCTTCCACAGTGATAGGTCTGAGTGACATGGAAGCAAAGGACAGGCCAGGTGACACTGGTGGCCAGGCAGGAATGAAGTTGGGTGGGGCAGCTGCCGTGCAAGACCAGGGCAGGGAGACCTGAGTCACCTGCTGGGCCCTGGAAGGAGTGAGGCTCCCGCCCTGGGGATGAAACCAAGCTGGGTCTCTGGGTTGCACAACTCCAGGGGGCACCACTCATCCAGAACACGTGAGCTGAGGCAGGTAGAGGAGGGAGAGGGTGGCGACATGGGGCCCTGAGGGAAAATGATGAGCTGTAGGATGTGCAGGCCAGCCTGGTGACTGCCAGTCAGGACGCTGGAGAAAGATGGGCCTGGATTGGGATCTCAGCCCCTCCACTTACTAGCTGGACATCTGGGCACATTTCCAAATTCTTCTAAGCCTCGGTGCCCTCATTTGTAAAACGGAGCTAACAAGAGAAACTGCTTCATAGGGTCGACGTCAGGATTCAATGAGATAATGTCTAAAAGGAGTTTTAAAAAGGCTTAACAGCTATCAGCGGTCAGAAGCAGCCTGCCTTGGGCCAAATCCCAGCTTTGTCCCTACGTAATACATAATATTGACAGTTTTCTTTTTGTAAGATGGATATGATGATACAGTCCTTTAGCTGAAACTGTTGGCACCAGAAGTGTTTTGAAATTCAGATTTTATTTAGACGCTACACATAAGTATCTGTACATATGTGTATATGTATATACATATCTTCATATCTATCTATATCTATATATCTTCTCTCTCTATACACACACAAACACACACACACCCCATATAATATGTGATATATCCACCACCAGGCATCCCCAAGCAAATATACCAGTATTTTTCAGCAAAAACTATGAACACCAACTGAGTTAAATAAAGATTGTATATAGCCTCAAGTAAATTTACAGCAGGTTTTGTCCACCAATGAATATGTTGTGAAACAAACAAACTTGATTTCCACAGCCTTTTGTATTTTGGAATTGTGGAGAAAGGGTTGTGGGCCTAGAATAATAGTCATCTGCCTCGTAAAGTTGTTCTTGTGTAGCTTAAATTATTATTATAAGTAAAGTGTTTAGAAAGTGCCTGGTACTTCGTAAGTGCTAAATAACTGTCCTTACAACATTTCAGTGGGTCTAGAGGAGGGGCTTCCTTGCAGCAGCAGAGCCCAGCTTGAGAGGTAGAGAAAAGAAGGGGTGGGTCCATGATCCTTTCGTCTAAGATTCTGGGAGGGGATGTACCCTCCCTCTCCCAGGGTGAGCCTTCCCTACCCTTGGCCATACCCCCCCCAGCCAACCTGAGGACAGAAGCTGAACTCTTGCTCCCTGAAGTGGGCAGGGGTGGGGGGGCAGAGAGGGAAGTCAGCCCTTGAGCCCCCTCCTTGGTCTCCCTGCAGCAAAGACAACAGCAGACGACTGGCTGCCCATCCTTCTGGAGCACAGACAAGAGGAGATCAGAGCCAAGCAGGACTTCTACCAGTGAGGGGGCGGGTGGCAGGGCCTGGGGGGCCTGCGGGAGTCAGGCGAGGTCGGTGGGCTGCTGGTGGCTCTGGCCTCTGTGCCCTGGGAGGGTGCATGGGCCTCAGGCTTACCGTCTCGGCGTCTCTCTGCAGCTGGAGGGTCTTTGTTCCTGGGCTGCCCAACTACATTCACATTCCCAGTTACCGCCCTCCTGTCCGGCGGCATCGCAACCCCCACCGGCCTGAGTAAGGACCCGAAGCAGTGCCGGGCCCCTGCCGTGGCTGCCCCTCCCCGCCCCCCGCGTCCCAGGTGCCAGGCCCCAGCCCTGCGCTTTTCCTCGCAGGTGGAATGGCTACATTCCCGGATTCCCGATCCTCATCAACATTAAGGCCACCAAGTTCCTGAACTCAAATCTGCGCTTCTCCTTCATCAAGACGGCCTCTTTCTTCTTCCGCCTGGGGCCCGCGTGAGTTGCGAGAGTGCGGGGAGAGTGAGGGCTCCTGCCAAGAATGTCTCTCCCCCTGCTCCCTGCCTGCCTCCAGGACAGCCTCCGAGGCTGGAATGGCCAGCAAGGCAGAGGGCGCTCAAAAGACAGACCTAGAGGACACGAGGCTTGATACCCAGAGACCTCGAGACGCAAAGATCTCGAGACATGGGACCCAGGACTCTGAGACTCAGACACCTAAGGGGGGTGAGGCAGCCCTGCCACCTGTCCCAGCCGGCCCTTGGCTGCCTCTCTGATGGCCTCCCCCCTCTAACCCCATCCCCTAGGTCACTGGCATTCAAAGTCCGCGGCCTGTTGGACTGCAAACGGTCGTGGAAGAAACTGAAGGACATTAAGAAAATTTTCCCTGCCACCAAGTCTGTCATCTCCGGTAGGGGGTGGGGCATCCCGAATTGAACACGGGGGAGGCAGGTGGTCCCGGCGCTAGACAGGCAGCCCCCCACGTCGGGGCGGAGGGCTGCGCGAGGGAGCGGGGCTCAGGGCTGGTTCGCGAGGCAGGCGGGCGCGCCCTCTGGCGGCTTCTTGGAAAACGTCGCCCTAGGCTCGTCCGGACGCTCAGGGCGAGGACTTCGTTTCCCTCCTTGAGTCCTCTCGGTGCTCATTGTCTTCTTCTGTCCCGCGCCTCTCCGTCGCTGAGGGGGGCCGGGTCGCGTTGTGACGTCCCCGCGCCGTCCCCCCAGAGTACGTGGCCGAGCACTGGGCAGAAGACAGCTTCTTTGGGTACCAGTACCTCAATGGCATCAACCCAGGCCTGATCCGTCGCTGCACGCAGATCCCGGACAAGTTCCCTGTCACAGACAGCATGGTGGCCCCGTTCCTGGGCGAGGGAACGTGCCTGCAAGCCGAGCTGGAGGTGAGGCCCGCTCCGGCGGAGACCCCGGCCCGCCTCCCTGCCTCCCTCCCGCGGCATCCCGGTCTCTCCCACCTCCAACGTCAGCATGGGTCCCCCCCACGCTCGCGGCCCCCACTTCCCGGTCCCTGCCCAACCCTGCGCCTGGGGGCCAGCGCACTCTGCACCCAAGGCGTGGGTCACGGGTGCCTCGTGTTGTTGCCTACCTGCCACCCATCGCGGCTCCCCTCCAGAAGGGGAACATTTACCTGGCAGACTACCGCATCTTGGAGGGCATCCCCACCATCGAGCTTAATGGCCGGAAGCAGCACCACTGTGCCCCCCTCTGCCTGCTGCACTTCAGCTCCGAGGGCAACATGATGCCCATCGCCATCCAGGTGCATGGGCTGCAGGCGGGACTGCTGCGGGGGCCTGTTGCCAGCGCTGAGCCTCTGCGTGTGCGTGAATGTTCCACCGTGTGTGTGCGTGCACTTAAGTGAGTGTGTGGGCCTGTGTGTATACAGTTGTCCCTTGCTATCCATGGGGGATTGGTTCCAGGCACCCCCCCCATACCAAAATCCATGGATGCTCAAGTCCTTTATGTAAAATAGTACATTTGCATATAACCTACCACATTCTCTCTTATACTTTAAATCATCTCTAGATTACTTATAATACCTAGTACAGTGTAAATGCTATGTAAATAGTTGTTATACTGTATTGTTCAGGGAATAATGACAAGAAAAAAGTCTGTACATGCTTAGTACATATGCTCTGGCCTTGGCTGGCCCCAGAGCTGCCCCAGGCCTGTGGGTGGGCAAGTCCTGTGTATTTTCCCTGAATATTTTCCATCCTGGTTTGGTGGAATCCATGGATACACAGGGTCAACTGTGCTTGTATGCCCCTATGTGTGAGCATGGTGACCTTGTGTGTGCATCTGTGAACCTGTGTGCATCTGTATATTAGCATGTGTTTCTCTGTGAGTGTGCTTGTCTCTTTGATTTCATCCATCCATCCATCCACTTGAAAAACCAACCCTTGTTGTGGACCAGGCCTCTGCTGGAAATACTGAGTTCATTAGACTTGAGAGTCTGGTCTGGTAAGGGAAGGGACTGAGATGTTTCCTTCCCAGAGGTCCCCACAAGGGTCACGTGTAAATTAGAAAAAGGTATCCCTCTTGGGTTATCAGCCAAGCCTTAATGCTCCTGGCTCATTAGTGGAATACTGTAGGCTGGATTTCAGTGACCTCCCTCCTTGCTGAGGGGCTCAGCACCCTTGTGCAGTGCACAACCTGCACACCTGAATGTGGCAGCCGTGGGGTTGAGGTAAAGAAGGCTTCTCAGAGGAGGCAGCTTGCAAGCTGGTTCTTGAAGAATAAGTGGGAGCTGCCAGGTAGAGGCAGGGGAAAGGGGAATGTACTGCAGGCAGAGGGAACAGCAGGAGCAAATGTGAAGAGGGAGGAAAGGCCCTGGTATGCTCAGGGGACCAGAGGAACTGGAGTGTAGAGGGTAGAGTTTTCACCTTCTCAGGCTCCCTTCTGCCTCCTTCCTGCAGTGGGGGACCTTTATGTGAGTGGGTCTCTGACTTCACCCTACCCTTCCTCTTTCCCCACCCCCAGCTCAGCCAGACCCCTGGGCCTGACTGCCCCATCTTCCTGCCCAGTGACTCTGAGTGGGACTGGCTGCTGGCCAAGACGTGGGTGCGCTATGCTGAGTTCTACAGCCACGAAGCCATCTCCCACCTGCTGGAGGCCCACCTCATTGGTGAGGCCTTCTGCCTGGCCCTGCTGAGGCACTTACCCATGTGCCACCCCCTCTACAAGGTATGGGCTTGGGGGAAGCGGCCTCCACAAGGCATCACTGCCCTCACCTAGCCTTGCAAAGCCTCCTGGGGCTCTGAGCAGTCAGAGTGTTCCATTTAGCCTTGGGAAGCATCTGGGGACCCACAAGGGAGGGCTTGGGGTGGGAGATTTCCCAAAGTGAGGGACTCTGATGTTGCACAGTGGGGTGCTGAGGTCCTGGAGGACAGCATCAGACCCCTGTCCTTGTCCTCCTTGCTTCCCCTGCAGCTCCTCATCCCCCACACCCGATACACCGTCCAGATCAATAGCATTGGGAGGGCCCTCCTCCTCAACGAGGGGGGCCTATCTGCCAGGGTAAGACTTCTGCCCTCAACCTCAATAAGACATTTGCTTTCCTCTGGCCCTTGCAATTAGACGAAAAGCAGGACTTCCCAGTTGCCTTTGGATCATGAGAAGGCATGATCCCAAGGGAGGGAGGGGACTCGTTAATGTGGGTGCTGTGTCTAAAAGGGCAAAGAGGCAGGGGCTGGGTGCACTGGCCTGGAGTGTGAGAGTGCCTGGGGGTAGTCTGGGTCTAGGGTGAGAGGTGTACTCGCTGGACTCCTGGAGGACCTGAGGTGGGTGTGATCCTCAGAAGGGAGGACTTGCAGAGATGCCTGGCCAACTCCAGGGTCTGCCTCCTCCCAACAGGGCATGTCCCTGGGCCTGGAGGGCTTTGCTGAGGTGATGGTGCGGGCTCTGTCAGAGCTCACCTACGACAGCCTCTACGTCCCCAATGACTTTGTGGAGCGTGGGGTTCAGGACCTGCCTGGATATTATTACCGTGATGACTGCTTGGCAGTGTGGGATGCACTGGAGAGGTGAGGTTGGGCAGCAGTGGGTGGCACTCAGGGAGGACACCCTGGGATGATGAAGGGGCTATGGGGAGCTTTTAAACACCTGAGTGTGGGTTTGGTGCCATCCAGGGCTTGGTGTTGGGGAAAGGGCCTGAGGTCTGTACGTTCATCACACACCTACTCCCTAGGCCCCCAGCCTACCTCCACCAGCCAGATCCCTTCTGGTCTCTGAGCTGCCTGTGGACCTTACATGAACCTTATCGGGCATTCCCTGAGTGTCTTCTGACCTTGTCAAGCCTCTCTGCCCTACAGGACTTGCCCACCCACAGGCCTGGGGCAGCTCTGGGGCCAGCCAAAACCAGAGCATCCTGGGGGAGGCGGGAGAGGCATGGCTGAGGAGGGGGAGGGGAGGATTCAATCTGAGGCCCTGTCCCCTGGTCAGGTATGTGACAGAGATCATCACCTATTATTACCCGAATGATGCAGCCGTGGAGGGTGACCCGGAATTGCAGTCCTGGGTGCAGGAGATATTCAAGGAGTGCCTCCTAGGGCGCAAGAGCTCAGGTATGGGCCAGGGCACCTGGTCACCATCAGGGACCTGAGGCTGAGGGGCCGCCCTCAGGCAGGCCCGCTAAAGTCTTCTGGGCTAGATCAGAACATATTTCACTGTGGGATGAAGGAGGCCAAATTACTGCCCTAGGATTTTGACAGGGCTCTTCCCTGGCCCCTGGAGCAGGAGAGAGGTGCGGGAAGAAAACATGGTTGGCCATCGGTCCCTGTCTGAGCTCAGGGGCTGTGGGTCATTTCTGCAGAGACCTGGAAGGGTCCCAGTCCCCCACCCCAGAAACAAATCATTGTGGACTAAGAAATGGGGCATGGGCTCCAATATGAAAGGGCAGAGTGTGCTAGAGGCTGGGGAGCTTGGAATGGGGAGCTGGCAGGCTCCAGGGAAGAGCTGGGAGCATCCTGAGGTCATGCCTCTTGGACATATACTCAACAAATATTTAGTGAGCATCTACAATATGACACTGTGGTGGTTATTAAGGAGGCAAAAAGGAACAAGACAGGTGAAGGTGCCCACCCTCAAGGAGTTCACAGTCTGGAGTGGAAGGCATGTCCCTCAAGCAAATGGGCAGTTCCACTATGGCAGGACAGGTGCAGTTGGGGAGGAAGCCTGGGGAAGGGGCTCTAGGAGCCCAGGGAAGGCACCTAACCCAGCTTGGAGAGGGTTGGTGGATAGAAGGTGGGAGTGGGGATCAGCAAGCTACGATCTAGCTGAGATCTAACTTCTTGGCTAACGTCTAGCTAAGAGCTGCAGGATGGGGAGGTCATCTGTGAGATGACAGAGGGTGGGGTTGGAGAGCTCTGAATGGGAACAGCATGTGGAAAGGCCCAGAAGCCAGAGAGAGCATAGTGAGTCTGGGATCTGCTTATTGGAATCAAGTTCCCTGCAACTGGGGCTTAGGGTGGGAGGTGGCTCCCAATGGACTAAGGCTGAGGCCTTAGCAGGGGCCAGGTGGCACAGCCTGGTTAAGGAGTTTGGAGTTACCCCAAGTGCCAGAGGGCACCATCGAGGGGTTTGCAAGGAGACTAGACTTGTATGTTAGACTATCAGGCTGCACTGACAGTCAGGAGACAGTTTGGGAAGCTGTTGTGTTATCCAGGAGGGTGGTGACAGGGACCTGACTAGGGTGAGGGCTGTCGGACACAGAGAATTCCAGAGCTAGAAATGACAGGACTGGGTGATTTGTTTGGCTTTGGTGGTGAGGGTAGGGTGGAAGGAGGGAGGGGCCAAGGGTGACTCCAGGTTTGCAGCTCTTGCAACTGGGTGGATGACATGTGTCACCCCTTGAGCTAGGGACTGGAAGGAGGGGCAGTTTGGGAGGAAGATGATGGGTCTGGTTTGAATGTGTGGGGCTTTTGGAACCTGGGGTCACCATGGCAACCAGGGCCGACTGCTCATGTGGGACAACAGGAAAGAGAAGCCAGCGGCTTGGTTGGGAAGCGAGGTGAGACTGAGAGCCAGGCCACTGAGAAATCCATCTGCAGTGAGTGCAGAGTCTCCAGTGAGGTGACGGGAGGGAGTGGATGGGGCCCTGTGCTGAGTCAGGGCAGGAAAGCCAGGACTCTTCCAGACAGAGGGAAGCCTCCTGCCACCCTCCACCCTGGGCCTGGGACCAGTGAGGCTCCCCTCCCCACCAGGGGAGCTAGAAGAGAGACCTGAGGGGCCATCTTGGGCAGGGGATAGGGACATTCCTGGAGGACTCTGGCCAGGGCCTGCCAAGCCCCTCTGCCCCAGCCTTGTGGTCTGGATTAGGGGAGATGGGCTTGTGGCCACAGGAAGGCCAAGCAGGCCGGAGGAGGGGATGGATGTGCCACCTTGACTGTTGGCAAGACAGGGAGAGCTGGGCTTAGTGGCACCCTTTGCCGGGCAGCCAGGAGCAGGGCAGGACTGACACAGTGTCCTGGGCCTTCCCCCTTCCCCCAGGCTTCCCCACATGCTTGCGAACGGTGCCTGAGCTGATCCGCTATGTCACCATAGTCATCTATACCTGCTCTGCCAGGCACGCAGCTGTCAACACAGGCCAGGTACATGTGCTCACTAGCCCCAGCCCCAGCCCCAGCTCCAGACCTCCTAAACTTAGTCCCAACCCAACCTCAGCCATATTCCCTAGACCAACCCCAATGTGTCTCAACTGGAGTCCCACCTCCAACCTCAGTCTCAGCTGAAACACTGGGCCTAGCCTCTCAGCCTCAGCCCCAGCTGTGTCCCTACTCCAACTTCAGCCCCAACCTCAGCCCCAGCCCCCATCTTCATCTCAAGGCAGCCCCAAACCAAGCACCAGCCTGACCAACCCAGCCCAGCCTCAGCCCACTGGCCAGGAGTCCAAGTCCTTGCTGGGACAGCGGATGGTCAGGGCCTGGTGGAAAGGAACGCCTGGGCTGCTCTCTGACCTAGAACCCATCCTCTACCCCATCTCCAGCTGGAGTACACCGCTTGGATGCCCAACTTCCCATCATCCATGCGGAACCCACCGATGCAGGCTAAGGGGCTGACCACCTTGGAGACCTTCATGGACACATTGCCGGATGTGAAGACCACGTGCATCGTGCTACTGGTGCTCTGGACACTCAGCCGGGAGCCTGATGACAAGGTGGGGGGTGGAGGTGGGGGACCCTGAGCCTAGGTAGGGGGCCGGGAACCCGGCGGGGGGGAGGGGCAAGAGTAGTTGGGGGCGCCAAGGGTGGGGAGCAGGAAGTGAGAGGCTGCCGAAGGGCAAGGGCGGAGGGGCCAGGGCCTCCGGCAGGAGGGGACGGGGTGTGGGCCTGGCTCCTCCCAGCCTCACAGTTCTGTGCCGTCAGCGGCCCCTGGGCCACTTCCCGGACATCCACTTCGTGGAGGAGGCCCCGCGGCGGAGCATGGAGGCCTTACGCCAGCGCCTGGCGCAGATCTCCCACAACATCCGCCAGCGCAACAAGTGCCTCCCCGTCCCCTACTACTACCTGGACCCGGTGCTGATCGAGAACAGCATTTCTATCTAGGACAGCCCTTCCCTCTTCGCCTCTCCTCGCCCTGCTGTTTTCCAAAAAACCACTTCAGACACTTTCCCTGGGTCTTTTACTGGGGGCGCGGGCAGCCGGGCTGGCGCAGCGGGGTGCGGATGCGGGCGCTCATACGGTGATCCTGTTCTCCACGACCGCGGGGTCCAAGTAGGGGTAGGGCAGCGCCAGGCCCGGGTTCCGCTCCCGGATGCCCCTCGGGATCTGGGCCAGGCGGCTCTGGAAGGCGGTGATGCTCCGCCGCGGGGCCTCCTCCGTGAAGTGCTCGTCTGGGTAGGTGCCCAGGCGCCCTTGGGTACAGCGGGAGAAAAGGCTGGGACCTAGGCCCCATCTTTCAACCCACAGCGATTCTGGTCCATCTTAAGTCCCCCTACCTGGGGACTTAGTGCACCCAAGCCCCGGCCACCTAGGGGACCCAGACCTGTCCAACTTGAAACATAAACCGCCCACTTAGGCAAAAGACCAGCGGCCTGTGAGAAACCAAGACCACCCGAGCTATGCTCACTTGAAACCCAGACCACTCGGAGCTCCGCCTCCTAGGAATCCATACCACCCTAAGCCACACCCACCAGCTACCCAGTCACTCCAAGCCCTGCCCACCTAGGAGCTCAGTCTAACGAGTGCACCCTCCAAGTAACCCATTGTCACCCTACCTACTCCCCTGGAACCTGAAAACCCACCCACCCCCACCCTAGGCCTTGCTTAGGTCTTTGGTTTCATTGCTGACACCCCAGAAGAGCATGAGGGCATGGCAAGTGTCATTGACCTCAGGGAGGGAGGCTACCAGGTCTTTCTGGCCCTTGGTGGTGGGTGGGGGGAGCTGCATGGTGGTAGGAATACTGGGCATCCAGGCACTGAAGTCAAACTGACCCCCCAAACTCAGTAAGCATAGAGCTGCCAGTGCCACTGCTAGGTCCACACCTCCCATGACCCAGCTTTGTCCCCCCAGGTCTGGCACTGGTTCACCTGGCTGCTGTTAATGGCAGCACGTTGGGCTGAGCAGGTGAAGATGATCATGGTGAGACACTGAATGAGGCCAGCACAGCTGTCCAGGGTGGAGGGGACCCCTAGACGGGCGTGGGGTGGAGAGAACAGAGCTGAGACCCAAGGAGGTACCACTGCCCTGGGTAAGGGGGGTCTGGAGGGCAGGAGACAGGGATAGACACCTCACCTGAGCTCATGCGGCTTAGAAAACCCTCCTGGAAGATCTCCCTGACCCAGGCCTGGAGCTCTGAGTCCCTGCTCACTGCCCGGTTGTCAGGGTAGTAGATGTCAACAATATCGGTCACAAAGCTAGGGATCCAGGAATGCATAGTGACTAACAGTTGGGGGAGCCAATGCTGATGTGGGGTGTGGGGGTGGAAGAGGCCACTGAGACCAGATGCCCACATAGGCCAAGGAAGGGAGGTGGCCACCCACACGGAGTGTGAACTGCAGAGCTGAGTTTCAAACCTGGAAGCTGCCGTCTTCTCTGGGTGGCACAAACCAAAGGCCTGAGAGCAAGGCCTGAGCTACATCAAGCCACAAGGAAGGATTAGATATGTGGCCCCTCTGTGTTGGGACTGTCTGATTGGACCCATTTCCCCCACTGGCTCCCCAAGGGCCATTCATCCTCAGCCACAATAGGGTTCAGGAAGGGTGTGCAGATCACCGCTGAGAAGGTTTGGACATGGACAGCTCCTGCTGTGTTCACCCATGGGGATCCCTGAGGACTTCAAGGGAAAGGTGGGACATGAGCTGGGCTTGGGACAGGGGCACCGTCTGGATAGGGAGGGAGGACTTGCCGGGCCTCCCTAGGCCTAGTGCATGCCTGAGGAGGAGGAATTGGAGGGGACAGATCCAGAGGGGCTGAGACGCTGCAGTGAACATGGCACTGCATGTGGCAAGAACCTGGGAGCCATGGGAGGCTCACAGCAGCAGCACTGTCATACATCCCAGTGCCTGAGGGAGGTCATTATGCAGGTTAGTGGCAAGAGGTGGGAACCCACAGGAGGCCAGATGTCAAGAGGATCTGGCTGCCTAGGTGGAGGCCAGAAGTATATCCCCAGGAAGTCCCCTGTGAGGCAGATTTAGAAGGAAAAACCTGGAGACACAGTGACTTAATCTACGGGGTGAATAATAATAATACTAGGGGGGTGAATAATAATATTAATAGCTAATAATATTAATGGCTAATCTTCAGAGAGCACTTTCTATTCCCTGAGGTTTGTTCTTAGGGTTTTACATGTAATGCTAATAACCTATAAGATAGCTGCTCTTACTACCCCCATTGTCAGATGAAGAGATAGGCACAGAGAGATTAAATGACTTGCCCAGGGCCACACAGCTGGGAAGGAAGAAGAGAAAGCAGGAAGGGCAGTGTGTTTGGACAGGAGATGGATGGCAGTTGAACAAACCAACAGAGAGGTTTGGAGTCCTCAGGCCCAGGGCAGTGTCACCTCTCCATGGCTGCCCAGATCTGGAACACATCATCTCGGTAGCAGTAGTGGGCGAGGTCCTGGACCTCACGGTCAGCCAGCTGGTGGGGCAGGCAGAGGGAGCAGTAGGTGACAGCTGCCAGCCCTTTGGTGATCAGCTCCAGGCAGCCCGCCCATCCCAACAACGTTGACTGTAATAAGCAGAGAGCCCACTGCTGCCAGGAGCACAGGAGCAGGGGCCTCTGGGCCAAACCTCAGCCCCCTCCTGGCCCCCTCTGCCAACCACCAGGATCCCAGGCCGCCCAGGGTCCCGACCTGGTCGATGAGCTTTCCTGGTGCAAAGAGCCTAGTGCAGGCCTGGATGTTGATGTGGAAGGTGTAGCAGAAATGAGGAATAAGCAGCTGGGGTGAGCCAAAACCAGAGGTTAGACGAGGCGGCCCCAGGTCTCCCACAGCTCTGGGCACTGGGAGGATGGATCCTCTCTCCCTTGAAAATGGGTTGGCACAAGGGCAGCTGCTGCAGCATGGACAAAGCAAATGTCTCCGCCACAGAATGGGTTCCAAGCAGATGAGTGACCATCTCATGCACCAGGAACTCTGAGTGTCACATCTGGGTCTTGGCCAGGGGCCAGTCCTCAGCGGGGTCACTGGGAAGGAAGATGGGGCTGTCCGGGGCAGATGTCTGAGTGAGCTGGAGTGGGGGACATAGGGGAGGGCAGGCATCAGGCAGAAACCGGGGAAGTGCAGCCCATCAATACATCCATGGGACCAAACCACACGATCAACTTCCTTACTAGCTGTGTGACCTTGGGAAAGATAAGTAACCTTTCTGTGACTCAGGTTCCTCAAGAGTAAAACGAAGTTGATGATAATAATCTCTCTGAGAGGTGCAGTGACCCAAGGCCACCTTGTTGGCACAGGTGGCAGACTCCCTGGTACCAGCCCAGTCATCCAGATCCCAGTTGTGCAGTGCAGAAATTGGAAGGATGGAGAGGGAGGTTGTGGAGACACCTCCCAGAAGGGGTTAAGTTTTTAACTGTTGGAAACATGATCAAACTGTCAAAAGTACATAATTCAGTACAGTCAGTTTTGTCACCAATGTCAAGATGCAATTTGTTCTCTGACACTGAATATCGTGACCTTTCTATCAAGCTGGAAATCAAAGAGGACGAAGAGGAAAAACTGGTAAAAACAACAAACTCAGGAGGGGCCGGTAGGATGAGAGACATGATCTCTAGCCCCAGGCACGGCAGCACTGGGAGGAGGCAACCTCTCAGTCATCCTGAGGACATAGATATGCCCACTGACCCTGCCCATCAGCCCCTGGTCCCTGCCGTGCTCACCCAGATGGCAAGGGGTAGCAGGGGCCCTGCTGGGGCGCTGGTGCAGCAGGGTCAGGGGTGCAGCCATGAACTGGGGCCTCCCATTAATGACGCTGGGTGGAGGCCTGAGAGGCCTGGTCCGCCAGGTACAGAGAGCCCCTCTAGGAGAGGAGGTGGGGGAGGAAGGCTGAGGGAGTGGACCACCCTGTGCAGTTCTGGGAAGCTTGGGGGAGGGAGGAGGACTTATCCTGAACCTGAAAGTATTTCACTTAAAGGAATCTCATTTTCTGGAGCCAGTGGGGCATTTCAGCTCAGAGCCACCTTCTGGTTCCTAGGCCAGGCACGGTGGCTCACGCCTGTAATCCTAACACTCTGGGAGGCCAAGGCGAGAGGATCGCTTGAGGTCAGGAGTTCGAGACCAGCCTGAGCAAGAGTGAGACCCCATCTCTACTGAAAATAGAAAAATTAGCTGGGCGTGGCGGTACATGCCTGTAGTCCCAGCTACTCGGGAGGCTGAGGCAGAGGATCGCTTGAGCCCAGGCAGGATTTTGAGGTGGTTGTGAACTAGGCTGACACTAAGGCACTCTACCCAGGGCAACAGAGTGAGACTTTGTCTCAAAAAAAAAAAACACCTCAAAGAAAGAGACTTCCCCCACTCCCCATCTCTGCTGTGGCCAGACCCAAGCACCAATGACAGTGAGAGACAGTGAGCCTTGCTGGAGGTCAGTGCCTTGCAACGCAGAAGGCACTTTCTGGGGTTGGGGCACATCTCATCCCAGTAGCCCAGAGAGGGGAGAGTGGCAGCTGTAGGGCATCCTCAGTAACCATGACAACAACTCATCGCCATGGTTTCTGAGCTGTGGGGCCCTGCCAAAGCACAGAGCCTAGCCAAGTACCAGGACAGCGCAGTCCCCACTCAGCCCTGCCCCCTCAGCCCTCTCAGAGCAACGCCCCTCCCTGGGGATGAGCAGGAGTCCTTGACCTAGAGAAATGGCTGAGCAAGCTGAGGATGAGAAGCTTGATGGAGTGTGAGGGGATGAAGGACAGCCAGGGCTGGCTGGAAAAGACAGGGTCTGCAGGCTGGGGGACTGGGAGCCTGGGCATATGGGTTCCTGCAGGCACCGGGAGGGCAGGGAAGGGAGGCTGGATCCCTGGGCCCCTCACCTCCAGCTCAGCCTGCAGACTGGTCCCAGGGCTCAGCGCCAGGGCCACCATGGCATCAGTGACCAGGAAAGTTCTTTGTGAGGCAGTGACAGTGCTATATCAGGACAGGGTTGAGGCCATTCAGGAATTGGGAGTCGAAGAAGGTGTCCTCTGCCAATGTTCAAACACGTACTCTGCAGGGGGTGGCTGTGGGGAGGGTTACCCTGGTCCCCTGTCTCCAGCACTGCCACTACTCTCAGACACACCTCCAGCTTTCCAGCATGGTCACTTCCTGATGCTGGTGGGGTGGGGTGGGTTCCCCTTCTCCCTACTCCGATTAGTTGGATGACTATTTTTCTGAGTGGTTTCTCAGAAAACAAGGGATTGGAGGTTTGGGTTCTGCCTGAGGAGTCACGTGAATGACCCATTTAGGAGGAAGTCTGAGGTGCCCTGTGGTGCATACTAAGACCACACCTAGGGTGAGAACAGAATATGAGAAAATCAAAAGACTGAAGAACATCAGATACCAGCACAGCCTGTCCTTCTCGGGCTTCCGGCCACTCCAATTCCCTGTCAAACTCACTGGTCCTATGTCCCATTCTCCTGCTACTTTGCCAAAAGACAGTCTGGACAATTTGTTAAAGTAGAGTAATCATTCAAACAGAGTTTGCACCACTTTGGGGCATGGTACTGGGGCTCAGGTTTTTGAACCAAGGGTTCAACATGTGTCATTTGAACCCACAGTGCACCCAGGGGGTCGAGGAGGTTGGAGAGTGGGCATTCCCGAATCCTTCAGCTCAGTTAGGTTTTCAAGTCTGAGTGCCTAGGCTCCAACCAAGCAGGCACAATTTTGAAAGGAAATGTCTTTTTGCTTCAGACGTTTTTTCCTAATTTGCTGAGGATATTCATGGGACAGGTGTTTTCAGTGTTGGGGACAGTTTGAAGAAGTAGGTATGAAGCAGGGGGCGGGGAGCACCAGCCCACAGACCCAAGGCCCTGACTTAGGAGCAGCGTTAGGAGCATGGCTTGCTATAGGACAGAGGCCACAGGAGCAATCGTGCCGGGAAGTGTTTAGGACCCCGGCTCGCCGTGACAAAGTGGAGTTGTTAGAACTTACTTTCTGGCGCTTTCTTTGAAAGCCCTGCTAGGTGAGAAAAGCTGGGTTAACAGTGGGTCTTAGCCCACCATGAGAGAGGATATTTGGGGGGCATCCTCCTAGGATCCCTCAGCCCTACCACCTTCTTCCTACACAGAGGCCACCCCTGCCGGCCCCCCTAGGTGACAAGAAGTGTGCCATCTCAGGGCAGAAATGAGGGTCTGTGAAGGACAAGGGAGGGAACTGGCAGCCATGCAGTCCTGTGATTTCCAGAACATTCCAACTCCACTTTCTGGTTCTCAGTCCCACGAGGTGACCATTGAAGACCCTCTGGCCCTGCCATAGCCTCCTCACCCTCCCTCCCTCACATTGCAGACCTGACACTCATGACCTGGGGAAGATGAAGGTGTGCTGGATCTCCTCCAGGGCTGTTGACTGTCCAGCAATCCCTTCCCCTTCAGGACAGTGTTCCTGCAGAAGGAAGGACAGAAGCGCATGGGCTGGGGAGGAAACCCTGGCACAATGAGGGAGAGGTGGGGGCCCGTAGGCTCCCGGGGAGGCGAGGTGGAATTTCTGGTTGACTTCTTTGGTGACCGAGTAGTAGCACAAGTTGGGATCAAGCTCCTTGAGATGTTCAGCATCCAGGCAGTGGGGTATCCCCGGGAAACACTCACTCCACCTGGGCAAGGGAAGAAATGGAGACGAAAGTGAGTCATGATGGCTGGACCCCACCCTTCTGGGACTGGAAAGGGTAACGGGGGGGGGGGTCCCTAGTCCTGATTGTACAGAGAGTGCTTTGGGAGCTCACAAGAGGGTATGCCAGGACTCAGGGTGTGCTGTTCTTGGTCAGATCTGAGGCTCAACTGACTTCAGAGGGCAGGAGCAAGGGAGCCCCTTTGTCTCCAGAAAACTGTGCAGGCACATGCCAGAGGTGGGGACTCCCAGGATCACAGCCCCAAATCCCCTGAGCTGCTCACCGGTGTTTCTGCTGCCTCTGCTTAATCTCTGCCTGGCACTGGGCATGGAGCAGAGGGTGGCTGTCCTGCCAGGTGACTTTGGCTGGGGGAGGGAAGGAGTGAGGGGTGACCTGTCCCCACCCCTTAGCACCCCATCCTCCCCCTCCTCTCTGCAGGCCTGGGGAGGGCATCTAGGAACTGGAACACTGGCAGCCACTGGCCTCTGGGGCTGTTTGACCTCTTCCCCTAGGGGTGGAGAAGCCCCTGCCCACTCCCCCTTCCATCCAAGGCAGACCCTGCCTCAGCCCCTGGAGTTTGCTGCCTTCCATTCCTTGACCCCCAGCTCGACAGCTCAGGCCAGAGAGGGCCAGAGTCCCTGCTTTGGTGGGAAGAGAAAGGAAGGGCCACAGCTATATCCACTGGCCCCCCACATCGGGCTGCAGTAGACTCCCCCCCACCCCTCTGCTTCTCACGAATTGTCCTCCCCAACATCCCCACCTAATCCGCTGCCAGAACCAGTCTTCCCCCGCCCCCATGGGTCCTCCACCAGCACCCCCCTTAAGTATGATTCCCCAACCATTCATTCACCTCCTCCTTCCCTTGTCTTCATGCCACTCCCAGCGGCTCTACCCGCCGCCCCGCTTCCCCCTCCACTATGTCCACACCAGCCCACCAGTGCCCTCCCCCGACCCACGACCACACCAGCCTCCCTTGCCCGCTCCGTGCCCAGCCTGCAGTCCCTCACTTGTCCCCTCGCGCAGCACCAGGCTCCCCGCCCCCTCCAGCCACTGGTAGCAGGGAAAGCGGAGCGGGGCGCCCAGCGGCGGCGCGAGCTGGAACCGGCGGCAGAACCAGGCGTCCGGGGCAGCGCCGGGGGCGCCTTGTGCACGCGCAGCAGCAGCACGGGGCCCACGTCCTGGGGGAGCGTCACCTCGAAGTCCTCCTCCTGGGGGCAGAGGGCAGCGGGAGAAGGCTCGTGTGGGTGAAGTGGGTAGAAGCGAGAGGGGCCGGGCGGGGCGGGGCAGGCAGTCACCGCGCCGGGGCTGAAGTTCTTCCCTAAATTGTCCAGCCGCAGGGCCGGGCTCTCGCCTGCGGGTCTCACGAGGCTCACTGACACGTTGTCCCAAGTCCCCGAGCCCAGGAAGGATCCGGTGGCCCTGCGCACCCGTTACTCGCCCTTGGCCTGCTGTCGAGGGGGGTCCGGCAGTGGCGCAGAAGCCGAGGCAAGGCGGGCTGGCTGGGGCTTGCGGCTCAGCCGCGAGGGGGCTGAGGGCCGCTGGGGCGGCGGCAGGGGGCGCTGGGAGACCTGCGTGCGCCTGGCTCGGGCTCCCGTGGCCTGTGCCCTAGAGAGGAGAGGTCCCTCCACCCAGAGGCCCCCGGCCCAGCTCCCCTCCCTCCAGAGCGCGGCGCAGCGCAGCAGGGACCCGGAGAGGTTTCGACCCGATCCGCAGCCCTCGCCTCCACCCCATAATCGAACTTTAGCTCCTTTCGCTGTAGGCTTAGCGGTGGTCGGTGCTTGCCTCCACCTCTCTGGATCTCAGGGCTCTGGGTCTCCTTTTGGATCCGGGGAAACTCCCTGTCCCCTCCTCCAGATGGCTCCGGTTGACTCCCCACGAAGAGCACTGGGCGCCTCCTCTGCGTCTCCTACCTGCCCTGCAGGGCTTGTCTTGTAAAATTCAGCGGTCCCCAACCTTTTTGGCACCAGGGACCGTTTTCATAGAAGACAATTTTTCCAAGAACCGGGGAGGGAGGGGGATGGTTTCGGGATGATTCAAGAGTATTACATTTATTTTGCACTTTATTTCTATCATTATTACATTGTAATATATAATGAAATAATTATGTAACTCACCATAGGTTGGGGACCCCTAAATCACTTCGGTAGCGGACATTGAGTCACCCTGTGTCCTCCCACTGTCAGCATGCCCCGCTCCATTTCTGCATCTCTCCTCTGTGTCCCAGGCCTCAGCGTTTTCTCAGGTTGGTGGGTGGGGGTGGGAGTGGGGATGGGGACGGGACAATCTGTTTCCCATCCTCCAGGGGTTGTGAGCAAAGGCATGTGGGAAGTCCACATGGATTGGGGGAGGAGACAAGGGGGGGCGCAAAAAGATATGGAGGAGGCTGGAAGAGGAACCAGCACTGAGGAAAGAAGGTACTGGGGCTCTAGGCACTAGTCTGGGCTGGCATATGGGCCCCTTCCTTCAGCCTGTCAAAGTATAATTTTCAAAAAAATTAAAAACACGACTCATGCAAATTAGAATGAACAAAAGTCAAAGATTTTATTCAATTCAGCCAGATCATGACGTTGATTCCAAGAACAACTGAGAAGCTGAGTCTTTATAAGAGCAATTTAATAAAAGAATGTTAGGATATGATTGCTGGGTTAGATATGAAACTAGTCAATGTGCTACAGGGCAATAAACTACAATCTTTGGGGTTATCTTTTTCAGTAAACAGAAATAATTTGCATTGCTACTGAACCCAAGTTACAAGAACTTCACAGATACTGAGGCCTTTATTAATAATAAATAGCAAAGTCAAGCAATGGCACATTCTTCTAGAAAATTAAATATCCTTAAAAGGACAGGCAGTTGTCCTCTTGATTTTATTTATCAGGTTTGGACAATTTTTCTTGACAAGGCTTTTCCCTGTGAGTACATCAGGCAATCAAATAGATCTCCTTTTTGGGGTTTTATCTCTGTCTCTCTCTCTCTTTAAGGTCTCCACTCCCTTACTCCTCACCATGGCCCTGATGTACAATCACCTTAAGAAGAGGTGTATATTTTACCACTCCCCTTCTCCAGCAACAGGTGGGTATGCATCCTTCCTTCCAGACTTTTTCCTTGGAATTTGTATTGATTTACATACTTAGCTTTTTTTTTTTATCATAAAAGGGATCATAAACTTATTGTGTCACTTGTTTTCCACCTACATTATTTAACAATTCATCTTTGTGATGGTTAATTTTAGGTGCCAACTTGATTGGATTAAGGAATACCTAGAGAACTGGTAAAGCATTATTTCTGGGTGTTCTGTGAGGGCGTTTCCAGAGGAGATTGGTGTGTGAGTCAGTGGACCAAGTAGGGAGGCTCTGCTCTCAATGTGGTGGGTACTATCCAATTGGCTTTGGGCCCTGATGGAACAAAAAAGGACAGAAAGATTTCCTCTCTCTCTCTTTCTCCTGGAGCTCCTCCTCCCCTTCAACATCAGAACTCCAGGCTCTCCAGCCTTGGGACTCCAGGACCTACACCAGCAGCCCCACTGGGTTCTCAGGCCTTCAGTCTTAGACTGAGAATTATGCCATCAGCTTCCCTGGTTCTCAGGCCTTAATACTTGGACTGAGCCACCCCACCTGCATCCCAGGGTCTCCAGCTTGCAGAAGGCCTGTCATGGGACTTCTCACCCTCCATAATCACGTGAGCCAATTCCCCTAATAAATCCCTTCATATACCTATCTACAGTCATGCACTGCATAATGACGTTTTGGTTATGGACCAATGGACCACATATACAATGGTGGTTCCATAAGATTATAACGGACCTGAAAAATTCCTATCACCTTGTGACATCATAGCCATCGTAATCCCAGAGCACAATGCATTACTCACGTGTCTGTGGTGATGCTGGTATAAACAAACCTATTGCACTGCTAGTTGTATAACAGTGTACAGTAACGTGCTGGGCCTTTACACTCATTCACCACTCAATGACTCACCCAGAGCAACTTCCAGTCCTGCAAGCTCTATTCGTGGTAAATGCCCTACACAGGTGTACCATTTTTTACCTTTTATACCATATTTTACTGTACCTTTTCTATGTTTAGATATGTTTAGATATACAAATATTTGCCATTGTGTTACAATTGTCTATAGCATTCAATACAGTAACGTGCTGCACAGCTTTATAGCCTAGGAGCAATAGGCTACACCATATAGCCTAAGTGTGTAGTAGGCTACCCTGTATAGGTTTGTGTAAATACACTCCATGATATTCGAACAATGACAAAATCGTCTAAAGATGCATTTCTCAGACCATATCCCCATCATTAAGGGATGCATGATTCTATATTTATCTAGTTATTGGTTCTGTCTCTCTGGAGAACCCTGACTAATACAATCATAGATGTTTTTTCCATGTCAGCATTATGGATCGACTTTATTAACAGCTATGTTGTTTTTCATAGTAGGATTGTTTCCTGATTTATTTAACATTTCCTTACTGATGAACATTTAGATTTTAAAACATTCTTTTTCCTATTATAAATAATATTTCATAGAACATCATTGTAAACATTTCTTTGTGCAAATGTGGGAGTTTTCAGTAGGACACTTTCTTATAAGTGGTTTTGCTGCATTAAACTTTTTGTTGTTGTTGTTTAGTTTTTAAATTTTGATTGAGGCTTCCAAAGAGTTTTCCTCCAAAGTTGCACTGTTACTTTGTTATACCAGGGCCCTGTTGCTTAAGAACCTTGACAACTCTGAATACACTTCCCTAATGACTAGTAAGGTCAAAAATCTTTTCACCTGTTTATTGGACATGTAGGTTTATTTTATAAACTGCTCTTTGTGAATTTCCTATTATATTCTTTGCCCCTTTCCTGCTGTATTATTCACCTGGCTGTGTAAATCACCTGGCTTGTGAATGCATCTAGCAAATTGCCCAGCATGTGAACCTCCAGCATTCTTATTCTTTTCCTACTCATTGTGACAGAGGCAGTCATTCTCATGAAGGTATTGAAATTCTTCTTCTGTTTCTTTGTAGAAGATGGTCATCAAGTGAGAGTTAAACTTTTGGCAAACATGATTGAAATGGTGAACTGGTGACATTAGCCTACAGGAAATAAGCTCCTGCTTGAAACATGATTTAGGTGAAAGCTTGGGGCCTATATACGCATTTCTACATTTGCAAATTTAGAGGATTGGGAAGGTCTAGGTGTCTCGTGGCCCTTCCCCACTGACCCTACTCCTAGAATAGATATCAGTGAAGACAGAATTACAGAGAGGCAAAGTCGGAAACTCTCACTGTTTCTGAAACCAGTGGAGGGTGAACTTGCCAGGAGGAGAGTTTGTATGCTCACAGAAGAAATGTTGAGGAAGATGAGGCCAGAGAAAAGTCAATGGATTTGGTGATGAAGATCCTCAACGGTGAAAAGCTAGTGTCATTCGTGTGGTAGAGACAGAGTCAGTAAGATGTGTGTGAGCGGTAGATGAAGAGGAAGCAGACTCAGTGCCTGTCACTCTCTTGAATGAAGAGCTTTAGTAAAGAAGGGAAGGAGAGAGCTGTTGCTACCACTGGAGGGTGGTAAAGTTAAGGGGGTGTGGGTGGATGTTAAGGTGAAGGCTTACCCACATTTGCCAGCCAAACGTGTGTCTCCTTCAAAGTGAAGGATGACAAGAGAGAGGAACTGTCGCTCTAGGAGCCCTAAGGAGGCAGGAGGGATGTACCAGCTCGCAGTGGGCCTACAATGGCCAGTAAGGTCTGAAGACAGGAGGCAGGAGAGGCTGGATGAGGAGGACAGGGTTTGTTTGAAGGAGGCAGACCTGGAGATTTCCCATCAGGAGGCTGCGGGGAGAGGCTGTCAGGGTGGAGAGGAGAGCGGTCTGCAGCGGTGGGGGGTGGCATAGGGCCTGGGAGGGCTGTGGCGAGAGCTGGCCCCCAGACCCAAGCACTTGTTCCACATACCCTGACGGTGAAATGAGTCATCTTGTTTTTGTGATCTTCTCCAGCAAGAGAAGATGGCCTCGCCTGAGGAGCGCAAGAGAAAGGTGATGGCGGGGCTCCATGAACAGATTGAGCCGGGAAATGGCTGGTTGTGGGCTGGTGGCTGAGTTGGAGGAAAGTAAGCCCGGGAGAGGGCGTCCAAATGAGGAGGCCTTGGTGGGCTTCAGAGGATGCAGGAGCCATCAAAATACAGGGACGATAGTGTGTGTGCGTGTAGCTTTTATCCAGTTGTGGAGTGTGTCACAACCCTGAGCGGTTAAGGTAGAAGTGATGCTGAGAAGGAAGGAGCAGTTTCCTTAGGAGGAGGGAGTGGGGGAAGCGAAAGGGAAGTTGTGGGCAAAGGGGAACGCTGGGCGTTGGTGTCTTACAAACAGGTGATCAGTCCCATATAACATGTCACAGAGCCATGTCTTTCACACATGTTGAGGGGGTTGTGAACAAAGGTAGGTGAGTAGGCGTGTTGGGCGTGTGGAACTGGCCTTGTCTGCATGTCGTGTGGGAGTCCTGAGGGGTCCTCTGTTTAACTTCCTGTAACCAGATTAGTGGGCTCTGTCTCCTGGGATCTTTGTCTCTTAAGGACTTCTGAAAATGAAGGTAGCCACCCTTCTTTCCCAGAGAACTAGCAGTTACTAGAGTAAGTGAAAATGAGTCCATCACAGACAAAAGTGGCAGGTGATGTGCAGAGGCTGATGCTGGCAGCGCTCCCCCTTGTGGCCACCAGGCTCCTCTCCCGGGCCTTTGCTGAGGGGACCTGGACAGTGGCTCACTCCAGTGCCTCCAGCTCAATTGCCTGAGCCCACCCTCGTCTTTCTATACACTTATTCAGCCAAGGGTGTTGATTTTCTACTAAACTAATTGCACACAAGTCTGTGCTTTTGCTTCAGAGACACTGAAGTGAGCTACCAGATGCAGTTCACAGAAGCACCAGCTCTGATTGAAAGGGGCTTCTGCAGTGGCTCCCTCTTGGGCGCCTCATAGCAGCACTTTAGATGGCATCTGTGCCAGCTGATCTCACGCCATGGGTCTTGGCACAAGTGAAGAAATGGCAGAGTGGTTGGAGGCCAGCAGTGATGTGTGGACATCAGGTATGGGAAAATAGAGCAGACACACACACCTGGACACCTGGACCCAGAGGAGGGATCTGACAGGGACCCCAGGTCCCTCCACATTACAGGCAGCTGGACTTCATCTGGCTTATCTGTATGGCCATGGCAATCTCTGCTGGTTTTCCTGGAGAGGGAATCTGTCCACCTGGTAGGGCAGAAAGAATAAACCTTCGCCCAGAGCAGCCAGCATGTAGCTACTGGGGCAAGCGAGAGAGGTGCCCTCCTTGGAGACTTTTTCCTCTGTGTAGAAAACCTGTTTTCCAAATTGACAGGTTCTGCCTTGACCAGAAGTCAGAAAGTTGGTTCATTTCTCTTCTAATAATGACAATTCTCATTTTGCATGTTTCAGCCAACCCCACCAGGGCTGTGTCCAAAGCTTCCCTGTAGCAGATGAGCACACAGAATCCTACAGCACCAGCACCGTATGGCGGTGTCCCAAGAAAGGCAGTCTGAAAGCCCTGAGGAGACAGCTTGGTCTGGTTGCGGGAAGATCCTTCTGATTCCTACAGCACCAGTGTGGTGTGGGGGTGTCCCTAGAAAGGCCATCTGGAAGCTCTGAAAAGACAGTGTGGTCTGGGAGACCTGAGGGAAGGCCCTTCTGATTCCTACAGCACCAGCAGGATGTGGCAGTGTCCCCAGAAAGGCAGTCTGGCAGACTTGAGAGAAGATCCTTCTGGTTCCTACAGCACCAGCACGGTGTTGGGGTGTCCCCAGAAAGGCAGTCGGGCAGCCCTGAGGAGACAGCCTGATCTGGCTGCAGGAAGACCCTTCTGATTCCTACAGCACCAGCAGGATGTGGGGGTGTCCCCAGAAAGGCCATCTGGCAGCCCTGAAGAGACAGCCTGGTCTGGCAGACTTGAGGGAAGACCCTTCTGATTCCTACAGCACCAGACAGCACTAAGGCAGTCTGAGAGCCCTGAGGAGACTGCCTGGTCTGGCAGACCTTAGGATCCCTTTCTTTCCTCACAGCTCCCAGGATGATCCCGGGAGCAATCCCAGGAGGACCGACAGCAACCAGGACTCGCTGAACAAAGTGAGAAAGAGGAAGGGCTTCAAGTCTTTCCTCTTGTTTGGGAAGGAAAAAAAAGGCCGACCTGGGCCCGTGGACAGAGCGGCATCAGACCAAGGTTGGTTGGTTTCCAGGAAACATTGTGATGTTCCGGACTGGAGAGAGGAAGGAACTGTCATTTGTGTGGCCACTGTGTGCTTGACCTGCGGCTCCGTCACGGGGTCGCAGACACTTGAGTTCTCCAGAGAGCAAAAGCTGCGAAGGCACGAAGTGAAAGCAACGGTTAATTCATTGGCCACTCAGAGATATAATAAGTTCACTGTCTGAGTGTTTTTGTGTGTTGGTGCTCTAGTCAGAAACTTAGCCCAAGACATTGACACTGTACCTGCAAATGTGCCGCCACCTATGCATGAAAACACACAACTTTGCCGTGTAGATTTTGTTGTGGGGCTGTTCTTCTTCCTCGTAGCGGGTGTTTCAGAGACAGATAACTCATCACAAGATGACTTGGGACTCAGCAAATTGGGAGGACAGGCTGAAAGAAATCGTAGACTTCAAGAAAAGTAGTTAAATTTGTGGGGATGGGCCCGGTGGCTCACACCTGCAATCCTAGCATCTGGGAGGCCGAGTTGGGAGGATAGTTTGAGCTCAGGATTTTGAGACCAGCTTGAGCAAGAGTGAGACCCCTTCTCTGCTAAAAGTAGAAAAATTAGCCTGGCGTAATGCTGCTGGCCTGTAGTCCCAGAAATCAGAAGGCTGAGGCAGGAGGATCGCTTGAGCCCAGGAATTTGAAGGTGCAGTGACCTAGGCTGACAACACTGCACTCTACCCAGGGCCACAGAGTGAGACTCTGTCAAAAAAAAAAAAAAAGAGTTGACCATGGTTTCCTGACAGGTCTCTGAGCTCTGACATTCTGCTCATCTGATGAAAGGCAGTGCACAGAATGAAAAACCAGACTGCCTGCACTGTGCCTCAGTTTCCCTCTGTAAAGTGGTCATCACAACAGTATCTTCCTCATAGGGTGGTGTGATGATTAAAAAATTCATTCCTAAAGCTGGAAGAGTTCTGGGTGCTGCATCACTGTTGGCTGTCCAGGCATTTTGGCAGCCCCTGTGCTACACGCAGACACTGTTTATTCTTACTTCTGATGCACATGGGTGGGGTTGTAAAGTAAGTTTAAGAACTGTACTGATGGGATTGTTACAGTTTTTTTCTTAGCCAGTACCACAGTAGGTTTGCTCTCTCTCACCTATATAAAAACCAAGAGAAAAGTACATTCATATAAAACCTTAATGAGGCTGCATACTTGGTGAGAATGGCTTACAAAGGAGTGTTTTGTTTGCTTTTGTTTTGAGACAGAGTGTCAGTCTGTCAAGGTCTGACACTGTCTGACAAAACAGTGTCACTGATAATGCAGTTGCATCATCATAGCTCACTGCAACTTCAAACTTTTGGGCTCAAGCGATCCTCCTGCCTCAGCCTCCCAAGTAGCAAGAACTACAGGCGTGTGCCACAATGCCTGGCTAATTTTCCTATTTTTCCTAGAGATGGGGTCTTGCTCTTGCTCAGGCTGGTCTCCAACTCCTGAGCTCAAGCAATCCTCCTGCCTCGGCCTCCCAGAGTGCTGGGATTACAGGTGTGAGCCACCGTGCCCAACCCAGGGCAGCAGTTTTAATAAAAAGCTGGGTTTTTCTTTTTTGCCAGAGTTTAGTAATATACTCAAGGAGAAAAATTCAGAATGTCTTTTAAACAGTAAGTTTTTTAAAGTTAGCATTTTTCTTCAAAGGAACATGCAGATAATTCGTATGAATTTTAAGTGTGACTTGGCTTCCGCTTAATCTCCCCCAGCTTGGTGGGGATTCCCACGCGTGCCTTCGCTTCTCCTTGTAGCTCCAGGCTCGGCCTTCGTGAGGCACATTTCCCCTGTTGAATGTTAACAGGAATATTAAGTATGAGAGTTTGGACAGATTAAAAGTAAACCTAGAAAAAAGTGTAGGGAATATATTACACAGAAGAAGACTTTTTATACTAAGGCACTAACCAGGTAAATGGATTATTTCAATGGCTTGTTAAATAAAGGAATGTAAGGTAAATTCCAGCAGGCTCCTGCCTCGCTCCCAGCGTTCCCCTGGACTTCTTGCGTTATTCTAGGATTGTTTAAGTTTTAACCAAAGACGCGAAATTCTTTCTGGCTCCGTTCTATGTGTCCCGTCAGGTGGAGCGGATGTGTGGAATCCAGGAGCACTAGCAGTTCCTGTGGTTGTAAAGATTTTTTTGTTGTTTCCAGTTTCCTGTTCGTGTGGAAAACAAAAACATATAACGGAAGTCTGCTACGATTGAAGTTTCTATCCGTGTGTGAGGGAGCTCAGGCGTCCCTATGGCAATGCAGTGTGTTTCTTGAACAGGAAGCGAAAAGTCAGTGTTCTCCATTCTTTGTGGCAGAAACTGAAACTGGGCTTCGGTTTTCTTAGATCAGTCATTGTCCTCACCCCACTAGGCCCCACCCCTGCAGCCAGGCCTCTCCACCTACTCTGCGCCGCCCCGTCTAAGCTCCGCCCTCTGCCCTCACTGGAGCACCATGCAGCTCCCCTCGGTCACTTCCCTCGTGCCACACTTAGAGATACAGTCCTGAGGTCAGAAGGAAAAGCCCAGTCTGTCTGTGAACGTAGAGTTTAAGGAGAAGGAAAGTGACGGCTGACTGGTCGTCACTGATGCAGATGCACATTTTGAAGTTGTTCTTACACCATTTGGGGCTCTGTTGCTATTGCAGAGGTATCTTCCGGTGACACCCAGGGCCCCTTGGGAGGTGGGGAGACACCACTGGGTGACACCTTGATTCTCTCTCTGGCTCTGTCCCACCCCCTCTAGCGGACTCCCCTCAGCTCTCTCAGTAGGTGCTATTGTAGGTGTGAAGATGGGTGTCTGTACTTGTGCCCTCATGTGACGTTTTAAGACTAACTGCACGCCTCCTCTCGTGGTTGTCAAAACAGGCAATGGCTCAGGAACACAGAGGTTGGACTCTGCTGCAGTCAGGACTCACTCCCGCTAAAGCCTCCTGTTGGTGAGTAGAGAGCAACTAAATCCCTGGAGGTTGTTCAGAGGTGCAGCCATTGACATTTACAGTCAGTAAGCATGAAGCCTTAATGTCAAACTAGGATTGTTGGCTTTGGACCATGAGAACCAACTTCAGTTCATTAGGGACTTTTAAAAGGATAGACATACAAGCTCTCTGCACCCATTAAGATGAGAACCCACCCTGCCCTCTTCTCTCACTGCTCTGACCCCTGTGGTGGAGTGCTCTCTGCTCCACTTGGTTTTAATGTCTCAGCTGGGATATTTGGTTGATTTTTTAATTGGTAACTTTTAGACATATGCCAAAATGAAGTCAGCCAAGAAATTCTTCCATTCATATGCATAGTCCTGAATAGTCTATCTAGTGATTCCTAAAGCAGCTAAAGCCCAGAAGGTTGGGGGTGGGGGGTGCCCTGGGAGTCCCTGTGGGTGGATGCTTGGGCCCCAGCCCCTGAGGGGATGGGTCTTCCTCCATGTGGCTTGTATTAAGAGTGGCTTTATGTTTGTTTTATTTTTCCAGTTCATCCACACTCCTATAGATCATTACGCAGCATTTTGAATCCAACAAAGACTATGCTTTAGAATCCAGTGGAGTCTTTTATCTGTTAATACTTGTTATGTGGACCCCAAGATATTTCATTACAGAGTTTTTAACTCATGAAAAATTCATGAATACCATAGAGAAAATATTTGAGAATTTAATGTTTCTTATATTTATGTAAACTTATGACTCTTCATTTATATACTTACTCACTTTTTCATGTACATGCAGGCTATAAATATCCTTTGAACTCAATTCATGTTCTTATACCTAATTTTAGTCTCTGAAATGAATGTACTATAATGCTTGTATGTATAAATGCTATGAATAAATATAGGACTTTTGTAAATTATGCATTTATTGTAACTATCATTGTTTGATTTTTTAATGAAAAACCATGAAAGAGATTTTACTAAATTATAAAATATAAAAATATTCTAGAAATCAATTGATAGGATAAAGAAGCTGGAAGCTGAAGTATACATTCAGGGTGTCACCCAAGGGAAGGCCAGGTGGGTCCTGCCTGCTACTCTGGAGCCCTGAGACTGCATCTAATCCATATCCAAGAGCAACACTGGAGATGGGTGGGCGGTCTCACCCAGAAAGGGAGTGTGTGGGCTCACATGCACAGTCCTGGGTAGCACTGGCCAGAGGCAGCCCTTGACACAGGGCTCAGGTGAGGACCCCAGGAGGTGCCCTGTGCAGCAGTGAACATGTGCCTGCAACCGTCTCTCCGGTCCAGTCCCTTCCTCCCTGTTGGCTGTACTCTCCCACCTGCTCTTCCTGTCTGATCCCAGAGCTGCCTCCTTCCAGACTTAGGGCCGCCAGGAATTAGGAAGCCAAACCAAGTCCTGGGTGGAGAAGCAGGCCAGTGTGGCAGAGGAGAGGGGACAAGCTGACTGGCTGGTCGTGCAGGGCCACTCTTGGAGGTGGGCATGAGATCACTCCCCCACCCCCACCCCCATGCTACAGGGCTGGAAGTGGATTCCCCAGACAGAGCGGGAAAGGAGTCCCCAGCCCCCTTCCCACCCCAGAGGCAGTATTGTCACCAGGGCTGGGGCTACACGGAGCACAGCTGCCCACCTTGGGGTGTTTGGACGCCACTGCTGACATTCGCTGTGGTTTTCATTCTCTTGTTCTCTCTGCCTCTCCACGGCTGATGGACTCGTGAATGAGACATGTGTTTATTATGTGAATTAATGCATTCCAGCTCATGTCTATCAGGTCAGAGCTACCAGGGGATGTTGTGCTTTCCTATTTAAAACCTGAGCTTGCTGATCTTCCCATTTAATTCAGGGGCAGCCTTATTTTCTGCATTTCCTAGTTGGTGGGGTTAATCGTGAGACTTTATGTTAATGTAGTGCCTCCGTGCTTTTTCCACCTGATAGTTCTTTTTGGCTCAGTAAAGCCAGGTAGGCCCTCAGGTATCTTAAAGCTTCTGGGAAAAGAAAATGAAAAAAAAAAGGCATCATTGATTGTTAAGTTCCAGTCGTTGGGTGTTTTTCCCCCTCTCTCTTTTTAGAGATGGGGGTGGGGGGGTGTCTTTTGACCCTTCTTAGGTTTCGTTAAAACCTGTCTTGCTCACCAAGCTCTTTCTTTTTCTCCCTCTACCTGACAGTGAGAATTTTTTATTTGTTGTTTTAGGGGTTTTTTTTTTTTTTGAGATGAGGACTTGTTATCAAAGAGAGTTTCAGCCTAGATCTAGGTGCTCCCCTCACAAAGATCCAATTATTGAGACAAGGAAAATAGCCAGGGAAGAAAGGAATTTCAATATGACTGATATCTGTTGGGAGAGCAGGAGAAATATTTAGGTTATTAAGGATGAAATGTCCAATTTCCTTAAGTACTAACTTTCACAGTTGATATTTCTCACATTTCACTTTGACACTTCTTGTTTTATGATTATTGTGAAGGGACATCCTCAGTCTTTCAAACGCACATTCTGGCTTGTGATTATCTTTCAAATTTTTTTTAGAGCAATTTTTGTCAAACCATGGATAAGTCAAAACTTCGTGTTATTTTCTAATATGAGTCCCATCGTGAAACCAATGCAGCACAGACAGCTTGAAATATTAATGAAGTGTTTGGGCAGGATGTGGCTAATGAACGCACGGTACATCGATGGTTTGAGATTTTAATCTTGAAAATGAACCACATGGGCATCCTGAAACCAACGTGAATAATGATGAGCTGAAAGCTGTAGTGGAAGTGAATCCATCTCAACCTACGCATGAATTAGCAGCAAGGTTTGACATTACTATTCCAACAATATTGGACCTTTGAAACAAATGGGCAAGGCAAAGAAGCTGGATACATGGGTACCGCATGAATTAAAGGAGCATCAGAAGAGAAATTGTCTCGAAGCTTGCCTTTCTTTGCAGTAATAACAAAAAGGCAAACCATTTCTACACCGTATTGTTACGTGTGATTAAAAATGGATTCTTTCTGACAATTGCAAGCTTTTGGCACAATGGTTGGATAAAGATGACGTGCCGAAACACAGTCCAAAAGTGAATATTCATCAAAAAAACTAATGGTGTCTGTTTGGTAGTCAGCTGTTTAGTGTATTATCCACTACAACTTCATGAAACCTGGTCAATTGATTACAGCATATGTCTACTGCAACCAACTGGACGAAATGATGAGGATGCTTGTGATTAAGCAGCAGAGATTGGTCAACAGAGACAGGCCAATCCTCTTGCAAGATAACGCTTGACCACATGTCCCACAAAAAACACTGCTCAAACTACAGAAACTGGACTTGGAGACTCTCTGTCATCCACCGTATTCACCAGACCTTGCAACAACTGACTACCACTTCCTTCCAGGATTTGGGCCGCTTCCTGCAAGGAAAAATATTCGATTCTCAACAAGATGTGGAAAATGCCTTTCTCGATTTCATGGCCACTCACTCTCCAGGCTTCTTCGTGCTGGCATAAACATGCCACTGTTAACATGGCAAAACTGTGTCAATAGCTTAGGGGCATACTTTGATTAATTGTACTGCTTCTTGTTTGAGATATAATAAACTACACTTTTGATTCAAAATTGGACAGTTCATATTTAATGACCTAATAAAAGTGAAATCACATATTTTCCCCACTTGAAAGCCCTAAATGCCTCCCAAAGTCTTCAGGGTAAAATTTAACCCCTTCAATCATGACCCCTCCCTCCATGATCTCATGCCTTCCTTTGTAGCTTCCTCTCCCATTATTGTGTAACACAAACACTCTCTATGCGCAGCCACATGAACTACTCATATTTCCTAGCACACGTCATTTTCTTTCATAACTCTGTTCCTTTGCATGTCTTTTCTCTCCATGAACACCCTTTCCGCACTTCTTTTCCTGACTAATTTTTACCCAGGCTCTAACACAAACTGAGCTCAAGTGTTCCGTTTCCTGAGACCACAGTAAAGTTAAATGCCCCTCCTCTAGTTCTATGTGTACATCTACAGTAACAAACTATATTGAACTGCTGGCAACACTGAAAGGTCCTTATGGGCAATAACTGTGTTCTAGCTGCATGCAAATCCCCAGGACCCAGAAAAATGCCAGGTACTGATAAAGTATCATACTGAAATGTCTATGGAATCCAAGATAGCCCAGTCCCACACCACAGTATCAGACGCCAACTATATTAGTTTTGCAAATAGCTTTAGAAATTTCTCTTGGAACCATCTATGAAAAAGCACACAGAAGATGAAGGAACTCAGTACCAATGACATTTGAAAATATTAAACCATCACTTTAACCTACTTAGAATACTTTTGAAGACTAAGGGAACAATCTTCATAACAACCAAACAAAAATTTGGAAAGATTAAAAAATATATATCTTTTTCATACATATACTTTCACAAGCCTACTCTCATGAAATTCTATGTTATTTCCTAAATGTTATCAAGGTAGCCATCATTAAGCACTATTTGAAAAGGTACTTAAGACTTATCAATCTCAGAATACCAAATCCACCGAAGCTTAATATCTGTGACTAGATAAATTAACCTTAATTTGACAAATTTATGACAAGAAGTGGGCAATAAACAATGAAGATTCCAAATACTGATTAATACATTCAATTAAGCCTTTATTCTATTAGAGGCAACAGTCAACCTCTTATCTCCCCAAATCTCCATGCCATAAAGTACTTTCCATGTGTATAAAATCATGACAACTTCACTTTTGCACCTTGGGCGGAAGGGGTAGGGTGGGAGAAATGAAGCAGTGCTCCTGCAGGCGCTGGGCTGCCCTGTGTGGTGACGCAAGTTAATGGAGCACAGACAGGCAAAAGCAGAGGCCTAGTGAGCATCCATTGGAAATGAAACTGCCATTGCATGTACCAGATTATTTCATAACTTTTTTTTTTCACAAGAAAATTCAGAAGAGAAGATTACTTCATAACTTAAGTAGATGGATATGCTTCATAATGCAAATGGAGATGTGGAAGGCAATTGATTCTGCATCGCCAATGAAAAGGACAACAGACCACCAATTTGGCATATCCAAAAGAAACTCACCTTGTCTCTTGTTTCAGCCTCCTGAACCTGAATTCCTTGTAACCATTTTTCATAATTGGAACACATATCACAAAGTGTACGAAGTTTATTTCCAGCACTATGCACCTATAGGGCACCAATATTACCTTTTATCAGGCAGAACAAAATAACTCTACATTACATACTAGAGATACACATGCATAGTCTTACCGATGTTACTCAAAGTAGATCAAGGAGCAAACAATTTCTTCAAGGATTTAAGGCAAAAACTTATAATGTAGGGTTGATTAAAAGTCATAATCTCCAACACAAGTATGATAGGAAAACAAGGGACACAACTTATCACCAAGAGGCTAATGGCCACAAAACACCACATTTAAGGAAAGCACAAAGCAAGCAAAGGTTCTACACTGTGGCACTCACAATTTATATTAATACTATCTGACCAATGAGAAGGAAAAAACAAACAAAACCAGTGCCAATTCACGATTTTACCCGCTCCAATTACAAAATAGGTATGAAAGTATTAAGTGTCACCTTCTAACATATGTTGTGCCTAAGACTAATGAGAATAGTTTTGAGTTTTTTTGAGACTAGTTTCCTTCTGACTTAGTAAGCTATTCCACTTACTGACCAACAGCTTCTTTAAAGAGAAGTAGCACTGAGTAAAGGAAAGCACTGGAAGTCAGGTTTTGCTACTAAGTCAAGGGGAACACTCAAGCAACTCACTTGATCTTTCTGAGCCAGTTTCCTCATCTGTAAATTGGGGATAATCACGCCCTGATAGCCTCATTATGATCAGGAAGCTCAAAGAGATCAGGTATGTGAAAGGGCTTTGTAATCTGTAAAGCATTGTGCAAATACATATTCAAGTTTTTATCTCCTAATGGTTCTTCTGAGTTTACAAGTTCCACAAGGAGGAAAATTAACTTCATTAAAGACTGCCTTCTTTTCTCTCCCATATTTTCCAACCCCTTCTTAAACTCACTCTCAGCATCAATAGCTGACAAGCCTTTGTACTTTAGATCTATCTAAAGAAAAGATAAAGGGTGTGAATCCTGGAATGCATCGAGATTACAGAAAACCACAAAGCAAACCAAGTTCAGGTTATTCTAAAACTCAGCAATGCTAGTTAGGCAGGTTGCTTCAACTTCAGAGTGTGACTTCAGGTAGAAAAGTTCACACTAGATACAATCTCTGTCACAATCACCTGGAATAACCAAAGCCGACTATGACAAGGGTCAGATGACATGGGTTAACATCCACTTGCTGACAACAGGTGCCTGCACTGACTCCAGGGACCATCTGCTGAGTGAACAACAAATCCCAGAGCCACCCAGTATCCCTCAGAGTGAGCAAGAGGAAAAAAGAAACATAACTCACCACTTTCTGCAGGAGATTCCATTCTGTCTCACTAACTAAGCAGTAACCACTGGGGGACACATAAGCACTCTCCATACCCTGGGTAACACTGGAGAGGAGGGATGCTGTCTCTTTTTGTTCTGGTGTCATTGCCTCGATTGCTCTTTCCTGATCTTTGGTTAACATAAACCCACTTGGCATCTGGAGTGACCCAAGGGATGCAGTATCAAAGTTCTCAGACACTGAATCTGCTCCCACCAGTGGTCCAAAATCTGACTCATCCAGGATTCCAGCAGATTTTGCTTTGTAGTTATAGCCTAAAGCTTTGGATTGCAGTGAGCCGGAGGTTCCCAAGCTTTCTGTAGACTGTGCTTTCCTGAACCATCTTTAAACATGTCATTGTCATGATTTACTGAATGGATCTCCAGATGATAGCAACAAGTCTGCATCTAAGGAATGGACTGAACCGTGGGTGCTATCTAAATGCTCCTGAAATGTGAAAGTATATGTTGCCAAGTTAGACAATTTTCTGTATCTTCAAAGGAAAAAACTACTGTATAATAAATGTATTTTGCCACTCCTTACACATGATAATAATTAATGTGCTACCTTCATATAACACTGAACATTTATTATCTTCTATATGATGGACACTAAACCAGGCACTCAGGATACAACTGTGAGCAAGACACAATCCCTGACCTCAAGATGCATACAGTTTCATAAAAAAGATAAGCAAGTAAGCAGGCTATTACAATATTATATTTAATAAAATGATAGGCTAGAGCTATGTAGTGAATGCTGTAGGAGCTCAAGGAGAGGAATTTAGCCCAGACATGAGGAGTTGGGGAAGTGCCTGCAATTCAATGTTGGGCATGTCAAGCATGAGGTGCCTGTTGTATATTCAAGTGGAATTACAGGGCACAAAGCTAGGACACAGAATCGTTAAGATAGGATTGGAGTAACCATCAATAATTATAAAACAGTCGAAGTAAGTAAGACCTAGCTGGGGTGTAGATAAAGGGTGGACTGGAACCTGAGAAACTAACATTTGGGAGGGCAAAGGAGTAGCCAGAGTAGTCACAAGGAGAGAAAGAATTTGGCATCCCAGAAAACCAAGTTCCAAAAGGTGTAATCGACACGTTAAATGTGGTACACTTCATGAAGAAGACCAAAAGTCCAATCAAAGGTTCCATCCATAGAAATGTCAAACAGGATCCATGGGGACATAAAGACAACTGTACTCCAAGGCTGGGGAGGGAAACTATGGGATGAATCTTTATGGGATGGGGTCTCCTCTGGAGTCATGAAAAGGTTCTCAAATAACAAGGTGATGGTTCATAAGCACTGTGGTATACTAATGCCACGTGAATTGTATACTTCATAGTTAATGTATGTCATGTGAATTTACATGTCAACTTTTAAAGAAATGGACAGCACAATCCAGCAAAAAGCAAACATGCCATACATGATCAGCGCACAGTTAGTGGGGAAACAAGAAAACAAGGAAATGTAACAAGTTTTTCTCAAAACTAAATTTATTCAAATTTTGTTGTTAAATGCCCTTTCACTTATGAACCAGAGGAGACTGGAATATATTGAGCTTTTTAAAAAAATCTTTAAAAAATATTCTTGGTATAATAAAAAGTTGACAACTTTTATGTTCACTTCTGCATTTCTTTCCTTTAAAGATTTTTACTCATGTGAAACTCAGACAGCTGAGAATACAAATTTAGTATATATGAAGCTTACTATGGCAAAGGTCCCAGATAACTACCCCAACAAAAACTGGGATAAGAACCTGTTCTGTTAGCTTACAAATAAACCTAACACCTACCGCCATCACATACAGTGCTGCTGTGATACCAAAGAGGGGAGGGGACAGGGATACAAAAGTTGTGAGAGCCATTTAAAAGAAACACCAGACCACCATACTGGCAATAGAGCAACAAACACATACTCCTACGGGGAGTGTACGCTATTATGGTGTTTCTGAAATATGATTCAACAATATGTCCTAATATCTTAAAAATGTTTAGGTCCTTGATTTCAGCAGTTCTTTTCCTAATAAATTATACTTAAAAAAAAAAAAATTCAGATACACCCATAACGATTTTTGCACAAGAAAAAATTATATACATACAATAATAAAAATTTTATAGTAGTAAAAAATGAAACCAACTTGACTATCAGTGTATTAATCATGCTGTTTATTTTCTGTATTTCAGAATGTTTGGACTTCTTGGGGGCCTTGCAGGTTGGAAAGAAACTGTGTCTAGCAGGGCTAATTCCTAGAGATAATAAACAATTCACCTGCCTGTGAACATACCTTTCATACACAAACCAACCAATCCCAAGCCCATATCCCCAACCACCTCCTTTGCCGAACTCTCACACTCCAAGCCAGTATTTCCCCTCCCCTAAACCACCCCAGGGCCAGGTGCCAAACAACTAAGGACAGCCCCTGTGCCCCAAAGCCTGACAGAATTACTATACTAGCCAGTCCTAAACTGTTTACTCTGCCCTGCCTTGCTTTTCCCAGGGAAATCCCAATAACAACTGTGGCCAGTGCTTTCCCTGGCTCCTGCTTCTCCTTCCTGCCCAGCTCTGGTGCTTCCCCATAAGAGCAATGTGTGTCTGGCTGAGGAATTTGTACTTAATTATGTAGGTAATGGAAGTCTGTGGTGGTTTTTGAGAAGAGGAGTGGCCTTACTGCAGCTACACTTATGACGATAATGCTGGAGCAGGACAGGCTGAAGACAGGAAAACAAATGAGGAGGCCCTTGCAACATTATAGGTGAGAGGTGATGAGGCCACAGGACACCGCCTTATACTTCCGGGTCTCTCTACTCTACCCATTCCCCATACCTGAAATGTTTTACCTGCCTCATCACAATCTGCCGAACCTCCCTCACAGGTTCTCAGGGTTTTAAGACCTAATACCGCTTAATACTCGTATATTTGCTATAGGAAGTATAATGTTTCAACGCTTGAGGTTATCTGTTTTAAACAAAAAGCTCAAAGTGTTAGCAACATGTATAGTTCACATCAAAAAAGATTTTGCAGAATTATTTAAAGATTTCTTTTAATGTATTAAATTTTGGAACTATTGGAAAAAAGAACATCTAATTACTTCAGACGGTGAATGAAACTGCAACATGTTTCAAATAGCGCTACCTACAATGCTATAACAACAATGGAAAATAAATATTGTCCTTTTATCTAATTTTCAGTCGTTATGCACTTCCCCTATGGAGAATTAACTGATGTACGAGTAAGCTAAAAATTGTGACATTGTATATACAATGATCTTAATTATAGATTCACTAAACCTCTTCATTTGACAACTGGGCTGAAGATTCTTCTTGAGTTAAAGCACACACTACTGCTATTTTTACTTCTTCCTCAACATCTGTTTTGTTATGATCCTTTCTCTTATTGCGTCTTTGTTGTTCATTGTCCTCCTAAAGGTTAAAAAGATAAGACATGTATATTACCCAGGTAATCTACTTAATAAGTCATATAGTCCTTTAACCACTCCAAACAAATAAGAACTCTGTTTTCAGTTTGACGATTAGAGAAAACTGGACACTTAAGCTTGTCTTGTAATCATATCTAAGGGCCTCTGGTCATGACTACATATTTTAATGCCATGGGCACAAGGAAAGAACCCCGGCATAAAGAAGGACTCAGGAAGCAGCTTCCAAGAAAAGTGTACTGTGTGAAAGCAGCAAAACCAAAGAAAGCAAAACCTCCCTGCTCAAATGATCCAAGAAGGGAAAATTTACACAGCATATTCCTTCTGTTTATTGCAAAAAGAAATAAGAAAAAGTTATAACATTATATATCCATTAGAAAAAATGTTAGGCTGGGCCCCATGGCTCATGACTGTAATCCTAACACTTTGGGAAGCCCAGGTGGGAGGATTGCTAGAGGTCAGGAGTTTGAGACCAGACTGAGCAAGAGCGAGACCCCGTCTCCACAAAAAATAAAAGTTAGCCAGGCATGGTGGCACACGCCTGTAGTTCCAGCAACTCAAGAGGCTAAGGCAGGAAGATCTCTTGAGCCCTAGAATTTAAGGTTGCAGAGTTATGATGATGCCATTGCACTCTAGCCTAGGCGACCAGAGCAAGACCCTGTCTCAAAAAAAAAAAAAAATACAAGTACAACTTTATAGGAAATAAAAAAGGAATGATTAAAGTTGATATAATAATTCACTCAAAGATGAATAAAATACCTTCAATGCCCCCCAAAACAGTCTAGTGAGGAAAGACAGACACACAAATAATCACAATACATGTACAAGGTTCTATAGAAGGAGAAAAACAATGACTGATTTCCTCTGAGGGAGCCAGCAAAGGGGGCCCAAAGGAGGTAACACTTCAGCTGTATCTTTAAAGATCAGTAAGATAAGTTGCCAGTTGTGTGAGAGGAGACAGGCAAGGGTTCCAGGGACAAAGGAAGCACATACAAAAGACAAAGGCATGGGAAAGCAGGCCAGTGGGGGGAATACTGAGTAACCTGATAGGAATGAAAAATGGGCAGGCACATGAGAAGTGAGGGACATGGAGAATGGGGTGGTGATTAAGGGCTTTGACTCTGGAATCAGAGATTGTCTCAAACTTCAGATCCGCCATTACCCCCTCAGCCTATATCCTAATCTATAACACAGTAACTGTATAACCGTAGTCCTTAGTCATGGAGAGTTTTGTTTTTTGAGAACCACTTGAGATAAAGCTTTACATACAAAGCCTTAGCACAATGCTAGCACATAGTAAGAGCTCAATAAATGATCATAAAGGCCTTAAATGACCCTCTTAGTAAAGTTTAGATTGTTTTAACGGGCAGCAGGGGGAGGCATGATAAGATCTGTATTTTAGAACACGGATACTTGTGTTGACTATGTCTACACACAAGATGAATGAGTCAGAATTAAGAGACAAAAAGAAATTGAAAAAGAAGAAACTTCTGAAAAATAAAATCTAATGTAAGTCATATAAGACAATTTGAAATATTGTTTAAAATACCTAGAAAGGCAGTGAACACTTTTATGTAGCTATCCCAGGGTCATACTGGCCCACATATGCAACATGGTCGAGGACATTAACTGTAACACTATTTGAGAAGACAAAAAGAAGTGGGGTGGGGGAGACCACCTACATGCCCACTACAAGAAGGATTAAATCAATGATGGTGTCTCTGCTACCAGTTACCTGGAATGAGACAGAACCCTGATATGAAAATATATCCAGGATAATGCTTATGGGAAAAATAAACTATACAATAAATACCTACAGCTATACTTGTATGGGGGTGGGGGCAACTACCTTAAACATACACTCATAAACACACAGAAGTGGTCTGGAAGATTCCCTACCAAACTGGTAAAAGCAGTTACTTCTGGGAAGGGGAGGTGTAGGGGATGTCAAGGGGGATTTTTAGTTGATACTTTATCTTTACTTTATTATTTCACTTTGTATTTAAAACAAAAAAATTTTTTTTAATGAGAATGTATTTGTGTATTATACATGCAATTTTAAAACTTTTTTTAAAAAATAAAGGGAAAACAGGACCTTGGGTATGTGGCACCCTGGACGCCTGCCTTTTCTACCACTCAGCCTCTCCATCCATATCATGTCACCTTCTACTAAGGCTTTTGAGGCAATGTCACCAAAGACTTGGCCTGGACTGACAAAACTCAGGAGCCTGAGGAGAAGTGCACGGCACTGCAGAGAAAGATTTTCTCCCAAACATGCACTCTTGCATCCTGCAGTTTCTGAAGAACATCACTTCTAAATCAGTTTTTTTCCACAAACTAGGCCATTCCTAAAGTTGAAAACAAAACCCCTCAAATGCAGCTATTGTGTTTTGTACACGGGCACACATCACCTTGTTTCAGCGTAAGTCCATCTCTAACATACACAAAGTAACGCAATCATGTTGGGGGGGCTGAGTGTTTTTAACAAACCAAACAAGTCCTACAAAACTGCTATTCACCTGATCTTTCTTCTTCAGCTCCTCAACTTGTTGGAGCTGTTCTGAAGTTAGCACAATCTCCATTTGCTGCATGTCTCTCGTCAGTAAACACTGAGATTTCAGAAACTTTTATGCATGGCCTTTTGGCCATTGGGAGCTGTTCTAGTAGCACAACCCGCGTTGGTAGTGGCAATGTTGCCGCCCCCCTAATGTAGGTAGGCAATTTCTTTAGCACTGGGCTACTGGCCCAGGTCTGGCCACTGGTCCACGTGTCTGGGATTCTGTCCCTTGACTGGCAACAAGGGGCAACCTGTAGTGGAAAATGGCAGCTATCCCCATACCATCTCTCTGTAGCAATGTCTCCCAAAGTGTGTTCATAGGAACATATAAAGTAAAAATTTCTGTGCTCAGTAAGTTTTAGAAATCCCAGGTTAAATAAACTTTTTGAAAGAGTTCTTTACTACAGGAGTTTGAGCTCAGAGTCTTAATTATGTCTATTTTCTTAGGGAGGTGATATAAATTTGCCAAATCTATTTGACAAAACAAACAAACCCTTTTTTACAGTGTAACTCAGATAATAAATGTTCTAGGGCAGTGGTCCCCAACCTTTTTGGCACCAGGGACCGGTTTCATGGAAGACAATTTTCCCACGGACTTGGGGGGCGGGTCTGGGGTGTTGTGGGTTGGGGGGAGGTGGTGCGGAGCTCAGGCAGTGATACTTGGCCCTTTTCCTAACAGGCCATAGACTGGTATTGGGCCACAGTCCAGGGGTTGGGGACAACAGTTCTGGGAATAAATGTTGGGAAACATTGCTCTAAAGGCCAAAAGTGTAGTAACCATTCCTAATTGTGTTTAATACATTTTGATAAATCTGTTATCCAGGAATCCTTCTTGGGTCCAGTTAGTTTAGACCTCTCATGCATGATAAGTCAAAGAATCTTTGTAAAATGTCTGTATTATTAATACTCCTCAGCTCAACCATTTACTCAAAATAGAATAGGTTGCGTGGTCTACCCACCCACCTACCCAGCCACCCAAACCAGAAACCTAAGACCGCTCATAGTTCTGACTTTTCCTCATCCCAATATACTCACCTGTGACAGAGACCTACTGATTCTGCCACCTCTGCAGTATGACACCTCTATCTTCTCACTTCTGCCTTGGATCAAGCCTTTATGACTTAGACAACTATAACACTAGCCCTTTTTTAATCCTTCCTGCCCTCGGTCTCACCCCCTCTCTAGTCTCTTCTCCACACTGCTATTAGCTTGAACTTTCTAAAAATGCAAAACTGGCATTATCACTCTTCAGTTTAAAACCCTTCAGAGAAGCCAGATACGAAAGGGCACATATTATAAAACCCCATTCACATGAAAGTCCAGAAAAGACAAGTCTATAGAGTAGATTAGTGGTTGCTGGGGCTGGAGGAGGAGAGAGAGGGAGTGACTGCAAATGGGTAGAGGATTTCTTCTGGAGGTAAGGAAAATGTTTTGGAATTAGTGGTAACGGGGCACAATTTTGTGAATAGATTAAACACCACTGAATCGTACACTTTAAAAGAGTGAATTTCATGGTATGTGAATTATATCTCAATAATTTAATGTATTAATAAAATAGCACAAGTAATGTATTAATAAAATAGCACATTACCATATACTTATTACCATATAAGTAATATAAGTAGTATATATCAGTAGTATATTATATACTTACTATATAAGTTTGATTTTTTTAATATCTTGGTATGGTAACTGTTTTAGAGTAGAATTGGTTTCTTTTGTAGTCTTATGTATTTTATGTATTAAAAACATTTTTCTGAGGGGGCTTCACAAGACTGCCAAAGGAATCCATGACACAAAAAGGTTAAGAACCCCAGGTATATAGAAATCACTAGAAGAACTGAAGATAAAAGTATATTTTTATTTTAATGGGGAAAGAGTGAGCCTTCTTCCCCTGTCCCTGGAAAACAATTTGCTCATCACTCTGCTACCAGACTGGTGAAATCAAAATTGTCGCTTAAAAACAGGGATGTTACTTCAGGCCTCCGTGATACATTGTCTGCCCTCTCTTTCCCATACTCACCTTTGCTAATATATTGCCATCAAAATGGGTGTGGGGACAAAAGTAGTTGAAACAGACAATCCCAGCCTTATTATCTTTCTGCCCAAAGCTTATGCCTTTGGAAGTTATTACTGAGGTCATGGAGGCAAGAGAAGCCATTAACGATCCAAGTATCTGTAGTAGTCTTCACAATTTCAGCTTTTCATCAGAACATTCAAACCAACTACAAAGCTTAAATCGAATCACTCACGTGTTGCATTGGTATTTTACGATTTGTTATTGTTATTAGTCAATACCAATTTTACTTCCATAGTTCTCTTAGAGACTGAGCTAAAAATACAAACAACATACATTTACCTTCATGCAATACTCTCCTCAGTTTCTCAGCATCTTCCTGTAGAACACATTTCTGAGTATTCAGAACAGCTACGAACATCCTTAGGTCAGTCCTACAAGATTTCTCAGCTTCCAGATGATGATTCCGTTCTTTAACCTGAAAGAAGATGTAATTCTATTAAATGGAAATTTACAACAGTTTCTACCTTGGGTATAATGGTAAGCTCTGGTTATGCCTTGAAAAATTTTACATTTACTTTAACATAAATTTACATCTACAAAAAATAACATTTATAACTTTTAATTATAAAACAAACACATACTTACTATACAAAACAAGGAAAATAACATAATAGTAGATGTTATCCATCATCCTATCACCAGAGTAAAATATACAATTGAGATTACACATAACTGTTTTGCACCTTGCTTTTCAAACAGGTAGTTCCAATTTGCATTGCCAGGACATTGTATGCAAATGTCTGTTTTAACCCATACTCAGTAACATCAGGTATCTCTTGCTTTTGTAAAACAGTAGTTAATTTCTAAGGATAAAAGTTAAACCATACTCTTATAAGTTTGCTTTCTTTGATTTCCGGTGAAGTAATTCCAAAGGCCTTAAATTTATACAAGGGAGATATTTTCACAGATACATATATTTATGTAAGTAAAAAAGAGCAAGTCATGCTGGAAAAAATAACTAGTCTCACACTGTAATGACACAAACTTGAAGGCAAGTTTGTATAGAAACACTATTATAGTTTTTAAAATCACATCTTTTTAAAAATGCTTTATTTTGTTGAACAATTAACTACAATACTCAAAATATTAACAATACAGCCTGGTATTTGAAAGTCATAACCAAAATAAAATACAATCCTGCCCCAGAAAACCTAGGATTACAACATCACTACTTTACTCTGTCTTATAAATTGTCCATCCTAAATTCTAACCCTTAAGTTAACTTTCAACTTTTTCAAATGGTTACGTCTAATTTCACATTCAAGGTCATTTTCATGCCTTTTATCTTTCTACTTCTTCAAACGTAACACAGCTGACTCATCTGTTTCCAGTTATCTTTACTCCTAGGCCACCACATACTACTAGTCAGAGGCTAAAATGATTATTTAAGCCGCCATTTGACGCTTCACTGAAGGCTGTCAGCAAACCACAAGAGATTAACCGAGAATGGCCAAGTGCTGACTATTGTGAGGCACTTTCCCTAACACCTGAAGAGGATGGTAATTCAGCTGATAGTAACACAGTCAATGGGGCAGACATAAAATGCTGGTACATAACCGCTAATTCTGTCAGCTATTACCTTTTAGAATAAACATTTGACCTAATTAATAATGAATTTCTAATAGACTTTCGCATACTCCAATAGTGGGTGAATGTGCCAAATTTGTTCTGTAAGACTTCCAACCTGCTGAGGGTAAAATGGCATCCCACTTGGACTTGCATTTCCCCGATTTCTAGTGTGACTGAATATCTCTTCACATTCCTTCACGATTTTGTTTCCTCTTTTGTGAACTGATCACTCATAGGCTTTACCTGTTTTTCTACTGAACCATTTGTCACTTGTAGACTTGGCAATTTCTTATTATTCTGGATATTAAGTTCTTGTGTATAATATGAGGTATAGATATCTTCTCACAGTTTATAGCTTCTCTTTTCAATTTTTTGTAGTATCTTTTAACAAGGAAGTTGATATTCTAATGTAGTTAAAATTGGTCAACTTACTTCTCTTTCACAGACAATATTTTTGTCTTATTTAAGAAGTCTTTTTTGAACCCCAACAACATGGTATCTTTTTTAACCTCTATAAGTTTTAAAGATTTACTTTTCACTTTTATACTTTTAATTCACTGAAATTAATTTTTGTAAGGTGTGGGGTAGAAAGCTAATTTCACTTTATTTTGTACTCATAACTAATTATTTGAAAAGCATTTTTTTTAACAATCCATTCTCCCCCCCCACTGATTTCTAAGGCCACCTGTCATATATCAAATTTCCACATATATATGGGTCTGTTTCTGGGCTTTCTATTTTGTTTTGTTGGGTCATACTATCTTTTGTTTGTTTGTTTGTTTGTTTTTTTGAGACAGGGTCTTGCTCTAGAGTCATCATAGCTCACTGCAACCTCAAACTCCTGGGCTCAAGCAATCCTACTGCCTCCGCCTCCTGAGTAGCTGGGACTGCAGGCACGTATCACCAAGCCTGGCTAATTTTTCTATTTATTGTAGAGACAGGGGTCTCCCTCTTGCTCAGGCTGGTCTCGCACTCCTGACCTCAATCAATCCTACTGCCTGGTCCTCCCAGAGTGCTAGCATTACAGGGGTGAGCCACCTCACCCAGCCTAAAGGTAGATTTTTAAAATCAAATCTGATACTCTCTTCTAAAAGTAGGTATCAGTTTACATTTCCTAGGACTATTGATACATTCCCATTCATTTTTACATTCCTATTTTGTGCTTTTGTTTACCTTTTTTCGTTGTTTCTTTTGTTCCCATTTCCTTTTAATTATTAAAATTTTCGACATTCCCTTTGTATTTCCTCTGCTGTGTCTTTATAGCCAACAAATTCAGTGATACCATAGCTACATTATGTCTAAAAGATAAGATCCGTTCCAGGGCTGGCATCAGAAACAAAGTCAACTTTGAACAGGTTATTTCCCTTGGTAAGACAATGAATGAGACCAGGTCTCATTTTGGTAAGAAAATGAACACTACCTTTATGACAAAGCAGCCACTCGTGAAAAAGCATAATTACTGTGATTCTTAAAAATATCCATAAGGGCAAAACCATCTGAAAGCAGTTTTCTGCATTTTAAAAAAAGAAAGATTCTCAAGATGCATAGTCTAAATTACAGTGTTTTCCCTCTTACTGATTTTAATTTTGTTCATGGCATGAGGGCAGAATCTTGTGTTTCGAGTAAATAGATTAGAATGTTTCACAACCTTTGAGGCCTCCAGCTCTTTAATCTTGTGTTCAGCATCTGTCAGTTTATCCTTTCAAAGGTGCAAATTCCTTCTCCCTGGGCCATCACAACTGACCAGAGTTTTTCTGCATCCTCATGGGCCTATGGTTAAAAAGAATTAAATGCTACAACTTACTCATTTATTGCTCTAAGAAACTCTGACTCATCCATTTGTTGAAAATTAGTATAACAAATAATTTCTACCAGGTACCATATTAACATTCATAAAATTTAACCACATCTAAATTTTAAATAATTTATTACTTTGAATGTCTAGTCATAATCAGAGTTTTCCCAAATGTTCCATTTAGAATTTAGGAATAAGTAGGAAACTGGATTCACTATGACAAATTTTATTTTTCAATTAATTAAGAAAATATCCCATATTAAAAAATACAAATAATAAATAATTTTTACAATTCCTGGTTACTAAGTTAATGAGACCATAATTTCTTATGAATACTGAAAGGGCTGATGATATTTTCAACACACAAAAAAGAACAATGTGTTTTCTAAAATATTAGAAAATTATGTTGCTAGAAGAAGACTTCCACCCAATTATTTAAACAGAGTACTTTAAATATTATTTTATTTTTAATATCTGAATTGAAATAAACCTACAGAATGACCTCAAAAACTATCACATTGTTTTCCAAACTCCATTCTCAAAAACATGGTAAAATAAAACAACTTCCATAAACTACTAAACAGGTAAAAACTAAATTTTCATTTTATACACACACACACACACACACACACACACATACATACATGCAAACACACAAGATAAACAAAGGTAGACTCACAAAGTTGATTTTTTTCTGAGGTACTGGGAGTTAGTGGGGGAAAAAAGTTGGATTTTTCTCCTTTTGAAAATGAAAATAAACCTAATAAACCTAAGAAATTTAAATGAGTTCAAACTTATCCTAAAATGTGCAGGATAGGGAAAATATCATATGGGCCTGGTACAGTGATTCATGCCTATAATCTCAGCACTTTGGGAGGCCAAGGCAGGAGGATTGCTTAAGGCCAGGAGTTAGAGATCAGCCTGGGAAACACAGCAAGACCCCATCTCTACCAAAAAAAAGGTGAAAACTAAGCTGAGCATGGTGGTATACCCTGTAGTCCCAGCTACTCAGGAGGCTAAGGTGGGAGGATCGCTTGACCCCAGGAGTTCAAGGCTGCAGTGAGCTGTGACTAGGTGACAGCCTGGGTGACAGCCTGGGTGACAGAGTGAGGCACTATCTCTCAGAAAAATAAAAAACTCATAAATGCCCAAATGTGAGGTGGATTTCCCCCCAAAAAACACATCTCTCAGAAAATAAAGATTCAGATTCACTTTGTATTCAGGTCCTTACAAAGTCATTATTTATTTTATTTTGAATAAAGCATTGTTTGGAAAAGACAAGTTAGCTTAAAATATCTTCAGTCAAGGCTGGTCTGGGATGCTTATAAAGGTCACTTCATAAAAACCAGCAGGAAAAAAAGGAGAGAGGAAGCAAAGAATTTATCACAGATTGAGTTATTTATTCATGTAAAGATGACTTCACAATTTCAATGACTGGATGTCACTGTAAAGCTTTTAAAGAGCACTTTAAAAATGACAGAAAGGTCGTTGCAACTAAGGAAAATCTGAGAAACTGTCACAGCCAAGGGAAGGCTAAGGAGACATGACTAAAGGCAACATGGTACCCTGGATGGGATCCTGGAACAGAAAATACAGGACATTAGAGGTAAAAATTAATGCACTCTGAATACAGAAACAGACTTTAGTTAATACTAATGAATCAATACTGGTTTATTAACTGTGACAAACATACCATACTAATGTAAGGTATTAATAATAGGAGAAACTGGGCACGGAGTATACAGGAACACTATACTATCTTCACAATTTTTCTGTTAATCAAAGCTGTTCTAAAAAATGAAGTTTAATTTAAAAATTAAAATTTTAAGAATGTTAAAAAGTAGAAATCATGAATACATATACATTTAAAGAATGAACCAAGGATCAGGAATCAGAAATCATGATAAATCCAACTGAAAAGAAAAAGCAATCTCTAATGATTATTTATATAACATGTAATTTCAAATACCTGTATGTATACAGATAATGCAAAAGTTCATATAATCACACTGCCTAAAAAGCTTTTTAAATTTTCAAATGATAGAATGTCCCACTTCCTGTGTTTAGTTGCCCTTTGTGGAGGCATTATATGGAATTATGTTCAAGCATAATAAATATGTGGTACATTGACCACATAGGAACCAAGGGATACTGAGAAAGAAGGAAAACTAACATCTGTTCTAAAACTTTGTTTTAGACACAATCATCAAGCAACAACATTCATTCAACAAATATTTATTAAGCACTTATCTGCTAGATACTCTACTAGGCATTTAGAATACACAAAGAACTCCTGCCCTCATGGAGCTTACATTCTAGCAAGGAAAAAAAGGCAGTACACAATAAACACAATAAATAGGTGAACTGTGTACTATAAGGAGGTATGTGCTATGGAAAGAGAAACAATGGAGCAGGATAAGGGACATCAGCAGAGTAGTGGTAGGTGGGGGAGGGAGGTAGGCAGGTTGCACTGTTAAATAGGGTGGGTGATCAGGATAGACCTCAGGAGGTGGTGACATTTGATAAAAGATTTCCAGAAGGTGAGGGAGTAAGCCATGGATATATCTGGGGGAAGCACATCACATTATTGAGAACTATATTTACGTCTGTGTCCAAATAATTCCTCTAACAGAAAACACAAAAGTACTTCTATTACCACAACAATATTAGTTAAAGCACTCTGCATTTGGATTCAAATATTTCTACTTATGAACACATTCCTTCATACCTTTTTCATTTCATTTTCTAAATTTTCCTCCTCTTGACCTTCAGACAGCCTTCTTCTTAAATCAGCTATTTCCCTCTCTGCGGATTCTCTATACTGTGTCCGCTGTGTCCGCTCTTGCTCCAGTCTAAGGTGGAACTGGTGCTCATAGTCACGAACTGTTTCTACAAAACATCACCACATATTTCACATCTAAGCATTATAAAAAAAATTTTCTGGCACACTAAAAATTTTAAAGTTATCTAAAAAGCTTATGCCTAATTTCTGGAAAACGTTTAATTCACAAAAAAGAAAAAAGAAAAAAACAAAACTAACATTTCTGTTCTTAATATGTGTAGAAATAAGGGCTTTAAATCATCAACTCTAATCTTCACAATTAACCTGTGCCATGTTTCATGAATGAGGAAACCTTAGGAAAGGTTAAATAGCCTGGCCAGTGTTTCATAACCAGAAAGAAGGAGAGCTAGAACTCAAACTTAAGGCCAACTCCAAAATCCGTGTTCTAAGACACTACGCTACGGCTGGCTCCCAGGACAAAAATAACATGTCACCCCAATCCAACTACCTGAAAGTGTGAGAAAAGGGATATATTTCTGGAATATTTTACTATAACCCAAGATTCTAAATTGAAACAAATTCTATAAAGTTTCTATAAAATGGCTTTATCTTTAATATAATCTTAAAACATTACAAAACTGACACTGCTGTGCCCATTAATTTCCACTCTTTCTTCCTTACTAATAAGACCCCAATTTTGTTTAGGAAGTCAATGTGCCCAATTAAAAAAAATTTTTTTTGCCACTTTTCCTGGTCGTTATGGGTGATCGATCACAAACCTGGTCAACAAAGTGTGAGGGGGATATATGCTGGAGATTTCTAGAAATTTTTTGCTTTTGTGATGCAGACTGGAGAAGGAGCAGTTATTTATAAAAATATCAGCCATGAGGCAAACAAGAAGTTGAAAACCATATGCTAAGGATGAAGGAACACAAGGATTGAAGGAGCTGGCACTGGTAACATCATGGAACCATTGTAACCAGCCCTGGATTACCTACCTCTGGACTTCGTGTTCTGTGAGAAAAATGAAGTCCTATTTTGGTAAGCTGCTACAGTCAGGTTTGTTATATGAGGCCCAGAGTAATCCCCAGGTGATAGCTACATACTCAGTACAGGGCTAGCTTTATCTACCTTTTTACAATGAGCACTAAAGCAAAAAACATACAAATACAAACACAGGGTGGAAAAAAGTCATCACTATTTCATATTTAGAATATTAACTAAACTAATTCCAGGAACCCAAAGATTCATTGGGCAACTTCATTTCATCATCATCATCATCTCAGAAATGTGGGGAGCAATTAAGCACTAGTGCCAAAAGGAGACAGAGACTAAACTATTACTCTTCCTTTAGACCAAGGGTCACAAGCTGGCAGCCCATAAAGCCTATTCTAGCCCAGAGGCCATTCTACCCCATAGACTGCGGCGAAGATTTCACATACAAATTTTTCTTAAAAATCTAAACAATATGGCAACACTAGACTGGAAGGGCAATGATGAGCTGGAGCTAATTAGTGTAAACAGTCATTTTACCCTTTGTATGGCAGATCTCTCCAGTCTGGCACGTTCCCTGTACCCAGTAGCTTTATTCCTTGTCGTCACTAGCCTGACTCCTATCACAAATGTACTTTTAAGCCCTGCTTTAAACTTATGATGAACTATAGCTCCTCATTGAATGTATTATCACTATAACACTCTTACTATAACTCTCCATTATTAAATTTGTTAAGGATACAGATGATATACCCATATACCCATTTAGAATATCATTGACTTTCCTTTTATCTGACAGTACACCTGGATGATGGAGTACATAAAGCCACAAATGCAATCAGTATATATTTTAAGATCCTCTGAAAATATTCTCAATCATCAGAATCAGATATCTTAGAAAATCATAAAACTGATCTTTCTTTGTCTTTACCTTTCATAACAGCCTGAAGTGAAGCAACTTCTTCTCTCCACTGTCTTTTCACTTCATCTATGGCTTCTTGCTTGGTATTCTCAGAGACTGTGGCAATAGCCTTAATATTCTCCATCTCTGCTTGAGCTTCCCACAGCTGTGTCCGAAGGTGTCCCAAATCATCTTGTGCAGCTTGTAACACTGCATTTTGCCTCTTCAGATCCTCTGAGAAAAAAGTAAAAGACTTGCCATTAATGAGGGTTCACTTTTATCAAGCTGATATTCTAACAAAGAAGTGAGGCATTAAATTTTTAAATGTTAACATACAAAATGACACCCTTTTAACAGAGGTGAGATTTAAGGTATGCTGAGTGTCACAAATCACTTACTACTACCTAACAATACAGTGGTTTAACATCATGGTTTTAGAGCTAAATTTAGGCTCTTCCACCCACTGGCTAAATGAACTTGGTCAAGTTATTTAATCTCTCTGGCCTAAATTTCCACAGCTGCAAAATGGGGATTAAAAGCAGTTACTTCACAGGGTTGGTTGCTGTAATGATTGATAATTTATTGGAAATGCTTATTAGTACAGTACCTCCCACAAAGTAAACATTCAAGAAATGTTTAAGAAAGAAAAAAGAAAGCCAGAGCACAGGGCGGGTACAAGATCCAGGTTCTTTTAAGTCAGGATTAATTTCTCCTTAACATCTCTTAAATACTAAATTGATGTGATGTGCTTACTACATGGTTTAAGTTTGGACAAACTAATTCCAAAAAGAGGAATCTATCAACAGTATATAGGGGTGCACCTGCTTTCCCATACACTGACCAACAGTCACTGTTGTCCATCTTTTCAAAATTCTGTCAATTTCATGGGTAGAAAATAGTCATCATTTTAATCTACATTTCCTTATTCATAGGGAGTACATTTATTAATATGTTTATTAGTGACTAGTATTTCCTCTTTGGTGATATCCTTTACATTTGTTTCTAATGAACTGTTCTCCTGATTTGGAAAAGCATTTTATATATTCTGGATATTAAATCTGACTTCTCTTACAAAACTTTTCCCAGTCTACTGCTTTTTGTCTCAACTTCTTTTTTTAAATCTTTTTGGCATCTAAAAGTTGTGGATATTTATGAAGAAAACTCTTCATCTTGGCCGGAGAGCACTTTCAGAAGCCGAGTCAGGAGGATTGCTTGAGGCCAAGAGGTTCGAGCCCAGCCTGAGCAACACAGTGAGACCCTGCTCTACAAAAAATGTAAAACATTACCGGTGCCTATAGTCCCAGCTCCTTGGGAGGCTGAGGCAGGAAGATCGCTTGAGCCCAGGAGTTTGAAGTTGCAGTGAGCTATGATGAGGCCACTGCACTCTAGCCCAGGCAATGCAGCGAGACCCTGTCTTAAACAAACAACCAAAAAACTTCATCTTTGCAAAATCATCAATTTCCTTTACAGAGCACAATAACGAAACCAAACTGGCCATGAAAATAAACCGATTCAGGATCTAACTCTACTACTAACCAGCTGTATGACTCTAGGGAATCACAAAACCCTCACCTCAGTTTCCTCACAAGGATAGTGGCAACTATTTTTTGAATTTTTTGCATATACATCTAACTACTTATAAAAATCAAATAGATAATATCAATTAAAGAACTTTTAAAAGTTGTGAAGACATTCATTGTTATCTGACAATCACAGGAATTAATGATTTGGTAGTCTAAGTCACAAGGGGAAACACCTACTCATGCTAATTTTAAGGAAAGTTATTTAAGAAATCTTTAGTCTCTCAATATCAGTTTCCCACGACTATTAAAGTATGTTGAAACTCAAGCCAGGGATAGTTATAAGAACATTAATTACAGAAAGTAATTATCTGAAGTATTTTAAAGATGGATACCTAGGAAGTCATGGTAGGCATGTGACTAGAATTGACCCAGAAACTGAGTATAAACATGTGAAACCACAAAAAGAAAAGTGTGTGTGTGTGTGTGTCAACTCTATATTCTGAGAGTTAAACTGTTTCATAAAATGTAAAAAGAAGAAAGAGGGTTATTTCTGGGGTACTTTATTCATTTCTGGGAACTACAATTTTATCAAGGCTCAAGTTTATATACTTAACACCTCCTGAATTATCCTTGGTACCTTTGATTTATTGGGATTACCCAGAGCTATTCACTACCATGTTGTCATTAGGAACAGAAAAACTGTAAACAAATACCAAATCTAATTATCAATTTTTGGCACTTAAAAGTGGCATAGAGCCTGGAGGAAGACTTGGTTAAGACTGACTTATTATAAAATATATGAATTATGAATATATTGCATATTTTATATATGAAGATAATTTTTACATATATGTAAAAATCAGAAGACAAACAGAAGTTTTTTTTTTTTTTTTCAGAGGACTTAGAACAATATTTTATTTTCAAGCACACAATAAACATCAGACTTCTCCAGTACCACTGTACCCCCCAATGAATTCTTCATATAGAATTGGGTATACTGGAAGCAAGTTGTTTTTGATAAAGTTTGTGATTATCAGAATCAAGACACAATAGCCCTAAAGGTAAGAGAGTTTTCTATCCAACATCTTCAAAACCAAGACATAGCATATTTTACTTTCAAAGCACAGTATAAACATTTTACCATATCCTTCAATCCATAAAGCATCCCACTGTAAAATGATCCACGTTGACTCTGCATAATTCTTCTCACACATAATTCACTTCAAGTTAGAGGAGGGACTAACTATAAAACATGCAATATTTGAAGTATCTGAGCATGAAAAGTAGAACTCTACAACTTATCTTAAAAAAAAGAGTAAGTTCCAGGAGGTTTTTATTATTTGAATAACACAAAACCAGGCAGAGAAGTCCTCAAGGAAATGACAGTCATGTTTCACTGTTATTTGCCCTTTGGTCCTTCATCTTTTAAGCACTTATATTTTCTTTTAATGATATTAGACATTTATTTTGATCACAAATGCAATTCAAGTGTGAATAAATAAATGTATTATCTTTTAACACCCCTACCCCATGTTCCTTTAAATAGAAAAAAGTGCTAAATGCCTCTTCATAGCCTATTTGGCCATAGTTTTAAAAACCTGTGGTTTTAAAAACAGATTGTAACTTGATCTTTTGAAATCCTTCTCAAACTACGGCTCATTCTGTTAAAAAATCCTGGGAAAGATGTCCTACTGATATTGTCGATAGTCTCCAAAAGGTGAGGATGGTAACTGGGTTGAAGGCAACTGGGAGGGGTCTTCAGCAAACTGAGGACCATTCGGAAACTGCGCAGAGGCAAATCTTGTCAACAAGATACCAGCTCCTTCAATTAAAGCTAAGAGAATGCCACCCATTGCAGCTGACCCAACCATGGCCACTGGTCCATTTCTTGCTGCCAGTATGGCTCCTGTTAAGGCACCACTTGTGATAGAGTTCCAGGGATCTTAAGTTTAAAGAGACGAAACTTGAGTTGCTTAAAAAAACACCAACCACTATAGCCACACACAGTCATCCAAATTTCCCAAACTCTCGAGCAACTACCATCATTAATTCAAGCAACACAATAAAAGTTAAAATTATGTTTGAGCAAGATTGCAAATAATTGCCAATACAAAGTTACATAACATAAATTTATCCTTTATTCTATATAAATATTAAGATTTCAAAAACTAAAAGTTGAGAGTATATAATAAATCCTTCAATATTTTACAAGATTTCAAAATTATCAAGATTTGCCAAGTATTAATTTCACTATCCTTTTTTCTTGTGTAATATATAAAGTAAGCACCAAAATTACATCATCTAACAATCATCTTGCACTCTTAATATTTCTAAATAACAAGTGCCATTGACATCAACAATTCCTATTGACTTATCTATACATAATCTCAGTAAAATATTCATAAACAAGTCTTTCTGAAGATTTGAAATTAGGATCAAAACAAGATTCCAATACTACTTGGTAAAGAAAACCTTTATAAACTATTTCAAGCATAGAAACAACTATAAAGAATTAATGACACCTATTACCTATCACTAGGTTCATCAATTTTTAATATTTTTCTACATCTCCTTCAATTTCATTTTAACTTCAGGAAATAAAACATCACAATACACTACCTTCCTGTAGTAACATTCAAAGTTGGGTTTTCATTCACATTGCATATTTAACCTTATCTATGATGCAGGTTTTAAAATCTTAATGTTTTCATAGCATAATATTCTTCTGCAATTACCTCTTATCCCTCAACATTGTTGATTGTTGATATACATAACTATCTCACTTGTTAACTGGAATACCACAGTATCAATATATCATTTATTATGTTGACAGGTACTCAGGTGTGAAGTTGAAATCTACTTTTTCTAGGTAGATTTTCTCATTGTTCTATGCCTATTATCCCCGACTTTGCCCATTTTGACAATGCTATCTTTCTCATCTATCATATTTCCACATTTGTGAGCATCTGATTCTGGTAACTTTATTCTATAAGAATGATCTATTTTTCTATTCTCATGCCAATACTATATATACTGTCTAAATTAACCCAGTATTATTTATACTATTTTGTCTACTCTTGTGTATGTTTAAAATATTAATATCACATAATAAAAAGTTTAACAAAAGGCCACAATAATTTTCAATAAGGTAAGAAAACTTGCCCTAATAGATATCAAAAGTTATTAGAAGCTTTATGTATCACCAGCCAGCTCCAGCCATCACACACCCAGGCAAATCTTCCACATCTATCTGTATGCACTCCACATATATTATTTTGAGACAAGTCTCAGACATAGACACATGCACTGCCTAATGATGTTTCAGTCAACAGACAGCATATACAACAGTGGTCCCATAAGATTATAATGGAACTGAAAAATTCCTATCACCTAGTCAAATCTAGCTATAATATTACAGTGCAACACATTATCTTTTCTACCTTTAGATATGTTAAGATACACAAATACTTACCATTGTGTTACAACTGCCTACAGTATTCAGTGTAGTAACATGCTGTACAGGTTTTAGCCTAGAAGCAATACACTATACCATATAGCCTACATGTGTAGTAGGCTATACCATCTGTGTTTGTGTCAGTATACTCCAAGACGTCCACACAAGCACAAAATCGCCTAACAATGCATTTCTCAAGAATGTATCCCCATCATTAAGTGACATGACTATTTTTTTTATTAATAAACTTCATTTTTTAGCAGTTTTAGGTTCACAGCAAAATTTAGCAGAAAGTACAGAGATTCCCCATATATCCCATGCCCCCACAAACACCCAAACTCCCCTACTATAGACATCCTGCACCAACAGTGGTACACTGGTTACAACTGATGAACCTACATTGGCACATTATTATCACCCCCTGTCCTATAGTTAGCACTGGCGTTCATTCTCGGTGTTGTACATTCTATGAGTTTTGACAAATGAATAATGACATGTTTCCACCAGTGTAGTATCACATAGACTAGTTTCACTGCCCTAAAAATCCTCTGTGCTCTGTATATTGATCCCTTTCTTCCTCCCACCCCTGGCAACCACTGATCTTTTTATTGTCTCCATAGTTTTGCCTTTTCCAGAATGTCATACAGTTGGAAGAAAATAGTATGGGAACTTTTCAAATCGCCTTCTTTCACTTCGGAATATACATTTAAAGATCCTCCATGGCTATTCATGGTTTGATAGCTCGTTTCTTTATAACATGGAATATTCCACTGTCTGGATATACTACAGTTTATTTATCCATTCACCTCCTGAAGGACATCTTGGTCGCTTCCCAGTTGTGACAATTAATGAATAAAGCTGCTGTAAACATCTTTGTGCAGGTTTGTGTGTGGACATAGGTTTTCAAGTCATTTAAATACACATTATACCAAAGAAGCATGACTGCTGAATTAAATGGTAAGAGAATGTTTAGTCTTGTAAGAAACTGTCAAACCGTCAAAGGGGCTATTATCATTTTGCATTTGCATTAGCAATGAATGAGTTTCGGTGTTGTTCCACAACCTCACCAGCATTTGCTGTTTTCAACCTTTTGGATTTTGGGCATTCTAATAGGTGTGTAGTGGTCTCATTTTAATTTGCAGTTCCCTAAGGACATATGATACTGAACATCTTTTCACATGCTTACTTGCCATCTGTATATATTCTGTGCTCAGGTGTTTGCCCGGGTCTTTTGCCCACTTTCTAATTGGCAGATTGTTTCTTTTACTGTGCAGAAGTGTTTTAGCTTGATATAATCCCATTTGTCTATTTTTGCTTTGGGTGCCTGTGCTTTTGAGGTCTTACACAAAAAAATCTTTGCCCAGACCAATGTCCTGGAGCATTTCCCAATCTTCATAGTTTCAGACCTTAGATTTTAAGTCTTCAATCCATTTTTCATTTTTGTGTCTGGTGAGAGAGAGGGGACTAGGGTCACTCCTCTGCATATAGTTATCCAGTTCTCCCAGCAACGTTTATTAAGCAGACTCTCTTTTCCCCATTGTACATTCTTGGCACCTTTGTTGAAGATGAGTTGGCTGTAAATGTGTGGATTTATATCTGGTTGTTTATTCTGTTCCATTGGTCTATCTGTTTTTATGCCAGTACTATGCCGATTTGGTTACTATACCTTTGTAGTATATTTTGATGTCAGGTAGTGTGATGCCTCCAGCTTTGTAATTCTCCCTCATGATTCCTTTAGCTATTTGTGGTCTTTTGTGGTTCTATATATGTATGTGTGTGCGTGTGTATTTCCACATCTTAGCTTTTTTTTGTCTATATCCGTGAAGAATGACAATGACATTTTGATAGATATTGCACCGAATCTGTAAATTGCTTTGGGCAGTATTGCCATTTTAACAATATTAATTTTTTTTCTTTTTTATTTCCCCCTCCCCCAACAATATTAGTTCTTTTAATCATAAGCATGGAATATCTTTCCAGTTTTTGTGTCTTCTTCAATTTCTTTCATCAGCGTTTTCTAATTGACTTTGTATGAATCTTCCACTTCTTTGCTTAAATTGGTTCCTAGGTATTTGTATATTCTTTGCAGCTTTTGTAAATGGGATTGCTCTCTTAATTTCTCTTTCAGAATGCTTGCTGCTGGCAAATACAAATTGTACTGATTTTTGTATGAAGATTTTGTATCCTGCAACTTCACTGAATTTATCAGTTCTAACATTTTTTGGTGGAATCTTTAGGTTTTCCTAAGTAGAAGATCATGTCATCTGCGAACAAGTCTAATTGACTTCTTCCTGTACAATTTGAATACCATTTCTTTCTTTGTCTTGTGTAACTGCTCTAACCAGGAGTTTCAAGTAGAATATTGAATAAAAGTGGTGAAAGTGGGCATCCTTGTCTTGTTGCACATCTTAGAGGAAAGCCCTTTAATTTCTCCCCATTTAGTAAGATGTTAGCTGTGGGTATGTCATATGTGGCCTTCACTATTTTGAGGCATGTTCCTTCTATGTGCAGTTTACTGAGGGTTTTTATCATTAAGGGATATTGAACTCTTTTGGTCGAAGGCTGATTTGTCATCTATTGAAATAATCATATGGTTTTTGTGCCTGGTTCTGTTCAGGTGATGGATCACGTTTATTCATTCGTGTATGTTGAATCATCCTTGCATTTCTGGGATAAACCTCACTTGATCATGGTGACTGATCTTTGTAATGTGTTTTTTTTCATTTGATTTGCTAGTGTTTTGGTGAATCTATGTTCATCAGGGATATTAGCCTATAGTTTTATAGGACGATTTAAAATTATGCCTTCATTCTCATTATTCATTATGGGTTGATTGAGGTTTTCTATTTCTTCATGGTTCCATCTTGGTAGGTTGTATGTGTCTAAGAATTTATCAATTTCTTCCAGGTTTTCCTTTTATTTATTTATTTATTTTTTAAGAGATGGGGTCTCACTATGTTGCCCAGGCTGATCTCAAACACCTGGCCTGGAGAAATTCTCCCACCTCAGCCTCCGAAGTAGCCAGGATTACAGGCACGTGCCACTGCACCCAGCTCTTTTAGGTCTTCCAATTTGTTGATGTACAGTTGTTCATAAGAGTACCTAATGATTCCTTTATTCCTGTGGTCTCAGTGGTCATGTCTCCTCTTTTCTTTCTGATGTTATTTATTCAGGTCTTTTTTTTTCTTAGTCTAGCCAAAGGCTTGTTGATTGTATCTTTTCAAGAAACCCGTGTTTCATTTTGCTGATCTTCTGTAGGCTGTTTTAGGTCTCAGTCTCATTTCTTTGTGCTCTGATCTTTATCCTTTCTTTCCTTGTACTAATTTTGAACTTTTCCTGGTACTAATTTTTGTACTAATTTTGTTCTTGCCTTTCTGGTTCTTTGAGGTGCATGATTAGGTCGTTTATTTGAAGTCTTTCTACTTTTCTGATACAAGTGTTTATTGCTATAAGCGTCCCTGTTAGTAGCGCTTTTGCTTTATCCCATATTTTTTGGTATGCTGTATTTCCATTTTCCTTTACTTCTTACTTCTTAATTCTTCTTAATTCTTCACTGACCCATTGGTTGCTCAGGAACACGTTGTTTAAATTCCATAAGTTTCTAAAATTTCCAAGGTTCCTCTTGTTATTGTTTTCTAGTTTTATTCCACTGTTGTCAGAAAATATACTTAATATTTCTACTTTTTTCAATTTGTTCAGACTTGTTTTGTGGCCTAAGATATGGTCTATTCTGAAAATGTTCCACGTGTGAGGAAAATAATGTGCATTCTGCAGCAGTTGGGTGAAATGTTCTATTATATAAATGTCAGTTAGGCCTATAAAGTCTAGTGTGCAGTTTAACTCCTACGATTCTTTGTTGATTTTCTGTCTGGATGATCTTTTATGGAAATGGGGTGTTAAAATCCCTAGTACTATTGTATTGCTGTCTATCTCTCCCATCTATTAAAGTTTGCTTTATATACTTAGGAACTCCAGTGTCAGGTGCACAGATATTTTTTACTGTTTTATCCTCTTGATGAATTGACCCCTTTATCATTACATAATGACCTCCTTTGACTTTCTTTTACAGCCTTTGATTTGTGCTCTATTTAATATGATATAAGCATAGCTACTCTTGCTCTTTTTTCGTTTCCCATTGTGTATCTTTTTCCACCCCTTCATTTTCAGTCTATGTGTGTCTTCCTAGCTGAAGTGGGTTTCTTGTAGGCAGTATATATTGGTCTTTTTAAAAAAAATCCATTCTGCCACTTTATGCCTTTTAATTGGAGAATTAAAGTCCATTTACATTCACTGTTATTGATAAGGACTTACTTTTTTTTTTTTTTGCTTTATAATCCTTCAGAGGTAAGGACTTACTTAAACCATTTTGTTGCTTGTTTTCTGGTTGTTTTGAGACTCTTCTCCTCCTTTGTAGTTAAGTGAATACCTCTGGTAATATGTGTCAATTTGTTGCCTTTTATTTTTAGTGACTCTAGTATAGGTTTTTGCACACCTATAAGCCACCATGAGGCTTACAAAAAACATCCCATAGATATAACAAGTTATTTTATAGAGATGACAACCTATTTTAGATCACAAAGTATAGAAATATAAACAAAAAAAACTTCTACACTTTGATGCCACCCCCCTGTTTTGACTTTTAGTCTCAATTTACATATTTTTACATTACCTGTATCTTAACACATTGCTGTAGCTATTATTGTTTTTGATAGAGATTGTCTTATGAGCTTCATACTAGAGTTATGAGTGGACTGCACACTACAATTATAGTATTAGAGTATTTTGGGTTTGTCTGTGTATTTAATTCTAACAGTGGGTGTTATAACTTCAAATATTTTTTGGGGGGGCATGTCAGTTTTGTTTTTTTTTCTTTCAGATTGAAGAACTCCTTTTAGCATTTCTTAAAAGACAGGTCTGGTCGTGGTGATTTCTCTCAGCTTTGTTTGTCTGGGAAAGACATTATCTCTCCTTCATATCTGAAGGATAATTTTGCAGCATATAGTATTCTCATATGGCAGGTTTTCTTTTTTTTTCTTTCAGCACATTGGAAATATCATTCCCCTCCCTCCTGGCCTGTATGGTTTCCACTGAGAAGTCTATTGCCAGATGAACTGGAGCTCCTTTAGATTTATTTGCTTCTTTTCTCTTGCTGCTTTTAGGATTCTCTCTTTGTCCTTAACCTTTGAGAGTTTGATTAGCATATGCCTTGGGGTAGTCTTATTTGGGTCAAATCTGTTTGTTGTTCTCTGACCTTCCTGTACCTGGGTATTTATATCTTTCTGAAGTTTGGGAAAGTTTTGTTTTCTCTTAAATAAGCTTTCCACCCCTTGCTCTTGCTCAACTGCCTCTTGAACACCAATAATTACTAGGTCTTTTGAGGTCATTTTCCATACCATGCAAGCAATCTTCATTGCTTTTCATTCTTTTTCCTCCTCTAGGTATGTTCAAATATCCTACCTTTGTGCTCACTTATTATTTCCTCTGCTTGATCTATTCTGCTCTTGAGAGCCTCTAATGAATTTTTTGTGTTCAGAAAATGTATTTCTCAGTTCTAAGATTTCTGTTTGAATTTTTTATTATATCAACCTTTTTATTAAATTTCTCTGATAAATTTCTAACCTGTTTTTCTGTGTTATCTTGGAGAACACTGAGTTTCCTTAAACCTGCTATTTTGAATTCTAGGTCAGAGAGCTTACAAACTGCCATCTCATCAGGGTCAGTCACTAGATTGTTGCTTTGTCCTTTTGGAGAGGTAATGGTTCCCTGCTTGCTGGTGTTTCTTGTGGGTATGCATCTATGCCTCTGCATTACAGGATTAGTCATTCATTCGTGTTGTCTTGGTCTGGCCTGTTTTGTTTTTTATTGAAAATATTTGCTTAGCAAATCTTCACTGACAGGTCACTGCGTCCTCTGTGGCTCTAGGGGGTGCCTTAAGTCCAGGTTTGCCATGGCTCTAGTAAACAATCCATTTGTTTGTTTGAGCACACCCCTTCCTGAATGGGGGAAGTCCGAAAGGGGATGTCCCGGCAGTGTGGGACAGCTGGCTAGGGGTTTGTGCCCACTGGACCTGTGGGACAAACCTCCTACAGCGTGGTGCTGCTGAGCAACCACTCTGATTTGGTGTCTCTTTTGGCTAAGTTTCAGAGCACAGCTTCCAGGTCTGGGGATGATAATCCTGCCACCACCCTTTCTCTCTGCCTTTCTTCAGGGATATTTCTCCCTTCAGGCAGGGACAGGTCTCCCGCCAGGAAACCCAAGATGGTGGGGAAGCTGGTTGTGCACCTTGATCTCACTTTTTCGAGTGTAAAAACAATGAGTTGAGGGAAAATTTTCCATGCACTTGGTGGCGGACACAATGGGAGAGGAGCACATATGAAAGTCTCTTACTATCTGCTCAGAGTTTTTTGACTTCTCTGTGGTCCCGGAAACTGTCTCATCTTCATATTTGAGCTCTGGGATATTTCTGGTGAGAATCTCAGCACTGTATTCGGCTTTGGTTTTCTGTGGGGGAGAGTGAAGCTGGCTTACTTCCACAAACCACTCCGGAACCAGAAGTCCTCTAGAGTAACTTATGGTTGCATTTTAAGAGTTCTTCGTATATTTTGCATAACAGTCCTTTATCATGTGTGTCTTTTTCAAATATTTTCTCCCAGTCTGTGACTTATTGTCTCATTCTCTGGACAGCATTTTTCACAGGGCAGAAAATCTTCATTTTAATGAAATCCAGCCTATTGCTTCTTTCATGGATTGTGCCTTTGGTTTTATATTTACAAAGTCATTGCCATACTCAAGGTCATCTAGGTTTTCTTCTATGTTGTATTCTAGATTTATAGTTCTACATTTTAATTTAGGTCTATGATTCATTTTGAGTTTTTTTTTTTTAAGGGTGAAGGTCTCTGTCTAGAGTCATTGTTTTGCATACGGATGTCCAGTTGTTCCAGTACCATTTGTTGAAATAGTATTGTTTTTATTCTATTGTATTGCCTTTGTTCCTGAGCAAGAGTGAGACCCCACCTCTACAAAAAAAAGAAAAATGAGCTAGGTGTGGTGGCACGCACCCATAATCCCAGCTACTCGGAAGGCTGAGGCAAGAGGATCACTTGAGCCCAGGGGTTTGAGGTTGCTGTGAGCTATGATGACACCGCTACACTCTACCAGGGTGACAGAGCAAGATTCTGTCTTAAAAGAAACAAAACAAAACAAAAAAACCCCCAAGAAGTTGACCATATTTATGTGGCTGTATTTCTGGGCTCTCTATTTTTTCTGTTCCATTAACCTATTTGTCAACTCTTTCATTAATACCACACTATCTTGATTACTGTAGCTTTATATTTAAAGTCAGGTAGTGTCAGTCCTCAGATTTTGTTCTTTTCCTTCAATATTGAGTTGACTACTCGGTATCTTTTGCCTCTACAGATAAACTTCTTTTTAACTGAGAAATAATAATTGTATATATTTATGGAGAACAAAATGGTATCTTATACATGTATACACTGTGGAATGATCAAATTAGTGTAATTAGCAAATCCATCACCTCAAATAATTATCATTTCTTTGTGGTGATAACACTTAAACTCTTCTTTATATATTTTGAAATATACATTATTAACTATGGTCACCTTGTTATGCAATAGAACACCAGAATTTATTCCTCCTATCTAAATGTAACTTTGTATTCATTGACCAACACCTCCCATCTTCCCATCCAGACCCCCACTGCCCCCCACCCTCTGGTAACTACCATTCTACTCTTTCAGATTTCACATACAAGTGAGACCATACGGTATTTGTCTTTCTGTGCCTGGCTTAGTTCACTTAACGTAATATCCTCTAGGTACACCTACATTGTTGGAAATGACAGACTTTCCTGTGTTTTTAAGGCCAAATAGTATTCCATTGTGTACATATACCACCTTTTTTTTTTTTTGAGAGACTCACTCTGTGGCCCTGGGTAGAACAGCATCATCATAGCTCACTGCAACCTGAAACTCCTGGGCTCAAGCGATCTTCTTGCCTCAGCCTCCTGAGTAACTGGGACTATAGGCATGCGCCACCACGCCCTGCTAATTTTTCTATTTTATGTAGAGACAGGGTCTTGCTCTTACTGAGGCCGGTCTCAAACTCCTGGACTCAAGGGATCCTCCCATGTCAGCCTTCCAGAGTGCTAGGATTACAGGTGTGAGCCACAGCAGAGGGTCTTACCACATTTTTTAAATCCATTCATATGTAGATGGACACTTAGGTTGTTTCCCCATCATGGGTATTGTGAATACTTCTGCAACAAATTTGGGAGTCCAGACATTCCTTTAGCATATTGTTTCATTTCCCTTGGGGATATAACCAGCAGTGGGATTGGCAAAGTTCCTTTCTTTTCCTGCTTTAGTGTGTTGATTGCAAATGTGTTGCATTTTGTCAAATACTTTTTCTGTGTCTATTGAGATGATCATGTGTTTTTCTTTTTTCCCATACTGATATGGTATATTACATTAATTAATTTTGAGATGTTGAACCAACCTCACATTCCTGGGATAAATCCCACTTGCTCATGCTGTGTGATTCTTTTTACTTGCTACTGAATTTGATTTCTGGTACATTCTTGAGAATTTTTGCATCTATATTCCTAATGAATATTGATCTAAGTTTCTTTCTTGTGATGTCTTTTTTGGTTTTGGTGTCAGGATAATACTATCCTCACAGAGTAAGCAGGAAAGTGTCCCTCCAGTCCATTTTCTACAAAAGCTTGGGGAGTACTGGTGTTAATTATTCTTTCATATTGCATAATATGAATAATATTGAATAATATTCAATGTTAAATATTATAATAATCTATTCAGTAGTAATATTGAATAATATGTTAATTATATTATAGTCTCATAGAAACAAAACTGTCCTTAACTTTCTAATTTTTATAATTCATTTCTTTTTATTTTATTGCATTGGCTAGGAGGACCTCTAGTACAATTATGAGTTAAAGCACTGATAAAAGGCCTTCTTATCTTGTTTCACAAGTACAATATATGTTACAGGTTTCTAACACAAACATTTTCATAGGCTAATGCAGGTCCCCTTCAATTCCTAGTCTACTAAGAGTTCATACTACTATGGTGTATTTCAATTTTATTGAATGTCTTTTCTGATTTTTCTCATTTAATCAGTTAATGTGCTGTGAGTTATATCAATAAATGTTCCAACGGTAAAATATCTTTCCAGTCCTGGTATACACTTCCACTTATTCATGGCATAGTACTTGTTAATACTCTATTAACGTCCATTTTATTTAGGATTTTAAACTCTATGATCGTAAATGCGATTGGCCTATTATTATATCAGTATTAGTGCTTCCTATTTAAGTATCAAGGTCATACTAATCCCACCAAATGAATTGATAGCTCTCCCTTGTTTCTGACACAGTATATTAAAAATAGGAATGATTTGTTCCTTCAAGACTTAACAAAATTTGTCTATAAAACTTTCTAAGCCTGAGGCATCTTCTGAAAAAGAGAATTCTATTTTATTGATTCAGCTCCTTCTATGGTTATTGGCTTATTCAGCTTTTCTATTTCAGGTAATTCTGTTATTTCAAATTTCCTCGGAAATTATTCATTTTATCTAAACTACCAAATTTTTTGGCAGACACACACAGTACTCTTGTGCTTTTACATCTGTATTGTACCAGTAATCATGTCCCCTCTTTATTTTGTCTTTTTAATAAGTTTCTTCCAAAGATATGCTTTTGATTTTATTGAGCTTCTTAACTGTTCCTTTCCTTCTATTTCATTAATTTCTATCACTGATTATTTTGTTCTACTTTCTTTGGGTTCATTCTCTTTCTAGCTTCTGGAGTTGAACACTTAGATCATTTGTTTTCAATCTCTTGTGTCTTTTAATAAATTAACTTTAGTAAATGTTTTTTTAAAATAAGTTTACTCACAGAGTATCATTTTATCTGCATCCCACCAGTATCTTTATTGTAGTCTCAGTATTTGCAATATCCATTGTGATTTCCTCTTTAACCCAAGAGCTATTTAGGAGTACATTCTTAGTTTCCAAACTATTAAAAAATAAACTTACACTGTTGCCTAAAATCTTTCTAACTGCATTAAATAAGAAAACATGGTAGATATCTTGACTTTGAAATATGTCAAGCCTTCCTTTGAGATGTACATAGACAAATTTTTAAGTGTTCTGTATGAACATAAAAAGAATATATAGTGTGTTTCTTGGATATAGATTTCTTAGGAAATTAAGCTTTTCGATTCTGTTGTTCAAAGCTACTGTATCTTTACCTTGCTTAATCTTGATCTAGCAATTGATAGACTGTTAAACATCTCCCATGTGTGCATTTATCTCCTTGTAATTCTACCACCTTTCCTTTCACATGACACATAAAGGCTATTCTGTTAGGTAAATAAAAGTTCATGATTATGATACTTCTTTGGTAGATTGTTTCTTTTATTATGAGGTAACCTTCTATATTCCTTCAACACTTTTAACCTAAAAAAACACTGAAGTGTTGTTATTATTGCCTAGTTTGTTTTACTATGTTCTTTCATTAATTAAAAAAAGTGAATGGGAAAATTTGTTTTTTAAATAGATTCATCCGTTTCTGTCCCCTGTATGGTTTCTTATATCCTATATAATAATATTTCCTCTGTTTACTTTTTGTCTTGCAAATGTTTCTATCTACTAGTTCTTTTAGTGATTATGTAGGTGACAAATGCTCTTAGTTTTTGTATGGCTGGAATATCTATTTTTGCCCTCACACTTAAGTAATTTAGCTGCATATAAAATGTTAGGTTGATAATTATTCTCTTCTCTGCATTTGAAAGATCTTACTTCATTGCCTTCTGGCATCTTGTGTTTATGAGGTACCTCCTGTCAGTGTAATTATTTCTTCTCTCTAGTATCTTTTCTTTTCATTCTTGATGTTCTACCATTTAAGAGACGTGTCATATAAACTTACTATTATTTACCTTGCTTGGTACTCAGCATTTATGGTAAGGACTCACGTTTGTCTAGTGCTTGTAAAAATCTCAGTTATCATCTCCTCAAATATTGTCTACTATTCCTTCCATTCTCTTCTCCTGGAACTCTTTTTGGATGTGTGTTGGAGGCTGTCAATTCATCCTGTGTCTTTGATATATTCCTTGATAGTTCCCTCTCTTTGTCTCACCAGGAGGGAGAGCTCCTCAATACTGTTTTCTAATTTTAAAACCTGTGTCTTGTCTACAATTTGCATGATTTATTAACATTGCTTCTATTTCTAATCTTTTATTTCCAAGATTTCTAATTATTTTTAATTAATTTTTTAATATAGTCTTATTTCATTTCCATATCTAAGTGCAAGCTTATGGCATCTGAACCACAAATAGCTTCCTAAACCTAGCTCTTCACTATTGAAATTCTGATTATTTAGCATCAGAGCTTTACAACAATTATGACCATATATAAAGTCCTTTTGTCCACCACTAGAAAATTTCAATGTCTTCTGGTGATTAGCCATGATCTCTATTTCTATTTTACTTCAAATTGAGAACTTTATGGCCATTACAGTACCTGCCAACAATGTCCTTCTGCAACACCTGTGATCGTATGTCAGAGGGCTCTCTCTTGGCCCACAAGTGGGGTGCGCCAGAAATGCTGGGGAGTTAATACTCAAGGAGGAGTCCTCAGTGAACAACTGATTGGGGTCCCTTGTCCCCAGGACAGAGAACCCGAAGTGTCCCCACACTGTCTTCCAGACATCCCTGGCAGCATGAATCTCAGTTGCTCCCAGGGGTAACCTACTTCATAGTGTACCTTTCTTGGGCTCCCCCTTCTCCACCTTGCTTCTCCTCCCCAGTAAACTATCTGCAAGCAAATCCTGCCTCAGGCTCTGCTTCTGAGGGAGCCCAACCTGAGACAGAAGGAAAGATGCCTTGTGAACTGTGAGGAGCTGAGCTCACAGATGGGTCTGTCCCCTAGGGAGGGACCTCAGGCTCTCATCTTAGATTCCAAATAGAACAACTGTTATAACCCCTTCCTTTCTTTCCCTTTGCAGTATCTTGAGTGCCTCTCACTTTTCTCCTTAGGGGAATTTTAGAGAGGATGCAAGCGACTCATCTGGCATGCTGAAGCCCCCTCTACCCTGGGAAACCTACTGGGTCTCCTTAGTTCAAGGTTACCTGTCCTACCTTTGCAGGTGTGCTGAGGAAAATCTGGGGAGAGTGGAGAGTGTGGGGTCACTTCACGCCTTTAGCGCTGCTGAGACTGGGATGTTCAGAGGGCCACCCCACCTCTAAGACCATAATCTATAGCTCTGCTTTTATTGTCTCCTGTGGGAACATTTCTGGCCACGTAAAAATCTTCTGTGAGCCTCAGGATAGCCATCCAGAGGCCATCCTGCTCAGGCTGTCTCTGCCTGTGGTGCCACTGGAGGGCTTGGCTCTTCTTGATGCCACGTTCTCCAACACCTCCTGGTTTTCATGGCTCTGTTGCTATGCCACATATCTAAATCCTCTTATTTGAAGTTAAACTTTAAAATCTCTATCCTTACCCCTGATAACTCTAATGAGTTTCATTTTAATATCATGCTCTTGATCAGGGGTTGGCAAACTCCAGCCAAATCCACAAAGACAGGTGGCTGGCCGGATTTGGCTGGACTTCGCCAACCCCCGCCAGCCACCTGTTTTGGTACTCCTTGCAAGCACTGCCCTGGATGTGGGGGCGTTGGGTGACTCCTGGCTTGCAGATTCGTGGTCTGGGGAGTTTGCAAGAGCTTGGGAGAGGAGCGAGGAAAGGTTTTCTGGCAGAGAACTGGGAGAGGCGCCCCCTTGCGGGCCCTTTCCCGCCGCCCCTCTAGCCAGCCTTCCTCCGCCCCGCATTCAGCCTGGCTCTGGCGCTCCGACAGCCCGCGCGCTCCGCCTGCAGCCTCCGCTCCCGCCGCGCTCCCAGGCTCGCGCGAAGCCCCGCCGCTCTCTGCGGTAAACGGTACCTGCGGCCCCATCCCCTCGCGCCTGCGCACTGCTTATTTCCCCCCTGTCAGGATGAGGCGGTGGACGTCGGCCCTGGAGTCCGTCTGTACCGTCGGCTGTGGCGGCGCCGGAGGCTCCAGCCCTAACGGTGCGTTCCTGGGTGGCGGCTCGGTCGACGCCTCTTCCGCCAGCTGAGCCCGCGGGAGCCCGTGACGCCGCTTCTCCGCCCATCCCCGCTCCCCGAGGCCGGCCGCCTCGCCATGGCGCAGCCGGACCCGGCTCCCCAGCCTGACGGTGAGTAACCCACCATGGCGGGCGCGGCCTGCCCGGCGCCGTCGTCGCGGGGGCACCTCGGGGCGGGCAGGGCGCGCGCAGGCCCCTGGCGACCCCGCCGAGCGAAGGCGGGAGCGCGCGAGAGTGGCGCGGGCGCGTGGGCGGCAGTCGCTGGGGAGGGGGCGGGAGGCGCCGGTGGCAGAGGGAAGGGCGTGGGGAGGCTGCTGAGCGTGGCAGAGTGTGGAGAGGGAGCTGCTGTGGGTGGCGGTGGGACCCGCACGTGCTTCTGCCCGTGGGGAAGATGGAAATCGAGAACGTGTGCTATATTCGTTAAAGAAAAAAAAAAAAATCTTAGGTAGTGGTGGTGTGCCCTCCCCGCGCCCCCCGCCGCCCCAGTCTTTGGTATAGAGCTCTTTGCTCCCACTTTTGTGACATATAAAACTAGTTGGGATCAGTAACTGGGTTTAGTAGCATTGCTTGAGTGGCAGTGTGGCTTCATGGTGCGAGCCGGGGCCTGGGAGTCTGAAGGACCTGGTTGCTTCCCTCAGAGGCTCGGGGCGCATTTCTTAGCCTCTTTGAGCCTCAGGATTCTCACCCATGAATTAACTCTTGGCTATATTTTGTCTATGAAGATGGTAACCCGTATGAATGCAAAATGATAGGTTAGTGTTGTTATGAGAGTATTAGGAATAATGAGGAGGATGGTGTTTGAGGATGCCGAAGTCGAAGAAATGTGTTGGAAGGAAAGAGAGCCCCATCCTAAATAATCTAAGTTGGTTGTCAGAACCCTTCATGATTTGGGAAGTGGACTGATCTCTGCTTCACGGATTGACCACAGGTGGTTCCAGGGTTTACTACCTGATTTTACTATGCTTGGAAAGAGTGTGCTTGGTCTTTTGCAAGATCCTGTGGTATCAAGTTGTGAAAGTTCTTTCAGGTGTCTTTATTATCAGCACGTGTGCTTAGGCATCTTTCAGTGAGTAGAATGTTGGAAGATGATGCCTGGCACAGAGTAGGTACTTAAAAACTTGCCTTTGCCTGTGGTTGTCTCTGAAAATAACCTCTTATGAAAACCTTACTTTTTGTTCCTGCCCTTGGAGAACTTGAAATAATGTTATCAGATTTTAAGGCTCTGGCTGCTGTCTGGGAAGTGTGCTCCAAAGCCGGTTAGGCTCTAGTTTTGGGTTTTGTTAGTTGCCTGAGGGGAGATGTCCTGTAAGAACAGCTAGCTGTCTCTGTTCCAGCAGAAGAGGAGGGAGGCATTTGAGAGTGGTGGGTGGTCAGAGAGAGGAAACTGGGATTTTTCAGGCTACATTTTAATTCTCACCTTTTGCATTTGGAGTCAGGGAAGAAAACTTTGTTCTTCCACAAACCCTCTTTGTTACAATAGAGGCAGGATACAGAGAGAGCTCAGTGGCTTCTGGTTCTGATCTGGGGTGGTAGGCATGTCTAGCTGGCTGCTGCCTTCTCTTGAGTTGCATGGAAACAAAGGTCTAGGGCAGCTCAGGTGACATGACAGTCTGGACTTAAAATTCCCTCTTTCTAGATGTGAAATGGTCTTCCTTGTAAATGGGCGGAAGTGACTAAGCACTTGAAAGAGGTTAGGAAAAATTAGCTTTAGGAAATCTTGTATCCTTGCTATTCTTAGTGCAGGTTTATTTCGTATTTTTCAAATCTTGTGGCTAGGATGAGATTTAGTTTGCATAGATTGCGATTTTTGTTTTAAATTAATGTAGTAAACGGGCAGCCATAGCTATTGTTTACAACAGGGGAGAGATTTGGTATATTTGAGTGCTTTGTGTCAATATCATCTTAGAAGTCCATGTTGGGGATTTAATTTTTTAAGCGGAACTCATAGACCACTTTAGCTTCGGGCACTCTTGAATTTCCTAGTCCTGCTGATTTTTTAAAAAAGTATTGCAGAATTCTTTTGTTTCAAATAGGCAGTAAAAGAGAACTGCATTGTCTTTGACTTTATCTTGTTTTTATCCCATTTTAGAAGCAATTGTCTTTTATGACTTTTTTTGTTTTCCTTTTTAATATCTTGCTCTGTTTCTCATGGAGGTATGGTAGATTAGGAAAAGATAGATTTGTTTATAAATTGACTGGATGAAATGTAATCATTTTCTTTTCATTAATTCACTTTAATTCCTTATTTTGTAAATTTTTTGGAAAAAGTTTGGTATTTTTGATAGTGCATCCTAGTTTACTTAGTTTAGAATAAAGGTAATTTTAGTAGTGAAATTTCAGTTGATTAGTCTGTTTTCCCTTGAGAATTCAAAGATTATGTAAAAATTTTCAAATTTTAGTGTTTATTTTAATCTATTTAAACTGTGTCTTAGAAGCATTGCTCTGATTTTACTTCATGACTTTTTATTAAAAAATACTGTCTTCTGTAATTCTTTTATTAAGAAATATGGCAGTATTTTAAAAGTAGAAGTATGTCTTCCCCCATCTCCCAGAAGAAATCACTGTTAAGTTTTCTGTCCTTCCTGACACTTTTCTGTAGTTACTTAGGCATGCTACCTTTTACCCCTGAGATAGATATGGTGTGTGTATACAGGTCTGCAACTTGCCTGTCTCGCTTAATAAGTGTTAGCTATTGTTATTATATATTTGTAAATGGTTATGTGGCCATGTAATGTGATATAAGCACTGTAGGTATTGTCTCAGGAAATCTTCATATTAGTGAATTGGGTGCTCTTGTAATATTACTGCTCCAATTTTATTAGTGAGGAAACTGAGGCACAGAGAAGTTAAAGAAACGTGTCTGGAGTTATACAGCTGGTATGTAGGGGAGTAAGGTTCAAATCCAGGCCATCAGATGCCAGGGCTTTCTGGCCCTATCTCCTAGATAATGGGACCACTTTTCAGGTCAGTGGTATGGGTCTGTCTCATGCTTGCTAAAGGGACTATTTCATCACAAGCATGTGCCATGCATGATTTATTTGCTAATTTCTCTACTGATGGACAAGCAGATTGCTTTCAATTTTTTCATTATTTTATAAGCTGTGCTGTAGTGGATGTCCTTGTGCATATTTTTCAGGTCCTCTTTTACTTCTGTAAGACTAGTGAATTAAAGGACATGAGTTCTGAGTGGTTTAAATTTTAATAGTTATTGGTAGCCTGCTATCAAAAAAGGCATGAATTTACATACCTGCCGACAATATATGAGAGGGTGGATTTTTCCTACAATCTTAAAAGCTTTGGATGATGTTAGTTGTTTCAAATTTGTGTCTTGTGATAGATACTTTTAAAAAGTGGTATTCTTCAGCTAACAAATATTTTTGTGCCTAATCTATGCTGAGCCTGATGCTAGGATATAGGAAATACAATGGTGAACCAAACCAGACCCAGTCCCTGTTCCTAGGCGGTGAGTCACTTAGCCATTAATTAGATAATCCCACAGAAAAGTACAAAATTATTTATTTACTCAACTAATATGAATTATACTACTTGTCGGGTCCAGTTCTAGGTATTTGGAATATATCAGTGGGCAACACAGATAATAACCCTGCCCTAGTGTGGAAGAAACAGTTACTAAACGATAAACATAAGCAAGTGATATGGATTGTTAGGTGATTAAGTGCTGGGGAAAAAAGAAAAAGTAGAAGAGAGTAAAGGGAAGGGGTGGGGCTGGTTGTAAATAGGGTGGTCAGCGTAGCTTTATTGAGATGATGACGTTTGTGCAAAGACTTGGAGATCGGGGAGTTAGCCATGAGGATATCTGATGGAACACTGTTCCAGACAGAAGGATCAATTTTTGCAGATGCCTTCAGGGAGCATGTCTTGCATGTTTGAGGACTGGCATGGGAGGTCAGTGTGGCTGGAATGATGTAATGGGGGCAAGGAGAGGAGGAGAGTAGTGGGATATGGGTCAGACAGGTAATGGGGTGGGGACAGATCAGCAGATCTTGTAGGGCCCTAAAAATAAGGATTGGCCTTCACTATGGGGAACCATTGAAATGTTTTGACCAGAGGAATGATGTGATTTGACTTATGTTTTAAGAAATCACTCTGGCTGCTGGATTGGCGATAGAGTAATAAAGAGGCAAGGCAAGCAGGGATCCAGGAAAAGATAATGAGGCTTGGACTAGGATAAATCAGCGGAGGCTATAATTGAAGGTGTGGCCAACAGGATTTGCTGATGAATTGAATATGGGATGCAAAAGAAGAGAGAAGTCAAGGATCACCAAAGGTTTTTGACCTGAGCCAACGTGAGAGGTGTACACAGTGCTATGAAAGCCTGTAATTGAGGCATTTGACCCATTTGGGGAGGTCAGGAAAGGATTCTGAGGAAGTGGTCCTGGAGCTGAGATCTGATAGGTGAGCAGGAGTCCTGTTTTTGGAGGAAGCAGGATGAGTGAGATAACTGGAGAAAGGTCAGTGTGCCTGGAGTAGAGGGAATGAGAGGATGTGAAGTAGGTGTGGGCCGGCCTGTGTGGTCTTTATCCTTAGAGCTCTAGGGGAAGACATTGAAGGGTTTTGAGCAAGTAGATGACTTGATGGCTTTGGGGGATTACAGTGTTGTTAATTATGGCATCTTTTTGTTTATTGGCCACCTTTCTTTTGTGAATTGGCTCTTTATGTTTGTTTCCCCTTTTTCCATTGGGTTGTCCTTTTCTCATTAATATGGAGGAGCTCTTTGTAAATTATATTAGCCCTTTGGTATGTATTGCAAATTTTGGTCTCCCAGTTTATCATTTACCTCTATTTTTTCTTTCATTGTGCAGAAATCTTTAATTTTTATATAGATCTGACTTTTTTTCATATATGGTTTTATTCTGAGTTTGTCTTGCTGAGGAAGACTTCCCCACCCCCCATGTTTGTATAAAAAACAGACAACTTTCATTTTCAATAATTTTATAGTTGTCTTTTATGTTTAGTAGCTTAATCCATCTGGAATTTATTTATTTTTAAATTTAAACAGAGAATTTTAATATAAAGAATTATTAACTTTACCCACTAAGAGAAAATAAAACCCTGAAGATTAGAGGAACAGCAGACATGAGGAACAGCCACGACTTCCAGGACTGAGGCGGAGCACCCAAGTAAGGAACAAATCTGGAAGAGACTGCTCTCAGAACTGTGATCAAGACCTTGTTGGAGAGGGTGCAGCTGTGACTCTCTGAAGGGCGGTGTTCGTTGAGGGGCTGCTGCAGCACAACTTGCTTGGACGTCGCTTTCTCTGTTGCTGGAGGAAGCTGCCTACATCTGGAATTTATTTTTGGTGTGACATAGGGATCTAAGTTTGTTTTTTTCCCAAATGGATAGCCAGTTGTCTTAACATTTATTGAATAGTCCATGCCTTTGGTTTGTTAATTATAACTTGGTAAATCTCCCAACCATTGGACTTGCAGAGATATTTGATCTGAAACACAAAAGCTCTGCACTTACCCCACAGTCATATCATCACTCTGATATCCCAACACACAGTAGCCTGGAATTGTGTTATAGTCTTTAATTTTTATGTCTTACCTGATTACCTGTGAACAGAACTACCTTTGAATGTTAAGGACTCTTAATTTCTAAAATATCTCTATTCCATCATACATTAGGTTTTTATCCAGTCAGCTTTGATGTCCTCTTCTTGTATAATCATTAAATTGAGTTTAGTCTCTATGGGAGTATTAAGTAAACATTTATTGTTTGTTTTGGTGTGGTACAGTTGTGCCAGGTAATGTGAGGGGGAGGAATATAGAAATGAATGGTGTGTAGTTCTTCTTTCAAGAATTTTATGATCTAGTGGAGAAATGGGCCTTAGGAACACTAAAGTGGACTGAGAAGGTGCCCAGTGAGACATCAGGTGCAGTCAGTGCTATTGTATTACAGAGGAAGCTGTTACTCTAAGTGAAATTACAGGAAGAGCTGTTTCTCCTCAGATAATGGAATCTCTTCCAAGTGGTTCTTCTGCAGAGCAAGAACTCACTATGTCCTAGTTTTGACTAGTTCTAATGTCTTATTTTTCCTTTAATTAAGCTGAAACTTGACCCACTATAACTTCTACCCATTGGTTTTAGTTCTCTAGGATCACACAGAGGAGATCCAAGTATTCATCTGCATTTTATTCCTGAAGAAATTTGGTAATAGTGTTATGTCCTTTCTAAATATTCTCTTTATTTCTACTGTCTCGTGGTTTGAATCTATTTAACATTCTTTGGATTCTCTTTCAGGCGGATTCTAGTCGTTAATGACTTGGTAATACCTGATGTTCTCTAGATGTATTTAACCTATAGCAAGCAGTAGATAAAGTTTCATATAACTAACTGAAAGGAACCATACAGAGTATATTTTCCCTCATTTTGCAGATCAGGAAGCTAAGAACTAAAATGGTAGAAGTGATTTCCATGGTAGCAAAACCAATACTAGAACTCAGGAGTAGAGTGGGGCTATCACCTGTCATGTGGTAATTGCTTTTTATGTAGATTGAGCTTTCTCTAGAAACCTCATTATGTTGCCTGAAAAGAATCATAGAATTAATACAGATTGATTATTCAGTTAGAATGCATAAGACTTTCTTGATAATCATTCCTTTTTCTTTAATAGTTTTGTTCCTTAAATATTTATTGCTTATACTTATTGATGATGGGAATTTTGTTGGGGATATTATAGCAAAATAGAAATCTTCCTTTCTTGTGATTCTGAGGGAGATTTAAGCAAAAATGCCCCCAAAGACTATGATAGAGCCCATGGTATGGCAAAAAGAAAAAAATGAAATGTTCCTTTCCTTATGGGTCTTAAAAGTCTAGTGCTGGATATAGACAGATGCCATGAGGAAAGGGCAATTTTTCTGACTGATAATAGTATCCCAGCACAATACTGGTCATGGAATAAATGAGCAGTAGATATTTGTTGAAAGAAAGTCAAATAACATGCAGTTACAATAATGTGGTAGCTTTTCCCCATTCGCAATATTTTGATAACACGTGGCAGAGACATCTTATTCAGAAAGTTAGTTAACATGGGAACCTCCCTCCACCCCTACTGCACCCCAAGTTATATTGGAGAAAGTGGCATTTGGATAGAGCTTTGAGAGTTGTGTAGAATTTTTAACAGATGGAAATGGTGCCTTGGAGAAAGATGTTAGAGTAGGGGGATAATCTTTGCAGGGTAGGGATGAAGGATGTGCAGTGTAAAGTGAGATGTGTGAATAACCTGGTGTCATGAGAGTGTGAGTCCTGCTTAGAGACAGGTGTGAAAAGGGAGATTGAGCCTGGATGGTGGAAAGCTTTGCTGCCAGACAAGGAGTTTGGATTTTTGTAGATGGTGTGGGTAGAACTGTGTGTTTTTGATAGAGTAATACTGTGATCCATACTGTGCTATAGGAAGCTTGCTCTGAAAATTATACAGAAGGTAGATTGGCCGTGAGGCAGATGGTTGGTTAAGGAGATGGATTAGGCTATTGCTGTGTGTCTCGGAGGGAGATGATGGGGTTATAACAAATGTCAGTAGGAATTGAGAGAAGGAAATAATAGATGTGAGAATACTGTGGTGGTCAAATAGCAACTTGCTGGACATTTGATTTGGGGTTCGGGCAGGAAAGAAATGGAAAAGGATTTTGAGACTGTAGATGTGGTTTGCTCTCTAGGCAACCAGCAGAAGGGCACAATTAGTGGTAGAAAGTGGCAACTTTGGTTTTAGATCTGTTGATATGGAATACTGGTGGGACAGCCACATAGAATTGTCTGGTAGAAAAGCTAGAAATATAGGCCCAAGCTAAGGGAAGACATCAGGGGTGTAGATGTACTTTTGGGATTCAAATGCTTAGGGATCATCAAGGATGAACAGTGCTCAGGAAGAAAAGTGTAGGCTATGAGGAAAGCCACAGATAAAATGAAGGGGTTTCGGTGAGGAAGGGGAAACCAGTGAACCTCATAAAGAAGGAGAGTTGAGAGGAAGAGTAGTATTAGAAGTGAGTATTAGAGAAAGTTTGAAGGAGTGGGGGGATGGTTACCAGTACTAAATGGTGCATAGAAGTCAGATGAAGACAGAGTGGTCACTGATACCAGCACTTTAGTAATCATCAGATCCTCTTAAGAGTTTCAATAAGGCAGGAGTAAATAGATAGAGGCAGCATATATAGAGTAAATTTTTTGTATTTTAAGAGATGAGGTCTTGCTCTATTGCTCAGGCTGGAGTGCAGTGACACCATCATAGCTCACTGTAGCCTCAAAGTCCTGGGTTAAAGCCATCCTCCTGCCTCAGCCTCCTGAGTAGTTGGGACTACAGGCATGTACCATTATGCCTGGCTAATTCTTTCTTTCTTTTCTTTTCTTTCTCTTTTTTAAGAGATGGGGTCTTGCTATGTTGTCTAGGCTGGTCTTGAACTCCTGGGCTCAAGCTGTCCTTCTATTTCAGCCTCCTGAGTAACTGGGATTAGAGGCACAAACCACTGCACCTGGCTAGACTAAAATTTAAAAGTATGGTGATACACATCGAAATGAAGCAGTCACTGGAGGGAGTAGTGTGGTTGTGGCAAGGGGGTTGTGTGTGTGTGTTTTTAGAATAGAGATTTAAATAATGAAACAATTGTACATACTGGAGGAACTGCCACTGGCAAGGGAGAAACTGCCTGGAGATGTAACATCAAGGAGGAGATAAGTGGGGCTAGGTTTCAGGGAACTGAGCGGATGAGATGGAATAAGAGCATGGGTGTCAACTGGAGAGACAGGGACATCATCCTCCAAAACAGAAGGGAAAAAGGAAAAGATGAGTGAGAGAGAAAGGTAGAAAAAACTCTGAGGTAGAAGACAGAAACTGACTAAATATATGTAGCCTCCATTCTTTTATTCATTTATTCAAAGATCTGTGATTTGAGTATGTATTTTGAACAAGGCCGACAAGGTACCTCTGCTCCTGGAGGTTATAGTTTTGAGACCTTTATCACAGCCTGTAGATTAGGGTATTTATACTTTCCTGGGTTCTTCCTGGGTTATCTTAACCAAGGAAGACAGAAAATCATTTGGCTCTTTTCCCAGTTGTGCTAAAGGTGATATAACAGGTACCATTCCAGATGCACAGGAAAGAAGTTAATTCATTATGTACGTTGAATGCCTGGGGCTTTAGGGCTTAATTCTCTCATGGACCCTGGTAGAGTAATAAGTACAGGATATGACTGGGACCTTATTGTGGGAATTTGCTGGGTTGGGGAGAGCAAACCATGGTGTGGGTTGTCATTCCTTTGGTTAAGAGTATAAAAAATCAAGACAGGCTGCAGGGCCTGGTGGCTCACACTTGTAATCCCAGCATTTTGGGAGGCTGAGGCGGGAGAATAGCTTGAGGCCAGGAGTTCAAGACCAGCATGAGCAACATAGTGAGACCTCACCTCTACAAAGAAAATTAAAATGAAATTAGCTGGGTGTGGTGATGTATGTCTGTAGTCCCAGCTAGTCAGGAGGCTGAGGGAGGAGGAACACTTGAGCTCAGGAGATCAAAGTTACAGTGAGGTATGATCACACTGCTGCACTCCAGCCTGGATGAAAGAGCAAGACCCTATCTATTTGGAGGGGGAAAAAAATCAAACTTTTGCTGTTTAATCCTCAGTTGTTATCTACTTTCTCTAAACTCAGGTACTTTTATTGTTTTCAAATAAACTTGTGCCCCTATCTAGATCTTATCTCCCCAGCTTTCTTAGCTACTCAAAAGCAGAATCTTTTTAGCTGGGCATGGTGGTGCACACCTATAGTCCCAGCTATTTCGGAGGTTGAGGCAAGAGGATTGCTCGAGCCCAGGAGTTCAAAGCTGTAGTGCGCTATGATTTTGCCTTTGGAAAGAGCAGAATCTTTCTGGAACTACTGCTGTGTTTCATTTTGTGAGGGGCTCTGTAGAGAGTAATGGAAGGCCGTTGACAATTTAGGTCCATCTCTATTGCAAAAAGTTGTTCTCCATTTATTCCTGACAGATGGAGGTGTACTCTCTTCAGAACACTCCACTTTTTGTGGTAGCTATTTAAGTATTAGAAAATTCTTAATTTTGTTGGGCCAAAATTATTTCCCTTTTATATTTTGGTTCTGACCTCTTGAGTGAGTCAGAATTAGGCTATTTTCTCTTCTACACAAAAGGTATTCATATTTTTAAAGAGCCTTCTTCCATGTTGGCTGTTCCTCGTAGAAGGGTTCTCTACCCTCACCACTTTGTGTGGTGTTCTCTGCTAGGCTAGCCATATGTTCCAATGCCGTGTAGTTTGCTAGTGCTCTTCTTAAAGTGCTGCACCTAGAATTGGTGAAAATATTCCAGACAGAATCTGTGTGATTTGTGCCAAGAACAACAAAAACATTCTTTTTTGTTCAGGACCCTAAACTCTCTTTAATGTACGCTAACATTCCCTCAATTTATGTTTTGATCCACTCTGTCATATTAGTTGATAATAAAAATAGCAATTATCTAATGACATATGATATTGAAAATCTTTTCATGTTCTTATTTGCCATCTGTATATCTTCTTTGTTGAGATATGTGTTCTGGTCATCTGCCCATTTTTGAATTGGGTTTTAAATTTTCTTGTTGAGTTTTAAGTGTTCTTTGTATAGTTTGAATAACAGTCCTTTATCAGATATGTTGTTTACAAATATTTTTTCCTGGTTTATGGCTTGCCTTCTCATTCTCTTGACAGTGTCTTTTGCATAGCAGAAGTTTATAATTTTAATGAAGTCCAACTTACCAATTACAGTTGACCCTTGAACAACATGGATTTTAACTGCATGGGTCCACTTATACGTGGATTTTTTTTTTTTGATAAATACGTTGGAAAATTTTTTGGAGATTTGCAACATTTTAAAAAAACTCACAGATGAGCTGCATAGCCTAGAAGTATCAAAAAAATTTCTTGGTATGAATCCATGAAATACATGTAGATATTAGTCTGTTTTATCATTTACTACTATAAAATATTATCTATACAAGTCTACTATAAAAAGTTAAAATTTATGAAAACTTATACAAACACCAAGAGTACATATGCCATTTGCAGTTGAAATGTAAACAAACGTAAAGATCCAGTATTGAATTATAACTTCGTAAAACTAACTATAGTACATACTGTACTGCTGTAATAACTTTGTAGCCACTTCCTGTTGTTGTTGGGGTATGCTCAAGTATTGAGAGTATCTGCTTAAAACACCCTGTGGTGGTATGCTGATCATTTCCATGTGAGCAGTTTGTCTACCAGGAAATTTTGTATCACAGTAAAATGTGAGCTCTTGAGGTCCTTACATATTTTCTAAGTTTTCATCATATTTAGTGCAATACTATAAACTGTGAATAACACCATAGGACCTATACAGAGTGCCACTAGTGATGCTGGAAATGCTCTGAAGAAGCAGAGAAAAGTCATGACATTACAAGAAAAAGTTGAATTGCTTGATCTATACTGTAAAATGAAGTCTGCAACAGCTGTTGCTGGCCATTTCAAGATAAATAAATCCAGCATAAGGACTCTTGTTTAAAAAAAAAAAAGCAAAGGAAATTCATGAATCCACCACGGCAGCTACGTCAGCAGCTATGAAAACCTTGCACTTTGTGAAATACGTTTTTATAGAAAATGCAGCTTTTATGTGGGTGCGGGGTTGCTGTAAGAAAGGCATACCTATAGATGCTAATAAGATTCAAGAAAAAGTGAAGTCATTATATGACAACCTAAAGCAAAGGGAAGGTGAAGGATCTAAAGCTGGAGAGTTAAATGCCAGCAAAGGATGGTTTGATAATTTTAGAAAGAGGTTTGTCTTAAAAAACGTCAGGATAACAGGAGAGGCAACTTCTGACCAAGAGGCAGCAGGGAAGTTCCCAGACACCGTGAAGAAGACCATTGAGGAGGAAGGGTATCAGTTTTGAACAGATTTTTAATGTAGACAGAAGTACCCTATTCTGGAAAAAAATGCCACAAAGGACATTTATTAGTAAGGAAGAGAAGCAAGCACCAAGATTTAAGGCAGGAAGGATAGGCCAACTCTTGTGCAAATGCACTTGGGTCCATGAGGGGGACTGCTGGTACCTATACAGCTGCTGATCCCTGAGCCTTAAAGGGAAAAGATAAACACCAGCGGCCAATCTTCTGGTTGTGTAACAGGAAGATCTGGAGAATGAGAACACTTTTTCTGTATTGGTTTCTTTGATGTTTTTCCCCTGAAGTCAGGAAGTACCTTGTCCATAAAGGACTGCCTTTTAAAGTTCTTTCGATATTGGGCAGTGCCCCTGGCCATCTGGAACCCCATGAGTTCAACACTGAAGGCATGAAAATGGTCTGCTTGTCCCCAACACAACATCTCTAAGTCAGCCTGTAGGTCAGGGGGCCATAAGGACCTTTAAGGTTCATTACACATGGTCCTCTATGGAAAGGATTGTCAACCCTGTGGAAGAGAACCCTGGTTGAGAGAACATCCTGAAAGTCTGGAAGGATTCCACTGTTGAAGATGCCATCATGTTATAGAAAAAGACGTGAAAACCATCAAGCCCAGAACTATAAATTCCTGCAGGAGAAAAGTGTGTCTAGACCGTTGTGTGTGTCTTCAAAGGGTTTATAACAGAGCCAATCAAGGAAATCATAAAAGAGATTGTGGATATGGCAAAAAAGGGGGGAGGGTTTCAAGGGTTTCAAGATACAGATCTTGGAGAAATTCAAGATCTAATAGACACCACACCAGAGGAAGTAACAGAAGACAAGGTGATGGAAATGAGTGCTGCTGAACCAGTGCCAGACAAAGAGGAGGAAGATGTAGAAGCAGCAGCCAGTAAACAAATTGACATTAGACAGTCTGGCAGAAGGGTTCTTCTGATGATTCAAGACCGCTTTTGACTTCTTTTACAACATGAACTCTTATGTAATATGGGCACTGAAACTAAAGAAAGTGGTGGAAGAAGGATTGGTACTGTATAGAAACATTTTTAGAGAAATAAAAATGCAAAAAAGTTAGATTATGATATAGTTCTGTAAAGTTACACTGAGTGTGCCTACCTCTCCTTCCTCCCCATCCACCTCCTCTACCTCTGCTGCCTCTGCCACACCAAGACAGCAAGATCAACCCCTCTTTCTCCTCCTCCTCAGCCTCCTCATCATGAAAACATTGAGGATCAAGATGTTTATGATGATCCACTTAATGAATAATAAATATCTTTTCTCTTCCTTAAGATTTTCTTAATAACATTTTCTTTTCTTTATCTTACTTTATTGTAAGAGTACAGTATGTTATACATACAGCAAACAAAATATGTGTTAATCTACTGTTTGTGTTATAAGGCTTCTGGTCAACAGTAGGCTATTAGTAGTTAAGTTTTGGGGGAGTCAAAAGTTATACACGGATTTTTGACAGTGCAGGGGATCGGTGCCCCTTACCCCTGCGTTCTTCAAGGGTCAGCTGTATTTGTTTCGTGGCTTATACCTTTGGTGTAACTAAAAAGTTATTGCCAAACCCAAGGTCATCAAGATTTTCTCCTCATATTGTAGGAGGTTTAAAATTTTGTATTTTTTATGTTTTGGTCTATAATCTATTTCGAGCTTATTTTTGTGAAGGATGTGAGGTCTTGTGTCTAGGTTCTTTTTTTTTTTTTTTTTTTTTTTGGTGCTTGTGGACATCCGGTTGTTGTAGTACCAGCATTTGTTGAAAAGTTTATCTTTTCTCCACTATATTGCCTTTGCTCCTTTGCCAAAGATCTGTTGAGTATATTCGTGTGTGGATCTATTTCTGGCCTCTCTATTCTGTTCCATTAATGTATTTGTCTATTCCTTCATGCTGTGTGTTTATATATTTCTTAATTAAATACTTTTTGCATCAAAAACATTAAATGTTTGTGGTAAAACAATTTGTAAATGTATAATATGAAAGGAAAGACCATATAAGTAAATTAGCTCACCCCATAGAGATAAAAACACTTGTTAATGGACTGGTGTATATTTTTCCAATTTAAAAAAAAATGTGTATTCTGGTGATTTAAAAGTAGAATCGTGCTGCAAATGCTGTTCTCAAGTTTCCTTTTCTCAATTTTGTTTTTAATACAGATCATTGTATCATTATATTTTAAATAAGTCATTCTCTTCATAGCTGCATAATATAGATGCACTAGAATTTTTAAAAGTCCCCCATTGATGAATATTTGAGACATTCCAATAATACTGCAGTGAATGTTCATGTACATGTCCTTGCACACTTGTGTGAGTGTTTCTGTGTATTAAATTCCTAGAACTGGAATTACTGAGTCCAAGAATGTGCATTTTAAGAAATTTAATTGCAAGTACCAAATTCTCTTTCAAAAAATTTGGCAATTTACAGGCTCATCAGGGTATAAGAGAACTTATAGCCCCTTAATTTAAAAAGTTACATTCTTTGCATATGGGAAAGTTGGCCTTTGTCATGTTTGTAGCAAATGTAGCAAGGTTTCTCCAGTTTTTAAGCTTTGAGATGTGTTGGCATATGGAAGTATCTTAATTTTTATGTAATTTGATTATTAGTTTTTTCCTTTATGGTTTCTAGGTTTATGTTCTGCCTCTTTGTCTATGTTATCTTCTAGTATTTACTTTTAAATATTTGATCACTTTGGAACTTATTTTGATGTAAGGAGTGAGATAGGAATCCAAGAAAAATTTGTATGTGAAATCTTCGCTGCAGTCTATGGGGTAGAATGGCCTCTGGGCTAGAATAGGCTTTATGGGCTGCCGGCTCGTGACCCTTGGTCTAAAGGAAGAGTAATAGTTTAGTCTCTATCTCCTTTTGGCACTAGTGCTCAGTTGCTTGCCACATTTCTGAGATGGTGATGATGATGAAATGAAGTTGCCAATGAATCTTTGGGTTCCTGGAATTAGTTTAGTTAATATTCTAAATATGAAATAGTGATGACTTTTTTCCACCCTATGTTTGCATTTGTATATTTTTTGCTTTAGTGCTCCTTGTAAAAAGGCAAGTAAAGCTAGCCCTATATCTGAGTATGTAGCTATCACCTGGGGATTACTCTGGGCCTCATGTAACAAACCTGACTGTTGTGGCTTACTAAAATAGGACTTCATTTTTCTCACAGAACATGTCCAGAGGTAGGTAATCCAGGGCTGTTTATAATGGTTCCATGATGTTACCAGTGCCAGTTCCTTCAGTCCTTCTGTTCCTGTATCTTTAGCATATGTTTTTCAACTTCTTGTTTGCCTCATGGCTGATATTTTTATAAATAACTGCTCCTTCTCTAGTTGGCATCAGAAAAGCAAAAAATTTCTAGAAATCTCCAGCGTATATCCCCTTCACACTTTGTTGACCAGGTGTGTGATCACCCATAACTACCAGGGAAAGTGGAAATTTTTTCTTTTTAAATTTGGCACATTGACTTGCTAAACAAAATTGGTGTCTTAGTAGTAAGGAAGAAAGAGTGGAAATTAATGGGCAACCAGCAGTGTCAGTTACATAAAGTTTTAAGATTATATTAAAGATAAAGCCATTTTATAAAGACTTTATAGAATTTGTCTCAATTTAGAATCTTGGGTTATAGTAAAATATTCCAGAAATATGTCCCTTTTCTCACACTTTCAGGTAGTTAGATTGGGGTGACATGTTATGTTTGTCTTTGTAGCCAGCCATAGTGTAGTGTCTCAGAACATAGATTTTGGAGTTGGCCTTAGTTTGAATTCTAGCTCTCCTTCTTTCTGGTTATGAAACACTGGCCAGACTATTTAACTTTTCCTAAGGTTTCCTCATTCATAAAACATGGCACAATTTTATTGTGAAGATTGGAGTTGATGACTTAAAGCCCTATTTCTACACATATTAAGAACTAGAAATGTTAGTTTTGTTTCTTTCTTTTTTCTATTTTGTGAATTAAACATTTTCCAGAAATTAGGCATCAGCCTTTTATATAACTTCAAAATTTTTAGTGTGCCAGAAATTTTTTTTAATAATGTTTAGATGTGAAATATGTGGTGATGTTTTGTAGAAACATTTCGTGACTGTGAGCACCAGTTCCACCTTAGACTGGAGCAAGAGCGGACACAGCGGACACAGTATGGAGAATCCGCAGAGAGGGAAATAGCTGATTTAAGAAGAAGGCTGTCTGAAGGTCAAGAGGAGGAAAATTTAGAAAATGAAATGGAAAAGGTATGAAGGAATGTGTTCATATGTAGAAATATTTGAATCCAAATGTAGAGTGCTTTACCTAATATTGTTGTGGTAATAGTAGTAGTTTTGTGTTTTCCGTTAGAGGAATTATTTGGACACAGGCATAAATACAGTTCTCAATAATGTGCTTTCCCATAGCACATACCTCCTTATAGTTCACCATTTATTGTGTTTATGTGTACGCTTTTTTCTCTTGCTAGAATTAAGCTCCATGAGGGCAGGTCCCTTTGTGTTTCTAAATACCTAGAAGTATCTAGCAATAGTCTCAGTAAATATTTGTTGAATAATGTTTTGCTTGTGATGTGTCTAAACCAAAGTTTTAGAACGATTTTGTTTTCCTTTTTCTCATATTCCTTGTTCCATGTGGCATGCCACATGTTTGCTTGAATTAATACCCTAAGCCCACTAGGGCAGCTAAACAGAAAGTGGGACATTCCATCACTGAGAAAATTTAAGAAGCTTTTTAGGGCAGTTTGATTATATGAACTTTTACTTATTATATACTAAGGTATTTAAATTAATTTAATAAATCTTGAAATTGATTTTCTTTCAACGGATTAAAATGATCTTTGGCTCCTTTCTTGGTCCTTTTTTTTAACGTATATGTATTCATTTTCTACAATCTTCCCCTTTTTTACCCTTTAAAAATTTTTAATTTTTAAATTAACTTTATTTTTATGACAGTTTTGATTACAGAAAAATTGCAAATATAGTATAAGGGTTCCTGTATATTCCTGCCATTTTTGATTTTATTTTATCTTAGAATGATACTTTGTTATAGTTAATAGGCATAGATTCGATTATTAACTAAATCCTTTTTGATTCAATGATTGTTTTTACCTCCCAATGTCCTTTTTTTTTTTGCTCTGGATCCCATCCAGGATCAATTGCTTTAGTTAGTCCCTTTACCTTCTCTTGTGGCAGTTTCTAAATTTTTTCCTTAGTTTTAGACCTTTCTGTCATTCTTAAAAGTCTCTTAAAAGCTTTGTTTACATAACTCACTGGTAATTGAATGGTGAATCTCTTTACAAAAAATAACTAACGTGAAAATTCTTTGCTTCCTCTTCCCTTTTTTTCCTGTGGTTTTATAATGACCTTTATAAGCACCCAACCAGCCTTGACTGAAGATATTTTAAGCTAACTTGTCTTTCCAAAATTTTATCAAAAAAAATAAATATGACTTGAAGGACCTAATACAAGTGAATCGAATTTTTTTCTGAGAGATGGTTTTTTGGGGGGAAACCATCACATTTGGGCATTTATGATTTTTTTATTTTTCTAAGAGATAGGGTCTCAGTCTGTCACCAAGGCTGGAAGTGCAGTGGCCCACTTATAGCTCACTGCAGCCTCAAACTCTTGGGCTCTAGCAATCCTTCCATCTTAACCCTGAGTAGTTGGGACTACAGGGGTGTACCACCATGTTCAGCTTATTTTTAACTTTTTTTTTTTTTTTTTTTTTTAAGAGATGGGGTCTTGTGTTGCCCAGTGTGTTCTAACCCTGGCCTCAGGTTCTAAAGGGCTGGGATAGGCGTGACCAGAACCTGGCCTTTGATATTTTCCCTATCCTGAACATGTTAGGATAAGTTTGAGCTCATTTAAGTTCATTGAATTAGTTTAATCTTTCATTTTCATTAAAAGGAGAAAAATCCACCTTTATTTCCTCACTAACTCCCAGTATTTCAGGAAAAAATCAAGTTTTTGAGTCAATGGTTGTTTCTCTTGTGTGTTTTTCTGTATGTGTGTGTGTGTATATATATATAAAACGAAAATTTAGTTTTTCACCAGGTTATAGTTTTATGGAGTTGTTTTTTTTAATCCTGTTTTTTGGAATGGAGTTTGGAAAACATGTGAAGTTTCGTCTTCTTAGGGTTTTTTCATTTAGATATTAAAATAAAAATATTTAAAGTACTCTTTTAATAATGGTGGAAGTCTTTTATGCAAAAAATTTTAAATTTTAGAAAAACATTGTTCTATTTTGGTGTTTGAAATCATAGCCCTTTCAGTATTCATAAGAATACGTCTATTAATTTAGTAACCGGAATTGTAAAAATTATTTATTATTGTAGTTCCTTTCTAATGGGATAATTCTTATTAATGAAAAAATAAACTGTATATGAATCTATTTTCCTATTTTCCTAAATTCTAAAGGGAATTTGGGAAAATTCTGAAACTCGTATCAAAGAAACATTTTTAAAAATTTAGATGTGGTAAATTTTAGAATGTTAATATGGTACCTGGTAGAAATTATTTGTTAACTAATTTTCAACAAAGATGATCAAGTTTTTAAGAAATAAATTAGTAAGTTTAGCATTTAATTTTTTTTTAAAACCATAGGCCATGAGGAGCAAAAAACTTTGGTCATTTGTGATGGCCCATGGAGAAGGTATTGCACTTTCAAGGAAAACTGACAGATGCGAACCCAAGATTAAAGACTGGAGGCCTCAAAGTTGAAACTTGTAATCCTTTACTCAAACCCAAGATTCTCCCTATGCCACAAAACAAAATTAAAAATCGTAAGGGGAAAACCTGTAATTTAGATTATCATCTTGAGAATCTTTCTTTTTAAATGCAGAAAATCTTTCAGTGGTTTTGCCCGGTGGTTTATTTTAAGAATCACAATAATTATGTTTTTCATGAGAGGCTGCTTTGTCAAAAGGTATGTTCTTTTCTTCCCAAATTAGCCTGGTCTCATCATTGTTCTTCCGGGGAAAAATGTTCAAAGTTGACTTTGTTTCTGTCCAGCTGGGAAGGATCTTTGTTTTTACAAAACTAGCGTGGTATGGCTGTTTGTTGGCTGAAGCACAGCTGGGGAAAAATAAAAAGGGAATTTCGAAATTTTAATAATTAAAAGGAAGGGGAGCAAAGAAACACGAAAAAAGGTAAACAAAGGCACAAAATGGAAAATGTATAAATGAATGGGAATGACAACCCCCCACTGCTGAATTTGACTGGCTTAAAAAATAAATAAATAAATAAATAAATAAAATAAATGAATGGGAATGTATCAATAGCCTGTAAATGAAACGTACCTATTTTGAAAATATCAATTGGATTTTAAAAATCTACCTTTAGGCGGGTGAGGTGGCTCACCGGTAATGCTGCACTCTGGGAGGACCAGGCAGTAGGATTGTTGGGTCAGGAGTGCAAAACCAGCCGAGCAAGAGGGAGAACCACTGTCTCTAAATAAATAGAAAAATTGGAGGCTTGGTGATACGGGCCGCAGCCCAACTCTAGGAGGTGGGGCAGGGGATTGCTTGAGCAAGGAGTTGAGGTTGCGGTGAGCATGAGCTCTAGAGCAGAAGTCTCGAAAAAAAAAAAAAAAATATACAAACAAAACAAATAAAGCCAGAAATAGACCCAAATCGTGTGAAATTTGAATATGAAAGGTGCCATTACAAATCGTGGGGGGGGGGGAGGATATGTTAAAAAAAATGCTTTTCAAATAATTTTGCAACTAAAAGAATAAGTCAATTTCTTTCTACCTTGACCTTACAAATTAGTCTGCTTAAAAGCCTAGATGAAGAGTAATCTTTAGAATTGAGTGTAAAAAGGAAACTATGTTCTTGTGGTTCAAAAAGTATTTCTCAAATAAGAGAAAAATATTGAGTGTGAAAGAAAAGTTGACAAATATGATGGCAAGAATATCAGTGTCCTGCAAAAACACTACAAAAATTGAAAAGAAAGCATAGACTGTGAGAAGATATTTACCCATATTATACACACAAACAATACCAAAATAATAAAATTGCCATCTACGGAAAATGGTTCGTAGAAAAACGGTAAACCTATGAGTGACAGTTACAAAAGAGGGAACAAAATCTGAAGGAATTGAAAGTATTCACCACCAAAATGGGAAATGCAAGTCCAATGGGAGCCATTTTACCCTCAGCAGGTTGGAAGTCTTACAGAACAAATTTGCACATTCCCCACTATTGGAGTTCGAAAGTCATTAAAATTCATTATTAATTGGTCAAATTTTTATTCTAAAAGGTAATCTGACAGAATTCGGTTATGTACCAGCTTTTTATGCTGCCCATTGACGTGTTACTATCAGCTTTACCATCCTCTTCAGGGTGGGAAAAAGTCCTCACAATATCGCACTTGGCCATTTCGGTTAGTCTCTTGTGGTTTGCTGCAGCCTTCGGAAGCCTCAAATGGCGGCTTAAATTTAATTTTAGCCTTGTAGTATTTTGGTGGCCTAGAGTAAAGCAATGGAGCAGATGAGTCGTGTGTTACGTTTGAAGAAGTAGAAAGAAAACGTGAAAATGACCTTTGGATGTGAAATTAACTAACCATTTGAAAAAGTGAATTAACTTAAGGGTTAAATTCAGGTGACAATTTATACGACAGAGTAAAGTAGTGATTTGTAATCCTGCTTCTGTACAGGTTATATTTTTTTGGTTGTAATTTCAATATCGGCTGTTTTAATATTTGAGTATTTGTTAATTGTTCACCAAAAAAAAGCATTTTTTAAAAAATGTGATTTTAAAACTATAATACGTTCTATACAAACTTGGCTTCAAGTTTGTGTTTACAGGTGAGACTATTATTTTTTTCCCAGCATGATTCTCTTTTACTTCCAGAATATATTGTCTGTAAAAATTCTCCTTGTAAAATTTTAAAGGCCTTTGAATTTTACTTCCCAAAAATCAAAGAAAGCAAACTTCAGTAGGTTTAAATTTTATCCTTAAATTAAATACGTTTTACAAAGCAAAAGATACCTGGTGTTACTGGTAGGGTTTAAAACAGGCATTTGCTAATTGTTGTGGCAATGCAAATTGGAACTGCCTTTTAAAAAGCGGTGCAAAACGGTTGTGTAATCTCTTTCAATTTTTTACTCGGTGTAGGGATGAGGATAACATCTACATTTATTATTTTCCTTTTTGTATAGTTATGGTTTGTTTTATAATTAAAATTATAAATGTTATTTTTTGAGATTAAATTTAGGTTAAATAAATGTAAAATTGTTAAGGCAAACCAGAGCTTACCATTACCCAAGGTAAAACTGTTGTAAAATTTCCATTTAAGAATTACTCTCTTTCAGGTTGAAGACGGACTATCTGGAAGCTGAGAAATCTTGTAATGATCTAAGAAGTTCTTTTTTTGGGGTTTTTTAATACCAAATCTGTTTACAGGAAATGGGAGAAAGAGGAAAAATCCAGAAGAAATGTATTTTTTATTTTTTTTCCCGTCTCTAAGAGAAATGGAAGTAAAATTGGTATTGCAATAAAAAAAAAGTAAAATACCAAGCAACCCTGAGTGATTCCTTTAAGCTTTGTAGTGGGTTTGAATGTTCTCAAAACTGAAATTGTGAAGACTACACAGAACTTGATTGTTAAGGTTCTCTTGCCTCCAGACCTCAGTAATAAACTTCCAAAGGCATAAGTTTGGCAGAAAGGAAAAGGCGGGGCTGTCGTTTCAACTACTTTTGTCCCCACCCCTTTCTGTGGAAGTTACAGAAAGGGGACTATGGGAAAGAGGGGCGCAAGACGGGGAGTCCGAAGTAAATCCCGTTTTTAAGCGCATTTTTTTTTACCATCTGGTGCAAAGTGATGAGCAAATTGTTTTCCAGGACGGGGAAAAGGCTCACCTTTCCCCCTTAAAAAAAAAATATACTTTTATCTTCAGTTCTTCTAGTGATTTCTATATACCTGGGGTTCTTTTTTTGTTTGTTTTTTTTTTGTTTTTTTTTTTTAGAGCGGGGCGCTTTTGTCGCGGTCTTGAACTTTTTGACTTAACGACCTCCCGCCTCGGCCTCCCAAGTGCAGATTACGGCGGTGAGCCACCGCCCGGCCCAACCGGGGTTCTTAACCTTTTTGTTTTGGATTCCTTTGGAGCTTGGAAGCCCACTAAAAAATTTTTTAATACAAATAAAATACTACGACTAAAAAAACCATTTCTCTCTAAAGAGTTACCAAGTTTTAAAAAAAAAATAAACTTTAGGTAATATATAAATACTACTGTATATCCTTTAATTACTTATATGGTAATTTATGGTAATGGCTATTTTTAATATATTACTTGTGCTTTTTTTTAATACATTAATATGAGAAAAAATTCACATACCAGAAAATTCGTCTTTTAAAGTTACCATTCAGTATTTTTTAATATTTCAAAAATTGTGCCCCGTTACCACAAAATCCAAAACATTTTTCCTTCCTCCAGAAAAACCCTACCCATTTGCAGTCCTCCCTCCTCTCCCCTCCACCCCGCAACCCTAATCACTCTATAGACTTGTTTTTCTGGACTTTCGTGAATGGGGTTTTTAATTGTGCCCTTCGTAGGCTCTTGAAGGGTTTTAAACGAAGGTGATAAGCAGTTTTGCATTTTAGAAATTTCAACTAATACAGTTGGGAGAAAACAGAGGGGGGTGAGACCGAGGGAGGAAGATTAAAAAGGGCTATGTTTAGTTGCAAAAGTCTAAAGGCTTGATCCAGGCGAATGAGAAGATGAGGTTTTCCATCTGCGAGGTGGCAGAACAGTAGGTCTCGCAAGGTGGTATATTGGGAGGGAAAGTCAGAACAGACGATCTTAGGTTTCTTTTTGGGTGGCTGGGTAGGGGGGGTAGATCACGCAACTTCTATTTTGGTAATGGGGTGGGGTTTAAAAAACAAAATTTTTTACAAAGATTTTTTTACTTATCATGCATGAGAGGTCTAAACAACGGACCAAGAAGGATTCCTGAAAACAGATTTATCAAATGGATTAACCCAATTAGGAATGGTTCAACTTTTGCCTTTTTAAAACTGTTTCCCAACATTTATCCCGAATGTTTGTCCCCAACCCCCGGGCTGCGGCCATACCTCTGTGGCCTGTTAGGAAAAGGCCCGTACCACGCCTGAGTCCGACCACCTTCCCCCCAACCCAAAAACACCCCAACCCGCCCCCAAGTCCGTGGGAAAATTGTCTTCCATGAAACCCGGCCTGGTGCCAAAAAGTTGGGGCCCCTGCCCTAGAACTCTTATTATTTAATTTTCATTGAAAAAAGGGTTTTTATTTGTTTTGTCAAATAAATTTGGCAAATTTATATCACCTTCCAAGAAAACATAGACACAATTAAGGCTCTGAGCAAACCCTGAAAAGAATCTTTCAAAGTTACTTAAACTGGGGTTTTCTAAAATTTTACTGAACAGAAATTTTTACTTTTTTATTTTTCTAGAACACATTTGGGGACATTGGGTTAAGAGATGGTGTGGGGAAGCGCCATTTTTCCACCAGGTTGCCCCTTGTTGCCCGCCAGGGACAGAATCCCAGACACGTGGACCAGTGGCCAGACCTGGGCCAGTAGCGCAGTGCTAAAGAAATTGCCTACCACCTGGGGCGGTGGCTCCTGCCTGTAATCCTAGCTCCCTGGGAGGCCCAGGTGGGAGGATTGCCTGGGCTCAATTGTTGTTGCTCTTGCTCCAAGAGATGGCCAACTGTTTAGGAACCTCACCTCTCCCAATCAAAAACACTGAATTTTAACGGCAGACAATTTCTCTTTTTTTTGGGGGGGGGGGCGGTTTTTTAGACAGAGTCTTGCTCAGTCACCCTGGGTAGAGTGCAGTGGCATCACTAGTGACTCGCCTCAAACTTCTGGGCTCAAGGGATCCTCCTGTCTCAGCCTCCCAAGTAGCTGGGACTATAGGCGCCCACCACCACGCCTGGCTAGTTTTTCTATTTTTTTTTTTTTTTTTTAATAGAGACAGGATCTCGATCTTGCTCAGTCTGGTGTCAAACTCCTGGCCTCAAGCTATCTTCTCACCCGGGCTTCCCAAAGTACAAGGATTACAGGCATGAGCCATGGGGCCCAGCCTATCATTTTTTCTAATGGATATATAATGTTATGACTTTTTCTTGTTTCTTTTTGCAATAACAGAAGGAATGTGGTGTAAATTTCCCTTCTGGATCATTGAGTCAGGGAGGTTTTGCTTTCTTTGGTTTTTCTGCTTTCACACATTACACTTTTCTTTGAAGCTGCTTCCTGAGTCCTTCTTTATGCCTTGGTTCTTTCCTTGTGCCCATGGCTTTAATAATATGTAGTCATGACAGAGGCCCTTGTATGATTACCGACAAGTTAAGTGTCCAGTTTTCTCTAATCGTCAAACTGAAAACAGAGTTCTTATTTGTTTGGAGTGGTTAAAGGACTATATGACTTATTAAGTAGATTACCTGGTTAATATACATGTCTTATCTTTTTAACCTTTAGGAGGACAATGAACAAAGACGCAATAAGAGAAAGGATCATAACAAAACAGATGTTGAGGAGAATAAAAATAGCAGTAGGTGTGCTTTAACTCAAGAAGAATTTCAGCCCCACCCTTGTCAAATGAAGAGGTTAGTGAATCTGTAATTAAGATCATTGTATATACAATGGTCACAATTTTTGCTTACTTGTACATCATTAATTCTGTCATGGGGGGTGCATAACGACTGAAAATTAGATAAAAGGACATATTTATTTCCATTGTTGTTTATGGCATGTAGTACGCTATTTGAAACATGTTTTGCGTTTCATTCACCGTCTGAAGAAATTAGATGTTTCTTTTTTCAATAGTTCCAAAATTAATACATTAAAAGAAATCTTTAAATAATTCTTCAAAATCTTTTTTGATGTGAACTATACATGTTGCTAACACTTTGAGCTTTTTGTTTAAAACAGATAATCTCGAGTGTTCAAACATTATACTTCCTATAGCAAATATACGAGTATTAAGCGGTATTAGCTCTTAAACCCTGAAACCTGGAGGGAGGTTTCGGCAGATGGATGAGGCAGGTAAACATTTCAGGTATGGGGAATGGGTAGAGTAGAGAGACCCGGAAGTATAAGGCGGTGTCCTGTGGCCTCATCACCTCTCACCTATAATGTTGCAAGGGCCTCCTCCTCTGGTTTCGCGTCTTCAGCCTGTCCTGCTCCCTTGCACCCTCAGCATTACCGTCACCTTCATTTTCTTACGCGCAGCTGCAGTAAGGCCACTCTTCTTCTCCAGACCACCACTGACTTCGATTACCTGGTTTAATATAAATTTCCTCCGCCAACACCATTCCTTTGGGGAAGCACCAAGCTGGCAGAAGGAAAGGGAGCCAGGGAAACCGGCCACGCTTTTATTGGGATTCCCTGGGAAAAGCAAGGCGGGCAAGTAAACATTTTTAGGACGCTATATAGTTTTGTCAGGCTTTGGGGCCAGGGGCTGTCCTTAGTTGTTTGGCACCGGGGCCCTGGGGTGGGGGGGGAGGGGAAAACGGCTTTGGGTGGAAGTTCGGCAAAGGAGGTGGTTGGGGATTGGGTTTGGATTGTTTTTGTTTGTATGAAGGTTGTTCACAGGCGGTGAATTGTTTATTTCTCAGGTTAGCCCTGCTAGACACAGTTTCTTCCAACCTCAAGGCCCCCAAGAAGTCCAAACATTAAATGAAAAAAAAGGGTTTCCAAGTCTGGGTTTCATTTTTTATACATAAATTTTTTTATTGAGTATATAATTTTTTCTTGGCAAAATCGGTATGGGTGTATCTGAATTTTTTTTTTAAGTAAATTTATTAGGAAAAGAACTGCTGAAACAAGGACCTAAACATTTTTAAGATATTAGGACAATTGTTTTGAAATATTTCAAAACAACAAAATTTGAATAAATTTAGTTTTGAGAAAAACTTGTTACATTTCCTTGTTTTCTTGTTTCCCCACTAACTGTGCAGCTGCATCATGTAATGGCACTGGTTTGCTTTTTGCCTTTGGGAATGTGCTGTACCACATGTTTTTTTAAAAAATTGAGATGAAATTCACATAACGTAAATTAACCACTTAAAGTATACAATTCAGTGGCGTTTAGTATACCCACAGTGTTATGCAACCATCACCTCTGTCTAGTTTGAGAACCTTTTCATGACTCCCAGAAGAGACCCCATACCCATTAAAGATTCAGTTCCCATTTTCCCCTCCCCCAGCCTCTGGCAGTCACTAGTTGTCTTTATGTCTCTATGGATTTACCTGTTCTGAACATTTCATATGGATGGAATCTTATGATATGTGACCTTTTGTCTTCTTTCACTGAGTGTACCACATTTAATGTGTCGATTACACCTTGCTTGGAACTTGGTTTCCGGGATGCCAAATTCTTCTCATTTCCCTTGTGCTACTCTGGCTACTCCTTTGCCCATCCCCCAAATGTTAGTATTTCTCAGGGTTCCAGTCTCAGCCCTCTTATCCTACACACCCATGCTAGGTGTTCTAACTTACTGTTGCGACTTTAATTATCAATATATGATGGTTACTCCCAAGTCTCTATCTAAAGACTTTTGTGTCCCTCTGTTAGGTGGACATTTCCACTTGAATATACAACAGGCACCTCATGCTTGACATACCCAACACTGAATTGCAGGTGACCTTCCCCAACTCCTCATGTCTGGGCTAAATTCCTCTCCTTGAGCTCCTAGAGCATTCACTACATAGCTCTAGCCTACCATTTTATTAAATATAATATTGTAATAGCCTGCTTACTTGTTTATCTTCTTTATGAAACTGTATGCATGTTGAGGTCAGGGATTGTGTCTTGCTAACAGTTGTATCATGAGTACCTGGGTTAGTGTCCATCATATAGAAGATACTCAATAAATGTTCATTCGGTGATTATGTGAAGGTAGCACATTAATGATTATCATGTGTAAGGAGTGGCAAAATATATTTATTATACAGTAGTTTTTTCCTTTGAAGATACAGAAAATTGTCTAACTTGGCAATATATATTTTCGCATTTCAGGAGCATTTAGATAGCACCCACGATTCAGTCCATTCCTTAGATGCAGACTTGCTGTTGCCATCTGGAGATCCACTCAGTAAATCGGACAATGACATGTTTAAAGATGGTTCAGGAAAGCACAGTCTACAGACAGCTTGGGAACCTCGGGCTCACAGCAGTCCAAAGCTTTAGGCTATAACTACAAAGCAAAATCTGCTGGAAACCTGGATGAGTCAGATTTTGGACCACTAGTGGGAGCAGATTCAGTGTCTGAGAACTTTGATACTGCATCCCTTGGGTCACTCCAGATGCCAAGTGGGTTTATGTTGTGGACGGAGAAGAAGCTGAACTCTGTAAAATAATTTTAAAGGGGTTTATTCTGAGCCAAATTTGAGGATCATGACCCGGAGACACAACCAAGTAGCCTTGAGCAAGTGGACTCCCTGTGGTTGGGTTACAGTTTGGTTTTATACATTTTAGGGAGATAGGGGTTACAGGTAAAGTCATAAATCAATACATGGAAGGCATACATTGGTTTGGCCCGAAAAGGCGGGCCATCTTGAAGCGGGGGTGGGGGTGGGGTGGGGGGGCTGGAGGGGGCTTACAGGTTATAGGTAGGTTTAAAGACTCCTTGACTTGCAATTGGTTAAAAAAATGAAGCTTTGTCTAAAGGCTTGGAATGTTTTAGATAAGAGACAAGTCACCGGACATAATCTGTTGTGTAAATTGGGGACCTGGAGGTTTGTCTTGTATAGCCTTAGGCCTGTTAATGAGTTACAAAGGATATGTCCAAGAAGGGAGAGGGGCATGGGGAGGCGTGTCTGACCTCCTCCTCGTGGCAGACAATTTAGTTTTAGGATATCCTCTTGGCCAGGAGGGGGTCCATTCAGTCAGCCGGTGGGTGGGGAGCCTTTTTTTAAATTTTAGTTGACAATGTTAACCAAAGATCAGGAAAGAGCTATGGAGGCAATGACACCAGAACAAGAAGAGACAGCGTCCCTCCTCTCCCGTGTAACCCAGGGTATGGAGAGTGCTTATGGGTCCCCCAGTGGTCACCGCTTAGTTAGTGAGACAGAATGGAATCTCCTACAGAAAGACGTAAGTTATGTCTCTTTTTTCCTCTTGCTCACTCTGAGGGATACTGGGTGGCTCTGGGATTTGTTGTTCACTCAGCAGATGGTCCCTGGAGTCAGTGCAGGCACCTGTTGCCAGCAAGTGGATGTTAACCCCTGTCATCTGACCCTTGTCATAGTCGGCTTTGGTTATTCCAGGTGATTGTGACAGATTGTATCTAGCCAATTGCTTGTGCCAAGTTTTAGAGTAAACCGAACTTGGTTTGCTTTGCAGTTTCTGTAATCTCGATGCATTCCAGGATTCACACCCTTTATCTTTTCTTTAGATAGATCTAAAGTGCAAAGGCTTGTCAGCTATTGATGCTGAGAGTGAGTTTAAGGAGGGGTTGAAAAATAGGGCAGAGAAAGGAAGGCAGTCTTCAATGAGGTTAATTTTCCTCCTTGTAGAACTTGTAAACTCAGAAGAAAGATTGGGAGATAAAAATTTAAATATGTATTTGCATAATGCTTTACAGGTTACAAAGCCCTTTCACTTTCCTGATCTCTTAGAGCTTTGTGATCATAATGAGGCTATCAGGGCGTGATTATCCCCAATTTACAGATGAGGAAACTGGCTCAGAAAGATCAAGTGAGTTGCTTGAATGTTCCTTTGACTTAGTAGCAAAACCTGACTTCCAGTGCTTTCCTTTACTCAGGGCTGCTTCTCTTTAAAGAAGCTGGTGGTCAGTAAGGGTAAGGTTAAGTCAGAGCCCAGAGGAAGACAGGCAAGCCTGGGTGCATGGTAAAATGGTGTTTATTTTGAGCACCTGGGTGCAGGTGGGTGGAGGCCAAAAAAGGCATCCACCCAGAGGAGGGGAAGGTGGTGAGTTTTATAGAAAGTTTGGGAGGGGGAGTTCTACCAGTTTCTTCCGGTTCCATACCAGCCTTTGTAATTCAGAGTTATCTTTACAACCTCCGGAGATTCCTCTGGAGCCTGCAGCCTGGGGGCGCGGCGGGGGGGTGGGGGGGGGCTTATCTGACTTATCTACCGCATGCATTCCGGGGCAGACACAACAGGTAATAGCTTACTAAATCAGAAGGAGACTATTCTCAAAAAAACCCCAAAACCATCATTAGTCTTAGGCACAACATATGTGACAAGGTGACACTTAATACTTTCATACCTATTTTGTAATTGGAGCTGGTAAAATGGTAAATTGGCACTGGTTTTGTTTGTTTTTTCCTTTCCTTTGGTCGGGTAGTATTAATATACATTGTGAGTGCCACGGTGTAGAACCTTTGCTTGCTTTGTGCTTTCCTTAAATGGGGTGTTTTGTGGCCATTAGCCTTTTGATGTTAAGTTGTGTCCCTTGTTTTCCTATCATACTTGTACTGGAGATTATGAGTTTTAATTAACTGTATATTATAACTTTTTACCCTAAGTCCTTGAGGAAATTGTTTGCTCCTTGATCTACTTTGAGTAATATTGGTAAGACTATGCCAATATGTGATCACAAATCTACAGTATGTGATGTAGAATTATTTTGGTCTCCCTGATAAGAGGTAATTTTGGTGCTCTTTAGGTGCATAATGCTGGAAATAAACTTGGTAGACTTTGTGATACATGTTCCAGTTGTGAAAAACAGTCACAAGGAATTCAGATTCAGGAGGCTGAACAAGAGACCAGGTGAGTTTCTTTTGGATATGCCAAATTGGTGATCTGTTGTCCTTTTCATTGGCAATGCAGAATCAATTGCCTTCCCCATCCCCATTTGCGTTATTAAGCATATCCATCTTCTTAAGTTATGAAGTAATCTTCTCTTCTGAATTTTCTTGTGAAAAAAAAAGTTATGAAAAAATCTGGTGCGTGCAGTGGCAGTTGCATGTCCAGTGGGTGCTCACTAGGACTCTGCTTTTGCCTGTCTGTACTCCATTAACTTGCGTCACCACACAGGGCAGCCCAGCGCCTGCAGGAGCACTGCTTCATTTCTCCCACCCTGCCCCTTCCGCCCAAGGTGCAAAAGTGAAGTTGTCATGATTTTATGCACATGGAAAGTACTTTATGATATGGAGATTTGGGGAGATAAAAGGTTGACTGTTGCCTCTAATAGAATAAAAGCTTAATTGAATGTTGTATCAATCAGTATTTGGAATCTTCATTGTTTATTGCCCACTTCTTGTCATAAATTTGTCGAATTGAGGTTAATTTATCCAGTCACAGAAGTTAAGCTTTGATGGATTTGGTATGCCGAGATTGATAAGTCTTAAGTACCTGTTCAAATAGTGTTTAATAATGGGTACCTTAGGAAATAACATAGAATTTCATGAGAGTAGGCTTGTGAAAGTATATGTAAGAAAAAGATAAATATTTTTTAATCTTTCCAAATTATTCTTTGGTTGTTGTGAAGACTATTCCCTTACTCTTCAAAAGTATTTTAAGCAGATTAAAATGATGGTTTATTATTTTCAAATGTCATTGGCACTGAGTTCCTTCATCTACTGTGTGCTTTTTCATAGATGGTTCCAAGGTCAATTTCTAAAGCTATTTGCAAAACTAATATAGTTGTCCTCTGATAGTGTGGGTGGGACAGGGCTATCTTGGATTCCATAGAAATTTCAGTGTAATACTTTATCAGTACCTGGCATTTTTCTGGGTCCTGGGGATTCGCATGCAGCTAGAACACAGTTATTGCCCATAAGGACCTTTCAGTGTTGCCAGCAGTTCAATATAGTTCATTACTGTAGATGTACACATAGAACTAGAGGAGGGGCATTTAACTTTACTGTGGTCTCAGGAAAGGTAACACTTGAGCTCAGTTTGTGTTAGAGCCTGGGTAAAAATCAGTCAGGAAAAGAAGTGGGGAAAGGGTGTTCAAGGAGAGGAAAGACATGCAAAGGAACAGAGTTATGAAAGAAAATGACGTGTGCTAGGAAATATGGGTAGTTCACGTGGCTGCGCATAGAGAGTGTTTGTGTTATACAATAATGGGAGAGGAAGCTACAAAGGAAAGCATGAGATCATGGAGGGAGGGGTCATGATTGAAGGGGGTTAAATTTCACCCTGAAGACTTTGGGAGGCATTTAGGGCTTTCAAGTGGGGAAATTACATGATTTCACTTTTATTAGGTCATTAAATATGAAATGTCCAATTTTGAATCAAAAGTGTAGCTTATTATATCTCAAAAAAGAAGCAGTACAATTAACCAAAGTATGAACCTAAACTATCGACACAGTTTTGCCGTGTTAACAGTGGCTTGTTTATGCCAGCATGAAGAAGCCTGGAGAGTGAGTGGCGATGAAATCATGAAAGGCGTTTTCCACAGCTTGTTGAGAATTGAATATTTTTCCTTGCAAGAAGTGGCCCAAATCCTGGAAGGAAGTGGTAGTCGGTTGGTGCAAGGTCTGGTGAATACGGTGGATGACAGAGAGTTTCCAAGTCCAGTTTCTGTAGTTTGAGCAGCGTCATTTGTGCGACATGTGGTCGAGCGTTGTCTTGCAAGAGGATTGACCTGCCTCTGTGGACCAATCTGTGCTGCTTCATCCCAAGCATCCTCATTATTTCGTCCAATTGGTTGCAGTAGACATCTGCTGTAATCGATGGACCAGGTTTCATGAAGCTGTAGTGGATAAAACACTAAACAGCTGACCACCAAGCAGACACCATTGGTTTTTTTGATGAATATTCACTTTTGGACTGTGTTTCGGCGCGTCATCTTTATCCAACCATTGTGCCAAAACCTCTTGATTGTCAGAAAGAATCCATTTGTCATCACACTTAATAATACTGTGTAGAAATGGTTCGCCTTTTTGTTGTGACTGCAAAGAAAGGCAAGCTTCCAGATGATTTCTCTTCTGATGCACCTTTAATTCATGTGGTACCCATCTATCCAGCTTCTTTAATTTGCCCATTTGTTTCAAAGGTCCGATATTGTTGGAATAGTAACGTCAAACCTTGCTGCTAATTCACGCATAAGTTGAGATGGATTCGCTTCCACTACAGCTTTCAGATCATCATTATCCACCTTGGTTTCAGGTTGCCCAGGTGGTTCATTTTCAAGATTAAAATCTCAAACCATCGATGTACCGTGAGTTCATTAGCCACATCCTGCCCAAACACTTCATTGGTATTTCAAGCTGTCTGTGCTGCATTGGTTCCACGGCGGAACTCATATTAGATATAACACGAAGTTTTGACTTATCCATGGTTTGACAGAAATTGCTCTAAAAAAAAATTTGAAAGATAATCACAAGCCAGAATGTGCGTTTGAAAGACTGAGGATGTCCCTTCACAATAATCATAAAACAAGAAGTGTCAAAGTGAAATGTCAGAGATATCAACTGTCAAACTTAGTACTTAAGGAAATTGGACATTTCATCCTTAACAATCTAAATATTTCTCCTGTTCTCCCAACAGACATTGTTCGCATTAAAATTCCTTTCTTACCTGGCAATTTTCCTTGTCTCAATAATTGGATCTTTGTGAGGGGAGCACCTAGATCTAGGCTGAAACTCCCTTGCGGTTTTGACAACAAGTCCTCATCCCAAAAGAACCCCCAAAACAAACAAACAAAAAATTCTCACTAACCACAAAGAGAAGCCAGTAGACAGGGTCTAAACTGGATGGATCAGGAGACCACACTGAGCACATGTTATTTAGCAGGAGTATCAGTCCAAAGAAGTCACTGAGGCAAAAATCTCCATCAACGGAGGTTTATTAAGCCCAAATTGAGGATGCGCCTGGGGAAAACTTGAACCACAGACAGAACTGTGGTGGTTTTTCTGAAGGGGAATTGTGAAACTTCAGGATTTAAAGGCATATAGAGAGAAAGAAAAAGGCGGGAAGGGGGTGCCAGTGGTGAGGCAAATAGTTACATTTTTTCTTTCATTCTTTCTTTTTTTTTTTTTTTTAATATTTAAAAAACAATCCCACAGCACCCAGTATTCCCAGGCTGTCTCCCAGCCGAGTACTAACCAGGCCTGCCCCTGCTTAGCCTGGGAGATCAGACAGTGTGGAGGGTCCGGGGTGGTGTGGCCGTAGCCCAAATGGTTACATTCTTGTGAGGCCCTGGACACGTCCATTGTCCCTAAGTTAGGAGGAGCGTTTGAAGAGGAAACGGGAGTGAAGGAGTCATCAGTTAGGTAGAGGTCCCTGGCCAGGCGAGAGAATGTCTGATCCCGTCCTGTCTCCAGTTCTGTTACCTGTGAACACAGACTTGTAATCGATCATTAGTGTGGAATCCAACAGGCTTTAGATTTAGGTGCTAGACATAGTTACAATTGGCATGTCCTTGCTTATGGGAGGTCAGCAAGGAATTTCCTTAATGAATGATCTGTGGCGCCAGCTCTTCACAGGTGCCTGAGGCCTTTACCTTGCCTTTTGCATAAGGAGTTGGGGGGGGTGTGGCGGCCCTAGGATTTTGATTTTCTCCTTATGGGAGGAAGAAAGCAAAGAGAAGGAACAGCCAGAATGGGGGGGGGGGCCGCGGGGAGGAAGAGAACAGGGGCAAGGGATGCTGGTGTATTTTCTTTTCTTTTCTTTTTTTACATTAAGTGATAGGCATGTATTACTTTGATTAAGACAAAAGATTAAAAAAGAAAATAAGGTGTTGGAGAATTGGTGCCTAAAACTTCTTCAGCACTATAGGTTTTATAATACTACGATTCCTAAGTTATATTGCTTTTATTCAATTTTATGAGCACGTTCTAGTGTACTTGAAGACAAGAACCGGGCAGTATGAGGCAGTGGTGGTCATCACCTGCCCTCGTCAAGAGTGCAGAACTTTATACTGTCTGTTTCTTCTGAAGTTGATTGGCAAGACCGACTGAACATATTCAGAAAGAGTCAAATCACAAGGAATGTTGCATGAGAGCACACGTGGAAAAGCTAGCTATTATCTGTTAGTAATTCAGGTCTATTAGCTTTGGTGTTCCTTGAAACCCTGTCTGGGGCAGAGTGCACGTGCATTATTCATAGCAGACAATAAGTATGTTGTATGAACATGAAGACATTGTGGAGGTTTGATGTTGTGGGATGTCGTCTCCCCAAAGGCACCTCTCTCTCCACTCCCATGCCAGAGTGTGAATCAAACTCCTGGGCTGCACCCTAGATACACAGGATTAGAAATGTTTCCTCTTACTAGAAGGATGAAATGATTCCCTGTCTTATCATGGATTCTCTAGCATCTAAAAGTGCCTGATACAGAGTGGGTACTCAGTAAGTTAATGTTGAATTGCTTTTAATATAGCAAGGCCTCCCCTGCCCCCAGTCTACATTGTTGAGGCACACTCAAGTTTGAAGATGAATTGTCCCAGAAGTCAAAGCCATATGCATGCTAAGTGTCCTTGTGATTTAAAATTCTTCTGCTTTGTCCTTGGTTCCTCTGTGTGAATAAAATTAAATAAAAGGCTCCCCCACCTCCACTGATGGACTGAATGGACCCCCTCCTGGCCAAGGGGATATCCTGAAACTAAATTGTCTTCCCTGAGGAGGGAGGTCACACATGCCTCACCATACCCCCCCCCTTCTTGGAGGTGTCCTTTGTAACTCATTAACAGGCCTAAGGCTATGCAAGACAAACCTGCAGATCCTCAGTTTACACAACAAATATATGTCTGGTGACTTGTCTCTTCCTTATCTAAAAACATTCCAAGCCTTTAGACAAAGCTTCATTTTTTAACCAATTACAAGCCAAGGAGTCTTTAAACCCACCTATAACCTGAAAGCCCCAGCTTCCAGATGGCCCATGTTCTTGGGCCAAACCAGTGTATGTCTTCCATGTATGTATTTATGACTCTAACTGTGATCCCTGTCTCCCTGAAATGTATAAAACCAAACTGTAACCCCATCAGAGCCAGTCCACTTCCTCAAGACTTCTTGGGCCTGGGTTTGGGTCATGGTCCTCAAATTTGGCTCAGAATAAACCTCTTTAAAATTATTTTACAGAGTTTGGTTTCTTTTCATTGACATCTGCCCCCATCCCATGATGTCACTTCAAATGGGTGTGGACTCTACTGCTTCCTCCCATACCCAAGGACAGACCCTTGTTCCCTGGCTGTCACTGCCAGGCTGTTGACAGCTCCCTCCTCTCTACTTGTCTTGCCCTTTCTGCAATCTTAGGAGTCTGTTCCCTCCAGATGGTGGGTGCGTTGGGGAAAGTGATCTGCTTGACCCGTTCATCTATCTCCAGGACAGGGCAGGTCCTTTTCTTCAGAAAAATATTGAAGAGTGTAGTGGGTTCATTGATGGCCCTCAAAAGATACGTCCAAATCCCTGAAACCTGTGTGTTAGGTCGGAGCCGAGAGAAAGTCACTCAAGCCTGTGGCATGGTAAAATGCCATTTATTTTGAGCACCTGGGTGCAGGTGGGTGGAGGCTGAAAAGGGCGTCCACCCAGAGGAGGGGAAGGGTGCTGAGTTTTATAGAAAGTCTGGGGAGGGAGAGTTCCAGCAGTTTCTGCTGGCTCCATCCCAGCCTTTGTAATTCAGAGTTATCTTTACAACCTCTGGAGATTCCTCCAGAGACTGTAGCCTGCCTGGGTCCTTATCTGTCTTCATCTGCCCCATTCTGGGGCAGACCCAACACTGTGATGTGTGACTTTTGGAAAAGGGGTCTGTGTAGGTGTTATTAAATTATGGATCTTGAGATGCGATCATCCTGGATTACGGGCGTGGGCCAATAAGAAGTAAGAGACAAAAGAGGCCCCTCACACCTGAGATCCCAGTATCTTGAGAGGCTGAGGTGGGAGGATCACTTGAGCCCAGGAGTTTGAGGCTGCAGTGAGCTATGATGATGCCACTGCACTCCAGACTGGGCTAACTGGAACTTAAAAGTCACTGATGACTTTCTTATCATTTTCTATTCCCAGAAGCTTTAAGATACTTGAGGGCCTGCCTGGATTTACTCAGCCAAAAAAAAATATCAGGTGGAAAAAGCAGGGAGGCACTACATTAACATATTAAGTCTCACATTAACCCACCAACTAGGAAATGCAGAAAATAAGGCTGCCCCTGAATTAAATGGGAAGATCAGCAAGCGCAGGTTTTCAGTAGGAAAGCACAACATCCCCTGGTAGCTCTGCCCTGAAAGACATGAGCTGGAATGCATTAATTCACATAATAAACACACGTCTCATTCACGAGTCCATCAGCCGTGGAGAGGCAGAGAGAACAAGAGCATGAAAACCACAGCGAATGTCAGCAGTGGCGTCCAAACACCCCAAGGTGGACGGCTGCGCTCTGTGCGGCCCCAGCCCTGGTGACAACTGCCTCTGGGGTGGGAAGGGAGGGGAGTGTCCCTCTTCTCCTAGGGCTCCTGGCCACTCCCTAGTGCCTGGCTTTCCTCTGTCTGGGGAATCCACTTCCAGCCCTGTAGCATGGGGTGGGGGTGGGGGAGTGATCTCATGCCCACCTCCAAGAGTGGCCCTGCACGACCAGCCAGTCAGCTTGTCCCCTCTCCTCTGCCACACTGGCCTGCTTCTCCACCCAGGACTTGGTTTGCCTTCTTAATTCCTGGTAGCCCTAAGTCTGGAAGGAGGCGGCTCTGGGATCAGACAGGAAGAGCAGGTGGGAGAGTACAGCCAACAGGGAGGAAGGGACTGGACCGGAGAGACGGTTGCAGGCACATGCTCACTGGTGCACAGGGCACCTCCTGGGCTCCTCACCTGAGCCCTGTGTCAAGGGCTGCCTCTGGCCAGTCCTACCCAGGACCGTGCATGTAAGCCCACACACTCCCTTTCTGGGTGAGACCACCCACCCATCTCCAGTGTTGCCCTCGGGTATGGATGAGATCTAGTCTCGGGGCTCCACAGCAGCAGGCAGGACCCACTTGGCCTTCCCTTGGATGACACCCCGAACGTATACACTTCAACTTCCAGCTTCTTTATCCTATGGATTGATCTCTACAATATGTTTATAGTTTATACATGTAGTAAAATTCTATGTCATGGTTTTTCATTAAAAAAATCAAACAATGATAGTTACAATAAATGCATAATTTATGAAAATCCTACATTTATTCATAACATTTATACATACAAGCATGAAAGTACATTCATTTCAAAGACTAAAATTAGGTATGAGAACATGAATTGAGTTCAAAGGATATTTATAGCCTGCATGTACATGAAAAGGTAAGTAACTACATACATAAATAAAGAGTCATAACTTTACATAAATATAAGAAACATCGAATTCTCAAATATTTTCTCTATGGTATTCATGAATTTTTCATGAATTAAAAACTAATAAATTATCTTGGGGTCCATATAATAAGTATTAACAGATTAAAGATTTCACTGGATTCTAAAGTGTAGTCTTTGATGGATTCAAAATGCTGCATAATGATCTGTAGAAGGAGTGTGGATAAACTAGAAAATAAAAACAAACAAAAAGCCACTCTTAATGTAAGCACATGGAGGAAGACCCATCCCCCGAGGGGCTGGGGCCTGAGCATCCACCCAAAGGGACTCCCAGGGCCTCCCCCGACCTTCAGGGCTTTAGCTGCTTTGGGAATCACTAGGTAGTATATTCAAGGACTATGCATATGAATGGAAGAATTTCTTCACTGACTTCATTTTGGCATGTGTCTAAAAGTTACCAATTAAAAAACCAACCAAATATCCGAGCTCAGACATTAAAACCAAGTGGAGCAGAGCGAGCTCCACCGCAGGGGTCAGAGCAGTGAGAGAAGAGGGCAGGGTGGGTTCTCATCTTAATGGGTGCAGACAGCTTGTATGTCTATCCTTTTAAAAGTCCCTAATGAACTGAAGTTGGCTCTCATGGTCCAAAGGCAACAATCCTCGTTTGACATTAAGGCTTCATGCTTACTGACGGCTGCACCTCTGAACAACCTCCAGGGATTTAGTTGCTCTCTACTCACCAACAGGAGGCTTTAGCGGGAGTGAGTCCTGACTGCAGCAGAGTCCAACCTCTGTGTTCCTGAGCCATTGCCTGTTTTGACAACCAGGAGAGGAGGCGTGCAGTTAGTCTTAAAACGTCACATGAGGGCACAAGTACAGACACCCATCTTCACACCTACAATAGCACCTACTGAGAGAGCTGAGGGGAGTCCGCTAGAGGGGGTGGGACAGAGCCAGAGAGAGAATCAAGGTGTCACCCAGTGGTGTCTCCCCACCTCCCAAGGGGCCCTGGGTGTCACCGGAAGATACCTCTGCAATAGCAACAGAGCCCCAAATGGTGTAAGAACAACTTCAAAATGTGCATCTGCATCAGTGACGACCAGTCAGCCGTCACTTTCCTTCTCCTTAAACTCTACGTTCACAGACAGACTGGGCTTTTCCTTCTGACCTCAGGACTGTATCTCTAAGTGTGGCACGAGGGAAGTGACCGAGGGGAGCTGCATGGTGCTCCAGTGAGGGCAGAGGGCGGAGCTTAGACGGGGTGGCATAAGTTGCCGGGGCGGCGCAGAGTAGGTGGAGAGGCCTGGCTGCAGGGGTGGGGCCTAGTGGGGTGAGGACAATGACTGATCTAAGAAAACCGAAGCCCAGTTTCAGTTTCTGCCACAAAGAATGGAGAACACTGACTTTTCGCTTCCTGTTCAAGAAACACACTGCATTGCCATAGGGACGCCTGAGCTCCACTCACACACTGGATAAGAAACTTTCAAAATTCTGTAGCAGACATTTGCTGCTCCGCTTATATGGTTTTTGTTTTCCCACACGCACACAAGGTATACTTTTTTTTCAACGTTTTGCCTTGGTTCCAGAAAACACGTAAGACAGCTGGGACTGCCAGTGAATGGATAATCTTTACAAATCCTTCCAGCAGTCCAGGGAACCTGCTGGAATTTACCTTACATTCCTTTATTTAACAAGCCATTGAAATAATCCATTTACCTGGTTAGTGCCTTAGTATAAAAAGTCTTCTTCTGTGTAATATATTCCCTACACTTTTTTCTAGGTTTACTTTTAATCTGTCCAAACTCTCATACTTAATATTCCTGTTAACATTCAACAGGGGAAATGTGCCTCACGAAGGCCGAGCCTGGAGCTACAAGGAGAAGCGAAGGCACGCGTGGGAATCCCCACCAAGCTGGGGGAGATTAAGCGGAAGCCAAGTCACACTTAAAATTCATACGAATTATCTGCATGTTCCTTTGAAGAAAAATGCTAACTTTAAAAAACTTACTGTTTAAAAGACATTCTGAATTTTTCTCCTTGAGTATATTACTAAACTCTGGCAAAAAAGAAAAACCCAGCTTTTTATTAAAACTGCTGCCCTGGGTTGGGCACGGTGGCTCACACCTGTAATCCCAGCACTCTGGGAGGCCGAGGCAGGAGGATTGCTTGAGCTCAGGAGTTGGAGACCAGCCTGAGCAAGAGCAAGACCCCATCTCTAGGAAAAATAGGAAAATTGGCCGGGAGTTGTGGCGCGTAACTGTAGTTCTAGCTACTTGGGAGGCTGAGGCAGGAGGACTGCTTGAGCCCAAATGTTTGAATTATGATGATGCCACTGCACTGTACTTGGGGTGACAGACAGACACTCTGTCTCAAAACAAAACAAAACAAAACAAAACACTGCCCTGTACGCCATTCTCACCAAGTGTGCAGCCTCATTAAGATTTTATATGAATGTACTTTCGTCTTGATTTTTATATAGGCCAGGGAGAGCAAACCTACTATGGTATTTGGCTAAGAAAAAAACTGTAACAATCCCATCAGTCTAGTTCTTAAACTTACTTTACAACCCCAGCCATGTGCATCACAAGTAAGAATAAACAGTGTCTGCGTGTAACACAGGGGCTGCCAAAATGCCCGGACAGCCAACAGTGATGCAGCACCCAGAACTCTTCCAGCTTTATGAATGAATCATTTAATCGTCACACCACCCTATGAGGAAGATACTATTGTATTGTGATAACCACTTTACAGAGGGGGAAACTGAGGCATGGTGCAGGCAGTCTGGTTTTTGATTCTGCGCACTGCCTCTCATTAGATGATTAGAAGGTCGGAGCTCAGAGACCTGTCAGGAAACCATGGTCAACTCTCTTTTTTTTTTTTTTTTGGTCCTGACAGAGTCTCACTCTGTGGCCCTGGGTGGAGTGCAGTGTTGTCAGCCTAAGCTCACTGCACCCTCAAACTCCTGGGCTCAAGCTGTCCTCCCGCCTCGGCCTCCCAGATGCTAGGATTGCAGGCGTGAGCCACCGGGCCAAGACCCCCAAATGTAACTGTTTTCTTGAAGTTCAGGATTTCTTTAAGCCTGTCCTCCCAATTTGCAGAGTCCCAAGTCATCTTGGGATGAGTTATCTGTCTCTGAAATACCCGCTACGAGGAAGCAGAAAGAACAAAAAATCTACACGGCAAAAGAAGGAACAACAAAATCTACACGGCAAAGTTGTGTGTTTTCATGCATAGGTGGCGGCACATTCGCAGGTACAGTGTCAATGTCTTGGGGTAAGTTTCTGACTAGAGTACCAATACACAAAAACGCTCAGACAGTGAACTTATTATATCTCTGAGTGGTCAATGAATTAACCGTTGCTTTCACTTCGTGCCTTCGCAGCTTTTGCTCTCTGGAGAACTCAAGTGTCCGCGACCCCGTGACGGAGCCGCAGGTCAAGCACACAGTGGCCACACAAATGACGGTTCCTTCCTCTCCCCAGTCCAGAACATCACGCTGTTTCCTGGAAACCAACCAACCTTGGTCTGATGCCGCTCTGTCCCCGGGCCCAGGTCGGCCCTTTTTTTTCTTCCCAAACAAGAGGAAAGACTTGAAGCCCTTCCTCTTTTTCACTTTGTCCAGCGAGTCCTGGTTGCCATCGGTTCTCCTGGGATTGCTCCCGGGATCATCCTGGGAGCTGTGAGGAAAGAAAGGGATCCTTACCACGTGTCCTGATCACGACAGAACATGCCACTGACGCGCATTACAATTCTTCGCCTTTTTAACACGCGTTCTTCACACTTCCTAGCCAACACTTCTAGTCCCTTCTACACACATCTCCTCCATAAAGTGCGCTCTGCAGAGTGCAGGCGGGCTCCCAGGTGCTAACGTGGACACCTGTTTCTGGGACGCCGAGATTCTCTCTGATGTGGCGCTCCCCTTCAGAGGAGGCCTGGACTCCAAACCACCAGACGCGGGAGCCCGATGACCTGAGTCAGGGGCGCCTCCCAGCTCACGAGCGCCGTGCTCAGGCCAGCCGCAGGAAGTGGCAGCAGCAGCAGCAGCAGCAGCAAGAGCAGAGTCCTGGGAACCCGAGAAGCTGGAGTCCCCACCCCTCTCAGCAGCTCCCACAGCTGCCCTGAGCTTTACTCCTCAGCTGCGAAAGCAGGGCAACGTCAGCTGCCTGCAGGGAACATACATGCCCTCCATCCCATCCTGCCTGGTACAGAACCAAAAGTCGATAAATGGTAGGTTGAAAAAGGATAGTATATGAGTAACAAACTAGGTTACTGGTTTCCTGAGAGGAAGCACTTACTACATGGGTAAGGATAATGTGGAACTCTCAACCGCTTACAGAAGGCACAGAGGGCATCTGAGAGGCACAGACTGCCCTACACAGTAGTGCTAATCAGAAACCTGTCATCTGCTTGGCAAACTCTATCAAGAATACAAAGAAATTTCTCAAAGAGGGCAATCTGAAGAAATGAAGTTTTTCTAAACTTTGCTGATATTTAACTCCTTTCTTTCCAAACTGACTTTGCCCAAATGGATTTCCCCAGAGCAGTGGTAGGCAATCTAGGTATAATATTTAAATAAACTCAACTGAATTACCTGGTAATTCAGTAAAGTCATTGTTTCTTTTTTTCTGAGTAAAAATGAATGGGTTTCTTAAACCTGAAGACAGACAGACAAGCACATTTCGATGGGGGTTGCTGGCATGGTACCCGCTCCTCCTTTCTCACGTACCTGACGTTGTCATGGCTGGCCACATACTGAGCTCCTCTCTGTGGCTTGTCCACCTGGACGGACCCTGAAGAGGCAGTGGGGAAGGTTTCATATTGTACCACTGTTTCGTCATCTTCCCTGGAATGTGGCAACTGAAGGGTGAGAGAAGCACAAAGATAGTTAACAGCTGACAGTGAACAAAAATCACAGAAGCCTTAAAGTACAACCACAGACTTATTTGAAAATCTAGTAGCTATGGTTTCTGCCAGTACAAAAAGTCTCACTTTAGTCCCATGCCATTTTGAAGGACTGTCTTGTTCATGAGAAGCAGGACCATGCAGCACGGTGAGCACAGAGCAGCCAGACTCCTAGCCTGCTCTTCCCTGAGAGCAGGGCCCTGGGCGGGACACAGGAGCACCCCTCAGCCACCTCCACGCTGAGCCAGGTTCTGCCCTCCTGGAGTGCTAGGCACATCTTGAGGACAATCACTGAAAGGGCAGCAAAGATCTGAACCCCCAAATGCACCATTATACAGATATGATACCATCAACAACAAGTGATACAGATCCCATGACAATTATGTTTCTCTCCTGGTGCCATTCTAAAGAAACATAAGAGTGGGCAGAAACTTCTTGGGCAAAACGGTCAATATGTTTCTGTCTGGGGAGGGCGGGAATAAGCATGGAATAGCCCATGACCCAAACACACATATGTATGGCTTATATTTATTATTCAATAAAGTTCAAACTGAATGCTGTAAACGGAAGCACTTACATGCAGTGTAAAAACCTTTTTTTCAATATGGTTTAGATAAAGTAATCCTAGGTTTATCATTAAAAGATGATGTCTTACAGACTCCACCTTTTCTGTTGTTTGCACTAGAACCTGAGTACACCTATGTGCTGAGGGACGCAGGATGGCACTAATAACCATGAACAGATTCCCCCCCGTTCAGGGTCTAGGCAGGTCTTGCTTATACATTCATTGTGTTTTCTGGTTTTGAGTAGGACTAGCTGTCACAAAACATGAATAGCAAGCAACTGTATAAATGATAAGACTTGAAGTGGGAATTTCTGCTTTTTGTTTTTTAATATCATTTTTAAAAATTTGTCCTTTAGAGATGAGGTCTCACCATGTTGCCCAGGCTGGAGTGCAGTGGCTGTTCACAGATGCAATCATGGTACACTGCGGTCTCAAACTCCTGGGCTCAAGTGCTCCTCCCACCTCAGCCTCCTGAGCAGCTGGGCCTATAGGTGAGTGCCACTGTGCCTGGCTTGAACTTCGGCTGTTTAACCGGGATTGTGTAAAGTACATCGATCCCACTGTAGCCCAACAGTGGCTCAATGAGCAACAGGTAGACTAGCGCATAAAGGGGCTGAGGTCATTGAGGACATAATATTAACTAGCTGTTAAGATGCAGATAAATCCCGCATCCTTTCTCAACTTCTGATTACAATCATGAGACAACATAGGGCTATTGTGGCTAGACACTGTCAATATGAAATTTAACAGTTTGAAATTCAGGTTAAAACAATCATTTGTCTATAAAAACAAAATCGAAGAAGAGCAGAGGCAGCAATACATGTGATCAAGTTGCAGTACGACTCACCGTAAATGACCAGCGTCCCTGAGTAAAGCCCAGCCAACCCGGCCCCGGCTCCCTGAGGAAGTCCTCCAGGCACACCCAGCCCCGCCTATGCTCTGCCCTCTGCACTCCGACAGCAAGGGACAGCACTGTGACCCACCAGATATTTGCCTCTGTTGCATCTCAGATGCTACTAGAAAGCAGGGAAGTCATCTTAGTCTACACCAATAATACTTTCATTCCAAAAGTCTAGAACCATGGGATAAGAAAAGGTAACTTTTACGTAAATAGAGATTTCGTGGGAAGGCCTTGCCTCAGAATGGTCTTCCTTCAGGTCTGGCAGAGCAGGGCGTGTCCTCAGGCCTGCCCCACGGTCTTTCCGGGGATAACCCCACACGGCACTGCTCCTGGAGGATTCTGCGTGCTCTTCTGCCACCGGGAAGTTTTGGACACTGCCCAGGTGGGGTTGTCTGAAACATGAAAAACAAGAATGGCTGTTATTAGAAGAGAAATGAACCCACTTTCTGACTTCTGGTCAAGGCAGAAACTGTCAATTTGGAAAACAGGTTTTCTACACAGAGGAAAAGGTCTCCAAGGAAGGCACCTCTCTCGCTTGCCCCAGTAGCTACATGCTGGCCGCTCTGGGCCAAGGTTTATTCTTTCTGTCCTACCAGGTGGACAGATTCGCTCTCCAGGAAAACCAGCACAGACTGCCACGGCCACGCAGATAAGGCAGATGGAGCCCAGCTGCCTGGAATGTGGAGAGACCTGGGGTCCCCCTCCTCTGGGTCCAGGTGTCCAGGCCTGCGTGTCTGCTCTGTTTTCCCATAGCTGATGTCCACATGTCACTGCTGGCCTCCAGCCACTCTGCCATTTCTTCACTTGTGCCAAGACCCATGGCGTGAGATCAGCAAGCACAAACGCCCCGATCTATCACGCCATCTAAAATGCTGCTATGAGGCATGCAATAGGGACCCGCTGCAGAAGCCCCTTTAAAACAGAGCTGGGGCTTCTGTGAACTGCCTCTGGCAGCTCACTTCAGTGTCTCCAAAGCAAATGCACAGACTTGTGTGCAATTAGATTAGCAGAAAAACAACACCCTTGGCTGAATAAGTGTCCAGAAAGACGAGGGTGGGCTCAGGCAACTGAGCCGGAGGCGCTGCAGTGAGCCACTGTCCAGGTCCCACCAGCAAAGGCCCGGGAGAGGAGCCGGGCGACAGCAGGGGGGAGCGCTGCCAGCATCAGCCTCTGCATGTCACCTGCCACTTTTGTCTGTGACGGACTCATTTGCACTTACTCTAGTAACTGCTAGTTCTCTGGGAAAGAAGGGTGGCTACCTTCATTTTCAGAAATCCTTAAGAGACAAAGATCCCAGGAGACAGAGCCCACTGATGTGGTTAAACAGAGGAAGATAAATAGAGGACCCCTCAGGACTCTCCACATGACATGCAGACAAGGCCAGTTGCACACGCCCAACACGCCTACTTTTGTTCACAACCCCCTCAAAGTGTGTGAAAGACATGGCTCTGTGACATGTTACACGGGACTGATCACCTGTTTGTAAGACACCAACGCCCAGCGTTCCCCTTTGCCCACAACTTCCCTTTCGCTTCCCCCACTCCCTCCTCCTAAGGAAACTGCTCCTTCCTTCTCAGCATCACTTCTACCTTAACCGCTCAGGGTTGTGACACATTCCACAACTGGATAAAAGCTATGCACACACACTATCGTCCCTGTATTTTGATGGCTCCTGCATCCTCTGAAGCCCACTAAGACCTCCTCATTTGGACGCCCTCTCCCGGGCTTACTTTCCTCCAACTCAGCCACCAGCCCACAACCAGCCATTCCCCGGCCCAATCTGTTCATGGAGCCCCGCCGTCACCTTTCTCTTGCGCTCCTCAGGCGAGGCCATCTTCTCTTGCTGGAGAAGATCACAAAAACAAGATGACTCATTTCACCGTCAGGGCATGTGGAACAAGTGCTTGGGTCTGAGGGCCAGCTCTCGCCACAGCCCTCCCAGGCCCTATGCCACCCCCCACCGCTGCAGACCGCTCTCCTCTCCACCCTGACAGCCTCTCCCCGCAGCCTCCTGATGGGAAATCTCCAGGTCTGCCTCCTTCAAACAAACCCTGTCCTCCTCATCCAACCTCTCCTGCCTCCTGTCTTCAGGCCCAACTGGCCATTGAAGACCCATTGCGAGCCGGTACATTCCTCCTGCGTCCCTCCTGCCTCCTTGGGGCTCCTAGAGCGACAGTTCCTCTCTCTTGTCATCCTTCACTTTGAAGGAGACACACATTTGGCTGGCAAACGGGGGCAAGTCTTCTCCACCTTAAAATCCACTCCTGCCCCCTTAACTTTACTACCCTCCAGTGGTAGCAACAGCTCTCTCCTTCCCTTCTTTCCTAAAGCTCTTCATTCAAGACAGTGACACACACTGAGTCTGCTTCCTCTTCATCTACCGCTCACACACATCTTACTGACTCTGTCTCTACCACACGAATGACACTAGCCTTTCACCGCCGAGGATCTTCATCACCAAATCCATTGACTTTTCTCTTGCCTCATCTTCCTCAACATGTCCTCTGTGAGCATACAAACTCTCCTCCTGGCAAGTTCACCCTCCACTGGTTTCAGAGACAGTGAGAGCTTCTGACTTTGCCTCTCTGTAATTCTGTCTTCACCGATTTCTATTCTAGCTTTCTAGGAGTAGGGTCAGTGGGGAAGGGCCACGAGACACCTAGACCTTCCCAATCCTCTAAGTTGGCAAATGTACAAATGTGTATATAGGCCCCAAGCTTTCACCTAAATCATGTTTCAAGCAGGAGCTTGTTTCCTGTAGACTAATGATGTCACCAGTTCACCATTTCATTCATGTTTGCTAAAAGTTTAACTCTCACTTGGTGACCATCTTCTAGAAAGAAAAATTTTAATACCTTCATGAGAATGAGTGCCTCTATAACAACGAGTAGGAAAAAAATAAGAATGCTTGGAGGTTCACATGCTGGGCAGTTTGCTAGATGCGTTCACAAGCCAGGTGATTCGCTCCTACGGCAGCCAACTCAAAGGCATATCTCAACAGCCTTAAATCAATACATCAAGTAAGTTTTTTAAAAAAAGCCAGGTGTGATGGCATGTGCCTGTAGTCCCAGCTACTAGGGAGGGTGAGGCTGGGCTGAGGGCTTGAGCCCAGGAGTCCGAGGCCAACCTGTGCAACATAGTGAGACCCAATTTCTACAAAAAATAAAATAAAATGACATGTCATGAACCTTCAGTGTCTCTTCAAAAATATCAACAACTCCAAATAGTGTATACTAAACCCATGAATGCCAAGGTGTTTCTCAAACTCTAGCTTTGTGGCACCTCTCTGAGCAGTCTCATCCTGTGGGTGCAGCCACCCTTCCATGAATACCAGCCCTGCATCTCTCATCTGGGGGTCTGTCCTCCTGTCGCTATATCATCAGGGTCACACTCCACTGGGTACCTAAATTAACATATCCCAGTATTGACTGATCATTCCCCACTTTCCAGTGTTACTGAGTTTTGCCATGATGTGTCTCTAGGAATGAATTTTTATGTTCCTTCTTGCCTGCTATTAAGCTACAGGTTCCTTGAAGTCAGACCATGAGCTATATCCAGCTATACTGCCCACGTGGCCAAGAGCAGGTCCTTGTAGACATACAACAGGTGCTAAAAACATAGTCGTTAGTTGGTTAATGACATACCCATCACGAAGTGAAGCACCTCTTATTATCTGGTCTAGTTGAGCCCTCAATGTTTCCAGGGTTAGGACAAGCTGATCCTACAAAACAGCAAAAGACTTACATTACAGCTATGTCTTTTAGGTTTGGAAAGAATTTGCTTCAAATGTGCTACGGATGTTGAGCATAACCATAAGAGGTTCAACCAGCAGTGTCAATGCGGAACACTTTAATTCTGAGAAAATTTTCTCTAAGAGTACAGTGGTAAACATCAGCACTGAGACTACCAGATCAACTTTGTAAACCTTAACGAAGAAAAAGCTGTGTCTTAGTCATAGGAAGGTTTAGAGGAGGACAAACACCAAACCATTAACAATTATTAATTTTGCAGAGAGAAACAAGTCTTTTTGGGGAGAAGGGGAACAATATTCACTTTCTACCGTATGTCTCTGTATTGTTTTTTAATAGTCTCACACCCAGCGTGCATTCATTCCTGTGTCATCGGCATGCCTGATCTCATCTCTAGATCTGTGCTGTCCAATACAGTAGCCGCTGGCCACATGTGGCTACCGAGCCCTTGAAATGGGCTAGCCCAAACCAAGATGTGCTGCGACTGTGAAATACACAGTGAATTTCAAAGACTTAATATGAAAACAGAACATACAGTAGCTCATTATTATTTTCTATTAATGCATTTCAAAATGATACCATTGTGGATATATCGGGTGAAATAAAATTAATTGTACCTATTTATTACTTTTTATAATGGCTATTACACAATTGAATTAGGCGTGGTGGCCATGCGAATCCTAGCACTCTGGCGGCCGAGGCAGGAAGATCACTTGAGGCCAGGAGGTGAAGACCAGAATAAGCCAACACAGCAAGACTCTGGCTCTACAAAATGAAAATTGCCGACATTGGCAGTGCCTGTAGTGCAGATCTTGGAGGCTGAGCAGAGTTGCTTGAGCCCAGGAGTTTGAGGTTGCAGTGAGCTATGATGACACCACTGCAGTCCAGCCTGGGTAACAGAGCAGACTGTTAAAAAAAGAGTCTGTCTCAAAAAAAAGAAAAGAAAAGAAAGGAAAATTGAAAATTATATATGTGGTTTATGTTGTGCTTCTGTTGGATAGCACTGTTAGGATGAAAGATTTATGCTAATATTTTAGCTTCACATAAAACCAGAAAGGAGTCAGAATTCTGAACCATACACATTGCCAGATTCAAAAGTACATGTAAAATACAAAGGCATTGAAATGTACAAATCTAGGAGTGCTATAAAGCTTATGGCAGTGGACTATGAGAGCCATAGAGAAAGTTTCATCTCAACTTCTGCCAAGGCATCTGTAGTAACTATAATTATAATAAGCTCAGTTCAGTTCAGCTCTGAACAGTTTCTAAATGAATTAGAGAAGATTTTTAAAGTACCTTAGCATGTTGTGTTTCTTTTAATAGCTTTCTTGCATTTTCAACTTCTTGTAATAGAGAATTCTGAAAAAGACAGAAATAGTCCGTTGGTGTTTCTTTAAAATGTTGCGATACATAGTATGGCTACATTTATTCAAAAAACCAAAGTGCCACAGAAAGGGAATGGATCAGATGAGCACACTAATGAGCTGTCTCACAGAGTCTAATGCTGACCGTGCAGCTATGACCACTTATAATCGTTTCTCTTATTCATATAAAATTTACTCCTTCACTGACCCTATTTTCTAAATGTAGGTAGGTATGTCAGGTTCATGGTGCAAGTTTATTTTAATCAGTTAAACTCATTTATATTAAATACTAACATCTAGATTTTGCAATTCATTGGTCACTTTGGAAACCTAAAATTAAGTTTCTAATGTATAATTAAAATCAAAGATAAAAATATTCCTACCTTAAGGTTGATCCACCGATCAAGGAGGTAAGTGAGCTCTCTATGTGTTCTTTAACGATGCACTCCATAGTCAGTTTTGTGTAAAATAAATGTGTCATATAATGAGTAGTAATCATTAGTCTCCCTCAAATGAGCATGACCAAAACCCTAAGAGCCAATTTCGGGGAAGTTTCTGAGCCTCATTTCTAGAGACACTGGTGCAATTAGGACAGGCTGTATCCAATCTGAATCCAACTGCAGCCCAGCAGAACTTCCCTGACACAGATTCTAGGATGTCCCTTCACTCTGGTGACAGGTAACACATTTCCGTGATAGGAGTAGTCAGACCAGGCACAGACTTTTTCCAAAGCAAACGATAAAGAAAGTTAAGTGGGGGTTGGCATGGGAGAATGTTTATTTTTAGTTGATTAAATTCATTCTATATATACCACACTCCTTAGTGTTCTCTTTATCAGTGAGACACAAATTAACTTCCAAAACAAGAGCAATAAAGGGGAGAGGGTTGAGCCAAAAAAAAAAAAGAAAAAAGATTCTAGCATAGGGGTTGGCAAACTAGGACCTGTCTGCCAAATCCAACCATTGAAAAAGTAATTGGAAGACTAAGAGACATAAGGAGCCTCCAAGAAAATCAATTGACCAAAACACCCCAAACGTTCCACTTAATGACAATATTGCAGTTTCTATTATCATTGCAAGGGACATGTCCTTGCAATGCTGCGCTCATTTCTTCAGATTTGATGAGATCTTCTCTAGCAGCGTGGAGATCCTCTTCCAGCTGTGCCATGTGGCTGGAGAGGGCGGCCAGGGCTCTTTCGTCTGGCTCTGCTCCCTTCACTGCTTGCTTATGATTTCTTGGAGCTCAATTACCTTAGCAAGGTCTCCCTCGTGGCTTAAAGAACCATCAGAAGATCTCTGATGGGAAACAAAAATCCTTAAATGGCCTTGTTTGGTTAGCTATAAAATAAAATACTTCCAGAACACAGGTCAAATCACAACTGATCTATGCCATCTGTTGGATTACACACCTTTCATGACCACTCAAGCTTTAAGCCAGTGCTTCGGCAACAGCTTCCTAAAACAGCCCGACACACATACTGTGGACAAATGAAATTAGAATAACGAGAAAGCCTAAAGACTTGCCTTTGTGTTTATACTTGGTGTATTCTCTTGTGCAATCACTGGATTGGTTAGTGTTTTCTTCCGAGAATTCTGTTTTTTAAGAATCATTACCTAAAACCAAACAACTGAATATGAGGGTAAAATTCCTTACATAAGAAAAATGAGTAAAGACAGCAAAACTCCTTTTGGAAAAGCACAAGTATAAACGGCTAAACGTACTATCAAAAGCAAGCATGTGGCAATGTTATCCTACCTGTATACAGCCAGATCAGAAAAAATGGAATGTCTTATCTAAAGTACAAATGGGTACTTAAGAAATAAAAGTCTAGTTTACCAGTACTTAAAATGACCTGGATAGGTTGGTCCTCGGTCAAAAAGATAAATAACATCTGATATCCACTACTACAGTCCTTATACTTTTTCTTAAATTAATTTATCTCAATTTTAGATAACAAGAAAATCTCTCAGTTCAAATCATACGGTCCCTTAAGCTTACCTCTTTCTGTGTGGCACGTAATTCTTCTTCTAAAGCGTGACACCTTTCAAGTGCTACTCGTAATCGCTCTCTCACCTGAAAATAAAAGGGGTTGAGTTTGTGTGCTTGTGTATGTGCATATATTTATTTTTTTCTGCTTCTTTTTTTTTTTCTTGAGAGAGGGTCTTGCTGTGTCACCTGAGCTGGAGGGCAGCGGCATGATCATAGCTCACTGCAACCTCAAACTCCTGGGCTCAAGCGATCCTCCTGTCTTAGCCTCCCAAGTAGCTGGGACTGTAGGTACATGCCACTGCATCCAGCTCTACTTTCTTCTCACTGTATAGTTATCCTAATATTAGTGCACTGTAACATAACAGAATATCACTTTCTTTCATTGATCTTACTGTCAAGAAAGCTTCCTTGTTAATGGCTTTAAATTTTAAGTTTAAGAAAAACTTCCCCCAAAGAAATTACATTACCCAATTCTTAACATCAATTCAATATACAGAATTAATCCATTGTAAGATATTTATGGCAATTAGCACTTCTTAACCCTACAGAAGAACCCTGTCTTCTTACAGAGAAAATTTCTTTGCAAGAATTCAAGAAGCACCCAACATAAACGTTCCCCAAACACGTACGAAGCCTGCCTAATACCCAGCACCTGCACAAACCAAGACTTGTTATGTGGCTGATGGCACCTTTTCATCCAGAGTTTTGTGGTGTTCAAATAATGACTTCAGTGCATAAGCCACTGCCGCTTCGCTGGACAGGCCTGTTGGAGACTGAGCCTGTCTTTTCATAGTCTTCCTGAGGGTCTCCTCGTGCCTGGAGACGAGGCACTCCAAGTGCTCTACCAGCAGCTGAAACAAAAGGCCAAAATAAAGACATGTTTAATTTCACACTTGAATTTGGGGCTGAGAGCTCCTTTACCATCTCATGGTAATACAAGTTTGAATCCCTTCAAATCAGTAGAAGGTTACAGAGATTCCCCTCCAATGTATTAAAATAGCATTAATTTTCATCACAAATTTCAAGCAATATATGATAACACGGAACTGATCAACCACAGTCTGCTCAGTAAGAAACAGTATGAAATCTGCTGAAAACCAAACAGCGCATTGTCTTTTCCTTCTAAGACACCATCACCGGTCCCGACATCGACTCCAGAGGCAAATGGTAAATAGGAAGATCCACCTACTAACCCCGGTATTGTTCCTCTCTGCTTTCAGTTCAGCAATTTCTTCTTCCCTTTCAAGGAGCTGTTCCCTGCATATCTTGAGTTCTTTAGTAAGTGCTGCAAACTCCTAGAAAATAGCAAAATTAATTAAATGAAAAGAGATCTCTAAAGGAAGACTTCCAGCAAGCCTCTACAGTCTTCACACAAAGGCAAGCCTGCTGTACGGTGTAAGGGAGGGATCTCTGTGATCCTCCAGAGAAACAGGGGATCAACCAACTGGCCTCAGACCACACAGAGTACCTAATAAATCAGAACCGGACTCAATCTGACTTTCCTTCACTCGGACCCTGGCACCTGAAAGGCAGCGGACAAAGTGGAATCCAAGTCAGCTTCTCAAAGGCCAAAGCACTCTACAATATTTTCCTGAACAGGGATCCTGATAGAAAGTGAATGAAGACTTTCTTTTTTATTTGGGACAGAGACTCGCTCTCGTGCCCTGGCTAGAGTGCAGTGGCATCATCATAGCTCAGTGTACCCTCAAACTCCTGGGCTCAGGCGATCCTCCTGCCTCATCATCCCGAGTTAGCTAGGAGTACAGGCACGTACCACCACACCCAGCTGATTTAAACATTTTTTTTTGTGGAGGTGGGGTCTCACCGAGTTGCCTAGGCTGGTCTCAAACTCCTGGCCTCAAGCAATCCTCCCACCTGGGCCTCCCAAAGTGCTGGGGCTACAGCCATAATTTTAATAGATACTGTTACATTATCCCCCATGGGCAAGCAACATATTAAAATTCCTATTTCTTTGAGGCCTTGCCATCCTGGTGTGTCCTTAAACTTCAATGTTAAATTTTCTTTTTTTTTTTGAAGACCCATCCTCCATTCCCCATTGCCTATATACAGGGGTTTCTAAAATCTCTTTCTGTGCTAGACTGAGTGCATGCCTGGACATATGGTGGGAGGGGTTTGAGAGGCCGTATGTTTTCAGTGACATAGTCCCCTGACCCTGTCATGACCATGGGAACTATTCTGATATTTCACTGGAAACAAGGAAGCCTTGGCTCTTTTGTGAGATTATACTAGGTTCCTCATTCTCTCCGGTTGACAGTTTGTAATATGAATGGCAGGTCATGCCTATTTTAGTTTGGGTTGTTTATTTTTTCTCTTATGCCATACAAATGACTAGTCTGTTTTTACTTATCCTAACACATATTTTCATATGGCAGCTACTCGTTCTTTCATGCTCCTACATCTTTCTTTGGAATAGCTCCTGGTCATCTTCTCTTACACCCAAACATTCACTATCAGAAGGTACAAACATCTGGCCTCCTGTCTTCTAATGCACTCATGCCCAAACATTTCCTAATACATAATCACAGATATTACTGTAAGCCTATTTTCTCTTATTTATTTTATATTACAATTAGGGCATTGTATTGATTTTCTAAAACCATGTGTTTAGGTAGGTTTTTGATGAGTATCATTTTATGATAACAAAGACTACAATTTAAAATACTACAAAAAAGAGATACTGGGTTGCTCTAAGGCATACAGCTACAAACAAACCTCCTGGGTCAAAGGGTGATGTTCTTTACTTCTCAACAGTCTTAATGTTATAAATTACAGCGGATACGATTTTAGTGTTTTTGTCATTTCCCTATACATTTATAACTAACCGTAAGAATTTTTTGCTTTGATCGAAAAGATAAATTTAAAGGTCACAAGCAATTATAATTTCCCCACAGATGATTAAGATCATTGTGGACCAGTTTAGCCTGAAAGGCTATTTGTACAGTCCTGCAATATGTGCATATGAGGACTATCTTATTCTTTCTTTCTTTCTTTTCTTTTTTGTGTAGAGACGGCGTGTCACTATGTTGCCCAGGCTGGTCTGGAACTCCTGGCCTCAAGTGATCTGCTGGCCTTGGCCTCCCAAAAGTGCTATGATTACAAGCTTCAGCCACCATGCCCAGCCTGACTTATTATTTCTAAAAGTAAAACACTATTTGAAAAAACAACTCCACTTATTTTGTCCAAATATCAGTGCCCAACTTCTCCATCTTAAACTTTTGCCTTTTCTTTTTTTTTGTTGAGATAGAGCCTCTCTCTGATGCCCAGGCTAGAGTGCACTGGTGTCATCATAGCTCACTGCAACCTTGAACAAACTTTTGCCTTTTTAAACCTCCCCATAGCAATAAGGGGAAGATTAAAATACCCTATTCCATGGCAGTAAAAATAATCATAAACCTATGATTAGTTAGCTTGACATTCAAATTATTAATTTCATTTAAATATCACATATATACCATCTAGGCCCAAACAAGGCAATTTTGAGTAAGAACCTCCCATTATTTTCCTACGAAGGCAACTGCCAAAATCATTTGTTGGCCACATTCACGTATACTTTTAGTAATGTAAATTAAATAGTCGACACTGACTCAGACTCAGCCCTACAAATTTATTAAAATAAACAGATGGGTAGATAGGTCAGATTGGTAGATAAAACTCTTTACTCTAGTTGCATGCTAAGGTACTGTATCCAACAGGCTTATTTCCTACCTATAGTTCTATCACAAGCACATAAAACATCTCTAAGAAACCTTTAAACTGGGCTTTCTCCCCTTTTTTGTTAGGAAAGCTGTCACTCACCCTTTGGGGAACCATGTGGGCAACATTTGACACCACCCTTTGGCAGCGTCGTCTTAGAGAAACCAGCAGTGGTCTCTCCCTGCGGGACATCGGGTCAGGCACTGC